>CM030797.1:20575000-23170067 GCA_018127125.1 Rhododendron griersonianum
AGAGCTTTTTCCACGGGAGAGATCAAAGCTGCCTTATTTGATATGCATCCCAGCAAAGCGCCGGGATATGATGGAATGACTCCAGGTTTCTTTCAGAAATACTGGGACATAGTGGGCTTGGATGTTTGTCGGGCTGTGCGGAGTTTTTTTCACAGTGGAAAGATGCTCGGAAGCTTGAATCGCACTAATATTGTCTTAATTCCAAAGATTCCAACTCCCACCAAGGTTAGTCAGTTTCGGCCCATTAGTCTTTGTACCACAATTTACAAAGTCATTGCAAAAGTCTTGGCTAACCGTCTTCGTCAGTATCTGCCCTCTATCATTTCGGAAAACCAAAGTGCTTTTGTAGGGGGTCGCCAGATAACGGATAATGTACTCATTGCGCATGAACTAACACATTACATTCGGCATAAACGGTCTGGCACAAAAAGGGTGGCTGCATTTAAACTTGATATGGCCAAGGCATACGATCGAGTGGATTGGCGTTATCTGGAGCAGGTAATGAGGCAGCTAGGTTTCCACGCCTTATGGATTGGATGGGTCATGGAATGCGTAAAGACGGTATCCTTCTCTATAACCGTGAATGGGGAAGCAGAGGAGTCTTTTCACCCGAGTAGAGGTATTCGCCAAGGCTACCCTTTATCACCTTATTTATTTCTGTTGTGTGGTGAGGGATTTACGATGCTTTGCAATGATTATGTAAGTAAAAAGCTTCTCTATGGCTTTCGCATTAATCGTCATTGCCCGGTTGTTTCCCATTTATTATTTGCGGATGATTCTGTTGTGTATTGTCAAGCTACGGAGCGAGATTGTGCTGCCCTTTATAATATTCTGGAGTTGTATGAAGCTGCTTCTGGTCAGAAAGTTAACAAAGACAAGTCGTCAGTTTTTTTCAGTCCAAACATCTCTCCTGAAGCTCGTCTTACATTAGCCAATCGTGTCGGGATCTCCATGGAAGCCAAAGAGGCTAAGTACTTAGGCCTCCCTGTCTTTCTTGGAAATTCCAAGCGTGAGCTTTTCTCATATGTGAAAGACCGTACGATTAAACGATTAAGATCATGGACAGATTCAAGGCCAAACTCAGCTGGTAGGGAAGTCTTAATCAAATCAGTCCTCTTGACAATTCCGAGTTATGCTATGTCCTGTTTCCGGTTGCCCAAACAGCTCATGAATCAAATCTCTGCCGAGATCGCAAAATTTTGGTGGGGTTCGAAAGAAGGGGAACGCAAAATTCACTGGATAAAATGGGATAAGCTGAGTCGGTGCAAAGGCAAAGGTGGATTGGGGTTTCGTGACTTGGAAGCTTTTAACAGGGCCTTGATAGCTAAACAAGGGTGGAAATTGATTTCCGGTGAACCGTCTCTCTTCAAACGAATTTTCAAGGGCAAATACTTTCCCAACACGACTTTCTTCAATGCAAATGTAAGCAACCAGGCATCGTGGGCTTGGAAAAGCATTTGTTGGACTAGAGAGTTACTCAATAAAGGTTGGAGGTGGCAGGTTCGTTCAGGAAAAGACATTCGAATTTGGGAGGACCCTTGGCTGCCAAAACCACCGGCTTTCAAGTTCAGCCCGAGTTCAGTAAGGAGTAGGACCATAACTTATGTTTCTGATCTTATTGACGATTCCACAAAGACTTGGAAGATGCAGCTGATCAAAGAAAGTTTCAATGAGGAAGAGGCAGCCATTATCCTTTCTTTACCTATTAGTACTAGGCCTGTGCAAAATACCCGTCTACCCGCGGGTCCGACCCGACCCGACCCGAAGGGTTTCTGGCGGGCCCGAACAGCAGGTTCGGTCGGTTACGGGTAGGGAGGTGTTCAAAACTCGGGTCTCGGTTCGGGGTACGGGTCAGGTACCAGTCTACCCGTCGGACCCGACCCGACGGTATTATACGCATATACATATTATATGGTACTCCTATGTATTATGTAATTTTTCTCGGGGAGCCCTGGGTATAAAAGGGAAAGAGAGAACTTTTTCTCAGAAATTTCAAAACCCTCACAGTCACAACCCTCCCATCCCTCCAGATCTGAAAATGTCTCCGCCGAGTTCGCCCAATCCATCACTTCCAGGTCCACCACCGTGAGCCTTCGTCGCACCCAGCACCACCGCCTTCTCTCTCGCTCTCTATCTCCTCTCTGTCTTGCTCTCTCTCTCTCGCACAGACGCACACCGTCCGACCAACGTCCACACTCCACCGGTCGCGGCGTCGCCTCCACCGTGAGGTTTGTGAGCCTCCGTCTCCATCATCTCTCTCTCTCTCTCAATTTTTTCTGGGTTTTGCACTTCTGTCTTCTGAGATTTGTTTAGTCCAGTCCGACGGCCCCGGCCGACCCGACCCGACCAAAATACTCGGTTTCCCGGACGGTTTTCACAATACCTCGGTTCGGTGGCGGGTCCTCAAAAATTCTACCCGATGTAGTCGGGTCGGGTGACGGATTCGGTGCAAACCCGACCCGTGCACACCCCTAATTAGTACCATGCAAAGAAGGGATCGCAGAGTATGGCACTACTCTCCAAATGATGTATTCACTGTAAAATCTGCTTATTGCTTGGAAAAAGAGAGCTTGATCAATGAGCTGGATAATCACGGAGCTCAATCTAGTTCTACTAATGTGATGGCACAGATTTGGAAGAAATTATGGGGCTTGTCTATCCACCCAAAGACCAAATTTTTTAATTGGAAGTGTTTCAATGAGGCTCTAGCAACAAACTCAGCCCTAACTGCAAGGAAGGTACGTTCTGATCCAATCTGCTCACTGTGTGGAAACGCGGAGGAATCTATTTGTCATTTGTTGTTCCGATGTGATTTTGCTTCAAAAGTGTGGATTCTTTCGCCTTTTCGCCTTAGACCAGAGGAACTTGAAGACTGTAGACATATGTCTGACTGGTGGAATTGTATTTGCGATCGTATCCGTTTAGCTCATCTCCCCTCTTCAACATTGGGTCTCGGCCTTTCTTATTGCTGGTGGATATGGAAAACCCGAAACGATTTGGTGTTTAATGGTACAAGTTGGCCTGCGGAGGCAGTTAATGGCAAGGCACAAGCAGATTTTATTGAGTTTCTAGAGGCTAATGTCAAGCCTTCCCCTATTCAAGTGGCTTCTTCAAATCCTGAGACTTTGGTTTGGAGGAGACCTGATGAAGGCATGGTAAAAATTAATGTTGATGCAGCGGTATCAAAGGCAACGAGTACTATTGGAACAAGTGCAATTGCTCGGGATGCGAACGGCTCCATTTTGGGAATCTTTCTTAAGTCATATGAAGGACTCACCTCTCCACGGCTTGCGGAAGCTATGGCAATTAGAAATGGTATGAATTTGGGCATTGCTCTGAATGTAGAACGTGTTCTCATTGAATCGGATGCGGAGTCGATTGTCCGAAGCTTTTCCATGTCAAAAGATCCACCCTCTGATATCGCAGTTTTGGTACAAGATTGTCTAGCATTGAAGAATTCGTTTCAGTTGTGTGAATTTAGTTTTGTCAAACGTGATTGTAATAGGGTTGCACATGCTTGTGCAAAGAAAGCCCTTTCTTGTAGTTTGTCCGGTCTGTGGACAACTACCTTGCCCCCATGGGGTTCCTCTCTCTCTGATGTTTAGGCGTTTTTTCGCCTCTCAGATTTATAAAATCTTCTCCTTTTTGTCACAAAAAAAAAAAAATTAAAGGTAAATTTATGAAATACAATTAATAAGAAAAATATACATATTTAAATTTAAAAAGAAATCAGTGGGGCTCTCTGCCCCCACTCGTCCTACACTCCCTCCGCCACTACGTGTGGTAAATAGGCCAAAGCCCATATCGATAAAATCAGGCATCCCTTGGGGACCCATTTGGTAATCTCGACAGAATTTTATATTTTTTCGATATAATTTAGTAGTTGTTTTTGAATATTATCTACACGGGATCACTCGTATAAAGTCAAAGCAAATGAAAATTTACAGAGCAAATAGATAATTCATAAAGCCCAAAAACATAAAGATACTAGACCTGTAGAATTTTCAACCAAAATAAATTCACGATACAACTTGCCACCAACAGACCTTTCCTAAAGGCCGACATTATAGCTTTGTTTCTTTAGCCTCGTCCCTCTATTTTCGGATGAAAACGAATTTCTAAAGAGTATGGGTTGTGGAAAAATGCATGAATTTTGTCAACAAAATGATGCATGATATGTGCTGTTAACCAAACTCAAGTGCACATGAGAGAGAGAGAGAGAGAGAGAGAGAGAGAGAGAGAGTTGTTTAGAATTTTTGAGTCATCCTATGCCAATTCTGGAAGGCTTTTTGACCCCGCCACTTTTGTTTTGATAGGGAGGGTACATCCCTATTTTTTATTACAAAAAAATGAGTGAAAAAGGGAGAAAGTTAAGCGTTTTTAGTCTAGTTGCACTCATTCATTAAGACCAGGCTCCCGTTTGCACTCATTCATTAAGACCAGGCTCCCGTCCACTCCTCCATTCTTCAATTCAGTCCAATTTGATCCTGTTTATGATTTCCCCCAAGATCCACAACGTTGATAGAAATCATTTACATTTTAGATTTCACAAAGAAGCACAGCTGTAAATAAAAATAGCGAGGAGTACTGAAGGGGGTTCTCTCTCTCTCTCTCTCTCTCTCTCTCTTACTTCCTAGCCTTAGCCGCCGCCCTCCCTCCCTCCCTCCCTCCCTCTCCCTAGGATTTCTACCCTATGATGGGCAGCGGGAGGGGGCGTTCTGTTGGGAAACGATTCCCAGAAACCAGTAATGACGCGTACAGATTAGACAATAAGAAAATCGCAAAACCCTACAAGGCGGAATTAGGGTTTTACCTCAACTCCCTGCGAACACGAACGCTGGTTGAACTTGTTATAGCACGTCTTGCTATAAGCCACGTATACAGCTCGACTGCACCTTACGATCTTCTATCGTATTCCCTGCACGCCTAGAACACGAACCGAGTGTGGACTCTTTCGTGGTCTGTTTGCCCTCTCTAGATCTGCCTCTATTTTGTGAATAATAGAAACGTCTAAAAAACGTCGATCTGACCTAGAGAGCATAACGTGTATATATAGGGCTACGATAGGGACCTAAGGAGTAATAAGTTTGGGCTCCCAGTGTAAATAAGAAAACCTAATCCCACCGGGATTCTATTTCTTATTTCACTAATTATAATTCACCCCACTACAGAATTATAATTGCACTCCCGTCCTTATCTCAATTATATTACGAGCTCCATGATATTAAATACTTATTAATCTCCCCACGTTAAGATTACAGATACCCGTTGATTAAAATAAATTACTAACAATCTCCCACTTAATCAACATCTTAACTTGAGACTATCCGCTTAACTTATTCGATATGTCGGATACAAATATCCACCTGCAGGGTTTGACATAATCGAAACTTATAAGCTTACTCAAGGGGTATCATCAATCCCTATCGGGATGTGGATTCCATTAATAATTAATAGTTGTCATATACATAATGTTGCGACCCAACTCACTGAGACTATTGACCGTATAAAGATCTCACCCTTTAATGAATCAAAATCAACAATATTAAATATATACATCTAATAATTATCTTTGGATTAGAGCATAAGCATTCATAATAACCATGAGGTTCCAATTGTCTTATAAAGTTAGTACAAAGACAATTACCTCAATGCGGTCCCGTTCAATACACACAAAGTGTACTAGCACAATGAGTTAGAACTAGACCGTTCCCTGTAGTCAAGATAGACCTACTAAACATTGTACTACAGTCCTACCGATGGTGTGTCAAATTCCATCTAAGACTGTGAACTATCTCTTATATTCCACAAGAACCGATGATCCAATCTTCTGTGTGTAAGCCATACTCTACACACTGGATTATCTACTATGTAGAATAAAAGACACACATACACAACATACAAAAATATCATGCAAACATTGCCCATAAAAGATTCTCATCAAAAAAGGGATAAAATTGATTAATACATAACAATATTAATCCATCATATAAAAACATACTCCCTCCGTCCCATAAAGTTTGGCACTTTCACTATTCCAGCCCTATGAAAAAATTAACTATATCTTTTAATCCGTAATGATTTTTATAAGCAATATGGATCTTGTTTGATAGATTTTAATTTGTTCTATTAAACAAAGTTCAAAAAAAAGCCTAAAACATTATGGATTGAAAGATATATGCAATTTAAAAATGGCACGCATTCCTGAAAATGCCAAACTTTATGGGACGGAGGGAGTAGCTTTTACATAACCTCCTAACAAACTCCCACTAAGACTCAAAGTCATACTGCCACGCATCTCACTCCCATTCCTTCTACGTGACTATCAAAAGTCTTAGCCGGTAAGCTTTTCGTAAAAGGATCTGCCAGGTTGTTTGCTGATGCAATCTTGGTTACAGTAACATCACCTTTTCTGTATGATCTCTCGAATCAGATGATACTTACGCTCGATGTGTTTGCCCTTCTTGTGAGTCCTTGGCTCCTTCGAATTAGCAATTGCACCATTATTGTCACAATAGAGTGTAATGGCTGATTGCACTGAAGGGACAACATCCAGATCCAACAAAAAGTTTCGGAGCCAAACGGCCTCCTTGGCTGCTTCAGAAGCTGCCACATACTCTGCCTCCATGGTAGAATCAGCAATGCAAGATTGTTTGACACTCCTCCAACTTATGGCTCCACCTCCCAAGGTAAACACATATCCCGAGGTAGACTTTCTGGAATCCCTATCTGACATAAAGCCTGAGTCTGTGTACCCATGAGGTACCAGACTATCTGACTGGAACACCAACATATGATCTCTAGTTCTTTTCAAATACTTGAGTATATGTTTCACTGCAGTCCAATGTTCTTGCCCTGGATTAGACTGAAATCTGCTAACCATGCCAACGGCAAAGCAAATATCAGGTCTAGTACATAACATAGCATACATAAGGCTTCCTACTGCCGAGGCATAAGGAACTGCCTTCATTTTCTCCATCTCCTCAGGTGTTTTAGGACACTGATCCTTGGAAAGGTAGATTCCATGTCTAAAAGGGAGGAACCCTTTCTTGGAATCTTGCATGCTAAAACGGGCAAGAATGGCATCGATATAAGTAGCTTGTCATAAGCCCAACATCCTATTCTTGCGATCTCGTATAATCTTAATCCCTAGGATGTGACCGGCTTCTCCCAAGTCCTTCATTTCGAATTGGCCGGATAACCACACTTTCACTGAAGACAACACTCCCACATCGTTTCCGATGAGCAGGATATCATCGACATATAGTATTAGAAACACCACAGCTTTTCCGTTGCGCTTCTTGTACACACATGACTCATCCGGACATTGATCAAAACCAAAAGACTTGATTGCTTGATCAAAATGGATGTTCCAAGATGTAGATGCTTGCTTAAGCCCATAAATGGACTTCCTGAGCTTGCACAACATGTGCTCTTGACCTTTTGCTATGAATCCTTCTGGTTGCACCATATAGATACAATCATCCAGATTTCCATTAAGGAACGCGGTCTTGACATCCATTTGCCAAATCTCGTAATCGAGATGAGCTGCAATGGATAAGAGAATCCTGATGGACTTAAGCATGGCTACTGGCGAAAAAGTTTCCTCATAGTCGATCCCTTCTTTCTGAGTAAACCCTTTCGCAACAAGCCTAGCTTTGAAGGTATGCACCTTCCCGTCCGCCACTCTCTTCTTCTTGTAGATCCACTTGCATCCAATGGGTTTAATCCCTTTAGGTGGTTCTACAAGATCCCAGACCTCATTAGAGTACATAGACTCCATCTCTGATTTCATAGCCTTTTGCCAAAGTTCCACATCTTTATCTTGAAGTGCCTCTGTAAGGACCCGTAATTTTAAATTCCATTTCTTTAATTAATTTAAATGTGGACGATCGTATTTCGGATGGAATATCATTTTTCTTAACGTGGTGTTATGGATTGACGTGCATCGTTATGTAACGGAAGTTCGGTTGGTCGTTGAAAAATGTGTTTCGTTGATGTGAGGGTGTTTGGGGGTGTTGTGAGTGTGTGGGTGGTGATCGGAGGTTGACTCGTTGAACGTCGGACGAGTTTGCAAAATTTCCAGATTGGTTCCGGAACCCTTGTTTTTGCCAGTTCCGGAACACTTATCTGCAGATCAGTTCCGGAACCCCCATTTTTGCCAGTTCCGGAACCCACTTCGAATTTTCTGAAAATTTGGGTCGCGTGTTAGACCACTATATATGCACTACCTTTACTCTTTTTACACTCCATAACCACGAAAATCAACCCTAGAGCTCTCTCTCTCATCTCTTTCTCCCTTTTGTACTTCTCTCTTCGATTTCTTCTCCTTAGAGTGAGATTTCGAAAAAAATCCAAGAATTAAAGTTACTCTATGAAGCAAGAGCTTTATATCTATCCAAGAAAATTCACCATCGGATCACTTTGAAACTCCTTACCTTTTCGGTTTGCTTGATTGGGCGACCAAGCACTTGAGAAATCGTGAGATCAAGTTTGGAGGAAGATGTTCTTGGTGGAAATCGTGTGTTCCAAGTTGGAGGAGGAATTTCCTTGATGGGTTCGAATTTGAGGTCTAAGGCTTGGAGGAACTCTTGGGTTTTGCTCTTGATCTTCGAGGTAGGGATTTCTAACTTACTTTATGTGTTTATGAGTAGTTTTGGTGCCTAGATCTTGTTGTTGATCATTATTTTGGGTTTGGGTAAAATCTGTCATGGTCGTGTTCTTCGCGCTGCAATTCCAGATTGGTTCCGGAACCCCCCTTTTGCCTAGTTCCGGAACTCTTTGTCCAGTGGTGAAGTTTTAAGTTTCTCGGGTTGAGTTCCGGAACCCTTATTTTTGCCAATTCCGGAACCTAGTCAGTTCCGGAACCCCCCTTTTTGCCAGTTCCGGAACCCAAAACAGTTTTTCGTAAAATTTTCCTTTTTCATATTCAAAGGCCGTGGTTCCTTCTATGGGGTTCGTTTATACTTATTTAAGAGTTTATGAACATTATTAGACGTTGGACACGTGGTGTATTATCTTGGATTTTGAAGGAACAAATTATCGTTGAAATGAAATTTAAAGACTTGTCAAGAGCCGTTGAGAATCGAAATAGGACACTTGAACCTTAATTATGAAGTAATGACAATTATAGGGGATGTGATGTGAAATGGTTACTCGATATATTAAAACAATGGGGATAGTTTAAGTATTCAAAATCCAAAGTTATGTTAATACCGTTATTCTGGGGTGGAGTTCTCATAGTCCATCTTTGACACCCGATGAATGATTACGTTTATTTGAGGGTAAGTTTAGGAATGTATTATGAACGCACATAGCATAATGAATGATGTTTGATAGGAATTGGAATGTGAGTCCGTTTCTAGCTATTTGCTTGATATTGAGCTTGTGAGGGATTAGTTGACGCTCGTAGTATAATCACTAGATTGATGATGTGGTTAATGATGAAATGAGGCCACGAGTTGTAATATGGATATTTCACTTAGAATCAGATTATTTGACATATTTTCTTGGATTTGAGTTCGAAAAGGATTAATTGATTTACTGGGGTATGTTATTGATTGATGTGAAACAAATGGTTGATCTACTACGTTAAAGATGTGGAATTTTGGTGTCTCTCTTATTGAAATTGTGAAGGGAGTTTCTTTACGTGTGTTTGATTCATGAATCTAGTTGATTGTCGTGTTTTGTTATGTATTGAGATTATAGAATATGCCTAACGATGAATGGGTTGAAAAGATGAGATTATTTCCGTGTAAGTGAATCTAAGTATTGGTGTGAGAGACATACTTTGCTATGTATGGGGATTAGAGAAATGGTGGATAAAGAGATTGCTCGCTTAGTGAGAATATGTGACACTAATTGAATGATTTATCGAGAATGAAAGCCACGGATCCACCATAAGGTGAGATGCCGAAATGAAAGCCACGGATCCACCGAAAGGTGTGATGCCGGAATGAAAGCCACGGATCAACCGAAAGGTGTGATGCCGGAATGAACATAGGACGCACGGGGTCCTTAATGCCCGGAAATGAAATCGGAACATGTGACATAGTGAAAACGGGGAATCTTGTAATTGTTTAGTATCATGATAAAAGGGGAATGTGTGGATTTGATGATGAGGCTGATTGATTATTGAGATTAAATGGATGTAATTGAGAAATTGGGAAGTGAAATTTAGAAAGAAAAGAGCACTCATGTGAGGAACTATGAACTTTTAACTTGAGCTTGTGCCTTGAATGGTTTGAAGTGTCGATACTTGCTTTCTTCTTTTCTTATGGACTTCCAAATATGGTGACTTGATGTATTGAGATTGGTGTGGTAATCTGTTTGGCATGGAGTCATGTTTGATACTTTGTGGTGATCCATGGTGGGAGGTTTAAAGTGGTCTTGGCACCTTAGATTTATCAAGGAAAACAAATAAAAGGAATTTTGAGGGAATGAGAACTTGAGACTAGAATTAAAGGCACGTGTGAATGCAAATGGGTTGAATCATGATGTGTTGGTCATGAAAGGAGAACTTGATAGAGGGGATACGATGGATGTTAACATGAGTTTTTAAAGGTTGTTTTGGGAATAAGTGTGAGTCCTTTAATGTTGTAATGTGGTATTATTCAATATATACGCTTTCTCCTTATGTGAAGAGTATAATTTGGACGAAGGGTTGGCCAGGGAGTTAAACCTGTAATGTTTCTAAGTGGTAAAAAAAAATAGTAAAATGAACTGAGTCTATGTTGTTGAAAGGAAGGATAGCTATGTAGGTTATATCCTTAGTTAAAATGTTTTGCTCATATTAAAATATTTTCTTGGCACTTATCACCCCATTAGCACATAAAATTTGTAGAGATTTTCCTACTGGGCTAGTGTAGCTCAACCTATCATTTTCAGGTACACTGCAAGGACACAGTTTTGAAGGGTGTGAAGTGCATGCAGACATCACAGGCTAAAGTTACTTTCTGAAGTACTTGTCTTTCTTCGTAAATCAAATTGCATTGTCTATTTGCTCTATTTTGGAATACTGTATCAGTTTGACAGACTTGTGAGATTTGGGACTGTATTGTAATTCGTGGTATTATATGTACTATTGTGAGGATTTATATTTAAAATGGTATAGTTATTTATGTTGAAAATCGAGGGCGTGACAGCCTCATTGTAGTTACAGGGTTCGGCATGTTGATCATCAGGGATCATTTCAAAAGACTCTCCCAACAACGTATACCGACTGGGTGGAACAATAACCCTCCCACTACGTCGAGGTACCAGTGTATCAATAGGTGCCTCTACAAATGTCTCTTGTGGCGTTTCCTTCTGCACTATTAGTGGTAAAGAAGTTTGTGCTGGTCTTTCTCCTCTCAATTCCTCTAGAACAATTTTACTTCTGGGTTTGTGGTCTATCACATAGTCCTCTTCTAAGAACCTGGCATTAGTGCTAACAATGACCTTCTTATCCGTAGGACTATAAAACAGTCCACCTTTCGTTCCTTTAGGGTACCCCACAAACAAGCAAACTTCTGTCCTCGATTCCAATTTATCTGCGTTCCCATTCAGCACTACCCCAAATCCGAACATGCTGCAGACTAGGTTTGCGCCCAGTCCATAGTTCTGTGGGTGTAGATGGTACTGACTTAGATGGTACCAAGTTAAGAATGTACGCTGCTGTTTCTAATGCATGTCCCCAAAACGAAATTGGTAAATCTGAATAACTCATCATCGATCTCACCATATCCATAAGAGTCCTATTCCTTCTCTCTGCTACACCATTTTGTTGTGGCATACCTGGAGCTGACAACTGGGATGTAATCCCTTCAGCTAACAAGTAGTCCCTAAACTCTCCCAAGAGGTATTCGCCACCACGATCAGATCGCAGTGTCTTGAGACATTTACCTAGACGCTTTTCCGTTTCTGCCCTATACTCCTTGAATTTCTCAAAGCATTCGGACTTACGGTGCATCAAATAAATGTATCCATACCTTGAGTAATCATCAATAAAAGTGACAAAGTACTCAAAACCACCTCTAGCTTGGATATTCATAGGCCCACAAAAATCAGAGTGAACCAATTCCAATGGCTCTTTGGCTCTATATCCTTTTGCTGAAAAAGGTCTTTTGGTCATCTTACCTTCCAAACAGGATTCACAGACTGGAAGTTCCTTAACTTCTAATGAACCTAAAGGTCCATCTCTAACCAATCTAGAAATCCTATTCAGATTAATATGACCAAGACGTAAGTGCCAAAGATATGTTTGATTCAATTTAGAAGGGTCTTTTCTCTTACATGGTAAATTATTAGTGTTATTCAATTCATGCAGTTGCACTGTAGGAAACATAGGATTAATAATGTAGAGATCATCCATCAATGAACCAGAACAGATAAAACGTTTATTTAACTTAATAACCACAGAGTCACTAAAATAAACCAAATATCCATCCTTAATTAACTTAGAAACTTAAACCAAGTTTCTTCTAATAGTAAGAACATAAAGACAATCTCTCAAAATTAAATTCCTATTAC
Organism: Rhododendron griersonianum; assembly: GCA_018127125.1. Taxonomy (NCBI): domain Eukaryota; kingdom Viridiplantae; phylum Streptophyta; class Magnoliopsida; order Ericales; family Ericaceae; genus Rhododendron; species Rhododendron griersonianum. The sequence continues at coordinate 20,587,511 of CM030797.1, forward strand.
TATTAAAATTTAAAAAGACATTTCCTACTGCAACTGCTGCCACTCTCGTAGCATTTCCCATATGTAAATAAATCCCCCCATCACTGAGTCTTCTGGTTTCCTGGAACCCCTGCAATGAATTGCAAACATGATTAGTGGCTCCCGTATCTACACACCAGGTACTGGTAGATAACACCGCTAAACATGACTCAACAACTAGTGAATAAGATTTACCTTGTTTGTTCACTTTATTGAGAAAAACTGGACAATCCTTCTTCCAGTGTCCTTTCTGCTTGCAGTGAAAACACTTACCCGCAGGCTTTTTCACTCCACCCTGAGGCGCATGAACTGCCTCCACAACCTTTTTCTGAGACTTGTTCTGCTTCTTCTTGCCTTTCGACTTAGAACTAGAAGCCTTCTCAGCCACTAACACTGATGGTGGTTTCTTCACAACCAAAAGACCCTCAGCTGCTTGGAGTTCCTTAAGAAGTTCCGCCAAAGATAAATGCATTTTGTTCATAGAATAAGTCAGGCGAAACTGCTTAAAACTCTCAGACTGCAGTGAGTTAAGAACGAAATCGATCTGGGTTTCCCCATCAATTTCAGCTCCAAGGATCTCTAGTTCATTAAGAAGACCTATCATCTTTAGAACATGATCCCTAATTGGGGTCCCTTCAACATGGGTGATGCTCACCAATTCTTTCATAGCAACTAGCCTTGCTGCCCGATTCTGATCCCCAAACATTTCTCTGAGGTTCAGCATCATATCGGGAGCAGTTTCCATAGCTTGATCTGATGTTGCAATATATTCGACATAGAAGCCAGAATATAACACCGCGCCATCTCATCAGCCTTAACCCAATCTTTATAAGGCTTTGCTACCTGTTCTGTGGCATTCTCTTCAGGTATAGGAGGGCACGCCGTAGATAGCACATATTTGTGGCCCTCAGCAGTTAACACAATATCCAATTTTCTTTTCCAGTAAACATAGTTTGGTCCAGTAAGTTTATTTTCTTTGAGAATAATGGCAAGTGGATTGAAAGAGCCCATTTTTGAATCTGAGAATCAAATAACATAACAACAATTATGAAGGGCAATAAAAACTTGAATTTCATTTTAATATTGGTTCCCTCAACCACATGTTAAAAGAAAAACATTGGCAACCCTACACACCGTGAAGAGCATGCCTCGATGGGAAGGTCGTCTACTCTTCATCATTCGTGTAGATAGGCACAACCTTTTAATTTTACTATCCAGACACTATACCGTGCCAAGCAAACTTAAATAGCCAATATAGCTTCGGTCCTATAAATAATAATAGTGACTCAGATGGTGAGGATACTATTATTTACAGCTAAGTGTATACCATTACCTAGCTCCATGACCCATTGTTCCGTTATGAATTACCTCAGATGGAGAAGTAATTCACACAACAATTATCATAGACCTATCCATTTAAGGAAGTTTGTACCGATGAGGCCATAATTAATTTTGCCCGATGGGGGGGAAGGTTCTAAAACCATCACACAAAATTAATTACATCATCTACATACTAGTAATGGAGACCGTGGGATTTATAAAAATAAACTCCCTCTCCCACTTAGTTATTTAAAAAAATTTGTGAGGGTTATCAAAATTTTCGAGTTTGCAAAAACCGTGATCTAGGTCAAAGCCAAAAATTACCATGTTGTCCAATATGGTAAAACTATCACACATGCAAACACCCATGGAAACATGCATAAACATAAATAAGGAAACATATTAAAATATGCATCCCAACTATTATGGTCAATATCCTTGTTTCCAAAAACAGCCAAGATTGCAGCCGCGTCTTGCCCACCAAGTCAGAGGTTGATGCTGGAACAGGGGGTCGAGCTAATATGGATCTAAAACACATACTGCATGACTTGTAATCTTACAACAGTTCTACATATCGAATAATGATATAACTGGAGAAACAAAGATTACACAAAAACCTTATGCCTCCCACATGCCGGAGTTCACATACTACTTTTAATATTACAACCACGAAAAATAATCGTGGCACCCAAATATAAAAGCAGTAACCACGTATACAAAAACGTGGGATCCAATCACACAAACATACATGCATGACCATAATAGTGGGATAAGATTATCTGCAAAACAGACGTTAGTAAAAACTGAACCCTGCAAAACAGCGGTTACCACAGTTTCATACTATGCGATCTACGGACAACATGGCCTGTTTAATTCATACGCGCGATTACAGCCGGCTCTGATACCACTGTTGTGAAACGATTCCTAGAAACCAGTAATGACGCGTACAGATTAAACAATAAGAAAACCGCAAAACCCTACAAGGCGGAATTAGGGTTTTACCTCAACTCCCTGCGAACACGAACGCTGGTTGAACTTGTTATAGCACGTCTTGCTATAAGCCACGTATACTGCTTGACTGCACCTTACGATCTTCTATCGTATTCCCTGCATGCCTAGAACACGAACCGAGTGTGGACTCTTTCGTTGTCTGTTTGCCCTCTCTAGATCTGCCACTATTTTGTGAATAATAGAAACGTCTAAAAAACGTCGATCTGACCTAGAGAGCATAACGTGTATATATAGGGCTACGATAGGGACCTAAGGAGTAATAAGTTTGGGCTCCCAGTGTAAATAAGAAAACCTAATCCCACCGGGATTCTATTTCTTATTTCACTAATTATAATTCACCCCACTACAGAATTATAATTGCACTCCCGTCCTTATCTCAATTATATTACGAGCTCCATGATATTAAATACTTATTAATCTCCCCACATTAAGATTACAGATACCCGTTGATTAAAATAAATTACTAACAGTTCTCCATTAACGTTTCCTCTGCCTCTCCTTTTACATCTCCATCGATCTCCTCTGCCGTCCTCTTTTTCACCGCCTCCTCTCTGTCTCGCCTCCCTCTGGCTGCCTTCATCACTGCCATCGAACAAATCCTTGTATGCAACCTCTTCCCCGACATTCTGCAGTTTCGAGATCGCCTTGACTAGCTTGAAGCCGTCTGCAGCCGGGACCCCATCCATATCCAACCGCGACGCCTTGCTATAAATGTTCAGGCGACCAGGGGGTTGGGTTGCAGAGTCCGGAGTCAAGAGATTGGAGAACAAGGTCCGATCTGGAGTTGATTTAGAGAAGGGAAGGTTGGGTTATCTAATCCGGCACCGCCGATGGTTTTCTTTTAATTTCTTTCTAGTGTTCTGTTGTGATGTCCCGCTTGCGGGTGTTTCTTCCCTTCGGAGGTCTTCCTAACCCTTTTGTGGGTGTGGTGTGTTTTTTTTTCTTTGTTGTTGGTGGCGTGAGTTTTGTGTGAGGGATTGTACCTTGGTGGCCTTTGGAAGGAGTTTGGGCTACGTCTTTCCTCGTCGGAACCTATCTGTCTGGTTGGCTATTCTCTACTTGTTCAAGGAAGAATATGATGCCCTTTGATGTTCTCTTTTGGTTATCAATAAAATTTCTAAACTTTTGGCAAAACAAAAAAATTGAAAATAGCTCGATTAAAGATTGATAGCTATGTCAAAGTCGCATTCTTAAATGACAAGATAAACGGCAACTCTGGCGTCCAAACTTCCTCCGTCTATTTGTTTTTCTTTCACATACGTGGACAGTTGATATATCTATTAATGACTGATTTAGCCAATATCTTGCAGCACCACAATTTTCAAAGAGAATTAAAATATGAACGATTTCAGTCACTGAAAACCAACACTGAGCCCATATGGCATGATGAATCATTTTGTGCCGACCTGTTGCCGATTCCAAAACTAGACCAAACTAGAAGATACTCCAATTTAATAAGGGTGTCGATAATGCCACAATAACATTTCTTGCTGCCTAGACCATACTACTGAAATCATGCATATATTTGCGCTTTGAATAAGTTGACATCATGTATCAAGTAATAAATACTCCATCGACAGTCGATTAATGACTTCCACTAACATATTTATAAAAAAGGGGGGGTTAAGGCAAAAAAATTATTTATTTTCATTATTTAAAAAAAAAAGGAAGAAAACAAGAATTTCAAATATTTAATTTTACCAACCTTACATCTGGAATTAAAATAAAGGCAAACGAATGCTCAAAAGAGTTATAAAGAAGAAGTTCTACAGCAACCCCTCTCAAATCTCACCAAGCCCTATATTAGATTGTTGATTATCAACTCATCTAAAAGCTTAAGCTGGAGAGAGTGTTAATTTTATTAACTATACTCTGAACACGCCCCCTCACGTGTAGCCATACTCTCCTCCATAAGCTGACTAAACATGTGTAAATTTTAATTATTAGGTAGGCGATGAGATTCGAACACATGATCTATTGTCTGCTCTGATACCATATTAATTTGTTGACCATCAACTCATCTAAAAGCTTAAACTATTAGAGAGGGGCAACTTTTCTTAATTATACTCTCAACAACTCTGGGACCCTGTTGTCCCTTAGGTTAGGGGACAACATGATGTTGTCACCATCCCGCTTGTCCATTTCGGCAATGAGAACAAATCTCAGCTGTCCATCTGTTCATTACCGAGATGAAATATGAGTCGTCCATTGCCGAAGAGCAAGAAGCGCTCCCCCCCTCCCCCTAATATTTACTCTCACACCAAATAAGGAGCCTCAATACAAGTATTCATAACAAGTGAGCTTTTGCCAAACCAAAACTAACCATATTGGGCTTTTAACTATAACAAAACCTTCCAACTCTTTGTTAGATTCTCTTTCCCTTTTTCCCTTTTTTAATAAAATTTCATCTTTTGCCGATAACAAAACCCTAAAAACAAAGTTTTTCGCTTCACCCACATTGCTCCCATCTACATGGGCTTGACCACCATCCAAATTCCAATTTGTGTTCAACTGTCCAGATGACAGTGAACCCAGCCGGACGGGGCTCGATTTGCCAAACATCACAATTATAGTTGGGGAAGGGACGTACATTGACGAAACCGGTGTGGCGATGGTGAATTTTTAGTGATCTCCTGATTGAAAGGTGGATGGCTGATCTTCTCTACATCGGAAGTTTGGTAGAGAGAGAGGGTGGACGCAGAGATGAGCGAGCAGTGGTTAAGGGGGGAGAAGAAAATAGAGGGACAATTGAGGTCACAGTCACGTGAAGTTGTTCGAGTCGGGAAATTTAAAGGGCGAATACGTGATTTCAGTAGAAGGATCGTGGCAGCGACAAATGATGTCCTAGCATTATCGTCATCCATTGATCATAATTAACAGCCCCTTTGTTTACTTGCGTGAGAAATGAAAAGAAAGAGGTGTACGTGGTTCTTCTTAATGATGAAAAAAGAAAAGAAATGAGTATGTTTTATCACCATCTCATTTGGATACACTTTTTCACTTTCTTTTCTCACCAAATCTCACCACATTTTTGTGAGAAATAAAAACGGCTTTGTAAGGGGTTCTTGATTCACACCCTCTCTCACCTCTTTAACCGTCCAAAAAAGGGATCAGAGAAAGCCCTTCCCCTCCATTTCTTTTCTTCTCTCCCGAAAACCCTCCATCCAGTAAAAGCCTCTGCTAGCTAGTCAAGGAAAATGTCTCCAAAGGCAATGCATTCATGCATTAGGACACCAGCATCTTCATCTAAAGGAATTTAAAGAGGCCAAAACCATCACGGTCCATTGCATGGTCTTGTACCTTTCAGATCCTGTACTGTCTCTCCCATAAGGCCTGAATTATCGCTTTAACATGCCTTAATTTAGAGTACCCCCTCAAAAATATACCACGAAATAAATGCATGTTGTCAATAATGTAGATATGTTGAAAGGCAAAACAAAACGTTTGGATCCTTTCCATTTCAGGTTAATTGAACAATAACATTGGTTGTGATTTTTTCACGTATCCCTTGCTCTTCATTTTGAACCACGAGTGTGATATTACAGGTGCATCCATTTTAATTAGTGAAGAAACCATGATTTTGGCATATTTTACCATTAAAGAAAAAACTTGATTTTGGCATTTGATCGATTTTAAGGAGATGGTCACCTTTCGTAATACATGAGGAAACCAACTCGGGTATGGTTGTGGGCCGCACACACCAATATTTTTTTTTAAGGACAGAGCCGGCTTTAGGCTAAGCTTGTACAATCACCACTTTAGACCCCCAATTTTATGGATCCATAAATTAATTAAAAATGTGAGAAGAGTAATTTTTAAATGACAATTTTTTGATAAATTATAATGGTCATCGATTTTGGGTACCTATGCTCTCAAATGATTGTAAGGACTTCCATATGAAGATTTTTTGCTAGGTATTTTTAACTATGCAAGGTAGATTGAGGACCTGTTTGAAAAAGTTCACTTTAAGCCTCACATGATGTTAGAGCCGGCCTTGTTTAAGGAGCACAAAGAGGGTTGGCTTGGTGGTCATGGCATGAAACTCAGGTATTTGCTAGCTCCTCTCCAGGTCTCAAGTTTGAAAAAAAATTTAAGTGCTATCAACTCTTGTGACGTACAAGGGGTCTTTGTAGTTCCAAAGCACTACAGAGTCTAGTGCGACTTGATATGCTCCACCGAAACTTGATCATTGTGATCCAAACCCAATTTGTAGATTTCGATGAGAAGGTTATCCATGAAAAAAATTAAATTGATTGGAGAAATCTACCTCGATGAACTAGTAACCAATGTCTGACGAACTTGATTTTCAATGCAATTATAGGGTTCGGTGAATTCTACAAACTGAACAGTTTAGATCGATTACAATGAAAAGATCTCGATGGAGCGTATGTAGGTGCACATCATCTCCCATAATTCATTAGTCATTAGTGCACTGAAGGGTCTCCCTGTCGAGGATGGGAGTAGTCCATACAAGACTTAATTTGTACAGACTTTGAAGGCTCTCCCACTAGTTGATGATGGGATTTGCCTTTAAGAAATTAGTTGAGATATCCACATTAGTTGGGGAAAGAAAATAAGGAAAATTATGGCACATGACGTGTTTTGATAATTAATATCCGTCAAGTACATGCTAAAACATTTATTAATGCTAGAAATGTCCTTGGCGGTTATTAATTATGAAAACACGTTCTTAGCCGTCATTTTCCCAAGAAAATAAGATGGAGAATCCATGTATGGAAGGGAGTTCATCTTATTTGGTCCACTACGGAGACAAATCCAAAAATCTGATAAATGCATGTCAATTGCAAATGGGCTTGAGTACAGAAACTTGCAAAAGCCAAGATTTGTCATTAATAACGAATCGACCCCACGAATTTGGCAATCAGAGGCCAATTGGTTGAAGGACAATTGATCCCGTACCCAGACCATCATCTGATCATCAGTCATTATTTGAGTCCTGTTTGGGAAAATTACTCGTGCGTATGAATCACGTGACACTATAAGGTGTTGTGTTTGATAAAAGTGAAATTAAAGTTGAAAACTAAAAAATTAAGTGCCGAAAAGTGAATGAAAGTTAAAAAGTTTAGGAGGGAGGAATCGAAGCAAATACTAGATCACATTTTTAACAATTAAATGCAACAATTGGCCGGTGGTCGATTCTGCATTTGTTGAATAACAAATTTTACCAAAACATAAAAATAAAAATCTGAATACACAATAATTTGGCCTCAATCTTAAGCTCGTAGAATTACATGTTGGAATAAGTGCTGTATGTCGGACCGCTTATCCACCATCTCTCTTAAAACCAATTGGTGGTAGGAAGGGTTTCAATTAAGTCTTTTATGGCATTCGACATCGCACCCGCAAGTCTGTTTTTAGAGCGGTCGCAGGGAATGGCATTGTGTAACCAAATCCATGGGGGCACTCCGGGCCCAACACTGTAAATGAGGAACGGGTTACCTCAAGAATCTGTAATCGAAAACAGATTACCAATCGAAGAAGAAGGTTTGGGTTGAGTTGCGGACTAGGTCTCTCTCTTTAAGACGTTTCGCGGCTCTGCCTAGATTGTGCAAGCAGTTCGTTGAATACTACGCCGTCCTCAGAATAAAACAGCTCAGAATACAACATCTGTTCGGCCTTCTCTGCACAGAAGAAAACCAACAACAAAACACAATATTGACCATATTGCTCGAACTCAAATAGAAACCATTTTTATGGAGGAAGAGGGAGATGTTTTTCTATGCTTTCAATGATTCTGAAAGTCTGAATATATAGGGGAAGAAGGAACGTCTAAGGATTTGATTTTTGGAAAGAAAATCAAATCAGTTCAATTACGCACTAAATAAGGATAGGTTTTGTAATCAATCATCAGAGATTTTAGGAACATGTTTTAGTAGCAAAAAGGAAACCAGTGAATATTCATTTATACCTCTCAAAAGGAAACAAGTGAATATTCACTAATACCTCTCTTGGGTATTATACTAGAACTAGTGAATATTCACTAATACCTCTTCTTGGGTATTACACTAGAACCAGTGAATATACACTAACAACTAGTGAATATACACTAATACTTGGTCTAGCCGCATTCACAAAGTTTTACAAATACACCAAAATCCCAACAATACACACGACCTTAATTACGAGATTATGTATTCAGTCGTCTTTACTCCGAAATAAGATGTTTAATCGTTGTTCTTTACGTGTGACGTCAGGACTTCAATTAACCTACTACCTGTTCTTTGACTCTTCATTGAATGCAAGAATCAATGAGTTATATAGTGCACTGAATATGACCTTTTTCTACTTCGTTGAATGCAAGAAACTATAAGTCTTCTTGAGCGGTAACTATACAGTAATGCTTCATATATATACACCACATTTGCACGGATTTGGCCACATTCCTGTATGTGAGAGAGTGTGGTTGAATCTGTGCAAATGTAATGTGTAACAATAATTTTCTGATAACTATTTTGGGATTGACTTGCAGACATTAATTTCTTTCAAAGGAATATGAAGTAGTAAAGCTTAATACGAGTTTGGCTTCTTTAATTAGCGAACTAGCTTCTGACAAGTTGAGTTTTGATGTCATCAAGGACGTACACATGATTTTAGGATTGGGTGGACAAACAGTAAAATAAATAGTGCGGTTAATCGACACTTAAAATTTGCTAGTGAAAATGTAAGACTAAATTTTGTAATTAGTCTTTATGGTCCACATGTTTTAAGTATGGCACATACGAATAATGGGTCAATGAGATTCTCCATATTTTTATGCCTAAGATTTATTTTATTAGTCAAATAGAGAAGTTGTTTCCTAAATACGCTATACTTTGATGGGAAGTTAGTATCAATGTTTAATAAGGAAACCGGTCCTCTGCCTATAAAAGAGCGTGTAGAGTTCCATCAATTTAACGTCATATACTAAACAGCGAGAAAGTGAGGCAAGGGAGAGAAACCGTCTTCCACCTAGAGCTTAATGCTCTAGTAAAATTATAATCGCTACAGTTACTTACCGGATCGCTCAAGTTCCGCATAAATGAATCTGGGTACGCCATTCTTAATTATTTAATGTTTGTACTGTGATAATCATGATAGTTTTAGACCCTGACATAATAGTGGGTTTTTAATTATCTAACACCATAAAAAATAAAACTTACATGTGGTATCAAAGCATCAGGTTTAAGAACATCATGGTTTTCCACTCATGTATTAATAACTTGATGATTTTCCTAATCGGCTTAGTACGAAATAAAAATTAACGTCGTTACGTGACATGTTTTAGCACCTCTCGGTGCATGATGTATCTATTGGTAATGAGATCCATACAGTAAATAATTACTTTGTGGTTCCTGAAGTTTTGACCGAATTATGGCGTTGATTTTTCAATTTTGCCGCACCATTGGTTTGCGTGGTGGTTTAGTGGTTGCCTTGTTTTAACATGCATGTTACTATGCGAGGATATGAATGCATAGTCATGTTAATTTATACTAATGCATGATGTATGTTTGCATGTTATCTACTATGTATCAAGTTCACTCCGACATAGAAATGATTAGAGTTGAATTCACCCCAATTAATTGTTCTAATTGTTTTGGGGCGTACTGTGACTTCCAGGGTAAACTTGAACTTAATTGTTTTAAGTTTGGGCATTATGACACAAATACCTGTATGCAAAAGGAATATTATATTTGACTAATGTAACTCAAATATAGTACTTGTATGAAGTGTTGTACATAATTTTGTTTTTATTCACTGGTCATGTGAAAAATGATTGTTTTGACTGAAAATCTACATTAAGAGAGATTTGGTAGTTACCAAAGTGCCCCAAATCATAATGGTTCGTAGATTTGTCTGTTATAGAATTTTCCTGTGAATAATTTATTATTCACCTAATGTCCTTAAAAAAAAATTTAAAGATTTGAATCTATAATATGGAAGATTTGGTAGTCACCAAAGTGACCCGATCGTAATGACTCATAGATATCAAATCTTATTTTGGAATTGTGAATAATCTAACATTCACCTAATGTTTGTGGAAAATTATATTTTTTATTTGACTCTATATAAGGATACGGTTTGGTGTCGTCAAAGCGATCCAACTGACATGTTGATAGACGTTAATCAAATTATAAAATTTTAATACCTATTATGATCAGGTGTTCAAATAGTGATATTTTTTTGTTTAAATCACCTAATGTTCATGCAAAGGTCATTATCTTGATTGAAATCTGTATTTAGACACAGTTCGGTAGTCACCAAAGTGGCCCAACTGGAATGTTTCATAGATTTCAATTAAATTACTGAAACTTAACACTTATTTTATTTGACATTTATATTACGATACAGTTTGGTAGTCACCAAAGTGGCCCAACTGGAATGACCCATAAATATCAAGTTATATATGAAACTTATTCCCATTTTTAAGTGTTAAGAATAATGACTTTGCAAATCGCAATTCTCTAGTTGCATGGATATTAGGTAGGCCCAAAGGTGCACCACTTCTAAGTGATTAGTGAATTGGAATAGGATAATTTATAAGTATTCATAATTGAGGTTGGAATTGGATACTCAAAGGTAACAAACCTACTTAATTGTGAATCCTTATCGATTAGTCCTATTGGTGATAGGGAATCACCAGAACTGTTAATAGTGTAACATTAGATGAACCCAAAGGCAGATCACCGTTGCACTATTTATTATTGTTTGGACAAAATTTGTTTTGTCAACTTATTGGTAACTCAAAGCATTATTGTAGTGAGCATATATTCTGTGTGCATTGTTAATTATATCTGTATCACATTCACATGCTTAGTATATTTCATTTCAATTTAAATGATGGAGTTTTCATTTTTAAAAAGAACAAGATTAGGTTCATTTTGAATACTAGATCTTGATAAAGTATTATTTTTCAAAAATAACTTTATTTTGGTGAAATGTGAATGAAATGGAATAGACTAAGCCTTATGTTTGTGTGAATGTTTATGGTGAGCACTATCATGTTTATTGTGCGTAGAATGTTTGAGGATGCCATTGAAATGTTATATTTGGCCTACTCAATTAAAGAACTTGAGAATTAAAGTAGAGAAAGCCTAAATGGGACATGAAGTTAGGATTATGTGGTGCATGTTAATGAGTCTACTAATGATCTTAGACTCGAAAAAATGTAATGGACAAAGATATATGTAAAGACCCGTAAATTCGTAAAATTGATTTAAATGTTTTATAAGGAATAAAAAGGAGGAAATTGATTTGGAATATTGAGATTTGGGGCTAATGTGTTAAAGTGTTGCATTTGAAGGGTGAGTGTGTAATGTGTGTATATAGCATGTATGTGTGTGAGTATAGGGAATAACTTTCCCTTTTCTTTTTCTCCCTCCACTTCCTCCCGTCCGTCTCCCTCTCTCTCGGCTCACTCTCTCTCACTCTCACTCAAACTCAAACTCCACCCAAAACAACCTCAAATCCTTCGCCCCTCTCACGTATTGCTGTCCATATTGCGTTGGTTTGAGCTCGGTAGAGGCGTATTCCTTCCGATTGTAAGCTTTGGAGCTAGGGCTTGGAAAATCTATTGATTTTGTTCATAAATCTTGAGGTAGGGAGTTCTAACTTTCAATATATGTTTATGGCCTGTTTCTCGTAGTTTGATTCTTGCCATTGCACGCTGTTGTTGTTGTCGAGATTGTTGTTGCTGTGAAACCCACTGAAATTTGCAGAAAATCTGCTTGAACAACAATGTTATTGATAACATTCCCGTTAGTTATCGATACCCTTGTGTGATCAAACCCAGAAAATCCAATGTAATCGATACCTTCAGTCATCATTATCGCTACCCTTGCATCTAGAATGACAATGACCCCATAGTTATCGATACCTTCCTTCATGGTATCGATAACATTACGTTTTTTGACTGATCCTTACCTAAAGTTATCGATACCTTTCCTTAATGGTATCGATAACATCATGTTTCTGGACAATTTTACTGATTTGATCCTTACTCCACTATCTTGGGTTCCAATCACTTCTAACCTATTCAGACACCTTCCAAATGACTCTTACCTTGGTTATTCATATCTCAGTGACTGTGTTGAACATATCCATGACTCTAATGCTCATTTGGACATGATTTCACGAAAATTGCTTTATGAATCAAAGTTGGGTTGAATAGTATAAACGTGATGAGAAAAGGATTTTGAAACTTTACGAATGCGACAAGAACACTCAAGACTCATCAACGGGTGAGTGCCTGGCAGAGGATATCGGGGTCCTTTAATTGGCCCGGCAGGAACTATATGCTCGTATTTGATATTTCAGGACCTCCCTATGGGTAAGGTGCCTGGCAGAGGACATCGGGGTCCTTTAACTGGCCCGGCAGGAGCTACGGCTCATGACATTTGTATGAGACACCTTTTGATACATGGTATTTTCAAAGATTATTCATTGACACGTGGTTGGTTTGAAAACGAACTGTTGAATTTGGATTACTATTATTGTTCTTTCGTCGGATCTTGCTGCCTTTGTTAATCTTATGATCATCTTTCATTTCATATGCATACATTGTTAGATTAGAGCTTCCTACTTGGATTGCCCCAAGCGTAGGGCTAGGTCGGTTGAAAGCATAATAAAACTCGGAAGTCCGGGGTCGTTTCCACAGGGAGCGCGTCCATAACTTTGTTTCAGAGATTAGCAAATGTCGAGAGTTTTAGCGTTAGGGCCGCCAACCGATTTCGGCGTTGAGACGGCCAACTGAGCGATTTGGGAAAATGGCTACTTAACCTAACTACGGCTTTTTGATTGGAGATTAACTAAAGATTAGGTTAAAAGATAACTAACACCCATAACTCAAAAGCACCCTTGTTCCTCTCTTTTAAAATGACTGGTAGACAGATTAGGGTTTTGGGAACATTTTGACAAACGCTCGGAACGACATAGCCCTAAGCATCACATGTGGCAAGGAATCGAAACCCTTGCCTACATATGATCAAAGGGGTTAACACCTCCGAGCTTTGCTTCATAAAAATACCCTAAAAACATGTTTACTCTTTGAAGATGAAGTTTAGAGAGAGAAGAACAAGAAATACCCTTGGTTACGGGATGTTAATCATCCCATAACCTAATCTTGCTACACTACTCACACATAATCAAAGGAGAAGTGAAATGAACAAGGGTAAGGAAAGGAGAAAACGAAATCATGCTTAAACCGGAAATAAACACTTGATTAATGAAGATCCCAAGGTTACTTACAACTTTAATGAAGGACAACCACTCCAAAACCCACCAATCAATGCTCCGTTAATGAGAGTTTGAGAGTTGGAGAGGAGAGAGAGGTAGAGAGAGAAAGAGCTAGCTCAAAATGATCTAAGATAACCCTAAAAACGTGTAAAGGGGACTTATATAGTACCCCTTTTTAGTTACAAAAGAAAAAGAAAAAGAAAATAGAAATCTGCAGAAACTGGGGAATGTCTACCGGTAGGCATTGATCACCTACCGGTAGAACGACTACGTAGCAAAAGTTGAGGCTGCTTTAACTGAATTTCTACCGGTAGGCATTGTTATCTACCGGTAGACATTTGCCGATTCAAATTGGTGCAGAATGGTGGCCTCACTGATCTGAAATTGAACCGGTAGACATTAATCTCTACCGGTAGACATTCTCCTTTGGCCAGTCCTTCTCAGCAGCTCATGACAGGCTTTGTTCCGGGGCTTCCATGACAGTCCCCAAGCTCCGGAATCGCTCCGACTAGAGCCCTCGGATCCCCGAACATTGTTGGAGCGAAACGTGGCTTTACTCAAGCCTTATTCACAATGAAAACCTGTAATCACCAAAAGCGCACCTTTCGCGCAATATCATTCAAAAACAAGGAGTTATGCGTGTGAGCATGGCAAAAATGAGCGAGATAAGCCCGATTATTTACACTATTATGGGCTTATCACACCCCCCTTACTTAGACTTTGCTAGTCCCTAGCAAAAGATGCAAAGCTCAAGATCAATTACCAAATCTTCCCATAACCTAAAAGGTACGAAACATATGCTTGATATTTCAACAAGAGCAAGGGTCAAAACTAATTTCGTCTGACAGTGCAACAACTCATCCCAAAAACATGCCATGAACCATATTTATCAAATCTTATGCAAGTGACACATGTGAGTAAGCTTAGCAAAACGAGCCTCGATTCCAGCCCTCACAAAGGTAACACTCCAAAACAACAACATCCCTCAAACAAAGTAAAACGTACCCCATGCTTAGATACAAAAGGCTAAAGCAATAACAGGAGCCCAAACAGTTACGCTAGCAGTCAAAGGAAAGCTCAACAGGAAATTGAAGCTTCAAAATGCAAGAACTTGGAAAAACAAGAACAAACAAAGCTAAAAGTAATAAAAGATTCCGAAAACGCATTGCATAGAGAACACCAATGCACTTGAAATCAACTAAGGTCTTCTAGGCTTGTAATGAGTTCGGTTAGCAACAGAAAATAGGATAAGCAAAATGGTTACCGGTCTATGCTAGCTCGGTGGACTACCCCACTGCCGGAACCACAAAATATGACTGCCCCAATTGAAACGCATTCAGTTCAACAAAAACACGACTAAAGAACGAAAATTAAAACAGACTCGAAAAGCAAAAACATGACTCAACCACCGACTCGATAAACACAAACTAGAGTTACTACAAACTCCACCACTACCACATACTACCACCACCTCAATCACTGAGCTCCAGGGCCAAAAGTCCGCTCAAACATCCCCGGATCATACAGCTGCTCCACCTCCCGTATCTCATCCTCATCGAGCTCATCCTCCGGGTAATCAGGGCTACGGTGCTCACCAATAGCCCTGTCCGTTGCAAACTCCGATGGGGGCTCATACCTCCTCCCCGTCTGCTCTGCCATCTGCTCATAGTAGAAACTTGCCTTGTGGTTCGCCCTCCTTTGATCCTCCTGAACTTCCGCCGTGCGGCACAAGAGTTGACACAAAAGCCTTTTCAGAGTCGACCCTTTCTGTTTCGGAGCAGAGCTAGAAGGCATACTGGACGTGCCAGCTTGAGGGTCCCCTTGGGCTTGAGCTTGGGCTTGGGCACGAGCTTCCCTCATCTTCGTTACGTTCGTCCTGCTTTTATTCTCCGAAGTAGCATTGATGATGCCCGGCGAGCCCGGGTCAAGTCTTTGGTTGTCGAGGGTGAGGCCATTGTCTAGGCAAAGCTGGGTAATCATGGCGGGAAAGGGGAAGTTCAATCCTTTTCTGAATTCATGTTTGAATTGTACAAGCTGATCGAAGATCCATTGGGCAAAGTCCATAGTCTCATTTTCATTCATGAACACGTAGAGTAACTCCAACTCCTGCTCATATGGGGTTTTCTCCATACCACGGGGGAACAGGTTGTAGTGCAGGACCTTATTCATGGTTCGGTATTCATCCCTTAAGTCACCCCCTGTCTCGGAACGCACCCCTCCCTCAAAAACTTCAGCGTAAACCACGTTCATATCCACCAACTCCCCACCAGGCCGAGGATAGGTGATGGTTTCCTCCTCCGGCCTTGTAGAGTCCAGGTATGCAGTAATAACATTGGGGGTCACTACTATGTCAACACCACCCACAGTGGTCTCAATCTTAGCATTAGCAATATCGTATTTCATACGAGAAAAGAAATCTACGACCCAGTTTTTAACATACCCCCTAATTTCTTTGAAAAAATGCTTCATACCTTTCTCCCAGATGATTCCAATGTACCCATTCTCGGCCAAACTGTGCTCGCAGACCTGTCGCTCGCAAGTCACTTTCCGCCCTTTGAGTGTGGCCACCCACTCCATGTGTTTCTTCCTCTCACCCTCCTCCTTCCTCTTCTTCCTCCGCTCCTCGTTCTGTTCATTGGAGGAGCCCTCGCCCCACTTCCGTGTGGACATATCAACCCTTTTCTGTTCCCTTCCGCCTTTGAACGATCGTATGAATGCATTACTCCTGACATGGCGAAAAGGCAGTAGAGAATTCGGATCTAGGGTTTGGGAATTTGAGTTTGGGGGTGGTTATGGAAGTTTAGAGATGAAGAGAGATGAAAAGATGGGGTCTGGAGTGAGAAATTCGTGGGTAATTTCGAGTGGAGAGAGAGAGAGTTACCTGGGGTTGGGTGGTGCAGAGATGGGGAACAAAGACCTTGAAATTGAAGGCGGGGTTGGGAATCTATGAAGGATTGATGAGGATTCCGAAGATTTGGTGGAGTTTTTGGGTAGGATTCGGTAGTGGAGAGGGAGAGTCTAGGGTTTCGTGGGTTTTGGAGGGGTTAGAGAGAGAAAGAGCAGTTTTTTTTCTGGGAATAGAACAAAAAAATGAACCGACTGCCCCTTTTATACAGATCTCGGACTGGCGCGACCTACCGGTAGACATTCTGATTTGGCCAACTGATGGCTTCACTAATCTCAATTTGTACCGGTAGGTATTCAATTCCTACCGGTAGACATTCCAAAATCCTGACATCTGCAGATTGGCCCAAAGCACTTCCCAACTTTCAAATCCCACACCAGTTAAGCTCAAAACCTAAAATCACAGCCCCGACCATCCTCCAACCAACCGGTATCCTAAGTTTAACAAAGGAATTGGGTTCGGACACAGCTCAAACAAGGATCAAGGGTGATAATATGTGGTTTAATCACAAAAACAATGCCTTGTATCATTTTTCAAACAAACTTTAGCCTCGTTTGCAATGCATAACCGGAATCAAAATTACTTAAGTATGTACAAGAGAAGATAAGGCCTAAGCTACGGGTATGAAAAGCAAAGAAAACATGGGATACAGCAAAATGAATCTCCACTCTATATGCTCAACCGACTCAAATGCACTTTAGAGATCTGATACTTACGGTTCATGTATATGCTGACGGGATGAGTTGCACAAATTTTTAATGGTGCATACACACCGAACCCTTGCTACTTACGAACACAGAACGAGCATATGCTAAGTAACCATACATGGGAAGATATCGCAAAAAAAATTTAAATTTCTACGCAAAAATGAAAACATAACATATAAACATAAAATCCCCCCCCCCCCCCCCCCCCCAACTTGAAATGAGCAGCGCCCTCGATGCACAAAGACATAAAATAAGGAGAGGGAGACAAAAAATGTACCGACGGGGTGGAATGTCAACCACCCGATACCTCGACCAAGTTGGAGGATTTTGCGTCATTGTCACCGTCTGTCCTTAGCAAAGCTTCCAAAGCTCGTTCCTGCAACAGGCTTAAAAACCAACCACGAACCGGGAGACAAAAGACATTAGTACCGCCGGCTCGTGATAGCCCGGCACAAAAAATCATTATGTACAAGAATTTAAACCACCGAATCGTCACGTGAGTAAACGGGTACTACTTTTCTCCCCATGTTTCGCTTAAGGTGTCGTAAAACAAAAGAGACAACACCCTAGGCAAAACACAGGTGGCTATACCAGACCACAAAAGATTTGCCCTTACGAACCGGAGCTGGGTACACGACTTATTTGAATAGCGGCGTGCGAAGCTATAAACCCAAGTCAATGATGGGTACCCCCGAGGAGGCCGGGCCTTCCAAATAATTAAGTCCAGAAGTACGCAAAAGCTCCCCGTGAAAACATGTTTAAAACTTTTTCAAACCAACGGACCATCCACGGAGATTGGATCCACTAACTCTTCAACCGTATCCTCCACCGCAAAGTTTTCTAAAAATGGCTTTAAGCGCTGACCATTGACTTTGGAAATATAACCACTTGCGGGGTCCAAAATTTCAACCACCCCGTGTGGAAAAACTTTATGCACAACATGGGGGCCCTCCCAACGCGACCTCAACTTTCCCGGAAAAACATGGAGTCTAGAGTTATACAACAACACCTTTTGACCTTCCTCAAAAAAATTTCGTTAGATGTTCTTATCATGAAAAGCTTTGACTTTGGATTTATAGATGTTAGTGTTATCATACGCATCCCTCCTAATTTCCTCAAGCTCACTAAGTTGGAGTTTACGGTGAGCACCGGCATCGGGCAACCGATAGTTCAAAGATTTAATAGCCCAATATGCCTTGTGTTCCAACTCAACCGGGAGGTGACACGCCTTACCGTAGACAAGCCGATAGGGCAAAGCGCCCAACACGGTCTTATACGCGGTCCGGTATGCCCACAAAGCATCGATCAAACGTTGTGACCAATCTTTCCGGTTTGGATTAACGGTTTTTTCTAAGATATGTTTTACCTCACGGTTGGCGAGCTCGACTTGGCCGTTGGTCTGCGGGTGATAGGCGGTGGAGACCTTGTGAGTAATCCCGTACTTCCTCATGAGGGCTTCGAAAGAGCGGTTGCAAAAGTGAGTGCCTTGGTCGCTTATGATGGCTCAGGGCATCCCAAACCGCGACAAGATGTGCTCCTTGAGAAAGTCTACCACCACTTTGGAATCATTGGTGCGAGTGGCAACGGCTTCAACCCACTTGGAGACATAGTCCACCGCCAAGAGAATATAGAGGAAACCGCCAGAATTTGGAAATGGGCCCATGAAGTCAATTCCCCAACAATCGAACACTTCTACTACTAGGATATTGGTGAGGGGCATCATATTCCTCCGAGTCACCGGACCTAGTTTTTGACATTGCTCACATGCGCGGCAAAAGGCATAAGCATCCTTGTGAAGGTTCGGCCAATAGAATCCGCATTGGAGAATTTTGGCAGTGGTCTTCTTATGGGAGAAATGACCGCCGCAAGCCTCGGTATGACAAAATGAGAGGATCCCTTGGTGATCTTTGTCGGGCACACACCGTCTAATGATTTGATCCGAGCAATACTTAATTAGATAAGGATCATCAAAGAAAAATCCTTTCACCTCACTAAGAAAGAGCCGTCGGTCTTGTGGGGTCCAGTGGTCCGGAATTCGTCCGGTGACAAGATAATTGACGATGTCGGCATACCATGGGCAACTCGATACGGCAAAAAGTTGTTCGTCCGGAAATGTATCAACAATCGGAAGCTTCGAAGAAGAATCCCCAAACTCAAGACGGGACAAGTGATCCGCTACGACGTTCTCCACCCCCTTTTTATCCTTGATTGTGATATTGAACTCTTGGAGCAACAAAATCCATCGGATTAACCGTGCTTTTGCATCTTGCTTCGTGAAGAGGTATTTCAGAGCAGCATGATCAGTGTAGACAACAATGGGGGATCCCACCAAATACGACCGGAATGTCTAAGGCAAAGACGACGGCGAGCAATTCTTTTTCCGTGGTGGAATAGTTCATTTGAGCTTCATTCAGGGTCTTGCTTGCATAATAGATGACATATGGATTCTTGTCTTTCCTTTGCCCGAGAACCACCCCAACCGCATAGTCACTAGCATCGCACATTAGCTCAAATGGTAAACTCCAATCCGGTGTTTGCACAATGGGAGGAGAGATGAGGCTGGACTTCAATTTCTTGAACGCTTCTTCGCAAGCCGGGGTCCACTCAAACGGGGCATCCTTAGAGAGAAGGTGGCACAACGGCCTGGAGATTGCACTGAAGTTTTTGATAAAACGCCGATAAAAACCGACATGCCCGAGAAAGGAGCGGATGTCCTTAACACATTTAGGGGTCGGGAGGGTGGCGATAAGATCGATCTTGGCCTTGTCAACTTCAATTCCTCTTTCCGAAACAATGTGGCCCAAAACGATACCTTGAGTCATCATAAAGTGACATTTCTCCCAATTGAGCACCAAATTTTTCTCCTCACACCTCGCCAATACCTTCTCCAAATTTTCCAAGCAAGCTTCAAATGAGTCTCCAAACATCGAGAAATCATCCATAAAAACCTCGACAATGTTCTCGATCATATCACTAAAGATGCCCATCATACACCGTGAGAAGGTTCCGGGCGCATTGCACAAGCCGAATGGCATGCGACGATAGGCGAACGTCCCAAACGGACAAGTGAATGTCGTTTTCTCTTGATCGGCTAAGGCGACCTTAATCTGGTTATACCCCGAATATCTGTCCAATAAACAATAATAGGCGTGCCCCGCAACCCGTTCCAAGATTTGATCAATGAAAGGAAGAGGAAAGTGATCCTTCCGAGTGCTAGCATTAAGCTTCCGGTAATCAATACATACGCGCCATCCGGTTGTGACTTGGGTAGGGACTAACTCGTTGTTGGCGTGGGGCACCACGGTGATGCCGGATTTCTTGGGGGCCACTTGGATAGGACTAACCCACTTGCTGTCGGCGATTGGATAGATAATTCCCACATCTAAGAGTTTCAAAACCTCCGCTTTCACCACGTCTTTCATTATGGGATTCAAGCGGCGTTGTGGTTGGCGAGGGGGTTTTACGTCATCTTCGAGAGCAATGTGGTGGGAACAAATTGAAGCGTCGATCCCTTTGATATCCGCAATAGTCCAACCAATGGCTTTAGTATGCCGCTTCAAAAGATCAAGGAGTTGGGATTCTTGCAAACCGTCGAGAGAAGAAGAAATCACCACCGGGTAAGTTTCACTTGCACCCAAAAAGGCATATTTCAATGTATCCGGGAGGACCTTCAACTTGAGCTTTGGTGGTTGGATATTCGAGGGAAGGGTCTTGCACTCAAGAGGAGGCAACTCTTCAAATTTGGGAGACCATAAGTCCGTCCCGCAAATATCGGCCATATCAAGCAAGGAACACAAATACTCCACCTCCGGTGACTCTAGAAATATTGCTTCTTCGGTGGTAAGGCACACCTCCAATGGATCCTTGCACAACACATTGTCCACATGCTCTTGGACCAACGAATCGATAAGGTTGACTTCATGGATGCACTCATCATCCCCCATTTGACTTCCAATATTAAACACATTCACCTCCATCTTCATGTTGCCAAAAGTGAGGTTGAGCAAACCGCTTCGGCAATGGATAACGGCATCGGCCGTGGCTAGGAATGGACGCCCAAGAATGACCAGAGTTGATGTTGCCGCTTGAGAGGAGGGAACCGGGCAAATATCCAAAACAACGAAGTCCACGGGATAGATAAAATTGTCAACTTGTGCAAGTACATCCTCCACCATTCCACGTGGAACTCTAATGCTTTTATCGGCCAATTGCAAAGTCACCAGTGTTGGCCGCATCTCTCCCAAACCAAGTTGTTCATAAACAGAGTACGGAAGCAAGTTCACACTAGCCCCCAAATCTAGCAGAGCTCTCTCAATTTTCTTGTCGCCAATGGTGATTGAGATGGTTGGACAACCCGGGTCTTTGTACTTGGGAACCACATTGGTTTGAATAATAGAGCTCACTTGCTCCGTCAAGAAAACCTTCTTTTGAACATTCAATTTACGCTTTTGAGTGCATAAGTCTTTGAGAAACTTGGCATACGTAGGAATTTGCTTGACCGCATCCACCAACGGAATATTGATTCTCACTTGCTTGAACAACTCATAGATCTCGGCATTGGTGTTGGCATGGGCCGGCGCCTTCAATCTTTGGGGAAAAGGGGTCAGAATTTGGGAAACGGGGGCCTTCGGCTCTTCCTCTTGTGACTTTTCCGGATGTTCACCAACGGGAGAGGGCTCCGAGGTTGGTGAGTCAATAGAAGCATCCGAAGTTTGCACTACAATGGGTGTAACCCGTGGCTTGATAGGCTTGGGAGCAATGGTCTTATCAACTTCCTTGCCACTCCGCAATGTTGTAATAGATTTGGCTTGCTCGGGACTAGGCACCGAAGAGCTCCCCACAAAATGTTGTCCTTGCGGATTCACTTGGGTTTGAGTCGGAAGTTTCCCTTTCTCTTGTTGAAGCATCCCCACCGCGTTGTTCAACTTTGCCATTTGATTCTTGATTTCCCCCAGTGTTTGAGTGGTTTGGTCATTGAGAGTCGTTTGACTTTGCACGAAAGAAGACATAATATCCTCCCATGACCGCTTGGGAGGTTGGAATTGATTTGGCCCATGAGGAGGTCCCGGTGGTGCAAACCTCGGAGGTTGTTGATTTTGAGAAAACCTCGGCGCTCCTTGAGATTGGGGAGGCCGGAATGCTTGGTGTTGTTGAGGTGGTGGAACTTGTGGAACTTGTGGAACTTGTTGAGGTCCGGGAGGTTGTGGGTCGCTCCACCGGAAATTAGGATGAAACTTCCATGCTGCATTATACGTTGGAGAATAAGGGTCAAATCATTGATTAACGGCATTGACCTCCGATGGACCGGTTCCTTGAAGAATATCCTTAACGGCGGGGAGCATTTGGCAATCTCCCGTGGCATGACCTGAAACTTCACAAATAACACAAAAATCTTCCGCCTTGCCCACCGAGGCCACCCCCGCAACTTTGTTGAGTTGTAAAGTTTCAATTTGGCGGGAAAGCTGGGCGACCTTGTGGGCAAGCTCATTTTGTTCATTTAGTTGAAATTTCCCGGAATTGCTCGGTCCCGAATTAAGCATGTTCCTTTCGGAGGGTTCCGAGCAATCCCAGGATTGTGTTTTTTCCACTAACTCTTCAAAATAGTCCCACACTGCATTCGGAGTTTTAGCCATAACTCCACCCTCAACCATGCTTTCCATAAGAAGTCGAGTGCTCGGAAAGCATCCCTTTAACAAAATCTCAACTTTTTGAAAAGGTTCAAAGCCATGGTGCGGGATGGAGTTCAGCAAATCCTTAAATCTTTCCCAATATTGGTAAAACGATTCCCCCTCTTTTTGCTTGAAAGTTTGAATTTGATTTATGAGTTCCTTTGTGAGATGAGGGGGAAAGAATTTCTTGTAAAAAGCTTTTGATAAATCCGCCCAATTTGCCAACGATTGGGGCCTCATATTGTTTAACCATAGTTTGGCTTTATCTTTCACAGAAAATGGGAAGAGTTTAAGCTTTGCGGACTCCAACTGTGCAGGCGTGGAAACTATTGTAGAAACCATTTCCTCGAATGCCCGCATATGAGTGTACGGGCATTCCTTATCTCTTCCGTAAAATGAAGGCATTGAGTTCAGGTGATGCATTTTCACCGTGAAATTGTTTGCCTCGGTTGCGGCCGGAAGGACTATGGTAGGGGGCGGAGTAGTACGCGCCGGATTCAAATAATCGCTCATAGTCCTTTCGGCTGCAGCCGGGTTACCTCCACCACCGTTGCCAGCCATTATTTCTCGAGGCGGGGATCTTATGACAAAAGGAGTTCTTTGAGGTGGTGGTGTCCTTGCCCTAACCCGACGAGGGGTTTTGGGTCGAGGAGGAGAAAAAGTTCGATGAAGCCTTTTAGAATTCGAACTCCGAAAGGCTCCCCGATGACCACCACGCATACACTTAAAATCCTTCCTCGAGAAACAACAGTCAACAGAGCAAAAATAAACAGATAAGAGGGGCTAGGCCGCCACCTCCTAACAACAACAATGAGGGGCTATGCCGCCGCCTCGAAAAGTAAGCGCAAAAAGTAAAAAGGCAGTTTATACTTACGCTAGCTTCGTTACACCTCAAGTTAGAGACACGCTCAGGTTAAAGGTATCCACTAGATTAAGTATAAACAACGCAAAGCAAAAGTTAAGCGAGATACTTACAGTGGTTTGGCGAACCTCCAATATAAGCTATAAAAGAAAGCGCTCCTCGGCAACGGCGCCAAAAATGCTTGCGACCTTAATGTGTGTCAGAATAAGATTGCCCCAAGCGTAGGGCTAGGTCGGTTGAAAGCATAATAAAACCCGGAAGTCCGGGGTCGATTCCACAGGGAGCGCGTCCATAACTTTGTTTCGGAGATTAGCAAGTGTCGAGAGTTTTAGCGTTAGGGCCGCCAACCGATTTCGGCGTTGAGACGGCCAACTGAGCGATTTGGGAAAATGGCTACTTAACCTAACTACGGCTTTTTGATTGGAGATTAACTAAAGATTAGGTTAAAAGATAACTAACACCCATAACTCAAAAGCACCCTTGTTCCTCTCTTTCAAAATGACTGGTAGACAGATTAGGGTTTTGGGAACATTTTGACAAACGCTTGGAACGACATAGCCCTAAGCATCACATGTGGCAAGGAATCGAAACCCTTGCCTACATATGATCAAAGGGGTTAACACCTCCGAGCTTTGCTTCATAAAAATACCCTAAAAACATATTTACTCTTTGAAGATGAAGTTTAGAGAGAGAAGAACAAGAAATACCCTTGGTTACGGGATGTTAATCATCCCATAACCTAACCTTGCTACACTACTCACACATAATCAAAGGAGAAGTGAAATGAACAAGGGTAAGGAAAGGAGAAAACGAAATCATGCTTAAACCGGAAATAAACACTTGATTAATGAAGATCCCAAGGTTACTTACAACTTTAATGAAGGACAACCACTCCAAAACCCACCAATCAATGCTCCGTTAATGAGAGTTTGAGAGTTGGAGAAGAGAGGGAGGTAGAGAGAGAAAGAGCTAGCTCAAAATGATCTATGATAACCCTAAAAACGTGTAAAGGGGACTTATATAGTACCCCTTTTTAGTTACAAAAGAAAAAGAAAAAGAAAATAGAAATCTGCAGAAACTGGGGAATGTCTACCGGTAGGCATTGATCACCTACCGGTAGAACGACTACGTAGCAAAAGTTGAGGCTGCTTTAACTGGATTTCTACCGGTAGGCATTGTTATCTACCGGTAGACATTTGCCGATTCAAATTGGTGCAGAATGGTGGCCTCACTGATCTGAAATTGAACCGGTAGACATTAATCTCTACCGGTAGACATTCTCCTTTGGCCAGTCCTTCTCAGTAGCTCATGACAGGCTTTGTTCCGGGGCTTCCATGACAGTCCCCAAGCTCCGGAATCGCTCCGACTAGAGCCCTCGGATCCCCGAACATTGTTGGAGCGAAACGTGGCTTTACTCAAGCCTTATTCACAATGAAAACCTGTAATCACCAAAAGTGCACCTTTCGCGCAATATCATTCAAAAACAAGGAGTTATGCGCGTGAGCGTGGCAAAAATGAGCGAGATAAGCCCGATTATTTACACTATTACGGGCTTATCACTAGTGTAGCTCAAACCTTAATTCTTTTCAGATACTAACCCGAGACAGTAGTCGCATGCATTGAATGCTTGGAGGTGGACATGATTTTGAAAGCTAACCTAAAGAAGTTACTTAGTCATCTTTACAACTTATATTTTTGGAAGGTGTGTTTGTAACTCTATTTGTAAATCTCTTGATTAAACAAAATTGTAAGTTCTTAATTCTCTTTGACCTTGGTACTTATGTTAATTCGGGCCTTGGAGCCAAAGATGTAATCTTTTGGATAATTATGGTGGATGTTGTGTAGTTGTGGAATGGAAATGCTAAGTTCTTTTGGGGTATTGTATGGACATTTGTGAGGTTTTATTTAAAAAAAAATCCTTTATAATTATGTTGAAAATTGAGGGTGTGACAATATATGTCACTTCTATAAATAGTTGAGACATTATTATAAAGTTTGTCATAAACGTAGGAAGTGATTCAAAAGGGGAAAGTAATTACTAATGTTGAATGTTTCGAATCAAACCTAGCAATTGTTAGTCTCTCAACTATGAAGTGATTTTAGTATGAGCTATTACTTGTGTTTATAAACCAAGATGCGGAGAGATTTGAAGTTATTGAAAATATAAGCCCATTGAATTCTAAAGAATTGGATTACAGTTTTTATTAAAAGGGCTTTGTGACGTATCATTTGCTATATAAGAATTGGCCGTCATTTTCTGTTTTCTAGAATGTTTATAAATTTAGTTGCTCTAGTCCAAACTATATGTTGATAAGTTTCGAAACTAAATTTTATGGTGATTGAAAAATACCAATTATTGTGTAATGGTATTTTATTATATTTGAACGAACTAAAGTTTGTTGACCATTTTATTGAAAACTCTCCTTATGCTGCATTATTTTGGTTAGTAGCCTCATAAATGAAAAATTACTTCATCTTGTGACATAAACGGTTGAAACATAGTTTCAAGGAACGTATTGAGAGATTAATATATGACAAATTTTTATTAATCTCTTATGTGTGATTTGCATTAAGAACAAACAAACCATACATAAAGAAGTAAGTCACAATAACTAATGGGCTTCTTAAAGTGTTACATATAGACATAAGAGACATATTTTATCACCTGTAGGATGACCTTTTATTTTATGTTAACTTTTCTATTGCATGAAGATCTCAATCAATGAACACTCTAAAGGTATACATTATTGAGGTAGGAAGGGCAAATAGAAAATAATGTAAAAGTCATCAGATAGTACATGAGTGATAAATATTATGGAAGGTCTGTTCTAAAGCAGAATGGAGTAGCTGAAAGATAATCGTACATTATTAGATATGGTTAGAAGTATGTCTGTAACTCCGAAACACCCATTATGTGGTGGATAGAGACTTCTAAGCCTGCTTTATTTATGTGAATCAGGTTTCTAGTAAGACAGTTTCAAATATTTTTTTTGAACTGTGGATGGAAAAGAAATCGAACTTAGGATATCTGAATGTTTAAAGTTGTCCAGCAAAGGCTAGAATTTCTAGTCCACATGAAAAGAATTTGAATTTTAAAATGAGTTATGGTGACCTCATTGGTTATTCTAGAAAATTCAAAGGGTGTGAGTTTTACTATTTAATCATAGTATGAGAATTATAGAAATCGGTCATTCAAATTCGTTAGGAATGGTGAAATCAGTGGGAGTGATAAACCATGGAATGTGGTCACATAAAAGTTAGGGTATTGTAGACACCCCAATTTGGCCTAACGATTATTTCAAGTCCCACCTTGGGACCATCCCGATGATGAATTGGATACGGTGATTGCTGATTGCCTTCTTGAGAACCTTAGGACTTTCGGTAAGAACTTTGAGCCACTTAGAGGACCCAATTCAGAGCCATACAGCCTTTCAGACAGAAATACAGAAGCCTAGGAGAATCCATCTGTCGGCCGTAACATCGATCTCACGGCCTTAACATCATTTCCTCACCCGAGCAACCTGTTGCTAGAAAATCTCCCTGAGAGATCAATCCCTCGACCGTAAGATCGATTCCTCGGCCGCAACATCGTTTCCTCGGCCGCCAGATCGTCAAATCCATTCCTCAGCCGTAAGATCGATTCCTCGGCCGCCAGATCGATTCCTCGGCCGCCATATCATCTTTTTCCAGAATTCTGGAATGTTTTGTCAGTCGTTTGATCGACGCACCAAAACCCTAGCATCCTTTTTCCGATGTGTTCGGGCTACGAAATAGATCGCGTCTAGAGATCTTTGAACCCTAGAATTCCTTTTTGATTCACGCCATTTGATTGGCCGGAGTGAGTCATCAATTGCCTATATAAAGAGGCCTTAGGGTTCCGAAATTAACATTCAATTCCTCCATCTCATACCTCCAAACTCTGCAGAAATCATCCCACATACTCCCTCTATAGAAGCCATAACCTCCCGAAGGTAGCCATCAATCCGACGATCAAACCCCGAAGTTCAAACCCTAATCCTAGGGTTTTCAGAAAAAGCAATCAGTCAATCACCACCAATCCGAAGCAATCAAGCAACTGAGGGATCAAGGTGGTGAGGCCCAACGACCTCTGGTTTGGTTTACTTATCGTTTTTATGTTTAATCGTAGCGTTTTGATTATCTGCTAAGTTTTTTGTCTGGTGTGAGGAAGAACATCGACCGGGGCTTTGATCCCTAGGCCGGTATATCAAACCAGTGAGATTACTCGGCCGTGACATCCATTCACCGGCCGAGTAATCTATTTCCTGGGACAGCTATGTTTTATTTTGTTTTCTGCTTTCCTATGCATGCCTTCAATTACAGTCTTGGCTCACCCTTTATTGCTTAAAGGCTAAAAACAAACTACGTGTTAGAATTAACTAAAGCATGTATATGTCTTATGTTGAATGATTATGGGCCAGTCTCACGACTGGGCAAAGAGGGGTGCCTAACACCTTCCCCTTATTGTACTTTTGGCTCCCATACCCGGAATCTCTGTCTATTTTCCCAGTTTCGGTAAACTGGGTGGCGACTTTGTTTTGATGATGACCGCTATCGTGTGGCGATGTTCCTAGCCATGGGAATGTCCACGATCTTGGTCTATGAAGCAAGTAACCAATCGAGCAAACAAACGTGATCAATCTATATGGCGATGCCCCGTCTGGGAGGTGTCTACAGTTTTTGGCAAACTCTGCTGGGGATTTGAGAGCCATAATCAGAAAGTTCAACATAAGACTAATACATACTTTGTTTAATTCATTTATCATATGCATCGAGCGGGCAACCCCGTTGAGTTCACCTGATATCCCGGCATGACACGGGCTATGTTGGGGGTTCCAGCAAACTCCATAGTCACTCGTACCTAGTGGTATATCAAAAAGGGAATCACCCAATCACCGCCTATGATGGGTTGGTGAGAGGATTGGTGCCCTTTGACAACGGAGCACCCTGAGACTACCTAAACCTTGCATGTATTAGAAAGCCATAGAACTTACCAAACTAAGACAGGAACCTACAGGCTAGGAACCTATTTGCATTTGCTTGCAGAAGTTCTTCCTCACACCTTGTATATGTTGTTGTAACATCTTTTTCTGTGCAAAAGGGTTAGGGCTTGAACTAAAAGCCCTAACCCTAAGTCTTTATAGCCAAGCACTAATGGCGTCGACTACAATGTATATTTTTGGTAAAAAGCATCATTGCTTACTTAACACTCCCGCTTTACTTAAGGCACCGCGAAGCATGAATTTCTAGAATGAAATCAAACACTGGCCGCCCTGTCGGCAATTGAACTGGGGTTACTGCCTTGCAAGGCTAAAGGAAAGTGGGAGTGTGAGGTAGTAGAGTAGATTATGGATGATTATATGCAAAGTCAAGGACATTATGGATAGAACTTGCTATACTCATTTCTCGATGAATGATTCAACTTAGGACTTTGATTCCTATTTCCAAATCGACCTAGCAACCCATCTTTCAAAATTCAAAATTCTGAGCATGCTTACCGCAACATGCCGGTAAGATTTAGGAGTTTGTCAATGTGCTGGCAGGTAATCATGTGAATCCCAATTACCTCAATCATGTTTTGAGAAAGAGAAAAGAAAAAAAACTTGTTGAATAAGTTTCTGATAGATCAACTTCGATGTGCTTTGGTAAAAATAAGTTTTGATAAACACTTGCTGAAAGAATAACCTGAAGTTGGTAGAATCACGTTAGCATTGTTTGGAGTGAAAGAATCTTCCCTAACCAAGAATTGAGATAGATAAAAACTTTTCGAAACTTTTCTTAAGTGAAAATAGCTAAAGATTATCAAATCCTCAAACAACAAGTTTTTCTTAAAACCAAAAAGTGGAACATCCAAATAGCCGCTAGCACAGCGATAGACTCCGAGGCTACTCTCCGTTGTGGTCATCTGCTCAGCTTTTTCGGTCTGCCTCATAATGTGGATTGGCTTGGAAATAGGATCTTAAGTGACATGCAGTATTTGTAAACAACGAGTCTTAAGAATCATCCATATCAAAAATTGCTGGCTATCTATGGTATCCGATAAACTCATACCTACGAAATGAACTGTTATGCATGACTCATCCATAATCTGTGAAAGTAGCTATGGTGCTCATTTTGTTTGCTTTTCTCTAACCATGCAGGGGACTGAAACCAAAAGAAAAGCCCATCACCCTCATTTCCTTTCATAGCACATTGCATGACCATGTGTTAACATCGAATATCATTTGGTTAAACCACCCCATCATGCTAGATTTGCATTTTGAATAAGTGTGTTTGATGTGTGCATTGCATAGACACTTGATTTTGGACATCTCAACCTGAGCGTAGCTAAGTTCTTGCATTTCCTAAATTTTGGGTTTGGTCTAAGACGTGACAGCGATGGCTGACAAGAAGATTGAAGCTCTGGCTGCTAAAGTTAATGTATTGGCTGAATTAGTGGCTACCCTAGCCACCATTGTTCACAGTTTGCAAAGAAGTCCTTCACAAGCTCCACCTCCACCTCCCCCTACTAGATGGACGAAAAACGCAGCTCAGAAAGAAACTTATCCCGCTAAGGACAACCAAATTGAAATGGTGGTGAATGATCTACAGCAGCAACATGAAAATCAACTTCTTCTCAATACCATCGATCTAAACCAAGAATCTCTCAAAGGGAAAAACAGCTGTAAGATGAACATAAGCAACAGTAATATTAAAATGATGGGATCCCATCTCGACCGCAGGCAAAAGAGAAACTTTGTTCCTCTTAGAATGAACTTGGAAAAGGTGTTCTGTATCTTGGAAGCAAAAGTGGTATTGAAGCCGTTACAGCCAAAATTTCCAAACTTTATACAAAAAGGCGGAGGGTATTGCAAGTACCACCAAGTAAATGGTCACTCTATGGTCACTCTATCAAAGAATGCGGGGCTTTCAAGAATGCGATCCAAGACCTCATCGATCAAGAGAAGATTGATCCAGTTGAGTTTGATCACTGGGTAGCAGTAGCATCCATGCCTGTCACGTCTTAGGCTAAGAGTCAATCTTTTGAGGAGTCTTATCTAGCTATTTTTGGCTACTATTTTGGTCCATATTTGTTTCCTTTTTAAAAGGTCTATGTCTTGAGTTTATTTTGGTCATAAATCCGCTTGTTGCACCTAGCATGAAATGTGAATCTCCTTAGACTTGAACTACGAATGGCCTGATTCTCTATTGGGATATGTAGGCACCTTTTTGTCGGCCACAAATTTTGAAAATGCTTTCTCCTGTGCTAGTTCGCTGCCATAGAATACTCATGATAACATCAAACGTTGAAAACAATCCACAAGGGTTTCAAAGTAATCTTATGACATCTTTTGGAACACATCATAAATTGTCAAAAGCGCAAAACGAGTATTTCAAAGCTAAGACCCGCATCATTTCTGTTGAGGTGTTGACACATCTTTGCACCCTCATAGAGATCACTTGTAAGCAAAACATGCTGTCAAATATGAAGAGTAGGAAAAAGGAGAAAGAAGAAAAGAGAGGAGAAAAAAATGATGAGCTCGCTAGATTGAAAACCTGTAAGGGCGGTCTAGGCAAAAGTTAGAGCACGAACAAAATGAGAAAACAGCCATGTCTCCATGCATCTACTATGTGTCTCAAAGGATTGTCCTCAATCTTAGAAAATTCACTTGGTTAACATCGAAGCCCCTAATTTCTTGGTAAGGATCCTTGCCACTTTGTCGTGTGTTTCAAGATGAAGAAAGGCATTCATTTCTCTATCCCAAACACTTATCCCTTGCTAGCCACATCGAGCCTCTGGATAATTTCTTTGAACAGCCTGCTAGGCAGCCATCCCCTACACTGGGGCAAACACAAAAAAATACAAGGAGAGATGAAAGAAAAATCAATGAAATAATGAGCATTTCGTCATACAAGGGGCATTTTGAAGGAAACATTTCTTCCAATACATACGAAGGACATTTTTGAAGAAACCAACTCTTTCACACAAAGTGAGGCAAGAGACAACAAGAGTTGATAAAAATGTTGAAGATGGCTTCTAGCTTTTAAAACCCAAGCGTAAGTAGAAATTAGGTTTGAGCCTTTACATCCGCTTCTTTTTCAAGCCAAAACCCCAAGCCTACATTATGGTCCATAATAAAGTCCTCTCAGATTGGGGAACACGACTTAGTAGCAAGGTCCTAGACACTAGGGGCATCACCAGTGTGGGACTTAACACGAAGGGCAAGAATCTTGGAATTTGCATCATCTTGGCAAATTGCACAACATGGAGAGTCACGTGAGACAGGGGGCATGGCTATGTTCCCCTTTATGCACTTCTCTCAAAAGTATCCAACCTCTTGTGTGGGTCTTAGTAGGTGCTTATCAATCCAACTCAAGTCAACCAAATCAAGCTCGAAGCAACAAACTCACCTAATTGACTATGGGCATAGGTTTGCAAAATAGTTCTACATCCTTTGATGATTGAATGATGTGAGTGTGGAACATGGATGGAATGATATGACCTTGAAATCCTCGAGGAAAAGCTTTCGAAGATGGTTTTATCCTAAGCATTTTTAACATAGCAAATGCAAGCGCAGTCACCTTTTTGCAAATTTCTGAGAAAATAACATGGGCTTCTCATTTCATGAAGAGTGCAGCAATATGGTTCCTTGACCAAACAATGTTTTCAGTGGTGCCGCTGGGGCATTGCGATCTTTCAAAACACCTGGCTAGTATAAGCAATAAGTCATTATTAGCCTCTCTAGGGCAAGGGGAAGCATTTTACCAAATACGCGAAAGTTGAGATGTCCAGAATGCATTGCGGGTTCACATGCATATCATCATCATCCTGTCTTTTGCACCTAGTATTTCGTGTGTACATCCTTATGTTTGCTTAGCAAAATTAGTTGTCTTGGTTGCACGATCTAACCCCAAGTATGAGGTGTTCTTATGCTCAAACAAGGCAGGTTCATCAAGGCATCATGGCCATCAAGGAATAAAGGGCAATAAAGGGATGCATTGTAAAGTCTACCTCCATGCCAACACACTTGAAAAAAAAAAAAAAAAAAGCTCAGCCTGAGAAGCGTCATATCCTGGGGGAACACCTCAACTCTTTTGTGGAATGCTGTCACACAGCACTGTCAAGGGCATGCCAAGACCTCTGCCGAACGGAAACATTGCACCCACGTTCATTGTTATTCACATCGCATGTTTCTATGCTAGGGGATTCTCCTGGATTTCGGTCCTTGAACCAACCATACCAAGCTTGGTATCTATAACTGACAGAGCCAAGTTTCAAAAAAAGCTGAAAGATAGCCTCAGCAAACTCTACAATTGGCACCATATCAACAGTATTAAAGTGGCTTCGCACTTCACATCCCCATAGCTCCTTACTTCGCATCAGCAGCTCTGCCTTCATAACTCAGAAGCCTCACACTTGCTCTTCAGTAGCACCGTACGCATGCCTTGTCACATTCACGACCTTGTTGGGTTTCAAGCAATTCTATGCACAGGCCGCCTTGCACTCAGCAGGTCCAATCTCCACAACTCCCTCTCAGCAGTTCCACTCCTCCCAGTAGCTCTATTCAGCAGCTCCCCACGCCCATACTCGAGCCATCCCAATAGCTCTAAGTTTACTATCACTACCAGCAACTCCATACTCATACTCAAAAGCTCTGTGCCCAAGTCGCT
Organism: Rhododendron griersonianum; assembly: GCA_018127125.1. Taxonomy (NCBI): domain Eukaryota; kingdom Viridiplantae; phylum Streptophyta; class Magnoliopsida; order Ericales; family Ericaceae; genus Rhododendron; species Rhododendron griersonianum. The sequence continues at coordinate 20,620,904 of CM030797.1, forward strand.
CAAACAACAGGCCAGCAAAACAATCAGGCGGCTTTCACTTAATACGTTGAGTGAATAGCCAACAAGAAAAAGCACCTGCATGAATCTTACAATAACCTAGTGCACAGCCCTCCAGAAGGCGTTTATGTTGCTAGCTCCCGGAAAGCGTTTATGTTGCCAGAAAGCATTTAGCCACCAGAAGACGTTTGAGTCACTAGAAGGCGTTTGGCCTCCGGGAGGCACTCCCAGCAGTGGAGGTAATGGAAATCTCCCTAACAAAGTGGAATATACTCAAAACTAGCCTTGGGGACAATCCCGAGCATGTGGAATCTAGCCTTGGGGGCAATCCCGAGCATACTCAAAAAACTAGCCTTGGGGGCAATCCCGAGCATACTCAAAAAAACTAGCCTTGGGGGCAATTCCGAGCATACTCAGAACTAGCCTTGGGGACAATCCCGAGCATACTCAGAACTAGCCTTGGAAACATCCCGAGCATATGGAAACTAGCCTTGGAAGAATCCCAAGCATGAGGAACAAATCAAACCCTGTGGAAGATGGAAGATGGAATACTCAACAGCATAGCAGTTCTACAAACTCAGCAGCTCTAATCAACAAGATATCATCTATTCTCAAGCTCCATGCTTGAATGCTCAAAGTTCTACACTTTGAATGCTCGAAGCCCTTCGAATGCCCAACCACTGTGTACTGGATGCTCAAGTTCTACACTTGAATGCGCAAGCTCTACGTTTGAATGCCCAACCACTGCGTACTGGATGCTCGAACTCTATGTTCGAATGCTTAAGGTTTATACCTTGAATGCTCAAGCTCTACGTTTGAGTGCCCAACCACTGCGTACTGGATGCTTAAAGCCTGTACTTTGAATGCTCGGATTCTGCCGTCTGAATGCTCGAGCTCTATGCTCCGAATGCTCAAGTCCAGAACTTGATAGAAGCTTTATGCTTAAATCAAACACACACGCACGGGCCCGTGCACATTAGCATCAATTGCATCACCATTGTTATCATCGAGTCTACATTAGCATATCTGCTCACATCTAACTGCCAGCATCATCATATACATATCTCTCTCATTCATGAAACAGATCATCAGAATGTAACCGGCTCTACGCCTCGGTTCAATCAAGCTCCTCAAACCGGCTCGACGCCTCAATTTTATTGATCGGCCCGACGCCTCGATCCTTTGGCTCTATGTCAAAACTTATGATGAGAAAGCTCCGTGCGCAGACCATCAGAATGCAACCAACTTTATGCCTCGGTTCAATCAAGCTCCTCCAACCGGCTCCATGCCTCGGTTCCTTCATTCCAACGCTCCATGCTCTATTTACTGGCCTTGCACCCCCCATATCTCAAAAAAGGTATCCAACTCATCTCCGGAAGATGGCTTGGGTTCCACCCCCATATCTCAAAAATGGCGTCCAATTCATCCCCAGCAGATGGCTTGGATTCCACCCCATTACATCAATTCCTTCCAGCTCATTCGCAAGGATAAACTACTCTACCGAGCTCCTCTCAGTCAAAGTAAGGATGATCAAGAAAAGCAAACGCACCTGCCGTGTACTGATCTACCCCAAAATACTAAGGAAGCTTTCCGCCCAAAAAATTCCCTGGCAGCCCCGCGCTCCTTCAACTATCTTCCGCCAAAACCCTGGCTCAGTCTAGGTACGTTGCACTACGGCTTTTCAAGCCCAAAGGTACGTCTTCTGTTTCTAACCCTCCAAACTTTTTATTTTCTTTATTGCCCGAACTACGGTTGGTCTGAATTTCCCTTGTGGAATACGTAGGCAGCCTCCCAGCCCGACCATAACAAAACCTTTTTTTTGGCCCGAACTACGATTGGTCTGAATTTCCATTGTGGAATACGTAGGCAGCCTCCCGGCCCGACCATAACAAAAACCTTTTTCAAAAAAACCCCTTGGAATAGTGGTTGGACCAAATTGAGTTGCTTTTTACAGCTTTGACTCTTACTCAAACATGTCTTGCGATCCGTCTGAGTTCAGTCAAAGAGGGGCATCTGTAGACACCCCAATTTGGCCTAACAATTATTTCAAGTCCCACCTTGGGACCATCCCGATGATGAATTTGATACGATGATTGCTGATTGCCTTCTTGAGAACCTTAGGACTTTCGGTAAGAACTTTGAGCCACTTAGAGGACCCAATTCAGAGCCATACAGCCTTTCAGACAGAAATACAGAAGCCTAGGAGAATCCATCTGTCGGCCGTAACATCGATCTCACGGCCTTAACATCATTTCCTCACCCGAGCAACCTGTTGCTAGAAAATCTCCCTGAGAGATCAAGCCCTCGGCCGTAAGATCGATTCCTCGGCCGCAACATCATTTCCTCGGCCGCCAGATCGTCAAATCCATTCCTCAGCCGTAAGATCGATTCCTCGGCCGCCAGATCGATTCCTCGGCCGCTAGATCGTCTTTTTCCAGAATTCTGGAATGTTCTGTCAGTCGTTTGATCGACGCACCAAAACCCTAGCATCCTTTTTCCGATGCGTTCGGACTACGAAATAGATCGCGTCTAGAGATCTTTGAACCCTAGAATTCCTTTTTGATTCACGCCATTTGATTGGCCGGAGTGAGTCATCAATTGCCTATATAAAGAGGCCTTAGGGTTCCGAAATTAACATTCAATTCCTCCATCTCATACCTCCAAACTCTGCAGAAATCATCCCACATACTCCTTCTATAGAAGCCATAACCTCCCGAAGGTAGCCATCAATCCGACGATCAAACCCCGAAGTTCAAACCCTAATCCTAGGGTTTTCAGAAAAAGCAATCAGTCAATCACCACCAATCCGAAGCAATCAAGCAACTGAGGGATCAAGGTGGTGAGGCCCAACGACCTCTGGTTTGGTTTACTTATCGTTTTTATGCTTAATAGTAGCGTTTTGATTATCTGCTAAGTTTTTTGTCTGGTGTGAGGAAGAACATCGACCGGGGCTTTGATCCCTCGGCCGGTATATCAAACCAGTGAGATTACTCGGCCGTGACATCCATTCACCGGCCGAGTAATCTATTTCCTGGGACAGCTATGTTTTATTTTGTTTTCTGCTTTCCTATGCATGCCTTCAATTACAGTCTTGGCTCACCCTTTATTGCTTAAAGGCTAAAAACAAACTACGTGTTAGAATTAACTAAAGCATGTATATGTCTTATGTTGAATGATTATGGGCCAGTCTCATGACTGGGCAAAGAGGGGTGCCTAACACCTTCCCCTTATTGTACTTTTGGCTCCCATACCCGGAATCTCTGTCTATTTTCCCAGTTTCGGTAAACTGGGTGGCGACTCTGTTTTAATGATGACCGCTATCGTGTGGCGATGTTCCTAGCCATGGGAATGTCCACGATCTTGGTCTATGAAGCAAGCAACCAATCGAGCAAACAAACGTGATCAATCTGTATGGCGATGCCCCGTCTGGGAGGTGTCTACAGGTATAAGTGTCTTTACCCATAACTTAGAATGATGTTCTTACCGTTGTTAAACAACATAAAGATTTAGAACAACAAAGTAAGTTGTCAATCACTCCATAATAAGATTGACACAACTGAAGAAATTGTAGAACAATCAAAGAAGATAGCATTAAGAATATCTAGAAGGAATAAGAGATTTGCTATTTGAATGATTATTTGATTTATCTACAAGAATGTGTTATGATCCGATTTTGTTTTCACAAGCCGCATAAAGTGATAATTTTACTAAGTGGATTGATGCCATGAATGATGAGTTGAACCAGTGAAACATAATGAAGTTTGAAATGTCGTTGGATTGCCATAAGGATACTAGAAAGAATGTTGCAAGTGGGTCTTCAAGACTACACTTTGTAGGGAGGTGTTCCCGAACAGGTATAGAAAGTGACCGAACACGTGGTATGCCAGACACGTGTAATGAGAAAAGTGATATGGGACTCCATGTAAAATGGACGGCGGCGGTAAGATTCCGGTGTGATAAGAAGGCACTAGATTAGATTACCTGTTCGGCTGAAAGGGACTAACGACATGAGAAGTCATTAGTCAAAGACAGTCTGTTCAGCAAAAGTGGGCCAGTGACATGAAGAGTCGTTCACTTGTGCAGTCTGTTCGATGGGGCATATGCCGAACAGATGGAGTTACTTGATGAAACATTGTCTTAAGAGATAAGGCAATAGGGGTGTTCTGTAAAATGAACCCGATATACAGTAAAGAAACAGTCCTAGCAGGGGACGAGTTCTATGGTGAGAAGAGACCCTATGAGGAAGGGATCTCGGTTAATTGGGCAAGAGATCCCCAAGAGAGCCAGGGTTCCTATACGAGGTAGGAGACCTGGGCAACAAGGATGCTTAGAAAGTAAGCATGCTCATATCTATAAATACGAGGTAAACATCGAGAAAGGGAGGTACGCAATAAGTTGCATTCATTCCACACTTCCTATTGATAATTAGGGTTTTGATACAGTACGAGATACTAACTTAGGCATCGGAGGGCCTTTGCCACGAGAGGCAGAGGTGCGCTCACCCCTTGTCTGTTTTACAGGTTAGGGTTCAGGCGAAGGTATTAGGGTTCCGGTTGGACAGCACGTGAAGGAAGGAGATTCAACGCTGTTCTAGGTACCATCTGTTTTTCTCCACCTACAATTGGCGCCGTCTGTGGGAAGCGAAAGAGTTCCCTTTTGAAATACGACCATGGTGGAGGTAGATCCAGTTACACCGATCACCGATAAAAACCAGGCTGGTGGGGCAGGAGATAAATCCCCACCAGGTGCTCCGAGAAAGCCAACCAGCGGGCATGATAAGAGAACAACAAGCAAGGATCCTCTTACCATCCACGACAACTCCAAGAATAGGGAGGGCAAAACGGCAACAACCTCCACGCGAAGGAGCAAATCCCATCACAGGGGAGAATCAGTTGCACATTCAAAAAGTGTGCACAGCAACGAGGATATCCTCGATAAAAAGAGGCAGGAAGTCGAGGAATATGCTCGACTAATTCGGAAAAGGGAACACGAGATCCGAGAGTTGGAGCGGATCCGTGAACATCCTGAGGACTCTGGGTTATCAGGAAGGAGATCCATGGGAGACAGACTGGTCCTGGTGCAATACACAAAGGCCCCTTCACGAAGAAGAAGGAGCAAGTCCAGAAGCCCCACTCCTCCTAAGAAAAGAGTTTCTTCACGAAAAAGAAGAAGCAGGAGTCCGAGCAAGCAGAGAACTCCCCCACGTTACAGGGGGAGCAGGAGCCGAAGCTCCTCGCCCGAGGAAGGCGTAAGAAAACACCATAGGGACAGGTATGAGAGACCTGCTAATGATTGGAACAGGGCAGTGATCCACGAATCCAAAAAGCGAGAAGATGGGTCTATGACTGCACGAGAAGCAGCGAGACGGGCCCTGAGTAATATAGCAGCATCACCTTTTTCAAAAAGGCTACAGGACGCGCGCCTGCCGAGCAGAGTGAAGCATGGGACGTTTGTACTTTACGAGACAAATGCGGATCCCGTTGCTCACGTACAACATTACCAACAGGCAATGTTCATGCATGATGGAGATGACGCCATCATGTGCAAGATGTTCCCTTCAAGCTTGGGAAAAGTGGCTTTATCATGGTTCCATAAGTTGGAACCACGTTCCATACGAGGATGGACACAGTTAGCAGAAGAGTTCACTGCTCGGTTCTTGACGAGTAGAAAGGCTCCCAAGACATTCGAAAGTCTCTCAATGATGAAGCAGGAGGATAACGAGCCGATCAGAGACTACGCAAAGAAATACTGGGAGACCTTTAATGAGATAGACAGTTGCAGTGAGGAGTATGCCATTGCTACCTTCAAAACTGGCCTACCCGTTCGGGGCGAGTTACGCCGGTCATTGAATAAGCATCCTGTGGCATCATTGGCAAGGCTAATGGAGCATATCGAATAACACGCAAGAATGGAGGATGACATACTCCGGGAGGAAGGCAGAGTTGTTGCCGAACAGCCAAAAACTCCAGCAAAGAAGGCGGATAAGCCAGAGCCCAAGACCTATAGGAAAGAATATGGGCAGGCTAAGAAAGAGCCTTATAAGGAAAAGCAGGCACCTGATCCTAAGTTGTTCTTTTCAATAACCACGGTTTGGAAAGAACCAATCTACAGGATTCTTTATCGAATAAAGAATCAGCCTTTCTTCAAATGGCCCCCAAGTCTAGGTGGGGATAAGGAAGCAAAACGTGCTACGAATCAGCACTGTAGTTACCACAAGGATTGGGGTCATATGACAGAGGATTGTGAGATTTACAAAAGACATCTCGATGATTTGGTTTCTCGTGGTTATCTTAAGGAATTCATTCAGAAGGACCCCAAAGATAAAGGGAAAACAATGGAGTTGGATTACGAGCAGAATCCTAGAGGGGTAATCCATATGATACATGGATTGGCCACACCTTATACGAGGAATGAGGTGAGACTGCTGCAGAGGCAGATCAAGCATGACCAATATGTTATTCGAGTGGGGAACAAAAGAGGGCGAGATGATGACATGCCCAACGATGTTATAGTCTTTACAGATGAGGATCTGGGAGAGGTTCAGGTGCCCCACAACGATGCATTAGTCATAACCCTACGAATTGGGGAATATGACATTGAGAGAATCCTGGTAGATTCAGGGAGCTGTACAGAGGTGCTGTACTACGACGCATTCAAAAGGTTGAGGTTGAAGCAGACAGATTTGGAACAATCAATCACACCTTTGGTTGGATTTGGTGAAAGTGCAGTATGGCCCCTCGGAAAGGTGACGCTGCCTGTTCGGGCGGGGACAGTGGTCCTAAGAACAGACTTCTTGGTCGTGGACGTACCATCCTCCTATAATGCAATTATAGGAAGGACTTGGTTACACAAGATAAGGGCTGTTTCTTCTACGTATCACCAGATGGTGAAATTCCCAGGGTCCGACGGAATCGAAAAGATAAAGGGAAATCAAAAGTCAGCACAACAGTGCTTGATTTCCATCATCAAGAAAGTTCCAAAGGCCAATCAAGTTCATACAGTAGAGGTACCAGATCAACCAACTGTTGAGGATGTTGGAAGAGATCCAGCAGAAAAAGTAATGGAAGGCCTAAAGAAAATACAGATCAACGAAACTGATCCCGAGAGGTATTTTCTAATTGGGGAGTCACTGCCGGATGAGGAAGAATCCGAATTGATAGGTTTCTTGAAAGAACATGTTGATGTGTTTGCATGGGTACCAGAGGAGATGCCTGGAGTGGATGCAGATGTGATCTGCCACCACCTGAATGTTGACCCGCAGCATAAGCCCGTTATTCAGAAGAAAAGAAGGGCAGCAGTACAACATGTTGACGCTGTTATTGAGGAGGTGGATCGTTTGCTAGAGGCCAAAGCAATACGAGAAGTCTATTACCCGGAGTGGCTGTCCAACACTGTGGTCGTGAAGAAGAAGAATGGGAAATGGCGTGTCTGTGTAGACTTCACAGACTTGAATAAAGCGTGTCCCAAAGATAGCTTTCCTCTCCCAAGGATCGATCAATTAGTTGACGCCACTGCTGGATATGAACGAATGAGTTTCCTCGACGCATATCGAGGATACCATCAGATTGCCATGTTTGGGCCTGATCAAGAGAAGACTTCTTTTATTACACCACGAGGGTTGTACTGTTACAGTGTTATGCCGTTTGGACTGAGGAATGCAGGAGCAACTTACCAGAGGCTGGCTACAATCATGTTTAGAAAACTTCTTGGCCAAACTATAGAGGTATACATAGACGATATGGTAGTCAAGAGCAGGACCAGGCAAGGGCACATTCTGGATTTGAAATAAGCCTTTGGAATTCTGAGGAAGTACAAGTTGAAGCTCAACGCCTCGAAATGTGCGTTTGGAGTTGGCTCTGGGAAATTCATGGGCCACCTAGTGACTCTGAGAGGAATCGAGGCAAATCCTGATCAGATAACGGCCTTACAGAAGCTCTAAAGTCCTAAGACTACGAAAGAAGTCCAGAGGCTGACAGGGATGGCTGCGGCCCTAAACAGGTTTATAAGCCGTTCAAGTGATAAATGTAGGCCTTTCTTCCAGTTGCTCAAGAAAAGAGAAGGGTTCGAATGGGGAGCAGAATGTGAGCAGGCATTCCAGGACTTGAAGAAATATTTGGCTCAAGCCCCCCTCCTGTCGACTCCAGACTCAGGTGAGATTTTGATTTTGTATTTGGCAGTTTCTGAACATGCAGTAAGTGCAGTCCTGTTAAGGAATAAGGAATCCGAGCAAATTCCAATTTATTATGTGAGCAAAACCTTACTGGATGCGGAGACGAGGTATCTGCCCCTGGAGAAGCTGGTCCTTGCATTAAGGACAGCAACACGAAAGTTGCCCCATTATTTCCAAAGCCATAAGGTTGTGGTTTATACTGAGTTTCCATTAAGATCACTGCTACGAAAGGCAGATTTCTCTGGACGGATCTCAACTTGGTCTGTTGAGTTAAGTCAATATGATATTGACTTTCAGCCGCGCACTGCAATTAAAGGCCAAGTGTTGGCAGATTTTGTGGCAGAATTTTCACCAACTGTAGCACCTCAGCCTCCTACAAGACAGGAGCAGAAAGTTGAACTATCGAAGAGGAAAAGAAAAGCGCCTGCCGAACAGGATCCTTTGGAATGGAAATTATTTGTCGATGGATCTGCCTGCAACACTGGTTCAGGCATTGGAATTGTTTTGTTCCCTCCTGGAGGGGTTATGTTAGAGCAATCTGTTCGGCTTGGCTTTAGTGCATCGAGCAATGTAGCAGAATACGAGGCTCTCCTGGTTGGCCTGAACAGTGCAAAAACTCTGAAGGTTAGAAGAATCAGGGTTTATTGTGATTCACAACTGGTGGTAAACCAACTGTCCGGCGAGTATGAAGCTCAAAATGAGAAGATGGCAGCCTACGTGGAGACGGCCAGAGGTTTACTAAACACCTTCGAAAGGGTATGTATAGAATAGATAAGCTCTGGACAGAATTCTCATGCAGATTCTTTAACTTGGTTGGCTGCAGCTGTTCCAACTGAGTTTAAAAGAAAGGTAGCAGTTGACTACCTGGCCGAACCGAGCATCGGTAGAAATGTAGACTTGATCATGGACGTGAACCAAGGACCAAGTTGGATGGATCCAATCATAGAGTTTTTACGAGATGAAAAACTCCCTCTAGATAAAAAGGAAGCACACAAGATCAAAACCAAGTGTGTAAGGTTCTGGCTGTCCCCTGACGGGAAGCTGTATAAAAAATCCTTCACTGGGCCATATCTACTTTGTGTACACCCCGAGATGGTGCAGAAGCTCCTCCATGAGATACACGAGGGAACATGTGGAAGCCATGCTGGGAGCAGATCTATTGCCCACCGAGCAATTACCCAAGGGTATTGGTGGCCACATATGCAGGAGGATGCCAAGGTCTATGTCAAGATTTGTGAGAAATGCCAGAAGTTCTCACCTATGATAAAGACACCGGCCGAAGATCTGGTACCCTTAACTAGCCCTTGGCCATTTGCCCAATGGGGAATGGACATCGTGGGTCCACTCCATAAAGCAACAGGAAATCGAAAGTTCCTGTTAGTGGCCACTAACTACTTCACCAAGTGGATTGAAGCAGAACCCTTGGCTAAAATCACTGAACCTATGATAGAAAGGTTTGTCTGGAAGAGTATTATCACTCGATTTAGAGTTCCTTACTCTTTGATCACAGATAATGGGGCACAGTTCCAGAAAAAGTTCAAGACATTCTGTTCCCAGTATGGGATAAGGAACTATTACTCAACCCCTGCTTACCCTCAGAGCAATGGACAAGCAGAAGCTTCCAACAAAACCATTCTTGATGGGATCAAGAAGAGGCTAGACAAGGCAAAAGGCAAGTGGCCTGATGAACTGCCTCTGGTGTTGTGGGCCCACCGAACAACCCCTAGAAGGTCTACGGGAGAGACCCTTTATTCATTAGCGTATGGTACAGAGGCAGTCATACCCCTGGAAGTTGGACTTCCAACCAATAGGACCGCATTGGTTGAAAGTGGGGGGAATGACAGGGCCTTAGAAATTGAGCTCGATCTGGCCGAAGAGAGGAAAGAAAGGGCCCTGGTCCACCTGGCCTCGTACCAAGAACAGCTAATGAGAGGCTACAACAAACATGTCCACCCTCGAGACTTTGGCATTGGAGACCTTGTGCTTCGAAAAGTACTTGGCAATACCAAAGTGGCTAATGAGGGAAAGCTTAGAGCTAATTGGGAAGGTCCATATCGAGTGACTGAAATTGTGGGCATTGAAGCTTATAGGTTGGCAGGCCTGGACGAGAACCCAGTCCCAAGGCCTTGGAATGTCCACAATTTGAGAAAGTTCTTTGTTTAAAAGACTTGATTTGTTTTTTAATTATGTTTTAGGATTATGTTATTGTGTGGGGATTACGAAGAAAATTCCTTTGTTCTAATTCTGTTTTAGGATTATGGTTGCGTGGGATTACGAAGATAATTCCTTTGTTTTTTAATTCTGTTTTAGGATTATGTTATTGTGTGGGGATTACGAAGAAAATCCCTTTGTTTTTTTTTTTAGTTGCAAGGAGTACGCCTAACGACCCCTTGAGTTTGACAATTATGAATAAAGAATTATGTTTTCACAACATATTTGATTTTTCAGAAATTTTGTTTTCTTAGATATATGGATGTTTTTTGACTTATGAATCCGAACAATGGCCAAACTGTCCCTCCTTCGTATTGGGGAGCAGGTAATTGTTATGTATGTTTTAGACGTACGAAAAGACGTGCTAACAATACAAGTATGAGAAACTTGAATAAAAGTACGAAATACTTGTTTAAACAAATTGCTAAGTACGATAAAACTTAACAATCTGTTTCAAAGTACGAGAAACTTCAACGATCTTTTTAAGTACGAGAAAACTTAAACGAAGTACGAGAAACTCAATCTCCCATTTAAGCATGAGAAACTTAAATGCATTCCAAAGTACGAAACACTTGGGGAATAAGACATAACGAAATTTTGTCTAAACATGTTATTAATCAGATACATGGATTCTTTTTTAGTATGATAAAACTCAAAATTACAAGCAAGAACGATAAACTTGTCTCTTAAACACTTGATAGTAGAATTATGGAACCCACTTAAGTACGAAATGCTTACACGGTTTACTAAGAAGCAACACAACAGCCAAGTACGAATACACTTGGGAGTTTTTCCAAATATGTGGAGCTCGGGGAGCATATGAAAATGCGTAGACTTATCTAAGTATGAATAAACTTAGGAATATTTCCAACTACGTGACAACTGGAATGAACACTGGTATGTGCACCAACAGATAAATACACACAGGATAGACATCCAAAATGTAAGCACGTTTGGTAAAAATCAAACACCTAACCTTTTTGAGAAATTGACTAAGTATGAAAGACTTAGCAAATAGAAATCAACGTCTGGCCATGAAGGGCCACCTGCAGTATTCAAAAAGCCACGAAGGGCCGAGCAAACAAAGTAATGCCACGAAGGTTCAAATACCAGCGTTAAGAATATGTTAGAGTATAACTGATGCCACGCAGGGCTGAAGATTACGGTCACGCAGGACCAGCAAATTGTTCTTAAAAGTTCAGGGGAATGAATTAGAACTTACCAAGTCAGTCCAGGTTCTGGACCTCCGGGGGGGTGTTGCTTGGAACCTCAGTGGCGTTGCTGCCTCCAGCCGGTTGCTCCTCCAAATTGACAGGTTCAGTAGTTGTGCCTTCAATAGTTGGCTGCTCAGGATGGGCTTCTTGAGATCCAGATTGAGCAGCTTGTGTCTCCATCTGTATCTCTTCATCTGCGTCAGCAAAATCGTCGATTTGCTCTTCGTTGTCATCAAGAGGAGGCTCCTTGGAGCCATGAGAAGGCTGGACACGTTTACTGGGCAAATCATTATCGACCCAGAGGGTGGAATCATCAGGAGCACCAATCTTGATCAAACATGCCTCCCATCCAGCAGCCCATATTTGGTCCTGAATGTCCGGCATCTGCTCCACATAGCTAGCTGTCGCCCTATCAAAACCCTTCTGATGTCCATCATCATAAGCAACTTTTTTAGTGGCATCAATCTCTGCCAAAGCTGGTCTGAGGTTATCCTCAACAGTCTCCATCTTCGACTTCATCTCATCAGCTTCCAATTTTGCTTTGTCTCTCTCCCTCTCCAGCCTCGTGATGGTTTGGAGCTGTCTAGTGTTGTCCCTCAGAAGTCTGTTTCTTTCGGGCTCAACCTCTTGCAGCTTATGGCCAAGAGTGACCATCTTTTGAATGAACTGGTGAGATTCAATAATAATGGAGTGAATCAATTTGAATAGAAAATCTTATATGTCGAAGTATTGATAAAGTAATGAAAGTACTTTACCTTAATCCCACTCACTAGCCCCGTCGATATCAACCGATCAGATGAGGAGGTGGCCTCTTTCTGCATGTCCACAGGCAGTAGCAGTGCTTGGGTGAGGGCCAAAGCAGTCTCAGACGAGCTGGCACTATCCCCCACGGTCACCGGCCGGTCACCTCTGATGAGTTGAGGGGCCCAGGATTGAGGAGGTGGCTGAATGTTTGGGGTAGGGGCCTGTTCGTTTACCCCAGTAACCTGTGCTGCCCCATCTCCTGTGGATTGGTCTCTGGAGCGTTTGTCCCGATGGGCATCCCCGGCCTCCAAGCCAGACTCGGATTCTCGAGGAGATAAACTGCTCCCACGACCTCTTATGCGTCTGGGAGGAGGGGGAGCATTTCCAGTGGATGAAGCACGGCCCGAAGAGCCACGTCCACGAGAAGAGACAGTAAGGAGGGAAATCAAGTTGAGAGGCTGTTGAGACATTGTACCTGAATCAGGAGGAGAAGGGGAATACCCACGAGAGGATGAATGGCTGGTATCACGTTCGGCTGATGGCTGCTCGGGCTGTTGTTGGGTTATAGTGGCCTGTCTTCGTGACGATCTTCTAAGTACCAAACGAGGCAATGGGATGCCTTCGGATACTGGTACTTCGTCTTGCTGTCCGGCAACCGTCACACCAGCACTAGATCTCGAACTCCTTGGTTGAGGAGTGGCGGATGTAGAAGCACCACTGGTGCTCGGATGAGCAAGTCTTCTGTCAATAAAGCCTTTGTAGGCAGGGTCGTATCCCAGTAAAACGTTGGCGTCGCGTCCCCGTCCGGCAGTTCGTGTACCTGGCTCTCCTTTGTACTTTAAAACTTTGTTGATGTCCCCTTCTCGGATGTAGCTTGGCTCCCTTCTTGGGCGTCTGTTGGCGTTTTCGGCTGAAACAGCAAAAGAAATGAAACTCTCAGTGGGAAAACGATGGTATATGAGGAATAAGTGACTAAACTTAAAAGAGCAGAAAGTAGAGGCGTACGTGGGAAGCCCCATTCATGGGGGACGTGGACACCCACCACCTGGCCATCCTCTCCCATGGGCTCGAAAGCTCCAGTTACATAGAGGAAGTCCATCTCGTGGTCCCGAGCAGAGTCTGGCAGGTTAAGCACGAAACGCTTCTCTGCCTTTCTCACTTTTAGATAGTAAGTATTGTATTCTCGATTCAATACAATGCTATACCACCACTGGATATCCCAGATTCCTAAATTGGTCCCTAGGATTTTGTTCAAAGCTACAACCCCCATTACTAATCTGAAAAAATTAGTAGACACTTGCATGGGATTGAGTCGATACCAATTAAGAGTTCGACGAAGTAATGGATCGAGGGGGAAACGAACTCCACCCTCAACAGAGTAAAAACGAGAATCTGGGAACGAGAATCTCAGAATAAAAACGAAAACAGAGTAAAAATAAGAGTCTTACGAAGGTGTTTTTGAAGAACGATCGAGCTTGCAGACGATGGCAATGGCGGAATGAAGAGGAGGGGATTCGCTTGGTTTAAGAGAGAGAAAGACCAGAGTTTTTGAGTTTTCTTTGGGAAAAACCAAAAAAGATACCTTTTTTGGGTTTAAGAGTAAAGAAACGGAGATGAAACGTCTCTTTTAAACGACGTTAAATGAAAAGTAACGGCCACAGGAGGTGGATGGCTAACGTGCAAACGGCGTTTGGCCAAAACATCAGTTCGAATTTAATGCGAGGTGTACGAAACACGCCACGTGGAGTCATTATTTCGAGAAAATTATGACTAAACCGCCAAGAGACATCAATGGGAGCCCAATGACTATATCTGCATGGGATCTGGTTTGTTCGGCCTTAAGACCATTCTTTGAGCTTTACTCATCATCTTCGAAACAGTAGTAATGAGCAAAAGCTGGGGAGCAATTGTAGGGAGGTGTTCCCGAACAGATATAGAAAGTGACCGAACACGTGGTATGCCAGACACGTGTAATGAGAAAAGTGATATGGGACTCCATGTAAGATGGACGGCGGCGGTAAGATTCCGGTGTGATAAGAAGGCACCAGATTAGATTATCTGTTCGGCTGAAAGGGACTAACGACATGAGAAGTCATTAGCTAAAGACAGTCTGTTCGGCAAAAGTGGGCCAGTGACATGAGAAGTCGTTTACTTGTGCAGTCTGTTCGGTGGGGCATATGCCGAACAGATGGAGTTACTTGATGAAACATTGTTTTAAGAGGTAAGGCAATAGGAGTGTTCTGTAAAACGAATCCGATATACAGTAAAGAAACAGTCCTAGCAGGGGACGAGTTCTATGGTGAGAAGAGACCCTATGAGGAAGGGATCTCGGTCAATTGGGCAAGAGATCCCCAAGAGAGCCAGGGTTCCTATACGAGGTAGGAGGCCTGGGCAACAAGGATGCTTGAAAAGCAAGCATGCTCATATCTATAAATACGAGGTAAACATCGAGAAAGCGAGGTACGCAATAAGCTGCATTCATTCCACACTTCCTATGGATAATTAGGGTTTTGATACAGTACGAGATACTAACTTAGGCATCGGAGGGCCTTTGCCACGAGAGGCAGAGGTGCGCTCACCCCTTGTCTGTTTTACAGGTTAGGGTTCAGGCGAAGGTATTAGGGTTCCGGTTGGACAGCACGTGAAGGAAGGAGATTCAACGCTGTTCTAGGTACCATCTGTTTTTCTCCACCTACACACTTGACTTAGAGGGCAACATAGAACAATATAAAGTCAACTTGTGGCTAAGGGTTACACTCAGAAAGTAGGCATAATTGTAAAGAGACCTTTTCTCCTGTATCCGAGAAAAACTTGCATAAAATTATAATGGCATTGATAGGTAACTTTTTATGTTTGGAGTTACGTTTAAACGTGAAAATAGCCTTTTTGAATGAAAGCTTAGATGATGGAGTCTATATAAATCAACCAAAGGTTTCTCAACTAAAGTTTGTTGCAAACTTGAGAAGTCAATTTTTGGACTTAAACAAGCTCCTACCATTAGTTTCTTATGTTTGTTGATACTATTGGTTTTTTTTGAAATTAAGGAAAAACACTATTAACTAGTGTATATATCCAAAGATTAGTGGGAGTAAGTTTATATTTTTAATGTGTATGTTGACGGTGTTCTGTTTGCTATAGTGATATTTATGTTGTTTGCACTTAAAAGTTTTTCTCATGAATTTTTAAACTAAAGATTATATGCTCACATTGAGGAAGTCTGATGATCTTGAGTTTATTAGCTACTCAAATTCAGATTTTTGTTTGAAGTTTTGATAGTAGAAAGCCTACTTTTGATGAGTTGTTCCTATTATGTGAATGTAGACACCTCCCAAACGGGGCATCGCCATACAGATTGATCATGTTTGCTTGCTTGATTGGTTGCTTGTTTCGTAAACCAAAATCATGGACATTCCCATGGCTAGAACATCGCCACATGATAACGGCTATCATCAAAATAGAGTCGCCACCTAGTTTATTAAAACTAGGAAAACAGATAGAGATTCTGGGTACGGGAGCCAAAAGTACAGTAAGGGGAAGGTGTTAGGCACCCCTCTCTGTCCAGCCGTGAGACTGGCCCATAGTTATTCAACATAAGACATGTAGATGCTTTGTTTAATTCCAACACATAGTCTGTTTAATTTAGCCTTTAAACAGTGAGTAAAGTGAGCCAGTGCGAATGGTAATACATGCATTAGAAAGCAGAAAACAAAGCAAAACTGTCCCAGGGAGATGGATCCCGCGGCCGGTGAATAGATGTCACGGCCGAGGGATCCTCCTGGTTTGATATACCGGCCGAGGGATCGAAGCCCCGGTCGGTGTTCTTCCTCACACCAGACTATATGATTAACAGATGATCAGAAAGCTATGATTAGTTATAAGTGCGATAAGTAAAACAAACCAGAGGCCGTTGGGCCTCACCACCTTGATCCCTCAGTTGCTTGGTTGCCTCGGATTGGGTGTGATTGACTGATTGCTTGATTGAAAACCCTAGAGTTAGGGTTTGAACTTCGGGGTTTGATCGCCGGATTGACGGCTGCTTCGGGAGGTTAGGGCTTTTGAGGAGTGGGTTTGAGAGAGTATTTTGGCAGAGTTTTGAGGCTTGAGAGAGTGTGTACTCTAATGAATTTTTTGTGTGTATATTTTCGGAGTCCAAAGGCCCTTTATATAGGCAATTGGTGACTCACTCCGGCCAATCAAATCACGAGATGGCAATTGCAATTGCAATGCATCTCTAACTCTACGTCGTAATCTCTGAGCGTAGCCCGAACGCATCGGGAAGGTAGTGTAATCGGATCAAACGTCTGACAGAACGCGTTCTAGAGTCTAGGAAAAGGTCGATCTGGCGGCCGAGTAAAGGATATCACGGCCGAGGAATGGATGTCTCGGCCGAAGGATAGATCTTGCGGCCGAGGGATTGATCTCTCAGGGAGATTTTGCTAGCAACAGGTTGCTCGGGTGAGGAAATGATGTTAGGGCCGTGGGATCGATGTCACGGCCGACAGATGGATTCTCCTAGGCTTCTATATTTCTGTCTGAAAGGCTGTATGGCTCTGAATTGGGTCCTCTAAGTGGCTCAAAGTTCATACCGAAAGTCCTAAGGTTCTCAAGGAAGCAATCAGCAATCACTGTATCCGTTTCATCATCGGGATGGTCCCAAGGTGGGACTTGAAATAATCGTTAGGCCAAATTGGGGTGTCTACAGATGCCCCTCTTTGACTGAACTCAGACGGATCGCGAGACATGTTTGAGTAAGAGTCAAAGCTGTAAAAAGCAACTCAATTTGGTCCAATCACTATTCCAAGGGTTTTGAAAAAGGTTTTGTTATGGTCGGGCCGGGAGGCTGCCTACGTATTCCACAAGGGAAATACAGACCAATCGTAGTTCGGGCAATAAAACAAAAGAAAAAGTTTTGAGGGTTAGAGACAGAAGACGTACCTTAGGGCTTTAAAAAGCCGTAGTGTGACGTACCTAGACTGAGCCAGGGTTTTGGCGAAGAGTAGTTGAAGCAGCGCAGGGCTGCCTGGGGAGTTTTTGCGGAGAGCTTCCTTAGTATTTTGGGGTAGATCAGTACACGGCAGGTGCGTTTGCTTTTCTTGATCATCCTTACTTTGACTTAAAGGAGCTCGGTAGAGTAGCCTATCCTTGCGAATGAGCTGGAAGGAATTGATGTAATGGGGTGGAATCCAAACCATCTGCTGGGATGAGTTGGACGCCGGTTTGTTTTTGGGGGGCGCAGGGCCAGTATCTAGAGCACGGAGCTTTGGTGATGAGGGAACCGAGGCACAGAGCCGGTTGTAGTCATGAGGCGAGAGCCTAAAGAGTGATGGAATCGAGGCGTGAAGACTGTTGTAGTCTTCAGGCGAAGGCCTGAGGAGATTGGATTGATAGGACCGAAGCGCGGAGCTCGTATTGATCATAAGGCGAGAGCCTGAGGTGTCAGAGCTTTGAGCTTGACGTGCTGAACCGAAGCGCGGAGCTGGTATAAGGCGAGAGCCTGAGAGTGATGGAATCGAGGCGTGGAGCCTGTTGTGGAGGAACTGAGGCATGGAGCCTGCTGCAGTCTTGAGGCGAGGGCCTGGATTGTCGGAGCTTAGAGCTTGACGTGATTTGAACCGAAGCGTAGAGCTAGTTGCATTTTGATGGTCTGCGCACGGAGCTTTTCCATCATAAGTGTTGGCGTGGAGCCAAAGGATCGAAGCGCTGAACCGATCAATAAAACCGAGGCGTAGAGCCGGTTGATTGCAGGGTTGACCTGTTTCATGAGAGATATGTAGAGTGTATATGTTGTGATGATAGTTGTTAGATGTGAACAGATATGATGATGCAGACTCGATGTGAAAATGGTGATATGTGCACGGGCCCGTGCGTGTGTGTTTATTTTAAGCTTAGAGCTTCTATCAAGTTCCGGACTTGAGTATTCAGAGCATAGAGCTCGAGCATTCGGACGGCAGAATCCGAGCATTCAAAGTACAGGCTTTGAGCGTCCAGTACGCAGTGGTTGGGCATCCAAGCGTAGAGCTTGAGCATTCAAGTGTATAACTTGAGCATCCAGTACACAGTGGTTGGGCATCCAAGCGTAGAGCTTGAGCATTCAAAAATGTTAGATTTTGAGCATTCAGGCGTAGAGCCTGAGAATAGTTGTCTTGATTGTTGGGGCGGCGTAGAGCCTATTGAGATTTGCTTGGTTACGGCTTCGAGCCAGTTGAGATGATGGGCTTGGAGCTGCTGAGTTGTGATAGCGAGCGTAGAGCTGCTGATTCGAGGGCTTGGAGCCGTTGAGTTGATTGCTATGGCTTCGAGCCAGTTGAAACGGTGGGCTTGGAGCCGTTGAGTTGAGTGATTACAGGCGTAGAGTCTGTCAGTAATGGGCTGCTGAGATGATAGGCATAGGCTTCGAGCCTGTTGAAGTAATGGGCCTCGAGCCGCTGAGAAGGTTGCTATGGCTTTGAGCCAGTTGAGATGGCGAACATAGGCTTCGAGCCTGTTAGAATAGTGGGCTTGGAGCCGTTGAGTTGAAGGGTGAAGGCGTAGAGCCGCTGAGTTGATGAATACAGGCGTAAAGCCTGTTGAGGATTGATTGTTTACGGCTTCGAGCCAGTTGAGGTGATGGGCTATGGGCTTTGAGCCGCTATGATAATGGGCTTGGAGCCGTTGAGCATAAGGCTGCTTGTGAGCTTTGCTGAATGATTGCTGAGATGATGGTGGGCATAGAGCCACTGATATAGTTGAATATGGGCTTTGAGCCGCTGAGGTAGTGAGCATGGAGCTGCGGATGGCGGATATGGGCATGGAGCCGCCGAGTGATGGGTGTAGAGCCGCTGAGCAATGGGCTTGGAGCTACGAATGTATGGCTGCTGGGGTGGCGAACTTAGAGCTGCTGATGGTGAATAATGAAGTGGCTGAGGTAGTGAGCATAGAGCTGCTGAGATAATGAGCTCGAGGCTTGGTTGCAGAGCTGCTGTCAATAGTGAGCTTGAGGTTGTTGAGTGAGCTCGGGGCCGTTGAATGGATAATGAGCACATGGTGCTGCTGAGTTGTTTAAGATGGTGAATATGGAGCTTGAAGCAATGAGCATGGTGTTGTTGATAGTAAGCGCAGGGCTGCTAAGATAATGAGCTCAGGGCATGGTTGCAGAGCTGCTGAATGACTGAGATAATATGCACGAGGCTGTTGAGGTGAGTGCGGAGCTTCTTCTTTTTTGAGCGACTTGGGCACAGGGCTGCTGAATGAATGGAGCTACCAAGGTAACGAGCACATGGTGCTACGATTACAGAGATAATGAGCTTGGAGCTTGAAGTAGTGATCTCATGAGTGTAGTGTCGTTTATGACTGTGACGACTGTCGTACTAGGGCGTAGAGCCTGTGCTTGAGGTATCAAGGATCCTTGGGTTTTGTGAGCAAGAGCTCAGTGATTGATAATCCTCGACGACCAAGCGACCAGTAATTGTGAGCTTGTTGCCATGGAGAGAGCTTCAAAAAAGTCCTAATGCGGCTTTAATACTGATGTTTGATCATTCCTCGCGCTTGGGCATGTTCCCAAGGTTAATTTTCACATGCTCGACATTGTCCCTATGGCCATATTTCACTTGCTCGGGATTGCCCCCAAGGCTAGATTCAGCTATATTTCACTTGCTAGGGAAAATCCCCAAGGCTAGATTGCGTGCATTTGGTAACCCCTGTAAGGCTTTGATTGATACTTGATCTTTCTCAGGTTTGGGAATGCTCCCAAGGCTAGTTTCCTCATGCTCGGAATGATCGTGAGGCCAGACTGAGTGCTTCTGGCAGACACTTTGACAACCTATGCAAGGCTTCTGATGCTGGTGCTCGATGTCATGCACGCTTAGGAATGCTCCCAAGGCTGGATTTGATTATAAATTCTATTTGGCCGCGGGCCCAAAATACCATGAATGCTTTGTTGGTGCCTGGATTCAAATCGATTGCCTTTGAAAGGGGAGATTTTGTAGAAGGATGCAGCTGAGAGGTTGATTTACCGGGCGCGAGAACGCCAGGAGTTAGAGGATTGATTCCACATGCTTGGGGGGTGCCCCCAAGGCTAGTTTCCTTACGCTTGGGACGCCTCCCAAGAATGATCTGATCATAATCCCATATTGACTTCGTCAACTTGTTGACCCAAAATGCCATAAGGCTCGTTTAAATGCATTGGGTAAAACATGCTGGCCATTATTGCTTTCAGAGATTTTCATTGCCCTCTTCAACTTAGTGTCAAGGAAAGTTCCATCGCCTCGACTAATGGGATGCCTTTAGAGTGTGCACCGGGCCTTTATCAGCTTTTGGTGGGAGCCATAGGATTTGGAAGTGGCGAGGCTGCTTATTTTGAAGATGTGAGTTCACCGTAGCTAAAGTAGGTGCTGTATTGTTGAGATTAGATTCGGAAGTGGCGAGGCTGCCTGAGTATAGAGTTGCACAGAGTTTCATGTAGCCAGACAAGGCCACGAATACGACAAGGCAGGTGCTACTGAAGAGGAAGTGCGAGGCTTCTGAGTTATTATGGCAAAGCTGTTGATATGGAGAAGAAAACGCGAAGCAAGGAGCTATGGAGATGCGAAGTGCAAAGTCACTTTATTGCTGCTAGCATGGTGCCAATTGTAGAGTCTGCTCAGGACTAGTTGCGAGGCTATCTTCCAGCTTCTTTCGACTTGGCTCCGTCGGTTATAACAACTTCAAGGACCGAAATCCAATCCAGTATGTGGAGAATCCTGCAATCCACATTTGAATAGTTTAGAAGATAACAATGGATAGGAAAACAACATGCAACAGGCTTGGAGTCGACCACGGGCCGAAGTCCTTTTATGCTGACTGTTAGGGGCAGGACCATCATACTTAAATATCCCTAGTTCAAGAGTTTGAACGATTTCGGGTGACATAGATTGCAATGAGTATGTATGCATATTAAACTAAACATTCAGGAAGAAATAGAAGCCCCCTGTTTAGGCAATGGATGCTTAGTTCTAGCTTAACTGTGTGTGACAATGACAACCTAATTGCCCCTAGCATAGAAACATGCGATGTAAATAGCAAGGAATGTGAGTGCAATGTTTCTCTTTCTGTTCGGCAGAGATCTTGGCATGCCCTTGACAGCATTCCACAAAAGAGTTGAGGTGTTCTCCCAGGATATGACATTCCTCAGGCTGAGCTTTCTTCTTTCTGAAGGCCAAGTGTGTTGGCAGGGAGGTAGACTTTACAATGCATCCTTTTGTTCCCCTTTATTCCTTGCATAGAGACGATGGGCATGATGCCTTGATGAACTTGCCTTGCTTGAGCATAAGAACACCTCATACTTGGGGTTAGCTCGTGCAACCAAGACAAATACTTCCATTGAGCAGCCATAATGAAATACTAGGATCAAGAGATCAATGCAAAAGACAGGCCGATACTGTTATGCATGTAAATCCACAATGTATTCTGGACATCTCAACTTTCGTGTATTTGATAATGGCTTACTAGCCAGGTGTTTTGAAAGATCGTAATGCCCTGGTGGCACCACCAAAAACATTGTTTGGTCAAGAAACCATATTGCTGCACTCTTCATGAAATGAGAGACCCATGTTATCTCCTCAGAAATTTGCAAAAAGTGGCTGCGCTTGTATTTGCTGTGTTAACAATGCTTAGGATAAAATCATCTTTGAAAACTT
The DNA here is from genome assembly GCA_018127125.1 of Rhododendron griersonianum. Classification (NCBI taxonomy): domain Eukaryota; kingdom Viridiplantae; phylum Streptophyta; class Magnoliopsida; order Ericales; family Ericaceae; genus Rhododendron; species Rhododendron griersonianum. Next base: position 20,642,893 of record CM030797.1, read on the forward strand.
TTCCTCGAGGATTTCGAAATCATATCATTTCATCTATATGTTCCACAATCACGTCATTCAATCATCAAAGGACACAGAACTATTTTGCAAACTCATGCCCTTAGTCAATCAGGTGAGTTTGTTGCTTCGAGTTTGATTTGATTGACTTGAGTTGGATTGATAAGTGTCTACTGAGACCCACATAAGAGGTTGGATATTTCAAGAGAAGTGCATAAAAGGGAACATAGCCATGCCCCTTGTCTCATGTTGTGTGATTTGCCAAGATGATGCAAAATCCAGGATTCTTGCCCTTCGTGTCAAGTTCCACATTAGTGATGCCCCTAGTGTCTAGGACCTTGCTACTAAGTCGTGTTCCCCAATCTGAGAGGACTTTGTTATGGACCATAATGTAGGCTTGGGGTTTTGGCTTGAGAAAGAAGCGGATGTAAAAAGGCTCAAACCTAATTTCTACTCAAGCTTGGGTTTTTAAAAGCTAGCAGCCATCTTTAACATTTTTATCAACTCTTGTTGTCTCTTGCCTCACTTGTGTGAAAGAGTTGGTTTCTTCAAAGATGCCCTTTGTATGTATTGGGAGATGTTTCCTTCAAAACGCCCCTTGTATGACGGGGTGCTCATTCTTTCATTGATTTTTCTTTCATCTCTTCTTGTGTTTTTGCGTATGCCCCAGTGTAGGGGATGGCTGTCTAGCAGGTTTTTCAAAGGAATTATCCAGAGGCTCAACGTGGCTAGCAAAGGATAAGTGTTTGGGGTAGAGAAATGAATGCCTTTCTTCATCTTGAAACACACGACAAAGTGGCAAGGATCCTAACTAAGAAATTAGGGGCTTCGAGGTTTAACCAAGTGGATTTTCTAAGATTGAGAACAATCCTTTGAGACACATTGTAGATGCATGGAGACATGGCTGATTTCTCACTTTGTTCGTGCTCTAACTTTTGCCTAGACCGCCCTTGTGGGGTTTTCAATCTAGCGAGCTCATCATTTTTTTCTCTTCATTTTTCCTCTCTTTTCTTCTCCAACAGCATGATTTGCTCACAAGTGATCTCTGCGAGGGTGCAGAAATGTTTCAACTCCTTAGCTCAGCAGAAATGACATGGGTCATAGTTTTGAAAAACTCATTTTGTGCCTTTGACAATTCAAGTGATTATGATATGTTCCAAAAGATGCTATAAGATTACTTTGAAACCCTTGTGGATTGTTTTCAATGTTTGATGTTATCATGAGTATTCTATGGCAGCAAACTAGCTAGCATAAGAGGAAACATTTTCAAAATTGTGGCCGACCAAAAGGTGCCTACGTATCCCAACAGAGAATCAGGCCATTCGTAGTTCATATTCGAGGGGACTTGAATTTAAGACCCACATTTCATGCTGAGTGTGACAATTGGCCAGAAACCATGATGAGCAAAATGATATCAATTTTTCAAGAGAAGCAAAACATGGGCCAAAATGGCGGCGAGAGTTAGCTAGGTATGAAAAGATGGTTTTAAAGCCAAGATGTGATGGACATGTCTACCATTGCTCAAAACTTGGCTGGATTAAAACTTCAATTTTTTGTCAGCCATTACCATCACGTCTGAGATCAAACTCCAAATCTAGGAGAAGGAGAAACCTAATCATGCTCAAGTTAAGATATCCAAAACTAATTGTCCATGCGGTGCATTTTCTAATATGCAAACTGCCCTTAGTGGTGATGCAACCAAATGACATGCGATGAACAAAGAAAGAAAATGAGGGGGATGGACTCCTCTTTTGGTTTGGCCCCTGCATAGTTAGAAAGAGGCAATCAAAACGATGCGTATATATAGCACCACAACTACTTACACAGATTATAGATGAGTCATGCGTTGCAATTCGTTTGCATGCATGAGTTTATCGGATACTATAGATAGCCAGCCATTTTTGATATGGATGATTCTTAAGACTTGTTGCTGTAACTTAAGATCCTACTTCCAAGCCAATCCACATTATGAGACAAACCGAAAAGGTTGAGCATATGGCTACAACAGAAAGTAGACTCGGAGTCCATCGCTGTGCTAGCGGCTATTTGAATGTTTCAGAAAAACTTGTCATTAGACTAGGCATTGCAAAAAGTTTTGAAAGTTCTTTTAATTCTTGGTTAGGGAAGATCCTTTCTCAAAACGTGATTGAGTTAATCGAAATCCACTTGATTTTTTTTTGCTAGCACATTGACAACCTCCTAAATTTTACCAGCTCGTTGAGGTAAGCATGCTCAAAATTTTGAATTTTGAAAGATGGGTTGCTAGGCCGATTTGGAAATAGGAATCAAAGTCCTACACTTGTCATGCTGAATTATCCATGGAGAAATAAGTATTGCAACTTCTATCCATAATATCCTTAACTTTGCATACAATCATCCATAACCTGCTTTACTACTTTACACTCCCTCTTTGCTTTAGCCTCGCAAGGCAAAGATTGCTAGAGCAACCCCTAGTTCAATTGCCGGCGGGGCGGCCAGTGTTTGATTTCGTTCTAGAAATCCATGCTTCGGAGTGCTTTAAGTAAAGCGAGAGTGTTAAGTAAGCAATGATGCTTTTTACCAAAATATACCGTGCAGGTAACGCCATTAGTGCTTGGCCATAAAGACTTAGGGTTAGGGCTTTTAGTTCAAGCCCTAACCCTTCTACATAGAAAGAGATGTTACAACAACATATACAAGGTGTGAGGGAGAACTTCTGTAAAAATGCAAGTAATTGCAAGTAGGTTCCTAGCCTGTAGGTTCCTGTCTTAGTTTGATAAGTTCTATGGCTTTCTAATACATGCAAGGTTTAGGTAGTCTCAGGGTGCTCCGTTGTCAAAGGGCACCAATCCTCTCACTAGCCCATCAAAGGCGGTGATTGGGTGATTCCCTTTTTGATATACCACTAGGTACGTGTGACTGTGGAGTTTGTTGGAACCCCCAACATAGCCCGTGTCATGCCGGGATATCAGGTGAACTCAACGGGTTGCCCGCTCGATGCATATGATAAATGAATTAAACAAGGCATGTATTAGTCTTATGTTGAACTTTTTGGTTATGGCTCTCATGTCCCCAGCAGAGTCGCCAAAAACTGTAGACACCTCCCAAACGGGGCATCGCCATACAGATTAATCATGTTTGCTTGCTCGATTGGTTGCTTGTTTCGTAAACCAAAATCATGGACATTCCCATGGCTAGGAACATCGCCACATGATAACGGCTATCATCAAAATAGAGTCGCCACCTAGTTTATTAAAACTAGGAAAACAGATAGAGATTCTGGGTACGGGAGCCAAAAGTACAGTAAGGGGAAGGTGTTAGGCACCCCTCTCTGTCCAGCCGTGAGACTAGCCCATAGTTATTCAACATAAGACATGTGGATGCTTTGTTTAATTCCAACACATAGTCTGTTTAATTTAGCCTTTAAACAGTGAGTAAAGTGAGCCAGTGCGAATGGTAATACATGCATTAGAAAGCAGAAAACAAAGCAAAACTGTCCCAGGGAGATGGATCCCGCGGCCGGTGAATAGATGTCACGGCCGAGGGATCCTCCTGGTTTGATATACCGGCCGAGGGATCGAAGCCCCGGTCGGTGTTCTTCCTCACACCAGACTATACGATTAACAGATGATCAGAAAGCTATGATTAGTTATAAGTGCGATAAGTAAAACAAACCAGAGGCCGTTGGGCCTCACCACCTTGATCCCTCAGTTGCTTGGTTGCCTCGGATTGGGTGTGATTGACTGATTGCTTGATTGAAAACCCTAGAGTTAGGGTTTGAACTTCGGGGTTTGATTGCCGGATTGACGGCTGCTTCAGGAGGTTAGGGCTTTTGAGGAGTGGGTTTGAGAGAGTATTTTGGCAGAGTTTTGAGGCTTGAGAGAGTGTGTACTCTAATGAATTTTTTGTGTGTATATTTTCAGAGTCCAAAGGCCCTTTATATAGGCAATTGGTGACTCACTCCGGCCAATCAAATCACGAGATGGCAATTGCAATTGCAATGCATCTCTAACTCTACGTCGTAATCTCTGAGCGTAGCCCGAACGCATCGGGAAGGTAGTGTAATCGGATCAAACGTCTGACAGAACACGTTCCAGAGTCTGGGAAAAGGTCGATCTGGCGGCCGAGTAAAGGATATCACTGCCGAGGAATGGATGTCTCGGCCGAAGGATAGATCTTGCGGTCGAAGGATTGATCTCTAAGGGAGATTTTGCTAGCAACAGGTTGCTCGGGTGAGGAAATGATGTTAGGGCCGTGGGATCGATGTCACGGCCGACAGATGGATTCTCCTAGGCTTCTGTATTTCTGTCTGAAAGGCTATATGGCTCTGAATTGGGTCCTCTAAGTGGCTCAAAGTTCATACCGAAAGTCTTAAGGTTCTCAAGGAAGCAATCAGCAATCACTGTATCCGTTTCATCATCGGGATGGTCCCAAGGTGGGACTTGAAATAATCGTTAGGCCAAATTGGGGTGTCTGCAGTGAAGGAGCAAATAAAAGTTTTAAAGTAGCTATCATTGCTTCATCGATTATGTTGATAGAATTGTGGCATGCTTTGAGGCCATACTTCATGGATAGCAATTGAGAAGTTTATCTTAGGACTTGGGGTTGTCGACACCATTACCAAGTCACTAGGAGTTTATAATTCTGCAACTATTTTCTTTTCTAAGAAAAATTTCAGAAACAAAAGTGTCACTAAAGGCATAAGCACAAAGCTTATGATTGCAGATCGACTTATGAAGGGGTTAACGCAAGGACATTTAAGATATATGCTAATGGAAAGAGTCTAGCGTAACCCACAACAGTTGTAACTTATGGACTGCAATATGATGACAATAGTGTTTGACACTTTGAGAGATCTCAATTAAGTGTTTCTAATAATTTCCTGTAATGAACAGTGTACGTACATGTATGTGAATGGTTTATGATTACAGGAATAGTCTTTGACAAAAGACATTATTGTTAGACCTTATGAAATTGCTTCTCCCTTAAAGACTATGTTAAACAGTTTGCTAGTATTGTGGTACATGGATGGGACTATGTCATCGTGATGTAGAACCGCCATGACTCGCATTTGTGGGTTGTTTAATAATAGAATTATGATTGTGACCAAATTAAGAAGGATAGATATTGACTTATGGCACGCCTTATGTTTACCTTGTTAGACCTACTTAAGTTTATATCATATGTGCCAAGTGGGAGAATGTAAGACTAAATTTTGTAATTAGTCTTTATGGCCCACATGTTTTAAGTATGGCACATACGAATAATGAGTCCAATGAGATTCTCCATATCTTTATGCCTAAGATTTATTCTATTGGTCAAATAGAGAAGTTGTTTCCTAAATACGCTGTACTTTGATGGGAAGTTAGTATCAATGTTTAATAAGAAAACCGGTCCTCTCTCTACCTATAAAAGAGCGTCTAGGGTTCCATCAATTTAACGTCATATACTAAACAGTCAGAAAGTGAGGAAAGGGAGAGAAACCGTCTTCCACTTAGGGCTTAATGCTCTAGTAAAATTATAATCGCTACAGTCACTTACCTGATCGCTCAAGTTCCGCATAAATGGATCCGGGTACGCCGTTCTTAATTATTTATCTTCCGCTTGATGTTTGTACTGTGATAATCATGATAGTTCTTGACCCTGGCATAATAGTGGGTTGTTAATTATCTAACACCATAAAGAATAAAACTTACAGAAAATAAAATGAGAGTGTAAAATATTCTATCAAAGTATTTCTAAATCTATCATTATTTTCTTTCAAAAATTTTGGTTGGGCCGGTGTTGGACAATTCAAATGCATGTTAGGCAGGTGAACATATATAACTCTCTCCATCTCAAAAAGGAAGTCCAAATCACTATTCACACCTCTCAAAATATTGCCTATTGTGGCCTCCCGCGCCCGAGTGAGCGTTCGAAGAGTCGCCACCCGGATTTTTGAGATAGATGATACGAGAAATCGAGAGTTTGTTTGAAAGAAAAGGCTTTTGATCTAGCGACAACGTTGAGATTTTGGATCCGGGAGCCACGTTACGAGCGGGGAAGGTTTTGTTGAAAAAAGCACCCCGCTCGCCCGGTAAAAATTGGTCTCTACTAAGCATTTCAAATGGGGGATTTAATATCATTTAAATAAAACTTAACTTTAAAACATGTACGGGAAAGGAACATGGGATCTAATATAACACATTACCGTGCTTGTGGTGCAAACTGTACAGTATGAAATGGATGAGCAATGTACAAAAAATGAAATAACAGCACTACAACAGACTGCCAAGATCATGTGAAACACCGCACAACAGACCAGATACATCGCACGATGTAACTAAAACACCGTGCGGTGTACTCGTCTATGCATTCCAAAATCAGTTTGCTCTTACATGACAAAACAAACCATAGATCCGCAAAATAGTTTTTTATATTTTCTGAATCTCTGAAAAGTGATTTACGAGATCCTATTGTTCATCTTATCATGTAAAACAATATTAAAAGTTTTTTGAAATGTTAAAAGATTTACTAAAGTAAAAAAAAATGACTTTTAACATGAAACTTGATTCTGGAATGTATCCACACAAAAAAGCAACAAGCAGACTAAACAGAACAACACAAGAAGGAATATGTACAAGAAATGAAATAACGCGCGGAGTAATACGCTACGCCGTGCGGTGTCGTAAAACGCCGAACGATGTAGCGTATCCAGTGTGAAAACTGTTTTTTTTTTTGCTTTTTAAATATAAAGCTCGTTTGAGACCCAAACTCGGTAGAAAGACCGAGAAGGGCCTCGATCGGCTCCTCTCAAAGCTAAATGTGGTTTAGCTCAAGGAAACTTGATTTATACCTTTTGATTAAAGCTTGGATGTACTTGAAGATGGAGAGTGAAGGTTGATTTGGATTGAGTTTGCTGTTCATAGAGTGTGGATAGGGGTGTGCTGAATTGGGTGAAGGTGCGAGTTGGTTTATCAACTATCTGTTTTATTTCAAGGGGTATGGCATTTGAGGAGTTCCCGTCGTGGAAGGTATTGCTATTTCCAAAAAGGACTTCGCCATTGTCGGGATGGAGTCCTTTGCCTTTTAAGGCAGGTTCTTTCTTCTCGAGAGTACCATCCCTAAGGGCTTCTTCAACAGCCAATCCAGAATCGTAGAAGGTCTCAAAATCGGGAGACGATTGCGACAAAACCATGTAGGGAGCAAAGGCACTGGGTAGGTTTTTAGTGATGATACGCATTTGCTCTTTGAGATCTGGCTTATTATGCATTTGGGCAGCCTTGGCTCTCCACCTTTTTACATAGTCAGCGAAACTCTCATTTTCACCCATTTTGGTGTTCTCGAGTTCTCGGGTGGTCATTTTCAGCTCAACGTTGAAGTCATATTGGGACACAAAAGCCATCCCAATGTCCTCCCATGTCTTTTTCTGCGAGGGTGGCAAGGAAAGGAACCATTGTAGAGCCGGGCCAGTAAGTGACTCGTGGAACAGTTGAGCCATGGCGTCTTTTTCGACCCCTTGCATGGAAAGAAACCCAACATACCCTAGCAGGTGGGCCTTTGGATCAGTAGTCCCATCGAATTTGGCAAAATCCATCCCTTTGAACTTCTCAGGCAGTTTTGCATTGGGAAATAAACTTAAACGATTCATGTCTATTTCACCCCTCCCCATCCTTTCTGTTTCGATGATAGATTCCTCGAGTTTGTTGATCTTGGCAATCAATTCTGCCACTTGGGGGTCAGCGACGGGCGCATGCCCGGCGAGCGATGATTCAGGACTCAGAGTAGATTTAGCTGGTAGGCGGTCACTGATTTCTTGCATTGATTCGAACATCATGGTCATGTTCTTTTGGACATCAGCGACAACTGACTTGAGCTGACCATCTATGCCCATAATTGACTGCCTGAGTTGATCTTCTAGGTCAACCATAGCCTGCCTGATTTCCCCTATTTCATTCCTTTGACCCACCATTTCAGATATCACCACCGGTGACTGAGCTTCTCTTTACGGACGTTTCCAATTGGGTGAAATCTTTCGACAAATGTTTCAGAACTGACAGTAAAGCAAAAAGGTGGCTCAAATTCTGTCCGAGAATCATACCCATGCAATGTCGTCGGTGTCGTCTACATCCTAAGACCTACCTCAGCTCCAAATCTCACTTAGGATATGATTGTACCAGGGGTTTCAGCAACCACGGGTAAGTCGTGTCAGGTAGGTTAAATTCAGAATGTTTCGAAATCAGAGCCAATCTCCTTATCTTGACCATCCGAGACAAAGCAATAAGGTTGCTGAAACCTATATACAAGCACCTCCTGAGGTTAGATCCAGACCAGAGGGGCCGTTCGAGCACGGCGAACACCGGAGGTATCTCAAACTCCACAGATTTTAAGTCTCCTAGACTCACAGAAAACGGTTTTTAAAAAAAAGTTGCCTCGATCCTCAGAGTTTCTTTTGATAATGTATCCTTTGTAAACAACGAAGCTTAAGAGATGTCAAAATAAACTAAGTCTTCATTTTTTTTTTCAAATGTTCAATTTCTGTTTTTGAAATGACGTGGTAAAAATGACGCGGTATTATGACCAAGTGGCGTGAGCGACGTGGCGCTATTAGCCTAAATGGTGTAAGTATCACATCATTAATATTTTAGTCATTCCATTTTTTTGGTTTTTTGAACATTTGATTGAAAAATGTATCAAAGACTTAGTAAGAATTGATTTCCCTCAAATGTGTCATTTTAAGGACTAATTAGTATTAAGCAATGTGCGTCCCATGGGGCACGACTCTTCATCGGGTGTTAGCAACCTTCCTTTTTTTTTTTTTTTTTTAAAAACGTGGGAGGGAGAGAGAAGTCCTAGAACTACTCTAACGGTCAAGTAATACATATGCAATGTAGCATGATGATGAGATATGTCATGTGAGCAAGATATATGCAGCACGTAAGCAGAGTATAACACATAAGTCCTAACCATAGGCTCCTGTCCTAGTTGGGAAGGTTCTACGGTAATGTACAAGTGCAAAGGCTGGTTTTGGTCTCAGAAGGATTCCCCGGACTAGAGCCAAGATGTACTATCCCATGTCAAGTGTATTGCAAGACAATGGTCGAACAGCATGATGGCCCATCATAGTCGAGGGTTGCTAGGCGGCCCGGGAGAGCTTGTCACCGGTAAATCGGGCAAGATAGCCAGAACACACTAGCGAGGCTTGTGCGGTGCAAAGTGTAAAAAAAAAGTTAAGATTTTCAAATGATTTTAAATCCCCTAAGAAAAATGCTTTTCAAGCTTGGTCCTCTTGATTATTCAATACTTTTTATTCTTTTTTTTTTTTTTAAAAAGCATTAGTAAAGTATTGAATAAAAGTCCCCAGCAGAGTCGCCACTGTGGGCTCCCGCGCCCGAGTGAGCGTTCAAAGAGTCGCCACCCGGATTTTTGAGATGGATGATCCGAGAAATCGAGAGTTTGTTTGAAAGAAAAGGCTTTTGATCTAGCGACAACGTTGAGATTTTGGATCCGGGAGCCACGTTACAAGCGGGGAAGATTTTGTTGAAAAAAGCACCCCGCTCGCCCGGTAAAAACCGGTCTCTACTAAGCATTTCAAATGGGGGATTTAATATCATTTAAATAAAACTTAACTTTAAAACATGTACGGGAAAGGGACATGGGATCTAATATACTCCCTCCGTCCCATAATATTTGTCCGGTCCGCAAAACAAGGACGTAAAAATAATATGTTTTTTGCAAGAAAAATTCAAATTTTTTTCAACAATTCATTAGATATCGATGAGTTCTTGTAATTTATGAAAAAAGTTTGAATTTTTTATTGAAGGAAATGCATTATTTTTACGTCCTTGTTTTGCGGACCGGACAAATATTATGGGACGGAGGGAGTAACACATTACCGTGCTTGTGGTGCAAACTGTACAGTATGAAATGGATGAGCAATGTACAGCAAATGAAATAACAGCATTACAGCAGACTGCCAAGATCATGTGAAACACCGCACGACAGACCGGATACATCGCACGGTGTAACTAAAACACCGTGCGGTGTACTCGTCTACGCATTCCAGAATCAATTTGCTCTTACATGACAAAACAAACCATAGATCCGCAAAATAGTTTTTTATATTTTCTGAATCTCTGAAAAGTGATTTACGAGATCCTATTGTTCATCTTATCATGTAAAACAATATTAAAAGCTTTTTGAATTGTTAAAAGATTTACTAAAGTAAAAAAAAATGACTTTTAACATGAAACTTGATTCTGGAATGTACCCACACAAAAAAGCAACAAGCAGACTAAACAGAACAACACAAGAAGGAATATGTACAAGAAATGAAATAACGCGTGGAGTAATAAGCTACGCCGTGCGGTGTCGTAAAACGCCGCACGATGTAGCTTATCCAGTGCGAAAACTGTTTTTTTTTTTTTTACTTTTTGAATATAAAGCTCGTTTGAGACCCAAACTCGGTATAGAAAGACCGAGAAAGGCCTCGATCGGCTCCCCTCAAAGCTAAATGTGGTTTAGCTCAAGGAAACTTGATTTATACCTTTTGATTGAAACTTGGATGTACTTGAAGATGGAGAGTGAAGGTTGATTTGGATTGAGTTTTGAGAAACTTGTGAACAAGTGGGTGTAGAGAGAGAGAGATCAAGTGGGTTGATGTAGAGAGAGAAAGATGTGTATGTAGTGGTGATGGGTGTAAGAAGTTGTAGAGATAGAATCAAGAGGGGGTATTTTTAGAGAGAGTGTGAGAATCTAGAAAATGGCAGAGTAACTTTACTTGGGTTGAAGGGGTGCTTCTCAACTAGAGGGGGGTGTATTTATAGGCAAAAAGATACTTGGCGAGCACCCAAAGGATTAAAAAAATATGAAAAATATGTTCTGGCCAATCTGCTGACGTGCATGGGAATCTGTCAGACGCTCCTCCTGAAAGCCGTGCGGGGGTGTGATTTTTGAATTTTTCTGAAATGCCGTGCTGTATATTGAAATCCCGTGCGGCGGAGTGATTTTTTTGAATTTTTCTGAAATGCCGCGCGGTTTTTCGAGACAGTTCAACACACTAAACTTCGCAGGGGCGCCCTGGAGACTCCCGAACTCGGATTTAGGTACGGTTCGAAGCGTTGGAAAGCTTGTCGAGTCCTCTTTCTAACCCAATTGGTTTCACTCAAAGGTATTTCGTACATTGAAATGTGCGCCCATTTTACCCTCATTGTGTCATAGAAAAAATTATTTTTGACAAAACAAACGCATCTTTCTCTTTTGCAATTGAACCGAGAGCCACCCTATATGTTTGGGAAGGGATTTTCTTGAGGTTAGGGATGGAGTAAGAAAGGAGCAACAATCCAAGCCTTGAAAGTATATTTTTCCTTATTTCATCATCGAGAAAACTTAAAATCACCTAATTTTAGTGAATAGAATTTTCAAAATCATAAAAAAATATTATAAATTACAAAATAGGCAATTTTTTGAGAGGTGAGAAAATTTATTTTTAGACATCCTTTTTGGGACGACTTAGTATAATTTTGACATTTTTGAGATAGAAACTATTATAATTCTCACAGAACTCAAAACGTGGGTAGATCGTTGGGCTCATCTGCCCTTCGGTGCGTCCTTAGATGTCATGATGCACCTTGTCCACACAACATTTAATTGCTTGGGTTGGCATCGATCTCTCTTCTAGGGTGTTTACTCATGATCTAATAGGCCTTGGGTTTTTTTTTATAGGCAACAATATTTTATTTAAAACTCGACAATGGCCGGGTACATCGAGAAGGAGACCAATTACAGGCCACAGAGATTGAGGTAGTACAATAAAAGGCCATGGGAGAAGCAAAAAGAAAAGGGCAAATTTTCGTAGTCGTCCCTCTAGTTTTACGGTTGTCTCAATTTCATCCCTCTAGTTTCAATTGTCTCAATTTCGTCCCTGTAGTTTGTTTTACATTCGAAATTGGTAAAATCGTTAACACCGTTAATGAAACTAACGGAAAAATATGATTAAAAAATTAAGTGCTCCAATTTTCAATCTGGTTGAACCGGTGCGAAGATCTTATTTTTTTGATCATTTTATCCTAGATGGTCGTAATTAATTTTTTGGCTCTAAGGCCTTTCAACGAACACCCGAAGACTTCTTATTTAGTTTCAGGGCTCTCTTAGGATGCTCGTTGAAAGGCCTTAGTGCCAAAAATTCATTACGACCATCTAGGATAAAATGATCAAAAAAATAAGATCTTCGCACTGGTTCAACCGGATTGGAAATTGAAGCACTTAATTTTTTAATCATATTTTTCCGTTAGTTTCATTAACGGTGTTAACGATTTTACCAATTTGGAACGTAAAACAAACTACAGGGACGAAATTGAGACAATTGAAACTAGATGGACGAAATTGAGACAACCGTAAAACTAGAGGGATGACTACGAAAATTTGCTCAAAAGAAAAAGAAAAACTACAGCCAATGGAAAATTGAATGAGTCCAAAACCAGAGTAGCCAATTGTGCCAGAGAAGCATTCCAATTGAACCACTCTTGAGGGCATAGGCCTGACAACGACTGAATCCAGCATCGAGCACCATATAGGCAATCGCAAAACTCCTCCATAACCAGCAATATTCCACAGCCAGCAACACTTGACAGGGTAGGTCTAGGCCTTGGTTGGTCCTTGCTGGCTGGTGTGGATTTGCTTTGGTAGCTGTTTGTTTATAGTTTTGTGGGCTCTTTGCCTGTAGCTATTTTCAAAATATGTAACTACTCGTATATCACTTTGGCAGGGAGTCCAAGAATCAACAGCTTCCCTTCAAAAAAAGTAGTAGCATCATTAAGTAGTGATAACTATGTGGGAGTCCGATCGAGATCAAAACAAATGGGTAAATATCAACCTGATGACTATGGAAACATGAAGCAAAACACATTCAGTCTCTCTTTTAGCTAATGCTCGACAGAAGCCTTCGATTGGCTTTGGAGTAAAATTATAAGGAGTTTTTTTTTTTTTTTTCTTATTGTTGTGGCATCCTCTTCGACTTTCAAAGGTAATATTCCAAATGCAACCAGTATTTGTTTATCTTGCTTTTTCATGTGTAGCTTTATTTTTCTTTTGGTATTTCACCAATTTTTCTTCTATATTTTCCATTTATGTTTTAAGAGTGTGGTTTATTATGCAGATATATATTTATCAAGATGGATCGTGAGAACATAGACCCTAATGTGAATCCATAATAAAGGCACATAATCGGGCCGGGTGAATCCATATATTTTATTCGCAAGCAATTCACATCCGTTCTTTTGATCCTCTTTTTGAACCGGGGTTGGCCAATTATAGTGGAGTTGCTATTTGTCAAATGAACACCCTAACTTAAATATACCATGTAAGTATTTGCCCCACTATATATATGAGCAATTGGACACCTGGCCTTGAACCCAACCCAACTTTGCACATCATTCAACCTCGAAATTGGATCTTGATATTTGAAATATAATTGTAGTTTTCAAAAGAAATCCATGAAATTATTTGTGAAATTTTCTGATTTTGACCAATTCACATCTTATTCCGTCTCACATTTGGTTGCTACGTACTATGCTTTGTGACAATTTAAAAAACCGAGATATTGTTCGGTTTTTCATAATATATGCTTTGTGACACTTTTATATATGTTCGTTTTTCATAACATAACGATATATATATACTGGGCGGTTCCGCGGACTACCAATTAAACACCTAAAAAAACATCTCAAATCTCAATCTCATAGTTCCCGATCAAATTTTTATGATCCGAACCGTTCAATGTGTGCAGAATGTGATTTTAAGAATGCCCACGAGAAATTAGCAAAAAATATGATCGGGAAGTGCTTGTTTTGAGCAGTTTTTAATTGAACCGTTCATCAAATCTAAGCAAAAAACTGCTTAGATCAAGCCCTTCCCGATCTTTTTTTTTGCTGATTTCTCGCGGATACTCTTAAAATCACGTTCTAATCACATTGAGCGGCTCGGATCATTAAAATTTGATCGGGAACTATGAGGTATTTTTTTAGGTGTCTAATTAGTTGTCCCCGGAACCGCCCCACTCACTACAAGAAATTTTGTATTTAGAGACGAATTAAATCATCACAAAATGCATGTTTTTTTGTTGCCAATAGTATAGCTGGGTTCGTGAGGTATGGTGCTGTCCAACTCTCTGTTGGATGGCCTTTTGTTTTCTTGTTTGCTTTTCTATTTTTCTGTATCATCTAAGCGTTACAGCTTAGTGGGTTTCCCTCGATGTACCCCTTTCGAGTTTATAAAATCTTCGTTTTGCCGAGGAAAAAAAAATAGTATAGGTGACGAAAATTAGTTTGTCACCTATAGGTTGTCTCCAAAAGTTATCTGGTGATGAAAATCTTGTTTCGTCACCTATAGTAACTTTTGGTGACGAAAATTTTCCTCTCCAAAGGTGAGCCATTGGAGACGAAATAGTAACTTTTAGCGACGGAAAAATTCCTCGTCAAAGGTCACCCATTGGAGACGAAAGTGTTCGTCACCAATATAAGTAATCAGCGACGAAAACTTTTGTCGCCAAAGATGTTTTCATATGGGAAAAATAATCCCACTTTGTTGCATCTCCTGGGTTCCAAACCCAAGTCTTCCGGCAATCCAACCCTTTGCGCGCTATCCTTCAACCAACTGAACTATACAAAGGTATGTATTTGAAATATTTAATATATAACATATATGTTGAACATTAAAAATTATTTTGAACGCCATTTTGAATCTTTAATCATTAAAGTTTATCAAAATTGTAGCCTTTTGTATTATTGTTTAAACCCAATTTGAATTATCTCAAACGGAGTTCTGAGCAAAGAGTTAAGTTCAAAATACATTTGGCGACGAAATGCATTTTTCATCCCTAAAAGGTACATATAGAGACGAAAATTTGGCGACGAAATTATTTTTTTGTCACCAATATACTCATTTAGGAACGACAAAAAATTTCGTCACCAATTGGTCAAATTAGTGACGAATTTATTTTTTTCGTCACAAATATACTCATTTAGCGACAAAATTAAATTTCGTCACCGAAAATACTTTTTCTTGTACTGACTCCACCCACATTCGTCTTATTTGATTTCTAACTGTGTCTATTTATTCTCAACTATTGTAAATCCATTGAATTATCACAAAATGCTTACTAGCTGTGCTATATATGCACGAGTATTTCCATGCTAGTACCTCTATAACCCTCGGCAAATCCCTCATAGAATTTTTGCCTCGCGCGGCTTAGCTGTGTTTTCTTTTTCTTTTCTTTTTTTTTTGGTCAATCGATAGGATGATATTCATTGATAACAAAGGGATAACAACAAAAGGGCAGCCATCCCAAAAGAGGGAATACAATAACCACAATGGAGGCCTAAACACCACGCCGATCATTCAGGACCTCACACAATCTAATGCGCAAAACAGATGGAGAGCATCTCCAATCAGCGCAACAATAGCCAAGCAACCAACAAAAAGCCCACGTAAGGGTTAGGAAAGCCCCCTCAATGGGGGAGAAAACAGAAAGAACTGAAAAAAACATCAACAAAACAAAAAACCTATAGTAGATCATCACACCTAAATCCAGCCGCCCATAAATGCCGACAGAACGGAACCACAATCACCACAGCAGCCACACCCACCGTACAGCACCACCAACTGCTATTTTCGTCCCAGGAAACTACGCCCATGTCAGGGCTTGAACCTATGTGATGCCCATAACGACAAGAACGGGGCCGACCTGACAGCGCCAATGGAACTGCAGGACGAACAAAAAGAAGAGCACACGGTGAGGAAGATTGAACAAAGGAGCACACAGGCGGACTGCTCTAGCTACGACCAGCTCAGTCGACATCGGAACTCACAGAAATCAAGGGGATAGATCTGAAGTAGAGAGAGATAGAGAGAGAGAGAGAGAGAGAGAGAGGGGAAGAGGAAGTCCCCCCCTCCCGCCGCCCCATTTAGTGGGAGGGAGGGGAGGGGGAGAGTAGTGAAGCGGCGACTAGGGTTTAGGAAGTTAGAGAGAGAGAGACTCGCCTTTAGGGGGAGAGAGAGAGAGGGGCTAGTTTTCTCTATTTGTTTGGAATTAATGTATGCCTTTCTTGGCTTTCGTAACTGTGTAATGAATGAATTTTTTACCCCGATAAAAAAAAAATTTTGGCCCTTAGTTTTTAAGAAATGAATTAAGTTGGTTTACACTACAACCAATAAGACAACTCATGACAACTTTAGTGCTATTTTAGGTCTTAGTGATTAATCAATGAAATAGAAAAATATGAGAGAAATAAAATTACGTATGTATATAGATTTCAATTTATATAATTAAGTAACCAATCTATTATTCACTTTAACAAATACAAGTGCTTTTTATTATCCATTTCCCAACCCAAATAGAAATGGAAGAAAACTTCATTCTATTTGGTTTCATTTTGGTTTCCCGATTTTTCTAGTTTTCTTTTTTTTTTCCCTTCGTCTCTATGAACCGAAGATCTTAACACATTTTTCTGGCCAGAGACATTTCACTTACCCTCAACTATTCTCAATTTTAGCGGTTGCGTTCTTCCCGTATCATCTTTGTCACAAACTATATATGTATATCACTTTCCTTTATTAGTGTTTCAAAAAATTCGTAGTTGTTGAATTATTGTCTTAATTACTCGAGGCCTTTAATTCTCAATTCACACTACTTTTGATGACTTTGACATTTATTTTTCCTATATAACCTCAAAAAGCAGTTTACTTGCAGAGTTGTGCATGATTTAAATTCCCTCAAATGAAAAACAGAAACCCAAAACAAAAAGGTTGCAAAATACCAACTTGCATGGTGGGTAAAAGCTCAAATTAGCATTGTCCTTTAGCTTTTGGTTATTTGAAAGGCAAAATGCAGCTGTTGAAATTTGACTGGGGAAAACAAAAACAAAAACAAAGTTTAATTCCTTACTTTGTTCACTTGTACTAATGCTAGCTACCCTTCCTTCCATAATTCACACCAAAATATATGCATCAGAAAGAGTGGCAAAGGGGTAAGAATAATAAATGAGTGGGCCCACGTACTTCAATTTTTCAGTCCATTGTCCACATAATACAGTACTTTAGCAAAGTGGAGAGAGTATTTTGTGTGTGATGTGCCGTCATCCGTGGTTTTACAGTTACACAACTTACACTCATGCTTCGCCGTGTATGCATGAGATCGGGCCGAGGCCGAATTGGCAACGTTGAGTACTGGTCGGCCAGCTCTATTTCGGGCCCATCTCAATATCGACACGATTGAGGATGAGTAAGTAAGACCATGACACACCGCATAAGCATGTCATATGGTGTGACGCCAAGAGATCGAGAGACGGGGCCTGCCTAGCTACCTTGAGGTACTGATGCCAGTAGAGGAAAAGTACCTCTTTCAACCATAGCCTCGTCGGATCAAAAAAAAAACCATAGCCTCGTCCCACTTCCACTATTGGAAAGGTTTGTCTATGTACCCACTCAAAGAAGAAGCGTGCTAATGACACAGACTAATGTGTACAGATTTTTTATGGGGCTCACTTTTGGGTCTAACACAAATGATCCAATCCGTTCATTAATTTTAAGATATTTTTTTGAGAGACCCCATAAAAAATTAGCCCGATAGGATACATGTAAGTGCTTGATCCAAGATCAAAACTTTTCATTCAGAATTTCGGATGAATGAAAAGTTGTAAGATTGAATCAAGCACTTACATGTATCCTATCGAGCTGATTTTCTATGGAGTCCCTCAACAAATATTGAATCAAGCACTTACATGGATCGAATCATTTGTGTGAGCCCCACAAAAAATCTGCACACATATTTGTGCACAATTGTCTGTGTCGGCAGTGTTTCGCTCAAAGACAGTGAGGGGAGGGGATTAGCCGGATGGACACAATTTGATCAAGTTGGAGGCCTCTGTTCGGAAATCTTTTCTTGGTGGGGTGTGACATAAATGTCCTCATCATTTCTTTTCAAGAATTCATTTGGTGCTCTTGTAGTATCACTTGGCATTGATCCATAACCAGTGTCAAATTATTAATGTGAGAACCCACTTATGAATGATGAAGAGTCCCACACCCGGAAATTATATAATAGGTTCAAATGGTATATATGGCAAGACCCTTCGGCTACTAATAATTTGAGGTTAATTTTTTGAGCCACGTGGTTAGGCGAATGGTTAACATTTAACAGGTTAGTTGGAACGAGTCGTTACATTAAATAACACAGATCGTATATCAATTTTATTTAGAAGTGCCGAAACTGACAATTGACGTTACAAAACATCGTATATCAATTTTTCCAACCTCTCTATTTTTTTGTTTATCTTTTTGCTAGTGTAAAGAGGAACAGCTAGCAACTGCCACAAGTCGTGGCGGCCTTGAGATTGTCGTATTGTTAGATGTAGCGGCCACTAGTTTTTGTCACAACCGCGAGATAGTCAGTGTAGACCACTAGATCTTCTGGCGGCCGCCGTATCCTTTCTCGTCAAAGAGTTTTTGTGTGTTTTCTGTTTGTTTATGTGAGTTAGTACTGAAAATCAATTCAGTACTGACTCACAGTATGATTTTCGTAGATCAGATTAAATGTACGTACAACCCATGTAAGGGGTTACTTTGAAAAGCTAGATGCATGTATTCAAATTTGACTCCTTTCAAGGTAAACTTACCCTAAAGATGGAGGTTTTTGTGAATGAAGTTAAAGAACCACTTGTTTGAAAAGCACAGCTTTCAATACTAGTAGTTCGAATTAGCTAGCAAGCAAGACAACACGTTGGTCTATTCTTCTAAGTTTGTCCCATACCTTTTTTTTCCAATCCTGTCCTATAAGAACACTTTAGTGGATGGAAAGTACCATCAATCCATCAACCCACTTGATGATATGTACTTGATCTTTCATAGCCAATTCGGTGATCACTGTGGAGTGTGGATCATGAGAACTCGTCGCAATAAGTATTAGAATTGACCCCGTTCGTTTAAGGGTTTTGGATTTTAGATTCTTATTTTTTTTTGGGAGAATTTTTCCCAGGTCCACTATACCACTTTCCAAACCCCATAAGTCCACTTCTAAATTCTATAACCTCCTAAGTCCACTAACCTATTAATAAGGATATAATAACCCTAATTAGTCTAATATACCCCTACTTTTTTAAAAACGTTTTGCCCCATTTTTTCAGCCCATTTTTCAGCCATTTCAAAAAAAACCCTAATCTGAAAAAATCTTTCCCATTATAAAACCCCTCCCCGCTCCCCCCCTTCCCCCCCTCCCCCCAGACTGAGAGAAAAACAAACGGACCAGAGAGAAAAAATCGAGACTCCATTCCTCGATCGCCGGCGTTCTTTGTTGTCGTCGTCAGCCGATCTCCGTCGTCCACCAACAATGGCCCTCGTTCACCAACAGTCGCCGTCGCCGTCAAATCCTTGTCCCAGTTGTTCACCTTTGTTTCACATCCTCGTCGCCGTCAATCAATCTCTGATTTCGTTCAATTCATCTCCGTCATTCTGCATCCTTGTCACCGTCGAAACCCTTCGGTTCATCCCCGTTGCCGTCAATCTCCTCCGTTTGCTTCGATCCATTCGGTATGTTTCTGAGAAAAACTAAAAGTGAACTTTGGGTATATATGGTTATGTATATTTGCTAGGTTGGTGTTTTGCAGTCCAATCCCATGTCTGCTCTTGCCTATCTGTTAGGGTTTTGTATGTTGTACTTTTGTTTACTTGCTGTTGGAAACATATATGGTTATATGTTAAGATCTGTTAGGGTTTTATTTTTTGTACTTTCGTTAGTTGCTGTTAGGTAATATATATGGTTATATACTCAGATCTGTTAGGCCGCTGCGCGGACCAATTCAATATAGGTAATGGACAGCAGAGTAGGGTTAACTGGTTTTTTTGCTGGCTTTGAAATGTTTTTTGTACTTTTGTTAAGCTGCTGTTGAGTAATATATATGGTTATATGTTCAGGTCTGTGCTTATACATAATACATATATATATGAGTTCAAATGTAAACATATAACATTAGGTTATAACATATAACATTGTAATGTTAAATGTTATAGCGTAACATTATATGACGTTATATATTCTCTTTTTGGTTGTTTACATATATCATTTTGTTATTTGCGAGTATATAAGGTTATGTCCCTAAGTTATTTGCCCCTGTGATTGAGGGTTTCATACACAGACCCTGCTCTGAGCAGTTTATGTTTTCCATCGTATATATGGTTATATAAATGGTTTTGTCTAAGTTAAGTTAGGGTTTTGATTGCGAGTAGATATGGTTATATCAAACTCTGATCGGTTAGGTATTGGTTAAGTTAAGATAGGGTTTTGATTGTGAGTATATGTGCTTATATCAATCTTTGATCCGGTATGCTATGGTTGAATAAAGTTATGGATTTGATTGCTTGTATATATGGTTATATAAAGGTTGGTTATATATATTCGAATTTTGTTATAGTTTGCGAATGTAAACTGTGTGTGATCCTACATTGCTATTGATACACTATGTATGTTTCTCCTCGTATATATGGTTATATGAATGGTTTGGCTAGATTAAGTTAGGGTTTCGATTGCGAGTATAGATGGTTATATCAAACTCTAATCGGTTACGTATTGGTTTAGTTAAGATAGGGTTTTGATTGCGAGTATATGTGATTATATCAATCTTTGATCCAGTATGGTATGGTTGAATTAAATTAGGGATTCGATTGATAGTATATATGGTTATATCAATGTTGGTTACATACTAATTTTGTTAAATGCTGTTATTTGTGCAGTTGTTCAAGGGGTGAAGAGTATTAAGTTACCTGTGAAGTCGACTGTGAAGAAGGCGACGGCGACGAAGGGAAAGAAGTTACGAGATCTCCTCTTTTTATTTTTATAGAGTTAGAAAGGACAAAATCTCATGTATAACTTTTTTTTGTGTGTATTATTGTTACTAGAAGCAAGTCATTGAGGCCGCTGCGCAAACCAATTCAATAAAGTGAAAATATAATGGAAAGAAGTTACGAGATCTCCTCTTTTTCTTTTTTTAGAGTTAGAAATGACAAAATCTCATGTATAACGTTATAAGGTTATATGATTATTTTTTGTCACATGTATTACGTTTTTTTTTGTGTATTATTGTTACTAGAAGTAAGTCATTGAGGCCGCTGCGCGGACCAATTCAATAAAGTGAAAATATAATGTTATATGAGAGTTTTTGTGCAGCAAAACTCAAAAAAAATTCAACAAAGCAGTTGAGATCAAGATGTAACTCTACAAAGCAGAATATACAATGTTATATAACGTTATATAAGTAAAATAACGTTAGATACGAAACTGATCCAACGTAACTGTTATTTCCCGAGAATTTTGCGTGATTTCAAACGTATAAGTGATAATGGGGGATAATGGGCTAAACGGATGGGATTTGAATGAAAGGGTAAATCTGTCAAGCACTATTTCCCTTTTTAAATGCAGTGGACTTTATGCCTTACCAAATACATATTAGTGGACTTAGTGGGTTAGAAACTTGATAAGTGGACCTAGTGGGTTAGAAACATGCTATAGTGGATCTTAGACCAATTTTTTATTTTTTTTTCTCCAATCATTACTTTCATTTTTTTCTCTATTTCTCTCTAATTATTACCTCTATTTTCAATCATTACTCTATTTCTCTCTACACTCATTACCTACATTTTTTTTCTCCAATCATTACTCTCATTTTTTTCTCTATCTTTCTCCAATTATTACCTCTATTTTCAATCATTATTCTATTTCTCTCTACACTCATTACCTACAAATTCAAATCCAAAATCTCAAAACAAACGGGGTCCACTAGCGTGTGATCAACTTGATGGTTCAATTTTTATTTTTATTTTCGTTTTAAATTTCTGGATCATGTTTTAATTGGTCATGCTTTTAGAAAAGAAATTTTATTCGTTTATAATTAAATCCCAACACTTTCATACTAATAAAAACCTAAGGCCATGTTTGTTTTGTACTGTTTCTTAGACATGAGAGGATACATAAGCCATTCTTTTTTTTATCGGCCATAAAATTTATTATTAAGAAAACTTAACAAATGGTACATCGAGTTGAGGGAGAGGGAGAGGGAGGAGAATCCAATCAACCGTTGGATAAAAACTCAAACACCCAATGGGCCAAGCCCAAAACACCTAAATGAGCAAAGTCCATACATAAAATGGGCCAAGCCCAACCTGAGAAACCCTAAACCAAGAGTAAACAACATTAGACAACCGCCGCCACCGAGACGTCAATAGCCTTAAACCTGCCGGCAACCCACCAACATCAAACACAAGAAACGTTTCAGCCACATGCTTGCTGGACCCTAAGTGTGTGTCATAGAAGTGGGCACCCAAAGCGTAGGACTAGGTTGGTTCTAGCTAGGGCTATAAACGAACCGAGCAGCTCGCGAGCTTGGCTCGGCTCAGCTCGTTAAAGCTCTACTGAACGAGCCGAGCTCGAGCTCGAGTTTTCAGCTCGTTTGACAAAAGCTCGACTCGTTAAGGGTGGCTCAGCTCGATTAAAGAGACTCGTTTAGTAAATGACTCAGCTTGGAATGATAAGGGCTCGGCTCGTTAAGGCTCGAGCTTGAATTTTGGGCTCGTTTAGTAAATGAGCCGAGCTCGACAAAGCTCGGCTCGGCTCGTTTACAGCCCTAGTTCTAGCATGATACTCGGTAAGACCGAAGTCGAATCCACAAAGAGCCAATGTAGCTAGGCCCGGATGTTTGTTTTACGTAGGGTTTAACCGTTAGGACCGCTAACCTTTGAGTTTGATTTAAGGGTGGAATTCTCTCTTTACCTCCTAATATATTAGACTTGAAAATGAAGTTTGACTAGAAATTAAGGCGGGCAAGGTCTAGGGATTAACCAACATCCAAGACTTAGGTTAGTATAATCCTCTCATCAATAACTCAATTGAAAGACATGGCCAAGGTTCTCAACCAGAAGATTTGACAGTAAAATTATTTTACTTCTTAAGATGTGCTTTAAGTAGGAAGAAGTTCTTTGAAACATTTTGGCAAACACTTAAAAGTGGCATAACTCCAAACATTATATATATGTGGCAAGAGATCAAGTCATCTTTTTGGTACTTTAGAATATTATAAAACTAAACGAGCGAAGAGTTATGCATCAGATGTGCGAGCAAGTTTACAGACCCGAGAAAAAACAAAATAAGAAACCCAACTTATTTTGTTAGTGAGTCGTGT
This sequence comes from Rhododendron griersonianum, assembly GCA_018127125.1. Classification (NCBI taxonomy): domain Eukaryota; kingdom Viridiplantae; phylum Streptophyta; class Magnoliopsida; order Ericales; family Ericaceae; genus Rhododendron; species Rhododendron griersonianum. Next base: position 20,666,070 of record CM030797.1, read on the forward strand.
CGAGCTCACTACAACAAAAATGACATTTTGAGGCATTCAAAAGTGCCCCAACAAGGGACCTGTTGGGGCAGTTTAGCTATTGAGGCACTACACCTTAGTGCCGCATGTATTGATGCAGCTATAGATGTAATGTGGCACTTTTTATGGGGCACGTTATGTAGCCTCTAAATCTCTTTGTCGCTGCACTTTTAAGTGCCACAAGAAGTGTTTGAAAAGGCACACAAAACTGCCACATAAGCATATGTATTAAGGCACTTCACGATACTGCTACAGAATATTCATCGTTAATGTTTAACCATGGTTAATCATCTCTAGCAACATTTTAAGGTGCTGCAATAGCTTGATTGATGATGCGCTTGAAACTGCCTCCATAGATTTCTTAATAGGGCACTTTTAACTGCCCCAAAAGAAGTTCTTCTTTTAAAAAAAAAATTACCAGCTAGCTAATTGAATCCCATACTACTCACCAACCATCCAAAATTACGAACTTCTTAAACATATAAAATTCGATTGCCAATCAACATTTACAAATACTTTAATCGAAGTTATAAATACAAGATCCTGCAAATCCAACTAAGTTACGACTAAGATAAAGAGAAATATTCTATCAACCATATTTACAAGTCACTGAAGCTAAAAAAATATAACGCCGCAATCACCATCTTAATCCTCCCCGCAATCACTACCTTTATCCTTCGCTACCTGAATTGACAAACAATGATATACAATAAGAAACACTCGCTCATCCAGAAAAAAGGAAATTTAAGGAGTTCTATTATCGTTGTCAAGAATTAAAAAAATCAGGAAAACTAAAGACAAAATCAGTCATACACTGCTTTTTCTTCACAACATAATAATGAGAATCCGAATTGATCGTTTGTCCAAGAGAGACATGCATGTTAAACATGAAGTAATATATCCACAAGCAAATCATCACATCCATATGTACCTATTGCATACCATGAATTCTGAGTATTGCTGTAGTCAAATTTGACAAGAACTGTACATTGAAGAGCAAAATATAACAACTCTCAAAATCACAATACACATGTTGCTTTGGGTACCCCTCGTATAAACTTTTGACTCTTTGTCCCTCAATCTTTTAATGGAGTTCACTCAAATTACAGGCTTTTCTAGTCAATAACATGAAGAAAAAAAAGAACAATGTACGTGATTGAACAAATCATGTGTCACGACCTCGATTTTTCAACATAAATAATTAAATCATATTGATAAAAGATCCTCGCATAAAGTAATTATTACCCAAAATGATTCCCCACCTGTTCGATTTACAAACAAATCCCCATTTTAAAATAATTACCGCCTTGGCACTACGGCCCAAATTAACCTCGATACAAGTACACAGTGTTCAGAACATTACACACTTAAGTCAAAAGACATCTCAAACGTAAATTAGTTACAAGTCATCTTTAACCAAAAGTAAGTCTATTACATAGATGAGAAAGTAACTAAGTCACATTAGCTTCCAAAATTCTTCATGTCCGAGCACACCATAGCACGCAAACATTGTCCGGCATTAAGACCTGAAAAGAAGGATTTTGTTGAGCTACACTAGCCCAGTAGGAAATTCTATGCTCAAGCTATAAGTAAATGCGATGAAACATGCAATAAGAGTGAAGGTTTTCCAATGAACGATCAAGAGATACCAAAAGACACCTCAACGAGACGACAAACTACGACTGCGGGATTCTATATGTCTTATAGTTATCACTAACCATTCGTACACCAAACCCGGAGTAGCATTAAACACATATCAATAAACATAACCCACGACAGTTTCTCAAACCATTTCAAGATTTCTCAAATGCATGCCACTATTGACTTCCTCATTTCTCACCATTCACCAACAAGATTCTTTTCATTAAAACATCCATTTTTGTTTGCCAAAATAATTTCTAGAAAACTCTTGACCTTCACTGGTCAAGCTCCGTTGATTCGAGCTTGAATACCGGAATCCGTTGATTCGCTCAAGAATAGCCGGAGGATCTTCATAAAAATCCTTTTTCCAAAAACCAAGTTCATTCCTTTCAAAACTTTGATAAAATCAATATTTATTCCCTTTTCAACAATTACAAACTCAGGCATATCGCAGCCCAAACAGCAACAAGAACTTCCATGATCAATCATACTTCTTTCATCAGGAAAGACATTCAACTGTGCTACCTCCCCTCGCTTCACATTGAATGCTCTTTACCTGGGTTTCAGAGAGACATTCAACTGTGCTACCTCCCCTCGCTTCACAGTGAATGCTCCTCACCTGGGTTTCCGCACTGCGTTGCGGGCCCTCTAGAGTCTCCGCATTACCACACCTTGCGTTGCAGGACCCTCAATTCAAAAGTCACAACTCACACAAGCGCACGTACATTATCAATCCATACACAATAAGACAACACATCTCAAAGTCACATTCTTTCCATTCATCACTACACAATGTAATACAAACTCGTAAACACGTCCCCTTATACATAAATAAATACCTTAAGCTCACGTTATTCCTCTAAGTCTATCACGATGTCCCACGTCATACATCTAATCCACTAATGGCTTTACAACGCACCACCCATTAGGTTCTATACTAAAAGTTTCGTAGAACGAGCACCAAAGGAAGTTTGAAAGATCAACAAGACGAATGAGGAGGATACAAATTTCTCTATTACCGTTTAGACTATTTGACAGGCCCTTATCAACCAACCATGCACCCTGCGATACTTTACGGCCTACGATATTCAATAACGGCTCCATAGTACGTTTCTCAATTCACCAATCATCCCGTCATGTTATCGCACTTAACAAGTCTATATCGAGCATTGAAACATGCCACAACATCTACTTCAATCAACTAAAAGCATAAATAATGTACGAGTATCCTAACCATTAAATTCTACACTTTTCTAAGTTACGACGAGAGCCCAAAGAGATCGATTGGTCAATGAAACTTTCAATGTATGAACAATCAAGTTTGGAAGTGATATGAAGCTATTCAAAAGGTGTTTAAGGTGTTCGGGGTTCAAACGGGCACGAGGAGAAACAAATAAACCAAATCTGCCCGGAACAGTAGGGGGTATTGATACCCCTGATGGAGGTATTGATACCTGGCCAGAATCTGGTCCAGAGGAGAGTGGGGTATTGATACCCCTTTTAGGGTATCAATACCGCGGAGTTTTTCTGCGAATTTTCAGACTTCGAATGGCGAAATCCCAACAACAACAACGAAACAAGGCACGATCCAAGCGCACATTCTACTCATAAACGTATAGAGAGAGCAAGAAATCCCTACCTCGAAGTTGGAGAGCAAACCCAAAGAGAGATCGAGCCCACGCAAGCCCTTGACTCCGAAATCTTGAAATCGACCGAAATACACCTCCTCCAAGCAAAACCCACGAGATTCAAGCTCAATAACACGTAGAGAAGGTAAAATGGAGGTGGGTTTATGTGGGTTTCGTGAGCTTTTGATTGTGAGAAAGAGGGAGAGGGAGGGAGAGAGAGGAGGAGCCGAGAGAGAGAGATGTCGGGAGGGATGAGAGAGAGTGAGATTTGATCTTTTATCTCCTACACACACACCCACCTATATATACTAGTATCTTTACAAATTACTCTTACACTCCCTCAAGTAACAACCCTAACACATTAACCCCAAATCAAATAAACTCAATAAATTTCCCATTTTTCTCAATTTCTAACATTTATAAAACTTTTAAATAATATCCGAAAAATACGAGTCGTTACATCATGTGACACATTGAAGTCATAATCTTCAAATGAGCCAAACTAAAAACCCCTATGAAGCCAAACTAATACCCCTAGGATATGTGAATGAACTAAGCAATTCAAGACCAATTTAAGTCAATTAGTCCAAGTTATACCAACTACAATTTAAGCAGTACACAAAAAACCAAAATAGAAACTTTCAATGCTTAAAAAGTTGAAGCTCCAATTCCACACCAAATATCTATAGAGAGAAGAGAGACAATACCAGAATATTACTTCTTTTGCAACCCAAGGGTTCATGTGAAGAGCCCCATTACCGAACTGATGCTTTTCACATCCAACCCTTTGAGTGTGGGTAGGCTAATGAGGCCAATCTTTTATAACCCTATGGTTCTTTTGGCGATCCCAAATTTTAGTCTTCAATCAATTAAGTTTTCTCGCCTGTCATAGAGTCAAAATCCTATATGGTTCTGTCATGAAGTGAACCAAGATAGAAACGTAAGGTACTATATTGACAATCAGATGCTCATGAGCTTCAATGCAACAACGAACATAGATGCCATAGAATTCAAGAATTCAGGTGTTCAAAGATTCCTATTGGCCAAGATACAATCAATATGAAAAGGACCTTGTCATTTAAAAGTTAACGCTTTAACTTCACAAAACAGGCAATTCAAACAGAGAGATTAATTGAGTTCCTGAACAAAAACAAGAGCATAAACATGAAGTTCACTACGGAGAGAACCATACCAGAATAGATCTAGTAAACAGTGTAAAGGCCTCGGCAACAATACCAACTATACATGCATCATCATCCTGTGGGCTGCTATGCCCGAAAATTATATTTTTCCCGCTCTCGAAGAAGAAAAATACGAATGTCGCTCTTTTTGTTTTGTTCTTGGTGCCGCTTTGAAGAGAAATACGCCGTTTGAAGAGTCGTTTTGGTTTGATTTGAAGAGTCGCCACCCAGATTTGCGGTATATCATCCGAGAAACCGTTTCGTTTGGAAAACCAATTGATTTGAAGTTGAAAACCAGAGATCAGTTTCAAGGGTTCGGAAGCCATGTTACGAGGGGGGAAGGGTTTTACGGCACCCCCCTCGCCCGATTCGAGATCGGTCTCTACTAAACGTTTGTGGGATTTTTCAAAAGGGGATTTTGTTTCATTAGATCATTTAGCAAGTATCCACAGTTATAACAGGTAAGAATTGCATGCATGTGCAGTTGCACAGTGGATGATTAGATGAAAGTGAGCAAAATGCATGATTACAGAAACTGAGGATCTGCCACTGACTTCACTCTCGAGCGCTCGAGAAAAGTCCCGAGCGCTTGGGAGCTCTGATCAACCTGCAAGCTTTGTTAGCACAGACAGGATACAATGCTAAAATAGGAACTGAAATGAATATTAAGCACACTACTGGCTCAGCAGAGGACTTGAAAGACCAAGCTAAGCCTTCAACCTTTCAAATCATGCATCCCTGCCTTAACAAGGCTAGATCTACAAATTTAAAAGAGCAACAGGCCACACTAATGCATGCAGAGACCAGGTAACACAGCAGGCTGGGAAATGGAAAGCAATGACATGCATGCACTCCCGAGCGCTCTAGAATGGTTCTGAGCGCTTGGGAGTGAGCTGCATACCAGCTTACTCTCAAACAGGAAATGGTTCCATCTTGACGTGCAAAGGCCCTTGTTTTTATGTTTCTCTGAAATGACTGATTCTTTTAACTTTAAACAAAAGGAGCCTTGCTCTTCCATGAAATCTTTGTAAGAAAATGGTTCTATATTGAGGAAAAATGGCTTTCTGTGCATGCATGCCAAAACGAAACCATTCATTTAAGATCAACACATCATTTCCAACTTACTGTGTCACAAAGGGGGCCATGCATGAGACCTGGAACAGTCCCGAGCGCTCAGGAGCACTCTCGAGCGCTTGGGAGTAGTTCCAGTAAGGGTTTTGTGAAAATATTTTCTTGTGCCCCATTGCTCTTGTTTTTACACTAGGGTCTCCCAACCATGCACCCAGTATTGAAGACTGGGTCAGGCTGAGAGACCCCCCTCAGAAGGGAAGAACAGCCCTTTAGTTATGACCAAAGGTAAGAGTTCTACCTTTTCCTTGAACCTTGCTCCTTGGTGTGCCTTTGAAATGTGGGCGGAGTGAGGAGAGTGCAAGAGATCAGATGGGTAATCTGGGTTTCTTGCCCTTTTCCTTGGTGATTTTGCAAAACCTTTGAAATTTGGAAGAGAGTTTGGAGGTTTTTGATCTTTGGCTAGAGAGAGAAAGAGAGCAGAGATTAAGGGTGCTCTGGGATGATAATTTCGTGGTCTCCTCTCCTCCCTCCCCCTTTTTAACTGAAAAGCCAGGCATATTTATAGGCAAAACATCCAATGGTTTTTGAAAATCAAATGGTTTTGATAAAACATTTGTTTAATGGGTAAATCTTTGGCCTGAATATCTTCCTACCAGAGGTTGAGTGTGGAATGAGCCATCGGCGGGCTGAAAGTGGCTGTAATGATGATTTGCAAAGTGAGTGGGTGATACAGCCATGCATTGGGCAACAGAAAAGTCTCGAGCGCTTGGGATTACTCCCGAGCGCTTGGGACCTCACTCTCGAGCGCTCGAGAAAGAGCCAGGCCAGAGGTTTTGTGAAATAGTTTTGAGCGCTTAGGATTGCTCCCAAGCGCTTGAAAACATTTTTAACCATTTTTAATCCTTCTTCAATCTTCCAAGGAGCAATGTTCCGATCGATACCAGGCTTGTTTCAATCCAAAGTCATCATCGGGGAGCCTCCGGGCCACAAGTCAAGGAATTTTGAAAAGTCCAAATTGGGGTGTCTACAGTTGCCCCTCTTTGGGCGACGCTCAGCATCACATCTAGATACGAGTGCCGTCCAAAGATTGAGACAGCCCAATTCGAGCCAAATCAAATCCTCAACTCGAAATCAAATGCAAGTAAAGATACAAACATCTGATGCATGTGGTCGCGTCTTTTCAGACTGCCTACGTACCCTTTTCTGCAAGGATCAGACCAGCGTAGTTCTTTGGGGCAAATGCAGACATGCAGACATGCAAGCAAATGATAGAAAGGTGTCCCTCAGGACAGCGCCAAATCTATGGCGGGGTAGATCCTGGAGAAAACCGGGGATGAAGGGTGGCGAATGAAGCTTGAATCTGAAAAGCTTGAATTTTTGGAAGAAGCTTGAATTTTAAAAGAAGCTTGAATCTGAAAAGCTTGAATTTTTGGAAAAAGCTTGAATTTTTGGAAGAAGCTTGAATCTGAAAAGCTTGAATTTTTGGAAGAAGCTTGAATCTTTAAAAGAAGCTTGAATCTGAAAAGCTTGAATTTTTGGAAAAAGCTTGAATTTTTGGAAGAAGCTTGAATTTGAAAAGCTTGAATTTTTGGAAAAAGCTTGAATTTTTGGAAGAAGCTTGAATCTGAAAAGCTTGAATTTTTGGAAGAAGCTTGAATCTTTGGAAGAAGCTTGAATCTGAAAAGCTTGAATTTTTGGAAAAAGCTTGAATTTTTAAACGAAGCTTGAATCTGAAAAGCTTGAATTTTTGGAAAAAGCTTGAATTTTTAAAAGAAGCTTGAATCTGAAAAGCTTGAATTTTTGGAAAAAGCTTGAATTTTTGGAAGAAGCTTGAATTTTGGAGGAAGCTTGAATCTGAAATTAAAGGGTGTCCCTCAGGACAATGCCAAATCTATGGCAAGAGATGTGCAGTCATGTTGACGAATATGAAGGAAGAAGGCGACCGTGGGGGGTCGTGGTTAGAAAGTGAGACCCGTGTTTCGACTTTTGACAACACTGATGATTTTTAGTTTTGAAAAACAACAATGGACATGTCCGAATACCCTTTCTGCTTTACTATTTTTGGCCAGCGGACCGGTATTGTCAGGATCTTGGGATTTGGGATGGAGTTCGTCTTTGGGTTTGAGCTGGAGTTGGGGCTTGTGCTGGAGCTGGTTTGAGGTTGGCTTTGATCAGGGCTTGAGTTCCGAGCATTCATGCCCCAATCTTGAGGTCGGCTGTACGCTTGCAGTGATTGATGGCATTGGGCTGATGTGCCCTAGTGAGTGACAGTCCTTCGTTCTGATCCTTTTCCTTGCTTCCACTGATAGTTTTGGCAACCAGTTTTGTCTTGAGCAGAAGTGCGGGTTCTTCCACGTATTGGAGTTTCTTTCACAAGTTGGGACCTTAATGACCTTGTGTGAATTTTGGAAGCTATTTGTATTGAGTTACTTAATCATCTTTGTAATTGACTTTCTTTTGATAAAGATGGGTTTGTAACTATTTATTCAAGAATTTCCTTTTGACTAAACTATTTGTCACTTAACAACTGGTTCGTACTCGTTTTAAGCTTATTTGGGCCGGAGTGCCAATGTTGTATTTCCTTAAATTTGGGGACATGTTTGTAGAATTAAATAGGTGGGGACTCCTTTGGGATATTATTAATGATATGCGAGGATCTTTTATTGAAACGGAATATTTATTTATGTTGAAAATCGAGGGCGTGACAGGTGGCTACCTAAGAGCCCGTTTAAATTATAACAAACCGAGTTTTTAGTGTCAGCACACATCGCCGTCTCTGTGGATTCGACTCCGGTCTTACCGGATATTGTGCTACGTCAGTGTCAGCCCTACGCTTGGGGCAACCCGTTATTTTAGGTCTAGGAATCCGTCAAGCAATATACCACCCTTAGCCCGTTTTTAGGGCATCCTCCATTTTTAAGACTTCTCTCTACCTCCCTCTCCTCCTCTCTTCTCTAGATCTCCTTCTCTCTTCAAGGATTGCTAAGGTTTTGAGGTTTTTTCCTTCATTAATGTTGTAAGTATACTTGTGTTTCATTAATCTAGCTTTTATTTCAAGTTTCATCCATGTTTTCATTTCTCTCTATGTTTTCCCTTGTGTTTACACCCACTATGGGTGAGTAGTGATGAAGGCTTGGTCATGGGGTGATTCTACCTAATGATTTAGGTAGTTTAATGGTTTCTCTCAATTCTTGTGCTTAATGTGGTTTGTGAATGGATTAAGTTCATTTTTATGTAACAAAACCTAAGGTTGTTAACCTCTTTGATTATTTGTAGACAAGGACCCGATGTCTTGCCACATATAATGCTTAGAGCTATGTCACACTAAGTGTTTGCCAAAATGCCTCAAAGAACTTGTTGAGCTCTAATCTTTGATCTAAAGTTAGGGTTGTTAACTTTTTTGATTGTTTGTAGACAAGTCTATTTGGCACACACAATGCTTAGAACAATGGCACTCTATGTGTTTGATAAAATGCCTAAATGAGTTCCTTTCCATTTACAAATGAGTTAAACTTGATTTCCATGGCTAAACTCGCATGTGAGAGCAAGACTATGACTCTCACTTGAGTTATCAAAGAGAAGCATTAAACGGCCTAAGTTATGAGTGGATTAATCCCTTAGACCTTGCCGCCTTCAATTTCCTGTCAAACTTCATTTTCAATCAAAATTAGGAAGTAGAGAGAAATTTCACCACTCAAAAGTTGGTCATCTTAACACTAAATCTAAAGGTTGGCAGTCCTAACGCTAAAAACCCTTCGTAAATCAAACCTCCGGCCTAGCTCCATTGGCTCCCTGTGGATTCGACCTCAGACTTCCAAGTTTATTATGCTACAACCTACCTAGCCCTACGCTTGGGGTGCTCTTTACTATGACACACTTTGGTCGAGCAAACAACTTCCCAATAGCCCAAGCAAATTCCCAACTCTCGATCTACTTCTGTTCTCTTCACCGGCACCACCATTCGACCATATCCAACAGGACCAGCACCATCATCTCTATAGCAACCACCACCACCAGCCATACCCACCTCTCTCTCTCTCTCTCTCTCTCTCTCTCTCTCTCTCAAACCCACAATTTGGTAGAAAACCCAAATCAAAATTAGGGTTTTACACAAGTATATACAGAAATCAATTCTACATAGAAATTAGGGTTCTACATAGCAATTGATTATACAAAAAGAAAATCCAGAAGAAATTACCTCGTCACCATCGTCGACTTCTTGGCCAGTATCTGGATTTGTCCTTCAACCACCACCACCACCACGAGAGAGAGAGAGAGAGAGAAGGCGAGGCTACAGTAACACGCCAAGACTGGCATGGTACTGTAGCGGAGTTGGTTTCGACGAGGTGGGAGACGAGGCTGGTGGGAGACGGTTTTGAAGGGTTTGGCTTGGGGAAGAGGCGAAATGGGGGAAGAGAGGAGTCTGTTGGAGATGCTTTAACTATAGAAATTGGGCACTTTTTGAAGGCAAAAGAAGTGCTAAAGAAACATCATTTGTTTGTCGAAAATCAAAAAAAGATAAAGAAAACACAATTAAGGCCCCTTTTTCTTGGTGCTAAACTTCTTTGTGACGTTTTGGCACGGTATATTTTTGTTATTTTCTTTTATAATTTAGTAAATTTGAGTTAAATTCTTACACAAATATGAGAAAAGCAATAATATGAAGAAAATTTGGAAAAAGATCATGTAAGACGACGAAAAAGGCCAAAGGGTCCTCTTTCATGTTAAATTCAAAAGTTGTCACTTTGCACCTTATATTTTTAATTGGCACATTTTAACCCTCAATCACATTTCAAGTTGAGTGTCAATGTCCCCCTTGTCGAAGACAACAGTTAGAAAGAGCAACTTTTTGGTCACATGTGAATCATGTGGCCTAATTTAAGGTCATAGAAGACTTACATACTTAGGCTGCATTCTTGCAAAAAATTTGTAAGCTTTTTTTGGTATTTTTTTATTTTTTACAAACTTCATATAAGATGACATTTTAGACAAAAAAAAAAAAAAAAGACACCTGTTTAGATTTTTTTCGTCAATAGCAAACTTTTTTTCTCATAATTTTTTACTTTTTAGACACCGCTCGTCGAGATGAATAATTAATCCAACAAATATGACACAAATCTAACGAAAATTCAGAAAAAACGAACAAAACATACCAAACGAAAAATATAAATAAACAAAAGGAGAATGGAGCCTTAATTTATTATCCTTACACCTAAAAATATTTGAAACTTTTGTTTATTTCCACTCACCTTCCCTACTAATATGAGATTAAATTTTGCACTCGCATTTTTATAATTCGCAGGCCTTTTGTACTTAATCATGCCAATTTACTTATTGAACTCGAAAAAACCCAGAAACATGTGGTGAAATTAGATAAGGTGTTGAGCAGCATGTGCGTGGCGGTGTTCCAAAACTAGTTGACGCTCCAAGAGGGAGATGGAGAGGGAGAGGGAGAGGGAGAAAAAAGGAAATGAATAGGAGGTACGCCATTGGTTGCTGGAAGAACAAAGGAGTAAATGGGGTTGGCCCTTTTTCTTGTACTCTTGGGATTACACATTTTTGGAAAGTTTTTCCTTTCCTCGCAATTATTCCCTTTTCCTTTTTCTGTAGCACAAACCCTTTCCAATTCCTCCTCCGCATTCCCGTCGTGGCCCCGACTCTATCTAATAATTATTCCTCCCTACAACTTATGTTGATTCCCAAAATACCCCAAGATTTCCCGCCAAATTACTGTGCTCCCAAATGGTAAAAGCCGGAACTGTACGTTATATGAACTCTGCTAACCACACAGATAATAGTGCACAGATTGTGCATAGATTTTATTGTGAGGCCCACCACGGGTCCCACACAAATGATTCGAGGTATTCATTAAATGTAAAATATTTTTTTAAAGGTCTTAATGAAAAATCAGCTCAATCCGATACCTATAGTTGCTCGATCAAATCATTTAACTTTTCATTTAGATTTTCAAATCATGAAAAGTTAGATGATTGGATCAAGCACCTATAGGTATCGGATTGAGCTAATTTTTTGTGGAGGCCCTTGAAAAATGTTCTACATTTAATGAACGGCTTGAATCATTTATATGAGACCCGTAATGGGCTCCACAATAAAATTCGTGCACAATATGTGCACTATTTGTCTGTGTAGACAGATGCTGGTAATGCGAAATGGGTTGTGATTAGTTACATAATCCGCTTGCATGAGCACGAGCAGGAATGTGAGTGCGAGCTGAAATGTAAAAGCGACTTTTAAAAATATTCTAAATTACTAAAATTTGTGAGATTGATAACTGAGAGTGAAAGCGCCTGGGAGCGCATGGTCATACTGAAAAATTATGTGACTTATGTCTATAAGTCTGACTTAATGATATGGTCATTGTGCCTAGGATATAAAAAGATTAAAAAAAAAATCTAGAATTTTTTATTTTGCCTAGAAACTGTAATTTTATTGAACGATGTTGCTACCCACACAGATTTTGTGCATAGATCAAGGTTTGGGGCCAGTACAAATCCACACAAACGATCCAATCCGTTCATTAAATATAAAACTTTTTTCAAGGGTCCTCACTTAAAATCAGCTCAATTTAATACTTATAAATGCTCGATCCAATCATCTAACTTTTCATTCAGATTTCAGGATAATGAAAAAGTTACTAGATGATTGGATTGAGCTGATTTTTTGCCTAGGCCTTTAAAAAATATTTTACATTTACTGAATAACTCGGATCATTTGTGTGGGACCCGGAAGAGGCCCCACACCATAATCTGCACAATTATTGTGTAGGTAGACTTTTTTATTTTTATTAGTGGTTAGTTTTTAGCTATTTTTGAATTAGTCTACTAGGGAAAAAAATGTAAAATTATTAAATCTTCTCATTCTCCTTTTTTTTTGTTTTTTTTTTTTTAGTGTAGGAAAATGATTTTTTTCACTCCATTTTTATCTTCTGACACTCCTTTTTCTTGACTTTATTCATATGAAACGAAAAAATGTCCTCCCCATGTGAACAGTAAGGCCCCGTCTCCGCTATCTTTTTCATGTACTCCGTATAATTTATAGGCCAGAAATAAAGTTCTACCTTTGACTTCTTTTTATTTTGTCCTGCTTACAATTTTTAAGTTATAGTTTAGAGGAAATAACTTGACTACGAAGTACTATAAGAAATAGTCCACAATTTTTAACTTAGCGAAAATGCCCCTAAATTTAGAAAATTGATTTTCACACTCTCCTTTTAGCTACACACACTCCTTTTTTTTTTTTGTCTTTTTCCATATGAATTTACAATATTATCCTTGGATGTGTGAAAAAGTATATTCAATAAAAGGCAAGATAGTAAATTCAAGTGGATAAAGACAAAAAATAATATGGGTGGCTAAAAGGGGAGTGTGAAAATCATTTTCCTAAATTTAAAAGTGATCGAAGATAATTTGGTCATTTCACATGAATAAAAACAAAAAGGAATACAAGATGATGAAAGGAAATGCAAAAATTGTTTTCTTTTAATGTATTATTTTATGTATGGCCCACTTCATCATATATTCTCACTCTTTTTCTCCCAAGTGAAATTCTTGAAAACTTTGCAAAAGCATAAGCAACTTTCTTTTTTGATAGGCAGCACTTTTTGAATAATCTGAGTCATTTATTTTATAGAAAATTAGTCTTAGGTTCATTATGTGAACTTCATAAGCCCACAAGTTTACATATTAATTTTGTAAGGTCCCAAGTCCATTTTATGGTACTCTAGAGTTTAGGCACTTTCATAAGATTTTAGGGTACACTTTTTTATTATAGGGTAGGGTAGATTACCCTAGCGTAGGGTACCCTGGGGTTTAGACACTTTTATAGGGTTATAGGGTGTACTTTCCTATTATAGGGTTTTAGTGGTTTTGGCACTTTCATAGGTTTTAGTGGTTTTGGCACTTTCATAGGGTTTAGGGTTTTAGGCACTTTCACAAGGTATCATAGGGTTTAGGTTGTGTGGACTTATGACTTTACAAAACTATTAGGTAGACTTGTGGGTTTATGAAATGTCTATAGTAGATCTATCACTAAATCTCCCCATTATTTTATACTAGTCTATCCATATAATGGCGAAGCTAGGATTTGCATTAGGAGGGGAAACTTTTAGATTGTTGTCAACTTGTATGGTTACGTATTTTTTAGAGGTAGCAATTTTAACTCATATTTTTGAACCCGCCCGTATCTGTTCTCTTAAAACCCAACCCAACCCAATCCACCCATATTGTATAATGGGTTGATATGGGTTTAAAATAGGTTCAATGTGGGTTGAAATTAAAAAACAATGACCGGCCCGTATGTGGATTCCCCAGACGTTTTTTGGTTTTTCAATTTAGTACTACTTGATATCTGGCTACTTCTGTCTACAAATAATACAGATTAAAAACTACTCCCTCTGACAGATATGAAAATTTATGTTCTTTTTAGGATTAAAAAAGTAAAACATTTTTGGTTTATATCAATTTAAAGAACAGATCAATAATTTTACTCCTGTCGGTTTAAATGAATAATAAGTCAAAAATGTACTTCTTCTTTTTTGTTTTTATTCAATTTTTTTTTCATTTTTTAGTTTTGTGTCAAACTTTTGTGACTTATTGATTCGGCTTGACGAGAAGAATAGAAAAGGTAAAAAAATTATAATTGAAACTCATAATTTTTTTCAAAAAGACAAAAATAAGTAAAAAAAACTGTCTATTTGATTTTTTTTGTTATTCAAAAAATTATGAGTTTCGATCATAATTTTTTATTTTTTCTATTCCTCTCGTCGAGTTGAATTAATAAGTCACAAAAATTTGACTCAAAATTAACAAATACGATTTTTTTTGAATAAAGACAAAAAAAATCGACTTTACTTTTTAATCCAAAACTAGCCTATATACGTACTCTTTTGATTTCATTTGGTCTTCACCGATATTTGAACAAACTCAACGCTTTCTTTTCATTTCACTGCAACAAAAATGGTCTATAGCGACGAAACGATTTCATCACCGAAACAACACAATTTGGCATGTGATTACACACACAAAATCAAGAGATTCTGGAAGACAAAATTTGGCATATGATCAGAATTCACATGTACGTGTCGTGGGGATTGGAAAAAAAAAACACAAAATAGCACACAAAATTCCATCATTCAACAATTGGAATGTATTTGAAAGGGAAAAATGGTGTGACGACATCGTACATGGTGCGAGTCAGGGAGTCGAGTTGATTTTGAGTAGTATTTGAAAGGAGGGGGAAATGGGGACGGGGGAGAAAAGGTTTTTAAAAAAAAAAAAAGGAGGAGGGGGGGGAACGGGTCGGGTCAGGCGGTTTGGGTTTGACTTGACCCATATTCAACCCGACCCGTTTCAACATGTTTATTATTTGACCCATATTTGACCCGCGACCCGTTTCAACCCGTCCAAACCTGCCCATTTGCCACCTCTAGTATTTTTAGTAAATATATTAACAGTCAAAATTATAATTTGCCTTGAACTTCATTTTGGCTACTGATTTTGTCACTCTCTTTTTTGTTAACGCCACTCCCATGCAAGTGTATTTTTGCATAAAAAATACACTTGCAGGGGAGTGGCGTTAACAAAAAAGAGAGTGACAAAATCATTTCCCTTTATTTTTAGTTCAAAAAATAATAAAAACTTGATTCAACTCTCTTGTAGTCTTTAAATGAAAGTCAATGAGATATTATTTTTATGATCCAAAGCGTTCATTTATTAGATCACTATTTTTTTCATTATCTGTGCAAAAAATCAAATTGTTTGAACAACGAAAATTACCTAATAGACATTCATTCGTGTGAAACTGGTGGTGGCTTCTATACAACTCCGTCTCTATATTAGTAGAGCATTCACAAGGCATTTTTTCAATTACACCCGGTAGCCATATGATTGGATCATATTTGTGGAAAAAAAATATTAATTTTTAAGAAGGATGTTTACATTTAGCCCATTATTTTTTCCAAGCCAATGTAATATATCAGATATCTACTTTTATTGAAGGAAAATAATTTTGCCACTCCCTTTTTAGTTAACGCCACTCCCCTGCAAGTGTATTTTTCACTAAAAATATACTTGTAGGGAAGTGACGTTAACAAAAAAAAAGAGTAAAATCAGCAGCCTTATTGAATTTATATACTAATTACTAATCTCTTTTGCATAAAGCGATCTACGTACTCAGAGTGCTCTATAATACTATATTCTGAAAATATGGCCTAAAAAGGGCCACGAGAGCTAACTAACAAGTCCAATCCAAAAACTGTAAATAAATTGGAGAAGATTCTGATCCCAAACGAAAGGGTATTGAGTATCGGTCCCCTTTTCAATACTATATACTAGTATATATATGTGATGTGATTACCTGACTATCTAGGGGTGGCTCCACATGCACAAGGGCGGTGCTATTTTAGGGTCTGGAAGTCCCCAGCCCCAGCTTCCCGAGCTAGAGAGTTTTAATTTATTTTTATTTTGTATATATTTGATTTTAAATATTATTGATAATTATTCGTATATAGCTACTTATAATTTTAATAATTTTGATTTGATTTGATAAAAAATCAATTATTTTACATATGTATTTCTTAATTTTTTGATAAATAAAAAATTACATGACAATTGAGTAGCCTAAAGAAAAAAATAATTAGCATACTTAACTGCATTAGGCTCTAATCATTTCAATGTACAAATGTAATGTATTGGAAAATAAAATATTTATGATATAATTTTGAAAAATATATGTCTATTAAATCGGCCCCCTGGGTTCAAAATTTTAGCTCCGCAACTAGCTCCACATGTTGTTGAGTGGGTTCAAGCAAATTTCATGAGTTCAAAAAATGCACTAATTTTTTTTATACTTTGTTACATATTACTATTAAATTTGTGTTTAGTATTGTCGATACTGGATAATTCATCTGTAGCCAAAGTAAATGAAAAGTTACTTAATTTTGTGAGCAAATAGATAATAGCATAGCTCAACAAAACAAAACAAATTAGGCTCAATAAATTGTTAATCAAAATAAATATGCTTATTTTATAAAGATTTTTATATACAAAAAGATTTCTTCACATTTTTGTTACCGCTGAACCAAAATCCTAGAGTCACCCTTGTGTCTATCCCTATTTTTGTGTGTGGTTAGTTTTTTTTTTTTAAATAACTCAACTATCCGATCCATGGTTTACGCCCCCTCGATTAGTCCTGGGAGATTTCCCACCGCCCACTTGCAATAAAGCAAAGTTATATACAGTATAAAGTAAACTTCTAAGTACCAAGTCTTGAATAGTAGGCAAGCTCTTGGTTTTTTTGTTGTTGGTCTGGTTACTTAGGATGAGAGTGGTCAAAGAGAGGGGAGTGATCTTGCGATTTTGGTATCAAATATCAATAGTACTCTGATGATCGGTCATTCGGCCCTAAATTAATAAGTGCACCATCATATTTTCTTCTTATTTTGAATTTTTAAAATTTTTACGTTAATATTTAAATTAAGCATTAGTCTTAGAAATTATGATTAAAAGCTACAAAAAATTCAATAAAATTAACCAATTAAAAAAAATTAGTTGAGTTATTTGTGTTACTTTTTAATTTTTTTGAATATTAATTTCTTTATACTTTTGTGACAATGTATGTCTAGATGAATGATCATAAATATCTTGACGAAAATCTATAAAAAGTTCAATAACTTAGAGAATGTCATTGTCTTGAAGAAAACTCTAGTTAGTCCAAACATCTCTTTAGAGATAGTATTTTGAGTACCATGTGACGTGCCAATAATTTCAAATATATTACCGTATGTACTAGAATAAATCTCATTGTGATATATTCCACCAAGGCATTAATGACACACATGTTACAAGAGTACTAATTTTACACTCTCTTTTTTTTCTTTCAAATTTGGACTCTATTATTTCGTCTGTCAATTTATATTTACAACAATACTTAATTTCGTACTTGGAGTTGTTTTTGTTTCCCTACGGCTAAGAGAGTACGTAAAAATTTCAAATTCACGTGAATAAAATTATAAAGAGAGTAAATCGTAGGAAGAGAAGAGCAAAGAATCCGAAACGTTGTCACGAATATGTGATTACCACAATATAGTCTTATGTAACGTGGAAAAGTTTTACCAAGGATTTTAATCCCGTACTCCTTACTCCTGTCGGTATCGGCTAGTATATTTCATTTTCAAAAAAACTCGATAGCCCTGTTTGGGCCTGTCTTGGGTCCAATAAAGATAATCGGAGTCGCTCATTTTGTTCAATATATTTTTTTCTTAAGGTTTCCATAAGAAACTAGCTCCATCCGACATCGATAAGGGCGTTTACAAAAGCGTCCAAAATCATTTTAGAATTTTTCCTAAGCAATTTTGGACGCTTCGTAAACACCCTTATCGATGTCGGATGGAGCTGATTTTTTACGGAGACCTTAAGCAAAATATATTGAACAAAATGACCGGCTCCGATTATCTTTGTTGAACCCGAGATGGCCCCAAATGCGCGTTGTATACACTGTTTGTGCCCCAAGTTGCTGTACCAGTAGCATTTCTGAATTCTCATACCGGTAGAATCCCGATCAGTACATCGGTACCGTTCAATACCAGCCAACTCCAACGGCAATAAGGTACTAATTTTTTTAATTAATTAATTATATATATATATATATACACACACAATGGGTAAACAAATCGAGCCAACTCGAGGGGATTGGCTTGTTAAGGGTGCGGCTTGACTCATTTAGTAATTGAGCCGAGCTTGAGTGTGAGATTTGGGCTCATGTAGTAAAAGAGTCAAACTCAATACTTCAAAGCTAGACTCGGCTCAGCTCAAAAAGCTTTGCTCGTTTATAGAAGCTCGCTTGGCAATGACGAAAGTAGAGGTTGTCTAGGGCCGGGGCCAAGGCCACCCCAAATTTGTAAAAACGTAAAATTATCTAGTACTTTGATTTTTACATATACTCCGACTTATCATGTTCGACCACCCATATTATGCATATAAAACATTGATTTCAAAAAAAAAAGAGGAAATTACAACTATACTTTTTACACATGTGTTTTTTTTTGTTTTTCATTTAGGACCACAATTCAATTATCTCTCGAGACAAACTAAAACCAAATCTATTTCCGTGAGTGAAATTTAGTGCGGACTCAATCAAAGATAACTTACGGAATCTAATAAAGGACCGCATTCAATTTTGGTACAGAGTTGAGGAAACCTATCGAGAAACTTTTATTTTTTCACTTTTTAGTTGTTTATGATATGCTGAAAGCACTTAGATAATGTGCTACTTGGTATTATTTGAATTGGCTTTTTTGTATAGTTCAACCTTAAAATTTCAAAAAAAATTTGTTGTTATTATGGCCTCCTCATACATAAAATTGTGGTTCCATCTCTGTTGCTTTGTAAAATGAATTGGGCTTGGCTCATTTGCAAGACTTGGCTCATTTATAGAAGCTCGATTAGTACATTTGCAAGACTTGGCTCATTTATAGAAGCTCGCTTAGTAAATGAACTGGTCTCAACTTGTTAGGGCTCAAGGATGCACAACACAAAGATCGGTTCGACCCAGCTCATTTACACCCTACATGATTTGAATAACAATAACGAATAATCAAGTACTAGGTCTTAAATTACTACTCCATTCATTTCAAATTGAGAGTCAATTATTCTATTTTAGGTTCTAAAATGATGGCCCTTTTTAAAAAATGGAAGAAAAAATTTGGTGATTTTCTAAAAGTGTCCCTCACATGTGAATATAAGTGTTATAAAATAGGTAGAATATAAGGGTATAATAGTGAAAATGATAAGTATTATAGGTGTAATCATTACATACCCCTTTAAATAGTAAGATACCTCAAAAGAGACTCTCAATTTGAAACGGAGGGAGAGTGAGTGAGAGAGTGAGGTGAGTAAAGTAGCACAGCCTAAAAAGAGGGAAGAGGGAGGTTTTTTTTGACTCGAGAGAACCCAAACAGACAGATAGAAATATACTCACTTCTAGAGAGATCTATAGAGAGAGAGACAGAGAGAGAGAATGATTCATGGACGAATCTGTGAATGAGTGAAAAAGAAAAAGCCTGAATTTCGAGCGAGAGAGAAGTTGAGTTTGTGAGTATTATTGGAGTGCAAGAGAGGTACAAGTGGAGGGAGGGAGCATATTGGGGGGAGGCTGCTTTCGGTTAAGCTTCCTATGCCCTCGTCCATCCTTCTATTGGGCAGTCTCTCCTCAGTTTTTTTTTTTTTTTTTGATCCGCCTCTCCTCAGTTTTTCATTCACAAGATCTTCTATAAAAACCACCCCTCTCTCCTCTCTCTCTCCTCCCCTTTTCCAACAAAACCACCTCCTTTTCTCGGTCCTATGTCCTAGTATCTGTCGTCTCAACACCCAAATTAATTCATTCTCCAACACCCAGCTCCATATAGAGAGAGAAAATAGTCAAAGAGAGAGAGAGAGTTTCGTCGATTATGTGGAATCTAAACGACTCGCCCGACCAGATAATCCGAGACGACGACGTCGACGAATCCGAGGCCTGCTCTTCTCCGGTGGACATTGACGACGAAGACAAGGGTAAACGGGTCGGATCCGCCTCGAACTCGAGCTCCTCAGCTATAGTACTAGAAGAGGAGGGCTCAGAGGAAGAAGAGGTAGAAGTAGAAGTCGGGCGCAAGCGCAACAAGATATTCGGGTTCTCGGTTTCGGAGTCCGACCCGCTCGTGACCCGGCAGTTCTTCCCCCTGGACGAGTCCGAGGTGGGGACGACGTCGGACGAGAGAGAGGCCGCGAATTTCCCGAGGGCCCACTGGGTTGGGGTTAAGTTTTGCCAGTCGGAGCCTGTTGGCGGCGGCGGCGGCGGAGGTGGAGGTGGCGGAGCTCCGACGAAGAAGAGCCGCCGCGGGCCGAGGTCGAGAAGCTCCCAGTATCGTGGGGTTACCTTTTACCGGCGTACCGGCCGTTGGGAGTCTCATATATGGTTTGTCTGACAACTGATTCTCCCCGAAATTTTTGCTACGGATCATTGATCTTGACGAGATTAATTCGAAAAGTGTAAAAATATGAAGCGAAATTGAAAAGAGTACATGGTTTTTAAATTTTTAGACTTGTCTCGTCGGTACGAATGATTAATCCAAAAACTATGGCATGAATCTAAAGTTTTCCTTAATTCAAATTTGTGTTTCTAAAGTTTTCATGTTTTATGATTCAGGGACTGCGGAAAACAAGTTTATCTGGGTATGTTTTCTTCTTCTCCTTCCTTTGTTCTCATGATAATTAAGGGAAAAGGTATCTGTGGCTGTCATAAATAAAAACCCCATTTTTTCTAAGTAAATAAATAAATAATAAAAACCCCATTATTTTTCCCTGGGTTATGAGATTTGTGAAATGGGTTTGTTTTTGGATTTCTTTACAGGTGGATTCGACACCGCGCACGCTGCTGCACGGTAAGCTTTCCAATTTCCACAACCCAACTTTCTTTCTTTTTTAATTTTTCTCAGGATGGAGAAAAATTAAGCCTGATTTGGGTTAGAAAATGTGAGATACTGATATGTGCAATTGTGTATATATTCTCAGTGCATATGATAGGGCAGCCATCAAATTCCGGGGAGTGGAGGCCGACATAAATTTCAGTCTTGAAGACTACGAGGAAGACTTGAAACAGGTGAGAGACTCTCATCTCTTCTTCTTCTTTTTTTTTTTTTCCTTTTCAAATTAACGGTTTCAAAACATTTAACGACATCAGTGATACACCTATATATCGGTTGATATCGCGGATAATACTTTCGGTACCTAAGTGAATGACAGTATTGGAAGTCCAAAATCCTACTAGGCAGCGGCCAATATCATTAGTGACGACCTATATTAAAACCCAGATGGCCGATAGAGATTGGGTGTTTTTTACATATTTCATCTTGGTTTTTTGTATGATATTATTCTGATATGGAAGATCCATGTGTAACAGATGACCAACTTAACAAAGGAGGAATTTGTGCATGTACTGAGGAGACAAAGTACTGGGTATCCAAGAGGGAGCTCCAAATATAGAGGGGTAACCTTGCACAAATGTGGAAGATGGGAGGCCAGAATGGGTCAATTCTTGGGCAAAAAGTAAAACACCAACTCAACACAACACAACATTACTAGCTAGTACCATCCCCCAATCTCATCATAATCATCATCATCATCATCATCATCATCATAGTCCACTTCCCTCACTATCCCCCATATATGCCACTGTCTCACCATTTTTGTTCTTCTTCAATATGTCCATCTTTTCTTGTACTCTTTGCTTTTTTTTAATTTAAGTAAAAGTCTTATATTTCATCTGTATCTAAACAGGTATGTCTACTTGGGTCTGTTTGATACCGAAATCGAAGCTGCGAGGTACATTTGCTTGTCTTACTAATGACTATGTACCTAGAAAAATGTCCCAATTTTAGTGTGTTGCATCCATTTTATTAAAGTACTAGAAGATTTATTTTGAATGAATTTATTGTTAGCTGATTGATAATTAGGAAAAATGTTACGGGTTCGCATTTTGGACACGTGGATTTTACCAGTTGCATTACTTGCTTTATGGTATGGAGTGAAAAGGAAGTGTTGTACTTTTTTGGTGTGTAGGGCTTATGATAAAGCTGCAATAAAGTGTAATGGCAAGGAGGCTGTCACCAATTTTGATCCCAGCATCTATGAAGATGAGCTAAATGCCACCGGTAATCAATCATGGCGGTTTTCTTTTTTTCTTTTTCTTATTTCTCTTACTTAATTATCAATCGAGTAATACTGGAAAAGATTTTGACGCTTTTTTGTGCAATTTATCTCACGGAGATCAAAAATTCATTTTGTTTCTCCAGAGGGTTCGGGCAGTGCATCGAACCATGATTTAGATCTGAGCTTAGGTAATTCATCCTCAAAACAAAACAGTCGTGAATTGGTGGGGGAAATCCGAAATCTAGCAGTAGATCAGCAACATAATTCAGTGCCTTTTGAAGTTACATGGGGCGATCGGGGATTTAGAAGAGATGGGTACAATGAGAATGAAGCAATGCAGCTTCTGAGCCAAACCCACATTCAATCTCCAAACTCACTCAAGGCTAATGAAATAATGCAAAGTTATGGGCAATTTGAGAATAGGGGTGAACCCCCAATACTCAACATGGCTACCTCGCAGCTCACCCCATCAAACTTTCAGGTCAGTATAAAACATTATACCCACTTCCCTATACTCTCGCTCAGAAAACTAATTACAGGGCCAATTTCTACTAGAATCATGTCACAATGATATTTTTGTAATTTAATGTATCATAACCGGATCTATATGTCAACATGAAGAAAGAAAAGCATTTAATGCATGTCTTGGTTGCTTATAATACATGCCGAATTTCTACTAGCTAGAATGATGTCACAGTTTTTGTAACTTCAATGTTTCTGAACCGAATCTATGTCAACAAGAAGAAAGAAATTGGATTTAAATGCGTCTTGATTGTACTACACATCATTTTTACAAACAACGATTATGTACATGTACTTTGACTTTTTTGGCCATTTTATTAAGCAACGTATGGTTGTATAGTGTGGTTTCAAAGATATTATGACATGTACGCATCTCCAAAGTAAATGTCGTGTACTTTTCAGGGGTGATGACCATATTCGATATTATCTCATATGATACTCTTTTTGTATTAATGAATTGTCAGACAATGATCGGACTTATTTTTGGTCTAAACATTACATTAGTTGATACGCAATTGTGATATCGGACCTATTTTTGGTCTAAACATTACATCAGATGATACGCAATTGTGATATCAAAATGGGTCATTGCATAACTATTGCATTCTTTGGTTGGGTACTGATAAGTGGGTTTTAGTCTAACCATTTTCTTTTTTCTTTTTCACAGAATCAGTGCCCAAGCAGCAGTAATGGAGGCCAAATTGGAGGGAATGGAGCAGACCTTTCTCTCTCCACTAGCAGTCATCAACATTGGCAGCAATTCAATCCTCCCCCATTGGCTACAACTGCTGCAGCATCATCAGGATTCCCTCAGCAGAATTTATCAACAACACAACCCCAAAATTGGATCCTCAAATTTAATAATGGGTTCCACCCTCTGATGAGACCCTCATGACCCCTCCATTTTTGTTTTATTTTCTTCTTTTAATTCTTTTTCAGCTTTTCCTCATGCTATTTTATCCACATGAATTTTTTCTTTCTTCACATGCATTTTGTAAGCATGTAAAGATAAATATGCTTTGAGTTTTTTCCCCGTTAAAATGTATCACAAAAGCGATTTTTAACTACGACATAACCAGAGTTTCTGATTTGGAAGCGAATGAACAATTTATATTATATGTAAAATGTAACTCCTTGGGAAATGTTTACTAGATTTTCTTGGTTGTCTATACTAGTGATCTAATTGGTAGAGATTATTCTATGCCACAGGCGGAGTAAATAAATTATTTCCTATTATTCGTGGTGATATGGTGCTCACAAAAATGGTGATGTATGGCTCTATTTTGGTGTATTGCAATTTTTTGTTTTTCACTTATTGCTGTTGGTCCTATTGATTCTACTCAATCCAATAGTAGATTTTTGTGATCATTAAAAAATACTTAATTTGATAGCCTTTATGCTTTTGATAGACTGAACTAGTGGAGGGTAGACAAGGGATGCAAGAATGATCTCTATAACTTGTGGTGCTCTATTGTTCTTTGTTTAATTTTGTCGGTTCTTTTGGGTTCTTATCACAGTTGTAGTTGGTTTTATACTTTCCTGATTAGGTAACGCTCTCCCTACTAAAAGTGTAATGACCCTGGACCAAAGTCACAAGACCTTGCTTAGATTGAAGTACTTGTATTTGAAAGAAAGAGGTGATATGTAGAGAAAACTCAACTAAAAATTCAAAAATACCCTTCAACTTACACCCAGATGTACCATGACTACTCTTTTCGACTAGATTCCACAGTTGTATTTCTTCAATTTTACCCGGATGTCGAAACTCGCAAAATTGCTAGCGCAAGTGGCTGAGATGATTCTTTTGTTTGAGTCATGGCACCATGTGGTACCACACTTACTATGACTGGATTTTGACGACGTCCATGGTCTCTCTATAGAGAGCTAGATGTGTGCATATTGTATGACACTTATGTATGTCTCCCTGTGTGTACATATATGCATGCATGTCATCAAGTCACAAAGCTCAAATGGCTATCTACTTCTCCTTCCTCCTCCTCACTTTAAAAAAGAAATGGGTAGGAGATGAAATAATACTCCCTCCGTCTCCCAAAGAATGCATGTCTATTTTCACTTCTCAAAAAATTGTTTTAACTTTTGTAATTCATAGTACTTTGATGATTATTGAAACTTTAGGGACTTAATTTTTACTCTCCTCAAGGTCCCAAATTACATTTTCTCTTTCCGAAGACCCAATTTACAACTGAAATTTTTTTTTTTTTTTGGGATCAATAATTTACAACTCTAACTTGCTGGAGAGGAAGAGGAAGAATGTATGGTTTTGACTTTTGAGGGTAGTGATCACAACGAAGGGTGAAGGACGAGGACTAACAAGGTACGAGATGGGATGGTGAAGGAAGAGGCTGTGATCACGTGCAATTGGGTCGGGAATAAAAAAAAATTGCAATATCATCACCATATCAGATGATTCTGTAACCACTTTGATGGATTTTGACATTCGAGATCAAATTGAAAAATCTTTCTGAGCTTTGGAGGTTTAATTGAAGTTTGAATAATTTTGAATACTTATGAGTTATTTGTGTCAAAGTTTAGGGCAGTTCCCAAAATTTGTCTACAAAATGGGAGTTACTGCTTCTCGAGAATATCACACTAGATGGTGATGAATTGTCACTATCCTCCATGTCCTTTGAATCAGTTCCTTCTCTCTCTCATGCCCAAAACCAAAAGCAGTCAGCCATTGCTATTATTATGAGAGTGACTTATCATCTTATGCGATTAACGTTAAAGCTTCATAAAGAAATCAGAGAGAGAGAGAGAGAGAGAGAGATTTATTAATAAAAAAGTGTTAGGGTACATGCTCAAGGTTTGATTGGTTAACCAAAAATTCCTAGATGTTTGTAGAAGATAAGATCCCATACGAATCCATTTATTTATTGACTAGATTTTTTTACATTGATTATACAACCCATTTTGATATGCTAAAGTTGCGTGCAATTAAACATTTAAAATTAGACGAACGTCATTGTGGGCGTCATCGCGGGTCAATATTATAGTCGGCCTCGTACCTTCTAGACTATATTCGTATGTCAATTATTAATCTTAATCTTTTGTGTGTAAAGTAGGTATTATTAAGATAATTAAAGAACACTTGATTGTCTTGTGTTTATGGAAATAAGACAGATGGGTTTCTCTGGAAAAGAGCCAAAGAATCGCATGAATCATGTCTTCTTCTTTTTTGTAGTATTTATATTTGTATTTTTTATTATTATTTTTTTAATCCTTTGGCTCTTCTAAACCCACAAGGCCACAATAAGCCAATAAAAAAAAAAGGAGCTCTCCCAAGTAGTTCAAAAGAAGTACTACTTTAATTGGGTTTGTTGTTTTTGAGTCCACAAGAAACCTATATGTACGTGGTGGTCCAATTCTGTACTTCATACCAACTGGGTACACTCGATGGATCTTAACTATATATGAAGGGAACAAAGTGCCTCACTCCCAAAGGTATATGGGGCTGAGGACCATTTTATTAGATACTCCCTCCGTCCTTTATTTAGAGTCCAGTATTCTATTTTAGACTATCTCTTAATAAGTGTTCATTTTGTAAAGTTAGGAGGTAAAAGTTGGTGCATTGTCTATTTTATCCCTAAAAGTATATTTCATTTTGAAAAGTTAGTGAGTAAAAGTGTAATGATGATGGGTAAGTAGGGAAAGCGAAGTAAAAAGTTGATGTGAAAGATGTAATGATGATGTCTTTTTAATAAATTGGAATTACGAAGCAGGACACTTAAAAATGGATAGAGGGAGTATCTTTTTTCTTCACATAGGATCTACGAAAGCTATTCCACTCTCATCTCTATGAGGCATAATGGGAAATATTTTCAATATCAAGAAGTCCGAAAAGAAAATTGAGAGGCATGTCAGAGCATCTTCGATAGTCGGTGGTTCTTTTTAGTTTTAAATTTTTTTTGGCATGCTATTTTTTTTCTTCGTTTTGTGTGTTTTATGCGTATTTTTTGAATTTTGTTAGATTTGCCTTATATTTTATTTTTTGAATTTATCACATGTCTCAACGAGAGGAGTCTGAAAAGTAAAAAATTATGACAAAAAATATAGAAGTTTGGTCCATAAGAAAACAATATCTAGGGTTTCATCGGGGGTAGGCGGCGGCGGCGCCACCTGCCGCCCTCCCCCTCCCCTCTATCTCCTTTCCCTCATTCTCTCTATCTTTTTGAATAACGAGCCTCAATGTTTTGATTTAATTTGATACTCATGGCTTGGACGTGATACTTTTTATTGGGTTTCAGATCCGCCCTTTTGGGCAATTGTATAGGCGGCGACGGCGGTTGTTGCGACTTTGGCGGATCTCGCGGAGGAAGGGGTCGCATTGGGGGTTTTTTTGGGGCGTTGAAGGTGGGGTTGGCCAGCGGTAAGTGGTGGGGCGATGAATGTGGGCTGGACAGCGGTAGGGGGTTTTGGCGACAGGTGGGGTGGGGTGATGAAGGTGGGCTGGGAGGCGGCAGGTGCGTTTTGGAGGTGGGTACGGTGGAGGTAGGGTTTTTTTGGGTGGCTCGGTGGTGGCGGGTTGGCTTCGGGTGGGATCTCTCCAGTTCCAGCTCCTGGGTTGTTGTCGGTAGCACTGCTGGGTGCTTTCGATTTTGGCCCTAATGGCAATGACAATCTGGGCGCAGCTCCCGCCGGTTTTACACTATTGGGTGTAACCTGTAACCGGTTTCGGCTTAACGGCAATATGGAGTCGCGCGTCTGATGGTAGGTCTCTGGGTCTATCCGTGTCATCCTTTCGATGTCTCGATCAATTCTTTTGTGACGCCTTGCCCTTGAGAGTTCTAGGTAGTGGTCGACCGACCTGAAGGCAGTTGGGCCCTGTGCGGGGTTGTCTGACCAATGACCAGAGAGGTCAGCCGGGGGTGGTTCCATATAGCTTGGGGAAGTGTAAGTTATGTACTATAAATAATAAATCTTGCATCTGTTATGTTCATGCTCTTGATCCTGATAGGAGTAAACTTGATCCTCGGTCTTTTAGGTGTATCTTTCTGGGATACTCACACACCCAGAAAGGTTATCGATGTTACTCCCCTACTTTACGTCGTCACTTTGTCTGTGCTGATGTCACGTTCAATGAGTCATTGCCATATTACTCGGACCCTGTTACTACCAATGATCTTATTACACTCGAGTCTGTGTTACCTATGGTTATTCCTACTGACACTGTTCCACCCCAACCTTTGTAGGTATATGTTCATCGTTTCCCAGCATCTACACCGCCTCCGCCTCTAGCACAAACCCTGCCTCAGGCACCACCTCTGCCTACAGAACCATTCCAGTCTACTGAACTCTCTGTGCCCACGCCTCCGTCTTCTCCCCAGTCACCGGATCCACCCGCTCCTCGATATCCAACTCGTGAGAATCGTCGTCCACCGGTAAAATATGATTTTTCTAATATCTCGAGCACTTCTCATCCTATTTCTCAGTTTATCTCTTATACTCATCTCTCTCCATCTCTTCGTGTTTTCACTACTACTGTTTCCTCTGTTTTTGTTCCTAAAACTGTTCAGGAGGCATTATCTCGGTCTGAGTGGCGGATAGCTATGGCGGATGAAATGTCTGCTCTTCATACTAATGGCACATGGGAGTTGGTTACTCTTCCTGCTAGGAAATCTATTGTTGGCTGTCGTTGAGTCTATACTGTCAAGTATCTTCCTGATGGCACTGTTGAGCATCACAAAGCTCGCCTGGTTGCTAAAGGCTACACCCAGACTTATGGTGTTGATTATTCCGAAACGTTCTCTCCTGTTGCCAAGCTTGGCTTTGTGCGGATTCTTATTTCTCTTGTCGCCACTCTTGGTTGGCCGTTGTATCAGTTGATGTCAAAAATGCCTTTCTCCATCGCGATCTCCAGGAGTAAGTCTATATGGAGCAACCACCTGGGTTTGTTGCTCAGGGGGAGCATCATAAGGTATGTCATCTTCGCAAGGCACTTTATGGACTTAAGCAATCTCCTCGAGCGTGGTTTGACAAGTTTAGTGAGGCTATTTTGAGGTTTGGCATGTGTTGAAGTTAATCAGATCATTCTATATTTTCCCTTATGTCGGCTCGAGGGAAAGTATTGCTCATTGTCTATGTAGATGACATTATTATTACTGGAGATGATAAGAAAGGGATTGGTGAGTTGAAACAGTTCTTACATAGTCAGTTTCACACTAAAGACTTGGGTAAGTTACGATATTTCTTGGGTATTGAGGTAGCAAGGTCCAAGGATGGGATTAGTTTGTCCCAGAGAAAATATGTGTTGGATATTCTAGAGGAGACAGGTTTGCTGGGAGCCAAACCTATAAAGACTCCGATGGATCCTAATGTCAAACTTTGCATTGATCAGGGGGAGGAATTTCCTCATCTAGACCATTATCGTCGCTTGGTTGGTAAGTTGAATTATCTTACCAATACACGTCCTGATATCTCGTTTACTGTTAGTATGGTGAGTCAATTTATGTCTGCTCCTCGTCTTCCACATTGGGAAGCTTGTATTTGTATTGTGAAGTATCTTAAGGCTCATCCTGGACGTGGCTTATTTTACCGTTCCAATGGTCATTTGCGTGTTGAGGCGTTTACTGATGTAGATTGGGCAGGGTCACCTTCTGACAGACGTTCAACAACTGGTTACTGTACTTTTGTTGGTGGCAACTTAGTTACCTGGAAAAGTAAGAAACAGATTGTTGTTGCAAGGTCTAGTGCAGAAGCAGAGTATCGTGCCATGGCTCATGCTACATGTGAGGTTGTTTGGCTGAGATCATTTCTTGAGGAGCTGGGATTTCGGGTGCAGTTACCCATTCCTATGTATTGTGACAATCAGGCGGCAATACATATCGTTTCGAACCCTGTGTTTCATGAGAGAACCAAACATATTGAGGTAGATTGTCATATCGTTCGAGAAGGTTGATGGTGGTGTGTTGGCTATGCCTTTTGTGTCCACAGGTGCTCAGATAGCTGATGTTTCTACCAAATCACTGTTTAAACCTCGTTTAGAATTTTTATATAACAAGTTGGGATTTTGTGATATTTATTCTCCAACTTGAGGGGGGGGTGTTAGAAGTGTTTATTAGAGAGAGTGGGTTTGTCCCACATCGTCTATCTTATGTATGTGTAACTCTCCAGAGTAATATAAATAAAGGTATATGTGTAAGGGTTCATTAACACCCTATACACTTTTCCTCATCTCTAATAACATGGTATCAGAGTTAAGGTTTCGGAGAATTTGTTCCCCCTTGTTTGTGCCATAAGTGCACCGTTGTTTGTTTTGATCCAAGTGTTATGGATCCTTTGTTTACCTCTCCACGTGCGAGTCGGGGGTCGCACGTGCGGGAGAGTGTTGGGATTTTTTCCCACATTGGTTAATTATCTCCTCCAAAACTAGTATATGAGTCTGGGCAGCCTCTCCACTCTTTGCTAATTGGTTTGCAAGTTCACTACCCCACAAGTGTAAACAAAAAATGGGGTACTCCAGACACAGACATTAATTTGCGAAAAATAAGAACAAAACTCATAGTGGATCAACAAAATCGCTTTATTTCACGGCGCCGTTTCTCCTCAGTGATCTTTGCTCGTTTTGTCGCCTCGTAACCTGTAGCTAAGAGTACCAAAACTAACAAACAAAATTAAAATAAATAACAATGAACTAAAATTATAACTAATCGAATTTATACAACCGTGCAAACTGTCCTCGGCAACGGCGCCAAAATTTAACCGCATCGTTCCGTGTCAAAAATAAATTTATAAAAGCTTGGAGTTAACTACTACTCCGTAGAATAGTGGTTAAGACCGAGTGTCGATCTGCAGGGACAGATTGGCTAAGTTACTATAATTTCGATTAATTTTCAGATTAATTTGAGCAGAGGAAGTTTGGTTGTTTGAATTTGGAGAATTTATTAAACTAAGAGAATAAATTAAATGGAAAAATTGTAACGATTGGAGAGAAAATCTAGAGTTCGAATCCACCTCGACCGCGTAACTCCAAAATGCATAGGCGAGATTAATTATTCAAATCAGAAGGGATTACTGTGAGGGCTTGCAAACCCTAGCAATAATCATCAAGAAAATTATTGAGTTGTTAAAAGGCATAGACTATCCCATAGCACGGACCGTCTCTCAGTAGCACGATCTGGCCACCTAATGGCACGATCCGTCTTACGAGCATAATCTATCTCAGAACTCCAACCACAATCAGTGAAAACCATTGCAAAACTAGGTATTTGAAATCTAGAATACAAATACTCAATAGATTAAAACCATTAAAATCATTCCATTCAATTGCCCGACCGTCCGGACCACGGATAGGCTGGTCCGGACCAATTTTCCAGCATGTTCAAACTTCACTCCAGCCTTGGTCGTCCGGACCAGCATAGCCTTAGTCTGGACCAGATTTTCAACTTTCACCTTTTCACTCGTCTTCTCGCCGCGGATCCCTCCGGAACATCCTTAGTTCACGATTATTACTCCAAATCCTTTCTGAATGCTCCGTAAGCCCTGAAACATCACAAACCAATTAAATCTTGTTAAATAACACTAGATATGACCGAGAAAGCCTAAGTTAATGGGAATAAATGGGTGCTTTTCAAGACCTATCACCATCCTACCTTGTACAAGGCCTTCTAAAGCCGTGGGGGCATCAAAACTCATTGGAACTTCACAATTAAGCATGCTCGCCCTAGAGTAATCATGTGATGGGTGACCTCACTGGGAAGTCTGATGAAGTTTGGCGTTCAAAGCGGGCAATATTGTACAGGGTGCATGGGAGCGGATCGTTACATATTTTGCTGCCGTTGGTTGGATTCGTGATTTGACCTAAACCTTCTGGAGAGTTCTCTTGCAAGTTTTGTTGGTGCGAAGTCTTTTGTTGGGTGGCGTCGTATGGTGATGGTGGGGGCGGGGCGGCGGCTTTGGCTTTGGGCACCGCGGGGTTGGGTTGAGTGGCAGTTGGGGCTGTTTTAGAAGAGCCTTTTAGTTTGTTGTCACTTCCAAGTGGTTTGTGCAGGTTGTTTCGTTTATTGTGGTTGGTTCTTAGGGTAGTTAGCGGCATATGATTTGCGGGTGGTTTGGGTGTCGATTGGGATGCTTTTCGCTTGTTATGGTGCTTCCTATCCTTTTGATTATTGTAATTTTACTTCTTGCAATTTTACTTTGATTAATAAAACTTTTCTATGCTGTTCAAAAAAAATTATGACCAAAAGCAACAAAAAATTCACTAAAGACGAAGAAATACGAAACAACTGTCATTTTTTTGTCTAAAGTGTCGTCTTATATGAATTTTTTTCAACATCGGCTCACATTTTAATACTTTTCTGATTCTTCTTGTCGAGACAAGGGATTAATCCCAAAAATATCAACAAAAAGCTCGACGGAAAGTTTCGAAAAGTAAAAAAATACTGAATATTTTTTTAGACAAAGCTTACAAGAATGCACCCGTATGTAAAGTTACTCCAATGGTACCAAAGTTATCAATTATTATTCAACCATAAACACATACACACACACTCATATCTTTTGGTAGGGCCCACACAAACTGGAGGTGTAGTGTGTGTGAGCCCCAATGTGAATGTGAGTGTATGTAGACACCCCAATTTGGCCTAACGATTATTTCAAGTCCCACCTTGGGGACCATCCCGATGATGAAATGGATACAGTGATTGCTGATTGCCTTCTTGCGAACCTTAGGACTCTCGGTAAGAACTTTGAGCCACTTAGAGGACCTTATCCAGAGCCATACAGCCTTTCAGACAGAAAATACAGAAGCCTAGGAGAATCCATCTGTCGGCCGTAACATCGATCTCACGGCCTTAACATCATTTCCTCACCCGAGCAACCTGTTGCTAGAAAATCTCCCTGAGAGATCAATCCCTCGGCCGCAAGATCTATCCTTCGGCCGCAACATCAATTCCTCGGCCGCCAGATCGTCCTTTTTCCAGACTCTGGAACGTTCTGTCGATTGTTTGATCCAACTACACTACCTCTCCGATGCGTTCGGGTCACGTTCAGAGATTGCAACGAAGAGTTCGAATTGCATTGCAATTACAATTGCAATCGTGCCATTTGATTGGCCGGAGTGAGTCATCCATATGCCTATATAAAGGAGCCTTTGGGCTCCGAAATTAACAAGTGAAATTACTCACCCAAGCTCCGATACTCTGCACAAATACTCTCTCAAACCCTCTCTTCAAAAGCCCCAACCTCCCGAAGGCAGCCATCCATCCGACGATCAAATCCCGAAATTCAAACCCTAACCCTAGGGTTTTTCGAGAAGCAATCAGTCAATCACACTCAATCCGAAGCAATCAAGCAACTGAGGGATCAAGGTGGTGAGGCCCAACGGTCTCTGGTTTGTTTTACTTACCGTATTTATGACTAACCGTAGCGTTTTGATCATCTATTAAATTTTCTGTCTGGTGTGAGGAAGAACATCGACCGGGGCTTCAATCCCTCGGCCGATACATCAAACCAGGAGGATCCCTCGGCCGTGACATCCATTCACCGGCCGCGGGATCCATTACCCTGAGACAGCTTGTTTTGCTCTTTTGCTTTCTGATGCATATTTATCGTACTGGCTCACTTTACTTAGTATTTAAAGGATTAAATAAATAGACTATGTGTTAGAATTAAATAAAGGATGTATATGTCTCATGTTGAATGATTATGGGCCAGTCTCACGACTGGGTAAAGAGGGGTGCCTAACACCTTCCCCTTATTGTACTTTTGGCTCCCGTACCCGGAATCTCTGTCTATTTTCCCAGTTTTGGTAAACTGGGTGGCGACTCTGTTTTGATGATGACCGTTATTGTGTGGCGATGTTCCTAGCCATGGGAATGTCCACGATCTTGGTCTATGAAGCAAGCAACCAATCGAGCAAATAAACGTGATCAATCTGTATGGTGATGCCCCGTCTGGGAGGTGTCTACAGTTTTTGACGACTCTGCTGGGGACATGAGACCATAACCAAAAAGTTCAACATAAGACTAATACATGCCTTGTTTAATTCATCAATCATATGCATCGAGCGGGCAACCCGTTGAGTTCACTTGATATCCCGGCATGACACGGGCTATGTTGGGGGTTCCAGCAAACTCCACAGTCGCTCGTACCTAGTGGTATATCAAAAAGGGAATCACCCAATCACCGCCTATGATGGGCTGGTGAGAGGATTGGTGCCATTTGACAACGGAGCACCCTGAGACTACCAAAACCTTGCATGTATTAGAAAGCCATAGAACTTATCAAACTAAGACAGGAACCTACAGGCTAGGAACCTACTTGCATTTTACTTGCAAAAGTTCTTCCTCACACCCTGTACCATTTGTTATTGTAAATAACTCTTTCTGTGCAGAAGGGTTGGGATTTTCAACCCAAATCCCAACCTTACACGAGCCAATACTGACTTCCAGGTACTCTACTTTTCAAGCAGGCACAATAGGTAGATTAAAGAAGCAACCTCAGCCAGTTTTATACTCTTACAATACCCGAAGTCACGCCAAACAAAGGTCTTTACAGTCATCTCATCGGTCGCCTTCGCCTGTCAAGACACCCTCACCGTGACGGTCCCAATCAATTCTGGGGACTTCGCGGTCATCTTCTCAACAAACCCGACTATCTACCCAATCTCGAGCTTCGCCAAGCAATCCCTCTACCTACATCCCAAAAATGGCAGACAATGATGCTACTATCACCGAGCTCCGAGCCCAAATTGCCTATTTACAAGCCGAGAAAGCAGCAAGAGATGCTGAAGACAAGAAAAATGAGGAAGAAGCAGAAAATCCTCATGAAGTTACAGAAAACCCTGAACTGGTCAAACAAGTCAAGGAGATCAAGCATGCTTTGGCTCGTTCACAAGGAGACCAAATTCTAGATTTCGAAGGACTCTGCCTCTTTCAAGAATCTCAACTGCCTGAACGGCTCAAAATGCCAAATATCGAGAAGTTTAACGGGACTGGTAACCCTACCAGCCATGTTCGCCATGTCATCAATACTCTGAAGCCTATGGACTTAACCGATGAGCTCATCGCTCAACTGTTTCAAAGAACTCTCACTAGAAACGCCCTCGATTGGTTTATCGCTTTGGAATTTGTGCACTATCAAACTTGGCCGGAAATTGCCAACGCTTTTGTCAAGCAGTATGCATACAATGTTCAAATTGAATTAAATACTCGAGACTTGGAAATGACTAAACAGGAATCCAATGAGGACTTTGCTACCTTTGTGGCAAGATGGAGGGAAAAGGCTGCCAAAATGAAAAACCGTCCTTCCGAGGAAGATCAAGTGAGGATAGTTGTCAAGAGTCTACAACCCAAATACTTCACCCATATTTACACTCAGGCTATCACAGATTTTAAATGCCTGCATGCCACTGGGCTACAAATCGAAGACGGAATTAAGATGGGCCTCAGTGGGAAAGAAGAAACTCCTCCACCCAGAAAAACCTTTCCAACCCGTACATCTCCTGCCTCCATCAACACCCTTAACTCAGCCTTACCACAAGACCCCTTTCAAGCTAACTTATCTAGAAATATAAATCGCCCCCGCCGCAGCTTTGACCCTCTCTATATGACTCCATCTCAAGCCTTAGCCATCCTAAGCCGTCAAGGGCATCTCAGGCTCTTGAATAATCCACCTCCTCAGCCACCTTATGGCCCAAGCTATGATGCCAATAAACAATGCGCTTACCACCAACACCCTGGACATGAGACAGACCGCTGCATGCGTCTTCATCATGACATCCAAGATCTCATTGATAGTCGAGCTATAAAACCTCCCAAGCCCAATGTGCAAACCAATCCGCTTCCTGCTCATAATAACAAACCACCGTCTCAAAATATCAATCTTATAAGCCTATCCAATAGCCCCACATATAATCCTACCCGACACATTATCCCAAACACCCAAGCCAAACCATCCCTGATCTTCTCTAAGAATGGCGAATGCTTTGCAGGAGGAGAACCCCACATCTATGCCATTGATGATGGGGATTGGTGGTTGGACATGCGTCAAGCCCTGCCAAGTGATTGGGAAGTTGGAAGAATTGAGCCTGCTGATCCTTGGGGCACCCAAGAAGAAGAAGTGGGTCACCTCACCCGAAGCGGAAGGGTATATAAACCTCCTAAACTAAGTGGGGAAAGTTCAACCTCAACACGAGTAATAGAAGAAGAAGAAGAAGAAAGCCAAAAGACCGAATCTGAGGAAGACAGAGTGCTAAGACAACTAAAGAAAATCCAAGCTGATATCTCTATCTGGGGACTGCTTATGTCCTCACTACGCCAAATTTTGGCTTTACCGGCGGTAGTATTACCGGCATTAATTTAATGCCGTTAAAAGGCACTTTTAGCGGCATTAATAAGACCGCCGGGAATAATTACCCTAAAACGGCGGTTTTCCTAAGACTACCGTTTTTAGTGATTTTTACCGGCGGTTTTTTTAATTACTGCCGGAAAAAGTAGAATGTACGGTTGTTTTTAATACCGGCGGTTTATTACCGCTGTTTATAATAAAACCGACCCGTAAAATATAAATAATATTATCTATCCTAGTTGAACCAAAATACGGGTTAGCCCAGTTGGTCGCACGCACGTGCAAAGATCCGGAGGTTCCGGGTTCGACTCACGGGGAAGGCAAAAAAATTAATCGCCCATGTCATTCCCGGCGGTTTTTTAATGCCGTTTTTAGTATTACCGGCGGTTTATTACCGCCGTTTTTGTTTTCCCGACAATTGCTTTACCGGCGGTCTATTACCGGCGGTTTTTAGACTATTACCGGTGGTTGTTAGTATTACCGGCGGTTTTTGGACTATTTCCGGCAGTTTTCTAATGCCGCTAATGGTAAAATTTGGCGTAGTGCCTCCTACAAGCATCGTAACTCCTTTTTCAAAACCTTAGGGAAAGCCAAAGTTCCCATCGACATCACCCCCGAAGATCTGGTAGGTTTCATAATGGCGTCAAAAGCTCCGAAACCAACGATAGCCTTCACTGACAAAGATCTACCTCCTGAAGGGCCTGCACACAACAAACCTCTCTACATTTTGCTTAAATGTCTCACTAAATGGATCCCACTGGTCTTGGTGGATAATGGGTCCGCTTTGAACGTATGTCCTCAAAGGACCCTCGACAAGCTAGGAGTAAGCGCCACCGACATACGCCCTTCAAGTTAGGGCGTAAGGGGCTATGACAATTCAAAAAGAAGAGTGGTTGGGTGCGTCACACTGCCAGTAGAAGTGGAGAAGATCAAAAGAGACGTGGAGTTCCATGTGATGGATATACCGGCCACCTTCAATCTTTTATTAGGAAGGCCTTGGTTACATGACGCTGGGGCAGTGCCTTCCACTTTGCATCAAAAGGTCAAATTTGCAGTAGATGGAAGAGTCATAACCATTCTGGGGGTTTCATCGATCCGAGCTCATTCCGACACACCTGTCCAAGAGGTAGGGACCGAGGAAACCTTCCTTACTGGATTCAGTCTTGAGGAAGCAACTGCTGTGCAAGCCTTAATGGCTGAGAGAAACTTCTACATAAGCACCCCTGCCATATGGATGATGAAGAAACAAAACTACCTCCCCGGGTTGGGTTTAGGCAAAAGATCAGAAGGCATCCCGCAAATGATTGATCCCCCGCATAATCAATACGCCTTTGGTCTTGGCTACACGCCGACAGAAGCCGAGATAGAAAAGAAGAGAAGCATGGAAAAGGCTAAGGCAAGAGGAAGCAGGATCAAAGAAGAAAAACTCATGATCCCCAAAACACTCAACGGTTGGTTTGTAAGAGAAGGAGAAGACTTCCCATTTTGCGGCTTTGCAGAAACATGGGAAGACGAAATTACCAAGCAAAGGTACCCTGGAATGCAAATCTTCTTTGATCAAGAATGGACTGACAGTGATGTGGAAGAAGAACCAATGAATTCAACGAAAGACTGGATCGAAGTATTAGCTGAATTTGACCTAAAGATTCTGTTTGGCAAAGAAGATGGTGAAGAAGAGTATAAAACTGCGAAAGGCAAAGGAGCAACTCCCGAGATACCGCAATAAATCGCATGAAAACATTACTTTCATTTCCTAAAGATAAGCTGGGACACATTTTGGGGCCCCTGTTTGGGCATTTTTTATAGCTAAATAAATTCCTATTTTACCATCTTATGCTTATGCAATTGCTATACGCTACAGTCTCTTTGCCAAAAATGAAAGGATCTTAAGAATCTAATTCTTTATGTTGCTAACAAAAAGGAAGGAAGGGACGAGCCCTGATTACTTAAGAACTAGGTTTCTGTCAAAAGCTTAGGAAGAAGACGCTATCTCCGTGAGAACACTTAGGGTTAGCTTACCCATTGTGAAGGTACAAATGCAACAGGAGATTCATAAGAGCATCTCCATCAAATTCCTCTCCAAAACGCCGAAATCCTCTTGAGAGAAAAATGCTCGTTGGGTAACTTAAATACCCAAGCAAAAGTAAGAGCGGCAAGAAAATTCAAAAACGCAGCCTAGGCAAAAGTTAAGGCATTCAAAGAAAAGCTCGCTAGGAACTCGACCTCCATCAGGTAACCTAGGCAAAACTTAGAGCATGAGAAAAGAAAAACCAAGAGTGAAAACCCAACCCCCAAAGGTTGTAATCTAGGAACTACGTAAAAAGGCCTGATTATCTAATTGGGATACGTAGGCAATCTCACAACGAGATGCGGCCCAAATGTTTGGAGAGAAGGATAAACATCAGCAAATTTGTACTCAACGATAGGTATAGCTAACCCTGCGTATTGAGCTCACAAAAGATGAGTTAGTCATTTTCCAAGAAACTGACCAAAAACAAGGACACATGAGAATCATCGCTCATCCTCTCTAACTCAAAAGTCGTCAACATAAGGAACAAGGTATTCCAACGATCCCAAGGCATGGCAAAGAGACTGTGGAAACAGCAAAAGCAAATAAAAGGCATGAATCAAATTCAAGCGTAAAAGGGAAGGAATGCCACTTGACTAAACAACAAAAAGTCCAACCTCTTCAGGAAATAGAAGTAACGGCCGAAGAATGGAAATCTCGCCTGAGCAATCCATTCCTCGGCCCATGTCTTAATCTGTTACAAAACGTGTCTCGGAACGAAACATGTTCCCTTTAAAATAATACTTGCCAAGCACGCTGAAGTTGCTTCATAAAAATACAAATATCAATTATCTGTTTTGGAGCTAACAAATACAGGGAAAAGGAAAGCTACTGGCCGCGGCCTCTCTTGGGCGCAGGGCGAGAAGAAGAAGGACGAAAGCGCTCAGGAACAGGGACACTAATTCTTTGTCCCTCACCTTCACCATCAGCTCCATCACCATCTCTAGCACCTCTGTCACCAGCCCTGGTGCTTCCGCCCTCGCTGACCCCAGCACTTTGAGTAATTGACACCGTTGGCACCTTCTCCGCTTCAAGCTGCGAAACATAGTTTATGGACACTCAGATTCACATAAAATATGGGATGGAAAGAGAAGAACTCAAAGGATATATACCGCGACTATCCGGCTTCGCTGCCGTTTTAGCCAAGGCCTCTGCACTCTGGAATGCACGCAACCATTCCTGAACAACGTCAACAGGCACCTGCAAGAGGAAACAATTACATATACAGCAAAGCAAGTGAAGAATACTGAAGGAAACTAAAGCAGAATCTACAATATTACCTGCTGAACTCCGGTAGGAAGCACGTAGAGCTGCGTAGCACACGGTGTGAGCGTCAAACGCTCCTCTTCTCCGTTGGCATTGTGGAAAGAGATAAAGCTGGGGGCCCGTGGCCAAACAAGGGAAGCAGCAGCGGCAGTAGTAGTAGGTAGGGTCAGCGAGGCCAAGCGGAAGGTCGAATAATCTCCCGCTTGAAGAAAGCTCACGGCTGGCTGTCTCTCAAGAGCAAGAAGCAAACTCTCTCCTGTCAAAAGATGAGTAGACCTCATGCCAGCTGGAGGAGGAAGAGGAACAAGCTGCAACGCCTCAGAGCGTGGGAAATACTGACTCGCTACCCTCTCCCCAAGGTACCAAGCTCTCAAGAAGGGCCCCTCCAAGAGGAAACGCTGGCTGTCCAAAGCCCGAGCCGAAGTCAACTCCAAAGGAGCATCGTCAAGCAAAGTGCCCCACGGATCGAATCGCACCTGTAATGAGGGAAATAACATCAAAATAACAGAATGAAGAAATTGCATGAAAATCAGAGAATAAAGAGACATCGTACCTGATCCACTGTCAGGCGATCCAAAACTCGCCTCCAAGCTAGCAAATCCATAGCAGGCGACCGTGTCCTCCGGACCCCTTTCAGCCAACGGGCCGCCCATGGAACAAACCTAGGCTCAACGTGCCTAGTCGGAGGAGGGAACTGCAGCAAATATTCAAAGGCCCAGAGCTACAAGATAAAAGGCGAGCGTGAGATTAGAAAACGAAGCGACAAGGTAACGGCAAAGAAAGCTAAAGTATATACCTCGAGAACGCGGTGATGTCCACCCAGCGACAAACTAACACCTCGGGAACAGGCACTCAGGTGCCCATACAGCGTAGCTAAGGCAGGAGTCCCCCAATCAAACTCTGCTATAGTGTCCAAATTGACCAAGGCGGGCAAAAACTTGACATGCACCGAATTCTCTTTGTTACAAAACAGAGTCTGCCCAAGGAGATAAAGAAGGAAAGCTCGTACCAGTTGAGAAAGGGAAACCTCCGTCAGGATATCAGCTTGATCAAACTCTTCCCGAAGCCAAGAATAGGTGATGTGACCGCTCTCTGACACAAGAGGGACCTTCCCCAAAAGGTAGTCAAAAGCACCCTCTCGCTCATGAATCCGAGGGTCAATCGGAAGAGGATCACCACCAACTCTCAGACCTGTAAGCAAAGCAAAATCACCTGGAGTGATCGTCATTTCTCCGGCCTCGGGAAGATGAAAAGTGTTGGTGGTATCCCACCACCGTTCCACAAACGCTGTGGTCAAACCTAGCTCCGCCTTCGGAAGGTGAAAGCCCCGTATTAGCTGCTCAAAGCCAGCCAAAGCAACCATGTCCTTAGCATCCCGAGGAGCCTCTCGTGCCACTCAAACACCTGGGGGCAGCTTCCCCACACGCGCAACCTCTCATTCGCCTGACAAAAAATACAAAGAAGAAATCAATACAAAAAAATATCGCCTATACAGGGGGCAACTTCTAAAACTCAAATTTCCTATCAAATATCAAATTATCACTTCGCGAAATCTCATATATAAAAACCATTTGACAGGATAAAATTTTACATTCCTATTGGTGAAACCAAGGTGCTGCTCCGGCTCCCTGTACAAGACCTCAGGTGGGACATCGCTGAGGGGAGGACGATATCGCAATGAACTGCCACGCCCAACCATGTGAACCTGATGGGCGTATGTGGCAATGTCAAACGGTGGTAGAGTACCACCGCCTGCATTGATAGAAACCTCGGGCTCGGTCTCAGGAGGAATGGGTTGCGAGGAACTCCCTCCAACAGTGGCTCTGCGCCGACTTGAATGTAAGACGCGGGAACTTGAAACCCCGCCGAGAATCGCGGCCTCAACGGTCGGAGCTTTGCCCATGTCCCTAGGCGCGGCAGGAACATCAGATGACGGAGGAGGAGGCGGTGATGAAGCCATGACAGCCGAGAAAAATGACAGCCGGAACCGTGGTGGTCGGAAAACCGACGGCGGAAAGGTAGGAAACGGCGGCGGCCGATGAAGAGAGAGAGAAGGGAGCGGCGGCGATCGCTCGAACGGGAGAGGAGAATGAGGGATAGAGAAAGAAAGGGCGGAATGACCCGTGAGATCGATTAAGTTTAACTTAAATCGATTTTCTGATTGTTGGCTATCTCACGGCCGAGACTCCAATTCCTCGGCCGAGACATCGATCCTTCGGTCGAGAGATCGATCTCCTGGCCCTTCAAACAGTTTCCTTCAGCAACATCAGATTATGCTCAGTGCACTAATTCAAGCTGTTATAGAATCCTGGGCCCGTAACCAACAGAAGCAAAATCAAGTCAGCCTTGGGGACATCCCCGAACCAATACGACGTGATTAGAATTAGCCTTGGGGGCATGCCCGAGCACCAAAGATCTCTCTCTCTCTCCACAAACTGCTGGCCAAAGCTCTTGCTATAGCAAACCAAGACACTCAGCAAGCTCCATCCTCATTATCCCAACATCTCTATATCCAGCAGCTCTAAGCTCATTCAGCAGCTCCGAGCTCGTCATTATCAAGCCACTCTATCAGCAGCTCAGTGCCCAAGTCATCCAGCGGCTTTATGCCCATTCAGTAGCCCTAGGCTCATTAACTTCGCATAGCACCATACTTCTCGCACGATCAGCGGCTCTACGCCCACGCCCATCAACTCAACAGGCTCTAAGCCCAATCACCGTCAGCAGCTCCATGCTCGCTACCCCAACAATTTCATCTCTATCAACTCAGCGGCTCCAAGCCCATCATCTCAGCGGCTCCACGCCCGTATTCACTCACTCAGCGGCTCCAAGCCCTCGACTCAGCAACTTAGCGGCTCTACACCCGCTATCTCAACTGGCTTGAAGCCGTAAACAAGCAAATCTCAACAGGCTCTACGCCGCCCCAACAATCAAGATATCATCTATTCTCAGGCTCTACGCCTGAATGCTCAAAATCTAACATTTTGAATGCTCGAAGCTCTTCGAAAGCCCAACCACTGTGTACTGGATGCTTAAGGTTTATACCTTGAATGCTCAAGCTCCACGCTTGAATGCCCAACCACTGTGTATTGGACGCTCAAAGCCTGTACTTTGAATGCTCGGATTCTGCCGTCCGAATGCTCGAGCTCTACGCTCTGAATGCTCAAGTCCGGAACTTGATAGAAGCTCTAAGCTTAAATCAACACACACGCACGGGCCCGTGCACATTTGC
Organism: Rhododendron griersonianum; assembly: GCA_018127125.1. Lineage (NCBI taxonomy): Eukaryota > Viridiplantae > Streptophyta > Magnoliopsida > Ericales > Ericaceae > Rhododendron > Rhododendron griersonianum. The sequence goes on from CM030797.1 coordinate 20,708,702, forward strand.
ATCAATTGCATCAACATTATCACATCGAGTCTGCATCATCATATCTGTTCATATCTAACAATCATCATCACACATATACACTCTGAATATCTCTCATGAAACAGGTCAACCTTGCAATCAACCGGCTCTACGCCTCGGTTTTCATTGATCGGTCCAGCGCCTCGATCCTTTGGCTCTATGCCAAAACTTATGATGAGAAAGCTCCATGCACAGACCATCAGAATGCAACCAGCTCTACGCTTCGGTTCAAATCACGTCAAACTCTAAGCTCCGACACCTCAGGCTCTCGCCTTATGATCAATACCAGCTCCGCGCTTCGGTTCCATTAAGCTCTAAGCTCACCTCAGGCCCTCGCCTCAAGACTGCAACAGGCTCCACGCCTCAATCCAATCTCCTCAGGCCCTCGCCTCATGACCACAGCAGGCTCTACGCCTTAGTTCTAATCACCCCAGGCTCTCGCCTTGTGACTATGACCGGCTCCGCGCCTCGGTTCCACCACGTCAAAAACCATCACTCTTCAGGCTCTCGCCTCATGACTACAACCGGCTCCGTGCCTCGGTTCCCGCATCCCAAAGCTCCGTGCTCTATGTTACTGGCCTTGCGCCCCCCCATATCTCAAAACGGCGTCCGATTCATCCCCAGCAGATGACTTGGATTCCACCCCAATTACATCAATTTATTCCAGCTCATTCGCAAGGATAGGCTACTCTACCGAGCTCCTCTCAGTCAAAGTAAGGATGATCAAGAAAAGCAAACGCACCTGCCGTGTACTGATCTATCCCAAAATACTAAGGAGGCTCTCCGCAAAAACTCCCCGGGCAGCCCCGCGCTCCTTCAACTATCTTCCGCCAAAACCCTGGCTCAGTCTAGGTACGTTGCACTACGGCTTTTTAAGCCCAAAGGTACGTCTTCTGTCTCTAACCCTCCAAACTTTTTCTTTTTCTTTATTGCCCGAACTACGGTTGGTCTGAATTTCCCTTGTGGAATACGTAGGCAGCCTCCCGGCCCGACCATAACAAAAACCTTTTTCAAAAATCCCTTGGAATAGTGGTTGGACCAAATTGAGTTGCTTTTACAGCTTTGACTCTTACTCAAACATGTCTTGCGATCCGTCTGAGCTTAGTCAAAGAGGGGCATCTGTAGACACCCCAATTTGGCCTAACGATTATTTCAAGTCCCACCTTGGGGACCATCCCGATGATGAAATGGATATAGTGATTGCTGATTGCCTTCTTGTGAACCTTAGGACTTTCGGTAAGAACTTTGAGCCACTTAGAGGACCTTATCCAGAGCCATACAGCCTTTCAGACAGAAAATACAGAAGCCTAGGAGAATCCATTTGTCGGCCGTAACATCGATCTTACGGCCTTTACATCATTTCCTCACCCGAGCAACCTGTTGCTGGAAAATCTCCCTGAGAGATCAATCCCTCGGCCGCAGGATCTATCCTTCGGCCGCAACATCAATTCCTCGGCCGCCAGATCGTCCTTTTTCCAGACTCTGAAACGTTCTGTCGATTGTTTGATCCAACTACACTACCTCTCCGATGCGTTTGGGCCACGTTCAGAGATTGCAACGAAGAGTTCGAATTGCATTGCAATTACAATTGCAATCGTGCCATTTGATTGGCCGGAGTGAGTCATCTCTATGCCTATATAAAGGAGCCTTTGGGCTCCGAAATTAACAAGTGAAATTACTCACCCAAGCTCTGATACTCTGCACAAATACTCTCTCAAACCCTCTCTTCAAAAGCCCCAACCTCCCGAAGGCGGCTAATCCATCTGACGATCAAACCCCGAAGTTCAAACCCTAACCCTAGGGTTTTTCGAGAAGCAATCAGTCAATCACACTCAATCCAAAGCAATCAAGCAACTGAGGGATCAAGGTGGTGAGGCCCAACGGCCTCTGGTTTGTTTTACTTACCGTATTTATGACTAACCGTAGCGTTTTGATCATCTATTAAATTTTCTGTCTGGTGTGAGGAAGAACATCGACCGGGGCTTCAATCCCTCGGTCGATACATCAAACCAGGAGGATCCCTCGGCCATGACATCCATTCACCGGCCGCGGGATCCATTACCCTGGGACAGCTTGTTTTGCTCTTTTGCTTTCTGATGCATATTTATCGTACTGGCTCACTTTACTTACTGTTTAAAGGATTAAATAAACAGACTATGTGTTAGAATTAAATAAAGCATGCATATGTCTCATGTTGAATGATTATGGGCCAGTCTCACGACTGGGCAAAGAGGGGTGCCTAACACCTTCCCCTTATTGTACTTTTGGCTCCCGTACCGGAATCTCTGTCTATTTTCCCAGTTTTGGTAAACTGGGTGGCGACTCTGTTTTGATGATGATCGTTATCGTGTGGCAATGTTCCTAGCCATGGGAATGTCCACGATCTTGGTATATGAAGCAAGCAACCAATCGAGCAAACAAACGTGATCAATCTGTATGGCGATGCCCCGTCTGGGACGTGTCTACAGTGTATTTGTGTAAGTGTTACTAGTGGTTCTAGAATGATTGCCAAAATTATTTGCCTCGATCGCTCTTTTCTTTTTTTGGTAATACAGGGTGTTTCCAGCCAGTTTGCACGCACCTCGGACTAATTCCTACAGCTCCTCCCGCGGCATTTTTACAAACTTACACGTGGGGGTGAGGTTGCTGGCAATGCAAGAAGAGTCGAATCTGAAACCTAAGATGTGAGCAAACCCCCAAGTCCCTAGGATAAGACCACCCAACCATCCCCTCGGGGTTGCTTTGCCCTTTTCTCCTCTGAAAAAACTTATTCCAAATTTTTTGACGGCTTCGTCATTAATGTTTTTTTTTTCTCCATTTTTAGTGATTTTTCATTAAATCTTTATTAATTTTTTTTTACTTTGAGGATGTATAGAGCGTACCTCTATCCAAAATGTAAATAAATTTGTTAAAATGTTTACTAAAGATGAAAAATACGCAAACCTATACAACTTTTTTATCTCAAAATTGGGAGCCATACAAGATAGAATTACTCACCATGACCGTTGGATCACTTGCAAGGAGGGAGGTGGAGGGCTCGGGCCACCCCCCACATTGACCTTGTTAGAATTACTCTATGCATAGTATAAACTACACAATAATTAGTCATAATGTACTATATCAATCCCTCCAAAATTCAAAAATATAAATAAATATCATATATAAAAGTACATGGGTTAAGATGTAGTGGAAAATAATTACTTTCTATTATGTGTATATGTATGTTTTGCCAGGTATGAATAGCTAGTTATGTTTATTTTGTTGTAGAATACTATTTATTAGATTTCATGCTTGAATTTCAAAGTATATGTAAAGAAAATTAAAAAATTCTAAAACTACGTGAATATGTGAATTCAAGGTTCTAAGTTACCCCGTCCCCCAAATTCTAGCTCCGTCCTTGATCACTCGAATCATTTTATAAAGGATTTCACATAAAAGATAGAAAGACCCAAAGACTGATGTGACATAGCTCCTTATTATTCCCTGCCCTCTTTCTATTAAGGATGAAACAGTTTGGCCACTAAAAAATAGTCAAGTAATGGAAGGTTAATGTTTTTAATTCTCTTGTCAAATAGGAGTAATAACTATGATCACTTAGAGAAATGACTTATCATTAATTAGAGATGCTCTTACCGTCCATGTGTTTTGTTATTTCAACCAATATGAAGCATGAGGAGTACTAGAATTTTCAAACAACTAAACAAAGATTCATAAATTAAATAAATTTAAAATTGGAATCAAAATTGGAAGAATCTACTTAATTACGTATGCACTCCACAAACTTACTCGTGCAAAAGATATGGAGTATCAAAGATCCACAGGATAAAGTCCACTGTTTCCTGCAGGATATTCCACACATTATTGTTTGTTTGGCTCCTTGGGGCATTTAATTGGGAGCCGTAAATGTCATAGGGCTAGGATAGGATAGGAAGACCAGATATAACTTTCATCACTATATCATCCTTATATATGTGAGATGATATTTATGATCAAGTCACTTTTAACACCTCAATATCCGGCGAATATATGTGGTTAAAGTAATGGATTGGGGTCAGTTCATAATATAGAGCTTTGCAGCCTTTGTTTTGATTTTAATGGGTCCCCACTATTGGACGGTGGGATTGATCCCCCAAGATTAGTTGATTGATGTGCGCGTAAAGTTATCCGAACACTTGATTGTAAAAATAAGTAATATGGATTGGGGTCCTATCAGATTTTCTAAAGAGACTGTAGGATTCTGTTTAAGGCATCTGGGGATTTTTTTAGTTTATTTCAGCGATTGCAATTGGTCAGCTTTAGGAGGAATTTCCATTCAAGTTTGATATGGTGTTCGAGCATTTTTCTTTTTTGGTCTTCTTTTCTAAACCTTGATAGATCGATGAAAAATAAGAGAAATGAAAGGATAAATTATGTTCTAAACAATAATTTATCGTGCCCGATAAAGGAGTTCTTCTTCAGTCTTTTAAATATTTATCTCTTTTGAGGTATGTTTTTGCGTTTATCTCCATTTTTCAAAACTCTATTCCACTTTTAGTATGTTATTGCGAAGTGAAGACCTTGATTATTTTCTACCGATCGAAGAAATTAAATGACATGCATACATAATATTCGCACGAGACTTTAAAGTCTTTGATACTGGGCTAAAAGAAAAAAAGAAGCGTAGAATGTCAAAAAAAGAAAAAGAAAGAGAGGGTTTTTAGCTGTTGTTTAAAATATATAAAAGCTTTTTACTACAGTAAAAAGGATCTATATATACAGGAGGAAAAGGAAAAGGAAAAGGAAAAGAAAAAGAAAAAGAAGCAAGAGAGATCTAGCCAGTAGCAGTACTGTGTTTGTCACGGGTGACTATCAGTTATATATGCAACTTTTGGTGCATGATATGGTGAATTTAAGGGAGGACGGAATCATTGAAAAGAGTGGGTGCTATGAAACCACCTTTATGGACCCCTTTTTTTTTTAATTTTTTTTTTATGAACTTTATGCTTGTGGAAACGGGGCATATATGCATGTAAGGAATATATCTTCGAAAGCTCAACATTCGTTAATTGGTTTTTTTCCAACTTTATATTAGACTTGGAGAGATCGATTGTGACGCCCATAGAGGGGAAAAAAAAAAACACAAAAAAACAATCGAGATGTAATTAAACAGGTATTGGAGGAGTATGCCATGCCATTTGAATATCACTTCAAACGATCACATTATATAGGGGAGTCCAAATGTGGAAAGGGACAAGTCCTAGCGCAATGCTCGTGCCTGATAGCATGCAGCCGCAAAAGACGATTTCGTACTGAACAAACTGGCGTGTCGTATTATTGATCACATCTGTGAAATACCACGGCAAGGTTTTAATTAAATAACAGAATCAGGACACGTAACGGTAACGATCGAGGTGTAACGATATCGGGAATATCAAATGTTATGCAGTGGGAATCGGTGGTCGTGAATTTTTTAAAAATTAGTAATTATTTTTGAGAAAAAGATTATGGTTTAGGTATCAATTAATCCATCAAACCAACCAAACTGGAGAAGCTTAAGTGGAAATGAAAGAGTAGGGTGAGGGAAAATAGGGGAAACCACTAAATGGAAGGCTTCGCTCGATAATCTAGTAGGAGATTAAATTCTTTACACCATTAGTGTAAACATTTGTTTCCTCCAAGTCAATTATATTGCGCCACATCGTCATGTTTTATTGATTAAGACCACTGTTTTGCAACGGGGCGCAATGTAAAGAATTTATTTACATCTAGTAGACAGCAAGTGGAGTGCATAAGCCCCTTTAGAAATAGGGGCGGGTACTGCACGAGCTCGTGAGTCAAGTACGAAATGAGCTGTGTCTACAAAGCAGAGCTACCAGTTCATTCGCTCAAAGAACTGCTGTAGGTAGGTATAAAGTGCCAAAATCATCCGTAACGGTCGATTATCAGCCGTAACGGGCATGAATCGTCTGTGAATCGGAAACCGACCGATAGGTGACGGGAGCCGGCCGATACGCATGTGATTTTTCCTCCCACCGGTATATATCGGGGTGTAACGGGAAAGCCGAAAAACGTGACGTATCGGCCATAACGTAATGTAACAGCCATGCACCCAGTCCTCTTTGAATCCCACTTTCTATTCATAAGATAAATAGAATAAGAATCCCATTTTATTCGTCAAATTTCAATAATTGCTATGTGCATCTAACTATTTATGATGAATGAAATTTCTTTTGCCGATAGAAAAATCTTATTTTTACTAACCCAAAGTTAGATAGGATAACGAAACCAAGGAAGAAAGTTGTCCCGTACTTCTATGTTCTATATGAGGATGGCTCTTGAAGCTACTAACTTTAACCACTCCGGCCAAGTTCCATTCTCAAGCTCAAATTAGTACAAGGACTCATCCATATAATTAAATGCATAATCTGACCCCAACAAAGGCCCTGCACTTTCTGCCTAAAGATTGAAATAACTACAATTAAGTGCATCACTCCCTTATTAAACATAGAGCGTGTATCAAGAAGAGAGGTCCTCGAAGTATATATTTAACTCGGAAAATCAGTCTGTAGCTAATTTTAAAAAATGGCACAACGATAAAGCTGATTCTTTGTGGGTGAAATGGACTCGCGTTTACAAGCATTATTAAGGAGAAGAGCCTATGGGTCTTGTCTGTTCCTACGTACTGGTTCTTCAAGAGTTAAGCTTTTTAACCGGAGAGCTTCTAATTGCCAACCTCTAATTAAATACTTTTGTGATTGGGATGGAAGCGAGACCTTCACCTTCCTATGGATAGACAATTGGCACTTGTTTCGGGGCTCTTACATTCTGGGTATGGTGAGAGGGTGGAATTCAACTTGAGAAGGTCATTGAGAGCTAAAGTGCATTAATATTGTTGTGACGGATAATTCCAGAAAGCAGATTCCATTACATTTGATAAATTGTGGTGGGTATGGCTCGGCGGAGCAAACCAGGTGATGGTCGTGTCATGGTAACCAGCTAGACCCATGGGCTTAAGGGATTGTATTGACCGGCGCACAGTGTTCACCATCCCTCCACCGGACCAAGGTCATTCATCGACGGAGGAACCATGGACCTGAATACGGGTTGGTTATAATCCCCTGTTCGGCGGCCTCTCGCCGGACCAGATAGTAATCCTACAGAAGTCCAAACACCAAGTATAGCCGGGCTATATCGACCGGCAAAACCGTCAGCCACCGAGCCACTCTTGCTCCCTGACTTGGAGAGGAAGTCAGGTAGAGACGAGTAGGTGTGACAGGTGGCGTGGCACAGTTTCCTCAATTCCACGATCAGATCGTGGAGATCAAGCCAGGGCTTAGACTGCGGACCTGACTTGGCGCCACGATTGGCGAGCCAATCACCGAGCGCGTGGTGCATATGCGTGGGTTGGTCTCCACGTTTCCTTTGCCTATAAAAGGAGTAATCCCCTTTGAGAGTAAGGTATTGCATTCTTCCTCCAAAACCCTACCCTAAACACTATCTTAACAAGCTCTTCTTCTCTATACTTACTTGACCGTCGGAATGCCTATCCCGGACTCCCCACAATTCGGGTTTAGGCACTAACGGGGGTGTTACTCGTGTAGGTCACAACCACACCTAAGAAACATCAACCTAGCCACCATTCCATCCAAGGTTTGACTGGAGAAAGCACAACACCACAATTGGCGACTCTGCTGGAGAGACTTCTGAATCAGATCTTTGTGCATGGTGGAATACTTTCTCCTCGCTTCCTTTCTCCCTTTCTCCATTCAAACATGACTGGCACGAACGGACGACTTCTCGGTCTCGCACACTTTGTTCCGAACCCCCAGGCTCATCAAGCCTCCCCAATGGGCACCCCCGCTAGGGGACCCGATGGCTCCGTCATGGTGGGTTCAACCGTCGCTAGGACGAGTAACCTTGTTGCAGGAACGTCTTCGTTTTATATCAACGGGGTCAACCACTCGGTGGCTAGCCTTACAATTCCACCTCCTCTGCCAGAGCTCCCGATGAGTATGGCAGAGGAGTTACTGCGACTAAGGACGCAGGTACGAGAGCTTCAAGCGCACCTCCCACTTCTAGGTCTAGAGAACGGCGCAATAGGAGGAATGCGGTCCATCCGACCCAAACGGTCGACATTGCTAGGGCCTTTGCCTTTACAAGGCTCGGCCCACTATGTCGCCTCGACAGAGATGGACACGTTCATCTGGAGTCCAGACGCCGAACGGCTCATCGCAACAAGACGTCTGGCGATGGCCATACTCGCCGAACGCTATTACCAGAGACAAGTGCCACGGCCTCGAGCACTCGTACGAGGGTATCTCAGGGTGGGCGAACACCGACCGAGGTGGCTCCTCGGATCGGTGATAGGAGGAATATAACAGGAAATTCCCATGACCATCTCGTTGGGTCTCATGACCGGTGATCATTACGCAGTCAGGTCTGGGGATCGGCGACATGATGATCATGGGAAGGGAGTGGCCACCCATTCACAACAACGTTCGCCGGGGCACTCCGCACGCCATTCCCAACAGCGTTCGCCGGGGCACTCTGCATATCATTCCCGACAGCACTCGCCGAGGCATTCTGCGGGACCGTCCCAAGCGCACGAGGATAGCCAGGGGCTGCTCCCTGATGAGAGGTGCAAAGTTAGTAGCGGGGGTGGAACCTTGACTGTAGTACACGCAACTCAAGTCTGGGCCAATCAACAGCTTCAGCGAATTGGAGCGTTCTTTCACATCTCGGTTTGTCGCGAGCAATCGACGGCCGAAGTCTATTGAAGCTTTAACGGACTTAAGGTGGAAGGTCGGCGAGTCGCTGAAGGATTAGTCGGACCGTTTCTACAATGTCTACAACTTGGTCGAAAGTTGTGACTAGAAGACTGCCGACACATCTTTTAAGTATGGCCTTGATAAAACTTTCGATCTTTCCAAAGAATCGATGCTTCGGCCACCGAGCAATATGTCGGACCAAATGCACATCGTTGCCCGTTATATCGAGCTCGAGGAATATATCGGGGGCTCTGGTGTTGCAGAGGTCGTCGACCCGACCAAATCGGCGGCGAAGGAAGTGAAGAAGCAAGTCAACACCGTTGCCAAGAAGGAGGGCACCGGAGTTGGCGGCAATAGGGGAGGCGGCAAGACGTAGGACCGACCGTCGAGCGATGGACAGGACCACCTTGCCATCACCACCTATTTCAGAGAACCCATCTTTCGTATGCTCCGGGAGTGTGGGTGGCTGCCTGGATTCTAGTGGCCAACAGGAGCAGCGGAGAAGTTAGGGATCGCTGATGGGCGCGAGCCGAACCAACGTGTATACTGTTCATTCCACAATGAACAGGGTCACTATACGACGGCATGTTAGCCGTTTAAGCTCTATCTCGAAGAGCTCGTCCAGCAAGGGAGGATGGACCTGTGGATCGACCAGACCAAGTCACCGGACGCAGGGGTCTAGCCACGGGCCTGGGTTCTGGATGGCGTGGTACAATGCATCCACGGTCCAATGGGCCAAAACTGGGCCAATGAGCTTCATAGAGAGCTATATCAGCCTTCTCCTTCTGAGGTGATGGTGATACATCCGTTGTAACACCCGTTCCGAGCATGCACGTGCATCGCATATGACATTTAACTTTATGTTGCATAGGTCATGTTATTTGATTCACGTGTTGTGTTATCATTCTCATATCATTCATTAATTGTCTAGCGATACATGATTAAATTTGAGGGTTTAATTAAGTTAATTGAAAGGGATTGGTCTTGGTAGGAGGAATGAAGGGTAAAGATGAGTTATGGCTCATTTGAACCCATACACCCAACCTCATGGGATAATCTTTCTCTTGATAAAGCTTCTACGTTATTTCATCGTTTCCTCCGTCCCACCGTTTTCTGTATAACATAGAGAGAGAGAGAGAGAGAGAGAGAGAGAGAGAGAGAAGAAGAAGAAGAAGAAGGGGAAAGAATTGGGGAAACTAATTGAAGGTAAACCCTATCTTACACCTAATTTATGTTTTGGGTATTGATCAAACATGTATATACCTGCATATTTGTGTAGTTTAAATCATAATTAGGTCATAGGAGAATGGATTTTATCCTAGCAAATTCGTTTGGCTTATGGGCATGTCAATTAGAGCTTGAACATGATTGAATCTGTCATGTTCTTAACAAATTTTTCTCGCTGACTTGCCGACCTTGCAATTTTCTGGTATTTTTATCGGAGCTGGATATACATGTCTAGTTTATTGTGTAAAATTTTTAGAATTAATTTCCAAGAGAGGAAGAAGTTAAAAATCATGCACCGAACTGTTGCTGTGAAACTTGCAGTGCTGACTGAACCGACACAAGTTGGGAAAATAGTCATATCTCCTAGCTCGGGACTCAAAAACACATTCCGCTTGCTTTACTGAAAACTAGACATATAGAGCTTTCCAACGATGCAACCCATGCACTGTGGTTATGCCTGAGCAATAACAAATTTGATGTTAAATTTGACCCAAAATCTGTCTCTGCACCAGTTTTAGTATTATGTTAAGTTATAATCGCAAGGCCGTAATAAGGTTACCCGAACTCCGTTTTTGATGAATGACCTATCGATTCGAAGAGGAAGAAGTTTACTTTTCAACGGGTTAAGTGACATTCTTAAAATTCATGATTATGTATTGGATATGGTCAGAACAGTACACGTTGGCCATAGACTAAGCATTATTCTTGGGAATTCTTATATCAAATCTCATTGAATCATCTTTGGAGTATTGAAACACATCATCCATCATTTTTATTGCATTGGTCTCATTCAGTATCATACTGGGGATGGAGATTAAAAATAAGATCATATGCTAGACTTATGATATTATTTTAGAGCATGAGTTATACGAGTGTGCTGTTTCATTGAAGTGGCTAGCTAATATTAACCTTTTACTTTTTCTGCAAATGTTGAAATATTTTGACGATTGTGGATATGGATCAAGTTACTTGAAACATGTTTTCATTTCAAGAGCATGTCATAGCTGTAATGTTGGTTGGATTTGTTTTCTTCTTGATGTACACAAGAAAGGTATAAATTGTCTGTTTGCTATACACAAACAAGGTATAAATTGTTGGAAGTACCCTGTTCATAGGGTCACGATACCGTCATAACTCCTGGTTGCGAAGGAAGCAACCCTATGGCTTCTTGAAATATTGTTGCTTACTTAATTGTTTGTGAAAAATAGTATGTTTCTTGCTAAATATGATTAGAAGCATTACTCGATCCATGTTTGTTCTTGTAAACCGTTTTATGCTTTCCGTTTGAATGAAGCAGTAACACTCCCTCCCTTTTCAGGTGACTGAAGTAGAGTTTTGGTCCACTACTGGTCTGACAGGCTGTAGGAGTGGAGCTGAGGGTCGACTTGGTGTCCTTTTGGCATAGTACATATTATGATATAAATTTTTGAAGAGTTGTTGTAGCTTATGTGGATGTGAACTCATCTTGTATAGTTCTCTTGTAAACTTTATTTTGGAAGCCAGATGTAATCTACTTAGTCGACTTTGTCTTGCGTTTATGGAATGAATCTTATTAAGGTTGATACTTAGCTTTCATTGAGACAGTTTATGTTGATCCTCCTTGAGCGGGTCGTTACAGTTGGTATCAGAGCATAGGTTGTAAATTCTGTAGACTAGCCGTGTTTAGACTAGTGGTGGACCATAGGGTGTTTGTCTTGTGTTCGTGAGGATGGGAAGGAAAAGAATGATCATGAAACATGTCATGCATTTACTTTTGTTATTTGAGATGTTATTTGATGAATTTTTGCATATCTAGTTATGGACCGCGATGGTCAACATGATAATGCTCGAGGGGGAGATCCTAGTAATGCACAAAATCAGCCAACCATGGACGGTAGATTATTTGATGCGATAGTACAGTTAACAACTCAACAGGCAAGATATTTCGAGTCTCAGGCAGCGGCACAAGCGAGTTTTTTGGGGGCACGCACTGAGCGGGACACCATATATAGTCGGTTTAAAAAGCTTGGGCCTATAGAGTTTGATGGACCGCCTAACCCTCTTGATGCCGAGGAATGGATGAAAAAGTTAGAGGAAATCTTTCAGATAATGGCTGTGACGGATGAACAAAAGGTTTTGTTGGCTGTTAAAAGGCGATGCTCGACGTTGGTGGGAGGTTACCAAACAAAGATTGTCTGCACCAATGGCAAATTCTGAAAATAATGATGCTCCTCCTATACCTACAGTTATCACTTGGGCTATGTTCACCAAAGCTTTCCATGAAAAGTATTTCCCAAGGAGTTACCAAATGGGTCAGAGGCGGAAATTTATGAGGTAGGAGTAGGGGAAGATGACGGTAGCAGAGTATGAAGCTCGGTTTACAAGCTTATCACATTTTGCTTTGAATCTTGTTAGCACGGACGAGGACAAGTGCAGAATGTTTGAGGATGGGTTGAATATAGAACTTCGGCCTTATGTGGTAAGTCAACGGTTAAATAATTTTGCGGATATGATCGAAGTGGCAATAAATTTTGAGCGGGATTTGGGGTTATTGAATGAACAATGGGAGTAGAATAAGAAAAGCAAAACTGAATCTACATCAGGTGGAAGGAACTTTGGCCAACAATCTACAAATAAAGGGAGAGGAACTTCTATTTTTCAGAGCCGAGGTAGGAGTCAATCTCGGGGATTCCAATTTGGGCAGCGAGCAAATGTGTCAAAGCAACAAAGTCAGACGGGTTCTACTTTTTCTAGTGGTTGCAGCAATGCCCTTACATGTCATAGGTGTGGATCACCTGATCATTTTGTTCGAGATTGTCCCGAACCAGAATCATTCCGTAGGTGTTTTAGATGTGGGGATCCGGGACATTTGGCTCTAAGCTGTCCCAGAACATCAAAATCTGCTTCATCTTCGGGTAGCGTTCAGATGGGTAAAGGTACTTCTCAGGGTAAAAATCAAAGCCGTGGTGGTGGTTCAGTTGGTAGACCTAAAGCACAAGGGAGAATCTTTGCTATGAATCGACAAGATGCATTTGCAACTCCAGATGTTGTCACAGGTATGCTCACTATTTTTGGTAAAGAAGCGCGTATTTTGATTGATTCTGGATCAACGCATTCATTCATAGCATTGTCATTTACAAAGCATGTTGACCGACCCCCAAGTCCACTAGAATATACTATGGCCATTTCCACTCATGCGGGAGAGACTCTATTAACTAGAGTTATATATCGGGACTATAAATTTCGAATGGGAGATAGGGAGTTGTCAGTTGATTTGATGCCATTGAATATCACAGATTTCGACGTAATCCTTGGTATGGATTGGTTATCTGCATATCATGCCTCTATTGATTGTTTCCGAAAAGAAGTAACATTGCAGATTCCAAATAAACCACAACTAAAATTCCATGGGGATAGAACGTCTGCTCGTATAATTTCTGTAATGAAGGCCGAGAAGTTGTTGAAAAAGGGTTGTCAAGGATTCCTTGCACATATTGTTGACAGTAGCAAAAGTACACCGTGGGTGGAGGATATACCAATAGTTTGTGAGTTTCCTGATGTATTTCCCAAGGAATTACCAGGGTTGCCAATGGACCGAGAAGTTGAGTTCTCTATTGAGCTTCTGCCAGGTACACAACCAATTTCAATTGCACCTTATCGTATGGCTCCTGCAGAATTAAAGGAATTGAAAATCCAATTGGAAGATCTATTGGAACGAGGATTTATTAGACCTAATATTTTTCCGTGGGGTGCTCCAGTTTTGTTTGTTAAAAAGAAAGATGGTACGATGCGGATGTGTATTGACTACCGTTAGTTGAACAAGGTGACCATCCGAAACAAATATCCTTTACCGCGTATTGATGATTTGTTTGATCAATTGCAAGGGGCGACAGTATTCTCTAAAATTGATCTTAGATCGAGATATCATCAGTTAAAAACAAAGGAGGAGGATGTTCCGAAGACTGCTTTTCGTACAAGGTATGGCCATTATGAATTCCTTGTTATGCCATTTGGTCTAACGAATGCCCCCAGCTACTTTTATGGATTTGATGAATCGAGTGTTTCAGCCATATCTTGACTCCTTTGTGATAGTATTTATTGATGATATTCTTATCTATTCTCGAAGTAAAGAGGAACATGCAAGTCATCTTCAAATCGCATAACAAACTCTACGTGAAAATAAGTTATATGGAAAGTTAAGTAAATGCGATTTTTGGCTAGACTCTGTTGTGTTTTTGGGACATGTTATATCAGGGGATGGAATTTCTGTTGATCCTAAAAAGATAGAGGCAGTTACCAATTGGGAGAGGCCGACTAATGTGACGGAAGTTCACAGTTTCTTGGGTTTGGCTGGTTATTACCGCAGGTTTGTTCAAGGATTTTCTTCTATTGTTGTTCCTTTGACCCGATTAACTCGAAAAGGGGTAAAATTTGTGTGGTCTGAAGATTGTGAAAACAGTTTTCAGGAGCTAAATAAAAGGTTGACTACTGCACCAGTATTATCTATTCCTTCAGGTAATGATGGGTTTGTTATTTATAGCGATGCTTTTAGACAAGGATTGGGTTGTGTTTTGATGCAGCGTGACAAAGTAATTGCATATGCCTCTAGACAACTGAAACCTCATGAACATAATTATCCCACCCATGATCTAGAATTGGCTGCTATTGTTTTTGCATTAAAGTTGTGGAGGCATTACTTGTATGGGGTAACATGTGAAGTCTACACCGACCATCAATGCTTGAAATATCTGTTCACACAACGGGAGCTGAACTTGAGACAACGTAGATGGATGGAGTTAGTGAAAGACTATGACTGCACAATTCAGTATCATCCGGGTAAAGCCAATGTAGTAGCTGATGCTTTGAGTAGGAAATCTACGGGCACTTTGGCTTCTTTGCGGGCATACAAGAGAATTTACTTGCTGATCTACGTTCCTTGCGGGTAAAACTTTCCGTTAATGGAACAGTTCTACTAGCTAGCCTTACTTTAAAACCCCTTTTGGTAGATCATATTCGAGAAATGCAACAATCGGATGAGAATTTGGAAGAGATTAAGAAAAAGGTTAGAAAAGGAAAGTAGAAGGACTTTGATGTGAGATAAAAATATTTTGTATTTTGGGAACCGGTTATGTGTACCTAATGATCCGTCTTTGAAAAGAGAAATTCTTGAGGAGGCTCATAGTAGCGCATATGCTATGCATCCTGGCAGTACCAAAATGTATCGTGACCTTCGAGAGAATTATTGGTGGGCTGGTATGAAGCGTGAAATAGCTAAATTTGTATTCGAGTGTTTGGTATGCCAACAAGTGAAGATAGAACATCAACATCCTGCAGGTTTGTTGCAACCTCTTTCTATTCCGGAATGGAAATGGGAACATATCACTATGGATTTTGTCCTAGGATTACCTCGAACCAAAACAGGAAATGATAGTATATGGGTAATCGTAGATAGACTAACTAAATCTGCACATTTCTTAGCCGTTAAAAGCACATATTCATTAGATAAACTTGCTAGCATATATATGAATGAAATTGTTCGACTACATGGCGCTCCAGTTTCTATTATTTCGGACAGAGATCCTAGATTCACTTCACGATTTTGGCCCAGACTTCAAAATGCTATGGGTACTTCTCTGAAATTTAGTATAGCATTTCATCCTCAAACTGATGGACAGTCCAAGCGTACAATCCAAACTTTGTAAGATATGTTGCGAGCATGTGTACTTGATTTCCAGGGTAGTTGGGATCAATATTTGTCTCTTATTGAATTTGCATATAACAATAGTTATTAGTCAAGCATTGGCATGGCACCATATGAAGCATTGTATGGCAAAAAATGTAGGACTCCAATGTGTTGGGATGAGGTGGGTGAAAGGAAGTTGGTAAGAGAAGAGGAGTTTCTAGGTCCAGAATTAGTAAAAGTTACTATTGATAAGGTGAAAGTGATTCAAGAACAGCTGAAGGTAGAGCAAAGTCGACAAAAAAGTTACACTGATACAAGACGAAGAGACTTGGAGTTTAATGTGGGCGATCAAGTATTTGTTCGAGTGTCACCATGGAAAGGGGTGTTGAGATTTGGTAAAAACGGTAAATTAAGTCCAAGATATATCGGGCCTTATGAGATTGTAAAACGGGTGGGTTCGACAGCGTATCAGCTAGATTTACCTTCAGAATTGGCTAAGATGCACGATGTTTTTCATGTATCCATGCTTCGTAAGTGCAAAGGAGATTCATTTAATGTGGTTCCTCAAACGGTGGAATTGAAAGACGATATGACCTACGTGGAACAACCAATTCAGATTTTGGATCACAAGGAACAAGTCCTTCGTAACAAAACCATATCGCTAGTGAAGGTATTGTGGAGGAGTCGTTCAACGGAGTATGCAACGTGGGAAGCTAAAACTAACAAGCGGAAGCAATATCCTCATTTATTTGGACAAGGTAAGTAAATTTTGGGGACGAAATTTTATTAGGAGGGGAGAATTGTAACACCCGTTCCGAGCATGCACGTGCATCGCATATAACATTTAACTTTATGTTGCATAGGTCATGCTATTTGATTCATGTGTTGTGCTATCATTCTCATATCATTCATTAATTGTCTAGCGATACATGATTAAATTTGAGGGTTTAATTAAGTTAATTAAAAGGGATTGGTCTTGGTAGGAGGAATGAAGGGTAAAGATGAGTTATGGCCCATTTGAACCCATACACCCAACTTCATGGGTTAATCTTTCTCTTGATAAACCTTCTACGTTATTTCATCGTTTCCTCCGCCCCACCGTTTACTGTATAACGTAGAGAGAGAGAGAGAGAGAGAGAGAAGAAGAAGAAGAAGAAGAAGAAGAAGAAGAAGAAGAAGAAAGGGAAAGAATTGGGGAAACTAATTGAAGGTAAACCCTATCTTACACCTAATTTATGTTTTGGGTATTGATCAAACATGTATATACCTGCATATTTGTGTAGTTTAAATCCTAATTAGGTCATAGGAGAATGGATTTTATCCTAGCAAATTTGTTTGGCTTATGGGCATGTCAATTAGAGCTTGAACATGATTGAATCTGTCATGTTCTTAACGAATTTTTCTCGCTGACTTGCCGACCTTGAAATTTTCTGGTATTTTTACTGGAGATGGATATACATGTCTGGTTTTTAGAATTAATTTCAAAGAGAGGAAGAAGTTAAAAATCATGCACCGAACTATTGCTGTGAAACTTGCAGTGCTGACTGCACCGACACAAGTTGGGAAAACAGTCATAATGAAACAGCACACTCGTATAACTCATGCTCTAACTTATGTTATAATGCAAGTAAAATGCATCAATAAGTCTATCATATGATCTTATTTTTAATCTCCATCCCTAGTATGATACTGAATGAGACCAATGCAATAAAAATGATGGATGATGTGTTTCAATGCTCCAAAGATGATTCAATGAGATTTGATACAAGAATTCCCAAGAATAAGGCTTAGTCCATGGCCAAAGTGTACTGTTCTGACCATATTCAATACATAATCATGAATTTTAAGAATGTCACTTAACCCGTTGAAAAGTAAACTTCTTCCTCTTCGAATCGACTGGTCATTCATCAAAAACAGAGTTCGGGTAACCTTATTACGGCCTCGCGATTATAACTTAACATAATACTAAAACTAGTGCAAAGACTGATTTTGGGTCAACTTTAACATCAAATTTGTTATTGCTCAGGCATAACCACAGTGCACGGGTTGTATCGTTGGAAAGCTCTATATGTCTAGTTTTCAGCAAAGCAAGAGGAATGTGTAGAAAGGTATAAATTGTCTGTTTGCTATACACAAACAGGGTATAAATTGTTGGAAGTACCCTGTTCACAGGGTCACGGTACCGTCATAACTCCTGGTTGCGAGGGAAGCAACCCTATGGCTTCTTGAAATATTGTTGCTTACTTAATTGTTTGTGAAAAATAGTATGTTTCTTGTTAAATATGATTAGAAGCATTACTCGATCCATGTTTGTTCTTGTAAACCGTTTTATGCTTTCCGTTTGAATGAAGCAGTAACACTCACTCCCCTTTCAGGTGACTGAAATAGAGTTTTGGTCCACTACTGGTCTGACAGGCTGTAGGAGTGGAGTTGAGGGTCGACTTGGTGTCCTTTTGGCATAGTACATATTATGATATAAATTTTTGGAGAGTTGTTGTAGCTTATGTGGATGTGAACTCATCTTGTATAGTTCTCTTGTAAACTTTATTTTGGAAGCCGGATGTAATCTACTTAGTCGACTTTGTCTTGCGTTTATGGAATGAATCTTATTAAGGTTGATACTTAGCTTTCATTGAGATAGTTTATGTTGATCCTCCTTGAGCGGGTCGTTACATCCGTCTTCAAAACGTAAGATGGATGCTCGACACACGTGGGAGATCACCTTCATCGAGCAGTATATGGAAGGGGTATGTTTTCCCCATAATAATGCACTGGTCTTCTCAATTCCCTTCCAACGAAACATGGTTCGCTGAGTGTTGGTCGATCCAGGTAGCTCGGCAGAGATTCTGTACTACTCGGCGTTCAAGGCCCTTGGCATTTCCAAGGATCAATTGTCTCCAGTGGACGCCCCCTTAGTTGGCTTTACTGGGATTCCGGTCTACCCGGTCGGCAAGATCGTGCTCCCGGTCTTTGCCGGTATGGTGCAGCTAGATATGGATTTCATCGTAGTTAATTCGCCGAGCCCCTACAACGCCATCCTGGATCGCAACTAGTTGCACGGCATGAAGGCTGTTGTATCCACACTCCACCAACCTGGTACCCAAGGAGGAAGGAGCTGTTGTGGGTCTCCTTAATCCCTCTAAGCTCCCCCTCCTTGAAGGCATTCTTCACCAGTCCCTCCCTCAACCTGCTTCTTGTAGTGCTCCTCGGCCTCGTTGTAACCAGCATCACCGGCTTCCTCCAGTAGCTTCGGCAGATCCTCCTCCGAACGCTTCTTTTCCTCCAGCAGCCGGTCTCGCTCGGCCTTGAGGTCTTGGACCTCGATCAGCAATCGGTCCCTCTCCTTCAGCACAACCGCCGCCTCCGCAACCTTCCCCTCCAGCTTCTCGACCTCTACGGCGGCCGTCTGTGCCTCCTCCCTCCGGACCTTGAGCTCCCCCCTGAGCCATTTTCTAGTCTCGAAGAGGAAGCCCATATCGCTGTAGGCCCGGATGGCACACTGCCCGGCTTGTAATAGGATAAAAGGTGAGCATCTGGAAAGGATATTCTGAAGGAAATTCAAAAGTAATGAAGTGAGATATACCTTTGCGATAAGGAGGCACAGCTTGGCAATGTTAGGGGGCCCTCCCCCCTTGCAGATTTTCCATGTCTTTAGGGAGGGCCACTCCCTTGAGAAGGGACATAGCCAGGAGCGGGTTATCCGCCAAGCTGTCATCGGCGGTGATCACATGCCCATCCAGGCATTCAAAGTCCGACACAAAGAGGGCTGGGGACTCAGTTGGCTCAGTCATGTCAGCCGCGGCGTGGCTAGCCCCGATGACCTCCACGTCATCCTCAGCAATCTTGGCCCTTCAATCTACCTCCTCACCGACCGAGCTGCTCTGTCTTCGGCGGCTTAACCGCGGGGGCTAGGAGTTGACAGCTATAGGGGGCTACTCCTGTTGCTCCAGCTGTTCAACTGGGTTCTGCTCCGGCTGCTCCTGTCTGATAGGCAGGCCAGAGGTGGAGAGATCCTGGGCAGTGTATTGGTGCTGAAGTGCCTCCCCGGCAACGGTGGCGAGGTCCACTGTCTTCCTAACCATCTTGCTCTTGTCCTTTAGGGGAGCGAAGCTGTGGTAGGTGGGTTCATAGCCGAGCAAGGTCGGTGCATCCCAGTCAGCACACCGAAGGAGAGCAATCAAGTTCAGCCACCTACCGAAGATGAGGAGTCCCTTGGTTGGTGCGGAGCAGTCTGCATATAAAAGAAAAGTGTAAGTACGGTGCAATGTTGTAAAAAAAAGAATGAAGGCAAGTGAAGATGTAAGAAGCAATACCGGGGGTGTCCCTGTTGCCAGGGAATCCTCGAACTCAAGGGACTCTGTAGGGCCTCTCTAGCGCCGTGCCCGTTCTGGTGGGGAAAGGAAAGTCGAGGAGAGGGTTTATCGGGCCCCATTCAAAGTTCCCGGATACCCTCACCAGGACGTTTCCCTATTTCTCGGTGTCATAGAGGCAGTCCACCAGGTGGTCGAAGAACTGCCGAGTGGTCAGGTAGTATTTGTCATGTTTTGGGTTCCTTGATACCACGTGCATTAGCATCAAGTCACCCAACATGAAGGGCAGGTGGTTCAGCTCGGCCAACTTCATCGTCGAGCAAAGGATGCGCCAGCTGTTCATCGAAACCTGGATTGGGTAGAGGTTGTACAAATCCAGGAAGTAACGGAGGAAGGGGCTCATCGGGAACCTTACCCCTCCCTCGGTGATGGCGTAGAGTGGGAGGAGGATGAAGTCTTCATCGAAGGTGATTCTGTCGCCGGTCACCCTCTTCACTAGTATGTCGTCCGGGATCTTGTACTTCACCCGGAACTCGCTGGTGAAGCCCCCTGGTCCGTCACCATAGAGGTGGTTGTACGGCATGGGTCCGAGGCCAGTTGGCAAAGGGGGGATGAGATTGATGTCCTTCGGCGGCTTTGGTGGAGCACCTGTGATGAGCACCCAATATTGTAGATATTTGGTGCGACTAGTCCTGTTTTATGTTGTTTTATCTTACGTTTATTTAGCTTTTATAGTGATATTGCACGTAAGGTGTGTTTTTAGTGTTTTCAGGTAAAACATGTAAATAAGGCGCATTTCAACGTCATGCATGGCCCAAGTGCTTCCAAGTACCCGAAGACCCTGTCGGCCCCTTAAAATCTGTCTAAGTATGGAAAAATGACTTTTTGAAAAAGTATCGATTTTCGAGATAAAAATGGCGGTAATTGATCTTTGAATTTTTCTAAGAGTAACTGCAAAGTTGCAAGGTTTTATTTGAAGAGCAAGGCCATGTTTTGAGCCATTTCCTTTAGAGAAAAATGTGCAGTTTTCCATTTTACACTAAGTGGGGGGTTGACATTTTGATATAATTGGAATCTTGAAATTCTGGTAATGCCATTGTTTTCAAATGGGGGGTACTTTCTTATTTTCATTAAATAAATTAAAGTAAATAAAAGGTAAAAGAAAGGTTTAAAATGTAGTCTTTACTTAAGTTTAAAGAATGAAAATAAGATGCTGAGGAGCTGTGAAGTTGCTGAGAGCTATTTGCTGAAGCTGAAGCCTTAACCTGGAATCTGAAGTTTTTGAAGAGTGTTATCGATAACATCCTCAATGGTATCGATACCATTTGACCCATTTTGGTCCAGAAGTTGTCCACACGCAAGGGTATCGATTCCTTTTGCCAATGGTATCGATACCAGCCAGCTACGGGGAAATTCGGTCTGAGGTTATCGATACCTTTCTTGATAGGTATCGATAACAATTGTCTCCTGTAGGTATTTTTGTTGCTTTTTCAGACTTTCCACTTATGAAAACTTTCTTTTAATAGGTACTCCCTCCGTCCCTTTATTATTGTCCAGTATTCCATTTTGGGCTGTCCCTTAATAAGTGTCTATTTTGTAAAGTTAGTGGGTAAAAATTTGTGAATTGTCTATTTTGTCCCTAAAAGTATATTCCATTTTGAAAAGTTAGTGAGTAAAAGTGTAATGATGATGGGTTAGTAGGGAAAGTGGAGGAAAAAGTTGATGTGAAAGGTATAATGATGATGTCTTTTTAATAAGTTGGAGTTACGAAGCAGGACATTTAAAAAGGGACGGAGGGAGTAGCTTTTTGGGGTTTTGGTGACTTTTGTAGGGAGAGAGAGAGCCATTGTGTATAAATAGGGATCTCCATTACAATGTTTGGTAGCTAGTTCAATATATCACTTTAAGTCTTTTAGTTTTATAACTCCATTAATGGCTTTCAAGTTTCTTAAGTTCATTTCTTGAAGAACGCTAGTAAGTACTTCTAGTTTGTTAATTTCTCGTTTAATAAAGTCGTTTGTAAGGACTAGATCCGTGGTAATATCAAGTTTATTTTCATTTCTATCGATTAATCATGTTTTCTTCCTTAAGCATGCTTTCTAGTCTTTTAGCTATGAGTGAGTAGTTACTTGGCTAAGTCTCGGGGTAATCTTTCTCAATGACTTAAGTGGTTATTTGGTTCTCAAACCTTCGGGCTTAAAATCATGGTTTTCGGAATTGAACTAACCTAGTCATTTTGGTCTAAGCGAGGGGTGTTCACTCCTTAGTAAGTCGTTTAGTCAAGCAGTCTTGGCAAGAGACGTACCGAGGGCTCGTGGCCTCCTACATGTTAGATACATTAGCAAAAATAGGTTGGCTTAGTTCCATTTAATCACATCTTTTGATAAACGTAGTCGTTAAAGCTAAATCTTCCAAGCATGAGCACGCGGTCGTGACTCTCGTTTGAGTTACAATTGAGAACCGGTAATGGCCTTTGTCAAGGAATAGATGATCCCTAGACTTGCCTCTTTTAGTTTATAAAGCTCTTTTCTAGTCTTTTTCATTAGCATTTCCACTGTTTAAAGCAAAACCAAGTTGGCCGTTTTAAACACCGAAATCCACCTAGATAGTAATCCTATAGAAGTCCAAACACCAAGTACAGCCGGGCTATATCGACCAGCAGAACCGTCAGCCACCGAGCCACTCCTGCTCCTTGACTTGGAGAGGAAGTCAGGTAGAGACAAATAGGTGTGACAGGTGACGTGGCACAGTTTCCTCAATTGCACGATCGGATCATGGAGATCGTGCCAGGGCTTAGACTGCGGACCTGATTTGGCGCCACGATTGACGAGCCAATCACCGAGCGCGTGGTGCATACGCGTGGGTTGGTCTCCATGTTTCCTTTGCCTATAAAAGGAGTAATCCCCTTTAAGAGTAAGGTATTGAATTCTTCCTCCGAAACCCTACACACTATCTTAACAAGCTCTTCTTCTCTATACTTACGTGATCGTCAGAGTGCCTATCCCGGACTCCCCACAATTCGGGTTTGGGCACTAACGCGGGTGTTACTCGTGCAGGTCACAACCACACCCAAGAAATATCAACCTAGCCACCATTCCATCCAAGATTTGACTGGAGAAAGCACAGCACCACATAAATGAATAACAGATTACAAAGCACATATACAGAATACGAAATAAATTGAGATTTGTAACACCGAACCGAGCCCTGTATCAGTCTTCTTAAAACATATTCACCGCCTTACCGTTGGGTGTTTGAGGTTGACCGGCGTCTATCTCCCAGGATAGAACAGTTAGACTACGGCTATCGAAACACCACCAGAAAGCCGCCTTGGCGAATTGAATGCTATGTCTGTCTCTCTCTCACACAAGAACGCTATCAAAATGGACTTTTGTATTTCATGGAACTCGTACATAATGAAGAATGAGATGCCCAATTTATACATCTCTGGTAGCTATTGTAACAGCCAGAATATTAAATTTGGGGCCTTGAATACCCAGCAATGAATGGGGGAAAACTGCTGAATAGCCAAATGAATTCTACCATAAACCATACATAATGGGGTATAAACCAGCTGATAACGGCTGGGATTTTGAGGGATTCGTCCAGATACAATGAACCCGAAAGAGGGACCCTTCGATTGCCTTGATGACCCTCTATGTGCCTAAAATAGAATAATGGACTCTAAAAAATGGGACGAAGGGAGTACTTTTTTTAGTTTCGTTTCTTGTAAATGTGAAGGCATAAGAACTCAATTGGGACCTTTATAAACTCAATCAGGACCTCTCCATGCCCACAATATTATTATCGTAATCGTTATTATACTAATGGAATGATCTTGTTCGTCAAAGAAAGTGGTTGTGATAATAACTCCAACCATATTTCTAGCCATTGATTCGTTTTCTGTTTTGGGTTACCGATTAAGAAAGTACACCATAAAATACAATAATGCCCTACAAAATTAGGTAGGCACAACCAAAATCCACTTTTTATACTCTACTCAATGCATTTCCAAGTAATACTAAAGTAATAGAAGTTTCACGAACCTTACTGTTTTAGGTTGCTGACCAATTGCCATAGTAGTACTAACCTTTATCTTTTCTTTCATTTTTTGGCTAGATAGTAGCCGTAGTCCTTAATCACCTGTTTTTGCACCTAACCTCTATACCTTATGTTCGTTTTTTCTTTACCCCACATTTCTAAGTTCATTAATGAGATTAGATTAATTATCACACCTGTATAACTTCACTATCAAATGATACTACACGTATTTTTTCTTGCATTAGGTCTCTTTCATTTTTAATCAGACATCTGAGCCAGTTTGCACGCACTTCGACTTATTCCGGGACCCTGAAGTAACGATTGTACAAACCTCCAAAGACCCCAAGATTTGGAATGTGTTGGCTCTGTGGAATTTTTTATGGCACTTTTTTTCCTCAACCAGAGTTAACTGGTGTGTGGCCCGTGATCCTCCGGTCCTCGATCCTTCGTAGGTGGTTCGATGGTGGGTTAGCTTTCTTCTCCTAGCCTGCACAAGGAACGCACGACTAAGACCTGGCCGGGGGTTGTCCCGGCAAGGCCCTCCGGCGAGAGGATGAGTATAGCGCAGAGAGGAAGCAGAAAGCTCTGGAGAGGGAGTAAGTGTGAGTATTCAGTAGCGTGTACCTGTTAGGATTACCATCTGTAGGTATTTATAGTGCCTTCTGACTTGCCCTCCAAGTACCATCGCGTGCCTTCCACGGGCCAAGTGACATCATAATGACGTCGAGAAATAGATCTGATAACCGTTTCCAGGGCTGAGCTGGCACACCCATGTGCGCCCGTGATCATCTTCTGTTGTAACCGCTTCTGCACGTGGCAGGACGCGTGGCTTTACAGTCAGCCGCCGTCGGCTGCATGCCGTGCTCTGAAGGTAGCCGACCGCGGGAACCGCCGAGCAGAGCCATGCGTTCAATGAAGGAGGTAACGTCGCCGCGGACTCCGTCGACGGCACAATCCGAGCGCGGGTCTGCCCGCTGCCGAGCCTGAGGCGAACCGGATATACACGACGAGTCATTGTCGGCTTGCCGCGCACGAGGCCTGCGATCGGACCACGGCAGGTATGGTCCGCGTCATGCGAACAAACCATGTTCGGCCCGCTACAATAGCCCCTCAATTCCTGCCGATGCTGTACGCATGGTAGGGATTGAAGTTGAGCCTTAGGCCGAACTCGTCAAACCGCCGAGCGTACATTTGTTTGATGAAGATAAGTTCCAGCCGAGCCTGAACCGTTTCATCCTCAGGAGTAGTCTCGACCGTCGATGAAGTACTCCAATGCTTGGACGCCAGATGTCACCTTGTGGCTGGGTACGGCAGGCGGGAGGTGGGCTGGCAAGCCCTGCAAACCGTCCCGTCAGTGCCACGTGTCATGCGCTGGGTGGCCAAAAGTTCGGCGGAGTAATGATGGGCGGGAATTTCGATTTCCCAGCCCTAATTCTATAAAAGGAGCGGAGTGAGGAGAGAGAAAGTCACATGCCCTCTCTCTCTAGAACTCCATCGCCAGAGCTTCGAAGCCCAACGGTTCGTCTTCTGGTCGTGATTCCCAGCGATTGAGCTATTAGATCTCGCTGAAAGTTACAGGTATGTGCTCGATTCTTGCCCCTCTTTACTTTTCTGTAATTTTTCTGCATTCTCTAGTTTACTTTCTGGGTTTTTGGGGTGTTTTCTGTTCTGAGTGAATAGTGCTTTACTGGAGATGGACGGACTGTTCATCTCCATCTTCAACGTGTTCTTCCGAGCACAGAACGTTCATGGTGTCAGGGCTTTGGCCGACGATGGGGTTGGCCGAGCCCCAATTCTTGATGTTTTGTAGGATCAGACCGAACACAGATTTGGCCGAACCTTTGGAAACGATGATGGGGTGGGCCAATTAGGATGCCGAGCGTAGTGAGATCCTTGCTTTCTAGCAGATGCCGAGGTCTCATGTTTTTGTTTCTGCCTTTGTTAGGTCTGGCTCACCCAGTCATCATCATTTCATCCGACTCTGAGAATTCAGAGGACGACTCCGCCGACCTCGTGATCCGGAAATACGTAGAGAGATACAGAAGCCGACGTCGATCTTCCTCCATAGACTCAAACATGTCGGACTCTGGTGATTCAAATGCCGAGCGCGACCATGAGTACGGCGGTTTTAATACCGAACCGGAGATAACCTTTTCTACCAGCACAGAGTCTGAAGCCGAGCATGAGCTTGGGGCCGAGGTTGAATCCAGACTTCGTTCTCAGGCCGGGGCCACGACCTCTTCCCGTTCCGCTCCCGTTGAGACGTCTTCCGACAATAGGGAGTTTACCGACTTATTCGAGAGGGGGCAGGTCTGTCCACACGCCCATTACTTCAGCGGACGTCCCGATGAGTATGATAATTTCTGCCGAACATACCACATCCCGGCCGACGTCGTAGTCCACCAGGTAGCCAGCAATAGGATAAGGGATAAAAGGGAAGACCGTCCCGAGCATATAACGGTTCCTCTGATGGCCATCTGCGAGGCCGAGCTCCGTTTCCCACTTCATCCTTTTCTGAGGGACCTACTGGCCAGGTTCGGCATAGTACCCCATTTCTTTGCCATCAATAGTTATAGGATAGTGATGTCCATAATTAAGCTGAAAGAGCTACACAACCTCGAGTTCACCGTGGCCGACCTCTTTCACACGTACATCATGTCCAGGCACGGCGGGACCGAGCGCAGGTACCTGTCCACACGCAGTGGCAAAGAGCCCCTGATAGATGGGCTTCCTGACACCGACAAGTGGGCTAACTTCTATGTTGAAGTTAGCGGGAATTATGAGTTCGGCGATCAGTCGGTACGGCTACACTCTGTGCCGAAGATAAAAGACTTTCGAGGTTGGGTTTTAATTTTCTTTACGTCGCCGAGTATGGCTTATTTCTTCTTTGTGTCGTTTTGAGTATTCTGAAGATATCCTCTCCTTGCAGATAACCGAGCAATCACCAAGACACAGCATTCTTTGTCAGTTGAGGCAAACGTTGAGACGTTGAGGGCTCAAATTTGTCGTGACGCGCCGACGCTGCTCGACTACATTCCCTCTTACAAGGGAAAGTTGAGGAGGAAGAAGAAAGAAGCTGGGCCGAACACAAGGGGTACAGGTAAGAAGAGGGCAGCCGAGGGTCAAGCGGGAGAAAGCAGACCGAGCAAGAAAGCGAAAGAGCCAAGGGTCAAGTTCCCATCTTTGAAGAAGTCAGCCGACTTCTGGTTCCAAAGCAGTCTGCCAGCCGACTTTCTGGGCATCAACATTCCGCCCATCCGAACCCTCATTCCCGAGTATACCGACGAGATGGGAAGGAGGAACGTGGTGAAGTTGAATCTGAGAGACGGGGCTGCGACCCGTCAGAAGGAGGCTGCACAGGCTGACCATCCTGCGAAGAAGCAGAAAGTCACCCAAGACTTTTTTCCCACGAGGCCGCCGACGCCACATCCTAAAGAGAAGGACCAAACTGAGTCTTCGGCTGCGGGTGGCTCCAAAGCCGTGGAACAGGCGGCAGGCTCAGGTGGCCGAGCGATTGTGCAAGAGTTCGCGCCATCCTTCGCGATGGCCGACGGCAGGATCGTTACTGTGGAAGATAGTGTAAAGGTTGAGCCTGGGTTGGCCGTTACCTTGCTGCACGGTCTCGCTCTGCCGAGGGATATGGAGAGAGTTCCAGGGGGGCTGCAGCCGAGCATCACTCATTTAAGCGCCTACCTTGTTCAGGTACTTGATTTTGTGCTATCCTTCTTTCCCTTTTGGCCGAGCTTGACCATCTTTCCTTTTAACAGGCTGGGCAGGCTGCTCTGCGAGTGTCCAACCAGGCCGATCTGTTGGCGGCCGAGAGAACGCGGTACAGAGATGATGCTAAGACCGAGCGTGAGAAAACTAAGGCTGTTAAGACTGCACTGAAGTTGGCTAAGGCAAAAGTTGCCGAGCTTGAGAAGGAGAGGGATGAGGCCCTTGAAAATGCTAAGACGGCCGAACGCGAGCTCGGTCAAGTTGTGAGGAGGGAGAAGAGGAAGATGAAGGAGGTGGACGCGAAGGCGTACCAGGCGGGATATGATCGAGCAGGAGCTGAGTATATGAGAGATGCTCGGTCGATGGTGAATGAGGAGGTCGAGAAGAGGGTTCCCGTTGCGTACCGAAGAGGATACAAGGCTGGGGTGCTGGCTGCTTGTGCTGTTATGCAGCTGGAGCCTGATATGAACTTGATGAAGACCATCCCTGCGGCCGTAGTGCCCGAGCTCGTGCTGCCGTACACGGAGGAAGAATGTGCCCCACTTCCGCCGGAGGAGTTTTCTGAGAGCGAGGATGATGTTGACGATCTGACTGTGGCCGACGCTGAAGGTGGAGTGGGTGGTTCTGGTGATAGGACAGAGGCCGAGGTCGAGAACGCCGAGGAGGACGCCGAACAAGCAGATAATGATGAAGTGGTTGTTGGGGCCGAGGACAGTGCTGCTCGTCTTGCTGAAGCTGCAGCCGGTGGTGATCCGCCCCAACCATAGAGCTTCAAGTTTCTTTTTGTTTTTTTTTTTTTTTTTTTTTTTTTTTTTTTTTTGAACTTCTTGAATTTTTGTTGGACTGGACGGCTCCGAACTTGGGAGTTTGCCGTGCCAGATGTAATGGTTTAAGGGGGGTCGGCACCGAACGATTTACTACGCCGTACCTCCTAGCTTAGGATCTTTCAAAACACTTGTCTTTGTTTCGAAGTTTTAGATGAATGCATGGCTTCTTTCGCAACGTCTCTATTATTGCCGAGCTTGTCTATTATTGCCTTCATGTCTTCATAAAATTCTTGTAGTTCTTGCATGTTTGTGAATGTGTAGTTGTCCGTAGCCCCCACTTTTGGTTTGGGTTCGGCAGAATAGTTGAGAATATTTCGTGATCGAAATGGTTAAGTATAGATATTGCAGCCGAGCCCTGACCAAAGTAGTATGGCCGTAGTTGCTATAGGTCGCCGAACATCGATGTAATGTAACCTGTCATGATCCAGTCTTTGACTTAGTTTGAGAGTGTGAAGTGTCCCCCTTGCCAGTGGATGGGGCTCGGTCTAGGTGTTAGCCCCTGACCATGGTAGAGGAACGTTGGAGAGTAGTGAATGTTTGTGGGTGGTTTGCTCGCCAAATTGCGAGTGTAACCATTCGGTGGCCGACCATAGTGTCTTGCCAATCCGAGCCGAAGCCTAAGTTCCAAAAGTGTATTTCAGGCTCGGCGGACCATATGTCCAGTGATTGCTTCTCTGGGCGGTAAAATTGGCCGAAGCAATGGGCTTTTTAAGGAGCCGGTTGGAGGGTGTGACCGAAGTCATCGTTTGTGTACGGCTTTCTAGCCGAGAGTGGAATAAATGCATAAAATGATGTTTGAAGATTTTTTGGATCAAAAAGGATTGTCATTTCATTGATATTTTTTGTTGAAGTACAGTGAAAGTAAGGAAAAACAGTAACAGTGGGTCGAAGCCCTTCTTTGAAATGTAAAGAAAAATGTAGAAGAGTTATGCCGATGCTGAAGAAAACAGAAACTCGGTATGCATGAAGTGTTGGCCGAAGGTAGCTGTCTGAGTGGAGCATCACATGTAGGCCTTTCTGAGGTTCTGGGCATTCCACGGGTTGGTGAGCACCTTGCCGTGCATGTCTTCGAGGGTGTAAGCCCCTTCACCAGCAACCTTCACGATACGAAATGGCCCTTCCCAATTAGGCATGAACTTTTTCTTTTTGCTTGCTTGGACAACCTTTCGCCAAACTAAGTCGTCGGGCTTGAACTTCTTGATTCTGACACTTCTGTTGTAGCCCTTGGCAACAGTCTGTTGATACTCGGCCAGCTTTAGCCGAGCGTCATCGCGTTTTTCCTCAGCCAAAATTAGTTCTTGCTCGACGGCTTCGTCATTGGACTGAGGATTGAAGTTCTCCGTTCGAAGGGTTGGGAACCTTGATTCTAGTGGGATTACGGCCTCCATGCCGAACGCCATTGAGAACGGTGTTTGGCCTGTAGAACGGCGGGAAGTGGAGCGGTAAGCCCATAAAACCCTGGGGAGTTCCTCTGCCCATTTTCCCCTCTTTGAATTCAGAGTCTTCGTTTTATCCCTGCACAGACCGTTTTGTTTGAGGCTTCGGCCTGGCCGTTTCCCGGAGGGTAGGCTGGTGTTGAGTTGAAGAATCTGATGCCGAACTCTTCACAGAGACTCGTGAGGCCGTCCCCGACAAATTGGGTGCCGTTGTCGGAGACGATGGCGTAGGTACGCCGAACCTTGTCACGATGTTTCTCCATACGAATCGTCGGACGTCTGCTTCTGTTATGGTGACGAGGGCCTCGGCCTCGACCCACTTGGAGAAGTAATCTGTTGCTGTGATCAGGAATTTGAAGCCCCCAGGTGCTGTTGGGAGTTTCCCGACGATGTCGAGCCCCCATTGTGCGAATGGCCATGGACTTGTGATTGGAGAGAGATTCTGAGCTGGCTGCCTGGGGATAGGTGAGAAGAGTTGGCATGGTCGGCACCTGCGTACGATTTCCTCGCAGTCTTTCTTCATGTTTTTCCAGAAGTATCCTTGACTCATCGCGCGCTGGCATAACGAACGTCCACCAGAGTGGCGCCGCAGCTTCCGGAGTGCAGTTCGTCAAGGATCTCGGCAACTTGATTTGGGTGGACGACAAGAAGATAAGGTCCTGAAATGGATTTTCTATAGAGCTGGCCACTCTCGGAGAGCCAGTAGTATGCGGCCTTATTTCTGATTCGGAAAGCTTCCTTTTTGTCGTCGGGTAAGGTGTCGTTCCTGAGGAAGGCCACGATTTCATCCATCCAACTTGGACCAAGGTTGATGTTGAGTACCTCTGGAGTTGTATCGAAACTTGGGTTGTCGATGTTGCCAAAATTTATGGTTCGTAACTAAGATGCTTTTGATGCCGAGGCGAGGCCAGCAAGTGCGTCGGCGTGGGCGTTGTGCTCGCGGTTGATTTGTTCGATGTTGAAAGTTTTGAAGCGAGTAATGAGTTCTGCTGCTGTGGCCTGGTACTTCATCATCCGTGGGTCTCTAGCTTCGTAGTCCCCAAGTACTTGATTGACTATAAGTTGAGAATCACAGAATACGGCCAAGTTGTCAACTTTCATTGCGATTGCCGAGCGTAGGCCAGCAAGCAAAGCCTCATATTCAGCTTCGTTGTTGGTGGCGGGGAAATCGATGCTGATGGCACTTTCGTGAAGAGTTCCGCAAGGAGAGACCAAAACGACTCCGGCACCGGCTCCGTTGTTGTTGGAGGCACCGTCGACTTGCATCCGCCAAGTGTCTCCCTGGAATAGGAGCCACCGGTCCTCTTTTGGTTGGTGTTCGGCAAACTGTTGGTTGGGAGGATTGTGTAGGATCTCCGAGTCTTCCGGTGTGAGTTCAGCAATGAAGTCGGCGAGGACCTGCCCCTTTATTGCTGTCCTCGGTTCAAAACGGATGTCGAAGTTCGCTAGCTCGACCGCCCATTTTGAGACTCTGTTTGAGAGGTCGGCTTTTCGAAATAGGGCTTTGAGAGGGTGCTCGGTCAACACCGTTATGGTGTGCGCCTGAAAGTATGGCAGAAGTTTCCTCGCCGCGGAGACCAGGGCGAGTGCAAGTTTTTCCAGTGGAAGGTACCGAGTCTGGGCTGGGAGGAGTGTCTTGCTTGTGAAATACACTGGCATGTCGTCGGCCCCTTCTCGCCGAACAAGTGCTGAGCTAATTGCGTGGCTCGAGACTGAAAGGTAAAGATAGAGATTTTCGTACTCTTTGGGCTTTACCATTAGTGGTGATGAACTCAGGTAATCTTTAAGTTCGGCCAACGCTCTGTCGCAGTCCGGTGTCCACTCAAAACTTCGTCGACTTTTCCCTTTGAGAGCGTGAAAGAAGGAGTGGCACTTGTCGGATGACTTGCTGATGAAGCGATTGAGAGCCGCTGCCATTCCAGTTAGTTTTTGCACCTCTCTGATTGATCTTGGTGGCCGAAGATCTGCCACTGCCTTGATTTGGTTGGGGTCGGCTTCGATGCCCCTCCGTGTGACCAAATGGCCAAGGAATTTGCCGGCGCTTACGCCGAACGCGCATTTCTCCGGGTTTAAACGTAGCTTGTGGAACTTAAGGATCTCGAAGACCTCGGCCAGCTCCTTCAAATGGTTGTGCTCCTTTTGACTTTTGACGACGAGGTCGTCAATGTATGCTTCCAGGATGTTGCCGATTTGGGCATAGAGCATCTTGAAGATCGCTCTGTTGAATGTTGCTCCGGAGTTCTTGAGGCCGAACGGCATCACCCTATAGCAGAAAATTCCATGAGGAGTTATGAATGCTGTTTTCTCCATGTCGGCCGGGTCCATAGCAATCTGGTGATAGCCACGGTAGGCGTCCAGAAAACTAAGCCGAGCATGGCCGGCAGATGCGTCTACGAGCTGGTCGATCTTCGGTAGTGGAAACCAGTCCTTGGGACAGGCGTCGTTAAGATTCGTGTAGTCGACGCAGACTCGCCACCTTCCATTCTTCTTCTTGACGACCACCGTGTTGGAGAGCCAGGTTGGGTATTGTACTTTCTGAATGGCGTTGTTGTCTAGTAGCCGGTTGACTTCTTCTATCACGGCGTCGGCGTGCTCTGGTGCCGAACGTCGAGCCCGCTGAATGACTGGTTTGGCGTCCTTTTTTATGTTGAGGGAGTGGCAGATAAAGTTGGGATCCACTCCTGGCATTTCCTCTGGGGTCCATGCAAAAACTTCAAGATTTTGTTTGAGGAACAGGAACATCTCCTCTCGCTCGGCGTCAGAAAGTGAGGAGCCAAGCAAGAAGAAGCGTGATCCGTCCTCGTTGATGGGCATTTTTACCAGTTCCTCTTCGGCTTTGTCTTCGGCTTTTTGACCGACGTCGTCAATGACGGCCATGTCTGGGACTTCAACCCATTGCACTTGTTTTGCCTTTGAGGAGCTGTGGACGGCGGAGACATAGCATTTCTTGGATGCAATTTGGTCCCCTCGCAAGTCTTCTTGTCTACCTGTTGTGCCGATGAAGCGGACAACTTGGTGGTATGTTGAAGCGATGGCTTGCATTTCATGAAGCCAAGCTCGGCCGAGGATAGCGTTGTATGGGCTCGGCGCATTGACAACTATGAATTCGACGGTGATTGTTTTCGAGCCGACGACGACAGGGAGGAAGATACGGCCGATCGGCCAAACAGGAGCTCCGCTGAAGCCAATGAGGGGTACCTCGGTGGGTTGCAAAGCTGACTCTGGTAGGTCCAGCTTCTTGAAGAGGTCATAGTACATGACCTCAGCCGAACTTCCCTGGTCGATGAGGACACGTTTGACATCATGGACACCAATCTGGACGGTGACAACGAGTGCATCCGAATGTGGAGTCTGAACGTGTTCAAGATCGCGTTCGGTAAAGCTGATGGTCCATTTGGGCAAGTCTTGTGGTCGGGAGCGTTTGGATCCGCAGCCGACGGAGAGTATCTCTTTTGAAGTTGAGGCTTGATCGATGTCGGCTCTGAGGGTGGTCTCGAATGCTTTTGTTACCGGTCCATGGATGACGTGGATCAATGGTCGTTGTCCGTTGGGGTTGGGACTTGTCTGCCGGGCGGGCGTCTTTGCTCGATCAATGTATTGATCGAGATGGCCTTGAGCGGCAAGCTTTTCAAGGAGAGCCTTGTACGGTGCACAAGCAGTCGTGTAGTGGCCGAGCTCATTGTGGTAAGTGCATTTCTTCCTTGGGTTTTGATCCGGTTGGCCGGTGTCAGTCCCGAGCTTGGTCGTCGGCCACTCAAACCACGGTTGTCTCATTATTTCCTTCAGAAAAGACCAGATTGGCTCTTTGAAGTGAGTGGTTTCGGCCACGTGGTCATACTCCTTCGGCTGACGTTCCTTCCCCTTTTTAATGTTGTGCACTTGCTTCTTCGGCTGCACTTGTTGGGTCGCCGTTTGTACCGGCAGCTGGTGCACGGTCGAGGAGAACGGATTGTTAGAGCTCGGGATTCCCTGTGCGGCTCTGTCTGCGTAGAGTTCTTCGAGAGCACAGAATCTTTCCACTACACGCATCAGTTCACCCATGCCGTGTGGTGGGCGAATGGCGAGTTCGTCTAAGATCTTGCTCCCAGTTTCCAGGCCGTTCTTGAACGTACGTGCGGCCCAGTACTCATCGATTCCAGGGATCTCGTTAAACAGCTGCCAGTAGCGCTCGGCATATTGCCTGAGTGTTTCCGATGATAGTTTCCTCATCTGTGACAGCGATTCGGGCTCTTTAGCCGTTTTGTTGCTTGTGATGAAGCGAGTGTTGAAGGCGCGTTCGAGGTCGGCCAGGGTCCTTACGGATCCAGCGGGCAATTTGTTGAACCACCGGAGCCCTAAGGAGCCGAGGCTGGACGGGAACGCCTTGCATTTCACCTCATCTTTACTTGTGCAGAGTTCGATGGTTTGTCTGAAATGGATGAGGTGAGTGTAGGCCTCACACGTTGATGGATCGAACTTAGTGAACTTGGGTAGGTGGAAGGTGGGTTCCGGCGGCGTGTTGATTATGTGGGAGGTAAATGGGGAGACGCCGAGATCTTTTAGCTGCCTTTCGAATCCTGGGCGCGGCGGTTTGCCGTGCTCATCCGTTTTCGGTCGCTTTGAATCCCTGTCTTTTTGTTCCTTCGCCGCCGTCTTCTCCGCTTCCCTTCGGCGAAGCTTGTCTCGCAGGTCTCTCTCCGTTCGGCGTGGGCCGTCGACTGTTTTGTCGTTGTGGCGTCGGGTTTTGTTCTCGTCGTTTGCGCCTTCAACGCATACGTCTTTCCCGTTGCGCCGAGCGTAATGTTCATTGTCATTGTTTTCTGTCGGGATGTTCCCCAGGCGCTCAGAGACATGGGGTCTGGTTCGGGCAGAGTCTCGGCTACGGTGCGAGGCCGTCATGCGAGAGAACTCTGCGCGACCAGCTGAGTACGTGCTGGTGAACGACTCGGTGTCCCTTGTCCTGGTTCCATCGTGATGGCTTCTGGAACGATGCGTCCCAGATACTGTGGGTTGCTTATAGAGGATCATTCCCCTGGCGTCATCTTGTGCTGGGGTGAAGCCTAGGCGGTCTTTCACGGACCCGCGTTGACCTCCTTCGTTCTGACGCCCTTGCGGTGGTGGAGGTGGAGGTGGAGGCGGTGTTTGCCCACCTCTACCCCTGTCTCCACCAGATCGAGATGCGGCAGGAGTGGCGTCCTGCTGCATATGTCGCTTCATTTGGGCCACTTCCGTCCTTAGTGCCGCCAGCTCGTTGTCGCGTTCGTCGTCGCGACGCTGCAACAGGCGGATGTAGGCTGAAGCGACGTCGTCCGAGACCGGTGAGAGCCCGGATCCAGGGGCGAGAGAGAGGGACATGTGCCTGTCGACGGTTGGCGTGGAATTGACGTTTCCACCTGCGTCTTTGGCCCCTGAGATGGTGGCGTCCGCTATGTCTCCGCCCATGGTGAGTAGTTTGGTTGCTGTCTTACGGAGGAGCGAGGGAAGTTTGGAGGATGAGAGAGCCGCTGAGATCAGAAGGAATTTCACGTCGGGTTCACCAATTGTGTGGCCCGTGATCCTCCGGTCCTCGATCCTTCGTAGGTGGTTCGATGGTGGGTTAGCTTTCTTCTCTTAGCCTGCACAAGGAACGCACGACTAAGACCTGGCCGGGGGTTGTCCCGGCAAGGCCCTCCGGCGAGAGGATGAGTATAGCGCAGAGAGGAAGCAGAAAGCTCTGGAGAGGGAGTAAGTGTGAGTATTCAGTAGCGTGTACCTGTTAGGATTACCATCTCTAGGTATTTATAGTGCCTTCTGACTTGCCCTCCAAGTACCATCGCGTGCCTTCCACGGGCCAAGTGACGTCATAGTGACGTCGAGGGATAGATCTGATAACCGTTTTCAGGGCTGACCTGGCCCGTGATCATCTTCTGTTGTAACCGCTTCTGCACGTGGCAGGACGCGTGGCTTTACAGTCAGCCGCCGTCGGCTGCATGCCGTGCTCTGAAGGTAGCCGACCGCGGGAACCGCCGAGCAGAGCCATGCGTTCAATGAAGGAGGTAACGTCGCCGCGGACTCCGTCGACGGCACAATCCGAGCACGGGTCTGCCCGCTGCCGAGCCTGAGGCGAACCGGATATACACGACGAGTCATTGTCGGCTTGCCGCGCACGAGGCCTGCGATCGGACCACGGCAGGTATGGTCCGCGTCATGCGAACAAACCATGTTCGGCCCGCTACAACTGGTTTGGTACATTAACAATATGCATACATGTCTAAGTGAAATCTTACCGTAGATAGGGCATAAAGTACACTTAACAGCCCTCAACTCTCTCTAGGCCGCAGCCAACCCTCTGCAGAAAACAATTGGCACAGTTCTCCCCATAATCTACTAATTTATTTCAATCTAAACCCTCAAGGAAGGCAGAAAATTGCAAGGTGAGCTGCACATGAATGTCAATTACAACCAATACGCTGAGTACTTTTTTTAACAAATGAAAATTTGCCATTGTACAACTGTTTTGTATGACCTATCAACCTTCTGTTGGCAGTCCGTTATCAAAGAAATCGGAAAATTGCATTGCGAGCTTCACATGAAACTTTATAACCAATAAACCAATGGAGGGTTGAAAGCTAACAATTTATTTTGAACAAATTAAAATTTGCTCTTGTACAGCTAATTTGCATGACCAGAAAGTGAAAAGTAACGCCAGTTACTATTTTGATATTTTGATAGGCCTTGTGGGATAACCCATGCTTACTGGGGGCAAAAAAGAACAAAATATAAAATTTGAAATGTAATAATATCTGTGAATGCCACAAAGTTGTAGTCAATACTCAATCTCTATATAGTACAAATCTAGCAATGTCATGGAGTCCCGCTTCCTTGTAACACTCCGCTATTTGCTCCAAGAAATCACCCCATTTCCCTTCAACAGAGGCTAAATCTAACAAAAAGGCAGCCTTGTCCAAAGCAATCTGCAAAAGGAAAGTGAATGCTGAGAGAGAGAGAGAGAGGCATGCAGGTTTATAGGTGCTCAATCTTCATATTGCCACAGTTATCAAAAAAATTTGACAGAAATCGAAGCTTTACTTGGCTGAATCCGAAGCATTTTGATGGAAATCGAAGCTTTAGTTAGCTGAATCTCAAGCAATACAGAGAACGATAAAATTGGAATGGATCTGCTTACCTAAATAGAATGAAGGTGGTCTTGGGTTTAAAGCCCTGGAAAGTTTGAACAAAGATAGTACGCAACGAAAAGGTATTTATGTGCTCTCACAAAGAAGACAGATTCCTTATGGGCTATGTCACATGGATCGTCCTGGATGTATAAAATACCCATGACGGACACTCGACACTTGTATAAGGGTGTGGAATCCGTATCCAACATATTTAGTTGAAAATATACCAGGCAAATGTACTCTTTAATCCGAATTGACCATAAATTATGCATAGAACTCCTACATTGTACATGAAATGCCACAAGGCAGTTTGTAAATACTATTTATCTGAGCAAATAAAAGAAAATACAAAAAAAATTTGAATATTATAACAATATACATAGATACATACCCAAACCCGATATCCGCACCAAAGTCCATGTCACATTGCTTATGGCTAAAGTGGGTGCATGGCGCATACATTTGTCATCAAGAGCAAATGTCTATGGCAGTCAACAAGGCCTTCACAAGACAAGATTCCTCAGAGGTTTTTGGTCTGGTTAAAACATAAAAATCCCAGATGTGCTTTTATACATGTAGTTTTCCTCTCATCCCTCTAAATCCCAATCCCTAAATCTCCAGATTTTTACATTTTTTGAATTTCTTAATTCTTACATTGCATAACCATATTCCTCCAGCATTTAGTTTTCTTGTTTGAATTTTGAAACACTCCTATGGGGACGTTATCCTGTACAGTCTCAGAGATATGATTGGCGGTTAGCCAGAGAGGAATGATGTTTTAATGGGATTCTTAGAGGTTATCCATGGAATCAGGACTTGTTGGAGGTTATCCACATAGCCCAAGTGGAGAGGAAAAATGAAGCCAGGGTATGACAGTTGATTGTTGATTTGTAACCTTAGGATATGCCCAGTTAGAGTACTAGGTTATGGTTTATATATACTCCAAAGGTTACGGTTAGTTCCTTGTGGGCCCAGTGGTTACGGTTAATTCCCTGGGAAATACATCCTTGGGAGGCTATTGATGACTCCGACTAAGTAGATAACTTATGCTGTTTCATCGGGGCTCCCGGTTAATGTGGGAGGATGTTTTTCAAAGGAAGAGATTCTAGAACTCACTAAGTTAAAGGCTAGTAATTTAAATTGATCATTCACTACTTTAATCATTTTGTATATCTTGTTATCTATAAGTTATGGGTTTTGGGTACGAATTAGCTATTGAGTGATTATTCACTCATGGTGCTATTTTGGCCATGGCATTTTACGCCGGTATCGTGGGAGAAGTCGGAGAACAGTACAATCAACCTGACGATCAGTACCCCCCCCCCCCCCCCGTCCAAAAAGGGGAGTTTGTCGAGTCCAGGAAGGGGAGTTTGTCTAGCCACCTGTCCTCAGATTTTGCAACTGTGTTAGCAACCACATTTGCTTTTCCTGGATGATAAGACAATGTAAAATTGTAGTCCTCCATATATTCCATCCATCTTTGTTGTCTCATGTTCAACTCTTTCTGCGTGAACAGACTTCAAACTTTTGTGATCAGTGAACACCTCGAACTGTTCTCTGTACAGGTAATGGCGCCAGGATTTGAGTGCATATACTACTGCCGCTAGCTCTAAGTCATGAGTCGGGTAGTTTCTTTCATGAGGTTTCAGTTGTTGCAATCTGTAAGCTATGACCTTTCCATTCTACATTAACACACTGCCCAATCCCTCTTTGGATGCGTCACAGTACACGGCATATCCCATATTCCGTTCAAGTATGATTAAAATGGGAGCATTGGTTAGTCTCTTCTTAAGCTCTTGGAATGAATTCTCACATGCTTCATTCCATTCAAACTTAACTCCTTTCTGACAGTCACGTTATTGGTTTACCTGAAACTGAGAAATATTGAATGAATCTCTTGTAGTATCGAGCTAATCCCAAGAAACTTCTAATTTCAAACATTGTTAAGGGTCGTTTCTAGTCCATGACAGCTTTTACTTTGCTGTAATCCACTGAGATTCCTTTTTTTGACACCACGCGTCCTAGGAATTTGACTTATTTCATCTAGAATTCATACTAGCTGGCCTTCACATACAATCTATTATCTCGAAGTACTTGAAGTACGATTCTTAGGGCTCTTCATGCTCTTTCTCTGTTGTGAGTACACAAGAATGTTGTCAATGAACACAATCACAAACTTGTTCAAGTATGGCGTGAAAATCTTGTTCGTCAGACGCATGAAAATGGCGGGAGCATTGGTTAGCCCAAATAGCATTACTACAAACTCATAGCGGCCGTAATGGGTACGGAATGCCGTCTTAGGTATGTCACTTTCTCTGACCCTCAATTGGTGATATCCAGACCGTAGATCGATCTTCGAGAAACAAGTCGACCCTCTCAATTGGTCAAACGAGTCATCTATTCTCAGAAGAGGATAACGGTTCATGATTGTCTCCGTTTTGCCCGTTACCTTGACCGTTGTTTCTGTGTGACCCATTTCTCATTTCCACCATCTAAAATGTTTTTATAATCTTAAGTCAGAGGGTTTTTTTTGTGTGTATTTAAAGAGCATGATAAAACGATGAATGCAATAATATCAATGTGACAAAAAGCCATTTTTTTAATAGATAATCCAGGTAAAATTAAGGTTTACATCCATGTACATGTTACGAATAAAACCTATTACTAGTATTGCCAAGTCAATACACATATGCATACAAGTGCTCCGAATGTTTATCGACCATTCCCTTCTTAATACTACCAACTACGGTGCTCTAGCACAACCCTATTCTAATCATCGAATGGTAGTTCCTCTGGATCTTCATCCTCTCTAAAGATATGTTAATGTAGACCGGGGGTGCTGCCGATGGCAGTGCAAATGGTCCAGAACAGTAAGATCCCATGCTCTCGGGTGAAGGCGGGCGGCACGAAACATACGGCTGGGCCAAAACCTTTGCTCTCAATTTGTCGTACTTCGCATCATCCTTTAGAATCTTGTAAGCTTATTGGTACTTCAAGATATGATTCTTCGTTCGGTGGTACACTAGTTGCTTTTGCTTCCCTTCCTCGGAAACTGCGTAGTCCTCGAACACCTACTTAATGTCGTGCTTGATGCTCTCTTTAGCCTGCCATTTGAGTCTCCCTTTATGTTCGCGTTCATCATTGGCTTTTATTTGACGTCCTCGCTCAGTATAGCGTCCATATGTATCGAAACTCGAACCATATGATCCTGATGAATAAGAGCTCGACATTCTACATTTTAAAATTTAATGTTTAATTAGTATAATCTCCATAGTTTGGGGAAAAATATTATAATAATAATTTGGCACATGTGAAGGCAGTAAATATACATACTTAGTATAATCTCCATACTTAGTAAATATAAACATAGGGTTAATGCCCTCACTTGCGCCAAATTATTATTATTATATTTTTTTCCTAAACTATGGAGATTATACTAATTAAACATTAAATTTTAAAATGTAGAATGTTGAGCTCTTCTTCATCAAGATCATATGGTTCGAGTTTTGATACATATGGACACTATACTCAGTGGTGGAGCCAAGATTTGGGCGCGGGGGAGGCACCGTTCAATGAAAATTTAGTTAAATGTTGTGCAAAAAAAATGAAAAAAAAAATTGTACATCATATAATTAGGTTTTGTCGTGGGCTCTTTTTTTTGAAAAAGAAATAAATGCTTGCTTCAATTCTTTTATGATATGCAAATGCAAGATATTACGATATTAATTTTTCTTGATCCGAACCAACCATTCTCTAAGTTGAAATTTTTACAATATTTGTACAAAGTGTTCATTTTTATTTTTTTTGCACACCCTTAAATACCTAGTTGTACCACATTAGTCTTTTTAAAAAATGTGTTCGAGTGGGTCAAGTAAAATGTTAATATCCACATGGTTCACATACCTTTTCAATTAGTGAAAAGAATTACAAATCTTGTGAGAATTTAAGCCAAAATTTAGAGAGGGAGAGAGATAGAGCACAATTAAATAGTAGTAGGATATAATTAAAAACAAGAAAAAAATGGAAGTAGTCAAGGGGAATCTAACCCCAGACACAATGTCTCAATTGTACACGCTCAACCACTCTGCCAAAACAAAGTTCTATGTGAACTTTCATACATTTTTTTAATTTACCCTATCTATGTATAATATATATTGGGTATTTTTGAAACAGGGGTGACACATGCCACCTCCCCCCACTAGCTACCTCTGCCGATGGCTATACGAAGCGAGGACGTTAGATCAAAGCCAAGGATGAACGCAAACACAAAGGGAGACTCAAATGGCAGGCTGAAGAGAGCATCAAGCACGACATTAAGAAGGTGTTTGAGGACTACGCAATTTCCGAAGAAGGGGAAGCAGAAGCAACTGGTGTACCACCAAACGAAGAATCATATCCTGAAGTACCAAGAAGCATACAAGATTTTGAAGGATGATGCGAAGTACGACAAATTGAGAGCACAGGTTTTGGCTCAGCCGTATGTTTCATGCCGCCCGTCTTCACCTGAGAGCATAAAATCTTACTGCTCCGGACCATCTGCACTACCACCGGCAGCACCCCCGGTCTACATTAACATATCTTCAGATTTGGAGGATGAAGATCCAGAAAAACTACCATTTGATGATTAGAATAGGGATGTGCTAGAGCACCGTAGTTGGCAGTATTAAGAAGGGAAGGGTTGATAAACATTCGGAGCACTTGTCTGCATGTGTATTGACTTGGCAGTACTAGTAATAGGTTTACGTTACATTTAAATGGATGTAAACCTTATTCTACCATAGATTATCTATGGGAAAAAAATGACTTTTTGTTACATTTATATATTATTGCATTCATCATTTTATCATGCTCTTTAAATACGATAATAAAAAAAACCTTAAGTTAAAATTATATGAACATTTTAGATGGCGGAAACGAGAAATGGGTCGCATGGAAACAACGATCAAGGTAATGGGCAAAACAGAGGTCCACAACCTAACAGACAGATAAGAGCGCAAGACCTATTTCAACTTATGCAGGCCTTTATTGCCACTGCCAACGCCAGGCCACTGCCAACAACCACTCGTCGAGCCACAACCACGTGGAACACTAACCAGAACGAATTTTGCAAACGTCGACCGCCCTATTTCCAACGAGAACCAAATCCCATTGCCGATGATTTTTGGTTGGAGGAAATCAAGAAGATTTTGAAGGTTCTAGACATCCAAAGTGATGGCGACAAGATTGCACTGGCTACCTACCAGATGCAAGGAGAAGCTCAGCACTGGTGGAGTTGATGGAGAACACCCATGACACGGCAACCATGACTTGGGTTAGATTTGAGGAGATCTTCCTCAACAAATACTTCCCTACCCCAATCAAACAAGCCATGGTTCAAGAATTCATTAACCTTAAACAGGGTTACACTGACAGTCACCCAGTACGCCACACATTTCAAGGAGCTGTCTCGTCATGCCACAACTATCATACCTACTGATGACGACAAAGCCATAAAATTTGAATGGGAACTCTTTGGCACACGTCGTCCAGTTGTGGCTCAAACATTACCTACCTATTCTCAGGTGGTGAAGTGTGCCCTTATGATGGAGAGAGAAAGCTCCGACTATAAGTCTAGCTTGGAGCAAAGAAGAACAGGTCCAACAGCTGGAGGACCAATTCATATCAATAACAACAACAGGACTTTCCCCACCCCAAAACCCTATTTCCAGAACAATCAGAACAACCCCCGTCCCCAACAGCATAATCGACCATGGAGGAACCAGGGCCAAGGACAAGGCCAAAACCAGAGCTTGGGGCAGAACCGCAACAAAGAACCGGTCAGATGCTTCAATGGTAATGAGGAAGGCCCTACAAGAATAGATGTCCTCAACTGAAGAACAACAGGAACAATGGTTACGGGAGTCTACAACTTCAGGCTAAACCAAATGGAAATGGGAACCAGTACCAAGGAGGACAGAGTCAGCCCTGTAACGGATGGAACCAACAGCAACCCCGCCCGTTCCAGAACAACGAACCAAGTGGGCAAAATCAACTGCAGGTTGGGTATTTGCACTGCAAGGAACTGAGGAAGAATATGACCCTTTTCTGATTCAAGGTACTCTTATACTGTATAGTACTTGTGTTCAAACATTATTTGAGTCAGGAGCCTCGCACTCTTTCATATCTATTGCATGTGTCACTGCTCTTGGACTAGAAACTAAAACCCTAGGAAAGATGATGCATGTAACTTCACCATTAGGGGGTAAGATTTCCGTGGATTTAATCTGTAAGGGGTGTGAACAAGAAATATCTAACCTAAGATTGACCTGCAACCTATGAGTAATCGACATGGTAGACTTTGATGTCATACTTGGGATGGATTGGTTGTTTGCACACCGTGCTGTCATAGACAACCATCGAAAGATGGTGACGGCATATTCACCGGTCGGGACGTGCTTTAAATTTAAGGGGGATATACAAGACCCCTCTGCTACCAACACGCATCGGTCAAGGTGGCTGTAGACACCCCAATCTGGGCTTCCAGATTAGTTTACTTACGATATTTGATTCTCCGATGATGAAACGGATCAAGAACACCTCGGGAATGTTGAGTGTTTGAGCTTTGAGTGTTTGCAAAACCCTTGAACCTAACCTAGTCTTAAAAGCCAATTTCCAAAAGCCAAAAACCCTACTGTCGCGCGTTGGTTGAGAACCATCGCGCGCTGGTCAAGCTGCCAGGTGGTGGTCAACAGTCAAAGCTTGACCGTTGACCCACGCGCGCCAGGGCGCACCCTCGCGCGACAGACTGACTCCATCGCGCGCCGAATCGCAATGCCAGTCCCCACCAACTTTTCTTGACGTTGAAACTTGGCCACCAATGCAGCCCAAAGCCAGCCTCGTGGGCTGACTGAACTCCTCTCTTTGCACCATATCTAACCCTCTCTCCCTATATATATCCCCTATGGTTCTTCCATTAAAAGGGTTCTAACTTTTCAAGGGGCTATACAACCTTGAGTACACTTGATACTCCCTCACTCAAATCACTTCCATACACTCATTTTACAAGCTCTATCATCTTGTTCAATCTCAAACTCAACTCAAAGTTCAAACACTTTTCAAACCTCAAAGGCCAAAGGTATAGCTTACCTTTGTTCTGCTCTCTTTTCTGATCCCTGAGGGGGGCTGGCAGGGCCAAGGCTGGTAATCAATACCAATCCTGGTCCTAAAGCTAGCAAGGTTTCAAAAACCGTCATGGTGGGAACCAGCGCGCAACGGTCCCACTCTCGCGCGCGACACTCCGTTGCTGCGTGCGCTGGACTGTGTGGGGATTGGTTTCCTACTGGTTTATGTTCTTACATATAGATCACTGTTAAGCATGATAAATATCAGTTTACTGCTTTCTTTAGTATAAACTGCTAGT
The DNA here is from genome assembly GCA_018127125.1 of Rhododendron griersonianum. Taxonomy (NCBI): domain Eukaryota; kingdom Viridiplantae; phylum Streptophyta; class Magnoliopsida; order Ericales; family Ericaceae; genus Rhododendron; species Rhododendron griersonianum. The sequence goes on from CM030797.1 coordinate 20,753,222, forward strand.
CTTAGTTCAATATGAGTTTTTGCTGTTATGGAGTACCACTGGGACCTTTCTGAATATGTATCAGAACCCAGAAACATGTAAACCAAGCACAGGTCTGGTTCAGTCCCGCTCGCGCCAGGGCGCGACAATCACGCGCCAGGGCGCACCCTCGCACGACAGATTGACTTCATCGCGCGCCAGACTATCTCTGACCAGTGAGTGGCCTTGCACGGGTAACTTGGCTTTAGGCCAATATTTTTGTCCCCACACTGTTTATGGGGTGTTTTGTTAATTTGTGGCTTTTTCGGCCTTTAAATTGTGTAGTTTAGCTGCTTATAAACTGCTTGGTTTGTCCTGGGTGTGCACTGGTCCTTCCAGAGCCCAAAATGTTTGAGAATAAGAGCTATGGGCTTAGGCTTACTGGCGCGCGCAGGTCTTGTAGTGGCGCGCGCAGGTCTGGTCAGCATGCAGTGACTTGATCAGCGCATGCTGGTTTCTTCCTGCGCACGACACTCCAAAACAGTGGCCTTTTAGTCTGTTTAAACACCCACAGGAGTCTGTTCTCATCCTATACTAATTGTGCATCTATGCTATCACATCCTGCAAATATGTTACAGTCTAATCCCCGATTAACTGTTTCCAAAACCTAATTGGCTAAAAATCGATTAATAAAAGAAGAATCACAAAAGTTTTCACAAAATGCCTAAGTAGAGACAGATCTCCGGATTAGGCGAGAGGGGTGCCTTAAAACCCTTCCCCTCTCGTAACCTGGCTCCCGAACCCAGATATGGTTATGAAGGACTGGTTTCCTTCACTTTTTCAAATCAAATAGCGCGGCAGGTGCTTCGAAATACGGTTCCTTGGGTGTCGGACCTTCAAACCCGAGTGGCGACTCTGTATTCCGAGCGCTTGCCATCTGCGCTCGCGCTCCCTCGATTTGGGCTCTATGCCTTCGCTTTGGGAAAGGAACGGAATCCTTTTCCAAGGGCATGCTGCCCACAGTGGCATGATAGCTTTCTGGATGGTTAGTGAGCCTCAAGCTGGACAAGACGGATCGTATGGAATTAGGTTCTCCTCACATTGTGTGTTAGTACAAGGACGTGTTTCTCAAGGAATTACCAGGATTACTGCCACAACGGGAGTTAGACTTTACTATTGAATTGCACCCAGGAACAGTGCCAATTTCTATGGCCCCGTACAGAATGGCCCCGGCAGAACTTCAAGAGTTGAAGACACAACTACAAGAACTCCTAGATCAAGGCTTTATCAGACCAAGTACATCGCCTTGAGGAGCCCCCGCTTTATTTGTCAAGAAGAAGGAAGGAAGGAATGTTACGACTCTGCATCAATCACCGCCAACTTAACCGAGCCACAATCAAGAACTGTTATCCTCTTCCGAGAATAGATGACTTGTTTGACCAATTGAGAGGGTCAACTTGTCTCTCGAAGATCGACCTACGGTCTGGATATCACCAATTGAGGGTCAAAGACAGTGACATACCTAAGACGACATTTCGTACCCGTTAAGGACACTATAAGTTTATAGTCATGCCCTTCGGATTAACCAACGCTCCCACCGTTTTCATGTGTCTGATGAACAAGATTTTCACGCCATACTTGGACAAGTTTGTGGTAGTGTTCATTAATGACATTCTTGTGTACTCACCAATGGAGAAAGAGCACGAAGAGCATCTGAGAACCGTACTGCAAGTACTTCGGGATAATCAATTACATGCAAAGGCCAACAAGTGCGAATACTAGATGAAAGAAGTCAAATTCTTAGGACACGTGGTGTCAGAAAAAGGAATCTCGGTGGATAATATCAAAGTAGAATCTGTTATAGATCGGAAACGACCCTCGACAGTATTTGAGATTTTAAGTTTCTTAGGGTTAGCTGGATATTACAGGAGATTCATTCAAGATTTCTCAGCTTTAGGTAAACCAATGACACGACTGACTCAGAAAGGACTTAAGTTCGAATGAAATGAAGCATGTGAGAAATCCTTCCAAGAGCTTAAGAAGAGATTAACCAGTGCTCCCATATTGATCATTCCTGAACGAAATAAGGGATACGCCGTGTACTGTGATGCATCCACAGAAGGATTGGGCAGTGTCTTAATGCAGAATGAAAAAGTCATAGCTTACGAATGACGACAACTGAAACCTCATGAGAAAAAATACCCAAACTAACGACTTAGAGTTAGCGGCGGTAGTATACGCACTCAAGTCTTGGCGCTATTACCTATATGGGGAATAGTTTGAGGTGTTCACTGACCACAAAAGTCTGAAGCACCTATTCACTCAAAAAGAGCTGAACATGAGACAACAGAGGTGGGTGGAATATATGGAGGACAACAATTTTACGTTGTCTTGTCATCCGGGAAAAGCGAATGTGGTCACTGACGCACTTAGTTGCAAAACCCGAGGATAGGTGGCTAGTTTAGCTATCACGGAATGGAAGATGATGGAGGCTATCAACGAGTTCAGACTCCAACCTACCGCAAGAGCAGAAGGAGCTTGTCTTTTTGCCTTGGTTGCCACACCCGCTTTACACCGAGAAATTCTTCTGGCCCAAACCTTTGACCAGGAGTGCGATTTCATCAAGTACCAGCTGTCAACCGGGAAAGCATTTGCAGGATGGGCAATTCACTCTAATAGGAGTCTCCGTTTCCAAGAACGAATTTTTGTACCTAACATTGGTACACTTCGGGAAGCCGTGCTGAAGGAGTTTCACCATTCTAACTTCGCTGTCCAGCTAGGGAGTACGAAAATGTATCAAGACCTTCGCCGAAAGTATTGGCGGAGCAAAATCAAGAAGGACGTGGCTAAATACGTGTCCACATGCCTCACCTGCCAACAGGTAAAAGCCGAACATCAAAAGCCTGATGGGACACTTCAACCATTACCCATACCCGGGTGAAAGTGGGAACACATTACTATGGACTTCAAGACGGAATTGCCTAGATCGCCTCAATCCAACACCACTATCTGGGTAATTGTTGATCGTTTGACCAAGTCAGCATACTAACTGTACGAATGATAGACACCATGAAATGTCAACCGACTCTACATCAAGGAAATCATTAGGTTGCATGGAGTGCCGTGTCCATTTGTATCTGACCGTGATCCGCGATTCAAGTCGACTTTTTGGCAGAGCCTGCAGAAGCATTGGGAACTCCCCTTCATTTTTTCCAACCAACTAAACTCCTAACTACTCAACCCTATTATAACTAAATACCCTAAACTGCATTGACCTCCAACTAATCCCATCTCTACCATTGTCACCCACCATAAAACCACATGGGTAATCACCTCCTCCCATCACCAAGCCATCCATCCATCATATATCCCTCCATCAAAATTGCCTCTCCATTTTCGTCATTACCTTTTCTCCACCAATGGTAGCCCAACACACCCCATAAACACATTCCTTTAACCACTAAACTAATGCCAAACACACATTACATTAACCATGGGATTTCTTCGTAATACTAACACCTCCTTATTACTCCCCATTTCCCTATGGTTAACATGGGAGGATGTTTCTCAAAGAAAGAGATTATAGAACTCACTAAGTTAAAGGCTAGTAATTTAAATTGATCATTCACTACTTTAATCGTTTTGCATATCTTTTTATCTGTAAGTTATGGGTTATGGGTAGGAGTTAGCTATTGAGTGATTATTCGCTCATGGTGCTATTTTGGCCCTGGCATTTTACGTTAGGTATCGAGGGAGAAGTCGGAGAACAGTACAATCAACCTGACGATTAGTCCTCCATTGAAGACCTCCTAGTCCAGGAAGGGGAGTTTGTCGAGCCCTGGGTGTCATACTAGGAGTATTTACTTTAAGTATTGTATCTTCCATTCCAAGAAATGTAATCTTAAATGATTAACTCTGTATCTTTTGTACGACTTAAATTATGTTTATCTTTAATTCGAATTATAAGACTTAAATTATGTTTATCTTTAATTCGAATTATAAGACTTCTGCTAAGCTCTGTTTTGAAGGTTAATTAACTTAAATTCATTTTTAAAGTTATTAAATCAATTAAAAATGATTTAATTAACGTTTTCAAAAATCAGGGCGTTACAACTGTAACTTCAAGAAACATCCCGTGGTGATATTTTTCTCCCTTTTTTTTGTTTGCAACAAACCACCCACTTTACCCATCTCCCTTCATAATCTTCTAAATCCATGAAAACTCTCTCACATTACTACTCCCTCCTTCATTTTGAACCACGCCCCCAGTTCAGCCCAGTGCTCACCCACTCACTTTAGGAGAACTTAAAAACAAAGGAATTTGGAAGGGCAATAATGTATCAATCATTACAAAACCTGAGCCAGTTCCTTTCCCTTCTTCAGATCTTCTTGCTTGCCTTCCTCTGACACCTTATCTTCTATGTATTCAATTTGTTCATCCTCCCATTCAGCAATATCAGCAACTTCCTGCATATAATCCAAAGAAAGCAACACAATGAGTTCTGCAGAGAAAAAACCACCTTCTACAAATTCCATGGTACAGACTGTGCAACAGAGGATTCAATATGCAAACAACCATCTTTTATGTTGCTTTTGAACCTTGAATTTCTGGGATGTGCCCATGAAAAAGAAAAGGGAAGACACAAATATCAACAATAACAGTGATTCGTTTCACGAATTCCCTTCTATTTTTCCGCAGAACATTCCCACAATAATCTAAGATCCAAATGCAGCCTGAAGGAGCCAAACCTTGTATTTGCAACCTAAAGTCCACCATGGTGATTTCAGAGCCCCCCTCGCAGCATTTTTAGCTTCATTTTTACGGCCAACCCTACAAGATAACAAACAAAAAACAGCTAAAGAACACTCAAATACATTAACTGAGTTACTTTGGAAGTACTGAGGGAAGATCTCTACAAACTTCAGCAAAATCTCTGCATTAAATACGAAAGGGCGTCCAAATCCTGGAAAATGCTCCTTCTTTGTATAGAACTCCCCAGTTACCATGGCCGCAACCTTCCACCAGCATGGAGTACTCAGTAAAGTAAACAACTTACAATTGCCCAACAAATCAGTACTAATAAGGTTAGTCTTACATGGTCACCCTTTTCAAAATAGTTCATCACCCTACGTTCTATGATGTCAGGAAACAGGCCAACCTGAAAACAAACTATTCACTTTGGCAGTTCCTCACAATTTGGATTCTCGATTTTCAAAACAAAAAACTTTCCTCAACAGTTAGCACCTTTTTCAGGAGATATACGTCTAAGTTCGAAACTTTTGACGCTGCAAAGTCGCCCTTCTTATAGACGTTCTCCCCAGCATCAGCTGCAGCATGAAACAGTTCATTGACACTTTCCAGAGAATTTTTGGCATCTTCTTCAACGAGAATTCTATGAATATACTGGTCTACCTGCATTTGGATCAGAAGACAAAATTTAGGTACTTGTCTATCTGTCTAAATAGTGCCAACTTCCCATAGAAGCTCCAGCAATGGAAGCTAACCATTGGTAACTCACATTCTTGGCTAAAAGCCACACACCGTACTTACGAACCTCCACCACTGGCATATCCATCCTGTATGCATCAGAAAATAGTAATGCAAAAGAAAGATGTTGAGAAAATAGTCTGCAGTGTTCAAAATCTATACCCAGGTGGAGCAGTTGGCCATCTCAGCAATGCAGTTACAGAACCTATAAACAATGGAACTTTTTTGAACATTTTTTGGAACAAAAAAAAAAAGGTAAGAGGAATGATTATTCAAACAGATTTCAAATGCAATGATTATACAAACCTGAGTTGCCTTTTGCAAGAGGAATCACCAAGGGGATAAACCCTTGTTTAGCTCCAGGAGGAATTATGGGTTCGCCTATTGCAATGTGACAAATATAACAAGAATTATTGAAATAGTTCAATATTTAGAAGTGAAAGCACGACACGTATTTTAAACATAACTATCAAGCACACAGTATGAGGCCTAATGGTCATGAGACTCGTGACAAGGTACTTTTGTCTACTAACAAAGTAAATTAACATCAGATCACAAGTAATTTATTCGCTGAATGACAATCTCACAGGACTGTAAAACGTAATTGGGGACTCCATTTAGAAAACATTGATCCATGATGCAACATACAAAAATGCATTTTCTGAACAGAAAGTCACTATTATGGGAAACGCACTTCAACCATTAACAATTTGACGATCTTTGACATGGTGAGCTACAATTTATTACACAGAAGTCAATTCACACGGAATATTTAGCGCTCAAAACTTGTACATAAAGAACAACTGTAATTTTAGTGTAAAACCATGAAGCACAGTGCATAACCATCAAAACAAATTTAGAATGTATAAATAACATCATTCACATACTAGTATGTAGAAGATTGGGGCCAAGATCCAAACTCAAAGGATGAAAGTAATGAAGAAGTTGATTGAGTTGCAAAATACTTGCATCCCCATCATTGGGGCTACACTTTGGATAGGTTACAGAATATGGGTTTTGGAGAGCGACGGAGTGAATAGATCTGGGAGATTATTTCCAGTACTTCATTATAAGTTTTGGTGAATGGGTTAGTACTACAAAAATAGGGATGAAGAGAGGTATCAGACAAGGGATCCAATGTCCCCTTCTTTCAGTTCAATGTAGCTCTCTCCAAAATTTGCCTTCCTTGTATGAATGCATACTGAACTTTATCAACCAACTAGTACACCAATGCTTTCATTGCTTGAGATAGGATCCTGGCCACAATCTCAAATATACTAGTACCGAAGGATGCCATCATGTCTTTGCTCTTTTTTGGAATTTCTTGTTATTGTGAAAATTTCTTCTAATTGTTCATGCATTATGTTTCAATACGACGTTAAAATTGAAGTTTATCTATTTTTCCTCTAAATGTTTTGTATGAATTGGCTCTGGTACATTAATGCCTTGTTCTATTGCCAACTCCAAAATTTTTGGATTTGGTTTTTAGGGTAATGAGTGGAGAGAGAAATTAGGAAAATGATTGGAGATAGAGGTAATGAGTGGAGAGAGATAGAAAGAGAAATGAGAGTAATGATTGGAGATAAGGGTAATGATTGGAGATAAGGGTAATGAGTGGAGAGAGAAATGAGAGTAATGATTGGAAGTAGGGGTAATGAGTCTTTTTGGAGTTGAAATTTTTTTTCCAAGTTGGCAACCGAACAAGGCATTTAAACTGTTTTTAATCATCTTGTTTTGCCTCTCCCAAACCCAACGAAGTTACCAATGTCAACGATTCACAATTTTTTGAAGTTGCCAAAGGAAGAAAACTACTGGCCTTGACGGAAATAATACAAAGAAGCTACTCCCTCCGTCCCAATTCTTTAGTCCCTTTTGGGAGACTGTGGCACTTTTCAATTGATTATATCTTGCAATCTATAATCTTTTAGGTGATTTTGAAAACATCGTTTAAAAGAGCTCATTGAGATCTATCAAACAATATCCATATTGCATATAAAAAGTATTACCAATTAAAAGTTATAATTAGTTTTTTATCCGGTTGGGATAGGACGAGGGACAAAAGAATGAGGACGGAGGGAGTATATTTGTTTGTTTAATAGGCAAAGAGTATGAGCTTCGTGTCATACTAGATATAAAATCTGAACAAGAACTTGATTTGACTTGTAAATGGAGGACAAAGGAAGCAAGATAGGGGTTTTGACAATTTCACAATTCGTCCACCCTCATTTTTCAACTGGTAAACCATTTAGTGTAAGTTCACTCAGAAAATCACGTGGAGTATGAGTTTCTTAGTGCCATACTAGATCTAGAATCTGAACTAGAACTTGATTTGACCTCTAAATGGAGGACAAAGGAAGCAAGATAGGGGTTTTGACATTTTCACAACTCATCTACTCTAGTTTCTCAACTGGGAAGCCATTAAGTGTAAGTGCACCAAGGACATCAAGTTTTACTAAAGAGAAGGCATTCGAAGGAACTCCCACTCGATTGTTCACACTCTTTTTGTAATCGACCTGGACTTTCTGCTTCTACTTGCCATTAACGTTCTCTAAGAAAATCAATCATCTTCGACGACAGTTCAAGCAACAATCCACCTTTGCCACAATGTGCTAACTATTCTATCATTACAACAATGTAGTCATTCTTCTGGTTCTAAGGGTCGTCGTTTACCCCTTCACTTATCAAATTTCACTATGCATGAACCTATATCCCAAACTCAAAATGATGTATGGGAACCTAAGTAGCACCGGCACAACCATGCAACGCGATCTTGACTCTTCGACAGCAAATCTTCATAGAATTGACAGTGTGACATATTGAGGAGTAAGAAATATATTTACCTTACACGTACTAGTATTACATGACAGCTACCTAAATAAAAAGCAACAAAAATACAAAAACAAGCTATAACTGCATTGAAATTACAGAAATGCCTTAATCCACATGTCACCACGTCAATTAAATTAGTCACTACATGAGCCATAAAAGTGTTTAACATTGTGTATTGTAATATCATTATTTGCAGTCCAGGTCTTCAGATTAAATGCTACCCAACTACAATAGTGGATTATTGGCCGGATTAGAGTGTCCATTATCGCTTTGGGGGGACCAATTGTATCTGGGCTAAGAGCCTAAGAGCATGTTTTACCTTTGCATGGAAGAAACCACCAACCCCATATAAGATAAATATACAATATAAAAAGGGGCCTTACAGTCCATTGATACCTTAATCCCAGTACTTGTCCAAAGAATCAAACAAGGATAGTCTTAGTTCAGAAACAAAATTAGGTGAACTAACAATGGAGTGACTTCTCATTTAGTCCAAGGGATAAAAGTCTAAGGACTACTAGTGTCCTCGGTAATACACTGCCAATCAATACTGGTTTCAAATTTGCCCATAGAGTATTCTAGCATGTCCTGTTCATTCTATAGAGAGTATCCATAGTAACCAAACACAAACAAACAATGGGAAATGATGACATTTTTTATTTGTGCTCGGACACATGTCTAGAAAGTGTCTGAATATGGTCTGTTTTGACTCGGTAGGTGACAATGGGAAGTACCAAGGTAACTTGCTTGATGTGATCTTTTTGCGGATCCATATGTCGTAGAAGTAGATCCAGTAGTAGCCATTGAAGTAGCAGCAGTTGGTGAGTCAGTTGGTTCAGCAGTTGTTTATGACTATGAAGCTGACGATGAAGCAGATGACTCAGACACAGTTCCAGGAGGAGATCGAGAGCTTGAAGCAAACCCAGCAGCCCGGCGTGAAAATGGTGCTGGCTATTTTCAACACTAATTTCGGTGAGTGTCTTTTTCCTTGTCACTCAATTGAGAATCTGTCACAACTAGAATACTTTCGGTAATGTGACTTGTCCTTTTTTTTCTTGATCACAATATCAATTACCTTCTCCATGTCAGATTTTAACGATGGGTTCATCAAAGACATTGATGACTCAGGAAGTTAGTAAGTTGGCAATTAAAAAACATTCCAAGGGCATCAAATGCAATATAATTTGCCCCAAGGTGCTTCTACGGTGACCAGCTTCTACAAGTTCTGTAAAGGAATTAAAAAACATGGAAATCTTGATAGTATGACATAAATAATTTCTTTTTAATTTTGTCGTGGATAATGTGTAGCATGTGGTACTTCATAATACTCCTGCTTTCAAGGCTTTGACCTCACATCGAATTTATAGTGCTAGGGAAACACCCAAGAATAGCCTGTAAAATCCTGCAATTTCTTCCTTGTCATATGTAGTACAACATGGCTACCCAAGCAATCTTTCTAATAATGTGAAAGGATTCGCAAGTGAATTTTCCAATTAACCTCATTTTCCCATGATGAGCTCTAGAATTGCTACATAGATAGAAAACCTGCTGCCAAACTCATCTAGAAAAGTTCCAATTGCAAAATAGTTGGTGAAGATCCTCATTATGAGCATAAACCTTCCTTAGATTGATCATTCATACCAGAAATATACGTCATGCACTTGTTCTTATCTAGTTGAAGCCATGTGTATTAAAATACTACGTTTTTGTTGAGAAATGTTCTTGACTTCTGTGTTGTTTGATTTAGATTTTACAATATTCAATTGGTTTATATTGTGTACATTTAGTTGCCTTCTAGAGTTCTAGTTTGACTGAACTACTTGTGTTGCATGGAGTTTGTGAACTTCATTTATTGGCCGCCTCTCTTTTGGAACTGAGTGGATCAACATAGATTCTTTTGCAAGATGGAAAACTTTTAGAAGGGTTCATACTCGAAATTTTTCCTATACTTTCACGAGGATGGTAGGCAAAGAAAAAGAATTAGCATAAAAAATAGGAGAAACAAAATACAATAAGAAAGATGACTTTTCCAAAGGTGTTTCCATGCCTCAGTTGATTGGTTGGGAAAAGATGTTTGGGCAATCTAGGCAAAGACTCTCCTCTGCTTGCAATATGTAACAAAAGCATAAAAAAGCTGACCGTATTTCGATAGTGGCGGCATATACTGGTTTCACAAACTTTGCCTCAAACATTATCGAGAGCGTGTAAGTCTCCACTTATGTTTCAGGCAAACCAGGCCGTACTTACGCGCTTTCTACTTTGCCTCAAAGAAGACCGTACTTACGCAATCTCAAAAATGTTTTGAGGCAAAATTTATGAAACCATTATACACCATACGTACGGTTTGCTTTTCTGGCTTTTGTTATATATTTCAGGCAGAGGAGAGTCTTTGCCTGGATTGCCCAACTCTTTCCCAAGGACCCAACCAGTCAACACATTTGGAAAAGTAATATTATTATTGTATTTTATTTCTCCTGTTTTTTATGGTAATCCTTTTCTTTGCCTCGCATCCTCGAGAAAATATAGGAAAAATTCTGAGTATGAACCCTTGTAAAAGTTTTCCATCTTGCAAAAGAATCTATTTTAATCCACCCAGTTCCAAAAAGAGAGGCGGCCAATAAATGATGTTCGCAAACTCTCTGCAACACAACTAGTTCAGTCAAACTAAAACTCTAGATGGGAACTAAACGTAACAAAATATAAAACAATCTAAAACCAGTTGAATATTCCAAAATCTAAATCAATAACACAGAATTGAAGAACATTTCACAACATAAAATTACTATTATAATAATCCTGACTTCAACCAAATAAGAACAAGTGCAGGGAGTACGTTTATGGTTTATGGTATGAATGATCAATCTAAGGAAGGTTTATGCTCATAATGAGGATCTTCACCACCTATTCTACAATTGTAGCTTTTCTAGATTAGTTTGGTAGTGGGTTTACTATCTATGTAGCAATTCTAGAGCTCATCAATCCTGGGAAAATGAGGTTAACTGGCTTATAGGAAGTTCAGTGGCAAATCCTTTCCCCTTATTGTTAGAAAGATTGTTTAGGCAGCTATGTTGTACTACATATGACAAGAAAGAAATTGCAGGATTTTACAAGCTATTGTTGGGTGTTTTCCTAGCATTATAAATATGATGTGAAGTCATAGCCTTGAAAGCAGGAGAATTATTAAGTACCACATGCTACACTTAATCTACGACAAAATTGGAACAAACTATTTACCTCATACTATGAAGATTTCCGTGTTTCTTAAATATTTTACATAACTTGTAGAAGCTGGTCACCGTAGGAGGCACTTTGGGGCAAATTCCATTGCATTTGATGCCCTTGGAATGTTTTTCAATTGCCAACTTTACTAACTTCCTCAAGTCATCAATATCTTTGACGAACCCATCTTTAAAAACTGACATGGAGAATGTAACTAATAATCACTGTGTTTGGTTCACAATTTTGGATTGAAAATTTTGAGTTAAAATGTAAAAACATGTGATTGGATGAGTTATTTCAAAAATAAGTGGGACCCCCTTACTGAGACTCACCAGAAAAGAAAAAAAGAAAAATTGACGGATAAAGACTGGGTTGGCAAGTTGGACTTGAAGTCTGTCCCGTTCCTCTCTCTCTCTCTTCAATTACTCCCAACTCATCTCTCATTCGAAAATTCATCCCAACCTCCATGTACAGCTAACTCTTTTATCAAAAGGATACAGAGAATGAATCTCTGCGTTTCGTCTGTCCCAACCTCATCTCTCTCTCTTCAATTACATCTTCCCAACTCATCTTACCAACGGGCTCGTCGGGCCTACGAAAATGGGGTGTTTGGATCGAGCACCTTACACGCGTCGGATGCCGTTGATTCTCGCGTGACCCCTCGTTTTTTTTTTATAGAATTCTTGGACGGCTTGGATCGGTCGTTCGGTGGCCGGAGTGGGCCTGGCGAGCCCGTCGGTACGATTTCGGAGATGTATGTTCTGAACAGACTTTTTTTTTCCTTTTTACAGATGTCTATTCTACCGGAGTAGGAGGGTGGGAAGGATAGGTGATAAGCTGGGGAGAGGAGGGAGATGGAGGAGGGTGGGAGTGGTGGGGGCCCATTTTTACTGCACACCACATGGTTGTAGTCAGATTTTCAAGTCAAAGAGATAGATTGCCGGCCTTTGAAAACACTTTTTGGCCCCACCAACTTTTTTGCATTCAAAAATAACTTTATGAAACAAAAACTCAAAAAGGGGAACCGAACACAGTGAATGTGATCAAGGAAAAAAAAAAGGGACAAGACAAATTACCGAAAGTATTCTAGAAGTGACATTCTCAATTCAATAACAAGGAAAAAGACACACTCTCACTGAAATTAGTGTACTTCTCATTGTCATGCTTCATGGATGGGAGCATTTGTATTCCCCTTCTTGTACTGCACATCTCATTATTATGTTTTGATCGTTATAAAGTTTTCCAAATTTGCATCGGTCTTTTCCTCACTTTACGAAAATGATTTGTTCGCCAAGTTTATAGAATTGAATGATTTTATTTGTCAGCCCCAGTTGCCTTTTCATGTCATTATAGTAGGATTCTTTAACATGCTTGTTACTAAATTGTTAAGATATACAATCGCCAATCTAAAATCGAAAGTGTCCATCATTGATTCAAGACATCTCTTAACACCCTAAGCAATGATGGTCGGAGAGAATAAGCCAATCACACCATGACTAGTTATCTTGAAATTTATCATTTCGACGCAAGAAAGGAATTGGGGATCATTCTTCCAAAGGAGGTTGTCAAAAAAAAAAGTGTCTAGAGGTGCCATCTAAAAAATGCACACAAACACACACCCAATAGACACGACAATTAAATTAATCAATTGATCATCAATAGAGGATTGCATAATCCTTTTCTTGCTATCCAATTTTGGTTGTAAACCATAACCCAACAGAAAATCATTATCTAAGAAGATTCACACAAGCAAGTACATGAGCGATGGATAACCATCCTTAACAGAGATGTGTTGACAAGCATAGAAAGTATATGACTATTTCATTAATGCAAGATGTTTGTGAGTCTATGATGCACGGGCACGGATACGGGGACATGGGAATTCTAAAAAAATGGGGACACAAACATGGCGGGGGACACGCCACGTGTATATTTATTTACTTATTTATATTTTTTCCAAGTTTAAATGGCAAAATGTGGACAAAATGGAAAATCCATAGTTCCAATACCATTCAAACAAAACAAGACATCCATAAGTTCAATACAACCCTATTGAAAATTTATAGTTTGACCCCTGAAAATTTTTAAAAAATTACAGACCCCCATTTTTAAAAAAAAAATTACACTTTGACCCTCGTCGTGTCCCCATCAGTGTCCCCGCCGTGTCCTTCTCAAAAATTTAAATTAAATTATGATACACGCCGCGTGGCGTGTCCCATACATGTCTCCGCCGTATCCCTGTGTCCGACATTGCAATACGTCGACCTCTGGAGGTGTTGATGCTTCATAGATGTGAGTACTCTACATATAAAAGGAGAAAAGGGGTTTCCTTTACTCCCTTGAATGGACAAAACTGAAAGTGTAGCGAATCATTGACAAGCATCTTGAGAACTATAGTTTTGAGACTTTCGACCAGCAAAAAAAAAAAACAAAAACAATCGATAGCTTATCCAAGACTAAATAAAAACAAATAAACATTTAAGTAGAAGAAAATTCCTTGGTCTGGAAGTTCAGTGCAATAAAATGATGGCCTGGAAGTTCAGTGCAATAAAATGATGGCCACTACACATGAAGCTTGTGCATTCAATGATTCCAACTGAAAATTCAAGTAGTCTAGAGTTCAATCAAAGTTTTACCTCTCACCTGAAGCATTTTCAAAAGATGAGGCAAATGCTCAGGCGGTTGAGTAGCAGCTACATCTTTGATAAATGACACATGGTCTGCATTTCAAAACACATTCTGTTAAAGCAAGGTTATAGCTTCTTCTTCTTTTTTCGAAAACAAACAAGGTTATAGTTAGTAAACAATGCTTAACCAAAAACTCTTGGAAAGGCAAATCAAACTGGTGGATATTAAACAAGGTCAACAAATAGTCCATTTTCCCCCATTTAGTGGAATTGTACCAATTAAATAGTATTAGTTTCAAAGAAACCAGACATACATGTAGCACAGAGACGGACAGGTGACAAGACAATCCTCTAAAATGGGAGTACGGACAGGACGGGGAACACATCAAATTTTTCAAAAACATCTGTTTAGTTATCAATACCTATGTCGCAACCACTAAATATTTTGGTTAGGGCTCCGGTATCAACTGATCGTGTGTATTCCAATATACATACACATGTTTCGTTTTAACTTTGGTCCAATACTTTCTTAAGTTGTAACTATTTACGTCTGAAAAGGCTTTAAAATACACAAAAGCCACCCCTCCATCTACCCATGTGTGTTCCCCGGTACCTTGCATGTCCCACCATAATGTTTAATGAGCATGCCACAAATACATATTTTGGCATGTCGCAGGCTGCATCATTGGCGTGCCTGACATGGATACAGCGACCCACTAGGTGTCTCGGTGCTTCATAACAGACCATTAAACCATCACTAAACCTCAAAATGGCACTTGCAACATTCAACAATATGTACAGGAACATTCTTACTGTTCCAAACTTACCTAAACACCCAATATATCACTACATACACACACGCACAAATTAATAATGACTTGACAAGTCCTAACCCTTCAAGGACTCAAGGCAGGAAACGAGATAATTCAATTTTAACTCATTTAGAATTTAAGTAACCATGCTTTCAAACCAATAATCTATCTATACTACCTTTAAAAGTAGGAAGCCCTGTTGTGTTTTCTACTTTTTGTTTTCCTTAAATGCCCCAACCAATTCCTTTGAATGCCTGCCCCTCCTACGCCCTTCTTAACCGACACAAGACCAACCAGCCCTTTGGACTTGAGCGAAACACTCGTTGAAAGAAGCCCAACCAATGAATGTTATCCAAAGAAAATACACAAACACGAGGAAATAGGAATCAAAAGGCAAGAAGAAGTTATACACTCCAACTCTAACTCAAATTCAGAATACAAATCTAATACACAACTGGAAAAGAAACTCCTCATAATTGTGACTCTCCCCAAACATTACAACTTATGAGAAGTGACATGTGAACACTAGAGATTTGCAGGGATGGGGAAAAAAAGGGATTGAATCCTCTCCTGTCTATTGGCTGTCCTCAGTGGATCCACTTTAACAATCGGGTCCGTTCATTTTTTAGACCTCATGGAGAAAATTAGCAAAACCAAAACTCATATTGATCAGATATGGTTTGATATGTTTTCAAAGAACATCTATATTGAAAAACATAGGTTCTGATCTATATTGAGGATCAACAAAGGTACAGACTGGACCCTCAAAGGGCTCAAGCGGAGAGAATCCAAGTCCAAAAAAAAGAAAGAGAGAGATACAAAATGGTAAGAAACTGCACAAGTGAAGGGGTGCCTTTAAATTGTAACAACTCCTGAAATTGAGGGGATAGGCACCTTGTCTGCTCCATATAACTCAGCACCAGTGGCTTCCCAAAGCAATAACACACCATAACACTACTAAAATCTTGATCTTCATCAATTCCGTTTGTGACTACAATTACTAGAATTTTTCGCACCCGGAAAGAGCCAAAATTATCGTGCCGTGTTCCTAGATTTTAACTCCCTCTCTCTCAATATATATTTATATATCTTGGTTATATGTGTAACTTTTTCCACAATTATAATTCTAATGCTGAGAACCACATTAATTTTCTTTGTTGACAGGAAATGAATTCTGATGATCCAAGCAGGGACTTCTGCAAGTTGGTCACAGACTTAACATTGCACTACTCAACACAATACACGATGCAGACTGAGACAAAAATAGAAGGCCATTGTGAAGGGTGGAGTAACAAACAAATAGAACATGAGGTAGAGAATGCTTTCCAAGCAAAGCTGCACAAACTGAAACAGAAGTTAATGGCTAAAAAACATATCTAGGTAGTGAAGTGACTCAAGTTCAAGACAAAAATATGTCTCCCACACATATGTTACTCATCACAGTCCCCGACACAAATGAACATTAGATCAAATTACAATACCATCGCCCTTTGTTTGACAAAATGTAGTTAGACCCACATTGAACTACACAGTGACGTTGAATAAGTAGAAGCTCAAAACTTAGGTCCACCAACCGGGATCAATCCATAAACAAGTGGAATTATAGTCTACAACAAATTTGATTGCATAATGATGGTCGTGAAAGTGGTCTTCATAATGAAGTGGTAACTGCATCTTAATATTGATGACTCCGAACTCACCAAGACACCAAGCTCCAAACAAACTAACAATGTCAACGGCTGGGCAATGAAAATGGTACCACACGCCACGCACGTGGCAAAAGCACTAGTGGGTAACAAATGAGCACATTAGTTCAAACTGAAATCCATTCATTCTGCCTAAATCCCCACAACTTATTAAGCAGTTTCGTTCTACAAGAAGCAGTAACAATGTGAGTATTGGAATTTGATCGTGAAAAAACCAAATAAGCTGACACATACTCAAGCATATCTATGGAGACAAGATAATGTAAGCATTTATACGCATCTACATATGTACAGAATCGAGAAGTAATGGGCCGTACCAGAAGATGAAGAGGAGTAGCATCGAAATGTAGGTCTGCGGCGGCCGAGAAGTAAAAAGGGCAAAGCGGCGGCACGTGGACTTCCGGCAACCACTGCACCGCCCACCTTCATATCCTCTCCTCTCTCCTCACCAAGCTTTTCTTACTCTCTGTCCTGTGCAAGGATATCGTTGTTTAACCCGTCCCAAGGGATTGGTCTGTGTTAGGGCTGGGCCCAATTTTCCCCCGAGATTTCATTTGGGCCCAATATGGAGATCTACCCATTTTAGAGCCCGACCTTAACAACACAATAAAAAAACAGTTTTTTACGGGCCAGTCCAGAAAAGTGCTTCTTAATTCCTACTAAGGATAAGCTCATTTTTTTATTTACATCCAAGTACAACCTCATAAGGAAGATTACCCTTTTACCATTTACTAAATACAACCACCCATCCCACCTCCACCCCACAACCACCACCACCTCTGGCCGGTCCGGCAACCACAAATTCGCAATGCTTTTTCCGGTGACTTTCACAAAATTCGTAGTACTTTTTCCGGCGACTTTTCACAAAATTCACAATGTTTTTCTGCCGACTTAAACAAATTCGCAGTGCTTTTTCCTGCGATTTTCACAAATTCGCAGTGCTTTTTCCTGTGATTTTCACAAATTCACAGTGCTTTTTCTGGCGACTTTCACAAATTCGTTGTGCAATTCGCAGTACTCATTGCCCGTTATTCTTGTTCCGTGAACTCAAACCCATAAGCAAAGCAAGACAACAACCTGGGGCCGCCATTAGAGTGCCGCTGCGAATGCCGCAAGCTGTCCGACTTCCCTAAACTCCGATCCGTCACCCTCGACTTGTACCCTTTGGCCCTCGCTTCTCCCACCGTCAAGTACTCCTCCAGTATCGAGCTCCCCCGCTCCTTCGCCAGGACCGCCCTTTTTTGCTTCGCTGTCACCGGCGGCAGCAGCTCTACCCCTTGGCTATCGCCGCCATCACGATCGACGCCGAGGGGCCCACGTCGGAGTAGAGCTTGGAGTCGTTGACGACTGTTGTAGATGGAGCCGGCTTTGGGTGGGTAGAAGTCGTCGAAGTTAAGGTCGGATTTCTTGTTGCGAGATCGCCATAGCTGGATTTTGTCGCTGCTGGATTTTTCGTCGAAGTTGAGGTTGGAATTAATTTTGAGTGCATTTTTGGTAATTGAATGTTTTTATCTTTATGCGTTCAAATCTATTTCTGGGTAGACCTGGAGGGAATAATGGTCCGTTTTTAAGACCGGTCGGTAAATTGCCCATAAAAAAAGGGTAAAATTAGCCTTAAGTACAATAAAATAGTTTCAGTGAAGATCCTTCAACTTTTTGAGTTGTTGGGCCAAAACATGTTTTCACGAAAACGCATGGCTTTGGGGGTCAAGCATGATTTTGGAAGGATTAAAGATGCTTGGTCCGGTATAACTAAATGGATCCAGGGTACATGAGACACTTTTTTATGGGTTGATGTCTCTATGTTGACTCTTAGAGAATTTCTAGTGTAGAGCTCTCACTTGCAGGTGCTCCAGTGATCGAGTGGTTCGATCATTAGCACGTATGAGTTTGCTCTTAGTTGGGTAGATGGAAGAGAGATTGATACAACTTGTCTTGCCCATGCAAGGGCAGAGTGGGAGATGTTAGAATTTGGGGCCGGGACCAAATCGGGTTGCCCATGTGGCCATGACCTGGTGACCCATATATTAGATCGGAGAGTTCTAAACATCCAGGATGCTCTCTCTCTATCTAATTCTTGCAGGATATTCATAATTGATACACAAAAGATATACAAAAAGATCAAAAAGAGTTCTAGGAAACTCTCTCTCTACCAGCAATCCGAGCTAGTTTTGCACCTTGAAATTGAGGGTGATACTCGATCCTAGAAGTATCACTACGTCTTAGGAGGTTGTTGTTATTCTAGTACGTGATTCGAAGTACGTAACCCATTCACCAATCCGATTCGGTTAAAATTCGCGAGAGGTAAAAAAAACTTGCCAAAACAAATGGCACTTAAAAGCGGAATATTCAAAAACAATTTATAACCAAAATAATAAAACTAGATATCTATTTCTTAAATAATAAACTATTTCTATTCTTCATCAGGTAACCCAAACCTCTCACTTCCGCACTCGTCATATAATCCGTATTGTTTACATTTTTGAGTAAAACTGGGCTTATGATTGGAGTGAGTGATATCAAATCAATTTTTTTACAAAAATTTTTACTCAAATTTGGGTTAGTTTTGAGTGAGGGCCAGAGATGCTCTCTTACTAAAACAATCGACTTTTTAAGAAACTACAAGAAAGAGAAGGCCTCGCTAACTAAATTAAGTATACTTATTTTTTTAATTAAATGAGATGTATTATGAGAGAATAACTTGTCTCATAAAATGAAAAATAAGTACTTAAGAAATAAGAACGTTAGCGAAACGAGACCTAAGCCCAAAGTACCAAAACATCAAGAATCTGATATGTGCCAAACAAATTCATTCTAAATTACAACACAATTTTCTGATAACTTTCTTGATATATTTTTCTCACGATCATATTTGATGACCACATTTTAGTAACTGTAGGCGCGGTCAAAATTATTGACATATCATCATCGAAGACCTTTTGACCAGCCTATCGGCCGTGGGCACGTGGCGACCAGGTCCACGCGGAAAGTCAATCTTAATCAAAACGTTATTCCAAGGAGACGTTTGACTGACCAATGGAAAGGAAACACGTAGCACGTTAAGATGGAAACACGTAGCACGCCCCCGGAACCGGCCCGCGGAACTGAAGACCCCGCGGAAGTGAAGATCTCGCGGGCCCCGCCAGGGAGAACTGAAAGATATACCGGAATCGATACAGAAGCTGTAAGAAGACCCCGGGATCATATTCGGGCCTAAAAGGCAAGCCCGGAAGGAATCCCGCGGAAGACAGTCGATCGCCGCGGGTCGCGACCTCGCTCTTGCGGGAATTGGGGAAGCTCTTGTGGCTTGGTGGCTTGGGATGGAGGTAGCGTCGCGGAAGTGCGGGTTCCCCCGCGGAGGTCCTCCGCGGGAGGACGAGTCTTCCGCGACCTGGAGGTACGGGAGGGACACGTGTTGGGGTCTTATAGGAGCGCCGTCCTGGGCCTGACCTAGGCCCATGTGCCCTATAAATACCCCTGACATTCCCAATGATTGAGAGGCTGACTTTTCTGGAAAAGGAGAGAGAGAGCACTGATTCTGAGGAAGGAGAACATTCTTCCCCGGAGAGAAGGTGACCTCACTCATCTGATTCCAGAAAGGGCAGACGTCATTCACCCCCCGCGGAGAACGAAGGAGACACGTTGCCTTTGTCTTTTCCGTACCTCTTGCTCTAGCCCTCACCCCACGAGATTATTCCTCTTTTCCCCTTTGGTACTGATTATCGGCCAATCGAACCTCTCCAGCTCACTTTTGTACACGTAAGCGACCTCA
Source organism: Rhododendron griersonianum (assembly GCA_018127125.1). NCBI lineage: Eukaryota > Viridiplantae > Streptophyta > Magnoliopsida > Ericales > Ericaceae > Rhododendron > Rhododendron griersonianum. The sequence goes on from CM030797.1 coordinate 20,773,633, forward strand.
CAGAACCCGCTTCCACCCACAGTAACCATGCGATGAATCACCATTGCATTAGTAAAATATGCTCCAAATGACAAATACGAACACATCTTACCAAAACATGGTCATCAAAATGAGATTATAATATTTACACCGTTTTCTATAAATCAATTACATTGCGCTATGTCGTCATGTTCTATTAATTGGGGTCATTGTTTTGACGATTTGAGGCAATGTAATTGATTTGAAAGAAACAAATGTTTACACCGCCACACGATATATATGTAATTTATTCTCCAACAAAGTATTAGTGCTCGCGAAAATAACCATCTTCCACATATTTCCCTAATTACCTAACATTCATTTGAATATATGATCAGATGCATCACAAATCGCGAATCGCAAGATTTTGATAACACCGTCTATAACGCATCCATGAACTCTGAATCATGAACCACTGCTTCCAATGTCTCTGGCAACAAACAAACCTCAATGTCCATACTCCCTTCTTCAGCCCCCGGAAACACCGTTATCTTCCCGTCGTGCTTGTTCGCCAAACCACTCCTCACCGCCACCGGTTTCCCCCACCCGAAATCACAGCCGTACACATTGAACTGCGGCGAACTGCTAGTTATTAAAGCATTACTGGTCACATCCCCCATTTTCACCAACTTAGGGCTTTCCGCCCATTTCTCCAAAACCCCCCCGGATTTTCTCATCCGTCTGGGAAGCAATTCTCCCATTCATTTCCCGAGCCGCCCAACCTAGCTCGTGCCGAAGCAACTCGCCCGCTTCCGTCGTCACCGTCCCGAAATGAACCGCGTTACCGAAATAATTCTCCGGGAGTGGGGGCCGCAACCGTGACCTCGCTCCTATTAGTAACTTGTACTTAGTCTCTTGGTCGGATTCAACGCGTCGGCAACGTACCACGGACCGCCATATGTGAGCCAAGAGGGCTCGGAGAGATGAGATTATTACTTTGGCGTCACCTATTTCACCACTGGCCTTTGCTTTCAGTCTTGCTTTCCTTTGTGAAATGGAAAACCCCTTCCTCTAGGTGAGGTGGAAGGAAGTTATCGTCTACTTGGAACTCACACGAAGGGAAGCGAATCGGAAAATTGATATTTTCAGGGACCCAACGTTGAAGAGAGGGAGGCCGCGAGATTCGGTCCGAACCGCGAGCTATTTCGGACCAGGAATTCAGAAAATGCCAGAAAGCAGAACCGTCGCCGACCGCGTGGTAGATGGTGCAACAGACGAAAAGGCCGTCGGAAAGCTCGGTTACTTGCACCGCAAGCAAGGGCTTGGAAACGCCGTTGCAGTTTCGAATCCCATTTAACGGGAAAAAAGAGAGGAGAAAGGGAGGCTTAATCACTGGCTCAAGGATATCGTTAACGACCACGTTTTCGGCAACAGCGTGGATAAACTCCGCACCGGAGTTGTTGCAGTGTATGGAGAAAGAGGTGGTGTTGTCGTCGTGTTTGGCTGCGGCAAGGCGGCCGGAGAGAGGAGGGAAGAAGTGTAGATCGAGTGAGGGAGAGGGTGGTTTTCAGGTGATCAATCATATTGGTGTTGTACTTGGGAAAGAGGAGACCCTTTTGAATGGGGCCTACTAAGAGGAGATGAAGATCACATGGAGATAATTCAACTTTTTCATGATCAGTTGAATCATAGCTAGGGAGTTGTCGATCGAACTGTGCTTGTCGAGATGAACCGAATATCAGCCATGTTTATGTACAAGCTTTCTTGATTTCTCTGTCTAGCTAGCTTGATTTATGTAAGTAGAGAGAGGGGTCCAGAATCCTTGAAGCCTTTTTGAGTGAATTTGGGATATCTGAAATTTTAATTGGGAGTTGCCAATTTTGTTTGTATTTTATCTTCAAAGCAAGGATTTAATTTCTATTCTGTTGAGTTAGTGTTTACACCCGTTTTTGGCACTCAGTCCTAAACTAGCGTTGGAGGGCCATTTAATTGAAATTCAATTAAATTGGGCCATGAAATGAAGAGTTATCGGGGCTAAGTGTACTGGGCCAAAACAATGTTGACGGACCCAGTTAATTTTAGTCCAAGTCGGCCACGGGTTCAAGACTATTAATTATGGGCTATGTTTATTTGAAGCTCAAAAGGGCCCGTAATTAATAAAATAGAAGAATCAGGCCTTTTATTATTTGAATGGCCCAGTATTCTTTTAATTGAATATTCTGGAGAAGCCTCACGGAGGAAAAAGAAAGCAAGTTAGTGGGGTTTGTTTTGCCACATGGCCATTTGACTAGTCAAATGGCCCATAATTTACCAAGTGCCATGAAAAAAGGAGGTGGAGAAAGCCCATGATCTATCCAACTGCCCATGATCAAGACTAAACACATGGGCAATTCTCTGGTAACTACCCACTCACCCGTGATAGTGCAAACATGGGACACTTGGCGCGACAAGAAGCAAGGCTGGAAAATTTACATGCAAAACCGTGAAGAACATTTTGGCCTATAAATACAAGTTTCGAAGGCTTAATCCGGGTTCCCACACCAATCAAGCTCAACGCTTAAAAAACCAAAGCCTTCCCAGTGAAGCAATTATCTCTATTTTCTCACCTTTTACTCAATTACTTCACCAAGTAATTCGAGCTTCGTCTCTCTTGTATCCCAACTTTATTATTACGAAACATAATAAAGTTATTCATATCTCTCTTCGCCCCTTACTTTATTATTACGATATAGTAAAGTAATTCTACGATATCCTCTTCTTTTTCTCACACGGTTGGGAAATTCTAAGTCCACTTCGTTGTGGCAAATCACGAACCTCTTTGTGGCCTCACCCTTTGGGTCACACGTAGTCGCATTACATACGAAGTCAGATCGAGGCGCTCACGCCTTTCATACGTTGGACGACGACAAGTCCTGGCACGCCCGCGCTCATACCGCACACGCCATTGATTTTCCGCTCACGCCTACGCGGCGGAAAAGTGGGGAACATCTTTTGGCACGCCCGGTGGGACCCCAATCGTTTCAAGGGGTATCACGCCGATTCATTCACATGTCAATTCAATACATTGAATTGGATGTTGAAATTCGGCGTCTTAATGAAGAAATTCATTGGCGCGATGATAAAGTCGACGAGCTTGAAGATGAAATCTACCGTCTCGATCTAGAGAGGCTCCGACTCAATCATATGGAGTATGGGTATATCGACACACAAAACTACTACAACGATGCAATTCAAAGGCTTGAAGATGAAGTTAACATGTTTGAAGATGAGGATCGCCAATTACGTCATGAGGTAAACCGTCTTTTCAGTGCCAAGTCACATGGCTATTCACATATCATGTCTTCAGACTTGCCCGAACAGCATGAATTCCAAAATGGTGGGCTTGATGATCCTTCTGCTCAGACCTTTGGGGGTCGAGTTGAGGAAAGTATGAGCACTCAGTCCTGTACCTTTGCATCCAATGAAGAACTCTCACAGGAGTTCATAGATCCCTTGCATGTATCTTTGCGTGAAATTAAAGAATTGGTAATCAAATCCAGTAAGGCCGTTGAGGACTCCAAGAAAGCCCTTGAGGACTCCAACAAGACCATTGAAAAATTAAGGGCTGATCTCGAAGAAAAAGATTCATCTCCCATTCCACCACGGATATCACAATTTAGCACTTTAGGCCAAACTTCAGGCCTGAATGTCTCTAAGCAAGCTTCTAGCAAGTACTCCAGGCCTCCAGGTTTCTCTCAGTCCTTCACTGCTGAAAGCCCTGCACTCGGGGGGCAAGGAGGCCAAGGACTTGGACTCGGGGGGCAAGAGTCTCAACAAACTTCCAGCAAGCACACCAGGCCTCCAGGCTTCTCTCAGTCCTTAACTTCTGAAAGCCCTGCACTCGGGGGGCAAAGTCCTCAGCCTAGCCCTTTGAGGATTCCTGAACGGCGCCAAGGTCTAGATGATAAACATCAAAATGATAGGGGCAATAGTCTCAGGTCTGAGCACAACAGCGAACATTCAGGAGTGTTCCAAAAACTTTTGGATGGTAAGCTATTTCCATGCCTGGAGGAACGAGAAGATAGGTCTGTCTCAACGCAAAAGGAGCAAGATCTCAGACTTGAGATAAGCCAGAACATACAAAGTCCTATTATGAGGCAAGATCAACTCATTCTCTCATCTCAAGAGCTTTCTCAAGTGTCTGAAGAGTTACCACATCCAGATTCAGTCCTAAGCGGTGAGCAGATAACAGATACAAATCAGGAAGGATCTAGACCTGCCATCAGTCCTATGGGTAGGACTGAATTGGATGTTGCACCCATTCCAGATCAGGAAGAATTGAATGAAGAGGAGGAAAGCGACGACACTCCAGGGCTTGATACCGATTCATTTGTAATCGGAGATCCCCCTCCTCCCCCGGTTCATGAAGGCCTTTTTGGCATTGTCCAAACTGCCAAAAGGCATTATCAGCTTAGGCCAATTTTAGGCCTTAAGTGTGTAGAATTGCGCCCATATTGGATTTGTGGGGCACATCAAAAGCGAGTGTCACTCACTTGGCTTACACAAAAATGCCAAAATGGTGTCAAGAAGGGCTAAGATCAAAGAAAAGTCCTTCATGGGCCGAACAAGCACTTCTAAAATGTTCGGCCATGGCCTATCAGAGTTTTACTAGGCCTTTTCCGCAGAGGTGGAGGCTTTCTTTTTATTTCATTAAGCATACCTGAAAGTTCAAAGCAGAGGTTCAGACCTTCAAGACCTTCAAATATATTTTCGGTCCTTCCCAGGCCTTTTCGAGGTTCTATAGCTTCTCTACAACCAGGCCTGGACGCAAGACTCTATTGGTGTGAGCAGGCCTTTTCTACAGGTACGAAGGACCTTTGAGCTCTTTGTCTAGGCCCGAGCCAATATTATAAGCAATTCAAACACAAGTTCAAACCTTTCCCGAAGGACTGAAACACTATTATGAATACTCAAAGTTGAGGTTCAGTCCTTCCAATATGAGGTTCAGTCCTTGCTAGGCCTTTTTTATGGTTTGATCGTTTTTCTACGATTAGACCTGAACACAGGCCTTTGTTAGTGGAAATAGGCCTGATAAAAGGTGGGAGCATTGAAATTCACCTCTGAGATAGGCACGAGCATCATCAAATCACTCTAAGAAGCCCTGAAGGAAGCAGATTGAGGCATTTATCTCTAAGAGAGGCCTTTGAAAGGCCTGTCTAAAGATTGCTGGTGGACTCCTTTCAAGGTCTGAATTCAGAGAATTTTGTCAAAGGTCTGAAGGGAACACGAAAAATGCCTAATGCTTATTAAGTTCATAGGCAAGGCAAACAAAAGAAGATATGCTACAACAAAGGACTGTTTGGATGCCAAAAACAGTTTTCTTTTTTATACACGCCTTAATCCTAAAAGTAAAGAATCAAGGCATGGGGGGGCATTGTTTACACCCGTTTTTGGCACTCAGTCCTAGACTAGCGTTGGAGGGCCATTTAATTGAAATTCAATTAAATTGGGCCATGAAATGAAGAGTTATCGGGGCTAAGTGTACTGGGCCAAAAACAATGTTGACGGACCCAGTTAATTTTAGTCCAAGTCGGCCACGGGTTCAAGACTATTAATTATGGGCTATGTTTATTTGAAGCTCAAAAGGGCCCGTAATTAATAAAATAGAAGAATCAGGCCTTTTATTATTTGAATGGCCCAGTATTCTTTTAATTGAATATTCTGGAGAAGCCTCACGGAGGAAAAAGAAAGCAAGTTAGTGGGGTTTGTTTTGCCACATGGCCATTTGACTAGTCAAATGGCCCATAATTTACCAAGTGCCATGAAAAAAGGAGGTGGAGAAAGCCCATGATCTATCCAACTGCCCATGATCAAGACTAAACACATGGGCAATTCTCTGGTAACTACCCACTCACCCGTGATAGTGCAAACATGGGACACTTGGCGCGACAAGAAGCAAGGCTGGAAAATTTACATGCAAAACCGTGAAGAACATTTTGGCCTATAAATACAAGTTTCGAAGGCTTAATCCGGGTTCCCACACCAATCAAGCTCAACGCTTAAAAAACCAAAGCCTTCCCAGTGAAGCAATTATCTCTATTTTCTCACCTTTTACTCAATTACTTCACCAAGTAATTCGAGCTTCGTCTCTCTTGTATCCCAACTTTATTATTACGAAACATAATAAAGTTATTCATATCTCTCTTCGCCCCTTACTTTATTATTACGATATAGTAAAGTAATTCTACGATATCCTCTTCTTTTTCTCACACGGTTGGGAAATTCTAAGTCCACTTCGTTGTGGCAAATCACGAACCTCTTTGTGGCCTCACCCTTTGGGTCACACGTAGTCGCATTACATACGAAGTCAGATCGAGGCGCTCACGCCTTTCATACGTTGGACGACGACAAGTCCTGGCACGCCCGCGCTCATACCGCACACGCCATTGATTTTCCGCTCACGCCTACGCGGCGGAAAAGTGGGGAACAGTTAGTTATCACAAACTTAACAGTTGGGAGTTGCCGATTGTAAACACCCCAATTTGGACCTATTAACTATCCTTAATTTGCGCCCTCGAGGCTCCCCGATGATGAAAGGAATCAAATTGGGACTCGGCTAAAGCTTGGACGATGTTTCTTGGACTTTTGCAAACCGGCCAAAACCATCCCTTTTCCCGACACCTTAAGAGTAAAATCATCACTCATTTCAGTGTATAAAATTTATTTAAATGAAACCAATTGGGTTAGAAAGAGGACTTAATGAGCTTTCCAACGCTTCGAAAAACACCCAAATCCGAGTTCGGGAGTGCCCGTGGCGCCCTTCTGAAGTTGGGCTGGCACTCTTGAGCGTTCGGAAGTGACACTCTTGAGCGCTCGGGAATTCACTCTTGAGCGCTTGAAAGTACAGTCAGAGCTTGGATGTTGAGCTTGATCTTTGACCACGTTTTTGTTCAGATTTTAAAATGGCAATTCAAACCTGCATGAGCCAGATGTCTGCCTGAGCCAGCAGGAATATTATCAGCACATGTTTCCCTCCCAAAATCATTTTCTCTTTATTTTTGATTTTATTTTCAAAATTCAAACCTATTTTTGACTTGCCTATAAATACCCCTTCATTCTACATACAAAGGGACCACGAAATTTTACTCTCTCCCTCTGCTATTTTTCTGAAAGTCTCACTCTCTAAACCTCCCTCAAATGCTTTCCAAAACTTGTGTTTTCCAAGAAAAGTTTTAAACAATCTTCAAAAACTTCAAAATCTCAAATCTCTAGTCTATCTAGAACTCTATTTTCTACCTATTTTCAAGCAAACAAATCAATCCAAGAAACCAAGTTCAAGTCAAGCTCAAAGGTATAAAATCTCATTTTATACTTATAAATCTACTGCTTTCAAACTTCTGAGGGGAATCAAGGGCCCATGCCAGTTCCTCATACTGGTTATGAGCCCATTTGATCTTGGTTTAAGCTACAAAATCAAAAGAAATACAAAAGAAACAAAATATTTTATGGGCACTGGATATACTCCCAAGCGCTCGGGACCATTCCTGAGCGCTCAGGAGTGCTATTGTCACCAAAATCTTATTTTGTCACCAAACATTGCATTTCCTATACTTCAGTAGATACTGGGTGTGCACTGGTCCCTCCAGAGCCTAGTTAAGTTTATTTTTTGTTTGCAAGGAAGTGATACTTGGACATTCAAGACCTGTTCTTGTTTGTTTGAGTTTGATGCTGAGCAAACCTGTATAAATACTGTTTCAATCCATATGTCTGTGTTTGTATATTCTGCCTATTATCAAAAAGTGCTAAGTTCTATTTTGCAGGAGAAAGAGGTCCTGAGCGCTCAGAACCACTCTTGAGCGCTCGGGAGTGATTCCAGTAGCGGTTTTCCATATTTTCTGTCATTATACATTTTTCATCATCATATCTTGTACACTAGCACCAGCATACACTTCTTTACTTGATATGGATACCTGCTAATTGTTTAATGAAACAAATTATTTTGGGTAATGATATTGCCACACCCTTTTTTGTTATTGCCACACCCTGCAAGTGTATTTTTACACCAAAAAATACACTTGCTGGGTGTGGCAATAACAAAAAAGGGTGTGGCAAAATCACTAGCCATTATTTTTGAAAAATCCCACATACATTAAGTAGAGACCGACCTCGTGTCGGGTGAGAGGGTTGCCGTGAAACCCTTCCACTCTCGTAACATGGCTTCCGAACCTCAAACGAATCTCTGGTTTTCAATTTCAAACAATCATTTTCAATCAAAACGGTTTCTCGGGTGGCAAACAATAAATTCGAGTGGCGACTCTTTCTATTTTTCAAATCCGGGTCGGGTAGCCCACACCGATTATTATTCCCTATCTTATAATTGTGCTTAAATGTTATAGAATATGCTTGAGTTATTGTTTTTTGCGAAGTTCGAATCGTTGGACAGTGATTGAGATATTGCATGTGAGCCCATAATTGTTTTGCATGTGCTGATTGGCTAGCTCGACTACACTCGTAATTAAGGAATAGGAGGGTGAGCTCATCCCTTGAAAGTCTGAAACCTAATTGCAAGTGCGTATAAGGAACTCAACCGAAAAAGCAAGATACGAGACAGTTTTAAATTGGTGTCCGAACATGTGCCACATGTAGGGGTGATACCGGTCCGGTTTCGACCGGTTTCGACTATTTTTTCGGTCGAAACCGGTTATCCGGTTTGAAGATTTTTGAAACCGGAACCGGTTGAGATAAAACCGGTCCGGTTTTGACCGGTTCAACCGGTTTCGGTCCGGTTTATCCGGTTTCCATTAATGGGTCACATTTTGGGCCCAACACATCAAAAAATTCACAATTCAATCCACAAAATATCAAACAAAAATCCATAATTCAACCCCTTTTTTTGGGCCCAACAAAAAATGATCAATTTTGAGCCCAATACATCAAAAAAACCCCATAAAAACATAATTATGCCCATTACACAATTTATAGGCTTTTAAATTACAAACCAAGGGTCAAGCCCAACAAGAAAAATAAAATGAATGTTCAACACTTTTAGTTCAACAACACAGCAAGCTGCGGCAAAAAAAAAATGGGACTGGGAGCAGTGAGATTCAAATCGTTTATCGTGGAAGGCTAGGACTGGGAGCAGTGAATCTGAGATCGTGGGACTTGGGAGTGTGGCAGTCAAATGAAAATTTAGGGCAAAATTTGGTAAAGGGGTATATATATTTATATTTTATATTATATTATATTATTTATATATATATATAACCGGTCCGGTTTTTAGAAAACGTAAACCGGAAACCGAACCGGAAAACCGGTTTGCAAAAATTTTAAAATCGGAACCGGATCGAAATTATTCGACCGGTTTAAAAAATTCGGTCCGGTCCGGTTTTTCCGGTTTCGGTCGATTTTCCGGTTTCGGCTAACACCCCTAGCCACATGCTTATCCTATCTTCAAAGAGTGTAACATCGCATCCTATATAACAAGAATTAGGTAACGGAATAAGTTATAAACTTAACCATAATAATGGCCGGGAGTAGTTAAAAGTTCTTTTTTAACACGAAAGGGTAAGAGAGTAATTCCACTTGCCACCTCCACTAGACAATTGCTGAGATAGTTAAAAGTTCACTTATTGAGATTTTGTATACAAAGTTCAATGGCATACTCTCTTTGTTTTTTTCATACAAATAATTAAGGTTTGTCTGTTAAGAAAATATATATAGTTCCACATTGCTCATCAAACTTAATCTTGAAAAAGCCTATGGTAGATAGACTTGAATTGGGCTTCATTAGAAAAGTGCTCTTTTTCTTTAATTTTTCCACACTTTGGATTGATATCATCTGGTCAGTCATATCCACCTCCTCCATGTCAATCCTCCTTAATTATCGGCCAGAAATGCTATTAGTAAAGAAGGAAACAAAGAAGACAAACATGGAAAGTTGACAGGCAAAATAATGGACCCCACTTCAATTGGTAAAAATTCAAAATTTTGGAGATTTCAAAATTTGAATCCGAAATCCTTCTCGACCCCCTTCTCTCACTCTTCTCTCATCCTTGCCCAAACCATCTCTCCAAATCCGACGCACAACCAACACCGACGGACTACCACTGCCGACGCACGACCACTACCGACGGTTATTCTCACCTTCAGCCTCTTGCCTTGCTGGTACAGTTCTGTAATTTCGAAGCCCTAATTTTGTTGCTTCTCTTTTCTTTTAAAGCCCCTACAACATAACCCAAAAATTACCACTGTATGAAAACCCCACCCCGACCTCCGCCGCTTGGGATCACGTTTGTTTCCGCCTGGATTCCCTTCTCTTCTTTTCGGTAATCTCTCTCATATTCTAATACTGAAGTAGTGAGACTCATACTAATTTACAACACTCCCGCACACACAACACTGGAAACGGGCAGTCACCGCTGCCAGCCCCTTGGGCCACTCCGACTGCTCCTCCTTTTTCCTCCACCGTATCTCTTCCTCTTCTCGCACTTGGCGAACCTGAACCCTTGAAATTTCCACACAAGAGAAACTCCTTCTGGCAAAGAGTTTAGATTCGGACTCGCCGCCATAGCTCGGGTTAGAAACAAAATCAACTGATAAAAAAAAAGGAGTCTTAGAAACCTAATTTAAGGTACTTAACTGCCATTGATAGACTTTAATTAAAATCCAAGAAGCATTAGGAATAAATTGAAATATTTTGGTGCCTAAGCACTAACCGAATCAATCTTGGAGTTGGATTCTTAGCTAATACCAATATATTATGTGTTTAGGTGCAAGTTTGTGGGGTGAATTGCTATGTGCTAAGCTAGACACTACTTTTTGGGTGAGTTACGCAATGTACTGTCAATCTTGCTGCTTGCAAGTTTTAATAGCAGTAAAAATCACATCAGTACAATCAGCCACCTTTCTGGATTTCCCTTGAAATACTCTTAGATTGCTCTCACGCCATAGATAGTAGATAGAAGCTGCAAGAGACAGCTTGTAGATGGTATTCCTAAAGCCTTTGCCTTTTCGGTTCTGGATAGCCCACTCAATCTCTCGAGGCAGATTTAGCAGTCCCCTTGATATAAATCTTGACCAATTCTTGTTTCCACATAGCAGCAGAGTAATGGCACTCAAAGAAAAGATGAGAATGGTTCGCCAAACCACCAGTACACAAAACACTGGGGGCTAACTGCCAACCCCCAACTTCCCAACCTATCTTTTGTGGAGAGCCTGCCCCAAATAGCCAACCATTCAATAAAACTCCATCAAGGCACTCCTTGAGAAACCAGACTGTAGAATACCAATACTGAATAGGATTTCTATATCTGCATGCCACCAGTTATGCTTGTTTGCATATAAACGTAATTTTGTCCTCAGTTTAGTATTGGTTCTTTTAAGACATTTGGAGAGAATTAAGGAACCGATTCTTGCATATGATTGTTGGCATTCTAAGCACACCAAGTTTTCTGCTAGCATAAGGCCTTAACTTTGTTTTGCATGCCAATACCTAGATGTTTTCTTTGGCTTTGACTTTGTTCATTAAATTTCTTTGTTTATGAATCTTGGCCAGGTTGTAGCGAACCAGTGACTGGATTCCCTCATGTCGTGCATACAAAATATGGCTCTTTGGACGATGTACACAGAGCTTGGGTGCAGCACAACGAACACACAACAATAGTTGAGCAAGTTCAGTTCCCTCCATTGTTGGAATTTGTTGAAGGAAGTTCCAGTGAAACAGAAAAAAGAAGTTGGATGCGGACTGTCCACATGTCAAATTATTGCGATGGCTTTTCTCCTTGGTCTTGTATTTGACGTCGTGATTCTGTTTTTTGGAATATTAATGTATGGCTTAATGACAATGCTAAACTTTGTACCCTCTTTTTAAATGACAAATGGGATGAGAACGGCCCGGCATGGGCTTATGGATGAATTTTAGATGTTCATAAGTAGGATGATAAAAGGCCCGACGTGGGTTTATTTGTGAGTTTCGATTGTGAATGGTAATTTAGGATGAGAAACACTCGGTGTGGGCTTATGGATTTTATGTGAATTTGGATTGTTGATAAGTATGACGATAAAAGGCCCGGCGTGAGTTTTTATGAATTTTGATTGTGAATGGTAATTTAGGATGAGAAACGTCCGGCGTGGGCTCATATACAATGTTGTGTTTCTGATGTTTATTGTTGCTACTGTTAGTTTGAGACGCAAGGTGTCGGGTTAGGGCATAAAACAAGGAAACCCTATCAAATTTTTTTCCTGTTAGTTGCACATTTTGGGATCATTTAATTGATTTAAGACAAGGGATTTAGAAGTTCAAACCTCATTCAAGTTTTTTAAAAGCGAAATCTGTTTTGAAAATGAAGTGTATACATTGACTGGAGATGCACGTTTATCAATTCACAGAAGAAGCTCGTTGAATCCAAAATAAAGTAGCATGTTTTTTGATAAAGAGAATTTGGTCAATGAAGATACAAGCATGTGTGGGCAACGTGCCTTTAAAATTCCGGTTTTTAAGAGGGCCCGGATCGAGGGAGCGCTAGCGGGACGAGCGCTCGAATTCAGAGTCGCCACTTGGGTTTGAAGGTTCGACACCCAAGGAACCGAACTTGAAATGCCTTATACGCTATTTGATTTGAAAAAGTGAAAGCACTAGTCCGTCATAACCATATCTGGGTTCGGGAGCCAGGTTATGAGAGGGGAAGGGTTTTAAGGCACCCCTCTCATCCAATCCGGAGATCGGTCTCTACTTAGGCATTTTGTGAAAATATTGTGATTCTTCCTCATTAATCAATTTTTAGCCAATTAAGACGGGGAACAGTTTAAAGGGGATTAATACTGTGACACGTTTGCAAGATGTGATCGATAGCTTGGATGCAAAAGCAGTAAATAGGATAAAACCAGGTTCTGTTCAGAAGAGCAAACCCAGTGCACTGTTCCAAACTTGACATGCGTAAGAAGGAACTTGCCTGCACTGACCAAAGCCACTGCACGCAGTTTCAACTTGCGCGTACCAGTATCAAACACGCGCGTGTGGTTTTGCTTTTCTCACAGCCTCTGTTTTTATCCTCCTCTAGGCTCTGGAAGGACCAATGCACACCTAGGACAAACCAAACGGTTATAGTAGTTACACTATACAGTTTAAAGGCTGAAAAGCCCTACAATTTAACAAAACACCCCATAAACAGTGTGGGGATAAAAACAGAGACCAAAGGCCTAGTTACCCATGCAAGGCTAACCACTAGTCAGAGATGGACCTGCACGCGCGGGTAAAACACAGGCACGCGCGGATTTGAGCCACTTAACCAATGCTTGGTTTACATGTTTCTAGGTTCTGGGACATGTCCAGAAAGACCCCAGGGGTACTCCACAGCAATAGGTATGAATATTAACTACAAACTAGCAGTTTTAACTAAGGAAAGCGATAAACTGGTTGTTAGCATGCTTATAGTGACCTATATACAAAGTAGAACACAAAATAACAAGGCACCAATCCCCACGCAAGACCTGCGCATGCAACCACAGAGTGGCACGCGCGTACTAACGATCGGCGCGCGCTGGTCCTTGCCACTACGGTTTTTGAAACCTTACCAGCTTTAGGGCCAGGACTGGTATTGATTACCAGCCTTGACCCTGCCAGCCTCCCCTTAGGGATCAGAACAGAGAGCAGAACAAAGGTGTTATACCTTTGGTTTTTTAGGTTTGAAAAGTGTTTGAGCTTTGAGTTGAGTTGAGGTCGGATGCTTTTGAGTGATAGAAGCAAGGAAACAAGGTGGCTTGTTGCTTGGAATTAGGGTTTTGTAACCTTTTGAAAACTCTTTGGAAATTGATCTTTTGTCACCCCTTGAAAGAACAAAGGAGAGGTGTATTTATAGGAGAAGGAGAGGTACAACCAACCAAGTAATGGTTGGCTTGGCTTGGTGGCTAAGTTTCCTCCTTTGGAAAGGTTGGTGGGAGATATGTGGGATGTGGACACCTCCTGTCCGGATACTGCTTTTCAAGCAAAATGGAAGCTTCCAATGTGTTGTACTCCACTGATAATGACTTCTTCATGCTGAATAAAGCAAGTTTGACCAGACGCTGATCGGCGCGTGCGAATCTGGGACTTGCGCGCGCGAGTCAACGCCATAGGTTGACCAGCGCACGCCAGTTGTGGACTAGTGCGCGCGAGTCCAAGCCACCCAAAGCTGGTCCATGGTTAAACCTGACCATTTGACCAATACCTGGCACTTTGACCATGCATGCTGGGTCTCAACCAACACGTGCTAGTAGGGTTTTGGTAGGTTAAAGGGTTAGGTTAGGTTTAAAAGGGGTATCAAACACTCAAAACTCAAACATGCTATCATTTTCGAGGTGTTCTTGATCCTCTTCATCATCGGGGAATCAAATACCGAAAATAAACTAATCTGGAAGCTCAGATTGGGGTGTCTACAGCATGAAACCTAGTTTTGATGTATCTTTCTAGGACTTCTTTTCCTATAAAGCTAACAATATATCAGATACTTGTTAAAATTTGACTGAGTTGTATAGTACTTTTATACCCAAATCAAGTTTTTCTTTTCTTCTCTGGAATTTTCTGCAGCGCAAACACCACCTAGATTTCAGTGAATGTGAGACACCTCGAAAAGGAAAAGAAACTGGAAAGCAAAAGGAAAACGTTCAACCCTTCATTATGTGCCAAAAACTCAATAGGACACGACACGGATACGGACTAAGTCATTCAAATGAACCAAAGCATGGGACAAATACAAATACATGTACACAAAAAAACTGCAATTACATGTACAGAAAATTGCAATTCTAATATACAAGTAGTCACAAATTCATAGCAAGATTTTCCGCCACAGCTAACAAAACATGCAAGTGAACTAAAAAGCTCCAAGTCCTTGCCACCCAGGAAGGACATGGGAATGGAAGCAAAGCATGGGAATGAGGCACCAAAAAATAGCATCATTCCATCAAAAAGCAACATCAGTAGTATCGCAAAAGTATCATTCTAGCCCTGAAGTTGTCAACATGCACAGAATAAAGAAAACAAAGAACAAACTAAGTCAAATTAGAACATGGAAAGAGAGAGAGAGAGAGAGAGAGAGAGAGAGAGAGAGAGAGAGAGAGAGAGAGAGAGAGAGAGAGAGTCCTAGTCAAACTTATTAGAGTTTAACTTACTATAATCATGTCCCAAATCAAATGGAGATTCATTAATTTCGCCGAGGGTAATTGATTTATCTTGGAAACATTCCGTATCAATTTCTGCATCTTCAACTGTAGCCATATTGCTTACACATTCCTCTTCCTCATCGTCTAAGTCATTCTCAGCTTTAATCTCTCACAACCTAGCTGCCATCCTATCCGTCTTCGCAATTGAATACATGGCCTTATCAGCGGTCTCATTGAATAACTTGAACAAATTGTCCTAGTGAACGAATTCGGGCTTGCGTGTCCAATTTACATAACTGACCTTAATTTTTGTGAGACTCCTTACCATGTTTTTGCTCCATCGTCGTACAATGTATTTATCGGGTACTACTTCAAGCTTCTTTTTTGACCAAACCGAGATTATATGCGTGCACACCATCCCCCTACTCTCGAACAACCGACAATTGCAATTAGTTTTTCTTGACTCCTCATTAAAATGAACAAGAAAAGTACAAGTTTTAGATCTATCTTTTTTCTTTCCAACTAGAATGTCTTGTTCAATGTGGAACTCTGAAATACCATTTACTACCGGTCCAATAGTCAAATTGCACCCAATCTATAAGGCTACTTGTTCTCGGAATTCCTTGCATTTCGCAATTGTGTATGCTTGCTGAAATTGGTCCTCAAACTTATAAGGGGACACCTTCTAAATTCGAACACTCACGGAATGGGTGTTTGCCTCGTCTTCTTTTTGCACCTTCTTACGTAAGGCATTGTCATATTGCTCCACAAATTCCTTCAAGGTGGTATTGGAATGGATGTAGCCATCAAAGAAGGAATTCATGCTCTCGCTTCGTTGGGTTGTTGACATCCCCGCCCAAAAGATATCCTTAAGAAATGCCAGTACCCATCGGTGCCTCCCCTCGTACAATCCAGCTAGCCAGTCATTGCTCTGTAGATCAAATTGTTGGATGAGATTTGCCCAATTTTGTTCAAACTCCTCCGGATTCAAGGAATCATATACAACATTCTTGAGGGATTTTTTAATGGGCTTATACTGGTCATAACTCTTAAACTTGTCAGGAACTTTATTCATGATTGTAGACACCCCAATTTGGCCTAACGATTATTTCAAGTCCCACCTTGGGACCAGCCCGATGATGAAATTGATACAGTGATTGCTGATTGACTTCTTGTGAACCCATGGACTTATGGTAAGAACTTTGAGCCACTTAGAGAACCCAATCCAGAGCCATATAGCCTTTCAGACAGAAATACAGAATCCTAGGAGAATCCATCTGCCGGCCGTAACATTGATCTCACGGCCTTAACATTATTTCTTCACCCGAGCAACCTGTTGCTTGAAAATCTCCCTGAGAGATCAATCCATCGGTCGCAAGATCTATCCTTCGGCCACAGCATCATTTCCTCGGCTGCCAGATCCTTTCTACGGCTGCCAGATTGTCCATTTTCCAGACTCTGGAATGTTCTGTCGATTGTTTGATCCAATGCTTACGTCGAAACCTTGCCTTCAAATATAAGGTTGATAGAAACCTGAAGCGTCGGGCTAGGTCGTTGTGCGCATAATATCCAGAAGTCCAGAATCGTTCCCACAGAGACTCGAATATAGCTTGAAATGGATTGTAGGTTTTATGGTAGGATTTCGGCGTTTAAGCCCGCCAACTATGGTTTTGCTTTAAACAGAAAGACTAAAACGAAAACTAGATTAACGCTTGATTAACTTAACGAGGCAAGTCTCGAGGTCTTCTAACCCTTGACAAAAGCCGTTACCGATTCTCGATTATAACTCAGGCGAGAGTCACGACCGCGTGCTCACGCCGGAGGATTTCACTTTAAAAGACTATGTTTAACAAAAGGTGTGATTTCCCGGAGGCGAACCAACTTGGTTGTATCCGGAATACCCTTCTAGGAAACAATAGAACTCATGACCGGCCACCCTTTCCAAAATCTGATCGATAAAAGGAAGAGGAAAGTGATCCTTTCTCGTACTCGCATTCAATTTTCGATAGTCAATGCACACTCTCCAACCGGTCTGCACTCGCGTTGGGATAAGCTCATCCTTGTCGTTTCGCACCACTATCACCCCGGACTTCTTCGGCACCACTTGAATCGGACTCACCCATTTTGAATCCGCTATTGGGTAGATAATTCCAACATCCAACAACTTAAGCACTTCCGTTCGAACAACATCCTTCATAATTGGATTCAAACGCCTTTGCGGCTGGCATGATGGTTTTACATCATCTTCCATATAAATGCGGTGGGAGCAAAGAGAGGCATCAATACCCTTGATGTCAGCAATAGACCACCCGATGGCCTTGGAATGCTTCCGTAGCAAAGCAATCAATTCCAACTCTTGATGTTCGCTGAGAGCAGAGGAAATCACCACCGGATACGTTTGACGTTCGCCAAGATAAGCATACTTGAGTTTATCCGGTAACGGTTTAAGCTCGAGCGTTGGCGGCTCCACACACGACGGAATGGCTCTCTTTTCAATAGGAGGCAACTCCTCGAATTTTGGAACCCAAGGGTTAATACCACATGCCTCCTCCTCATCTAGCAAAGAACACAAATAAGCCACCTCGGGGGCATCAAGAAAATTGGCTTCGGCGGAAGTAAGTGCTAACTCCAACTCATCTGTGCAAATGAATTCGTTGACATGATCTTGAACTAGTGAATCAAGCAAACTAACCCCACATACATCCTCGTCATCTCCCAATTGACTACCGTTATGGAACATGTTGACTTGCATCTTCATATTCCCAAAACTCATATTGAGCCGGCCGGCCCGGTAATGAATCACGGCATCGGATGTTGCTAAGAAAGGTCGCCCGAGAATAATTGGAACGGAAGACTGAGCCACCGGCACTGGACACGTATCAAGAACCACAAAATCAACTGGATAAACAAATTGATCAACTTGAACAAGAACGTCTTCAACCACCCCTTTTGGAACCCGGATACTCCGATCCGCCAATTGCAAAGTAACCCTTGTAGGCTTCATTTCTCCCAACCCGAGTTGCTCATATACTGAATAGGGCAAGAGATTCACACTTGCGCCCAAATCAAGAAGCACCTTCTCAACAACTTTTCCCCCAATAGTGATGGATATTGTAGGACACCTCGGATCGTTGTACTTGGGCGGAAGGGCCGATTGGAAAAGTGAGCTCACTTGTTCGGTCAAGAAAACCTTCTTTTGCACTTGCAACTTACGCTTGTGAGTACAAAGATCTTTCAAAAACCTGGCATAAGACGGAATTTGCTTGATAGCGTCAAGTAAAGGAAGATTGACCGTCACTTGCTTGAGCACGTCATAAATATCCGATTTGAGACTTGGCTTGGCCGGCGTTCTCAATCGATTAGGAAATGGGGCGGGAACGGTAAAGGTTGGCGGGGCATCGCTTTCCTTCACCTTGCCTTTCTCCTCCTCCGTAGAAGCTTGTTTGGGAGATTCCCCAGCTGGCATTGTCGGCTTAAGCGGGGTTGGTACGGGAACCAATAATGGCATCACCGGTGGCTCCACTTGAGCGTTATCCACCGTCTTCCCACTTCTTAAAGAAATAATGGCTTTGGCATGCTCGGGGAAGGGCACAGAAGAGCTACCAATCAATTGTTGTCCTTGTGGATTAGGCAAAGGTTGAGTGGGAAGTTTCCCTCTTTCTTGTTGTAATAAGCCAATAGCCGTTGTCAATTTCCCCATTTGAGTCCTTATATCGTTCATGGCCTGAGTGGTTTGCTCATTGGTAGTTATCTGCATTTGACAAAAAGTATTCATTGTATCCTCCAAAGATCGCCGAGGCGGTGGTGCTTGTTGATGAAACTGGTTTTGATTCTGCCCCTGGAATTGGCCCGATGGTATAAATCCTGGCGGTCCTTGGCTTGCCGGAAAATGAGGTGGACCTTGAAACTGAGGTTGTCGCCACGTCTGATTCTGAACCGGAGGCGGAGCTTGTGTAGTCGAAGAAGACCCTGCTTCATTTTGGTTACGCCAACTAAAAGCCGGATTAGACCTCAATCCCGGATTGTAAGTGTTGGAATATGGATCCCACCATTGGTTGAGTGCACAAACTTCTTCCTGAGGGAGTTGATTATAATGATGCCGGAGGGCGGGAATGGTAGGGCAATTGTCCGTTGAATGTCCCACGGTCTCGCAAATGGCACACACTTCTTCAACTTGGCGCACCTCATTCACTTCTTTTACCGGTTTCGCTTGGATAGCATCTAACTTCATTTTATCCAACTTAGTTGATAACTCATCTAGCTTTGACTCGAAAATGGTATGCTCACTCACTGAAAACTTGTCGGAACCTCCGGGTCCTTGATTTCTCATTGCCTGATCCCTTGCATCTATGAATTTCCAAGTTTGAGCTCTTTCGGCTAATGCATCCAAGAATTCCCATGCAGCTTCCGGATCCTTTCCCAAAAAATCACCGCTTCCCATAGTGTCGAGAAGTTGCTTGGCTTGTTGGTTGCATCCCACATAAAAGTAATTGATCACCAAATACATAGGATAGTTGTGGTGTGGCACGGCCGCAAGCAAATCTTTATACCGCTCCCAATACTTATAGAAAATCTCCCCATCTTTTTGCTTGAAGTTCGCAATTTGGTCCATGAGAAGCTTGGTTCGGCTAACCGGAAAGTACTTCTGAGTAAAAACATCCTGAACTTCCCTCCAAGTACGCAAAGACTGAGGCTTTAACGAATGGAACCACTGCTTGGCCTTATCCTTAAGTGAAAAAGGAAATAACTTCAACCGTGCTTGGTCCAACTGCCCCGGAGTTGTCACAAAGGTGCTTACGATAGTTTCAAACTCCCGAATGTGACTATACGGATCCTCAAGTTCACGTCCCCGGAATTTCGGTATAACCTGATGATATTCTGGCTTGAAAGCAAACGCATTGGCGGCGGTGCAATTTGGAATGGCTATTGGTGACACATGCGGTCCTCTTTCCGGTGTCAAGTAATCACGCAACGTTCGGGCTGCTGGTTGTTCTTCCATTTGCCTTAACGGTGGAGATAACTCACGCGGTGGAGAATATCCCTGAATAATAGTACGGACCCTTGGTGGAGAAGCAGACCGATGTAGCCGATTTGAAAAAGGGCTACGGTAAACGTTGAGCATATAACCTGCACAAGACTAACTAACCAGACTAGAGGGGCTATGCCGCCACCTCGTTCACAAACAGTCTCGCGGGGTTATGCCACCTCCACGGCTATAGAATAAAAATAGTAAAAGGCAATTGACGCTCAATTTAGCTTCGTTACACCTCAAGTCGAATTGGTGGCTCAGTTAGAGGTATCCGCTAATTTGAGTTCAAAATACACAAAGTAAAAACAAACGGAATACTTACAGTGGTTTGTCGATCCTCCATATAAGCTATATAAAAGAAATCCCCGGCAACGGCGCCAAAAATGCTTACGTCAAAACCTTGCCTTCAAATATAAGGTTGATAGAAACCCGAAGCGTAGGACTAGGTTGTTGTGCGCATAATATCCAGAAGTCCGGAATCGTTCCCACAGAGACTCAAATATAGCTTGAAATGGATTGTAGGTTTTATGGTAGGATTTCGGCGTTTAAGCCCGCCAACTATGGTTTTGCTTTAAACGGAAAGACTAAAACGAAAACTAGATTAACGCTTGATTAACTTAACGAGGTAAGTCTCGGGGTCTTCTAACCCTTGACAAAAGCCGTTACCGGTTCTCGATTATAACTCAGGCGAGAGTCACGACCGCGTGCTCACGCCCGGAGGATTTCACTTTAAAAGACTACGTTTAACAAAAGGTGTGATTTCCTGGAGGCGAACCAACTTGTTTTTAATATTTATCGAACACATAGGAGGCCACGAGGCCTCGATAAGTCACTTGCCAAGACTGCTTGACTAAGCTCCTTACCAAGGGGTCAACACCCCTAGTTTAGACCGAAAATGCAAATTAAGCTCTATTCCGAAAATCATTCTTTTAAAGCCCGATGGCTCGAGAACCAAATAACAACCTAAGTCCTCGGGAAAGATTATCCCGAGACTTAGCCAATAAACTACTCACACATAGTTAAACCATAAGCTAAAGCATAAAAACGAGACATAACTTTTAACCGATAAATTCGAAAACAAACTTGATTTTATAAACAACCTTAACCGTACGAACAACTTTAATAAGCGACAAAATGACAAACGAGTACAACTTACAAGAGAAATGGAAGGTTGAAAGCTTGAAACTTAGACTTCAATGGAAGAAAGACAAAACATGGACAAAACTTTAAGAGGGAGAAGACAAGGATTGTTTGAGAGAGTGAGAGAGTAATCACTTAATAAGGGTGGCTCTTCTCTCTCCCCAAAATATCCAAAAATATCCAAAAAGTAGAGAGGAACAACAAATATCCAAAAAGAAAAAAGGGGAAAAAGGTAGCAGATCGGGCACAAAGTTACACAGCATGAACCGGTACACACATTTCCCCGTACCGGTTCATGGCCTTGAAAAATCTTCCAAACTACAAAATCTGGGACCCATGAACCGGTTCACACTTTTAACCGTACCGGTTCATGGCTGGCAGATTTTTGATTTTTCCTCAGCTTGATCCAAACGGCCAGACAACGGCCCGACGCTTCCTTAGTTCTTCAACAATCACCCGACGGGACTTGACGGGGCAATGCCACGTGGCCTCGAATGCTGGAATTCTTCCAAGAGGAATCCTTAACGTTCAAAAGCACGAAAATACCACGTTCAACCTGAAACTATCAAAACGAAACCTTACGCGCAAAATGAGATAAAAAGGGATAAAAGGGAATGAAACGCTACAAATAAAAAGCTAAAAGCCCCCAAGATTATACAATCTTGGGTGCGGATCACGCCCCCCAACTTAAGCGTTGCTAGCCCCTAGCAACCAAAAACAACCACCTAAAAGAAATCTAAGTAAGCCTTCCGGAAAAACAACTACGGCACATGCTCGGGCAACCCTAGTTTGCAAGAGTTCAAAAATCAACCATTTAAATCCATAACAACCTGTAGCATGTTAATAGACGAGCAACTAAACACTAAGTACGTAAATAACAAGCATCCAACGTGCGTATCCAAGATCAAAAAGAGGATACGACACGACCAATTGTCTTTCATGCAAAAGTAGCCATATCCCACAAAGAGGTGCTCGAAATTAGGCTCGGTGAACAAAAATTCCAAGCCTTATATGTGGAGAGCACCGATTGAAAGAAAACTAAGCTACACTGCCAAACTTTAACCAAAAAGAAATATGCCACAAACTAAACATGTCAACATACGAGAATTGAATCAAAACGGAATCAAGACGTACAAAAGATCAACTAAGGACTTCTCGGCTTATAATGACCTTGGTTAACAAAAGAACGGTTAACAAAACAGGTGGCGACCATATACGAGCTTGGTTTATCTACCCTTGGCCGCCACCAACACTAGACTACCAAGTCAAAAGGCCACAAGCCGGCCCCAACAAAAACTCCCAAAACTATGTACAAACAACTACAAAAACTGAAAATAAGACAAGATAGGTGGGCTGTCAACCACCATGCACCCCGACCAAGTTGAGGGATTTTCTAACAACTACAACCACCGACACTAGTCCTCGCTCTCATCCTCCTCATCCTCATCATCATCATCGTCGTCCCCAATCACATGCTCCTTCCCTTTTCTCCTTGCACTTGACTCACCACCTCCGCTAGTACCAACTCCAGGAACACCCACCGACTCCTCGGGGGTAGATTCTCTCAAATCCGCCTCATCGGGCACATAGACATCACCCTCCTTACCACACCTTGCCGCAATCCACAAAGCTACCTTCTTTACATCTGAAAGATCCCTCCTTGTGCATCGCAGCTGAGTTTCTTGCCTCAACTGCCTTGCTTGCAAAGTCTGAATTTGAGTAGCCATGCCCCTCACATACTCCTCAATCCTCCCTGTCTAAGTCCTAGCAGTAGGCTCAGGAAAACCAAAAGTATCGGGCAACTGTGGTTGAGATAACGCCTTGCTCTTCTCAACTGAACCACCCGTAATTGGACCGGGCGTTCCGGGAAAGAGTCTTTCCGGAGATATCACTCCCTGAGCACCACAAATGGCAGTCACCATAGCCAGAAAAGGGAAATTAGGCTTGTACGGGCCCGACCGCTTCCTAAACTTCACCATCGAATTCCAAATCATTAAAGCCCAGTCAACAACCTCCTCACTCGACCCGAAAACAAAAATCACCTCTCCATCCTCCTTCCGTGGTTTCTTCTCCGAACCATGGGGACAAAGGTTGTAATGTACTACCTTGTTGATCACCCGGTACTTTTCAAACAACTTCCCATGAATAAAACGATCAGTTTTCAGTGGTTTATCGGTCAAGGCATTTCGGATTTCTTCCTCGGGTTTAGACCAATTTAAGGCGGGGTAAGTAGTAGTACCAAAACGGGGTCGCTGATAGTCGCCCAAATACTTGGCAATAATGTTAGGAGTTACAAGCACGGACTTCTTCCCCATTTGGGAGGTAATTTTCTGATCCTTCTCATCTATCTCCATATTGACATAAAAATTGAAAACCAACTTAGGCTTGTATCCTTGAATTGGTTGAAAGAAAAACTGTAAACCCCGCTGGTTAATGATATCAATGATAGGATGATTCCCAATTTTAGCACGATCCACTTGACGTTTACAAATGTAATTCCTACCTTTTAACTCCTTTTCCCACTTTTTCTTAGCCTCATCTTTCTTCTCTCTCTTTCTCTTTCTCTTCCTATTCTCCTCCTCCTGCCTATCGGCCTGCTTGGCCTGCTTCTCCGGGTCCGCTCGTTTGGAATAAAAGGTTTTGCCGGTTGTACTATCAATAGATTTCATTGCATCCCCTAAAACCTTTTTAGTCCTCCCCATTATCAAAATCAAATCTCACAAAACAGAGAAAAATAGAGCAGAACAGAGCAAAACAGAGCACCCCCTTACTACAATCAAACAACCACCTGCAGACAAACAACAATGCAGTAGCAGCCCACAACTAACTCAATCGAACTCCCAAAATTAGTCCTCACAACAGGAGGTTCAGAAATTAAGGCTAGGATTACAGGTAATTTTGGATTTTTGGGGTAGGAGAGAGAAAATTTCGGATCCCCTTAAATTTTGGGGATCTAGGGTTCTAATCTTGCCAAAAACTCCCAATAACACTTGAAAATCCTTCACATTGGTGGATTAACTCGATGAATAACCAAAGAGTTCATGGGAGAGAGAGAAATTTCGGAGTTACCTTGGTCACTAGCAGATTTCGGATTGGAGAGAGAGAAACCCAACCTTGCAACCTTGAAATCCTTGAAATCCTCCTTGAATCTTGAAGAACCAGTTGATGCTATGAAGATTGATGGAGGTTTTGGGTGATTTAGTGTGAGTTTGGTGGGGATTTTGAGAGAAAACAAGGGAGAAACAGCTAGGGCCCTGTTTTGGGTCGTGGAGGGTAGTGAAAAGGTGGGTTTGGGTGGTTATATAGTGGGGTAAGAGAGAGAAAAGGGGGCCCAAAAATTTCAAAATCTGGGACCCATGAACCGGTTCACACTTTTAACCGTACTGGTTCATGGCCCAGAATTCCTGATTTTCCAAAAAAAAACTGCCGAGCATGAACCGGTTCACAATTTTAACCGTACCGGTTCATGCCCTTCCGAAACTAAAACTTTGCACACTTCACCAATTTGACCTTTGCTCGTCCCCAACACTTCCCAAACATCCTCCGAACACCTCAGAGCAATAGAATATCATTCCTCACAACCCTCCTTACTCCGGCTCCCTAAGTTTATTGAATAAACGGTAGGACACGGACTAGGATACGAAATAGGACAAGGGGACACTTTGTGGTTTGATCAAACAAATAATGCCTTGTATCACATCCTAAGTACGTCATAGATTCCAAAACGATTCAACAATGATATTAAGCACACTTAGGCATGACATAAGATGAATAACCTAAACTACGAACGAATAAAGAAATAGAACGGGATATGGGTAAAACTTGCTCAAAACATACTTAACGCCTAATTGCTCATTCTTAACATGCCAATGAGTTGAAATGGACACATTACTCAAAACAAGTACCACGAACTCTTGCCAATTAAGAAACACAAAGCATGTGCCAAGTTGTTTTAATCCACTAAATTTTGTAATAACGGAAGGATTACGAACCTAAAAACGAAAAATATATATAGAAAACATAAAAACAAATATATCACAGATATATCCCTCCCCCCAACTTAAGATATGCTTGTAAGTGCAGAAAAACCGAGAGTGGTTTAAGCAGCACAAGAACGTAACGGCTACTTCGAGATCCTCGTCGGAACCCTAATACGTCGCCGGAATCCTTATCTGCAAAACAGACAAAGGGTGAGTGCACCTTTGCCTCTCGTGGCAAAGGCCCTCCGATGCCTAAGTTAGTGTCACGTACCGATGGAAAACCCTAATTCAAAGTAAGAGAATATGTGAAACTGTAATGTATTGTGTACCTTTTTCCTCTAGGGTTACCTCGTATTTATAGGTTTATGGATGCTTGCTGCCCAAGTATCCACGTTTCCTTAGGTTTCCTATCTCGTATAGGAAACCCAGAATATCTTGGATTCTCGTTCCCTTATCGGTTTATTACCTTAGTCTGTTTAGGACTCTTTTCCACAGCTGGCCGAACTTCCCATTCCCGTTAGGTATCTCTCCAAGATCCTACTTTATTGAGATCCTACTCCTTTACGGATTTATACCATTCTGGAGCCTTCCAGAATGCCCTTGTACCTGAGGGCGTCTTTCCCAGGATTCTGCTCCTTGTTCGGCCATCTCATTGCCGAACAGACTAGTTGGACCAACAACTCCACGTGTTGCTGGCTCATGACCTCATACAGGCCTATACCTCCGACCACCATGTTGCACGGCGATGTTTTTATCATAACTACATCGTGGTCCCATGTACCACGTGTTCGGGCCCTATTTGTGCCTGTTCGGGATTTACTCCCTACAATTGCTCCCCAGCTTTACTCGTTATTTTCTCGTACATGACGAGCAAAGCTCCCCAGGATCTGAATGACGTTTCTTTGCTCCTGCACCCATTAATTCTTAAAATTGGTGCATATATCATCATTGAGTCTGCCCAAAAAATGTCTCGTCATTGGGCTGGACAGGCTTTTCGTGCCTCTTCCTTTACGCATGGCACCCGTCGTACCGCCCGCATTAAATGCGAATAGACTTTCTTTGGAAAACGGAACGCCCAAACGGCGCTTTGGATGACATTCTGCTTACGCCATCCACTAAAATAGGGTACATTTGGGTTTTCACCCCATTTCGAAACCCCATTCTTTGTCTAGATTCCCTCTGCAACCAGAGCTTTTCAAGCGTACCCGCCATTGGAGCCCTGTTCACCATCTCGAGATTTCTCCCTTGTGCACCTAGGACTCTGATCACCATAATCGTAAGTCGCCGTTCCTTCTTCCCTTATCTCTCGTCGATCTAGGGATTTTTCAGGGTTTCTTCGTACCCATATTATTTGTCTGTTTCACTCCTGTTTTCAATGGGGAGGTTTAGGCGTCATTGCAACACCCCTCAGACCATGGCCTCATTTAGATCTCGCTATGAGATCCCCGACGATGTGGCCACCAGTTTGGCCCCTGTAGATGCCATACGCCAGAGCCCCAACAACGACACTCTCCACATTCCAGTGGTTGCCGTTGTAGAGGGCGGTGTTAGATTCCCCCTGGCGCCACTACTCCGCCAGGTTCTGGCTTACTACAGGCTATCCCCCATGCAAGTGTCTGCTAATTTCTTTAGGGTCGTCATGGGTGTGCATGCCCTAAACCAGATGTTAGGCACATCCCTAGGCCTACATGACATTCATCATTTGTATAGCATTTCTCGTACAAAAGACGCCCTCACCTACTACCTAAAGAGTAGAGATTCCAGAAGACGACTGGTGCTTGAATTGCCTGACTCCGCTCGAGGAGATGATGACGATTTCCTCGTCGTTACTGGAAATTTCGAGCCCAAAAACGAGGACGGCCAAGTGATAGGCTTTCACGCCCCTCATAGATTTGGGCAACCACGTCAGTTCTTTCTTCTTCGTAAAATTCATTCACCGAGCAATTTATTCGTATTGCATTTTCAATTTTACTTATCTTCTGACTGTCAACTTCTCGTGTTGCAGCTGAAAATATCAACCAGGGGTATGCTATCATTACCCCCCAAGTTCATGTAGCACATATCAATCAGGCCCTAAATTTCAACGGTGAGGGCACCTATCTGGCTGGCCGAGCAAGAGTAGCACAGGTGCTCCTGAGTTACAGGGCGTCATACGGGGGCTTTATTGACCGGCGCATCCGTGCAGCCGACGGCCCACCAATTCCTGGACCTGCTGCTGCACAACCCGCACAGCCCGAGCAAATAGAAGAAGAAAGGCGTTCTCGGACTCTTCCATTCCGTAGTGCATCTGTGGAAATTATCGAGGAAGCATCCACATCATCCGACGGTTATTCCCCATTCCCACATTCTCAAGAGATGAACCAGCCAATCAACCTCGAAAGCCTCCTCACAATCCCAGGAGCTGGCCGAGGAAGAGGCCGCGGCACTGCTCGTGGCCGAGGTCGCTCCCAGAGTCCGGCGCCTTCGCATGGCCGCCGAGGAACAACACAACTTGACGCTCCCCCTGGATTTTCTCCCGAGGAACTTGAGGCTAGCCATAGGGACAAACGCCCGCGCTTGGAAGCGCCTGGGGGGCCCTCGACTCAGACACCCATAACCCAAACTCCAATCTAGGCTCCCCAATTCACTCACGGCAACAAGACTGTCACTGTCCGGGACAGTGTGGAGTCTGAAGGGACTGCATTGGCCCTATCCCAGGCTCTCATGCTTCCGGGGACATGCAGAAGGAGGTGGTCAATTCGCCGGACAACCTGCTCGGGTCTTTCATGGTGCACAGCTTTAAGGTAAAATCGTTTGTCTTTTGTTTTTATAACTTGGCCCCTTCTCAACTGTATTACTGAGTTAGTAATAATATGTTTAGGCTGCGCAAAAGATGGTGGCCATGGCCCAAAAGCTGGGCCACTCAGAGCCCCAGCGTGCAAAATTGGCTAGTGAAAATGCCAAGCTGTTGACCACTGTTGCCCGGCTTGAGAGAGAGAGAAACCAGGCTCAAAATGCAACAAACGAGTTGAAGTCTAAACTGGACGGTGCTGAAGATAGCCTAAACCAGACCCTGACAGAGCTGGAAACGAGCAAAAACGAGGCAAAGGAGGCCTACCAGCAGGGGTATAACGAAGGGATCAATGTAGCCACTGACAGCTACAAAAATCAAATGCCCAAGATCCAAGATCAGATATTTGCTGCTGGGTGGACTGCTGGCCTCAGGAAGTCTGGTACAGCTGAGTCTTCTCCCCTGTGGACGGAAATTGATCTTCCGAGCAACACAGTGGTCCAAGATGAAAATGAGATCGAGGAAGAAGAGGACAATCTGAATGAGGAGCTCAACGTGGATGTTTCCGAGCAGCGTGGTGCTGGTGCCAATGGCAACAATGAAGCGACCAACCCTGGCCAAAAGGAAGCCAGTGGTGGTCCAACTAATGGGAGCACCGCTGCAGAAGACACCCCCGCAGAGACCCCAACTCCTGTTGCTCAAGATTCTGTTGTGGAGCAGTAGGTATGCATTCTAACTCCAAGAACAATACAATATTCGAAATACCGTGGTGGCCCTGCGTGGCTGTAAGTTTGCCCTGTGTGGCACAGATACATTTCAGCACTTTAACTTAAGTTTTTGGCCCTTCGTGGCGTTTAACTTTGTTTTGCTCGGCCCTTCGTGGCTTCTTAACATCGCTAGTGGCCCTTTTCATGGCCAACCGTTTAATTTCCATTGCCCAGGTATCTCGTACTTAGGTGTTTTGAGTGTTTTCGTATTTTAATCTTGCTGGGGTGCATCCATATGCTGCCCAAGTTTATTCATACTGCTGAACAGCATGTTTTCCAAGTTATCCTCGTAACTGGAAATAGTCCTAAGTGTATTCGTACTACTGATCAGCATGTTTTCGTATGCTGCCCAAGTTTTCCTCGTACTTGGAGACAATTCTAAGTGTGCTCGTACTTAGATAAGTTTGCATATACTCGTCTGCTCCCCATTTTTCATTGGTTTGGACTAAAAAACTATCTAAGTTTATTCGTGCTTAGATTCCCAAATGTTTTCATATTTGGGGAAGCTATGCATATTTTCGTATGCTCGCCTAAACGTTTGTTCGTAAGTCTAAGTGTATTCATACTTAGTCTATCCAAATGTTTTCATATTTGGGAAAAGTGTGTACATTCACGTATGCACACCAGGTTTGTTCATACCTGGGCTCGTAATCGAGTATATTCGTATTTGGCATAAACCTATCCCTCTGCTCCCCAATACGAAGTGAGGAGCAAGAATCAGGCCTTAACTTCGTATTAAAACAGAAGATAGTGTTTTTATACTAAAACGCAGAATTTTATTCATAATTCAAAAACTCAGGGGGGCTTTACGCGTACCCCTTGCAACTAACAAATTAAAAAACAGAGGAATTTTATTCATAATCCCTACACAATAACGATATGCATCCTAAAAACAGGGTAAAAAAATAAACTGAAGTCTTTTCAAACGAAAAACTTCCTCAAATTGTGGACATTCCATGGCCTCGGCACTGGGTTCCTGTCCAAGTCCGCCAATCGATAAGCCCCAATGCCCACAACTTCTGTAACTCGATATGGGCCTTCCCAGTTTGCCACCAACTTGCCCTCGTTGGCCACCTTGGTATTGCCAAGCACTTTTCGAAGCACAAGGTCCCCTACACCGAACTCTCGTGGATGGACAGTTTTGTTATAGCTTTTCATCAGCTGCTCCTGATAAGAAGCCAAGTGCACCAGTGCCCTTTCTCTACGTTCCTCGGCAAGGTCCAGTTCTATTTCCAGGGCTCTGTCATTGCCTCCACTTTCAACCAAAGTGGTCCTGTTGGTCGGCAGACCAACCTCCAACGGAATTACAGCCTCTGTTCCATATGCTAATGAGTAGGGGGTCTCTCCCGTAGACCTCTTAGGCGTTGTTCGGTGCGCCCATAAAACCAGAGGCAATTCATCGGGCCACTTGCCCTTTGCTTTGTCCAACCTCTTCTTGATCCCATCAAGTATAGTTTTGTTGGACGCTTCCGCCTGCCCATTACTCTGTGGGTAGGCTGAGGTAGAGTAATAATTCCTTATCCCATACTGGGCACCAAAAGCCTTAAACTTTTTCTGAAATTGGGACCCATTATCCGTAATCAGGGAATAAGGGACCCCAAACCGGGTGATTATGCTTTTCCACATGAACCTTTCTATCATAGGCTCAGTGATCTTAGCCAGTGGTTCAGCTTCAATCCATTTGGTGAAATAGTCTGTTGCTACCAACAGAAATTTCCTATTTCCGGTTGCCTTGTGAAGTGGACCCACGATGTCCATCCCCCATTGTGCGAAGGGCCAAGGACTTGTCAAGGGCACCAGATCTTCGACTGGTGTCCGGATCATTGGTGAGAATTTTTGGCACTTCTCACAAATCTTTACATACACCTTTGCATCTTCCTGCATGTGAGGCCACCAGTACCCTTGGGTTATTGCTCGATGAGCAATGGACCTTCCCCCAGCGTGACTTCCACACGTTCCCTCGTGGATCTCGTGGAGAAATTTCTACACCATCTCGGGGGGCACACAAAGTAAGTAGGGACCAGTGAAGGATTTTCTGTACAACTTCCCTTCTGGTGACAGCCAAAACTGTGCAGATTTTGTCTTTATCTTGTGAGCCTCCTTTTTATCTGTGGGGAGTGCCCCATCTCGTAGGAACTCCACTATTGGATCCATCCAACTCGGTCATTGGTTCACATCCAAGACCAATTCCACATTTCTTCCAATGCTCGGCTCAGCAAGATAATCTACTGCCACCCGTCTTTTGAATTCCGTTGGTACAGCTGCAGCCAGCCAGGCAAGTGAATCAGCATGGGCGTTCTGCCCAGAACTTATTTGCTCAATATACACCTTTTCGAAAGTGTCAAGCAAATCTCTGGCGGCCATCACATAGGCAGCCATCTTCTCGTTCCGGGCCTCATATTCCCTGGACAATTGGTTCACCACGAGCTGTGAATCACAATGCACTCGTATCTTTCTCACCTTCAGGGTTCTTGCACTTCTTAACCCTGCCAAGAGTGCCTCATACTCTGCCACATTATTCGAAGCACTGAACCCCAATCGAAGGGACAGTTCCATCATTGCTCCTTCAGGAGGAAAAAGTACCACACCAATTCCTGAACCCGTGTTACATGCAGAGCCATCAACAAATAATTTCCACTCCGTGGGATCCTGTTCGGCCGGAGCTTTCTTTGTTCTCGTTGATTGCTCCTTCTCCTGCTCCTTTCTCGGCTCCTGTCTCATAGGAGGTTGGGGAGCCACCGTAGGTGAAAACTCAGCTACGAAGTCTGCCAGCACCTGCCCCTTTATTGCAGTGCGCGGCTGGTAGTCTATGTCGTACTGACTTAATTCGACCGACCAAGTCGAGATACGCCCCGAGAAGTCCGCCTTTCGTAGCAAAGACTTCAATGGGAATTCAGTGTACACCACAATCCTATGACTCTGGAAATAATGGGGCAACTTTCTTGCCGCCGTCCTCAACGCCAGGACTAACTTTTCGAGGGGCAGATATCTCATTTCTGCATCCAGTAATGTCTTGCTTACGTAATAGACAGGGACTTGCTCGGATCCCTTATCCCTCAATAATGCTGCACTGACAGCGTGTTCGGATACTGCTAGGTATAAAGTTAAAGATTCACCTTGTTCGGGCGTAGACAATAGGGGGGCCGCCGCCAAGTACTTCTTCAGGTCTTGGAACGCCTGCTCACATTCTGCTCCCCACTCGTATCCTTCTCTCTTTTTCAGCAACTGAAAGAAAGGTCTACACTTGTCACTGGACCTGCTGATAAATCTGTTTAGAGCTGCTGCCATTCCCGTCAATCTCTGGACCTCCTTCGTGGTCCTAGGACTCTGGAGTTTTTGCAACGCAGTAATTTGATCGGGATTTGCCTCTATCCCTCTTATGGTCACCAAATGCCCTAGGAATTTTCCTGAGTTTACCCCAAACGCACACTTCGAGGCGTTGAGTTTCAGCCTATATTCCCTCAGTATCTCAAAGGCTTCCTTCAAATCAACAATGTGGTTTTCCTTTTCCTTGCTTTTGACTACCATGTCGTCTATGTAAACCTCCATGGTCTTGCCGAGCAACTTCTTTAGCATAATCGTTGCTAACCTCTGGTATGTTGCTCCTGCATTCCTTAAACCAAAGGGCATGATGCTATAGCAGTACAGCCCCCTTGGTGTGATAAAGGAAGTCTTCTCTTGGTCGGGACCATACATGGCTATCTAGTGATACCCTCGATAAGCATCAAGGAAACTCATCCGCCCATATCCAACTGTTGCATCAACAAGTTGGTCTATCCTGGGAAGGGGGAAGCTATCCTTGGGACACGCTTTGTTCAAGTTGGTGAAGTCGACACAGACTCGCCACTTCCCATTTTTCTTCTTTACCACCACAGTATTGGACAACCATTCTGGGTAGTATACCTCCCGTATAGCCTTTGCTTCGAGCAACCGGTCCACCTCCTCGATGACAGCGTCCACGTGCTGCACGGCAGACCGTCTCTTTTTTTGCATCACAGGCTTATGTTGTGGATCCACATTCAAGTGGTGACAAATCACGTTTGCATCCATTCCAGGCATCTCCTCGGGTACCCAAGCAAACACGTCAACGTGCTCCTTGAGGAACCCCACCAATTCTTTCTCCTCAGTCTCATTTAGGTTCTCCCTAATCAGGAAATACCTTTCTGGATCATTCTCGTTGATCTGGATCTTTTTCAAGCCTTCCACCACCTTCTCGGCAGGGTCCCCTCCGACATCCTCAATGGTCGGCTGATCCGGGACCTCGACTGCTTGGACCAACTTCGCTTTGGGTGCCTTCTTGATTATAGAAATCAAGCATTGCTGGGCAACCTTCTGATTCCCCTTTATCCTTTCTATACCATTCGATCCTGGGAATTTCACCATCTGATGGTAAGTGGAAGAAACCGCCTTCATCTTGTGTAGCCATGTTCTTCCAATAATCGCGTTATAAGAAGATGGTACATCTACCACTAGGAAATCGGTCCTCAGCACGACCGTTCCTGCCCGAACAGGAAGAGTTATTTTGCCCAAGGGCCAGAATGATCCTGCACTGAATCCGACCAAAGGGGTTATTGACTGCACCAAGTCCGCTTGTGTCAGCCCCAACTTCTTGAATGCGTCATAGTACAGTATTTCTGTGCAGCTTCCTGAGTCCACCAAGATTCTTTCTATGTCATATTCCCCAATTCGTAGGGTTATGACCAGGGCATCATTATGTGGCACCTGGATTCCACCCAGGTCCTCATCCGTGAAGACTATGCCTCCACTGCATTCTTCTCCTTCACGTCCTCGTTTCTTTCCCAACTGCATTACATGCTGGTCGTGTTTTACTTGTCTCTGGAGCAACCTTACCTCATTTCTCGTATAAGGCACGGCCAATCCATGTATCATATGGATTACTCCCCTTGGATTTTGCTCATAATCCAATTCCAATGCTTTCTCTGCACCCTTGTGCTCCTCCTGAATAAACTCTTTCAGGTAACCCCTTGAGACCAGATCATCGAGGTGTTGCTTGAACATCTCGCAATCCTCCGTCATGTGCCCCCAGTCTTTATGATAACTGCAATGCTGACTTGTAGCCCTCTTTGCGTCTTTGTCCCCCTCCAGCCTTGGGAGCCATTTGAAATATGGACGATTCTTTATCTTGTAAAGAATCTGATAGATTGGTTCCTTCCAAACTGTTGTCACTGAAAAGAAAGACTTGGGGTCTGGAGCGTGTTTCTCTTTATACGGCTCTTTCCTGATCTGCCCATATTCCTTCCTTTCTTTGTAGGTTTTGGGCTCCGACTTATCCGCCTTCTTCGGTAGACCCTTCGCCTGTTCGGCAACCATCCTGTTGTCCTCTCGCAGTATGTCATCCTCGTTCCTGGCATGCTGCTCGATTCGTTCCATTAGCCTTGCCAATGTATCTACCGGGCTCATGTTTAGGGACTTCCGTAGTTCTCCCCGAACAGGCAGCCCTGTCTTGAATGTGGCTATTGCATATTCCTCACTGCATCCTTCAATCTCATTGAAAGTCTCCCAGTACTTCTTGGCATAGTCCCTGATTGGCTCATTCTCCCCTTGTTTCATAACAGAGAGGCTTTCAAAGGTTTTTGGTGCTTTCCTGCTCGTCAGAAACCGAGCAGTGAACTCTTCGGCCAACTGTCTCCATCCTCGTATGGTGTTCGGCCCTAGTTTATGGAACCATGACAAGGCCACTTTCCCCAAACTTGATGGGAACATCTTGCACATGATCGCATCATCCCCGTCGTGCATGAACATTGCCTGCCGGTAGTGTTGTATGTGCACCACGGGATCAGTATTTGTTTCGTAAAGTACGAATGCCCCGTGCTTCACCCTGCTCGGAAGCCTTGCCTCCTGCAATTTCCTTGAAAAAGGGGATGAAGCTATATTGCTGAGGGCTTTCCGTGCTGCTTCTCGTGCAGACATGGCTCCCTCATCTTGTTCTTTTGCTTTCTTGGGAGTATTCTTTTCCCAATCGGAATCAGGTCTCTCGTACCTATCCCTGTGATGTCTTCTAATCTCTCCTTCTTCGGAGGTGAGGCTTCTGCTTCTTCTTTTTCGTGAAGAAGCCCTTTTCTTTTTCGGAGTGGGACTCCTGGACCTGCTCCTCCTTCCTCGTGAAGGAGCCCTCTTGTATTCCACTACGGCTAACCTTTCTCCTCTGGAATTTCTTCGTGATAGTCCGGAGTTCTCCGGACGTTCTCGTATCCGTTGCAATTCCTGGATCTCGTACTCTCGTTTTTTGATTAGACGAGCGTACTCTTCGATTTCTTGTCTCTTCCTATCCAAGATATCGTCATGGTTGTGCCTACTCCTTGAATGTGCCACTGATTCTCCCTCACGACGGGACTTACTCCTTCTTGTGGATTCCGTGGCCGTCCTTCCCTCCTTGTTCTTGGAGTCGTCATGGACAGTCAGGGGATTATCCTTGTTTGTGGGCTTCTTTGCTTGCCCACCGTCGGGTTTTCTCGGAGGGTCTGGTGGGGAGTTGCCATCTCCTCCCCCCAACTGGTGTTTTGGATCATGTGGTGTCTTTGGGTCTTCTTCCATCATGGTCGCTTTTCAGAGGGATCTCTTTCGTTTCCCACAGACGGCGCCAATTGTAAGTGCAGAAAACTGAGAGTGGTTTAAGCAGCACAAGAACGTAACGGCTACTTCGAGATCCTCGTCGGAACCCTAATACGTCGCCGGAATCTTTATCTGCAAAATAGACAAAGGGTGAGTGCACCTTTGCCTCTCATGGCAAAGGCCCTCCGATGCCTAAGTTAGTGTCACGTACCGATGGAAAACCCTAATTCAAAGTAAGAGAATATGTGAAGCTGTAATGTATTGTGTACCTTTTTCCTCTAGGTTTACCTCGTATTTATAGGTTTATGAATGCTTGCTGCCCAAGTATCCACGTTTCCCTAGGTTTCCTATCTCGTATAGGAAATCCAGAATATCTTGGATTCTCGTTCCCTTATCAGTTTATTACCTTAGTCTGTTTAGGACTCTTTTCCACAGCTGGCCGAACTTCCCATTCCTGTTGGGTATCTCTCCAAGATCCTACTTTATTGAGATTCTACTCCTTTACGGATTTATACCATTCTGGAGCCTTCCAGAATGCCCTTGTACCTGAGGGCGTCTTTCCCAGGATTCTGCTCCTTGTTCGGCCATCTCATTGCCGAACAGACTAGTTGGACCAACAACTCCACGTGTTGCTGGCTCATGACCTCATACATGCCTATACCTCCGACCACCATGTTGCACGGCGATGTTTTTATCATAACTACATCGTGGTCCCATGTACCACGTGTTCGGGCCCTATTTGTGCCTGTTCGGGATTTACTCCCTACAATGCTATGCCCTCATAGCATGGAGAACAACAGTATTGAGAGGGAAAGGGAGAAAAGATATTACCCACGGGGGAATGTCAACCCCCTTATACCTCGACCAAGTTGGAGGCTTTTGCGTCACCGTCTCGTTTCGTCATCCGAACGGCTTTCAAGGTCGACTCCTTCGGCTCTTCCACTTGAACCACAGCTAGTCACGCAGGGACATGGCCAAAGCGTTTCGGACTAACAACCGCGACACGTAATTGCACCCATGCTTAGGGCTCCTGAATGCCTCTATCACTCCGGCTTTAGACCCAATCCACCAAGGCTGGTGTGGTAGCACGTTCACCCTGTAAAAGACTTAAACCTGAACTACCTACTAAGAGACAAATGACATTAGAACCGCCCGGCTCGTGTTATCCGGGCGCCAACAAACATAAACATACAAAAAAACAACAAAGAACACCACCCGATTTTCACGCAATCTTACGAGTCATACTTTTCTTCCCGAGTCCTACCAAAGAGACAAAACTCGGGTGGCTATACTAGACCGTCAAGTTTGTTACATCAAGCCCGAAGTAAAATTCACCGCCTGACCTCGCCAAGCAATTAAACCCAGCGTTCCCAATGATCAAAACAAAGTGAGACAAAAGCAAGTCTCACCCAAAGACCTAAGTTGCCACCGATAGGGACAATTTCGGAGAGCACGGATCATTAACGGTAAACTACCACAAGGAAGGACTAATAAAAGCCCGATACAATGATGCATTGGTGATATCTCTGAATGATAAAGCCCGAAACACAAAAAACAAACAAAACAAGAAAAGAACTATATACAATATATACAATATGTGCAATATGAAAAGAGTTAATATCAGAGCTCGGAGCGTCCAAGTCACAGCTAGACTCCGCCAAACAATTAAGTCCAGCATCCCCTAAGATCGTAACTAGGCAGGCACAAGACAGAGCCAAGTGCGGTTATGGAGCACGGGAATACCAAGGCCTAACCTGTGATCTATACCACCCCCGTTGGGGCTAATCTGGTGGACGTGAGCGTTTCACTGTGAATTACTCCTATCAGAAAAGCTAATGAAAGCCCTATGTCACTGATATTAAAAAGAATTGCCCTTCAAATCGGAGCTGGGCACACGATCCTTATTTTAGTAGCGGCGTGTGAAGCTACAGATACCCAAGTCAATGGTGGGTACCCCCTACAATTAAGTCCGGGGGCCGGGTCCGACAAACAATTAAGTTCAGCGGTTACACTTTCGCTCCCCGTGCAAATTCAAGTAACACATCACTAAACCGACGGGCCATTCGTGTAAACTGGATCGGCCAAGTCCTTGTCGGGCTCACCGACTTCAAAACCGCCAAGAAAAGGCTTAAGCCTCTGGCCATTAACTTTAAAAGTGGAACCATTTTGCATACTTTCAACTTCAATTGCCCCGTGAGGAAAAACAGTTCTTACCACATAAGGACCGGCCCAACGGGACCTTAATTTACCGGGATGGAGATGTAAACGTGAGTTATATAACAACACTTTTTGACCGGACACAAAGTTTTTAATCACAATCTTCTTATCATGCTTCGCTTTGATTTTAGACTTGTAAACACTAGAATGGTCGTAAGCATTGTACCTCAACTCCTCGAGCTCCGTCAATTGAAGTTTGCGGCGAGCACCGGCTTTGGCCATATTGAAATTGAGCTTCTTGATCGCCCAATACGCCTTATGCTCGAGTTCGACCGGCAAATGACATGCTTTTCCGTAGACGAGCCGATAAGGAGACATTCCCAATATCGCCTTGTAAGCAGTACGGTAAGCCCACAAAGCATTGACCAAACGAGTCGACCAATCCTTGCGGGTAGGGTTAACCGTCTTCTCCAAGATGTTCTTTATCTCCCGATTCGCCAACTCTGCTTGACCATTGGTTTGAGGATGGTACGCCATGGAAACCTTGTGCACAATAGAGTACTTCTTCATCAAAGCAGCAAATGACCGGTTACAAAAGTGGGACCCTTGATCACTGATAATAGCCCTTGGCATCCCAAATCGTGCCAAAATATACTCCCGAAGAAATTCAACCACAACTGCCGCATCGTTGGTACGAGTGGGAATGGCTTCTACCCATTTGCTCACATAATCAACCGCCAACAATATGTAAAGGTACCTGAAAGACGTAGGAAAAGGCCCCATGAAGTCGATACCCCAGCAGTCAAAAACCTCGATAATCAATATAGGCGAGAGGGGCATTTCATTTCGTTGCGTTACACATCCCAACAATTGACACCGAGCACAACCCCGACAAAAGTATCCTTATACAAATTCGGCCAATAAAACCCACATTGCAAAATCTTCGCCGCGGTTTTCCGGAATGAGAAATGACCCCCATAAGCCTCTGTATGACAAAATTTAATCACACTTTGTTGATCGGAATCGGGCACACAACGTCGAACCAATTGATCGGCACAATACTTAAAGAGATATGGGTCGTCAAAGGAGAAACGTTTCACTTCCGCCAAGAACCGGCGCTTCTCTTGAACATTCCAATGGGCCGGCATCAACCCGGTAACCAAGTAATTTACAATATCAGCATACCACAGAGCCGAGGAGATTGTGAACAATTGCTCGTCGGGAAAAGAATCACCGATCGGAATGTGAGCCGTGTGATCGTCAAACTCCAAACGGGACAAGTGATCGGCCACCACATTTTCAACGCCCTTCTTATCCTTAATTGTAAGATCAAACTCTTGTAAAAGTAAAATCCACCGGATCAATCTTGCCTTGGCATCTTGCTTAGTAAAAAGGTACTTGAGCGCCGAATGGTCGGTATAAACCGTAATCGGAGCGCCCACCAAATAAGATCGAAACTTGTCTAACGCAAAGACTACCGCCAACAATTCCTTCTCTGTGGTAGAATAATTCATTTGGGGTTCGTTCAACGTCTTGCTCGCATAATAAATCACATATGGCTCCTTCCCCTGGCGTTGACCCAAAACGGCCCCGACAGCATAGTCACTGGCATCGCACATAAGCTCGAAAGGCAATTCCCAATTTGGTGTCCGTACAATAGGTGGGGAGGTGAGGCTAGCCTTTAACTTGGCAAAGGCGGCTTCACAAGCCGGAGACCACTCAAAAGGCACATCTTTAGCAAGCAAATGACACAACGGCTGGGCTATGGCATTGAAATCTTTAATGAAACACCGATAGAATCCTGCATGCCCTAAGAAAGACCGCACATCCTTTAAACACTTTGGCGTTGGGAGGTTGCCGATTAGATCAATCTTCACCCGGTCAACTTCAATTCCCTTCGAAGAAACAATATGGCCAAGAACGATACCTTCGGTCACCATGAAGTGGCACTTTTCCCAATTCAACACTAGATTCTTCTCCTCACACCGAGCTAGCACAAGTCCCAAGTTGGTAAGGCACGCCCCAAAAGAGTCCCCAAAAACAGAGAAATCGTCCATGAACACTTCCATGATCTTTTCAACCATGTCACTGAACAAACCCATAATGCACCTCGAGAAAGTACCGGGGGCGTTGCAAAGCCCGAACGGCATACGACGATACGCAAAGGTCCCGAATGGGCACGTGAATGTAGTTTTTTCCTGATCCTCCAATGCTACTTCAATTTGGTTGTATCCGGAATACCCGTCTAGGAAACAATAGAACTCATGACCGGCCACCCTTTCCAAAATCTGATCGATAAAGGGAAGAGGAAAGTGATCCTTTCTCGTACTCGCATTCAATTTCCGATAGTCAATGCACACTCTCCAACCAGTCTGCACTCGCGTTGGGATAAGCTCATCCTTGTCGTTTCGCACCACTGTCACCCCGGACTTCTTCGGCACCACTTGAATCGGACTCGCCCATTTTGAATCCGCTATTGGGTAGATAATTCCAACATCCAACAACTTAAGCACTTCCGTTCGAACAACATCCTTCATAATTGGATTCAAATGCCTTTGAGGCTGGCGGGATGGTTTTACATCATCTTCCATATAAATGCGGTGGGAGCAAAGAGAGGCATCAATACCCTTGATGTCAGCAATAGACCACCCGATGGCCTTGGAATGCTTCTGTAGCAAAGCAATCAATTCCAACTCTTGATGTTCGCTGAGAACAGAGGAAATCACCACCGGATACGTTTGACGTTCGCCAAGATAAGCATACTTGAGTTTATCCGGTAACGGTTTAAGCTCGAGCATTGGCGGCTCCACACACGACGGAACGGCTCGCTTTTCAATAGGAGGCAACTCCTTGAATTTTGGAACCCAAGGCTTAATACCACATGCCTCCTCCTCATCTAGCAAAGAACACAAATAAGCCACCTCGGGGGCATCAAGAAAATCGGCTTCGGCGGAAGTAAGTGGTAACTCCAACTCATCTGTGCAAATGAATTCATTGACATGATCTTGAACTAGTGAATCAATCAAACTAACCCCACATACATCCTCGTCATCTCCCAATTGACTACCGTTATGGAACATGTTGACTTGCATCTTCATATTCCCAAAACTCATATTGAGCCGGCCGTCCCGGCAATGAATCACGGCATCGGATGTTGCAAAGAAAGGTCACCCGAGAATAATTGGAACGGAAGACTGAGCCACCGGCACTGGACACATATCAAGAACCACAAAATCAACTGGATAAACAAATTGATCAACTTGAACAAGAACGTCTTCAACCACCCCCTTTGGAACCCGGATACTCCGATCCGCCAATTGCAAAGTAACCCTTGTAGGCTTCATCTCCCAACTCGAGTTGCTCATATACCGAATAGGGCAAGAGATTCACACTTGCGCCCAAATCAAGAAGCGCCTTCTCAACAACTTTTCCCCCAAAAGTGATGGATATTGTAGGACACCTCGGATCGTTGTACTTGGGCGGAAGGGCCGATTGGAAAAGTGAGCTCACTTGTTCGGTCAAGAAAACCTTCTTTTGCACTTGCAACTTACGCTTGTGAGTACAAAGATCTTTCAAAAACCTGGCATAAGACGGAATTTGCTTGATAGCGTCAAGTAAAGGAAGATTGACCGTCACTTGCTTGAGCACGTCATAAATATCCGATTTGAGACTTGGCTTGGCCGGCATTCTCAATCGATTGGGAAATGGGGCGGGAACGGTAAAGGTTGGCGGGGCATCGCTTTCCTTCGCCTTGCCTTTCTCCTCCTCCGTAGAAGCTTGTTTGGGAGATTCCCCAATTGGCGTTGTCGGCTTAAGCGGGGTTGGTACGGGAACCAATAATGGCATCACCGGTGGCTCCACTTGAGCGTTATCCACCGTCTTCCCACTTCTTAAAGAAATAATGGCTTTGGCATGCTCGGGGAAGGGCACCGAAGAGCTACCAATCAATTGTTGTCCTTGTGGATTAGGCAAAGGTTGAGTGGGAAGTTTCCCTCTTTCTTGTTGTAATAAGCCAATAGCCGTTGTCAATTTTCCCATTTGAGTCCTTATATCGTTCATGGCCTAAGTGGTTTGCTCATTGGTAGTTATCTGCATTTGACAAAAAGTATTCATTGTATCCTCCAAAGATCGCCGAGGCGGTGGTGCTTGTTGCTGAAACTGGTTTTGATTCTACCCCTGGAATTGGCCCGATGGTATAAATCCTGGCGGTCCTTGGCTTGCCGGAAAACGAGGTGGACCCTGAAACTGAGGTTGTCGCCACGTCTGATTCTGAACCGGAGGCGGAGCTTGTGTAGTCGAAGAAGACCATGCTTCATTTTGGTTACGCCAACTAAAAGCCGGATTAGACCTCAATCCCGGATTGTAAGTGTTGGAATATGGATCCCACCGTTGGTTGAGTGCACAAACTTCTTCCTGAGGGAGTTGACTATAATGATGCCGGAGGGCGGGAATGGTAGGGCAATTGTCCGTTGAATGTCCCACGGTCTCGCAAATGACACACACTTCTTCAACTTGGCGCACCTCCTTCACTTCTTTTACCGATTTCGCTTGGATAGCATCCAACTTCATTTTATCCAACTTAGTTGATAACTCATCTAGCTTTGACTCGAAAATGGTATGCTCACTCACTGAAAACTTGTCAGAACCTCCGGGTCCTTGATTTCTCATTGCCTGATCCCCTGCATCTATGAATTCCCAAGTTTGAGCTCTTTCGGCTAATGCATCCAAGAATTCCCATGCAGCTTTCGGATCCTTTCCCAAAAAATCACCGCTTCCCATAGTGTCGAGAAGTTGCTTGGCTTGTTGGTTGCATCCCACATAAAAGTAATTGATCACCAAATACATAGGATAGTTGTGGTGTGGCACGGCCGCAAGCAAATCTTTATACCGCTCCCAATACTAATAGAAAATCTCCCCATCTTTTTGCTTGAAGTTCGCAATTTGGTCCATGAGAAGCTTGGTTCGGCTAACCGGAAAGTACTTCTGAGTAAAAACATCCTGAACTTCCCTCCAAGTACTCAAAGACTGAGGCTTTAACGAATGGAACCACTGCTTGGCCTTATTCTTAAGTGAAAAAGGAAATAACTTCAACCGTGCTTGGTCCAACTGCCCCGGAGTTGTCACAAAGGTGCTTACGATAGTTTCAAACTCCCGAATGTGACTA
The DNA here is from genome assembly GCA_018127125.1 of Rhododendron griersonianum. Lineage (NCBI taxonomy): Eukaryota > Viridiplantae > Streptophyta > Magnoliopsida > Ericales > Ericaceae > Rhododendron > Rhododendron griersonianum. Next base: position 20,816,288 of record CM030797.1, read on the forward strand.
TACGGATCCTCAAGTTCACGTCCCCGGAATTTCGGTATAACCCGATGATATTCTGGCTTGAAAGCAAACGCATTGGCGGCGGTGCAATTTGGAATGGCTATTGGTGACACATGCGGTCCTCTTTCCGGTGTCAAGTAATCACGCAACGTTCGGGCTGCTGGTTGTTCTTCCATTTGCCTTAACGGTGGAGATAACTCACGCGGTGGAGAATATCCCTGAATAATAGTATGGACCCTTGGTGGAGAAGCAGACCGATGTAGCCGATTTGAAAAAGGGCTACGGTAAACGTTGAGCATATAACCTGCACAAGACTAACTAACCAGACTAGAGGGGCTATGCCGCCACCTCGTTCACAAACAGTCTCGCGGGGTTATGCCACCTCCACGGCTATAGAATAAAAACAGTAAAAGGCAATTGACGCTCAATTTAGCTTCGTTACACCTCAAGTCGAATTGGTGGCTCAATTAGAGGTATCCGCTAATTTGAGTTCAAAATACACAAAGTAAAAACAAACGGAATACTTACAGTGGTTTGTCGATCCTCCATATAAGCTATATAAAAGAAATCCTCGGCAACGGCGCCAAAAATGCTTACGTCGAAACCTTGCCTTCAAATATAAGGTTGATAGAAACCCGAAGCATAGGGCTAGGTTGTTGTGCGCATAATATCCAGAAGTCCGGAATCGTTCCCACAGATACTCGAATATAGCTTGAAATGGATTGTAGGTTTTATGGTAGGATTTCGGCGTTTAAGCCCGCCAACTATGGTTTTGCTTTAAACGGAAAGACTAAAACGAAAACTAGATTAACGCTTGATTAACTTAACAAGACAAGTCTCGGGGTCTTCTAACCCTTGACAAAAGCCGTTATCGGTTCTCGATTATAACTCAGGCGAGAGTCACGACCGCGTGCTCACGCCCGGAGGATTTCACTTTAAAAGACTACGTTTAACAAAAGGTGTGATTTCCTGGAGGCGAACCAACTTGTTTTTAATATTTATCGAACACATAGGAGGCCACGAGGCCTCGATAAGTCACTTGCCAAGACTGCTTGACTAAGCTCCTTACCAAGGGGTCAACACCCCTAGTTTAGACCGAAAATGCAAATTAATCTCTATTCCGAAAATCATGCTTTTAAAGCCCGATGGCTTGAGAACCAAATAACAACCTAAGTCCTCGGGAAAGATTATCCCGAGACTTAGCCAATAAACTACTCACACATAGTTAAACCATAAGCTAAAGCATAAAAACGAGACATAACTTTTAACCGATAAATTCGAAAACAAACTTGATTTTATAAACAACCTTAACCGTATGAACAACTTTAATAAGCGACAAAATGACAAACGAGTACAACTTACAAGAGAAATGGAAGGTTGAAAGCTTGAAACTTAGACTTCAATGGAAGAAAGACAAAACATGGAAAAACTTTAAGAGGGAGAAGACAAGGATTGTTTGAGAGAGTGAGAGAGTAATCACTTAATAAGGGTGGCTCTTCTCTCTCTCCCCAAAATATCCAAAAATATCCAAAAAGTAGAGAGGAACAACAAATATCCAAAAAGCAAAAAGGGGAAAAAGGTAGCAGATCGGGCACAAAGTTACACAGCATGAACCGGTACACACATTTCCCCGTACCAGTTCATGGCCTTGAAAAATCTTCCAAACTACAAAATCTGGGACCCATGAACCGGTTCACACTTTTAACCGTACCGGTTCATGGCTGGCAGATTTCTGATTTTTCCTCAGCTTGATCCAAACGGCCAGACAACGGCCCGACGCTTCCTTAGTTCTTCAACAATCACCCGACGGGACTTGACGGGGCAATGCCACATGGCCTCGAATGCTGGAATTCTTCCAAGAGGAATCCTTAACGTTCAAAAGCACGAAAATACCACGTTCAACCTGAAACTATCAAAACGAAACCTTACGCGCAAAATGAGATAAAAATGGATAAAAGGGAATGAAACGCTACAAATAACAAGCTAAAAGCCCCTAAGATTATACAATCTTGGGTGCGGATCATCCAACTACAATACCTCCCCGATGCGTTCGGGCTACGCTCAGAGATCACCACGAAGAGTTTGTATTGTATTGCAATTGCAATCGTGCGTTTTGATTGGCCGGAGTGAGTCATCCCTTTGCCTATATAAAGGAGCCTTTGGGTTCCGAAATTATAGAGACTCGCAAATTTATTTTAATTTCGGAAATCGTTTATCTCGTTAAGTAATTGTATTGCTAGTAAAATCGCTCGTATGTTATGGGGGTGTACGGAGATACGTATCCGGGCGTGTATCGGACTCTTGGAGAATAGTAAAATGTTAGTTTTGATGTTGTATTGTTGTTTGGAAGTGTTGGTAGCATGTGGGGTTGATTCGGTAACAGTCGCAAAGATTCATTTTCTGCCTTGCTTGAACCGGTACTGGCTGTCGCCCAGTACCGGTACATGATGTCCAGAAGTTATGTTTTCTGACATTTTGTAGGCTCATGAATCGGTACTGGGAGTCGCCCAGTACCGGTACAAGCTCTGTTTTCTGCACTTTTTCAGCACGCTTTTTGGACCACCATGGCTATGTTTGGTAACGCTGCCACTTTTTTGTTTATTGTTTCAATTTGCTGAAATCAGTTTCTACTTTTTCTTTAAAAAAAATGAAAACAGAAAACATGTTTGTGTTAACTTGTTTTCCAAAAAAAAAAAAAAAGGCAAATTAGTTGGTACGTGAACGGTGACACAACAACGAAGGGACCAACACATTAATCAAGCTCAATTGAATACACATTTTTGTTTATCTACGCTCCAACTAACATTGTCCTCAGAATCGTCATCAAATCCATATATGCACATCTGAATTTGCCTAAAGATCTGAATGATAGTTCTTAGTTAAAAGAAAACATCCAAAGCAAAACACCCCCCAATCGATGGAAAGAGAGACGTCCCAAACACAAAGCTGAAACTTCGTGGTACATATATAAACAGCAAAGAATGTAGTGACAGAAGATCAAACGAATTGTACGGAAGAATAAGGGACTGTTGAAGCAAGCATCCGATACCCGAAGATTTTCTGTCTTCTCTTTCACTTTTTTAACAGAAAATGCAGCCCGCTGTTCCGGGCTCGACGCAAGTGATCCGTCGGCTTCTCAAGGGTTTTGAACCTCCATAGGCTCCCATCCGAAACAGGTTTTTGCAATTTCTCTTGGGTCTATATTTGGAAGAGAGTGCAGGAGATGGGTTTCTTGAGAACTGTATTTGGAGAGAGAGAGAGAGAGAGAGAGAGAGAGAGAGAGCTCCAGGATTCTAACCAACAAATAGGTTGGGTTGAGTGCCTGACACTGTAGCAGTCCTAGCGGAGACTTTTCTTGGCAGCCAGTTTTTTGTTTTTGAAAATAGTGAAAGTTGGGTTTTGTTACTTCCTCAAATAATGAAAATAGTGAAAGTGATTACGAGAATTTGGAAGTGGAAGTAGTGCACCAAACAAACTTTCAAATTTAATTTTTGAAAATTCTGAAAATGAAAACAGAAAACTGAAAATAGAATAGCTACCAAACATGACCTATAAATACCCCTTTTTGTCATTTCCCACACCCAAAAGCCACGAAATCAGATCTCCAAACCCTCTCTCACCCACCTCACTCCAATCTCACCCAAACCTCTTGATTTCAAGTTCAAATCTTCAAGATCCAAGGGTTTTCTTCATCAAAATCATTCAAATCTCACATTTGGTGAACAAGGGGTAAGTTCCATGTTCTCGCTCTCACTTTGGGGCTCTTGCCCACGTTTTTCGTCTCTCTCCTCTCAACTACTTGTTGATATTTGTTTGTTTGTCATGTTTGTGGGTTGTTTTCACTCTAGATCTTGTAGAAAAGCTTGGGAGTAGCTTGTTCTCGAAAGATTTGGGCTAAATCCGCTTGTTAGACCTAGGGTTTTGCTCAAAACCCACTTTGGTAGGGATTTCTCTCTCTTCCTACATGTTTTATGGCGGATTCGTGTGATATTTGTGTTGAAATGCTATGTGTGATCCGGGTGAAACCCTTTATAATTGGTGGATTGCATATGCTTATGGATACCATGTCTAGGGCTTGATTGTTGTGATTCATGAGTCGTTTGTGACGTGTCGGTAGTGTTGATAATGTGGTAGTTGTCGTGAAGTTGAATGTGGAATTGATTGTGACGCAAGGGGTGGTAACACAAGTCGCAAGGGGTGGAGTTTATTGTGATGCAAGGAGTGGTAACACAAGTCGCAAGGGGTGGAAAGTGACTGGGAGAAATGTGTGTGTATGTTTGTGGATGTGAATGCTTAGTGCTAGCTAATTGGATTGGCGTGGGTTATTTTAGATTTGTCATGTAGCTTGATTCACTATGTCCATGTTTTTCACCTTATTGCATATAGAATTTGTAGAGATTTTTCTACTGGGCTCTAGTAGCTCAACAAAATCCTTCTTTCCAGGTTCGAATACAGGGCCATAGGACGCATGACTTAGCGTAGTTGGAAACGAAGATTTTTGGATGTTAACCCGACTTAGTTACTCGTTCATCTTTGTATTAGCCTCTTTTTTTTAAAAGAGATGGTATTGTAACTAAATTTATCTGTTTGATCTTTGACAAGAAATTGTTTCGCTCTAAACACTTCGCTCATGTATTTAAATTAATTTGGGCCGGAGTGCCAATGTTGTATACTTCTAAATTTGGGGACTTGATTTTGTAATTGACAGGTGGGAACTCAGTTTGGGTAATATTTACTTATATGAGGATCTTTTGTTGAAATGGTTATATTTATTTATGTTAAAAATCGAGGGCGTGACAGAAATTAAGTAGTGAATACACCCTCTCAAGCCCCGAAATTCTGCACATATACACTCTCAAATCCCCTCTTCAAAAGCCCTAACCTCCAGAAGGCAGCCATCAATCCGACGATCAAAACCCCGAAGTTCAAACCCTAAACCTAGGGTTTTCAAAGAAGCAATCAGTCAATCACCATCAATCTGAAGCAATCAAGCAACTGAGGGATCAAGGTGTTGAGGCCCAACGGCCTCTGGTTTGTTTTATCTACTGTATTTATGCCTAATCATAGCGTTTTGATTATCTGCTAACCTTTCTGTCTGGTGTGAGGAAGAACACCGACCAGGGCTTCGATCCCTCGACCGGTACATAAAACCAGGAGGATCCCTCTGCCGTGACATCCATTCACCGGCCGAGGGATCCATTTCCCTGGGACAGTTTGTTTTGTTCAGTTTTCTGATGCATGTTTTAATTATCGCACTGGCTCACCATTAACTGCTTAAAGGCTAAAAACAGACTACGTGCTAGAATTAAATAAAGCAAGTACATGTCTTATGTTGAATAACTATGGACCAGTCTCACGGCTGGGCAGAGAGGGGTGCCTAACACCTTCCCCTTACTGTACTTTTGGCTCCCGTACCCAGAATCTCTATCTACTTTCCCAGTTTTACTAAACTGGGTGGCGACTCTGTTTTGATGATAACCATTACCGTGTGGCGATGTTCCTAGCCATGGGAATGTCCACGATCTTGGTTTATGAAGCAAGCAACCAATCGAGCAACAAACGATCAATCTATATGGCGATGCCCCATTCCAGGAAGGTGTCTACAATGATATGCCACAAACACCAACGATGACGTGCATTTGGAAAAACTTAACTTATCGCGTTTTGCATGGCCCGACATTGGTCTGTGATGATGGCGTTAGGGTGGGAATCGAACATGCAAGAAAGAAAGTCTCGAACAACCATACAAATGAAGTCGTGTCCTCCCGTAATATCAAACCACATCCAAACAAAATTGATTGTCCGTAATGCTTGACCCCTACAAATAGTGCAAAAGGCATATTGTGCTTGTTAACAAGGTAAGTGGTGTCAAAGGTGACCACCTCGCCAAATTCTTTGTATAACTCCTTGCTCCTAGCAACGGCCCAAAAGACATTTCGTAATCGATAATCTTCATCATGATCGATGACATAAAAGAAGTCACCGTTGTCTTTTTGCATTCTGACAAAGTACTTATGCATTGCTTCAGCATCCCCTTCTTTTAGCTCTGAACGCTTTTCTTTAGCCTTGTAATTCTTTGCATCTTTATCTGTCCACATCAGATTATCAGGCCCCCCTACCTCGATCTCACATGAGGCAATGATTTTGTATAATGTGATTCTGGCTGTCGTGTTCAATTCAATTGTCCTCATCGAATGTGGTGGGATACTCCGATAGCACTTAAGATATTTAACTTTATCCGGATCCATTTCATGGTTATGATTCAGTTGAATCGAATTCAACATCCACTTTCCATCAACTTGCAAAGAGCTATTCATACCGGCTTTACACTCTATTTTCGTTGTTGGATGGGATTTAACGGGATTCAAAGCCATTGTCCTAGGCTTTCCACTTCGATGACAACCATAAGATATATTCGACTTTACCCCATTGTCATGCTTCTTAGAGACTTTTGTGACCACACCAAAACCTCTTAATTTTGCATAACTAGTGTAACATTCCTTCGCTTCATCTTCAGAATTGAATATTGTTCCGACCTTAGGTTCCAATACCGTGTCCAAATTCAGATTTTCCTCCAGATTCGGATTCTCCTCTAAATTCATATCTTCTATTTCCATGATTCTACAATAAGGAATACAATTAAGCTTTCTTAGCAAACTGAATTAAGGAGCCAAAGCAGCAAACTAAAATTGAGGCTTGAGTTCAAATGTACAGTGTTATGGAGAAATTTAACTAATTCTAATCCCTGGTCCTAATTTTATAGTAATACTAAACTAATTACGACAACTATTAAACTAATTGTTCTAATCCCTAGTAATATTAAATGGGTTCATAACATTTAGTATGCTGCAAACTAGTGAACTAATCAGGGCAACTCATACTCAACTAATTGAACCACCGTAGAGTTCTAATATTTAATCCCCAGTTCTAATCCCTAGTCCTAATTTTTGAATCCCTAGTTTTAATGTCTTAATTTTTTAATCCCTAATTTTAATCCCATCATTTTTTTAATCCTTAGTTTTAATCTAGACTTCCATAGTGACGCTGGTATTGCAAAAAAGGAGACGTGATGCCGACACTGCAAAAAGAGAGAGAGAGAGAGAGAGAGAGAGAGAGAGAGAGAGAGAGAGAGAGAGAGAACATACAGAGAGACACTAATGGTCGGTCACTGTGGTGGATGGGCCACTGTCTGTGGGGGCTCTGGTGGTGGTTGCAGCTGTCTGGTGGTGATCAATCGATGATGGTGGTTCGGTGGTGGTGGTTGCACTGATTAGCAGGAGGAAGAATGGGAGGATGGAGGAGAGAGGAGTTTTTGGTTTAAAATACACCCAAAATCAATTTTCAGATTTCCCTTTCCTGCCTTTTTTTCCCATCGCAAAGGAGAAGTAGTGGGGCCCAATATTTTGCCTGTCAACTTTCCATGTCATTCTTTGTTTCCTTCTTTACTAATAGCATTTCTGATTATCGGCAATATCACTATGACTTTTTACCTGTCTAGGGATATTCGCCAAGGTGATCCTCTTCCACCGTACATTTTCATTTTGTGGAGTACTTGTCCATTCCAATTACCAATGCTTGTAACAATAATATTTGGACTCCAATCAAGCCCTCCAAAGTGGCCCCAAACTAACACACTTGTTTTTTTCCCCTGATGATTTGATTCTTTTTGCACAAACTACCCAAGCAAATTGTGAGACTATCTGTATAGTCCTCGATGAGTTTTGCTCCATTTCGGGACAAAAGGTTAGCTTGTCCAAATGGACCAAATCTACGTACTGTTTTTCTCCCATAACACTCTTGAGGAAGACAAATTATTTATCCTTATCCTGTACCCTTCGAATCCCACAAACAAATAACCTTGGTAAGTACCTCGGATGTCCTATTCACCAGGATTGTCCTACCAAACAATCCTTTTGTTTACACCCATTTTTGGCCAAAAATCAGAAAATGAATTTATGGGGTTAAAGGTGGCCTTGAAGGTCAGTCTCTGGCCTTGAAAAACCTTACAATCAGTGGCCCACGAAATTGAGCCAGTTTGGAAGCCATTGACTGAATGGAATTTTGCAAAGGCTTGGGTCAAATTGATGTCTAAAATTTCGTTATCACAAGCCCAAGCCCAAGATTGGCCAAAGACTTGAATTGACCCAATAAGCCTGAACATTTTATCCAGGCCTAGCCCAGTTCTTAGAAGTAACAAGGCCTACAAATTGGTCCAAATCAGTTAAAGCTTGGGTTTTCTCACCAGGCTTGGGCTCAGAAGGCTTACAATGGACGAAGGCCCATGATTCACATTGAGTTCGGGCCCAAATAACAGATGGGCCTACTTCTTAAAAACGTCACATATGGCTTTCAATTGGCAGAAAAAGGCCTTAAGCTGCTCACAAGCAACTCAAAGGCCTAGAAGGTTCTTTCTAGCAAGCAGCTCACAAGCAGGTCAAAGGCATAGAATGTTCTTGCTGGGCAGGTCTGGGTAAGCTGCTTACAAACAGCTCAAGGTCTGAGTGGACCCCATCCTTTAGCATGAAGTAAGGCTTGGGACACATGGCAGCCATGCATGGAGACATCCCAAGCAGCTCAAAGGCCTAGAAGGTTCTCTCTAACATCATTTAAATAGCTTACAAGCTGCTCAACCAGACTGAAGTTAAAGCAAGTGGGCCCTCAAAAGGGTCTCAAAAGCCAATATAATGGCTGAAAGGCCTAGAAAAATTTCATCCTTTAACCTTGGTGGGCCCAAGATCTTCTATCCAGGCATTCAAGCAGCTCAAAAGGCCTGGAGATTCTGCACAGCCAAAATTCCTTTTGCCCTTTTACAAGTTTTTATGCAGGAAATGAGAGTTTTTTCAGGCCTTTCAGGCCTCAGCTGATTTCTTGGAGTGAGGAGCAAGGCTTGGACAGGTGGCAATCACTCATTGGAGGAAGTAGAAGTAGCTCAAGCCTAAGCCTTTACCAGGAGGACACTTGGCAGCCATGCATGAAGGCCTGTGGAAGCAGCTCAAGGCCTGAAATTTCTGCCTATAAATACCAGAGTTGAAGGCCTTGGCAAAGGTCCACGACCTCCAAAGCCTACGGTTCATTGCACTTTCAATATCAATTTCCTTTACTTTCAATAGTCTAGCTTGTACTCAATCCAACTTAGCTTAAGTTTACTATGTTTCCTTGTAATCAGACTTTGTTAAACCGTTAATAAAGTCCTTTCATTTCCGTTTTAGATCTTGCTCTATTTTTCTTCCCATTTTCTAATAGCGGTTAGGAAATTTTAAGTCCTTTTCATTAAGGCAACCCACGAACCACCTCACGGTCTTCGCCCTTAGGCCGTGCATTTTTGTCCAGTTAGAAGTTGGATTGAGGCCTCCAGGCCTTAATACAAATTCGGACAGCAATCCTGTCCTGGCATGCCCGCGATACCAAGCCGACTTGGTTTTTGCACTTTCGTGGAAAACACCTTCCAATTCGTTATTGAAAAGATTCAAAGCAAGCTTGTGGGTTGGAAACCAAAATTTTTTACCCCTTGCGGGTAGGACTTAGGAGTACTCTGATAAAATCGGTGATTGATGGCATTCCTTTGCATATCATGTGTTACAATTTCCTTCCCGCCACCATCACCAATAGGTTCGAGCAACTGAGCCAAAAAAATTTGTGGGGTACTACCAGCTCGGAGAAGAAGATATCGCATGCAGTTAAATGGGGCAATGTGACCAAATTAAGAGAAGTCCCTAGGGGGTTTGGTTCTTAAAAACACGAGCCAGGTTAACAAAGCTTGTATTGCTATAGCTCGCTTGGAAAGTCCAACGTACAGAACACAATCACTTTGGGCTAGGATAATTCATGGACAATATTCCAATAGCACTAGACATGTGTGCGCTTGTTTCCGGTCAATACATGCCGTCCCTCAACAAATTATGTATCGGGAGATATGTTTTCACTTCAAAATACACTCATTAATTATTTGATATAGATTTTGTGTTCTGGTATAGTACATGAAACTACTATGGTGATCGATCATTACAAAAAAGTACAAAATTATTTGGTTCTTTTTTTAAACAACCAAATTACCTGTAGACTTATTTTTTGTTGGGAAATTATTAATACAGGAAATGGGCAAGAGAATCTTTAACTTCAGGCCAAAGTCCAAACCAAAGCCCCGTGCTAGTCTAGAGAGCTCGTCATCCTAGGGTCCTAGAATACAAAAAAAAGGTAAAGGATATATGTGAAACTGGCGATTTCCGCTTTTGAATCAGATAGTTTTGAAGAAGCTGCAAATGAAGAAATAGGGAAAAAAAACAATGCTCGAGAAAATTGTTACAATTGGGAAGAATCATCTATGGGATCTCTTTGAGCTGCCAAAAGGCAAAGATTGTAACAGGGCTTAAATGGGTCTACAAGACCAAATTGTACATATCCTTCGATACGAATCTCGAAAAATATGCAATATGAATCTTATTTGATAGATCTCAATTAATTCTATCATACGAAATTTTCAAAATCTTGAAATCTGTTATAAATTGAAAGATATAGACAATTTAAATTATGACATGAATGTCGAAAATGGACCACCAAATACGGCCAGAGGGAGTACAAAAACGATGGATCAATCCAAAAACACAAATCACGTTTAGTGGCAAAAGGCTACTCCTAGCAGCTTGGGGTGGATTTTAATGCATGAAACATTTGCTCATGTGACGAACAGTATTGCCTTAGTAGCACAGTACGACATATATAGGTCTTGTTTGGTAGCCATTTCATTTCATTTTTTTTTTTTCAGAATTTTCAAAATTTTGAACTGAAAGTATGTTTGGTTGCCCAATTTCATTTTTCAAAATTGAAATACTCCAATAGTTTTCAAAATTTTTGAAAATAGAGGAAGTGCCAAAACTCAGCTTTCACTTCTTTCCAAAAACAAAAACCGGCTGCCAACCAAATCAATGCCGTCGCCGAACTCCTTCGCGACAGCCTAGGTACCCTCAGCCTCTGCCTAAGCCCCGCCTTCCGCCTCCGAAGCGGCGGCGGAGACGGTCCCAGCCGCTGGGCCACCCCTGGCCACCAAGATTGCCCAAACGGCTGCCTCTTCAACCAGCTGCCGCTGCCGGGGCAAGCGAGGAAGTGGGAGGACTTGGAGTTCCCTTACTACCTCACGAGCTTCCTCACCATCGTCATACTCGGAGTGGGCCTCAACGCCAAGCCAGACCTCACCATCGAGACCTGGGCCCACCAGAAAGCCCTCTAGCATCTCCAGGCCCAGCAATTGGCTGATAATTCTGAATGATAGTTGAATCTATTCGGTAATTTGATTTAGCTTTCAGCCCTGTTTTGGACAAACATGTTGGAAATAAGATCTTGGCTCTTGAGCATCTTAAACAGCTTCGGGTTTTTTTTTTAATTTTAAATTTGTTAGACTTTATCCCACATCGCTCATCTAAGCCACCTAAACTTGGTTAATATATTCTAGAGGTTACTCCACCTATTGTCAATTGATTTTAGGTTGGAACCCTCTAAGAAATCTAACATGGTATCAAAGCTAGGTCTTGGGTGGTCTCACCTCGTGTGGTCAAGTCTCTATTGCACGAGTCAATCGTCTCATCCGGACTGCACGTGAGGGAGAGTATTAGACGTTGTCCCACATCGCTTATCTAAGCCGTCCAAACTTGGTTAATATATTTTAGAGGTTACTCCACCTATTGCCAATTGATTTTAGGTTGGAATCCTCCAAAAAATCTAACAAAATTGTTATATACTGTATGTGGAGGAGTTTATAATGATTCTCTGAATTCGAGTTCTAGTTTTATGTCAAAAAAACGGGGGCAAAATTCATGTTTATGTTTATGTTTTTTTGAAAATAGGTTGACACAAACATGTTTTATGCTTTCACTTTTTTTTTTAGGAAAAGCAAAAACTGACTTCAGCAAATAATAAGAAACGGAAAAGTGACAATGTTACCAAACATAGCCATAAGTTTCAAGTGTATCAGCCTTGATATAGATCTAATCAACTTTTCTGAAAGGAGTGTTTGAAGAAGAAGTTTACCTAGAGCAACCACAAGCTAGGCCATGTGATTAAATGAAGGGCAAAGTACGAATACCTACCTGAGGTTTGGACGTTTGGCAGATAACCTCCTTGACGTTAACTAATGACCACATAACCCCCCTATGATTTTTGAGTAAAGTGTATCCCTAACTCCGTTAACAGAAAATGTTAAATGACTCTAATACCCCTATACTTTTATTTGGGATAAATTACCTATATATCTGTCTTCTCTTCTCTCTCTCCCTCTCCTTCCTCTACCTTTGTAACTATGTCTTCTCTCTCTCTCTCTCTCCTTGCACAGAAAACGTAAAGTAACAAAAAAAAAAAATCAATTCCAGTTATTTTTTTTTTGATAAGCAATTCCAATATTTTTTCGGTGTGATTTTTATGAAATCAATCCAAATAATTGAAGATATTTTGCACTTCAAATCTTGATTACTTCCCGTTGTTTCTTCACTGACAAAGAATCAAATGAAATGAAATCGCTATTGATAGATCTCAGTCCAGAACACCAAAAACGAAATTATGAAACTCAATTTATTAAAAGTCTTGATAATCTGCCATCAAGCAAGAAAGCAAAGAGGACCAATTCTGCTTCGAATTCTTAAATCAAAACTCTGATTGATAATCTGGCAACGACCTCTTCGGCGTCAGCGACTGTAGACACCCCAATTTGGCCTAACGATTATTTCAAGTCCCACCTTGGGACCATCCCGATGATGAAATGGATGCAGTGATTGCTGATTGCTTCCTTGAGAACCTTAGGACTTTCGGTAAGAACTTTGAGCCACTTAGAGGACCCAATTCAAAGCCATACAGCCTTTCAGACAGAAATACAGAAGCCTAGGAGAATCCATCTGTCGGCCGTGACATCGATCCCACGGCCCTAACATCATTTCCTCACCCGAGCAACCTGTTGCTAGCAAAATCTCCCTGAGAGATCAATCCCTCGGCCGCAAGATTTATCCTTCGGCCGAGACATCCATTCCTCGGCCGTGATATCCTTTACTCGGCCGCCAGATCGACCTTTTTCCAGACTCTGGAACGTGTTCTGTCAGACGTTTGATCCAACTACACTACCTTCCCGATGCGTTCGGGCTACGCTCAGAGATTACAACGTAGAGTTAGAGATGCATTGCAATTGCAATTGCCATCTCGTGATTTGATTGGCCGGAGTGAGTCACCAATTGCCTATATAAAGGGCCTTTGGACTCCGAAAATAAACACACGAAATTCATTAGAGTACACATTCTCTCAAGCCTCAAAACTCTGCCAAAATACTCTCTCAAACCCATTCTTCAAAAGCCCTAATCTCCCGAAGGCAGCCGTCAATCCGGCGATCAAACCCCGAAGTTCAAACCCTAACCCTAGGGTTTTCAATCAAGCAATCAGTCAATCACACCCAATCCGAGGCAATCAAGCAACTGAGGGATCAAGGTGGTGAGGCCCAACGGCCTCTGATTTGTTTTATTTATCATTTTTACGCTTAATCACAGTTTTCTGATTATCTGTTAATCTTTCTGTCTGGTGTGAGGAAGAACACCGACCGGGGCTTCGATCCCTCGGCCGGTACATCAAACCAGGAGGATCCCTCGGCCGTGATATCCATTCACTGGCCGCGGGATCCATTTCCCTGGGACAGTTTGTTTGTTTCTCTGCTTTCTGACGCATGCTTTACTTATCGCACTGGCTCACTTTACTTACTGTTTAAAGGAATAAATAAACAGACTATGTGTTGGAATTAAACAAAGCATCTACACGTCTTATGTTGAACGATTATGGGCCAGTCTCACGACTGGGCAAAGAGGGGTGCCTAACACCCTCCCCTTATTGTACTTTTGGCTCCCGTATCCAGAATCTCTGTTTATTTTTCCAGTTTTAATAAACTGGGTGGCGACTCTGTTTTGATGATAACCGCTATCATGTGGCAATGTTCCTAGCCATGGGAATGTCCATGATTTTGGTTTACGAAGCAAGCAACCAATCGAGCAAACAAACATGATCAATCTGTATGGCAATGCCCCGTTTGGGAGGTGTCTACAGTTTTTGGCGACTCTGCTAGGGATATGAGAGCCATAACCAAAAAGTTCAACATAAGACTAATACATGCCTTGTCTAATTCATTTATCATATGCATCGAGCGGGCAACCCGTTGAGTTCACCTGATATCCCGGCATGACACGGGCTATGTTAGGGGTTCCAGCAAACTCCACAGTCACTCGTACCTAGTGGTATATCAAAAAGGGAATCACTCAATCACCGCTTATGATGGGCTGGTGAGAGGATTGGTGCCCTTTGACGACGGAGCACCCTGAGACTACCAAAACCTTGCATGTTCTAGAAAGCCATAGAACTTATCAAACTAAGACAGGAACCTACAGGCTAGGAGCCTACTTGCATTTTACTTGCAAAAGTTCTTCCTCACACCTTGTATCATTTGTTGTTGTAATTAACTCTTTCTGTGCAGAAGGGTTGGGATTTTCAACCCGAATCCTAACCCTACACAGGCCGAATACTGACTTCCAGGTATTCTATTTTTCAAGCAGGCACAATAGGTAGGTTAAAGAAGCAACCTCAGCCAGTTTTATACTCTTACAATACCCGAAGTCACGCCAAATAGAGGTCTTTATAGTCATCTCATCGGTCGCCTTCATCTACCAAAACACCCTCACCGCAACGGTCCCAATCAGTTTCAGGGACTTCGTGGTCGTCTCCTCAACAAACCCGATTATCTACCCAATCCCAAGCCTCACCAAGCAATCCCTCTACCTACATCCCAAAAATGGCAGACAACGATGCTACTATTACCGAGCTCCGAGCCCAAATTGCTTATTTACAAGCCGAGAAAGCAGCAAGAGATACTGAAGACAAGAAAAATGAGGAGGAAGCAGAAAATCCTAATGAAGTTACAGAAAATCCTGAATTGATCAAACAGGTCAAGGAGATCAAGCACGTTTTGGCTCGTTCACAAGGAGACCAAATTCTAGATTTCAAAGGACTCTGCCTCTTTCCAGAATCTCAACTGCCTGAACGGTTCAAAATGCCAAACATCGAGAAGTTCAACGGGACTGGTAACCCTACCAGCCATGTTCGCCATGTCATCAACACTCTGAAGCCCATGGGTTTGACCGACGAGCTCATCGCTCAATTGTTTCAAAGAACTCTCACTGGAAACGCCCTCGATTGGTTTCTCACTTTGGAATTTGTGCACTATCAAACTTGGCCAGAAATTGCCAACGCTTTTGTCAAGCAGTATGCGTACAATGTCCAAATTGAGCTAACTACCCAAGACTTGGAGATGACTAAACAAGAATCCAATGAAGACTTTGCTACCTTTGTGGCAAGATGGAGAGAAAAGGCTGCCAAGATGAAAAGCCGCCCTCCCGAGGAAGATCAAGTAAGGATAGTTGTCAAGAACCTACAGCCCAAATACCTCACCCACATTTACACTCAGGCTATCACTGACTTCAAACGTCTACACGCCACTGGACTACAAATTGAAGATGGGATCAAGCTGGTCCTCATTGGAAAAGAAGAAACCCCTCCACCCAGAAAAACCTTTCCAACCCGTGCATCTCCTGCCTCCGTTAACACCCTTAACTCAGTCTTGCCACAAGACCCTTTTCAAGCTAGCTCATCTAGAAACACGAATCGCCCTCGCCGCAATTTCAACCCACTCTATATGACTCCATCCTAAACCTTAGCCATCCTAAGCCGTCAAGGGCACCTTAGGCTCTTGAATAATCCACCTCCTCAGCCACCTTATGGCCTAAGCTATGATGCCAATAAGTAATGTGCATACCACCAACACCCTGGACATGAGACAGACCGCTGCATGCGTCTTCGTCATGACATCCAGGATCTCATTGATAGTCAAGCTATAAAACCTCCTAAGCCCAATGTGCAAACCAATCCACTTCCCGCTCACAACAACGAACCACCGTCTCAAAACATCAATCTCATAAGCCTATCCAATAGCCCCACATACAATCCTACCCTACACATTATTCCAAATACCCAAGCCAAACCATCCCTGATCTTCTCTAAGAATGATGAATGCTTTGCAACGGGAGGAGAACCCCACATCTATGCCATTGATGATGGGGATTGGTGGTTGGACATGCGTCAAGCCCTGCCAAGTGATTGGAAAGTTGGAAGAATTGAGCCTGCTGATCCTTGGGGCACCCAAGAAGAAGAAGTGGGTCACCTCACCCGAAGCGGAAGGGTGTATAAACCTCCTAAACTAAGTGGGGAAAGTTCAACCTCAACACGAGTAATGGAAGAAGAAGAAGGAGAAGAAAGCCAAAGGACCGAACCTGAGGAAGACAGGGTGCTAAGACAACTAAAGAAAATCCAAGCTGATATCTCTATTTGGGGATTGCTTATGTCCTCCTACGAGCATCGTAACTCCTTCTTCAAAACCTTGGGGAAAGCCAAAGTTCCCATCGACATCACCCTCGAAGAACTGGTGGGTTTCATAATGGCGTCAAGGGCTCCAAAAGCGACGATAGCTTTCACTGACAAGGATCTACCTCCTGAAGGGCCTGCACACAACAAACCTCTCTACATTTCACTTAAATGTCTCACTAAATGGATCCCACTGGTCTTGGTGGATAATGGGTCTGCTTTAAACGTATGTCCTCAAAGGACCCTCGACAAGCTAGGGGTAAGTGCCATCGACGTACGCCCTTCAAGCCAGGGTGTAAGGGGGTATGACAATTCAAAGAGAAGAGTGGTTGGGTGTGTCACACTGCCAGTAGAAGTGGAGAAGATCAAAAGGGACGTGGAGTTCCATGTGATGGATATACCAGCCACCTTCAATCTTTTACTAGGAAGGCCTTGGCTACATGACGCTGGGACAGTACCTTCCACTTTGCATCAGAAAGTCAAATTCGCAGTAGATGGAAGGGTCATAACCATTCTGGGGGATTCATCGATCCGAGCTCATTCTGATACACCTGTCCAAGAGGTAGAAACCGAGGAAACCTTCCTTACTGGATTCAGTCTTGAGGAAACAACTGCTGTGCAAGCCTTAATGGTTGAGAGAAACTTCTACGTAAGCACCCCCGTCATATGGATGATGAAGAAGCAAAAATACCTCCCTGGGTTGGGTTTAGGCAAAAGATCACAAGGCATCCCGCAAATGATTGATCCTCTGCATAATCAATACGCCTTTGGTCTTGGCTACACCCCGACAGAAGCCGAGGTAGAAAAGAAGAGAAGCATGGAAAAGGCTAAAGCAAGAGGAAGCAGGGTCAAAGAAGAGAAACTCGTGATCCCAAAAACACTCAATGGCTGGTTTGTAAGAGAAGGAGAAGACTTTCCATTCTGTGGCTTCGCAGAAACATGGGAAGACGAAGTTACCAAGCAACGGTACCCTGGAATGCAAATCTTCTTTGATCAGGAATGGACTGACAATGACATGGAAGAAGAACCAACCAATTCATCTCCTACTCCCGAAGACTGGATTGAGGTGCTAGCTGAATTTGACCTAAAGATTCTGTTTGGCAAAGAGGGTGAAGAAGAGTATAAAACTGCAAAAGGAAAAGGAGCCACTCCCGAGATACTACAGTAAATCGCATAACAAAAACATTGCTTTCATTTCCTAAAGACAAGTTAGGACATGTTTTAGGCCCCTGTTTGGGCATTATCTATAATTAAATGAATCCCCATTTTATCACCTTTATGCTTGCCAAATGATTCCATCTTTAAAATGTGATTGCTATACACTACAACCTCTCTGCCAAAGATAAAAGGATTTTAAGAATCTAATTCTTTATGTTACCGACAAAAGGAAAGAAGGGACGAACTCTAATTACTTAAAACTAGGTTTTTATCAAAACTCAGGAAGAAGACGCTATCTCCGTGAGAACACTTAGGGTTAGCTTACCCATTGTGAAAGTACAAACGCAACAGGAGATTCATAAAGACATCTCCATCAGATTCCTCTCCAAAACACTAAAAACCCTCTTGAGAGAAAAATGCTCGTTGGGCAATCTGTACACCCAAGCAAAAGTAAGAGCAGAGCCTGCTAGGACAAGAAAAAGCAAAAAAACGCAGCCTAGGCAAAAGTTAAGGCATTTGAAGGAAAGCTCGCTAGGGACTCAACCTCTATCAGGTAACCTAGGCAAAACTTAGAGCATGAGAGAAAGAAAAACCAAGAGTGAAAACCCAACCCCCAAAGGTGGTGATCTTGGAACTACGTAAAAGACCTGATTCCCTGATTGGGATACGTAGGCAATCTCGCATCGAGATGCGGCCCAAACATTTGGAGAGAAGAAAGACAATACCAAAAGGTTTGTACTCAATGATAGGCATAGCTAACTCTGCGTATTGAGCTCACAAAAGATGAGTTAGTCATTTTCCAGAGAATTGGCAAAAACAAAGACACGTAAGAATCATCGTTCGTCCTCTCTGACTCAAAAGTCGTCGACATAAGGGACAAAGCATTCTAACGATCCCAAAACATGGCAAAGAGGTTGTAGGAACAGCAAAAGCAAATAAAGAGCCTGAATCAAATTCAAATGTAAGAAGGGAAAAACGCCACTTGGCTAAAGCAAAAATCCAACTTCTTTAGGAAATAGAAGTAGCGGCCGAAGAATGGAATCCTCAGCCGAGCGATCCATTCCTCGGCCCATGTTTAAATCCAAACACTCACAAAACTTTGAAAATATTGCATACAAGTCTGAAGTATCTAATTTCCAATACATGCTGAGGATGCTTCATAAAAATACAAATATCAAATTATCTATTTTTTAGAGCTAACAAATACAGGTACAAGAAAGGAAAAGCTAGCTACTGCCCACGACCCCTTTTGGGCGCAGGACGAAAACGCTCAGGTACTGGGACACTGATCCTCTGCCCCTCACCAGCCTCAGAATCTCCATCACCAGCTCCAGTACTCCCACCCTCGCTAACTCCAGCACTCTGGGTAACCGACACTATCGGTACTCGCTCTGCTTCAAGCTGCAGAGACACAGGATATAAGCATTCAGTTTCACATGAAACGTGGGATGGAAAAAGAAGAGATCAAAGGATGTATACCGCAGCTATTCGGCCACGCTGCCGTCGAGCCAAAGCCTCTGCACTCTGGAAAGCACGCAACCATTCCTGAACCACCTCAGCGGGCACCTGTAGAGGAAGCAATTGCATATACAATCAAGTAAGCAAGGAATGCTGAAGGAAACCAAAGCGAAATCTACAATATTACCTACTGAATTCCGGCAGGAAGCACGTAGAACTGCATAGTACACGGTGTCAGTGTCAAACGCTCCTCTTCTCCATTTGCATTGTGGAAAGAAATGAAACTGGGGGCCCGTGGCCAAACAGGAGGAGCAGCAGCAGCAGTAGTAGTAGGAAGGGTCAATGAGACCGAACGAAAGGCTGAGTAATCTCCCGCTACGAGAAAACTCATGGCTGGCTGTCTCTCAAGAGCGAGTAGCAAGCCCTCCCCGATCAAAAGATGGGTCGATCGCATACCAACAGGAGGAGGGAGAGGAACAAGCTGTAACGCCTCGGAATGTGGAAAGTACTGGCTCGCTACCCTCTCTCCAAGATACCAGGCTCTCGAAAATGGCCCCTCCAAAAGGAAGTGCTGGCTGTCCAACGCCCGAGCTGAGGTCAACTCCAGAGGAGCATCATCAAGTAGCACGCCCCATGGGTCAAAACGCACCTATAACAAGGGAAATAGCATCAAAATGGCAGAATGAGGAAATTGCACGAAAATCAGAGGATAAAGAGATATCATACCTGATCCGCCGTTAGGCGATCCAAAACTCGCCTCCAAGCCAGCAAGTCCATGGCAGGCGACCGTGACTTCCGAACTCCCTTCAACCAACGGGCTGCCCGTGGAACAAACCTAGGCTCTCTGTGCCCGGTCGGAGGAGGAAACTGCAACAAGTGCTCAAAAGCCCAGAGCTACAAGCGAAGACGGAAAACATGAATAACAAAGATAGAAGCGACAAGAGAATAACGCAGAAATCAAAATGTGTACCTCAAGAATACGGTGGTGTCCGCCTAGCGACAAACTAACCCCCCGGGAACAAGCACTGAGGTGTCCGTACAACGGGGCTAGGGCGGGAGTTCCCCAATCAAACTCTGCTATGGTCTCTAAGTGCAACAAAGCAGCCAAGAACTGGACATGCACCGAATTCTCCTTGTTACAAAACAAAGTTTGCCCAAGGAGATAAAGCAGGAAAGCTCGTACCAGCTGAGAAAGGGGAATCTCCGTCAGGATATCAGCTTGATCAAACTCTTCCCGAAGCCAGGTATATGTAATATGACCACTCTCTGACACAATGGGAACCTTCCCCAAAAGATATCCAAGGGCACCCTTTCGCTCATGGATCCGCGGGTCAATTGGAAGAGGATCGCCGCCAACTCTCAGGCCTGTAAGCAAAGCGAAGTCACCTGGAGTGATCGTCATCTCCCCAGCCTCCGGAAGGTGGAAAGTATTGGTGGTATCCCACCACCGCTCCACCAAAGATGTGGTCAATCCCAACTCCGCCTTCGGAAGGTGGAAACCAAGTATCAAGGGCTCGAAGCCAGCCAAAGCAACCGCATCATTGGCCTCATGAGGAAGCCTCTCATACCACTCAAACACTTGGGGGCAGCTTCCCCACACGCGCAACCTCTCATTTGCCTGGCAAAATACGAAGAAGAAATCAAATACACAAAATATCGCCTATACAGGGGGCAACTTCTAGAGCTCAAACGCCCTATCAAATATCAAATTATCACTCTGCGAAATCTCATATACAAAAATCATTTGACAGGATAAAATTCTACCTTCCTATTGGTGAAACCAAAGTGCTGCTCTGGCTCCCTGTGCAAGACCTCAGGTGGGATGTCACTGAGGGGAGGACGGTATCGCAAGGAACCACCACGCCCGACCAGGTGAACCTGAGGAGCGTAAGTGCCAACGTCAAACGGTGGAAGAATATTACCACCTGCATCAGTAGAAGCCTCGGGTCCGACCTCAGGAGGAATGGGTTGCGAGGAACTTCCCCCAACAGTGGCTCTGCGCCGACTTGAACGAAGAACGCGGGAACTTGAAACCCTGCCAAGAATCGCGGCCTCGACGGCCGGAGCTTTGCCCGTATCCCTAGGCGCAGCGGGAGCGTCAGATGATGGAGGAGGCGGTGATGATGCCATCAGAACCGTGTGGTCGGAAGGGACGACGGCGGTAAGGTGGGGGATGGCGGTGGCCGACGAGGAGAGAGAGGAGAGAGCAGCGGCGATTGTTTGAACGAGAGAAGAGGATGAGGGATAGAAAGGATGAAATGACCCGTGAGATCGATTAAGTTTAACTTAAATCGATTTTCTGACTTTTGGCTATCTCACGGCCGAGACATCGATTCCTCGGCCGAGACATCAATCCTTCGGCCGAGAGATCGATCTCCTGGCCGCCCAATCTATCTCCCTCAGCCATGTCAGGTCTTGCTCTGTGCACTGACTCAAGCCACTACAGACTTTTAAGTCCTCAACCAACCAAGTAGCCTTAGGGGCATCCCCGAGCCAATGCAACATGATCAAAACTAGCCTTGGGGGCATATCCAAGCATGAGGAAGCTCCCTCTCCACAAACTGCTGGCCAAAACAAGTCAGAACACTCAGCAACTTTGCTATTCACTGCCATCAAAAAAATTTAACAGGCTCTACGCCTTCACCAATCGACTCAGCGGCTCGAAGCCCATCACCTCAACAGGCTCGAAGCCCATCACCTCAACAGGCTCGAAGCCTATATCTACCATCTCAACTGGCTCAGAGCCATACCAACTCATCAACTCAGCGGCTCTACGCCCCCACCTATCACAACTCAGCGGCTCCAAGCCCATCGTTTCAACTGGCTCGAAGCCGTACACAATCAAGTTCTTAACGGGCTCGAAGCCTATGTTTACTATCTCAGCAGCTCTATGCTCGCTATCACAGCAACAAGCTCTACGCCTGTACTCATTCACTCGGCGGCTTTACGCCCGTTACCTCAACAGACTCTACGCCTATAATCACTCAATCTCAACTGGCTCGAAGCCGTAACAACCAATCCAGCGGCTCTACGCCCGTATTCATTCACCCAGCGGCTCTAAGCCCTCGACTCAGCAGCTCTACGTTCGCTATCACAGTAACAGGCTCTACGCCTTCACCCATCAACTCAGCGGCTCGAAGCCCATTACTTCAACAGGCTCGAAGCCTATATCTACCATCTCAACTGGCTCAAAGCCATAGCAACTATCTCATCGGCTCCAAGCCCTCGACTCAGCAGCTCTACGCTCGCTATTACAGCAGCAGGCTCTACGCCCGTTATCCCAATCTCAGCGGCTCGAAGCCCATTATCGACAGGCTCTATGCCTGTAATCACTCAACTCAGCGGCTCCAAGCCCCCTATTTCAACTGGCTCGAAGCCATAACAACCATTTTAGCGGCTCCAAGCCCATTATCGACAGGCTCTACGTCTGTTATCACAACTCAGCGGCTCCAAGCCCATCATCTCAACTGGCTCGAAGCTGTAAACAAGCAAATCTCAACAGGCTCTAAGCCGCCCCAACAATCAAGACATCATTCTTAGGCTCTACGCCTGAATGCTCAAGAATCTAACATTTTTGAATGCTCAAGCTCTACGCTTGGATGCCCAACCACTGTGTACTGGATGCTCAAGTTATACACTTGAATGCTCAAGCTCTACGCTTGGATGCCCAACCACTGCGTACTGGACGCTCAAAGCCTGTACTTTGAATGCTTGGATTCTGCTGTCCGAATGCTCAAGCTCTACGCTCTGAATGCTCAAGTCTGGAACTTGATAGAAGCTCTAAGCTTAAAAACAAACACACACGCACGGGCCCGTGCACATATTGCATTATCACATCGAGTCTGCATCATCATATCTGTTCACATCTAACAACCATCATCACACATATACACCCTGCATATCTCTCATGAAACTGGTCAACCCTGCAATTAACCGGCTCTACGCCTCGGTGTTATTGATCGGTTCAGCGCCTCGATCCTTTGGCTCTACGCCAACACTTATGACGAGAAAGCTCCGTGCACAGACCATTAGAATGCAACCAGCTCTACGCTTCGGTTCATATCACGTCAAGCTCTAAGCTCCGACACCTCAGGCTCTCGCCTTATGATCAATACCAACTCCGCGCTTTGGTCCCATCAAGCTCTAAGCTTTAACACCTCAGGCCTTCGCCTCATGACCACAGCAGGCTCCACGCCTCAGTTCTATCACCTCGGGCTCTTGCCTTATACCAGCTCCGCACTTCGGTTCAAACACGACAAGCTCTAAGCTTCGACACCTCAGGCCTTCGCCTCACGACCATAGCAGGCTCTACGCCTCAATCTAATCACCTCAGGCTCTCGCCTTATGATCAACACCAGCTCCGCGCTTCGGTCCTATCAATCCAATCTCCTTAGGCCTCCGCCTCAAGACTGCAACAGGCTTCACGCCTCAATTCCATCACTCTCCAGGCTCTCGCCTCATGACTACAACCGGCTCTATGCCTCGGTTCCCTCATTCCGCAAAGCTCCGTGCTCCAGTTACTGGCCCTGCGCCCCTCACATCTCAAAAACAAACGGCGTCCGACTCATCCCAGCAGATGGTTTGGATTCCACCCCACTACATCAATTCCTTCCAGCTCATTCGCAAGGATAGGCTACTCTATCGAGCTCCTTTCAGTCAAAGTAAGGATGATCAAGAAAAGCAAACGCACCTGCCGTGTACTGATCTACCCCAAAATACTAAGGAAGCTCCCCGCAAAAACTCCCCGGGCAGCCCAGCGCTCCTTCAACTATCTTCCGCCAAAACCCTGGCTCAGTCTAGGTACGTCACACTACGGCTTTTTAAGCCCTAAGGTACGTCTTCTGTCTCTAACCCTCCAAGCTTTTTACTTTTCTTTATTGCCCGAACTACGATTGGTCTGAATTTTCCTTGTGGAATACGTAGGCAGCCTCCCGGCCCGACCATAACAAAACCTTTTTCAAAAACCCTTGGAATAGTGGTTGGACCAAATTGAGTTGCTTTTTACAGCTTTGACTCTTACTCAAACATGTCTCGCGATCCGTCTGAGTTCAGTCAAAGAGGGGCATCTGTAGACACCCCAATTTGGCCTAACGATTATTTCAAGTCCCACCTTGGGACCATCCCGATGATGAAATGGATACAGTGATTGCTGATTGCTTCCTTGAGAACCTTAGGACTTTCGGTAAGAACTTTGAGCCACTTAGAGGACAAAATTCAAAGCCATACAGCCTTTCAGACAGAAATACAGAAGCCTAGGAGAATCCATCTGTCGGCCGTGACATCGATCCCACGGCCCTAACATCATTTCCTCACCCGAGCAACCTGTTGCTAGCAAAATCTCCCTGAGAGATCAATCCCTCGGCCGCAAGATCTATCCTTCGGCCGAGACATCCATTCCTCGGCCGTGATATCCTTTACTCGGCCGCCAGATCGACCTTTTTCCAGACGAACGTTCTGTCAGACGTTTGATCCAACTACACTACCTTCCCGATGCGTTCGGGCTACGCTCAGAGATTACGACGTAGAGTTAGAGATGCATTGCAATTGCAATTGCCATCTCGTGATTTGATTGGCCGGAGTGAGTCACCAATTGCCTATATAAAGGGCCTTTGGACTCCGAAAATAAACACACAAAATTCATTAGAGTACACATTCTCTCAAGCCTCAAAACTCTGCCAAAATACTCTCTCAAACCCACTCTTCAAAAGCCCTAACCTCCCGAAGGCAGCCGTCAATCCGGCGATCAAACCCCGAAGTTCAAACCCTAACTCTAGGGTTTTCAATCAAGCAATCAGTCAATCACACCCAATCCGACGCAATCAAGCAACTGAGGGATCAAGGTGGTGAGGCCCAACGGCCTCTGATTTGTTTTATTTATCATTTTTACGCTTAATCACAGTTTTCTGATTATCTGTTAATCTTTATGTCTGGTGTGAGGAAGAACACCGACCGGGGCTTCGATCCCTTGGCCGGTACATCAAACCAGGAGGATCCCTCGGCCGTGATATCCATTCACCAGCCGCGGGATCCATTTCCCTGGGACTGTTTGTTTGTTTCTCTGCTTTCTGACGCATGCTTTATTTATCGCACTGGCTCACTTTACTTACTGTTTAAAGGAATAAATAAATAGACTATGTGTTGGAATTAAACAAAGCATCTACACGTCTTACGTTGAACGATTATGGGCCAGTCTCACGACTGGGCAAAGAGGGGTGCCTAACACATTCCCCTTATTGTACTTTTGGCTCCCGTATCCAGAATCTCTGTCTATTTTCCCAGTTTTAATAAACTGGGTGGCGACTCTATTTTGATGATAACCGCTATCATGTGGCGATGTTCCTAGTCATGGGAATGTCCATGATTTTGGTTTACGAAGCAAGCAACCAATCGAGCAAACAAACATGATCAATCTGTATGGCGATGTCCCGTTTGGGAGGTGTCTTCAGACATCCTCTGCGACTGGTCGGTTACGGTACCCAACGATGGCGATCGCGGAGCAAGCGAGACGGCGATCTGTGAACAGACCTAGCGACAAAGGAAAGCCCAACAACGGAGGCAAAAGATGTGAGATTGGAAGGCTTCGGAGAGAGGAGAGGACAGAGGACAGCAAGAGAAGATGGGCGACGGCCGTCGTGATGGGCGACAGCGTTAGCTAGGGTTTCACGGGTTGTTGGTGGCTAGGAATGGTCTGTGGTTGGTTTTCATTATGTTCTACGGAGTAATTTGTTGGAGAAGATGATGGAGAAGGGTAGTGTTGTCATTTTACCTGAAAACTCTACCTTTATTTAATTTTTTTTCCCATTCTCACTCTCACAATAGGGGTGTGTGTTATACCTACCGTTAGTTTGGATGGAAAACCTAACGGTTGCAGTTTACTCCAAAATCATAGGGGGGTTATGTGGTCATTAGTTAATGTCAGGGAGGTTATCTGCCAAACGTCCAAACCTCAGGGAGGTAATCCGTACTTTGCCCTTAAAGAAAAGGAAGGCAAGTCTATCGACTTTGCAAGGCTCTATACGGTCTAAAGTGAGCACCTCCAGCCAAGAACAGCAAAATCGACAAGTACTTTTGTCGAAATAGTTTTCAAATTAAAGTAGCCAAAGTGAACCATCACTTTCTTTGAAAAAAAAAAACCCATCACTTTACGTCAAAAATGAGATATGCAAGATTTTCTCATTGGTTGCTTATATGTAGATGACTAAATTTATACAGGCACCAATTAAACAATGGTCCACAAGCTTAAAAAGGCAATGATATGAACTGCTTATAAAAAATAATAATAATAATAAGGGCAATGATAAACAAGTATGAGATGATATTCGAGCATTCAAGTAAAGCAATACAAGGGAGAGATATATATGTCAAGAAAAATGTTTCGTAGATTTTTTACAGAAATTACGGATGTTCAACTGCAATCTTATCTCCACTCCAGTATCTCTAGACAAGAAGCTGTGGCTGCATGACAAATAAGAGAAGGTTGATGCTACTCTTTATCGAAGATTGATGAATTCACTAAATTATTTTACGAACACTAGCTAGGTCCGACATTGTATATATATTTTGTTAGTCTGATTTCAAGATTTGTGCAAGTGCCAAGCAACCACCATTATGTAGCAGCAAAAGGATTCTTCGTTATCTCCAAGGAACTGAGAAACTTTTTTTTTTTTGGGTAAATTAGAAACAGAGAAACTTGACATCAATATTCTTACGGAAGTGGACAACAAGCTTTTTTTTTTTTTTGATAGGCAATGGACAACAAGCTTATTGGCTTCATAGATAGTGATTGGGCAGGCTCACTCGATCATGATCTCAAAAGCACCTCTAGATATGTATTAGGTCTCGGACCAAACATTATATATTGGAGTTCTAAATCAAAAGACTATCCAATATCATAAGCCGAAGCAGAATATGTAGCAGCCATAGATGCTACTTGCAAAGGACTAAGACAATACTATCTAATATAGAGCAAAGAGAAGAAGGTGCAACAACTATTTATTATGACATGGCAATGAGTAAAAATCTAGTATTTCATGGCAGAACAAAATATATCGAACTCCAACATCATTTTATTAAAGACATGGCACAGAAAGGAAAAATGCGACTGGAATTTTTTAATACGAAAGAGCAACTAGCAAATATAATGGCCAAAGCAGTAACAACATAGAAATTCTCACAGTTTCAAGAATGCATGAAAATTACAATTAAGAGGGGATAGTAAGAAGTTAATTTGTATAATTTAGAAGTTAGATCCATAGAGAAATCCAAAGTTTTGCAGAGGAGCCCAAAGAAAAAAAAGCCCAAAATGGAGTAGCTTCTAGAGATTTACAAAAATCTAGCTTCTAGAAGATGTTTACTTACAATACCAAGATATAATTATAGAAACATTTAGATAATTATCTCATGTAAATATATGTTTGAATCTAGAATGTACCCACATTAAGATGTAGAAAATATCAGTGGACTAAAACAATCCATGGAGTAGTATAAATAGAGTATGAGTCTGGCTATTTTGAATCAACTAAAAACACTCGATCAGGTAAGTTGTACTCATTTGTTTCATAATATACAAATTCTCATCCTTGTGATAGGCACCCGATATTGTCAAATAGGGTGCACTAAGTCTCTAGTTTATTTTAATTGTGTCGTTAATTTAGTTGTTTTTACTTACTTTTGCACGTAGGGTATTTTAGTTTTGTTTTGTAGGAAATCACTCAATAAAGGAGTTTTAAAGCCTAAAGCGTATCAAAAACATTCAAGGACTCAAAGATGATCAAGAACGGAGTCACCGGAACCCAAGAACAAAGACTTAGAGACTCGGAGGTGACCCGACAACATGAAAAGGGCAAGACAAGGATCAAGAGGCAAGTGCTGGACATACAAGGTTCGGTACCGGTACCACCAAATGCCCTGTATCGATATAGAGTGATCAAGAACGAAGCTGCTAAGCAGCTCGGTACCGGTACCACCAAATGTCTTGTATCGGTACCGAGAGGGGTCCGCGCCAGCCATAAACTGTTCGGTATCGGTACCAAGTAACATAATGTATCGGTACGGAGGACCTTCAATTCGGAGAGGATTTTCAAGGCATCTTTGGGAATATTCTGTACGCGTATGAGGCTTGTATAAATGGTGTGATGTCACCCAAATCCAAAAAAGTAGATTTTTATTACTTTCTAGATCTAGAATAGGATTTGAATTGCTTTTTGAATTATTCTTAGTGTTCTTCATTTTTCCAACACTTTAACTTTAATTTTCTGTCCTAAGTAATTTAGTTTTGTTATTCTTGCCTTCATTAAAGTTGTAGCTACTCATTCGATCTATCATAATCACTAGTTTATTTCAAGTATTGTTGATTTAATATGTTAGCTAGATTTTTGTTTGCTTTTATCTCTCTAGATATGGGTGAGTAATCTTTCAGGGTTAGGTCATGGAGTGAATAGCACCTCATGGCTTGAGTTAAAATTGCGTTTCTCATCATAAAGTTTGAATCTTTGGTTTGAAAATCGATGTTTTGTTCGGATTTGTTTGTCAAATTGCTAAGGTGTTAGCAAGAGCATTGCCTACTTGCCACACATGATGCTTGGAACTCTGTCGCTCGAGGCGTTTGCTAAATGAATTCTAGAGCTTGCTAGGTAGATGAACCACTTTATCTTCCAGGTTGAGAACCTTAGTTGTGTATCTCAAACCGAGTAATAGATGAGAAGAGTAATTTGACTTGAGTCGTGGGTGTTAGGATCTCCTAAACCTAACCTGCCTTTTATCTTAGTTAATTTGCCGTTTAATTTAGCCTTTTATTTTCCACCACATAAAGTAAAACAAAGTTGGCTGTCTAAAGGCCGAAAACCCTTGCTTACATCTACAAATCCATCCAAGCCATATTAAATATTCCCTTGGGTACGATCCCGATCTTCTAGATTATTATGCTTCAACTGACATATTAAACCCTACACTTGGGGTGATCATTTGACATATTTATCGACGAACGAAGCATTTTTGGCGTCGTTGCCAGGGATTATCTTATTATGGCTTTCTTGGAGGTTCGACAACCCGCTGTAAGTATCCCGCTTTCGTCTAGTAGTTTAGTAGTTTATGTTTTAGTATCTCGTATTTAGTTTGGTGGAAACCTCTAACCAGTCTTCATACCATAACTGTAGACACCTCCCAAACGGGGCATCGCCATACAGGTTGATCACATTTGTTTGCTCGATTGGTTGCTCGTTTCATAAACCAAAATCATGGACATTCCCATGGCTAGGAACATTGCCACATGATAACGGTTATCATCAAATAGAGTCGCCACCCAGTTTATTAAAACTGGGAAAATAGATAGAGATTCTGGATACGGGAGCCAAAAGTACAATAAGGGGAAGGTGTTAGGCACCCCTTTTTGCCCAGTCGCGAGACTGGCCCATAATCATTCAACATAAGACGTGTAGATGCTTTGTTTAATTCCAACACATAATCTGTTTATTTATTCCTTTAAACAGTAAGTAAGGTGAGCCAGTGCGATAAATAAGCATGCATTAGAAAGCAGAGAAAGCAAATAAACTGTCCCAGGAGATCGATTACTCGGCCGGTGAATGGATGTCACGGCCGAGTAATCACACTGGTTTGATGTACCGGCCGAGGGATCGAAGCCCCGGTCGGTGTTCTTCCTCACACCTGACAGAAAGATTAACGAATAATCAAAATGCTACGGTTAGTCAAAAATATAGTAAATTAAGACAAACCGGAGGCCGTTGGGCCTCACCACCTTGATCCCTCAGTTGCTTGATTTGCTTTGGATTGGGAGTGATTGATTGATTGCTTGATTGAGAACCCTAGGGTTAGGGTTTGAACTTCGGGGTTTGATCGCCGGATTGACGGCTACCTTCGGGAGGTTAGGGCTTTTGAAGAGTGGGTTTGAGAGAGTATTTTGACAGAGTTTCGTGGCTTGATTGAGTGTGTAGGTATCTCAATTTCTGTGTGTTAATTCGGAACCCAAAGGCCCCTTTATATAGGCATAGGGATGACTCACTCCGGCCAATCAAATCACGAGATGGCAATTGCAATTGCAATGCATCTCAAACTCTACGTCGTGATCTCCGAACGTAGCCCGAACGCATCGGAAAGGTAGTGTAGTTGGATCAAACCAAACGTCTGACAGAACGTTCCAGAGTCTGGAAAAAGGTCGATCTGGCGGCCGAGCAAAGGATGTCACGGCCGAGGAATGGATGTCTCGGCCGAAGGATAGATCTTGCGGCCGAGGGATTGATCTCTCAGGGAGATTTTGCTGGCAACAGGTTGCTCGGGCGAGGGATTGATGTTATGGCCGTGGGATCGATGTTACGGCCGTCAGATGGATTTTCCTAGGCTTCTGTATTTCTGTCTGAAAGGCTGTATGGCTTTGAATTGGGTCCTCTAAGTGGTCAAAGTTCTCACCGAAAGTCCTAAGGTCCTCAAGGAAGCAATCAGCAATCACTGTATCCATTTCATCATCGGGATTGTCCCAAGGTGGGACTTGAAATAATCGTTAGGCCAAATTGGGGTGTCTACAGATGCCCCTCTTTGACTGAACTCAGACGGATCGCGAGACATGTTTGAGTAAGAGTCAAAGCTGTAAAAAGCAACTCAATTTGGTCCAACCACTATTCCAAGGGGTTTTTGAAAAAGGTTTTGTTATGGTCGGGCCGGGAGGCTGCCTACGTATTCCACAAGGGAAATTCAGACCAATCGTAGTTCGGGCAAAAGAAGTTTAAAAAGTTTGGAGGGTTAGAGACAGAAGACGTACCTTAGGGCTTAAAAAAAGCCGTAGTGTGACGTACCTAGACTGAGCCAGGGTTTTGGCGAAGAGTAGTTGAAGGAGCGCAGGGCTGCCGGGGGAGTTTTTGCGGAGAGCTTCCTTAGTATTTTGGGGTAGATCAGTACACTGCAGGTGCGTTTGCTTTTCTTGATCATCCTTACTTTGACTGAAAGGGGCTCGGTAGAGTAGCTTATCCTTGCGAATGAGCTGGAAGGAATTGATGTAATTGGGGTGGAATCCAAACCATCTGCTGGGATGAGTCGGACGCCGTTTGTTTTTGAGATGGGGGGCGCAGGGCCAGTAACTGGAGCACGGAGCTTTTGGAGATGAGGGAACCGAGGCACGGAGCCGGTTGTAGTCATGAGGCAAGAGCCTGAGGAGTGATGGAATTGAGGCGTGGAGCCTGTTGTAATCTTGAGGCGAAGGCCTGAGGGGATTGGTTTGATAAGACCGAAGCGCGGAGCTGGTGTTGATCATAAGGCGAGAGCCTGAGGTGATTAATAGGACCGAAGCGCGGAGCTGGTGTTGATCATAAGGCGAGAGCCTGAGGTGACTGGTTTGAGGCGTGGAGCCTGCTGTGGTTATGAGGCGAAGGCCTGAGGTGAGCTTAGAGCTTGATGGGACCGAAGCGCGGAGCTGGTATTGATCAGGATGAGAGCCTGTGGTGTCAGAGCTTTGAGCTTGACGTAATGAACCGAAGCGCGGAGCTGGTTGTATTCTGATGGTCTGTGCACGGAGCTTTCTCATCATAAGTGTTGGCGTGGAGCCAAAGGATCGAGGCGCTGAACCGATCAATAAAACCGAGGCATAGTGCCTGTTGATTGCAGGGTTGACCTGTTTCATAAGAGATATGCAGAGTGTATATGTTGTGATGATAGTTGTTAGATGTGAACAGATATGATGATGCAGACTCGATGTGAAAATGCAATATGTGCACGGGCCCGTGCGTGTGTGTTTGCTTTTAAGCTTAGAGCTTCTATCAAGTTCCGGACTTGAGCATTCAGAGCGTAGAGCTCGAGCATTCGGACGGCAGAATCCGAGCATTCAAAGTACAGGCTTTGAGCGTCCAGTACGCAGTGGTTGGGCATCCAAGCATAGAGCTTGAGCATTCAAGTGTATAACTTGAGCATCCAGTACACAGTGGTTGGGCATCCAAGCGTGGAGCTTGAGCATTCAAAAATGTTAGATTTTTGAGCATTCAGGCGTAGAGCCTAAGAATAGATGTCTTGATTGTTGGGGCGGCGTAGAGCCTGTTGCTTGTTTACGGCTTCGAGCCAGTTGAGATGATGGGCTTTGAGCCATTGAGTTGATTGTTATGGCTTCAAGCCATTTCAGATGGTAGATACAGGCTTCGAGCCTGTTTGAAGTAATGGGCTTTGAGCCGCTGAGTTGTGATAGCGAGCGCAGAGCTGCTGAATGAGTGAATATGGGCATAGAGCCTGTCGATAATGGGCTTCGAGCCGCTGAGATTGATTGTTACGGCTTCGAGCCAGTTGAGATGATGAACACAGGCTTCGAGCCTGTTAAGAACTTGAATGTGTACGGCTTCGAGCCAGTTGAGACAATGGGCTTAGAGCCGCTGAGTTGGTTGTTACGGCTTAGAGCCAGTTGAGATAGTGAACACAGGCTTCGAGCCTGTTAAGAACTTGAATGTGTACGGCTTCGAGCCAGTTGAGACAATGGGCTTAGAGCCGCTGAGTTGGTTGTTACGGCTTCGAGCCAGTTGAGATAGTGGGCTTAGAGCCGCTGAGATGAGTGATAGCGAGCATAGAGCTGCTGTATGAGTTGATGTGAGTGACCATAGGCACGGAGCCGTTGAGATAGTTGGGTGCGGCGCCAATTGAATGGTTTGATAGCGAGCTTAGAGCTGCTGAAGTGGTGATGGTGCAAGAAGCACGGTATTGCTGAGATGATAAGCTTGGAGCCGTTGAAATGATGGGCTTGGAGCCGTTGAATAGAGCTGCTAAGATGATTACAGGCGTAGAACCTGTGTTGAGCGATGGCAAACTTGAAGTTGCGGAGTTTGAAGCAAGGAGCATGGTGTTGCTGATAGTAAGCATAGGGCTGTTGAGATAATGAGCTCGGGGCTTGGTTGCAGAGTCGTTGAATGGACACGGAGCTGCTAAGTGATCATGATGGTGAGCATAGGGCTGCTGAGTGAGCTTCAGAGCTGCTGATAGTGAGCCTAAAGCTGCTGGACGCTAGCGAGTATGGGCATAGAGCCACTGAAGCTGTTGGATATGGAGATGTTGGGATAGCTTGCTGAGTGACTTAAGTATGGAGCTATTGAGCACGGGGTACTGCTGAGGCGGGGGAGCTATTGACTGGCTTTGATAGTAGCGAGCATGTAGCTGTTGAGTGACTTGATGGGGATGAATAGCAGAGTCGTCGAGTGTCTTGATTGCTGTAGGCGTGAACATGGAGTTGCTGGGTGACGATGAGCATAGAGCTTGGTGATTGCTGTCGTACTTCCGGAGTACAGTAACTGGGGTGTAGAGTCTGAAGGATCTTTTGGGTTTTGCGAGCAAGAGTTCACAGTCTATAATCCTCAAAGGTCAAGTGACCAGTAGTTGCGAACTTGCTGCTTCAGAGAGAGCTCCGAAAAAGTCCCGAAGCGGGTCCAACATTGGTGCTTGAGATTCCTCATGTTCGTGATTGCCTCCAAGGCTATATTTCACTTGCTCGGGATTGCCCCCAAGGCTAGATTACGTGCATTTGGTAACCCCTGCAAGGCTTTTGTCATTGCTTGATTCTTCTTAAGCTTGGGAATGCTCCCAAGGCTAATCTTGAGTCTTAGACTGAGTGCTTCTGGCAGACATTTGACAGCCTATGCAAGGCTTTTGATTTATTCTGACGCTGGTGCTTGATATCATGCACGCTCAGGAATGCTCCCAAGGCTGGATTTGATTATAAGTTCTATTGGCCACGGGCCCAGAATACCACGAATGCTTTGTTGGTGCCTGGATTCAAATCGATTGCCTTTGAAAGAGGAGATTTTGAAGAAGGATGCAGCAGCTGCGAGGTTGATTTATCGGGCGTAGGAACGCCAGGAGTCAGAGGATTGATTCCACGTGCTTGGGGTGCCCTTAAGGCTAGTTTCCACATGCTTGGGATGCCTCCCAAGGCTGGTTCTGAGTATGCTCAGGATTGCCCCTAAGGCTAGTTCTTGACCATATTCCCCTTTGACTTTGTTGACTTGTTGACCCAAAGTGCCATAAGGTTTGTTAAATGCTTCGGCCATTAATGACTTCAGAGATTTCCATCGCCTCCATTAACGGGGTGCCTTCTGGAGGCTGAATGCTTTCTAGAAGCTGGCTATACAAACGCTTTCTGGAAGCTAGCAACATAAACGCCTTCTGGAGGGCTTTATCAACACGGATGCCCTTTTTGGAGGATAGATGCCTTCTGAAGGGCTGGAGTGTGCAAGCTTTATACAGGTGCTTTTTCTTGTTGGCTGTTCACTCAATGTATTAAGTGGAAGCCACAGGATTGTTTCGCTGGCCTGGAAGTAGTGAGACTACTTAACCTCAAGATGTGAGCTCGGGGCAGCTAAAGTAAGCACTGCACTGTTAAGAAGGAACCTGCTATACAGCGAGGCCTGAGTGTAGAGTTGCTCGGAGTTCTTTGAAAAGCCAGATAAGGCCGCGAATACGACAAGGCACGTGTATGGTGCTATTGAAGAGCAAGTGTGAGGCTTCTGATTTTATGAAGGCAGAGCTGCTAAGATGGAGATGAAAACGCGAAGCAAGGAGCTATGGAGATGTAAAGTGCGAAGCCACTTTAATGCTATTGGCATGGTGCCATTTGTAGAGTTTGCTAGGGCTGTCTTTCAGCTTCTTTGACTTGGCTCTGTCGGTCATAGATACCATGCTCGGTATGGTCGGTTCAAGGACCGAAATCCAGGAGAATCCTGCAATCCACATTTGAATGGTTTAGAAAACAGCAATGGATCAGAAAACAACATGCAACAGGCTTGGAGTCGACCACGGGCCAAAGTCCTTTTATGCTGATTGCTAGGGGCAGGACCACCACACTTAAAGAACCCTGGTTCAAGAGCTTGAACGATTGCGGGTAACATGGTTTGCAACGCGACATATATGCATTTGAGTATTTAAAAAGAAACGCAAGCCCCCTGTTTAGGCTATGAATGCTTGATCCTAGCTCAAATGTGCATGATGACAATGATCTAATTGCCCCTAGCATAGAAACATGCGATGTAAACAGCAATGAATGTGAGTGCAATGTTTCTCTTTCTGTTTGGCAGAGATCTTGGCATGCCCCTGATAATGCTGTGTGACAGCATTTCCACAAAAGAGTTGAGGTGTTCTTCCAGGATATGACGCTTCTTAGGCTGAGCTTTTTGAAGGCCGAGTGTGTTGGCAGGGAGGTAGATTTTACAGTGCGTCCCTTTGCTGCTCTTTTACTCCTCGCATAGAGATGATGGCCATGATGCCTTGATGATTCCGCCTTGTTTGATCATAAGAAACACCTCATATTTGGAGTTAGCTTGTGCGATCACGACAAGAGGTTAGTGCAAAAGACAGGGTGATAGTGATATGCATGTAAATTCGCAATGTATTCTGGACATCTCAACTTTTGCGTATTTGATCAAATGCTTCCCCTTGATTTGGGGAGACCAATAGTGACTTATTTACTAGCCAGGTGTTTGAAAGACCGCAATGCCTTAGCGGCACTACTGAAAACATTGTTTGGTCAAGGGACCATATTGCTACACTCCTCATGAAATGAGAGACCCATATTATTTCCTCAGAGATTTGCAAAAAGTGACTGTGCTTGTATTTGCTGTGTCAAGATTGTTTGAGATAAGATCAATTTTGAAAGTTTTTCCTTAAGGATTTCAAAATCGTATCATTTCATCTATATGTTCCACACTCACGTCATTCAATCATCAAAGGACGCAGAATTATTTTGCAAACCCATGTCCTTAGCCAATTAGGTGAGTTTGTTGCTTCGAGCTTGATCTGACTGACTTAAGTTGGATTGATAGGCGCCTATTGAGACCCATATGAGAGAAGTGCATAAAGGGGAACATAGCCATGTTACTCTCCACGTTGTGTGATTTGCTAAGAAGATGCAAATTCCAAGATTCTTGCCCTTCGTGTTAAGTCCTACATTGGTGATGCCCCTAGTGTTTAGGACCTTGCTACTAAGTCGTGTTCCCCAATCTGAGAGGACTTTGTTATGGACCATAATGTAGGCTTGGGGTTTTGGGTTGAGAAAGAAGCGGATGTAAAGGCTCAAACCTAATTTCTACTCACGCTTGGGTTTTAAAAGCCAGCAGCCATCTTCAACATTTTTATCAACTCTTGTTGTCTCTTGCCTCACTTTGTGTGAAAGAGTTGGTTTCTTCGAAAATGTCCTTTGTGTGTATTGGAAGAAATGTTTCCTTCAAAGTGCCCCTTGTATGACAGGGCGCTCGTTCTCTCATTGATTTTTCTTTCCTCTCTCCTTGTAGTTTTTTGTGTTTGCCCCAGTGTAGGGGATGGCTGCCTAGCAGGCTGTTCAAAGAAATTATCCAGAGGCTCGATGTGGCTAGCAAGGGATAAGTGTTTGGGATAGAGAAATGAATGCCTTTCTTCATCTTGAAACACACGACAAAGTGGAAAGGATCCTAACCAAGAAATTAGGGGCTTCGAGGTTTAACCAAGTGGATTTTCTAAGATTGAGGACAATCCTTTGAGACACATAGTAGATGCATGGTGACACGGCTAATTTCTCACTTTGTTCGTGCTCTAACTTTTGCCTAGACCGCCCTTACGGGTTTTCAATCCAACGAGCTCATTTTTTTTTCTTTTTCCTTTTTCTTTTCTCCTTCTTCATCTTCAATAGCATGTTTTGCTTACAAGCGATCTCTGTGAGGGTGCAGAGATGTGTCAATTCCTTCTTAGCTCAACAGATCGAAATGACGCGGGTCATAGCTTTTGAAAAACTCGTTTTGCGCTTTTGACAATTCAAGTGACTATGATGTGTTCCAAAAGATGTCATAAGATTACTTTGAAATCCCTAAGGATTGTTTTCAACGTTTGATGTTATTATGAGCATTCTATGGCAGCAAAGTAGCACAGGATGGAACATTTTCAAATTTGTGGCCGACCAAAAGGTGCCTACGTATCCCAACAGAGAATCAGGCCATTCGTAGTTCATATTTGAGGAGACTTGAATTTAAGACCCACATTTCATGTTGAGTGTGACAATTGGCCAGAAACCATGATGAGCAAAATGATATCAATTTTTCAAGAGAAGCAAAACATGGGCCAAAATGGCGTGAAAGTTAGCTAGGTATGAAAAATCTAAGCCAAGACGTGATGGACATGGCTGCCATTGCTTAAAACTTGGTTGGATCAAAACCTCAATTTTTCGTCAGCCATTACCATCATGTCTGAGATCAAACTCCAAATCTAAGAGAAGGAGAAACCTAATCATGCTCAAGTTGAGATATCCAAAACTAATTGTCCATGCGGCGCATTTTCTAATATGCAAACTGCCCTTAGTGGTGGTGCAACCAAATGACATGCGATGAACAAATAAAGGAAATGAGGAGGATGGACTCCTCTTTTGGTTTGGCCCTGCATAGTTAGAAAGAGGCAATCAAAATGATATGTATATATATATTTATATATATATATTTATATATATATATATATATATATATATATATATATATATATATATATATATATATAGCACCACAGCTACTTACACAGATTATGGATGAGTCATGCATTGCAATTCGTTTGTATGCATGAGTTGATCGGATACTATAGATAGCCAGCCATTTTTGATATGGATGATTCTTAAGACTTGTTGCTGCCACTTAAGATCCCACTTCCAAGCCAATTCATATTATGAGACAAACCGAAAAGGTTGAGCATATGACTACAACAAAAAGTAGATTCGGGGTCCATCGCTGTGCTAGCGGCTATTTGAATGTTTCAGAAAAACTTGTCATTTGAGGATTAGACTAGGCATTGCAAAAAGTTTTGAAAATTCTTTCAATTCTTGGTTAGGAAGATTCTTTCTCAAAACGTGATTGAGGTAATTGAAATCCACTTGATTATTTGCTAGCACATTGACAAACTCCTAAATCTTACCGGCTTGTTGCGGTAAGCATGCTCAAAATTTTGAATTTTGAAAGATGGGTTGCTAGGCCGATTTGAAAATAGGAACCAAAGTCCTACACTTGTCATGCTGAATCATCCATGGAGAAATAAGTATGGCAAGTCCTATCCAAAATATCCTTGACTTTGCATATAATCATCCATAATCTGCTCTACTACTTTACACTCCCTCTTTCCTTTAGCCTTGCAAGGCAAAGATTGCTAGAGCAACCCCTAGTTCAATTGCCGGCGGGGCAGCCAATGTTTGATTTCGTTCTAGAAATCCATGCTTTGCGGTGCTTTAAGTAAAGCGGGAATGTTAAGTAAGCAATGATGCTTTCAACTTACCAAAAACGTACCTTGCAGGCAATGCTATGCCTTAGTGCTTAGCTATGAAGACTTAGAGTTAGGGTTCTTAGTTCATGCCCCAACCCTTCTGCACAGAAAGTGATATTACAACAACATATACAAGGTGTGAGGAAGAACTTTTGCAAGTAAAATGCAAGTAGGCTCCTAGCCTGTAGGTTCCTGTCTTAGTTTGACAAGTTCTATGGCTTTCTAGAACATGCAAGGTTTTGGTAGTCTCAGGGTGCTCCGTCGTCAAAGGGCACCAATCCTCTCTCTAGCCCATCATAGGCGGTGATTGGGTGGTTCCCCTTTTGATATACCACTAGGTACGAGTGACTGTGGAGTTTGCTGGAACCCCCAACATAGCCCGTGTCATGCCGGGATATCAGGTGAACTCAACGGGTTGCCCGCTCGATGCATATGATAAGTGAATTAAACAAGGCATGTATTAGTCTTATGTTGAACTTTCTGGTTATGGCTCTCATATTCCCCAGCAGAGTCGCCAAAAACTGTAGACACCTCCCAAACGGGGCATCGCCATACAGGTTGATCACATTTGTTTGCTCGATTGGTTGCTCGTTTCATAAACCAAAATCATGGACATTCCCATGGCTAGGAACATTGCCACATGATAACGGTTATCATCAAATAGAGTCGCCACCCAGTTTATTAAAACTGGGAAAATAGATAGAGATTCTGGATACGGGAGCCAAAA
Source organism: Rhododendron griersonianum (assembly GCA_018127125.1). Classification (NCBI taxonomy): domain Eukaryota; kingdom Viridiplantae; phylum Streptophyta; class Magnoliopsida; order Ericales; family Ericaceae; genus Rhododendron; species Rhododendron griersonianum. The sequence continues at coordinate 20,855,292 of CM030797.1, forward strand.
GTACAATAAGGGGAAGGTGTTAGGCACCCCTCTTTGCCCAGTCGCGAGACTGGCCCATAATCATTCAACATAAGACGTGTAGATGCTTTGTTTAATTCCAACACATAATCTGTTTATTTATTCCTTTAAACAGTAAGTAAGGTGAGCCAGTGCGATAAATAAGCATGCATTAGAAAGCAGAGAAAGCAAATAAACTGTCCCAGGAGATCGATTACTCGGCCGGTGAATGGATGTCACGGCCGAGTAATCACACTGGTTTGATGTACCGGCCGAGGGATCGAAGCCCCGGTCGGTGTTCTTCCTCACACCAGACAGAAAGATTAACGAATAATCAAAATGCTACGGTTAGTCAAAAATATAGTAAATTAAGACAAACCGGAGGCCGTTGGGCCTCACCACCTTGATCCCTCAGTTGCTTGATTTGCTTTGGATTGGGCGTGATTGATTGATTGCTTGATTGAGAACCCTAGGGTTAGGGTTTGAACTTCGGGGTTTGATCGCCGGATTGACGGCTACCTTCGGGAGGTTAGGGCTTTTGAAGAGTGGGTTTGAGAGAGTATTTTGACAGAGTTTCGTGGCTTGATTGAGTGTGTAGGTCTGATAATTTCTGTGTGTTAATTCGGAACCCAAAGGCCCCTTTATATAGGCATAGGGATGACTCACTCCGGCCAATCAAATCACGAGATGGCAATTGCAATTGCAATGCATCTCAAACTCTACGTCGTGATCTCCGAACGTAGCCCGAACGCATCGGAAAGGTAGTGTAGTTGGATCAAACCAAACGTCTGACAGAACGTTCGAGAGTCTGGAAAAAGGTCGATCTGGCGGCCGAGTAATGGATGTTGCGGCCGTGTAATGGATGTCTCGGCCGAAGGATAGATCTTGCGGCCGAGGGATTGATCTCTCAGGGAGATTTTGCTGGCAACAGGTTGCTCGGGCGAGGGATTGATGTTATGGCCGTGGGATCGATGTTACGGCCGTCAGATGGATTTTCCTAGGCTTCTGTATTTCTGTCTGAAAGGCTGTATGGCTTTGAATTGGGTCCTCTAAATGGTCAAAGTTCTCACCGAAAGTCCTAAGGTCCTCAAGGAAGCAATCAGCAATCACTGTATCCATTTCATCATCGGGATTGTCCCAAGGTGGGACTTGAAATAATCGTTAGGCCAAATTGGGGTGTCTACAATAACCTGAGGTGTAACGAAGCCAAGCTAAATATCGAGTTTGTTCTTAGTTAGTTAAAGTAGTTAGCTTTATTTGATTGCATTGCTTAGCCGAGGTGGTGGCATAACCCATCGCATATTCTGTTGCTGAGATGAGGTGGTGGCTTAGCCCCTCCAGTCTGGTAGTTAGTTAGTTGTATTTGTTTTGTGTATGTCTGTGTACCGAAGCCCAATTTCCAATCGGCTTCATCGGTCTTCTTCTCCGCCAAGAATCAGTAGTATTGCTTGGGCATATCCTGCTCATTCTTCGCCTCGCAAATTAAATTGCAATCGCCATTGCTAAGGCCCAATGGCCGAAGAAGTTGCAGTTCGTACTTTGCGCGAATATCTTAATCCAAAACAGGCTCCTCAAGTATCGCCTATAGTTATTCTGACTCCGACTGTTGGGAATGCATTTGATTTCAAAGCTGAGTATCTCAGGGTGGTTCCAGAATTTTGGGGGCGAGAGTTGGAGGATCCGTATTCTCATATCTGGGAGTTCGAGACTATTTTGCATTCCTTTGCCACAGTTCAAGGTCAACTTGATCAAGCTCGCCTGAAGTTGTTCTCATTCACTCTAAAGGACAAAGCAAAGTAGTGGTTCAATTCTCTCAACCCTCAGTCACTGCGCAACTGGGGAGAAGTACAAGATGCCTTACAACCAAGTTCTTTCCAGCTAGCCGGACGAAATTACTTATGGATCAGATTCAGAGCTTCAAGCAAAGGGATGGGGAGACTTTTCACAAATATTGGGAATGATACAAGGATTTACTTATGTCAGTTCCTCATCACAACTTTCCATTGTATCTCCAAGTCAACTATTTCTACATGAGATGTTCTCAAGAGAGTAAACACTTTTGGATACTATGGGAGGAGGTGACTTTATGGGGAAAACACCCCAGGATGCTTGGGATTACTATGAGTCGTTGGCTAAGAAAACCCAGGCTCGGCAGTTTGCAGATCCTAGGGAGAGAGCAATGTTCAATCAAGGTCCCACTGGTTTAGAAAAGTTCTCTATTGCTGAGCATACAGTCTTTAAGTCTCGTTTGGAGGAAATCGTTCGGAAGCTTGATAAGTTGGAGCTGAATAGTGCTCAATCTCAAGAGGTGGAGGTAGTACGCCAAGTGGAAGAAGTTTATGTCATATGTGAGATGGTGGGCCATTCTACCGAAGCTTGCCCAAATATTCCTGCACTCAAGAACGTGATTAATGGGATTGCTCCAGAAGAGGTTCATTTAGTGCAACGCTTTGATCCATTTTCCCAATTTTATAATCTGGGAACTCAACCACATCCGGCCTTCCGTTGGAATCAGTCAAATGATGTGGGTTCTTCTCAAGCTTCACCTTTCGTACCTCAATTGCCTTGGAAGCAACCTCAAAATGCTTTCTGTTTCCCTCAAGCTCAAGGTCCACCAGGTTTTGCTGCTCCTGGTCCATTCCCACATACGAACCAATTTCAGCAACAACCAGGCCAATTTCAACAACCACCGAAACGTTCATTTGAGGATCAATTCAATGCCTTCTTGCAAAGCCAAACAGTCATCAACGAGCAACAAACTCAAATGATGGGTGATATCAGAAATCAGTTGGGAAAGTTGACAACAATGGTGGGGATGTTACAACAAGAGAAATGGAAGTTTCCAACTCAACCCCAACCTAATCCGTAAACTATTCCTAACCCGCCTCCTCAAGGTCTTCACTTTGCTAGCTCTTCGGTGGCTTTTCCGAGCAAGCAAAGGCAATTATTTCTCTTCGAAGTGGGAAGACAGTGGACAATCAAGTGGAGATGCCTTCGGAACCTGTCTTGTTGCCTTCTTCTATCGAACGTTCAATTCCGACATCAACCCTTGGGGAATCTCCTAAGGGGGTAAGCAAGGAGGCTTTAAAAGACAAGGAAAAGGATAAAGGAAAGGAGAAGGACAGTGTACCGGATCCTAAAGTTATTCCAACACCTGCACCGTATCCTCATCGCTTGAAGGCCTTGGCTAAACCAAATCTCAATGCAGAGTTGCATGAATTATTCAATCAAGTGAAGATCAACATTCCTCTCATGGATGCGGTCAAGCAGATTCCCTCGTATGCAAAGTTTCTTAAGGATCTATGCACTCAGAAGTGTAAGCTCAATGTCTAAAAGAAGATATTCCTTACCGAACAAGTGAGCTCTATTATCCAAACGAATATCGCTCCGAAGTACAAGGATCTGGGGAGCCCTATTATTGCTGTTACTTTTGGAGGGAGGCCTATTATTGCTGTTACTATTGGAGGGAAGCGTATCGAACAAGCTTTGCTCGACCTTGGTGCTAGTGTCAATCTACTTCCATATTCCATATACCAAGAGCTTGGGCTGGGGGAGATGAAGCCGACTCGTGTTACACTCCAATTAGCTGATCAGAGCGTTCGTGTGCCAAAAGGGGTAATAGAGGATGTTCTGGTGCAAGTTGATCAATTCATTTATCCGGTGGATTTTGTGATTCTTGATACAAATCCGACCGATTATTTTGCAGCCTCTACTCCGGTGATTCTTGGGAGACCCTTTCTAGCCACGGCGGACGCAGTCATAAATTGCCGAAATGGACTTCTCAACATGACCTTTGGTAACATGAAGATGGAGGTCAATGTATTCAATGTGGGCAGTCAGATGAGGGACGACGAGAATGTGAATGAAGTAAGCCTTAACGACACTCTCGTGGAAGAACATGTGGATGAGTTACTTCACAGTGATCTGTTGGAAGTTGCTCTTACAGCCAAGGAGGCCGAATTTCTTGAGTCTTCTGAAGTAAGCTATTTGTATTCATTGCTCAATGAGGAGGATGAAGCTTGTGCTATGAACGCTTGGACCCCAAAATTTGAAGAGTTTGAAGAGCTACCACCGATAGAGAAGAAAGTTTTCCCTCCAATATTGAGCTGCCGAAATTGGAGTTAAAAGCTGTAGACACCTCCCAAATGGGGCATCACCATACAGATTAATCACGCTTGTTTGGTTCCACTTCATAAACCAAGATCGTGGACATTCCCATGGCTAGGAACATCGCCACACGATAACAGTTATCATCAAAATAGAGTCGCCACCTAGTTTATTAAAACTAGGAAAAATGGACAGAGATTACGGGTACGGGAGCCAAGAGTACAATAAGGGGAAGGTGTTAGGCACCCCTCTTTGCCCAGTCGTGAGACTGGCCCATAATTGTTCGACATACAATGTATATTTGCTTTATTTAATTCTAACACATAATCTGGTTTTTAGCCTTTAACAGTTGATAAGGTGAGCCAGTACGATAAATGAAAGCATGCATCAGAATAAACATAAAACAAATATGTCCCAGCAAATAGATCCCTCGGCCGGTGAATTGATGTCACGGCCGAGGAATCCCACTGGATCTATATATCAGCCGAAGGATTGATTCCCCAGCCGATGTTCTTCCTCACACCAGAATACGAACAGTTAATAGAAAGAACTAATTAAAAGCGAGAGACGGAAATTAAATCAAACCGTAGGCCGTTGGGCCTCACCACCTTGATCCCTCAGTAATTGATTGCTTGGATTGCAATTGATTGTAGATAATAGTGGTTGATTGTGGTAGTCAACTTCACAAAACCCTAGAACAAAGTGAGTTCTTTGGGGGTTTTTACTCTCGGATGCGGCTACTCACGGGAGGTTAGGGCTTTTGTAGAGGATTGATAGGAGATGATTTCTGTAGAGTTTGGGGACGGATCATGGAGTGGAGAGATGTGTATTTCGTGGTCCTTATTTCGGAAACCCAAAGGCCCTTTATATAGGCAATTGGTGACTCACTCCGGCCAATCAAATGGGAGTGAATCAAAGTGGAGTTCTAGGGCAATAAGACCTCTATGGTAAGTGTATTCGTAGCCCCGAAGTAATGGTTCGTGGCTGCTAGGGTTTGGGCGAACGGATTGAAAAGCTGCTGAACATTCCAGAATCTGGAAAACATCGGTCTACCGGCCGCCCAAAGGATTTCACGGCCGAAGAAAGGATTTCGTGGCCGCGGAAAGGATTTTCCAGCAAAAGGCCAAACTTTGCGGGCTCGCTCCGGACACTCCCGAACTCGGTTTTGCGCGTTCTTTGGACCGTTGGAAAGCTTGTTGAGTCTACTTTCTAACCCAAGTTGTTTGGATCAAATAAATTTAGTACATCAAAAGATATGACAATTTTACCCTTAGTGGGTCAGAAAATGGATTGTTTTGGTAAAATTCTTGTGTCTCCCTCGTTTCAAATTGGTTTAAGGCTTATTATATATCAATAAAGAGGGTTTTGAAAGTACTACATGATGGTGGAATCCAACCACCAAAATAAGGAACTTTAGTTTATGAAAAATGGGCTGAAAGCAGACTTAATTGAAGATCGACGATGCTTCTAAGGCTATCCACTCTAAGTATCGCTTGACACTCCTATCACCTATTTCAAAGTGTTCCTTAATCCCTTAAGAGTTCCACAAAGTTCCTAAGGCTTTCATGAAGTCAACCACAACAACCACATATCATATTCATCATCGGGATGGTCCCCAAGGTGGGACTTGAAATAATCGTTGAGCCAAATTGGGGTGTCTACAGATGCCTCTCTTTGACTGAACTTGGATAGACCGCGAGGTGTATTCAAGTAAAAGTCAAAGCTGTAAAAAAGCAACTCAATTTGGTCCAACCATTATTCCAAGGGTTTTTGAAAAAGGTTTTAGTTATGGTCGGGCCGGGAGGCTGCCTACGTATTCCACTGGGGAAATTCAGACCAATCGTAGTTCGGGACAACCAAAAACAAAAGCGCAGAGCTTTAGAGGAGGAATTTGCCATCGGGCCATACCAAGCCTTCGAGCGATGTACCTGAGCTATGCCAGGATTTTGGGGGAGAGTAGTTGAAGGAGCGCGGGGTTACCTGGGGAGTTTTTGCAGAGAGCTTCCTTAGTATTTTGGGGTAGATCAGTACACGGCAGGTGCGTTTGCTTTTCTTGATCATCCTTACTTTGACTGAGAGGGGCTCGGTAGAGTAGCCTATCCTTGCGAATGAGCTGGAAGGAATTGATGTAGTGGGGTGGAATCCAAACCATCTGCTGGGGTGAGTTGGACGCCGGTTTGTTTTTGAGATGTAGGAGGGGCGCAGGGCCAGTAACTGGAGCACGGAGCTTTGGTGATGAGGAAACCAAGGCACGGAGCCGGTTGTAGTCATGAGGCGAGAGCCTGGAGAGTGATGAAATCGAGGCGTGGAGCCTGTTGCAATCTTGAGGCGAAGGCCTGAGGTGAGCTTAGAGCTTGATGGGACCGAAGCGCGGAGCTGGTATTGATCAGGATGAGAGCCTGTGGTGATTGATAGGACCGAAGCGCGGAGCTGGTGTTGATCATAAGGCGAGAGCCTAAAGTGATTGATAGGATCGAAGCGCAGAGCTGGTGTTGATCATAAGGCGAGAGCCTGAGGTGACTAGATCGAGGCGTGGAGCCTGCTGTGGTTATGAGGCGAAGGCCTGAGGTGAGCTTAGAGCTTTGATAGGGCCGAAGTGCGGAGCTGGTGTTGATCATAAGGCGAGAGCCTGAGGTGTAGGAACTGAGGCGTGGAGCCTGAGATGATTTAGATTGAGGCATGGAGCCTGTTGCAGTTATAAGGCGAGGGCCTGAGGAGTTGGAACTTAGGGCTTGAAGTGATGGAACCGAGGCGTAGAGCCGGTTGTAGTTGTAAGGCGAGAGCCTGTGGAGTCGGAGCTTGGAGCTTGAAGTGATAGAATCGAGGCATAGAACCGGTTGTAACCTGTTTCAAATGCAAACACAGGGTATATTTGATAGCAAAATGCATTCAACTAGTGAATCCTATGAGTGTAGCATCAGGTTTCATTCAAGAGAATGTTCAGGCAAAATAAATCTAGTGACTCACAAACATCATCATAATGCATCAAGAGATACAACGCCATGAGGCGTACAAGACGAGAGATGTAATTTTGATATATGTGCACTCTATTTGGAATTTAGAATGTAACACTCATTATGCTTCGAATCGTTGGACATGTGATTTGCTTACGTCAAGTGACATGCAACAAAGATATCAACCACTGCAAGCCACATTATTCAAGACAATGGTGTGAGAGATATGTGCACATTATTTTGTTAATAGAATGCTTAGAGTAAAATAGTTCATACCACATTAAAGGATGCCAAGGGGCAAAATATGTCAAGAGACATAGTATACCACAATACCACATCATTTAGGGGCCAAGAGACGCAACATGTCGAGAGACATAACATATCAAGAGATGCAAGGCCATGAGGCATTTAGGTCAAGAGACTCAGGCGTCAAGGGACATAACACCGAGAGATGTATAAGTCAAGAGACCTAATACATCGAGAGATGCAATGCCAAGAGGCATAGTGGTCGAGAGACCTAATACATCGAGAGATGCAATGCCAAGAGGCATAGTGGTCGAGAGACCTAATACATCGAGAGATGCAATGCCAAGAGGCATAGTGGTCGAGAGGCCTAATATATCAAGAGATAGCGCCTATTTTTTTCTCTAGCCAAGAGGCGTCATACCAATAGATAATCAAACATATTCATAATGCAAGCAACATGTAGTAGTGAAGACAAAAATCAAGTATTAGATCAAGAGACCAATGCAAGACCAAATAACCACAACAGCCACAAAGACATGAAAGCGAATCAAATGCGCGGGCCAAAGAGGCCTAGGAAAATGTCTAGATAAGACTAAACAGTGAGGTGCTCATGTAGACAAATCAACTGTACGAGCCAAGAGGCCAATGCAACCGCCTAAACTACACATCAAGCAACCATGTGATTGTGGTGACATGCAAGCAAGTGTTTTGGGACATCTCAACTTTCACGTACTCAAGCTAGTGCTTCTCCTACACCATAAGATGGCAACAAACTCTATACTAGCCAAATGGCTACGACAAAGAAGGCGATGAGATCCAAGAGGCTTGAAAGATTACAACACTCTAGCAATGCTGCTAACACACTATATGGCCCAGGGACCTTCTAGCTACACTATTCATGAAATGGGAAACCCATGTTATCTCCGTGAAAATTTGCAAATAAGTAATTGTGCTTGTATTGCTGTGTCAAAAATGCTTAGGATAAAATCAATTTTGAAAGTCTCTCCTTGAGGATTTCAAAATCACATCATTTTACCTACATGATTCACATTCAAACCACTCAGTCGTCATGAGACGCAAAACTGTTCCACGAACCCATGACCCTAGCGAGTTTACTGCTTCAGGGTGAATTGACTACTTTGAGTTGGATTGATAAGTGACCACCGCGTGCCTCATGAGAGATTGTGCGCTTCTAAAAGGGGGATGTAGTTGTGCCCCTTTGCTTCACACCACTTTTCCTTCCACAGTGGTTATGCCCCTAGTATCTAGGATTTTGTTGCTAAGTCGCGTTCTTCAATCCGAGAGGACTTTATTATGGACCATATTGTAGGTTAGGGTGTTGGCTTAACAAAGGAAGGGATATAACAGCTCAAACCTACTTTCTACTCATGCTTGGGTTCCAAAAGCTAGCAGCCATCTAATCGCTCTATTTTGTATGAGAGGAAGATGTTTCTTCAAAATGCCCCCTGTTTTTGGATTGGAAGGGATGATGTTTTTCTTCTTTCAAAACCCCCTTGTGTGACGGGATGCTTACTTTAAGTTTTGTAGTCATCTCTCATTGCATTTTTATCTACCCCAGTGTGGGGGATGGCTGTCTAGCAGGTTTTATTTGAAAGAATATATCCAGAGGCTCAATGTGGCTAGCAAGGGATAAGTGTTTGGATAGAGAAATGATGGCCTTTCTTCATTTTGAATCATGCGACAGAGCAACTAGAATCCTAAGAGAGGCTTTGATGTTTTACCAAGTGGTTCCTCAGAATCAAGGACGAGTCTTGAGACTCAAAGTGGGTGCATGGAGACATGGCTAAGTTTTCATTTTGTTTTTATGCTCTAACTTTTGCCTAGACCGCCCTTGAGGGTTTTGCAATCTAGCGAGCTCATTTTTTTCTTTCCTTTTATTTTCTATCTTCAACAGCTTGCTCCTCTTACAAGTGGCTCCATGAAAGTGCACAAGTATTTTCAACTCCCCCTCAACTCAACAGAAATGACATGGGTCACAGTTTGTTTTGAAAACTCTTTTGGTGATTTTGATAACTCAAGTGATCATGAAGTGTTTCAAGCGATATCATGAGATTACTTTGAAATCCTTGAGGATTGTTTTCAACACTTAATGTTATCATGAGTATTCTGTGGCAGCAAATTAGCACAAGAGAAAACATTTTCGAAAATGTGGCCGACCCTAAGGTGCCTACGTATCTCTAAAGAGAATCAGGCCATTCGTAGTTCAGGTTTAAGGAGATTCAGATTCACATTTCATGTTGAGTGCAAAGAGTTGATCCAAAATCAAGATGAACAAAATGACTTTAATTTCAAGAGAAAATAAACTCAAGACTCAAACTCCTAAGGGAGAACAAATTCGAGATTCAAACCCTAAAAAGAAGCAAATAAGGGTCAAAAGAAAGACCCAAAGATTGACTCAAAACATATGACAGAATTTGGCCGCCGCTTCTCAATCATCCAGCTTGGTTGGATCAACTATCCCTTGATCGATGAGATCTTGGACTGCATTCTTGAGAGCCCCACATTGTTCAATGGAATGACCAGTCACTTGGTGATACTTGCAATACTCCCCATCCTTCTGTGCAAGACTACTAGGAAATTTTGGTTGCAATGATTTCAGATCGCCTGTTGCTTCTAAGATGTGGAATACATCTTCTAACTTCATTCCAAGAGGAACAAATTCCCTCTTACATTTGTGATGGGATCTCACCATATTAATACCACTATCAGTGTTGGTATTTGTGCTTGTCTCTACCTTGTGGCTGACTTCTCCATTATCGAGTAATCCTTGATTAAGGCCATCTTCAACTTGCAATCCAGTAGCATAGAGGCATTTAAAAGTAGAAATTGCTTGGGAATACATGTGCCTCAGGAACTGCGGCTGTAAATTTCTTACCACCATTCTGATTTGGTCTTCTTCTAAGGGAAGAGTTTTCATCTGTGCGGCTTTCTTTCTCCACCTAGTAAGAAAATTGGCAAAGCTCTCATTTGGCTTTTGTTTGAGCATCTCCAAATCTCGGGTGGTTACCTCAATCTGGACATTGTAGGCATATTGATTGATGAAAGCATTGGCAATTTCTTGCCACCCGTTGTACTTTGTGAAGTCCAGAGTGAGAAACCAGTCGAGAGCACTGCCTGTGAAGAGTCCTTTGAAAAAGTTGGGCAATGAGTTCATCATTCAGGCCCATAGGTTTCAGGGTATTGGTGATATGGCGGACATGGCTGGTGGGATTGCCGGTGCCATTGAACTTTTCAATATCAGGCATCTTGAACTTCTCTGGCAGTTTGGCATTTGGAAAAAGGCAGAGTCCATCAAAATCAAGGATTTGATCTCCTTTTAAGCGAGCCAAGACAGCTTTGATGTCCTTGACTTGTTGGGCAAGCTCATGGTTTTCCATTATGATCACGATGCTATCAACCTCTGGAGGAAAGGGCTTCTGAGAGATTGGCGGCCACAACTGTCACAGCTAAGTCCAAAAGCAAATCTAAAAGAAGCAAAAGCTCAATTACGTGTATGTTGAGACATCCCAAATCAAGTGATTGTGCAGTGCACTAACGCCTATTGCCCCCTAGAATGTAAGCTGCCCCTAATATGATGACCCATTTACCATGCATGTAACCAAGTGGTTGAACAACATATTAGTACTATGAAGTGATGTGATCAGGTAGTAATGCAATACAGCAAGCAATCATGCGACAATTATACAATCAAGTGATCATATATACAATGTACCATGCAGGGTAAAAGATTGACGAAATCCCCACATTTTCTTTTTTCTTTTAAAGATCCTAGGAAAAAACAAAGAAAGAAAGAAATTTATGAAAACCTAAAGAATAAGAAAATATATATATATATATATATATATATATATATATATTTTGTTCTTTTGACAAGATCCTAGCAAAGATTGAAAGAGAAAGAAATAAAAAGAAAGATTCGTTTCTTTTTGTTTTTTTGAAAGAATCCTAGCAATAAATAAATAAATAAAACCTAGAGATAAAAGAAGACTTTTTTTTTCTTCTTTTTTTTCGAAACTCCTAACGGTATAAGACTATGACAACCTTTCACAAGTCAAAACTTATCTCAAATAGAGACAGAGTTATGCAAGGACTATTCTTTATCTCAAGAGAGATAGACTTCATCACAAACTCTTGATAAGATGAGCATGAATTCATCTTCTACAGCAATTAAAACTCTAAAGAGTACTAATCATTGAATCAAACAAGAGTTTCAGATATAATGCAACACATAGTCCTAACCTGCTTGGGATTTCCTGTCCTAGTTTGGAAAGAGTTCTATGGCTTTCTACAACATGCAAGGTTTCGGGTAGTCTCAAAGGGTGCCCCGTTAGGAGTTTGCTGGAACCTCTAACATAGCCCGTGTCATGCCGGGATATCAGGTGAACTCAACGTGGGTTGCCCGCTCGATGCACATGAAAAAGAATTAAATAAAGCAAATATTAATTCCATGTTGAACTTTCTGGTTATGGCTCTCAAATCCCCAGCAGAGTCGCCAAAAACTGTAGACACCTCCCAAACGGGGCATCACCATACAGATTAATCACGCTTGTTTGGTTCCACTTCATAAACCAAGATCGTGGACATTCCCATGGCTAGGAACATCGCCACACGATAACGGTTATCATCAAAATAGAGTCGCCACCTAGTTTATTAAAACTAGGAAAAATGGACAAAGATTACGGGTACGGGAGCCAAGAGTACAATAAGGGGAAGGTGTTAGGCACCCCTCTTTGCCCAGTCGTGAGACTGGCCCATAATCGTTCGACATACAATGTATATTTGCTTTATTTAATTCTAACACATAATCTGGTTTTTAGCCTTTAACAGTTGATAAGGTGAGCCAGTACGATAAATGAAAGCATGCATCAGAATAAACATAAAACAAATATGTCCCAGCAAATAGATCCCTCGGCCGGTGAATTGATATCACGACCGAGGAATCCCACTGGATCTATATATCGGCCGAAGGATTGATTCCCCAGCCGATGTTCTTCCTCACACCAGAATACGAACAGTTAATAGAAAGAACTAATTAAAAGCGAGAGACGGAAATTAAATCAAACCGTAGGCCGTTGGGCCTCACCACCTTGATCCCTCAGTAATTGATTGCTTGGATTGCAATTGATTGTAGATAATAGTGGTTGATTGTGGTAGTCAACTTCACAAAACCCTAGAACAAAGTGAGTTCTTTGGGGGTTTTTACTCTCGGATGCGGCTACTCACGGGAGGTTAGGGCTTTTGTAGAGGATTGATAGGAGATGATTTCTGTAGAGTTTGGGGACGGATCATGGAGTGGAGAGATGTGTATTTCGTGGTCCTTATTTCGGAAACCCTAAGGCCCTTTATATAGGCAATTGGTGACTCACTCCGGCCAATCAAATGGGAGTGAATCAAAGTGGAGTTCTAGGGCAATAAGACCTCTATGGTAAGTGTATTCGTAGCCCCGAAGTAATGGTTCGTGGCTGCTAGGGTTTGGGCGAACGGATTGAAAAGCTGCTGAACATTCCAGAATCTGGAAAACATCGGTCTACCGGCCGCCCAAAGGATTTCACGGCCGAAGAAAGGATTTCGTGGCCGCGGAAAGGATTTTCCAGCAAAAGGCCAAACTTTGCGGGCTCGCTCCGGACACTCCCGAACTCGGTTTTGCGCGTTCTTTGGACCGTTGGAAAGTTTGTTGAGTCTACTTTCTAACCCAAGTAGTTTGGATCAAATAAATTTAGTACATCAAAAGATATGACAATTTTACCCTTAATGGGTCAGAAAATGGATTGTTTTGGTAAAATTCTTGTATCTCCCTCGTTTCAAATTGGTTTAAGGCTTATTATATATCAATAAAGAGGGTTTTGAAAGTACTACATGATGGTGGAATCCAACCACCAAAATAAGGAACTTTAGTTTATGAAAAATGGGCTGAAAGCAGACCTAATTGAAGATCGACGATGCTTCTAAGGCTATCCACTCTAATTATCGCTTGACACTCCTATCACCTATTTCAAAGTGTTCCTTAATCCCTTAAGAGTTCCACAAAGTTCCTAAGGCTTTCATGAAGTCAACCACAACAACCACATATCATATTCATCATCGGGATGGTCCCCAAGGTGGGACTTGAAATAATCGTTGAGCCAAATTGAGGTGTCTACAAAAGCCTTGCCCGACATGTTGAAGTATGCTTTCCTTGGAAACAATGAGACCTATCCTGTGGTTATATCCTCATCTCTTGGGAATCTCCAAGAGGTGGAGTTGATCAATCTATTGAGGAAGCACATGAAAGCTATAGGGTGGACCGTTGCAGATATTAAAGGGATTGGCGCTACTTTTTGCTCGCATCATATCGCTCTGGAGGACAATGTCAAGCCGTCCCGCCAACCCCAACCCCGCTTGAACCCTATTATGAAAGATGTAGTTCGTGCTGAGGTTTTAAAGCTTTTGGATGTAGGAATCATCTATCCCATCGCCGACAGTAAATGGGTGAGCCCGATTCAGGTTGTACCAAAGAAGTCCGGGGTTATAGTGGTGCGCAATGAGGAGAACGAGCTCGTGCCAACACGTGTTCAGACGGGATGGAGAGTATGTATTGATTATCGGAAACTCAACACAAACATGCGAAAGGATCATTTCCCCTTTGTAGACACCCCAATTTGGCCTAACGATTATTTCAAGTCCCACCTTGGGGACCATCCCGATGATGAATGGATACAATGATTGTTGATTGACTTCTCGTAAACCCATGGACTTTTAGTGAGTACTTTTAACCACTTAGAGGACCCAATCCAAAGCCAAATAGCCTAGGAGAATCTATCCATCGGCCGTAACATTGATCTCACGGCCTCAACATCATTCTTTCACCTGTGAAACACGTTGCTTGAAAATCTCCCTGAGAGATTGATTCCTCGGTAGCCAGATCGATTCTTCGGCCGCCACATCTTTTACTCGGCCGCCAGATCGTCTATTTTCCAGATTCTGGAATGTTCTGTCATACATTTGATCCGATCACCAAAACCCTAGCAGCCAAATTCCGATGTGTTCAGGCTACGAAGTAGATTTCGTCTAGAGATCTTATTCACCCTATATTCTTTATTAATTCACGCCATTTGATTGGTTGGAGTGAGTCACCAATTGCCTATATAAAGAGGCCCTTAGGGTTTCGAGAAATCAAACATCTATCACCCTCTCTAGCCACGAAATTTTGCACAAATACTCTCTCATATCCCCTCTACAAAAGCCCTAATCTTCCGAAGGCAGCCGCAATCCGACGATCAAATCCTGAAGTACAAACCCTAACCCAAGGGTTTTCGAGAAGCAAATCGGTCAATCCCCTCTAATCCGAAGCAATCAAGCAACTGAGGGATCAAGGTGGTGAGGCCCAGGGGCCTATGGTTTGATTTACTTTTCAATTATTGCATCTTAATCATAGTATTTTAAGTTTCTGATTAACTATTTGTTGACACCTCCCAAGCGGGGCATCGCCATACAGATTGATCACGTTTGTTGCTCGATTGGTTCGGATTGTGTGTGATTGACTGATTGCTTGATTGAAAACCCTAGGGTTAGGGTTTGAACTTCGGGGTTTGATCGTCGGATTAATGGCGGCCTTCGGGAGGTTAGGGCTTTTAAAGAGGGGATTTGAGAGAGTATTTTGACAGAGTATCGGAGCTTGGGTGATTGATTTCACTGATGAATTTCGTGTGTTTATTTTCGGAGTCCAAAGGCCCTTTATATAGGCAATTGGTGACTCACTCCGGCCAATCAAATGGCACGATTGCAATTGCAATTGCAATGCAATTCAAACTCTTTATCGCAATCTCTGAACGTGGCCCGAACGCATCGGGAAGGTAGTGTAGTTGGATCAAACAATCGACAGAACATTCCAGAGTCTGGAAAAAGGACGATCTGGCGGCCGAGTAATAGATCACACGGCCGAGGAATTGATGTTGCGGCCAAAGGATGGATCTTGCGGCCGAAAGATTGATCTCTCAGGGAGATTTTGCTAGCAACAGGTTGCTCGGGTGAGGAAATGATGTTAAGGCCGTTAGATCGATGTTACGGCCGACAAATGGATTCTCCTAGGCTTCTGTATTTTCTGTCTGAAAGGCTGTATGGCTCTGATTGGGTCCTCTAAGTGGCTCAAAATTCTTACCGAAAGCCCTAAGGTTCTCAAGAAGGCAATCAGCAATCACTGTATCCATTTCATCATCGGGATGGTCCCCAAGGTGGGACTTGAAATAATCGTTAGGCCAAATTGGGGTGTCTATAGATGCCCCTCTTTGACTGAGCTCAGACGGATCGCAAGACATGTTTGAGTAAGAGTCAAAGCTGTAAAAAGCAACTCAATTTGGTCCAACCACTATTCCAAGGGGTTTTTGAAAAAGGTTTTTGTTATGGTCGGGCCGGGAGGCTGCCTACGTATTCCACAAGGGAAATTCAGACCAACCGTAGTTCGGGCAATAAAGAAAAATAAAAAGTTTGGAGGGTTAGAGACAGAAGACGTACCTTGGGGCTTAAAAAGCCGTAGTGTGACGTACTTAGACTGAGCCAGGGTTTTGGTGGAAGATAGTTGAAGGAGCGCGGGGCTGCCGGGGAATTTTTTTTTTTTACGGAGAGCTTCTGTAGTATTTTGGGGTAGATCAGTACACGGCAGGTGCGTTTGCTTTTCTTGATCATCCTTACTTTGACTGAGAGGAGCTCGATAGAGTAGCCTATCCTTGCGAATGAGCTGGAAGGAATTGATGTAGTCGAGGTGGAATCCAAGCCATCTGCTGGGGATGAATTGGACGTCGGTTTGTTTTTGAGATACGGGGGGCGCAGCACGGAGCTTTGGGATGCGGGAACCGGGGCACGGAGCCAGTTGTAGTCATGAGGTGAGAACCTGGAGTGATGGTTTCTGACGTGGTGGAACTGAGGCGCGGAGCCGGTCATAGTCACAAGGCAAGAGCCTGGGGTGACTAGAACTAAGGCGTAGAGCCTGCTGTGGTCATGAGGCGAGGGCCTGAGGTGATGGAATTGAGGCATGGAGCCTGTTGTGGTCATGAGGCGAGGGCCTGAGAAGATTGGATTGAGGCGTGGAGCCTGTTTCAGTCTTGAGGCGAGGGCCTGAGGTAAGCTTAGAGCTGGATGGAACCGAAGCGCGGAGCTGGTGTTGATCATAAGGCGAGAGGCTAAGGTGTCGGAGTTCAGAGCTTGACGTGTTTAAACCGAAGCGTAGAGCTGGTTGTATTCTGATGGTCTGTGCACGGAGCTTTCTCATCATAAATTTTGGCGTAGAGCCAAAGGATCGAGGTACTGGACCGATCAATAAAACTGAGGCATAGAGCCGGTTGATTGCAGGATTGGCCTGTTTCATGAGAGATATGCATAGAGTATATGTGTGATGATGGTTATATGAACAGATATGATGATGCAGACTCGATGTGAAAATGTTGATGCATTTGATGCAAATGTGCACGGGCCCGTGCGTGTGTGTTGATTTAAGCGTAGAGCTTTTTTCAAGTTCCGGACTTGAGCATTCAGAGCGTAGAGCTCGAGCATTCGGACGGCAGAATCCGAGCATTCAAAGTACAGGCTTTGAGCATCCAATACGCAGTGGTTGGGCATCCAAGCGTAGAGCTTGAGCATTCAAGGCGTAAACCTTAAGCATCCAGTACACAGTGGTTGGGCATTCGAAGAGCTTCGAGCATTCAAAATGTTTGATTTTGAGCATTCAGGCGTAGAGCCTGAGGATGATGATATTTTGATTGTTGGGGCGGCGTAGAGCCTGTTGGGACTTGCTTGTTTACGGCTTTGAGCCAGTTGAGATAGCGGGCATAGAGCCCATTACTGTGATGATAGCGAGCATAGAGCTGCTGAGTTGATACAGGCATAGAGCCGTTATGATAATGGGCATTGAGCCGCTGAATTGATACAGGCATAGAGCCGTTAGGATAGTTGTTATGGCTTGGAGCCAATCGAGATAGTGGGCTTGGAGCCGCTGAGTGATAGCGAGCATAGAGCTACTTGGGGCCGCTAAGTGAATACGGGCGTAGAGCCACTGAGATGGTTGTTATGGCTTAGAGCCAGTGGAGATAATAGGCGTAGAGCCTGTTGCTGTGATGGCGAGCGTAGAGCTGCTTGAATCGAGGGCTTGGAGCCGCTGAGCGAGTGAACATGGGTGTAAAGCCTATCGATAATGGGCTTCGAGCCGCTGAGATGGTAGACATAGGCTTCGAGCCTGTTGAGGTAATGGGCTTCGAGCCGCTGAGATTGCTTGAATATGATTATAGGCATTGAACCTACTGTCGGGATGGTGAGCGTAGAGCTGCTGATGATGAACAGAGCCACCAAATGATAATGAAGTGGCTAAGGTAATGAGCATGGAGCTTGAAGCAATGAGCATGGTGCTGTTGATAATAAGCGCCGGTATGGTTGCAGAGCTGCTGAATGACTAAGATAGCATGCACGAGGCTGTTGAGGTGAGTGAACATGGGCACGGAGCTGTTTTTGATAAGTAGCACAGCTGCTGAGTGTCTTCGTTTGCTTCGGCCAGCAGTTTGTGGAAAGAGATTTTTGGTGCTAGGGCATGCCCCCAAGGCTAATTCTGATCACGTTGTATTGGCTCGGGGGTGCCCCCATGGCTGACTTGATTTTGTTTCTGCTGGTCATGGACCCAGAATTCCATAATGGCTTGAGTTTGGTGCACTGAGCAACATCCACAGGGGCTTGAAGAAAATTGATTGGGGGGCCAGAAGATCGATATCTCGGCCGAGCAATTGATGTGGCGGCCGAATCATCGATGAACCGGCCGAGTAATCGCTTCATTTCTAGAGCTCTATAAAGCCGAGGCCTCGGCGTTCTTTTTGTTTCATCTTTTCCTCTTCTCTCTCCATCCTCTTCTGCCGAAGACCTTTCGCCTCCTCCTCCTCGATTCCCGTCGAGTCCGGGCCGTGGGTGATATGCTGACGTGGCTAGCGTGCGCGGAGGGAGACCGCGTTGTTTTCGGTCCTGTCTTGATGCTTGATTAGGGGCCCTTGCATGGGTGGCTTGCTTCCGTGACGCGGAGCTCCTGGCGTGGCGGTGGTACGCGGTATGGTGATTTTTCTGAGCCATGTGGTGATTCTTTTGAGCCACGTGGTGTCCCTTTTGCACCGTAGTACTCCTCTGGTATACATCGCCTCAGGGGTATCCTTTTCTTTTTTGCAGCTGGTCTCTGGTGTTCGGATCACCAGAGGGTTCGGCATCCTCTTCTGCTTCTTTTTTTGTTTTTCTGTTTCTTTTCCTGCATAGGTTAGTTCGACAGGAAATCGATGTATAGTTTGTTTAGGAAATGTGGGATGATCCACCTTGTGATGTAAAAAGCTTTCGTTATATGAAACAAAAATCTTTTGCTCTGCTTACGTGATTGTGTATGCTATATCTGCGTGATTTGTGTGTGATAATCTTGTTAATCCAGTGAAACTGAACCGTGGAAGCAGTCTGTAAAACAACCGTTCTGGCGGCCGATCTAATGTTTACACGGCCGAGGCTTCAATCTAGCGGCTGAAGGATCATTTTGTCTGCCTGGGTTTGACTTGTAGGTCAACCCTGATTTTCACGGGCCGATGGATAGATCTCACGGCCGTCATATCGAAGTGCCGGCCGAGAGACCGACCAAATTACCGAGGATTAAGAATCCGATTCCGATTCGAACTAAGACTCGACTTAGTTCTATAAATACGCGTTCTACGAACCCGATAGCATTGTCAGTAGCAATTCCTTGCACATGGCACAACTAGTCCTTGATCAGTGGTTGGATTCCTTTAATGGCCTCGACCGTTTACACTTTAAGTCCTTTGGCATGGACTTTCTCTTCTCCCTTCGTCAAATTCCTGTGAATTTTGCCTTCCTTAGGGCAGCCACTAGTTTGTGGGACCCTGCTTTTCACGTTTTTCGATTTAAGAAAGAGGAATTGTGTCCTACTATCGAGGAGTTTGCAGCCATCATGGGTCATTCGGATAGAGAGGGTTTCATTGTCCCTAATCCTTTGTTCAACCGAGGTGATCTCTTGAAGGATTTACTCCAAGTTCAGAAACATGAAGTTAGATTCTTCCTAGTGAAGGGAAAGCTAGAGATTCTTCAGTTTATCCAGCGCTTTGGTATAGCTGAGGCTCATCGCCAAGTTTCTCAACAGAAAGCATGCTTTCATGCGTTGTGCATTTGTCTCCTTCATTATTACTTGCTTGGCCCTTCCTCTGGCCATGCTGATCCCATACTGCTTAACATTGCTCAACAAATTGGAAACCGTGTATGTTTCGCGGGCTTAGTGTTGGCAGAGACCTTGATGGGTCTAGACGTGATGAAGGGTAGTCCTACAGCTCAGTTCTCAGGCAGTCCTTTGCTATTGCAGGTTCGCTCTTTGTTTGTTTATTTGTCAAGTTTATCTTTTCACTCATCACTCTTTTGTTTTGACTCACATGTTCTCTCAACTCACAATTTTCCCCTTGTTCTCTAGATATGGTTATTTGAGAAGCTAAAGGTGTGGGATGCGCCAGAGCGACTTCCTTATAATCTAGACCAATGCACGGAGTGTCGCATGATTAAACAGTTCCCAACTGAGGCTGCTTGGGAAGCATGGATGAAGACTTGCAGAAGTGATTGGATTCAATGGGTTTGCCCCTGGTATGGTGTTGAGAGCATGACTGCGAGTACCATGAACCATTTTGGTGTAGCAGTGATTTGTATTGCTCGAGTCGTTTTCTACTTTCCTGCTCGCTTTCAAAGGCAGTTCGGGGCTGAACAAACCGCAATCCTGGGTGACCCTGAGTACACTGTTTCTAAGGTCCATGATGCCAACTTCCGTCGCAATATGCTGCGTCTTTGGCCGAATAGAGTGATGTAGGAGGTTGCTGAGAACTTTGTTGTCAAGCTATCAGGTTCTTACAAACGCTGGTTGAAGAAAAAACCTTTTGGAGGATAGTAGTGCAAAGAGAAGGAAGACCTAGAGATTGACACTTTGCTTATGTTTTTCAAAATATGTTTGTTTGATTCTAGCTTTCATAGACTGAGAATTGTTTAGGTTTGCTTTTTCTTTTTCCTTTGAAAATAATAAAACATTTGGTCGTTTTATTTGAAGATGTTACTGCCATGGTTTGATAGTGAACATGCTTTAGAATAGACCTAGAAATTTCGAAAGTAATGATGATAGCCGTGGCCGGATCTTAAATTTGGAGATTGCCTACGTATCCCGTGGAGGGAATCAGGCCATAAACGTAGTTCCAACAAAGGGGATTTGTTTTGTTTTTAGTTAGGGTCCACTCGGGTATTTTCCTCTCCTTTTGTGCTCTTAATTTTGCCTAAAACCGCCCTTGCGGGTTTTTGGTTTAGCGAGCGTTTTATTTATGCCTTAGTTTTTGCCTAAGCCGCCCTTGCGGGTTTTCGACCTAGCAGGCTACTCTAATTTTTGCTTGGGTCCGCCCACCCTTGTGGTTTTCGGCCCAACGAGCATCTCTCATGGGTAATACTTTCTCAGCTTGTCAATGTTGACTGGCGTTGCAAATTCCATTCCATCCAAGTCTGCAATGTATGCTGCTCCTCCAGAAAGTATGCGTTTGATAAGGTAGGGGCCTCCCCAGTTTGGTCTAAACTTGCCCCTTGGGTCTGAAACGTGGCGACGGATTGCCTTGAGCACCATATCTCCTACCTTGATGTCTCTGGGTTTTACCTTTTTGTTGAATGCTCGTGCAATGCGGCGTTGATACCCTTGTACATGGTATAACGCTCTCAGCCTCCTTTCGTCTAGTAGTGCCAACTCGTCGTAGCGGTTTTGAACCCAATCTTCTTCGATCATTCGATCATTCCAGTCTCAGCTAGAACTCTTAACGAAGGCAATTCCAGCTCGATAGGCAAGACAGCCTCCATTCCATAAACCAGAGAGTAGGGAATAGCCCCAGTTGAAGTTCTTTCAGTTGTTCGATAACCCATAATGCCAAATGTAGCATTTCTGGCCAGTCTGTGTAGGTGTCGGTAGTCTTCCGTAGAATCCTCTTGATGTTCTTGTTTGCAGCCTCAACTGCTCCATTAGTTTGGGGTCGATAAGTAGATGACAGATGATTCTGTATTCCTAATTCGGCAAAAAGCTTCTTTGTCGCTCCTTTGAAGTGCGACCCATTGTCACAGACAAACTCGTGAGGTACACCATATCGATAGATGATATTGGTGCGAATAAATTTGGCCACATGAGTGGCTTTGAAAGTAGCATAAGAAGCTGCTTCTACCCACTTGGTGAAGTAGTCGATAGCCACCAAGATGAACTGATGCTTGTATTTTCCCTTTGGATTTATACTTCCAATGACGTCTATCCCCCAGGTGGAGAATGGCCAAGGGGACGTCATGCTATATAATTCCGTAGGGGGAATACGCATGCGGTCAGCGTGAGTTTGACATTTGTAGCATCGACGGACATAGTCAGCACAGTCGGCCTCCATCGTGGTCCAGTAATATCCCTGACGCAGGATCTTCTTTGCCATTGTTGCCCCATTCATGTGTGGCCCACAGATTCCTTCGTGTATTTCCTTCATTACCTTACGGCTGTCCTCCGTTGTGATGCAAAGTTGACTTGGATCCAAGTGTGCCCTTCGATACAATGCTCCTCCACAGATTACAAATCGGGCGGCAAACTTCCGCAGAGCTGTTTTGTCCTTCGAGGTGGCCTCGAATGGGTATTCTCCTCCTTCCAAGAATTTCTTTACATCTTCGTACCATGGCTTGCCATCGTCTTCACCTTCCTCGGTAGAGGTACATTCGCATGCTGGTTTGACCTTTTGTTCGATCATGAGTGGCCGCATTGTGAATCCCAGGGGTATTTCGACCATAGATGCTAATGTCGCCAGTGCATCTGCAAATCTATTGCTCACTCGAGGAGTGTGCGTGAAGATAACGGAATCGAATTGTGGAATTAGACCTTCCAGCACATAGTGATATAGTTTCAGTGTGTCTTCCTTGACCTTCCAGTCTCCTCTTGCTTGAGATACCACCAGGTTTGAATCCCCAATGACTTCTACCCTTTTTGCCCCTAGTTCCAGGGCTGCCTCCATTCCAGCAATACAGGCCTCGTATTCAACTTGGTTGTTGGTGACTTCAAACCTCAGTTTATATGATATGAGAGTCGTTTGGGGAAACTAGCAATACCCCTATGCCATATCCACATTGGTTTGATGCTCCATCAAAGTAAAGCTGCCAAGTGTCGTCTAAGAGACATAAGATGTCCTCGTCGGGGAACATGAAGTCTTCTGCCTCGGCTTCTATCACAGGATGTTCTGCCAAGAATTCTGCCACAGCTCTTCCCTTCACTGATTTCCTTGTCATGTATTTGAGGTCGAATTCTGCTAGCAGCAATAACCACCTAGCTAGCTTTCCGATAAGTGCTGGCTTTTTGAAAAGATATTTGATTGGGTCTAAACGAGAGACTAGCACCACCGGATGTGCTAACAGGTAGTGCCTCAGTTTCTTTGTGGCCCATACTAGCCCCCAATAGGTTTTCTCGAGGGGAGTGTATCTCGTTTCATAGTCCATCATTTTTTTTGCTGAGGTAGTATATGGCGCACTCTACTTTGGCGTCATTTTCTTGTGCTAGCATGCATCCCATGGATGTGTCCGTTACTGAGAGATATAGAATCAATGGTTTCCCAGGAATAGGCGGTGACAGTACAGGCGGGTTCTGAAGATATTCTTTGATTGCCTCAAACGCTTGCTGACAATCTTGGCTCCACTCAAAGTCAGTACCTTTCTTTAGTAGATTGAAAAGGGGTTCGCATGTAGTTGTGAGCTTAGAGATGAACCTGCTGATGAATTGTACTTTCCCCAAGAAACTTCTTACCTCTTTTTCTGTCCTAGGCGGCGATATTTCCATGATAGCCTGTATCTTGGAAGGGTCTACCTCGATTCCTCTTTGAGTGATGAGAAATCCCAACATTTTTCCAGCCGTTACCCCAAAAGTGCATTTTTGAGGATTAAGACGTAGTTTGTAATTCCTAATCCTCTCAAAGAACTTTTGGAGCGCTCCATAGTGTCCTTCCCTTTCCTTTGATTTGACTATCATATCGTCGACATATACCTCAACCTCTTTGTGCATCATGTCGTGCAGTAGTGTTGTTGCCATTCTCTGGTAAGTGGCCCCAGCGTTCTTTAACCCAAACGGCATCACTCGGTAACAGTAGGTTCCCCAAGGTGTGGTGAAGGTGATTTTCTCTCTATCCTCATGAGACATAAGGATTTGATTATACCCAGAGAATCCATCCATGAAAGATAGCAATGCATGGCCTGCGGTATTGTCTACTAGCTCGTCTATGTGGGGCAATGGGAAGTCATCCTTTGGACTGGCTCTGTTGAGATCTCGGAAATCTACGCAAACCCTAATTCCTCCAGTTTTCTTTGGTACGGGAACGATGTTAGCTACCCATTGTGGGTATTCAGTGACTATGAGAAAACCAGCGTTGATTTGTTTGGTGACTTCTTCTTTTATCTTTAAAATCCAATCAGGGTGCATACGCCTCAGTTTTTGTTTAACTGGTTTTGCATCAGGATGAAGGGGAATTTTGTGCTGAACAATTTCAAGGTCTATTCCAGGCATGTCCTCGTAAGACCAGGCAAAAACATCTTTGTATTCTTTTAGCAAAAAGATTAGTTTTTCACTTTCTTGAGGGGATAGTGTGGTACCAATTTTAACCATCTTTGGCTCGTTTTCAGAGCCTATGTTTGCTGTGATTATTTCCTCGGAAAAAGGTTTAGCGTGCCTTTCTTCTTCTCTCTCGATGAATTCTAGAATCTCTTTTGGAATTTCTTCCTCAAAATTTGGCGTGTCAGAATCCATACAATTAATTATGGGCAAAGTGAAATACTCTAAATCTTCCTTCTCATTGCTAAGGTTATCAAAAAAACATTTCAGAGTCAAACTCAAAATAAATGTTATGCTTTGGTGCTTTGACCAGGTTTTCCTCACTAGACTTAGTAGTTTCAAAAGATGAAAAGCTTGACTCGGACTGAGTCGACTCGGAGTCGGAATCGGAATCGGAACTAAGACCAGAACTAGCGCTTTTCATTTTGTATTTTAGGGTATGCTCCACGGTCCAGTTAGGGTAAGCCCCTTTTTCAGCATCCACAATCAATTCAGAGCAGTCTTTTTCATCACCAAGGTTGATCATCAGCACTTCGCTGTCACCTTGATTCGCACTTTCATCATTGTCACCCTGCAAGTCTTGGAGGGCCATTTGATTTGCTATTGCTGTTATCTCTTCCAATTGGGCTTCAATCTCTGCTTCGTCGCTATTGTCAACTTTTCGTGTGCCAACAAAGCCCCACCAATTACCAAATCTATCTATGACGGGGTGGATCACCCTTATTTCATTGTTGGTGACCTCCTCATCAAAGAGTAGGTTTAGTGATATCTCGTCTAGTGGGTCGTTGTCGACAGACTCTTCTTCCTTTACCTCTTCAGTTTCGAGGTTATTGACCTCGTCTATTGGCCAATAGTCGTCGGTAGGTGCATAGGGGTCATAAAAATAGATTGGGACCCTGCGAAGCCCTTCTTCTTCAATCAAGTCTTCTACTTCCTCCTCATAAACCGTTCTAGAGAACATGACATGGATGTCTTCAATGATAGTCACCACAGGCTTTGGTTGATTTTCCGGAGTGATATATTCAGAAGGGTTGAAATCTTCAACAGCAAAGTGGAGCGGGCCAGACAGCTCGGTGACAACTTGAAAGTGCGAATCATACGTGGACAGTGAAGCAGTCATTTTCCTGAAAAGATTTTTGTTTTAGTTAGATTGGTTGATCTTAGAGAGATTCCTAAGGTTTAACCTGCAAAAGAGGAACTTTACAACATATATATACAATGGGTGTGAGGAAGAACTTTTGCAAGTAAAATGCAAATAGGTTCCTAGCCTGTAGGTTCCTGTCTTAGTTTGATAAGTTCTATGGCTTTCTAATACATGCAAGGTTTTGGTAGTCTCAGGGTGCTCCGTTGTCAAAGGGCACCAATCCTCTCATCAGCCCATCATAGGCGGTGATTGGGTGATTCCCTTTTTGATATACCACTAGGTACGAGTGACGGTGGAGTTTGCTGGAACTCCCAACATAGCCCATGTCATGTCGGGATATCAGGCGAACTCAACGGGTGGCCCGCTCGATGCATATGATAGATGAATTAAGCAAGGCATGTATTAGTCTTATGTTGAACTTTTTGGTTATGGCTCTCAATTCCCCAGCAGAGTCGCCAAAAATTGTAGACACCTCCCAAGCGGGGCATCGCCATACAGATTGATCACGTTTGTTGCTCGATTGGTTCGGATTGTGTGTGATTGACTGATTGCTTGATTGAAAACCCTAGGGTTAGGGTTTGAACTTCGGGGTTTGATCGTCGGATTAATGGCGGCCTTCGGGAGGTCAGGGATTTTAAAGAGGGGATTTGAGAGAGTATTTTGACAGAGTATCGGAGCTTGGGTGATTGATTTCACTGATGAATTTCGTGTGTTTATTTTCGGAGTCCAAAGGCCCTTTATATAGGCAATTGGTGACTCACTCCGGCCAATCAAATGGCACGATTGCAATTGCAATTGCAATGCAATTCAAACTCTTTGTCGCAATCTCTGAACGTGGCCCGAACGCATCGGGAAGGTAGTGTAGTTGGATCAAACAATCGACAGAACATTCCAGAGTCTGGAAAAAGGACGATTTGGCGGCCGAGTAATAGATCACACGGTCGAGGAATTGATGTTGCGGCCGAAAGATTGATCTCTCAGGGAGATTTTGCTAGCAACAGGTTGCTCGGGTGAGGAAATGATGTTAAGGCCGTTAGATCGATGTTACGGCCGACAGATGGATTCTCCTAGGCTTCTGTATTTTCTGTCTGAAAGGCTGTATGGCTCTGATTGGGTCCTCTAAGTGGCTCAAAGTTCTTACCGAAAGCCCTAAGGTTCTCAAGAAGGCAATCAGCAATCACTGTATCCATTTCATCATCGGGATGGTCCCCAAGGTGGGACTTGATATAATCGTTAGGCCAAATTGGGCTGTCTACACTATTCGTTCTGGTGTGAGAAAGAACATCGGTTGGGACATCGTTCCCTCGAACGATACATCAATCTAGAAGGATCCCTTCGGCCATGACATCCATTCACCGACCGAGGGATCCATTCTCTAGGACAGTCTGTTTTCTATTTTGATGCATGTTTTCATTACTGTCTTGGCTCACCATTAATTGTATAAAGGCTAAAACCAATTTATGTGTTTAGAATTAAATAAAGCAAGTATCCATCATATGTTGAATGATTATGGGCCAGTCTCACGACCAGGCAAAGAGGGGTGCCTAACACCTTCCCCTTATTCTACTTTTGGCTCCCATACCCGGAATCTCTATTTGTTTTTCCTAGTTTTATAAACTAGATGGCGACTCTGTTTTGATGATAACCACTATCGTGTGACGATGTTCCTAGCCATGGGAATATCCACGATCTTGGTTTATGAAGTAGAAAGCAAGCAAACAAACAGCATGATCAATTTGTATGGCGATGCCTCGCTTTGGGAGGTGTCTACACCTTTGCCATTTATTGATCAGATTCTGGAGAGGATAGCCGGGCATGTTTTCTATTGTTTCTTGGATGGGTATTCCGGGTACAATCAAATTGAAGTTGCGCTAGAAGATCAGGAGAAGACGACTTTCACTTGCCCCTTCGGAACTTTCGCGTATCGTCATATGCCGTTCGGTTTGTGCAATGCTCCGGGGACTTTTTCACGATGCATGATGGGGATTTTTAGTGACATGGTCGAGAAGATAGTGGAAGTATTCATGGACGATTTCTTTGTTTTTGGCGACTCGTTCGAGTCATGCTTGGCCAACCTGGAGAAAGTTTTGACAAGACGAGAAGAGAAAAACTTGGTGCTAAATTGGGAAAAGTGTCATTTCTTGGTCACTCAGGGGATTGTTTTGGGGCACATCATATCTTCTGATGGTATCGCGGTAGATAAGGCAAAGATCGATCTCATTTCCAATCTCCCGACTCCAAAGTGCGTGAAGGATATCCGTTCATTTTTCGGGCATGCCAGATTTTATCGTCGTTTCTTAAAGATTTCAGTGTTATCTCTTGGCCCTTATGCCATCTTCTTTCCAAAGACGTTCCATTTGAGTGGACTCCCACGTGTGAGCAAGCTTTCACCAAGTTGAAGGCTAGTCTTACCACTCTTCCAATTGTGCAGCCGCCAGATTGGAGCTTATCGTTTGAGCTTATGTGTGATGCAAGCGACTATGCCGTAGGTGCCGTGTTGGGACAACGGAAGGACAAGCATCCTTACGTGATTCATTATGCAAGCAAGACCTTGAACGACACGCAGATGAATTACACTACCACAGAGAAGGAGCTGCTTGCGGTGGTGTTTGCTCTTGATAAGTTCCGGTCGTACTTAATTAGTGGAGCTCCTATCATTGTGTATACGGACCACTCCGTTCTCAAGTATCTACTAACCAAGCAAGATGCCAAAGCCCGTTTGATAAGGTGGGTTCTTCTTCTCCAAGAGTTCAATTTAACCATTAAGGACAAGAAAGGTGTCGAGAACGTGGTAGCTAACCACTTATCGAGATTACAGTTTGAGGATCCTACTCCAAGTCTTCCTATCATGGACACGTTTTCGGATGAACAATTGCGTGATGTTTCGAGTACCCTATGGTTTGCCGACATAGTGAATTATTTGGCTACAGGTCTCTTACCACCGCATTGGTCTCCTCAAGAACGTCGTCGTTTCCTTCATGAAGTATGGATGTTCACATATGATGACCCCTATCTTTTCAAGTATTGCCAAGATCAAATAGTGCACCGTTGCGTTCCAGATTCGGATCAACGGAGAATTCTCAAGTTTTGCCATTCGGAGGCTTGCGGAGGCCACTACTCTTCTAAGAAGACTTCCGCCAAGGTGCTGCAATGTGGATTCTATTGGCCAACCTTGCACAAGGATGCTTATCACTTTTGTGTCACTTGTGAACGTTGTCAAAAGCTTGGGAGTGTGACTCGGAAGGATGAAATGCCACTCACAAACATTCTAGTAGTCGAGATTTTCGATTGTTGGGGCATTGACTTCATGGGGCCGTTTCCCGTCTCTTTCGACAACTTGTTCATCTTGCTCGCGGTCAATTATATTTCAAAGTGGGTAGAAGCTATCGCAACACACACCAACGATGCAAAGGCAATGGTGGAATTCCTCAAGGATAACATTTTGTCACGATTCAGGATGCCGCGAGCCATCATCAGCGACCAAGGCACTCACTTCTACAATCGCTTGTTTGAGGCCTTAATGAAGAAGTACGGTATCACCCATAAGGTCTCCACTGCTTATCATCCGCAGACAAATGGGCAAGCAGAGTTGGCAAATAGGGAAATCAAACACATCTTGGAGAAGACAGTGAACCCTAACCGGAAGGATTGGAGTCTCTGTTTGAATGATGCATTGTGGGCTTATTGCACGACATACAAGACCATCTTGGGAGCTTCGCCGTATCGTTTGGTTTTTGGGAAAGCATGCCATCTTCCGGTCGAACTTGAGCATAAAGCTTATTGGGCTATCAAAGCACTAAACTCTCGTTTGCCGGCAGTCGGGGCACACCGAAGGCTCCAACTCAATGAGCTTGAGAAAATCCAGAGAGATGCTTATGACAACCGCCATCTACAAAGCAAAGGTCAAGGCCTTCCACGACAAGCGAATTCACCGGAAAGATTTTGAGATTGGACAAAAGGTACTCCTATACAATTCTAAGCTTCATTTGTTTCCTGGTAAATTACGTTCTCATTGGGTTGGTCCTTATGTTGTTGAGCATGTTTATCCCCATGGTGCTGTTGATGTTTTAAATCCGCTTAATCGTAAATCTTTTAAAGTGAATGGACAGAGGCTTAAACCATTTCTCGGCATTTTCGAGGTTGGAGAGCTGGATGAGGAGTTGATCGATCCAGTTTACACGGTCGATCCTTTGGTTTAGTTTGTTATCATTACATTTGCATGGGGAGCAAAAGCGTAACCGCTGAACTTAACTATTTGTCGAACCCGGCCCCCGGGTAGGGGGTACCCACCATTAACTTAGGTATATATAGCTTCGCACGCCGCTATTAAAAGAAGGATCGTGTTCTCAGCTCCTGTTCGAAGGGCAAATATTTAATATCAGTGACATAGGGCTTTAATTAGCTTTTCTGATAGGAGTAATTCACAGTGAAACACTCATATCTTCCAGATTAGCCCTAACGGGGGCGGTATAGATCCTTAGGTTAGGGCTTGATATTCCCATGCTATCGCGCTTGGCTTTATCTTGTTTCCTACTTGGTTACGATCTTAGGGGACGTTGGGCTTCATTGTTTGGCGGAGTCTAGCTGTGACTTGGACGCTCTGAGTTCTTATATTAAATCTGTATATACTATACATATTGTTCTCTTTCTTGTTTTGCCATGTTTGTTTTGTTTTGTTTTCAATAAAGTCTTGGAGATGATTCACATGCAAAAGATTTCACCAACGTGTTAGTGTAAAAAGGGCTTTAATTAGTTCTTCTCTGTAATAGTTTGCTGTTAACGATCCATGCTCTCCGAATAGGCCCCTATTGGTGGCAACTTAGGTCTTTGGGTGAGATATGATATTTCCATGTGTGCACGCTAGGTTGTATCTTGTCTTGCTTTGTTTTGATCATAGGGGACGCTAGACTTAAATATTTGGCGAGGTCAAGCAGTAAATTTTATTACGGGCGCTAGCATAACAAATTTCAATGGTCTAGTATAGCCACCCATTTCTTACCCCACTGGTAAGGAATGAGAAGAAAAGTATGACTCGTTTTGATCGCGTGATGATCGGGTGGTGTTCTTTCATTTGTTTTGCATGTTTTTAGTGTTTTAAGTGTTCTCTTTATTTTATGTCTTTTTACGTTTTGTTTGGTTTGAAGCTGGATAACACGGGCCGGTGTTTCTAATGTCATTTGTCTTGTGGAAAGTCGTTCTCTTAAGTCTTCTGCAGGGTTAGCATGCTACCACACCAGCCTTGGTAGTTTGGGCCTAAAGCCGAGGTGAATGAGGTGTTCAGGAGCCCTAAGCATGGGTGCAGCTAAGTGTCGCGGTTGTTAGTCCGATAAAGCCTTGGATATAACCCAGTGCGACTAGCTATGGTTCTGAATTGGAAGAACTGAAGGAGTGAACCCTTGAAGCATCAAATTTGGCCGGAACAAGACATTGGCATCAAATCCTCCAACTTGGTCGATGTATTTAGGGGTTGACATTCCCCTTGGACAGTACATTCGCTCACTCTTCCTCTCTTCGCTCTTGTTCTTCATGCTATGAAGACATAACTTCGCTTTAAGTTGGGGGGAGGGGTTAGTTATGTGCTATTTGTTTCATTTTTGTGAAAAATGAGAAAAATTCAAAAACAATGGAAATTGAAAAAACCAAAAAAAAAATTTAAATGAGAAATTTCAAAAATAAATAAAGTTTTTTCTTGCAATCTTCCCATTAGTAGTGTTTTCACATGCTAGATACTTTAATTATGCTCAATCGCGTAAATAATGGCAAGAGTCATGTATCCCGTCGAATTTGATTATATGTTTGAATCTATGTCACATATATATACATGAAATTTGATGAACAAGTTGGGTCTAAAAGACAAGTCAAGTGTTGTGCATCGCTAGAGTGGAGATTCATTTCTTAAGCATCCCATGCTTTTTGCTTTCATTTCTTGCACTTGTGCAAATAATATCTTCTTTTGTTCATGCTTGAGTAGTTGTGAATATCTCTTTTGCATCTTGTTGGAGTTGGTTGGCATACGTAGGAAATGATACAAGGCATTTTTGTTTGAATAAACCACATAAGAGTCACCTCATCCTTGTTTTGAACCATAGTCGAGTCTCTTTCATTGTTCAAACTTAGGTAATCGGATGTTTGGAGGGTTGCGTGGAAATGGTTTTCAATGATTCAAGGAGATTTGGGGGTGGTGTGAATGTGATAGAAGTGGTTGGAATGCGAAAAGGCAAAGAATTGATACATGATTCTCTATCTCTCCTCTCCCACTATAAAAGCAAAAGCCCCAAAATTTCATCTCCCTCTCCAAAAAAGCCTCCAAAATTGGCTCCTTGATATCTCTCTCACTACAAATCTCATCTCAAATGACCCGATACTTTTTGAAAAAAAACAATAAAAAAAAAAGATCAAAGAAATGATATGAAAGAGCAAAAGCGAATTTGAAAGAGGGTTGAATACTTTGATAAGAGAACTGGTTTGACTTATGGGCTAGCATTCATTCCGAATGAGAAAGAGTCCGATGAAAATGGGGAGCTCGAGGCACAATACCGTGAGAAGCCGGATGAGGATGGCGACTAGGTGTGATGGAGTCGGTGGTAGTAGTTTTAGTAGGACTTATCTAGTAGTTTTCTTTATTTCTTCCTCATAACTTTGTTTGGTGCTTGGCCAGCGTGTGGTCATGTCTTGGGTAGTTTAGGGTCGGTAGTGGCCAAGGGTAGATAAACCATGCTAGTATATGGCTACTACGCTTTTTGTAGTTCCTCTCCCTTTGTATCCAAGATCGTTATAAGCTAATAAAGTCCTCCGTTGATTTTTTGTAGGCTTGCTAACTCCGTTTGATGCATGATTGATATTTATCGCTTTTTTGAGTATGATTTGTCCCTTGTCGTGCAAAGTTGTAAGTAAATAGCCTTCCTTTCTTTCTAAGCGCTCTTTTGATAACATGCATAACTTTTTGTCTCTTGCTATTGCATTTACTCGCTAGCACTTATCATGGGGTGTGTTTTATATCTCCCTGTGCGAAAAGTTAATTTGGAGTGTATCCTTGTGAGTCTTGGAGTCGAAACTCAATGTGGTGTATGTGTACTTGACTACTCTAATATGGCATAGTTTGTTCATCCTAGTTTATGGCATGTTTGTGTGGATTGCATGTACTCGGGTTTGAAGGGGTGTTTAGAACTCTTGCCTAATTCTAGTTGTTGAGTATAGTTTTCTATCTTGAACCTCGGGAAGGTTGCATAGCTTAGTTAAATATGTTTTGTTTTAGTTTACTAGGGACTAGCAAAGTTCAAGTTGGGGGGTGTGATAAGGACCCAATATTGCCAAATAGGGTGCGCTAAGTCTCTTGTTTATTTAATTATGTTGTTAATTTAGTTGTTTTTACTTACTTTTGCACGTAGGGTATTTTAGTTTTGTTTTGTAGGAAATCACTCAATAAAGGAGTTTTAAAGCCTAAAGCGTATCAAAGACATTCAAGGACTCAAAGATGATCAAGAACGGAGTCACCGGAACCCAAGAACAAAGAGTTAGAGACCCGGAGGTGACCCAACAACACGAAAAGGGCAAGACAAGGATCAAGAGGCAAGTGCTAGACATACAAGGTTCGGTACCAGTACCACCAAATGCCCTGTATCGGTACCAAGTGATCAAGAACGAAGCTGCTAAGCAGCTCAGTACCGGTACCACCAAATGCCTTGTATCAGTATCGAGAGGGGTTCGCGCCAGCCATAAACCGTTCGGTATCGGTACCAAGTAACATAATGTATCGGTACCGAGGACCTTCGGAGAGGATTTTCAAGGCATCTTTGGGAATATTCTGTACGCGTATGAGGCTTGTATAAATGGTGTGATGTCACCCAAATCCAAAAAAGTAGATTTTTATTACTTTCTAGATCTAGAATAGGATTTGAATTGCTTTTTGAATTATTCTTAGTGTTCTTCATTTTTCCAGCACTTTAACTTTAATTTTCTGTCTTAAGTAATTTAGTTTTGTTATTCTTGCCTTCATTAAAGTTGTAGCTACTCATTCGATCTATCATAATCACTAGTTTATTTCAAGTATTGTTGATTTAATATGTTAGCTAGATTTTTGCTTGCTTTTATCTCTCTAGATATGAGTGAGTAGTCTTTTAGGGTTAGGTCATGGGGTGAATAGCACCTCATGGCTTGAGTTAAAATTGCGTTTCTCATCATAAAGTTTGAATCTTTGGTTCAAAAATTGATGTTTTGTTCAGATTTGTTTGTCAAATTGCTAAGGTGTTAACCTCCTTGATCATGTGTAGGCAAGAGCGTTGCCTACTTGCCACACATGATGCTTGGAGCTCTGTCATTCGAGACGTTTGCTAAATGAATTCTAGAGCTTGCTTGGTAGACGAACCATTTTATCTTCCGGGTTGAGAACCTTAGTTGTGTATCTCAAACCGAGTAATAGATGAGAAGAGTAATTTGACTTGAGTCGTGGGTGTTAGGATCTCCTAAACCTAACCTGCCTTTTATCTTAGTTAATTTGCCGTTTAATTTAGCCTTTTATTTTCCACCACATAGAGTAAAACAAAGTTGGCTGTCTAAAGGCCGAAAACCCTTGCTTACATCTACAAATCCATCCAAGCCGTATTAAATATTCCATTGGGTACAATCTCGGTCTTCCAAATTATTATGCTTCAATTGACGTATTAAACCCTACGCTTGGGGTGATCGTTTGATATATTTATCGACAGACGAAGCACCTTGCATACAATCATCTTACTTTGTTTCATTAGTATCACTATTGAGTTTGGGACTCCACACCAATTTGGCTCCTGCACCTTGTTCAAGCCACTCCCGAATAGAGACAAGGCACTCGCTGTATGACAATTAATGTAGACACCTCCCAAACGGGGCATCGTCATACAGTCATCCTCATTGTTTAATTCCACTTCATAGACCAAAATCGTGGATATTTCCATGGCTAAGAACATCTTCACACAATAGCAGTCATCATTTAAATAGAGTCGCCATCTAGTTTTAAAAACTAGGAAAAACAAGTAGAGATTCCAGGTACGGGAGCCAAAAGTATAATAAGGGGAAGGTGTTAGGCACCCCTCTTCACCCAATCGTGAGACTGGCCCATAGTCATTCAACATACAATTAATATTTGCTTTATTTAATTATAAACAAATAATCTGATTATTTAGCCTTTAACAATTTACTTGGTGAGCCAGAACAACAAATAAATCATGCATTGAAATAAACAAGAAATAACAGGCTGTTCCAGAGAATGGATGTCACGACCGGTTAATGGATGTCACGGCCGCAGGATCCTTCTGGATTAATGTACCGGCCGTGGGAACGATATCCCAGCCGATGTTCTTCCTCACACCAGAATACGAACGGTTAGACAAAAATCAAAACAAACTATACTTTATAATACAGAAAACGGAGACGAATTAAACCATTGGCCCCTGGGCCTCCCCACCTTGATCCCTCAGTTACTTGATTGCTTCAGATTAATGGTGATTGACTGACTTCTTTCTCGAAACCTTAGGGTTAGGGTTTGTACTTCAGGGTTTTATTGCTCGGACTGCGGTTGCCTTCGGGATTTTAGGGCTTTTGAAGAGGAGATGTGAGAGAGTATTTTTGCAGAGTATTGTGACTAGAGAGTGTGAGTTGTGTGTATAATTTTGGAACCCTAAGGCCCCTTTATATAGGCATGGGATGACTCACTCTAACCAATCACAATGCACGGTTCAAATTGGAAGTATAGGACAACTCTAACTCTGCATGGTAATCCCTTTACGTAGCCCGAAAGAATCGAAAAATGGCTGCTAGGGTTTTGAGCACGGATCAAACGATTGACAGAACATTTCAGAATTCTGGAAAAAGACGATCTGACGGCCGCCAGAAGGATCTGGCGGCCGAGGAATCCATCTCGCGGGTGAGGAATCAATCTCTCAAGGAGATTTTCACACACCATGTTTCACAGGTAAAAGAATGAAGTGGGGGCCGTGAGATCGATCTTGCGGCCGACAAATGTATTCTCCTAGGATGCTGTATTTTTGTCTGAAAGGCTATTTGGCTCTGAATTGGGTCCTCTAAATGGCTAAAAGTACTCACCAAAAGTCCATGGGTTTACAAGAAGTTAATCAACAATCACTGTATCCATTCATCATCGGGATGGTCCCCAATGTGGGACTTGAAATAATCGTTAGGCCAAATTGGGGTGTCTACAACAATAGTGGAGCCATGTTCCCCATCCTCTAGAGCAAATTAGGCGTGGTATTGAGGACGGTGAACATGCAAAAGGAATCAAGGAGTTCTCCTGGCTTCACGAGAAGGCTCAAAGAAAACCGACAGGTTATCTAATTACTTACTATGTTATTCTGGTTGAAGGAGTAAAACTAGATGTAGAATTTGCAGGTCATCTAGCCAATTCCAATTGCAAAAGCAAGATGAAAACCTCGAGATAATAGGCAAGGAATTCTATCGAGGCACATTAAAAACAAAATTCATAAATTACATAACAGAAGTCTTTGAGCTACAAATGCTAATGTTAAGATTACAAATGATAAGAGCCTAAACACAGCCTGAGTGACGGGCTCCAGCTCGAGAAAACAACTCCAGTCGTGACTGAGTGCAAAGCTCCACATCAATGTCTCTCCTACATCTAGTTCGAGCCACTCCCGAATAGAGAGATGAGGCACTCGCTCCACAATAAATGGTGGAGCCCTGTTCAACATCCTCCACAGCAACCAGGCGTGATACTGAAGAATGGTGAACACGAGAGAGCAGTCGCGCAGTCCTCCATGAGTTAAGAGAAGAGTTATAAAAGTGGCTTTGAGAAATAGTTGACACCTAGGATTGGTGGACTAGTGCCATCTTCCATGTTCACCTCATTTCTATCTTTCTTAACCCTAAACGCAAGTGAATATTTTGTTTTATTTTCTTTCAACTATGTACTGAAATGTAAATTTACAAAAAAAATAGAGTTTACAAAGACTAGAACATTTTTTTACGACCAAAGAATAGCACATCTACATTAATACAAACGAGGTGAAATCAATAGCAGAAATTAATTTAGTATTTCCATTAATTTCTCATAAAAATATTTACCTATTTTTGCCTTAGTAGAAGTTTTGTTATTCGTCATTTTTGGTGAGGAGATCGATTTGATAATTGTAAGCACTTTTTAAAGGAGAATATATGAACAAATTTTGGTTGTGGTCTTTGTATTATGGAGGTGTTTGTTCTAAGGTACTATTCAAAGACTCTCTTTTACTGAAATGAACTCCTTTTTGTGATTTATCAAGTTATTATATCCCTAAATATGTGAAAAAAGAATTTACACATAATAAATCCATGGAAAGAGACAAAAAAAATAGTAGTACAAAGAAAAAGGTACCTGATCAACCGTCAGTCGATCCAAAACTCGCCGCCACTCGGAAGGCTCAAAACTGGTGACCGTGGCCTCCGTTGCCCCATCAACCATCGCTCGTAACGAGGTATACAGTTCGCATCACCATGCCTAGTCTCAAGGGGAAACTGGAGAAGGTGCTCGAAAACCCAGAGCTGAAAAACAGGTTAACCAAAGCAAGTTCAGAACTAGAAAAAGCCAAAGTGAAAACAAAAGTACAAAGGAACGATGCATACCTCAAGCACTCGAAAGTGACCACAAAGAATGGGACTCTTGTCCCGCGAGCAAGCTCCAAGACTGCCATACAGAGTGGCCAAAGCAAACGAGCCCCAGTCAAACTCCCGAATAGCTCCCAAGTGCTGCAGAGGAGCCAAAAACTGCGTGTGTACCGAACCATCCTTGTTGGCAAACAACGTTTGCCCAAGGAGGTAAAGAAGGAAGGCCCGCGTCAGTTGCTCGGCACTCACCTGGGTCAGAATGTCAGCCACCATAAAAGTCTTGCTTAGCCAAGCAAGATCGATATGACCCCGGGAACAAACAGGGGGCACCTTGCCTAGAAACCACCTTAAAGCACCCTCTCGCTCCCAAAGCCGGGGGTCAACTCGAAGAGCAACTTCGCCTACCCGCAGGCCAATCAACAAAGAGAAGTCACCCGGAGTGATAGTCATCTCGCCAGCAGCAGGAAAGTGGAAGGTATTGGTGGTATCCCACCACCTCTCAACTAGCGAGGTCATCAATGACCAATCCATTTTCGGAAGATCGAGGCCCAGAACGAATGTCTCGAAACCCGCAGCGCGTACTAATTCCCGAGCCTGCTCTGGCAGCTTCAAGAACCATCTGTGCACCTCCTTGCCTCCACCGCGAGCTTCCAGCCTCCTGTTCCTCTGCCAAAGACAAAAGGGAGTTAATCTCATGATTGCATAAACAAAGGAAAAGCTAAGGGGCGTCAAATTAACATCTAAAAAGCATGCATTGCCTAGACAGGGGGCACAGTTATTTTAGTTCCCTTAAACAAAAACAAGTTCAACCCAAACACGGGTTCTTCTCATTCACGCTCCTAGCTAAAAGGGATTTTTTTTCATCCCGTAAACAAAAAAAAATTCATTCTTAAAATACAAAGATTTCCAAAAATAAAAACTCCAAACTAAAGTAAACTTTTTACTTTTTCAGGAAACTCACCGGCACGTTCAGAACGCTTAAGTGATGCTCAGGCTCTCTGCGAACTATCTCGGCCTCTGGGCCACCAACAGGAGGGTGGTACTACAGG
Source organism: Rhododendron griersonianum (assembly GCA_018127125.1). Classification (NCBI taxonomy): domain Eukaryota; kingdom Viridiplantae; phylum Streptophyta; class Magnoliopsida; order Ericales; family Ericaceae; genus Rhododendron; species Rhododendron griersonianum. The sequence continues at coordinate 20,893,026 of CM030797.1, forward strand.
AAACCGCTATAACCCAGCCTACGCGAAGGAAGAATGTAGGTAGCGGCATCAAACAAACCAGGCTCCTCAATCGCCTCCTCGTCAGAAGACGAATACTCGCACCTACATGAAGGGTGCGAGGATGAACCCGCAACACCCGAAGATGGCATGGCCATCACGTCCAAGCCAAGAGAGAAAGAAAACCAACGGTTTCAAGCAACCGAAGCCGGCAGCAACGGCAACGGCGGCGGTGGTCGGAGAGGATGGTCGCCGGAGATGATGGTGGCCGACGGTGGTGAAGGAGGGTGGCGGCGTACGGTGATCGTCGAACGAGTGGAACAGAGAAGAACAAAAGAGGAGGAGGAGAAAAGATTAAATGGGCCGTGAAATCGATTAAACCAAACTTAAATCGATTCTCTGGCTTTTGGCGTTCTCACGGCCGAGACATCAATTCCTCGGCCGAGACATCAATTCTTCGGCCGAGAGATCGATCTCCTGGCCCCTCAACCAATTTCTTTCAGCAAACAACAGATTTTGCTCAGTGCACTGACTTAAGCCATTCTAGAATTCTGGGTCCGTGACCAACATAAGCAAAATCAAGTCAGCCTTGGGGGCACCTCCGAGCCAATGCAGCATGATCAAAACTAGCATTGGGGGCATGCCCAAGCATCGACGATCTCTCTCCACAAACCGCTGGCCAAAACAAGTCAAAAACATCCAGCGGCTCTATACCCGTATCCACTACCAAGGAAGTAAGCAGCTCCGTGCCCATATCAACTCACTCAGCGGCTCTATGCCTATGCCCATCACTCAACGGCTCCAAGCCTATCATCTCAGCGGCTCCAAGCCCTCGACTTAGCAGCTTTATGCTCGCCGTCTCGACAGCTGGTTCTACGCCTACAAATCATACTCAAGCAATCTCAATTGGCTCTAAGCCATAATAACCATCCCAGCAGCTCTACGCTCGCTATCACACCCAGGCTCTACGCCCATATTCACTCATTCAGCAGCTCTACGCTCGCTATCACAACTCAGCGGCTCCAAGCCCACTATCCCCACTGGCTCGAAGCCATGACAAGCAGTCTCAGCGGCTCGAAGCCCATTACTTCAACAGGCTTGAGGCCTATATCTACCATCTCAACCGGCTCAAAGCCATAACAATCAACTCAGCGGCTCGAAGCCCATTACCTCAACAGGCTCGAAGCCTACGTCTACTATCACCCAGCGGCTCGAAGCCCTTTATCATAGCAACTCTACGCTCGCTATCACAACTCAGCGGCTCTAAGCCCACTGTCTCAACTGGCTCAAAGCCATAAACAACCAACTCAGCGGCCCAAAGCCCATCATCTCAACTGGCTCGAAGCCGTAAACAAGCAACAGGCTCTAAGCCGCCCCAACAATCAAGACATTTATTCTCAGGCTCTACGCCTGAATGCTCAAAAATTTAACATTTTTGAATGCTCAAGCTCTACGCTTGGATGCCCAACCACTGTGTACTGGATGCTTAAGTTATACACTTGAATGCTCAAGCTCTACGCTTGGATGCCCAACCACTGCGTACTGGACGCTCAAAGCCTGTACTTTGAATGCTCGGATTCTGCCGTCCGAATGCTCGAGCTCTACGCTCTGAATGCTCAAGTCCGGAACTTGATAGAAGCTCTAAGCTTAAAACAAACACACACGCATGGGCCCGTGCACATATTGCATCAACATTTTCACATCGAGTCTGCACAATCATATCTGTTCACATCTAACAACCATCATCACACATATACACTCTGCATATCTCTCATCAAACAGGTCAACCTTGCAAATCAACCGGCTCCATGCCTCGATTTTATTGATCGGTCCAGAGCCTCGATCCTTTGGCTCCACGCCAACACTTATGATGAGAAAGCTCCGTGCACAGACCATCAGAATGCAACTAGCTCTACGCTTCGGTTCATATCACGTCAAGCTCTAAGCTCCGACAACTCAGGCCCTCGCCTCAAGACTGCATGCAGGCTCCACGCCTTAATCACTTCAGGTTCCACGCCTCAGTTCCTTCACCTCAGGCCCTTGCCTTATACCAGCTCCGCGCTTCGGTTCATCACATCACATCAAGCTCTAAGCTCACCTCAAGCCCTTGCCTCATAACCACAGCAGGCTCCACGCCTCAATCCAATCACCTCAGGCTCTCGCCTTATGATCAACACCAGCTCCGCGCTTCGGTCCTATCCAAATCTCCTCAGGCCTTCGCCTCAGAATTGCAACAGGCTCCACTCCTCGATTCCATCACTCTCCAGGCTCTCGCCTCATGACTATAACCGGCTCCGTGCCTCGGTTCCCTCATCACCAAAGCTCCGTGCTCTATATACTGGCCATGTGCCCCCCACATCTCAAAAACAAACCGGCATCCAACTCATCCCAGCAGATGGTTTGGATTCCATCCCATTACATTAATTCCTTCCAGCTCGTTCGCAAGGATAGGCTACTCTACCGAGCTCCTTTCAGTCAAAGTAAGGATGATCAAGAAAAGCAAACGCACCTGCAGTGTACTGATCTACCCCAAAATACTAAGGAAGCTCTACGTAAAAACTCCCCAGGCAGCCCTGCGCTCCTTTAACTATTTTTGCTAAAACCCTGGCTCAGTCTAGGTACGTCACACTACGGCTTTTTAAGCCCTAAGGTACGTCTGCTGTCTCTAACCCTCCAAACTTTTTATTTTTCTTTATTTGCCTGAACTACGATTGGTCTGAATTTCCCTTGTGGAATACGTAGGCAGCCTCCCGACCCGACCATAACAAAACTTATTTTTTTGCCCGAACTACGGTTGGTCTGAATTTCCCCTGTGGAATACGTAGGCAGCCTCCCGGCCCGACCATAACAAAAACCTTTTTCGAAAACCCCTTGGAATAGTGGTTGGACCAAATTGAGTTGCTTTTTACAGCTTTGACTCTTACTCAAACATGTCTCGCGATCCGTCTGAGTTCAGTCAAAGAGGGGCATCTGTAGACACCCCAATTTGGCCTAACGATTATTTCAAGTCCCACCTTGGGACCATCCCGATGATGAATCGGATACAGTGATTGCTGATTGCTTCCTTGAGAATCTTAGGACTTTCGGTAAGAACTTTGAGCCACTTAGAGGACCCAATTCAAAGCCATACAGCCTTTCAGACAGAAATACAGAAGCCTAGGAGAATCCATCTGTCAGCCGTGACATCGATCCCACGGCCCTAACATCATTTCCTCACCCGAGCAATCTGTTGCTAGCAAAATCTCCCTGAGAGATCAATCCCTCGGTCGCAAGATCTATCCTTCGGCCGAGACATCCATTCCTCGGCCGTGATATCCTTTACTCGGCCGCCAGATCGACCTTTTCCCAGACTCTGGAACGTGTTCTGTCAGACGTTTGATCCGATTACACTACCTTCCCGATGCGTTCGGGCTACGCTCAGAGATTACGATGTAGAGTTAGAGATCGTGCCATTTGATTGGCCGGAGTGAGTCACCAATTGCCTATATAAAGGGCCTTTGGACTCCGAAAATATACACACGAAATTATCAGAGTATACACTCTCTCAAACCTCAAAACTCTGCACAAATACTCCCTCAAACCCACTCTTCAAAAGCCCTAACCTCCCGAAGGCAGCCGTCAATCCGGTGATCAAACCCCGAAGTTCAAACCCTAACCCTAGGGTTTTCAATCAAGCAATCAGTCAATCACACCCAATCCGAAGGCAATCAAGCAACTGAGGGATCAAGGTGGTGAGGCCCAACGGCCTCTGGTTTGTTTATTTTATTGTTCTTACGCTTAATCATAACTTTCTGATCATCTGTTAAACGTATATTCTGGTGTGAGGAAGAACACCGACCGGGGCTTCGATCCCTCGGCCGGTACATTAAACCAGTGTGATTACTCGGCCGTGACATCCATTCACCGGCCGAGTAATTGATTTCCTGGGACAGCTTTGTTTGCTTTCTTTACTTTCTGAATGCATGCTTCATTTATCGCACTGGCTCACTTTACTTACTGTTTAAAGGAATAAATAAACAGACTATGTGTTGGAATTAAACAAAGCATCTACATGTCTTCTGTTGAACGATTATGGGCCAGTCTCACGACTGGGCAAAGAGGGGTGCCTAACACCTTCCCCTTATTGTACTTTTGGCTCCCCTATCCAGAATCTCTATCTATTTTCCCAGTTTTAATAAACTGGGTGGCGACTCTGTTTTGATGATAACCGCTATCATGTGGCAATGTTCCTAGCCATGGGAATGTCCATAATTTTGGTTTACGAAGCAAGCAACCAATCGAGCAAACAAATGTGATCAATCTGTATGGCAATGCCCCGTTTGGGAGGTGTCTACAGCTAGCTTGGAAAGGGTCTTGAGGTAAAGTTGAGTTAAGGGCATTAATAGAGGCATGAGATGTACGGGTTGGAAATGTTTTCTTGGGTAGAGGAGCTTCTTCTTTCCCAATGAGTCCCAGTTTGATTCCTTCTTAAATCTGCAACCAAGTAGCGTACAAGCGTTTGAAATCTGGGATGGCCTGAGTGTAGTTATGCTTGAGATATTTGGATTGCAGATTCTTGATGACTATTCTGACTTGATCTTCCTCGGAAGGACGATTTTTCATTTTGGCAGCCTTTTCTCTCCATCTAGCCACAAAGGTAGCAAAGTCTTCACTTGACTCTTGTTTGGTCATTTCCAAGTCTCGAGTGGTTAACTCAATCTGGATGTTGTACGCATATTGCTTAACAAAAACATTGGCAATTTCTGGCCAAGTATGATAGTGCACAAATTTCAAAGTGAGGAACCAATCAAGAGCGCTTCCATTGAGAGTTCTTTGGAACAATTGAGCAACGAGCTCATCATTCAAGCCCATTGGCTTCAAAGTGTTGATAACATGGCGGACATGACTGGTAGGGTTACTAGTTCCATTAAATTTCTCGATGTTTGGCATCTTAAACTTCTCGGGCAACTGAGAATCTTGAAAAAGGCAGAGTCCTTCAAAGTCTAGAATTTGATCCCCTTGTGAACGGGCCAGAGCGTGTTTGATCTCCTTGACTTGTTTGGCCAATTCAGGGTCTCCTGCTAATACCACTTCTTGAGGATTTTCTGCTTCTTCCTCGTCTTTCTTGTCTTCAGCATCTCTTGTTGCCTTATCGGCTAGTAAATAGGCAATTTGAGCTTGGAGCTCAGTGATGGTGGCATCCTTGTCTGCCATTTTGGGAGTGAGAGGATTGCTTGGTGAAGCTTGAGACTTGGTAGATAATCGGGTTTGTTGAAAAGATGACCGCGAAGTCCCTGGAAGTGATTGGGACCGTTGCGGTGGGGGTGTTCTGACAGGCGAGGGTGACAGACGAGATGGCTGCAAAGACTTCTGTTTGGCGTGACTTCGGGTGTTGTAAGAGTATAAAACTGGCTGAGGTTGCTTTTTTGATCTACCTATTGTGCCTGCTTTAAAAGTAAAATATCTGCAAGTCAGCACTTGGCTGTATAGGGTTAGGATTTGGAATGAAAATCCCAACCCTTCTGCACAAAAAGAGATGTTACAACAACAAATAATACAGGGTGTGAGGAAGAACTTCAAGGCAAAATGCAGGAAAATTCCTTAACCTACGGGTTCCTATCTTATTTTGATAAGTTATATGGCTCTCTAACACATGTAAGGTTTGGGTAGTCTCAAGGGTGCTCCGCTGTCAAAGGGCATTAGTCTTTCCGCCAGCCCATCATAGGCGGTGATCGGATGATTCCATTTTTGATATACCACTAGGTACAAGTGACTGTGGAGTTTGCTGGAACCCCTAACATAGCCCGTGACATGCAGGGGTATTAGGTGAACTCAACGAGGTTGCCCGCTCGATGCATATGATAAATGAATTAAACAAAGCATGTGTTAGTCTTATGTTGAACTTTCTGGTTATGGCTCTCAACTCCACAGCAGAGTCGCCAAAAACTATAAACACCTCCCGAAGCGGGGCATCGCCATACAGATTGATCATTACTGTTTGATTGGTTATTCTCTTCATAAACCAAGATCATGGATATTCCCATGGTTAGGAACATCGCCACACGATAACGGTTATCATCAAAACAGAGTCGCCACCTAGTTTATAAAAACTAGGAAAAACAGATAGAGATTCCGGGTAAGGGAGTCAAAAGTACAATAATGAGAAGATGTTAGGCACCCCTCTTTGCCCAGCCGTGAGACTGACCCATAGTTGTTCGACATACAATTAACACATGCTTTATTTAATTCTAAGCACGTAGACTGATTAATTAGCCTTTATGAAGTCAATGGTGAGCCGAGACAATAATTGAAAGCATGCATCAGAAAAGCAGAATAAAACAGATCTGTCCCAGGGAGATGGATCCTGCGGCCGATGACTAGATGTCACGGCCGAGGATCCTTCTGGTTTGATATACCGGCCGATGGATCAAAGATCCAGTCGATGTTCTTCCTTACACCAGACTATACGATTAACAGAGAGTTAAAATCCTACGATTAGCATGCATAAACTGAAAATAAAGACGAACCAAAGGCCCCTGGGCCTCACCACCTTGATCCCTCAGTGACTTGATTGCTACGCATTGAGGGTTATTGAATGATTTCTTTCTTGAAAACCCTAGGGTTAGGGTTCGAACTTTAGGGTTTTGATCGTCGGATTGTGGCTGCATTCGGGAGGTTAGGGCTTTTGTAGAGGGGATATGAGAGAGTATACTTGTAGAGTCTCGTGGATAGAGAGGGTGAATTGTTATGTTAATTTTGGAACCCTAAGGGCCCCTTTATATAGGCAATTGGTGACTCACTCTGGCCAATCAAATGGCGTGAATAAAAAAGGAATTCTAGGGTATTAAGATCTTTAGACGTGATCTGCTTCGTAGCCCGAACGCATTGGAAAAAGGCTGCTAGGATTTTGGTGATCGGATCAAACGTATGACAGAACATTCCAGAATCTGAAAAATAGACGATCTGGCGGCTGAGCAAAAGATTTGGCGGCCGAGTGAACGATTAAGCGGCCGAAGGACAGACCTGGTGGCTGAAGGATCAATCTCTCAGGGAGATTTTCAAGCAACAAGTTTCACGGGTGAAAGAATGATGTTGATGCCGTGAGATCAATGTTACGGCCGACAGATGGATTCTCCTGGGATACTGTATTTCTGTCTGAAAGGCTATTTGGCTCTGGATTGGGTCCTCTAAGTGGCTAAAAGTCCTCACCATAAGTCCTAAGGTTTACGAGAAGTCAATAAGCAAGAACTGTATCCATTCATCATCGGGATGGTTCCCAAGGTGGGACTTGAAATATTCGTTAGGCCAAATTGGGGTGTCTACAGCAACTTTTGGTCGTTCAAGCACGTCGTGCAAGTCATGTTATGTATTTGTGACTGTGTGGAAGTGTCATTTTCACCGGTTCATGTAAAGTTGAGTTTTTTTATATGAAAAGTGTCGTTTTTCCACTCAAATGCCTCCGCGGCACATCCAAATTCAATTCAACCGAACTTTTGATCATTTGGGAAGCTCGTACAGGCCATGTCCCGCAATTGTGACTGATCGGGGATGTCAGTTTCATTGGAACAACATAATTTTGAATTTTAGGCACAAAATTCGCCAAAATTTCATTATTTTTTAAAATCTAAAAGGCATCATTTTATTCCCATATTCGTTTCTTTCTAGCTAGACCGTGGCATACAACTGTAGTTTAATTTGTCTTAGGTCTCGGGGTCGTTGCCAGTGCAAATTATCAAAAGCTTGTTCATAATCTCTAAGCCGTTTAGGCTAATGATAACAAATGATCGAAAGAAAGTGCAATTTTCATACATATCCATCCATGAGTCAAGGTACAAAAATACATGTCCAAAATGCAGCACGCTAACTACCGGGGCACGCAGGCCTGATGTCAAAGTCTAAAAAGGGGCAAAATAAGAGCCCAAAAATCAAAAGAGGGCATATAAGCCCATCTGCTACCTTTGCTCCTATGACCTACGATGGTACACAAACCCAATATCAAAAGAAAAGATAGTAAAGCAAAAGAAACTTAAGCGCGAGGCTTCTTCCTTGCTGGAGGCTCGTCGTCGTCATCATCATCGTCATCTCCATCCTCTCCATAAAGAGATCCCGAGCATGATGGATCGGGCACAACCGCCAAAGAGCTGGAAGCATCCACGCTCTCACCATCATCCTCCTCACTCTCTTCATTCTCCTCGCTATCCCTTGTCTCCTCAACCGAAGGCCCTGCAGGCCTCTGACTCCTCGACGAGGTGATCGCTCTCTGAGAGCTCCTCGAAGACGCCGCTAGAGTGTCTTCCGCCCTCTTGCTCTGCCTCTCCCGACCGACAAGTCCGCTAGCCTCGGGAGGAGGGCCCTGCATGAATGCATAACAATAGATCCAGAAATCATAATTCAGAAAATCAAAAAAAGAAAGAAAGAGAGGAAAGCTAATAATAAATAATACTTGAGTCAAAGGGGGCTCATTCGGCCGTCTCATGGGCAAAGGGTGGCCTGCAGCAGTTCGTCGCATCTTGTTCTCCATAGTGTGCATTTGACGACGCGCCATATCCGCCCACTCCACCGGCACCTGAAAACTGCAAGTGTAGGAAAAAGAAGTGCGCGGACCTAAATAATTCAGCCGCAATCTAAATTATACCTGACAAGTAATCGGCTCGAATGTCTCCTCCGGCTGCGGCAAGTCAATCACTCTCTGAGCCCCAAAAGGCACCATCACCTCAATCTCCCACAACAGCTCGGGAAGACCTCCAATCACCTTGGCATCACTTCGGCCACCTCGAGCTCTCTTTGTGGCACTGCCCTGACCCTTCTTCTTTCTCTCTGCTACGGTAGCACTGAACCTGACTTGCCGAAACTCTCCAAGCCTAAGAGGATCGGCTAGATTCCTCTCTCTCTAAGCAGCATAGTCCTCAGTAGGACGTAAGTACGGGGAGAGATCAGTCTCCAGCATTGTGAACCTCTCCAACTCTGCAACGATGTACCCCCAAGGCCATGGCAAGTAGGCCAGAGGCGGAGCAGGAACCTGGAATGCCGGCAAGCGAAGTGACTGCCGAATCACCCTCACTCCAAAGTACCATTGCCACCCATAGGGTGACTCCAACAGCACTCGCCCTCGAGTGACCTCCCTACTCTGTGCCAGGTAGGGCTCATCAAGCCCATCCCAAAGGTCCCAGTGCACTTGTGACAAGGAAACCAATTACATGTTGTTTATCAAGTTTCAAATCTCTCTTTAATATCAATTTCAATCAGATTCAATGAAGCATTTTTGACTTACCAATGCGCTTGTCATCCCATCCAAGAAAGCTCGGTAGGCATTCAGCTTAGCATCCTTGTGCTTCTTCAATTTGTTTGGAAGGCAGTAGCGCAGCGCTCAAGGCATCGAACGCTGATTAGGTCCCCTAACCTCCGGAGGGTACATTCCCAATACCTCGTAAGCCCAAAGCTGCAAACTTTCAATAAAGAATGTCAATACAAAATCAATCAAGTGGCGAAAGTAGCAAAACCAAACAAGAATGCTAAGTCAGTTACCTCCCAAACTCTCCAATACCCGCCAGTCATGGTATAGGCGCCTCGAGAAACATCTCCCATGAAGCTGTAGCAAGCTAAAAGTGCACTACCGCCCCAGTCAAAACGGCTAGCCGTCTACAAATGCCGCAAGGCCGGCAAGAAGGACACGTGAAACCGGCTGCGTCTGTTTGGAAACAAGGACGCACCGAAAAGGTACAACAAGCCCTGGCCATCTGCTCGGCTTCCTCATCACTGGCTAGATCATGGTTCCACCGTCGTCTCAAACTTGTATACATGATCAAACCATTCTCCACTTTGGGCACGAAACCCAATAACCACTGCAGCGCCACGTCGTCATCAGCAAGGCTCGTGTCAAAAGGGATCGCATCACCGCCTACCCTCAAACCTGTAATTGCCGCAAAGTCAAGCGGCGTGACCGTCATCTCCCAGGCGGAAGGTGGAAGGTGGAAGGTATTGGTGGTATCCCACCACCTCTCCGCCAAGGCTGTTAGCAACCCATGGTCGTTCCGAACAGGTGTTGTTAGAATCTAAATGAATGTGCTGAATCCCGCAGCATCCACCAGTCCTCAAACCACGACAGGGAGCTCATTATAGAACTCCAAGGACTGAACCGACCCTCCAAAGCCAGACAATGTCGCCCTCCTCTGCATTAAAACAAATAAGTCATCAATCTCAACTGTTTTTGAGCATGCGAAACTATTGGTCTTACAGGAGGCACAATAAGTGTTATTAAACTTGGAAAGGTCATGTGAAGGCAACCCTTTTGAATGATCTTTTCAGGATGATGACGTTTATCGCTCTTCATTAATTTGATTATTTCTTTTTAACAAGCGTATTGTGTGTAAATTGAACTTATGCTTCGATTAATATACGATTACTTGATAAATTGAAATTGACAAAGTAGGATCAGAGAAAGTACCTCCAAACAGCCCTCCCTCAAGTGAAAGGTCTCGTCTCATAAGATTGAATTTTTGTCAAAAATCCGAGTCGGGTTGTAAGGATCCAACAATTGGGGAACAAAAAAGTGTGCTCTTGGTGCATACGTTGTTGGATTAAAAGCCACCCTCGCGGCCTTCTGTGCCTCTTGCATCGCCGACACTCTCGGCACAATCTCGGCCCCCGCGGCCTCCTGCTCAAACTCCTTCAACACCTCGTTTCCCTCTGGCTCCGAATGCCGTAACAACTCTTCCCGTTCTGCCTCCCGCGCACGAGCCTCAAACACCATCACCGCAATCCCCGGCTCCTCAAGCTCAGCTTCAAAAACGTCATCGTCTTCTACAAACTCCTCGTAATCCAAAAGAGTGACCCGCCAAGTCGACTTTGCTCCCGAATCCCTGGCCGGCCTGTCAAAAATGGGGACCGGCATCTTGGCATCCTGCATAACCATCGGGGCTTTCCCTGTCTCCTCTCGGGTTCGCCCCAACATCCCCATTGCCTCAACGACATCAACCTCCATCTCGGCCACCACCTCATCGCCACCTTCGTCGGTAATTATCTCTTCTGTATCACCACCACCAACACCGCTATCACTCTCTCGTGCTGCAATTTCATCCAGAATATCCTCAATTGGGATTCTAGGAGAATTGATCACGAGAGGCCACTTACCATCAACGAAGCCGGACCCAACCACTGTGCTCGGTGGGACCCCGGGACCCCCCTCTGTCGTCGCTACCACTAGAGCCCATGGCTCCTCCCTCGTCGCCGCTGTTGTGACTGTCAGAGTCCCTACGGGCTCCAACGCTTCTGAAATCAAAGGAGACACCATGCCCACATTCGCCGTCGTCGCTGGAGCCCGTGGCTCCTCCCCTGCTGTCGCCGGAGCGACGAGCTCCTGCCCCGTCGCCTCCTCCTCCCCTGCCTTTTGAAATTCTAGTGTTTTGAAAATGAAGAAAGCGTTCAAGCCATCAAGACTGTTCGATTTTGATCATTCACGAATCAATTAAAATAAAAACAACAATTGTTAGATACTCCCTCCGTCCCTTTTTAAATGTCATGCTTCGTAACTCCAACTTATTAAAAAGACATCATCATTATACCTTTCACATCAACTTTTTCCTCCACTTTCCCTACTTACCCATCATCATTACACTTTTACTCACTAACTTTTCAAAATGAAATCTACTTTTAGGGACAAAATAGACAATTCACCAACTTTTACCCACTAACTTTACAAAATGGACACTTATAAAGGGACAGCCCAAAATGGAATACTGGACTATAATAAAAGGACGGAGGGAGTAATAATAATAAGATAAATTTTGACCCATTTCCAAAAATTCAAGGGTCCACCCCATTTCTAAAATTTCAAGGGTCCATCCCATTTCCAAAAATTTAAGGGTCCGCCCCTTCTTCAAAAAAAAATATTTCAATCAACTTCAAATTTAATATTGTTGTTAAGAGTTTATCTCGTTCTCAACTAACTTCAAGGGTCCGTCCCATTTCCAATCAAAATTTCAAAGGGCTTGTCCCGTCTTTGATTCCAAGAATTCCTTAGCATAGAGAATTCTGCCACGAGTGTTCGCCTCACTTTCAATCTTAATTGCGAATTATTCAAACTCAATTTCTACTGCAAGGGTTCATCCCATCTATTTTCTTGCATTACAACACTATCATGAATGTAGTTTTGTTTATTTGCATTTGCCCTAATGGGGGTTCCCTGCCCGGCACGCGCTCGAAGAGTCGCCACTCGGATTTTTGAGATGGATGATCCGAGAAACCGAGAACTTGTTTGAGAGAAAAAGGCTTTTGGTCTACCGAAAACGTCGAGATTTTGGGGTTCGGGAGCCACGTTACAAATGGGGAAGGTTTTTCTTTAAAAAGCACCCCACTCGCCCGGCAAAGCCGGTCTCTACTAAGCATTCGCAAAAGGGAAATTTTTTAATATCCTTTGAAAAATCGAGTTCTTTAATAAAGCAAGTAATGGGGGAAGGGACACGGGGAATATATCACATTAGCGTGCACGTGGTGTTCGTTGTACAGAAATGGTAAAGATGATGCAGTGAAATAAAGAAAAGAAAGGCTATCCAACAAACTGTCTAGGTTACTGTCATTTGTCACACGACATTCCATAGTATGGCGCACGGCCATATGGTATGCCGTGCGTGGTTCCGATCCTGTTTTCAGGCTGTCAACAGTGTCCAGGATGTCGCACGGCATATTGAGTACAATGTACGGCACTGCTTCAGGATATCAAAAGATCCACAACCGTCGGATCATCATAGAGCAGTACCATTTCTCCAAACCATGAATACAAACTTCTTTTAATGCATTTGTTCACCCAGAATGATCAAGAAAATATTATTTTTGAGGTAGAACATGGCTTGTAGATGTGGTCAAACAGAAGCAAACCCAACGAAGAGTAACCATGACCCAGATAGCTTGAGCAAGAAAATAACAGTTAACTAAAATACCGCACGCGTGAACATGATACGCCGTGCGACGCATCATAGCGCCGTGCGGTGTAGCTTGTCCAGCACAGGGGGTGTTTTGTTTTATGAAAATGATTTCTTAGGCCAGATCTTAACCAAAAGGGGTTAAGCCTGACAACAGAAGAGTCCTCTCAGGGCCAGGATAGAGCCTAACCCAAGGAAACTTGGTTTTTACCTTCGATCTTGAGCTTGAATGAGGACGGATGATGAGGGATGAGCGTGGACAAGATCGGGTGAGAAAAGATGAATGTGGGTGTGAGTGGTTGTTGGGTGTTTTGGTGGGTGAGGTCTTAAAGTTAGTAAGGTACTAACTTTGATGGTGAGGAGAAAAATGAAGTAAAGTACCTAGAGAATGTCTTTTGGAAGTGGCATTCTCAAGGCTTGGAAGTAGATGAAAGCAAAAGGAGAGAGAGAGGTTGGGAACAATGATCAAGGGCCCTTTCTCCTTGAGTGGAGGGGTGTATTTATAGGCAAGAGCCAAGGATTTTGAATTTCAAATGGTGGAGGTATTTTTTGGGCGAGCCAGAAGTGTATTTTTGGCTGACCCATTTTGTAGCTGTGGCTCAAATGGGTGTGGCCAACAGTTTTCTGAGCCAGTCAGATTTTTACCTGTAATGCCGTGCGGTTAATCTCATGATCGCGTGCGGTGTAATGAATTTAGATATGCCGCGCGATGTAAAAGTGTCCTGTGCGGTGTTTTAGGTTTAGTCCAGGGCTTTCGGGCTTTCTCTGGGCTTTTGGGTTTTTTGATTCATTTGGACTGTGGGAATCCTTCATTCAAGCTCGCCAAGGTACCGTTTCCTTGATTTCATCATCGGGGTGGACAAAGACCATTCGAGGTTCGGATTGGGGTGTCTACAGTAGTCCCTCTTTAACGTAACTTTGGTACCATTGGTTGGTACGAGTGACGCTTAAAGAATAGGCATCCCAATCCGTCGCCCTAAAGTCTTTGAACGGAGACAAAGCGTACGAAAATCGAAATGCAAGTAAATGATAAGGGTGGTCGTGATCCGCACCCAAGATTGTATAATCTTGGGGGCTTTTAGCTTATTATTTGTAGCGTTTCGTTCCCTTTTATCCCTTTTTATCTCATTTTGCGTGTAAGGTTTCGTTTTGATAGTTTCAGGTTGAACGTGGTAATTCCGGTGCTTTTGAACGTCAAGGATTCCTCTTGGAAGAATTCCAGCATAAGGAGGCCACGTGGCATTGCCCCGTCAAGTCTTGTTGGGTGAATTTTGAAGGGCTAAAGAAGCGTCGGGCCGTTTGGATCAAGCGAAGCAAAAATCAGATTTCTGCCAGCCATGAACCGGTACGGGTAAATGTGTGTACCGGTTCATGGGCCCCAGATGTTGAAGTTTGGAAGATTTTTCAAGGCCATGAACCGGTACGGGTAAAAGTGTGTACCGGTTCATGTTGTGATTTTTCTGCCCGAATTTGCTACTTTTTCACTTTTTGCTTTTGGGATATTTTGGCTCCCTCTCTACTTTTTGGATATTTTGGGATATTTGTGGGAGAGAGAAAGACCACCTTTAAGTCTTTTGACCCTCTCACTCTCTCATAACTCTCTTTGTCTTCTCTCTCTTAATTTCTAGTTTTTTTTGTTTTTCCTCCATTAGAGCAAGCTTCCAAGCTTTTCACCTTCCAAGTTCACTAGTAAGTAATTAGTTTCATTTAATTTCTCGTTTATTAAAGTTGTAGCTACGGTTAAGGTTGTTAATAAAATCAAGTTTATTTTCGAATCCATTGGTTTAAAGTTATGTCTCGTTTTTATGCTTTAATCTATGCTTTAACTATGTGTGAGTAGTTTATTGGCTAAGTCTCGGGATAATCTTTCCCGAGGACTTAGGTTGTTATTTGGTTCTCGAGCCATCGAGCTTTTAAGCATGATTTTCGGAATGGAGCTTTACTTGCATTTTCGGTCTAAACTAGGGGTGTTAACCCCTTGGTAAGGAGCTTAGTCAAGCGGTCTTGACAAGTGACTTACCGAGGCCTAGTGGCCTCCTATGTGTTCGACAAACATTAAAAACAAGTTGGTTCACCTCCGGTAAATCACATCTTTTGTTAAACGTAGTCTTTTAAAGTGAAATCCTCCGGGCGTGAGCACGCGGTCGTGACTCTCGCCTGAGTTATAATCGAGAACCGGTAACCGCTTTTGTCAAGGGTTAGAAGACCCCAAGACTTGCCTCGTTAAGTTAATCTAGCGTTAATCTAGTTTTCGTTTTAGTCTTTCCGTTTAAAGCAAAACCTTAGTTGGCGGTCTTGAACGCCACCATCCTACCATATAAAACCTTCAATCCGAATCAAGCTATATTCGAATTCTCTGTGGGAACGATCCCGGACTTCCGGTTATTATGCTACTGATGACTTAGCCCTACGCTTCGGGTTTCTATCAACCTTATTGGTAGGCAAGGTTCGGAAGTAAGCATTTTTGGCGCCGTTGCCTGGGATTTCTCTTATTTAGCTTATTTGGAGGATCGACAAACCTCTGTAAGTATTCCGTTTGTTTTTACTTTGTGTATTTTGAACTCAATTTAGCGGAAACCTCTAACCGAGCCACCAATTCGACTTGAGGTGTAACGAAGCTAAATTGAGCGTCAATTGCCTTTTACTTGTTTTATCTTATAGCCGTGGTGGTGGCATAACCCCACGAGACTGCTTGTGAACGAGGCGACAGCATAGCCCCTCTAGTCTGGTTAGCTAGCTTTGTGCAGGTTATATGCTTAACGTTTACCGTAGCCCTTTTTCAAACCGGCTACATCGTTCTGCTTCTCCACCAAGGGTCCGTAATATTATTCAGGCATTTTCTCCACCGCGTGAGTTATCTCCACTGTTAAGGCAAATGGATGAACAACCAGCAGCCCGAACATTGCGTGATTACTTGACACCGGAAAGAGGACCTCATGTGTCACCAATCGCCATTCCAAATTGCACCAACGCCAATGCTTTTGCTTTCAAGCTAGAATATCATCGGGTTATACCGGAATTTCGGGGGCGCGAACTTGAGGATCCGTATACTCACATCCGGGAATTCGAGACTATCGTAAGCACCTTTGTGACAACTCCGGGGCAGTTGGATCAAGCGTGGTTGAAGTTGTTTCCGTTTTCACTTAAGGATAAGGCCAAGCAGTGGTTCCATTCGTTGAAGCCTCAGTCTTTGCGTACTTGGAGGGAAGTTCAGGACGTTTTTACACAGAAGTACTTTCCGGTTAGCCGAACCAAGCTCCTCATGGATCAAATTGCGAACTTCAAGCAGAAAGATGGGGAGATTTTCTATAAGTATTGGGAGCGATATAAGGATTTGCTTGCGGCCGTGCCTCACCACAACTATCCTATGTATTTGGTGATCAATTACTTCTATGTGGGATGTAACCAACAAGACAAGCAACTTCTCGACACTATGGGAAGCGGTGATTTTTTGGGGAAGGATCCGGAAGCTGCATGGGAATTCTTGGATGCATTGGCCGAACGAGCTCAAACGTGGGAATTCATCAACCCGGGGGATCAAGCCATGAGAAATCAAGGACCCGGAGGTTCCGGCAAGTTTTCAGTGAGTGAGCATACTATGTTCGAGTTAAAACTAGATGAATTGTCAACTAAGTTGGACAAAATGAAGTTGGATGCGATCCAAGCGAAACCAGTAAAAGAAGTGAAGGAGGTGCGCCAAGTTGAAGAAGTGTGTGTCATTTGCGAGACCGTGGGCCATTCAACGGATAATTGTCCTACTATTCCTGCCCTCCGGCTCCATTATAGTCAACTCCCTCAGGAAGAAGTTTGTGCAGTGAACCAACGGTGGGATCCATACTCGAACACGTATAATCCGGGATTGAGGTCCAATCCGGCTTTCCGTTGGAATAATCAGAGCGAAGCAGGGTCTTCTTCGACTACACAAGCTTCGCCTCCGGTTCAGAATCAAACGTGGCGACAACCTCAGTTTCAGGGCCCACCTCGTTTTCCGACAAGCCAAGGACCGCCAGGATTTATTCCATCAGGCCAATTCCAAGGGCAGAATCAAAATCAGTTTCAGCAACAAGCACCACCGCCTCGGCGATCTTTGGAGGATACAATGAACACTTTCTGTCAAATGCAGATTACTACCAATGAGCAAACCACTCAAGCCATGAACGACATAAGGACTCAAATGGGAAAATTGACAACGGCTATCAGTTTATTGCAACAAGAGAGAGGGAAACTTCCCACTCAACCTTTGCCTAATCCACAAGGACAACACTTGGTTGGTAGCTCTTCGGTGCCTTTCCCCGAGCAAGCCAAAGCCATTATTTCTCTACGAAGTGGGAAGACGGTGGACAATGCTCAAGTGGAGCCGCCGGTGATACCACTATTGGTTCCTATTCCAACACCACCTAAGCCGATAACGCCAATTGGGGAATCTCCCAAGCAAGCTTCTACGGAGGAGGAGAAAGGCAAGGTGAAGGAAAGCGATGTCCCGCCAACCTTTACCGTTCCAGCCCCATTTCCCAATCGGTTCAGAACACCGTCCAAGCCCAATCTCAAATCAGATATTTATGATGTGCTTAAGCAAGTGACGGTCAATCTTCCTTTACTTGATGCCATCAAGCAAATTCCGTCTTATGCCAAGTTTTTGAAGGATCTTTGCACCCACAAGCGTAAGTTGCAAGTGCAAAAGAAGGTTTTCTTGACCGAGCAAGTGAGCTCACTTTTCCAATCGGCCCTTCCGCCCAAGTACAACGATCCGGGGTGTCCGACTATATCCATCACTATCGGGGGGAAAGTTGTGGAGAAGGCGCTTCTTGATTTGGACGCAAGTGTCAATTTATTGCCCTATTCAGTGTATGAGCAACTCGGTTTGGGAGAAATGAAGCCTACGAGGGTGACTTTGCAATTGGCGGATCGGAGTATCCGCGTTCCAAAGGGGGTGGTTGAAAACGTTCTTGTTCAAGTTGATCAATTCGTTTATCCAGTTGATTTTGTGGTTCTTGATACCTGTCCAGTGCCGGCAGCTTAGTCTTCTATTCCAATTATTCTAGGCCGACCTTTCTTAGCAACATCCGATGCTGTGATTCATTGCCGGGACGGCCGGCTTAATATGAGTTTTGGGAATATGAAGATGCAAGTCAACATGTTCCATATCGGAAGTCAAATGGGAGATGACGAGGATGTATGTGGGGTTAGCTTTATTGATTCGCTTGTCCAAGATCATGTCGACGAATTCATTTGCACGGATGAGTTGGAGTTAGCACTTACTTCCGCCGAGGCCGATTTTCTTGATGCTCCCGAGGTTGCTTACTTATGTTCTTTGCTAGATGAGGAGGATGTTTGTGGTATTAACCCGTGGGTTCCAAAATTCGAGGAGTTGCCTCCTATTGAAAAGCAAGCCGTTCCATCGTGTGTGGAGTCGCCAACGCTCGAGCTTAAGCCGTTACCAGATAAACTTAAGTACGCCTATCTTGGCGATTGCCAAACATATCCGGTGGTGATTTCCTCTTCTCTAAGCGAACCTCAAGAGTTGGAATTGCTTGTTTTGCTACGGAAGCATTCCAAGGCTATCGGGTGGTCCATTGCTGACATTAAGGGGATTGATGCTTCTCTTTGCTCCCACCGTATTTATATGGAAGATGATATCAAACCATCCCGCCAGCCTCAAAGGCGTTTGAATCCAATCATGAAGGATGTCGTTCGAACGGGAGTTCTTAAGTTATTGGACGTTGGAATTATCTATCCAATCGCGGATTCCAAATGGGTGAGCCCGATTCAAGTGGTGCCGAAGAAGTCCGGGGTAACAGTGGTGCGAAACGACAAGGATGAGCTTATCCCAACTCGAGTGCAGACCGGTTGGAGAGTGTGCATTGACTATCGGAAATTGAATGCAAGCACGAGGAAGGATCACTTTCCTCTTCCCTTTATTGATCAGATTTTGGAAAGGGTGGCCGGTCATGAGTTCTATTGCTTCCTAGACGGGTATTCCGGGTACAACCAAATAGAGGTAGCATTGGAGGATCAGGAAAAAACCACATTCACGTGCCCATTTGGGACCTTTGCGTATCGTCGTATGCCGTTCGGGCTTTGCAACGCCCCCGGTACCTTCTCGAGGTGCATTATGGGTTTGTTTAGTGACATGGTGGAAAAGATCATGGAAGTGTTTATGGACGATTTCTCAGTTTTTGGGGACTCTTTTGGGGCGTGCCTTACCAACTTGGGACTTGTGCTAGCTCGGTGTGAGGAGAAGAACCTAGTTTTGAATTGGGAGAAGTGCCACTTCATGGTGACCGAAGGTATCGTTCTGGGCCATATTGTTTACTCGAAGGGAATTGAAGTTGACCGGGCGAAGATTGATCTAATCGGCAACCTCCCAACGCCGAAGTGTTTAAAGGATGTGCGGTCTTTCTTAGGGCATGCCGGATTCTATAGGCGGTTTATCAAAGATTTCAGCTCTATTGCCCGGCCGTTGTGTCATTTGCTTGCTAAAGATGTGCCTTTTGAGTGGCCTCCGGCTTGTGAAGCCGCCTTTGCTAAGTTAAAGGCTAGTCTCACCTCCCCGCCTATTGTACGGACGCCGGATTGGGATTTGCCTTTCGAGCTTATGTGCGATGCCAGTGACTATGCTGTCGGGGCCGTTTTGGGTCAACGCCAGGGGAAGGAGCCATATGTGATTTATTATGCGAGCAAGACGTTGAACGAAGCTCAAATGAATTATTCTACGACCGAGAAAGAGTTGTTGGCGGTAGTCTTTGCTTTAGACAAGTTTCGGTCTTATTTGGTGGGTGCTCCGATTACGGTTTATACCGACCATTCGGCGCTCAAGTATCTTTTTACTAAGCAGGATGCCAAGGCACGTTTGATTCGGTGGATCCTACTTCTACAAGAGTTCGATATTACAATTAAGGATAAAAAGGGTGTTGAAAATGTGGTGGCCGATCACTTGTCCCGTTTGGAGTTTGACGATCATACGGCTCACATTCCGATCGGTGATTCGTTTCCCGACGAGCAATTGTTTGCAATCTCCTCGGCTCCGTGGTATGCTGATATTGTGAACTACTTGGTTACTGGGTTGATGCCGGCTCAATGGAATGTTCAAGAGAAGCGCCGGTTCTTGGCGGAAGTGAAACGTTTCTCCTTTGACGACCCATATCTCTTTACGTATTGTGCCGATCAATTGGTTTGACGTTGTGTGCCCGATTCCGATCAACAAAGTGTGATTGAATTTTGTCATTCAGAGGCTTGTGGGGGTCATTTCTCGTTCCGGAAAACCGCGGCGAAGATTTTGCAGTGTGGGCTTTACTGGCCGACTTTGTTTAAGGATACTTTTGCCTTTTGTCGGGGTTGTGCTCGGTGTCAACTGTTGGGGTGCGTAACGCAACGGAATGAAATGCCGCTCTCGCCTATATTGATTATTGAGGTTTTTGACTGCTGGGGTATCGATTTCATGGGGCCTTTTCCTACGTCTTTCGGATACCTTTACATCTTGTTGGCGGTTGATTACGTGAGCAAATGGGTCGAAGCCATTCCCACTCGTACCAACGATGCGGCGGTTGTAGTTGAATTTCTGCGGAGTATATTTTGGCACGGTTTGGGATGCCAAGGGCTATTATCAGTGATCAAGGGTCCCACTTTTGTAACCGGTCGTTCGCTGCTTTGATGAAGAAGTACTCTATTGTGCACAAGGTTTCCGTGGCGTACCATCCTCAAACCAACGGCCAAGCGGAGTTGGCGAATCGAGAGATCAAGAACATCTTGGAGAAGAGGGTTAACCCTACCTGCAAGGATTGGTCAACTTGTTTGGTCGATGCTTTGTGGGCTTACCGTACTGCGTACAAGACTATATTGAGAATGTCTCCGTATCAACTCGTCTACGGGAAAGCATGCCATTTGCCGGTGGAGCTCGAGCATAAAGCGTTTTGGGCTATCAAGAAGCTCAATTTCAATATGGCCAAAGCCGGTGCTCGCCGCAAGCTCCAATTGACCGAAGTAGAGGAAATGAGGTACAATGCTTACGATTATTCTAGTGCTTACAAATCTAAAATCAAAGCCAAGCATGATAAGAACATTGTGTTTAAAAACTTTGTGCCCGGTCAAAAGGTGTTGTTGTATAATTCATGGTTGCATCTCCATCCTGGTAAATTAAGGTCCCGTTGGGCCGGCCCTTATGTGATACGAACTGTTTTCCCTCATGGGGCAATTGAAATTGAAAGCATGCAAAATGGTTCTACTTTTAAAGTTAATGGCCAGAGGCTTAAGCCTTTTCTTGGTGGTTTTGAAGTTGGTGAACCTGACGAGGATTTGGCCGATCCAGTTTACGCGGATGGCCCGTCAGTTTAGTTTGTGTGACTTAAATTTGCACGGGGAGCGAAAGCGTAACCGCTGAACTTAATTGTTTGTCGGACCCAGCCCTCGGACTTAATTGTAGGGGGTACCCTCCATTGACTTGGGTATATGTAGCTTCGCACGCCGCTACTAAAATAAGGATCGTGTGCCCAGCTCCAGTTCGAAGGGCAATTCTTTTTAATATCAGTGACATAGGGCTTTCATTAGCTCTTCTGATAGGAGTAATTCACCGTGCACCACTCACGTCTTCCAGATTAGCCCCATCAGGGGCGGTATAGATTATAGGTTAGGCCTTGGTATTCCCGTGCTCCATAACCGCACTTGGCTCTATCTTGTGCCTGCCTAGTTACGATCTTAGGGGACGCTGGACTTAATTGTTTGGCAGAGTCCAGCGGTGACTTGGACGCTCCGAGCTCTGGTATTAACTCATGCATGTTTGTACATTTGTATATATTGTATATAGTTCTTTTCTTGTTTTGTTTGTTTTCTATG
The DNA here is from genome assembly GCA_018127125.1 of Rhododendron griersonianum. Lineage (NCBI taxonomy): Eukaryota > Viridiplantae > Streptophyta > Magnoliopsida > Ericales > Ericaceae > Rhododendron > Rhododendron griersonianum. The sequence continues at coordinate 20,914,748 of CM030797.1, forward strand.
TTTCGGGATTTTATCACTAAGAGATTTCACCAATGCATCATTGCATCGGGCTTTTATTAGCCCTTCCTTGTGGTAGTTTGCCGTTAATGATTCGTGCTCTCCGAGATTGTCCCTATCGGTGGCAGCTTAAGTCTTTGGGTGAGTTTTTCTTTTGTCTTTTGTCTCACTTTGTTTTGACCAAGGGAACGCTGGGCTTCATTGCTTGGCGAGGTCCAGCGGTTAATTTTACCACGGGCATGATGTAACATACTTGACGGTCTAGTATAGCCACCCGAGTTTTATCTCTTCGGTGAGACTCGGGAAGAAAAGTATGATTTGTAAGATTGCGTGAAAATTGGGTGGTGTTCTTTGTTGTTTTTCTGTATATATATTTGTTGGCGCCCGGATAACACGAGCCGGGCGGTTCTAATGTCATTTGCCTGCTGGTAGGTCCTTCGTACAATTCCGCTTCTGCAGGGTTAACATGCTACCACACCAGCCTTGGTGGTTTGGGTCTACCGTCGGAGTGATTGAGGCATTCAGGAGCCCTAAGCATGGGTGCGATTACGTGTCGCGGTTGTTAGTCTGAAAAGCTTTGACCATGGCCCTGTGTGACTAGCTGGTGGTTCCGGCCGAAGGAGTGAAGCCCTGGAAGCACATAACTCCGGATTGAAGTGGGCAATGGCACAAATCCTCCAACTTGGTCGAGGTATAAGGGGGTTGACATTCCCCCGTGGGTAACATCTTTTCTCCCTTTCCCTCTCAATACTGTTGTTCTCCATGCTATGAGGGCATAGCATATCTTAAGTTGGGGGGAGGGATATATCTGTGATATATTTGTTTTTTTCTTCTTGTTTTCTGTATATATTTTTCGTTTTTAGGTTAGTAACCCTTCCGTTATTACAAATTTAGTGGATTAAAACAACTTGGCACATGCTTTGTGTTTCTTAATTGGCAAGAGTTCGTGGTACTTTTTTCGAATAGTGTGTCCATTTCAACTCATTGGCATGTTAAGAATGAGCAATTAGGCGTTAAGTATGTTTTGAGCAAGTTTTACCCATATCCCGTTCTATTTCTTAATTCGTTCGTAGTTTAGGTTATTCATCTTATGTCATGCCTAAGTGTGCTTAATTTCATTGTTGAATCATTTTGGAATCTATGACGTACTTAGGATGTGATACAAGGCATTATTTGTTTGATTAAACCACAAAGTGTCCCCTTGTCCTTTCTCGTATCCTAGTCCGTGTCCTACCGTTTATTCCATAAGCTTAGGGAGCCGGAGTATGGAGGGTTGTTTGGAATGGTATTCTATTGATCTGAGGTGCTCGGGGGATGTTTGGAAGGAGTTGGGAATCATCGGGGGTCAAATTGAAGAAGTGTGAAAATTTTCAGTTTTAGCAGGCATGAACCTGTACGCTTATAAGTGTTAACCGGTTCATGCTCGTCAGAACTTTCAAGAATTCAGAAAATCTGGGCCATGAACCGGTACGGGTAAATGTGCGTACCGGTTCATGGGCACCAGATTTTAAATTTTTTGGGGGCCTCTTCTTTCTCTCCTACTCCACTATATAACCACCCAAACCCACCTTTTCACATCCCCACGACCCAAAAAGTACCCTAACCGTTTTTCTTCTTTTTCTCTCTCAAAACCTCACCAAATCAACCCAAATCACCCTCAAACCTTCATCAATCTTCACCATTTCATGGATTCTTGAAGATTCAAGGGGGAAATCAAAGGTTCTCAAGGTTTCAAGCTTGGGTTTTCTCTCTCTCTATCCGAAATTGGTTCAAAGACAAGGTATTCCGAAAATTTCCTTTTTCCCATGAACTCCTTGGTTATTCATTGAATTAAACCACCAAAGTGAAGGGTTTTCAAGTTTTATTAGGAGTTCTTGGCAAGTTTTGAACCCTAGATCCCCAAAATCAAAGGGGATCCGAAATTTCTCTTACCTGGACCCCTAAAATCCGAAATTTTTCCTTGAGCCCTGTTCTTGAGGGCTTGTTATTGCATTGTAGTTCGGACACCGGATTGGGGTTTTTGTTGTTGCATCTGTTAGTTTTGGGTTGTGCTAGTGGGATTTGAATTGCCTGCAGGTGGTTGTGAATTGTAGTAGGGGGAGTGCTCTATTTTGCTCTGTTTTCCTCTGTTTTGGGAAGAGTTGATTTTGAAATGGGGAGAACTAAAAAGGTTTTAGGAGATGCAATGAAATCGACTGATGCAACCGGCAAAACCTTTTATTCCAAACGAGCGGACCCGGAGAAGCAGGCCGAGCGGGCCGATGCGCAAGAGGAGGAAAATAGGAAGAGAAAGAGAGAGAAAAAAGATGAGGCTAGGAAGAAATGGGAGAAGGAATTAAGGGGTCGGAACTACATTTGCGAGCGCCAGGTGGATCGTGTTAAGATTGGGAATCATCCTATCATCGAGATCATTAATCAATAGGGTTTGCGGTTTTTCTTTAAACCGATTCAAGGATACAAGCCTAAGATAGTCTTCGATTTTTATTTGAATATGGAGATAGATGAGAAGGATGAGAAAATTACCTCCCAAATGGGGAAGAAGTCCGTACTCATAACCCCTATTGTCATTGCCAAGTACTTGGACGACTATCAGCGACCCCGTTTTGGTACTACTACTTACCCCACCTTAAGTTGGTCTAAACCTGAGGAAGAAATCCGAAATGCCCTGACTGATAAACCACTGAAAGCTGATCGTTTTGTCAATGGGAAGTTGTTTGAAAAATACCGGGTGATTAATAAGGTAGTTCATTACAACCTATGTCCCCACGGTTCAGAGAAGAAACCGCGGAAGGAGGATGCGGAGGTGCTATTTGTTTTTGGGTCAAATGATGAGGTTGTTGACTGGGCTTTGATGATCTGGAAGTCAATGGTGACGTTTAGGAAGCGAGCGGGCCCGTACAAGCCTAATTTCCCTTTCCCGGCCATGGTGACGGCCCTTTGTGGAGCTCAGGGAGTTATGTCTCCGGAAAGACTCTTTCCTGGAACGCCCGGTCCGATTACGGGTGGTTCTGTCGAGAAAAGTAAGGCTTTGTCTCAGCCACAGTTGCCCGATACTTATGGTTTTCCTGAGCCTGCTGCTAGGACTCAGACGGGGAGGATCGAGGAGTATGTGCGGGGCATGGCGACCCAGATTCAGACTTTGCAGGCACGGCAACTGAGGCAAGAGACGCAAATGCGTCGGACGAGGAGGGATCTTTCAGTTGTTAAGAAGGTAGCGTTGTGGATTGCGGCTAGGTGTGGTAAAGAGGGTGACGTTTATGTACCCGATGAGGCGGATTTGAGAGAATCTACCCCGAGGAATCAGGTGGTGTGACTGGAGCGGGTACTAGCGGAGGTGGTGAGTCAAGTGCGAGACGTAAAAGGAAGGAGCACGTTATTGGGGACGATGATGATGATGATGATGAGGATGAGAGTGATGGCTAGTGTCGGTGGTTTTAGTTTTAGAAAATCCCTCAACTTGGTCGGGGTGCGTGGTGGTTGACAGTTCACCTTTTTCTTTCCTGTTTTCAGCTTTTGTAGTTGTTTGTACATATTTTTGGGAGTTTTTGTCAGGGCCGGCATGTGGCCTTTTGACTTGGTAGTCTAATGTTGGTGGCGGCCAAAGGGTAGATAACCAAGCTCGTATATGGTCGCCACCTATTTCGTTAACCGTTCTTTTGTTAACCAAGGTCATTATAAGCCATGAAGTCCTTAGTTGATCTTTCGTACGTCTTGATTCCGGTTTGATTCAATTCTTGTATGTTAGCATGTTTAGTTTGTGGCATATTTTCTTTTTGGTTAATGTTTGGTACTCCCTCCGTCCCTTTTTAAATGTCCTGCTTCGTAACTCCAACTTATTAAAAAGACATCATCATTATACCTTTCATATCAACTTTTTCCTCCACTTTCCCTACTTACCCATCATCATTACACTTTTACTCACTAACTTTTTAAAATGGAATCTACTTTTAGGGACAAAATAGACAATTCACCAACTTTTACCCACTAACTTTACAAAATGGACACTTATTAAGGGACATCCCAAAATGGAATACTGGACTGTAATAAAGGGACGAAGGGAGTATATAATTTAGTTTTCTTTCAATCGGTGCTTTCCACATATAAGGCTTGTTATTTTTGTTCATCGAGCCTAACTTCGAGCACCTCTTTGTGGGATATGGCTACTTCTGCGTAAGTCAATTGGTCGTGTCGTATCCTCTTTTTGAGCTTGGATACGCACGTTGGATGCTTGTTATTTACGTACTTAGTGTTTAGTTGCTCATTTAATAACATGCTGCAAGCTGTTGTGGACTTAAATGGTTGATTTTTGAACTCTTGCAAACTAGGTTTGTTCGAGCATGTGCCGTAGTTGTTTTTCCGAAAGGATTACTTAGTTTTCTTTTCGGTAGTTGTTTTTGGTTGCTAGGGGCTAGCAACGCTTAAGTTGGGGGGCGTGATCCGCACCCAAGATTGTATAATCTTGGGGGCTTTTAGCTTATTATTTGTAGCGTTTCGTTCCCTTTTATCCCTTTTTATCTCATTTTGCGTGTAAGGTTTCGTTTTGATAGTTTCAGGTTGAACGTGGTAATTCCGGTGCTTTTGAACGTCAAGGATTCCTCTTGGAAGAATTCCAGCATAAGGAGGCCACGTGGCATTGCCCCGTCAAGTCTTGTCGGGTGAATTTTGAAGGGCTAAGGAAGCGTCGGGCCGTTGTCTGGCCGTTTGGATCAAGCGAAGCAAAAATCAAATTTCTGCCAGCCATGAACCGGTACGGGTAAATGTGTGTACCGGTTCATGGGCCCCAGATGTTGAAGTTTGGAAGATTTTTCAAGGCCATGAACCGGTACGGGTAAAAGTGTGTACCGGTTCATGCTGTGATTTTTCTGCCCGAATTTGCTACTTTTTCACTTTTTGCTTTTGGGATATTTTGGCTCCCTCTCTACTTTTTGGATATTTTGGGATATTTGTGGGAGAGAGAAAGACCACCTTTAAGTCTTTTGAGTCTCTCACTCTCTCATAACTCTCTTTGTCTTCTCTCTCTTAATTTCTAGTTTTTTTTTTGTTCTTCCTCCATTAGAGCAACCTTCCAAGCTTTTCACTTTCCAAGTTCACTAGTAAGTAATTAGTTTCGTTTAATTTCTCGTTTATTAAAGTTGTAGCTACGGTTAAGGTTGTTAATAAAATCAAGTTTATTTTCGAATCCATTGGTTTAAAGTTATGTCTCGTTTTTATGCTTTAATCTATGCTTTAACTATGTGTGAGTAGTTTATTGGCTAAGTCTCGGGATAATCTTTCCCGAGGACTTAGGTTGTTATTTGGTTCTCGAGCCATCGAGCTTTTAAGCATGATTTCCGGAATAGAGCTTTACTTGCATTTTCGGTCTAAACTAGGGGTGTTAACCCCTTGGTAAGGAGCTTAGTCAAGCGGTCTTGACAAGTGACTTACCGAGGCCTAGTGGCCTCCTATGTGTTCGACAAACATTAAAAACAAGTTGGTTCGCCTCCGGTAAATCACATCTTTTGTTAAACGTAGTCTTTTAAAGTGAAATCCTCCGGGCGTGAGCACGCGGTCGTGACTCTCGCCTGAGTTATAATCGAGAACCGGTAACGGCTTTTGTCAAGGGTTAGAAGACCCCGAGACTTGCCTCGTTAAGTTAATCAAGCGTTAATCTAGTTTTCGTTTTAGTCTTTCTGTTTAAAGCAAAACCTTAGTTGGCGGTCTTGAACGCCACCATCCTACCATATAAAACCTTCAATCCGAATCAAGCTATATTCGAATTCTCTGTGGGAACGATCCCGGACTTCCGGTTATTATGCTACTGATGACTTAGCCCTACGCTTCGGGTTTCTATCAACCTTATTGGAAGGCAAGGTTCGGAAGTAAGCAGGTCGCGCTCGTGGAGCTTCCTACGTACCCCATTTGCAGGGATCAGACCAACGTAGTTTAATCGGGACAATGCAAGCAAAACGAGTCCCGGAGGACAACTAGGAAAATCATGCCATAAACTTGTGAGGATTGAGTGCTAATGGTGGTAGAGTGTCGTGACAAATTTGAGACAAGCCTCCGGGAGGCGAAAAATTTGGAACGAGCCTTCGGGAGGCGAAAAATTTGAGACGAGATTGGAAATTTTTTTGGTAATGTCTGGGATGAAAAATGACACCGAGTCCTGAGGGACGAATACTGCGCAAGACGCGAATACGGCGAGTCCTCGGGGGACGAAAAATTCCACGAGTCCCGGGGGACAAAATTAAGAAATCCTTTAATCAAAGCTTAATATTCAAAGAGATTTTGGTTTAAAAACGACTGGGATATTTGATTTCCAAGAAGATTTTGGTGGCTGGGTGATCAATTCCCGAGAAAATTGGATTTAATCCTCTGGAGACAAAATGCCACGCGGTTAGTTATAACGGTGTGCGGTGTTTCTCTTTCCCATGCAGCTTTTCGATTTCCGAGAACAGTTGGCTGGTTTAAAGGTGCCCATTAATGCAGGCGTGCCCTTTCGTCGGCTGAAACCTCTTTTTAAAGGATGTTAGTGCTTCATTCCTTGCGCCATTAAGAAAATTCCCTCAAGTCTCTCTACATTCCTACTTCACAAAACAAGTTGTTTTCAAGACTTCGGCCATGGTGGACAGTGACTTGGCAGCGCGAGTGGCTTCTCTAGAAGTCGAGATGAGTTTCTATCTCGAAGAGATCGAGCAATTGAATGCATAGATTGCGAGGCTCATCTCCACCATTCAGACTCTTTGTCGTGCAGTGTCGAACCTTCAGGATTTCGCTTTCGACCAACTGGATGACAAGCATGATCCAGAGTATGCGCCAGGGCGTGAGTCGGATGAGACTGCGGAGGATTCGGATGGAAATCCGAACGGCTTGGATGACCGCTCTGGCGAGGGGAATGACGTTTCTGGCGGGGGAAGCGACTGAAGACGAGGGACGAAGAAGAAAAAGAAAGGGGCAGTAGGACTACTTTTTCGCTTTCCTTTTGTTTTCTTTCTCTCTTTTTTTTTGAATGAATGTAATGAAGATCTCGAGGGTTACCTCGGGTTTTATGAAATGAAAAGTCCTCTTTCTTACTACTGTCTGTCTGCTTTTCTGTTTGCGAATGGACACAAACGACATTGCCTTGTTCAGAAATCGTTCTATGAATCCAAACTGTCGAAATAGCCCAGAATGCCGTGCGTGGCATGTGAAAGGGCGTGCGTCGTAGAAAATTAGAGAATTTCATGCACTCAAATCATTATGCCATGCGGCGCTTCTGGCTTCGAGACCGGTCCAGATTTAATTCCAGGCGAATCGGTTCGGGGGGTATATACGGGTGAGGCGTATACGATACGCCCCACATCGTTTCGAATTTCCCTCTTCTCTCTCTCGTCTCTCTCTCTCGTCTGCTCTCTCTCCCTCTCTTGGTCATCTCTCTCTCGACTGCTCTCTCTCTCTCATCTCTCGCACATGGATGACATGGATATACCCGGTGGTGATCAACCACCGAGAGTTGATGTTACACCGCCCTTGGTCCCTCCGGAGAGTGACACGGCGGTCGGGGAGGTGCCAGAGACCATGGGGGTCTCGGCTTGGGCGGCCATAGCCGAGGAGGCGACGGCCTCGGCTGCCGAGGTGATCGGCAGCGGTGGTGGTGATGGGGGCAGCGAGGTGGCGGCCGGTTATGGCCAGGGTACAGAGAGTTCGGGTGCAATGGCACGAGGGGGTGAGGAGGAGGCGGCGGGCCAGACGGAGGGTGCAGTCGGTTTGGAGGAAAGGGCCACGGAGGCTCATGGTGGCGGCGGGTTGGATGGAGCGAAGGCGGAGACGGAGGCCTCTCCTGTGAGAAAGCCTCGGGTCGACTTGGGGAAGGACCCCATTGTCGAGGAGGAGCCGGTAGAGGAGCGGGAGACACCGGCTATGTTTGTTGGTAATGGTTAGGGTGCTGGGTCCTCACGGTCTGTAGGATTGGGCGACCACCTGGAGACGACGTCCCTCGACGACCTGGTTGAGACCCTACGGGGAGTGCCCGGGCTGGCCGCGGCCTTACTTGAGGCTCGAGAGAGGGAGCTTCAGGCCGAGCTCGAGGCTGAGGCCACTAGAGGGCCACAGGGTACAGAGGAGTCTGGGGGTGAGACAGTCCCTCGGAGGAGTGTGGTAGACGAGGCGACTGAGGCCTTACGGGGGAGATGAGCTTACGACGAGGCGACCTATGTGCCCTTCCAGAGTGGTTCCTTCTCTCTTTAATGCCTACAGGCCGGAGAGGCCCACGTACGACGAGTCCCTAGTCCTGAGGGATCCGCAGCAGCACCTTTCTGTGTGACGAGACGAGGTATACTTTAAATACTTGTACTTCAATTTCAACGTATGATGCTTTCAATCCATTGCTTTGAATATTATACATGCCTTGAATATTGTGCCTGTTTACTGAATATTGCTAATTCATTGCAACAGGAAATTACGATCTCGTGTTACGGTGGCGCGGCAGATGTGCCGAAGTTCTGGGAGAGGCTCCCTGAGGCGGCGAGGGAGATGGTGAGGCGGGCAGGCTTTGGGGAGTTTGTGAGCGTGCTGACTCAGGCGAGCAACGATCGCTAGGTAGTGAGGGCACTCGCCGAGAGGTGGTGGGACACAACAAACTCGTTCCACTTCTCTTTCGGTGAGATGACAGTGACGCCCTTGGACTTCTCGGCGATCACTGGTCTGAGGGTCGGAGGTAACCCCATCCCTTACGACGCCATAACAGGGAGGAGTGCCGAGTTTCAGCGAGAGATGCTGGGGTGCGTGTTGAGGGGCAGAGAGGGAGGATGCCCAGTACGCGCTGAGGGCAGAGAGGGAGGATGCCCAGTATGCCCAGCTGTTGGGGTTTTGGACGGAGGAGCCCTCGACGGACAGGGTGCAGCTGGAGCAGATGGCGAAGTGCTTCTTGCTGTACATGCTCGGTGCGTCCTTGTTTCCCAACAGACGCAACCGAGTACACCTTTCACTTCTGTTAGCTCTGAGGAATATCGCGGAGATCGCCCGTTTTGACTGGGGTGGTGCAGCTTTGGGGGCGTGCTACGCCTTCATGGGGTCTCTCTCTCGAGGAGCGGGGAAGAGCCTTGGCGGCTACTGGAGGGTCTGTGAGGTATATTTCAAACTTCTCTTATGTTTAATTGACTTTTCATTCATTTCTCGTATATCCTGCACTAACTCTTGACACTTCATTCTGCAGCTTTGGACGTACGAGGTGCTTGATATGTTCCCTCCCGAGACCTCGTGCCCCAATGACGTGATACTCCCTCGAGCTTTGCGTTTGTCAAAGGAGTATCGAGGAGTGAAGAAGGGAAATGGCAATTTGAATGCTTACCGCCTTTACCTGGACGAGCTACGTCCTGACAGGGTATGATTGCGCTTTACATGCTTCCAGCTTTTGATTATTAAGTCCATTTCTGTTAGAACGTTACGCTAATGTTGCACACCCTTGATTACAGGTTTACTGGCGTGTATAGGACCGTTTCGAGTTCCCTTACATGGTCTGAAGGAGGGAGGTGACGAGGGGGAGAGTGCTTCTTGAGTTCCCTTACGGCTGGCAGTGGTACCTGGGTGACCGGTTATCACGTCAGTCGCTGAGGTTGGACGCCTTTCGAGTCCCTGGGCCACTTCCTCCTTTTATGCAGCGGACGAGCCTGTACACCAGAGAGGAGGTTGAGCGGTTTGTGCGGCCAGACCCTGAGCTGGAGTCGCTCTTTCAGGCGGGCGCCGACTATACCGAGTACCAGGCTCGGCACTTGATGCAGAGCTTTGGGATACGCGCTGCTTGGGAAGCGACTCAGCAGGCGCGGGGTGGTAGAGGTGGTAGAGGAAGAAGAGGAGGAAGAGGAAACGGAGGCCGAGGTGATAGTGCGGGCCCGAGCAGGGCCAGTTTGCCCGTGCTTTCCTGGACAGTAGACGTGGTGACTGCCCAGGGGGCCCCTGGTGTAGTGGTGGTGCCACGTCCCACAGCCACAGCTCCGGAGTTCCTTGCTCAGGTATGACATGTCCCCTTTCCTTTTCGTACGTTTGCTATCATCACTGCATGTTCTAATCGGTTTCTCCCATTGTGCAGGCAACTCTGGAGTACATGAAGGAGATGGCGGAGGCCATGATGGGCCTAGAGCAACTGGTGTGGCAATATGCGATGGGCCATCTTCCGGAGGTGCTTTTTCGTGCTGGTGGGACAATGGTAAACCCTCAAACTCTGACTATTTACTTTACTCTTATCGCCTATATCATGATTATGATGCAAATGATGAATGTCATGTTATTGTAGGCTAGAGGAGGGGCTTCACGGGGGCTGCACAGGAAGTCTGTCCGCATGGCAGCGCAACAGGCTTCTTTTGCTAGCTCTCGGGAGGAGCCTCCGTCGAAGAGGGCGCGACATTCGGCGAGGACTGAGGATGAGCCTATCGCCGTCTCCGATGAGACTGAGAAGCCTACGGATGTTGATCTGGAGGACACCTCGGGGAGCACTGTGCCTAGGGCAACAGGCACTCAGGAGGTGGCCAGCTCCCAGGCAGAGGAGGTCTCCGAGGAGGACAACGAGGAGGATGAGGACAAAGATGAGGATGAGAACTGAGCTCCTTCTTTTGTTTTTTACCTTTTTGGTGGAGCCTGGGTGCTTCTTTTTATAGGGTGCCTGTTTACCCTTAGTAGGTAGGATTTTGAGTATCAGGTTTGCACGCCTTCTTTAGCTTATGTACTTCGACTCATGGATGCTTTTGGGATTACATGAAAAAAACTGTTATTTCATTGTTTTATGTCGTTCAATTTCTTTTATTGCTGTGATGTAAGGAAGATTGAGTAACATAAACACCAACCGGAATGCACAATCAGCCATAAACCATTGAATCGGACGTAAGATACTCAACAGGTAACATTCTGAGAGAGAGAGATGTATTAACAAAGAAATAGAAATCAAAGAAGTAACTGGATAAATTTTGAGAATTGACACTATATATAGAAATTTACACGAATACCCTTGCCATTGGATCAAACACGACTATGTACGACAATGGTGACCCTCAAAACATGAGATGTATCTCGAGAATTTGACCTCATGCTTGAAAAAGTAAGGAAACGTTGACATTAAAGGGTGACATTCTCAAATTTCAACTTTGGACTCAAACCAGAACTTGGACTAAGTCACTTTTGACCATTATGACCTGTGTGACTCAATAAAGTGGCTTGAAATGGTTTGAAACGGATTTTGATACTCTGACACGGCTTAAGAAATGGATTTTATTGACTTTTTGTGCCACGACATCGAATTTTGAGAGTTAGCCCAAAGCGAAACACCCCTGAAGTCCCAAATACCCGTTGAAGTGTGTTCTGGGGGTTGGTGATGCCCCAAAGTGCCTTGAATTCATTTCAAACCTCTGCTGTCAAAATATGGAGAAATGCAGACTTACTATGCCGTGCGTAGCTTCATAATGCCGTGCGGGGTTTCATGCAATTCTGTGGCATATCAATGTTATGCCGTGGTATTTCTCCATATTCGGTATACCGTGCGTTGCTTCAATATGCCGTGCGGGACAATTTCCTGACAGTCTGCAGTTTGTTGCTTCCCAAGACAGATTGCACAATGATTGAAGTTTGACCCCTGCAATGGCATTTCTGAGCCAATACATGTCTGCACTGAGTTTTTAGGGTATGACCAAGCCTTTTCCCATACAAGACTCATGGAAAACTTGCATTTTTGGACACCCAAGACTCTTTGAAAGTTGAAGTTATCTCCTCCATCTCTCCTATAAATTCAAGCATTGAACCTCAAACTTTCCTCATCTCTCTTAAATTTTCATCTTTCTAAAACTCTTCCTTCCTCCCAATGGCTCTTTCTCTCACCGGTTCTCTTCGCCCGTGGTTAGTCTCCATGGAAGGTGTCGATTGGCTCAACTTTCGAGCTCATGGCCTCTACTCCATGAGGTACCTTCGCAACATTCGTCTCCGCCCTGAGCTTTTAAGAGCAGCCGTGAGTCTTTAGGATCCGGAGGTGCACGTATTCCGCTTTGGAGGACAAGAGTTTTGTCCCACCATAGAAGAGTTCCGTGCCTATTTTGGCGACTTCGTCTCAGGGGAAGTCATCATTCCCCCTGTGCGTGAGAGCGTCTGCAAGGTCCTGGCTGCATCCCTTGGATTGAATAGCGGCACTGCTCGCTACTTGGTTAACAACGGTCATCTCAATGTAATGCGCCTCATTGAGATGTTCTCTCCTCTTGGCGATCTGGCGGACATGACCTATCAAACTCAGCGCATGACTGCCCTTTGCATGTGCTTACTTGCTGCCTACCTCTTGGTTTCTTCCACCGGTCATGCTAGCTCAGCATTGGCCAACATTGCTGTGCAGATTGAGGCTCGGAAAGATGTGATTCCGATGGTTTTGGTTGAGACATTAATAGGTTTGGACAAGGTTCGCTCTGGAGAGACCGAGACTATTGGGGGTAGTCCTCTCCTCCTACAGGTTGGCTTCTCACTCAGCTCTCATTTTTTGGGCTTTTCTCACGTTCTCGTTTTACCTCAACCCTTGGCTTAGCTTTCTACGTTTTCTAACTTGTTTTCTCTCTTCTTACAGATTTGGCTTTGTGATAAGGTAAATGTGCTGACCCTCCCTCCTGGCAATTTGGTGTATGAGGCTAGGTTGTTGTCTTCATAGTGCTTTGAGTTTGCGGACAGGTGAGCTTCTGAGTGGGTCAATTTCTTCAAGCGAAGGCGGGCTGAGACTATTTCCTGGAGGTGCTCGTGGCTTGACCTCCCGCCTATGACAGTGCACTACATGGGTCCTCAGTGGGTTGTTCTAGCTGGCTTGGAGGATTTTACTTTCTACATCCCCTATCGGATTCAGCGTCAGCTCGGTTTGAGACAAGAGGTTCCTGTGGAGGTCCTGGTGGACGTGGTTCTGCCTCTCTTCCGCCACTCGGTCCTCTGCAACTACCAACGATTCTAGAGGACTCGTGAGGTGACCGATGCTCATCCCTACCCATCTGTGGCAGTACGCGGGAGTTACCGGAAGTGGCTCAGAAGGGACATTGCTGCCAGAGCTGGGGCTCAAAGAAACTGACTCAATCCTACTTCCCTGACCATTGAATAAATCATGGACCCGCTCTTATCATGTTGCACTTCTACTTTCGAAAGTCATGCTCAGCCTTATGTATTAGAAGCAATTATTTTAATAAAGTGAGTTACAGAGGGTCTCCCGCTCTCTGATTCCGCATCTTTGGATTCTTTCAACCTAGATTTTTGTTTGATTGATTGTGACCGGGCCTCGGAGTGAGACTGCCTACGTATCCTTTTGGTGAAGGAATCAGGTCATAACGTAGTTCAAGGATAGGGTTCGCTCTGGTTTTGACACTCTCCTTTTGCGCTCTAACTTTTGCCTAGTACTGCCCTTTCGGGTTTTCGGCCTAGCGAGCTCATTTATTGTATGCCTTAACTTTTGCCTAGGATGCCCTTGCGGGTTTTCCACCTAGCAGGCTTTTGCTCTAATTTTTGCCTGGGACTGCCCGCCCTTGCGGTTTTTAGCCCAACGAGCCTCTCTCAGGGGTAGTAGCGCTTGAGTTGGTCCAGGTTGACCAAGGTTGAGAATTCGTTTCCGTCCAAGTCAATGAGTTGCGTAGCTCCTCCGGATAGGATGGTCTTGATGATGTAAGGCCCAGACCACTTTGGCCGGAACTTTCCCCGTGGATTGTAGACTGGCGCCCGGATTTCCTTTAAAACCATGTCACCTTCTGCCAAATTCCTAGGCTTCACCTTTTTGTTGAACGCACGTGCGATTCTCCTTTGGTACCCTTGAATATGATAAAGAGCCCTCAACCGGCGTTCATCGAACAACATAAGTTCTTTGAATCGGTTGCTTAGCCATTCTGCCTCTTGGACATCACATTCAATCATAGTTCGAAGAGATGGAACCTCTAGCTTAATGGAAAGTACAGCTTCCATACCGTAAACCAAAGAGTATGGAGTTGCCCTTGTTGGTGTACGTACGGACGTGCGATATCCCCATAGTGCCAACGGCAGCTGTTCATGCCAATTTCTCACAGATTGAATGGTCTTTTCTAGAATGGCCTTGATTGTTTTGTTAGCTGCTTCCAGGCCCCATTGGTCTGTGGCCGGTAGGTTGTTGACTTGTGTACTTGGATCTGGAACTCATCTAAGACTTCTCTGGCTTTCCCCTTGAAATGAACTCCGTTGTCAGACACGAAAGCCTGAGGGAATACCGATAGATGACGTTTTGCTTGATGAAGTGCGCGACTTGAACTGTAGTCAGGGTAGCATATGAGGCGGCTTCCACTCATTTTGTGAAATAATTCACAGCCACTAGGATGAATTTATGGCCATTGGAAGCTGCTGGCACAATTCTTCCGATGACGTCAATCCCCCATGTTGAGAAAGGCCATGGTGAGGTCATTTGCTGTAGTTCATGCGGTGGAACATGCGTGAGGTTGGCGTGAATCTGGCATTTATGACATCGTCGTACGTACTCCACGCATTCCGTATCCATGGTGGACCAAAAGTATCCCTGCCTCAAAATCTTCTTGGCGAGCATCATGTCGTTCATGTGAGGACCGCACACGCCTTCGTGAATCTCCTCCATTACATTTTTCGCTTCCGCACCATGGATACATAACTTATGCATACCACAGTGTGACCTTCGATACAGATTTCCTCCGCAGATGATATATTGAGCTGCCATCCTTTGGAGAGCGATTCTGTCTTTTTTACTGGCCTCAGCGGGATACTCCCCCCTTTCCATGGATCTCCAAATGTCATAAAACCAAGGGTGACCATCATCGAGCTCGTCAACGACCATGACATGCTGGTATACTGGTGCATCTCTTTGCTCGATCACAATTGGTCTTAACTTTACACCGACAGGGATTTCAACCATGGACGCCAGTGTTGCCAGAGCGTCTGCAAATTGATTCCTAAGTCTCGGGACATGAGTAAATGTTACTCTGCTGAAATGGGGAATGAGATCTTCGAGGTCCTGGTGATATGGTTTTAATTTCTCTTCTTTGACCTTCTAGTCCCCATTTGCTTGGGAGACAACCAGGTTTGAATCTCCTACAACCTCCAATTTTTCTATGCCAATCTCGATGGCTGCTTCCATGCCTACAATACAAGCTTCGTATTCTGCCTGATTGTTAGTGATTTCAAAGTTAAGCTTGAATGCAAGCGGGATGTGCGATCCATCAAGTGAAATTAATAGCACACCGATCCCAAACCCTTTTTGGTTAGCTGCTCCGTCGAAGTACAACTGCCAAAATCTTCGGCCATGGTCATTACGTCTTCGTCAGGAAACTTGAATTCGGCATCTTCGTTTCCCTCAACTGGACAATCGGCCAAGAATTCAGCGACAGCTCTTCCCTTTACTGACTTCCTGGTGACATATTTTAATTCGAATTTTGCCAACATTAACAGCCATCGCGCCATCATCCCTGTGAGCGCTGGTTTCTCAAACAGGTATTTTAGGGGATCCATTCGAGATATCAGCCTTACTGGGTAGGCTAGCATATAATGTCTCAACTTTCTGGAAGCCCAAACGAGTACCCAGCATGTCTTTTTGCTAAGGTAGTAAACAGCCCTTTCAACCCCATCATCTCCTTCTTGTGCCAACATACACCCCATTGAAGACAGAGTGATCGACAGGTATATGATCAAAGGTTTTCCTGCTACGGGCGGCATCAGTACTGGCGAATTCTGCAGATAGGCTTTGATAGCTTCAAAAGCTTGTTAGCATCGCGCCATCCTCCCTGTGAGCGCTGGTTTCTCAAACAAGTACTTTAGGGGATCCATTTGAAATATCAGCCTTACTGGGTAGGCTAGCATATAATGTCTCAACTTTCTGGAAGCCCAAACGAGTGCCCAGCATGTCTTTTTGCTAAGGTAGTAAACAGCCTTTTCAATCCCATCATCTCCTTCCTATGCCAACATACACCCCATTGAAGACGGAGTGACCGACAGGTATAGGATCAAAGGTTTTCCTGCTACGGGCGGCATCAGTACTGACGAATTCTGCAGATAGGCTTTGATAGCTTCAAAAGCTTGTTAGCATCTGTCGTCCCATACAAACGGTATTCCCTTCTTGAGTAGGCGGAATATGGGTTCACATGTTGAAGTCAGTTTTGCAATGAATCTACTGATAAACTGTACTTTGCCAAGAAAACTCCTTACATCTTTTTCTGACCGCGGTGGTTCCATTTCCAAAATGGCCTTGATTTTTGATGGATCGACTTCAATGCCACGAGTGGTAATCATGAACCCAAGCATTTTCCCCGCAGTGACCCCAAACGTGCATTTAGCCGGATTAAGGCGCATCCGGTATTTCCTGATTCTTTCGAAGAACTTTCTGAGCGCGGGTAAATGCCCTTCTCGCTCTTTCGCCTTAACGATCATATCATCGTAGTTTGTTTTACGTTCCAAATTGGTAAAATTGTTAAAACCATTAACGAAACTAATGGAAAAATATGATTAAAAAATTAAGTGCTCCAATTTTCAATCCGGTTGAACCGGTGTGAAGATCTTATTTTTTTGATCATTTTATCCTAAATGGTCGTAATGAATTTTTGGCTCTAAAACCTTTCAACGAGCACCCGAAGACTCCTTATTTAGTTTCAAAGCTCTCTTAGGGTGCTCATTGAAAGACCTTAGAGCCAAAAATCCATTATGACCATTTAACATAAAATGATCAGAAAAATAAGATATTCGCACCGGTTCAAACGGATTAAAAATTGGAACACTTATTTTTTTTACACCGTTTATATATTAAAAAATTAAGTGTTCCAATTTTTAATCTGTTTGACTAGTGCGAATATCTTATTTTTTTGATCATTTTATCTTAAATGGTCATAATGGATTTTTGGTTCTAAGACCTTTCAATGAGCACCCTAAGAGTGCCCTGAAACTAAATAAGGAGTTTTCGGGTGCTCGTTGAAAGGCCTTAGAGCCAAAAATTTATGACGACCATTTAAGATAAAATGATCAAAAAAATAAAATCTTTGCACCGGTTCAACCGGATTGAAAATTGGAGCATTTAATTTTTTAATCATATTTTTCCGTTAGTTTCGTTAACGGTGTTAACGATTTTACCAATTTGGAGTGTAAAACAAACTACAGGGACGAAATTGGAGCACTTTGAAACTAGAGGGATAAAAGTGAGACAACCGTAAAACTACAGGGACGACTACGAAAATTTGCCCAATTTGATGACTATCGTACTAAATAGATGCCCTCCATGCATCAAATTCTCAAAAAATGTTCAATGATTACGTTTTGGAGCATTGACACGTAATGCTCGAATACATTTCTCCGCGACACCTCCTTGTGGAATCAAATTTTAAAGAGTGCTGGTATATAGCACAACTAATCTTTACCGTATTCTGCTACCGGGTGACGTGGCCATAAATCGTGGTTGCCCATTTGGCATTTACGAGCGTGGCTGGCTATTTGGTACTATAGGTTTTGTCTAGAGACGAAAACGTTCTAAAACGAACGAGTCATGCATGAAAAACTCCATCTGTAAGACCTTGGGACCTGGCTCGGTGGTCTCTTCCCTTGGGTTAGAGTCCCAAGGGTGAGGTTGGGGGTTCGAGCTGCATGATGGAGCAGCGGTCGACCCCTTGTAATTTAACTCACTAACAACTAACATTCTATCGTGTAGCAAAAAAAATTAAAAAAAAAAAAAACTCCATCTGACATGACCAGGATTCTTTGGGCTCTCTCTCTACACGTTCCGTCACGAAACAAACAACAATGAACACAGTCAGGAAGTTCCTTCAATCCCACTAATAGATTAACTCATTAAGCATATGGATTATTTTGATCCTAATCAAAGAGGTTAGACGTCGTAAAAGATTGAACCAGTAATTTGCAAACGGTGTGAAATTTTAATCAGTTCGATGGTAACGATGTATAATGGCCTAGATGCCAGATTTTATACAGTATATAAAACCAAATGAACTTCAAACTCGTTTTTGTTTACCAAAAATCGCAATCTCGGCCTCTTGATTTAGAAGTTCATACAGTTTAATTTTCGCCTTAGAGGCCACAAATTTGAAGAGAATCCAGAGGAGAGGGAGGGTGGGATGATTGGGATTCTTTCTCCACTGTGATATGAATTTTGGAGATGAAATCGTTGATATGAAAGTATGAAACCATAAGGGGAGAGGACTGTTCTTTGAAGATAATAGAAGTTAGAGGGGCATAATTAGTTAGTTAAGTGTGTTAAGTCTCTGTTAAGTTTAGTTAGTTAAGTCTCTGTTAAGTTCATTAGAGAAATAGACGTGGAAATTAGTTGTTGACAGGTCATCTTGCCACATCAGCCGGTATGTGAATTAATCCGGTCAAAACTTCCGTGCTCAAAAGCATTTCATTGTCAAACCCTACATAAATATGTTACGATAAGAGAGTGTTACGACAAGGTACTCCAAGAAAATTGAATAGTTACAGTGGAATATGTAACGCTACATAAATATATATGTTGTGAAGTTGTTGTATCGATCCCACACTGCAAACAGTCGAATTAACATAACTGTCACCATCGATCATCATATATAATATATATATCCGTTCGGAAAAGTATGTGAAGTAGACTAACCAGGGAGGGGGAAAAAAGAGAATACACTACTACATTGGTAGGACTGACAAAGGAAAAGTTAAAGAAGCCAAATATAAAATTAAAGTGATTCAAACAACATAGGAATTGCCTCATTTTTTCACTACATCTATCAAAGATGGACGCCATGCTTTTTCCCAAACCAGAAGAAGCAAAGAATATCCACAGCGTCACAGATCATACGAACGTGTATCGTGTGGGGCTCACATGTTTTAATCATCGGGTGAAGTCATGGACGAGACCAGGCCTGTCCGCGACATTGAGGCGCCAAGAGAGGAATGGATTGATGCCGGAATCGGAATCGACGCCACCGCCATCGATGAACCGGAATTCGTTGCCTGCGGCCGTAGCCGGAGAGAAGCAAGGGACTTTCTGGGACTGGGAGTACTGGGGGACCCATGAATTGTTGTTTATCATGTGCTGCTGAGGCTCCATTAGCCCTGATGCAGCACCAGCCACCCCGCCGCCATTGGGGCCGGATGCCGTTGCTCTCCTCTCTTCTTTCTTGAATCGGATTCCACATGCATTGCAAAGTGACTGCATTTTATTATGTAATAAACCATGTTAGCTTCCAAAGAATTTAAACATATCTACGAATTATATAAATAATGTCGTAAAGACCTTGAGAAAAATACTTATATATATATATGGGGCCGGTTTCGGCAGGGCTGGCTCATCTATTTTGGAGGCTCAAAGCGAATTTCCTATATTGTGCCCCTTACATATCCATGAATTTTTTTATAAAACGAAAAAAGTACAAAAAATAACAACAACAAAAAAAATCAAACTAAAAGGATCCAATTATGACAATATAAATGTAAAAATATATTATTACAAGAGTTTTTGAAGAAAATAGGATACAATTGTGTTTTTATTTAAAAACATTCTAATATTAATATAGAAATTACATTACAGTAGGGCCTCAAATTTGGATCAAAATTTGGGGGCCGAAAGCGACCGCTTCCCCGACTTACCTCATGAGCCGGCCTTGGGTTTCGGGGACACAAATTTAAACACAGATTTTGACACAAGTTTTTTGTATGACCCATTTTGGAATCCCACGCAAATGATCGAAGCCGTTCAATTCCATTTTCATAATGTATGTATTCTAAATTTATAGACAAATAAAATGCAATGCGAGTGGCAAAACTACGAGAAAATGTAGGGACTATATATATTCACCTTGTTTGGATGAGCATGTTGAGAGTAACTTTTACTCTCGGCACAGTTTTCAATAAATTTCTCTCTCTATCTCTCTCCACTCATTACCACTCAACTCTCAAAAATAACTTTCTAAAAGTTCATCCAAACAAGGTGATTGTTTTTGGCTACAATTGATCACGAACATCTCACGAGCTATAAGGGCCCATTCCGCTAAGGTTCATATTTAATGGGATAATTTTTTTCAAAACCAAAAACACCCACAATTTTGATTCCCACAAAAAATATTTAAAGTACCAATATGCATATCAATTAAATATTTGCTGTATTGAAATCTGTTCGAATATCCCGTGCATATATATGCAAACATAACAGGACAAGAAAATGGAACATGAATCACATGACACGAGTGCGCGCATACACGTAGAAATAAAATAAATATACTACATAGATACTCAATTTAATTACTTGGTAAGACCAAAAACGCATTGTATAATACTAGTTGTGTTGGACTTGGACCTTGGGGCCTCTTGGACCGTTTCTCCAGAGAGGAGTTGAGGTGGTGTCGCAGTTCGCACACCGCCGTGCAAGTAGCGGGTCGCCGCCACCACCACCGGCGGAGCTGTTTCTGTGAGATTGTGGAGGTGAAGAGGCATGCTTGTTTTGCAATATATCCCAACAAAAGCTAGATCGTCGATGATGATCATGGTGGGGCACTTCTCGCTTGTGATCAGTAGAACTATTACTGGTTCGACGAGTGGATGGGGTTCCTAGAGAGAGAGTGCAATCGACTGACGAATAGGAAGGTGGGGAGTTAAATTGATACATATCAGAGTATTCGTAATCAAAGGGTTTGTGGTTGGACATTGAGAATAGCATTGAGAAGGAATTACTTTGGTTGTGGTACACACCACATGTGCATGCTCCTCCTACTGCATGATTACTATTGCACCTATGCATCATTCTCACTATCTATATGTATATAACCCCTCTCTCTCTCTCTCTCTCTCTCTCTCTAGATATATGTATACGTATGAAAGGATGTAGGTGGGAGAGGGACAGATGGGGAAATGAGGAATGAAAGGGAGATGGGGAAGTTGTATAGGCCAGGGGGGATATTATAGGAGTGGAGAGGTAGAAGAGAGAGCAAATAGTAAACTGAGAGTGATGTGTAATAATAACAGGTGAGAAGAGAGAGAGAGAGAGAGAGAGAGAGAGAGAGAGAGCTAAATGAGTGTAAGAGACGGGGTGAGAGGGGTGGTGGTGTTGTCTAGTAGCTTTATAAAGCCAATAAAATGTCGAAATACCGGTCAGCACTGCAGTCCACGTTGTCCTCAAATGCCTAGATGTAACATAAATTTATGAGAGAGAGAGAGAGAGAGAGAGAGAGTGAACTAGTCATCAGAAGGTGAGTTTAGGCCACTGAGTGGTTCTCCTTTCTTCTAGTATATCATCGCCTTATATTTTCGTGTCAGTACGAACATTCAATAATTAGTATGAAAATTTTCACTTTGGCTCCTGTAATTTAGTGCTCTTATGCTTTTACCACCCAATGTTTTCTATTATGAAAACCCAATACATTGTGATATATATTAGGGTTTTGTATATTCATCCAAGTTAAACGGACTTGTGACTCACACTCCGCCTTTGAAGATAATGATTCATTTATGTTACTGTATACATTATAACATTTGAAAGTGACCATATATATTCAGCTTATTATAAGCCGAAATAATTGTCTTTATCCAAAAAGAAGGGACACAATTTTTACTTAGAAAAAGACCGAATAAATAAAAAATAGGCAAAATTTAGTGAAATTTTGTTCTAAATGAGAGCACAAAAAATTTGTGTCATCTTAAATTCTTAGGTAAAATCATACAATATTGTAAGAAATTAAGTGGCAATATTAGGGGTTGTTTAATAACCTAAATTCAGCACTTAAAATTGAATCAATTAAGTAATAAGTGATTCAGTAGGTTTGATAACCACATTTTACATTGCTTAACAAATTAAGTGTTACTTAAAATGTAGGCTAAAAAGTTGAAAAAAATTAAGTAGCTTTGAGCTACTTAATTCTAATTGAATTTTTGTGTATTTGCATTCAACCACCGTACCACCATCACCACCACTCCTACAACCACTCCATCACCACCACCTCCACCACTCCACCACCACCACCACCACCATTCTACCACCACTACCACCACCAACACCAACACTCCACCACCATAACCATCAATCCACCACCACCACTATCACACCACCGCCTCCATTGCACAACCACCACCACCACCACCACCACTCCACCACCAACATTACTCCACCACTCCAGCCCACCACCACTACTCCCACTCCATCCCCACCCTCACCACTCCACCACCACCACCACTATACCACCACTACCACCCCAACACCACCACTTCACCACCATAACCATCAATCCACCACCACCACCACTCCAGCCCACCACCACCACCATTATCATGCCGCCGCCTCCATTGCACAATCACCACCATCTCCACCACTACTACCACCACTCCACCACTCCAGCCCACCACCACACCGCCACCAACACTCCCTCTCCATCCCCACCCTCACCACTCCACCACCGCCGCCACTACCACTCTACCACTACTACCATCCCAACACCACCACTTCACCACCATAACTATCAATCCACCACCACCACTATCATGCCGCCGCCTCCATTGCACAACAACCACCACCTCCACCACTCCACCACCACCACCACCACTACAACCACCACCACCATTACCACCACCACTCCAGCCCACCACCACACCGCCACCACCATTATCACACCGCCGCCACCACCACCACCACCACTACGCCACCATTGCACAACCACCACTCCACCGCCACCACTCACTGCCACCATTACACCACCATCACTCCACCGCCACCCCGCCATTACACCACCACCACCACTCCCACTCCATCCCTACCCTCACCACTCCACCTCCACCACCACCACCACCCTCGCTCCATCACCACCAACACAATCACCACTACACCATTACCATAAGTACATTGTGATCATTAGTAATTTAAGAGAGAATCAAAACTAAAATTAATTCATCATTTTTTTAATTCAGTGCTTAATATATTTATCAATAAGCTTTTCAGCTTAAAAAATTCAGCATCCAGCTTTCAATACTTAATTTTTCAGCTTTCAGTTTTCAATTTTATCAAATAGCCCCTTAGTCCTCCCCTACTAAGGATTGGCCATGGAACACTTCTTTAGTTTGAAATGACCTGAGTGATGAGACTTTAGTGAAGATAAACTTGAGTTAAATGAAGAGAGAAGAGGTTACGAGAGATGTATGAGATACATATATCTCTATCCCATCGATAAGAGAGAAAATAAAAAGTCATTTGATTATCTTTTCAATAATTAAATATTGTTGTTCAAAAAAAATTAAATATTGGTGTATTGTTATTTAAAGACTGAAACCTAGAGACATTAGTCAGGTATTTCAGAAAGAATTTAACAACATCTAACAGCGGTAGTCATTCTACAATATTTCAAAAAGTAGAGAGATTCGTATAATTTCACAAACCACAAGGGAAGGGATGGAAGTTTTCACTCGGGAATTTAACATGAGGGTGGTGGGTGTAATTTAGGCCAATGGAGTACAAAAGATTTGGTCATAAGTTAGTCAAAAGAGCCCACGTGACTAGGGGGAACAGTCTTCCATATGGATCTGCATTATCCGATCACGAGGCAAACAACAGTCTCAAAACCCCATCAAAAATTTCTGTCCGTTTCCGTATGCTCTGCTCCTTTACTCTGTCCCACTACAAGCCTCCCAAGGAAAATGGAATCCCGACCCCCCCTACTGACACCTTCACTCTCTTCCCCCTTCCCTCACATTGCTTCCATATTGCAAATCACATTTTGAATTTCATCATAAATTATAAGTATTTGAATTAATTGTGCAAATCAAACATAAAATTAGAATGGTTTTGGGGTTTAGTATGATAAATATTAACGGAAATTCTAATAGCATGGAAGATTTGAAGGGAATCTCGCAAGAAAAAAACTTGTTTGGATCCATTTCGGATCTCACAAAAATCTAGAAAAATATCCATAAATTTTTTAATATTATTTTATGAGGTCCTGTAAAAAATAGGCTCTAATGGACATCGGTAAGTATTACTTTTGGATTTGTAGGGGCAAAACTGCTCAGTTCGCCCTTACGAATCCAAAAGTAATACTTATCGATATCCATTGGAGCTAATTTTTTATAGAGCCCATAAAATAATATTTAAAAATTTATGATTTTTTTTTTAAATTTTTGTGGGATCCAAAATGAACCCAAATGCGTTTTTCCTTGCGTGGTTCTATGCTAATCCTCATTGCAAAGAGCAAAGCCCAAATATTAAATAGATTAATTGTAAGTTGATTTTGTTTTTATTGTGTTGGAAGCCCTTCGTTAATAATTACAAGGAAAGTAATTCCATTCAAATGTTACGGGTAATTCCTGAGCATTATGATCGAGAATGTCAAATCTCTTCTTAAGGTGATTCTCGAATTTTCTCTCCATTACACAGATTTGGGAATGAATTCTTCTTCAATTTATTCCAAAAGACACACAAGTTCGCAACAATGCAAAATTGAAAAATGAAATGCTGAACCTCCCGGACACTGTAGCCATGTTTCATGCAATTATATATAGTCTAAAAGAAAAGTGTGTACATATTGATGAATTCAAATACTAATATATTGAGAATCGTCTTATATATATTTGTGATTGTGAGTCTCAAAATAATGAGAGACTTATACGCATCAAACGATTGCAATCATATCTATATATGTTTGAATCTACAAACACAAATTTGCATGTCCAACTCAAAGCTCTTAAAAAATTTGTGGCAAAAATTCGCTGTTTCTAATCTTCACTCAGCGCATAAGATTTGTGATGTACTTATTTTTGGGTCACAATTAATAGAATGCATTATTGCCCATATGTTAGTGTTATGTGTAGTAGACGTACTTCTCTATTAGTACTTCGCATATTGTGTTTTAGACTAAAGTCGATCATTACATCAAAATGCAAACAATAGTTCTCGTAGTTGACAAAAGAAATTAAGGCTCTGTTTGGAACCTAGGGAAAGGAAAAAAAATGAAAGGAAAAGAAAAGGGAAGGAAAATGAGAGAAAAATAAAAGAGAAAATTTACTATTCACTACACTTGAAATTTTTATTTTCTTCTCTCTTTCTTTTCTAACCAAACAATAGGAGGGAAAATTCTTTAATTTTCCTTTCTTTTTCCTGAGTTCCAAACAGAGCCTAAAACTATTCAAATAAAATTGTTCATATAGGTAATTATCATACCTATTGATTTCGTACATTTTGAACTTTAAAAAATACACATTAAGTTGTTCATACCTCTTTCTTCTTTTTCTTTTCCTTTCTTTTTCTTTTCATTGTCCCTATAAAAACACCCATTGTTAACAACTGTTCATGAGTTATCTTTCTTCCGAAGTTTTATAAGGAAATCAAATATACGATGGGGATTCTAACTTACTCATTAAAGTTTATATTCGGATTCCACCATATTTACAGATTTTGATTCCAATGAGTGCAATGTTTAATTCTTCTAATGCTGCTTAATTACAGTCCTCGAAAAACTAACAGTAGCAGTTAGTCAACGAAATTGAAGAAACTTCTTAAAAGACTCTGGATTTTACTTTTTCTTGCTGCCAAAAAAAGAAGAAGAAGTTATTGGGCGGGACATAGTGGTAAATGGGTGTCTTAAACTGTTACATAGAGGCATAGGGTGTGCATGGGTTAAGAGTGTATTTTTCAATCAACCCATACTTGGTGGGTTGACAATTTTTTAACTCACCGCCAACACTGTACATCGTTTTTTAAAATCATCAGGTTGGTTGATTTTTTTGGCAGTTTCAACTTGACGGGTTAGACGGGTTGAAAGCTTTTTTCAAAAACTCTTCTCTTTTTTACAATGTGATTAGTATTTTTTTTTTCAATCGGTAGGTGAGATCATTACATTATGTATGATGTACAAAGTATAAATCACAGGACATTATATTTATTGTGTGAGAGTCCACGAGATAACCAAGCCCAATAACTAAACCAACAGAATAAATAAGCCCATTAAAGGGATTACCCGCCTAAATCTAACATGCTCATGATTTCAACCCAAGATTTTCCGCACGAGTTGGGTATGTTTGGCGGATTTTTGCATGGCTTAATAGTGCGTGGCTTATATTGTTTGCGGTGTTTTAATAGTGCATGGCTTATAGGTTGTTCTTGCTTCTTTTGTTATTGAGGAGAACAGTGACCTCATTTCTCTACTATTAATTCCATTGATTCACTTAACATGCATGAAATTATAAAGTCCTCGCCTCCTGGAGCATTTATCTTGGAATCCTCCTCATCCCACGATAACATGAGATTCACACGCATGGTGATAAATCGATTCGATGCCAAGTTTTGTTGAAAAGTACACTAATAATTATTCGGATGTCCAGTCAGTCCATCAATTTGTATTAAGACTGGGATTATAACATGGATATTAATTTTTGCGCTCCAAAAATTACTGTCGGCGCTCCAACAAGTGGAGTCAGAGACGGATCTACCTTTCAGCTTTCGGGGCCACAGCCCCCATGTGGTTTCGAATTTTCACAATTACCTAAGTTTTATTTTGCTTAATATCAAAATTATACATGGTGGCCCCCCACTAAATAAAAATAGTGGATAGAAAGGATATTTTCAACTATAAATATTGTTAGAACACATACTTCGGATGGAGGATGAATTTCTCACAAATACTTTGGTTATATTTACTGAGAAGGAAATTACTGTAACAATTAGTTGTAACTCAATAATATTTGATTTTCGGATCTAAGGTATCGCTAAATTCCATTTTGGTACATGCTTGACGTATAACATATTGATTTTTTATTTTTTTATTTTTTCACCTTTTAGTTGTTTTTGATTTGTTAAGATCACTTAGATAGTGTTTTGTAATGGGTATTATTTTGTCATTCAGATATTTTATATTCTTAAACGTCAGAATTTTAAAATTTCATTGTTCATGCTATGGCCGGCCCTTTCGTATAGCAAATCTTGATTATGTCCCAGAGTGGATCGAGTGTCAAAAATAGGAATTAATTTTGGCACTCCACTTGTTGGAGTGCCGGTAGTAATTTTGGCACTCCGCTTGTTGGAGTGCCGGTAGTAATTTTTGAAGTGCCAAATCAATATCCTTATAACAATCCATAATTATTAACAAGCATGTGTGTTACTTCTTGACACACCACTAACAGCTAGTTCACTCATTGAAGATGCTCTTAGTCACATAGTACAGGTCCGTAAGCACTAGCACAAGCGTGGAAACATAATTCCTATATATTTCAACTTATTAACTTCACGAAACCAAAATTTTGAGCCGAAGCGTGCATAAAGAGCAGAACTGAACGTCGTAGCAAAGGACAGGTGACATGGGTAAATCCAACACACAACGACCGGTTTGAGCTTAACCAAACAGTCACCGTACTGTGAAATCACGTCAACCAAATCCAACCAATTATATGCTTTGCTTGTCATCGATCTGGTCATGGCATTGGTAATAGCCTCAAGTTTCGAATGTTTTCTTGACTAAATTAATAAATGCTAGGAGTGGTACCAATAAGAGGGAATGGTGTCAGCCCAAGATTAGATTGGTTAGTTGGTGAGTTTACTCACCATACAATTAATCAGAGTTTGATTGTTGGGTTTATGTGCTTGAAGAAAAGTAATATTTTATGAATTTTCTAGTTCAGACGTGAATAATCTATATTTGATTGGACCGGGATGGAAATTAGTTTATGTGCATGCAAGTGATGTAGAATAAGTGGCGGCTAAATTCTTTGATCAATTGGACCGGTCAAAACTGCAGAAGCCCAAACAACTTTTAATTGCGGATTGCCCGAAATTACAAATTATTGATGAGTACGGATCCGGCCCAAACTTGGTGGGTTGAAGTAGAAAATTGCGTTGCGGTCAAGACGCACCATACTAAAGTCGTGACCGATGGTGGATTTCGGCCTAATTCCTTCGTTTATGCCTTCAATTTAATGTTTGCTAGGGTTTTGGTCTCATAAAAGGGGTTGTACATTATTATGTTAACTTTTCATCAGTAATATTCTCAGAGTTTATCTCTTTCTTGTGGATTCAAGAACGGTTTGTATTTACTTCTTTTGGATTAGTACGCTAATCTCTTCGTGAATTCCATTGCATCAGTAAACTTACCCGAACACCCTTGGGGGACGAAAAAAAGAAAGAAAGAAAGAAAGAAAAGAGGTAGTGTCACCCAAATGAGATACTCTACAATCATCAAAAGCAACTTATATTCTCGGTTTAGAACAATCTGAGTCAAAGAAGGAAACTCGGAAAAGAAAAGGTAACATGAAAAGATAAAATATAGCAGAAGTTTTTTTAGATTGGAGACAAAAAGTGACCCCATACCCTTAACATGGCCCGTAGCCCGAACAAACCTCTGGTGT
The DNA here is from genome assembly GCA_018127125.1 of Rhododendron griersonianum. Classification (NCBI taxonomy): domain Eukaryota; kingdom Viridiplantae; phylum Streptophyta; class Magnoliopsida; order Ericales; family Ericaceae; genus Rhododendron; species Rhododendron griersonianum. Next base: position 20,943,026 of record CM030797.1, read on the forward strand.
ATCGAATGGATTTTGATCAAAAGATTCAAAAACAAAGAGAGAGGGACAGAGAATGAGATCGTCTAGAGATTGGAGATCAATACGCTTGGACAAACGGGACGGACGACAACCACCGCATTTCCAAAAAATGCTCGATATATATATATATTCTCTCTATCACTACAACCAAAACTGCGACTAACCCAAGAAACTCAACATCTACATCGGATTCACCAGCCTAACCCCGTGCGATGAACCTTACAAATATAAACAATCTACGGAGATATAAATATACAAATAATGATGATTTAAATACTCCCCTCCGTCCCAAATTCTAGATTTTATGTGTAATTTTCAATTGTCTATATCTCTTAATATATATTGTTTAAAATATGTAATATGAATCTTATTTGATAGATTTTGCTTATTTCTGTAAAACAATGTTTTCAAAAACATAAAAAATAATATACATTGAAAGATATTGACAATTAAAAATTACACGTAAAACTATAGAGGACCAAGAATTTGGGACGTATGAAGTATGTCAATATTAGATTGTACTAGTACAACGTAAACAACATAACCAATTGTGAAAAAAAGAAAAAGAAATGATAATTCGGTTAAAAGGAGATTAATATTGTAGTGTTAAGGAAAATATAGTCCCAAATCACTTGGGTGTGGAATGGATAATCAATTAATAATATTTGAGACCTCTCCACTCATTATCAATTTGCTTTTAGTTGGATATAAAGTTTTCACATTGTATCAGAGTGGGGGCCATTCCACCCTAGCTACATTTTAAAAATTCACAATCCAAACCCAACGATGATAGATCCAAAAAGAGGTTGAACGTGATAGAAATTGTCATATGGAGTCATTTTGTGGAGCATAGAAATTTTAAAATACTGAATTATAAAAAATATTATTGATCAATAAATAAGTGACTTTGGAAACCGAAAGAGTGCAGGAAGCAAAAGTAGTAAGTTGGATGTGCAAGGAAATTGAAAAGATAAGGTAAAAAATGGGAGGCGATGACAAAAATTGGAGAGGGTGTGCGGTATTTTAATTTTCATAAAATAATGCTAAGACATAATAAAAGACTTGTAATTAACATATGTAAAATACACATCTCCAATGCACTAGGTACAATATGGCATTATCAATAAGGCAGGATTTTCTGTGCCGAAAAACCCATGTGCCTTTGTGTCGAAAGATTTTTTCAGCCATTAAATTTGAAACATAATCAAAAAATAATAATCACACAATTCAACGGCCAGAAAATCTCTCGACACAGAGGCACAAGGATTTTTGGGATAGATGAGATCAGACCCATTATCAATACACCCCCCCCCCTCTCTCTCTCTCTCTCTCTCTCTCTCTCTCTCTCTCTCTCTCTATATATATATATATATATATATATATATACACACACACACACACAATCCGTCTCCCGTAAGGACCACCTCATTTTAATGAAATACAGACCTCCCATTTTTCGATCGAGTTTCGATGATTCGAGCCGCTCAATGTGTTCAGAACGTGATTTTAAAGGTACCCGCGAGAAATCAACAACAAAAAAAGTCCAGGAAGGGCTTCATCCGAGCAGTTTTTGTTTATTTTCTATCAAACGGTTCAAATAAAAACTGCTTAGATGAAACTCTTCCCAGTCTTTTTTTTTTAACCGTTTTTTTGCTGATTTCTCGCGGGTACCCTTAAAATCACGTTCTGAACACATTGAGCGACTCGGATCATCGAAATTCGATTGGAAAATGGGAGGTCCGCATTTTATTAAAATGAGGTGGTCCTTACGGGAGACGGACTATATATATACACGGGGCGGTTCTGGGGACATCTATAAAAACATCTAAAAAAAAGTCTCATAGTTCCTAATCAAATTTTGATAATCCAAGCCGTTTAATGTGATCAGAACGTGATTTTAAGGGTACTCACGAGAAATGAGCAAAAAAAATGACCGGAAAGCGTTTGATCTAAGCAGTTTTTAGCTCAGATTTGATGAACGGTTCAATTAAAAACTGCTCAAAACAAGCACTTTTCGGTCATATTTTTTGCTAATTTCTCGCGGGCACCCTTAAAATCACATTCTGCATACATTGAATGGTTCGGATCATAAAAATTTGATCAAAAATTATGAGATTGAGATTTGGGGTATTTTTTTAGATGTTTTTTTAGGTGTCCTTAGAACCGCCCCGATATACATATAAAGTTAACTTCTTATAAAGGCGTCCTTACCGTATTAAGTTGCGGACATCCCATTTTCTCCCCTTTCCCAACCAAATTTTGATGATCTGAGCCGCACAATGTGTTCATAACGTGATTTTAAGGGTACTTTCAAGAAATAAGCAAACAAAAGACCGGGAAGGGCTTCATCCGAGTAGTTTTTATTTGAACCGTTCGATAAAAAAACAAACAAAAATTGCTCGGATAAAGCCCTGCCCAGTCTTTTCTTTTTTGCTAATTTCTCGCGGGTACCCTTAAAATCACGTTCTGAACATATTGAGCGGCTCGGATCATCGCATATTGGTCGGAAAAGAGGCATCCTTAGGGCTTGTTTGATAAAACTGAAAACTGAATCTGAATGTTGAAAAATTAAGTACTGAAAGCTGAATTTTTTAAGCGAAAATATTGTTTGGTAAACATATTAAGTACTGAATTAAGAAAAATGATAAAATAATTTTAGTTCCGATTGATCTCTCTTAATTTACTAATGGTCAAAATGTACTTATAGAAAAGGCGGAATGGTGATTGTGGTGGTGGTGGTGGTGTTGGAGTTGTGGCGATAATGGTGGTGGTGGAGTAATGGTGGCAGTGAGTGGTGGTGGTGTAATGGTGGTGGTGGCGGTGGAGTGATAGTTGTGCAATGGTAACATTGTGGTGGTGGCGGCGGCGGCGTGGTAGTGGTGGCGGCGGTGTGGTGGTGGTGGTGGTGGTGGTGGTGGTGGTGATGGAGTGATAGGAGAGTGGTGGTGGTGGAGTGGTAGAGGTGGTGGGGGGAGTTGTGGAGTGGTGGTGGTGGTGGTGAAGTGGTGGTGGAATGGTAGAAGTGGTGGTGGTGGTGGTGGAGTGTAGAAGTGGTGGTGGTGAAGTGGTGGTGGTGGTGATGGTGGCGGAGTGGTTGTAGGAGTGGTGGTGGTTGTGGTGTTGGTATGGTGATTAAATGCAAGTACATAAGAATTCAGCCATAATTAAGTAGCTCAAAGCTACTTATTTTTTTTCAACTTTTTAGCCTACATTTTAAGTAGCACTTAATTTGTTAAGCAATGTAAAAAGTCGTTATCAAACCCACTGAATCACTTATTACTTAATTGATTCAGTTTTAAGTGCTGAATTTAGGTTATCAAACAAGCCCTTACTTTAATACCACTACTACAATAATAGATATGCGTCACACTAAGGAGATTCACAAAGATCACGGTTTCCAGTGAAAGCGTGATAAAAAGTGGTGCTTAAAATTTTTTATTGCAGTTTAAGTCCAAAACTGAGATAAAAAATGAGTTTTAGCGCGGAATAAAAGACCTCGCTCTTGCAGCGAGATAAAAGAAAAACAACCTCACCCTTACGGCTTGATAAAAGATTTTAGGGCGGAAAAAAATGAGATAAAAGATCTCGCTCTTGTAGCGAGATAAAAGAGAAAAGACCTCACTTTTGCGGCATGATAAAAAAGAGAAAAGATCTCACCCTTGTAGCGTGATAAAAAACTTTAGCGTGGAAAAAAGTGAGATAAATTATCTCACTCTTGCAGCGAGATAAAAAGCCTACCCATTTAGGCGCGCAGTTTGAATTTTCACGTGGGCGGGGTGGTACTCATTTAGGCGGGGTTTGAAAAGTTATGTGAGGAAAACGATGTCGTTTAAGGACTTTGAAAAGTTTCTTTTTTTTTTTTTTACAAAATGTAAGAAGATAAGTCCTAATTACACTCACCCCCAAAAATCTTTACGTTTCATCTTCATCTTCATGCCCAAAGAGAGAGAGAGAGAGGATTTTTTTTTTGTTTCTTATGGTGCTTCCGAAATATGAAATAATTAATGGTAGTTTCAACTCAATTGATTAGCTTGAAAAACAGATCTGTACATCTTGAAAATGTGCACCGTGTTCTTATTTACTCCTTGTTTGTTTGTAAGTTGTGGAAAGCACGCGATATGACGGTGTTTGGTGATTTTCATCCTGTATTAATAATGTACCTAGATATCTCTTTCCATGTACACTTTTTTTAATGAAACGTCTGGATTTGGTTAATCATTAAACCAGACGAATATAATTAGTTAAATTAAGACTCACCTCCTTTTCATCTTACGATGTTGCATGCTTAAAGAAGTAATGATCATGTTCTGTGGCTCGTTGGATTTGGGGGGACCCAGTCAATGTTGGACCAATTTCCTATGGGTCCCAAATCCTTTCTGCCTTAATTAGTTCGCTCTCCGCCTTAATTAATTTGTTTAAACTTCTTAAAAAATACTCTTCACTTCATATATATGCTACTTAATTGTCCTTCAAATGAATAACTTGAAAAATTACATAGTATACAAACAATATGAAATAGAGGGAGATAACCCAAAAAAAACATATTCAAGTTCGTATAAACCGATATTCAGTCAACATGTTTTTTAGAAGTTTCTTATTTTCAATGATATTTTACCGGTAAAATATTTTTGTATAATATATATATATCTGGGAGACAACTCCAACACTTAGTTGGGGCTGTTTTTTTTTCCTCGACAGTCAAATATGTCTGGATCTAGTTACTCGCATCTCGATTAATCGCCGCTCTGGTCCGATCCAAGGCAGGCTATCTATGACAGACTTAGAAAATTCAAAAGAAATTAGGTTCTTACGACTTAACTTCAATAATCGGATTGCGATCAATTTTGTGGGTAGTAAATCCACCAACTAACCGCACCTGGGTTAGTCGGGGCTGTTTCCTTCAATGCACAGTCATCAAAAAATGTACCGGGGGAGAATCCAACGACTATAATTGAACTCCCTTTTATCCTTACGATGTTGCATGCTTGGAGTTGTAATTGATGATATGTGGCTCGTTGGATTTCGTGGGACCCTTTTCATCTTGGGGACCAATTTCCCACCGGTCCGAAATCCTATCTCCCTTGCCTTCGTATAACCCGAGAAAATTGTATCATTAACGCTGGCAGGCATGCCACGTGGACTTTGTGGAAGGATTTAAAATCATGCATGCATGCATGCATGGGAATATGGGGTTTAATTCTATATAAAGACCACAAAATCACGTTATAAAATTGATTACAACACGGCAAGTCACGAACAGTGTTGAACTACTACAATACTACATTCCTCAAAAGCAACGATATACAACTGGAATGAATCTTTGTCTTCTCTCTCTCTCTAGACAGAAAGAGTTTGGTAATTGGTCTGGTGATCTTGTTCTTGGCAGGATCTCTTTTTCCAGGTAATGTTAAAGTAGTAGGGAATATGCTGAGTGGGATAGAGTAAAGAGAAAGTAAAATAAGTGAGACACCCAACAAAGCAGCAACATTTAGAAAAAGAGGGGGACGGTATAGTAGTAGAAACCCCTAAATACGAGTACTTCTGGTCAACATCAGGTGTTGGAACCCAAAAAGCCTGTAACCTCCAATTGTCTCCTATAAGCAGGTCTACTCTACAAGAAGTTTTTAGGTGGTGGGCGGGTACCACACACAGTACCCCGTCGGCAATTCCAACAGTTCAAATGTATTTTGAATGGTCTAGATTTTAAAGAGAGATAAATAGGAGAGAGTGGTGGGGTGAGGGGAGAGAAAAAAATTTTGAACCATCCAAAATATGTTTGGACGGTTGGGATCGCTAATAGGTACCGGCACGTAGTACCTGCTTGGCACCCAAAAATTTCTCCTACTGTAGGGTCGTGTTTCTTTAGATCATGATCAGCTAGTACTAAGGCTTTTTGGGTGATTCCTTACTTAATGTAAACAACGTCCATCTTAGTCATATTTTCATGATTTGGAGTTTATATATACCAAGGCTTTTTTAGTGATTCCTTACTTATTGTAAAGAAGGTACATCATAGTCATATTTTCGTGATTTGAAATTTATAAGTTCAGTCCGTAAATTATTCAGACAAAAGGTTAGTTAATTCAACTATGATATCACAGCCGGCCTTCACCTTTAGAAGGCCCTAGGCGAACTAGATAGATGGTACTTTTAACTATATCTATAGCTAAGGTTTAAAAATGTTCTTAGATAAAATACAAATATTATCATCTTAATTCATTATATAATAACTAAATCAAGTTTGCAAAATAAGTAAAATAAATTATGAAATCATTTTTGTTGATAAAAAAAACCAACTAAAAAAAACATGAGGTTAAAACAAGAGAAAGTAGCAGAGAAGTTATATAAAAAATGCTTTATTCACTACAAGAAAATCGTTCTATAGCAACGGTCGAAAGCATTGCCAAAAAGCCGAAAAACCGTTGGTAGAGACACATTTAGGCTATACCAACGGTTGGTCAAACCGTTGCTATATATCCGTTGCTGTAGGGTATAGCAACGGTTTTGACGAGCGTTGGTACAGATTTTTTTTTAGTAACGGTTCCTTTAGCAACGCTTGTAACCGTTGCTAAAGGCAAGTTTTTTTTTTTTAAAATCTGGGGTAAAATATGACATGGCAGCCACGTGGCCGCTGACGTGGATTCCATGTGTCGCCATGACGCTCGCGTGGCAGCCACGTGTCGCCCGCGTGGCAGCCACGTGTCGCCCGCGTGGCGCATGGAAGGCAACACAATTTTGCTCCTCCTGGGAATCGAACCCAGGACCTCGCGTATGCGCGCACGAGTGCTTACCAGCTGGGCTATCCCAGCACTTGTGCATTATTAAGGAACAACTAATATTTATATTATGCGAACTGTCATTAGAGCATCCATAATGTGATAATCAAAACCAAAAAGTTGTTAAAGTTAGCAATATTTGATCAAAAAAGTGCTCACATTGTAATAACCAAACTTAGCAACCTCTTAATCAAATCAAATTTTGGCTTTTGAATAATCAAAACTAGCAACTTTTTTGCCAATAATCAAATCTAATGGTCTCCACATTTTTTTAATCAAATACACCTATCATTACACAAAAACTTTTTCTCTTTCTCAACAATGTTTCCAGAAAATTTTTTTTAAATTTTTTTTTCCAGAAACTTTTAAAAAAACAGTATTTACAAAAAACTTTTTTTTAAAGTGTTTTAACACAAAAAATTGTTTTTTTTTTAAAACGGCTTTTAACAATTTAAAAAAAAAAAACTATTTTTTAACACAAATTATTATTATTTTTTAAATGGCTTTTAACAAATTTTCAAAAAATAATTTTTAGCAACGGTTATTGGAAAACCGTTGCTATAGTCAGGTTTTTAGCAACGGTTATAGAAAACCGTTGCTATAGTCCGGTTTTTAGTAACGGTTATGAAAAACCGTTGCTATAGTCTTGTAATCTAGTAACAATTGCATGAAAACCGTTGCTATAGTCCTGTTTCTAGTAACGTTTTGTAAACCGTTGCTAAACACCATCTATACCGACGGTTTTTTGAACCGTTGCTAAAAAACCGTTGCGAGATCCCAAATTTCTTGTAGTGATTTCTTTGGCTTTGTTCAGACGTGTGTTATCATCAATATCCACAATCAGATCACCACAGTTTTCTCCATAATCAATGTCGTGCATCATCATCACCTCAGCTAGGGACGAAACCAGGATTCGTCTTTTGTGTGTTGATTTCGGTTGTGGTCTTCGGTGGTGGTGCTGATCGTGTTGGGGTTTTGGCCGGTGCTTGTGTTCGTCTACGAGTGGGCTTCTCCAGATTCGTCTTTTGTGTGCTGATTTCAGCCGTCGGATCATCATTGGGGTTTCTCGATCGCCGGAGAGCGATTTTGGTAAGATCAGTTCCGTCCGGTATGGCTCCGTTCCCACGTCCTCTCCGTCTCAGATCTGTTCTTTTTTTCAACCCCCTTTCCCTAGCTGTTTTGCTCTCGTCCTCGACCGATCGATAGTCAGTAATTATTCTGTGGTGGCCGGGCTTGGAGGGTTAACCCAGGGGATGGCCACGTCACTCTAATAATTAGTCAAACCCAAGGTCTAATGGGTTGACCGGCAATGTACAGTTCGCTGATAGTCTCCGCTGGTCTCATACCTCCGATTCGAATCCGCTCGGCACTGGACTGGGTTTGTTTGGCTAAAGCAAGAATCAAACCAAAGCTTGTGTGTTTCTCGAGCTCGGTGACACCCCTTTCTTGCTCGGCAATGTCTTGTCAAACCGACGGTTGCCCGGTAGATCATCTCGAATGTAGCTGGGCGTTACTGACCGGAAGAACGGTCTGTCACCGAGCCACCTCTGCCCCTAACTTGTAGAGGAAGTCAGGTAGAGTTGGGTAAGGTGGGCATATGGCATGACAACAAGGAGCTAACAGGTGGTTGGAAGGTGGCGAGACACCACCCCGCTTGTCAAACGAACGGAGGGCAGAGCTTATTACATGCTTTTGACTGCAGGCCTGTTTGAGTGTAGCAAGTGGGCACCAATCACCGAGTGCGTGGGGTTCGCGCATGAATTAGGCTCCAAGCTATCTTTGCCTATAAAAAGAGTGCATGTAAGGACCCACAATTTCAAATTTATTAAAAGATTTAATCGATATTATAAATGAGGAAGATATGAAATTTGTTGAGTTTATTTGATTTGGGGTTAATGTGTTAGAGTGTTATAGTTGAGGGGTTAGTGTGTGTGGTGTGTATATAGGTGTGTGTGTGAGGGAGTAGGGAATAAAATTCCCCCTTTCCTCTCTCTCACTCTCCCGATCACTCTCTCTCGGCTCCCATCTCTCACTCTCACTCTTTCTCTTGCTCTCACCCAAAACCACCTCAAACCTCCACAAAACCACCATAAACCCTTCATCCCGTCACGCATTGCAGCGCGTATTGCTCCGGGTTGAGCTCGGTGGAGGTGCTTTTCGTTCGAACTCAAAGATTGGAGCTAGGGCTTGGAGATCCTTTCAAATTCGTTCTTGAATCTTGAGGTAGGGAGTTCTAACTCTTAATATATGTTTATGACTCGTTTCTTGTAGCTTGATTCTTGCCATTGATCGTGGTTATTGTTGTTGATGTTGTGGTTGTTGAGAAACCCATTGAAATCTGCAGAAAATCTGCTCGACACCCTGTGTTATCGATACCTTACCCATTGTTATCGATAACCTTGTGCTCCAAAACCCAGAAAATCACTTGTTATCGATACCATTTGTCCTTGTTATCGATACCCTTGCGTCTGGAGAGCTTTTTAGTCAAATGGTATCGATACCATTTGACTAGGTATCGATACCTTTGGCTTAGGGACAGTTTTACAGCTTTTTCTAAACTTCATCTTTTTGACCCCCGATCACTTCCAACACCTCTAAAACACTTTTAAACCGTCTCTAAGCTTGGTTGTTCGTCCCTTGATGATCCGTTGATCGTTTCTACTCTTTAAACAATCGTTAAATGTCATTTTAGCTTCGTTGTAAATGAGAAACGTACCGTAAAGCTGGTTAAGAGTACCGTAGGCCATATGGGGTGCCGTAGTCGGTATTATGGGTAGACGTGGGCATGTCTAGCACGATCTCTTGTCCTCTTGATTCGTCGAACTATTAGTTCCCAATGGCGTTTGTTGTTAAAGGTTTAAGTATCGATACAGGCGAGTCGTACGTTATATAACACTAGGGGTTGGTAGATTACTTAGAGCATAATGACATATGTGGGGTATGATATGTGTTTATCCATTAGCCAATGTTATGATATAGTTGATTGTTTAGAATGCTCGGAGTGAGATCCATGTTGTGAAAGAATTATTTGAGATGATAAGATAACTTGCGTCCTCATGACTTGTCGAGTCTTTCAATTTCTTGGGCAGTCGTCCTATGAGATTTAAGTGTGGAAACCAATTAGTAGAGTATTATCGGATTATATAAGAACTTAATACATTACGTACGATACGGACTACATAAACTAATGAAAAGGCATGAACATGTATATTTGTGGAGTTACACAAATGTTGATTAAAGTTTTGTGGTACAAACAATAGATTGATAATGAAGTTGATTGTGAAATGACGGATGGTCGGTTAAGCGATGTGCGTTTCCGCTAACCAATGATTATTATTGATTGAGGGAATAGACTCGGGGTGACCCGACGCTGAGGGAACTAGACCCGAGGTGACCCATGAGATTTGATGATTGAGGGAATAGACTCGGGGTGACCCCACGCTGAGGGAACTAGACCCGAGGTGACCCATGAGATTTGATGATTGAGGGAATAGACTCGGGGTGACCCCACGCTGAGGGAACTAGACCCGAGGTGACCCATGAGATTTGATGATTGAGGGAATAGACTCGGGGTGACCCTACGCTCGAGGGAACTAGACCCGAGGTGACCCTAGTGATTATTGATGGGAAACACTTGATTTAAAAGAAAGAAAAGGTCGGTAAACAAGGGATTTGATAATAACGAATGTGGACACAAGAATGATCATAGTATCGTACAAAGAAGGATAAGATGAATAATAGTTGGCTATAGTCTAACGTGGATGGACAAGAGTCTGTTAATGTATCTAGTCTAAGGAGTAAGCGGCTAGTGACATTCTGGTAAAATCTGGTATTCTTTGATCAAGGTGTCTAGCTCGTTGGCAATCATTCGCATTTTTTTGCGTATCTGTCTATTCTCACTCACTCTTGGTGCATGATTCATTTCATCTTCATATAGTTTGAGCATAGAACTCTCTACTGGGCACGTGTTTTGCTCAACCCTATCTTTCTTTCAGGTACACCCGAAGATAGTAACACGAGGTGCTTGGCATGCATTTGACTTCAACCCTTTTGATAGCTATTGCGGAAAATTACTTGGGCATCATTTTGTAAAACTCTTGGGAATGTAATATTAGTTTCTAGTATGACTATCATCTGACATGGAGGATTGTAAACCCTAAAACTTCTTTTCTATCATGTTATTTGGATTGTCAAGCTCGATTAGAAACTTGAAACTTAATTTGCAATTGTGGGAATAAACCATGACTTGGGGTATTATCAGTATTATTGCGAGATATTGTTTATCAAAAATCTTTATACTTTATGTTGAAAATCGAGGGCGTGACAGTGCACCACCTTAGAATAAGGTATGGCTTCTCTCTCTCCCAAAAACCATACATACACGCGTTCAAAAGCTTTTCCTCTCCTAACTTGATCGTCAGAGTGCCTATCTCAGACTCCCAACGATTCGGGTTTGGCACTTACGCGGGGGCTAAGTGTGCAGGATGTCTTACTCCACGCTCAAGGGCACCATCAACCTAGCCACCTTCCTAGAAGGCTCTACCAGAGAAAGCGCAATACCTCGAGTGCCGCTCTCCGACAAACGTTCAAGGGATGTCGTCCCCGAGACGTATGTCGCCCCATCGGCAGTCATTGAGCTGAGCCCTCAGGTCATGGCCACGACCATGACCGAGAAGACGGGATTACCTTTCTCCCGAGCCATAGCAGAAGAAGTCCTTCCTTCCAACTTCAAGGTCCCAAATTTCAATGTCTACGATCCAAGGTCGGATGCTCCGACCCATGTTCAGCAATTCAGGTCGATGTCTGCGCTTTGTGGACTTAGCGAGGCCATGATGTGCCAGACGTTCTCCTTAACCCTGTCGAACGCCGCCATGCTGTGGTACACTCAGCTCAAATCCGGGTCTATCAACAGCTTCGACGAATTGGAGCGTTTGTTCACATCTCGGTTTGTCACGAGCAATCAACGACCAAAGATGATTGAAGCTTTAACGAACTTGAGGCGTAAGGTCGGTAAATCATTGAAAGACTACTATGATCGCTTCTACAATTTCTACAACTTGGTCGAAAGCTGTGACTAGAAGACGCTGCCACGTCCTTTAAACGCGGTCTGGATCGAACTTTCGATCTTTCCAAGGAATTGATGCTCCGGCCGTCGAGCGACATGTCAGACCATATGCACACCGTTGCCCATTATATCGAACTCGACGAATATATTGGAGGCTCTGGTGCAGCAGAAGTTGCCGACTCGACTAAGCCAGCGACGAAGAAAGTGAAGAAGCAAGTCAACGCCGTTGCCAAAAAGGAGGGCAACGGTGACGGAGGAAATAGGGAAGGCGGAAAGACATGGAACCGGCCGCCAAGAGATGGTCGGGACCACCTCGCCATCACCACCTATTTCAAAACATTTTCCTAATCCTCCACGAGTGTGGACGGCTGCCCGGATTCCAATGGCCAATAGGGGCAGTGAAAAAATTAAGAACAACAGATGGTCGTGAATTGGATCGGCGAGTGTTTTGCACATTCCATAATGAGCAAGGCCACTACACGACGGTGTGTCAACTGTTCAAGCTCTACCTTGAAGAGCTTGTCCAGCAGGAGAGAATGGAACAGTGGATCGACCAGACTTAGTCGCCGAACGCAGGGGTCCCGACGCGCGCCCGACCCTTAGAAGTTGTACAATGTATTCATGGTCCAATGGACCAACGCCTGGCCAACGAGCTCCATAATGAACTTTATCGGCCTTCTCCCTCTTCCGAGGCGATGACAATACAACCGAATCCGAAATGCAAGAGGGATGCTCGCGATACGCGGGAGATCACGTTCACCGAGTAGGGCATAGAAGGGGTGGTCTTTCCCCATAACAACGCTTTGGTCCTCTCGATACCCATCCAGCGGAAAATGGTCCGGAGGGTATTGGTCGATCAAGGCAGCTTGGTAGAGATTCTCTACTACGCAACATTTAAGGCCCTTGGCTTTACCAAGGATCAATTGTCTCCAGTGGACACCCCTCTAGTTGGCTTACTGGGATTCTGGTCTACCCAGTCGGCAAGATAGTACTCCCAGTTTTTGCCGGCTCGATACGACTGGATGTTGAGTTTATTGTGGTTAACTCTCTTGAGTCCCTACAATGCCATTCTGGGCTGCAACTGGATGCACGGCATGAAAGTTGTTGCGTCCACACTCCACCAATGTGTATGGTTCATTGGCGAGTTGGGACGACAGGAGACCATCAAGGGAGAGCAAATGGCCTCCAGGAAGTGCTTTGTTAACTCTGTCTGTGGAAAGGGCAAAGCAAATGAGGTTCAATGGATTGAGGTCTTAGAACTACCAGACGGAAGCGCGCCCGGAGAAGCCATGAAGGAAGCGTTACAGGGACCCGAGGAGGTTGACATGCCCGCCGGTGACAAGGCTGTCGAGGATTTAGTCCAGGTCCCAACCAATGAGGACAGTTCACGATTCTTTCAGGTCGGTTCAGAGCTCGGTGAGGCCGAACGCGATCAGCTAGTATGATTCCTCAAGGATAACATAAAGGTGTTTGCTTGGACTCCATACGAGATCCCGGGCGTGAGCCCAGATGTGATCAAGCATTCACTTAACGTGGACCCGACAAGACAGCCCATAGTGCAGAAGCCGCGCCACGCCTCGGTGATGCATATCGAGGCGGTGAATGATGAAGTGGAATGCCTTATCGATGTCGGCGCAATACGCAAAGTCCAATACCCAACCTGGATAGCCAATCCTTGGGGCAATTAGTTGGTTGACGCCACAACCGGGCATGCAAGGCTCAGTTTCATGAACGCCTACCGAGGCTACCACCAGATAGCCATGGATGAGAAGGACCAGGAGAAGACGCCCTTCATCACTTCCAGGGGGACTTACTATTATCGAGTGAGGCCCTTTGGGTTGAAGAACGTCGGGGCCACCTTCCAGCGTATGGTGGCCATACTTTTCAAAAGGCAGATAGGCCGGATCATGGAAGCTTACATAGATGATATGGTCGCCAAGAGTCAAGACGCGGCCGGCCATCTACTTCATCTTGGCGAAATATTCGAGATCTTGACGAGGTTCAGCCTAAAGCTTAATGCAGAAAAGTGTGCATTTGGCGTTGGGTCCTACAAATTCCTCGGCCATCTAGTCACCCACCGAGGGATTAAAGCCAATCGGAGCCAGATATTTGTGGTTCCGAAGGAAAGGGATGACCTCTACCTCATCGTTTCCGAGCATGCTACAAGCTCAGTGTTGGTTTGGTAGGAAGGCACCAATCAGCAGCCCATTTACTACATAAGCAAGACGCTAGTCCCCGCTGATACGCGTTACTTGCCTATTGAGAAGTTGGCATAGGCATTAGTTATGGCCAAGAGGAAGCTCTTACCATACTTTCAGAGCTATACCATCATGGTCATCACCGGGTACCCATTGAAGGCCGTCCTTCGCAAGGTGGATTTGTCGAACCAGATTTGCAAATGGTCCTTGGAATTGGCTAATTTCAACATTTGATACCAACCTCGAACAACCATCAAAGGTCAAGTACTAGCGGACTTTGTTGCTGAGCTAACACTAGGCTTGGTGGTAGACGCGAACGCAAGCGAGCCCTCGTCAAGCAACGAACTAGCCGTGCCAGCTCCCAAACCCCGGTTGAGCCACCTAGCGCACGATGAGTTTATTACCAAGTGTCCCATCCCGGCTCACCGAGCGAAGCTATTTACCGGACATGCCTGGCGACTACATGTCAACGATGCGTCCAATAACCGTGGGGCTGGTGCAGGGATTGTTTTGGTGCAGGGATTGTTTTGGTCTCTCCGAGTGGGACCATGCATGAGCACGCCCTCAGCATTAGCTTTCCTGCATTTAACAACGAAGCTGAATACGAAGCCTTGATCGCCAGGCTTCGACTCGCCAAGCATATGGGTGCCGAAGAGGTTCAAGTTTACAGTGATTCCCAGCTCGTTGTAAATCAGCTTAACGATGATTACGAAGCTAGAGACGCAAGAATGAACAAGTACATAAGCCAGGTCCTTGCTTTGACCGACACTTTTAAGCATGTGGTCTTTGATCACATCGGTAGAGACCTCAACTCCCATGTCGATGCTCTGGCTGGCCTCAGAACTGTTTGCGCCTTGCACGATGGCGGCCACACCATCGTCCTCGGTGACGTCTCTTCTCCGAGCTTTGAGCCAAATCAACGCGAGGTCATGGACTTTCATTTAGGGTCCAGCTAGATGGACTCTCTTGTCTCCTACTTGAAGCATGACACCCTCCCTGTCGACCGCAAGGAGGCTCACAAGATCCGTTGCCAATCGGCCTCCTACTTCCTTGACCCCTCCGGCGCCCTGTACCCCCGGTCTTACACGGGCCCTGATCTCCGAGTGGTCCATGAGCAAGAGGTGCCTAACATCCTTAAAGAACTCCATGATGGGAGTGCAGGTTGCCACTCCAGCGGACGCTCTTTGTCCTATCATGCTCTTTCACAAGGCTACTGGTAGAAGAAGATGATGCACTCTACTACTGAATTCTCCAAGAGGTGTGAGTTATGCCAGAAACACTCTCCCCTTCTCCATCAGCCAACCCTACCTCTACAGCCAATTTCTAGCCCTTGGCCCAATGGGGGGTTGAGATCGTTGGGAAATTGCCTAAAGCCCTCGGCGGTTTCACACACCTCATCACCGCCACTAATTACTATACCAAATGGGTGGAGGCCAAGGCGCTCATTATGATCTCGGCCGCTGACGTTGAGAACTTTCTTTGGAAACAAATCCTAACTCGGTTCGACGTACCATATGCTATAGTGTCCGACAACGGCACCCAATTTGTGGCCGACACCATCAAGGCACTCTATAAGAAGCACAACATTCAGATGAAGACGACTTTCGTTTCCTACCCTCGAGGGAACGGGCAGGCAGAAGCCGCCAATAAGGCCATCTCCGCCGGGCTAAAACAATGCCTTACCAATAAATGGGGCAAGTGGGCGGCTGAGTTATCTGACGTTCTATGGAGCTACCGCACTACCCCTCGGTGTGGCACCGACTGAACTCCTTTCTCTATGGCGTTCGGCGTAAAGGCTGTCCTTCCAATGGCGATTACTCAGCCAATTGCATGTACTGCCACTTTTGACGTCCCGACGAACGATGCCATGCTGGTTGCCGAGGCGGATCGCATTGACGACCTCTGGGACGATGCCCACATTAAGTATACTGCCTATCAACAACAGTTGGCCCGGGGTTATAACAAGAACGTTAGGGTCCGGCCTTTTAACGTGGATGATCTTGTCCTTTGGCAGGTGGTCCAGATGAAGGACTTGAAGAAATTTATGCCCAAGTGGGAAGGCCCATTTCGGGTTGTCAAGAAAGTGGGTTATGGCTCTTATGAGCTGTCCGAAATGGATGGCATGGCTAATCCGAACCACTGGAACGCTCAGCGGCTTAGGAAATTTTATGGTTAAACTTCCTTTTTGTCCTTTCATGTGCCCTCGGCTGTTTCTGTCAAGCTGGGCGCGGCTCTACCATTTCAATGCATTTACTTTTCTATATTTATTGCCATTCTAAGGTTCTGTTTACCGACTTCCCCCTGTGGGATCCTTGCAAAATTTCTTTCCCAAGTCCTCGTGTTAAGACTTGAAGGGCACCAAGGCACCGTTAAGTCCTGAAGGGCATGGTTTTGGTACTTGTTCACTGGAATGAGTCATGCCCTATAGAGGGCATGCTCGACTTTTGACATTCTTTTGCTTCGACAGAACTGTATGCCGAACCGGCTGGTTTCTGCCGCTAAAGCTAGGTCTATTACAAACAAATGAACTAACATGTGCATGAAGTGTAGAAACATGGATCACAATTAAAACTTAAAAACTTTTACGTTTCAAGGGGCCTTCGAAAGTACCCCATCAACAGCTTACATTCAATGGGGCTCGACGACAATATATTGTTCAATTGCTAGCCTGTATTCTATTTCGATCCCTGAGGGGGGCTGGTAGGGTCAAGGCTGGTAATCAATACTAGTCCTGGCCCTAAAGCTAGCAAGGTTTCAAAGCCGTATATAGTTAGAACTGGCGCACGCCAGTTGTATGTACGCGTACGCCAGTTTGATTGTACGTGCTGTACTGGCGTGGGGATCAGTGTCTAACTGATTTCTTTATTTCTGCTTATTTTCATCACCTTTGAGCATGATAAAACCAGTTTATTGCTTTTCGTAAGTAGATCTGCTAGTTTTTTTTTTTCAAATCTCATTTCTACTGCTATGGAATGCCTCTGGGGTCCTTCTGGTCATGTTCCAGAACCCAGAAGATGCAAAGCCAAACACTGGATAAAGAGGGTATAACTGGCGTACGGTAGTGTACTACCTGCGTGCGTTAGTATCCTTTAGTCCAGTGGTTGGCCCTTGCATGGCAACTAAGCCTTGGCCTCTACTTTTGTCCCCTCACTGTTTAAGGGGTTCCCTGTTCCTGTAACTGTATATTTGAACTGCTATATCTTGTTCGGTTTGTCCTGGGTGTGCACTGGTCACTTCCAGAGCCCAGAGGATTGAAAGCAAGAGCTGTAGGTTTGAGCTTACTGGCGCACGCCAATTTTTGAGAGGCGTACGCAGGTTTGGTCAGCATGCAGTGACTTGGTCAGTGCATGCTGGTTTCTTCCTGCGCATGTCACTCCGGCCCAGTGTGTTCCAGTCTGCTTAAAGCACTCATAGGTGCTTGTTCTCAATCTATACTAGCGCAAGCATGCCATTTTATCACATCATGCCAACTTGTTACAGTTTTAATCCCCTTAAACTGTTCCCCCGCCCTAATTGACTAAAAAATGATTAAAGAGAGAAAAATGCAAATGTTTTACAAAATGCCCGAGTAGAGACCGATCTCCGGATTGGGCGAGAGGGGTGTCATAAAACCCTTCCCCTCTCGTAACCTAGCTCCCAAACCTCAGATATCGAAGGTGACGATGGTCCAGTCTACAAAACCTTTTTCCAATCAAAACGTACCAGAATGTTTTCAAGTTCGGTTCCTTGGGTGCATTCCGCAAAACCCGAGTGGCGACTCTAAATTGCAAGCGTTTTGCCGTGCTTTTCTAAAACAAAAAGGGCGCACACAAATTTCAAGAGCGTGTGCCCACACCATCACAACCCCGTATTGCAACAGAGCCCCACGCCCACGATCACTCAGCAGCTCCATGCTCATTCGTCCAACAGCTCCGTGCTCACTATCCAAATCACCCAGCAACTCCGCGCTTGCACTCACAATCACTCTAAAGCTTTGTGCTTTTATTCTCGATAGGCTGCGTGCGTTAATGTTGGAAGATGGAAATACTCTGGCTCCGTGCCGCAATAGTGGAAGATGGAATAAACAACAAGATATCATCTGTTCTCAAGCTCTGCGCTTGAATGCTCAAAGTTCTACACTTTGAATGCTCGAAGCTCTTCGAATGCCCAACCACTGTGTACTGGATAGTCAAGTTCCGCACTTGAACGCTCAAGCTCCACGCTTGAATGCGCAACCACTGCGTACTGATGCTCGAACTCCATGTTCGAATGCTTAAAGTTCATACTTTAAATGCTCAGGCTCCACGCCCTGAATGCCCTACCACTGTGTATTGGATGCTCAAAACCTGTACTTTGAATGCTTGGACTCTACCTTCCGAATGCTCGAGCTCCGCGCTCTGAATGCTCAAGTCCAGAACTTGAAAGAAACTCTACGCTTAAAACACACGCATGGGCCCATGCACATAGGCACTTACATCTAGGATCATCATCGAGTCTGCATCATCATATCTGCTCATCATCATATACATGCTATGTTTTGCATCTCTCTCACTCATGAAACAGGTCATGCCTGAATACAACCGGCTCCGTGCCTCGGTTTTATTGATCGGCCCCGTGCCAAAGATTGTGGAAGATGGAAGATGATAAATTCATTTTAGCTCTGTGCCATAAACAGTGGAAAATGGAAAAACACACCTTGGCCTCGTGCCATAACAGTGGAAGATGGAAAAATTCAAGCTCTGTGCTCTGATCCTCGGGCTCTTGCCCTATGACTACAACCGGCTTCGCGCCTTGGTTCTGCCAATTCAAGCTCCGCATTTCATTCACTGGCCCCGTGCCACCATATCTTGAAACCGGCATCTGATCGTCTCCAGAAGATGGTTTGGATTCCACCCAATTCCATCAAGCTCATTCGCAAGGATAGGCTACCCAACCGAGCTCCCTTCAGTCAAAGTAAGAATGATAATGAAAAGCAATCGACTCACCTGCTGTGTACTGATCTACCCCAAAATACTGAGGATGTTCTCCGCAAAATTTCCCCGACAACTCCGCACTCCTTCAACTACTCTCCGCCAAAATCCTGGCATAGCTCAGGTACGTTGCACTACGACTTTTAAAAGCCCAAAGGTACGTCTTCTGTCCTTAACCCTCTGCTCTTTTATTTTTCTTCTTTATTGCCTTGAACTACGATTGGTCTGAATTTCCCTTATGGAATACGTAGGAAGCCTCCCGGCCCGACCATAACTAAAAGCATTTTTGAAAAACCTTGAGGTAGTTATTCGACCAAATTGAGTTGTTTTACGGCTTTGATTCTTACCTGACACACCTCGCCGCCTGTCCAAGTTCAATCAAAGAGGGGCATCTGTAGACACTACAATTTGGCCTAACGATTATTTCAAGTCCCACCTTAGGGACCATCCCAATGATGAATGGATACAGTGATTAATGATTGACTTTTGTAGACACCCCAATTTGGCCTAACGATTATTTCAAGTCCCATCTTGGGACCATCCCGATGATGAAATGGATACAGTGATTGCTGATTGCCTCCTTGAGAACCTTAGGACTTTTGGTAAGAATTTTGAGCCACTTAGAGGACCCATTCAGAGCCATACAGCCTTTCAGACATAAAATACAGAAGCCTAGGAGAATCCATCTGTCGGCCGTAACATCGATCTCACGGCCTTAACATCATTTCCTCACCCGAGCAACCTGTTGCTAGCAAAATCTCCCTGAGAGATCAATCCCTCGGCCGCAAGATCTATCCTTTGGCCGAGACATCCATTCCTCGGCCGTGTGATCCTTTACTCGGCCGCCAGATCATCCTTTTTCCAGACTCTCGAACGTTCTGTCGATTGTTTGATCCAACTACACTACCTTCCCGATGCATTCGGGCTACGCTCAGAGATTGCGACGTAGAGGTGCATTGCAATTGCAATCGTGCCATTTGATTGGCCGGAGTGAGTCACCAATCGCCTATATAAAGGGCCTTTGGACTCCGAAAATATACACACGAAATTCATTAGAGAATACACTCTCTCAAGCCACAAAACTCTGTCAAAACACTCTCTCGAACCCCCTCTTCAAAAGCCCTAACCTCCCGAAGGCAGCCACCAATCCAGCAATCAAACCCCGAAGTTCAAACCCTAATCCTAGGGTTTTACGAGAAGCAATCAGTCAATCACACCCAATCCAAAGCAATCAAGCAACTGAGGGATCAAGGTGGTGAGGCCCAACGGCCTCTGGTTTGTTTTACTTACTGTATTTATGATTAACCGTAGCGTTTTGATCGTCTGTTAATCTTTCTGTCTGGTGTTAGGAAGAACACCGATCGGGGCTTCGATCCCTCGGCCGGTACATCAAACCAGGAGGATCCCTCGGCCGTGACATCAATTCACCGGCCGCAGGATCCATCTCCCTGGGACAGTTTGTTTTGTTCTGCTTTTCTGATGCATGCTTCAATTACAGTCCTGACTCACTTTACTTACTGTTTAAAGGATTAATTAAACAGACTATGTGTTAGAATTAAACAAAGCATCTACATGTCTTATGTTGAATGATTATGGGCCAGTCTCACGATTGGGCAAAGAGGGGTGCCTAACACCTTCCCCTTATTGTACTTTTGGCTCCCGTGTCTAGAATCTCTATCTGTTTTCCCAGTTTTAATAAACTGGGTGGCGACTCTGTTTTGATGATAACCGCTGTCATATGGCGATGTTCCTAGCCATGGGAATGTCCATGATTTTGGTTTACGAAGCAAGCAACCAATCGAGCAAACAAACATGATCAATCTGTATGGCGATGCCCCGTTTGGGAGGTGTCCACAGTTTTTGGCGACTCTGCTGGGGACATGAGAGCCATAACCCAAAAGTTCAACATAAGACTAATACATGCCTTGTTTAATTCATCTATCATATGCATCGAGCGGGCAACCCGTTGAGTTCACCTGATATCCCGGCATGACACAGGCTATGTTGGGGGTTCCAGCAAACTCCACAGTCACTCGTACCTAGTGGTATATCAAAAAGGGAATCACCCAATCACCGCCTATGATGGGCTGGTGAGAGGATTGGTACCCTTTGACAACAGAGCACCCTGAGACTACCAAAAACCTTGCATGCTTTAGAAAGCCATAGAACTTATCAAACTAAGACAGGAACCTACAGGCTAGGAGCCTACTTGCATTTTACTTCTAAGTTCTTCCTCACACCCGTTGTATATGTGTATGTTGTAAAGCTTTTCTTTTGCAGGTTAAACCTTAGGAATCTCTCTAAGTCAAATGAACAGTAGGTAAGATTAATCAATCTAATTAAAACAAAAACCTTTTTCAGGAAAAATGATTGCATCACTGTTCACTGTTCACGTCTGATTCGCACTTTCAAGTTGTCACCAAGCTGTCTGGCCCGCTCCACTTTGCTGTTGAAGATTTCAACCCCTCTGAATACATCACTCCAGTAAATCAACCAAAGCCTGTGGTGACTATCATTGAAGACAACCATGTCATGTTCGCTAGAACGGTTTATGAGGAAGAAGTAGAAGACCTGATCGAAGAAGAAGGGCTTCGCAGGGTTCCAATCTATTTTTATGACCCCTATGCACCTACCGACGACTATTGGCCAATAGACGAGGTCAACAACCTCGAAACTGAAGAGGCAAAGGAAGAAGAGTCTGTCGACAATGACCCACTAGACGAAATATCACTGAACCTACTCTTTGATGAGGGGGTCACCAACGATGAAATAAGGGTGATCCACCCCATCACAGATAGCTTTGGTAATTGGTGGGGCTTTGTTGGCACACGAAGAGTCGACAACAGCGACGAAGCAGAGATTGAAGCTCAATTGGAGGAGATAACAGCAATAGCAAATCAAATGGCCCTCCAAGACTCGCAGGGTGACAATGATGAAAGTGCGAATCAAGGTGACAGTGAAGTGCTGATGATCAACCTTAGTGATGAAAAAGACTGCTCTGAACTGATTGTGGATGCTGAAAAATGGGCTTACCCTAACTGGACCGTGGAACACACTCTGAAATACAAAATGAAAAGCGCTAATTCTGATCTTAGTTCTGATTCCGATTCCGACTCCGAGTCGACTCAGTCCGAGTCAAGCTTTTCATCTTTTGAAACTACTAAGTCTAGTGAGGAAAACCTGGTCAAAGTACCAAGGCATAACATTTACTTTGAGTTCGACTCTGAAATGTCTTTTGATAATCTTAGCAATGAGAAGGAAGATTTAGAGTATTTCACTTTGCCTATGATCAATTGCATGGATTCCGACAAACCAAATTTTGAGGAAGAAATTCCAAAAGAAATTCTAGAATTCATCGAGAGAGAAGAAGAAAGGCACGCTAAACCTTTTTCTGAGGAAATAATCACAGCAAACATAGGCTCTGAAAATGAGCCCAAAATTGTTAAAATTGGTGCCACACTATCCCCTCAAGAAAGTGAAAAACTAATCCTTTTGCTAAAAGAATACAAAGATGTTTTTGCCTGGTCTTACGAGGACATGCCTGGAATAGATCCTGAAATTGTTCAGCATAAAATTCCCCTTCATCCTGATGCAAAGCCAGTTAAACAAAAACTGAGACGTATGCGCCCTGATTGGGTCTTAAAGATAAAAGAAGAAGTCACTAAACAAATCAACGCCGGTTTTCTCATAGTCACCGAATATCCACAATGGGTAGCTAACATCGTTCTCGTACCAAAGAAAACTGGAGGAATCAGGGTCTGCGTAGATTTCCGAGATCTCAACAAAGCCAGTCCAAAGGATGACTTCCCATTACCTCACATAGACGAGCTAGTAGACAACACTGCGGGCCATACATTGTTATCCTTCATGGATGGATTTTCAGGGTATAATCAAATCCTTATGTCTCCTGAGGATAGAGAGAGAACCACCTTCACTACGCCTTGGGGAACCTACTGCTACCGAGTGATGCCATTTGTGTTGAAGAATGCTGGAGCCACTTACCAGAGGATGGCAACAACACTACTGCACGACATGATGCACAAAGAGGTCGAGGTGTATGTCGACGATATGATAGTCAAATCAAAGGAAAGGGAAGGACACCATGGAGCACTCCAAAAGTTCTTTGAAAGGATTAGGAATTACAAACTACGTCTTAACCCTCAAAAATGCACTTTTGGGGTAACAACTGGAAAGATGTTGGGATTCCTCATCACTTAAAGAGGAATCAAGGTAGACCCTTCCAAGATACAGGCTATCATGGAAATATCACCGACTAGGACAGAAAAGGAGGTAAGGAGTTTCTTGGGGAAGGTACAGTTCATCAGCAGGTTCATTTCCAAGCTCACAACTACCTGT
This sequence comes from Rhododendron griersonianum, assembly GCA_018127125.1. Classification (NCBI taxonomy): domain Eukaryota; kingdom Viridiplantae; phylum Streptophyta; class Magnoliopsida; order Ericales; family Ericaceae; genus Rhododendron; species Rhododendron griersonianum. The sequence continues at coordinate 20,966,388 of CM030797.1, forward strand.
GAACCTCTTTTCAAGCTACTGAAGAAAGGTACTGATTTTGAATGGAGCCAAGACTGTCAGCAAGCGTTTGAAGCAATCAAGGAATATCTTCAAAATCCACCTGTACTGTCACCGCCCATCCCTGGGAAGCCACTGATTTTGTATCTCTCAGTAATAGACACATCCATGGGATGCATGCTAGCGCAAGAAAACGACGCCAAAGTAGAGTGCGCCATATACTACCTCAGCAAAAAAATGATGGATTATGAGACAAGGTACACTCCCCTCGAGAAAACCTGTTGGGGGCTAGTATGGGCCACAAAGAAACTGAGGCACTACCTGTTAGCACATCCGGTGGTGCTGGTCTCTCGTTTAGACCCAATCAAGTATCTTTTCGAAAAGCCAGCACTTATCGGAAAGCTAGCTAGGTGGTTATTGCTGCTAGCAGAATTCGACCTCAAATACATGACAAGGAAATCAGTGAAGGGAAGAGTTGTGGCAGAATTCTTGGCAGATCACCCTGTGACAGAGGCCGAGGCAGAAGACTTCATGTTCCCCGACGAGGACATCTTATGTCTCTTAGACGACACCTGGCAACTTTACTTTGATGGAGCATCAAACCGATGTGGATATGGCATAGGGGTATTGCTAGTTTCCCCAAACGACTCCCACATCCCTTTGTCATATAAACTGAGGTTTGAAGTCACCAACAACCAAGCTGAATACGAAGCCTGTATTACTGGAATGGAGGCAGCCCTGGAGCTAGGGGCAAAAAGGGTAGAAGTCATTGGGGATTCAAACCTGGTGGTATCTCAAGCAAGAGGAGACTGGAAGGTCAAGGAAGATACACTGAAGCTATATCACTCTGTGCTGGAAGATCTAATTCCACAGTTCGATTCCGTTATCTTCACACACACTCCTCGAGTGAGCAATAGATTTGCAGATGCACTGGCAACATTAGCATCTATGGTCGAAATACCCCTGGGATTCACAATGCGGCCTCTCATGATCGAACAAAAGGTCAAACCAGCATGTGAATGCACCTTTACCGAGGAAGGTGAAGACGATGGCAAGCCATGGTACGAAGACGTGAAGGAATTCCTGGAAAAAGGAGAATACCCATCTGAGGCCACCTCGAAAGACAAAACGGCTCTGCGGAAGTTTGCTGCCCGATTTGTAATCTGTGGAGGAGCATTGTATCGAAGGGCACACTTGGGTCCAAGTCAACTTTGCGTCACAACGGAGGACAGCCGCAAGGTAATGGAGGAAATACACGAAGGAATTTGTGGGCCACACATGAATGGGGCAACGATGGCAAAGAAGATTCTGCGTCAGGGATATTACTGGACTACAATGGAGGCCGACTGCGCTGATTATGTCCACCGATGTTACAAATGCCAAACCCACGCTGATCGTATGCGTATTCCCCCTACGGAATTGTATAACATGGCATCCCCTTGGCCATTCTCCACCTGGGGGATAGACGTCATTGGAAGTATAAATCCAAAGGGAAAATACAAACATCAGTTCATTCTGGTGGCCATTGACTACTTCACCAAGTGGGTAGAAGCAGCTTCTTATGCTACCCTCAAAGCCACTCATGTGGCCAAATTTATTCGCACTAATATCATCTATCGATATGGTGTACCTCACGAGTTCGTCTGTGACAATGGATCGCACTTCAAGGGGGCGACAAAGAAGCTTTTCGCCGAATTTGGGATACAGAATCATCGGTCATCTACTTACCGACCTCAGACTAATGGAGCAGTTGAGGCTGCAAACAAGAATATCAAGAGGATTCTGCGGAAGACTACCGACACTTACACATATTGGCCAGAAATGCTACCTCTGGCACTATGGGGTTATCGAACAACTGAAAGGACTTCAACTGGGGCCACTCCCTACTCTCTGGTTTATGGAATGGAAGCTGTCTTGCCTATCGAGTTGGAATTGCCTTCGTTAAGGGTTCTGGCTGAGACTGAAATGATCGAAGAAGACTGGATTCAAAACCGCTACGACGAGTTGGCACTACTAGACGAAAGGAGGCTGAGAGCGTTATACCATGTACAAGGGTATCAACGCCGCATCGCACGAGCATTTAACAAAAAGGTAAAACCTAGAGACATCAAGGTAGGAGACATGGTGCTCAAAGCAATCCGTCGCCACGTCTCAGACCCAAGGGGCAAGTTTAGACCAAACTGAGGAGGCCCCTACCTTATCAAACGCATACTTTCTGGAGGAGCAGCATACATTGCAGACTTGGATGGAATGGAATTCGCAACGCCAGTCAACATTGACAAGCTGAGGAAGTATTACCCATGAGAGATGCTCGTTGGACCAAAAACCACAAGGGTGGGCGGATCCAAGCAAAAATTAGAGCAGCCTGCTAGGTCGAAAACCCGCAAGGGCGGCTTAGGCAAAAACTAAGGCATAAATAAAACGCTTGCTAGATCGAAAACCCGCAAAGCCGGTTTTAGACAAAATTTAGAGCACAAAAGGAGAGGAAAATACCCGAGTGGACCCTAACTAAAAACAAAACAAATCCCCTTTATTGGAACTACGTTTATGGCCTGATTCCCTCTATGGGATACGTAGGCAATCTCTAAATTTGAGATCCGGCCACTACTATCATCATCACTTCCAAAATTTCTAGGTCTATCCTAAAGCATGTTCACTATCAAACCATGACAATAACATCTTCAAATAAAACGACCAAATGTTTTATTATTTCCAAAGGAAAAAGGAAAAAGCAAACATAAACAATTCTTAATCCATGAAAGCTAGAATCAAACAAACATCTTTTGAAAAACATAAGCAAAGCGTCAATCTCTAGGTCTTCCTTCTCTTTGCACTACTATCCTCCAAAAGGTTTTTCTTCAACCAGCGTTTGTAAGAACCTGATAGCTTGACAACAAAGTTCTCAGCCACCTCCTGCATCACTCTATTTGGCCAAAGATGCAGCATATTGCGACGGAAGTTGGCATCATGGATCTTAGAGACAGTGTACTCAGGGTCACCCAGGATTGCGGTTTGTTCAGCCCCGAACTGCCTTTGAAAGCGAGCAGGAAAGTAGAAAACGACTCGAGCAATGCCAATCACTGCTACACCAAAATGGTTCATGGTACTCGCAGTCATGCTCTCAATACCATACCAGGGGCAAACCCATTGAATCCAATCACCTCTGCAAGTCTTCATCCATGCTTCCCAAGCAGCTTCAGTTGGAAACTGTTTAATCATGCGACGCTCCGTGCATTGGTCTGGATTATAAGGAAGTCGCTCTGGCGCATCCCACACCTTTAGCTTCTCAAATAACCATATCTAGAGAACAAGAGAAAATTGTGAGTTGAGAGAACACGTGAGTCAAAACAAAAGAGTGATGAGTGAAAAGATAACTTGACAAATAAAACAAACACAGAGCGAACCTGCAATAGCAAAGGACTGCCTAAGAACTGAGCTGTAGGGTTACCCTGTATCACGTCTAGACCCATCAAAGTCTCTGCCAACACTAAGCCAGCGAAACCCACACGGTTTCCAATTTGTTGAGCAAGGTTAAGCAATACGGGATCAGCATGACCAGAGGAAGGGCCAAGCAAGTAATAATGAAGGAGACAAATGCACAACGCATGAAAGTATGCTTTCTGTTGAGAAACTTGGCGATGAGCCTCAGCTGTACCAAAGCGCTGGATAAATTGAAGAATCTCAAGCTTTCCCTTCACTAGGAAGAACCTAACTTCATGTTTCTGAACTTGGAGTAAATCCTTCAAGAGATCGCCTCGGTTGAACAAGGGATTAGGGACGACGAAACCCTCTCTATCCGAATGACCCATGATGGCCGCAAACTCCTCGATAGTAGGACACAATTCCTCTTTCCTAAATCGAAAGACGTGAAAATCAGGGTCCCACAAACTAATGGCTGCCCTAAGGAAGGCAAAATTCACAGGAATTTGACAAAGGGAGAAGAGAAAGTCCATGCCAAAGGACTTAAAGTGTAAACGGTCGAGGCCATTAAAGGAATCCAACCACTGATCAAGGACTGGTTGTGCCATGTGCGAGGAATTGCTACTGACAATGCTATCGGGTTCGTAGAACGCGTATTTATAGAACTAAGTCGAGCCTTAGTTCGAATCGGAATCGGATTCTTAATCCTCGGAATTTCAGTCGGTCTCTCGGCGGATACTTCGATATGACGGCCGTAGGATCTATCCATCGGCCCGCGAAAATCAGGGTTGACCTGTAAGTCAAACCCAGGCAGATAAAACAATCCCTCAGCCGCCAGATCAAAGATTCGGCCGCGTGATCATTCAGTCGGCCGCCAGAACGGCTGTTTTACAGACTGTTCCCACGGTTCTGTTCGTTTCACTGGTTTTTATCAGATTAACAAAACTATTATACGCAAACGATGCAAACATAACATACACGATCAATATGTCAGAGCAAAAGGTTTTTGTTTCATATAACGAAAGCTTTTTACATCACAAGGTGGATCATCCCACATTTCATAAACAAACTATACATCGATTTCCTGTCGAACTAACCTATGCAGGAAGAGAAACAGAAAAACAAAAAGAGGAAGCAGAAGAGGATGCCGAACCCTCTGGTGGTCCGAACACCAGAGACCAGCTGCAAAAAAGAAGAGGACACCCCTGGGGCGGTGTATACCGGAGGAGTGCTACGGTGCAGAAGGGACACCACATGGCCCAGAAAAATCACCACACCGCGTACCACCACCACGCCAGGAGCTCCGCGTCACGAAAGCAAGTCACCCATGTAAGGGTCTCTAATCAAAGCCACCCATGCAAGGGTCCCTAATCAAGCATCAAGACAAGACCAAGAACAGTGCGGCCTCCCTCCGCGATCTCTGGCCGCGTACCCTCCATGGCCTGAAGTCTACGGGAATGAAGAGAAACGAAGGGGAAGTCTTCGGCTACGGGGCTCTCGAAACGAGGAGAGGAAGAGGAAAAGAAAGAGAGGAAATTGAGATGAAACGGTCGACGCCGTGGCCTTTTATAGGCCTCTGGAAATAAAGGGATTACGCGGCCGATACATCTATTATTCGGCCGAAACATCAATCCTTCGGCCGAGAGATCGATCTCCTGGCCTCCTAATCAATCTCCCTCTGCAACATCAGATCATGCTCAATGCATCCAAAACTCAAGTCATTATGGATTCTGGGTCCATGACCAACAGAAGCAAAGATCAAGGCTAGCCTTGGGGGCATGCCCAAGCATCTAAAATCTCTCTCCACAAACTGCTGGCCAGAGCAAGTTGAAACACCCAGCGGCTTTACACCCATATCCACTATCAAAGAACTAAGCAGCTCTGTGCCCATATTCACTCCATCAGCGGCTCTATGCCTATGCCCATCACTCAGCGGCTCCAAGCCCACCATCTCAGCGGCTCCAAGCCCTCGACTCAGCAGCTTTACGCTCGCTACCAATCCAACGGCTCTACGCCCGTATTCACTCACTCAGCTGCTCCAAGCCCTCGACTCAGTAGCTCTACGCTCGCTATCACAGCAATAGGCCCTACGCCTTCACCCCTCAAACTCAGCGGCTTGAAGCCCATTACTTCAACAGGCTCGAAGCCTATATCTACCATCTCAACTGGCTCAAAGCCATAGCAACTATCTCAGCGGCTCCAAGCCCTCGACTCAGCAGCTCTACGCTCGCTATCACAGCAACAGGCTCTACGCCCTTATTTTATCACTCACCGGCTCCAAGCCCGCCATCTCAAACAGGCTCTACGCCCGTATTCACTCACTCAGCGGCTCCAGGCCCTCGACACAACAGCTCCAAGCTCATCACTATCAATAACAGGCTCTACACCCTTATTTTATCACTCACCGGCTCCAAGCCCGCCATCTCAAACAGGCTCTACGCCCGTATTCACTCACTCAGCGGCTCCAGGCCCTCGACACAACAGTTCCAAGCTCATCACTATCAATAACAAGCTCTACGCCCATCATCTCTATCAACTCAGTGGCTCCAAGCCCACTATCTCAAATGGCTCGAAGCCGTAACAACCACCTCAGCGGCTCAAAGCCCATTATCCTAGCAGCTCTACGCTCGTATTCACTCACTCAGCGGCTCTAAGCCCATTATCTCAACTGGCTCAAAGCCATAAACAAGCAAATCTCAACAGGCTCTACGCCGCCCCAACAATCAAGCCATCTATTCTCAGGCTCTATGTCTGAATGCTCAAAATCTAACATTTTGAATGCTCAAACTCTACGCTTGGATGCCCAACCACTGTGTACTGGATGCTCAAGTTATATACTTGAATGCTTAAGCTCTACGCTTGGATGCCCAACCACTGCATACTGGACGCTCAAAGCCTGTACTTTGAATGCTCGGATTCTGCCGTCCGAATGCTCGAGCTCTATGCTCTTAATGCTCAAGTCCGGAACTTGATAGAAGCTCTAAGCTTAAAACAAACACACACGCACGGGCCCGTGCACATATTGCATCACCATTATCACATCGAGTCTGCATCATCATATCTGTTCACATCTAACCATCATCACACATATACACTCTGCATATCTCTCATGAAACAGGTCAACCCTGCAATCAACCGGCTCTATGCCTCGGTTTTATTGATCGGTCCAGCGCCTCGATCCTTTGGCTCTACGCCAACGCTTATGATGAGAAAGCTCCGTGCACAGACCATCAGAACGCAACCAGCTCTACGCTTCGGTTCAAATCACGTCAAGCTCTAAGCTCCAACAACCCAGGCCCTCGCCTCATGACCACATCAGGCTCCACGCCTCAGTTTGACACCTTAGGCTATTGCCTTACACCAGCTCCGCGCTTCGGTTCTATCAAAGCTCTAAGCTCTCCTCAGGCTCCCGCCTCATAACCGCAGCAGGCTCCACGCCTCAATCTAATCACCCCAGGCTCTTGCCTTGTGACTACAACCGGCTCCGTGCCTCGGTTCCATCACGTCAGAAGCTATCACTCTCCAGGCCCTCGCCTCATGACTACAACCGGCTCCGTGCCTCGGTTCCCTCGCTCCCAAAGCTCCGTGCTCCAGTTACTGGCCCTGCGCCCTTCATGTCTAAAAAACAACCGGCATCCGATTCATCCCCAGCAGATGGCTTGGATTCCACCCTATTACATCAATTCCTTCCAGCTCATTCGCAAGGATAGGCTACTCTACCGAGCTCCTTTCATTCAAAGTAAGGATGATCAAGAAAAGTAAACGCACCTGCCGTGTACTGATCTACCCCAAAATACTAAGGAAGCTCTCCGCAAAAACTCCCCCGGCAGCCCAGCGCTCCTTCAACTACTCTTCGCCAAAACCCTGGCTCAGTCTAGGTACGTCACACTACGGCTTTTTAAGCCCTAAGGTACGTCTTCTGTCTCTGACCCTCCAAACTTTTTACTTTTCTTTATTGCCCGAACTACGGTTGGTCTGAATTTCCCTTGTGGAATACGTAGGCACCCTCCCGGCCCGACCATAACAAAACTTTTTTCGAAAACCCTTGGAATAGTGGTTGGACCAAATTGAGTTGCTTTTTACAGCTTTGACTCTTACTCAAACATGTTTCGCGATCCGTCTGAGTTCAGTCAAAGAGGGGCATCTGTAGACACCCCAATTTGGCCTAACGATTATTTCAAGTCCCACCTTGGGACCATCCCGATGATGAAATGGATACAGTGATTGCTGATTGCCTCCTTGAGAACCTTAGAACTTTCAGTAAGAATTTTGAGCCACTTAGAGGACCCATTCAGAGCCATACAGCCTTTCAGACATAAAATACAGAAGCCTAGGAGAATCCATCTGTCGGCCGTAACATCGATCTCACGGCCTTAACATCATTTCCTCACCCGAGCAACCTGTTGCTAGCAAAATCTCCCTGAGAGATCAATCCCTCGGCCGTAAGATCTATCCTTCGGCCGAGACATCCATTCCACGGCCGTGTGATCCTTTACTCGACCGCCAGATCGTCCTTTTTCCAGACTCTCGAACGTTCTGTCGATTGTTTGATCCAACTACACTACCTTCCCGATGCGTTCGGGCTACGCTCAGAGATTGCGACGTAGAGTTAGAGGTGCATTGCAATTGCAATCGTGCCATTTGATTGGCCGGAGTGAGTCACCAATCGCCTATATAAAGGGCCTTTGGACTCCGAAAATATACACACGAAATTCATTAGAGAATACACTCTCTCAAGCCACAAAACTCTGTCAAAACACTCTCTCGAACCCCCTCTTCAAAAGCCCTAACCTCCCGAAGGCAGCCACCAATCCAGCAATCAAACCCCGAAGTTCAAACCCTAATCCTAGGGTTTTACGAGAAGCAATCAGTCAATCACACCCAATCCAAAGCAATCAAGCAACTGAGGGATCAAGGTGGTGAGGCCCAACGGCCTCTGGTTTGTTTTACTTACTGTATTTATGATTAACCGTAGCGTTTTGATTGTCTGTTAATCTTTCTGTCTGGTGTGAGGAAGAACACCGATCGGGGCTTCGATCCCTCGGCCGGTACATCAAACCAGGAGGATCCCTCGGCCGTGACATTAATTCACCGGCCGCGGGATCCATCTCCCTGGGACAGTTTGTTTTGTTCTGCTTTTCTGATGCATGCTTCAATTACAGTCCTGACTCACTTTACTTACTGTTTAAAGGATTAATTAAACAGACTATGTGTTAGAATTAAACAAAGCATCTACATGTCTTATGTTGAATGATTATGGGCCAGTCTCACGATTGGGCAAAGAGGGGTGCCTAACACCTTCCCCTTATTGTACTTTTGGCTCCCGTGTCTAGAATCTCTATCTGTTTTCCCAGTTTTAATAAACTAGGTGGCGACTCTGTTTTGATGATAACCGCTATCATATGGCGATGTTCCTAGCCATGGGAATGTCCATGATTTTGGTTTACGAAGCAAGCAACCAATCGAGCAAACAAACATGATCAATCTGTATGGCGATGCCCCGTTTGGGAGGTGTCTACAACTTCTCATAAATCTGAGAACTTTGTTGAGTACTTTTAGCCACTTAGAGGACCCAATTCAGAGCCAAATAACCTTTTAGACAGAAATATAGCATCCTAGGAAAATACATCTGTCAGTCGCAAGATCTATCTCACAGCCCCCACTTCTTTCTTTCACCTGTGGAATATGGTGTTTGACATTCTCCGAGAGAGATTGATTCCTCGCCCGCGGGATGAATTCCAGGATTTGGCAGCCGCCAAATCGTCTTTTTCTAGAATTCTGGAATGTTCTGTCATTCATTTGATCAACGCACCAAAACCCTAGCAGCCTTTCTCCGATTCTTTAGGGTTACAAAAAGAGATTCAAGCAGAGATCTTCTATCCGTATACTACCTTATTGATTCACGCCATTTGATTGGCCGGAGTGAGCCATCCCATGCCTATATAAAGAGGCCTTGGGGTTCTAAAATAAATAACTCAATTCACCTTCTCTAGTCACGAAACTCTGCAGAAATCACCCTTCCTACTCTCTCTACAAAAGCCCTAAACTCTCATAGGCAGCTATACTCCGACGATCAAACCCCGAAGTTCAAACCCTAATCCTAGGGTTTCGAGAAGCAATCCAATCAATCACCTTCAATCCAAAGCAATCAAGCTACTGAGGGATCAAGGTGGTTAGGCCCAAGGGCCTATAGTTCGATTTATTTTCTGTTTCTATGCTTTAATCATAGTTTTCTGATCAACTGTTCGTATTTTGGTGTGAGGAATAACAACAGCTGGGACATCGTTTCCGCGGTCAGTATATCAATCCAGCAGGATCCCACGGCTGTGAAATCCATTCACCGGTCGTGGAATCCATTCGTGAGGACCGAATGTAGGCACCCCAATTTGGCCTAACGTTATTTCAAGTCCCACCTTGGGAACAATCCCGATGATGAATGGATACAGTGATTGCTGATTGACTTCTCGTAAACCCATGGACTTTTGGTCAGTACTTTTAGCCACTTAGAGGACCCAATCCAGAGCCAAATAGCCTTTCAGACAGAAATACAAGATCCTAGGATAATCTATCTATCGGCCGTAACATTGATCTCATGGCCCCAACATCTTTCTTTCACCTGTGAAACATGTTGCTTGAAAATCCCCTTGAGAGATTGATTCCTTAGCAACCAGATCTATTCTTTGGCCGCCACATCCTTTCCTCGGCCGCCACATCGTCTATTTTCCAGATTCTGGAATGTTCTGTCAATTGTTTGATCCGTTCACAAAACCCTAGCAGCCAAATTCCGATTTGTTCGGGCCACAGAAGGAGATTATGAAAAGAGATCTTTTGGTTATTGTAGACACCCCAATCCGAATCTCGAAGGGTCTTTGTCCACCCCGATGATGAAATAAAGGAAACGGTGCCTTAACGAGCTTGAATGAGGGATTCCCTTGGCCCCAAACAAATCCTCAGCCCAAGTAAACCAAAAGCCCAGAGAAAGCCCAAAAACCCTGGACTGAACCTGGAACGCCGCACGTGACACCTCTACACCTCACGACATATCAAAAATTAATACGCCGCACGCGATCATGAGGTTAGCCGCACGGCATTTCATGAAAAGTTCTGACTGGCTCAGAAAGCTGTCGGCCACGCCTATTTGAGCCACAGCTGCAAAACGGCTCAGCCGAAAGCACACTTCTGGCCCGCCCAGAAAATACCTCCACCATTTGAAATTCAAAATCCATGGCTCTTGCCTATAAATACACCCCTCCACTCAAGAGAAAAGGGCCCTTGATCACCATTATACCCTTTCTCTCTCTTCTTGCTTTCATACCCATTTCCCACTTCTAAGTCTTGAGAATGTTGCTCTCAAAAGACATTCTCTAGGCCTTTTGCTCCATTTTTCTCATCACCATTAAAGTTAGTCCCTTATTAATTTTGAGACCCCAACTACCCAATACACCCATCTACTGCACACAACCATACTCCGCTTTTCTTTACCAACCTTGCCGACGTCCATCCACCATCACCAATCTTCATTCAAGCTCAAGATCAAAGGTAAAAACCAAGTTTCCTTGGGCTAGGCTCAGCAGGGGACCCTTCTATCGTCAGGCTTAACCTTTTTTGGTTAGGATCTGGCCTAAAAAATCATTTTTACAAAGCAAAACAAGCCCTCTGTGCTGGGTAAGCTACGCCGTGCGGCGCTTTGAAGCGTCGCACGGCATAGTAGACTCACACGTGTGGCATTTCAGTTAACTGCTGTTTTCTTGTTCAAACTGTCTGGATCATGATCGTTTTCACTGGATCCGTTCCTATCCATCATTGGTAGCTGCGGAATGAGACCATATCTACAAGCCATGTTTTATTATCACAAATGAACTTTCATAACCATTCTGAATAAGCGAATGTATTTAAAAGTGTCTTTCTACTTATGGCTTGAAGGAATGGTACAGTTCTGAGATGATCTGACGGCTGTGAGCTTTCTGAAGTTTTAAAAGTAACACCGTGCGTTATACTGGGTATACCGCGAGAGGCTTTGAAAACCATTGACAGCCTGAGGACAAGATCGGAACAACGCACGGCATATCATATGACCGTGCGTCGTATGGCGTTATGCCGTGTGTTAGAAGATGATGATCTAGACAACTTGTTTAAAAGCTTTCCTTATTTATATCTTCGTCGCATCATCTTCCATCATCTATGTACAGTAAGCACCACTCGCACGACAACGTGATATACTTCCTATTGTTCCCCTCTCCCCGTATGTGTTTTTGAGGTTTTCTAAACGGTATTAAATCCCCCATTTAAAATGTTTAGTAGAGACCGGTTTTTACCGGGCGAGCGGGGTGCTTTTTCAACAAAACCTTCCCCGCTCGTAACGTGGCTCCCGGATCCAAAATCTCAACTTTTCGCCAGACCAAAAGCCTTTTTCTCTCAAGCAAACATTTCGGTTCCTCGGATCATCCATCTCAAAAATCCGGGTGGCGACTCTTCGAACGCGCCGGGCGCGCGGGAGCCCACAGTTATATACTTCCCATTCAAACCGTGCATTTTGATTGGTTGGAGTGAGTCACCCTATGCCTATATAAAGGGGCCTTTGGCTCCGAAATTAAGAACAACAATTATCCCTCTCAAGCCATGAAATTCTGCACCAATACTCTCATATACTCCCTCTACAAAAGCCCCAACCTCCCAAAGGCAGCCACAATCCGACGATCAAACCCCGAAGTACAAACCCTAACCCTAGGGTTTTCGAGAAGCAAATCAGTCAATCCCCTCTAATCCGAAGTGATCAAGCAACTAAGGCATCAAGGTGGTGAGGCCCAGGTGTAGGTGGGGAAAAACAAATAGCACCTAGAACAGAACTGCACTGTAACAACTCCACGTGGTGTTCGATCGGAACCCTAGTACCTTCGCCGGAACCCTAATCTACAAAAAAGACAAGGGGTGAGCGCACCTCTGCCTCTCGTGGCAAAGGCCCTCCGATGCCTAAGTTAGTTTCTCGTACTGTATGAAACCCTAATTATCAGTAGAAAAGTGTGGGATGAATGCAACTTATTGCGTACCTTTTTCCTCCAGGTTTACCTTGTATTTATAGATATACGTTTGCTTGTTCTCCAAGCATCTTTGTTGCCCAGGTTTCCTGTCTCGAATAGGAAACCTGGCCTTTCCGGGGGTCTTCTTGCCCAATCAACCGAGATCCCTAACTCGTAGGGACTCTTCCCTTTATGGGACTCGTTCCATAGCAGGACTGTCTTCTTACCTATCCTGACCGGATATTTGGGTTCTCTTTCTGGAACACTCCTACCGCCTTATCTCTTGAGACTATGTTCTTTCAGATAACTCTATCTGTCCAGCACTCTCATTTGTCGAACAGACTATACCACTTAATGACTCTATCTGTCTTCTGGCACTCTCATTTGCCGAACAGTTGGTACCATTAAACGACTTCTCATGTCTTTGGTCCTTCACTGCCGAACACCATCTTGCACGGTGTTTTACATTACTTTTCTCATTGCACGGACCCTGTACATCATGTGTTCGGCCACTAATTGTTCCTCCTTGGGAATACCTCCCTACAATTGCTCCCCAGCCTTGCTCGTTGCCACTACTCGGGGGCAATGGGTAAGGCTTAGAAACAATCCTTAGGCCGAACTCCTTGGGTCCCGTGTAGACATAGTATCTAAACCCATTGATGTTTTTGGCGGCTTAGTAATTATACCTTTTCGGGGTAATGACTCCACGTGGCACATTTCGTACGCCTCTTATTAAATGTGAACTGACGCTTTGTCAAACGGCATCAGAACGTCATCCATACAAGTCTCTTTTCCATTTACTTTTACTTGTAACGGCGTTTGGGGTGACGTTCCATCTCCGTCCCCACTTTAAACTCCCTTAAGGTATTCTTTTGGGTTTTTACACCCAAACCCATATCCTCTCTTTCTCTCTCTAAAGTCAGGGGAAAACTTCCTTCCTTTCTGCCATTACCGCCGTCTGCAGTTTTTTATTGCTCCTCCAGCAACTGCCATAATCATCATCGTAAGATTTCTCATTCCTTCTCCTTTTCGTGTTTCACTTTGAGATCTCGTTCTCAGATTCATCAGTTTCTAGGGTTTCGTTCATACCCATTTCCAGATTTCATTCCGTTCGTAGTTTTCTTGAGTATATCCATGGCGGATGAGAATGAAAACCTTCCTAAACCTGGAAAGTTTAGAAAACTCTGTGAAACCCCTGTTGCCATTGCAGCTTTTAGGACTAAATATAGCGTCCCTGACAACGTCGAGCTTGAACTCGCTCCCTTAGATGCAGATAGGGATGGTGGTTCATGGGATAGAATGTGTATCCCCATTGTAGCTATTGTTGATGGCGGAGTTCGTTTCCCCCTTCACCCATTACTTCGTCATGTCCTGAATTGGTACAGACTTACACCCATGCAAGTTTCAACAAATGTTTTTAGACTAGTAATGGGAATGGCAGCCCTAAACAGAATTTTGGGTACTCAACTGGGGATTTGGGAACTTCAATGGTGGTACAGCATTGTGCTCAATCCCGAGTACAATACTTACTACTTCAAAGTTAGGAAGATAGAAAAGCGTTTCGTGCTAAATATGCCAGATTCTGCTCGGGATCATGAGATTGACTTCCTCTACGTCACTAGAGCCTTTGAGCCAATGGGGGAAGATGGCCAAGTGGTGGGCTTCCACTGTCCTCACGTATGGGGTCACCCACGTATGCCCCTAATTGTTCTTTTCACATTCTGTCATTTTTTGCTCTTCTAAATTCCAGATGTTTTGTTTGTTTAACTCCTGCTTCGCTTTGATTCACAGCAACCAATGCTAATAAGAGACCTCTAGGGAACCAAGCTATGTCCGAACAGCGAACATAAATAGGGTTCTAAAATACAAAGGGGAGCCGGGCACGCCAACTACTGGCCGTGGTCGCGACGCCGACGTGCTGCTGGGATACAACCCTGCCTACAAGGGTTTCATTGACAAAAGGCTGAGCAACCCGAGCACCAGTGCCACCTCTACTTCAACAGCTCCCTAATCGAGGAGTGCAAGGTCCAGTACTGGAGTAACAATCGCCGGGCAGCCAGGTGAGGTCCCTATTTCTGAAGGCATCCCACTTCCTCGTGTGGTTCTCAGAAGGCCTACACAACGCCGTGCGGAACAGATAGTTGCGGACAGAGACACCAGCCAATCCTCTTCTTTTGGCTATTCTCCATCCCCTCCAAATTCAGGAACGATGAACCAACAACCTTTGAATCTTAGCTCTTTGTTAACCGTGTCCTCTCAAGGACGTGGTGCCTCTGGTCACATGATCCACCGTCTCTCCTCGGGAACGTGACAGTTCCCTTAAAACTAATGAAGCTCATCGGGACAAATGTCCCAGAAATCAAAAGGCCAGGGATACCGTCCCATAAGCTTCTTGTCACCTCTGCATCCTCCCTCTCCGAGTACCAATGTAACTCATCAATCCTGGACCCCTCAACTCATAAGGGGTAATCGGCTAGTAAATGTTGGCGACAGTGCAAGTTCCTCAGAAACTGCACTGGCCCTTGCTCAAGGCCTTCTATTACCAGTTGACATGCAGAAAGAGTCTTCCTCTCCTCCTGAACGGCTTGTTTCCACTGGTCTCGTCAGTGGCATTAAGGTAACACGTTGTACTTGTAATCAAAGTTTGAACTTCCTTTTTGGTAGTTCACTTAGAATGTTTATTCATGTTTCTTGTACTTGGTATTTTTCAGTTCATCCAGATGATGGTGATGTTGGGATAGAAGATGCAAGAAGTTGAAGCTGAGAGGAACAGATTGCTAAATGACAACACTAGTTTGTTGCGAATAGTCACGAGGCTTGAGAGAGAGCGTGACAAGGCAAAGTTGGATGTAGATGAAGTAAAGGGAAGACTTGAGACCGCTGAGGACAGCCTCAATCAAGCCTTATCAGAAGTTGACAGTGCCAAGAAAGGAGCCTATGAAGATGGCTACCAAAAAGGCTTTGATGCAGCTATTGCTAGTTATGTGGAGCAGATGCCAAGCATCCAGGATCAAATCTGGGCGGCAAGTTGGGAAGCATGCCTTACCAAGGTTGGGATTGCTGAAGATTCTGTTTTGTGGGTAGAGAATGACCTACCCAGTAGCCGTGCTGCAGCCTCTCAAGAGTATGAGGAGCCCCCAAAAGATGACGTTGAGCAGCAAATTGATGAATTTGCTGATGCTAACGAGGACATCCACATGGAGACTCAGGATGCTTCAACCGGACGTTCACCTGTTCGAGAGGCTACCAATGAGACAGCCAACTTGGAGGCAGACGCTACTGCTGGAGGTCCCAATGCTGAAGTTAGTGCAGAGGTGCCAAGTAACACCCCTCATGAGGTCCAGAACCTGGACTGAATTGGTATGTTCTTGTCATGTCCCTCAAAAACTCTTAAAACAATGTTGCAGGTCCTGCGTGACTGTAGTTCTCAGCCCTCCGTGGCATCAGTTCTTGCATTCTCCTTGATAATACAGGTATTCGACCCCTTGTGGCACAACACCATTTTTTAAATTTGCTGTGGCCGTGCATGGCCTATGTTGTTTGCTCGGCCCTTCATGGCCATAAACTTTTATCTTTAAATGTTTTTGGTATCCCATACCACCATCAATGTATGCTTCGTATACATTATTCTGCTCCAGGTGCAAGTTGTATCTAAGTGTTTCATATTTAGTCTATTATTCTAGACATACTTCGTTATGTCTCGTCCCAAGTGTTTCGTACTTGGAAAATATTTGATCGTGTGCCTCTAAGTTTCTCGTACTTAGACTGATTCCTAAGTGTTTCGTACTTAGTCAATTCTAAACATATGCTCGTTATGTTTCGTCCCAAGTATTTCATACCTGGAAAATAAGCAAGCATTGTATACTTGCTATAAGTTTCTCATACTTTAAACAGCAAGTTAAGTTTGTTTCATACTTAGCAATCTGTGCATGTGTACGTATGCAATACAAGTTGTTTTCATACTCATACAATATCTAATACAAGTTTGTTCATACTTAGTCAATCTAAGTTTCTCTCGTACTTAGACAGTTGATAAGTTTATTCGTGCGTACCAAGGCGTGCATGCCCATTCCCTGCTCCCCAATACGAAAAAAGGAAAACAAGGCCATTGTTCGTATTCACAGAAGAAAAAACAATCAATAAAGGAAACAAAAATGTCTGAGAAATCAATATATTGCAAAAAAAGGTGATTGTATTCATAATCTTGGAACTCAACGGGGCGTTAGTCGTACCCCTTGCAACTAATCAAAATAAATAAATAAAACAAGGGAATATTCTTCATAATTCCCACACTATCACGTTTATGTATCCTAAGACAGAATAAAACAAACTGAAGTCTTTTTAAACAAAGAACTTCCTCAAATTATGGACATTCCAGGGCCTTGGCAACGGGTTCCTGTCTAGGCCTGCCAACTTATAGGCCCCTACACTACAATAAAAATCACATTTTTATAGCGTGCGAAAAACGCTATTGAATGTCATAGATAGCGTTCCGAAGAGCGCCTTATTAGCCGATGCTATTAAAAGTCAAGACTTTCAACAGCGTTCATTGCACACTATGGTATACTACCTTTTTATAGCATTTTTTGAACACTGTCTTTGACATACTTTTAATAGCGTTTTTTGAACGCTGTCTTCAATAAACTTTTAATAGCATTCATAGAATGCTATGTTTTGAATACTTTTAACAGCATTTTTTGCATGCTAAGTTTGAGATTCTTTTAATAGCATATTTATCATTGCACCACTCATTCAATATTGTTTTTTATAACATTCAACACCAATTCACTATTATTTTTTATTGCATTCAACACCAAATACATCCAACGCGAAATGATGTCAATGTAAAATAAATAATTCAACCATTAGATGAAGATTCATTACAATATAGATTGGAAAATAATTTTCCAACACAAACTACATTGAAGAGTCGAGTCGGAGTAATTACACTCATTAGAAAAACTCTAATGTAATCTCCCTTTCCATAAAATGAAATCCTAAACTAGGCAGCCATATCATTCAAGTACCCCAATTCTTCACCCGCGGAGATGTTCTTTACTTGAAGATTACTTCTTTACCGAGTTTATACCGTCTTGCTCCCAAAGCCGAACACATACCTGTAAGTATAGAAATATTCAAACTAACACAATAGTAATGTAAAAACTATTACTACAAAAACAATTTTAAAGCAACACAATGCACAACACATACATATACGCACAATAATCATGAAACTAATACTAGGAGTGACATTAATTTAAATTGGTTACCTGAGGAGGCCATCTTTGTCCATTGTTGTGTACCAATTGACTGCCATTGTCTAAATCTTCAACTATAACTCCTTCCAAACTTTGAAATCAAGAACAAAAACAAAGGAAAATGAGTCTATGTTTATGTGAGAAAACCATGAATAAGAAGAAAAGTACTAAAGAACAAGAAGAATCAATGCATAATGAAACCTTGCTTCCCCTGCCAACTATGTTTGCAAGTCATAACCTGAGCAACTAATGCTAAACCAGTCACAAAAAACATGTAACAATTATGTTATCACCCAAAAACCCCCTTCCTAGTCCTGGTTTCCCAATTGGGTTTAGCACATATGTGGTTCACTGATCATCCTAGAGATGTTGTAACTAAATATCAAAATTTGGCCTTTTTTTAAATCATTAAACGCGGCCTTAATAACATTAGAACAGTATTGAGATAGAGTAAAGGCCAACTTTGGGTATAACATTTCAATAAACTTGTCAAATGCAAACTGATCTGAAGTAAATTTAGAAGAGTGACCAATATCTGATCGGGTTTAGTCTTGCTGAACCACAAGGCATATGTAAAACAGGAATACAAATTGTACAAATGAGTAACTATCTAAAAAACCAAGCTCACTGCGTATTGCGTATACACAAATAATTCAATTACCTCAAGCTTAATTCCGTCTAGAAATGTTTGCCAAGCAGGTATTAACTCAACAACGTGATCGCTAACACAAAGAAGCCATTCTGTCTCTCTTTGCCACATCGATTTCTTTTCCAAAGGCAATGGCTCCAATCTCCAGAGTTTACCAAAAACAGTAGCTACAATTAAGTTGAAATCTAGGATTAACCATGTGCAGAGCAACTTTACTCAAATTGTGTCGTGCCGTGCCGGCCTGTTTACTTAAATTGTGTTGTGCCGAGCCGTGCCGCTTGCCAATCGTGTCGTGCAGTGCCGTTTTCAATCGTGTCAAGCGGTGCCATTTTCAATTGTGCCAACCGTGCTTTATGTCGTGCCCTGCCGTGCCCGTTCACGTTATGGGTTGTGGTGTGTTCATAGACAAGTACGTGTATCGAACTTCAATTTGCATGTGGTCAAAGAACAAAGATACCTTCAGGACCACAAGACATTAATGTGAAGAATATATTGTTGAGCTTCTCCATCTTCTTAGCATCCTGTGCCTGGTCCGTCTTAAACTTGAGACACTAGTAAGATAAGGAAAAAGACCAATCTGATTAAAGAAGGCAAGACTTCTAATGGAAAGTAAAGAATTAAAGAAAAGACATAGCAGGAACTCGGGCTTTCACAAGTATAGTAGTATCTGGTATACTTGTAGGTATCTAAATTTTAGCATGTTTTTTTGCAAGTCACTGTTTGTATATAATTAGCTAGCTGCAAGATAAATTAGGGTGCTCCGGGCACTCTCACTCCAGAGAATCTCCTGGACAAATCTTGGACAAAGAGCAGCGTCAACCTCCACACAAAAATTCTTCACATCATAAGAAAGCTGCAGATTTTCACTAGAAGATTTCGGCTTTTGTTCATGTCAGAACTATAACCAAAAGATATAGAGAAGTCCGTACATCAACAAAGAGAAAGCATGTAACAGAGCAACTCTCAGAACTCTAGGCACGACAAACATCAAGAGCGAAAACATTTGTTACCTTATCTACAGTTGGGGACAGAGACAACATGGAACCCGTACTAGACTTGAGCCACAGTTGGAAAGCATTTATGTACAAAACTCAGCTAACAGATTAACAGAGAACCAAAGACAGTAGGCGATATAGAGAAGGCTTCCTTCTACTTTGTCTTACGTGGATATAGGCAGAGAAGTCCATGTTCCTCTCTATTATTGCATCCCCTTGTTTCTTAGTCACATTCAAATAATCCGACAATGTCTGTAGACACCCCAATCTGGGCTTCCAGATTAGTTTACTTACGGTTTTTGATTCCCCAATGATGAAATGGATCAAGAACACCCCGGGAATGTCGAGTGTTTGAGCTTTGAGTGTTTGAAAAACCCTTGAACCTAACCTAGCCTAAGCCACTTCCAAAAGCCAAAAACCCTATTGATGTGTGCCAGGGCGCAATCATCGTGCGCCAGGGCGCAACCATCGCGCGCCGGGGCGCACCGTCGCGCGACGGTTTGACTCCGTCGCGCGATGGTCAACTGGAGCATTGACCAGCGCGCCAGGGCGCACCATCGCGTGCCAGGGCGCATTGTCGCGCGACAGTTTGGAACCCTCGCGCGACGGTCAGAACCTGTCCCCATCACCTTTATTCAGCTGGGCAGCTTAATTACCAAGTAACCCCCAGCCAGCCTCGTGGCTGGCTGGCCTCCATTCTTTGAACCAGAGCTACCTTTCCATTAATGGAAGGTGCTCTCCCTATAAATCCCCCCATTTGTTCTCTTTCAAAAGTAGTGACAAAAAAACCAAGCACAAAGGTTAACAAAAATTTGGCATTACAAAGGGTCTTTGCTTTGTACTCTTTTAAGCTAATAAAAGAGATACAAAGACACCCTAAGAACAAAGCTTGTTCTTCCTCCCCATTTTCACATTTCAATCAAACCTCAAACTCAACCTCAATTCAAAGCTCAAACACTTTTCAAACCTCAAAATCCAAAGGTATATCTTACCTTTGTTCTGCTCTCTGTTCTGATCCCTGAGGGGGGCTGGCAGGGTCAAGGCTGGTAATCAATACCAGTCCTGGCCCTAAAGCTGGCAAGGTTTCAAAAACCGTGCAACCAACATACCCTCGCGCGACGGACCCAGTCACGCGCGCGCTTGTCTCAAGCATCGCGCGATGGTTCTCGTGGGGAAGGGATGTTGGTTCTTTCCTGTTTTATTGTCTTAATAATTATTATGGATCACTGTTGAGCATCAAAATAACCATTTTACAGCTTTCTTTAACTTAAAAATGCTAGTTATACCTTTCAATATTCATTTCTGTTCTGTTTGGAATGCCCTTGGGATCCCCTGAATCTGTCTCAGGACCCCAAGCATGTAAAGCAATTCCTGGAGGTCCAGTCAGGAGTGTCGCGCGAGATGTACTCTCTATCGCGCGACAGTTCTCGGATTTCCATGAATGGCCCTTGCATGGGCAACTTGGCCCTTGGCCTCTGTTTTGATACCCCCCCTGTTTAGGGGTTGTGTTTCATCTTATTTGGCTCCTGCTTGGAGTATTGTGTAATAATTAGCATTTTGCAGTCTTCCAATACACTGCTTGGTTTGCTTCCTGGGTGCACTGGTCCTTCCAGAGCCCAGAAGGGGATGATTTTGGGACTGTGGTGAGATGACAACACTCGCGCGAGAGTCAGTGTGTCTCGCGCGATGATTGACTTGCATGCAGATCTGTTCAGGCATGCAAGTTGATCATCGTGCAGGGCAAATCTGCCCCGAGCCTGGTTTTGGCATCTGATCGCTGTTTCAAGATCATTTCGTTTATTATTCATCATGCTACTCGTCCATGCCATCTATCATCCTGCAAACATGTTACAGTTTTAATCCCCGATTAACTGTTCCCCCGCCCTAATTGGCTAAAATTGGTTAATAAAAGAAGAATCGCAACGTTTTCAAAATGCTCAAGTAGAGACCGATCTCCGGATTGGGTGAGAGGGGTGCCATAAAACCCTTCCCCTCTCGTAACCTGGCTCCCGAACCCAGATATGGTTATGACGGACTGGTTCCTTAACTTTTTCAAATCAAACAGCGCGGCAGGTGCTTCGAAATACGGTTCCTTGAGTGTCGGACCTTCAAAACTCAAGTGGCGACTCTGTATTTTTGAGCGCTTGCCACCTGCGCTCGCGCTCCCTCGATCCGGGCCCTTGCATTTTTGGAAACCGGGATTTCCAGGGCATGCTGCCCACAATGTCAATGTAATCTAATAACAAAGCACAACATCATTGATGCCATCAATACTAAGATGAAGTACAGATATGCCAAAACATATTCACACCAATTAACACATAAATTGTGGAAAAGGGCAAAAAATTTCATAAACGGGGACTAAAATGAGGGAGAAGTAATGCATACCTCACGGTTATCGGAGACCTTGAGCACTAATTTACCATCACAGTGTCTGTACTATTGGGGATTCAAGCGCGCAAACCCACGATCAACACACACACAATCGAAAAACAAACCAAGAACATAAAACAATATAAAGCAAGAAAAGAACAAGACACAGAGATTACGTGATTCCGACTTAAGCTGATTGCTTAATCGTACGTCCACGGGGTGCTGGGGTGTTTCACTATGACGTAAAATATGTCAGAGTTACAAAAGGAGGCAGCCCTAACTTTGCTTTTATATCAAAAGCATACAATGGACCGAAACCCTAAAAAAGCTGACCCGCACGCATCTCGGTTCGCGCTCAGCTTAATTAGATTTCATCCCAACAATTCTCCCACTTGAAAACTGTTTATAGCGGCACCCCCAAATATACATCAACGATCATCTTCAGACACCACCAATCATAAACACCACCAGCACCCAATCTCCCACTCAAGCTTGGAGACCCACGGAAGCTGAACAAGCCTTCAGCTTCCCCACAGTAACCACCTTCGTGAACATGTCTGCCAGATTTTCACTTGTGTGAATCTTCTCCAAAGTGAACTGCCCTTCCTCCAACAGAGAGCGAATAAAGTGATACTTTATGTCGATATGTTTGGTCCTCGAATGAAAGGCTGCATTCTTCGCCAGATGTATAGCACTCTGACTGTAGCTGAACAGTCTGCATTTGACTTGCTCTTTACCCAACTCTTTCATGAAGCTCCTCAACCATACCATCTCTTTGCACGCCTCCGTGGCTGCAACATACTCTGCCTCTGTCGTGGAAATAGTCACTATTCTCTATAGCCGTAAGACCCAACTAACTGCTGCACTCCCCAAAGTAAACACATACCGAGTAGTGCTCTTCCTGCTGTCAATGTCCCCTGCCAAATCTGAATCCACAAAACCTTGCAGACAAATATCAGAACCCCCATAACACAAAGCCAAATCCGTAGTACCTTTCAGATAACGCAGAATCCACTTGACTGCTTCCCAATGCTCCTTGTCCGGATTTGCCATGAACCTGCTGACAACTCCCATTGCATGAGCAATGTCTGGCCTTGTATTAACCATGGCATACATCAAACTGCCTACTGCTGAGGCATATGGAACACTCGCCATGTAACTCTGTTCTTCATCAGTTACTGCATTCCTTTCACTCGAAAGCTTGAAGTGACTTGCCAAAGGTGTGCTAACTGGCTTAGCATTCTCCATGTTAAAACGTTTCAGCACCTTTTTAACATACTCTTCCTGTGACAACTTCAACTTTCCCCTTGCTCTATCCCTACTTATTCGCATCCCAAGGATTTTCTTCGCAGAACCCAAATCCTTCATTGCAAATTCTTTGGACAGTTGTGCCTTGAGATTCACAATCTCATCCATGCTTGAACCTGCAACAAGCATATCATCTACATACAACAAAAGTATGAGATACGACATACCAAGCTTTTTAAAGTAACAACAGTGATCCCCATGACACCTACTGAAACCCGTATTAGTCATAAAAGTATCAAACTTTTTATACCACTGTCTCGGAGCCTGTTTCAAGCCATATAGGCTCTTCTTAAGCTTTCACACTTGATTCTCCTTTCCTTTCACAACATAACCTTCTGGCTGATACATTTAGATGTCCTCCTCCAAGTCCCCATGAAGGAAAGCAGTTTTGACATCTAACTACTCTAAGTGCAAGTTCTCAACAGCCACAATATTAAGAACACATCTGATAGTACAAATCTTCACAACAGGTGAAATTTTTTTAGTGAAGTCGATACCTGGTTTCTGCTCAAAACCCTTGACTACCAACCTTGCCTTGAACCGTTTGCTACCATCAGATTCTTCCTTAATCCTGTAAACCCACTTGTTGTGCAAAGCTCTCTTCCCCTTGGGCAACTAAACCAATTCCCAAGTTTGGTTTGATGAGAGAGAATCCATCTCATCATCTGTGGGAGCAGAGAGAGAATCCATCTCATCATCCATGGCGTGCTCCCACTCCTCCCTGGTCTCAACCTGCAATGCTTCTTTAAAACATTCTGGCTCACCACTATCTATTAGCAACAAATAATGTAAAGATAAAGAATAACGTATTGGAGGTTTAGCAACACGTGTAGACCTCCTGGGAGGGGGAGTCTGTGGATTTTCCTGTGGAATGGATTCGGTATTAATATCCTGAGGCTGCAGGACTTTGCTGTCTGGGATCCCTTCAAACTCCACCAAGTCTGAATTTTCCTCAGCCTCCTCGGGTTGACTATTCCTGTTTCTATACAGAGCAGATTCATTAAATACCACATCCACACTCCTGCGTGTTTTCTGATTTTCAAAATCATACAGCCTATAACCATAGCTATCAATACCATAGCCTATGAACACGCACTTATGAGACTTAGCATCAAGTTTATCCCTTTCTGCCAGTTCTATATGCATATAAGCAATGCAACCAAAAACACGTAAATGAGAAAAATTTACCTCTTTACCTATCCAAGCCTCTTCTGGTAATCCATAATTCAAAGGAACTGAAGGTCCCCTGTTGATCAAATACACAGTCGTATCTACTGCATGAGCCCAGAACTGCTTAGGCAACCTAGCATGTAACCTCATGCTCCTCGCACGCTCTAGGATCGTCCTATTCATGCGTTCAGCAACTCCATTCTGCCTTGGCTTTCTTGGGATCGTTTTTATCCTACGAATCCCTTCCGCAGCGCAATGAGCCTCAAACTCATCGCTACAATACTCGCCACCGTTATCTAATTTTAGACACTTCAATTTCTTTCCTGTTTCATTCTCAACGAGTGCTCTCCAATTCTTAAAGACACTAAACACATCAGACTTATGTTTAAGAAAATAAACCCATAATTTTCTAGTAGCGTCATCAATGAAAGTAACAAAATAATTAGCACCACCACGAGAGGTTACCTTAGAAGGGCCCCACACATCGGTGTGCACAAGCTCCAGCTTCTCTGTTTTCAGAGTCCTAACCACCTTCGTAAAGCTGACTTTCCTCTGTTTCCCGAGAACACAGTCCTCACAAAACTCCAAGTCCAGAGACTTACAACCTAGTAACTTTCCCTTCAACAACATTACTTTCATCCCATTTTCACTCATGTGACCCAGTCTACGATGCCACGTAGTGCAATCAATCCCTTTTGCTGCCACCGCGATGCTACTATATGTACCTATAGATACATAGAGGGTTCCATCTTTCTTACCACGAGCAAGAGTCAAGGCCCCCTTGCTCATCTTCCATGCGTCTGAAGTAAATGATGTAACAACTCCACCCTCTGACAACTGACCCACTGAAATAAGATTCTGTTTTAGACTAGGCACATGTCTAACATTCTTCAATTTCAGAACTGTCCCGTCTGTCTGAGTAATCTGTACATCTCCTTTCCCAACTATGTTGCAAGCTTCATCATCGCCCAAATACACTTTGCCGAAATTTCCTTGCACATAATTTTGTAACACATCCATGCGTGGAGTAGCATGGAATGAGGCTCCAGAGTCTACAATCCAAGACTCACTACGAGAATCCAGCGAACAAATCAAGCAATCATTATCAGACTCATCAGATACATAGGCAGTGTTCTTACCCCCTTGATTTTTCCCGTTCTGCTGCTTTGCCGGTGCCTTACAATCTCGCCTCTAATGCCCCTTCTGACCACAGTTGAAGCACTCCTCAGTCTTCGTATCTCCTCCTCGAGATTTATTACGGCCCTTGTTATTTGAAGCCGCTCTGCCCTTGTTTTTGTTCTTGTTGTTTCCCCTATTCGCAGACCTGCCCCTATCCTCTATACTCAACGCTGAACCCGAATCAGTATCCTCACCCGTACCCTCCTCCGAGCCTCTTCGCCTAATATCAAACCAGCAACATCCTCATGTTTTATCTTTTCAGACCCGGAAGAATTGCTTACTACCACGACAAGTCCGTTCCAACTTTCTGGCAAACTTGATAGTAAAACAAGAGCTCTAATTTCATCATCGAAATTAATACCCACGGATTCTAGCTGATTCGTGACAGTGTTAAATTCATTGAGATGTTCAGCAACATTAGAATTTTCAGGCATCTTTAGGTTAAACAACTTTTTCATAAGATATACCTTATTCACTGCTGAAGGCTTTTCGTACATCTTTTCTAGGGCTTTGAACAAATCTGCTATAGTCTTTTCTTTGGCAATATTTGACGCAACCGACGGCGCGAGGGTTAATCGCACAGTCCCTAAAGCTTTGTGATCCAAAATATCCCAATCTGCTTGTTTTATGCTTTCTGGCTTAACGCCGCTGATCGGATGATATAGATCCTTCTGATACAGAATATCCTCCATCTGCATCTTCCAGAAAGCATAGTTCGTACCATTGAACTTCTCGATCTTGACTTTGTCTTCTGCCATTGTGTGAAACCCTAGATCTCCTAACCCGGAGCTCTGATACCAGTTGTTGGGGATTCAAGCGCGCAAACCCACGATCAACACACACACAATCGAAGAACAAACCAAGAACTAAAAACAATATAAAGCAAAAAAAGAACAAGACACAGAGATTACGTGGTTCCGACTACTTCATCGTATAACGCGTCTCTATCCCATTGCGATTCAAGAAGACCAAGAAAAGAGTGAAAACATATCAGGAAAATGGAACAATCAGTAAAATCAAACGAAATTGACACCTCTACACAAAATGGAGCAAAGTAGACTGAAAAAGTAATTCCTAGTCTCTTACACATATTAGATGGAGGCACACTTGGAACCAGAAACTTGGGTTTAAATAATAATCATCCAGTTTATTTCATGTTAAATTGTTAGGGGTTATTTTGTTGTGTAAATCAACAGTCAACTCAATGTCTCAAGCAAGAGGCATATCAACATCATCTTATGGATCTGCTCACCAAAGATTTAGTAAAAACCATGTTAAAAACCATATTAAAAAAATAGGCTTTCGAGGATTGAAGTCGACGTTGGGATACTCACGCTCCAGAGACTTCAACGGCGCCATCTCCCTCTGTGGAAGATGCATTCGAGCTATGAGGGATGCCGAAAGGAATGGCTTGAATGCAAGAGAGGCAATCAAAGCTATATTAAGGAGGATTCAAAATTTGCTTCTGACGATGATCTCTTCGACTAGTCCGATTCAGGTTAGCATCGTTTCTTCTGCTGGGGAGCTTAATTATGGGGGTCATGTCTTCCTTCTGTGTTTTGCAATTCATAGTGCTCCTATAGGCTGTTGTGCAATATATGTTCGGCTTTGTTATGTATTCTTTATGGCTTTATTACGTAATGCTCCTGTCAAGTTGTCATGTAATAATTAGGCCCTCGTAGCGGTTTTAAGGGAGCCCAGGGCGATGATGATGGCTGCCTAAAAGATGGCTAAGGCAGCCATGTTGTTTTCTGTAACAGTGGTCTTACGTATAAGTGCTTAATCATTAGTGTTGACTGTTGTGCTTAAAGAAAGAATTAAGTACTTCTACAACTTTCATTAAAAATAAGGGTTTGTCTACAAATAGAAAGAACTCTCAAACACCACAAACGCACTGATCTTGGTAACATTATTCATGACCGACTATGCATAAAGGTGTTTGTAGGAAATGTTGCTAAATTATGGACTAATACACGGTCAAGTGAACAATCCCAGAAAGGAATTTCCTAGACTCTACCTGTTATCGACTCAAAGGAACGTCTTGATCAGTCGAGTGGCTAATTCCAACAGCCATGGGGATTGGAATTTCATTCAAGCATATTATCAAACACTGTATGGGCAATATGTTAATTTCAACCATTAGCAATAATATTTTGTGGTTGTGGGAACTGATACGTTCATTCAAAATCAGATGAGTGCTTATCTTTTGCATATTAAACTGTGGGATAAATACAAACCAAGACGCAGATAACTCCATGCTGAGAGATAGAGAGCACCAGTTGAAAAAAGAGAGATAGAGACACACACATACAAGGGACAAAATGAGAAAAAAATAATTCAATGAACACGACTAATTTAAGAGAACAATCCAAGCTTAGCAATAAATAACCACAAATATAAGCTTCTAATGCGATTTAAGAGAACAAAAGTGCGCTTTTGTTGAAAAGTCAATACCCAAATTATAGCGTTGAACTAAATTGAGAATAAAGGACCAAATACTGGACCAATTTTTGTTATCAATATCAAAAACAGGGGTGGCCAAACCCATTGAGACCCCAAAACAAATTGTATCAGTATTAAAACTACAAAGCAACCCTAAAATTTGTAAACTACTAAGGATCGTGAGCCCTCCATTCCAAGACACAGTCAAATAAACCCTAGACTACAGAATTATCAAGGTAAAGATGATTTCTCACCTGAATGCGAAGACGATGGAGGCGGAGGACGGCGTCCGATAAGAATCGGTGGATGAAACTCGATTTCGAGGAGAAAGGCCGCTTGTTTCGATTGATGAAAAGCAAGTATGAGAAGCTTGAGAACTGGTCGGGAAAAGAACAAAAGGCAAGTAAGGAAAATTGATTGGAAAATTTGGGGGCAAATTGAACGCCCATTTTTTCACCAGGGCAAATCGAGAATGATGAAGTAGGGAGATTAGCAATGAAACAAATGTTAAAGGAGAAATAGAGAACAAAGGAACAAACCTGCTATTCACGATTTCACGATTAAAACCCTAGAACACCAGAAGACCGATCCATTAGATGCAAAACCAGTTCGCACGAATACCCTAGAATACTGTGGGCAGCGTGCCCTTGGAAAAAGGATTCTGTTCCTTTTCGCCATTGCGGCCCTTTTTTGAAAATCGAGGGAGCGCGAGCGCTGGTGGCAAGCGCTCAAAAATACAGAGTCGCCACTTGAGTTTTGAAGGTCCGACACTCAAGGAACCGTATTTCGAAGCACCTGCCGCGCTTTATTTGAAAAAGTGAAGGAAACCAGTCCGTCATAACCATATCTGGGTTCGGGAGCCAGGTTACGAGAAGGGAAGGGTTTTATGGCACCCCTCTCGCCCAATCCGGAGATCGGTCTTTACTTAGGCATTTTTATGAAAACCTTTGTGATTCTTCTTCTTTTAATTAATTTTAGCCAATTAGGGCGGGGGAACAGTTAATCGGGGATTAAAACTGTAACAATTTGCAAGATGTGATCAAATAATGGCACGGATGGATAGTATGATGAATAATAAACGGAATGATCTTGAAACAGCGATCAGATGCCAAAACCAGGCTCGGGGCAGATTTGCCCTGCACGATGACCAACTTGCATGCCTGAATAGATCTATATGCAAGTCAACCATCGCGCGAGACACACTGACACTCGCGCGAGTATTGTCATTTTACCACAGTCAAAATCATTCCCTTCTGGGCTCTGGAAGGACTAGTGCACACCCAGGAAGCAAACCAAGCAGTTTATTGCAAGACTGTAAAATACTAATTATTACACAGTACTCCAAGCAGGAGCCAAATAAGATGAAACATAACCCCTAAACAGTGGGGGTACTAAAACAGAGGCCCGGGGCCCAGTTGCCCACGCAAGGGCTATCCATGGAAATCAGAGGACTGTCGCGCGACAGAGAGTGAATCTCGCGCGACACTCCTGACTGGACTTCCAGGAATTGCTTTGCATGCTTGGGGTCCTGAGACAGATTCAGGGGATCCCAAGGGCATTCCAAACCACTTAAAGCAAATAAACTAGCTACTGTATTTTGTTTTTGCATGCACAACAGTGATCTAAAAATCAAAGTAAAATACAATAGACATGAAAATACTGCAAAACAGAAAAGGGCTAGCTTCCCTTCCCCACGAAATCCATTCTCTTGCTGACACAAGTGTCGCGCGAGTATAGGGGACTGTCGCGCGAGGGTGTAGCTGCCACGAATTCTTGTAACTTTGCTGGCTTTAGGACCAGGGCATGGTATTGATTACCAGCCTTGGTCCTGTCAGCCCCCCTCAGGGATCAAAACAGAAACAGGTTAAACATTATACCTTTGCTTGGAAAGGGTTTGGGAGTAGATTGGATTGGTTGGTGTGACTTTGCTACCAAGAGTGTATGAGCACACTAAGTTCAGAAGCTTAGGAAGTGATTTGAGGGTTAGTAACTTTGTGCTAGCTAGTGTAGAACTTGTGAAATGACTTGTGAATTTCTTAGTTAATTCTTGGAACCCTTAACATGGAAGGTGAAGGGGGGTATTTATAGGGGGGATGTAAGGGCTAGTTAGGGGCCAAACAAGGCCTTGGGACCAGCCACCAAGGCTGGTCACAACTTGGTTGTGAGGCTAGCCAACAAGGTGAGAGAGTGGTTGGGGGATTGCATGGGGTTAGAACCTGCCAGCACGCCGTTCAGCTGAGGAGAACGGGGTTCCAGCCCATGGGAACCCATGTGCCAAGCAATCATCACCAGTCCAGCTGGATTCTGTGATAGGGACAGGAGGGAACCATCGCGCGAGGGTCCGGAAGTGTCGCGCGAGAGTCAACAGTCAACAGTTTGACTTTGACTACACGTGGCAAGCTAAGTGTCGCACGAGGGAGACAAAGGCTCGCGCGAGGGTCAACCCTGGTTCTAGGGTTTGACTGAAGGTTCAGAAGGGTTCAAAGGGTTTCGAGCAGGGTTCTAAGCGTTCCAAGCCTAATCCATTACCGATCCAAGCTCTGTTTGATCCGATTTCATCATCGGGGAAACAAGAAAATCGTAAAACAAAGTAAAACGATTGGGAGGCCCAGATTGGGGTGTCTACAGTAGTCCCTCTTTGACGGCACGCGGAGCACCATTGACTGGTACGGGTAACGTCAAAGATTTCTAGACACCCACGAAATCCGCCCAAAAGCCGATTAAATGGAAAATGCAGACGAGTATATAAAAATACCGTGCGCCAAGGGGAGAGATTGGAAGTCGGACGGATAGATCGTCGCTGTTGATTGATCGGACGGATAGATCGTCGCTGTTGATTGATCGGACGGATAGATCGTCGCTGATTGATTTACGGGCGGACTACCGCTGGGGATACCAAATTCTTCAGGCCTGAAGGCAAAGCTCCCAAAATGACCCTCAAGTTTATTGGCAATATATCAACATGTCGTGGACCCCAAAAAGAGTGTAATTGAGATCGGGTCAGACTCAGAATCTGGATTGGGCCTGAGGCCCAAAAGAAGTGTCGCGCGACACTCACGCACTGTCGCGCAAGGGTCTGAAGTTAGGGCTTGGGCCTGGACAAGCCCAGACCCGGCCCAAACCCGTTCCACTCATTTAAATCGTCGCGGGGACGTTACAGAAACTGTTCATAGCAGTTTCGAATTCTCAGAACTCCTTCCCTCTCTCATCTCTGCTCTCAAATCTCTCCCAAACCTTGATCTTAGCAACGAAACCGACGAACCCAACCTTGATCAATCATCCATGGCTGACCACGGCAGTGGGGAAGACGGGGGAGGTGTTATTGATCATCCAGAGAATCGAGGAGCGCCCACAGCCGTCGAAACAGGGGATCCTCCACCAGTGGAGGCCATCGCAGAGGCCGGTGCAGCGGTGGCGACGGGCGGAGATGGCGAAGGGGGCCACGAGTAGGAGGTAGGTGGCGGAGATGAGAGTCGCGCGACAGAGCCAGAGGCTCGCGCGACCTTTAAGCCTGAGGCCGCAGAGGCTATCGTCGTGCGGTTAGATCCGAGCATGGCCGTAGAAGGGTCGGTGGTGACCAGGGAGAGTCCAGGAAACACCGGGGATGTTGATGCTGGAGAGCACTATCGCGCGACGGAGGAGGTGCCTCGCGCGATGGTTGATGCTGGAGGAGGCAGTGGCAGTGGGGGAAGGGATGACACTGTTGAGCCGTCCGGGTCCCCGCCGAGGGATTCGGCGAAGGGTAAAGGGCCTGTTGATGAGACTACGGAGGTTCCGGTTGCGGTCCGTGAGGAGGATGTACTGTTTCGGCCAACGGCGATGTCATCGAGTCACGTGCCGATTACGAAACATGACGTCGCCGAGCATCTTCCGGACGAAATGTTGGCGAAGCTGTTAGAGGATAACCCCTTGGTCGGGGAGATAGTTTTGAAGGCCAAGGAGGACCGGGCGAGGGCCATTGCTGCATCGGAGGTGGCGGAGCGAGCCGAGAGAGAGAGACTGGAGAGCGAGGAGCTTCTGAGAAATGCAGAGGCTGAGGAGAGAGCCCGAGTTGAGGCACAGGGGCCTAGGGTGACGGCCGTGGAGGAGGCGAAGAACACGAGTCGGCCGGGCTTTTCAGCGGAGGCATACGTGCTTCCCACGCCGCACCTCTTTGTGCCGTCGGGCGTTGCGGCCCGCGCACCGTTGCAAAGAGATTACGACGACGAGTTGGTGTTGAGGGATCCCCGGGCCCACATTGCAGCGACATGGATGGAGGTATATTCCCAGAAAACACCCTTTGTAATTTGATTTCGATGTTCTTGCTTTGATGGTTCAAATTCGATACTTGCTCACAATGCGCTCGAACTTAGAATTTGCACGGATAACCTTGTGAACCAAAGCATGCTAAAAACCACGCATTTCTGTAGTATAGGCCCAATACGTAATAACTTGAACCAACCACCTGTTGTAGGCTTCATTGATTACCTAGAACTTGAAAATGAGGACTCTGTATGCACAGAAATCCTGGACAGCACATCAAATTCCCAAGTCGAGTCATGGCATAGAATTAAAGCCGAACATGCGTCCTAGGCTTCATTGATTACCTAGAACTTGAAAATGAATTCCCTGTATACTGATGAACTCTTTTCTGCTTGTCTTTGTATCCGAAACAGGCGGGAGCAGAGCAGAGGGATATCCGTGGCTTCGGAGGCGCGTGCATGTCCCTGCAGCTGTACGAGGGGCTGCCGGAGAGAGTGAGGCGGCTGGTAGACGAGGCAGGCTTTGGGGAGTTTGTGCGGACTTTGACCCCGGCGAGGATTGACCATGCCGTCCTCGTTGCACTTGCTGAGAGGTGGAGGGATACCACCAATACCTTCCACCTACCTCCTGGGGAGATGACAGTGACGCCTGCTGACTTTGCAGCGATCACAGGGCTGAGGGTTGGAGGTGAGCCCATCCCGTTTGACTCGGGGATCCAGGAGGATCGGGCTGCTCTGGAGTGGTTTCTGGGCAGAGTGCCCAAGATAGAGGGGGGAATGACGAGGTACGACCAGTTCAAGGGCTACCTGAAGAAGGAGGTGTCGAGTGATCAGGAGGCGGAGCAGATGGCCCGGGCATTTCTGCTATACCTATTTGGTGCCACGCTGTACCCGAACAGGCGGAGCAACGTCCACCTTTCCTACTTGCCAGCGTTGAGGGACATGAGGACAGCCTCGCGCTTTGACTGGGGTGGAGCGGCTCTTGGGACGGCTTACCTTTTCTTTGGCGATTCGTCGAGGACGGGTAAGAGCACGGCCGGCTACTGGAGGGTCTGGGAGGTACGATTCTAACCCCTTTAAGCACAATTTGATTATGCTTGTCCATTTTTTAGTTTGCTTGACTGTTTCGATTTCAAATGCTGTATGCCTTGACTAACGTTTGAACTTGCCTAAACACTGCAGCTTTGGGCTTACGAGGTTTTGCGGATGTATCCGCCAGAGTGCAAGCATCCAGACTTGAGCACTCTCCCTCGCGCGCTGAAGTGGAGCAAGGCGAGCACCGGGAAGAAGGAAGGGAGAGGCGAGCTCAACACCTTCAGGCTGTACCTGGACGAGCTTAGGGCCTCACAGGTATGAACACGTAACTGCAAGTTTCAGACATGCATTCATTTCCTTGTTTTAATGCTGTCGCTGATCAATTGTTTGCCTTGTCCGTTTACTTTTGACTCGCAGGTCAATTGGGATCCTTGGAGGAGAGCGGGGCCAGAGCCCGAGTACTTGGCCCGAAGTAGAGCTGTCACGGCCAGCAGGGCGCTGTTAGAGTCTGCCTTTGGTTGGCAGTGGTACTTGGGAGATCGAGTGACGCGCCAGTCGCTTGGTTATCCTGAGTTCTGGGTGCCAGGGCCGCTCCCACCTCGAGCCTCACACACGGGAGAGTACACGTGGGCCGAGCTGGAGAGGTACACGAGGCCGGATACTGAGCTTGAGCGGTACCTGCGTCCTGGTAGGGACTATGCAGTCTACCAGCGAGACTTCCTGGCGGGTCCGTTGGGGGTCCGTGGCCGGAGAGAGGCACGAGGCCAGGCCGCGGGGGCTGCTGAGGAGAGGAGAGCAGCCGGAGAGGGAAGAAGAGGAGGTGAGAGCCGGGCCAGGCGAGCCCCAAGCGGACCGGCCGTTGGTGGACTTCCCGCGCTGCTTTGGAGGATTCCTGTGGTTGATAGCCAGGGGAACCCTGCAGAGTTGCAGTTAGTGCCCGCGAGAGCGGAGCCTGCTCCTGTGACTGTTTCGGTAAGACCTAGCTTCCAATATTGCTTTTGAATCCCAAATACTTGAATTATCTGCTGAATAGTCTGATGAACTTGAAATGCATGCAGGTGCCAATTGAGTGGGTGAACGAGGCCGTTCGACGCATGTTGGCGTTGGAGAACGTGGTGAGAAAGGCGGCGAGCGGCACACCACTGGAGTTGCAGTACCAGGCGCCGACGCTACAGCCGACTCAGCCGGCCGTTGTTCAGGTATGAAAACGATACATTCCAGCTTTCGATACATCCTGCTTTCGATATATTCCTGCTTTCGATACATTCCTGCTTTGATAGCTTGATAGAGTGTACCTGTTTTCAATACAGAAATACAATATGTGCAATAGATACTCATGCTTTTGAAATGCAATGATAATGCAGGTGCAGGGGAAGATGAACCCTAGGCGGAAGAGTGCGCGAGATCCGTCACCGAAGAAGGTGGCGGCGCAGAAATCCGCGCCTCCGGTTACCACCACGCGGCGACAGACGAGGGGCTCACAGACGGCGCGTGCACGCGAGGAGGAAGCCAAGCAAGCCGCGAGGCAAGCTGAGCTTCGGTATCAACTGAAGAGGCGCGAGAAGCCGACATTGGAGAAGCCGGGCCCGGCTCGCAGGCCGAAACTGATCATGAGTCCGACTTCCAAGGACGAGGAAGAAGAGGGAGAGGAAGAAGAAGTAGACGAAGAGGGCGAGGAGCACTCGTCCACCAGCAGTGGCTCTGACGACTCCATTGACGATCCGAGGTACAGAGATGATCCCCGGGAGCTGCACGATACTTCAGACAGCGATGACGGACTTGAGGAGCGCTGATGAGGCCTCCGTTACCCTTTTTGCTTTTGATTTAGGGCCTGCGTGCCCAAGTAGATAGCTTTTGACAGACAGACATTTTGAGAGCCTGCGTGCCTCCTTTTGATTGGCGGGCGCATGTGCCCTGATTCGACTCAGTAGCTTTGATCGGCCGAGGGCCATAGATACAGTAGTTCTTTTGCTTTTGACATGGATAAATCATGGTTGAGCATATAAAAGTTGCATTCTGAAGTTTTAGCTTCTCATTGTGCATAAGAATCAGTAAAACCCGCCACTAATACCAAACTTGCATTGACAACACATCGAGACCACACACAGACACGTATGAGTGTATAAACCAGCCTAGCTCTGAAAGAAAAACGCAATATATCCTAAGACACAATCAGGATACGAGGATACGGGAACAATGAAATTTTGGGTATTTAATACACCAAAACCCACAATACCTTGAAAAAGCGAAAACGACGCACCTAAACGATTAACGGTGGTCAACATGACCTGCGCCAATTGACGGAATTGAACAGAACGCCCCAAGAATGGCCTTACACTGAAGAATGTTCAAAATGACACAAAAATGGTATAAAATGTCGAAAGATGACTCGATTATGTCCCAGACTGAAACCGACACCTCCATACGGTCACTCAAAGTCCAGGCGACCTGTATGGCATGACCAAAATGGGCTGGAGTCTCCGGAACGAGTTTCGAACTTCCAAAACCTTGGTTCGGACTTGAAACGGGCCTCCGAGGGTCCAAAATCTTCGTTGAGCACGGC
This sequence comes from Rhododendron griersonianum, assembly GCA_018127125.1. Lineage (NCBI taxonomy): Eukaryota > Viridiplantae > Streptophyta > Magnoliopsida > Ericales > Ericaceae > Rhododendron > Rhododendron griersonianum. The sequence continues at coordinate 21,002,035 of CM030797.1, forward strand.
ATTCGGGATCCGATGCTTGGATACAGTCACATATGATTATAATGACTTGCTGGCACTATCAAAAGTACCAAATGACCTCTGAAATGAAAATCGACCAATTTGGACAGTAGCTGCTGAAATCTGTCAAAACTGCAGACAAACCATCGCGCGATGGTTTGGAAATGTCGCGCGAGTACCGTATGTCGCGCGATGCTTCTAGAGTGTCGCGCGAGAGTCAACCCATGCTAAGCAGCCTTTGTTTGACCAAATTATTGGCATGGAGCTGTTCATTCTTTCCACGTCTTGAAAGTTGTTCTGGGTTTGCAGAAGGAAGGCTGTCCCTCCATGCAAGGTGGTAGGACACCTATGCCTTGATCTCACCCACTCCTTGGCTATTTGAAGAGGAGTTTTTAGACCTAATGAAGTGTGCACCCCTTCAACCTATCCAAAAATGGGAGATTCACTAGTGGAAGCCCTTGATCCTTGGCTAATGAGAGATGAAACCATAAATTGGGCGAGCCCCCGGTCTCGCTGTCTATCTTCTATTCGGGACCTCCGGTTTGCCCGACCGTGCATCGAAATCATCCAAGCCGCATTGCCTTTCTGGGACCCCATTGTGCACGTCTTCCGGTTCCGTGAAGATGAGATGTGCCCCACAATAGAAGAGTTCCAAGCATACGCGCCAGGGTTCGCCAATCTAGATGTTCCTGCCGTGCCGCCCGTCCATGAGGACATGGAGGAAATTCTACGGGCAAAACTCAACATTCCGGCGGCAGTGACGGCCAGCATCGTTAGAAACGGCGAGCTCAACATCCTTCGCCTAATCGAACTGTATGGCCCGGAGGCTGGCCTGGGAGACTATGTCGGGGAAGCTCAACGACGCTTCGTTTTGTCTATATGCGCACTGGCCGCGTACATGCTAGTTCCCATTGACGGAGGGGTAAATCCCAAATTGGTGAGCATTGCCTCACAAATGGATAACGGGAGAAACATCATGCCCGTGGTTTTAGCGGAGACGCTCCTGGGTTTGGACATGCTGAAGCTTGAGCAAGCCGACTCTTTCAGCGGATGCCCTATCTTGCTCTAGGTAAATACACATTCGACATGCTTTCTCGCGCTTTCAGTTCCACCCCAAACGCTCGGGCTGTATTTGATTTCTGACCTGTCCTCTGTTCTCATGCAGCTCTGGCTGGCAGACAAAGTTGGGGTTTTGGAAGAGCCACAGGCTGGCTTTGAAGAGTTTCCCAGATTGCTGGTCGCAAGACCGATGCTGTTCCCTGATCTGTCAATGGACATATGGTTTGTATTTCTGAACGAGCTGCAATCCGAGGACATAGTCTGGAGGTGCCTCTGGTTAGACCTTCCGGCAATGACGCTCAAATCAGCGGGATACAAAAGAGTGATAATCGCCGGCCTGTCAAGCTTCACATTTTACGTCCCTGGGCGTACGCTTCGACAGCTCGGAAGGAGCCAAGGATACAAGCGATACGGAGCGGAAGACTTCGACCTCCCCGCGTTCACTTCCTGGGATTTGCGCTGTTATAGAGACAACTGGGGTGACAGGACGTTGAAGGAACCAGCTCCGGAGTTCAGGACGTGGTTGGAAAATCGTTACATAAGGTGGCTCCGTGTCGAAGTTGAAGCAAGACTGAGGGGGTATTTCTGAATCCCGTGGGAGAAAAAATTGTAATTAGTAAGGCCATTAGGCTCCGCTTTTCAGCACTTGCTTTGTAAATCGTATGCCAATTTGCCCGGCTTGATCGGCTAAATAAAACCTTTGAATCATCCGGCCGTTATTCCTTCGAGGAACCGAACTTGTCATCAAAACGCGTAAATTGAAGAAATAACGCTTCGACGTAGTCATAAACACTCATAATGACCTACTGGAAGCATCGGAATTTCAAAATCTGGCCCGAGTCAAAATCCGGAAAATGACCCCGAAAAGGCAGTAGCCTGCCCTACTGTGCCGAATTAAACTTAACTCTCGCGCGAGCAATAAAAACCATCGCGCGAACATAAACAGTCGCGCGATACTCCATGACCATCGCGCGATGGAGAATCCCTGTTACAGTGGCCAGCCTTGACTCACCCGGACAAAAAGGGGTGGCAGGCTTTGTCAGCAGGTCTGGGCGTGCAGGGGGCTCCTAGCTTCCTCCAGAGATGTTCCCTTGATCTTTAGCAAGTGGAGGGACACCTTGCAAGGCCACCTCATTCAAATAGGAAAGGCATGCCTCCTTCCTTGGCTTATAAAAAGGGGTGAGTCCCTGAAATGGAGGGTGTGCTTCCGTGGGAAATCTCTAGCACTGTTCCCCAAATGGCAAATCATCTCCCCACCTTAATTGGCTCGTGGCTCGAAGAATTTGTTGCGAGCGATTGGCTATGTTTCCGTTCCCACGGGTTGGCGGCCTTTCGCTTCTTAAAAAGTGTAAGGCTCCGCCCCGAAATTCTGAGAGCAGCCCTGCAGTTTTGGGACCGGGACGTCCATGTGTTCCGATTTGGGAACAACGAGCTGTGTCCGTCCGTTGAAGAATTCCAAGCGTATCTCCAAGGCTTCACTTCGAGCGTGATTGTCGTGCCACCTTACCGGCAAAGCATGTCAAAGCTGTTGAAGACGTGTCTGAACATTTCCAGGAGTGCGGCGGAAAGCCTGTTGATTGGCGGACAAATAAACATCACGCGCCTAATGGAATGGTACGGGCCCGACGGCGATCCAGCGAACACGGTTCTGCAGGCTCGACGTCGATTCGCCATGTCAGTCAGCATACTGGCCACATACCTGTTGGTGTCTCCGTATGGACGGCCTGACCCCTCGCTGGTACATGTGGCTGCGGAGATGGGTGCTCGGAAGAACGTGGTGCCTCTGGTGCTCGCTGAGACACTCATTGGTTTGGATTTGGTAGCCACGGGTCAGGCAAACACATTCGGTGGCAGTCCGATCCTGTTACAGGTAAAATCTCACTCAGCTCACCTTTTTCCGGCTTTCACACAGTCTGTTTTTTTTACCTCAACTCTCGGCTAAGGCTGTATGGTAGCTTCTTACTTGTTTTCTTTCGCTCGGGCCTATGTGGCTCCTTACTTGTCTTTCCGCTCATGCAGTTGTGGCTATGTGACAAACTTGGACTAATCCCGGCTCCTGAAGCGGACTGGCCCCGTCTGCCCGGGCGGATGCACCAAAGGGGAATGCTGTACCCAGAAATGTCCGAGGAGGAGTGGTACACCTTCATGAGAGAGATGTCTCCGCGCGAGATCGTCTGGCGGCATAGAGCCCTGAACATCCCGGATATGGCTCTGCACTCCGCAGGTTTCGAGAGAATGGTGATTGCTGGCCTGTCCAGTTTCACGTTCTACATTCCAGGTCGTATACTGTGGCAACTGGGCATGAGCCAAGGCCTTCATCGAGCTGGGATAGAAGATTTCCAGATTCCAGCTTTTACAGCCCAACATCTAGCAGGGTACGAGCACAACTGGGGTTTGAGAGAACTCGGAGGAGAGGAAGACGACTACAGCACAAGACTCAAACGCCGCTACGTAGCATGGTTAAGAGAAGAGGTCGAAAGCAAGCAAAACGCAGACTGACTCCTGACTCAAATCCAATGATCTAGAATAAACTGTGAGCCCGCGAGGGCCTCTCAGCATTTCGTTCTGTTTTTGATGCTTTACTGTTTTCTTAGGGCTCTGCTCAGCCTATGTAATAGAAATAATAGTTTTGAATAAAGGTGAAAGATTAAGAATTTTCCCCTTTTAGCCCAAGTGTTGAGCGCCACGTCATTTGAATGTCGAGGCACGCTTTGGAATAAAAACCCTGGACCGAGTTGATTGAGTGTGACCGAATCTCACAGAGAGATTGCCTACGTATCCCAAGCTAGGGAATCAGGTCAAAGCGTAGTTCAGGCTACGGTTCGACAGAGTATGACCGAGTCCCAAAGAGAGACTGCCTACGTATCCCAAGCTAGGGAATCAGGTCAAAACGTAGTTCAGGCTAAGGTTTGCTCGTGTGTTCTGGCTCTCCTTTTGCGCTCTAAATTTTGCCTAGGGCTGCCTTTACAGGCTTCCAGCCTAGCAAGCTTTGATCGAATGCCTATTTATTTTTGCCTAAACTACCCCCTTGGGTTTTCAGTCTAGCAAGCTTGCTCTAATTTTTGCTTGGGACCGCCCACCCTTGTGGTTTTCGGCCCAACGAGCTTCTCTCAAGGGTAGTAACGTTTAAGTTGATCCAGGTTGACCAGAGTGTTGAACTCGTTGCCGTCCAGATCAATGAGCTGAGCTGCCCCACCCGAGAGGATGGTCTTGATAATGTAAGGTCCCGCGCGCTTTGGGCGGAACTTGCCACGTAGATCGAAAATGGGTGCCCGGATTTCCTTTGTAACCATGTCCCCTTCAGCCAAGTCACGAGACTTCACCTTCTTGTTGAATGCCCGAGCAATCCTGCGTTGATATCCCTGAACGTGATACAAGGCACGGAGCCTTCTCTCGTTAAAGAGCATGAGTTCGACAAACCTCCCACTAAGCCATTCGGACTCCGCGAGTTCACATTCAGCCATGATCCTCAAAGTCGGCACTTCCAGCTCGATGGGAAGGACAGCTTCCATCCCGTAAACCAGAGAAAAAGGGGTGGCCCCCGTTGATGTTCGAATTGACGTGCGGTACCCCCAAAGAGCTAGAGGCAACTGCTCGTGCCAGTCCCTGGCGGACTCTGCGGATTTCTTGATGATAGTCTCGATGTTCTTGTTGGCTGGTTCAACCGCCCCATTCGTCTGAGGGCGATAGACCGTTGAGTGATGAACCTGGATCTGGAATTCTTCGAAAAGCTCCAACACCCTGCCTTTGAAATGGACCCCATTGTAGGAAACAAACGCCTGTGGGACCCCGTATCGATAGATGATGTTCTTTCGGATAAACTGAGCAACCTGAACCGCCGTCAGGGTCTTGTAAGATTCGGCTTCAACCCACTTGGTGAAGTAATCTATTGCCACCAAAATGAACCGATGCCCGTTCGAAGCAGAAGGCTTGATCATGCCGATAACGTCGATACCCCAAACAGAAAAGGGCCAAGGCGATGTCATGCCAAACAACTTAGAAGGAGGGACATGCATGAGGTTGGCGTGGATTTGACACCTGTGGCAGCGGCGCACATAATCCACACACTGGGACTCCATGGTAGACCAAAAGTATCCCTGTCGCAAGATTTTCCTGGCAAGCATGATCCCGCTCATGTGAGGGCCACAAATTCCCTCGTGAATTTCCTCCATGATTTTAATGGCCTCAGTGCCATTGACACAGAGCTTATGCATTCCGCAGTGGGATCTCTGATACAGTCTCCCGCCACAGATAATGTACTGAGCGGCCATTCTTCGGAGCGCCGCTCGATCCTTTTTGGTGGCGTCAGGCGGAAACTGACCACTTTCGACGAAGTTCCAGATATCGTGATACCAGGGTAGGCCGTCATCGACATCATCGACGGCGTTGACGTATTGATAAGCAGGCAAATCCCGCTGTTCAATTAGAATAGGACGAAGCTTGATACCGATCGGAAGCTCGATCATGGAGGCCAGAGTTGCTAGAGCATCAGCGAACTGGTTCTTCATCCGAGGGATGTGCGTGAAGGTGACCTTGTTGAAACGAGGAATGAGGTCCTCCAGGTCTTGGTGATAAGGCTTTAATCTGTCCTCCCGAACTTTCCATTCCCCGTTGGCCTGAGAAACGAGAAGGTTGGAGTCACCAATAACCTCAAGCTTTTCAACACCGAGTGTAAGAGCAGCTTCCATGCCAACAACGCAGGCCTCGTATTCAGCTTGGTTGTTCGTGACATCGAAATTGAGTTTGAATGCGAGCGGAATATGAGCACCATCGGGGGTTATAAGCAAAACCCCAATCCCGTATCCCTTCTGATTGGCTGCCCCATCAAAGTAAAGGGTCCAGGTGTCTTCGACAACTGCCATCACTCCCTCATTCGGAAACGTAAAATCTGAGTCCTCTGGCCCCTCGACGGGATGATCAGCCAGAAATTCGGCGACCGCGCGCCCTTTGACGGATTTCCTAGTGACATATTCGAGGTCGAACTCTGCGAGCAACAGCAACCAACGCGCTAACTTACCAGTGAGCGCAGGTTTCTCAAACAGATACTTGAGAGGATCCATTCGAGAAATCAACTTCACTGGGTAAGCCAGCATGTAGTGTCTTAACTTCTTGGATGCCCAAACAAGAGCCCAACACGTCTTTTCGAGAGCAGTGTAGCGTTCTTCAGCGCAAACCATCTTCTTACTCAGGTAGTAGATGGCCTTCTCGACTCCCTTTTCTCCCTCTTGAGCTAGCAAACACCCCATAGACGAAGGATTCACAGACAAGTAAAGTATCAAAGGTTTCCCTGGCATTGGTGGCATTAAAACCGGAGGGTTCTGCAGATAGTTTTGAATGGAGGTGAAAGCTGCCTGGCACTTGTCCGTCCAAACGAATGGAGTATTCTTCTTCAATAGACGAAACATCGGCTCGCAAGTTAGTGTCAACTTGGCGATGAATCTGCTGATGAACTGTACCTTTCCCAAAAAGCTTCGTACTCCCTTTTCAGAATCTGGCGGCTTCATCTCGAGGACTGCTTTGATTTTGGACGGGTCGACCTCAATTCCACGAGAGGTGATCATGAAACCGAGCATCTTACCAGCCGTAACCCCAAAGGTGCACTTCTGAGGATTTAGACGCATGCGGAACTTTCGTAATCTCTCGAAGAACTTCCTAAGCACAGGAACATGACCTTCTCGAGTTTTGGACTTGGCGATCATGTCATCGACGTAGACCTCGACTTCTTTGTGCATCATATCGTGTAGGATAGTGGTAGCAGCTCGCTGATAAGTGGGCCCAGCGTTCTTCAATCCAAAAGGCATGACCAGGTAGCAATAAGTCCCCCATTCAGTGATGAACGTGGTTTTCTCGCGGTCCTCGGGCGCCATGAGGATTTGGTTGTAGCCGGAGAAGCCATCCATGAACGAGAGCAAAGCATGCCCCGCAGTGTTGTCCACAAGCACATTGATATGTGGCAAGGGAAAATCGTCTTTGGGGCTCGCTTTGTTCAAGTCCCGAAAATCAACGCAAACTCGAATTTGGCCATTTTTCTTAGGAACAGGGACAATGTTGGCAACCCACGTGGGATATTGAGAGACCATGAGAAAACCAGCGTCAATCTGCTTAGTAACCTCCTCCTTAATCTTCTGAACCCAATCTGGCCTCATCCGTCGGAGTTTCTGCTTCACGGGCTTGGCATCTGGAAACAAAGGAATGCGATGCTCCACGATCTCGGGATCAATTCCGGGCATATCTCGATGGGACCATGCAAAAACGTCACTGAACTCGGTGAGCAGCTCTTTGAAATCACGATGCTCCTCTGGTGAAAGTGTGGAGCCTACTTGAACCATTCGGGGATCGTTTTCATCTTTCAAATTTATAGAAACTATTTCTTCTTTTAATGGCTGAGCATGCCTTTCGTCTTCCCTTTCGATGAAGGCACGGATTTCCTTGGGAATGTCCCCATCGAAATCTATCCCCTCATCGTCAGGGTCGACACAGTTTATATAAAGATCATTGAAATAGTCAGAAGATGCTTCGTTCATTTCACAAGCCCCTGAAGGGTTACCAAGTACAAGAGAGTCAAACTCAAAATAAAAGCTATGACGTGGAGGGCCTAAAGGCACAAACTCCGACTCAGAGCTAGACTTGGAGGACGAGACAGACTCAGACTCAGACTCAGACTCAGACTCAGACATGTCGTCAATACAAGTCAGGCGTGGCTTGAAAATGCAATTATTCAAAGAGCCCTCGGCTTTCACAATAAGAGAGGTGGGATCCTCGAGGGCGTCGGGCCCGAGCATGAGCACTTCGGCTTCTTCAGCTTCCCCAGCCAAACCCACTTGGGAGAATTCCTGGAATAGCAGCTCCAGATTTCCCTGATTGATAGATCCCAGCCAGTCAGTCTTGATCTTCACCTGATTAAGCTTCCTCTTGAATTCTACCCTTGCTGGTTCATCGTCACTGCTTGACCAGGTGTCATCAGCGAAAATCTCAAATCCAGGGAGCAGCTCCCCGGTTTCGGAATGAATGAAGGGCTCAGCCTGCCCAGTGTAAGCGGCATTTCCGACTTCCCGCACAAATTTGGGGCCGCTGCAGAGGGTCCGAGGTTTTCCCATATATTTCCTCCGTTTGGCATCTTTGGCAGAGGCAATATACCCCAAACCAAAGCGGCCCTCGTTAAAAGGAAAAGTAGGGAACTCCGGGACCCCTTGACGGCGAGAGCCTAAGCCAATGCCCGGAAAATAAGACATCCTCCTCATAATGTCCAGCGCGACAGAGCTTATGAGGAAGTTCCCATCCACATTGATGGCCATCACGGTGCCTGAAGTATCAAAAGAGAAACCCCCAAGATCGACGTCTTCTTCGCCATGTTGAATTCCCAAAACAGGAGTCCCATCCTCCTTGAGCGGACGGATGCCTGAATCCCCGCAGATGGTTAGGGTGCCAGTGGGTAGTCCCATAATGACCTTTTGGTGGAGGGTAGATGGCACAGCCATGATGTCAGACCGATGAAGCCATGGCCTGCCCAACTGAAGATTGAAAGTTGCAGGAATATCTACGACATGGAACTCCACGTCCATCTCGAAACCCTCAGCATCGAGTTTGAGCTTCAAAACGCCTTCGACTACGCGACGGGTGCCGTCATATGCCTTGACAGCTAGATTAGAAGGTGCCAGATCCTTCTTGGTGAGTCCCAAACGATAAGCGACCCGCAGAGGGCAGACATTGATGGCGGAGCCGTTGTCAATAAGAACAGTCGGGACCCAGAGTCCTCGACACTTGACGGTGATGTGCAAGGGGCGATTATGGTCGACTCCTTCGACTGGCAGGTCCTTGTCTGTGAAGATCACCGTATGCTTGGAGGTTGGAGGGAGGATGAGAGATATCATCGCTTCTGGTGTAACGTCGGCCTGTACTTCAAGGCGGGACAGGGTGTGACACAGCCTCTGACGATGCTCTTTGGACGAACAGATTAGTCCCCAGATAGAAATAGCGGCAGGAATCCGCTCAAGTTGCCGCTGAACTAGATCAGGAACTGGATTGCCAGCTGATACCTCAAGAGGTGCAGACCTTGGGAAAGAAACAGGCTCATTCCTTTGATTAGCAGGATTGGAGGAATTCCCGGCCTGCAGATTAGCAGGCTGAAAAATCCGCCCACTCCTTGTAACATTGTGAATGCTTCCCAAAGAGGGCACGAGTCGAGGGCTTTCCTCCACATCCCAGAGATCAGCCGGTACATCTCCCAGTTTGCGCTTTCCCTTGTCAGTGGTCGGTGCAGAGACGGGCACTTCCATGTCTAAGCCCAAATCTTCAGCCAGATCCTTCATCAATAAGGAGTCCCAGAAGCTTAAGTCTTTCACAGTAGCCACTTCAGCAACAGGCTCTGGTTTTGCAATGAAAGGGACATCCCAGAGACCAGTGTCAGCGAGGGTACGATTGACAGCCCAGACTTCGTTCCCAACTTGGACATCTACTATGTCGTTAACCTCCCACAGATTGGTGGGCGGAGCGCGGTCTGTAACCATGATACTGCAGTCCCTGTTGTTGGGGTAAGGCACCTGAGGGCGCGGGTTTTCTTCGTCGACGATGTAGGAACGGGGGTCATGGTCAGTGTCGGGGTTAGTATCACAAACCGAATTAAAGACCGAACCAAAGAGGGAAATGTGGTCTCCCAAAGCCCGTGGATCATCCTGAACAAGCTCATCCTCTGCGTAGTGAAGCATGTAGTCCGGCGTGGCATAGCCTTGTAGAGGGTTAGGGTCGACATCCATGGGAGCAAACCAGGTTGGCTCAGGATCCCAGTAGTATTCTGCTTCGAGAATTGGAGGCTCGATTGGGTTGAACAGTTTGTACAAGGAGAAACCATCCAGAGGATCAAGCGAGGCCGCTTCATAACCGGCCAACCAGCCGTCATACCAGGCTTGGTCGAATGGGACATTTCCGGGCTGGGGAGGAACCCCGTTCATTTCAAGGCTTGACCACTCGTTGAGGAGAGGAACGGCATAGTCCCAATGGTCCGCTATGGCCCAGCCAGTGGCTTGCATGTTATTATCTGAGGGAGGTACCCAAGGCTGATAGGGATCAGGAAATGGGCCAGCGATGGTTGCGTACGGGTCGTCAAGCGACGAGGCAGAGTCGATTTGCACAGCAGGGATTGACTGATGGAAGAGGGAGCTGACAGGTTCTTCGGAGACAGGCGAAGCAGCTTGTGAAAGCTCCGAAGGTGCATCGGCATCAACAACTTGGCCTTCAACCAATTGTATATAAGAAACCTCGGTGGACGGCTCGAGCGGGAAAGGCACGACGGGCCTGGGTTGATCGGTTGAGGCTATATAGTCAGTGGGGTTAAATATGGTGGAGCTAGAGTTGATATGAGGGGAGCTGAGAGATATCTGGCCGATGTGGGGTACAGCGTTGTGCTTAGGGAGAGAGTTGGCAATGACGTTGGGTTTTTGAGGTGGTGGAGGAGTCTCCAGCGTGCCATCGTCGATGAGATCCTGGATCGCATGACGGAGGCGAAAGTAGGAGTCAGTGAGGTGACCCGCTCCTTGATGGTAAGCACAGTAAAGGTTGGCTTTGAAGCCGGGTGAAGGGTTCTTGGGTAGAGGAGTTGAATCCAGGGGCTTCAGATGTCCTGATTTGACCAACTTTTCCAAGACCGAGGATAGAGGTGCCTCGATGGCGGAGAAGCTGCGGGGTTGGCTCCGAGGTCGGTTACTCTGCGGATTTTGAACTTGGTTGACGTCCACGACGTGATTAGCAGCGCTGGAGGAAGCGGCATTGGTGCCGGCGGTCGCTGTGTTGGAGTAAGTCCCCGTTCCGAACAGTGCATTGGCGTTTCCAGAATAAGCCCGAGGTTTTGACTTGGGGGCATGCGAGGATTCACCCTTTGATAGAATTCCACTCTGTAGAGCGTCTTCGAAGGCCAGGCCAGAGTCGAAGAAGGTTTCGAAGTTAGCAGAGGCCTGAGCTAGAACCAGGTGCCTAGCATAGTCTGGTTGAAGGTTGCGGGAAATGATGCGGAGCTGGTCCTTCTCGCTTGGGCGATCAGTTAGCCAGACCTTTTGACAAAGTCCGCAAAGGTCTCCTTAGCCTCCATTTTGGTAGATTCGAGTTCCCGGGTAGTCATTTTCAGCTGGGAGTTGTAATTGTACTGCGAAATAAACGCAGTCCCAATATCCTCCCAAGTCCTCCTTTTGGCGATGTCGAGTGACAAAAACCAATGGAAAGCAGGACCCGAAAGGGTCTGAGGAAAGAGCTGCGACATGGCCTCTGGCTCAACAGAAAGAAGCTTCATGGCGGCGTGGTAGCTGTAGAGATGAGTCCTAGGGTCACCGCTCCCATCGAACTTAGCCAAGTCTGGCATCTTGAACTTTTCAGGAAGCTTGGCGTTGGGATACAGGCAAAGGCGATCCAGATCGATCCCTCCGGCAGTGATCTTTTTTGTTTTGGCAATAGATTCCTCTAGTTTGGCCATCTTGGCCATGAGTGCAACCATTTCTGGATTCTGAGCTGGTCCTTCTGGGTTTGGAGGCAATCTACCACCTGCAAGGTTTGCAGCGGGCCTGCGAGCTTCTCTCGGGTTCAAGACAATGAGACGTCCCGCGTGAAGTGGATCTGGGACCAAGACGGGCTGCTCCTGGTCAGACTCATCGTCCCCACCTTCTTCCTCGAGAGGGGGTGGAAGGCGAGTGTGGATGAGGTCATTCAAGCGAGCAATGTTAGTGTCGGTCTGAGCTGCCCTCTGTTGCATGGCGGTGATACTGTCCTGGAGGTTCATGAGCATGGTCTCCAAGGTAAGGGGTTCTGGTTGTGGTTGTTCCATGGTGACGGGCGTTTCAGCGCTGCTTGAGGCGGATACCGGGGTAGTCGGACGTCCTTCCTGTGAAGCCGGTGGTGAACCTGACTGAGAACCTGACTGAGATTCTGGGTGCTGTGCCGCCGGTGGTGAGCGCCGAGAGTCTTCCGTGATGACTGACTAGGACCGTAACCTGACAAGCCTTTGAACCGGACTCAGATGCAGACGTTCCCAAGCGGGTTTGGCAACTGGCCTCGATACTTTCCTTGGTGGTGCAATGATTCAGATCTTTGCTTGCAAGGCAAAAGAAGGTTTAATAAGGGTCCTGCAAAAACTTTAATCTAAATAAAAGACTAAAGCGGATGCAGCCAACGTCGAGAGTGTCACCCTAGACTCTAGAACCAGAAGGCAAGTCTGTCTTATGATGCTTTGGACACTGTCTCAGGCCCTCATAATTCTTTTCGAAGATGTATCGTTGTTTGGAACGAGCGGTCCTAAAGGATGTCAAAAGGAGTCTAAACCTTTGCCCATTTCGATGTTTGAGGTTTCAAGTTTTTGAAGCCAGAACGACTCGGTATGAATATCATGATGCCATAACCAGCTTGGCGTGAGCAGCACTGTGCTATTAGCCGGGCAGTGTAAGTGACGTGGCACTTGTTACCTTTTGGTGTAAGCATCATGGCATTTTACTCCGTGGTTCTTCGTTTTTCGTTTGAAACCCTAAACAGGTACACGAGCAAAGGTGTAGAAAAGCTTCTGATTTCCTAAAGTCCCACCGTGAAAGGACCTAAAAGATAATAACGCACATCTCTGAGATGCACGACTCCTCATCGGGCCATAACAATGTCCTACTAAGCCTGAAGACAAACTCGGAACAGATTGAGAACCTAGGAGCCATCCTAGACATGCTTCTACGCTGAACGAGAATGTATGTACAGTTCATGCGATAAGGAAAGCAATAACACGTAGGCATTCAGGGGGTTAGATGCAAGTAGATCTTAACCTGTGGGTACCTGTCCTAATTTGGAGAGTTCTAATGCTTTGTATATGAAAAAGGCCGGTTTTGGTTCGTAACAGGTTCATCGGACTAGGGCCACAGGTATACCTCCCGTTACCCACGTTTTTCGCAGAATAACAGTCGAACGGTAGCATGACCCATCATCGTCGAAGGTTGTCGGTCATTCGGGGTCCCCGGGCTCCGGTAAACCGTGCCGGATTGCCAAAACGATCCAACGAGGCTTTTCCCACATCGATGCAAATGAGATGCTAAAATTTGTTTTAAAAGAAGAAGAATCACAGAGTCGTAAAAACCCCTTTTCAAATTTGGCTCACTTTATTTAGTCCATCTTTAGAAGAAACTACGCAAGCGAACAATCGAAAAAAACCCCAGATTAGAATGGCCGGACACGAGGTCCTGTTAAATCACCGTTCCAACCTTCGGCAGCGTGAAGCTCACCGTTTTGACAGGCTTTTAAGGGATTGTTCCCAAGCGTATTAAATCCTAAGTGTGAATCAATATTGGTTTGATTATTCCCCAGCGGAGTCGCCACTGTGGGCAGCGTGCCCTTGGAAAAAGGATTCCGTTCCTTTTCGCCATTGCGGCCCTTTTTTGAAAATCGAGGAAGCGCGAGCGCTGGTGGCAAGCGCTCAAAAATACAGAGTCGCCACTTGAGTTTTGAAGGTCCGACACTCAAGGAACCGTATTTTGAAGCACCTGCCGCGCTTTATTTGAAAAAATGAAGGAAACCAGTCCGTCATAACCATATCTGGGTTCGGGAGCCAGGTTACGAGAAGGGAAGGGTTTTATGGCACCCCTCTCGCCCAATCCGGAGATCGGTCTTTACTTAGGCATTTTTATGAAAACCTTTGTGATTCTTCTTCTTTTAATTAATTTTAGCCAATTAGGGCGGGGGAACAGTTAATCGGGGATTAAAACTGTAACAATTTGCAAGATGTGATCAAATAATGGCACGGATGGATAGTATGATGATTAATAAACGGAATGATCTTGAAACAGCGATCAGATGCCAAAACCAGGCTCGGGGCAGATTTGCCCTGCACGATGACCAACTTGCATGCCTGAATAGATCTGTATGCAAGTCAACCATCGCGCGAGACAAACTGACACTCGCGCGAGTATTGTCATCTTACCACAGTCAAAATCATTCCCTTCTGGGCTCTAGAAGGACCAGTGCACACCCAGGAAGCAAACCAAGCAGTTTATTGCAAGACTGTAAAATACTAATTATTACACAGTACTCCAAGCAGGAGCCAAATAAGATGAAACATAACCCCTAAACAGTGGGGGTACTAAAACAGAGGCCCGGGGCCCAGTTGCCCACGCAAGGGCTATCCATGGAAATCAGAGGACTGTCGCGCGACAGAGAGTGAATCTCGCGCGACACTCCTGACTGGACTTCCAGGAATTGCTTTGCATGCTTGGGGTCCTGAGACAGATTCAGGGGATCCCAAGGGCATTCCAAACCACTTAAAGCAAATAAACTAGCTACTGTATTTTGTTTTTGCATGCATAACAGTGATCTAAAAATAATTATTACACAGTACTCCAAGCAGGAGCCAAATAAGATGAAACATAACCCCTAAACAGTGGGGGTACTAAAACAGAGGCCCGGGGCCCAGTTGCCCACGCAAGGGCTATCCATGGAAATCAGAGGACTGTCGCGCGACAGAGAGTGAATCTCGCGCGACACTCCTGACTGGACTTCCAGGAATTGCTTTGCATGCTTGGGGTCCTGAGACAGATTCAGGGGATCCCAAGGGCATTCCAAACCACTTAAAGCAAATAAACTAGCTACTGTATTTTGTTTTTGCATGCATAACAGTGATCTAAAAATCAAAGTAAAATACAACAGACATGAAAATACTGCAAAACAGAAAAGGGCTAGCTTTCCTTCCCCACGAAATCCATTCTCTTGCTGACACAAGTGTCGCGCGAGTATAGGGGATTGTCGCGCGAGGGTGTAGCTGCCACGAATTCTTGTAACTTTGCTGGCTTTAGGACCAGGGCATGGTATTGATTACCAGCCTTGGTCCTGTCAGCCCCCCTCAGGGATCAAAACAGAAACATGTTAAACATTATACCTTTGCTTGGAAAGGGTTTGGGAGTAGATTGGATTGGTTGGTGTGACTTTGCTACCAAGAGTGTATGAGCACACTAAGTTCAGAAGCTTAGGAAGTGATTTGAGGGTTAGTAACTTTGTGCTAGCTAGTGTAGAACTTGTGAAATGACTTGTGAATTTCTTAGTTAATTCTTGGAACCCTTAACATGGAAGGTGAAGGGGGGTATTTATAGGGGGGATGTAAGGGCTAGTTAGGGGCCAAACAAGGCCTTGGGACCAGCCACCAAGGCTGGTCACAACTTGGTTGTGAGGCTAGCCAACAAGGTGAGAGAGTGGTTGGGGGATCGCATGGGGTTAGAACCTGCCAGCACGCCGTTCAGCTGAGGAGAACGGGGTTCCAGCCCATGGGAACCCATGTGCCAAGCAATCATCACCAGTCCAGCTGGATTCTGTGATAGGGACAGGAGGGAACCATCGCGCGAGGGTCCGGAAGTGTCGCGCGAGAGTCAACAGTCAGCAGTTTGACTTTGACTACATGTGGCAAGCTAAGTGTCGCACGAGGGACACAAAGGCTCGCGCAAGGGTCAACCCTAGTTCTAGGGTTTGACTGAAGGTTCAGAAGGGTTCAAAGGGTTTCGAGCAGGGTTCTAAGCGTTCCAAGCCTAATCCATTCCCGATCCAAGCTCTGTTTGATCCGATTTCATCATCGGGGAAACAAGAAAATCGTAAAACAAAGTAAAACGATTGGGAGGCCCAGATTGGGGTGTCTACAAATACCAGAAGAACGATCCATTTAGCTGCAAAAATGATGGGAGTTCAAAAAGTTGGGGAGATCTGGCACCAGTACTGAAATCGTTTGAAATTTTCAGCGAGGGGTCTGTGATTTTGGGCGCAGAGGAGTCGAGGAGAGCTCTTAAATTTTGGTGGAACGCTGTTTTAGGTTTACACACGCTATTGTAATTTCGGCGCGAGCATCCCCTCATCTTTTTTCCTACTGAACGCTATAGTAGTTGTCCTATAATAGCATTCTCAAAAAAATGCTGTCAATTAAAGCTATTAAAGCCCACATTTGTTGTAGTGCTATGCCCACAATTTTAGTCACTCGATACGGGCCTTCCCAATTGGCCCCCAACTTGCCCTCGTTGGCCACCTTGGTATTACCGAGCACCTTACGAAGTACAAGGTCTCCAATACCAAATTCACGTGGGTGAACATGCTTGTTGTAGCTTTTCATCAGCTGCTCCTGATAGGAGGCTAAATGTACCAAGGCCCTTTCTCTCCTCTCCTCGGCAAGGTCAAGCTCAATTTCAAAGGCCCTGTCATTCCCCCCACTTTCAACCAACGCTGTCCTGTTGGTTGGAAGACCAACCTCTAATGGTATAACTACCTCTGTACCATATGCCAAAGAATAGGGGGTCTCTCCTGTAGACCTCTTTAACGTTGTTCGGTGCGCCCAAAGAACCAGAGGTAACTCATCGGGCCACTTGCCCTTTGCTTTATCCAACCTTTTCTTGATCCCATCAAGAATAGTTTTATTGGATGCTTCTGCTTGCCCATTACTCTGAGGGTAAGCTAGGGTTGAATAATAGTTTCTTATCCCATACTGAGAACAAAAAGCTTTGAATTTCTTTTGGAACTGTGCCCTATTATTTGTAATTAACGAATAGGGTACCCCAAAACAAGTAATTATGCTTTTCCAAACGAACCTTTCTATCATAGGCTCCGTTATCTTGGCAAATGGCTCTGCCTCTATCCACTTCGTGAAGTAATCTGTGGCCACCAACATGAACTTTCGATTCCCAGTTGCCTTATAGAGTGGACCCACGATGTCCATCCCCCATTGAGTAAACGGCCAAGGGCTAGTCAAGGGTACCAGATCCTCGGCTGGTGTTCTAATCATAGGTGAAAATTTCTGGCACTTCTCACAAATTTTCACATAGACCTTGGCATCCTCCTGCATATGAGGCCACCAATATCCCTGGGTTATTGCTTTATGTGCTATGGATCTTCCCCCTGCATGGTTTCCACAAGTTCCCTCATGAATTTCGTGAAGGAATTTTTGCACCATCTCGAGGTGCACACAAAGCAAGTAGGGTCCTGTAAAGGACTTTCTATACAACTTTCCTTCTGGGGACAACCAGAACCTTGCAGATTTGGTTTTGATTTTATGAGCTTTCTTCTTATCAGAGGGGAGTATTTCATCTCGTATAAAAACCCCACAATTGGATCCATCTAGCTTGGTCCCTGGTTCACGTCCAAGACCAATTCTACACTCCTGCCAATGCTCGGCTCAGTCAGATAGTCGATTGCTACTTTTCATTTAAACTCAGTTGGAACGGTTGCAGCCAACCTTGCCAGAGAATCTGCATGGAAATTCTGTCCAGAGCTTATCTGCTCAATATATACTTTCTCGAAAGTATTAAGCAATTCTTTGGTTGCCTCCACATAGGCCGCCATCTTCTCACTTCGGGCTCCGTACTCCCCGGACAGCTGATTCACCACCAGTTGTGAATCACAGTATACCCTGATTCGTTTTACCTTCAGAGTCTTTGCACTTTTGAGGCCGATCAGGAGGGCTTCATACTCTGCCACATTGTTCGATGCACTGAACCCCAGCCGAACAGATAGTTCCATCATCACTCCCTCAGGCGGGATCAAAACAATACCAACTCCAGAACCAGTGTTGCAGGCTGAACCATCAACAAAAATCTTCCACTCTAAAGGGTCCTGTTCGGTAGAAGCCTTGCCTTTCTGAACGGGCTCCCCAAGTGCCTCTTCCCTTCTCATGGGTGGTAGGGGCGCCACTGCTGGTGAAAACTCTGCCACAAAATCAGCCAACACTTGGCCCTTAATCGCAGTGCATGGCTGAAAGTCTATATCGTACTGGCTTAACTCAACAGACCAAGTCGAGATCCGTCCTGAGAAGTCTGCCTTTCGTAGCAGTGACTTCAATGGAAACTCAGTATAGACCACAACCTTGTGGCTGTGGAAGTAATGAGGTAACTTTCTTGTGGCTGTCCTTAATGCTAGGACCAGCTTCTCAAGAGGCAGATACCTCGTCTCTGCGTCCAGCAGCGTTTTACTCACGTAATACACTGGGATTTGTTCGGATCCCTTATCCCTTAATGGAACTACACTAACAGCATGTTCAGAAACTGCCAAGTACAAAACCAAGGACTCACCCGGCTCTGGGGTTGACAGAAGTGGGGCCTCTGCCAAGTATTTCTTCAAATCCTGGAAAGCCTGCTCGCACTCTGCTCCCCATTCATATCCTTCCCTTTTCTTTAACAACTGAAAAAAGGGCCTACACTTGTTACTTGACCAGCTGATGAACCTATTGAGGGCTACTGCCTTTCCAGTTAAACTTTGGACCTCCTTCATTGTCATAGGGCTTTGTAGCCTTTGCAAGGCTGCTATTTGATCAGGATTTGCCTCAATCCCTCTTATGGTCACAAGGTGGCCTAGGAACTTCCCTGAACCAACTCCAAATGCATACTTCGAGGCGTTGAGTTTTCATTTGTACTTCCTCAGGATTTTAAAGGCCTCCATCAAATCCGCTATGTGTCCCTATCTGGTCTTACTCTTTACCACCATATTGTCTATGTAAACTTCCATAGTTTTGCCAAGCAACTTTTTGAACATGATGGTTGCCAGTCTTTGATAAGTTGCCCCTGCATTCCTTAGCCCAAATGGCATGACACTATAACAGTACAACTCTCGTGGTGTAATGAAGGAAGTCTTCTCCTGATCAGGCCTATACATGGCAATCTGATGATATCCCCGATATGCGTCGAGGAAACTCATCCGATTGTATCCAGCAGTTGCATCAACTAACTGGTCAATCCTGGGAAGAGGGAAGCTGTCCTTTGGACATGCTTTATTCAAGTCCGTGAAATCCACATAGACACGCCACTTCCCGTTCTTCTTTTTCACTACCACAGTGTTGGATAGCCATTCCAGATAATAAACCTCGCGTATTGCTTTGGCTTCCAACAAACGATCCACCTCTTCGATAACAGCATCAACATGATGTACGGCTGCCTTTCTCTTCTTCTGAATGATTGGCTTATGCTGAGGATCAACGTTTAAGTGGTGGCAGATCACGTCTGCATCTACTCCTGGCATCTCCTCTGGTACCTAGGCAAACACGTCAACATGTTCTTTTAAGAAACCCACCAGTTCGGCTTCTTCTTCTGTTGGCAGTGATTCTCCAATTAGAAAATACCTTTCTGGTTCAGTCTTGTTGATCTATATTTTCTTTAGGCCTTCTACTACTTTTTCAGTTGGGTTCCTTCCGACATCCTCGATAGTCGGTTGATCCGGTGCTTCCACCGTATGAACATGATGGGCCTTCGGGATTTTTTTAATGATGGAGATCAAGCACAGTTGCGCTACCTTCTGATTACCTCTGATCTTCTCAACCCCATTAGATCCTGGGAATTTCACCATCTGGTGATAAGTAGAGGAAACAGCCCTCATCTTATGCAACCAGGTCCTCCCTTTAATCGCGTTATAGGAAGAAGGAACATCTACAACCAGAAAGTCAGTCCTCAGGACTACTGACCCTGCCCTAACAGGTAGTGTCACCTTCCCAAGGGGCCAAACTGCTCATGCACCAAACCCAACCAAGGGTGTTGTTGATTGCTCCAGGTCTGCCTGAGCCAATCCCAACTTCTTAAAGGCGTCATAATACAGAACCTCTGTACAACTCCCTGAATCCACCAGGATTCTCCCAATGTCATACTCCTCAATTCGTAGGGTTATGACCAAAGCATCATTATGGGGAACTTGGACTTCCCCCAAGTCCTCATCTGTAAAAACTATGCCCTCGTTGCATATATCGGTTTCTCATCCTCTCTTGTTTCCCAATCGCATAACATGTTGGTCGTGCTTGGCTTGCCTTTGGAGTAGCCTAACCTCATTTCTCGTATAAGGTGCAGCCAATCCATGTATTATATGGATTACCCCTTTAGGATTCTGTTCGTAATCCATCTCCATGGCTTTCCCTTTATCTTTGGGGTCTTCCTGGATAAATTCCTTGAGGTAGCCTCGAGAGACTAAATCATCGAGGTGCCTCTTAAACATTTCACAGTCCTCAGTCATATGACCCCAATCCTTGTGGTAGCTGCAGTGCTGACTTGTAGCCCGTTTTGCATCTTTATCTCCTCCCAAACTTGGGGGCCACTTGAAGTAAGGCTGATTCTTTATTCGATAAAGAATCCTGTAAATGGGTTCCTTCCAAACCGTGGTAATCGAAAAGAAAGACTTGGTATCAGGTGCTTGCTTTTCTTTATACGGCTCTTTCTTAGCCTGCCCGTACTCTTTCATTTCCCTATAAGTCTTGGGCTCTGGTTTATCCACCTTCTTCGCTGGTGTTTTAGGCTGTTCGGCAACAACCTTGCCATCCTCTCGGAGTATGTCATCCTCCATTCTGGCATGTTGCTCAATTCGCTCCATTAACCTCGCCAACGTTGCTACCGGATGCTTGTTCAATGACCAGCGCAGTTCTCCTTGAACAGGTAGGCCAGTTTTGAACGTAGCAATCGCATATTCCTCGCTGCAACTGTCAATCTCATTGAAAGTTTCCCAATACTTCTTAGCGTAGTCTCTGATCGGCTCGTTTTCTCCCTGCTTCATCGTGGAGAGGCTTTCAAATGTTTTCGGAGCTCTTCTACTTGTCAAAAACCGAGCAGTGAACTCTTCTGCCAACTGTGTCCACCCTCTTATGGAGCGTGGTCCCAACTTATGGAACCAAGACAAAGCCACCTTCCCCAAACTAGATGGGAACATTTTGCACATGATGGCATCATCCCCATCATGCATGATCATAGCTTGCTGGTAATGTTGTATGTGAGCAACGGGATCCGCATTTATCTTGTAAAGAGCGAACGCACCGTGCTTCATTCTGCTCGGCAATCGTGCGTCCTGTAACTTCCTTGCAAACGGGGAAGCTGTAATGTTACTTAGGGCTTTCCTTGCTGCTTCTCATGCAGTCATGGTCCCATCTTTGCGTTCCTTAGTTCCATGGGCCCCAGCCCTGTTCCAGTCGGTATTAAGTCTTTCATACCTGTCCCTATGGTGTTTCCTGGTATCTTTCTCGAATGAGGAGCTTCGGCTCGTGCTTCTTCTTCGCCTGCTTGGACTCCTACTCAGACTCCTGCTCCGTCTTTTTCGTGAAGAAGCTCTCTTCCTTCTTGGGGTAGGACTCCTACTCCTGCTCCTTCCGTGTGAAGGAGCTTCTTTGTACTTCACCACGGTCCCTTTGTCTCCTCTGGAATGTCTTTGTGAAAGTCCAGAATCCTCAGGGTGCTCTCGGATCCGTTCCAACTCTCGGATCTCATGCTCTCATCTTTTGATTAATCGAGCAAACTCCACAATTTCCTGCCTCTTTTTATCGAGGATGTCTTCATTGTTGTGCACACTCCTCGAATGTGCAATCGAATCTCCTCTCCGGTGAGATTTGCTCCTTCTCGTGGAGCCTGTAGCCGTTTTGCCCTCCTTGTTCTTGGAGTCATCTTGGATGGTCAGGGGGTCATCTCTGTTTGTTGTCCTCCTACCATGTCCTCCAGTAGGCTTTTTCAGAGCACCTGGTGGGACTTATCTCCTCCCCCACCCAACTGGTCCTTTTGATTAAGCGGTGTGACTGGATCTACTTCCACCATGGTCGTATTTCAAAGGGAACTCTTTCGTGTCCCACAGACGGCGCCAATTGTAGGTGGGGAAAAACAAATAGCACCTAGAACAGAACTGGACTGTAACAACTCCACGTGGTGTTTGATCGGAACCCTAGTGCCTTCGCCGGAACCCTAATCTGCAAAAAAAGACAAGGGGTGAGCGCACCTCTGCCTCTCGTGGCAAAGGCCCTCCGATGCCTAAGTTAGTTTCTCGTATTGTATGAAACCCTAATTATCAGTAGGAAAGTGTGGGATGAATGCAACTTATTGCGTACCTTTTCCTTCAGGTTTACCTTGTTTTTATATATATACGTTTGCTTGTTCTCCAAGCATCTTCGTTGCCCAGGTTTCCTGTCTCGAACAGGAAACCTGGCCTTTCCGAGGGTCTTCTTGCCCAATCAATCGAGATCCCTAACTCGTAGGGACTCTTCCCTTTATGGGACTCATTCCTAGCAAGACTGTCTTCTTACCTATCTTGACTGGATATTTGGGTTCACTTTCTGGAACACTCCTACCGCCTTATCTCTTGAGACTATGTTCTTTTAGATAACTCTATCTGTCCGGCACTCTCATTTGCCAAACAAACTGTACCACTTATTGACTCTATCTGTCTTCTGGCACTCTCATTTACCGAACAGTTGGTACCATTAAATGACTTCTCATGTCTTTGGTCCTTCACTGCCGAACACCATCTTGCATGGCATTTTACATTACTTTTCTCATTGCACGGACCCTGTACATCACTTGTTCGGCCACTAATTGTTCCTCCTTGGGAATACCTCCCTACACCAGGGGCCTATGGTTTGGTTCTTTTATGCTTTTGTACATTACTCATAGCGTTTTAATTTTTTGTTAATTATCTAGTCTAGTGTGTGGAAGAACATCAGCTGGGACTTCGTTCCCTCGGCCAGTACATTGAACCAGAAGGATCCCTCGGTCGTGACATCCATTCATCGGCCGAGAGATCCATTCTCTAGGACAGTCTTTTGTTCTCTGCTTATTTCTAACGCATGCTTCAATTATCGTCTCGGCTCACCATTAACTGTTTAAAGGCTAATAAAACGGATTACGTGTTTAGAATTAAATAAAGCATGTATTAATCGTATGTTGAACAATTATGGGCCAGTCTCACGACTGAGCAAAGAGGGTTGCCTAACACCTTCCCCTTATTGTACTCTTGGCTCCTGTACCCGGAATCTCTTCTTGTTTTTCCTAGTTTTTATAAATTAGGTGGCGACTCTGTTTTTATAATAACCGCTATCGTGTGGTGATATTCTTAACCATGGGAATGTCCACGATCTTGGTTTACGAAGTAGAAAGCAAACAAATAAACAACGATCAATCTGTATGGCGATGCCCCGCTTGGGAGGTGTCTACAGTTTTTGGCGACTCTGTTGGGGAACTTGAGAGCCATAACCTGAAATTTCAACGTAGGATTAATATTTGCTTTATCTAATTCTTTTATCATATGCATCAAGCGGGCAACCTCGTTGAGTTCACCTAATACCCCAGCATGTCACGGGCTATATTAGGGGTTCTAGCAAACTCCACAATCACTTGTACCTAGGGGTATATCAAAGAAGGAATCACCCGATCGCCGCCTATGATGGGCTAGTGAAAGGATTGGTGCCCCTTTGACAACGGAGCACCCTTGAGACTATCCAAACCATACATGTGATTAGAGGAGCCATAGAACTTTTCAAAATAAGACAGCAACCTACAGGCTAGGAACCTACTTGCATTTGTTTGTAAAAGTTCTTCCTCACACCCATTGTACATATGTATGTTGTAAAGTTCTCTTTTGCAGGTTAAACCTTAGAGACTTTTTGAAATCAAGAGAAAAGGGGTAAGCTAAACCAATCTGACTAAAGGAAAAAATTTCAGGTAAAAATGGCTGCATCACTATTCATGTTTGATTCGCACTTTCAAATTGTCACCAAGCTGTCTGGCCTGTTTCATCCCGCTGCCAATATCCTCGACCCTTCCAAGTACATCACTCCAATGGATCAACCAAAGCCTATAGTGATTATCTCTGAGGATAATCACATTATGTTCACCAGAACAGTCGATGACGAAGAAGTAGAAGACATAATTGAAGAAGGACTTCGCAGGGTCCAAATCTATTTTTATGACCTTTATGCACCTACGGACGACTAATAAATAAGGTCGACAACCTCGAAGTTGAAGGAGCAAAAGAAGAAGAGTCTGTTGACAATGATCCACTAGACGAAATATCGCTAAATCTACTCTTTGATGAGGGGGTTACCGACAATGAAATAAAGGTGATCCACCCCATCACGGATAGGTTTGGCAATTGGTGGGGATTTGTTGGCACGTGGAAAGTCGACAACAGCGATGTAGCAGAAATCGAAGCTCAACTAGAAGAAGCAACGGCAGCGGCAAATCAAACGGCCCTTCAAGACTTGCAGGGTGACAATATTGAAACTGCGAAACAAGATGACAGTGAAGTGCTGATGATCAACCTTGGTGAGAAAAAAGATTGCTCTGAGCTGATTGTAGATGCTACAGAAAGGGGCTTACCCGAACTGGACTATGGAACACACTCTAAAATACAAAATAAAAAATGATGACTCCGATCTTAGTTCTGATTCTGATTCCGACTCCGATTCAACTCAATCCGAGTCTAGTTTTTCATCTTTTCAAACTACTAAGTCTAGTGAGGAAAGCCCTATTGAGGCACCAAGGCATGATATTTATTTTGAATTTGACTTTGAAATATCTTTTGACAAATTTAGCAATGAGAAGGAAGATTTAGAGAATTTCACGTTGCCTATGATTAACTGCGTGGATTCTGATAATCCAATTTTTGAGGAAAAAATTCTAGAATTCATTGAGAGAGAATAGGAGAGGCACGCCAAACCTTTTTTTGAGAAAATAATCACATCAAACATAGGTTCTAAAAACGAGCCTAAATTGGTTAAAATTGGTACAACACTATCTTCTCGAGAAAGTGAAAAACTAATCATTTTGCTAAAAGGATATAAAGATGTTTTTGCTTGGTCTTACGAGGACATGCATGGAATAGACCCCGAAATCATTCAGCATAAAATTCCCCTCCATCCTAATGCAAAACCTGTTAAACAAAAGCTAAGACGTATGCACCCCGATTGGGTCTTAAAAATAAAAGAAGAAGTCACTAAGCAAATCAACGCCGATTTTCTCATAGTCACCAAATATCCTCAGTGGGTAGCCAACATCGTTCCGGTACCAAAGAAGGCTAGGGGAATCAGGGTATGTGTAGATTTCCGAGATCTCAACAAGTCCAGTCCAAAGGATGACTTCCCATTGCCACACATAGATGAGCTAGTGGACAACACTGCAGGACATGCATTGCAATCTTTCATGGATGGATTTTCTGGGTATAATCAAATTTTGATGTCTCCTTAATCACACTATGGGGAACCTATTGCTACCGAGTGATGCCATTCGGATTGAAGAACGCTGGGGCAACTTACCAAAGGATGGCGACAACACTACTACACAACATGATGCACAAAGAAGTGGAAGTATAGGTCGATGATATGATAGTTAAATCAAATGAAAGGGAAGGACACTACGAAGCACTCAGAAAGTTCTTTGAGAGGATTAGGTAATACAAGTTACGTCTTAATCCTCAAAAATGCACTTTTGGAGTAATTGCTGGAAAAATGCTAGGATTCCTTATCACTCAGAGAGGAATCGAAGTGGACCCTTCCAAGATACAAGCTATCATGGAGATATCACCGCCAAAGACAGAGAAGGAAGTAAGGTAAGGAGCTTCCTGGGAAAAGTGCAATTCATCAGCAGGTTCATTTCCAAGCTCACAACCACTTGCGAACCTCTCTTCAAACTTTTGAAGAAAGACACAGATTTTGAGTGGAGTTAAGATTGTCAACAAGCATTTGAGGCAATCAAGGAGTACCTTCATAATCCGCCTGTATTATTGCCACCCATCCCTAGAAAACAATTGATTCTGTATCTCTTGGTAACAAACACGTCCATGGGATGTATGCTAGCACAAGAAAACGACGCCAACGTGGAGTGCGCCATATACTACCTCAGTAAAAAGATGATGGACTATGAAACGAGATACACTCCCTTGGAGAAAACCTGCTGGGGGCTAGTATGGGCCACGAAGAAACTAAGGCACTACCTATTAGCACATTCGGTAGTTTTGGTTTCTCGTTTAGACCCAATCAAATATCTTTTCGAGAAACCAGCACTTATTGGAAAGCTAGCTAGGTGGTTATTGTTGCTAGCAGAATTCGACCACAAATACATGACAAGGAAATTAGTGAAAGGAAGGACTGTGGCAGAATTCTTGGCAGATCATCCTATGACAGAGGCTGAGGCAGAAGACTTCATGTTCCCAGAAGAAGACATCTTATGTCTCCTAGATGATACCTGGCTGCTTTACTTCGATGGAGCATCAAACCAATGTGGATATGGCATAGGGGTATTGCTAGTTTCCCCAAACGACTCTCATATCCCTCTGTCATATAAACTGAGGTTTGAAGTCACCAACAACCAAGCTGAGTACGAAGCCTGCGTTGCTGGAATGGAGGCAGCCCTGGAACTAGGGGCAAGAAGAGTGGAAGTCATTGGAGATTCAAACCTAGTGGTGTCTAAAGCAAGAAGAGACTGGAAGGTCAAATAAAACACACTTAAACTATACCACTCTGTGCTGGAAACTTTGATTCCACAATTCGACTCTGTTGTCTTCACGCACACTCCACGAGTGAGTAACAGGTTCGCAAATGCACTAGCAACATTGGCCTTTATGGTCGAGATACCTTTGGGCTTCACAATGCAGCCGCTAATGATCGAATAAAAGGTCAAGCCAGCATGTGAGTGCACTTTCACCAAAGAAGGCGAGGACGATGGAAAACCATGGTATGAGGATGTGAAGAAGTTCCTATAAGAAGGAGAATATCCCTCTGAAGCCACCTCAAAGGAAAAGATGGCCCTGCGGAAGTTTGCCGCCCGATTTGTAGTTTGTGCAGGAGCATTGTATCGAAGAGCACATCTAGGCCCCAATCAACTTTGTGTCACAATTGAAGAAAGTCGCAAGATAATGGGGGAAATACACGAAGGAATCTGTGGGCCACACATGAGTGGGGCAACAATGGCAAGGAAGATCCTACGTCAAGGATACTACTGGACTACAATGGAGGCCTATTGTGCTGACTATGTCCATCGGTGTTACAAATGCCAAACTCACGCTGATCGCATGCGCATTCCCCCTATGGAATTATATAGCATGACATCCCCTTGGCCATTCTCCACATGGGGGATAGATGTCATTGGGAGTATAAATCCAAAAGGGAAATATAAGCATCAGTTCATGCTAGTGGCCATTGATTACTTCACCAAATGGGTAGAAGCTGCTTCTTATGCTACCCTCAAAGCCACCCATGTGGCCAAGTTTATCCGCACCAATATCATCTATCGATATGTTGTACCTCATGAATTCATCTATGACAATGGATCGCACTTTAAGGGGGCAACGAAGAAGCTTTTTGCTGAGTTTGGGATACAGAACCATCGGTCATCTACTTATCGACCTCAAACCAATGGAGCAGTTGAGGCTGCAAACAAGAACATCAAGAGGATTCTGCAGAAGACTACCGACATCTACACAAACTGGCCGGAAATGCTACCTCTAGCACTATGGGGTTATCGAACAACTGAAAGGACTTCAACTGGGGCTACTCCCTATTCCCTGGTCTATGGGATGGAAGTAGTCTTGCCTATCGAACTGGAACTACCCTCACTAAGGATTCTGGCTGAGACAGAAATGATCGAAGAAGATTGGGTACTAAGGATTCTAGCTGAGACAGAAATGATCGAAGAAGATTGGGTTCAAAATTGCTACGACGAGTTGGCATTGCTAGATGAAAGAAGGCTAAGAGCGTTATACCATGTACAAAGGTATCAACGCCGCAATGCACGAGCATTCAACAAAAAGGTAAAGCCAAGGGACAACAAGGTGGGGGATATGGTGCTCAAAGCAATCCGTCGCCACGTTTCAGACCCAAGAGGCAAGTTTAGACCAAACTGTGGAGGACCCTACTTTATCAAACACATACTATCTGGAGGAGCAGCATACATCATAGATTTGGATGGGATGGAATTCGCAACACCGGTTAACATTGACAAGTTGAGGAAGTATTATCCCTGACAGATGCTCGTTGGGCCGAAAACCACAAGAGTGGGCGGACCCAAGCAAAAATTAGAGCAAGCCTACTAGGTCGAAAACCCGCAAGGGCGGCTTAGGTAAAAACTAAGACATAAATAAAGAGCTTGCTAGACTGAAGACCCGCAAGGGCGGTTTAGGCAAAATCAAGAGCATAAAAGGAGAGGAAAATACTCGAGTGAACCCTAGTTAAAAAAACAAAAAGAAAACAAATCTTTTTGGAACTGTAGGGAGGTAATCCCGAACAGGCACAAATAAGGTCCGAACACGTGGTACGCGGGACCATGGTATAATTACAATGAGGACAGTCGCCGTGCAAGACGGTGATCGGCGGCTGGGACCACCGATATGAGGGATCGATGGTCCAGAAAGTCTGTGCTGGGTCAAGGTCCAGTAACACGAGAGAGTATTGGACCAAGAGATTGACGAAGGAGCAGTGACATGTGAAGTCATTGGTCCAATTAGTTTGTTCGGCAACGAAAGGGCCGAACAGGAGGGGATTTGTATGTAAAGCAATCCCATATGCAGGAAACGTTCCAGAAGGTTCTAGAAACAGGGACATTCCGTGATGACTATAAGATCCCAATGAAATAGGATCTTGGAGAGATACCCAACAGGAATGGGAAGTTCAGCCAGCTGTGGAAAGGAGTCCTAAACGAACTAAGGTAATGAACCGATAAGGGAACGAGAATCCAAGATATTCTGGGTTTCCTATACAAGATAAGAAACCTAAGGAAACGTGGATACTTGGGCAGCAAGCATCCATAAACCTATAAATACGAGACAAACCTAGAGGGAAAAGGTACACAATATATTGTAGTTATACATATTCTTTTATGCTAAATTAGGGTTTTCCACTAGTACGTGATACTAACTTAGGCATCGGAGGACCTTTGCCACGAGAGGCAGAGGTGCGCTCACCCCTTGTCTGTTTTGCAGATAAGGATATCGGCGGCGTATTAGGATTCCGGCGAGGATCACGAAGTAGCCGTTAAGTTCTTGTGCTGCTTAAACCCCTCTTAATTTTTCTGCACTTACAATTGGCGCCGTCTGTGGGAAACGAAAGAGATCCCTCTGAAAAGCGACCATGATGGAAGAAGATCCAAAGACACCACATGATCCAAAACACCAGTTGGGAGGAGGAGGCGATAAGTCCCCACCAGATCCTCCGAGAAAACCCGATGGTGGGCAAGCCAAGAAGCCCACAAGCAAGGGTAACCCCCTGACTGTCCATGACGACTCCAAGAACAAGGAGGGTAGGACGGCCACAGAATCCACGAGAAGGAGTAAGTCCCGTCGTGAGGGAGAATCAGTGGCACATTCAAGGAGTGTGCACAACCATGACGATATCTTGGACAAGAAGAGACAAGAAATCGAGGAGTACGCTCGTCTAATCAAAAAACGAGAGTACGAAATTCAGGAATTGCAACGGATATGAGAACATCCGGAGGATTCTGGACTGTCACGAAGAAATTCCAGAGGAGACAGATTGGCCGTAGTGGAATACAAGAAGGCTCTTTCACGAGGAAGGAGGAGCAGGTCCAAGAGCCCCACTCTGAGAAAGAAAAGGGCTTCTTCACGGAAAAGAAGGAGCAGAAGCCTTACCCCCGAAGAGGGGGAGGTTAGAAGACATCACAGAGATAGGTACGAGAGGCCTGATTCCGACTGAGGAAAGAGTACTCCCAAGAAAGCGAAAGAACAAGAGGAGGGAACCATGTCTGCACGAGAAGCAGCACGGAAAGCCCTCAAAAATATATCTTCATCCCCTTTTGCAAGGAGATTGCAGGAGGCAAAGCTTCCGAGCAGGGTGAAGCACGGGGCATTCGTCCTTTACGAAACAAATACTGATCCCGTGGCACACATACAACATTACCGGCAAGCAATGTTCATGCACGACAGGGATGACGCGATTATGTGCAAGATGTTCCCATCGAGTTTGGGGAAGGTGGCCTTGTCATGGTTCCATAAACTGGGGCCGAACACCATACGAGGATGGAGACAGTTAGCCGAAGAATTTACTGCTCGGTTTTTGACGAGCAGGAAAGCACCGAAAACCTTTGAGAGTCTCTCTGTTATGAAACAAGGAGAGAACGAGCCGATCAGGGACTATGCTAAGAAGTACTGGGAGACTTTCAACGAGATTGAGGGTTGCAGTGAGGAATATGCAATAGCCACGTTCAAGACGGGGCTGCCTGTTCGGGGAGAACTACGAAAGTCCCTGAACATGAGCCCGGTAGAAACGTTGGCAAGGTTGATGGAACGGATTGAGCAGCATGCCAGGAACGAAGATGACATACTGCGAGAGGACAGCAGAATGGTTGCCGAGCAGGCAAAGGGTCTAGCAAAGAAGGCAGATAAGCCAGAGCCTAAAACCTACAAAGAGAGGAAGGAATACGGGCAGATCAAGAAAGAGTCGTTCAAAGAGAAACATGCTCCAGACCCCAAGTCTTTCTTTTCGGTGACAACGGTTTGGAAGGAACCAATCTATCGGATTCTTTATAAAATAAAGAATCGTCCATATTTCAAGTGGCCCCCAAGGCTGGAGGGGAATAAAGACGCAAATAGGGCTACGAGTCAGCATTGCAGTTATCACAAAGACTGGGGGCACATGACGGAGGATTGTGAGATGTTCAAGCAACACCTCGATGATCTGGTCTCACGTGATTACCTGAAAGAGTTTATTCAGGAAGAGCACAAGGGTGCAGAGAAAGCGTTGGAATTAGATTACGAGCAAAATCCAAGGGGCGTAATCCATATGATACATGGATTGGCCGCGCCTTATACGAGAAATGAGGTGAGGTTGCGTCAGAGACAAGTAAAACACGACCAGCATGTGATGCAGTTGGGAAAGAAACGAGGACGTGAGGGAGAAGAATGCAATGGAGGCATAGTCTTCACGGATGAGGACCTGGGGGGAATCCAGGTACCACATAATGATGCCTTAGTCATAACCCTACGAATTGGGGAGTATGACATGGAAAGAATCCTGGTGGACTCAGGAAGCTGCACAGAGATACTGTACTATGACGCGTTCAAGAAGTTGGGGCTGACACAAGCGGACTTGGTGCAGTCAATAACCCCTTTGGTCGGATTCAGTGCAGGAGCAGTCTGGCCCTTGGGCAAAGTAACTCTTCCTGTTCGGGCAGGAACAGTCGTACTGAGAACCGATTTCCTAGTAGTACATGTACCATCTTCTTATAACACGATTATTGGAAGAACATGGCTGCATAAGATGAAGGCGGTTTTCTC
This sequence comes from Rhododendron griersonianum, assembly GCA_018127125.1. NCBI lineage: Eukaryota > Viridiplantae > Streptophyta > Magnoliopsida > Ericales > Ericaceae > Rhododendron > Rhododendron griersonianum. The sequence continues at coordinate 21,033,070 of CM030797.1, forward strand.
CACTTACCACCAGATGGTAAAATTCCCAGGATCGAATGGTATTGAAAGGATAAAGGGGAATCAGAAGGTTGCCCAGCAGTGCTTGATTTCTATAATCAAAAAGGCACCCAAGGCAAAGTTAGTCCAAGCAATCGAGGTCCCGGACCAGCCGACCATTGAGGATGTCGGAGGAGACCCCGCCGAGAAAGTGGTGGAAGGCTTGAAAAAGATCCAGATCAACGAGAATGATCCGGAAAGGTATTTCCTGATTGGGGAGAACCTGAATGAGACAGAGGAGAAAGAATTGGTGGGGTTCCTCAAGGAACACGTTGATGTGTTTGCTTAGGTGCCCGAAGAAATGCCTGGAGTGGATGCAAATGCGATTTGTCACCACTTGAATGTGGATCCACAACATAAGCCTGTGATGCAGAAGAAGAGACGATTTGCATTACAGCACGTGGACGCTGTTATCGAGGAGGTGGACCAGTTACTCGAAGCAAAGGCTATACGAGAAGTGTACTACCCAGAATGGCTGTCCAACACTGTGGTGGTAAAGAAGAAGAATGGGAAGTGGCGAGTCTGTGTCGATTTCACTGACTTGAACAAGGCGTGTCCCAAGGATAGCTTCCCCCTTCCCAGGATAGACCAACTTGTTGATGCCACGGCTGGGTATGGGCGGATGAGTTTCCTTGATGCTTATCGAGGGTATCACCAGATAGCCATGTACGGTCCCGATCAAGAGAAGACTTCCTTTATCACACCAAGGGGGCTGTATTGTTATAGCGTCATGCCCTTTGGTTTAAGGAATGCAGGTGCAACATACCAGAGGTTAGCAACGATTATGCTAAAGAAGTTGCTCGGCAAGACCATGGAGGTTTACATAGATGACATGGTAGTCAAAAGCAAGAAGAAGGAAAACCACATTGTTGATTTAAAGGAAGCTTTTGAGATATTGAGGGAATATAAGCTGAAACTCAATGCCTCGAAGTGTGCGTTCGGGGTGAACTCAGGAAAATTCCTAGGGCATTTGGTGACCATAAGAGGGATAGAGGCAAATCCCGATCAAATTACAGCATTGCAAAAGCTCCAAAGTCCTAGGACCACGAAGGAGGTCCAGAGGTTAACAGGGATGGCAGCGGCTCTAAACAGATTCATCAGCAGGTCCAGCGACAAGTGTAGAACTTTCTTTCAGTTGCTGAAAAAGAGGGAAGGATACGAATGGGGAGCAGAATGTGAGCAGGCGTTCCAAGACCTGAAAAAGTACTTGGCAGCAGCCCCCCTATTATCCACACCCAAACAAGGTGAGTCTTTAACTTTGTACTTAGCAGTCTCTGAACATGCTGTGAGTGCAGTGTTATTGAGGGATAAGGGATCCGAACAAGTCCCTGTCTATTATATATGTGAGCAAGACATTGCTGGACGCAGAAACGAGATATCTGCCCCTCGAAAAATTAGTCCTAGCATTAAGGACGACGGTAAGAAAATTGCCCCATTATTTCCAAAGTCACAGGGTTGTGGTGTATACTGAATTCCCGTTAAAATCTTTGCTACGAAAGGCTGACTTCTCGGGACGTATCTCAACTTGGTCGGTCGAATTGAGTCAGTATGATATAGACTACCAGCCGCGCACCGCAATAAAGGGGCAAGTGCTGGCAGACTTTGTAGCTGAGTTTTCACCTACAGTAGCTCCCCAGCCTCCTACGAGACAGGAGCAGGGAAAGGAACAGGGGAAGGAGCAAATAACGAGAAAGAAGAAAGCTCCGGCCGAACAGGATCCCATGGAGTGGAAATTATTTGTTGATGGCTCTGCGTGTAACACAGGATCAGGAATTGGGGTGGTACTTTTCCCTCCTGAGGGAGCAATGATGGAGCTGTCCCTTCGTTTGGGATTCAGTGCTTCAAATAACGTGGCATAGTATGAGGCGCTCTTGGCAGGGTTAAGGAGTGCAAAGACCCTGAAGGTAAAAAGGATACGAGTACACTGTGATTCACAACTCGTGGTGAACCAGTTGTCTGGGGAATATGAGGCCCGGAACGAGAAGATGGCTGCCTACGTGATGGCCGCCAGAGATCTACTTGACACTTTCGAGAAGGTGTATATTGAGCAAATAAGTTCTGGGCAGAATGCCCATGCTGATTCTCTCGCCTGGTTGGCTACAGCTGTACCAACGGAATTCAAGAGACGGGTGGCAGTAGATTATCTTGCTGAGCCGAGCATCAGAAGAAGTGTGGAATTGGTCTTGGACGTGAACCAAGGACCAAGTTGGATGGACCCAATAGTGGAGTTCCTACGAGATGGGGCACTCCCCATAAATAAAAAGGAGGCTCACAAGATAAAAACAAAATCAGCACGGTTTTGGCTATCACCAGAAGGAAAGTTGTACAGAAAATCCTTCACTGGTCCATACTTACTTTGTGTGCACCCCGAGATGGTGCAAAAGTTTCTCCACGAGATCCACGAGGGAACATGTGGGAGTCATGCTGGGGGTAGGTCCATTGCCCACCGAGCAATAACCCAAGGGTACTGGTGGCCTCACATGCAGGAAGATGCAAAGGTGTATGTTAAAATTTGTGAGAAGTGCCAAAAATTCTCACCAATGATCCAAACACCAGTCGAGGATCTGGTGCCATTGACTAGTCCTTGGCCCTTCGCACAATGGGGGATGGACATCGTGGGTCCACTTCACAAGGCAACAGGAAATAGGAAATTTCTGTTGGTAGCAACAGACTATTTCACCAAATGGATTGAGGCAGAACCATTGGCTAAGATCACTGAGCCTATGATAGAAAGGTTCGTGTGGAAAAGCATAATTACTCGATTTGAGGTCCCCTATTCACTGATTACGGATAATGGGTCCCAATTCCAGAAAAAATTCAAGGCTTTCTGTGCCCAGTACGGAATAAGAAACTATTACTCCACCCCGGCCTACCCCCAGAGTAATGGGCAGGCAGAGGCATCCAACAAAACTATACTTGATGGGATCAAGAAGAGGTTGGACAAGGCAAAGGGAAAATGGCCCGACGAACTGCCACTTGTTTTATGGGCGCACCGAACAACGCCTAGGAGGTCTATGGGAGAGACCCCCTACTCATTGGCATATGGGACAGAAGCTGTAATCCCATTGGAGGTTGGTTTGCCGACCAATAGGACCACTTTGGTTGAAAGTGGAGGCAATGACAGAGCCCTAGAAATTGAACTGGACCTTGCCGAGGAATGTAGAGAAAGGGCGCTGGTGCATTTGGCTTCTTATCAGGAGCAGCTGATGAAAAGCTATAACAAAACTGTCCATCCACGAGAGTTTGGTGTAGGGGACCTTGTGCTTCGAAATGTGCTCGGCAATACCAAGGTGGCCAACGAGGGCAAGTTAGGGGCCAACTGGGAAGGCCCATATCGAGTAACAGAGGTCGTGGGCATTGGGGCTTATCGTTTGGCAGACCAGGATGGGAACCCGGTGCCAAGGCCTTGGAATGTCCACAACTTGAGGAAGTTTTTTGTTTGAAAAGACTTTAGTTTATTTTTTATTCTGTTTTTAGGATGCACATCGTGGTTGTGTGGGAACTACGAATAAAATTCCACTATTTTTTATTTGTTAGTTGCAAGGGATACGCGTAACGCCCCCTTGAGTTCTGAATTATGAATAAAATTCTGCGTTTTGATATAAAAACATTGTCTTTTATTTCTATTGTGCTTAAATACGAAGTTAGGCCTGATTCTTGCTCCTCACTTCGTATTGGGGAGCAGAGGAATAGGGTTTATGCCAAATACGAAGACATTTGGGCAGATTTAAAATAAAAAAAACTTTGCAAGTACAAGTATACTTGGTTACTTATGCAAATATGAACAAACCTGGTGTGCATATGTGGATATACACACTTTTGCCAAATATGAAAACATTTGGATAGACTAAGTATGAATACACTTAGACTTAAGAAACAAACGTTTGGCATGCATACGATAAAATGCATGGCTTACCCGGATATGAAAACATTTGGGAATCTAAGTACGAGTAAACTTAGAGGGTTATATTCCAAACCAATGACAAATGGGCAGCATACGAATACATGCAAAATAATCTAAGTACGAATACACTTAGAATTAATTTCAATCACGAGCAAAATTCAGGGAGCATACGAAAACATGCTCATCAATAGCTAAAGTATGAACTAAGTTAGCTAGATATCTAGGTATGAATAAACTTGGGAATCGCAGGGATACACCCCAGCAAGATTAAAGAACAAAAGCCTCCAATTATCTAAGTATGAGATACTTAAACAGTTGAAATTAAACAATTGGCCACGAAAGGGCCACCAAAAATGTTGAAAAGCCACGAAGGGTCGAGCAAAACGAAGTTGAGCGCCACGAAAGGCCAAATACTTAAGATAAAGTGTTGGAAATGTACTTGTGCCACGCAGGGCAAGTTTTACAGCCACGCAGGGCCACCATAATGTTCAAAACGAATCGGGAGTGTTCCAAGGGAAGGGAATTCATACCTGCTGGTCAACGGTAGGGTTCTCAACGGTGGAGGAAGAAATTTGTGCAGGGGTAGCCTCCGTAGTTATGCTCCCAACAGCTGGACCACCACTGGCTTCATTTTGGCCAGGGTGGGTCTCTTCAACGTTTTGATCGGCTTCTGCACCGTGATGCTCGGAGACATCGGTATTGAGCCCGTCAACCAGATTATCTTCCTCCTCAATGAACTCTTCCTCATCCTGGGCCGCCATGCTGCTTGGGAGATCAATTTCTGTCCAGAGTGAAGAAGACTCAGCAGTTCCCAATTTTCTGAGGCAGGCAATCCAACCAGCAGCCCAGATTTGGTCCTGGATCTTGGGCATTTGATTTTTGTAGCTTTCAGTGGCTACATTGATACCTTCATTGTATCCCTGCTGGTAGGCCTCCTTCGCTTCATTCTTGCAGGACTCCAACTCTGTTAGGGTTTGGTTCAAACTGTCTTCAGCACCGTCCAGTTTGCCTTTTAACTCGTTCATTGCATTTCGAGCCTGGTTTCTCTCCCTCTCGAGCCGAAGGATGGTACTCTGGAGCTTGGCATTCTCACTGGCCAACCTCGCCCGCTGAGGCTCGGACTGGCCTAGCTTCTGCGCCATAGCTACCATTCTTTGCATGGCGCCTAGAACATGTTAAGGAGATATTAAATACGACCAAGGAACAACAATCTGGAGTTATTAGTGAGTATAAAGGGTTTACCTGAGCACTGCTAGTCATGAAGGACCCGAGGAGGCTGTCGGGGGAGCTAGTTACCACCTTTTGCATATCTCCGGGTAGCATGAAAGCCTGAGACAAGGCAAGGGCTGTCCCCGCAGACTCTATACTGTCCCGAACAGTGACTGGACGCCCACCATGAGTGAATTGGGGAGCCCAGATTGGAGTTGGGATTGCAGGTGTCTGAGTCGAAGGCCCCTCAGGTGCTTCCAAGTGTTGGCGTTTGTCCCTGTGGCTAGCTTCGATTTCCTCGGGGGAGAATCCAGGAGGGGCGTCAGGTTGTGTTGTTCCTCGGTGGCCATGTGAAGGGACCGGACTCTGGGAGCGACCTCGGCCCCGAGTAGTGCCGCGGCCTCTTCCTCGGCCAGCTCCAGGGATTGTGAGGAGGGTTCCGAGATCAATAAGTTGGCTCATCTCTTGAGAAGGAGGGGATGGGGAATAGCCGCCTGATGATGTGGAAGCTTCCTCGGCAAATTCTACGGATCCGCTACGGAATGGAGGGGTCCGAGAACGCCTTTCCTCTTCTTATTGGTCGGGTTGAACGGGGGGTGGTCCAGGTGCAATAGGGTTGTCAGCTGCTCGGATACGACGATCGATAAAACCCCCGTACGAAGCCCTGTAGCTAAGAAGCACATGTGCAGCTCTTGCTCGGCCAGCCAAATGGGTGCCCTGACCGTTGAAGTTTAGGACCCGGTTGATGTCTGCTACGTGAACTTGGGGGGTAATGATGGCATACCCCTGGTTGATATTTTCAGCTGTAACACGTGAAGTTGACAGTCAGAAGATAAGTAAATTGGAAATGCAGTACGAATAAATTGCTCCATAAGTGAATTTTACGAGGAAAAAAGGAACTAATGTGGTTGCCCAAATCTGTGAGGGGCATGAAAGCCTATCACTTGACCGTCCTTGTTTCTGGGCTCGAAATTTCCAGTAATGACGAGGAAATCGTCATCATCTCCTCAAGCGGAGTCAGGCAACTCAAGCACCAGTCGTCTTCTGGAATCTCTACTCTTTAGGTAGTAGGTGAGGGCGTCTTTTGTACGAGAGATGCTATACAAGTGATGAATGTCGTGTAGGCCTAGGGATGTGCCTAACATTTGGTTTAGGGCATGCACACCCATAACGGCCCTAAAGAAGTTAGCAGAGACTTGCATGGGGGATAGCCTGTAGTAAGCTAGAACCTGGCGGAGAAGTGGCGCCAGGGGGAATCTAACACCGCCCCCTACAACGGCGACTACTGGGATGTGGAGAGTATCGTTATTAGGACTCTGGCGTATGGCATCTACAGGGGCCAATCTGGTGGCAACATCGTCAGGGATCTCATAGCGAGATCTAAATGAGGCCATGGCCTGAGGAGTGTTGCAATGACGCCTAAACCTCCCCATTATGAACAGGAGTGAAACAGGCGAATAATATGGGTACGAAGAAACCCTGGAAACGATTAAATGAATCCCTAGATCGACGAGAGATAAGGGGAGAAGGAATGATGACTTACGATTGTGATGATCGGAGTCCTAAGTGCATAAGGGAGAAATCTCGAGATGATGAGCAGGGCTCCAATGGCGGGTACGCTTGAAAACTCTGGTTGCAGAGGGAATCTAGACAGAGAATGGGGTTTCGAAATGGGGTGAAAACCCAAATGTACCATATTTTTTGGATGGCGTAAAGCGAAACGTCATCCCAAGCGCCGTTTGGGCGTTCCGTTTTCCAAGGAAAGTCCGTTCGCATTTAATGAAGACGGTACGATGAGTGCCACGTGTAAAGTAAGGGGCAGGAAAAGCCTGTCCAGCCCGGCGATGAGACGTTTTCGAGCTAGCTCAATGATGATATTTGCATCAAATTCAAAGGCGCAGGAGCAAAGAAACGTTGCTCGGGTCCTGGGAAGCTTTGCTCGTCATATTAAGAGTAAATGACGAATAAAGTTGGGGAGCAATTGTAGGGAGGTAATCCCGAACAGGCACAAATAAGGTCCGAACATGTGGTACGCAGGACCATGGTATAATTACAATGAGGACAGTCGCCGTGCAAGACGGTGATCGGCGGCTGGGACCACCGATATGAGGGATCGATGGTCCAAAAAGTCTGTGCTGGGTCAAGGTCCAGTAACACGAGAGAGTATTGGACCAAGAGATTGACGAAGGAGCAGTGACATGTGAAGTCACTGGTCCAATTAGTTTGTTCGGCAACGAAAGGGCCGAACAGGAGGGGATTTGTACGTAAAGCAGTCCCAGATGCAGGAAACGTTCCAGAAGGTTCTAGAAACAGGGACATTCCAGGATGACTATAAGATCCCAATGAAATAGGATCTTGGAGAGATACCCAACGGGAATGGGAAGTTCGGCCAGCTGTGGAAATGAGTCCTAAACGGACTAAGGTAATGAACTGATAAGGGAACGAGAATCCAAGATATTCTGGGTTTCCTATACGAGATAAGAAACCTAGGGAAACGTGGATACTTGGGCAGCAAGCATCCATAAACCTATAAATATGAGGCAAACCTAGAGGGAAAAGGTACACAATACATTGCAGTTATACATATTCTCTTATGCTAAATTAGGGTTTTCCACTAGTACGTGATACTAACTTAGGCATCGGAGGGCCTTTGCCACGAGAGGCAGAGGTGCGCTCACCCTTGTCTGTTTTGTAGATAAGGATATCGACGGCGTATTAGGGTTCCGGCGAGGATCACGAAGTAGCCGTTAAGTTCTTGTGCTGCTTAAATCCCTCTTAATTTTTCTGCACTTACAGGAACTACGTTTATGACCTGATTCCCTCCATGGGATACGTAGGAAATCTCCAGATTGAGATTCAGCCACTGCTATCACTACTACTACTTCTGAATTTCTAGGTCTATCCTAAAGCATACTGTGGGCAGCATGCCCTGGAAATCCCGGTTTCCAAAAATGCAAGGGCCCGGATCGAGGGAGCGCGAGCGCAGGTGGCAAGCGCTCAAAAATACAGAGTCGCCACTTGAGTTTTGAAGGTCCGACACTCAAGGAACCGTATTTCGAAGCACCTGCCGCGCTGTTTGATTTGAAAAAGTTAAGGAACCAGTCCGTCATAACCATATCTGGGTTCGGGAGCCAGGTTACGAGAGGGGAAGGGTTTTATGGCACCCCTCTCGCCCAATCCGGAGATCGGTCTCTACTTAGGCATTTTGAAAACATTGCGATTCTTCTTTTATTAATCAATTTTAGCCAATTAGGGCGGGGGAACAGTTAATCGGGGATTAAAACTGTAACACGTTTGCAGGATGATAGATGGCATGGACGAGTAGCATGATGAATAATAAACGGAATGATCTTGAAACAGCGATCAGATGCCAAAACCAGGCTCGGGGCAGATTTGCCCTGCACGATGATCAACTTGCATGCCTGAACAGATCTGCATGCAAGTCAATCATCGCGCGAGACACACTGACTCTCGCGCGAGTGTTGTCATCTCACCACAGTCCCAAAATCATCCCCTTCTGGGCTCTGGAAGGACCAGTGCACACCCAGGACGCAAAACAAGCAGTGTATTGGAAGACTGTAAAATGCTAATTATTACACAATACTCCAAGCAGGAGACAAATAAGATGAAACACAACCCCTAAAAAGTGGGGGTATCAAAACAGAGGCCAAGGGCCAAGTTGCCCATGCAAGGGCCATTCATGGAAATCAAAGAACTGTCGCGCGACAGAGAGTAAACCTCGCGCGACACTCCTGACTGACTTCCAGGAATTGCTTTACATGCTTGGGGTCCTGAGACAGATTCAGGGGATCCCAAGGGCATTCCAAACTGAACAGAAATGAATATTGAGATATAAAACTAGCAATTTAAGCTCTAAGAAAAGCAGTAAACTGATTATTAGCATGCTTAACAGTGATCCATAATAATTATTAAGACAATAAAACAGGAAAGAACCAACATCCCTTCACCACGAGAACCATCGCGCGATGCTTGAGACAAGCGCGCGCGTGACTGGGTCCGTCGCGCGAGGGTATTTTGGTTGCACGGTTTTTGAAACCTTGCCAGCTTTAGGGCCAGGACTGGTATTGATTACCAGCCTTGACCCTGCCAGCCCCCCTCAGGGATCAGAACAGAGAGCAGAACAAAGGTAAGATATACCTTTGAATTTTGAGGTTTGAAAAGTGTGTTTGAGCTTTGAATATGAGGTTGGGTTGTTTGAGGTGTTTGAGTGGAAGAACAAACTATGTTCTTAGGGTGCTAGGTTGGAAACCAAATGTTGCACTTGCTAATGAAGGAGAGATGAACAAAGGGCTAGGGTTAGAACCTTTTTTGCTTTCAATTTTTGGAACCCTTTGAAAGAGAAACAAAGGGGGCTCTTATAGGCTTAGCACCTTCCACTAATGGAAAGGCAGGTCTGGTCCAAAGAATGGAGGTCAGCCAGCCACGAGGCTGGCTGAGGGTTACTTGGTAATTAAGCTGCCCAGCTGAATAAAGGTGATGGGGACAGGTTATGACCGTCGCGCGATGGTTCCAAACTGTCGCGCGAGGGTTATAGAATGTCGCGCGACGGTGCTCCCGGGCGCGCGATGGTTGCGCCCTGGCGCACGTCAGTAAGGTTTTTGGCTTTTGGAAGTGGCTTAAGACTGGGTTAGGTTCAAGGGTTTTGCAAACACTCAAAGCTCAAACACTCGACATTCCCGGGGTGTTCTTGATCCATTTCATCATTGGGGAATCAAAAACCGTAAGTAAACTAATCTGGAAGCCCAGATTGGGGTGTCTACACATACTCTCTATCTATCAAACCATGGCAAGGACATCTTTAACAAAGCAAACGATGTTTTATTATTTCCAAAGAAAAAGGAGAAACAAGCTTAAACAATTCTTGATCTATGAAAGCTAGAATCAAAACAAGGAAAAGAACATCTTTTAAAAGCATAAGCAATGTGTCAATCTCTAGGTCTTCCTTCTCTTTGCACTTTTGTCTTCTGAAAGGTTTTTCTCCAACCAACGCTTGAACGAACCTGATAGCTTGTCAGCACAGTTCTCAGCAATATCTTGCATCACCCGATTCGGCCATAAACGAAGCACATTGCGACGAAGGTCATGGGCCTTGGAAACAGCGTACTCAGGATCACCCAAGACTTTGGCTTGTTCAGCCCCAAACTGTCTTTGAAAACAAGCAGGAAAGTAGAAGGTGACTTGAGTGATACCAATCACCACAACGCCAAAATGACTCATTGTGCTGACGGTCATGCTTTCAATACCATACCAGGGGCAAACCCATTGAAACCGATCGCCCTTGCGAGTCTTCATCCATGCTATCCAAGCAGCCTTAGTTGGAAACTATCTAGTCACGCGGCACTCCATGTAGTGGTCTGAACTATAGGGAAGCCGCTCCGGCGCATCCCACACCCTCAGCTTCTCAAATAACCATACCTGAAGAAAACAAGGGAAAATTGCAAGTTGTGAGAACACGTGAGTCAAAACAAAAGAGCGACGAGTGGAAAGATAATTTGGCAATAAACAAATAAGGAGTGAACCTGTAGTAATAAGGGACTGCCTGAGAACTGGGCTATTGGATTACCCTTCACTGCATCGAGACCTATCAAGGCCTCTGCCAACACCAAACTAGCAAAGCCTACATGTCAACCAATCTGTTGGGCGAAATCAAGCAACATAGAATCAGCATGGCCAGAGGAGGGGCCTAGCAAGTAGTAGTAGAGAAGACAGACGCATAACGCATGAAAACACGCAATCTGTTAAGGAACCTGGCAATGAGCTTCAGCTGTACCAAAACGCTGAATAAACTATAGGGTTTCCAACCTTCCATTCACCATGAAAAACCTGACTTCGTGTTTCTGAACTTGGAGCAAAACCATCAAAAGGTTGCCACGATTAAACAAAGGGTTAGGGACAAAGAGACCTTCTCTATCCGAATGACCCATGATAGCTAAAAACTCCTCGATGGTGGGGCACATTTCTTCTCTTCTAAATCAAAAGACATGAAGAACAGGATCCCACAAGCTAGTGGCTACACGAAGGAAAGCAAAATTCACAGGAATTTGGCAAATAGAGAAGAGGAAGTCCATACCAAAGGAATTAAAGTGCAGACGGTTGAGGCCATTGAAGGAATTCAACCACTGATCAAGAACCGGTTGTGCCATATGTTAAGGACTGCTGCTGACAAACAGGTCATGCCTCTGCATACAATCGGCTCCGTGCCTCAGTTTTATTGATCGGCCCCATGCCATGATCTTTTTGGCTTGGCGCCAAAAACAGTGGAAGATGGAAGATGGAAAATCTACTTCGGCCTTGTGCCAAAGATTGTGGAAGATGGAAGATGAAAAATTCATTTTAGCTTCATGCCATAAACAGTGGAAGATGGAAAAACTCACCTTGGCCTTGTGCCATAACAGTGGAAGATGGAAAAATTCAAGCTCCATGCTCTGATCCTCGGGCTCTCGCCCTATGACTACAACTAGCTTCGCCTTGGTTCTGCCAATTCAAGCTCCGCGCTTCATTCACTGGCCCCGTGCCACCATATCTTAAAACCGGCATCTGATCGTCTCCAGAAGATGGTTTGGTTTCCACCCAATTACATCAAATCCATCAAACTCATTCGCAAGGATAGGCTACCCAACCGAGCTCCCCTTAGTCAAAGTAAGGATGATCATGAAAAGCAATTGACTCACCCGCTGTGTACTGATCTACCCCAAAATACTGAGGATGTTCTCCGTAAAATTTCCCCGACAGCTCCGCGCTCCTTCAACTACTCTCCGCCAAAATCCTGGCATAGCTCAGGTACGTTGCACTACGGCTTTTAAAAGCCTGAAGGTACGTCTTCTGTCCTTAATCCTCTGCTCTCTTTTGCTTCTTCTTTATTGCCCTGAACTACGATTAGTCTGAATTTCCCTTGTGGAATACGTAAGCAACCTCCTGACCCGACCATAATTAAAAACATTTTCAAAAAACCTTGAGGTAGTTGTTTGACCAAATTGAGTTGTTTTACAGCTATGATTCTTACCTTACACACCTTGCAGCCTGTCCAAGTTCAATCAAAGAGGGGCATCTGTAGACACCCCAATTTGGCCTGACGATTATTTCAAGTCCCACCTTGGGGACCATCTCGATGATGAATGGATACAGTGATTGATGATTGACTTCTCGTAAATCTGAGGACTTTGGTGAGTACTTTTAGCCACTTAGAGGACCCAATTCAGAGCCAAATAACCTTTCAAACAGAAATATAGCATCCTAGGAAAATACATCTATCGGTCGCAGGATCTATCTCACGGCCCCCACTTCTTTCTTTCACCCGTGGAATATGGTGTTTAAAATTCTCCTAGAGAGATTGATTCCTCGCCCGCGAGATGAATTCCTCAGCGGCCAGATCCTTCTGGCGGCCGCCAAATCGTCTTTTTCTAGAATTCTGGAATGTTCTATCATTCATTTGATCGACGCACCAAAACCCTAGCAGCCTTTCTCCGATTCTTTAGGGTTACGAAAAGAGATTCGAGCAGAGATCTTCTATCCCTATACTACCTTATTGATTCACGCCATTTGATTGGCCGGAGTGAGCCATCCCATGCCTATATAAAGTGGCCTTGGGGTTCAGAAATAAACAACTCAATTCACCTTCTCTAGTCATGAAACTCTGCAGAAATCACCCTTCCTACTCTCTCTACAAAAGCCCTTAACTCTCATAGGCAGCCGTACTCCGACGATCAAACCTCAAAGTTCAAACCCTAATCCTAGGGTTTCGAGAAGCAATCCAATCAATCACCTTCAATCCAAAGCAATCAAGCTACTGAGGGATCAAGGTGGTTAGGCCCAGGGGCCTATAGTACGATTTATTTTCGGTTTCTATGCTTTAATCATAGTTTTCTAATCAAATGTTCGTATTTTGGGGTGAGGAAGAACATCGGCTGGGACATTGTTTCTGTGGCCGGTATATCAATCCAGCGGGATCCCACAGCCGTGAAATCCATTCACCGGTTGTGGAATCCATTCGTTAGGACCGAGTGTAGACACCCCAATTTGGCCTAACGATTATTTCAAGTCCCACCTTGGGGACCATCCCGATGATGAATGGATACAGTGATTGTTGATTGACTTCTCGTAAACCCATGGACTTTTGGTGAGTACTTTTAGCCACTTAGAGTGTACCGCCCCGATTTTTGGGTACGTTAAATAAACATTTTATTGATAAAACCAAATGGAGTCTGGCTCGTTATTACAACAAAACTCTCACAAGAGTTCAATATTTACACAAATGATGGGATTCTAGGGTCCCTAACTACAGCTCCGCCTGCTCTTCCATCCTAGCCAGCTCCTCAACTCCAAAAGCCTCCAAGGTGTACTGTTCATCTTGATCATCTACAAAGTCTGACACATTATACCAGCGTCGCCACCGATATAATATGTCAGGGTCACCAAAGGTAACACCATGAGCTACGAGAGCTCAGCAGAATAATCCTATACCCGCTAACCCTTAACTTACACATAGCAAGTCAATAAGCCATGATACATGATAGTAACCAAGCTAACACATGTGCATTCAATAACTTCACATTTAGAGATGTACAATAACACATGCACATTCATTACTCGACTAGCGTAAGTGTCCGTGTCATCAGAGTTTCTCCTACGCAGCGTTTCGTAGACTGTGTCACCATTTTACCTTTTATTCACCGAATCAACATTTCGAAAATCATATTTTTAACACACCCAACCTCGGTTCCACCGCGCCGGGTTCCCGAGTATCCTCACAATGGTTCCGCCACGTCGGGTTCCCATTGGCACACAAAACTTTGCATTGGTTCCTCTCCACGGATAACCAAGCCACACACCCAACCTCGGTTCCGCCGCGCCGGGTTCCCATTGGCACACACACACACATGTAGGGAGGTGTTCCCAAATAGGTACAAATAGTGGCCGAACACGTGGTGTGCCAGATCCGTGTAATGAGGAAAGTGATATGGGACTCCATATAAGATGAACGGCGGCAGAAAGATCCGGTGCGCCAAGAATGCACCAGATTAGACAGTCTGTTCGGCCGAGGTGGCCCAGTGACATGAGAAGTCAATAGTTGGTACAGTCTGTTCGGTTGAGGTACGTGCCGAACAGATAGAGTCATCTCGAAGAACGTAGCCTTAAGAGATAAGGTGGAGGAAGTGTTCTAGAAGAAGAACCCAGTATCCGGTAAAGATAAGTAAAGAGACAGTCCTATGATGGGACGAGTTCCATAAACAAGAGAGTCCCTATGAGTAGGGGATCTTGGTTGATTGGGCAAGGGAATCCCCGGAGAAGCCAAGTTTCCTATACGTGACAGGAGACCTGGGCAACAAGGAGGCTTGGAAAGCAAGCATGCACATATCTATAAATATGAGGTAAACCTGGAGGAAAAAGGTACGCAATAAGTTGCATTCGTTCGATACTTTCCTATTGATAATTAGGGTTTTGATATAGTACGAGATACTAACTTAGGCATCGAAGGGCCTTTGCCACGAGAGGCAAAGGTGCGCTCACCCCTTGTCTGTTTTACAGGTTAGGTTTCAGGCGAAGGTATTAGGGTTCCGATTGGACAGCACGTGAAGGAAGGAGATTCAGCGCTGTTCTAGGTACTGTTTATTTTTCTCCACCTACAATTGGCGCCGTCTGTGGGAAACGAAAGAGTTCCCTTTTGAAATACGACCATGGTGGAAGTAGATCCAGTCACACCGCTCGCTGAAAAGAACCAGGTTGGTGGGGGAGGAGATAAATCCTCACCAGGTGCTCCGAGAAAGCCTACCAGCGGGCATGATAAGAGGACGACAAGCAGAGATCCTCTCACCATCCAAGATAACTCCAAGAATAAGGAGGGCAGAACGGCTACAACCTCCACGCGAAGGAGCAAATCCCATCAAAGGGGAGAGTCGGTTGCACATTCAAAGAGTGTGCATAGCAACTAGGATATCCTCGACAAGAAGAGGCAGGAAGTCGAGGAATATGCTCGACTAATTCAGAAAAAGGAACACGAGATCCGAGAGTTAGAATGGATCCGAGAACATCCTGAGGACTCTGGACTGTCGCGAAGGAAATCCAGAGGAGACGGGCTGGCCATGGTGGAGTACACAAAGGCCCCTTCACGAAGAAGGAGGAGCAAGTCCAGGAGCCCCACTCTTGGAAGGAAAAGGGTTTCTTCACGAAAAAGGAGCAGGAGTCCGAGCAGGCAAAGAACTCCCCCACATCACAGGAGAAGCAGGAGCCGAAGCTCCTCGCCTGAGGAAGGCGTTAGAAAACACCATAGGGACAGGTACGAGAGACCTGATAATGATTGGAACAGGGCAGTGGCCCACGAATCTAAAAAATGAGAAGATGGGTCCATGACTGCACGAGAAGCAGCAAGGCAGGCCCTGAGTAATATAGCGGCATCACCCTTTGCAAGAAGGCTACAGGATGCGCGCTTGCCGAGCAGAGTGAAGCATGGGACGTTCGTACTTTACGAGACAAATGCGGACCCCGTTGCTCACATACAACATTACCAACAGGCTATGTTCATGCATGATGGGGATGATGCCATTATGTGTAAGATGTTCCCTTCAAGCCTGGGAAAGGTGGCCTTATCATGGTTCCATAAGTTGGAACCACGCTCCATACGAGGATGGACGCAGTTAGCAGAAGAGTTCACTGCTCGGTTCTTGACAAGTAGAAAGGCTCCCAAGACATTCGAAAGTCTCTCAATGATGAAGCAGGAGGACAGTGAGCTGATCAGAGACTACGCAAAGAAGTACTGGGAGACTTTCAATGAGATAGACAGTTGCAGTGAGGAGTATGCAATTGCTACGTTCAAAACTGGCCTGCCTGTTCGGGGCGAGCTACGCCGGTCATTGAACAAACATCCGGTAGCATCGTTGGCAAGGCTAATGGAGCGTATCGAACAACACGCCAGAATGGAGGATGACATACTCCGGGAGGAAGGCAGAGTTGTTGCCGAACAGCCAAAGACCCCAGCGAAGAAGGCGGATAAACTAGAGCCCAAAACTTACCGCGAGACGAAGGAGTACGGGCAGGTTAAGAAAGAACCATATAAAGAGAAACAGGCACCTGATCCTAAGTCATTCTTTTCAATAACCACGGTTTGGAAAGAACCAATCTATAGGATTCTTTATCGAATAAAGAATCAGTCTTACTTCAAATGGCCCCCAAGTCTAGGTGGAGATAAGGATGCAAAGCGTGCTACGAATCAGCACTACAGTTACCACAAAGATTGGGGTCATATGACTGAAGATTGTGAGATGTATAAGAGACATCTTGACGATTTAGTCTCTCGTGGTTACCTTAAGGAATTCATTCAGGAGGATCCCAAAGATAAAGGGAAAGCAATGGAGTTGGATTACGAGCAGAATCCTAAGGGGGTGATCCATATGATACATGGATTGGCCACACCTTATACGAGGAATGAGGTGAGGCTACTCCAGAGGCAAGTCAAACATGACCAGCATGTTATGCGACTGGGGAACAAGAGAGGGCGAGAAAGCGACCTATGCAACGAGGGCATAGTTTTTACAGATGAAGATCTGGGAGAAGTCCAGGTGCCCCACAATGACGCTCTGGTCATAACCCTACGAATAGGGGAATTCGACATTGAGAGAATCCTGGTGGATTCAGGGAGCTGTACAGAAGTGTTATACTACGATTCATTCAAAAAGTTGGGGCTGAAGCAGACAGATTTGGAACAATCTATTACACCCTTGGTTGGATTTGGTGCAGGTGCAGTGTGGCCCCTCGGGAAAGTAACGCTGCCTGTTCGGGCTGGGACAGTGGTCTTAAGGACTGACTTTTTGGTTGTAGATGTACCATCCTCCTATAATGTGATTATAGGAAGAACTTGGTTACATAAGATGAGGGTTGTTTCTTCTACATATCACCAGATGGTGAAATTCCCAGGGTCTAACGGGATCAAGAAGATCAGGGGTAATCAAAAGGCAGCACAACAATGCCTAATTTCCATCATCAAGAAAGTTCCAAAGGCCCATCAAGTTCATACGGTAGAAGTACCAGATCAACCGACTGTCGAGGATGTCGGAAGAGATCCAGCAAAGAAAGTAGTGGAAGGCCTAAAGAAGATACAGATAAACGAGACTGATCCTGAGAGGTATTTTCTAATTGGGGAATCACTGCCGGATGAGGAAGAATCCGAACTGGTGGGTTTTTTGAAAGAACATGTTGATGTATTTGCTTGGGTACCGGAGGAAATGCCTGGAGTGGATGCAGATGTGATCTGCCACCACCTAAATGTTGACCCGCAGCATAAGCCCATTATTCAGAAGAAAAGAAGGGCAGCTGTACAGCATGTCGACGCTGTTATTGAAGAAGTGGATCGTTTGTTAGAGGCCAAAGCAATACGAGAAGTCTACTACCCAGAGTGGCTGTCCAATACTGTGGTTGTAAAAAAGAAGAATGGGAAATGACGTGTCTGTGTGGATTTCACAGACTTGAATAAAGCATGTCCTAAAGATAGCTTCCCTCTCCCAAGGATTGATCAATTGGTTGACGCCACTGCTGGGTATGAACGGATGAGTTTCCTCAACGCATATCGGGGGTATCATCAGATTGCCATGTTTGGGCCTGATCAAGAAAAGACTTCTTTTATTACACCACGAGGGCTGTACTATTATAGTGTTATGCCTTTTGGGCTGAGGAACGCAGGAGCGACTTACCAGAGGCTGGCAACGATCATGTTCAAGAAACTTCTTGGCCAAACTATGGAGGTATACATAGACGATATGGTGGTCAAGAGCAAAACCCGGCAAGGGCATATTCTGGACTTGAAAGAAGCCTTTGAAATTTTAAGGAAGTACAAATTGAAACTCAACGCCTCGAAATGTGCGTTTGGGGTTGGTTCTGGAAAATTCCTAGGCCACCTCGTGACTCTGAGAGGGATCGAGGCAAACCCTGATCAAATAACAGCCTTGCAAA
Source organism: Rhododendron griersonianum (assembly GCA_018127125.1). Lineage (NCBI taxonomy): Eukaryota > Viridiplantae > Streptophyta > Magnoliopsida > Ericales > Ericaceae > Rhododendron > Rhododendron griersonianum. Next base: position 21,051,179 of record CM030797.1, read on the forward strand.
AGCTACAAAGTCCCAAGACTACGAAGGAAGTCCAGAGGCTAACTGGGATGGCTGCGGCCCTCAATAGGTTCATTAGCCGTTCAAGTGATAAGTGTAGGCCCTTCTTCCAGCTGCTGAAGAAAAGAGAAGGATTTGAATGGGGAGCAGAGTGTGAGCAGGCATTCCAAGATTTAAAGAGGTATTTGGCTCAAGCCCCCTTCTTGTCAACTCCGAAACCAGGTGAGACTTTGGTCTTATATTTAGCAGTTTCTGAACATGCTATGAGTGCAGTTCTGTTAAGGGACAAGGGGTCCAAGCAAATCCCAGTTTATTATGTGAGCAAAACACTCCTGGACGCAGAAACGAGGTATCTGCCCCTCAAAAAACTGGTCCTTGATTTGAGGACAGCAACAAGAAAGTTGCCTCATTACTTTTAGAGCCACAAAGTTGTGGTCTATACTGAATTTCCGTTAAGATCACTGCTACGAAAGGCAGATTTCTCTGGACGGATCTCAACTTGGTCTGTTGAGTTAAGTCAATATGATATTGACTTCCAGTCGCACACTGCAATAAAGGGCCAAGTGTTGGCAGATTTTGTGGCAGAATTCTCACCAACAGTAGCACCTCAGCCCCCTGCAAGAAAGGAGCAGAAAGTTGAACTGTCAAAAAAGAAAGACAAGGCGCCTTCCGAACAGGATCCTTTGGAATGGAAACTATTTGTCAACGGTTCTGCCTGCAACACTGGTTCAGGTATTGGTATTGTTTTGTTCCCTCCCGGAGGGTTATGTTGGAACAATCTGTTCGGCTTGGCTTTAGTGCATCAAATAATGTGGCAGAGTACGAGGCTCTATTGGTCGGCTTGAACAGTGCAAAAACTCTGAAAGTTAAAAGGATCAGGGTTTATTGTGTTTCACAACTTATGGTAAACCAACTGTCCGGCGAGTATGAGGCTCGAAGTGAGAAGATGGCGGCCTATGTGGAGGCGGCCAAAAGTTTACTTAATACCTTCGAGAGGGTACGTATCGAACAGATAAGCTCTGGACAGAATTCCCATGCAGATTCTTTGGCTTGGCTAGCTGCGACTGTTCCAACTAAGTTTAAACGAAAAGTAGCAGTTGACTACTTAGCTGAGCCGAGCATCGGCAGGAATATAGAATTGGTCTTGGACGTGAACCAAGGACCAAGTTGGATGGATCCAATCATAGAGTTTTTACGAGATGAAATACTCCCTTCAGATAAGAAGGAAGCACACAAAATCAAAACCAAGTCTGCAAGGTTTTGGCTGTCCCCTGAGGGGAAGTTGTACAGAAAGTCCTTCACTGGGCCATATCTGCTCTGTGTGCACCCCGAGATGGTGCAAAATTTCCTCCATGAAATCCACGAAGGAACATGTGGAAGCCAAGCTGGGGGCAGGTCTATTGCCCACCGAGCAATCACCCAAGGCTATTGGTGGCCGCACATGTAGGAAGATGCTAAGGTTTATGTCAAGATTTGTGAGAAATGCCAGAAGTTCTCACCTATGATAAGGACACCAGCCGAAGACCTGGTGCCTTTGACTAGCCCTTGGCCATTTGCCCAGTGGGGAATGGACATCGTGGGTCCACTCCATAAAGCAACAGGAAATCGAAAGTTCCTATTGGTGGCCACTGATTACTTCACAAAGTGGATCGAGGCAGAGCCCTTGGCCAAAATTACTGAACCCATGATAGAAAGGTTTGTGTGGAAAAGTATCATTACTCGCTTTGGGGTCCCCTACTCTTTAATCACAGATAATGGGGCACAGTTCTAGAAAAAGTTCAAGGCCTTCTGTTCCCAGTATGGAATAAGGAACTACTATTCGACCCCAGCTTACCCTCAGAGTAATGGGCAGGCAGAGGCTTCCAACAAGACCATTCTTAATGGGATCAAGAAAAGGTTGGATAAGGCAAAGGGAAAGTGGCCTGATGAATTACCACTTGTGTTGTGGGCACATCGCACGACACCTAGGAGGTCTACGGGAGAGACCCCCTATTCCTTAGCTTATGGTACAGAGGCAATCATCCCACTGAAAGTTGGTCTCCCAACAAACCGTACTGCTCTGGTTGAGAGTGGGGGCAACCACAGAGCCCTTGAGATCGAGCTTGACCTGGCCGAGGAAAGGAGGGAAAGAGCTCTGGTCCATCTGGCCTCATACCAGGAACAGCTAATGAAGGGCTATAACAAACATGTCCACCCTCGAGAATTTGGTATTGGAGACCTTGTGCTTCGAAAAGTACTGGGCAATACCAATGTGGCTAACGAGGGAAAATTGGGGGCTAATTGGGAAGGCCCGTATCGAGTAACTGAAATTGTGGGCATTGGGGCCTATAAGTTGGCAGATCTGGACGGGAACCCGATGCCAAGGCCTTGGAATGTCCACAATCTGAGGAAGTTCTTTGTTTAAAAAGACTTTTGGTTTATCATTTATTCTGTTTTAGGACTGTGTAATTGTGTGGGAATTACGAAGAAAATTCCTCTGTTTTTATTTTTCATTAGTTGCAAGGGGTACGCGTAACGACTCCTTGAGTTTGAGAACTATGAATAAAAGTTATGTTTTTGCAACATATTTGATTTTTCAGAAATTTTTGTTTCTTCTGGTATATGGTTGTTTTTTAACTTATAAATACGAACAATGGCCAAGCTGCCCCTTCTTCGTATTGGGGAGCAAGTAATAGGTATGAACGCCTTAGAACGTACGAAAATACGTGCTAACTATCTTAGTACGAAAAACTTAGATTATCTAAGTACGAAACACTTAGAATAAGGCACGAATGCCCGGCAACGTACGAATACACGAAAAATCTTACATGCACAAATTGCTAAGTACGATAAAACTTAACAATCTGTTTAAGTACGAGAAACTTAAACAAAGTGATTCCACAGTATGAAATTACTTGGGAATAAGACATAACGAAATTTTGATTGACCAGGTATGAATAAAACTGGTATTAGATATTGTGTGAGTGAAAATCCTAGAGTTTACAAGATAATTGTATAGCATACGTGTACATGCATGGATTCTGTTTGAGTACAATAAAACTCAAAGTTTATGGTTAAAGTATGAGAAACTTATACGCAGGAACAAAATACTTGCTTCCTTCTTAAGTATGAAAAAACTTGGAAGCAACGTAAATATCTAAGTACGTGTACACTTAGGAATTTGTCCAAGTACGAGGAACTTGGGGAGGCATACGAGAATATGCAGATTTGTCTAAAGAAAATTCCCAGGTACGTGAAAACTGGAATGCACACGAACATGTGCACAAACAGCTAAGTACGAACAATACTTAGATGGATATCCAAGTACGAAACACTTAATGTATACGTGAAACTAAGTACGGGGCACTTAGCAAATTGACATAAACGTTTGGCCACGAAGGGCCGAGCAAAACAATTCCTAGGCCAAGCAGAGGCCACAAAAACCAGAGTAATGCCACGAAGGGCCGAATACCTGTGTTAAAGTAGAGTAAGTAAAACTGTTGATGCCACATAAGGCTACGGCCACGCAGGACCTCTCAAGTAAACTGTTGCAATTATAAATCAGGAAGTTTAGAGAGGATTACCAAACTCAGTCCAGGTTCTGGACCTCTGAGGAGACGTTGCTCGGAACCTCTGTTGTGGTATCACCCCCAGCTGTTTGCTCCTTCAGATTGATGGGATCAGTAGACGCCTCCTCAATGTGTGATTGCTCAGGATTTGCATCATGAGACTCAACTGGGACACTCTGAGACTCCATCTGGATGTCTTCATCTGCATCCGTAAATTCATCGATCGCTTGGTCGATGTCATCTATTGGAGTCTCTTCTAATTCGGTGGATGCAGCAACACGTTTGCTCGGTAGATCATTGTCCACCCAGTAGGGAGAATCATCTGCAGTCCCAACCTTGGTTAGACAGGCTTCCCAGCTAGCTACCCAGATTTGATCCTGTATGGCCGGCATCTGTTCGACGTAGCTCGCTGTTGCCGCATCAAAACCCTTTTGATGTCCATCATCATATGCGGCCTTTTTGGTGGCATCAATCTCCGCCAGAGCTTGTTTGAGATTTTTTTCAGCTGTCTCCATTTTGGCTTTCATTTCATCGGCCTCAAGCTTTGCTTTATCCCTCTCCCTCTCCAGCCTTGTTATGGTTTGAAGCTGTCTGGTGTTGTCCCTCAAGAGTCTGTTCCGTTCGGGCTCAATCTCCTGCAGTTTCTGACCAAGTGCAACCATCTTTTGGATAAACTGAAAGAAATCAAAGGTAACAAGGGTGAATCAGTATACATAAGAGAGGAGTGTACTAAGATCTTGTTAAAGTAATGAGAATACTTTACCTTAACTCCACTCACAAGCCCAGTCGCCACTAGCCGGTCAGATGAGGAGGCGGCCTCCTTTTGCATGTCCACAGGCAGCAGCAGTGCCTGCGCGACGGCCAGAGCAGTCTCTGATGAGCTGGCACTATCCCCTATGTTCACTGGCCGGTCACCTCTGATGAGTTGAGGGGTCTAGGCCTCGTGAGTAACTTGTGTGATCGGCGAGGGGGATTCTAGAGTAGATGCGGCCGCTTGGGCATTTGAGGCCCCGGTTTCTTGGTTCCTGGGGCGTTTGTCCCGATGGGCATCAGAAGCCTCAAGGGAACCTTCTTGTTCCCAAGGAGAGGAGGAGGATCGTGTTGAAACCCCCCTGGTTCGGCGGGGTGGAGGAGGAGCTTGACCAGTGGATGACACCCTGCCAGAGGAACCTCGCCCCCGTGAAGGGATGGTAAGAAGGGTGCTGAGGTTCAGAGGATGACGAGACATAGTACCTGAGTCTTGAGGTGACCGAGAGTAGCCTCGAGAGGAAGACTGACTGGTATCACGTGTAGGAGCTGGCTATTCGGGCTGTTGCGGAGAAACAGCCCGTCTGCGAGACAATCTTCTGAGAACCAACCGGGGCAGTGGGACACCTTCGGTAATTGGAATCTCACCTGACTGTCCGGCAATTGTCACTCCAGTGTTTGACCTTAAGTTTCTAGGCTGGGGAGCAGTCGAAGTTGAGGCGGCGCTGGTGCTCGGATGGGCGAGTCTTCTGTCTATAAAACCCCTGTAAGACAGGTCGTAGCCCAAAAGCACGCTTGCATCACGACCCCGACCAGCTATTCGGGTACCGGGCTCACCAGTGTATTTCAAAATCCTGTTGATCTCTGCTGTTCGGACATAACTAGGCTCTCGTCCGGGACGCTTGTTAGCGTTAGTCGCTACAGATTCAAAATACAGGTGAATTAGTGACACAAAGAAACAAAGGGGAAAGCAGTAAATAATAGTGGAGTGAATTAGGAGCATACGTGGGTGGCCCCATTTGTGGGGGCAATGGAAGCCCACCACTTGGCCATCTTCCCCGAATGGCTCGAAGGCACCAGTGACATACAAGAAGTCCATTTCATGATCACGAGCAGAATCTGGCAAGTTAAGCACGATACGCTTTTCTGCTTTCCTTACTTTGAAATAGTAGGTGTTGTATTCAGGGTTCAGCACGATGCTGTACCACCATTGGATGTCCCATAGTCCTATTTGGGTGCCTAAGATTCTATTTAGGGCTACGATTCCCATCACTAGTCTGAAAAAATTAGTAGATACTTGCATGGGAGTAAGTTTGTACCAACTGAGGACTCGACGAAGTAATGGGTCAAGGGGGAAACGAACCCCACCCTCAACAATGGCTACGATAGGGATGCACTGCCTATCCCATGTTCCAGCATCCCTGATTGCACGTAATGGGGCAAGCTCAAGCCCAACGTTCTCAGGAACGTTGTAGTTCGCCCTGAATGCCGCCATAGCAGCAGGGGTTCCACAGAGCTTTCTAAATTTTCCAGGCTTAAGGCCACTGTCACCCTCATCCGCCATAGAATCACTTGAAGAAACTATGAACAGTACGAAGAAAAATCTGGAAGAGGGTTCGAACGAAACCCTGGTATACTAAGTGAATCTGAGAACGAAATCTCAAACTGAAATGCGAAATAAAGGAGAAGCGAAAGTCTTACAAGAGTGATTCCGGGAATTTTCTGGGATGCAATCGAGTTTTGCAGACGGCGGCGATGGCAAATGAGAAACAGAAGCTGTCGCCTGGTTTTAGAGAGAGAAAGAACGAGATTCAACCTTTTTTTGGTGTAAAAACCAAAAAGGCCCCCTTTTGGGGGCTAAGGGAGAAAGACAGAGACAAACCGTCTCCTCTCACGCCGTTACATGGAAAGTAATGGAAAATGGACTAAAGGAGGAATAACGTTTTAACGCCGTTGGACTGGAACGTCAGTTCGAATTAAATGAGAGGTGTACGAAACACGCCACGTGGAGTCATTATTTCGAGAAAATTATGACTAAACCGCCAAAAAACATCAAGGGGAACCCAATGACTATATCTGCACGGGATCTGGTTTGTTCGGCCTTAAGTTCGTTCTTTGAGCTTTACTCATCATTTTCGAGTAGTAGTAATGAGCAAAAGCTGGGGAGCAATTGTAGGGAGGTGTTCCCGAACAGGTACAAATAGTGGCCGAACACGTGGTGTGCCAGATCCGTGTAATGAGGAAAGTGATATGGGACTCCATATAAGATGAACGGCGACGGAAAGATCCGGTGCGCCAAGAAGGCACCAGATTAGACAGTCTGTTCGGCGGCCCAGTGACATGAGAAGTCATTAGTTGGTACAGTCTGTTCGGTTGAGGTACGTTCCGAACAGATAGAGTCGTCTCGAAGAACGTAGCCTTAAGAGATAAGGTGGAGGAAGTGTTCTAGAAGAAGAACCCAGTATCCGGTAAAGATAAGTAAAGAGACAGTCCTATGATGGGACGAGTTCCATAAACAAGAGAGTCCCTATGAGTAGAGGATCTCGGTTGATTGGGCAAGGGAATCCCCGGAGAAGCCAAGTTTCCTATACGTGACAGGAGACTTGGGCAACAAGGAGGCTTGGAAAGCAAGCATGCTCATATCTATAAATACGAGGTAAACCTGGAGGAAAAAGGTACGCAATAAGTTGCATTCGTTCGATACTTTCCTACTGATAATTAGGGCTTTGATACAGTACGAGACACTAACTTAGGCATCGGAGGGCCTTTGCCACGAGAGGCAAAGGTGCGCTCACCCCTTGTCTGTTTTACAGGTTAGGTTTCAGGCGAAGGTATTAGGGTTCCGATTGGACAGCACGTGAAGGAAGGAGATTCAACGCTGTTCTAGGTACTGTTTATTTTTCTCCACCTACAACACACACACACAAACACCACCCAACGGGCAAGTCCGGCCACGTTGGGGTTTCCAAAACATTTTGCCTTTTCAAAACACACCTTTTCATTAGCCACACCCTAGGCGTCATGTTTCTATTTTCTTGATTCTCGTGTCACGTTTTCATGCATAGACTCCGCGGCATGACTTCTTATGACAAAATCATAAATCATTCATTGAAATCTTGAAACTAAACTAGCAAGATCATCCAACTCTATATTAAGTAGCATGCTCACTTTATCACATCATCATGCTCAACATTTAATCACACCAAGTAAAGCATAGTGCCACATGGATGGACACCTTTGGAGTGGTAAACCACTTATGCTTTATCAGCAACAAGTAGACAAGTAAACACGTATACGTGCTCATAATCATTCTAAGATCAAAATACGAATACTTAAAGTTAAGCTACGAACATTATCTCTCAAAGTTCATTCTTCTTTTTCAAAAGTTTAAAACAACACGTGTTTATTGAAATCCTACGTATACTTAGAGTAAGTAAGTAGGGATAAGATCATTCTATATGAACACACAATCATCTATACTTTGGAATAGTGGAGACGGAGAATTCTACTTTAAAGTAAACTTTATACTTAGAGAAAGTGATAAGGATCATCTACATTCCTTTCAATATACGCATACTATACGATATACTTAGAGTTTAGGAGGTGTAGGAATATCCTACTGTTTTTCTTGGCGGTAGTGACGACTACGGAGTAAGGAAGGTACGTCGGCGATCGGACGGAGTAACTTCCTACGGTAAGCTTCCGGTAGCTTCGAAAGAGAAAGGTTTCTCTCGAAACTAAATCTTGACTAACACTACTTGACTTTTTGGATCGAAAGGGTGGTCGAGTGGTGGTTTAGTGGCGGTCTTGGATGAGTTTCTTAAAGAACTTGGGAAGAACTTCAAGAACAAGTAAGAACACTAAGCTTTCTAGAGAGAGAAGTTGAAGTATGAAAGGTGTGAGTTGAAATGGTGAGAAATGGTTGTTATTTATAGCTAAAGGTTGGTCTATTATCCAAGAGACAATTTTTCCCCTAACATTTGTTGTCCAATGGTTAATAATTTGACTAGATTTTATTGTACTTTTAGGTACTATATAATCTATCCAGATTTTCAAGTATCAAATAAAATATAAGGCCAAGATTTTCTTATTAAAATAATTCAAGAAATACTAGTACTTATATATTTATTAGTGTACTTAGAATCTAGGAAATTAGATATACACATTTCTTTAATGCATATAAACACATGGGAAATCTAGGAAGTGACTCTTTAAATAAATCCTAGTACTTGTTGTCTTGACTAACTTTTATTACCCAAGGGATAAGGTTTTCCCTAGCATTTATTGTCCAATGGACAAAGGTTTGCTTGGCTAGAATTGGTACTTTAGATTTGATTTGGAAAGATTTTATGGAAGAAAGAAGGATTGTACAAAGTTTTAAAATGGAAAATGTACAAAAAAGGACAATGAAAAATAGATTTTGCTTGAAAGAGTAAATCACCCTAGATTGTAATCTAGTCAAAGTACAATGGAAGATCAAGGCAAGGTACACTCCAATCTCTTCCTCTTTCTCTCTCTCTCTCTCTCTCTCTCTCTCTCTCTCTCTCTCTCTCTCTCTCTCTCTCTCTCTCCCCCTCTCTCTCTCTCCTAGTACTAGTACACACACACACATATATATATATATACTTCCATGTACAAGTAAATAAAAGTACATAGGTACTATGTGATCTCACTAGATTTTCTAACCAAAATTCCTTATAAAAAATAACCTATTAGGCACATGTCTCATTTATATATTATATTATGTACTTAGAAAATCCTAGGCAATATATTATAAGGTACACATATATATATCTTAAGTATATAAGTACATGGGAAATCTAGGAATTGATTGAATAAATAAATCCTAGCTCTATTATTCAATGAGTAATATTTACCCTAGCATTTATTAACCAATGGTTAAAGAAGTAAAGTCATATATACTTTGAATAATATATATATATATATATATATATATATGTACAAGTATTGACCAAGTATGAAAGTACACAAGTACTATATGATCTTACTAGGTCTTTTTAGTCAAAATTCTCTATTAAACAATGTCTAATTGGCACATGTCTTATTATAAAACTATATTAGGGTACATAGAATCCTAGGATAGATATCTATTTCTTTAATCCTTTAGGCACATGGTAGATCTAGGAAGCAAATAAACTAATAGACCTAGTACTTTGGCTTGACTTGACCTTATTATCCAATGGATCACAATTCTCCTAGCATTTATTATCCAATGGTCCAAGATTGAAAGTATTATAATGTATTATGACACATGGTGAATCTATTAAACTATTTGGTGAATCTATTAAACTAATAGACCTTGTACTTGGTAGGAAGACTAAGCTATTATCCATTGGGTAATATTTTCCCTAACTTCTATTGACCAATGGATAAAGGAGTAAAGTACTACATACTAGTTTATTCTATTCATGTGCTTTTAGGCATGTGTACAAGTCTATATATAACTATATAAGTGTACTTTTAACCAAATCCAATAAAGTATTCTTGATAGAAAATCTAGGTTTTCCTATTGTCCAATGGATAAAGATTTACCTAACTTTTATCGTCCAATGGGTAAAGATCAAGGATGACTTTGGTCCAAAGGGTTCCTTTAGGGTTTGGAAATGTTCAAAAGGTTCAACTAGGGTTAGAATTTTAATCAATAGTTAGGTTATCTCATTGAATCGGTTAGAAGCTAACTAGGCTTGCTAAATAGGATTTCCAGCCAAGAAAGGAATTCTAAGACTTCTCAATTTAGAAGGAAAATTTACTAGACACTTGTCTTTAGAAAATGACCATGTTGACCAGAGTGATGAAATCTAATTTTATAAGTCAAAAATCTAGTTATAGCGGTTTATTTAAAAGAAATTTTAAAATTCAAATTTTTAACGAAATTTTTATTTACCAAAAATCAGGGTCGTTACATAGAGAACCCAATCCAGAGCCAAATAGCCTTTCAAACAAAAATACAGGATCCTAGGACAATCTATCTATCGGCCGTAACATTGATCTCACGGCCTCAACATCATTCTTTCACCTGTGAAACATGTTGCTTGAAAATCTCCCTGAGAGATAGATTCCTCGGCTGCCAGATCTATTCTTTGGCCGCCACATCCTTTCCTCGGCCGCCAGATTGTCACGCCCTCGATTTTTTAACATAAATATAAAAGATTTTCCATAAATAAATCCTCACAATATTCCATACGATACCCAAAAGATTATTGCATTTCCATTCCCATAATAATACTTCCAAGACCATAAGATTTCTAAATATTACATCACCGGCTTAACGGCCCAAATTAACATAAGTATCAAGTGTCATGAGAGTTTAAAGTTACAAATATTCCGTAGTCAAAAGAATTATAACTTAAGTTATAAATACATCTTTCAAAAGAAATTTACAAAGATGAATTAGTAACTCATTTGGTTAGCTTTCAAAAAGGTACGTCCACACTCCAAGCATTCCAATCATGCAAGCTACTATTCCGGGTTAGCACCTGAAAATGATATAAGGCTTGAGCTACACTAGCCCCATAGAAAAGTCTACGCAAACTCTATATGCAAATGAGCAATACGGAAGAACAAGTGATGGAAACCAAACGACAACGGATGCAAGCACAACTTATCATGATCAAAGTGTCCAACTATCACCAATCCGTCTTCTCGACATACTCTTAAGTCTTGTTCATTCTATTCGTGTCTCAACATCTCGTATCCTTTGTCTGTCTGAGCCGAAATTCCTGCCGAGCCAATTATGGGATCCTGATCGATATCCCATGCCAAGCGCCCACCTTGTAGGTTAGACCTTGAGTGTTCAATATGACCATTAGCTCCTGCCAGACCAATTATGGGATCCTGATATCCCCTGCCAGGCACCCACCCGTCGATGGGCCCCGAGTGTTCGCGCGTCGTTCACATGCTCAAGTGTATCGTTCGTATTTCAACGTGCAATAACTTACATTTCTCATTTCTTAACACAACGGGTTCATTCTAATCCACTGGATACCACTCTAAGTATGAAATAGGTAATGTTCTCTAAACACTTACATTTCTCATTTCTTAGAGTCGATGAGAGGCTCCAAAAAGTGATTTAGAAGACGTAGGAAAATTTGCTCTTGGACACTGTGCCTACCGGTAGGTGGATGAGTCCTGCCGGTAAGAAATTGAAACATAAAGGCCAACTTATTTGCAGGAAACATTTTGCACTTGACCTACCGGTAGAAGAAAAGTGCCTATAGGTAGGTGAATGAGTATCTTTGAGCAGCTAGAGTATGTTTGAGCTGGTTATGAAACAATTTCTCACTTGACCTACCGGTAGGTGAAAAGTACCTACCGATAGGGAGAGTATCTTTCAGGCGATTTTGACAGGATTTTCAGATTCTGATCCAATCTCAATAACAACTAACACAAGCTCAAATAAGGCATAAAAACACTCAAATAACATATAAAGAGAGGTAGAATTCCCTACGTCGAGTCGGAAGGCAAAACCCAAGCGTTTTGAACGAGCCCTAGCTTCCGGAACCTCAAAATCAATTGAATACTCCTTTCCGAGCTAAACCCAACTAAATACAAGCTCAAAATCACATACGGATGGTGGAATGAAGGTCAATCTTTATGGGTTTTAAGTTTGGAGGTGAAATTTGAGAGTGAGAGGGAGAGAGATGGAGAGAGTCGAGAGAAGAGAGAAAGACCGAGAGATGGAAAGGGAGGAAAAATGGGAAAATTTTCCCCTGGTATACACATATACACACATGCACCATATTACACTAACACCCATATTCTCCAAACTCTTGCACATTTAACCTCCACATTCATATTCACGTCATTTTCACCATTTTTCCTAAATTACAAATATTAAAATTAAATAAAGAAATTTACGAATCTCTATATTCTACACTCCTTAAAGAAATTTCATCATCGAAATTTAAATAACCATGCTCACTAAGTCATGCATCACATAGATATGCAACAAGTATAACCATCAATATTACGCTACATATTAAACATTAAACACTTCAATTTCGAGTACTCACATTGGTATTTAACCCGAAAACAAATGCGGATACTTCTCTCTAACCTCATCTTCTCTTTCCTAAGTCAATTCCTCGCTATCCTGACTTCTCCACAAGACTCGTACTAATGGTATTGTCTTACCCCTTAGCACTTGATTGCGCGAATCTAGGATACGTATCGGTTCTTCCCCATTAGAAGCATCAGCCTCTAACTCGAGTTCGGACCACTCTAACACATGTGACGGATCTGGTTCATATTTCCTCAACATAGACACGTGGAACACGTCATGTATGCCCGATAACCTCGGTGGCAAATGTCACACCCTCGATTTATTTAACATAAATAAATAGCCTTTTCGATAAATAATCCCCACATACGGCTATTAATACCCAAAATGAGCTTTTCCACCTGTTTAATTACAAATGAAGTCCCCAAGTTTAAAAGAAATATATCATTGGCACCGTGGCCTAAATTAAGTTAAATACATGTGCAAAGTATTTAGAATATTACAATCTTATGTCAAGAGATCAAACAAAGTAAATTAGTTACAATACCATCTCTATCCAAAAGTAGACTAATACAAAGATGGATGAGTAACTAAGTCATGTTAGCTTCCAAAAGTCTTCGTTTCCAAACACACCATGTCATGCAACCTATTGCCCTGCGTTCGAACCTGAAAAGAATGATTTTGCTGAGCTACACTAGCCCAGTAGGAAATTCTCTACAAAATCTACATGCAATGAGATGATAAGCATGAAAAAAAAGGGCGAATCAAATTAAACGACAAGTCCAAATAATGCACATCAACACCCTTTTGAAAATGTCATAACAATTCCCAATCACAAACCCATATGTACACACACATGCACACACTTCTTCCAACAAATTTCCACCCCTTGCGAGATTGTGTTTCCACCCCTTGCGTCACAATAGACTCCACCTCTTGCGAACCGTGTGTTTCCACCCCCTGCGTCACACTAAATCCCCCATTCACTTCACAACAACAATAACCACACTATCGTCACAATTGATACCAATGCCATAAACTCATTCCACACACACTGATATTATCTAATACGACTCATATAGCTCATGGACCATGGCACTCGTTACCACAATACCACTATCAAAGAATATGCAATCCTCAAGTCATAAAACATTCTATTTGACCATATATAGCAAATAAACACCTAAATCACACATAGTCACCACAAAACATGTAGAGGAAGAGAGAAATCCCTACCTAGATGAGTTTTGAGCAAAACCCTAGGTCCACCAAGAGCAATAAGCTTGAATCCTTCAAAGACAAGCTTCACCCAAGCTTGGATACAAGATCTAAAGCAAAAAAGCCAAAAAACATGAATAACAAGCAAAGATCAACAAATAATCGAGAGGAGAGAGAGAAAAACGTGATAGAGCTTCAAGGAGTGAGAACAAGAACACAAAACTCACCATTGGTTCACCAAATGCAAGAATCTTGTGATTTTGAGGAAGAAAACCCTTGGATCTTGGAGATTTGAGGTTGAAATCAAGGGTTTTGGGCGAGATTGGAGTAGGGTGAGTGAAAGGGGGTGTTTCCAGGTGTGTTTCGTGGGTTTGGGAGTGAGAAATGACAAAAAGGGGGGTATTTATAGAAGTCCAAAAAGCGTGCTGAAAAGTGCAGAAAAACGCAGCGGGTACCGGCACTGGGCGACTCCCAGTACCGGTACTGGAGCCTTCAAAATGTCAATTTGATCAAGGTCTGGACAGTGGGTACCGGTACTGGGCAACAGCCAGTACCGGTACTGGCTAGGCAGAAAAGTGAAAATTTTCAACGGACTTCGGAACGAACCGAACTTAATACCAACACCTCCAAACAACATTACAACATCAAAACTTACATTGTACTATTCTCCGAGAGTTCGATACGCAACCGAACACGTATATCCGTACACCCCCCCCCCCCCCCCACAAACATACGTACAACTTTAATAATAAAATTATTCTTTTACACACCAAATGATTTTCGAAATTATAATAATTTTGTGGGTCTCTACAGCAAAGTCAAATGATACGCAACCTCCCCAATCTTATGTCGAACAACCCAATATAATGCGGCGATAGCTTTCCCCTTTTCCCGAAACAAGACAAACCTCTACGCGGCGATACTTTGAGGAATACATGATCCCCATCTTCAAATGACAATGGGCGATGACGACCATCGGCAAAATTCTTTTGCCCACTTTGCGCAATCAACAATCTTTGGCAAATCACCTTAACTTGTTCGGTCCTACAAGCATAGCCTCTCCCAGTTTGGTCCAACACATAAGCGATCGACACGGTCTTCCATACAAAGCCTCGTACGGTGCCATTTCGATACTAGACTAATAGCTATTGTTGTACGCGAACTCGACTAACAGCAAGTGATCCTCCCAACTACCCCGGAAGTCCATCACGCAAGCCTGAAGCATATCTTCCAAAATCTAAATCGTTCTCTCGGATTGCCCATCGGTTTGAGGATGATACGCGGTACTAAACAAAAGATTTGTCCCCAAAGCGGCTTGCAAACTTTGCCAAAAATGCGCGGTAAACCTTGGATCTCGATCAAACACGATAGATACGGGAATCCCATGAAGTCGAATGATCTCTCGAATATACAAGCGACTAATCGTATCCATAGAATCAGTAACCTAAATAGGTAAGAAATGAGCGGTTTTAGTCAAACGGCCCACGATTACCCAAATAGCGTCATGCCCCCTCAACGATCTCGGTAAACCCGTAACGAAATCCATGGTCACATTCTGCCACTTCCATTCGGCTACTGGCAATGGTTGTAACTCTCCCGCGGGTTGTTGATGTTCGACTTTCACTTGTTGACACGTGAGACACTTGGACACGAAAATCACAACGTCCCTCTTCATTCCGGACCACCAAAATTGTCTACGCAAGTCATGATACATTTTCGTTCCTCCCGGATGAACGGCTAATGGAGAGTGGTGAAACTCTCGCAAAATTTCTTCCCGACACGAAACGGGTACGAACAACTTTCCTTGATAGCGCAAACCTTTGTCGGCGTGGATCATCCACCCTTCCTTAGCATTTCCACTAAGGAATCTAGTACGAAGTTCCTCCGCTTCCTCATCGTGTTGTTGAGCCTCAATTACTCGAGTCGATTGCACCATCAAGTTACACAATGTGACCCCTTCCCGAACATCCTCGAATTTTCCACTCGTGGATAGCTAGACTCGCTAAGTGTGTCAGTTTTCCACTTAGTGCGTTGGCCACTACGTTTGCCTTCCCCAGGTGATAGTGCAATTCAAAATCATAATCCTTCAAGTGCTCCATCCAACAGCGTTGACATAGGTTAAGTTCTTTTTGAGAGAACAAGTATTTCAAGCTTTTGTGATCAGAAAAGACTTCAAACTTTTCACCATACAAATAGTGGCGCCAACTTTTTAAAGCAAATACAACGGCCGCAAGTTCTAGATCATGTGTCGGGTAATTTTGCTCGTGAGTTTTCAACTGCCGTGACCCATAACGCTACTACTCACCCCGCTTGCATTAACACACATCCCAACCCTTACTTGGATGCATCATAATACATAGAATAGCCAACTCCACGTTCGGGCACGATCAAAACCGGCGTGGTAGTCAATCGCTTCTTTAACTCCTGAAAAGCTCCCTCACCCGAGTCACTCCAAACAAAACAGGTTCCCTTATGCATCAATCTAGTCATCGGTGCCACTTGACGAGAGAAGTCGAGAACAAAATGGCAGTAGTACCCAACCAAACCCAAAAAACTACAAATTTCAAACACATTCTTCAGTCGCTACCAATTCATAACCCACTCAATCTTTCCCGGATCAACGGACACTCCACCTTTCGAAACCACGTGAACCAAAAGCTTGACTTTGGATAACCAAAATTCACACTTACTAAGTTTAGCATACAAACGGTGCTCTCTCAAGAGTTCAAGAACGATGGTAAGATGAGATTGGTGTTCCTCCTCCGTAGGCGAATAGATCAAGATATCATCTACGAATATGACCACAAAATGATCAAGGTACGCACAAAAGATACAATTCATTAGGTCCATGAAAGTAGTTGGGGCATTCGTCAATCCGAAAGGCATAACAACGAACTCATATTGGCCATAACGAGTACGGAATGCAGTTTTAGGAATATCTTCCCTCCGAACCCTCAACTGATGATAACCGGACCTTAAATCGATTTTAGAAAAACAAGTCCTTCCCCGAAGTTGATCAAATAAATCATTGATCCTAAGCATAAGATACTTATTCTTAATAGTGACTCGATTTAGCTTATGATAGTCGATACACAAACGAAGTGAACCATCCTTCTTTTGCGCGAAAAGAGCCGATGCTCCCCACGGAGACATACTCTGACAGATGAATCCTAAGTTCTCCAATTCCTGCAATTGAGTCTTTAGCTCTCTCAATTCGGTGGGTGCGAAATGATACGTGGGTACGGAGATAGGAGCGGTACCAGGAAGTAAATCAATGGTGAACTCAATCTCTCGCTCGGGAGGTAAACCAGGTAACTCTTCCGGGAACACATCCGGGAAGTCGCAAACCACTAATGGTAACTCCTTGCACACAGAGGCATCCTCATCTAAAGTCAAACTTGCCAACAATGAATAAACCGACTCTAGCTCAGGAGGCCCACATAAATACGGTTCCAAAGATTCCCGACGCTCCCCAAAGAATTCGAAACAAGGACCCTCGGGAGGACAAATACGAACTCGACACTTGAAACAGTCGATGGTAGCATGATATGTGGACAACCAATCCATTCCCAAGATAAGATCAAACCCCGACATTCCTAAGACAATGAAGTCGAACACGAAGCGACGATCACGAATAACCAACTCACAACCTCGACAAATACGATCAAGAGGTGTTCTACCCCCTAAGGGTGTCTCAACAAACAAAGGAGGACTAATAGTTTCCGTTTCCAATTCCAAGGCACACACAAATGATGCAGCAATGAAAGAATGTGATGGTCCAGAATCAAAGAGTACTTTAGCAAGGGAGTTGAACAAAAGAAATGTACCCCTCACAACAGAAGTCTCCGGAGCCTGAGAAGTGGTAGGTAGAATAGCAGAAGTGATGTTATAAACCCGCCCTTGGGTACCCTGACCCTGCACAAAACCTCCCATCTGACTGGAACCCTGAGTAGGCGCGGAAGAACTCGCTCCCTCATCAACCCCGGAACTCTAAACTGACATAGTCTGGCAGAAGTGAGGCTGTTGTTGCCTCTGAGTGCCCCTAAACTGCTGGCCCACATTGTGCCCCGTTCCCAGCTGTTGCACGGAACCCTACTCACTGCACACTTCCGACCCCTGAGGACAATTCCTAGCGAGATTATCCGTCTTCCCACAAACATAACAAGCCTTCTCAAGGTGTGGACACTGAACACGAATGTGTCCAGGTTGATTACACTTATAGCACACGGTCAGAGGTCTAGACGAGGCACCCTGAGTTCCCAAAGAAGTAGGCACCTTAAAGTTGGGTTGGTGAGATGGTTGTTGAGACGGTTCCCTCTGCCTCTTCCGTCCTTGACTCCCGTAACTTCCTGAAGATGAGCTTATACTTCCCACTGATTGCCTTGGTTCCCAAGCCCTTGCATTTAGTTGAGCTTCCTTCGGAATTTCAATGCTCCTCGCACACTCCACAACTTCACAAAACTTCATCTTACATTGGGCTATCACCATCCTCCTCACGGTGTTGTGCAGCCCAATCTCAAACTGCCAACACTTCCTCTCCTCCGTTGCCACCAACTCCGGAGCGAAACGAGATAAGGATTGAAACTTCTGCACATACTCTGAGACAGTCATATTACCCTGCTCCAGTTTCTCAAATTGATCCCTCAGATTTTCATGAGAAGTTTCTGAAAAATACTACTCCTCAAAAAGCACCTCAAACTCAGCCCACGTCAAATTCTCAACATCTGGTTCATTCGCTTGAGCCGCGGTCTTTACCGCTCTCCTCTCATCCTTCCTTGACTCTAGGACATATTACCACCATTCGTCGGCCTCCCCAACCAACTGAACAGCCATAATACCTACTCTGATGTTGTCTTCGATGATATTGAGAGCTCTAAAGAGTTTACGAATTTGAGCTAGCTAGGTCTCTAGGTGTTCTAAACCTATGCTCTGATACCAAGTTGTCATGCCCTCGATTTTTAACATAAATATAAAGATTTTTCATAAATAAATCCTCACAATATTCCATACGATACCCAAAAGATTATTGCATTTCCATTCCCATAATAATACTTCCAAATCCTTAAGATTTCCAAATATTACATCACCGGCTCAACGGCCCAAATTAACATAAGTATCAAATGTCATGAGAGTTTAGAGTTACAAATATTCCGTAGTCAAAAGGATTATAACTTAAGTTATAAATACATCTTTCAAAAGAAATTTACAAAGATGAATAAGAAACTCCTTTGGCTAGCTTTCAAAAAGGTACGTCCACACTCCAAGCATTCCCATCATGCAAGCTACTGTTCTGGGTTAGCACCTGAAAATGATATAAAGCTTGAGCTACACTAGCCCAGTAGAAAAGTCTACGCAAACTCTATATGCAAATGAGCAATACGGAAGAACCGGTGATAGAAACCAAACGACAATGGATATAAGCACAACTTATCATGATCAAAGTGTCCAACTATCACCAATCCTTCTTCTCGACATACTCTTAAGTCTTGTTCATTCTATTCATGTCTCAACATCTCGTATCCTTTGTGTGTCTAAGCCGAAGCTCCTGCCTAGCCAATTATATGATCCCGATATCCCATGCCAAGCGCCCACCTTGTAGGTTAGGCCTTGAGTGTTCAATATGAGCATTAGCTCCTGCCGAGCCAATTATGGGATTCCGATATCCCCTGCCAGGCACCCACCCGTCAATGGGCCCCAAGTGTTCACATGCTCAAGTGTATCGTTCATATTTCAACGTGCAATAACTTACTTTTCCCATTTCTTAACACAACGAGTTCATTCTAGTCCACTGGATACCACTCTAAGTATGAAATAGGTAATGTTCCCCAAACACTTGAAAGAATGCATAAACGAACCCATTAGAGTCGATGAGAGGCTCCAAAAAGTGATTTAGAAGACGTAGAAAAATTAGCTACTAAACAATGTGCCTACCGGTAGGTGAATGAGTCCTACCGGTAGAAGAGAGGAAATCTGCACTTGACCTACCGATAGGTGAAAGTTCCTACCAGTAGGAAATTGGAACAAAAAAGTCAACTTTTTTGTAGGAAACATTTTGCACTTGACCTATTGGTAGATGAAAAGTACCTACCTGTAGGGAGAGTATCTTTCAAACGATTTTTGACAAGATTTTCATATTCTGATCCAATCTCAATAACAACCAACACAAGCTTGAATAAGGCATAGAAACACTCAAATAACATATAAAGAGAGGTAGAATTCCCTACCTCGAGTCGGAAGGCGAAACCCAAGCGTTCTGAACGAGCCCTAGCTTCCGGAACCTCAAAATCAATTGAATACTCCTCTCCGAGCTAAACCCAACTAAATACAAGCTCAAGATCACATACGGAGGGTGGAATGAAGGTCAATCTTTATTGGTTTTAAGTTTGGAGGTGAAATTTGAGAGTGAGAGGGAGGGCGATGGAGAGAGCCGAGAGAAGAGAGAGAGACCGAGAGATGGAAAAGGGGGAAAAATGGGAAAATTTTCCCCTGGCACACACATGCACCATATTACACTAACACCAATATTCTCCAAACCCTTGCACATTTAACCTCCACATTCATATTCACGTCATTTTCACCATTTTTCCTCAATTGCAAACATTAAAATTAAATAAAGGAATTTACGGGTCTCTACACAGATCATCTATTTTCCATATTCTGGAATGATCTGTCAATTGTTTGATCTCTTCACAAAACCCTAGCAGCCAAATTTCGATTCGTTCGGGTCACGGAAGGAGATTATGAAAAGAGATCTTTTGGTTATATACTTTCCATTCAAACCGTGCATTTTGATTCATTGGAGTGAGTCACCTTATGCCTATATAAAGGGGCCTTTGGCTCTGAAATTAAGAATAACAATCATCCCTCTCAAGCCACGAAATTATGCACAAATACTCTCATATACTTCCTCTACAAAAGATCCAACCTCTCGAAGGCAGCCACAATCCGACAATCAAACCCCGAAGTGCAAACCCTAACCCTAGGGTTTTCGAGAAGCAAATTAGTCAATCCCCTCTAATCCGAAGCAATCAAGCAACTGAGGGATCAAGGTGGTGAGGCCTAGGGGCCTATGGTCTGGTTCTTTTATGCTTTTGAACATTAATCATAGCGTTTTAATTTTCTGTTAATTATTTAGTCTGGTGTGAGGAAGAACATCGGCTAGGACTTCGTTCCCTCGGCCGTGACATCCATTCATCGACCGAGAGATCCATTCTCTGGGAAAGTCTTTTGTTCTCTGCTTATTTCTGACGCATGCTTCAATTATCGTCTCGGCTCACCATTAACTGTTTAAAGGCTAATAAAACGGATTACTTGTTTAGAATTAAATAAAGCATATATTAATCGTTTGTTGAACAATTATGGGCCAGTCTCACGACTGGGCAAAGAGGAGTGCCTAACACATTCCCCTTATTGTACTCTTGGTTCCCGTACTCGGAATCTCTTCTTGTTTTTTCTAGTTTTTATAAACTAGGTGGCGACTCTATTTTTATGAAAACCGCTATCATGTGGTGATGTTCTTAGCCATGGGAATGTCCACGATCTTGGTTTACGAAGTAGAAAGCAAACAAACAAATAACGATCAATCTGTATGGCGATGCCCCGCTTGGGAGGTGTCTACACCAAGGCCTCTACCGGTGATCACCACTCCCTCCACCGCTGTGCTTGGGTCCAATGGCCGAACCACTGGCCCTGCTTCCTCTGTTGTCACCGGTGCACGTGCCTTTGGGATTGGCGCGTGCTAGTCTATTTCATCTTCAACCTCTTGCTCATGGCACTGCCCTCCATCGCCGCCGGCTGTAACCTTTGCATGTGTCCAAGGGAACAATCCCGTGGTGGCTTTAGGATATTTTAGACTGCACTTTTGTTCACCCTCCTTAAAAGGGGGTGAATGTTACTCTCTCTCTCTTATTGGTTGAAATAGTGTGGGTCCCACCATAAAGTGATGTCATGCATACACTTTTGATAAGCATGACATCACTTTATGATGGGATCCAAATCATTTCAACCAATAGTGTCACGCCCTTGATTTTCAACATAAATAATAATAATCTTTATAACAAAACACTCACAATAATCCATACGATAACCCCCAAAAGAGTTGATCATTCCCTGTGTAGAGACCCATATATTTCTAATTATCGAAATTAGGGGTGAGCATAGTCCGGATTGGTTCGGTTTTATAGTAAACCAAGAACCAAACCAATACCTACGGATTATAAATTTACAGAACCATACCAACCCACAATAGGCATAGAACCAAACCAATCTAATCCAATAAACTACGGTTCGATTTTGGTTTTAACCACGGTTTGCTTTGAACTAAGCTATCATCTTCAAAAAAATATTTGAAGTACTTAAAATTACGAAGATAAATTAAAACAATTTATATTAAAATCAATTTCATTCAAATTACCCTAACAAACTAACATCAACCAACTAATTTAAGGGTAGAGTACCAACATTTGCCTCAAACTAATAAAATGAAATACTGGTAAGTTACTAAAATAAACCAACTAAGAATATCATCTACTAAACATCCTAAGATAGTTTAACCAAATAAAAGGTCAAAGATAATTCCTAAAACTATAGAATTGAAATGAGGCAGCAAAATGGCAGCAGCAGCATGGTAGCAACCAACTTATTTTATATTACATATATATATATATATATATATTATACGGTTCGGATCGGATCGGTTTGGAACCATAACTGTGAACATGAATCCACAAACCAAACCATATAATGCGGTTTCTAATTTTTTTAAACCATGACCAAACCACACTACTAAAAAACTGAACCAAATCTTTCGGTTTGGATTGGTTTGGACTGTGTAGACACCCCAATTTAGCCTAACGATTATTTCAAGTCCCACCTTGGGACCATCCCGATGATGAAATGGATACAGTGATTGCTGATTGCCTTCTTGAGAACCTTAGGACTTTCGGTAAGAACTTTGAGCCACTTAGAGGACCCAATACAGAGCCATACAGCCTTTCAGACAGAAAATACAGAAGCCTAGGAGAATCCATCTGTCGGCCGTAACATCGATCTCACGGCCTTAACATCATTTCTTCACCCGAGCAACCTGTTGCTAGAAAATCTCCCTGAGAGATCAATCTTTCGGCCGCAAGATCTATCCTTCGGCCGCAACATCCATTCCTCAGCCGTGTGATCTATTACTCGGCCGCCAGATCGTCCTTTTTCCAAACTCTGGAACGTTCTGTCAGACGTTTGATCCAACTACACTACCTTCCCGATGCGTTCGGGCTACGTTCAGAGATTGCGACGAAGAGTTTGAGTTGCATTGCAATTGCAATTGTGCCATTTGATTGGCCGGAGTGAGTCACCAATTGCCTATATAAAGGGCCTTTGGACTCCGAAAATATACACACGAAATTCATAAGTGAAATCACTCACCCAAGCTCCGATACTCTGTCAAAATACTCCCTCAAACCCTCCCTTCAAAAGCCCTAACCTCCCGAAGGCCGCCGTCAATCCGACGATCAAACCCCGAAGCTCAAACCCTAACCCTAGGGTTTTCAATCAAGCAATCAGTCAATCACACCCAATCCGAAGCAATCAAGCAACTGAGGGATCAAGGTGGTGAGGCCCAACAGCCTCTGGTTTGTTTTATTTTCTGTCAATAATCATGATCTTAGCGTTTTGATTATTTACTAACGTTTCTGTCTGGTGTGAGGAAGAGCACCGACCGGGGCTTCGATCCCTCGGCCGGTACATAAAACCAGGAGGATCCCTCGGCCGTGACATCCATTCACCGGCCGCGGGATCCATCTCCCTGGGATAGCTTGCTTTGTTCTGCTTTCTAATGCATGCTTATCGCATTGGCTCACCTTATTCACTGTTTAAAGGCTTAAATAAACAGACTATGTGTTAGAATTAAACAAAACATCTACATGTCTTATGTTGAATAACTATGGGCCAGTCTCACAGCTGGGCAGAGAGGGGAGCCTAACACCTTCCCCTTACTGTACTCTTGGCTCCCGTACCCAGAATCTCTATCTGTTTTCCTAGTTTTAATAAACTGGGTGGCGACTCTGTTTTGATGATAACCGCTATCGTGTGGCGATGTTCCTAGCCATGGAAATGTCCACGATTTTGGTTTACGAAGCAAGCAACCAATCGAGCAAACAAATGTGATCAATCTGTATGGCGATGCCCCGTTTGGGAGGTGTCTACAGACTGGATTCACGGTTTGACGGATTTTTTGCTCACCCCTAATCGAAATGTTTTATTAATGCTGAAATTGGGGAAAATACGAGTAATGTGGTGGTTGTGAGAATTAGGGTTTAAAGTGATGGAATATGAACAAGAGGGAGTGAATGTGTGATTTACTTTAGTGTTGGTATATATTGTGTGTGTGTTTTTGTATGTAGGAGATAATTAATCTCCCACATATCTTTCTCTTCTCACACCTCTCTCTCTCTCTCTCTCTCTTGCTCTCCCACTTGAAACTCCACCAAATACCTCAAGAACCCACAAGATCCACCTCCATTCCACCTTGCTTGCTTGTTCTCAGGCTCGTACTGTGTTGGGTGAAGCTCGGGGAGAAGCTTTCGGTTGATTTTGAAGTTCGTGGAGTTAGGGCTTATTTGTATCGCGTGGATCTTGGCCTTTGTTGCGAGGTAGGGATTTCTTACTTGTTCTATGTGTCTTTGAGTTGATTTCTTGCATTGATCGTGCCTTGGATCGTCGGTTGTTACGTTGTGCTTGTTCTTGAAAAATCTGGAAATTTGCTGTTCGTAACTGCTGGGTATCGGTACCTCATTTTTGGGGTACTGGTACCAATGTGTCTTCTGGGAAAATAGTCTGCTGGGTACCAGTACCTAGTTTTTGAGGTATCGGTACCAATGCTATTAGTGACAGTTTTGAGCATGTTGACCCCCCCTTCGATTGTTTTGAACCCCGATCAATTCTAATCCCTTTTGGACACCTCCTAACCTATTCCAAGCATGTTTAGTTGAATTTCTTTGGTTAATCTAAGTTGTCCTTGTCCCGTTGGCCTTCCGTTACTAAAGAAAGATTAATAACTTACTTGATTAAAGCTATGTTGGAATGCATCTTACGTGATTGATTGTACGTGGGAATGACTGTGGCATGTCTACTATATTTGTGGCATATCATATGATGACACGTATAAGAATGTGAACAAGGGAGGGTCATAGTTTGCATATTGATTAATAGTGTAAGTGTGTGAGTCGGGAGTTGGAGTAGGGAGTCCTGTAACGCAAGTGGTGATAATACGGAGACTCAAGTGGGTCTCGTAATGCAAAGGGTGATAATACGGTGATCCAAGTTGTTAGGGTTCACTGTAACGCAAGGTATGGAAATACGGTGACTCTAAGGGTGTTATACTGTAATGCAAGGGGTGGAAATACAGTCGAATGAGACTTATGATAGATTGTCGTGTCGTGGGAGTGTTGCTTGTGTCCCATGAACTTCGGTTTGAAACATAATGAACGTTGTTATATTCGATGAGCATTAAACAATTTATCTATTTGACACTTTAGGCATTGCATGATTTCGTAAAATGTGTTATCGTTAAAAGAATCGTGAGTTGGCTGCCTCTCTATCAATTGAACTACATCCATATTGCCTTCATTCCATTGCACCTGTCATCTCTTTTGCATATAGAATTGGTAAGAGATTTTCCTACTAGGCTAGTGTAGCTCAATCTATTATCATTTTTAGGTTCAAACGTTGGTCAATAGCTCGCATGCACTGTATGATTGGAATGAAGAATCATATTTTGGAAGCTAACTCCGAGAGTTACTGTAATATCCCGTATTTTTCTAAATAGTATTTTATTTGAGTTGGGTAATTAGACAACATAGGAAAGGAAAAAAAAAGGGCCATTCAGTGCATTGTGCAACGTGTTGGTGTGGTGTGTTGGTGCCATGGAGAAATGAGCTGGACGTGGAGCTCTTAAGGAGGACTTGGTGAATTGACACTTGATGACTAAGCTTCATTGGGTATATAACTAATAAACATTTGGAACATTAAAGTGGAAAGAAAACTTGGAGTTATCATACGTCCATATAGCAAAGTAGACAATTGGTGCAACTTAATTCAATCTGTGATGAGATCTCAGTATGTTGTTTATGGAGCTAGAATTCACATATCCTACAGCTGCGATTATAATTTAAGGTACCGGGTAGTGTGCAATACATTCCTAGCTAAATCTCTTTGCAAAGAGTGTTCTTTGATTCTCTCATATTTGTACTCATTTGAGGTCTAAGCTTATTGATTCAGTTATTGTCACTTCTTGTATCGTGACACAGAAAGTATTTGGCTGAAAGCCATGGAACAGATTGGTACCTGTTTAAGCCCATCGGGTCACAGAGTTATGAAAGATGTATGATGGACTGCCCCACGGGGAGTCCAGAATGTTTATGGGGCCCATGTGCCCAATACAGAGTTTGACCTGGGGGTGCTTGGCATGTTACCGAGATGAGCCAGGTAGGAGGCTACAGATAAAAACGTTCAGAATGATCTTACTTGATTTGTTATCCTCGTTTATTGAGCATATTCTTAACGATAACCATGTTTATTGTCCTCGTATTGCATATACAACCCGGGCGTTTTATATTTTTCAGGTGCAGAGCAAGTTAGTAGGGACCCGAGTTAGAGTATTTGAAGGATTAAACTTTATAGAGATTGTATAGAAAATATGTAGCATTTTGGAGGATTTTAGGGCCCACCATGTATATTTATCTTGAGGATTTGTAATTATTGGAGATGTACTAATTTTGAGGCAGTGTAAAAATTCGGGTCGTCACTGTTACTTAGTCATCTTGGTAGTGGTTTCCTTTTGACAAAGATGTATTTGTAACTTATCTCTCTTAACCTCTTTTGACTAAAGTATTTGTAATTTCTAAACTTATCGCACTTGTGCTTATGTAATTTGGGGCTGGAGTGTCAATGATGTAATTTCTCTAAACTTGAGACTTGGTTTGTAAGATAAACGATTGGGAACTCTATTTTGGGTATTACCTATGTAATGCGAAGATCTTAATTTAGAAATGGATTATTTATTTATGTTGAAAATCAAGGGCGTGACACCCTGTTCAACAAATTATAGTTCAAATCCAAAAGTTTGAGACGATTACATCAGTGGCACACCGGCCCAAAATAATATAAGTATGAAAGAGAAAGTAGAATAATGTTTGCAATTATCCAAAGTCAAAATGAATCAAATTAAGTTACATCACATCTTCAAAATAAAGTTCTTAGAAGATGTTAAGCAACTCCTCAAGTCAGCTTTCAAAAGAAGTTTTCCATGTCCAATCACGTCAAGCATGCATGCTACATTCCGGAAGCCGTACCTAAAAAATGAAGTGTTGAGCTACACTAACCCAATAGAAAAATCTAATCTAACCTTATATGCAATTGAAATGATGGATGAGATGAGCAATAGAGAAGATAATAATGTGACATATAGAGATCAAGTGGCAAGAACCGTATACAATGACTTCATCATGATTGGACCTCTAACCTTACTTCATTAATCAACCATGCAACGCACACATGCATAGTCATTCATTCTCATTATGCATTAAGTTGGTTATAAATACGCCGGGCCAATTAAGGGATCCCGATACCCTCTGCCAGGCATGACACCATTCAGTGGTCCTGAGTGTATCCTGAGCGATTGCTCCTGCTGGGTCAGTTTAGGATCCCGATACCCCTGCCAAGCACCTCACCTGTTGGTGGGTCTTGAATGTTCTTGTTTTGTCAATACGTGTTCCAGAATCTCATACCATCATGATGTGTCGTTCAAATTTAACTTTGGTGCACATGGTGATTAACATGAAATTCTACCCAAATGAGAGCTAAAGATGAGGGGACACTCAACGAGCACAAATAATCATGCTAGAAATTGATTTAGAGATGCTAAGAGTGAGTTGGGAGTGATCGGGGGTTTGGAATAACCAAGGGTCAAGAACACAAGATAAAGAAAAGCTCTCAAGAAAGTTCATTCAGTTCGGGAACCGAGAAAAAGCAATTTCAGAACTGATTAGTTCCGGAAGTTCAAAAATAGTTCCAGAAGAAAACGGACAGAACCAGTTAGTTCCGAAAGTCCAAAAATGTTGTTCTGAAACTAAATGACAGATTTTGGGGTGAGTTTCCATGTTTTGACAGATTCGATCACGGCTCGAAACAGTCAAACACAACTAATAAGCACCAAATCAACTCAAAAACATATAAAGAGAGGTAGAAATCCCTACCTCAAATGGAAGAAGCCCAAACTCACGTGTTGAACAAGCCCTAGAACCTTGAAACTTCGAATCCACCAAGATACTCCACACCAAGCTCAAACGAACGAGATTCAAGCCCAATATCGCGAATAGAACACGGATTGAAGGTTGATTTTCATGGATTTTATGATTTGGAAGCAAGATTTGAGTGAGGGAGTGAGAGAGGCGTGGGAGAGACGTCGGGAGAAGAGAGAGAGAGAGAGAAATGGGAGAAAATGATCTCCTACATACACCCACTTCTATTTATACTAGCATACACATACATCACCCTCCACACCATTTTACAACCAATTCTATCACTTTAGCCCCAAATCACTTAAACATTATCATTCCACATTTCTTTCTTAATAATCAAGCACTTATAAAGCATTAACATTATTCAAATAAATACAGGTCTCTACAAATAGGAAGGAGGGTAATATTCACCTTTTGTAGGGAGGGTGAACAAAATTAAATTCGATATTTTACCACGTAGTTAAGGGTGATTTTTTAAAATGAGAAACTGGATCGGACCAGAAAATCGGATCAAACCGGTTTGTTTTTCTGGTTTTTTGTTGAAACCAGTCCGGTCCGTTTTGATATATTTCTAAAAAATATTTTCACTCCAATTTTGGGGAGTTGAACACTGGACCTGTTGTGCACACATATGTGAAAAATGGAGGATGGAGGTCTCGATTTCAAGTCCCACAACATTTCTGACTCGTTACTGTAGCGAGAAAATCTTCAAAACTTCTCTACATTAGCCTCACTCACAACTTCACGGAAAAGTGAAAAAGCTACCGTTGCTCATTTTTCTTAAAGAGCAACTGTTCCTCGGTTAAAGATTATTTTATTGATTTTTGGTTCTAGGACTCCCTTAGAGTACTTCAGAGCATCCACAATGTAATAATCAAAAATTACCACATCACTTTTTGGTTATCCATTTAAGACATTGTTAAGGTTAGCAATATAGAGATCCACAATGTAATAATCAAAATTGGATAACCAAGACTTACCATATCATCTTTCCAAACTACAAAATTCTAAAAACTAAAAACTATGATAATAATTGGAATAGCTTTTTTGAAAAAAATCACAAAGCTTTCTTTCCAAATCTAGATGATAAAAAAAATATTTTAATGAAAAACATTTGAAAAAAAAACAGTTTTTCAAAAAGAAAACAATTTGTTTAAGTGTGAAAACGGTTTTTGGAAATAGTTTTTAAAAATTATTTTTTGAAAACATTGTTGAGAGAGAGAGAGAAGGGAAGAGAGAGAAGATTTTGTGTAATGATGAGTGTACTTAATTGAGAAAATGTGGGGACCATTAGATTTGATTATTAGCAAAAGGTTAGTTTTGATTATTCAAAGGTTAAAATTTGATGAATTGCTAAGAGATTGCTAAGTTTGGTTATTACAATGTGAGCACTTTTTGAGTAAATATTACTAATTTTAGCAACCTTTTGGTTTTAATTATTACATTGCGGATGCTCTCATATGAGAGCCTTAGAATCAAAATCTTATTATGATCATTTAGGATAAAATGATCAGAATTGAAAATTGGAGCACTTAATTTTTTACACAGATTATATATTAAGAAATATGGTTAAAAAATTAAGTTCTCAATTTTTCAATTTGTTTGAACTAGTGCGAAGATTTTATTTTTCTCATTGTTTTATCCTAAATACAAATATTTAATTGAGAATAGAGTGAGAGTAAAAAATTTGATGCAGTGGACATTGTAAAAATATGCAATAAACATTGTAAAAATAGCTAGCTAAAGTAATAAAGTGAGTTTTTAAGGTATAATTTGGTCTAAAATTTAAAAACTGTCGCGCGGATGCTTAAAAGCCCTAAAATCTCAAAGTCAGATCCGCCTTCTCTCCTCTGAGCTATCGATGGCGATTTCATACTACTGTGAGACTCTCTCTTGTTTCTCTCTGTCTATATATATGTAAATGCATGCATATGTGTGAATCTTTGAATCTGTGTTTGTAACAATTTCACAGAGTTTCTCTCTCTCGTCTCTCTGACTCTCACGCTCTCTCTCTCTGTGCAACAGGGTGACGAACCACCAAGGGTTTGTAGTTTGTACGAGCGGGTCCATCCATCTCAGCACTAGGTTTTCAGCTCCAAACTTTGATCGAATCGAACCACTGTGAGCTCTCTCTCTCTCTCTCTCTCTCGTTCAGATTAGGGTTTTTGTTGTGTAAACCGACCAAACCGGAAAAACTGGACCGAAACCGGCCAAACCGGAAGGAACCGGACCGATTATAGTTCGACTGCTTTCGGTTTAGAAAATTCCCAAACCGGAAATCCGGTTCGGTCCCAAAAAATGGCATAAACCGGACTGAACTCTACCGGAATCACCCCTACATTAGATTAGAAAGTTTAGAAATTTATGAACAAAACTTTAATACATTGTAATGAACATTCCAATAAAATGCAAATACTTAAAATATTATGACCACCCTCTATTAGTTTTCATATTTTGGAATCATCATGTAACAATATCATTCATGGACGAACAGAGGATCTTACCTTTGGCGGCAAAGGCATACGTAACTAACTCATGGGGTGGACAACCTATACAAGTTGAAAATATTCACAGCCAATGCTGTGATCAGGAGGAGGTTTTTTTTCAAAATTTTGGGGTGGCAACCCCTGCCCCCCCTCCCCTCGGTCCATTTGTGACCTCATTATCAATGCTATTAATTATGTCTTTCAATTTACGTAACATAAAAAGCAAAGATTCTTATTCGTTTATGCAGTTTGCTCTGTATACATATTTCATGACCCAAAGCTTATTTCCAACCATTGCAGTCATGACAAGTAGAATTGACGCTAATTTCCCAAGCAAATGAAAAAAGGGATATCTCAAGTGCTTCTCTATCTCCCCCAACTTCTAGCAAGATTTTCAATTCTACCAATTGCGTAGTAAGATCACCAAGAAGAGTGAGATGGGATATAGAAACTAATATTTTTACAATTGGGAGATAAATTCAGTTATGTAATGAACTGGGTTAAAGTTAAAAAAGACTGTGTTCATTGATTTTTTAGGGCGGTCAAAGTGTATCTTAAACTAGGAAGCCTCTATTTAATATATATATTTTTTCCCCCACCTCTTGAACACCATTACCATGCTGTGGAGCCAGTAGCCACCAGTGGAATAATCTCTTATTTTGCATTGGTAATCGAGGAGGTGATCTCGCGCTGGTTTTCATGCTTCCTTCTCTATTACAGTATTACTTAATAGGAAAACTTTACAAGGTTGTCTATTTATGAGGCATCCATTATGGTTATAAGGCTGTATAGGCATGCAAATAGTTTTCTGCGTGATATTTAGACTGACAAATGAGTGCATATAAGTCAGGTGCAAATCTGGAGCTCCTAGGAATTTAGCAGGTGTGGGCTGGGGGGTTCTTTTAATTTTATTAAGTGCGTGCGCTAGTATTATCAGTTTGCATTCCGTTTTATTTTCTTAATCCCTCAAATAAGGAAAAGGGAATATTTCATATTATTTTTTAATCTTATAAGCTGCAAGTATATGTATCAAGTGTAATGATTACTGTGATACCTCGTCCGGAATTGTCACTTTCATAGTGCTTCATTTCTGGATATAACCAAACCAAACCGAGCCTTGAATCCCATGCAGATTCCTAATGTGTTGTGGCTTATGTGCTGTTAAATTTATCGTTTTCTTTGTTTCAGAAAGGTGAAGATATTTGTAACTGGATTCTTGTAGCAATTTTGAATATTGCTGGAATAGTTCATTTTGTCACTTCACACATGCATATATCAAGAAACAAAGTAATTCTATGATATTCAATATTGCTACAAAAATCCTATTGTATTGTGGTTATGCGCTGTTTTCATGTTTAAATATATGTTTTTCTACCTAGTATGTGTTTCAGAAAGTTGAAGTTATTTTGCACTGGAGTTTTGTGACAATTTTGACCGATATTTACTTGTTCTCATTGTCTCTGTGATTTGGTCAGTTATCAAAATGTATGGGATTCTAAAACAAAAAATTACTCTCAGAGCTTTGGGAGTTTCTTCTTCTAAGGTACTGTTTTTTTGTTTTTTTGTTTTTTTTTGTTTTAATGTATTATCGTTTTCACCACATATGCTTGTCTTTTTCCATAAATCGGTACACTATATAATAATTGGTTTATAGTTTTTTCTCAACCTTTTTATTTTATTATTCGGTTATTTCAGATTTTAGCCAAGTCGCGGAAATGGATTCAGACTATGGTAACCCCACCTACAAGTTATACGAGTAATGTGACCAGAGGAAGAGGGGTACTAACTGCTTGAATTAGTTTCCTTTTCTTGTTTTGTATTTTTGTTTTTGTTTTTTTACGGTTATATACATTTATTTGATCATTGTCACATCCCGTCTTATTTGATGTTTTTCATTGTTGAGATTATTGTCCTGTCACCCATGTGGATTTGTTGATTATATTCACTGCTAAGTTTTTTGCTGCCTGGTCCTTGTACTCTGGATTTACATAAAAGTAACTCATGTCCTGCTACTTTTTATGTAGAGGGTTTTCAATAGGTGAATATTGGGCACAATATAATGTGGATATTGTATGTTATATGTCAGATACGTCTATTGTAAATCAAGTATTTGTGATGTCCAACGTGTTTGTCTACAATGGAAGAGAATCATATTCCGACAAGTTAAAATACAAAACTTTCCCCTGATGAATGAATATTTCAAAATGAGTGGACAATTCATGTGGGATGAAATATCCCTCGCATAAAAAAGTCCTATTATAAAGGGATGAAGGGATTATAATGTTGTGGTGATTCAGTTGTGTTTTGGATGAATTTCACACCTTAATATGCACCAGCACTTGATGCTCCTACCCAAATTAAACATAATAATTGATACATACGAAAAAAAAGAAAAGAAAAAAAAGAAGCTGATCGACATAGCCAAAACAGCCCTTTACTGTGTGCAACTTGGTCGCATCAACCTTTGTTTGAACAATGATAGAAAACTACATTATTTAATCTATGATTCTAGTTGATTAGAGATACTAGTTTAATTACACTTCTGTTTCTACTTCGTTGTTTAGTACCTTGTCTTTTCTTTTCTTGTGACACATGCCAGCTTTGTAAATTGGTTTGAGGTGGATTTAGTGTGATTTAGGTGTTTGTTGCATCGGATTGAGCTAGCTTTTATTTATCAGAAATTGTGGATTCAACTCGCTTGTTAAAGTTTACCTTGAATATGCTTCGCCATATTTTGTGGTAACTAATATGCCTCACCCTAATTTATCTTTGCACAAAACATTTGCCGGTACATGATTCATATGATTACTGTTTGACGGTTGCTTTCTTTAAAAATATTAAGATTTGAAAAAAAAAAGAATTAATTTGGCAAGCTTTAGGGGGGGTGGGGTTTATAACTGCCTTGGTTACCGTTTTGGGAGAATATTTTAATATTTTAAAAGCTATTTGCGAAAGCATCCAACTCAAAACCAATTGCTAATGAGTGGAGAGGCTGCCCAATCTCATATACTGCTTTTGATGGCGATAATTAATCAATGTGGGATAAGCTACAATACTCTCCTGCACGTGCGACCGACTCGCACGTGGAGAGATAACTATGGATCTAATACATAGGGATCACAACGAAACAAGTTGCAGTTAGGGACTTAGGGTACAATCAAAGGGGAAATCAATTTAAAGAGTCTTGCCCAAAAGCATCCGAAAGCCTAGCTCTAATACCAAGTCTGAAAGCCTAGCTCTAATACCAAGTTAAAGCATCCAACTCAAAATCAATTGGCAATGAGTGGAGAGATCGCCAAGGCTCATGTACTAGTTTTGGAGGTGATAATTAATTGATGTGTGACAAGCTCCAATAATATTGTTGAAGTGCTTGTGTGTCTCATTAAGAGTGTTACTAATGTACTTTCTACAGGGGCCATTTTAGTAACTTTGGCCTTGTTCGTTTGGCATGTTTTGTTTTGTTTTAGTTTTGTTTTCTAATCATTACCCTATTTCTCTTTTCAATTATTACCCTATTTCTCCAATTATTACTCTCATTTCTCTCTCTACTCATTACCCCTCTCTCCAATCATTACCCTATTTCCCTCTCCACCCACTACCAAAACTAAAATACCCAAAACTACCAAACGAACAAGACCTTTTTCCCTTATTTTTTCAAGACATTTTCTGTCACTATCCCTGCTCAATCTTGTCAATTCCTGGCGGAATAGATCTAAGGAGTGGAGGTAAGTGCCTAATTTCGAAACTAGAGAACAAAAGTGTTGAAAATATAAAATACGACTTTTCTTTTTAATTTAAGAGACATGATGAGTTGGCAAAGCAGTTGGACTTAAGTGTCCGCTCTTTCCATGTGGTTGCAGGGTCGAACCCTCTTATGGTAGAACTGTGAACCAGATGCCGTGTGAGAGAGGCTTTGTTCTTCTTGGACCTTGGTGGGGCTATGGAAACCTATGGGTGACTGATCCCTTTCAGGAACCGTCGTGGGTCTAGAGTTTCTATGGTTACGCACAGAGGAGGTAGCTATGCACAGAGGAGAGAGAGAGAGAGAGAGAATTCATAACTGCCTTGGTTACCGTTTTGGGAGAATATTTTAATATTTTAAAAGCTATTTGTTGCTCAAAACCAATTGCTAATGAGTGGAGAGGCCATCCAATCTCCTATACTAGCTTTGGAGGTGATAATTAATCGATGTAGGATAAGCTCCAATACTCTCCCGCACGTGCAGCCCCCGACTCGCATGTGGAGAGAGAACTTTGGATCTAGTACATAGGGATCACAACGAAACATGGTGCAGTTTGCATTGCGTTTCTCATTTAAAGAGTCTTGCCCAAAAGCATCCGAAAGCCCTAGCTCTAATACCAAGTCCGAAAGCCTAGCTCTAATACCAAGTTAAAGTATCCAACTCAAAACCAATTGGCAATGAGTGGAGAGATTGCCAAAGCTCATATACTAGTTTTGGAGGTGATAATTAGTCGACGTGTGACAAGCTCCAATAATATTGTTGAAGTTCGCATTGCGTGTCTCATTAATAGTGTTACTAATGTACTTTCTATTGGGGCCATTTTAGTAATTTTTCCCTTGTTATTTCAAGACATTTTCTGTCACTATCTCTGCTCAATCAAGTCAATATCTGGCGGAATAGATCTAGGGACGGGAGGTAAGTGCCTAATTTCGAAACTAGAGAACAAAAGTGTTGAAAATTTAAAATACGACTTTTCTTTTTAACTTAAGATAGAGAAATGCTAAGTGCAAAGAAAATGGGCAAAGAAAAGACCCTTAAAGTGTACATGAACGGCTCAGTTTGAGTGAATCTGAGCCGTTCATGTACACTTTAAGGGTCTTTACTTTGCCCATTTTCTTTGTTCCTAGCACAGCCCCCTAAGATAAGAGACATGATGAGTTGGCAAAGCAATTGGACTTAAGTGTCCGCTCTTTCCACGTTGCAGGGTCGAACCCTCTTATGGTAGAACTGTGAACCAGATGCCATGTGAGAGAGGCTTTGTTCTACTTGCACCTTGGTGGGGCTGTAGAAACCTATGGGTGACTGATCCCTTCCGGGAACCGTCGTGGGTCTAGAGTCCCTATGGTTATGCACAGAGGAGGTAGCTGTGCTGGTCACCCCCTCCTCCACCCCTTTTGCTTAGTCACAAAAAAAAACATGACTTTTCATTTATCTTGTCTGCTATGAAAGGAGGTGTCCATTGTGAATGGGTATCTGGTGTCCTATAAATATAGGACCACTCACAATATTATACCAAGTCTTGAATTCCTCCTATTTTTAACCCCACTTAAATATTGTTTTTTATATTTTATGGGATATCCGATAGAGACTCGGTACCCTAGTCTTCCACAATTGTGCAACGTGGGGGCACTTTGTGAGTATCATGGAGTCGTATTCAGCCGTCAGAACATGCACGGAGGACGGCAAATATCGCAGACTTTTTTTCCTAACCCTAATTTTACTACATCTTTATTGTTTTACTTCATTTTAGTGATCCATGCCAATTTCAGTTGCTTACTGTTTTGTGATTATAGTGTAAATTTTGTGATAAATCGTTGACAATCTAAAGCCATATATCTCCTATTTCCTTCGCAAGTGATGATTTGCTCTCTGTTAGGTTTGTGAACGGTGGTCATTTTTGTTGGATCATGATACTGTTGTATGTATGGTCTTGAAGTTTCCCATAAAATCTACATGCACATTGAGATCTGGGCAAGATTTTCTGATATTCATTTCACGTGATTTTGTTTTCCCTAAAGTGTATAAGTTGAGTGTGTAACATATGTTGTTTTAATCTGGGAAAACAAAAACCCCTTATGGGATTGCTTCGTTCTGTTATTTCTTATCGATATTGATTTTTGAGTTGTGGAAGTTGTTGCCTCTATAATATGTCTTTTGGGAAATAGTTAGGATTTTGATAATGGAGTAAAAACATCAGTCCCCTCTTTTTTCCTACTGAGCAGCAATTGTTGTTGGCCCCATTTGTTAGATTGGATTTTGTTCCTAACAATTACTGATTGTTATACACTTTTGCAATTTGTTATATATCTCTATTGTTCCTTGCCGGCGGCGTCTGTGGTGTAAATATCTGTTGATGGTTTAATGTGTTTTTCCAGCCAAATAAGTTTCTTCAAGTCTGCTATACTCTTCCTTTCTATGCAAACAACATGAGGCACTCCAACTCTACATAAATTCCTGTACACATTTAATCTTTAGATAGATATTTCAGGGAGAGTTATTATGCTATTCCAAATCTGGCATATAATTTTGAAGGTCCAGATATCTAGCACTTAAATGAGAGGAAGGGGCTTGATCCTTATGAAACCTCCCAATCTGTCATTGCTCATGTTACTGTAATGAGTGTAATGTGATGAGTTACACTGTAGTATTCTCATTGCTTAAATCTTATTTGCTCCTTGTCACATTCTTTTGCATAAGATCATCATTGTTACTCGTTAAACTGCTTATTTTGGAGGCTTCTCTGTTTTTCACAGGTACTGGCTTCTGGAAGAGAACTCAAACACTTACGGGGCATCAGTGGTTATTTGCTTTTAGGTAATGTTATTAATGGGGCAAATCATCTTCTTTACCTGGTAAGAGAATTTATACAGTATCAGTGTTGTATGACTAACGCTTATAAATTGTTTTGAACAGGTGCTCCAGCTAGTTCAAATAAAATGAGGTGACTTGAACGTATTTTGTCACAATGAATTACTATGCTAGATTCTGAAAATATGTGATGTATTCTTGGTTTCCAGGGGAGAGACTCTGAACAATAAATTCAGTAGGCAATTTTCTTTATTTTCTTCATTCGGAGGTATTGTTACTCTTTTTTTTTTTTTTTTTTTTACATTTATTTTCTTTGGCTATTTGTAGTCTGGAGAGATACTAAGTATGATATTCTGAACTTCTAGACTTACCTGTGGAAGAAAGGTTCCTACTTAAGAATGCTGTGGAATGTGGAAGTAAGCATGAAGAAATTAACTTGTGTTCGGCTGAAGGAGAGGTGCCTTGTTTTCTTGCTTTTGTTATTCATCCATTTTAACTAATTTGTTGTTGATTCATGTGTTATTGGAACTTTTTGTTTGGACAACCAAGGTTTGAGGAAAAATGATTCTCGGTGAATTTAGGAAGGATTAGTTATTTACATTTGCTTTGTTCTTAACTAGGTTAGAAGTTTATTGTTTTCTTCAATTATTTGTTCAACAGGAGTCTAAATTAGCAACACTGTAGCTGTTTCTAAGGTCTAAGATTGTTGTTGTTACATGATACCCAAAAAAAATCGTGGTTGGTACTGGTTTTGTGTTATCAGAGCCTTAGC
This sequence comes from Rhododendron griersonianum, assembly GCA_018127125.1. Lineage (NCBI taxonomy): Eukaryota > Viridiplantae > Streptophyta > Magnoliopsida > Ericales > Ericaceae > Rhododendron > Rhododendron griersonianum. Next base: position 21,088,808 of record CM030797.1, read on the forward strand.
AGCACTGCCATAATAATAATTTGATGCATCCAATCTACTTGAGACCATTTGGAATCTGAAAATTTTATGTAATAGTATTAGTAAATAAGGTGAATTTAATTTTAAATCTGGATTGCAAACATGTCTGTTGACTGGACATGCCTCTTGTTAGAATAGTACCTTATATTTGTCTGTAATACAACGAAATAGTATATGGAAATAAGGTCCTCTTATTAAGAAATATGATGGAATAATTCCCTTATTTTCATCTTAAATGGATATGACTATTGAGTCTATCCTTAGTAATAGACTGAATGTTCTTTTGAAATTATTGTGAACATATTATCAATACTGATACTCATGGTAATTCTGAGTTTCTGACCTATTGTTGTTATCATAGGCATCCTCATCATGATTATCATCTTCAAAGATTGTCAGTTTTGTCATTTGTGTGTGTATTTTTAAAACTATCTTCGGGGTTTGTAATGCTGTCTTATTTTCCATGAGATTATCACAGTTGCACCTAGAGCTTAAAATTCCAGATGCACGTGACACTGTTTACTGGTTACTTACTGTTAGTTACTGGTTACTAGTTTTGGAATACTGGTGCGTGCAACTTGAAGTATTCTTGTTAATTTTTCCCTATGATGGAAATGTGATTTTTTAAATTTTCAAATATTTTAAGTACTTAAAAATGATTGTTAGCTTCTTCTTTTTTTTGGTAATGGTGATAATGATGGTGTGGTTTCCATGTTTTATGTCAAGCATTTAATAGATGTTTTGGTATCATAAACTGCATCTTTTTGGCAAGTTGCATCAAGAAGAATTCCTAGAGTAGCTACTATTTTGTGCTTATTTTTTATTTGGTTATAGGGTGGGCTACTTATGTTTGTGGATGTTCTATTGCATGGTAGATGTTGATCTTATTCGTCGTTTTTCCAATTGTCATGGGGTTAATTATAAGTAAAGCTTGGACCTTAAAAGGTTATGCCACCTTTCCATCCCCACAAAATGAGTTGGAATGCAGTAGTCTCTTACAGTTAAAATGCTTGTAAGGTCTGTTGCACATACAAATTCGATACTAATTACATGCTTCAAAAAAGGAGACCTAATTGCCATTTACTTCTTCGGTGGTGTGTCTTGTGTTGGAGGGATGAGGGAAGCTTGGATACTGTCCACTGGCTATGGCTTTATGACTCTAGGTTATATAAAGTTTGTGGTGATTTTCTACTTACCAAAAAAAAAAAAAAGTTTGTGGTGATTTTCTGGGTGGCGTCGTATAGTTGCTCTCAAATGCTTGTAATTAATTGTTACTTTTTTTAGGGGTTTTGGTCCAAGTGCTCTAGGATTTTGTAGTATGTGTAATTTGTTATTGGGTGATTTGCGTAGAAAGAACTGCAAGGATCTTTTCGGGGGAGAGAACTTGCTACGTGTCTTCATTTTGGGCATCAATATCATCTCCTTTAAACGGGATTCCTTAGTTTCTGAATCGTAGAGATTTGAGAGCGATGTCTAGGTATGATTTGAGTTTCTTTCTTTTTTTTTCCCTTTCTTTTTAGCAGAATTCTTGTCCTATCAATTGTACTGGGTACTCTTTCTTTTATGGTATTCCTCTTGTTTTTTCTTGATATGTATAGTGCTTCTCTTGCATTGTTAATCTCGCCAAAAGTGTCTGTAATTACAGGGACCTCCTCTATGTTTTAGCAATTAAATTGTCCTCCCCTATCAAAGTTGTCATCACGAAAACATTAACTGGTGACACACTTATACTCATTTGCCGCTCTCTGTGCTATTCTTTCTGTTGCTGATGCGTCAAATGTCTGATGCAAATAGAACGAGTGTAGGGCAAGATGGAGTGATGGACACAATTAAGTGGAAAGCTCTTAAAGAAAATGTTTTGGACGCTTAAATCAGGAAGTAGGACAAGAACATAACTGAAACATTTGCTTTGAGGCCTCTGTTACAATATGAGATCTTGTAAAATACCTAGTTTTGGAGCTAATAATGGAATTGTCTAGATCTGGAAGTAGGAAGAAAACAAATGCCTTTAATAACCTCTTCATGCATGTAGTAGCAACGGAGTGACCAGTAGTGTTGCGATGATGAATCCTTAGGCCTCTCCAAATCTTCCAAGTGCAGCTAGTTTGGACCTCTTAGCTGACTGCAGTTTTCTACTTATGGTGAATCCTTAGACCTCAACAAATCTTCAAAGTGCAGCTGGTTTGAACGTCTTAGCTGACAGCAGTTTTCTACTTAAATGTTTTTTCCTCTTTCAAAAGTTCATTTTCTCTGCATAACTGCCTCTTTTCATCCAGAGTCAAGAGGCTTCATCGAGAAACCTACTCAGAACTTGCACATAAACCCTACAAAAGTTGGTAAAAGGGTCAAAATTGCGATATATGCTTATTTCTTTAATACTCATTTTGGTTACTGTAGTCTTTATATTTCCAAATGTTAATATTACTTGTGTTTCTTATCCTTGAGTTGATCAATATATTGTTTTAAATTTTTATATGAGTTTATAATAAAAACCTATCACATATAATTTTATATTCTATGTGTTCCCAAAGTCCAGTCTCCTAATTTTTGAAAGAAAATGATGTGTCCATGCTTCTTGGTCAGAAAGACATGAAAAGTACATGCATCTTTGACGCTATGTGAACCTTATCACTTCCCATATCAAAAGTGCATGGCTTGTTCACACATCTGGTTGGTTGTTAAAGCCTCCGCCTGTCCTTACATTGTTTTGTTACACTTTCAAACCTCCTCTCTATTAAGTACTTTGGCACAAAGGGAAAACAAGTTATTTGACCTGACTTAAGGGGGGAATAATCGAGTTAAGAGAGAGAGAGACTTGCAAGGTTGTCAAGAGAGATGAGAGACGAAAGAGAGGTTATCGTCCGTGTGTTTCTAGTGTCGATTGGTGGGGGAAAAAGAAAATATAGTTCTAATTGCAATTCTAACCCATATATTTTAAGTAATAACATATTTACCCTCGCGCGTATCCAAAACGTATATGCGCGTATCCAACACGTAGCCGCGCGTATCCAAAACATATCGGGATACCAAAAAATAATTCTAAAAGCAGGATACTTTAAAAAAACGTATCGGATACGTATCCGGAGAGTATCCGAGAGTGTCGGTATCCGATACGGAGGCCAAAATAGCGTATCTGTGCTTCATAGGACTGGTAGGAGAACAAATCGTAACACCGCGGAAGGAAGATAGAAGGAGAAAAGTGGTAGCCCTTGTCATTTTATAATTCGAGATAGATATGGACCATATGGTGGCTTAATATGAAGCATGTACATGATTACTGGTACTTCCACACAGGTGCTGATGATATGTCTGGGATATGTTCATAAAAGGAACTATTCTTATAATTTGGAGTAGTGCATTGTGTGTGACAACTAGAAAACCAAATGCAAAAACTAGTTAAATGGCTTCGTTCATTGAGGATTCAACCTTCAAGCCAGATTTAAATGCTGAACGTAATGTACAAATTAGAGTTTTATGTCACTGGTTGAATAAGAATTCCCTTGAATGTTTGATATAATTGCTATGCAGTGCGTGCCTCATTTGTTTTTTTGGATTAGAATAGAAAGGAATGTTAAGGATCTTTTTCGATCTTGGAAGGGGGCTAGAGCAGGGTGGGGAAGGAAATATGATTTATATTTGGTTTCTGTGTGTTAGTGTGGAGCATCTTGGGAAGTGGGAAGAGCCTTTTTTGAATATTCCACTCTGTATAGTTCTTAAGCAGTCTCGATCCATCCTTGAACCAATTCTCGGACTTTGTACTAAATTTTGACTAAAGCTTCTATGCATAGAAGTTTCTCATTTACTTTGTATAGGAGTGGCACCCCCTTGGTGCCTTTATTTTTATTTGTAGGGCTAAATCAACTTTACCTCATGTGTGTGGTATACCTGGTGTGCGGAGTATCCCCCAACATGTAAATATAAGCACATACTTTCACCGTAATTTTCTGACTGAAATGCACTATTAACAGAAAATGTTGATGGACTTAGATGTCCTCATTTTTCTTCATCTCATCTGAACGAACGTATACTTTGGGGGGTGATCCACCGTCGGGTAATCGGTTAGATCCGTCTTCCTTCCCTCGCCTGGCTAACCTGAAACACTTGACAGAGAGTCAGAACCACTCTGGCGCTCTTCGCTGGAAGGCTCTCCGATGCCTTTGTTAGTATAGAAAATACGGAAGTATATGCTCTATTCAGTGGAAAAATACAGCGTACCTCTCTAGGGTTTATCCCTTGGGTATTTATAGACTTCGCGAATCTTGCTCCCCTTTGACAATCTGATACTTCGTCTTGACTGGCCCCAACTGCTGGCCCACCGTGCCAGCTGGCTTCGTGGGCTCCGGATCTCACATGTTTAAACTGACCCGGAGGCCGTTGGATTCGGGCCACGGTTTCATATTACTTCGTGGGGTCCGGGTCTCATATAATCAGACCGACCTGTTTCTATGTCGAATTCGGCTCACCACAATAGCCCATCAACTTCTCGGTCGACCCATACGGCCGCGAGGAGTTTATCTTCTATTGGACTGAATCCATCCTCTTGGACTTCGAGGTGGCGGCGGCGTGAGAACCGTTGCCAACCTCAGTAACCACCAAAGGAATCTCCATGGTCATTGTAACGCAACCGTAGATCTGAAACTTAGCTTTCAACCGGAAAACCAACGTGAATCAACAGATTGGTATAGTCCCACCGAGCATGCCAATTGTAGGGGGTGATTCACCGTCGGGTAATCGGTTAGATCCGTCTTCTATCCCTCGCCTGGCTAACCTGAAACACTTGATAGAGAGTTAGAACCGCTCTGGTGCTCTTCGCCGGAAGGCTCTCCGATGCCTTTGTTAGTATAGAGGAGGTGGGAGTATATGCTCTATTCAGTGGAAAAATACAGCGTACCTCTCTAGAGTTTATCCCTTGGGTATTTATAGACTTCGCGAATCTTGCTCCCCAAGCTTCCACGTGCTCAGACCGAGCACGTGGCCATACTTCACCACGCTGCACCACGTCACCAACCTCCGGGATCTGCGCAACCATGCCCACATGGCCAGGTGTCAGCCCTTCGTGACACCTCTAGAAGCTTCCTCCAACTGTCTCAGCTGCAACCATGGATTGGTTCATGGGTCGGAGCCCTCGGGCCAAACCGTTACCACTGAGCCCCACTGGAATACTGGATACTTCATAGACGTTGGGCCTCTCCCCACGTGCTGAACCATGGGCTTTGGCCCACCTAGCTCTCGGCCCAACCATCTGCTTGGACAATATGATACTCCGTCTTGACTGGCCCCAACCGCCGGCCCACCATGCCAGCTGGCTTCGTGGGCTCTGGATCTCACATGTTTAAACCAACCTGGAGGCCATCGGATTCGGCCCACGGTGCCATATTACTTCGTGGGCTCCGGGTCTCATATAATCAGACCGACCTGTTTCCTTGTAGGATTCGGCCCACTACATGTACATATACAAAAACAAAGGGTTTTCATTAGTGGCCAATGTAGAACAAATGAGCCGATCAACAAGTTAACATATTAGTTTATTATACAGGATGACCACAAACAGAAAAGCAGCAAACTGCCATGCTAGCCCAAAAGCAACTCTTAAAGCAAGATCTAGATGTCAATGAGAATGTGTTACGAACATGAAGCAGAGGAACTTAAATGTTTCTCTGAAACCGGTGAAGATTTGTTGTTGGTAAGATTTTTTGGCACATGCCATGGAGGTGTTTTTGGACCAAAGAAGCTGATATTTATTAGTTGAATAAGTTTTCATTATATAAAGTACAGAGAAGGTCACTGGATTCTGAGCCTGTTAATGTTGGGTTTAGTATACTGAAAACATGATATGAACCAATAAAAGAAGTGGTAAATTGAGTACATGGATATGTCTGACTTGCGCATTAAATAATTGAGTGGGGCAGTGAGGAAGTGGCCATGGCAGGAGTTGGATGTGGCATTGGGCCATGGGTGGTGGCATGGGGAAGGGGAGGGGCCGGGGGTGGAGGGAGGGGGTGGAGGTCGAGGTTGGGGAAGGAGGGAGTGGGAGAGATAAATAGTAGATAGGAAAAAGAAACAGAAAATATCTTTGGCCCTTTACTTTGAAACCTTGGGACATTTTTCGTCATATTTTTTTTGTGGAAAATTCTTTTTATCATGTTCATTTATAGACTAGGCACATGTTCAATGGTCTGTTAATTTGGATGGTATCTCAAACGGTGCCTTTTACTCCATATCCATGGGGAGTTGTGTGCTTATGTTTAAATGTCAGGGTTGTAACTTGTAAAATACACACATATATCATCACTAGGGGGTAAAGTGGATTGCCCTTATATTTCTTACCAAAAAGAAAAAGAAAAGGGTAAATAAAAATTACCACCCGAGGTTTCTAACAAATACTGATTCCCCCCACGTTCTAGAAATTACAGATTCCCCCCTATCACTGCTACCTCGGGCCCCACACATAATAGGAGCCATTCATACTGTAAACTAATAATATTTACTGGAACCATGTGAAAAATCTGCTCAATCGGATATCGGTAAGTACCCAGAACTGTTCCGAGTACAATTGTTAAGAACTTAACGATATCTGATTGAACAGTTTTTTATACGGTCCCAGTAAATATTTTTCTGAACAATATGAATGGCTCCAATTTCTAGAACGTGAGGGGGGAATCGGTATTTGTTAGAAACCTCAGGAGTGGTATTTGTAATATACCCAAAGAAAATTGACTATCTAACCTTTTTACAAGAATTTGTCTTAATCACATACTTGCATTGAAACTCATACCCGAGATCATTCCACACAGCTCATGAGAAAGTGGCCAATTTGGAAGGACAATTTAGTACCTTTTTTTTTTTTTTTTAAATCGAAATTCCATGTATCTCTAAGTACATGTTGATGTATGTTTATGCATGGATGTTGTCATTAATCTGAATTACTTAGCATTATGTTGCGTGTTGTTAAATTTGCAGCAAATTATGGCAGAAGCTAGCCAAGAGGGAAGTGCAGAAGGTTTTATCGAGTTGATAATGAATTTTACGCAAGGATTAGATGCTGGGTTGTATGGACTTGCCAGCATCTCTGTTGTCTTGAATGCTCTTGACACTGCCTCGGGAAAGCCAAGTAACTCTTAACTTATTATATTTATTGTGTTCCTGTAGGATAGAAGTGTATGACATGGTGGTTGTTTTTTTTTCTTTGAATACGTGTAGTTGTACACACTTTCTGGATTAGCTGCTCTGTACCATGTGAAATTTGTGCACATGTGCGTGCTTGTGTTTTTCTTTTCCTAGTTGATTATGTGACATTTTCTCTTTCATGTTACGTGGTTATTAACCCTTCCTTTAAAACCCATTTACTACATGCAATGTTGTTTTTTGTGTTTGTGTTTGTTTTTTTTTTATCGGCAACAAATTTATTGAAGAAACTTGACAAAGGGTACATCAAGTAGGGGAGAGGGGAGGGGAAATAGACCAAGGGTTGATTGAAAAAAACAAAACAAAAACACCTAATGGGCCAAGCCCAAACACCACAGGGCCGAACCAAAGGACCAAGCCCAAAAAAATACCCTAAAAATCACATTCCTTCTCAGCACCCCGAAGCCACCACAGCACCTAGCCACCACCACACCCCGCCATTTTCGACCACCACCAGCCACCAAAACAACCAAACGCCATTAAGCCCAGAGACCAGAGACCGGCTGCGTGACAGCCGGTGGTGATTCAAGTAACTAGGGGAAGAAAATATAAACGGAATGGCAACAAAGAGAGGGGCAATAGGAGAACTGATCAGGAAACCCTTAAAACGCCACCACCACCGCCACAAACCTCCACTGCCACCACCACCAAAACTCTCCAGATGCCATTGTTAGAAATCATTATTGGTCTGATCTTGTCTCAAGTCCAACTGAAGCAGCACTGATATATATTTTTTTTTTTGTATAAATGCTATTTGCATTAAATTATCTTGTAACAGCTTTTCATTGTCGTTGTGACCTGTTACTTTATTTGCATTTTATTGAGAATTTTGAGTAGAGGACCTTTTATAGGTCATTCTTGTTCTTGTTTCTTTCCTTCTGTTTAGGCCTTTCATGGGGATGTTAATTGTGTATAGGCTTCTTTTTGGGTGGTTTGGTGAGCCAAAGTGGTGGTTATGCTTTGTACATGGGTTGCATTTCCTTCGTTGATGCTCATTTTTAGTAAACTTATCAATGAAGAAGAAAAATCAATGGCTTCCATCCGCTCTATAGCTCTTGTTCCAACCCTACCAAATTTGGGGATATGAACTTGTATACAAGCCTCTTTGCAAATCTGTAGCCGTCTAGGTCTTTCAATTGTGCCAAACACTTCTTCACAAAGATTTTGCCAATTGGCCTATTTTATTAGAACTCTTTCTTTCTCCCTTATATAAGTGATTGATATTGCTCTGAACCTTTCGACGGTATCGGATTCATTATCACTTATATTCAATTTCCTGTCATCGTTTGTTCATAGAACGTAGTCAAGCAAGGTGCTGATTTTACTCAGGTTAACAATTCATCTTTACTCGTAGGATTTTAGCCTGTCATCTAACAAGAAACTCAGTGGTAGAGGGATCAAAACATGCCGATTTGTTGGAATCCTTGGAACCCAAGATTCAGAGCTTCAAGACCTTAACTCCGTTCGTACAGATGTTATTTGTGTTTTTTACAAACAAAATATAAAAGAGCTCTAGAGCACCCAAGGTACGTTTGTATATTTAGGTCATTACACATGCACCAAAACTTTGTGTGAACCTACTGCAAACTATTGCACTTAAACCGTCCAAAAGGAAGGATGGTTCTTTAACTCCCATGAATAGGTTGTAAGTTGAGCTTAGAGTCCTACTAATTTTGGAGATGAGCTTGGAGTCCGACTTGTGGGGAATGGCATTTGTCGGACCGCTTTTCCACCATCTCTCCTAAAACCAATTGGTGGTAGGAAGGGTTTCAATTAAGTCTTTTATGGCATTCGACATCGTACCCGCAAGTCTGTTTTTAGAGCGGTCGCAGGGAGTGACATTGTGTAACCAAATCCATGGGGGCACTCCGGGCCCAACAGCATTTAGTAATTCTGAATTTGATGTCCATGGACTAAGATTATGGTCAATGGGCATAGTACATGTCATCTTATTGGGCATCTGTGTTTGCTTTTATGGTTGGCTTTAGGTGGGTTTCAGGAGTCAAATGGGGCATGGGGAGTTTGTTGATCTGAGATTCACAATGATAAAATGGGGCACAGGGGTAAGACGATCCATTTGTTTGAAGGAATTGTAGCGGTTCTGCGTGATGTTGGAAGAAAGCCAAAAAGCCTTAGTGTAACTTTTAGTTGTACGAAGCAGGGGCAGGGGCACATAGAAAATCCTAAGTTTGAAAATGCTGGGAGGAGCGTTTAAGAGTATTTTGTAAAATATAAATACTATTTTATATAGTTAAATGCAAAAAAAAAAAAAAAAGCTGGCAAAACATGAACATTGTAGATTCTCATAAAATGATATGGAGTAACAATTTAGGACGTACCACATATTACATAGTAATGACACTAACAAAGATTTAAATATCTAGCAAAAAGCAGAAAACCATGCTTTCAATCCTAACAAGGAAGACAAAACATACTTATAAAAAAAAAAACAAGGAAGATAAAAACTTACGATAAACAATAAAAAGGGAATGATGTCAACAAAATAGAGAACACTTTCTATAAAAAAAAATTTAATCTCTGTATGTAGATATGATTTTGATTGTTTTTTGGGCATTAGTTCCCGTCTCTATTATGAACGCATTCCCATCTAGATGGGAAGGCGTTCCCATTGCACTCCTGTCTCTGAAATGCGGAAATGCATCTCTCGAGGAGGAGCGTGACCAGTTTGGGAGTTTCCTGCAACTAAGGTATATTACTTAGTTATGGAAAAATACTTGGAAAACCTCTGCTGCATTGACTTGTACCAAACACCTAGCACATAAGTGGAGCATAGACGCACCACGGATACCTCTCTCTCTTCAGTGACATATTGCCAAGTTTGTACACCTTACCTATAAGCTTAACCAAACCAGGGGCCCTTTTTTTTGTGGCAATTTTTGGGGGCTCGAGACACCAGCCTGCCCTCAGGGCGGGCCTGAGTACTGAAGCCATCTGCTTTTGGTTTGTTGCCCTTCTTCATAGATATTATTATATTTTCTTGACTGTGAGTGTAACTGTCATGAGAATTTTTGTTTCCATGCATAGTAGGTCTCAGCTGTGGTGAATATACTTGGATATACTAATGTGTTTTCCTCTACGATTACTGTCTTTTGGCTTATTTGTGGAGGTCGAGGACATAAAGCGCTTATATTTGCATCAATTGTCATGTCCAGATCCAGCAGCAGAATGTATTGCTTTATGTTAGTGTTGTTATGTCTAGACTGTTGTTCCCCAAATCTTCTTTCAGATGTTGCAATTTCTGTGTACCACACAGACTCCTTGTGGTACCACTAATTGATTTCGTAGAACATTAGTTCTGTCCGTGATTTATTGTGCATTGTTCTACACTACTTTCGTACTTACCTCGTGGTGGACTTGCGTTATGCTGCAGGGAATTGGAGAGATTACTTTGAATTTTTGTTGGATTCATGCGACTCTGTTGAAAAGGTCATTGCTGATGGGCTTACATTTGGTAAACTTGCATTTTTGGCTTACTGCAATGGAACTAAAGTTGAAGTTTTTAGAGGAAATCAATGCACTATTGATGATTTTCGTGAACATGTATTCAAATGTGCTACTTTGAGGGACATTTATATGGTCTCGCTCTTTGATAGAGCCCATTTCAAGCAGGTATGCTTCATTAATTTGTGAAAGATTATGTTTCGTTTTTTAATGATTTCTCATAGAAATGTACTTACCCAAATTCCAACTCACGGTTAAGGAATCTGTTAACTTAGTTTTCTGTAAGTTTCCTTATGATTAACAACAATGCTCAATGGACAAATGTTGAAACGTTTTGCGGGCCACAAATTTACCCCATACTGCTACTGCTATTTTGGATACAATGAGGTCCAGGGTTTCCTTCCAAAAAAAAAAAAAGGTCCAGAGTTTAAGGCTACACTTCAGCTGGTCTCCCAATTTTCATCAGGAGGTTCGAAACTGAGTGCATCTAACAGCTCTACTGATATAAAAGTATGGTCATTTTGTTTACATAAGCACTATCATTAGCAGTGATTTGAAAGATTATAAATGTTCATTTCTCTTTTCTTTTCTTTTTTTGTTATTCAATACCGATGCTCTGGACTATAAATGGAGGGAGCATGGTAATGAGCACATAAATTGATTTGGGTCTCTAGGCCTGCCCTCTCTGATGCCTTTTAGCTTTGATTTTTGGGCATGGTTTTGCAACAAAACGTCCCTTAGCTCCTCGGTTCTCGGTGGTTTAGGGGGCCACTGTTTCAGTGGTATTCTGATTCAATCAAAATATCAATGGGAATCAAAGATTCAAAGAAAGTAAGCAAAATCCCATTCAAGGGGATAAACCCCAAAGGGTAGAGAGAGAAACTATGTCTCAATCAATATATTCAATATTCTTAATAATCAAAAGCTACCAAATGAAAGAACAACACACCTATTTTTAGACTCAATACCCTAACAACACTAAGGACACAAAAAGACACAAACGACCCTAAATCTTACTGCATCATACACCCCCTCTAAAGAAAACAACTTGTCCTCGAGTTGGACACAAGACACAAGACAACTAATGAAGAAAACATAGAACTATAGAACTACTTATTATGCAGCTCCGAAGTAGGCATATGGCTGCATTTCCTTGATTCACGTCACCCTCATGCAATAACCCCTCTTCAATATGAGCTTCCATTTGTGTACATCCACCACATCCATGCTTTTGTGCAATGAAATCACTAATTGACCATGCCTCCTGTGAATCAAGTTATCTTCGCACACTCCCAAGTCGTGCCATGAACTATCCACCTTAGGATGTTGAAAACCTTTCACACTATGCTCTAACCTAGCTTGATTGAAGACCATTCCCAGAGGATCTTCAAGGTGTTCCAAACAGTCTCTACCCTCTTTTGGCAACTTTGAAGCTTGTTCGGGCTCCACCACGACACAAACTTGAACATCTTGTAATATAGACAATCCGAGAGGCAAGTTTTGAGAGCAATCATCGAGTCTCGGCTCTACCAAGTCCTCTAAAACCGGCAAGATATCAAAACCAATATCATTAATCCTTGGTAACACACACAATGCAACATCAACTCCATTCCATTCTTGTACTTGTTGGCTATCTTCCCAATGCAATAAGCAAGGCTCATTGCTCACAAGAATAAGCATTTCTTGTTCTTCATTATTGCCACCAATGTGCTCAAGCCCTTCATTACCCAACTTTTCTTCAAACTTGTCCCATATTGGAACATCTTCAAAATCACTATAAGTCTCAAAGACGGAATCATTCTCCAAATCTTCATGTGAGAGCTCATCAAAGATAGGAACATCATCATCGTCATCACTGTCCTCCTTTGAAAACTCATCAAACTCGGGAATGCTTTCCAAAACACCTCCAAAATCTTCCTTTGGAGACTCATTAAAGATGGGTAAATCTTCACTCTCATCTTCAATCTCAAACACACAATCATCTTCAAGAACACCCTCAAGTTCTTCACTTGGAAGTTCATCAAAGATTGGAACATTAGTATACCAATAATCATCATCACAACTTGGTTCTTTCACCTCGTTGACAAAGAGAGAATTAAGGACATGATCACTAGCCTTTTCACCAACTTCCAACTCAAGAGATGATCCCCCAAGCTTGAAGCATTCGAATATTCCACAAGGTGACGAACTTCTAGCCTCCAAGGTGCTGATTAAAGGTTGATTTTCAGTTGGGACAGCCCCTAAGGACTTACTCTTACCAAAACTAGTCAAGGAATCAGGATGTTGATTGAAATGTAAGAATTCATCCTTGAGCTTCTTCTTCATCTTACCCCATTCCCTAATCTTTTCTTTGCCTCTCCTTTGTCAACTAACTTTAAGTTATGTCCACCAATCTGAAGCTCTCCCCTTAAGGCAAGTAGATGCGAACTTCACCTTCTTTTCTTCGGTAGCAAAACAATATTTGAACACTTTCAATAATGTTCAACCAACCAACGAACTCTAGTGGGCTTCCACAAAACTTGGGAAGTTCATTATCAACATTGTTCATGATGTGTATTCAAATCCAACCAAATTTGCTCTACGCCAATGCGGAGCACCATAACGAATTTCCAATGCAATGGAATCCTTCCTTTCAGTCGGACGTTGTAAACGCCGCACCTTGTCATACAAGGTAGCAACTTGTTCACTCAACTCTTTAAACTCATTCCTCTCGCAATTTGAATTTCCATAAGTATCAGTTTTATCAGCAAACTTTCCTATAACATCTCTACCTCTACCTCTACCTCTTCTTTCTCTATCTCTTTGAGCCATTCCAATACCACAATCAACTCCAAACAAGCAAATCAATCCCAAATATTGAAAACCCAGTCAACTTAGTGATTTTAGACCCAAGCTCAGCCAACTAGGTACGAAAACTCAGCAAACCCAATCAAAATTGATCAAACCCAGTTAACTCAATACCAAACAGCCTCAACTCACAAGTAAACAACAGAAATTTGATAGTAATCGTAGCAAATCGCAACAAATGAGACTAACCCAGCTAGAATCAAACCTAAAAATGGAGATTTGAGTGCCAAAAGAGCAGTTCTGAAGCCCGTACCTCTAATTCGAGTACAATCGAAGGTTGTACGAGTCCAATCGAGGTTGTACGAGCCTCAATCTGCCTGATTTGAACAGGTTTCTCCCTTTTCGGAGCTCGGATAAGGCTGGGTCAAGCTCGAAAAGCTAAACCAAGCATGGATTTGTGGGTTTCGAGGTTGCTTGGGCTAAATGAGTTCGATGCGAGTTGTTCGAGCTTGGAAAACCACGGAATTGACACTGTAGCAAGGCTTGAAATCACTGTAGCAGTGCTCGAAATGCTCCGAAATGGGTTTTGATGTCTGAAAAACAACAGGTATCAGCTTCGAAATTGTCGATTCGTGAGTTTTGAGGGTTGAAATTGAGGTTTAAAGGCATGGGTTGAGCAGATCTGTAGGAGACGAGTGGATTGGGGCTCCGGCAAGATTTTCTGGCACTACTAACTTAGGTTTCCGGCGATATTTTCCGGCGAGATGAACGTTGGGGATCGAGCCTAAAAACTCTGATACCAAATGATGCAATCAAAATATCAAAGGGAATCAAAGATTCAAAGAAAGAGAGCAAAATTCCATTCAAGGGGAGAAACCCTAAAGGGTAGAGAGAAACTGTGTCTCAATCCATATATTCAATATTCTTAATAATCAAAAGCTACCAAATGAAAGAACAATACACCTATTTATAGACTCAATACCCTAACAACACTAAGGACGCAAAAAAACACAAACGATCCTAAATCTTACTGCATCATATTCTGATAGCGGCCACTTTGTGCATATATTGCCAAAAGGTTAGGTGTGTCTCCAATCATCCCTCGCCCATACCCCCAATTAGGCCTGTCAATGGATCGGATCCGAATCCGAAAAATCCGATCCGAATCCGATAACGTCGATCTGATAATCCGAATCCGATAACCGGATTCAGATCGGATCGGATCGGATTAAATCTGTTATCAATCCGAACTTTATTTTTTTTTAACTTTTTATAAATTTTATAAATTTTTTTTAAAAGAACAGAAAATTTTTTATTTTGAAAAAAAAATGTTTAAGAAGTTGTATTTTTATTTTTATTTTTTTTTTGGAAAATAATTTTTTTTTGAAAAAAATTTGTATTTTAAAAAAAAAAAAAAAAATTTTTGCTAAAATTTTTGAAGTAAAAAAGTTTTCGGATCGGATCCAAGTCTTATCAGATCCGGATCGGATCCGGTCCGTTGACAGGCCTACCCCCAATGATTGGGGACTTGATGGGTTCTGTTATTGTTGTATTGTTGCTGTTGTTATTAATACATTGTAAGTTACGTTTTTGCATTTAAATCTTCTTTTGATGAGTGAGAATGTTGTTAATATGTGTGTTGATTTATATATTGCAATGACATTTTTTTATTTTTTATTTGATCGACTATTGTTATGGCAGAATCGTGGCAGTCATATTACTCCAATTGGTGCATATCATGTTGGACGAGATTTGGTCCTCCTTATGGATGTTTCTCGCTTCGGGTATCGTTCTTTCTGGATTCCACTTACACTTCTTTGGGAAGCCATGACTTCAAGTGACAAAGCAACTGGAAATAGCACGGGGTATGAAATGATGTTGTTCACGAACAAGTTACTATTAAATATTATGACCAATGTATCGTATATCTTTTGTATTTGATAGAGAAAACTGAAATAATAGTTATAGGGTGTTTTTATGTAGCAATTAGCTTTGGGGTTGATTCTTCTACTTCACAATCTCATCTTCCTCCTCTTCAATGGAATTGGGAAATGTCCATGGTTCCTCGTACTTGTGGAAACAATGGATGTGTGGTAAGACTAGATGAGACATGATTGGAAATGAAATGGTTCGTGAGATGGTAGGTGTAGCACCCATAGATGAGAAGTTGAGAGAAAATAGGCTAAGGTGGTTTGAGCATGTCTATCGTAGACTTGGAGATGGAGTAGTTAAGAGAGCGGATAGGATAGTTTTGGGTATCACCGCTACGGGAGGGGAAGACCTAAATTGACATTAGATGTTGTGCACAAAGATATGAGTCTAATGGGTTTGAGTGAACCAGTGGCCCTTGACAGAGCTCAATGAAGAAAAAGAATTCAGGTTGCCGACCTCAATTGATCGGGACATAAGGATCGGTTTGGTTTGGTTTGGTTTATTCCTGATTCTTAAACCTGTATTGTATATGTATAGATGAAGTTCACTTGTTTTTTCCACTTCATTAGCTTGCAAGCTTGTTGTCTTTGTACGGGAAATTATTTAGTAGTGTTTCTGATTCAGAAAGCCTATGAAGTATGCAGATTAAATGAAATTCACATGTTTCTCCAACTTTAATAGCTTGCCGTAGTGCATTACTTTATATGGAATCAATTCCCTTGATGTTTTCTTCAATTATAGTTGTTTGTGTTTCTGTTTTTTTCAGGTTTATGGTTCTGTCAAGGCTTCCTCATGATCCTTGTGTGTGGTATACGCTGGTATGACGCGTATAATTACATGAACTTCAATATTTATTTCCATTTTTGAATTGATGAGAGTCAGGATTTTGTTTCCAATTGCTAGGGAGTGACTTAGAATCATGTTTCATATTGTGGATCCATTTTTGGCGTTTAGTCTATATGATGCTGTTATTAGGATTAACGAAAATCCCGATCCCAGTGGTTCATTGATTAACCATCCTTTTCCAGAGTACTGGAAATGCATCACATAAACACCTGGGTAGAATGCTATGCCCTTTCTGACAATCGGGCTGGCTTGTGTTACATCTTGATGATCCAATGTTTACTAGGTTCTAGATATAACAAAGGTTGAAACTTCTTTTCATCTATGTAGCACGGATACGGATACGGACACGGACACGGCAAGAGCTTTTTCACTAGAGGGATTTACACACTCAACTCACAGTGCTTTATAAAACCCTCACCAATCCGAGCTTTACAGAGCTTTCACACACACACACAGAAGCTCACACTTTTCTGATGCTTTACCCTGAAACAAGAGGCTCCTTATATAGCCTCACAAAAGCCAGACAAAATTCATTTCGGTAGCTGCAGAATGGGAGCCACAACTGCCCCATCAGTCAACAGTTGGGATGAGGCAGTATTGGCGGGTTGTGTTTCTTTAAACCCACAGCCAACCCACGTTACACAGAAACTGTTAAGTTCGTCAAATTTAATGGTGGTTTCAAACAAGCTGGTTGAACAGGTTAGCGGGTTGAACCAAACTTGTGACAAGAAGACTACTACACAGATAATGGATAGATGTTGATGGATAAATGGACACAAATGCCAACCAGAACAGTTCTATTGATGAGAGGTGAGAGCACTCCTCTTGCCATGGGACCATCAATCCTGGATGAATGAGATGGGCATACGTAGGCAGCTTTTGGCTGTCCCTTCTTATGTACTCAACCTATCAACAGTTCCAAATATCTGGTAAGGAACTGGTTGTGAGACCAATTTTTTTGGAGCAAGTAATGAATGAAAAAGGAAGAAACTAATTTAGAGGGGTATTACCCCAGGCTATGGATTGTGAGACCCATTGCATGGGATACTGATAACAAACAAGACAATGTGATCTGACTTTCATCACCAAAAGAACTTCATATGTCCAATGACTTCAATTCAATTGCACGATATGTAAGCACACAGTTTTGGGTGTATACACTTTGTGAGGGAAGGAGGATTAAGCTGGGTTTATTTCTTCGGAAATAATCAGGTGTGGAAACAATCAGGGTAGACATAGGACTTAGGCGTGTTGGGTTGGGTTGGGTTGGGTTGGGTTGGGTAGAAGGCGCGTTAAAAAATGGAGGACCTCTATTTGTCCTACCCATTTGAAAAATGCTTAAACCAAGCCAACCTACATTCATATAGGCTGGTTAGTTTACCCATACGGGTTGGGTTGGGGTGAGTTGGCGGGTTTGTTGCACACCCCTATTTAATGAATAACAAGTTTTTTTGGTGGCTGCGTTTGTGCTTGATGCTCTTCCTGCTGTATAGCATGCAGGATCCGGGGACGCTACTAAGTGTCCCTTGCCAAGCACACTGCCAAGCGGCAAATGGCACCGTTTGATCATGCAAAAAGGATGTTGGGACTGCTGCTGTGTGTTAGTTTTATTGCTTGTTTGGTTTGCCTGAACACATTATACTTATTTTTTATATCTATGGGGCTCATTACGGGTCCCACAAATATGATTCAAACCGCGACTTATTCTTAAAATAATTTTTTATGGGTTCTTGAAAAAAATTAACTTAATCCAATATTAGTTAGGGGCCTTAGGGCTGTTTCAGAATTCATAGGGAGTTTCAGAATTCGTAGGGCTCCATATGAAAGCCCTAGAGCCAAAAACTAATTATGGCCTTTTAGAATAATATGATCAGAAAAATAAGATCTTCGCACCGGTTCAAACGAATTAAAAATTGGAACACTAAATTTTTTCACCATATTTTTTAATATATAACAGTCAAAAATTGGAGCACTAAATTAAAATTTTTCACCATATTTTTTAGACTGTTATATATTAAAAAATATGGTGAACGAATTTAGTACTCCAATTTTCAATTCGTTTGAACCGGTGCGAAGATCTTATTTTTCTGATCACATTATTCTAAAAGGTTATAATTAATTTTTTACTCTAAGGCTTTCATAGGGCGCTCTACGAATTCTGAAACTCTTTATGAATTCTAAAACAACCCTTACAGATATCGGATTGAGCTATTTTTTCAGGAACCCATAGGAAATATTTTAAGAATAACTTGTGGTTTGAATCATTTTTTAGAATTTGTAATGGGGCCCACACAAAAAATCACACTTGTTATGGAATGCCAACCAAATAAACAAGGAATTAAAACCAACACAGCAGCCCTTTTTTTGGTCCAAAAACGGTTCTATTTTTCCCACTCAAAACGACATAGTTTTGCATAGTATTGATGGGGCCCTTTTTTTGGTCAACGGCGTCGTTTTGAGGTGCTAGGCAAGGTGTGCATGGTAGTGTCCCCGGATCCATGCATGAATACAAACAGTAGAAGTTGAGTTTCTCTACTTTTCTATTCAGTTATTTTTTCAATGTTTTTGACAAGTGGTTTCTCAAAAATCTCAATACGAAAAGTACTGTGTTGCTGCAGGATTATGTTTAGAAAAGTTTATAAGCAGAATACTGCACAGAAAAGAGGAAGGCTGGGATCTTTCTGTTACTTCATTTTTTTTCCTCAACCTCAGTTTAATCCAGAGCATTATCAAGTCATTCCTTCAATTTTTTATGTACGAAATTTAGTTTCTATCCTATGATCCCAGTGCTCTTATCGTGCTAGAAAGTTAACCAAAGAAAGGGCATCTGGAACACATATGTATATATGCATATTGTATACCGTAGTTTACCCTGATAAAATGTTGAAGGGAAAAAGTTGTGTTTAATTGACGTTTTTTATTTCCGCTTAGTATTGTTCTGATAGTGGTAGCTTAGCTTCTGATATTTGCATTAATTTCAAGGCTTTGTGACTTAACTTGGACTGGACTTGTGGAGTATGTGCAGAGCTGTCGGGATGGGAGTTGGATGAGGACTGCAAATCATCTTTTGCAAATACCTCTTCTATTAAAGTCAGAAGATGTAAAAGACGTCGATATAATTCTTTCTGTTCTACTTGGATCAGAGTCTACAGATTTCAGGGAGTTTATTAAGCATGTTGCTGAAGTCCATGGACAGGAGGATGGGTATCTGGAGTCAAGGAAAAGGCTTGCTATCCAGGTGTTATATAGCTTCTGCAACATATGCTTCCTGTTCCTCACATTTTGAAATTGAAACATCTTTCGCTCCTTCCCATTTCTCCCCAACCCTCTCCCATTTTACGTGCACGATATCTTATGTATAAATTCATGTCTTGGGGTTTCAGGATCAGTTATTAAGGCAATTGCATGAGACTCAATTGTATAACCGCATCGGCAGATGGTTGGATTACATGAATTCTGATGCTGGGATTGCCAGAAGTTATAGCAAGAACCATGCTTTGCCTGAGATTGAAGCAAATATGGCTCCACATGTGGCCATGCATTCAACAATGAAGACTGGTTCTTCTAGTCGATTACTCTCTACAGCTTCAGCAAATTGTTCAAAAGCCAATTTAGCTGGCACTGACGCTTTAACGATGCTGTTGTTTGCGCTGCCTTCTCATATGTGGTCTGGAATTCGGGAACCAAAGCTATCAGCAGAGTTTAACAGCCTTGTATCAATTGATAACTTTCCTCAGATCCTGAAGAATGAGGTAACATTTCTCCCTTCTGTTGTTTTTATGATATTCTTCTTTTCTTGTTCTTTATTCTCTCACCTGTGTTTACTGGTTCTTAGCTGTTGTCATGTTTATGCTAGAATAACTAGGAATCTCCGACATTGTAGAATTGCTTGAATCTCCAAATATTCGTGTCTTGTATTTCCAAAGAACATCATCAATCTGCTCCTTTAACCTTCTTGATTCTGGTGTTTCTTGTTCTCTACTTTGATGGTCGATATTTTGAGTGTTAAATTACTTCATATATGTCCGTTTTCATTTATTTATTCGAATATATTAAGCTTAACTGATTGTCTAGCCCTTGACCAAGCAGAATGGAGAAAAATGATTCATGTAGCTCAGCCCCAATTAATTGGGACATAAGGCTTGGTTTGGTTCGCTTTGGTTTGATTTGGTTTGTGACGTGGGTCTATTTTTATAGCAAAATCTGCTTCATTTTGAGCTTGAGGAGAGACTACATTAGAAAAAAGTGGCAAAGGAAGAAGAAGTGCATCTTTTGCTGATAACTTTGTAGTAGTAGTAAATGTTTTTGTGATAGGATATATTTCTATGTACGTATATGCATGTTGTGACAGTCTGGATCTAAATTCTTGTTTGGTTCAGTAAAAGTCTTCATTGTGGGAGAGTTTTAATCTCTCATCAGTTTCCTAGTAGGTGGATTAGTTGAGCTCCCTATTTTTAATAATCTTCTTATTACTATCCCTGCGCTTCTTGGACCTTGTATTGATACTGATTGAAGCTTGCACGCATATTTGCCTCTTAGTGATGCACTGATGCTTATTTAGGTAAATCAATGTACGGCTATCATGGGCTAGTTTATGAATATATCTATTTATTTCATTTAAGTAAACTACATAAACACTCCCCCTTCTAGTTTTTTTTGAAATGACCATAACTCCCCTCGAGATAAAGGTTGACATAATTATCTACTCGGTTCATTTTAACTTCTTTAACCTTGGATCAAAATCGGGTATTTCAGAATTCAGCACCTAAGTCAATTTTGCTGTGATATGTAAAAGTTCCCTTGTGATCTACTCTCTTTATAAGTTCACTATATAAGGGTACTTCTATCTGCAAAACATATTCGAAGGTATTATTGACATTGCACATACAAGTTTTCTGA
Source organism: Rhododendron griersonianum (assembly GCA_018127125.1). Classification (NCBI taxonomy): domain Eukaryota; kingdom Viridiplantae; phylum Streptophyta; class Magnoliopsida; order Ericales; family Ericaceae; genus Rhododendron; species Rhododendron griersonianum. The sequence continues at coordinate 21,109,937 of CM030797.1, forward strand.
TATCATCATCTTCCCCATTGATTGGGCGACCACGGTGTCCACGAGTTCTTGAAATAAGAATGCGATGAAGCTAACACTTAGACCCACCTACACCCATACCGGAGTCGATGCAACATATTTCAACTTCATCCTAGTACTGGAATCTAAATTAATCAACCTTAAAAATGCTAAATGGAATGTCTGCCCGAAAATTATGTGGTTCTAAAACTTGCAAATGCTGAATAAAGTATGTCTGCCTTTTTGTATTTATCTATTTACTCTTGGATCCCAATTAATGAACTATCTTCTTCATACACATAATAAGTCAATCTTGCAAACATTACTCACTCAAAGTGTGGACCAAGGCCTTGTTGAGATGATCATGTGCTCCTAGCTACTAGTTTTGAACAATGTTTGTGTTTATTCTGTATAAAAAACATCATTGAAATGTAAAATTGGAAAATTGAACTTATAATTGGGATTTGGCATGATGTTTTGTTCCAAATGTTTCATGTTGGGAACATAGCCTGAATAAAAGGCCTTTACTGCAGCGCTGGGCCTTGAAGAATATGTCAACTTCTCTGAACTGGACTAGACCTCAGTTCATTTGATGGGGATAGGTTCGTGTTTGTTTAGGGCTTTTATTGTTGTTGGTCAATTGCCTTTTTAACTTGTTATGTTTCGGGTGGAACCATATTCAAACCGAGCATTCTCATTTGAACCTTTTTATTTTATGTAATTGTGCGACAATAGAACTTGTGTCATTATTTATTTTCATGACAATAGGAGTTTTGGTTTCCATCCTAACCCAGTGTCTTGTTGAAATATGCCCTTCTAGTTCGTAACGAAATTTTGGGTAGTTCATAGCTTGTACTCGATGAGATTTATTCTATGGTGATTGCAGCCGGTCGGTGTCTCATGATCTATAAGATGCTGATTTCGAGTTCTAATTGGTTTTCATGCCAAACACAGGTGCTGAGCATCCGTCAGCAGCTCGAGTTCCTTACAATGGATCTTGATCCAGACACATCTGATCTGAGGTCCTTGCAAAGTGAATGACCAGTTTGCTTAAGCTCTCTCAGTTGAACAGTACTATAGTTTGTCTTTCAATATAGGAACTACGATCATGTGACTAAGCTATATGTAGCAGTTTATCTATTTGTTTATTTATGCAAATGTAAGATCCTTTGTGAAACAAGGTTTGTAAAGTACTTCTATTATTGACAAGTATAACAGTTTTTTCTTTTATGGGTAACAAACAAGAACTTTACTGGTCAACAAGAAGCAGGAGGGCATTTTTGGACAAGCAGGGCCAGCAGCCCCCCTTTACTACGCCCTTTTTTTTTTTTTAACCACAGGTGCACCACTCCACTCCCTGTTTTATTTTTATTTATTTATTGATCAAAACTCCACTCCCTGTTTGTTTGCATAAGAATTGGCCTTTTTTGAATTCTGAGTTATTGACTCGCGCCAAGAAGCTTTCGCCCTCTACACTAATTACAAAAAAAAACACGTATGTGCACCATGTCAAAAACTAAGTTACATATTTTTTGTATGCGAGCACAAGTGCAAAAGCATTCTTGAATCACATCTCAAACGCTTTTGACATTGCTCCTATGACTTGAAGTGCCAAAACCCGTTCCTGACACTAACAAAACAATAAAATCATGGAATGGCAGAAAAATATTAGCCATATAACTCGGTGGGTTTTTTTTTTTTTTAACCGGCGCCATATAACTCAGTTGAACGATGGAAAAAGGATGGTATCAGTCACTACATATCAATTTGTTTGTTTGACCTTTGAGTAATTTATTGTAACTTTCAAATACATGAAGTCTAATGCACATGCATGTGAGTGCAGTGTGCCACGACTTCTACGCAAGAGCTACAAACTACCAGAATTTTGGAAAATTCAAATCTCCGAAAACATAAAGGAAGGGAACCATATAAAGACGCTATTGATACCAAACGCAGCTAAAAAAAAATAAAAAAAAGGAAGCAGAGAGACCCCAAATCACTAACCTCTCCGACCAGCACAACCGGGCATGTTTTCAGATTCCTGCGAATAGGTAGTCGTTAATTTCAAACAACAGAACGAAATTGCCAAAAAGAAAAGAGCGTATGTACTATAACCGCTAAAAAGAAGAGGCCCGTATAGGTTTAATAATCGATAACCTCCTGGCATATGGATTGAACATCCCCTTACTCCTGAATAGGGCTGCAAACGAGCCGAGCCGAGCCGAGTTTTACCGTGTTCAAGCTTGTTTATTAAGTTTTTAACGAACCCGAGCTCGAGCTCGAGCTCAGTGAAAATTTAACGAGTCGAGCTCGAGCCGAGCAGGCCTTGGCTTGACTCGAGCTCAAGCTTGTTCACGAGCCTTAACGTACCAATGAAAAATGTATATATATCCTTGCATAGGCCTAATACAACCAAAATTATTTTGATTGTGAAGGTATATATCTTTCATTTTCTTATACTCTACATGAAAATAATCTTAATTTTAGAATAATAATAACATGTAATATGTTTTTGTAAGAATTCTACATCAGGGTATTAAAATGCTAATGCTAATTGTAGTAATTAACGTAAAAAGTCTACTAACCCCGGTTCGCGAGCCAACTCGAGCCGAGCTTATCCTAGCTCGAGCTCGGCTTGTTTACAAAACGAGCTGAAAAAATCGGCTCGAGCTCGTTCATTTAACTTCCGAGCCGAGCTTGAACGAGCTATTAACGAGCCGAGCTGCGAGCCGCTCGCGAACGGCTCGGTTCGTTTGCAGCCCTACTCCTGAAGATGTGTATATGTATGCAGGTACACACCCCAAAAACTAATACTACTACTCCCTTCGTTCTTTTTTAAGTGTCCTAATTTGACTTTCACGCAGTTTTAGGAGTCAACACAATTGTACCTCCAAAATATTACTTTTCATACTTACCCTCTACGAAAATATCATCATTACACTTTTACTCATCAACTTTTTAAAAGGGAATCTACTTTTAGATGCAATATAGAAAATGTACCAATTTTTACTTACTAACTTTACAACAGGACACTTATTTAGGGACAATCTAAAATGGAATACAGAATATTTAAAAAAGGGACGGAGAGAGTATTTTTTAGGTAAAAAACTGTCTAACATCTACTTAATCCCAGCGGGAAAAGAAAAGAGAAAGAATCTACCTAGCCATAAAAATAGACGACAAACAAACAAAAAACACAAGCAAACAGATATGGACTACCAGAGAAAGAGGGTGACGAATAGAATTAAAGAGAGAAGAGAGAGAGGTACCTGTGTTAATCGTCGCCGGAGCTTTGTTTGATAAGAGGATGATTTTGGGATGGTTCTTATTCTGATCGGATTATTTTTGCATACGCATACATGAATGGGAAATTGTCACTTTGACCCTTGCACTTTGAGTATGAATCACTTACACTGTTCAACTTCAAAATTAGACATCCCAACCCCTCAACTCAAAGTAAAAAGGTGAAAATAGTTTTCCTGAGTAATAAGTTTCTTAATATATCCCTTCGACTTTCGCACGAAATACACTTTGGTCCTCATAGTCCTAATTTGAACAATTATAACCCTACACTTCATGATGTGTTGCAATGTACACCATCTGTTGCATCCCATTCAAAATTTGGACGGAAAACGCCATCCACCTGAGGGATATTTGAGGTATTTTAGGTGTATGACCTATCCCATGGTTTATGTAGTGGGCCAAATTGTACGTACGGTCCTTAAGCGCCTAATGTATCAATAACCTTAACGAGCTCATCTGTCAGGCGGGCTCATCTGTCAGGCAAGCTCATCCGTCAAGCAAGACAAAATCAACATGTCGAATGGACCACATGGCCGAACCGGTGCACATGGCCGAATCGAAGTACATGGCCGAACAGAACTGAACCAATGGGTCAAACCCATGGGCCAAACCGACCCATGTACCACACAACATCTCGGATTCAATCTCTTTGGGCTGAACAATCGCTCTATCCGCCGAACCGAATCGTCTCGGGTCGGTGCCGGCCGGTATGACTCAAAAACTTCTCATCCCATGTAATCGTTCCCGCTCAATACGCAAAAGTGTGACGTCAATCAAACGACGCGTTGTGGTTCGAGAAGCTTCTAAAAGGTTCTCTGGGCACATGCACCTAACCGACTTGTGTAGACACCCCAATTTGGGTCTCCTGTTTGATTTACTTTATTTTTTGTTCTTGTTTCCCCGATGATGAAATGGATCAAGAACAATTTTGGAAATGATTGGGAATTTGAACTTTGAGTGTTTGAAAAACCCTTAAACCTAGCCACAACCCTTAACCCTAGCCAAAACCCTACTGGGACGAGCTGGTCTAGAACCTGCACGCGTGGGTCCAATTGACAGGTGTTGGTCAATGGATTGTTGACCAGCGCGTGTGTTGGTCTGGCTCGCACGCACCTGCTTAAGACCTGTGCGCGTGGTTCAAATGGACAGGTGGTGGTCAATGGTCAAACTTTGACTGTTGACCAATGCGTGTGTTGGTTTGAGACGCTTGCATCAGTCTGAGACCTGCGCGTGCCGGTCAACCCCTTTTCCCATCACCTTTTTTCAGTCGAATTTTTGCCATCATTAGGGGTCTATTACACCTGTAGAGCCTCTGATTTCGTCTGAAAAGTGCCTCTGCAGGGGGGTGTTCCCCCTCTCTCAACCCTCCCATCACCTTTATGGGAGGGAAGACTTAAGGGGCAAGCCAACAGCCATTGCTTGGCTGGTTACACTTCCATTATCACCCCATTGCCCTAGAAATACCCTCCATTGTTAACCATGCCAAGGGTTACAAAAAAGTTATAAAAATCCTAACCCTAAGTCTCAAACTCAAGCAACTACTTTGTTCAACTCTATTATCACTCATACAATCACTAAACATCAACCTTTCAACCTCAAACATCCAAGTTCAAACCCTTTTTCAACCTCAAACAAAGGTATAACATTTACTGTTTTCTTGTTTTGATCCCTGAGGGGGGCTGGCAGGGCCAAAGCTGGTAATCTATACCTGTCCTGGCCCTAAAGCTAGCAAGGTTACAAGAACCGTGTGGTCTTCACACCTGCGCGCGTCAGTCCTTGGTACACGCGCAGCCACAAAGATCTGCGTGGGGATAGAGGTGTTGATCTTTATGCTTTTATTACCATGCACATCACTCTTGAGCATGTTAAAACCAGTTTACTTCTCTCCCTTGTTAAAATTGCTAGCTGTAGATTTCAATATTCATATCTGTTGTGCTGGAAAACCCCTGGGTTGCTTCTGAACATGTCTCAAAGCCCAGGAATGCAACACCAAGCATTGGAGGTCTAGTCAGAACAGGCGCGCGCGTGTCTATGACTAGCACGCGCAGGTCCAAGCAGACTTTCAGTAGTTGGCTTTGCATGAGCAAATTGGCCTTTTGCCACTGTTTTGTCCCCCACACTGTTTATGGGGTGTCTTTCAATTACTTTTCATTCAGACTGTAACTATTAGTTTTATTTTTATACTTAAACTGCTTGGTTTGTCCTGGGTGTGCACTGGTCCTTCTAGAGCCCAGAGGGGGGGGGGTATAACCAAAGCCTATTGGAACTAGCTAACTCACGCGCGCTAGTCTGGGTTTCGCGCGCGTAGGTCTGCTTGCATGCAGTGATGTACGTGAAACAGATCAGTGCATGCAAGCTTGCCCCTGCGTATGCCAACTTCCAGTAGTACGCTGTGTTGGCTCATTCAAGCAATATTTGGCCTTTATCTCGTTTATAGCTTATCATAACATGCCATCTATGCTATCAATCACATCCTACAAATCATGTTACAGTTTTAATCTCCTTTAAACTGTTTCCTTGCCTTAATTGGCTAAAAGTTGATTAATAAAGAAGAATCGCAATCTCAAGTAGAGACCGATCTCCGGATTGGGCGAGAAGGGTGCCTTAAAATCCTTCTCCTCTCGTAGCTTGGCTCCCAAACCCAGATATGGTTATGACGGACTGGTGCCTTCACTTTTTCAAATTAAACAATTTAGAAAGCGTTTCAAGTTCGGTTCCTTGGGTGTCGGACCTTCAAACCAAAGTGGCGACTCTAAATTGAGTGCTCGTCTACTAGCGCTCCTCGATCTGCCTTTTTAAGGGCATGTTGCCCACAGTGGCGACTCTGCTGGGGATTGAACCAATATTAGTCTATACTTAGAGCTTAATACACTTAAGAACAATCCTTTAAAAGTCTGTCAAAACGGTGAGCTTCACGCTGCCGAAGAGCGGAATGGTGATTTAACAATACCCTTGAGTCCGATGAATCCAATCTGGGACTTTTTCAATTGTTCGCTTGTGTAGTTTTCTCTAAGTATTGGTTAATAAAGTGAGCCAAATTTGAAAAGGCATTTTGCGAATTTGCGATTGTTCTTCATTAATCAAACCTTTCAACATTTCTCAATTGCATCGATGTTGGATTAGCCGCGTTAGAGTGTTTTGGCAAACCGGCACGGTTTACCGGAACCCAGGAACCTCGAATGCCCAACAACCTTCGACGATGATAAGTCATTCTATCGTTTGACTATTGCTCTGCGGTTATGTGGGCAGCGGGAGGTATATCTTGGCTTTGGTCCGAGGAACCTCTTACAAACTAAAATCGGCTTTTGCATATATAAAGCACTAGAACTCTCCAAACTAAGAAAGGTATCCGCATGGTAAGATTATTTGCATCTAACCCCCATATACTGTCTACGTGTTACTGCTTTCCCTATCGCATGTACTGTACATACATATCGTTTTGCGTAGGAGCATGTTTAGGGCAGCTTCTAGGTTGTCTCTCTTTCGAGTCTATCTTATGCTTATTAGGACGTTGCTATGACTCGATGAAGAGTCGTGCATCTCGATGGTGCACGTTGTTAATTTTCAAAATCTAGTATCCGTCCCTTCATCTCCGGCTCGATGTGCACCACCATCCGAAGCCAATCCTTGTTGTTGAGGCAGTTCCCATATCCCTCAGGGAAGATGCATTGGGGGAAGTCAACTATAGACCTATTCCCGTTGTTGTCTTCTTTCAATAATGCTTTGTTGATCACCAGGCACAGCGCTGCGAGAAAGAGAGACGCATTTAGAAGAAAGAGCTTTAATTGAGTCGGTCAAGATCAAATCTGTTTATCAAAGTGCTTCTCTGATTGCTCAAGACATCTCTTTTCAACTGAGAAACAAAACAAGATCCTTTCGTTCCATTTTTAGTAAAATAATGAAGGATATTCCATTAGTAATGAAAAAATGGGTGGAGGGGATCCGTATATGTTGTTCAGGTCCTTAGATCAACGAGACTTTGGAAAATCAAGACTTTCTAAATCCTTGTCTAATGCCCGAACGAGGTTTCAAACAGAAACGAGGAACAACGGAGAGAATGTCGTGATACTTACACCACCTTGGTTATTGTGCGAAGCACTTACACCATTTAGGCTAAATGGTGCTATGTCTCCTACGCCACCCCGGTCCCGGTATCACGTCATCTACACCGAGTTGTTCCGAGTCCAAAGTTGAAACTTCTTGAACGGAGTAGTCAAAGGTTTAGACTATTTTGACATCTCTTAGCCTTATTTGATTCAAACAAGGATACACCCTCGAAAAGATTTCTGAGGATTCTGGCAACGTCCGAACATCATGAGACAGACTTGTCTTTAGTACTAGAGTTTAGGAAGACACCGACGACGACGATAAGTGCATTTGTACTTTAGTCTTTTATTTAGATAAAGTTGCTGCAGGACCACTATTGAGCCTTCTTTTGCTTTGCTGCAAGTTCTGAATCATTGCATCAAGGAGGAAAGCGCCAAAGCAAAAAGGCAAACCCGCTTGAGAATGTCTTCAGAATCCGATTCAAAGACTTGTCAGGCTAGAATTCCAGTCAGTTGCAACTGAGGCTTCTCCAGGTTCATTGTTGGCCGCCCTACAGTCAGGTTCACCGTCAATCTTGCAAGAAGCAACGCCGCCGACTTCCCCATCTTCAACTTCTACATCAAGCTCCTCTGAAAACCTGTAATGGCAGACCAACCGCTTAGTCTTGAAGTCATCCTCATGAATCTTCAGAACAGTCTTACTGCTATGCAGCAAAAGGCTACCCAGACAGATGCTACCATCGCCCGTTTGAATGATCTTATCATTACTCGACTTTCGCCAGCACCCGAAGAGGAAGGCGTAAACTTGGAGGATGAGGATATTCATGGGGGGCCTATTTTGGTTCCGGATCCAAATCATGAAGGGCGCCTTATTGTTCAGCGTTTCCCTAGAGAGGCTCGTGTGCCTACTCCAAACCCGAATCTTGAGGGTGGAGGACCTGTTCAAAACCTTGAAATGGCTACTCTCATGGCCAAGATGGCTAAGCTGGAAGAGACCGTCTCAAAGTCCGAGAAGATCAGTGCAGGGGGAATAGACTTGGATCGTTTCTGCTTGTATCCTAATGCAAGGCTCCCCGAGAGGTTCAAAATGCCCAATTTTGTTAAATTCGATGGGAATGGTGATTCGAAAACTCATCTCTTGGGCTATCATGCTGCCATGAAGCTGTTAGGAGTGGAAAGTGAGGCCATGTCTCAACTTTTCCCTCAAACTATCTTTGGACCTACCTTCCATTGGTTTCCGTCGTTCGACATCTCCAAAAAAATGACTTGGGAAGACATAGGGGTTGCCTTTGTCTCGCAATATGGCTACAACTTGCAACTCAAGATGATCACTCGAGAGTTGGAATCCACTAAGATGGAGGCCAAAGAGTCCTTTGCGAATTTTGTTAAGAGGTGGAGAGCCAAAGTCGCTCTAATGACTGAGCACCCGAGCGAGAGGGATCAACTCTGCATCATCTCCTGTAATCTTTAGCCCGACTTCGCCAAGCATCTTGTACTTGTTCAAGCATCTGCCAACTTTGAGACATTTTTCGAATCTGGCCTAGCCATCGAGGATGAGTTGCAAAATGGAATTCTGCCAAGGGGGGAGACTTCCAATCCTCCGAAATCAAAGTCGCGGGCCTAGTCAGGGAATACCAATGCACTGTTTGGGGGTAGTAACTACGCCAATGCAGCGTTAAGTGACAACAACGCTTCCTCTTCCAACACAGCCAATCACATTGCAGATGTCAACCAGGTTCAAACGCCACAGAATGGCCGGCCTCGCAATCAACCCCGTAGCTTCTCCGCTTTTGAGGCACCTCTGTCCTCTGTCATGGAGAAGTTGATTAAAACCTGGCACCTCAAGACCCTCAATCCAACTTCGTTACCCAAAAATCCACCTATCAACTTCAAACCAAACCTTTACTGTGCTTACCATCAAGGGGCAGGTCATCTCACCGTCTCTTGCTATCGCCTCCTCCATGCGATTCAAGACCTCATCGACGATGGCACGCTTGAAGCTCCACCTCCACCTCCACCTCCACTCAAACCAAATATCCTTTCCAACTCCTTACCCCATCAAAAAGCTGGCTCGCAGATTGGCCAAATATCCCTTAGCTCCACTCAAATCAATCCTAGCTCCACCATATTCAACCCTACCGACTATATAATCCTGAAAAATCAACCCAAACTGGTCGTATCCATTTTGCTTGAGCCCGAAGTTGAGGTCATGTACATGCATCTAGATGGACAGTCGTCCAATCCCAATACAACCTTGGAGCATCTGTAGAGGGGTTTGGCATCATTCAACTCGCTATTCGGCGACTTCCAAACCGACCGTGCTTTCTCTGTCCAACTTGACTCTCTTTCCACCGCAAATAACCCATTCATCACCGTGTCTGACTCTAACCCCCCTCAAATCCCGGTGAGCCGATCCATTGTGTCTAGCTTGCCCGAGCCCAAAATTGACATGCAAGCCGTGGGTTGGGAGATAGCCGACAATGAGGACTATGCGGTTCCGATAATCAATGAGTGGTATCAACTTGAGCTAGATGGATTCCCGCAAGACCCAGAATATGTCCCGTTTGATCACGCTTGGAATGAAGAGTGGTTGGCGGGGTATCATGAGGCGATGCTTGATCCATTGGATGGCATCTCCTTGTTCATGATTTTCCAACAGCTCGAGCCTATTGTCTTTGAGGACCAGTACTATTGGAACCCTGAGCCCGCTTGGCAGTTTGCAATGGGACAGAATCCCTCCCTCCTCCAAAGTTATGCCACGCAGGATTATGAGGTGCATTACACAGAGAAGGATCTTGTTCAAGAGGAGCACTGCGTTTTGGGGGAATGCTTTTTCCCTTCCACTATCGATTCGCTCGTTAATTCGGTGTCTGATTTCAAGTACGATCCCTCTTTCTACATTGTCGATGAGGGGTTCCCACGCCCTGTTGTTCCTTATCTCGAGGATGAGGATTGCAGCATTATGGTTTCGGATCTAGTTCTGCCTACTGATCTATGGGAAGTTGACGAGATAGTCAATGTTACAGTAGGGGCAGAAGTTTGGGCTGTCAATCTTTCTTTGATGGATGGCGGTCTTTGGGGTGTTCCTTTTGTTGCGAATCCGGGCCCTATGATGGAAGAAACGGCAGTTAAAGACCTTGATTTTTGGGACACGTTACTCATGGAAGACTTGGCCAATGATTTGGGTTTGGATAGTCAGATACCTGTAGCAGCTCCAGCCGTTAATAAGGGAAAGCGCAAACTTGTGCAGGTTCCTGCCAATCTTTGGGATGTGGATGAAGACCCGCAAGGGGTGCCTTTCTCTGGGAACGTTCATAACGTTACAAGGAGTGGATGGATTTTTCAGCCTGCTAATCTGCAAGCCAGAAGTTTGTCCAACCATTCTAACCAAATGAACAATCCTCCTACGCTCCCAAGGACTACACCGCTTGAGGCACCAACTGGCTCTGCGAATGCAGACTTGATTCAAAAGTAGCTTAAGCGGATTCCCGCTACTATCTCTATTTGGGGTCTGATCTGCTCCTCTCGCGAGCACTGTCAGAAGCTGTGCCACACTCTCTCTCGCTTGGAAGTGCTTGCCAACGTCACTCCCGAGGCCATGATTTCCCTTATCTTGCCTCCTACATCTAAACACATTGTCACCTTCACCGACAAGGACTTACCTGTTGAAGGGGTTTCTTAAAACCGCCTTTTGCATATCACAGTCAAGTGCCGAGGACTTTGGGTTCCGACCGTTCTTATTAACAATGGCTCTACGATCAATGTTTGCCCTCTTAGGGTGGCTTATCGTTTAGGACTCACCAAGAAGGACCCCATGCCTTCTAACTTGGCTATCAAGGCATATGATAGCATGTGGCATGTGGTTGAGGAAACTTTGCTGCTCAAACTCGATGCGAAGGGTTTCGAGATGGAGGTTGAGTTCCATGTGGTTGACATACCCGCTACTTTCAACCTACTACTGGGCAGGCCTTGGTTGCACAGGTCACATACCTTCCACTTTTCACCAAAAGGTCATGTCGGGGTTACCCTCTAGCAACGAATCGGAATTTGGCTGCTAGGGTTTTGGGAACGGATCAAACAATTGACAAAACATTCCAGAATCTAGAAAAAGGATGTCTGGTGGCCGAGCAACGGATCTAGTGGCCGAGGAAATGATATTGCGGCCGAGGAATGGACCTGGCGACCGAGTAATCAATCTCTCAGGGAGATTTTCAAGCAACATGTTTCACGGATGAAAGAATGAAGTTGAGGCCGTGAGATCAATATTACGGCCGACAGATGGATTCTCCTAGTATACTGTATTTCTGTCTGAAAGGCTATTTGGCTCTGAATTGGGTCCTCTAAGTGGCTAAAAGTACTCACCAAAAGTCCATGGGTTTACGAGAAGTCAATCAACAATCACTGTATCCATTTATCATCGGGGATGGTCCCCAAGATGGGACTTGAAATAAACGTTAGGCCAAATTGGGGTGTCTACAGAAACTCGAAGTTTAACTATCTACCGAACGTTCCATACATAACGACACGTCGATCCGTGCGATCACCTCAATTAAATAACCAAAGTAAATCAAAGCACAATTTTACTAAAAATGAAATAATTTCACGGGTCTCCACAAAGAGCACTTCTGGATATGCTTTTCTCTTGGCTCGGGTGTCTTCTCATGGGTATCTAAGAAGCAACAAACCGTGGCGCAATCTACCGCCGAGGCCGAGTATGTGTCGACATCATTGGCAACCTCTCAAGCAATATGGCCAAGGAGTATTTTGGAGGATGCTAGTGAAAAGCAAGGAGAGGCTACTCCAATTTTGTATGACAAGAAGTCCGCAATCGCAATGGCAAAGAATCCCGCCTACCATAGCAGCACCAAACACATTGCGATCAAGATCACTTTATTCGAGAGGCCGTGGAAGATGAAGAGATTCAACTCAAGTATTGTGCAACCGAAAACCAAGTGGCGGACATTTTCACCAAAGCACTTTCAAAGGAAAAGTTCCAATATTTTAGAGAAATGTTGGGTGTTACAACAAGGCATTAAGGGAGAGTGTTAAAATTAATCCCTTGTTTCATGTTATTATATAGTTGGGCTAAATGTTATAGTTTGTAATGGGCTAGCATATTTTGTTACAGGGTCATTTGTTAAATTAGGCCCAAGTCGTTTGTAAAAGGTACCCTAGTATTTAAAGTGTGTGGAATGGAAAAAGTGAGCAGCCCCACTTTCACGTTTTCTGCTGTTGCTTGTTTCAAGAGAGCAAAACTCTCCTCCCCTGTTTTCCTTATTTCCTACGGCTGCTGCTACTGTTTTTGGACAGCCCCATTTCTCCTATTTTTTTAGTTCTTCCTCCACCAAAAATCAAGGTTAGGCAAGGGTAAAGCCAACAAATACCCACACCGCCACCAGTGGAATAAAGAAATGCTAAGCACAAAAGTTTAAACATCCTTTATTAGGCACAAAATCTTGTAGCATGATATATTCAAAAAGCTTCCAAAGATACGCATGAAAGTCTAAAATACTTGTTCCTAATGTTGTTTACAAATGACCCCAATGAGTTTTCATCTTTTGAAAGTTCTGCAAATTGCTTTGTTATTAATCCCACAAAAATATCTCGCTTTATGTATACAACCAAATCATTGTCAGTGTGGTTCAAAGACTTTAGTTAAGGTCATTTTTTAAAAAATCATAGAATTATGATAGCTCGCTTGACAATTTGATTTTAATCTTTGTAACAAAAAGATTAAATCAATTGAAATAATGATCACTTAGGCCACGTTTCCACTAATTGATAACTTATGAACCAGTCAATAGTAATTTTGTCCTTATTCAATTTTTTTCGCATTTGTTAATTTTACGCCAAACTTTTATGTGATATTGATTCGTCTCGACGAAATGAATCAAAAAAGTAAAAACTTATGACTTTTACACAAATAATTTGGAAAATATCCAAAGAAAAGCTCAAAAAGTCAATTTTTGGATTTTTTTTCTTGAATATTTTCCAAAATATTTGTGTAAGAATCAGATGCTTTTTTCAATTTCTCTCGTTGAGACGAACCAATATCACATAAAAATTTGGGATAAAACTAACAAACGCGAAAAAAATTTAAATAAGGACAAAATCACTAGACTGGTAAAGAAGTTATCAATTAGTAGAAACGTCACCTTAGATTGTTTACGAATTACTACTAGTATTTTCTTTGTCATAATTAGTGACTAATGGAGTAAGGGAAAAAAGAAGGGAGACTTGGTTAAAAATTCCTCATACTTTCTTTTTTTGAGCACAAGGACACACGTTTTTTTGCAATGGAGTACAAAGACAAATGCTTGTCAGGATTACTATAATACCCTTCAGTGTTCAAAAAACTAGTGAAGCTTCACTAGTCATTATAGAACATGTAATAACATACAACATCACAATGAGTAGACTTTCGAACTAGTAACACCTCACTAATTAAGGCAACATGCATTAATTCCGAAGTAAAACTAGTGAAACCTCACTAATCATTGTAAAATAAAAAAATATAACATAGCAAACTCCATAGAACCCAACAATCCATAGATCATAAAATTAGTTAAACCTCACTAACCATCATAAGGAACAATAACAAAGTATTTTTTTTAAAAGTGGAACTATCGAAAATTCAATTAAAAATATCTAAAAACATTTCAAAAATGGCTATGCATACACATTTTGATACAATAATGAATAAGCAAGGACAACATGGTAAAAAAAACTAACCCATAAATCCATTTTAGAGTTAGCACAGAGGGTCCAGAAGCTATCCATAGCCCTGGCTACCAAACCCCTGCACCCCATGAGATTCGAACCCTGGTCACCACTAAGGGGAGGGAGATGAGCAACCAACTTCACTAGAAGTGGTTCTCGCAAGGAGAGTGCTATTTAAGTGATACTATTCCGTTATTGCAATGGTCACTATTTAGTATATGGTTCTATTACTGTAATTTTTTTGTTATTCATTATTTCTAATCTACTCTATCCTAGCGAATTTGGGGAAGGAGATGGGGACTTCCGGGAATCGAGCATGGTTCTATTATATTTGGAAATTAATTTACTATTTATTTTGTCCGCTCGTAAAGTACGAAAAAGAATCCAAACCTTGAAAGTCGCTTTGAACCCCCAAAATGTGAGTGATGGTCCTGATAATTATAAGCAGTAAAAAACAATTCTTAAAGCAACCCTCAATTAGTTTGATTTTACTTTATCGTTAATAAAAAATAATAACGTACTAGGAGACTTTCAATTACCAAAAAAATAAAGGAAGAATAAAAAATATTGTACAAAAAAAAAAAACATAATCGCTATTTCACATTGTTATTTTGCTTAATAGTTATTTCTTCGTAATTATTCAAAAAAAATTAAAAATAGTTGGAGACCTTCAATTAAGTGTCAAAAAACAAAAATTGACAATATAACTTTAAAAATTTGCTAAAACAAATATCATATAAATTATAATACCATAATAAAGAACTAGAGCAACATGGTAAAAAAATCAATTCATAATTCATTTTTAATCACTTATCTCTCATAAAAATAAAAATAAAAAGAAATGCAAAAAAAATTCCCCGAAAGAAAGAAAACAAAAGATAAGCGTTCTCAGCAAAAGACCAGCTGAATACCACGGAAAATTAATTGGTGCTTGCTGCAATACCAAGTGATCACGACAGGAAGCAAATAGAATTTGATCATGCGACAGAATCCGAGATGATCGTGGCGACAGAATCAGACTAGAGGAAAAGACAAACTGCCCGCAGCTAGTCAGCTAGCTAGTCATGCCGAGGCAGTGAGCAGTACGGGTAAAAGAACCCTGGAGCAGCCAGATGGCAATCCCGGGTTTGGTAGGATCAGAACAATAATTCTAACACCACACCCGCATACACACCCCAATAACATACCTACACTCACATTAAGGGGTGAATCCCACACACACTGGATATGTAATGTGTGCGGGCGGGCTACACCCTTATTATGAATGTGAATGTGTGATTGGGAGTGGTGGTGGTAGAATGATTGGGATAAAAAAAACACCTCCCGCGTGTATAGGCGTTTTTGAAGATTAAAAAAAAAAACACCTCCCCCATATCTTAAAGAGTCCTGTTAGTACATTATTTGGTGTACACCAAATGCACGCTACGTTGTGTGCGTGGGACACATCTCGGGATTCTAAATAAATAATCAGACCCACTCAATTTATTTAGAATAAGTTTTTAAGGGTTTCTTTCAAAAAATCAGCTCAGACGAATGTTGATAAATGCTTGATAAGTTTGTTAAAAAATTTGTCTGTTCACTTCAGAGACTAAAACTTGAATGAATCGATCAAGTTTTACCGATATCCGAATGAGTTTATTTTTATGTGAGACCCTTAAAATAATATTATTGACAAATTGAACGACTCCGGTCATGTATGACTCCAAAATAGGTCCCGCAAAAAGCAGTGTGCATTTGGTGTACGCATAGTTTTATCCTATCTAAAAGGGCTGATTATTCAATAGCATAGGAGCAACACGTGTCACTGCTCCCGAGCTCTCTCCATTACACATTTGTGTAGGCTCCACCACAAAGTGTGGCTCCAACTAATTGTGGTAGAGAGAGCTTGCGAGCACCGACACGTGGTGCTCCGGACTATTGAATAACTACTCATAAGAGAATTCAATAGTTCGGGAGCACCACGTGTCGGTGATCCAAAGCTTGTAACAATATTCTTTTCTTTTCTTTTTTATTTTTAGTTGAGATGAATGGGGCAACATTAATATTCATCATGATCACGATTAGAGCATCTCCAATCCACTCCATTCCTCCAAAATGGAAGATAAATGTGACATATTTGGGAGAGATTTTGTAATTTATCTCATTTTTTATTTACTTTTTGTATTTTTAGGACAATTTTGGAGGGACCAATCGTCCTTTTTAGATATTTGCTCCTCCAAATCTACTTTTGGTCCTCCAAAATTCTCCAAATTTGGAAGACAAAAAATAAATTTGAAGGACCAAAAATAAATTTGAAGTACCAAAATTTCTATTAAAAAAACAACGATGGGTATCTCCAAGATTCTTCCAAAAAATGCAAAAAATGAAGAAAAAGAGAAGATAAATTACAAAAAAATTCCTCAATATGTCACATCCACCATCCATTTTGGAAGAATGGAGTGGATTGAAGATACTCATTCGGCTTATTTTTTTGTCCTTATTCAATTTTTTTTGCATTTGTTAGTTTTTCTTCGATTTTTTGAGGATTATTGCTTTGTCGTAACGAGATAAATCTAAAAAGTAAAAAATTACAACCAAAATCTAAATTTTTTTGAATAAAGACGAAAATAAGCCGATAAGCCAATTTTTCGTCTTTATTAAAAAATGGACTTCGATCGTAATTTTTTACTTTTAGATTCCTCTCGTCATGACAAAGCAATAATTCTCAAAAAATAGAAGAAAAACTAACAAGTGCGAAAAAAATTTGAATAAGAACAAAAAAATAAGCCACATGACTTATTTAGCCGAAGGAGATATATCGACTAATACTGGCAGTGGGAGTAGAAAATGAGGATCAGGAGAATATTGAGAATATTGAAGGGACCCATCATCTTGAGAATATTTCCCCAAATTCTTTTTATTACTCCAATTTCAAATCCCTGGCTTACAAATTCACCATTTCCAAAGATAATTGTTCATGCACGTACAGGTGCGAGCAAGGGCCGCGCGCGAGTGGTCAAGTCAAACTTGGATGCTAAAGGAAAGGAAAATGATATTGGCATTCCAAAAATTGATGAAGACACTCCAAAAAACAAAGGAATGCGGTTTTGGAATTATACTACTTTTGAAGATCCTGCATCAATTTTTGGAGTGCCAATATCATTTACCTAAAGGAAATCGATGCTCAAAAAGCAAAAGATGGAACCCGGATTAATGTACCCAGTGACATATACTTATTTAAAGTAAATTTAATTGTTCGGTCAATTGATGTCGAACATATAAGTTATGGACATAAAGTGTAAAGTCGGATTTCCAAAACCAAACGCAAACAGGATAGTTTGGATAAACAAACACACATAAAGCCTCAACAATTTATTCCAACAGACACATCTTAGCCAAAAATAAAAATAAAAATCTAACAGACACATGTTTGTATGTGGGTGTTTCTCAAAAATTATTTTGACAGATTTTTAGATTCTAGCTTATAAAAATCAGTTTAGAATGATTGTCAAAAATTTTACAAAATTGATTTTTAGAATCCACAGCTTTAAAACTTGAAAAAATTCTCAAAATTCTCAAAATTTCAAAGCTGGATTTGGATAGCTTTTGGGATTCTGCAATATAAATTTTTAAAAAAGGCCAGAAATCTTCATAATCTCGCAACTACAACAAACATGTTTCTCAACTTCTAATAAAATTTGAAATCTAAAATCTGCTGTAGAATCTGAAGCTAAAGTCCAAAATCTGTATCCACAGTTATCGCAAACATGTCATATACATTATATTTGACAATATATATATATACACTCCCCTTCTAATGAGGATCTAAAATGAGGACTACTCCATTTCTTTCATTTCCCGATTGAATTTTGATGATCCGAGCCGCTCAATGTGTTCAGAACGTGATTTTAAGGGTATCCGCGAGAAATCGGCAAAAAAAATGACCGGGAAGGGCTTGATTTGAGCAGTTTTTATTTGAACCGTTCGATAAAAAAATAATAAAAACTGCTCGGATGAAGCTCTTCCCGGTCTTTTTTTTTTCTGATTTCACGCGGGTACCTTTAAAATCACGTTCTGAACACATTGAGCGGCTCGGATCATCAAAATTCAATCGGAAAAGGGAGGTCCTCATTTTATTAAAATGAGGTGGTCCTTATTAGAAGGGGACTCTCTATATATATATATTTGAGTCCCCTTCTAATAAAATGAGGACCTCCCTTTCCCGATCGAATTTCGATGATCCGAGCCGCTCAATGTGTTTAGAACGTGATTTTAAGGGTACCCTTATGGAATCAGCAAAAAAAAAGACTGGGAAGGGCTTCTTTTTTTTTTCAATCGTCATACATCAGCGGGGGTTAGTGGGGGGTGTTAGAGTTAGCACGGAGTCCAGAAGCTATCCATAGCTTGGGACCCCAAGGGTGTTGCTCCAGCAGGAGTCGAACCCAGGACCTCCCCCTTAGGGGAGAGATGACATACCAACTGCACTGGGCAGTGGTTGTCCCGGGAAGGGCTTCATCCGAGCAGTTTTTGTTTATTTTTTATCGAACGGTTCAAATAAAAACTGCTCAAATCAAGCCCTTCCCGGTCATTTTTTTTGCCGATTTCTCGTGGGTACCCTTAAAATCACGTTCTGAACACATTGAGCGGCTCGGATTATCAAAATTCAATCGGGAAAGGGAAGAAATGGGGTGGTTCGCATTTTAGGTCCTTACCTGAACATTTCTGTATATATATATACTAGTGCTAACCCGTGCCTACGGCACTACGCATCCCGGTTGGAAGGGGATGGCAGTTGTGTGATTTAAGTGAAAACCAGGGCACTTAACCGGGAAGTGGGAGGATGCACTACAGCCTTTGGATCAAATGAATCTAAGCCGTTCCAACTACTTGTCCCCACACCCTTCTGTTTTATAATAGAGATATATATGATTCATGAGGAATGAGGCCACAAATTTGTTCTTTTATTTGGAGTACTGAGAAAGTGAGTACTGAGAAGAGGATTGTGAACAGAGTATGCCCGTTCGAAAAATCATGGAATATCCTGCAGCCTGTCTATGGGTACCGAGACTATCGACGGAGTTGGTACACAGCTCGGTGTATGGATTTCTTGTTTTAATCTTGCAAAAATTATTTTAATTGTTCATTACTTTTAAAATATTTTTTTCAAGTGACCCCTTAAAAAATATTTTTAATCCATGTTTGTATTTATTATATTTGACGATTAATTTTGTCTTCCTCCAACGTATCAATTTTTGATTTAAGAATCTAAATGAAAAATCAACACATAAGATCACTATTTATAGTTATTCGATTGACCTGATTTTTTAAGAGGACACTCAAAATTTTTTTTTTAAATTAATGAATAATTCATATCCATTGTAAAACACGGGAGTGGGCCCGACCAAGGAGTGGGCCCCACATACTTGGTCGGTACAATCACTCAATATTCTTTTTTTTCCGATAAACAATCACTCAATATTCGGTACTGAGTCCTGCTATGGGTACAACCCTTTTTGGGTACCCCAATTGCAATCCACCCGTGTGTGACTCATCTCAGAGACCCACATAAATAATCGGGGCCGCTCAATAAATTTAAAACGTTGTTTTATGGGCCCCTACAAAAAATCATGGCATTCGAACATTGATATAGGCTCAATCCATGTAGTCAGTTTTTTTCAGCAAATTTCGGGAAAAAATCGATCGAGCTTTTACCGATGTTCAAATGTCCAGATTTTTTTGCAAGGCCTCATAAATTAACGTTTTAAATTTATTGAGCGACTCTAATCATTTGTGTGGATTCTTAAAATAGGTCCCACATGGGTGAGGTGCAATTGGGATAAAAAAAAAAAAAAGATTGCACCCGTAGCATTTTTCATTCCGTACGTAACTGTTTTGAAATGCTTTCATTTCAGTTTTCACTACAGACAAAACAGAAGCAACAGTGTTGCTGTGCCACCACCACCTTGCCCGCGCCACTCCTAGTACTCCTTTCTCACACCTCTCCTCTCCTCACCTCACCTCGCACTCCTCATTCTCTCTCTCTCTCTCTTCAGTCCTTATCCCGTCATTCCACACCTTTCGATCAGATAGAGACAATGGAAAGAACCAGGCTTATAATGGGTGGGTTCTAATATTTCCAGCTTTCCACCTGGATTTATCACGGTTTCATGGTCGGTTTAAATATTATTGAGGATTTACTCGTTCTTTGCTTCCAATGGGTTTACTTGTTCTTGTTCTTTTTTTCTTTTTTTTTTGAATCGACTTTCAATAGGTTTCTTAAAATTAACCAACATGAGTTGCTTTTCGATATGAGCACAAAAATTGATTTAGGTCTTTAGACCTACCCTCTCTGATGTTTTTCGGCTTTGATTTGGGGGTATGGTTCTGTAGTAAAACGTTCATGTAGCTCCTCGGTTCTTGAAGGTTTAGGGGAGCCACTGTTTCAGTGATATTTTGAGAGTAGTCACTTTGTGCATATATTGTCAAATGTTAGGTCTGTCTCCATTTATCCCCGCTCATACCCCCAACGATTGGAAACTAGATGGGTTCTGTTATTGTTGTTGTTGTAGTTGCTTTTCAGTACAATTTACTTTTACATAATATGGGTTTCTAATTTTTGAAGGTTTTCCATTTTCCACCGGGATTTGTCATTACTGTAGGTTTTGCCACGAGAGCAAGGCGACAAGTGAGTGAATTGGTTGCCCCTGCGATCGCAATGTCCAGCGAGAAAGGAAAGGTTTGTAACTAGAACTACATTTGTTTTTGTTTTTGTTTCTGAGACATTGAATCTATTTGTAACAAGTTAATGATTACATTTTATTTTTGCTTATGAATCCAGAGACTGCTTTCAGAGGCAAAGGAAAATGGAACAGCTGTCAAAGCTACTGATCTGTTTTTATATTTCAAACAGCAAAAACACCCCAAATTTTGTGGCGTAGCGAGTTTGTTGACAGTACTCAATGCAATGCAAAAGGAACCCAAGGATATGAATATGTTTATTGATTTACAAGTTTCTATCTAAGATGTGTTGTTAGCATGGAAGTTCGTATATGTGCAACTTGCAATTGGTTTTTTCTTTTGATTATACTGACCATGCTAGCAAGTTTTGAATTTCACGAGGTACTTGTATTATATCCTATCGGTAGAATATCCTTCAAGTTGAGTCTGATTTTGGTACACTTAAGTTGCAAAAAGTAGTTGCCAATGTCGTGTAATCTAGTTTGACTTGGGTGAGTTAAAATCGGTAGCATTGTCTCTGCTAGGATCGTCTCATGGAATGGTTGTCGATAATCGATATGGCCGTAGCTGTAGTTGTGGCACCACAATCTGATTGAATTGGATTCTCGAACAGTCCAACAGATAGTGGTAACAAGGTTGTGGAGTGACATGGGGGGGTCATAGAGCAGTAATTGTGGGAATTGGTGTCATGTTGAGGAGTTGAGGGGTGTGAGTGTTGGTTGCCCTTTTTTTTTTTTTTGATCCGCAGTGTTGGTTGCCCTTTAAAATAGCCAAACCTGCGGACCAGGAGAATGTCTTTCTTTCTTTTTTTTTTCTTGTATGCTACCTCTCTCCCTCGTCTCTCACGTGCTATCTCACACACAGTCCTCTCTCTCGAAACTTTCTCAAAAAAATTCAATACATGAGAAACTCACACAACCTTGAAGATATCTTGGCGATCTAGACATGGGAAATCGCGTGTTCAAGTTCGGTAGAGGTGTATTTGGTGGATTTTCGGTTCGGAGCTTAGGACTTGGCTTGAATCCTAGGATTTTGATCAAAAGCCTTGAGGTAGGGATTTGTCCTCTCTCTATAGCCTTCCATTTCCTCGAAATACCTCTCTATTGTTGTTGATTCTAGCATTCTTTGATCAAAATCATTACTTTTGACCTTGAAACCCTAAAATCCGAAATTTGTTCTCATTATCTTGATGTTTTGCCTTAATTTGGGAATTCCTAGAGTAATGTCCTTTCATTTTATCTATCCATGTGATATCTATTTGAATTGATCGAAAGATTTTGAATTACTTGAGATTGGGTTGAATTACTATATGGATATTTGGGGTTTTTGTGTCTTTCCTACTACATTTGTGAAAATGAAGTCTTTTATGTGTATTTGGACATTTTTAGTACCGAGATTTGATAAATGATTACCTAGACTCGAAATACTTAAATTTGCATGCAACTCGTCGAATAATTATACAAATGGGCTTGTTATTGTTAAAACAGGTACATATGATATGAGTTGAACTTAGAATGATTGAAATGGAATTAGTTGAGACACGATACGAGACATGGACACGTGCTAGACTCACCAACGAGTGAGATGCTAGGCAGGGGTCCACGGTAGCCCATAATGACCGGCAGGGGTCCACAGTAACCCTAAATGACCGACAGGGGTCCACGGTAACCCTAAATGACCGGCAGGAGCAATCGCTCATAATATGATCTTGATATAAACTAGACCCACCAAAGGGTGAGATGCTAGGCAGGGGATTCCAAGTTCCCAATTAATTGGATGTTAAACAATTGGTAACGTATGGTGATTGTGATGGGAACTTGAGGATGAAAGACAAATACGAATAAGGATCTGGGAAAAATGGGCAAAACGGTTTTATTGATGTTTGGAAAATGAATCGTTTTAAAATTCTCTGGTATTCTTGAGCGAACAACGGACTCCGGTATTCAAGCTCGAATCAACGGAGCTTGACCCGTTTCACTTTGGTGTTCCTCTACACCACTTTACAATCGAAAATAGAAAGTTTTATATGGAAATTGTTTTTGGTAAACCGCTAATGGGAATTGAGATAAATTGGAGTAATCGTATGAGAATTGTGAACTGTAGACTTGATCAGTCGGTACATTGGATTGTTTGAAATGTCGATACTTGCCTTCTTCTCTTTCTTATAGACTTCCCAATTATTGTGACTTGTTGTTCTGACATCAGTGTGGCAATTTGTTTGGTATGAATGCATGTTTGATACTTGAGTTGCGATAAATGTATTGTGAAAGGTTTGTACAGGTACTTGCATATTAGACCTATAATGGGAACTCGATAAAAAGACATTTTGGGAAGATGATCAACACCAGTCTAAAACGAAAGGCGTGTGTACATGAGGGACACGACACGTTATATGTATAAAAAAAATTAAAAAAATATTCAAATAAGATAAAAGTTTAATAATATTATAACGAGATAGCCCTAAATTTGATCAGAGAGAGAAAGAAAGAGAGAACACATTCAAACAAAGAGAGTGTCCCTAAAGTGTACACTTTGATCTATTTTAAAAGTCCTTGTAGTGTCGGACCCCAAATATTGGGAAAAAAAAACAGGACACTCCGGGAGAAGTGTCGGACACGTGTCCGGAGAGTGTTCGGGAGTGTCGGTGTCTGAGAAGTGTCCGACACCGGTACGTGAGCTCTGACGAAGTGTCCGTTCTACATAGAATATACCTTTGACCTAGATAGACGCATTGTAGCTTCCTGTTTCTCCCTTCCCAGTTTTCATGTAAAATTTGAGTTGTAATCATATGGGCATTTATTTGAAAGGATAGTTGTTTATGAGATGAGGTTTGGCATGACACCCGTGGGTGCATAAGTACGAACAAGATGATGTTTTATATATGGAAAAGCTTTATCTTTAAGTCTATAAATTCAGGTCGTGACAATGGTTGAATGGGGAATAAGGGGAGCAGATGTAGGAAGGGGAGAACTGGCGGGGTGGGAAAAAGAAGGCTTGCTCAGACCAACAGGTTTGGTTTGGTTAGGTTTTTTAACTAGGTTAGGTTTCAAAGTTGGAGGGGCTAAAGAAAAATTAGGGTTTTTGGCAACTTGCAATTGGTTTTTCCTTTTGATTGTTCTGGGATCCACTTGGACCATGCTAGCAAGTTTTGAATTTCATGAGGTACTTGTATTATATCCTATCGATAGGATATCCTTCAAGTTGAGTCTGGTTTTGGTACACGTAAGTTGCAAAAAGTAGTTGCCAATGTCGTGTAATCTAGTTTGACTTGCCATTGGTGCATGTAGAAATCCTGTTAGAATAGCCAAGGGTATTGTTCCTTTGTTGTTTGATGATAAAACCCCATTAGTTTCTTTATTCGGCTTTGACTAGAAGGAGGACTTTTCACCTTCTCTGGCCTCTCATGACTTTACTGTGAATGTTGTGTGTTTTTTTTTTCCACTTCAAAGTTACTCTATAAGTCAATCAATAGTTGATGAATGCAAGATGCTTGCTGATTTCACTCCATTCTCTTTAGAATTTTGAGAATTCAAGTTTACATGTGCTTTATGATTCCCTTGGTGTTAGTCTGCTGTGGGGATGAGTTACTTGGACGCATCTTATGTTTCTTCTGTACATAGTTTCTTCTGTACATGGTACAAGTGAATCTATTTGTCGCCGTGCTTGGAGCTTGCAAATTTAGTACATGAAACTTCCTGTCTTGCTTTGAACTATTAATATGTGAAATGAACTTGAACTAGTATTTTATATTTTTGCTGAAGTATAACTTGTCACTCTTAGAGTCGGTAATGTTTTGTTGGTTGAAGCATGCTTTATGCGGGCGTGCTCAAGTATAACTTCCTGTCTCGTGTTTTGCCTGTTTTTGTGATTGAATCGGCCTATGTTGGTTGTCTCGAGGAAGATGGGTTAAGTTGGTTGCTTTCCCTGGTTTTCTTTGAAAATGTATGGCCTGGTACCATGCCAAAGAAGCCTTAAACTTACTGCTTGTCACATTTTTTTCCTCAAGCACTTCCTCAAAAAATGTAGAATTGTGCTCCTGGAACACAATGTTCAGAAACTATCCAGTTCATGAAGTTATCAATGAGTGAAGGATATCAACGTTAAGTACATGGATACAACCACAATTCCTACGAATCTGCTTACAGAGCACTTTTATCTCGTTCGACAGATTTTTTTGTATTAGGTTTGCTGCGTTTGCAACATGTAATGGGCCGTATCTGTTGATCCTTGTGCCTCATCATCAATGTCTGTAAAATTATTGTACAAACTGTCTTTCCGTTTGTGTGTTTCAAGAGCTTTGACTATTAGTGTGATATTTGTCTTTATTTTCTTGTGTATCAGGTGCATGGAGGTGGTTCGTGGATGACATGTTGGCTGATCCAAACACAATGGCAGCCATTGAAGAAAAAGGAATAACTTTTGATGAGTTTAAAGTTCTATGCCAGAAACATGCTGATGTCAGTGCCTTCAAGGCATCAGATAGCTCTCTTCAACACTTCACTGACCAATTGGTGAAGACCAGCTCTTCTCTTGACTTGTTTATGATTGTGTCATATTCAAGACGAATAGTAAATCAGGTAAGATAAGATACTGTGGTTGTTTTAAGAATTTTTGTAAAGACTACATACGTAAAATTGGCAAATATTCTTTTTAGGCTGGCGATGGACATTATTCTCCGGTGGCGGCATATCACGGGGGCGAAGATATGGCGCTTATTCTAGATGTTGCTCAGCACAAGTATCCATTTCATTGGCTCCCCGGGAAAGTTCTTTGGGAGGCTATGAATGAATTGGATGGAGCAACTCGTGAAAAAAGAGGGTTAGAATAACACTCATACATCTTACATCTTACTAGAACATGAATAATACTAGTCTAGAAGTGTTTCCTATCCTATAGTAATGTAGATTTTTATTTTTCTGTAGTAACTTTTTATTTTTCGATTTTCTATTTCTAGGTTTATGGTCTTAAGGTAGAAGCTGACAAAAGGTGCAATTTGTGCAACACAAAGAAGTTGGTATGTGAAACTTTTCTTCCCTTGGTTAGTATAGTTGCTATAAAATGACTATGGCACGATAAATATTTTTTTTCCTTTGGGTTGGTTACATAGGTGGATGGTGTATTTTTCTCCTTCATAATTACAATGAACTTTTCAGTCTTTCATACCTTTTCTTGTTTGGGTAAGTTTTCTTCATTGTTTCTTATTTAGTCACGACAGTTTCAATGGAAAACACTTGTAAAAAAAGTATAAGAAAATGTTAATGATATTTTGAGCGAAGTATTTGGACAATGCAAGCCTAGCATTGTTGTAGTTCTTGTACACTGCAACAACGTAGAAATGCATGCCACAAAACCATTAGACATATTTTGGTGGCATGTTATTGTGAATCATAGTGGTGGTATTTAGTGTCCTAAAATTAAGCAAGGAAAGGGATAAACTAGTAGACTTCGGAAGCTATCTGATATCTACCATAGAATGGACTTGTGCTGTCCAGCCTTGATTGCTTGATTAGTCCAGCTGACAACCAGAGAATGGGATGGGTGAACTCTTATTAGTTGGATGGCAAAGTTCAGTCCAAGTGTCCAACCCTGGCTTGCTTTGGTAAGAAAATGGGCTCGGGCCATCCAGCATCCATGTGAGTTTGATCATCCCGAGCAGTGTCTTCAGTCCCACTTCTTCAGTTGTCTTTCTTATGTCGGGATTTTTGGGGGTTCACCTTTCACTTAATATTGGAGTCCCTATTAGATTATGGCCGAGCTTCAGAATGTGAATGTGGATACTTACTTTTTTGGGAGGTAGAGGAAACCTCAACTCATTCTGAAGGATTTTCATTCGGTTAATTATTACCTTCATACATATTATATGAGCCTAAGTAGCCTCTCTACTTGTCCCAAATTTGTATTGAGTGAGTTGGATGCTCTAACATGGCATCAGAGCTAGGCTTTCAGAGTCTATTAGACATGACTATTCCTTAGTAACTAGCTTCTTCTTTGTTTATGTTAAAGCATCCAACTAAAAACCAATTGGCAGTGAGTGGAGAGGCCGCCCAGGCTCATATACTAGTTTTGGAGGTTATAATTAACCAATGTTGGACAAGCTAACACTCCCACGCGCGTGCGATCCCTAAACTGCACGTGGAGAGATAAACAAAGGATCCATAACATTGGGATTACAACGGAACAAGGTGCACTTATGTCCAAAAGCCTCCGACAACCTAGCTCTGATACTATGTTAAAGCATCCAAGTCAAAACCAATTGACAATGAGTAGAAAGGCCGCCTAGGCTCATACTAGTTTTGGAGGTTTAATTAACTAGTGTGGGACAAGCTCTAACAGTTTACTCAAGTGCACTTTATTTTGTTGTGATCCTTTCTTTTTACTTCTTCCCGTGTGGGGAAACCTTGGAGCTTGTCCCATGATATTTTATCATCACTCATTGCTAATTAGTTGTGATACTTTAAATACTTACCAGTCAATATGTTACCTACAAGTAGCCATTAGATCCTTTCTAGGAATCAAAAAAGAAGGAAAATACAGGATATCCTTTTTGGTGTTTATCAAGTTTAGTTAAGAACTTAAGATTTTGCTGCATATTATATTGCTTTGAGACCATTTCATTTAATTTCTTTGGTGCGTATTGTTTGGAGGAAGTTTGAAGGCTTGATTTGCTTTGAACTCTCTCTTACTGTGAGTGTGCTTGTGTGTGTTGCGTATGTCTAACGGCATCTATTTGTTTGTCTGAATACAAAATTATGCCTTGTTTGGTGTCACTTTTGCAGGAGAGTTTTTGCGCGCTCTTAGGTCATCAAACGAAATGTGACAGTGAAAGTAAGTCTAACATTGCTTTATCACATTGGTTTCGAATATGTGCCTTCAAATGAAGGCTGTTAATACTCATTTTGCTATCTCCAAGTTAAATGAAGTCGATTACTCCGTATTACTTAGTTTTTTTTTTCCTGTTGATATATGGTTTTGATGTTGAGATATGGTTGACGCTTGCATTTGCTTATTGTCTCTTAAAGTGC
This sequence comes from Rhododendron griersonianum, assembly GCA_018127125.1. Taxonomy (NCBI): domain Eukaryota; kingdom Viridiplantae; phylum Streptophyta; class Magnoliopsida; order Ericales; family Ericaceae; genus Rhododendron; species Rhododendron griersonianum. The sequence goes on from CM030797.1 coordinate 21,137,742, forward strand.
TTTTGCTTATCGTGTCTTAAATTTGCTTTGGACCTTTGGTTGGGATCTCCCTTTACGTTTTCCATTTATTTATTTCTCGTTACAGTTTTACCAATGTCAAAATATAATTGTTCCTTGGGCTCATTTTTCACGTTCTTTGTTGCTGATAATGAAGATGACATTTGGTTGGATTTAGGCCTGTAAATGGACTGGATTCAATCCAGATCCAATATCACCAATCCGATAATCCAATAATCCGAATCCAGTATTTCAATACGGATTCGGATCGAATTCGAATTATATCGGATTAAATCCGTTAACAATTCGATCCGAACTTTATTTTAGAAAAACTCTCATTCCTATCTCGTTCATCTATAAACCCCTGGTTTTTTTTTTCTTCCTGGTAACGATCAGTTCATCTATTTCCTTCCATTCCTGTGACGAATTCTATCAACGTCCCGCTCAATCTCACCGGGATTTCCTCTCTTGTCCTCTCGGTACAGTAGTAGCTTATTGGAGTAAATAAAACTCATGAACTCACACCGACACAAAAAAACACGCACACACAACAGAGACGTAGCTACATATGGGCATATGGAGGCCACGGCCCCCGCGTTGTTTCGGGGTTTTTTTTTTTTTTAAATTTTAAGTAATATTAGTTGTTTTTATTTGTTAAGAACTATATTTTGTATTGGGTGTTATTTAGACATTTAAATGCTTAAGAATGTGTTTGTTTTTTGTTCCAAAACTCAATTTTCTCTCTCTGCTCATGGTCTCCCATAAGTTTTTCCTTTAATTATTAATCTTATTTCTCTTTCTATCTCTTTCCACTGATTATCCAAAAAAATCTCCCTCAAAATTTAAACCAAACAAACTATTAGATTTTCTAATCTTGAAATTTCAAAATCTTCTTGTTCATAATCTAGCCCTTGCGTCCATGAAATCCTGACTCCGTCCCTGACGCACAGCTCGGCGGAACTCGGCGGCCACCTCTCTCCACTCCAGTCACCTCTCCACCGCATCTCTCTCCCTCTCCCTCTCCCTCTCCCATGCAGTACTAACCCTCACCCGACCTACTGGAAAACTCAAGGAGTAAAACTACTCTTTCCGGCAAGAATTTCGGACTCGGACTTGCTGCCTTTGTTGAAGCCATGAGCGAATTAGCTCTCAAAATTGGGTCTTAGGAACCTATTTCGAAGTTCCCAGATGCTCCATGGAGTTTTGATAACGAATTGGATGTTTAAAAAAAAATTCGGATTGGATTCGGATTACTCCTACGGGATTTATGAAGTTCAAATTCGGATCAAATTCGAGCAATTTCGGATTCGGGTCGGATTCGAATTCTGTCGGATTCGGATCCAATCCGGTCCATTTACAGACCTACTTGGGCCCATGAGTCCGTTACTGGCCCTTTTCTGTGATAAAGAGGGGGCCTTAACCCTGGTGCAAAGCTAGCACCCAACTGAGTGCAATAGGCCTTCTTCATTGTTTTGGACCGGCCTTATCATAACTTTAGGCCCAAAGTAATAGATTCGTATGTGCAAAGCCAACAATAAACATATGAAGCCAAAGATAATAAGGAATTTTTTCTTTTTCTCTTTTTGCCAAGCAGTATACATAGTTACTAAGTTAGTCCTCAAGGGTCCAAAGGCTATCCATAGTTCTGAACCACAAAACTTCCCTAACGAGGCTCGAATCCTGGCCTCCTACAAGGGAAGGACCAAGAAATACCATTGGGTTACAAGCCGTTTGACCATAAGGAATTTTTTTTTTCAGAAAACCAAATTTAATTAGATACGGCGACTAAATTGCTGTTGGTCACCACATGTTTGGCAACCAAATGTTTTGTTGGCAAAAGGCAATCTTCAGTGAATGGCATGATTAAGTCCGCAAATATCTTCCCAAATGAGGTTTCGGCGACAAACCGGGTGACTACAAACGACACTTTGGCGACACAATTTTTTGTCGCCAATAAAATTTTCTTGTAGTGTTTGATGATAGAGGTGTTGTGAGCTTCACTCACCAACGGACGAGCAAAGGTTTTTCACCAATTGTTGTCTGCATTTGTAAAAGCTCCTTTGACCCATTTTGATCGTGTTTATTTTGTCTCATCCTTGGTCCCATTTTGTTCCTGTTTATTTTTTCTCATTTCATCAAGCAATTAGTGCTACAACCACAAATAGTACTTGCGCATACAAGTGCACAAACACACAACTGTTATGTATTTGTGCACTTGTGTGTGCCAGTATTTGTGATTCTAGCATTTGTTTCATTAAGTGGTGATGGTGCTGTGGATTTGACAATCACATGAAGAATTTGAAAACATCAAATGCTCAAGTTTTTAGTATATATCAAGTGGAATTAAAATACTTCAAATTCATCGGCTGCGTATGACCCAATATTTATATATCCTAGAGTTTTATACCACTAATTACCTTGATATCCATGAGAAAAAGAGGACAGACTTTGGGAGTCAAAAATATTTTTTAGATTTTGGTCTTGTAGATTATAGGTTTTTAGATTATCATGAGAATCTGTAAACGTACATATATTGGTTGGTGATATGTACATAGATTATGGTGCTGCCTCTGTATATATTTAGTGGGATATTTTTTCAGTAGACTAAAAGTTGTGGACAACTTCTTGTAGTTATTTGTAGTCTAAGTTGTTTTCACTAAACTAAAAGTGATAGAAAACGTGTTGGATTAGTGGAAGAAAATGTGTTGGATATTTTACTTTAGTGGAAACAACTTAACATTTGACAAAAAAATTTAGTTTAGTATGAACAATTTAACGGATACCCCTATGATTTAAAAGTGGGCACATAACTATCTTGTGATTTTTAAAACATTCAGATGCACCCATTTCGTCCATGTTAACAAAAAAAACACAAAATCCACTAACGAAAATGATGAAAAGTCCAATATGCCCTCCTCATCTTCTTCATTCATTCTTCTACTTCCTTGAGCCTAACCAATCCATCCCATGTACCAAAAATTGGATCCGAACAATTGACATTGTAGAGTTCGACGAGTACTATATCTATACCAAAATTCAAGTCGACCAGAAAATGAAAACCTCATGATCAAATAGAATTCATTATGAAGTAAATTTTTAAAGTTAAATTTACCTTACATTTTAACCAGAACAAGATGATATAGTTATTCATTTCGGATTGACATGATTTTTTATAGAGATGCTCTATTATTTGATTAATACATTATCAATGGCTCAGATTAAATTTTGGTTAGATTTAAGAGGCGTATGAGATACACCTTAGTTAATATGGATGGAATGGAGCTCATCTTCATGTTTTAATAAATCACATGGTGGTTATGTGCCCACTTTTAGACCATATGGGGTGTATCCGCACATGACCAAAACCACAAGAAGTCAAAGTGGACTTTGCCCTATATTTTAAGCTTATACATTAGATTGAAAAAATGTAGCAGGAAAAAAAAAACCTTTAAATTTTTTTTAAATTATCTTTTTGTAGACATTTAATAAAACCCTTTTCTTTACAATTCCTCATAATCATGTAGAATGCATAGTTCCATCCACACAAAACATCTCTCTCTCACACACACTTCAAGCATTTGAGTAGAGCCCACCATTCGAGTAACCCGGCAAGGTTTTCACCAATGACGAATAATTCACATCCGCCAGCATTGCCCTTTTTTGGATTAACCCAACACCGTCAAATGACACATTTACCCGTACTTGTTCCAACGACTGCACTTGCTTCTTCAAAAACTTCACATAGTGAATGGCCTCATCCAACATACAAGCCGTGTCCATTTTGGTCCCCCCAGGTACAAGTCTCTGCAAAATCCTAATCCTCTCGCTAATCTTCTCCCTCCGGTGCCTCGCCGCGACGCTCTGTGGGTCCCTCGATATCTTCACGTTCCTCCGCTTCACCGGCTTCACTGACCCCGGGTCCATCTGAATTGGCTGCATCACAGCCATCCGGAAAATCATCTCTCTCATCGATCCTATCGAGTTTCTCTCGTGTAGCGGATCGGTCAGCAGCGGCACAAGGTTTTCTGAGGCCTCAGGCCAAATGAGCATATTTTTCTGAGCTTTTGGAAAATTGGAGCCCAATATTGTTTGAGATAGTGTTTCAAAATATTTTTGGTTGGTGATGGTAGGCGGGCTGAGTGACCTAATGGTTGAGTCAGTTCTGAAACTCGTACTTGATAAAGGTGGTGTCATTGGTTCTTGAAATGGCGTTCTTAGGAATGGCATGGAGGAGGGTGGATTTGTGAATGTGGTTGAAGTGAGAAATGGGTTGTGGAAGATAGGTGTTTTTTCTGTGGTTCGATTGACGGCGGCGGCGGCGTTTTCGCCATAGATTTTGATTTCCGGCAATTCGGACGTGTTGGTTTGAGGTAGAGAAAGTTGAGGAAGCATGTCTAGCTGCATCATCATTTTCATCATCTCAGTTTGATCTAGTGTTGATGGTTTCATCAACTCAACTTCCATATTAATTCTCGCACACTGAGAGATCTAGAGAGAGAGAGAGAGAGAGAGAGAGAGAGATGAGTTATGAAGAACTGAAAAGAGGAGGCATAGATAGGAGCCAAACAGAGTCTACTTACAAGGACGCGTCAATGGAAGACTATATATAGCAAGTTGTGATCTATTTTATACATTTTTTTAATACATGACGTTTTAGGGCAGGTTGCACATATCTCAGACTTTTTCTTGAAATTCATGTTCATTCCACATCCGTTTTCCACACTTACACATCCCATGGGGTGAGGTGACACCAACCCAAGTATTGGCGGAGCCAGGATTAGGACGCCGGGGGCCGGCTTAATAGACATATTTTTTTTATCGGATCGTATACTTATTATATCATAAAGTTTTTGTTTTTCAATACATTACATTTCTACATTGAAATGATTCTAGCCTAATAATGTTAAAGTATATCAATCATTTCATTTTTTCTTTAGACTATAAAACCCGTCACGTGCTTATTTTTTATTTGTGAATGAAATTGAGAAGCGGGGATGTAAAATAACCAGTTTTTTATCAAATCAAACCAAAATTATTAAGATTATAAGTAGTATACGCGGATAATTACCAATAATATTCAAAATCGGGTATATACAAAATTAAAATTTTAAAACTTACACGCCCGGAGGGTCGGGGCCGGGGCCCCAGACTCTTACATGGCTCCGTCCTTGAACCCAAAAGTTGTTGACAATGAAAATTAAAACCTTAAGACAGAACAAACGGTCAATTAAGTTCAGAAACTACCAGGCCCCTTGGAATTTATTTTATACATTTTGCGTACAGTGCGATTCACACTTTCTACTTTATGGACCAAAAGTCTACTTACTGTCACAGTAGCTGATCCATTCACATGATTTCAGTTGGAAATTGAGGTTCCAATTCCTCCACTTTGGTAACAGCAGAATTTCAATCGTAAATCCACATTAATCCCGGCCCACTACAATTGGCCACCTTCATTTTCCTCTAACTAAAATTTTATCAACTAGTAGTATCTGCATATTATCAACCGTTTCAAGTTGGAGAGCATGGTAAAGGTGCATGAACCATTATATCTCAAAATCACTCGAGATCATATCCTTGGGCTGAAATATGTGTCACATTTTCTTTTAGATCCAAAAAAAATACTCTAGTAAATAAAAATAATCTGACTCTTCCTCCTTTTGGATAGAAGAGCAAAAGAAGGCCCACAATCACATGACATCTGTCAGAAGGGCAACCACCAAAATTCAGAAATGGGGTCCAAAAGAAATCTTTCAAAATTGGTGCAGCACAATTCTGCGCTGTCTCATTGTTGCCTTGGCACGCTTGTCAAGGTCGATGAGATGAGATGAGATAAACATGCTTCTAATTTACTTCGATCTACACCTGACCACTTTTGTACTCGATCTCACTGATGAATCAATTTGCTTACTGTGTAACTAACTTGACTGAGATTCACATACCGTTCAAAAAACCAAGAGAAATCTGCCACCCCTCACCTTCATCACTTCCTTCCCAAAAACCGGCCCAGTATATCGACGCCTAAAACATCTTTAGAGATAGGTAAAGCCACTCGGACATCGGTAACAATGAAGCACGTTAATTTGTCTTGAATTATTTGGCCGATCAATAAGATATCCGATGTTTGATCAACTTGAACGTTGAGACTATCTATGCGATTTGCTCTACACATCAAACTTGGAACAGAGCTATTTGGAAGCCCTGGCGATTTACTTCCTTTTCACACTAAGCTTCAGAAAAATCACTCATTAATTGTCCGGCCTCTTATAACCAACTTTATTTGAATTTAATTTCAGTCGAGTAATGTACACCACTTACCAATCACGGGCCGGATGAGAAAATAAGGGATATACTATACCATGAGATTAACTAATATGTTGTACATTAACTAATATGGGGTCGATATGTTTTTTAGTACTGGAAATTTTAGTCTTAAGAGGGAGGTGGGATCCAAATAGCTAGTCTCCCATGCTTACAGGGGGGATTATTGGCCCAAATTTCCTTATAAATATAATCCAATCCCAGAACCTTTCTTTTTCATGAGTTAACGAAACAATCGCTTACAAGGCACATCCCACGTGAACGTTTTCTCGTAATCGAATGCGCCCGGCCTTAATCTTCCCGACAAAACAAGACCTAAGTGTATTACAAAAAAAAAAACCCTTAGAACGTACTCACCATTGTAATATTCGAGTGTAATAGTAATAACATGTCATGTTGCACCAAAATCACCTCCCCGAACGGTGTAAGAATGTTGAGTTTGTCGGCTTTATGGGGGCCAGTATCCATCCTATACTCGAGACGCCCTCTATTGGAGCAGGACAAGCTTATTGGGAGGACTAATCACCTTCACCCGTCGGTGCTGTATGGGCAGCATTGCGAAGCCCCTCATGTCCGCCTGCCACTAAGTTTAGGGTTCTGCGCTGTTCTTTAAAGATTAAGTTGCGCATTCCCCTAACAGTAATTGCTTTTAGGTGAGTTGGTTAGCACGTGATCCAACTGAGTTGAAAACTTGAAATGACACTACCACCCTATCTTCTTTACTGAAAATATGCAAGAAACCTATTCAACTCTCTAACTATTAGCAGAGGGAATGGGAGAATGGTTGGGATTTAAAATCACCATGCACCTAACGTGCTAGAGCATCTCCAACCCTACTCTTTATTTTACCTAGCAAAAAGTACACAAAAAAAGAAAAAAAAGTGCAATCTTTATTTTGCCTATTCACTTTTTCATATATGTATTCCAACCCTACTCTCTATTCTTGCTCTCTATCCAAACAAATATTTATTTTTTGAACATATCCCATAGAATCGAGTGGCAAAAATGTAAATATAATGAGAGAGAAAGAGAGTAGAGAGTCTCCTTCATTAGCTACTAATAGGCATAGCTAGTGGAAATTATAAAAGGCAAAGAGACTAGTTAAGTAAAGAGCTTTTTCGATCACTCAAAATGAATTTTGGGTAGCTACTATAGCCAAGAGATCTCAAGTAGAGAGCCGGTTGCATTTGGGTTTTTACCCAATTGGTTTAGGGGGAGTTGGGATTGGTTCAAATATTAGGTGGTCTTGTTGGCGTCTTGCCAACAGGATTTTAGTAATATTAAGGGGTGAAAAAGTCGGTTAAGATCTCGCAAGAAGAAGTTGCTTAATGCATTTCTTTTCCTATAGTATTATGTTGATTTCATTTTGTTTCTTTTGAGATGAATAAAATTAATTTTACCTATAAAAAAAAAACGTAGAGAGCCGGTTGGAGATGCTCTATGGTCCAAGATGTCTACCATAAGATTACCACTCCACTTGCGTTGAAAAGCTAGCAAGTAGTAATTATTAACCACCTTAAATTGTTTACAAAACAATCTGAAGAGCTGTAATACTTTTGCTAGAAACACAGGAGGTGCTCTACTCTTCTTACCCACAGTCACAAGTTTTATTTCTTGTGCATGATATTATTCTCTTCCCAAGTCTGATCCTCCTACTCTTCTTACCCACAGACTAATAGGCAATAGCCGGAGTAAACTTGCTTCTTTTCTACATTGTCTGGCCTTTTCTTCTCAAACTTCCATTATATATCACCAATCAGCATTCTACGAAGGTGTTTTTTTTTTTCCCACTGACAGAAAATTAACTGCAGTGACTGATCACTCAGGAACTGTACAAGCTGCTGTTTCGAAACAGTTGAAAAAGTGTTGATTGAGAGTGCAATTTCACCAAAATGAACAATCACGTATTGGCTGTCATTGTTTACTCAAACAGGGAACAGCTTCTTTGTCCCTCATACGAGATCATAAATTACTAGCCACGACTCAGTTTTGTTCAGTATCATGCCAGTGAGATAAAGTTATGGATTCAAAGAGCTCAGTGATCTGACAAGGCATATCAGAGCCTGACTAGCGAGCCCAGAGGGTTAGTCCGGTTAGTTTGTTGGTTTAATCCCCACACAATTGATCAGATTTCAATTCTTGGGGTTAGGTCGATCCAAAGAAATTTCATGTGTGAATCCTTAGTCTTAGTGTGCATGGCCTGCCTTTGACCAGACCGGAGATCGGAGGGGATTAGTCGAGGCATGCGGAAGATGGCTTGAATACCCCTGGCTGTCGAACCAAGAACAAAAAAGAGCCTGACTAGCAAATTCCATACATAGCGCGAAGAGTGGTCAAGTTGGTTGGTGGGTTTGCTCCCCCACAATTGACTAGCGTTTGATTCCTTGGTGGTCAGTGATGCAGAACGGAAATATGAAGAATATAAATTAATTATGCATTATTTTGAGTTTGTCATTTTGTTAGAAAATTCCATTTTAATTGCCGCTTGTTTTGGCAACCTTATATTTCTTTCTAGTATGTGATTTCCTAGTCAAAATAGAAATTTTCATTTTTGGTAATTTTTGTTAATTAGTTGATTCGGCTTCCTTTTCTGACGAATCAATTAGGGTTAGGTTTTCTACCTATTTAATAAGTTGTAAGCTTTCAGGCTAAGGGAGTTATTATTGAATTAAAGAAAAAAATTGTGATTTATCTCAATATCGTTTGTTCAAAGAGGGAGTACCTCTGGCTCAAACATTGTTCGTGTATTTTTCTTGCAAACAATTTCGTAAAAGGAGGCTGCGCTGCATCAGTTAGGCCGCAAAAAGTTATCTCTTGTGAATCCTCTAGTTTCGGCACGAATAGCCTACATTTAACCGGACTGGGAAGATGATTAGTCAAAGAGCCTGTAAACTGGCGCGAACACCCTGACAGTCGGGAAAAAAAAATCCACACATCTGCGATGTCCTTGGTGTTTCTGCCATCTTTGCATAAGTTACAAGTTGAATAGGATCTTCAATGGTTTAATTCAAAAATGTGTTACAGGGCATATTGGGAAAATATATTTGTGTATAATTGGAGCTCAATTTTATTTGTAATAGTGGATGCCCGTGCCTTTAGGCACGTCCAAACGAAATGCAGTCCCACCTTAAATAAGTTGTCTGCTCTACCTATTCAATATAATCTACTTACTCTCTGCCTCATTTTAAACAGCTCATGCCAAGGTAGAGCGAAGAAATAAAAAAGACAATAATTTACAAGTTAATTATCAACCCTCTTGAAATAATATCAACTTAAAATGGAAAAAACCAAAAGGTAATAAATTGGAAAGAAAAGTGTATATATTATCACAACAGAAGGTCAAAGTATAACTTAAGGAAACATTCTCTTAATCGGACAACTACGATCTTAGCTTGAAGGCGATCAACGGCTATAAAGGTGCTCATGACAAAAATCGCACTATTTTATAATAAAGATATATGGCGTGGTTTGGTTAACTTAGGAGCGAATTAATGGTGTTCCACTTTTACAAAAAGTACTTTTTTTTCAAAAAAAAGTAATTTCAAACTCAAATATAATAAAAATGAAAAATATATTTTCAATTTTTTTTGCACCGTTTAAAAGATCTTAATGAGATCTATCAAACAAGATTCATATTGGTAGGAAAATTATTTGTATAAACACATCATTTTTGAGTTTGAAATTACCTTCTTTTTCAAAAAGTACTTTTTTGGAGAAAGTGGAACACCCCTACTCTAGCGGTGTAATTAAAGACCGTGTAATTATTAGTACTAGTGTTTGCCCGTGCCGTAGGCACAAGTATTTTTGTAATATATTTTTGTTTTTTTATGCCAACGCCAGAAGCCGAGCAGGGTAAAAACAACCGATGGCATTTTTGTAATATATTTGTAAGAGTATGGATATTTCTTAAGAGAGTTGGAAAACACACATCAGCTCTTGGATCAAATCAATCTCAACCCTTAGATCAACTTGTCTTGTGTGGAGGCCCACACCCTTGTGTTTTATTAGGTAGATAAAACTATAAATACACATACGGAAAATCAATACAAACGGATACCGGGATACATAAGCTTTTTTCGGGATCCGGGGACTCTGTTGCCCAGAGGGGGCAGCAGCCCCAACCCACACCCTCAAAACGACGTCGTTTTGAGGGTAAACTGCTGGAGCAGCTCCTACCAGGGGCAAAACGGTAACGTTTTGGTGGGAAAAAAATTTCTTACCCTCTGTTTGCAATTCTATGAAGCAGAAATGTGATTATGAGAGCTTTAAAGATAAAATTTGATTATGTCTCTTTAGAATAATATGATCAGAATAATAAGATCTTCACACCAGTTCAAACGGATTTAAAATTGGAACACTTAATTTTTTAACCATATTTTTTAATATAAACGGTCTCAAAAAATTAGTGCTTAAATTTTCACTCCGTTTAAATCGGTACAAAGATCTTGTTATTCTGATTATATTATTCTAAAGGGTCGTAATTAATTTTTATCTTTAGGGCTCTCATATTAAGCATATGCTCTTTATTTAGGATCCTGTAGAGCAGAAATGTGATTATGAGAGCCCTATAGACAAAAATTAATTACGACCATTTAGAATAATATAACCAGAATAACAAGATTTTTGCACCGATTCAAACGGAGTGAAAATTTGAGCACTTAATTTTTTAAGACCGTTTATATATTAAAAAATATGGTTAAAAAATTAAGTGTTCCAATTTTTAATCCGTTGAATTGGTGTGAAGATCTTATTATTCTGATCATATTATTCTAAAGAGACATAATCAAATTTTGTCTTTAAAGCTCTCATAATCACGGTTCTGCTTCATAGGATTGCAAACAAATGGTAAGGAATTTTTTTCCCACCAAAACGTTGTCGTTCCCTGGGTAGGAGGAGCTGCTCCAGCAGTTTACCCTCAAAACGACATCGTTTTGAGGGTGTGGGTTGGGGCTGCTGCCCCCTCTGGGCAGCAGAGCCCCCGGATCCCTTTTTTCGATCCCTAGTTTAAAGTGCTAGAGTAAAAAATTCCGAGGGTCCATGCGCCATGACTCCCATGCACTTTGATTATTAGGTTCCGTTTGTTTCGATGTAAAATATTTTTACAAAAAATAAATTTCAAACTTTTATTTTTCAGTGTTTGGTTGACACTTTAAAATATTTTCAAAAATCAACAAAATAGTGTAGAAAGAGGGGGGCTTAAACGATAGAGAGATTTGAGAATATTGAAATTGAACGTGAGTCTGGACTGACGATTGAGGAAACTGAGCAGTGAGAATTGCAGTAAAAGGAAGCGGATTCATTTCGGAAAATAACTTATGGAAAATTTAAGAGTAAGTCATTTTCATCCAATTAATGAAAAATGTTTTACATGTAAAATATTTTCATCATTTTTTAGACAACCAAACACCGAAAAATAGGTTAAATATTTTACGTCCAAACAAACGGAGCCTTAATTTGGTAAATTCTTGTATATCTATCTAGATTATCTAGACGCGGAATCATATTGATTTGAAAATTTGGAAGGCATTGATTACATTTGTCATAATGAAAAATTAAAGGGCACTCGTGAATATAAGAATAGACCGTCTTCTTTATTCACCACAAATTTCTTAAAAACATGTTACTACTATAATTGTCAAATCAATAAGACATGCATTTTGTTTAAATGATCAAAATCGTAAAGAATTCACATATTTAATGGTGCGGATTATCAAACAAGAGTATGTTAGTATGTATTATCCAAGTGATTTGAAGTTGGTAACAGCCGCCTCTCTTAGGGTTTTGAGAGCTCTAAAGAAATTTTGAGAAGCCACAGCCGCCTTGCTTTTCTGCCTGGGGGGGGAGGCGTCCCTCTCCCTCCTCCCCCCGGGCTCCTCCTCCTCCATCTGCTCTCCTCTTTCTTCCCCCTCTTCCCTATAGTTTTTTTTTCTTTTCGTTTTCTCCTCTCTCAGATCTGACCCTTTCTGTTCGGCGGGCTCCGTCGTCACCGAAGTCGTTTGTCCGCATGTAATCCGTTGCCGGAGCCCTTGTGGCAGTAGTGGTGGAGGCAGTGAGGGTTGCGATCCGTTCGGCGATTTTTGAGCGGCTGGATTTAGAGCAAGATCTGGAGGAGTTTTATCTCTCCATGTGGGAGTTTTGTCTCTCCTTGTGAGAGTAATAAAATTCGCCTTTGGGCGATTTGTTTACTGTTCGGACTCAAGAAGATTAATATGCATCTTTTGGTGGTTTGCTAGAAATTCATTAGTGTGCTCATTTCTGGTCAAAGTTTATCTGATCGTCTGGGTTCTTGTTGTCTTTTTTTCTTGGCTAGCAATGTATCTCTTTTTGAGACTGCTATAGGATATATGAATTTTCCACTCAGCAGAAGGTGCGTCAGGCCATACCTAGGCTGGGGATGAAAGACATCAATCGCCTCGTTCTTTCTCGTTTTGTATCAGTTAGATGATTAGTTTGGCTTTGTCCAAGTTATCTGTAATGAATTTCGTTGTGTAAGTGCCGTTGGGCTTTATCAATACAATACCTCTCACTTTTGTCAAAAAAAAGTATGTATTATCCAGGGACCGCGCCGGCGTATTCCTATTCCGGAAGTAGAGAACTCTTCCTAGTACTTCTTACTTGCTCGTGGTATGCAAAACCTCAATTACTATACTTCAACAACAACAAAACACATAAAAAGTGAAACATAAATACTGTATGTAACACTCGTACAACTAAATGCACTATTTTAACCCAAAAAAAAACTAAATGCACTACCGCGCGCCCACAATCTATCTTTGATAGGCTCCACGCGAATTGATAGTTGAAATCACTTGGGCTCAAGAGAGGAAATACATATGTAATAATTTGTTCGTAAGAGACGTTTGTGTCCCTAAAAATATGAACTGTATACACAAAAAATAACAATCAAACACAAAAAATCATATGAGAGGATTTAGGGTCATTTGTGTAACCCATCACCATATAGAATACAAAAACTACAGTAATAAACTACTAATTGAAAAGTTATGAACTATATTCGTCTTATAGATAGAAACTTTAAACTATAAAATGATGTTTGCATTTCACTTTCTTCTCTCTTAACACTCTTTATTTTTTATTGTCACAATTCAAAGTTACGAGCGTGTCTTCACAGTATTGTCAATTACGGCATTTGGTAACCTTTTTTGTTTCCAGTTTTTGTTTTTACTTTTTTGAAAACTAATGAAGAAAACTTGTTTGGTAACAAGTTTCTACTTTTTTGTTTTTCATAAACTTTTTTAGAGTTTTTGTAAATTATGGAAACTACAAAAAGGTGTTTTCCCCTTCTTTTTTTTTTAAGAAACACAAATTTTACCAAACATGTTTCTTGTTTTTGTTTCTTAAAAACAAAAAACTGAAAAGGTTACCAAACAACTGCCCGTCTCCATTCGCTTAAAGCCAAGCTATTTTTCATATTGTGAAGATCAGTTGAGAAAATTATTTTAGTAGGAAAAAGTCAAATAGCCCTTCCACTAATTTTTTTTAAAGAGATTCCGCTAAAGTGATATAGCCGATTTTGAACCTGCCCCGTTCACGCTAGTGATTAACTTATGCAACACATTTTTATGGTTTGGGGAAATTCCCCCCCCCCCACACGAACTACCACCCGGCCACACATTGCCCCCTCATACTACCAAATCCAACACTTAACCCCCTCTAACTACCAAAAACTGAATACCCGACTAACTCTGTTAACAGAATTCGTGAAGTTACCTTCATACCCCTCTTTCTTTTGCTCTGCAGTATATACACACATATGTGGGACCAAATCCACTTTCCTTGGTATATAAAGCAACAATGGGCTCTTAACCCTAAATGTTCCTTGTCTGTTCTTGCTCCAGCTAAAAGGTATGTCCCTTTTGTCCCTTTTTTTTTGTTTCTGAAAAGTTGACTTGAATACACTAGTATTCAATGATCTAGAGAAGTGGTTAAGTATTTAAATGATTAGAAAAGTGTGTGTGGTCAATTTTTGGGAGCATTTCTGTTTTTTTTTTGTCTGATGTGGTTCCAAAAGCAGTTACTCTTGGTTGTACCCACAGAAATCAGTGGGAATGGTGAAGGACTGTCCCCTTTGTTTTTTAGTCTTTGACTGATATGGTTTATCTGATTCTTTAGCATTTATACTACTTTATTGATTAAATCCATGCTAAAGTGAACTACTTTATTGATGAAATCCATGCTAAAATGTACTTGTTTAATCTGTAAATCTCATTTTTAGGATGACTGATCCAAGATTTGTGTTTGAGGTCCACAATGAGGCTAAGATTGACTTTGTAAGGGATGTGGACAAAGATTTGATGTCATACTTTGAGATGGTGCACATGATCAAGGACTTAGGTTATTCGGAAAAATGCAACATATATCACAAGCTTCCAGATTGTGATTTAGATGGTGGGTTGAGGGATATAAAAACTGATGGTGATGTTGTGGACATGTTTGCTATGCATAATGATAAGGAGACTATAAGTATTTATGTGGTTAATCCAATGGTAGAAGAGGGTGAAGGTGTTGACTTGGTGAATTTAGATGACATAATTGATTGTGATGACAATGAGAGTGAGACTGAGGGTGATGATGATGCAATCAGTCCTAGAAATAGTATTAGTGATAGTGATCTTGAGTACTTTGCAGATGGAGATGAGTTGGAGAGTGGTCACATTGGCACTGGGTTGGAGAATGAGACATTTATGGGTCATTCTGAACTTGTAACATTGAAGGAAGGGGAGTGGAATGGTAGTGGGAATGGGTGTAACTATAGCTATGGAGGAGAAGGTACATCACATGGAAAGGGGAAAGAAGTTGAGTTTGATGACATGGATAATCCAAATAATTCATCAGATGAAGAGGGTAAAGTTGAATTTCCTGAATTTTTTGAGGATGGAGACATGGAAAGGCCAGACCTTGAGTTGGGTATGATATTTGCCAATGCTACGTTATTTAGGGCTGCACTTAGGAAGCATACCATCCAAAATGGGACTGAGTTTACCTTTGTAAAGAATGATGGTGATAGGGTGACAGCTATTTGTTCCAATGGATGTGGGTGGAGAGTCCATACTAGTTACTTCCAAGAAACCAAGTCATTTCAAATCAAAAGCTTAGTTAACCATCCATGTAGCTGCCCTAGACAATACAGGCTTAGGCATGCCAACTCTGCATGGTTAGCAAGAACATACATGGACAGGTTGATTGATGATCCCAATTGGAAGGTCAGTGCTTTGAGAAAGGCAGCAAAGAGGGAGCATATGGTAGAGGTCACTGATAGTCAAGCCTATAGGGCTAAAAAGAGGGCACTAAAAGCAATTGAGGGCAACCATAGACAACAATATTGGAGGCTATGGGACTACTGTGAAATGATTAGGAGGCAAAACCATGGCTCAACTGCATTGTTGAGGGTGGAAAGGCCACCACTTAGCACATCCCCTGTCTTCCAAAGGATGTTTGTGGTGTATGCTGCACAATCAAGGGGTTTCTTAGCTGGTTGTAGACCTATGATTGGGCTTGATGGATGTCACTTGAAGGGCCCATTTGGTGGTCAACTTTTGAGTGCTATTGGAAAGGATGCCAATGAACAAATGTACCCATTAGCAGTGGCTGTGGTTGAAGCTGAGACTAAGGATAGCTGGATGTGGTTTCTTGATAATCTGCTTGATGTAATAGGAAGACCTGAAGAGAAAGAATGGACCTTTATCTTAGATAGGCAGAAGGTATGTTATTAACTATTGATATTATTTGGTTGTACTTGGTGTAAACTTTTATTTTTTTTTGCATAAATGTACTTGTTCCTTAACAGATTTGTTTTTTGCAGGGTTTGGTTGAGACTTTCAATCAAATGCTGCCAAGTGTAGACCATAGATTCTGTGTAAGACACATGTATGCCAACTTCAAGCTTCTCTATAAGGGAAAAGACCTGAAAGACCTTCGATGGGCTGCTGCTCGTTCATACACTGTTCGAGAATGGGATGACAATATGCAGCAGATCAAAGCTATCAACAAAGAGGCATTTGAATGGTTGATGAAAGTGCCTGCAAATTCGTGGAGTAGATCAATGTTTAGCACAAGGCCTAAGTCTGACATGCTAGCAAATTACATCTCTGAGTCATTCAATCAATACATAAAAGATGCAAGGGATAAACCAATTATAACGATGATGGAGATGATCAGAAGGCAACTTATGAGCAGGCTTGAGGAGAAAAGAAGTTGGATTGCAACATGCAATGGAGTTATATGTCCCAAGATTCAATCAACTTTGGAGAAGCTGAAAGAGGAAGCTCGATTATGGGAAGCAACATATGCTGGGAATGGGATATATGAGGTGAGAGATGGTATGATGACACATGTTTCTGCCTTGGCAAGGCACAGTTGCAGTTGTAGAAAGTGGGATGTCACTGGTATTCCATGCCCACATGGGATTGCTGCTATAGTGAAAGACAAAAGGCAACATGAGGCTTTTGTCCATGAATTTTTTCATAAGGAATCATATGTGAGGTCTTACGCAGAAATTATTAACCCTATACCAGACCAAACCCAATGGGTACACACTGAATATGATGTAATTATGGCTCCACCATTAAGAAGGCCATCTGGTAGGCCAAAAAAGTTAAGAAGGAGAGCTGTTGATGAGCCTAAGAATCCAAATGCAGTTAGGAGGACTCACCAGTCTTTAAGGTGTAGCAATTGCCAGGAATTTGGTCATAACACAAGAACTTGCAAAGGGCCAGTTGGAACAAACAGAGGCAGGGGGAGAGGAAGAGGGAGAGGGAGGGGGACTTCAAACAGAGGAAGAGGAAGGGATTCAAGCAGAGGAAGAGGCATGGGGGATATAAGCATAGATACAAACATAGGAAGGGGCAGGGGGGATACAAGCATAGGAAGAGGCAGGGGAAATTCAACTAGAGGAAGAGGGAGGGGAAAATCAACGGGTAGGGGGAAAGGAAGAGGACCAACACTGTAGACACCCCAATTTGGCCTAACGATTATTTCAAGTCCCACCTTGGGACAATCCCGATGATGAAATGGATACAATGATTGCTGATTGCTTCTTTGAGGACCTTAGGACTTTCGGTGAGAACTTTGACCACTTAGAGGACCCAATTCAAAGCCATACAGCCTTTCAGACAGAAATACAGAAGCCTAGGAGAATCCATCTGACGGCCGTGACATCGATCTAACGGCCACAACATCAATCCCTCACCCGAGCAACCTGTTGCCAACAAAATCTCCATGAGAGATCAATCCCTCGGCCGCGAGATCTATCCTTCGGCCGAGACATCCATTCCACGGCCGCGACATCCTTTGCTCGGCCGCCAAATCGACCTTTTTCCAGACTCTGGAACGTTCTGTCAGACGTTTGGTTTGATCCAACTACACTACCTTTCCGATGCATTCGGGCTACGTTCGGAGATCACGATGTAGAGTTAGAGATGCATTGCAATTGCAATTGCCATCTCGTGATTTGATTGGCCGGAGTGAGTCATCCCTATGCCTATATAAAGGGGCCTTTGGGCTCCGAATTAACACACAGAAATTGAGATACCTACACACTCAATCAAACCTCGAAACTCTGCACAAATACTCCCTCAATCCCATACTCCAAAAGCCCTAACCTTCCGAAGGCAGCCGTCAATCCGGCGATCAAACCCCGAAGTTCAAACCCTAACTCTAGGGTTCTCGATCAAGCAATCAGTCAATCACACTCAATCCAAAGCAATCAAGCAACTGAGGGATCAAGGTGGTGAGGCCCAACGGCCTCTGGTTTGTCTTAACTTATTGCATTTCTGATTAACTGTAGCATTTTGATTATCCATTAATCTTTCTGTCTGGTGTGAGGAAGAACACCGACCGGGGCTTCGATCCCTCGGCCGGTACATCAAACCAGGAGGATCTCTCGGCCGTGACATCTATTCACCGGCCGCGAGATCCATCTCCCTGGGACATTTGTTTGTTTTTCTGCTTTCTGATGCATGCTCGTTTATCGCACTGGCTCATTTTGCTTACTGTTTAAAGGAATAACTAAACAGACTACGTGTTAGAATTAAACAAAGCATCTATACGTCTTATGTTGAACGATTATGGGCCAGTCTCACGACTGGACAAAGAGGGGTGCCTAACACCTTCCCCTTATTGTACTTTTGGCTCCCGTATCCAGAATCTCTATCTATTTTCCCAGTTTTAATAAACTGGGTGGCGACTCTATTTGATGATAACCGTTATCGTGTGGCGATGTTCCTAACCATGGGAATGTCCATGATTTTGGTTTATGAAGTGAGCAACCAATCGATTAAACACAACGTGATCAATCTGTATGGCGATGCCCCACTTGGGAGGTGTCTACAGTTTTTGGCGACTCCGCTGGGGATGTGAGAGCCATAACCAAAAAGTTCAACATAAGACTAATACATGCCTTGTCTAAATTCATTTATCATATGCATCGAGCGGGCAACCCGTTGAGTTCACCTGATATCCCGGCATGACACGGGCTATGTTGGGGGTTCCAGCAAACTCCACAGTCACTCGTACCTAGTGGTATATCAAAAAGGAAATCACCCAATCGCCGCCTATGATGGGTTGGGTGAGAGGATCGGTGCCCTTTGACAACGGAGCACCCTGAAACTACCTAAACCTTGCATGCTTTAGAAAGCCATAGAACTTATCAAACTAAGACAGGAACCTACAAGCTAGGAACCTACTTGCATTCTACTTGCAAAAGTTCTTCCTCACACTATCTGTTGTTGTAATTAACTCTTTCTGTGCAGAAGGGTTGGGATTTTCAACCCAAATCCTAACCCTACACAGGCCGAATACTAACTTCCAGGTATTCTATTTTTCAAGCAGGCACAATAGGTAGGTTAAAGAAGCAACCTCAGCCAGTTTTATACTCTTACAATACCCGAAGTCACGCCAAACAGAGGTCTTTACAGTCATCTCATCGGTCGCCTTCGTCCACCAAGACACCCTCACCGCAACGGTCCCAATCAGTTGCAGGGACTTCGCGGTCGTCTCCTCGACAAAACCAATTATCTACCCAATTCCAAGCTTCACCAAGCAACCTCCCTACCTACACCCCAAAAATGGCAGACAATGATGCTACCATCACCGAGCTCCGAGCCCAAATTGCCTATTTACAAGCTGAGAAAGCAGCAAGAGATGCTGAAGACAAGAAAAACGAGGAGGAAGCGGAGAATCCTCATGAAATTATAGAAAACCCTGAATTGGCCAAACAGGTCAAGGAGATCAAGCACGCTTTGGCTCGCTCACAAGGAGACCAAATTCTAGATTTCGAAGGACTCTGCCTCTTTCCAGAATCTCAACTGCCTGAATGGTTCAAAATGCCAAACATCGAGAAATTCAACGGGACTGGTAACCCTACCAGCCATGTCCGCCATGTCATCAACACTTTGAAGCCTATGGGCTTGACCGACGAGCTCATCGCTCAATTGTTTCAAAGAACTCTCACTGGAAGCGCCCTCGATTGGTTTCTCACTTTGGAATTTGTGCATTATCAAACCTGGCCTGAAATTGCTAACGCTTTTGTCAAGCAGTATGCGTACAATGTCCAAATTGAGCTAACTACCCGAGATTTGGAAATGACTAAACAAGAATCCAATGAGGACTTTGCTACCTTTGTGGCAAGATGGAGAGAGAAGGCTGCCAAGATGAAAAGCCGCCCTACCGAGGAAGATCAAGTGAGAATAGTTGTCAAAAACTTACAGCCTAAATACCTCACTCATATTTACACTCAAGCTATCACTGATTTCAAACGCCTACATGCCACTGGGTTGCAAATCGAAGATGGAATCAAGCTAGGACTCATTGGGAAAGAAGAGGCCACTCCTCCATCCAGAAAAACCTTTCTAACCCATGCATCCCCTGCCTCCATCAACACCCTTAACTCAGTCTTACCACAAGACCCTTTTCAAGCTAGCTCATCTAGAAACACGAATCGCCCTCGCCGCAATTTTTACCCACTCTATATGACTCCATCCCAAGCCTTAGCCATCCTAAGCCGTCAAGGGCACCTCAGGCTTTTGAATAATCCACCTCCTCAGCCACCTTATGGCCCAAGCTATGATGCCAATAAGCAATGTGCTTACCATCAACACCCTGGACATGAGACAGACCGCTGCATGCGTCTTCGTCATGACATCCAGGATCTCATTGATAGTCAAGCCATAAAACCTCCTAAGCCTAATGTACAAACCAATCCACTTCCCGCTCACAACAACGAATCACTGCCTCAAAATATCAATCTCATAAGCCTATCCAATAGCCCCACATATAATCCTGCCATAAACATTATTCATAATACCCAAGCCTAAACATCACTAATCCGGTCCAAGAACGATTAATGCTTTGCAACAGGGGAGAACCCCACATCTATGCTATTGATGATGGGGATTGGTGGTTGGACATGCGTCAAGCCCTGCCAAATGATTGGAAAGTTGGAAGGATTGAGCCTGCTGATCCTTGGAGTACCCAAGAAGAAGAAGTGGGTCACCTCACCCGAAGCGGAAGGGTGTATAAACCTCCTAAACTAAGTGGGGAAAGTTCAACCTCAACGCGAGTAATGGAAGAAGAGGAAGGAGAAGAAAGCCAAAGGGCCGAACCTGAGGAAGACAGGGTGCTAAGACAACTAAAGAAAATCCAAGCTGATATCTCTATTTGGGGATTGCTTATGTCCTCCTACGAGCATCGTAACTCCTTTTTCAAAACCTTGGGGAAAGCCAAAGTTCCCATCGACATCACCCCCGAAGAACTCGTGGGCTTCATAATGGCGTCAAAGGCTCCAAAACCAACGATAGCTTTCACTGACAAGGATCTACCACCTGAAGGGCCTGCACACAATAAACCTCTCTACATTTCACTTAAATGTCTCACTAAATGGATCCCGCTGGTCTTGGTAGATAATGGGTCTGCTTTAAACGTATGTCCTCAAAGAACCCTCGACAAGCTAGGGGTAAACGCCACCGACGTGCGCCCTTCAAGCCAAGGAGTAAGGGGGTATGACAATTCAAAGAGAAGAGTGGTTGGGTGTGTCACACTGCCTGTAGAAGTGGAGAAGATCAAAAGGGATGTGAAGTTCCATGTGATGGATATACCGGCCACCTTCAATCTTTTATTAGGGAGGCCTTGGCTACATGACGCTGGGGCAGTACCTTCCACTTTGCATCAAAAAGTCAAATTCGCGGTAGATGGAAGGGTTATAACCATTCTGGGGGATTCATCAATCCGGGCTCATTCTGATACGCCTGTCCAAGAGGTAGAAACCGAGGAAACCTTCCTTACTGGATTCAGTCTTGAGGAAGCAACTGCTGTGCAAGCCTTAATGGCTGAGAGAAACTTCTATGTAAGTGCCCCCGCCATATGGATGATGAAGAAGCAAAAATACCTCCCTGGGTTGGGTTTAGGCAAAAGATCGCAAGGCATCTCGCAAAAGATTGATCCTCCGCATAATCAATACGCCTTTGGTCTTGGCTACACCCCGACAGAAGCCGAGGTAAAAAGGAGGAAAAACATGGAAAAGGCTAAGGCAAGAGGAAGCAGGGTTAAAGAAGAGAAACTCGTGATCCCAAAAACGCTCAATGGCTGGTTTGTGAGGGAAGGAGAAGACTTTCCATTCTGCGGCTTCGCAGAGACATGGGAAGACAAAGTTACCAAGCAACGGCACCCTGGAATGCAAATCTTCTTTGATCAGGAATGGACTGACAGTGATTTGGAAGAAGAGCCAACTAATTCATCCCCTACTCCCGAAGACTGGATTGAAGTGCTAGCTGAATTTGACCTAAAGATTCTGTTTGGCAAAGAGGGTGAAGAAGAGTATAAAACTGCAAAGGAAAAAGGAACCACTCCTGAAACATCGCAGTAAATCGCATAACAAAAACATTGCTTTCATTTCCTAGAAACAAGTTAGGACATGTTTTGGGCCCCTGTTTGGGCATTACCTGCAATTGAATAAAACCCCATTTTATCACTTCTATGCTTGACAAATGATTCCATCTTTAAAATGTGATTGTTATATACTACAATCTCTCTGCCAAAGATAAAAGGATTTCAAGAATCTAATTCTTTATGTCACCGACCAAAAGGAAAGAGGGGACGAACCCTAATTACTTAGAAACTAAGTTTTTATCAAAACTCAGGAAGAAGACGCTATCTCCGTGAGAACACTTAGGGTTAGCTTGCCCATTGTGAAAGTACAAACACAACAGGAGATTCATAAAAATATCTCCATCAGATTCCTCTCCAAAACACCAAAACCTTCTTGAGAGAAAAATGCTCGTTGGGTAAAATATACACCCAAGCAAAAGCCTGCTAGGACAAAGAAAGAGCGAAAAACGCAGCCTAGGCAAAAGTTAAGGCATTCGAAGGAAAGCTCGCTAGGGACTCAACCTCTATCAGGTAACCTAGGCAAAATCTAAAGCGTGAGAGAAAGAAAAACTAAGAGTGAACACCCAACCCCCAAAGGTGGTAATCTTGGAACTACGTGAAAGGCCTGATTCCCTGATTGGGATACGTAGGCAATCTCGCGTCGAGATGCGGCCCAAACATTTAGAGAGAAGAGAGATGATACCAGAAGGTTTGTACTCAATGATAGGCATAGCTAACCCTGCGTATTGAGCTCGCAAAAGATGAGTTAGTCATTTTCCAGGGAGTTGGCAAAAACATAGACACGTAAGAATCATTGTTCGTCCTCTTTGACTCAAAAGTCGTCGACATAAGGGACCAAGCATTCTAACAATCCCAAAACATGGCAAAGAGATTGCAGGAATAACAAAAGCAAATAAAAGAGCTTGAATCAAATGCAAGTGTAAGAAGGGAAAAACGCCGCCTGGCTAATAGCAAAAAACCTAACTTCTTTAGGAAATGGAAGTAGCGGCCGAAGAATGGAACCCTCGGCCGAGTGATCCATCCCTCGGCCCAAGTTTAAATCCCGGCATTCACAAAACTTTGAAAGTTATTGCATGAATATCTAATCTCTCATACATGCTGAGGATGCTTCAAATACAAACAAAAATACAAAATTATCTGTTTTTAGAACTAACAAATACAGGTACAAGAAAGGAGAGGCTAGCTACTGCCCACGACCCCTCTTGGGCGCAGGACGAAAACGCTCAGGAACTGAGACACTGATCCTCTGTCCCTCACCAGCCGTGGTATCTCCATCACCAGCTCCAGTACTCCCACCCTCACTGACTCCAGCACTCTGGGTGACCGACACTGTCGGTACTCGCTCTGCTTCAAGCTGCAGAGACGCGGGATATAGGCATTTAGTTTCACATGAAACATAGGATGAAAAAAGAAGGGATCAAAGGATGCATACCGCAGCTATTCGGCCACGCTGCCGCCGAGCCAAAGCCTCGGCACTCTGGAAAGCACGCAACCATTCCTGGAACACCCCAGCAGGCACCTGTAGAGGAAACAATTGCATATATAATCAAGTAAGCAAGGAATGCTGAAGGAAACTAGAGCAAAATCCACAAATATTACCTGCTGAATTCCAGTAGGAAGCACGTAGAACTGTGTAGTACACGGTGTCAGTGGCAAACGCTCTTCTTCTCCGCTTGCATTATGGAAAGAAATGAAACTGGGGGCCCGTGGCCAAACAGGAGGAGCAGCAGCAGCAGTAGTGGTAGGAAGGGTCAAGGAGGCCAAACGAAAGGCTGAGTAGTTTCCTACTACGAGAAAACTCAGGGCTGGCTGTCTCTCAAGAGCAAGTAGCAAGCCCTCCCCGGTCAAAAGATGGGTCGATCTCATGCCAACAGGAGGAGGGAGAGGGACAAGCTGCAACGCCTCGGAACGTGGAAAGTACTGGCTCGCTACCCTCTCTCCAAGATACCAGGCTCTCGAAAATGGCCCCTCCAGAAGGAAGTGCTGGCTGTCCAACGCCCGAGCTGAGGTCAACTCCAGAGGAGCATCATCAAGTAGCACGCCCCATGGGTCAAAACGCACCTATAACAAGGGAAATGGCATCAAAATGACAGAATGAGGAAATAGCACGAAAATCAGAGGATAAAGAAGGTGTCATACCTGATCCACCGTCAGACGATCCAAAACTCGCCTCCAAGCCAGCAGGTCCATGGCAGGCGACCGTGACTTCCGAACTCCCTTCAACCAACGGGCCGCCCGCGGAACGAACCTAGGCTCTCTGTGCCTAGTCGGGGGAGGAAACTGCAACAAGTGCTCAAAAGCCCAAAGCTGCAAGCAAAGACGGAGAACATGAATAATGAAGATAGAAGCAATAAGGGAATAATGCAGAAATCAAAATGAATACCTCGAGAATACGATGGTGTCCGCCAAGCGACAAACTAACTCCCCGGGAACAAGCACTGAGGTGTCCGTACAACGTGGCTAGGGCAGGAGTTCCCCAATCAAACTCTGCTATGGTCTCTAAATGCACCAAAGCAGCCAAGAACTGGACTGTACCGAATTCTCCTTGTTGCAAAACAAAGTTTGCCCAAGGAGATAAAGCAGGAAAGCTCGTACCAGCTGAGAAAGGGGAATCTCCGTCAAGATATCAACTTGATCAAACTCTTCCCGAAGCCAGGTATATGTGATATGTCCACTCTCCGATACAATGGGAACCTTCCCCAAGAGGTATCCAAGGGCACCCTTCCGCTCATGGATCCGCGGATCAATTGGAAGAGGATCGCCGCCAACCCTCAGGCCTGTGAGCAAAGCAAAATCGCCCGGAGTGATCGTCATCTCCCCAGCCTCTGGAAGATGGAAAGTGTTGGTGGTATCCCACCACCGCTCGACCAAGGATGTGGTCAATCCCAACTCCGCCTTCGGAAGATGGAAACCAAGAATCAAGGGCTCGAAGCCAACCAAAGCAACCGCATCCTTGGCTTCCTGAGGAAGCCTCCCATACCACTCAAACACTTGGGGGCAGCTTCCCCACACGCGCAGCCTCTCGTTTGCCTGACAAAATACGAAGAAGGAATCAAATACACAAGATATCGCCTATACAGGGGCAACTTCTAGAACTCAAACTCCCTACCAAAATATCAAACTATCATTCTGCAAAATCTCACATGCGAAAATCATTTGATAGGATAAAAATCTACCTCCCTGTTGGTAAAACCAAAGTGCTGCTCTGGCTCCCTGTGCAAGACCTCAGGTGGGATATCACTGAGGGGAGGACGGTATCGCAAAGAACCACCACGCCCGACCAAGTGAACCTGAGGAGCGTAAGTGGCAATGTCAAAAGGGGGAAGAATATCACCACTCACATCAGTAGAGACCTCGGGTTCGACTCCGGGAGGAATGGGTTGCGAGGAACTCCCCCCAGCAGTGGCCCTGCGCCGACTCGAACGCAAGACGCGGGAACTTGAAACCCCGCCAAGAATCTCGGCCTCGACGGCCGGAGCTTTGCCTGTGTCTCTAGATGCGGCGGGGATATCGGATGGTGGAGGAGGAGGCGGGCTCGAAGCCATGGCAGCCAAAACCGTATGGTCAGAAGGGACGGCGGCGGTAAGATGGGGGATGACGGCGACCGACGAGGAGAGAGAGGAGAGATCGGTGGCGATTGATTGGACGAGAGAAGAGAATGAGGAATGGAGAGGACGGTATGACCCGCGAGATCGATTTAACTGAACTTAAATCGATTTCCTGACTTTTGGCGTTCTCACGGCCGAGACATACATTCCTCGGCCGAGATATCAATTATTCGGCCGAGAGATCAATCTCCTGGCCCTCCAATCAATTTTCCTCAGCAACATCAGATCATGCTCAGTGCATCAATTCAAGTCGTCATGGATTCTAGGTCCTCAACCAACCAAGTAGCCTTGGGGGCATCCCCGAGCCAACACAACATGATCAAAACCAGCCTTGGGGGCATGCCCAAGCATCGAAAATCTCTCTCCACAAACTACTGGCTAGCAAAACAAGACACTCAGCAGCCCCGAGTTCAAAACTTCAGCAGCTCCAAGTCCATTATTGGCAGGCTCTACGCCCATAACAGTCAACTCAGCGGCTCCAAGCCCTTGACCCGGCAGCTCTACGCTCGTTCTCACTCACTCAGTGGCTCTAAGCCCACTGACTCAACTGGCTCGAAGCCGTAACAATCAACTGGTTCAAAGCCGTACACAACTAATCTCAGCGGCTCGAAGCCCATTATCGACAGACTCTACGCCTGTATACACTCATTCAGCAGCTCTACGCTCGCTATCACAACTCAGCGGCTCCAAGACCGCTATCTCAACTGGCTCAAAGCCGTAACAACCAACCCAGCGGCTCTAAGCCCATTGTCTCAACTGGCTCGAAGCCGTACACAATCAAGCTCTTAACAGGCTCGAAGCCTGTGTCTATCACTTCAGCGGCTCCAAGACCGCTATCTCAATAGGCTCAAAGCCTGTATCTACCATCTGAAATGGCTCGAAGCCATAAACTCAGCGGCTCAAAGCCCAAACATCTCAACTGGCTCGAAGCCGTAAACAAGCAACAGGCTCTAAGCCACCCCAACAATCAAGACATCTATTCTCAGGCTCTACGCCTGGATGCTCAAAAATCTAACATTTTTGAATGCTCAAGCTCTACGCTTGGATGCCCAACCACTGTGTACTGGATGCTCAAGTTATACACTTGAATACTCAAGCTCTACGCTTGGATGCCCAACCACTGCGTACTAGACGCTCAAAGCCTGTACTTTGAATGCTCGGATTCTGCCGTCCGAATGCTCGAGCTCTACGCTCTGAATGCTCAAGTCCGGAACTTGATAGAAGCTCTAAGCTTAAAACAAACACACACGCACGGGCCCGTGCACATTTGCATCAACATTTTCACATCGAGTCTGCATCATATCTGTTCACATCTAACAACCATCATCACACATGTACACTCTGCATATCTCTCATGAAACAGGTCAACCCTGCTATCAACCGGCTCTATGCCTCGGTTTTATTTGATCGGCCCAACGCCTCGATCCTTTGGCTCCACGTCAACATTTATGATGAGAAAGCTCCGTGCACAGACCATCAGAATACAACCAGCTCTACGCTTTGGTTCATATCACGTCAAGCTCTAAGCTCCGACAAACTCAGGCCCTCGCCTCAAGACTGCATGCAGGCTCCACGCCTCAATCACTTCGGGCTCCATGCCTCAGTTCCTTCACCTCAGGCCCTTGCCTTATACCAGCTCCGCGCTTCGGTTCATCACGTCAAGCTCAAAGCTCTGACACCACAGGCCTTATGATCAATACCAGCTCCGCGCTTCGGTCCCATCAAGCTCTAAGCTCACCTCAGGCCTCCGCCTCATAAACCACAGCAGGCTCCACGCCTCAATCTAATCCCCTCAAGGCTCTCGCCTTATAATCAACACCAGCTCCGCGCTTCGGTCCTATCAATCACCTCAGGCCCTCGCCTTATGATCAACACCAGCTCCGCGCTTCGGTCCTATCAATCACCTCAGGCTCTCGCCTTAGATTGCAACAGGCTCCACGCCTCGATTCTATCACTCTCCAGGCTCTCGCCTCATGACTACAACCGGCTCCGTGCCTCGGTCCCCTCATCGCCAAAGCTCCGTGCTCCAGCTACTGGCCCTGCGCCTCCCCTACATCTCAAAAACAAACCGGCGTCCAACTCATCCCAGCAGATGGTTTGGATTCCACCCCATTACATCAATCCCATCCAGCTCATTCGCAAGGATAGGCTACTCTACCGAGCTCCTTTCAGTCAAAGTAAGGACGATCAAGAAAAGCAAACGCACCTGCAGTGTTTTGATCTACCCCAAAATACTAAGGAAGCTCTCCGCAAAGAAACTCCCCAGGTAGCCCCGCGCTCCTTCAACTACTCTTCGCCAAAACCCTGGCTCAGTCTAGGTACGTCACACTACGGCTTTTTAAGCCCTAAGGTACGTCTTCTGTCTCTAACCCTCCAAACTTTTACTTTTCTTTATTGCCCGAACTACGATTGGTCTGAATTTCCCTTGTGGAATACGTAGGCAGCCTCCCGGCCCGACCATAACAAAACCTTTTCGAAAACCCCTTGGAATAGTGGTTGGACCAAATTGAGTTGCTTTTACAGCTTTGACTCTTATTCAAACATGTCTCGCGATCGGTCTGAGTTCGGTCAAAGAGGGGCATCTGTAGACACCCCAATTTGGCCTAACGATTATTTCAAGTCCCACCTTGGGACAATCCCGATGATGAAATGGATACAATGATTGCTGATTGCTTCTTTGAGGACCTTAGGACTTTCGGTGAGAACTTTGACCACTTAGAGGACCCAATTCAAAGCCATACAGCCTTTCAGACAGAAATACAGAAGCCTAGGAGAATCCATCTGACGGCCGTGACATCGATCTAACGGCCACAACATCAATCCCTCACCCGAGCAACCTGTTGCCAGCAAAATCTCCCTGAGAGATCAATCCCTCGGCCGCGAGATCTATCCTTCGGCCGAGACATCCATTCCACGGCCGCGACATCCTTTGCTCGGCCGCCAGATCGACCTTTTTCCAGACTCTGGAACGTTCTGTCAGACGTTTGGTTTGATCCAACTACACTACCTTTCCGATGCGTTCGGGCTACGTTCGGAGATCACGACGTAGAGTTAGAGATGCATTGCAATTGCAATTGCCATCTCGTGATTTGATTGGCCGGAGTGAGTCATCCCTATGCCTATATAAAGGGGCCTTTGGGCTCCGAATTAACACACAGAAATTGAGATACTTACACACTCAATCAAGCCTCGAAACTCTGCACAAATACTCCCTCAATCCCATACTCCAAAAGCCCTAACCTTCCGAAGGCAGCCGTCAATCCGGCGATCAAACCCCGAAGTTCAAACCCTAACTCTAGGGTTCTCGATCAAGCAATCAGTCAATCACACTCAATCCAAAGCAATCAAGCAACTGAGGGATCAAGGTGGTGAGGCCCAACGGCCTCTGGTTTGTCTTAATTTATTGCTTTTCTGATTAACTATAGCGTTTTGATTATTCATTAATCTTTCTGTCTGGTGTGAGGAAGAACACCGACCGGGGCTTCGATCCCTCGGCCGGTACATCAAACCAGGAGGATCTCTCGGCCGTGACATCTATTCACCGGCCGCGAGATCCATCTCCCTGGGACATTTGTTTGTTTTTCTGCTTTCTGATGCATGCTCGTTTATCGCACTGGCTCACTTTGCTTACTGTTTAAAGGAATAACTAAACAGACTATGTGT
This sequence comes from Rhododendron griersonianum, assembly GCA_018127125.1. Classification (NCBI taxonomy): domain Eukaryota; kingdom Viridiplantae; phylum Streptophyta; class Magnoliopsida; order Ericales; family Ericaceae; genus Rhododendron; species Rhododendron griersonianum. Next base: position 21,167,234 of record CM030797.1, read on the forward strand.
TAGAATTAAACAAAGCATCTATACGCCTTATGTTGAACGATTATGGGCCAGTCTCACGACTGGGCAAAGAGGGGTGCCTAACACCTTCCCCTTATTGTACTTTTGGCTCCCGTATCCAGAATCTCTATCTATTTTCCCAGTTTTAATAAACTGGGTGGCGACTCTATTTGATGATAACCGTTATCGTGTGGCGATGTTCCTAACCATGGGAATGTCCATGATTTTGGTTTATGAAGTGAGCAACCAATCGATTAAACACAACGTGATCAATCTGTATGGCGATGCCCCACTTGGGAGGTGTCTACAAACACCTAGTCCAGAAAATTCAAGGCCTAACCCCACTGCTGCTTCTATAATAATTCTCCCTTTAACTTGTAGTGCATTATTCTTTATTGTTCCTTGTTCTGGAAGCAAAATTTTTCCAATTTGCAGATGCAAATGATGTCTACCACTTATGGAAATGAGCTTCCAAGGCCTAACACTACTGCTTCTGTAACCATTTCTTCTTTAACTTCTTGATCATATGTTATTCTTCTAGAAATTGTTCTAAAATGTAAGTTTTTCCTTCATTTTATAGATGCAAAGGATGTCCACCACACATGGCAATGTATACTTCTCAAGGGGAGATGGTGCTGGCCCCTCACAAAGTTCATCAAACATGGCTCCCACACAAAGCTCAGTAATCACTCAATCATCTTCTCAAGTCCCCACTTCCACACCAAACTCTGCAATGGCACTTTATGGATATGCAGCATTTTAGTGCTTTGGCAAGTATTGTGGAGCTTTTTGTGGCCATGTATGGACTACATACTTGTTTTGATGTTTATGGCCATATCTAAGTATTAGGTATTTTGTTTTGATGGTTTCTGGACCTTTTGTATTGGCAATAGATGTTTTGCCATAGGTAAGTATGATGTAACTAAGTGCTGTATTTATATGCAGCCAGCATGTGGACCTGTTTATGGACCTATTTTGTTGTTTGCTGAACTAATTAAGTTGTAATGTTGCTGCTAGTATATGCAGACATGTTATGGAACTAATTAAGTTGTTGTAATTTCACTCCAAAATTGATTTCTACTAGTCGATTTTTTCGTAAATAACTGACCGAAGGATTTAGCTTCGGGCCCACTTGGGTTTGATCCGAAACGGCCCAACGGTCAAGACACATTGCCTTTGGCCATGTGGTCTTCGTTTTTTAGCCGTTTAGGGCTCCGAAAGGCCAAATTTGCCGTTTTAGGAAATAATCTTTTTGCTTATAACTTTTGGTAGGAAAGTCCAATAATGTCCGTTCTTGTTGGAGAAGCTTTGTTTTTCCTTATATTTTCAGAATATGTAATCATTTTGGAACTTTCCAAAATTAGTATTTTTCTTATATTTTCATAATATGTAAGCCTTAGGGCTATTCAATTGTTGATTATTATTGAAATTAAAAGAGTCTAGAGAGCGTTTTCTCTAACTTTATAGTTTGTGTCCATCTTTGTTACGCGATTATTCCGTAGTTCATACGGCGCCCTGCATCAGTGGTGGTGCTGAATTTGCTCGAAAAAAGAAGTATAAAGGCAGTTTTGGTACTAGTGATGGGAACTTCGATGGTTTTACTACTACAATCTGCAATGGCAGCTGCACACATTTGTTTCTGGAGCTGCTTTGTTATCTGCAGTTTTCCTTGCTATTTACAGTTCACTGGTTTCTGTGGCTATTGTAGCAGCCGATGGTGGTTCTATTTCCTGCTGCTCACTACTCTAGATTGCTCCATTTCAATGGTGTTTTATTGTTAGGAATGGTGTTTTATTGTTAGGAAACAAATCTATCTTGGGGTTTCTCTTTATGTTATTCAAGTGCATCTGTAAGACATCACTAAATGAGAAGACTTTAAACATGAGAAGCCCTGCTAGTCATTCACAATGCTTTTTAAGAAATTCACATGTTTTCACAACCAAGACGGAGCCAAACTTTTCATTGAATTTACTTTGAAATTGCAATACAACAGAGCATTAAGGCAGAGGCATAGCCAAGTCATTGCCTGAACTTCAGGCTTTGTACATGTACCACAAAAAACAGAGAAAAACAACAAACCAACACAACTTCCAGTTCATTTTTCCCTCATTCCTAAACTCTTTTCTAGCATATAACTCATGAATCTCCTTCTGCATAGCTTCAATCTTCATCTCCATTTCTTCACTGATGTTCGTGGACACTAAACTCTCACATTGTTGTTCAACAGTCCCCAAATCCTTTGCAATATGCAGAACCTTCATTGGCCCCAAATCACTCCTTTCTTTCCAAATAGAAGGCTCATACCAGCAGAAGAACTCACAATCTTTTTTCGTCTATCAAAGAAAAGTTACAATAACGTCAATTTAGGGTTTCAAATAAAACGAAGAACAACTAAATTAGGGCAATGCATGTCACGCCCTCGAATTTCAACATAAATAAAATAGCTTTTCATAAATAAAACTCCTCACATTATCATACATAATACCCCAAAAGAGTTCACCATGTCCTGGTCATTAAATTACAAATCCAACTCCAAGAGTCTGAATATATAACATCATTAAAAGAAATAGAGTTAAAGTTCTATTACATTCCCAAAACATGATTTACCCAAAATTATCCATGAGTCACTTTTACCAATTCCTTCGAAAAATATGCACTTGAATGCATGCACTTCACTCCAAGCTACTGCTCCGGGATCACACTGAAAAATGATAGGTTGAGCTACACTAGCCCAGTAGAGAAATCTAAACAACCATTATATGCAAATGGGACGACAGGTAGAATGAATAACATGAACAAGGTACGGTATCTCAAGGGGAAACAAAACACTACTAGTAATTATCCCAACGTCGATGACATAAATGAAGTACCAAGACTACACATCACGACTCTAATTCAACCACGAGGACTTTCTGTCTATACGATTCTCTCATGACTACCACTACCCCTCATCTTATTTCTAATCTCCTATCCACTATCTTGACTTATGAAACCGTCATAATCAAAGAGCCGCAACTCCGAGGTCTTTCATATCACTCGCACTTTCACAATAATAGCCCATTTCCAATCACATTATGTCACAATTTCCTTTTTGTTCTATGTCATGAGCAAAAGCTCCTGCCGGGCCATTTACGGAGCCCCGATACTCCCCACTAGTACCTCTCTCACTGATGGAACTAACTCAAGTCACACATCATAGGTCATCGTATCCAAAATTCCTCCAATACACTTTACAACTCAGCCATTCATCTCAATCACACATAATGAATCCACAACGGAGACTTATTCACATAGAAGTAGCATGGATAATTTCACCTCAATCAACTCGCTCTTATTACGTTATTAGTTTCTCATCATCATACAAGCAATCACATATCAAGAGAAATTCACTAACAACTATTCATAGATATCAAACTTTCAACTCATAAAAACATACAAATTAACCAATAAATGTATCGCATATCAAACATAAAGAGAATTGTCCCTTGTATTCACGCCTAGCATTGTTTAACTCAAAAGAGTGATCTACGTATTTATTTCTCACATCGCAAGTCAACACATACAACCTTCGCCCACCTATATTCTTTGCGTTCTCTAAACCCTCATTTCGGTGTCAAATGACTCATACGGAACCCAACGACCACTATAAAGCCTTAAGTGCACCACTAGCCTCGTCAAACCATTCAATTAAATACTCAAGAGAACCTAGGAACATCCGTGTCCCCCCAAACAATCCTAAGGTAAAAGGATTACTTCACGTTTACGAACGTACCTATCTTATTTTGGCTACCAAACCTTATCGGCTTAGAATTAGGAGATGAGACGACCACCATTGGAAAGTAGACTTCCGACACATGAATTTCGATATAAAATTTGCCCAAAACGGAGTTCGGATGAAAAAGTTACGCTCGTTTGAAGTTTTTTCGAAAATGTTGATTTTTCAATACCTATCGGTAGACATTAATCTCCTACCGGTAGAAGACCAAAATTTCACAAAATGACATTACTGGACAGCGTTTCTACCGGTAGGTCCAAAACTTCTACCGGTAGGACTTAGGTTTTCAGTGCACGACTTTCAGACTTCACCAGAACGATTCCAACAACGAAACCAAAGATCTAGGGCACGATTCAAACACCAAATCAACACATAAACATATAATAGAAGTGAGAAATCCCTACCGAACAGGTTTTGAGCAAAACCCCCTGTGGGCAGCATGCCCTCGGAGAGAAAGGATTTCGTTCCTTCTCGCCATTGCGGCCCTTTTTCTTGATAATCGAGGGAGCGCGAGCGCCGGTGGCGAGCGCTTGAAAATACAGAGTCGCCACTTGAGTTTTGAAGGTCCGACACTCAAGGAACCGTATTTCGAAGCACCTGCCACGCTTTGTTTAAAAAAGTGAAGGAAACCAGTCCGTCATAACCATATCTGGGTTCGGGAGCCAGGTTACGAGAGGGGAAGGGTTTTATGGCACCCCTCTAGCCCAATCCGGAGATCGGTCTCTACTTAGGCATTTTTATGAAAACATTTGTGATTCTTCCTCTTTTAATTGATTTTAGCCAATTAGGGCGGGGGAACAGTTAATCGGGGATTAAAACTGTAACACTTTGCAAGATGTGATCAAGTAATGGCATGGACGGATGGCATGATGAATAATAGATGGAATGAACTTGAAACAGCGATCAGATGCCAAAACTAGGCTCGGGGCAGATTTGCCCTGCACGATGATCAACTTGCATGCATAAACAGATCTGCATGCAAGTCAACCATCGCGCGAGAGACACTGATCCTCGCGCGAGCGTTGTCATCTCACCATAGTCCCAAAATCATCCCCTTCTGGGCTCTGGAAGGACCAGTGCACACCCAGGAAGCAAACCAAGCAGTTTATTGGAAGACTGTAAAATACTAACTATTACAGAACGCTCCAAACAGGAGCCAAATGAATTGAAACACAACCCCTAAACAGTGGGGGTATCAAAACAGAGGCCGAGGGCCTAGTTGCCCATGCAAGGGCCACCCATGGAAATCAGAGGACTGTCGCGCGATTGAGAGTGAATCTCGCGCGACACCCCTGACTGGACTTCCAGGAATTGCTTTGCATGCTTTGGTCCTGAGACAGATTCAGGGGGTCCCAAAGGCATTCCAAACTGTTTAAAGCAAATAAACAAGCTACTGTATTTTGTTTTGCATGCATAACAGTGATCTAAAATCAAAACAAAATACAACAGACATAAAGACACTGAAAAAAAACAGAAAAGGGCTAGCTTCCCTTCCCCACGAAGTCCATTCTCTTGCTGACACAAGTGTCGCGCGAGCGTAGGGGACTGTCGCGCGAGGGTGTGGCTGCCACGAATTCTTGTAACTTTGCTGGCTTTAGGACCAGGGCATGGTATTGATTACCAGCCTTGGTCCTGTCAGCCCCCCTCAGGGATCAAAACAGAAACAGGTTTAAAAATTATACCTTTGCTTGGAAAGGGTTTGGAAGTAAATGAGGTTGATTGGTATGATCTTGCTACCAAGAGTGTATGAACACACCAAGTTCAGTGGTTTAGGAAGTAGTTTGAGAGTTAGGAATTTTGTGCTAGCTAATGTAGGATTTGTAGAATGACTAATAACTTTCTTAAGCAATTTTTTGGAACCCTTAACATGGAAGACCAATGGGGGTATTTATAGGGGGAATGTAAGGCTGAGTTAGGGGCCAAACAAGCCCTTAGGACCAGCCACCAAGGCTGGTCACAACTTGGTTGTGAGGCTAGCCAACAAGGTGAGAGAGTGGTTGGGAGTTTGCATGGAGCTAGAGCCTGCCAGCACGCCGTTCAGCTGAGGAGAACGGGGTTCCAGCCCATGGGAACCCATGTGCCAAGCAATCATCACAAGTCCAGCTGGATTCTGTGATAGGGACAGGAGAGAACCATCGCGCGAGGGTCTGTGAGTGTCGCGCGAGGGTCAAGCAGTCAACAGTTTGACTTTGACTATACGTGGCAGGCTGAATGTCGCACGAGGGACAGAAAGGCTCGCGCGAGGGTCAACTCTGGTTTTAGGGGTTTGACTGAAGGTTTAGAAGGGGTTCAAAGGGGTTCGAGTAGGGTTCCAAGCATTCCAAGCCCAATCCATTCCCGGTCCAAGCTCTGTTTGATCCGATTTCATCATCGGGGAAACAAGAAAATCGTAAAATAAAGTAAAACTATTGGGAGACCCAGATTGGGGTGTCTACAGTAGTCCCTCTTTGACGGCACGCGGAGCACCATTGACTGGTACGGGTAACGTCAAAGATTTCTAGACACCCACCAAATCCGCCCAAAAGCCGATTAAATAGAAAATGCAGACGAGTATATAAAAATACCGTGCACCAAAGGGAGAGATTGGAAGTTGGACGGATAGATCGTCGCTGTGGGTTGATTGGACGGATAGATCGTCGCTGCGGATTGATCGGAGGGATAGATCGTCGCTGATTGATTGATGATCGGACGGATAGATCGTCACTGGTGATTGATCGGACGGATAGATCGTCGCTGTTTTGATCGGACGGATAGATCGTCGCTGTGGATTGATCGGACGGATAGATCGTCGCTGATTGATTGATGATCGGACGGATAGATCGTCACTGGTGATTGATCGGACGGATAGATCGTCGCTGATTGATTGATGATCGGACGGATAGATCGTCGCTGCGGATTGATAGGACGGATAGATCGTCCCTGATTGATTGATGATCGGACGGATAGATCGTCGCTGTGGATTGATCGGACGGATAGATCGTCACTGATTGATTGATAATCGGACGGATAGATCGTCGCTGCGGATTGATCGGACGGATAGATCGTCCCTGATTGATTGATGATCGGACGGATAGATCGTCACTGGTGATTGATCGGACGGATAGATCGTCGCTGATTGATTGATGATCGGACGGATAGATCGTCGCTGCGGATTGATCGGACGGATAGATCGTCCCTGATTGATTGATGATCGGACGGATAGATCGTCGCTGATCAAGGATCGACGGATAGATCGTCCCTGATTGATTGATGATCGGACGGATAGATCGTCATGTTTGATTGATCGGATAGATCGTCGCTGATTGATTGATGATCGGACGGATAGATCGTCGCTGATTGATTGATGATCGGACGGATAGATCGTCGCTGTGGATTGATCGGACGGATAGATCGTCCCTGATTGATTGATGATCGGACGGATAGATCGTCGCTGCGGATTGATCGGACGGATAGATCGTCGCTGATTGATTGATGATCGGACGGATAGATCGTCGCTGCGGATCGGACGGATAGATCGTCGCTGATTGATTGATGATCGGACGGATAGATCGTCGCTGCGGATTGATCGGACGGATAGATCGTCCCTGATTGATTGATGATCGGACGGATAGATCGTCGCTGCGGATTGATCGGACGGATAGATCGTCACTGTTTGATTGCGGGCGGACCACTGCTGGGGATACTAAATTCTTCGGGTCTAAGGGCAAAGCCTCCAAAATGACCCTCAAATTTAGTGGTAACATATCAACATGTTATGGATCCCAACGAGGGATTATTTGAGATTGGGCCGGTCTCAGAATTCGGATTGGGCCTGCAGCCCAAAAGAAGTGTCGCGCGACACTCACGAACAATCGCGCGAGGGTTATAAGTTAGGGCTCGGGTCTAAACAGGACCAGACCCGGCCCAAACCCGTTTTATTCGTTTAAACGTCGCGGGGACGTTACAGAAACAGTAAACAGAAGTTTCAAAACTTCAGAACTCCTTCCCTCTCTCGTCTCTCCTCCAAAACCACTTCCAAACTTCGATTTCACCCACGAAATCATCCAAACCCAACCTTGATCGGTCATCCATGGCAGACCACGGTGGCAGGAGTGACGGTGATGAAGTTATTGATCGGTCGGAAGACCGAGGAGGTCCCGTGGTCGTAGAAACAGGGGACCAAACACCAGCGGAGGCCACCGCAGGGGCCGGTGCAGCGGTTGCAGGCGGCGGAGATGGCGAAGGGGATCGCGAGCAGGCGACTGTTGGTGGCGACGAGAGTCGCGCGACAGAGCCAGAGGCTCGCGCGACTGTCGATCCTGAGGTTGTGAGTCACAGCGTTGAGCGGCTAGATCCAGTCACGGCCGTAGAGGGGTCAGTGGTGTCCGGAGTGAGTCCATTGAACACAGGAGAGGCTGGTGTTGACGAGCACCATCGCGCGACCGAGGAGGAGCCTCGCGCGATGGTCGATGCTGGAGGAGTTAGTGGCAGTAAGGGAGGAGATGACACTGTTGAGCCGTCCGGGTCCCCGCCGAGGGATTCGGCGAAAGGTAAAGGGGCTGTTGTTGAGGAAGAGATCGCGGAGATGCCAATCCGGGAGGAGGATGTGTTGTTCAGGCCGGAGTCGACCGCGGCCACGTCGTCGAGACACGTGCCGATCACTAGACATGATGTTGCCGAGTACCTGACTGACGAGGCACTGGCGAGACTGTTAGAGGACAACCCCCTGGTTGGGGAATTGGTCCTAAAGGCCAGAGAGGACCGTGCACGGGCCATTGAGGCGTCGGAGGCCGTTGAGAAGGCCGAGAGAGAGAGACTGGAGAGAGAGGAGCTTCTGAGAGACGCAGAGGCCGAGGAGAGAGCCCGAGTTGAGGCGCAGGGGCCTAGGGTTACGGCCGTGGAGGAGGCGAAGAACACGAGCCGGCCGGTCTTTTCAGCAGGGGCATACGTGCTTCCCATACCGCACCTTTTTGTGCCGTCGGGCGTTGCGGCCCGCGCACCGTCGCAGAGAGACTACGACGACGAGCTGGTGTTGAGAGATCCCCGGGCCCACATTGCAGCGACATGGATGGAGGTATATTCTCAGAGAACACCCTTTGTGATTTGATCTCGATATTCTTGCTCTGATAGTTCACATTCGATGCTTGCTTAGAACATGCTTGAACTTAGAATTTGCATGAACGATCTTGCGAACCGAAGCATGCTAAAGCCACGTATTTCTGTAGTATAGGCCCAATATGTAATAACTTGAACCAATCATCTGTCGTAGGCTTCATTGATTACCTAGAACTTGAGAACGAACCTCCCAAGTACTGACGAACCATTCGCTGCTTGTCTTTGTATCTGAAACAGGCTGGAGCTGAACAGAGGGACATCCGCGGCTTTGGGGGCGCGTGCATGTCTTTGCAGCTGTACAAGGGGCTGCCGGAGAGAGTGAAGCGGCTGGTAGACGAGGCAGGGTTCGGGGAGTTTGTGCGGATCTTGACCCCGGCGAGGATTGACCATGCCGTCCTCGTTGCACTTGCTGAGAGGTGGAGGGATACCACCAATACCTTCCACCTACCTCTCGGAGAGATGACGGTGACGCCTGCTGACTTTGCAGCGATCACAGGGCTGAGGGTTGGGGGCGAGCCCATTCCGTTTGACTCAGGGATCCAGGAGGATCGGGCTGCGCTGGAGTGGTTTCTGGGCAGAGTGCCCAAGGTAGAGGGGGGAATGGCAAGGTACGACCAGTTCAAGAGCTACCTGAGAAAGGAGGTGTCGAATGACCGGGAGGCAGAGCAGATGGCCCGGGCATTTCTGCTATACCTGTTTGGTGCCACGTTGTACCCGAACAGGCGAAGCAACGTCCATCTTTCTTACTTGCCGGCGTTGAGGGACTTGAGGACGGCCTCGCGCTTTGACTGGGGCGGAGCGGCTCTTGGGACGGCCTACCTCTTTTTCGGCGACTCGTCGAGGACGGGCAAGAGCACGGCCGGCTACTGGAGGGTCTGGGAGGTACAATCCTAATCCCTTTAAGCACAATTTGAATATGCTCGTCCATTGTTTAGTCTGCTTGACTGTTTCGATTTCAAATACTGTATGCCTTGACTAACGTTCGAACTTGTCTAAACCTTGCAGCTTTGGGCATACGAGGTTTTGCGGATGTACCCGCCGGAGTGTAAGCATCCAGACTTGAGCACTCTCCCTCGCGCGTTGAAGTGGAGCAAGGAGAGCACCGGGAAGAAGGAGGGAAGAGGCGAGCTCAACGCCTTCAGGTTATACCTAGACGAGCTCAGAGCGTCACAGGTATGAACACACAATCATAAGTATTAGATGTGTATTCGTTTCACTGCTTTAATGCTGTCGCTGATCAATTGCTTGCATTGCCCGCTTGCTTCGAATCACAGGTCAATTGGGATCCCTGGAGGAGGGCGGAGCCAGAGCCTGAGTACTTGGCCAGGAGCAGAGCTGTCACGGCCAGCAGGGTGCTGTTAGAGTCTGCCTTTGGTTGGCAGTGGTACTTGGGAGACCGAGTGACGCGCCAGTCACTTGGTTATCCTGAGTTCTGGGTGCCAGGGCCGCTACCAGCTCGAGCTTCACACACAGGAGAGTACACGCGGGCCGAGCTGGAGAGGTACACGAGGCCGGACGCCGGGCTTGAGCAATACCTGCGTCCTGGTAGGGACTATGCAGTCTACCAGCGAGACTTCCTGGCGGGTCCATTGGGGGTCCGTGGCCGGAGAGAGGCGCGAAGCCAGGCCGCGGGGGCCGCTGAGGAGAGGAGAGCAGCCGGAGAGGGACGGAGAGGGGGTGAGAGCCGGGCCAGGCGAGCCCCGAGCGGACCGGCAGTTGGCGGACTCCCTGCGCTGCTGTGGAGGATTCCCGTTGTTGACAGTCAGGGGAATCCTGCAGAGTTTCAGTTAGCGCCTGCGAGGACGGAGCCTGTTCCTGTGACTGTGTCGGTAAGAATCAGTTTCCAACATCACTTTTGAACTTCAAATGCTTGAATTATCTGCTGAATAGTCTGATGAACTTGAATTGCATGCAGGTGCCAATTGAGTGGGTGAACGAAGCCGTTCGACGCATGCTGGCGCTGGAGAACGCAGTGAGAAAGGCAGCGAGCGGCACGCCACTGGAGTTGCAGTACCAGGCACCGACGTCACAGCCGACTCAGCCAGCCGTTGTTCAGAGGACTCAGGTATGAAACGATACATTTCAGCTTTCGATACATTCCTGCTTTCGATACGTTCCTGCTTTCGATACATTCCTGCTTTGATAGCTTGATAGATGCACCTGTTTTCAATACAGAAATACAACATGTGCAATAGATACTGATGCTTTGAAATGCAATGATAATGCAGGTGGAGGGGAAGAGGAACCCTAGGCGGAAGAGTGCGCGAGATCCGCCACCGAAGAAGGTGGTGGCACAGAAATCCGCGCCTCCGGTTACCACCACACGACGACAGACGAGGGGTTTACAGACAGCGCGTGCACGCGAGGAGGAAGCCAAGCAGGCCGCGAGGCAAGCTGAGCTTCGGTACCAACTGAAGAGGCGCGAGAAGCCGACGTTGGAGAAGCCGGGTCCGACTCGCAGGCTGAAATTGATCATGAGTCCGACTTCCGAAGATGAGGAAGATGAGGGAGAAGAAGAAGAGGCAAAGGGAGAGGGCGAGGAGCACTCGTCCACCAGCAGTGGCTCTGACGACTCCATTGACGATCCGAGGTATAGAGATGATCCCCTGGAGCTGCACGATACTTCAGACAGTGACGATGGGCTCGAGGAGCGTTGACGAGGCCTCCGTTACCCTTTTTGCTTTTGATTTAGGGCCTGCGTGCCCAAGTAGATAGCTTTTGACGGATAGACATTTTGAGAGCCTGTGCGCCTCTTTTTGATTGGCGGGCGCATGTGCCCTGTTTTGACTTAGTAGCTTTGATCGGCCGAGGGCCAGAGATACAGTAGTCCTTCCGCTTTTGACATGGATAGATCACGGTTTTAGTACATAAAAGTTGCATTCCAAAGTTTTATAGCTTCTCATTGTGCATAAGAATCAGTAAAACCCGCCACTAATACCAAACTTGCATTGACAACACATCGAGACTAAACACAGACACGTATGAGTGTATAAAACAGCCTAACTCTGAGAGAAAAAGGACGAAATACCCTAAGACACAATCAGGATACGAGGATACAGGAAACAATGAAATTTTGGGTAGTATACGCCAAAACTCACGATACCTTGAAAGAGATGAAAACGACACCTTTAAACGATCAATGGTGGCCAACATGACCTGCGCCAATTGACGGATTCGAACGAAACGCCCCAAGAATGGATTTATACCGAAGAATGCTCAAAATAACGCAAAAATGGTATAAAACGTTGAAAGATGACTCGATTATGTCCCGGACTGAAACCGACACCTCCATACAGTCACTTAAGGTCCAAATGACCCGTATGGCATGACCAAAGTAGGCTAGAACCTCTGGAACGAGTTCCGAACTTCCGAAACCCTGGTTTGAACTTGAAACAGGCCTCCGAGGGTCCAAAATCTTCGTTGAGCACGGCATTCGTGATCCGTTGCTTGGATACAGTCACACATGCCTATGATGACTTGCTGGAATCATCAAAAGTACCAAATGACCCCTGGAATGAAAATCGATCAATTTGGACAGTAGCTGCTGAAATCTGTCAAAACTGCAGACCAACCATCGCGCGATGGTGTGTAACTGCCGCGCGAGGAATATATGTCGCGCGATGCATTGTGAATGTCGCACGAGAGTCAACTCCTGTTAAGCAGCCTTTGTTTGACCAAATTATTGGCATGGAGCTGTTCATAACTTCCACGTCTTGAAAGTTGTTCTGGGCTTGCAGAAGAAAGGCTGTTCTGCCATGCAAGGTGGTAGGACACCTATGCCTTGGTCTCACCAACTCCTTGGCTATTTGAAGAAGGATTTTTAGACTTAATGAAGTGTACACCCCTTTTCAACTTGACTAAAAATGGGAGACTCTCTAATGGAAGCCCTTGATCCTTGGCTAATGAGAGAGGAAACCATAAATTGGGCGAGTCCCCGGTCTCGCTGTTTATCTTCGATTCGAGATCTCCGGTTTGCTCGACCATGCGTCGAGATCATTCAAGCCGCATTGTCCTTCTGGGACCCCATCGTGCATGTCTTCCGATTCCGCGAAGATGAAATGTGCCCCACGATAGAAGAGTTCCAGGCATACGCCCCGGGGTTCGCCAATCTAGACGTTCTTGCCGTGCCGCCCGTCCATGAAGACATGGGGCAAATTTTACGGGAAAAGCTCAATATTCCGGCGGCGATGACAGCCAACATCATTCGAAACGGTGAGCTCAACATCCTCCACCTAATCGAGCTGTACGGCCCGGAGGCTGGCTTGGGAGACTACGTCGGGGAAGCTCAACGACGCTTCGTCTTGTCTATATGCGCACTGGCCGCGTATATGCTGATTCCCGTTGACGGAGGGCTGTCCAGTTTCACATTCTACATCCCAGGTCGTATCCTGCGGCAACTGGGCATGAGCCAAGGTTTTCATCGAGCTGGGGTAGAAGACTTCCACATTCCAGCTTTTACAGCCCAACATCTAGCAGGGTATGAACATAACTGGGGTTTGAGAGAACTCGGAGGAGCAGAAGACGACTTCAGCACAAGACTCAAACATCGCTATGTAGCATGGTTAAGAGAAGAGGTCGAAAGCAGGCAAAACGCAGACTGACTCCTGACTCAAATCCAATGATCTAGAACAAACTGTGAGCCCGTGAGGGCCTCTAGCATTTCGTTCTGTTTTTGATGCTTTACTGTTTTTCTTAGGGCTCTGCTCAGCTTATGTAATAAAAATAATAGTTTTGAATAAAGGTGAAAGATTAAAAATTTTCCCCTTTTAGTCCAAGTGTTGAACGCCACGTTGTTTGAAAGTTGAGGTATGCTCCGGAATGAACAACCTGGATCGAGCTGATTGATTGTGACCGAATCTCACAGAGAGATTGCCTACGTATCCCAAGCTAGGGAATCAGGTCAAAACGTAGTTCAGGCTAGGGTTCGCTCATGTGTTTTGGCTCTCCTTTTGCGCTCTAAATTTTGCCTAGGACTGCCTTTGCAGGTTTCCAGCCTAGCGAGCTTTTGATTGAATGCCTATTTATTTTTGCCTAAACTGCCCCCTTGGGTTTTCAGTCTAGCAGGCTTGCTCTAATTTTTGCTTGGGACCGCCCACCCTTGTGGTTTTCGGCCCAACGAGCTTCTCTCAAGGGTAGTAACGTTTAAGTTGATCCAGGTTGACCAGAGTGTTGAACTCGTTGCCGTCCAGATCGATGAGCTGAGCCGCTCCACCCGAGAGGATGGTCTTGATAATGTAAGGTCCTGCGCGCTTCGGGCGGAACTTGCCACGTAGATCGAAAATGGGAGCTCGGATTTCCTTTGTAACCATGTCCCCTTCAGCCAAGTCACGAGACTTCACCTTCTTGTTGAATGCCCGAGCAATCCTGCGCTGATAACCCTGAACATGATACAAGGCACGGAGCCTTCTCTCGTCAAAGAGCATGAGTTCGACAAACCTCCCGCTAAGCCATTCGGACTCCGCGAGTTCACATTCAGCCATGATCCTCAAAGTCGGCACTTCCAGCTCGATGGGAAGGACAGCTTCCATCCCGTAAACCAGAGAAAAAGGGGTGGCCCCCGTTGATGTTCGAATTGACGTGCGGTACCCCCAAAGAGCTAGAGGCAGCTGCTCGTGCCAGTCCCTGGCGGACTCCGCGGATTTCTTGATGATAGTCTCGATGTTCTTGTTGGCTGCCTCAACCGCCCCATTCGTCTGAGGGCGATAGACCGTTGAATGATGAACCTGGATTTGGAATTCCTCGAAAAGTTCCAACACCCTGCCTTTGAAGTGGACGCCATTGTCAGAAACAAACGCCTGTGGAACCCCGTATCGATAGATGATGTTCTTTCGGATAAACTGAGCAACCTGAACCGCCGTCAGGGTCTTGTAAGATTCAGCCTCGACCCACTTGGTGAAGTAATCTATTGCCACCAAAATGAACCGATGCCCGTTCGAAGCAGAAGGCTTGATCATGCCGATGACGTCAATACCCCAAACAGAAAAGGGCCAAGGCGATGTCATGCCAAATAGTTTAGAAGGAGGGACATGCATAAGATTGGCATGGATTTGACACCTATGGCAACGGCGTACATAATCCATGCACTGGGACTCCATGGTAGACCAAAAGTATCCCTGTCGTAAGATTTTCCTGGCAAGCATGACCCCACTCATGTGAGGGCCACAAATTCCTTCGTGAATTTCCTCCATGATTTTAATGGCCTCAGAGCCGTTGACACAGAGCTTATGCATTCCGCAGTGGGATCTCCGATACAGTCTTCCGCCACAGATAATGTACTGAGCGGCCATTCTTCGGAGTGCCGTTCGATCCTTTTTGGTGGCGTTGGCTGGAAACTGCCCACTTTCGACGAAGTTCCAGACATCGTGATACCAGGGTAGGCCGTCGTCAACATCATCGACGGCGTTGACATATTGATAAGCAGGCAAGTCTCGCTGTTCAATTAGAATAGGACGAAGCTTGATACCAACCGGAAGCTCGATCATGGAAGCCAGAGTTGCTAGAGCATCGGCGAACTGGTTCTTCATCCGAGGGATGTGCGTGAACGTGACCTTGTTGAAGCGAGGAATGAGGTCCTCCAAGTCTTGGTGATAAGGCTTCAATCTGTCCTCCCGAACTTTCCAGTCTCCGTTAGCCTGAGAAACGACAAGGTTGGAGTCACCAATAACCTCAAGCCTTTCAACACCGAGCGTAAGAGCTGCTTCCATGCCAACAATGCAAGCCTCATATTCAGCTTGGTTGTTCGTGACATCGAAATTGAGTTTGAATGCAAGCGGAATATGAGCACCATCGGGGGTTATAAGCAAAACCCCAATCCCGTATCCCTTCTGATTGGCTGCCCCATCAAAGTAAAGAGTCCAGGTGTCTTCGACCACTGCCATCACTCCTTCATCCGGAAACGTAAAGTCTGAGTCCTCTGGCCCCTCGACGGGATGATCAGCCAGGAATTCGGCGACTGCGCGCCCTTTGACGGATTTCCTAGTGACATATTCGAGGTCGAACTCTGCGAGCAATAGCAACCAACGCGCTAACTTACCAGTAAGCGCAGGTTTCTCAAATAGATATTTAAGAGGATCCATTCGAGAAATCAACTTCACTGGGTAAGCCAGCATGTAGTGTCTTAATTTCTTGGATGCCCAAACAAGAGCCCAACATGTCTTTTCGAGGGCAGTGTAGCGTTCTTCAGCGCCAACCATCTTCTTGCTCAGGTAGTAAATGGCCTTTTCGACTCCTTTTCCTCCCTCTTGAGCCAGCAAACACCCCATAGACGAAGGATTCACGGACAAGTAAAGTATCAAGGGTTTCCCTGGCACCGGTGGCATCAAAACCGGAGGGTTCTGCAGATAGGTTTGAATGGAGATGAAAGCTGCCTGGCACTTGTCTGTCCAAACAAATGGAGTATTCTTCTTCAATAGGCGAAACATCGGCTCGCAAGTTAATGTTAACTTAGCGATGAATCTGCTGATGAACTGTACCTTTCCCAAAAAGCTCCGCACTCCCTTTTCAGAATCTGGTGGCTTCATCTCGAGGACTGCCTTGATTTTGGATGGGTCGACCTCAATTCCACGAGAAGTGATCATGAAACCGAGCATCTTACCCGCTGTAACCCCAAAGGTGCACTTCTGAGGATTTAGACGCATGCGGAACTTCCGTAATCTCTCGAAGAATTTCCTAAGCACAGGAACATGACCTTCTCGAGTCTTGGACTTGGCGATCATATCATCAACGTAGACCTCGACTTCTTTGTGCATCATATCGTGTAGGATAGTGGTAGCAGCTCGCTGATAAGTGGGTCCAGCGTTCTTCAACCCAAAAGGCATGACCAGGTAGCAATAAGTCCCCCATTCAGTGATGAACGTGGTTTTCTCGCGGTCCTCGGGCGCCATGAGAATTTGGTTGTAGCCAGAGAAGCCATCCATGAACGAGAGCAAAGCGTGCCCCGCAGTGTTGTCCACAAGCACATCGATGTGTGGCAAGGGAAAATCGTCTTTGGGGCTTGCTTTGTTCAAGTCCCGAAAATCAACGCAAACTCGAATTTGGCCATTCTTCTTAGGGACGGGGACGATGTTGGCAACCCACGTGGGATACTGAGAAACCATGAGAAAGCCAGCGTCAATCTGCTTAGTAACTTCTTCTTTAATCTTCTGAACCCAATCTGGTCTCATCCGCCGGAGTTTCTGCTTCACAGGCTTGGCATCCGGGAACAAAGGAATGTGATGCTCCACAATCTCGGGATCAATTCCGGGCATGTCTCGATGGGACCACTCAAAGATGTCACTGAACTCGGTGAGCAGCTCTTTGAAGTCGCGATGCTCCTCTGGCGAAAGCGTGGAGCCCACTTGAACCATTCGGGGATCATTTTCATCTTTCAAATTTATAGAAACTATTTCTTCTTTTAATGGCTGAGCATGCCTTTCGTCTTCTCTTTCGATGAAGGCACGGATTTCCTTGGGAAT
This sequence comes from Rhododendron griersonianum, assembly GCA_018127125.1. NCBI lineage: Eukaryota > Viridiplantae > Streptophyta > Magnoliopsida > Ericales > Ericaceae > Rhododendron > Rhododendron griersonianum. The sequence goes on from CM030797.1 coordinate 21,184,553, forward strand.
GTCCCCATCGAAATCTATCCCCTCATCGTCAGGGTCGACACAGTTTATATAAAGATCACTGAAATAGTCAGAAGATGCTTCGTTCATTTCACAAGCCCCTGAAGGGTCACCAAGTACAAGAGAGTCGAACTTGAAATAAAAGCTATGACGTGGAGGGCCCAGAGGCACAAACTCCGACTCAGAGCTAGACTTAGAGGACGGGACAGACTCTGACTCAGACTCAGACTCAGACTCAGACTCAGACTCAGACTCAGACGTGTCGTCAATGCAAGTTAAGCGTGGCCTGAAAATGCAATTATTCAAAGAGCCCTCGGCTTTCACAATGAGAGAGGTGGGGTCCTCGAGGGCGTCGGGCCCGAGCATGAGCACTTCGGCTTCTTCAGCTTCCCCAGCCAAACCCACTTGAGAGAACTCCTGGAATAGCAGCTCCAGATTTCCCTGATCGATAGATCCCAGCCAGTCAGTCTTGATCTTCAGCTGATTAAGCTTCCTCTTGAATTCTTCTTTAGCTGGTTCATCATCACTGCTTGACCAGGTGTCATCAGCAAAGATCTCAAACCCAGGCAGCAGCTCCCCGGTTTCGGAATGAACGAAGGGCTCAGCCTGCCCGGTGTAAGTGGCATTCCCGACTTCACGTACGAATTTGGGACCGCTGCAGAGGATCCGAGGTTTTCCCATATATTTCCTCCGTTTGGCATCTTCGGCAGAGGCGATATACCCCAAACCGAAGCGGCCCTCGTTAAAAGGAAAAGTAGGGAACTCCGGGACCCCTTGACGGCGAGAGCCTAAACCAATGCCTGGAAAGTGAGACATCCTTCTCATAATGTCCAGTGCGACAGAGCTTATGAGGAAATTCCCGTCCACGTTGATGGCCATCACTATGCCTGAGGTATCGAAAGAGAAACCCCCGAGGTCGACATCTTCTTCACCATGTTGAATCCCCAAAACAGGAGTCCCGTCCTCCTTGAGCGGGCGGATGCCTGAATCCCCGCAGATGGTTAGAGTACCAGTGGGTAGTCCCAGAATGACCTTTTGGTGGAGGGTAGATGGCACAGCCATGATGTCGGACCGATGAAGCCATGGCCTGCCCAACAAAAGATTGAAAGTTGCAGGAATATCCACGACATGGAACTCCACGTCCATCTCAAAACCCTCAGCATCGAGTTTGAGTTTCAAGATACCCTCGACCACGCGACGGGTGCCGTCATATGCCTTGACAGCCAGATTGGAAGGTGCCAGATCCTTCTTGGTGAGCCCCAGACGATAAGCGACCCTCAGAGGGCAGACATTGATGGCGGAGCCGTTGTCAATAAGAACAGTCGGGACCCAGAGTCCTCGACACTTGACGGTGATGTGCAAGGGGCGATTGTGGTCGACTCCTTCGACTGGCAGATCCTTGTCCGTGAAGATTACCGTATGCTTGGAGGTTGGAGGGAGGATGAGAGATACCATCGCCTCGGGCGTGACGTCGGCCTGGACTTCAAGGCGGGATAGGGCGTGACACAGCCTCTGACGATGCTCCTTGGATGAACAGATCAGTCCCCAGATAGAAATAGCGGCAGGAATCCGCTCAAGTTGCCGCTGAACCAGATCAGGAACCGGATTGCCGGCTGATACCTCAAGAGGTGCAGACCTTGGGAAAGAAACAGGCTCGTTCCTTTGATTGGCAGGATTGGAGGAATTCCCGGCCTGCAGATCAGCAGGCTGAAAAATCCGTCCGCTCCTTGTGACATTGTGGACGCTTCCCAGAGAGGGCACGAGTTGAGGGCTTTCCTTCACATCCCAGAGATCAGCGGGGACATCTCTTGCGCTTCCCCTTGTCAGTAGTTGGTGCAGAGACGGGCACTTCCATGTCTAAGCCCAGATCCTCAGCCAGATCTTTCATCAGCAAGGAGTCCCAGAAGCCCAAGTCTTTCACAGCAGCCACTTCAGCAACAGGCTCCGGATTTGCAATGAAGGGAACATCCCAGAGACCAGTATCAGCCAGGGTACGATTGACAGCCCAGACTTCATTCCCAACTTGGACATCCACTATGTCGTTAACTTCCCACAGATTAGCGGGCGGAGCGCGGTCCGTGACCATGATGCTGCAGTCCCTGTTGGGGTAAGGCACCTGAGGGCGCGGATTTTCTTCGTCGACAATGTAGGAACAGGGATCATGGTCAGTGTCGGGGTTAGCATCACAAACCGAATCAAAGACCGAACTAAAGAGGGAAATGTGGTCTCCCAAAGCTCGTGGATCTTCCTGGACAAGTTCATCCTCCGCGTAGTGAAGCATGTAGTCCGGCGTGGCATAGCCTTGCAGAGGGTTAGGATCAACATCCATGGGAGCAAACCAGGTTGGCTCAGGATCCCAGTAATATTCCGCTTCGGGAACTAGAGGTTCGATCGGGTTGAATAGCATGTACAAGGAGAAACCGTCTAAAGGGTCAAGCAAGGCCGCTTCATAACCGGCCAACCAGCCATCATACCAGGCTTGATCGAATGGGACATTTCCGGGCTGTGGAAGAATCCCGTCCATTCCAAGGGTGGACCACTCGTTGAGGAGAGGAGCGGCATAGTCCCAATGGTCTGCTATGGCCCAGCCAGTAGCTTGCATGTTATCATCTGAAGGAGGCAGCCAAGGCTGGTAGGGATCAGGAAACGGGCCAGCGATGGTTGCGTACGGGCTGTCAAGCGACGAAGCAGAGTTGATTTGCACAGCAGGGATCGACTGATGGAAGAGAGAGCTGACTGATTCTTCGGAGATAGATGATCCGACTTGTAAAAGTTCCGAAGGTGCATCTGCATCAACAAGTTGGCCTTCAACCAGTTGTATATAAGAAACCTCGGTGGACGGCTCGAGCGAGAAAGGCACGATGGGCCTGGGTTGATCGGCTGAGGCTATATAGTCAGTGGGGTTAAATATGGTGGAGCTAGGGTTGATATAAGTGGAGCTGAGAGATATTTGGTTGATATGTGGTACAGCGTTGTGCTTAGGAAGAGAGTTGGCAATGACATTGGGTTTCTGAGGTGGTGGAGGGGTCTCTAGCGTGCCATCGTCGATAAGATCCTGGATCGCATGGCGGAGGCGAAAGCAGGAGTCAGTGAGATGGCCCGCTCCTTGATGGTAAGCACAGTAAAGGTTGGCTTTGAAGCCGGGTGAAGGGTTCTTGGGTAGAGGAGTTGGATCCAGGGGCTTCAGATGCCCTGATTTGACCAACTTTTCCAAGACCGAGGATAGAGGTGCCTCGATGGCGGAAAAGCTGCGGGGTTGGTTCCGAGGTCGGTTATTCTGCGGATTTTGAACCTGATTGACATCCGCAATGTGATTAGCAGTGCTGGAGGAAGCGGCATTGGTGCCGGCGGTTGCCGTGTTGGAATAAGTCCCTGTTCCGAACAGTGCATTGGCGTTTCCAGAATAAGCCCGAGGCTTTGACTTGGGGGGATGCGAGGATTCCCCCTTTGATAGAATTCCACACTGCAGAGCATCTTTGATGGCCAAGCCAGAGTCAAAGAAGGTTTCAAAGTTAGCAGAGGCCTGAGCTAGAACCAAATGCCTAGCATAGTCCGGTTGAAGATTGCGGGAAATGATACGGAGCTGGTCCTTCTCACTCGGGCGATCGGTCATCTGCGCAGCTTTAGCTCTCCACCTTTTGACAAAGTCTGCAAAGGTCTCCTTAGCCTCCATCTTAGTGGATTCGAGTTCTCGAGTAGTCATTTTTAGTTGGGAGTTGTAATTGTACTGCTAAATAAACGCAGTCCCAATGTCTTCCCAAGTCCTCCTCTTGGCAATGTCGAGTGACAAGAACCAATGGAAAGCAGGGCCCGAGAGGGTCTGAGGAAAGAGCTGTGACATGGCCTCCGGCTCAACAGAAAGAAGTTTCATGGCGGCATGGTAGCTGTAGAGATGGGTCCTAGGGTCACCGCTCCCATCGAATTTAGCCAAGTCTGGCATTTTGAACTTTTCAGGAAGCTTGGCGTTGGGATACAGGCAAAGGCGATCCAGGTCGATCCCTCCGGCACTGATTTTTTCTGTTTTGGCAATGGATTCCTCCAGTTTGGCCATCTTGGCCATGAGTACAACCATCTCTGGATTCGGAGGTGGTCCTTCTAGGTTTGGAGGCAGTCTACCGCCTGCAAGGTTTGCAGCGGGCCTGCGAGCTTCCCTCGGGTTCAAGACGATGAGGCGTCCTGCGTGAAGCGGATCTGGAACCAAGACAGGTTGCTCCTGGTCAGACTCATCGTCCCCACCTTCTTCCTCGAGAGGGGGAGGAAGGCGAGTGTGGATGAGGTCATTCAAACGAGCAATATTAGTGTCGGTCTGAGCTGCCCTCTGTTGCATAGCAGTGATACTGTTCTGGAGGTTCATGAGCATGGCTTCCAAGGTAAGGGGTTCTGGTTGTGGCTGTTCCATTGTGACAGGCGTTTCAGAGGTGCTTGAGGCGGATACCGGGGTAGTCGGACGCCCTTCTTGTGAAGCCGGTGGTGAACCTGACTGAGAACCTGACTGAGATTCTGAGTGCTGTGCTGTCGGGGGTGGGTGCAAAGAGTCTTCCGTGATGACTGACTGGGACCGTAACCTGACGAGCCTTTGAACCGGACCTAGATGCAGACGTTCCCAAGCGGGTTTGGCAACTGGCCTCGATACTTTCCTCGGTGGTGCAATGATTCAGATCTTTGCTTGCAAGGGAAAAGGAGGTTTAATAAGGGCCCTGCAGTAACTTTAATCTAAATAAAAGACTAAAGCGGATGCAGCCAACGTCGAGAGTGTCACCCTAGACTCTAGAACCGGAAGACAAGTCTGTCTCACGACGTTTTGGACACTGCTTCTAGGCCCTCAGAATTCTTTTTGAAGATGTATCCTTGTCTAGAACGAGCGGTCCTAAAGGATGTCAAAAGGAGTCTAAACCTTTGTCCGTTTCGATATTCGGGGTCTCAAGTTTTTGAAGCCAGAACGACTCGGCATGAGTATCATGATGCCATAACCAGGTTGGCGTAAGCAGCACTGTGCTATTAGCCGGGCGGTGTAAGTGACGAGGCACTTGTTACCTTTTGGCGTAAGCATCATGATATCTTACTCCGTGGTTCTTCGTTTTGCTTGAAACCCTAAACAGGTAGACGGGCAAAAGTGTAGAAAAGCTTCTGATTTCCTAAAGTCCCGCTGTAAAGGATTTTTCCATAACCAATTCTTAAGCTTTTCTCTCTCCTTCTTTCTTCTATACTATTTTTCCAGGATTGAGGATGTTGGGTGTGATTGGAGAGGAGGTGAGGAGGGGTATTTATAGGGTGGGAGGTTGGGTGGTGCCCAAGGAAAGGAGGAGAGAGAGTGGGGACGGGTTTGGGAGAGAGGGGGAGATAGAGCTGTAAAGGAGGAGGTGGAAGTCTTGGTAGGGGAGCAGGAGGTAGGGGTGCAGGTGGTGAGGTGGTTGGATGGGGTGGTGTCTTGGTGCCAAGGTTGGCATGGGGAAGAGAGAGAGAATCGGGTGAGAGAAGGAGAGAGAGACTGTGAGAAAGAGAGAGAGGGAGGGAGGTGGCAGAGAGAGAGAGAGAAAGAGGGAGAAAGTCCACAAAAGGGGCTAGGTTTGGAAGGTGGTGAGGTGGTGGTACTGTGGGGAGAGAGAGAGAGAGAGAGAGAGAGAGATCACGGCAGAGAGAGGGAGAGAGAAAGAGAGAGGTGGTGGGGTTGGTGATTGGGATGGGTGTGAGAGTGAGAGGTGGGTATGGGTGTGATTTTGTATATGTATATGCATATGTATATAATAACTTTTATAATTATATTGTTTAATTTATTATTTTTATTCGGAAAAAAATTGCCCGAAATTCGGGTCGTTACATTTCTATACCGAACAAGTATACACATTTCGTTGTTTAGATGTCGAATTCAATATAGAGAGCTTGATGAAGATTTACGGTAGGTAATTGTCGAAATTTATTAAGTTTTTTGGTAAGCGAAGACCAAATTACATGCATATTTTTTGATATGCAAATGTCGAAAAATACATTTTCTCGGACTTGAAAATTCGAAATTCGATCTGGATCAGAAATTTTATGCTCAATCAGGGAAACTTACCTCTTGATGCGAGTTCGGCTCCCAAGGTACAATATTCATCACAACACCTTTCTCCTCAACCATCGTACTGTTGTCGATATGATTTGATGTCATTTCCATTTGAAAATCACAACCTAGAAGTGGGTCAATTTTTTCATTTTCAATAGAAGGAGAGGAACCTTCCATTGATACAACATTGAACTCTTGCTTCTCCATTGAGATTGAGATGAACAAGGGAGAAGCTTGAGAGATGAAGAATGAGAGGGAGGTGCCGAGAGAGATGAATGATGTAAGAGCCAACTGGTTCATTGGTCTTTTAATGTAAAGGGGGAAGGGAGGAAAAAGATGATGATGAGTTGTGTGTAGAAAGTTATAAGGGCAATTAGATCCTTTTACATTGGATTCATGCGGTAATTAGTTGGAAAATTTTAATGGGCTGTACGGAGAAAATTGTGGGCTGCCAATAGCGGCCCCCTATCGTATAGTTATTTTTATTTGATCCAATTGGAATTTAAGAAAAATCACCTTTTCCTTTTTTTTTTTGTCCTTTTATCCGAGAAGAATCTCCTTTTCCGTCCCAGCAATCCACGAAGCAATCCTAATCTCCTCGGTCAAAATAAGTTTAGAAATACAGAAGTAGCCCAAAATTACTACTACTATTTCCCCCCACCCAAATATAGCGTTAGTAGGGTAGTAGACGTCAAAGTTACAACTGAAAGAGACAATATGTGTTCACTGCAATCAAATCCAAGACTTTACTCTCATAAAGTAGCTAGTGGCTACACAATCAGTTAGGCCGAGCCCACAAATAGCGATTTGGGTAGGGATGGTAATTTATGCCGAATCGATGGGTATCCGAACCGAAATAACCGAATCATAACTGAATTTTTCCCTGTGGATATGGTTGAGGCATTGGATAATCGAACGGGTATTATCCGAACTGAATCGAATCGAAAAAATAATAATAAAATTACAAAAGTACCTTTAATATATAAGTATAGTAGTATATATGTGCGTCTAGGGTTCACCCATCACACCCACTTCACAGACACCGGATTTTTACGTAATTCCTCCTAAATCAGAGGTACATACACGGGAGCATAATCGCTACCTGTAAAGGCAAAATATTTATGATTGTCAATGGCATGTGGTCAAAACACATTCGTCCGTGTAATTGAGATTATTTGATTATTGAGTTGTAATTTCTTGTGGAAGAAATATCAAGCAATTAGATCGAGTTGTCTGTCGGTCTCCCAACAATCACATGGCATCAAACAATTCTTCTAAGTGTTGAATGGAACATCTAGTTGCACCCACGCGCAACGCGTGTGACTCAGCGTTCCTAGTCAAGTTCTTATTGGGCCGATTCGTGAGTTAAAAAAAAAGTATTTTGGTCAAGCAAAATATTTTTGCTCGAATGCCTTTTGGGCCCTTTTTTCAAAAAAAAAGAAAAAGGGATTGACCCATTAGGTCATTAGTGATATGTCGAGCGTCGTTCTTCAATCAGCCTTGGGGATATATCTCGGATACAATTATACTTCTTTAAATAGGGGAAGTTTTGGTGCGGCTCAGGTACACTACTTGTCGGCAATTTTCAATTATAAAATAGAAAGGGTTTTGGAGAAGCACATTGATTGGATTATTGGAGATATCACAGTATCTAGACAAGGCATGTACGCCCCCATTTTCGGGTTCGTTAATTAAACATTTTATTGAATAAAAAGGCTAAGAGTCAAGCTCATTATTACAACATAAGTCTTACTAGAGTACTTTTATTACACAAGGAGAGAATTTCTAGGGTATTCTACTACTCCGCTTCTTCTTCCATCCTAGCAAGCTCTTCGGCTCCAAAAGCCTCCAACACGTACTGTTCACCTTGCTCATCAATTAACTCTGACACATTATACCAGCGTCGCCCCCAGTATAATATGTCAGGGTCACCAAAAAGGTAACACCATGAGCTACAAGCCCAATAGAATAAACTATACCCACTAACTCTTAACTTAAAGCCAGGAAGCATATAAACAATTACACATGCTCATTCAACAATATAGAAACACAATGATACATTCATATTCGATATCTTTTAGCGTTGGTGTCATGCCCTTTCGTGTTTCTCCTACGCGACTCATCGTAGACTGTGTCAACATTTTCACCTTTACCAAAATTCCAATTTCCAACGTTCTTTCATAAATTGTTACTAATGAGGCTACCAAGTCCGGCTTCATTAGTAACACTCACAATGGCTACCAAGTCCGGCCAATCATGGTTTACAAAATCCATTTCAAAACTTGCATTGGCTACCACGTCCGGTCCCATTGGAAATCTACGCAATGAGCTACCAAGTCCGGCTACATTACGGTTTTCACAAAACACATTCTTTCAAAACTTGCATTGGCTACCACGTCCGGTCCCATTGGAAATCTATGCAATGAGCTACCAAGTCCGACTACATTACGGTTTTCGAAAACACTCACATAATGACTACCAAGTCCGGTCATTATGTAATTTCAAAATATTTTCCGCAGGTTAATCCCATCCTTCATTTTATCCATATCAACCACACCCTAGGTGTCATGTTTCTACTTTCTCGGTTTTCGTGTCTCGTTCGCATGCATAGACTCCGCGGTTATTCATACAACAACTTTAGTAATCTTGAAACTACACTAACAAGATCATTCAACTCTATATTAGATAGCATGCTCATTTTGTCATATCATCATACTCACGTTTAATCACACAAGGTTAAGCATAGTGTCACATGGACGGACACCTTTGGAGTGATAAATCACTTATGCTTTATCAACAACAAGTAGTCAAGTAATCACATAATCATGCTCACATTCATTCTAAGATTAAACAGCTTAATCCTAAATCATGCTTTCTTAAGTTCAAAACAGCATATGTTTATTGAGTGTTCTAACGTTAAGCTATTCATGCCATGGTTAATCAAGATAACAACTCTTTAAACATTTCTAGTCATGCTTAGGGAAAGTGGCTCGTATAATCTACGTATGCTCGGAGTTTCAAAGGTTTAGAATAACGTACTATCGTTTCGAAATACGTATGCAATACGCTATACTTAGATTTTTGAAAGCATAGGAACTATACTAAGGAATATATACGTATACGTAGAGAAGAGTAGATATAGAATATCTACCGTTCTTCTTGGCGGTAGTCGGCTACGGATTAGGAAAATAGTTCGTCGGACGGAGTAACGGCTTAGGAATGGCTTTGATAGCTTCGAAGAGAAAGGTTTCTCTCGAAACTTGATCTTGACTAATACTACTAAAACTTTTGGATCGGTAGGGTGGTGGAGTGGCGGCTTAGTGGCGGCACTAGAAGAGCTTCTTGAAGAACTAAGGAAGAACTTCAAGAACAACTAAGAACTAAGCAAGAACAACAAGAACACTAGACTTTCTAGAGAGAAGTTGGAGCAAAGCTTGAAGGTGTGAGTTCAAAGGCTTGAAATGGCTTGCTATTTATAGGCCAAGTTGGTCTATTATCCAAGAGACAATATTACCCTAACATTTGTTATCCAATGGATCATAGATTGACTAGATTTGATTGTCCTTAGATTGGATGAGGTGTTGATCAAAAGGACAATGACTAGGCTAGTTGTACACTTGCACACATCACACAAATCTCTCTCTCCCTCTCTCACTCTCTCCCGGCCTCTCTCTCTCCCCATCTCTCTCGGCTCTCTCTCCCTCTCTCTCTCTCTCTTTGGTCCAATGTACTAAGGTACAAGAGTTTGGAAAGACCAATGGATTTTCTTGTTCTTTCTTCTAACCTAGGACAAGGTTTAATCTAATCAAATGGGGTTTGTGTCTAGTCTAGAATAGAAAATAAGATATGGTAGTCCTTTAGGGTTGAAAGAATAAGAAACCCTAGATATGGTGGTACAAAGTGATGCAAGAAGATGATGTAGGAGATATGGGAGTACACTTAGTCACACACATCACACTCTCTCTCCCTCTCTCATCCGAATTCTCTCTCTCTCTCCCTCTCTCTCTCTCGGCCACTCTCTCTCTCTCTCTCTCTCTTGGACACCTAATCAAGAAAGGACAATGGTTGAAAGAGTAAGAGTAAACTAATAGTTTGTAAGAAGATTTTGGTAAGAAAATCTAGTACTAACAATCTAACCTATGTCATCCTAATGTCATCCTATCCTTCATCTTTCAAGGTACAAGTACTAATGTATATAGTATTAGGGTTTTGGTAGAAGAAGATCAAGGAAGGTACATGCAATATCTCCCTCTCTCTCTCTCCTATCTCTCTCCCTCATCTCTCTCTCGGCCACTCTCTCTCTCTCTCTCTCTCTCTCTCTCTTGGACACCTAATCAAGAAAGGACAATGGTTGAAAGAGTAAGAGTAAACTAATAGTTTGTAAGAAGATTTTGGTAAGAAAATCTAGTACTAACAATCTAACCTATGTCATCCTAATGTCATCCTATCCTTCATCTTTCAAGGTACAAGTACTAATGTATATAGTATTAGGGTTTTGGTAGAAGAAGATCAAGGAAGGTACATGCAATATCTCCCTCTCTCTCTCTCTCCTATCTCTCTCCCTCATCTCTCTCTCTCTCGGCCTCTCTCTCTCCGAATTCTCTCTCTCTCTCTCCTCCTCCCTTGGTTGAAAGAAAAACTAGCAAGAAAAAGGACAATGTACTATGTGATCTTGTTTTGGATTTCTAAGTCAAACTATCCTATTAAACTATGTCAAAATGCCACCTATGTACTTATAACTATATACTAATATATAGTATGCTAGGATGATGTAAACATATCATATACTTTAATCAAATTAGTACATATCATATCTAGGAAGGAATTAACTAATACTAACCTAGTACTATAGCTTGATATGGTTTTATGGACCAATGGATTATAATTCCCCTAACATTTATTAACCAAAGGTTAAAGATGGAAGTACTAAACTTACATAATCTATCTAATATAGTACAATGACTCATGGTGAATCTAATTAAACTAATGGATCTTGTACTAGGTGGAAAGGTTAACCTATCGTCCAATGGGTAATAAATCTCCTAACTTTTATCGTCCAATGGGTAAAGATGGTAAGTAATATATAATCTTATATAGTGTACCTAGAAATCTTGTCACAATATCCAAGGGGTAAACCTATGGTCCAATGGATAAAGGTTATCCTAGTATCTATCGTCCAATGGGTAATAGATCAAGAGTTGACTTTTGGTCAAGGTCTCACTTAGGGTTCAAATGGTTCAAAGGTTCAATTAGGCTACTCTAACGATTAGTCGGAAGCTAGCTAGGCTTGCTAAATAGGACGACTTAGGGTTGCTATCTTGCTTGTCTTTAGAAAATGACTAGATCGCAAGGCGGAACGAAATTAGGGTTTGAATCGAATAAATCTAATCATGACGGATTGTTGGAAAATACGGAATTTATAGAGTCAAAATAATAAACAACGAGATTTTTATTTACTGAAAATCGGAGTTGTTACAAGGCAGTAGCGGAAACCTATTCCTATCTCTCCTCGGTGGATCTCCGGAGGTAATTGGAAAGCTCGTGGATTTGAGGCAACGGCGGTCAAGCATTCAGAGAGGTGTACGTGGATTCGGCAAGAGCGTCTAGGTTTAGGTTTGTGGAGTTCAAAATTATCGTAAGAGTTATTGTAACCTCATGTTTAGTAGTGCTTGATTTCTTCCCGTGGTTTTTACCCTTTCAGGGGTTTTACACGTATATCTTGTGTTGTGGTTTGCTCGTTGGTTTTTTTTTTTTTTTTTATCTCGTACACACACACCCGTGATTTAACTTGTTTAATTTGGGAATTGATATATTCTTAGAAGTAATTAATCCATAGTCACAAAATTTAATCCATATTGAAATATGGTATTTCAATTGGTATCAGAGTGGGTCACTCTTTTGTTTAAAAGTTTTTCCAAGAGTAGATCCTTGTTTTTGTGATTATGGAAAACCCTAATTTTCATAACTCTGCTGTTGCGAAACCTCCTCTTTTAGATGGGTCTAATTATGCATATTGGAAAGCTAGGATGAAGGCTTATTTGAAATCTCAGAACAATCGTGTCTGGCTCTCGGTTGTTAATGGCTATACTGAGCCTACCACAACTGTGGAAGGTAAAATTGTTCGGAAGCCTGATGAGTCTTGGGATAACATTGATCACTTGAAAGCAACTCATAATTAATGTGCCATTGATGCTATTTTTGGTTGTGTGTCTATATCTGAGTTTCAACGTATTTCAACTTGTGAAATAGCTAAGGATGCTTGGGATATTTTATCCATCACTCATGAGGGGAATAGTCAAGTGAGACAACAAAAACTTCAAAGTATTATCATGGATTTGGTTACACAATGCCTCTCCCTGAGACCACTCTGATACCACTTGTCGGACCACTTTTCCACCATCTCTCCTAAAATCAATTGGCTCATCGGACCGCTTTTCTACCATATCTCCCAAAACCAATTGGTTTTACGAGAGATAGTGGAAAACGGTCCGACAAGTGGTATCAAAGCCAGGAAGTCATGGGTTCGAGTCGCGGGAGCGTCATCGTGAGGGAGGGATTATTGGGCTCAGAGTGCCCCCATGAATTTGGTTACACAATGCCACTCCTTGCGAGCGCTCTAAAAATAGACTTGCGGGTGTGATGTCGAATGCCATAAAAGTCTTAATTGAAGCCTTTGCTAACACCAATTGGTTTTAGGAGAGATGGTGGAAAAGTGGTCCGACAGAGACAACAAAAACTTCAGAGTATTATCACTGATTTTGAGATGATACGGATGAGTGACAATGAGACCTTTGGTGATTTTTATGCGAGGTTGAGTGAAATTGTGAACTCAAGCTTTAACTTAGGTGAGCCTATTTCTCAAGAGAAAATAGTTAAGAAAATCATGCGTTCTTTACCTGAGAGGTTTATTACTAAAGTTGAAGTCCTTGAATGTTTACCTAATTTTGATTCCATGAAGGTTGAGGAAGTTGTTGGCCATCTCTTAACTTTTGAAACTAAATTGTCACAATATGGACCTCAAAAAGAGAAGAACAAAAACGAGGAAAAATCCTTGGCTTTTTCTAGTTTTAAAGATAGTTTCAAGGTCTCGGATAGTGATGACGATGAATTGGACCAAGAGGAAATGGCTTTGTTTGTTAAAAAATTTGGAAAGTTTTTCCTAGTTCGAAAGATAAGAATGGTAGGTCTTCCAAGGGTAAAGAGAGGAAAGAGAGCAAATCATCGGGTCCCCAATGTTACGAGTGCATGGGGTTTGGTCATATTGCCCAAGAGTGTGCTAACAAACAGAAAAATAAATCCTATAATGTCAAAACTTGGGATGATAGTGACTCTGATGAAGAAGAAAATTGTGGGGGAAATAGTAAAGTCATGGCTTTAGGAGCTTCTGTGCATCCTCATGTGAGTAAGTTTAAATTAGAAGATGAGAGTGTGAATGGTGAGGATTTGATCAATAGTGAGAGTGAGGAGGAAGAGAGTTTGGAGAAAGCTTACAATGAACTTTACATAGAAAGCTTGAGGTTGACTAAGACTAACATTGAGCTATCTAGTGAAGTGAAGAAGAGTGATGAGTCCAATGTAAAACTCAAGCAAGAGCTTTTGAAAGCTTAAGCTCGGGTGAGTCAAGTTGAGAATAATAGAGATCCATTCAATAATGCACTTGGTGATCTTAAGACTATGAATGATAAACTTGGAATTTATTTGCATGCATCTTATGACACTAACAAGCTTCTTGACTTGAAGGTAGCTAATTTGCAAGTTGAGCTTGACAAGGCCAATGCTACATTTAAGAAAATGAATGCAGGGTCAAAGGTTTTAGAAGAGATGCTTGGAGTGCAAAGGGGAATCTCAAATAAAACCGGCCTTGGGTTTCAAAAGGAAGCATCAACTTCTAAAGGCGGAGGTAATCATGGGTTTGGTAAGGATAAAGGTAACCATTCTAATCCTTCATCTTTCATTTGTGGCAAGAAAAATAATAATGCACCTCGAAAGCCTACTCCTCCTAGCCCCCCTATGCAAAGGGGTTTCATACCCATTTGTCACCATTGTGGTGTCAAGGGTCACATAAGGCCACATTGTTATCAATTGATTGGATACCCCCATGCTCACTCTAATTTTTATGATAAAAGTTTTGGGGTAGTACTCAAAAGCACATGCCTACACAAAAGACCAATGTGAATCACAAGCCTAATCCTTTCCCCAAGGCTAAGGCAAAAGTCGAGAAAGTGAGTACTCGAACACTTTGGGTGAGAAGTTCGGATGTGAGGCCTCAAGTGAATCCTTCATGTATATCTCTACATGATAATGGGTCATTTGGAGAGGTTGATCTTGCTTTTTGAGGCTTGGTCCTTGTTCATAAACTAGGATATTTTATGCTTTTGATCTTTTACCTAATTCTATGAGTTTTGTTTTTATTTTAGTTTTTTCTTTTCGTATTGTCTTTAGATTAAAGAATAAAAAAATTATATAGTTTTTTTTTTGACCCACATGTTTGGGATATCGTTGAGCATGTTGTACTTGTTGATGTCTTTTATATATCACATGCATTTGCATCCCATGGTTCTTAATTGTCATGCATGTCTTCTCAAGTGCTAACCTTCATGAAAGTCTCATCAAGCATCATGTTCATGGAGTCTATTGCTTGTGTTTGTACATGTTGTCTGATAGCCTTGAGAAGTTGGTTCTCGTCCCATTGAGTGAGTATTTACCTTTGTGGTGGACATCCTATGACATTCACCTTTGGTAATGACTTTTGGCTTGCATACCCAATGTGAGGTCGATTGGTTCGGTTTGATGGGTTTAAAAAAATTGTAAACACCCCAATTTGGCCTAACGATTATTTCAAGTCCCACCTTGGGGACCATCCCGATGATGATATGGATATAGTGATTGCTGATTGACTTCTTGTGAACCTTAGGACTTTCGGTGAGAACTTTTAACCACTTAGAGGACCTAATCCAGAGCCAAATAGCCTTTCTGACAGAAGTGCAGTATCTTAGGAGAATCCATCTGTCGGCCGTGACATTGATCATATGGCCTCAACATCATTTCTTCACCCGTGAAGCCTGTTGCTTGAAAATCTCCTTGAGAGATCGATTAGCCGGCCGCCAGGATCATTCTTCGGCCGCAACATCAATTCTTCGGCCACCAGATCCTTTGTTCGGCCGCCAGATCGTCTATTTTCCAGATTCTGGAACGTTCTGTCACTCGTTTGATCCGATCACAAAACCCTAGTAGCCAAATCCCGATGCGTTTGGGCCACGTTTGGAGATTACCATTTACCATGAGGAGTTTGTGTTGCCTTATAACTCCAATTCAATTGTCGGTTTTGATTGGTTGGGGTGTGTCATCCCTATGCCTATATAAAGGGGCCTTTGGGTTCTGAAATTAACAAGTGGATACACCCTTTCAAGCCACGAAACTCTGTCAATATATACTCTCAAATCCCCTCTACAACAGCCCTAACCTCCCGAAGGCAACCACAATCCGACGATCCAAACCCTGAAGTTCAAACCCTAACCCTAGGGTTTCGAGAAGCAATCAGTCCATCCCATTCAATCCAAAGCAATCAAGCCACTGGGGGATCAAGGTGGTGAGGCCCAGGGGCCTCTAGTTCGATTTATTTTCTGCTTTTACGCTTAATCGTATCTTTTTTATTATCTATTAGTCGTTTGGTCTGGTGTGAGGAAGAACATCGGCTGGGGAATCAATCCCTCGGCCGATACATAGAACCAGAAGGATCCCTCGGCCGTGACATCCATTCACCAGCCGAGAGATCTATCTCCCTGGGACAGTTCATTTTGTTTTCTGTTTTCTGATGCATGTTTTCAATACAATCTCGGCTCACCATTAACTGTTTAAAGGCTAAAAAACAGACTACGTGTTTAGAATTAAATAAAGCATATGGTAATCTTATGTCAAACAATTATGGGTCAGTCTCACGACTGGGCAGAGAGGGGTGCCTAACACCTTCCCCTCATTGTACCTTTGGCTCCTGCACCCAGAATCTCTATCTGTTTTTCCTAGTTTTCTTAAACTAGGTGGCAACTCTGTTTCGATGATAACCGCTATCGTGTGGCGATGTTCCTAGCCATGGGAATATCCACGATCTTGGTTTATGTAGCAAGCAACCAATCAAACAGCAATGATCAATCTGTATGGCGATGCCCCGCTCCAGGGAGGTGTCTACAGTTTTTGGTGACTCTGCTAGGGACTAGAGAGCCACAACGAAAAAGTTCAACATAAGCTTAACACATACTTTGTTTAATTCTTTTATCATATGCATTGAGCGGGCAACCTCGTTGAGTTCACCTAATATCCTGGCATGTCACGGGCTATGTTAGGGGTTCCAGCAAACTCCAGAGTCACTTGTACCTAGTGGTATATCAAAAAGGAAACCGTCCAATCGCTGCCTATGATGGGCTGGCAGAAGGGCTGGTGCCCTTTGACAACGGAGCACCCTGAGACTACCTAAACCTTACATGTGTTAGAGAGCCATAGAACTTATCAAAATAAGACATGAACCCACAGGTTAAGGAATTTTCCTGCATTTTGCCTTGAAGTTCTTCCTCACACCCTGTATTATTTGTTGTTGTAACATCTCTTTTTGTGCAGAAAGGTTGGGGTTTTCAGCCCAAATCCTAACCCTATACAGCCAAGTACTAACTTGCAGGTATTTTACTTTTCAAGCAGGCACAATAGGTAAGCCAAGAGAGCAACCACAGCCAATTTTATACTCTTACAACACTCGAAGTCACGCCAAACAGAGGTCTTTGCAGCCGTCTCGTCTGTCGTCTTCACCTGCCAAAATACCTTCACCGCAACGGTCCCAATCACTTCCAGGGACTTCGCGATCATCTTATCAGCAAACCCGATCATCTACCAAATTCCAAGCTTCACCAAGCAATCCTCCCACTCTCATGGCAGACAACGATGCCATTATTGCCGATCTCCAAGCTCAAATCACTACTCTACTAGCAGAAAAAGCAGCAAGAGATGCTGAAGACGAAGAAAAATCAGTAGAAGATGAGAATGCATTTAAAGCAATAACAGTAGAGAATCCAGAATTGGCCAAGCAAGTCAAAGAAATCAAACATGCTCTGGCTCGTTCACAAGGGGACCAAATTCTGGACTTTGAAGGACTGTGCCTCTTTCCAGATTCTCAATTGCTCGAAAGATTTTAAATGCCAAACATCGAGGAGTTCAATGGAACCGGTAACCCTACCAGCCATGTCCGTCATGTCATCAACACCCTGAAGCCGATGTGCTTGAATGATGAGCTCATTGCTCAGTTGTTTCAAAGAACCCTCACTGGAAGTGCCCTCGATTGGTTCCTCACTCTGGAATTTGTGCATTACCACACTTGGCCAGAAATCGCCAATGTAATGCCCCCATTTTCGGGTACGTTAATTTAACATTTTATTAATAAAAACTAATAGAGTCTGGCTCATTATTACATTGTTAATCTTACAAAGGAGTACATTTATTCAAAAGGGGAGGGAACTAAGGTTCCTAACTACAGCTCCGCCTGCTCTTCCATCCTAGCCAGCTCTTCGGCTCCAAAAGCCTCCACAGTGTACATCTCACCCTGTTCGTCTATAAGGTCTGACACATTATACCGGCGTCGCCACCAATATAATATGTTAGGGTCACCAAAGGCAACACCGTGAGGTTACAAAGCTCAATAGAATAAACCATACCCACTAACCCTTAACTTAAAACAACAAGCACATAAACAATTACACATGCTCATTCAATAACATAGTTTAGCAATTACACATCCACATTCACTATCTTTCTAACGTTGGTGTCATGCCTTTTCGTGTTTCTCCTACGCGACTCATCGTAGACCATGTCACCATTTTTCCACTTCATTAACACTTCCAAATCACTTTTCAAAAATCCGTTTTTAACACACCCAACCTCGGTTCCGCCGTTCCGGTCTCCCGAGTATCCTCACAATGGTTCCGCCGTCCCGGGTTCCCATTGGCACACATCTTGCATTGGCTCCTCTCCACGGATAACCAAGCCACACACCCAACCTCGGTTCCGCCGTTCCGGTCTCCCGAGTATCCTCACAATGGTTCCGCCGTCCCGGGTTCCCATTGGCACACACACACACACAACTCACATAATGACTACCACATTGGTCATTATGTAGTTTCAAAAATATTTTACCAAGGCCATGCCTTTAAACACACCCTAGGTGTCATATTTCTAACTTTCTCGGTTTTCGTGTCTCGTTCTCATGCATAGACTCCGCAGTAAGACTTTCATGTAATCATTGAAATCTTGAAACTAAAATAGCAAGATCATCCAATTCTATATCATTTAGCATGCTCAATCATTCGTAAAGCATAACGTCACATGTACAGACGCCTTTGGAGTGATAATCACTTATGCTTTACTTTAAACAACCACAAGTAATGCAAGTAAGCACATAACAAGTCTAATATCATTTTAAAAGGTCAAAGTACAATTACTTAAAGTTAAGCCACGTATGTTATCTTTCAAAGTTCATTCTTTCAAAAGTTCAAAAGAGCATATGTTTATTGAATTGTAATGCATATATCAGAATAGTGTAGACGGAGATTCTATGTTTTCACAGGAGAAGTAGATATAGGAAATCTATGTGATCATACCATTATCTATACTTAATCAATTCGAGTTACGCATACGATATGCTACACTTAGAGTTTAGGAGGTAAGATCTATCTACATATTCTTAGGAATAGTAAACATGGACAAATCTATGTATACTTAGGAATAGCGGGGACGGAGAATCCTACCGTTCTTCTTGGCGGTAGTGACGACTATGGAGTAGGATGGTACGTCGATGGTTGGACGGAGTAACTTCTTAGGAATGGCTTCCGGTAGTTTCGAAAGAGAATGGTTTCTCTCGAAACTAAATCTTGACTAACACTACTTGACTTTTTTGGATCGAAAGGGTGGTCGAGTGGCGGTTTAGTGGCGGCTTAGGATGAGTTTCTTGAAGAACTTATGAAGAACCTCAAGAACAAGGAAGAACACTCAAGAACTAGCTAAGAACAAGCAAGAATACAAAGCTTTCTAGAGAGAAGTTGGAGCAATGAAAGGTGTGAGTTGAAATTGTGAGAAATGGTTGCTATTTATAGGCAAAAGTTGGCTCCCTCTCCTCCCATCATGGCCGGCCTCCTCTCTCTCTCTAAATCCCATGGATTTGCTCCATATCTTGTCATATCTAGTACTTGAAAGACTACCAAAGATCTTCCCCTTTCTTTATTTCCATTTTAGGACAAAATCTAAGTTATACTATGGGGTTTTTGTCTTGTCTAGTACCTTAAAGAGTTAGAATACTAGATATGGTTGTCCTTAGTATACAAGTGCAAGAAAACCCTAGATTTTGGTGGTACAAGGTGATGTAGGAAGATTGGCCAAGATTGGACTAGATTTGGAGAAGTACAATAGCACACACATCACTCTCTCTCTCTCCCTCTCATCCGGCCATCTCTCTCTCTCCCTCCATCTCTCTCTCGGCCTCTCTCTCTCTCTCTCTCTCTTGGTACAAAGTACATATATATATATATATATGGTCATAAGGACAAAGGTAGGAAGAGTAAGGATTTGATTGACTTGGTGTAAGGAAATCTTGTAAGAAATCTATCTCATATCTTCCTATCTTCTTCTTTCACTTAGTACATGTACTTATATATAGATATATCTAGGATTTGATAGAAGGAAGACCAAAGAAGTACACCATATCTTGCTCCCTCTCCCTCTCTCCTATCTCTCTCCCTCTCGGCCTCCTCTCTCTCTCCCTCTCTCGGCTGTCCTCTCTCTCTCTCTCTCTCTCTTGTACTTATTGTAGACACCCCGATCTGGGCTTTCAGGTTAGTTTACTTACGGTTTTTGATTCCCCAATGATGAAACGGATCAAGAACACCCCGGGAATGTCGAGTGTTTGAAAAACCCTTGAACCTAACCTAGTCTTAAGCCACTTCCAAAAGCCAAAAAACCTACTGATGTGTGCCAGGGCGCAATCATTGTGCGCCAGGGCGCAATCATCGTGCGACGGTTTGGAACCATCGCGCGATGGTCAACCGGAGCGTTGACCAGTGCGCCAGGGTGCACCCTCGCGCGACAGTTTGAAACCCTCGCGCGACGGTTCCAACCTGTCCCCATCACCTTTATCAGCTGGGAAAACTTAGCCACGTAGTAATCCCCAGCCAGCCTCGTGGCTGGCTGGCCTCCATTCTTTGGACCAGAGCTACCATTCCATTAATGGAATGTCTAATCCTATAAATAGCCCCTTTGTTCATCTTTCAAAGGGTTCAAGATTTTTGGTGAAAGACAAGAACATAGCTTATTCTTCCTCCCCCATTTTCACACCACTTTCACACCTCAAACATCTCAACCACAACTCAAAGCTCAATACTTTTTCAAACTCAAAGACCAAAGGTATAGCTTACCTTGGTTCTGCTCTCTGTTCTGATCCCTGAGGGGGGCTGGTAGGGTCAAGGCTGGTAATCAATACCAGTCCTGGCCCTAAAGCTAGCAAGGTTTCAAGAACCGTTCTGGTAGGAACCAGCGCGCGAGGGTCCCATATACGCGCGCGACACTTCGTTGTTGTGCACGATGGACCGCGTGGGGATTGGTGTCCTACTGTTTTACGCTTTACTTACATATATCTCACTTTTAAGCATGCAAAAAACCAATTTACTGCTTTTCTTAGAGCTTAAATTGTTAGCTTGCATTTCAATATTTAGTTCTGTTCTGTTGGAGTACCCCTGGGATCATTCTGGACCTGTCCCAGAACCCAGAAATGTGCAAAACCAGACACTGGAAAGTTGGCTCGAACCATCGTGCACTGCACCCAGACCCTCGCGCGATGGTCAAATGGAGCATTGACCAGTGCGCCAGGGCGCAATCGTCGCACGCTAGGGCGCAACCATCGCGTGCCCGGGCGCACCGTCGCGCGACAGTTTGGAACCCTCGCGCGACTGTTTGTCCCCGACCAGTGGCTGGCCTTGCATGTTTAACTTGGTATTAGGCCTTTATTTTGTCCCCACTGTTTAGGGGTGTATTTCCTTTTTATTCCAATCTGTCTGTAATACTTATTTACATTCAGTACATATAAAACTGCTTGGTTTGTCCTGGGTGTGCACTGGTCCTTCCAGAGCCCAGAGGGTTTGAGAATAAGAGCTGTGGGCTTAGGCTTACTGGCGCGCGCAGGTCTTGTAGAAGCGTGCGCAGGTTTGGTCAGCATGCATTGACTTGATCAATGCATACTGGTTTCTTCCTATGCACGACACTCCAAGACAGGGGCTTTCCAGTCTGTTTAAACTCCCACAGGAGTCTGTTCTCATCCTATACTAACTGCTCATCCATGCTATTTTGATCACATCCTACAAACATGTTACAATTTTAATCCCCGATTAACTGTTCTCCCGCCCTAATTGGCTAAAATTGATTAATAAAAGAAGAATCGCAATGTTTTCAAAATGCCTACGTAGAGACCGATCTCTGGATTGGGCGAGAGGGGTGCCATAAAACCCTTCCTCTCTCGCAACCTGGCTCCCGAACCCAGATATGGTTATGACGGACTGGTTCCTTAACTTTTTCAAATCAAACAACGCGGCAGGTGCTTCGAAATACGGTTCCTTGGGTGTCGGACCTTCAAACCCGAGTGGCGACTCTGTATTTTTTGAGCCCTTGCCACCTGCGCTCGCGCTCCCTCGATCCGGGCCCATTTGCCTTGGGAAAGGAACGGAATCCTTCTCCCGTTTTAAGGGCATTCTTCTCTTGTACTTATATATACATATATAGGTGAAAGAATACAAGTACTCTAGTACCTTTATGATCTTCCTAGATTTCTAGGTCAAAATCCCTTATTAAACTATGTCAATTGGCACATGTTGTTCTCTTAATTTATATAATAGAACCTAGAATCCTAGGGTGACATATACCTATCTTAATACTTTAAGAAATTAGGCACATGTTGGTAAATAAACTAATAAGACCTTGGTACTTGGCTTGACTTGAAAGAATGACCAAGAGTACACCATATCTTGGTTCTCTCTCTCCTATCTCTCCCATCTCTCTCGGCTCTCTCTCCTCTCTCACTCTCGGCTCTCTCTCCTCTCTCTCTCCCGGCCTTCTCTCTCTCTCTCTCTCTCTCTCTCTCCCTCTCTCTCTCCCTTGTACTACTTATGTATATTTATATAAGTACATATCTACCTAATAAGATTTTGAAGTACAAGGTACTTAATAAACTAAGGGGATTTGAAAGAATAAGGATTTTCCTATTTAATAATGAAATGAACACATGTTTTCTATCTCTATATTATATTGGAGTAGGTGTACTGGTACCCTATTATAATATTTAGGTAAGTACTAGAGAATCTGGGTAGGTATCTAGTCAAAATTCCATATTATAATACTCCAATTTGGCACATGTCTCCTTATAATATAGTATTTGTACTTAGGGAATCCTAGAATCCTATTTTATATTAGATACTCTTCTAATTCTTTAATGGGGAATCCCATGGGATCCTAGACAATGAATTAACTATTATATCTTAGTACTAGTCCTATTATCCAATGGATAATAATTCTCCTAACAATTATGGACCAATGGACAAAGGTCAAAGGTTGACTTTTGGTCAAAGGGTTCATCTAGGGTTCAAGAGATCAAAAGGTTCAAACGGTTCGAGGAAGGTCAAGGGTTTAATTAGATTATCTCCATGGATTAGATTAGAAGCTAACTAGGCTTGCTAAGTAGGATTTCTAGTCGAGAATATAACCTAGGCTTAAGCTCGATGATTAGGAAAATAGTCCAACACACTTGTCTTTAGAAAATGATCTTATTGAGGAATCTAATCATGACGGATTACTAAGAATAACTCAAGTTGATAAATCATTCAAGAAGAATTGGTTCCTCACTCTGGAATTTGTGCATTACCACACCTGGCCAGAAATCGCCAATGCTTTTGTCAAGCAATACGCATACAATATCCAAGTTGAGTTAACCACTCGAGATTTGGAGATGACCAAGCAAGAGTCAAACGAAGACTTCGTTACCTTTGTGGCTAGATGGAGAGAAAAGGCTGCCAAAAATGAAGAATCGCCCCTCTGAGGAAGATCAAGTAAGGATAGTTGTCAAGAATCTGCAATCCAAGTATCTCAAGCATATTTACACACAGGCTATCACAGATTTCAAGCGCCTGCATGCCACTGGGTTGCAGATTGAAAAAGAGATCAAACTGGGACTCATTGGAAAAGAAGAAGCTCCTCCACCTAAGAAAGCCTTCCAAAGCCGTACATCTCATGCATCCGTAAATGCTCTTAACTCAACCTCACCACAAGACCCTTTCCAAGCCAGCCCTTCCCGAAGCTCAAACCGGCCTCGCCGCAACTTTAATCCTCTCTACATGACTCTCTCCCAAGCCTTAACCATTCTAAGCCGTCAAGGGCATCTCAAACCCTTGAATAAACCATCTCCTCATCCACCTTACGGCCCAAACCATGACCCCAACAAGCAGTGTGCCTACCATCTGTAGGTGGTAAAAAACAAATAGTACCTAAAACAGCACTGGATTTCAATGGATCCACGTGATGTCCGATCGGAACCTTAATGCCTTCGCCGGAACCCTAATCTGCAAAACAGACAGGGGGTGAGCGCACCTTTGCCTCTCGTGGCAAAGGCCCTTCGATGCCTAAGTTAATCTCTCGTACTATGCGAAGCCCTAATTATCAATAGGAAAGTATGGAATGAATGCAACTTATTGCGTACCTTTTGCCTCTAGGTTTACCTTTGTATTTATAGATATACATTTGCTTGTCCTCCAAGCATATTCGTTGCCCAAGGTTTCCTGTCTCGTACAAGAAACCTGTCCTCTCGGGGATCCTCTTGCCAAATCAACCGAGATCCCTTACTCATAAGGACTCTTCCCTTTACGAGTCCCATCAAAGGACTGTCTCCTCACTTATCTTTACCGGATATTGGGTTCTTTCTCTAGAACATTTTTACCGCCTTATCACTTAAGACTATCTTCTTCAGAGATCTCCCTCTGTTCGGCCCTCTTATTGCCGAACAGACTGCATGAATCAATGACTTCTCATGTCCTTGGTCCCTCTCTGCCGAACAGACCGCATGATCCAATGACTCCTCATATCATTGGACCTAATCGCCGTCCATCATCTTTCACGGCGTCTTACTTTACTTTATTGATTACATGGACCTTGTATTTCACGTGTTCGACTACTAGATGTGCCTGTTTGGGAAAACCTCCCTACAATTGCTCCCCAGCTTTGCTCGTTGCCACTGTTCGGGGGCAATGGGTGAAGCTAGAAGTAGACCCTGAGCCGAACTCGTTAGGTCCCGTGCAGTCGTAGTTACTATACTCATTGATATTTTTGGTGTTTTAGTCATTATACCATCTCGAGGTTATGACTCCACGTGGCGTAGTTCGTACACTTTGTATTTAATTCGAACTGACGTTTTGCCAAACGGCGTCAGAACGTCATCCATACAAGTTTTCTTTTCGTTACTTTTCTTGTAACGGCGTGTGGGGCAACGTTTCGTCTCCGTCCCCCACTTTAAAACTCCTTTAAAGGATCCTTTTGGGTTTTTACAACCAAACCCGAATCTTCTCTTTCTCTCTCTAAAGTCAAGCGAAAGCTCTCTTTCTTTCTGCCACTACCACCGTCTGAGCGCAGTTTTTGATTGCACCTTCAGCGACCGCTATACTCATCATCGTAAGATTTCTCATTCCTTCTTCTTTTCGTGCTTCACTTTGAGATCTCGTTCTCAAATTTTGCTGCTCCTAGGGCTTTAGGCACACCCATTTTCAGATTTCGATATGTTTTTGTGCTTTCCAAGTTTTTCCATGGCGGATGAGGGTGATAATGGCCCCATGCCTGGTAAATTTAGGAAACTCTATGAGACTCCTGCTGCCATGGCGGCATTTAGGGCTGAGTACAATGTTCCAGAAAATGTTGGGCTCGAACTCGCTCCCTTAGGTGCGGAAAGGAACGCGGGTTCATGGGATAGAATGTGTATCCCCATCGTTGCCATAGTTGAGGGTGGAGTTCGTTTCCCCCTCGACCCACTGCTTCGTCGTGTTCTAAACTGGTACCGTCTTACGCCCATGCAAGTTTCCACCAACTTCTTTAGATTAGTGATGGGGGTTGTAGCCCTAAATAGGATCTTGGGTACAAGTTTGGGAATTTGGGACATTCAGTGGTGGTTTAGCATCGTGCTAAACCCTGAATACAACACTTATTATTTCAAGGTAAGAAAAGCATAAAAGCGTTTTGTGATTAATTTGCCAGATTCTGCTCGTGACCATGAGATGGACTTACTCTATGTTACTGGAGCCTTCGAGCCAATGGGGGAAGATGGCCAAGTGGTGGGCTTCCATTGCCCCCACGAATGGGGCTACCCACGTATGCTCCTAATTTGCTTCCTTATTTTTGTAACTGTTTCTCCTCTTCTGCATTCTCCTTGCATTTCTAATTTACTTTTGTGCTTGCTTTTTCAGCAACTAACGCTAACAAGTGTCCAAGAAGGGAACCAAGCTACGTCCGAATAGCGGACATCAGTAGGGTTCTCAGATACAAAGGGGAACCGGGCACCCCAACAGCTGGTCGAGGTCGAAATGTTGACGTGTTGTTGGGATACAACCCTGCATACAAGGGGTTTATTGACAGAAGGCTCGCCAACCCAAGTACCAGTGTTGCCTCTACTTTGTCTGCTCCCCAGCCGAGGAACTGAAGATCTAATGTTGGAGTGACAATTGCCGGATAGCCAGGTGAAGTTCCAATTTCTGAAGGCATCCCTCTGCCCCGCGTGATACTTAGAAGGTCCTCACAACGACAGGCCGCCTCTCAACGACAACCCGAACAGCCAGCTCCTGATCGTGATACCAGTCAATCTTCTTTGTCTGGTTATTCCCCATCTCCACAAAATTCAGGTACGATGTCTCGACAACCCATGAATCTGAGCTCTCTCTTAACTATATCTTCACGGTGTAGACACCTCCCAAACGGGGCATCGCCATACAGATTGATCATGTCTGTTTGCTCGATTGGTTGCTTGCTTTGTAAACCAAGATCGTGGACATTCCCATGGCTAGGAACATCGCCACACGATAATGGTTATCATCAAAACAGAGTCGCCACCCAGTTTATTAAAACTGGGAAAATAGATAGAGATTCTGGGTACGGGAGCCAAAAGTACAGTAAGGGGAAGGTGTTAGGCACCCCTCTCTGCCCAGTCGTGTGACTGGCCCATAGTTATTCAACATAAGACATGTACATGCTTTATTCAACTCTAACACATAGTCTGTTTAATTAAGCCTTTAACAGTGAATAAGGTGAGTCAAGACTGTAATTGAAAGCATGCATCAGAAATAAACAAAACAGACAAAGATGTCCCAGGGTAATGTTACTCGGCCGGTGAATGGATGTCACGGCCGAGTAATCTCACTGGTTTGATATACCGGCCGAGGGATCAAAGCCCCGGTCGATGTTCTTCCTCACACCAGACAGAAAACTTAGCAGATAATCAAAATGCTACAATTAAACATAAAAACGATAAGTAAACCAAACCAGAGGCCGTTGGGCCTCACCACCTTGATCCCTCAGTTGCTTGATTGCTTTGGATTGAGTGTGATTGACTGATTGCTTGATCGAGAACCCTAGAGTTAGGGTTTGAACTTCGGGGTTTGATCGCCGGATTGACGGCTGCCTTCGGAAGGTTAGGGCTTTTGGAGTATGGGATTGAGGGAGTATTTGTGCAGAGTTTCGAGGCTTGAGAGAATGTGTAGGTATATCAATTTCTGTGTGTTAAATTCGGAGCCCAAAGGCCCCTTTATATAGGCATAGGGATGACTCACTCCGGCCAATCAAATCACGAGATGGCAATTGCAATTGCAATGCATCTCTAACTCTACGCCGTGATCTCCGAACGTAGCCCGAACGCATCGGAAAGGTAGTGTAGTTGGATCAAACCAAACGTCTGACAGAACGTTCGAGAGTCTGGAAAAAGGTCGATCTGGCGGCCGAGCAAAGGATGTCGCGGCCGTGGAATGGATGTCTCGGCCGAAGGATAGATCTCGCGGCCGAGGGATTGATCTCTCAGGGAGATTTTGCTGGCAACAGGTTGCTCGGGTGAGGGATTGATGTTATGGCCGTGGGATCGATGTCACGGCCGACAGATGGATTCTCCTAGGCTTCCGTATTTCTGTCTGAAAGGCTGTATGGCTTTGAATTGGGTCCTCTAAGTGGTCAAAGTTCTCACCGAAAGTCCTAAGGTCCTCAAGGAAGCAATCAGCAATCATTGTATCCATTTCATCATCGGGATTGTCCCAAGGTGGGACTTGAAATAATCGTTAGGCCAAATTGGGGTGTCTACAGATGCCCCTCTTTGACTGAACTCAGATGGATCGCGAGACATGTTTGAGTAAGAGTCAAAGCTGTAAAAAGCAACTCAATTTGGTCCAACCACTATTCCAAGGGGTTTTCGAAAAAGGTTTTGTTATGGTCGGGCCGGGAGGCTGCCTACGTATTCCACAAGGGAAATTCAGACCAATCGTAGTTCGGGCAATAAAGAAAAGCAAAAAGTTTGGAGGGTTAGAGACAGAAGACGTACCTTAGGGCTTAAAAAGCCGTAGTGTGACGTACCTAGACTGAGCCAGGGTTTTGGCGAAGAGTAGTTGAAGGAGCGCGGGGCTACCTGGGGAGTTTCTTTGCGGAGAGCTTCCTTAGTATTTTGGGGTAGATCAGTACACTGCAGGTGCATTTGCTTTTCTTGATCATCCTTACTTTGACTGAAAGGAGCTCGGTAGAGTAGCCTATCCTTGCGAATGAGCTGGAAGGGGTTGATGTAATGGGGTGGAATCCAGACCATCTACTGGGGATGAGTTGGATGCCGGCTTGCTTTTGGGACGTGAGGGGCACAGGGCCAGTAACTGGAGCACGGAGCTTTGGTGATGAGGAAACCGAGGCACGGAGCCGGTTGTAGTCATGAGGCGAGAGCCTGGAGAGTGATAGAATTGAGGCGTGGAGCCTGTTGCAATCTTGAGGCGAAGACCTGAGGGGATGGGATAGGACCGAAGCGCGGAGCTGGTATTGATCAGGATGAGAGCCTGTGGTGTCAGAGCTTTGAGCTTGACGTAATGAACCGAAGCGCGGAGCTGGTTGTATTCTGATGGTCTGTGCACGGAGCTTTCTCATCATAAGTGTTGGCGTGGAGCCAAAGGATCGAGGCGCTGAACCAATCAATAAAACCGAGGCATAGTGCCGGTTGATTGCAGGGTTGACCTGTTTCATGAGAGATATGCAGAGTGTATATGTGTGATGATGGTTGTTAGATGTGAACAGATATGATGATGCAGACTCGATGTGATAATGTTGATGCAATATGTGCACGGGCCCGTGCGTGTGTGTTTGTTTTAAGCTTAGAGCTTCTATCAAGTTCCGGACTTGAGCATTCAGAGCGTAGAGCTCGAGCATTCGAACGGCAGAATCCGAGCATTCAAAGTACAGGCTTTGAGCGTACAGTACGCAGTGGTTGGGCATCTAAGCGTGGAGCTTGAGCATTCAAGTGTATAACTTGAGCATCCAGTACACAGTGGTTGGGCATCCAAGCGTAGAGCTTGAGCATTCAAAAATGTTAGATTTTTGAGCATTCAGGCGTAGAGCCTGAGAATAGATGTCTTGATTGTTGGGGCGGCTTAGAGCCTGTTGCTTGTTTACGGCTTCGAGCCAGTTGAGATGATGAACACAGGCTTCGAGCCTGTTAAGAGTTTGTGATAACAGGCGTAGAGTCTGTTGCTGTGATAGCGAGCATAGAGCTGCTGAGATAGTAAACATAGGCTTCGAGCCTGTTGAGGTGATGACTTGGAGCCATTTGAGATAATGGGTTTTGAGCCGCTGAGATTGTTTGTTTACGGCTTCGAGCCAGTTGAGATAGCGAGCTTAGAGCCACTGAGTTGTGTAGAGATGATGGGCACAGGGCCGCTGAATTGATACGGGCTTCGAGCCGCTATGATAAAGGGCTTCGAGCCGCTGAGTTGTAGAGACGGCTTGAGCTGTTGAGGTAATGGGCTTCGAGCCGAGTTGATTGTTATGGCTTGAGCCGGTTGAGATGATGGGCTTCGAGCCGAGACCGCTTGTGTACGGCTTCGAGCCAGTTGAGATGGTGGGCTTCGAGCCGCGAGTTGATAAGGTGGCGGGCGTAAAGCTGATAGAGGATTGTTGAGAATTGTTACGGCTTTGAGCTACTGAGCTGTTAAGTATTCCATCTTCCATCTTCCATCTTCCACAGGGTTTGATTGGTTCCTTATGCTTGGGATGTTTCCAAGGCTAGTTTTGAGTATGCTCGGGATTGCCCCCAAGGCTAGATTTCACATGCTCGGGATTGCCCCCAAGGCTAGTTCTTGACCATATTCCAGTTTGTTAGGGAGATTTCCATTACCTCCACTGCTGGGAGTGCCTTCCGGAGGCCAAACGCCTTCTAGCGACTCAAATGTCTTCTGGTGGCTAAATGCTTTCTGCAAGCTGGCAACATAAACGCTTTCTGGAAGCTAGCAATATAAACGCCTTCTGGAGGGTGCATTGAGTGGAAGCCACAGGATTGTTTTACTGGCCTGCCGAGCGCGAGATTGTGCACATGGCGTGGCATAGAGCTGTTGAGGTGTGGGTGTAGAGCTGCTGAGCAGTACTTGAGCGTCCTCAATGTTTCGGTAAGCTTCTTTTTGTCCTTGGCAGAGAAATAGGAGATTAGAGGCTCGCGGTGGAGGCCTTTAGTGCACAAGTGGTTTGTGACGTTGTCGGAGCAGGCTCGGGAGTTAGTACGCGCTGCTGGTCTTGAGCCGTTTGTTTTGGGCCTCAATCTTTTGAAGATGGATTGGTCGTTGATGACCTCGCTGGTTGGTGGGATACTCCCAACATGTTCCACTTTCCTTTTGTTGGCGAGATGACGATCACGCCAGGGTGATTTTTCTTTGCTTACTGGCCTATGAGTAGGTGGAGCTCCTCTTTGGGTTAACCCTTGGCTTTGGGAGCGAGTAGGGGATTTGGAGTGGTTCTTGGGCAAGGTGCCCCCTCTTCACTCGCGTGGTCATGTTGACGTCTCTTGGCTGATCAAGACTTTTATGAAGGTTGATATCTCGACTCAGGTGAGTGTTGAGTAGCTGACACGGGCCTTTCTTCCCTACCTCCTTGGGCAAACGTTGTTTGCCAACAAGGATAGTCCAGCACATACACAGTCTCTAGCCCCTTTTGCAGTATTTGGAGGTTGTTTAGGAGTTTGATTAGGGAGCATCTGCCTTGGCCAACTGGTAGCCCCTTTCCTCTCTGGGCTTTTGAGTATCTTCTTCAGTTTTCTACTGACACTAGACATGCGGATGCGGACTGTGTTCCTCGCTACGAGTAATGGTCTGTGGGGCAATGGAAGCCACACGGTTACCAGTTTTGAGCCTTCCTGAGTGGTGACGGGTTTTGGACCGATTGACGGTTGACCAGGTACCCCTTGCATCCCTTGTTTTTAGATCTCCATTCCTCTGTGCTGTGGTTGATTTAGACTTTGTTTGTAGGCGAGGTTCGACCCTTGGAGTGGTGTATCAGAGGACACCCCGCTTTCCAGGGTTCCAAATTGTACTCGTAACCTGTTCGAGGGTCCCTTTTGTTAAGCCTGGTACTTATGTGATCGGGTGGCCAGCCAGTGGCGCCCGCGTGCTGAGGATCTTCAGTTTGTTCCTCCTCCTCCTTCGGCGTTGATGAGATCTACTTCTTTGATGTCTAAAGTAGACTTGGAGAATGCTCAGATCAGAGACTAGGCGGGTTTCCTTCTTTAGGCAGGTGACTGTATGGAGTACTGCCATTTTTCCTTGGTTTTGCCTATTGTTCCTCCAGTTGCTTTTGTTTGGCCATGGGCCCTTTCCTTTGTCTCCTTCCATTCTGATGACGGAGAAGAGGCGCTTGGTGCTTGCCCCTTGTTTTGCATTCTTTTCCTTGTAGCTTTGAGGCTGAGTGAGCATCAGCTGTCAGTGGGGAGGATAGCCAGTAATCCCCTTCTTCATCTTAGAGATCGTCTCGAAGACGGCGTCACGACCAGCTTTAGGATTTTCTTTTTCCTTCCTGTTCATGGTTAGCAAAGAGAGAAGCAGAAACTGTATTTGTATAGTGAAAGCAACCACAGTGATGATTTTGTAGGCAAGCTTTTGTTCATGAAATGAGAAATGCTTTTTATGCCCCTAGATGTCTTGAGTTTGCATGCGATAGTCAGAACATGGCTTTTTGAACAAGTATTTGCTGATAGACAATAATTTGTGTGAAAATGAAATATTGGCCGAAGAATTGATTATTCGGCTGAAAAATCGATATTGTGGCCGATGTATAGATTCTTCGGCCATTACTTTGATTTTCCAAAGGTGACATCCTCTTTTCTCTTCCTTCTTATGCTTGGTTTTGATTTTCTTGCCTTTTGCTTTTGCCATGTTCCATAGTCCGATTGCCAAACTCGAGAGTTTTCGAGATATCCTGCTCATTGTGTTAATGACCTTCAGGTTAGAGGGGATGAGCAATAGTTCTTGTGTCTATTGCTGTTGCCAATTTTTCGAGAAAAGCATACTCATCTTTTGCGAGCTCAATACGCAGGGTTAGCTATGCCTATCATTGAGTACAAATTTGTTGATGTTTTTCCTTCTCTCCAAATGTTTGGGCCGCATCTCGAATGAGAGATTGCCTACGTATCCCTAATCAAGGAATCAGGCCTCTTACGTAGTTCCAAAATCATCACCTTTGAGGTTGAGTTTTCACTCTTGGTTTTTCTTCTCACATGCTCTTGATTTTGCCTAGGTTACCTAATGGAGGTTGAGTTCCTAGCGAGCTTTTCTTTGAATGCCTTAACTTTTGCCTAGGCTGCATTTTTGCATTTTCTTGCCCTAGCAGGCTTTGCTCTTACTTTTGCTTGGGTTTTCAGGTTACCCAACGAGCACTTCTCTCAAGAGGGTTTCTGCGTTTCGGAGAGGAATTTGATGGAGATATTTTTCTAAATCTCCCTTGTGTTTGTACCTTCATAATGAGCGAGCTAACCCTAAGTGTTCTCGCAGAGATAGTGTCTTCTTTCTATGTTTTGACAAAAACCTAGTTTCTTAAGCAACTAGAGTTCATCCTTTCCTTCCTTTTTGTCAGCAACACAAGGAACTTGATTCCTTGAAATTTCCCTTGTTTGGCAAAGAGACTATAGTGTATTGGTAATTGCAATTCAGGAAATAAATCATTGAATAAGCATAGTCTAGAGGATGAAACAGGAATTCACTTGGTAGGAATTAAATGCCCAAGCAGGGGCTCAAAACATGTTTTATTTTGATAAAAGCAATGTTTAATATTTTTTTGCCATGTTGTGACTTCGTAGCTACTGTAGCATTTCGAGGTCGTTTTCAAAACCCTTGCCTTTCGCAACTTTATACTCTTTTCCACCCTCTTCTTTGCAAAACAGGGCCTTTGAACTGGATCCATCTTCACTGGTGGCTACTTCTTTGAGCCATGAGCAGTCCCAAAATGGAAGTGTTGGTCTAGGTTTTCATCACCCTTTCTTCCTCCTTATTGATTGTGTAGTCGTCAGCTATTTCCACTTGATTGAATAGTGATGCTAAGGAGATTCCATCGAGTGGATCATCGTATTCTCCTTCCATTCCGTCAAAGTCACTTTCCCCTTTGCTTGTTCTTCTTCATTACTTTTGTCAGACATGTCGGGATCGATCACTTCTGATTGATTGGACTCATTGTTTTCTTCCTCCTCCATCATGAAACATTCGTCCTCCTCTGGGAACGTAAAGGTTGGCTTGGTTTGGTTGTTTTGGACAATGTATTGGCCAGGATTGTATGTGGGGTTGTTTATGAAATCGATGTTTCGGGGTGGTGGCTCAGCTTTGTGAGTAGGAAGTGGATTGGCTTGCACATTAGGTTTTGGAAGTTTTATAGTTCGGCTATCAATGAGATCTTGAATGTCATGGCGGAGACGCATGCAGTTATCTGTCTCATGCCTAGGGTGTTGGTGGTAAGCGCACTGTTTGTTAGGATCATGGTTTGGGCCATAGGGTGGCTGAGGAAGTGGTTTGTTTTAAAGGTTTGAGATGCCCCTAATGGCTCAGAATGGCTAAGGCTTGAGATGAGGTCATGTAAAGATGGTCAAAGTTGCAACGGGGGCGATTTGAGCTTTGGGATGAGCTAATTTGAAAAGGGTCTTGTGGTAAGATTGAGTTAAGGGTGTTGACGAAGGCAGGAGATGTACGGGTTGTGAAGGTTTTCTTGGGTGGAGGAGTTTCTTCTTTCCCAATGAGGCCTAGCTTGATCCTCTCTTCAATCTGCAGCCCAGTAGCCTACAGGCGCTTGAAATCAGTGATAGTCTGAGTGTAAATGTGTGTGAGGTACTTGGGCTGCAAACTCTTGACAACTATTCTCACTTGATCTTCCTCAGAGGGGCGGTTCTTCATCTTGGCGGCTTTTTCTCTCTATCTAGCCACAAAGGTTGCAAAGTCCTTGTTTGATTCCTGCTTAGTCGTTTCCAAATCTCGAGTTGTTAACTCAATTTGGACGTTGTATGCATATTGCTTGAAAAAAGCATTGGCAATTTCTGGCCAAGTATGATAGTGCACAAACTCCAAAGTGAGAAACCAATCGAGAGCGCTTTCAGTAAGAGTCCTTTGAAATAATTGAACAATGAGCTCATCATCCAAGCCCATTGGCTTCAGAGTGTTGATGACATGGCGGACATGGCTAGTGGGATTGCCAGTTCTATTGAACTTCTCAGGTAGTTGAGAATCTGGAAAAGGCAGAGTCCTTCAAAATCTAGAATTTGGTCCCCTTGTGAACGGGCCAGAGTACGTTTGATCTCCTTGACTTGTTTGGCCAATTCAGGGTTTTCTGCCAATACCACTTCTTGAGGATTCTCATCTTCCACCGATTTCTCTTCGTTCTCAGCATCTCTTGCTACTTTCTCTGCTAGTAAGATAGCGACTTTGAGCTTGATGATTAGCAATGATGGCGTCCTTATCTGCCATGAGAGTGGGAGGATTACTTGATGAAGCTTAGGATTTGGTAGATGATTGAGTTTGTTGAGGAGATGACCGCGGAGTCCCTGGAAGTGATTGGGACCGTAGCAGTGTAGGTGTTTTGGCCGGTGAGAGTGACAGACGGGACGGTTGCAAAGACCTCTGTTTGGCGTGACTTCGAGTGTTGTAAGAGTATAAAATTGGCTGTGGTTGCTTCTTTGTTTTACTTATTGTGTCTGCTTTGAAAAGTAGAGTACCTGTAAGTCAGTACTTGGCTTGTGTAGGGTTAGGATTTAGGCTGAAAATCCCAACCCTTCTGCACAGAAAAAGTTATTTACAACAACAGATGATACAAGGTGTGAGGAAGGACTTGGAAGTGAAAATGCAAGTAGGTTCCTAGCCTGTAGGTTCCTGTCTTAGTTTGATAAGTTCTATGGCTTTCTAAAGCATGCAAGGTTTAGGTAGTTTCAGGGTGCTCCGTTGTCAAAGGGCACCAGTCCTCTCGCCAGCCCATCATAGGCGGCGATTGGGTGATTTCCTTTTTGATATACCACTAGGTACGAGTGACTGTGGAGTTTGCTGGAACCCCCAACATAGCCCGTGTCATGCCGGGATATCAGGTGAACTCAACGGGTTGCCCGCTCGAAGCATATGATAAATGAATTAGACAAGGCATGTATTAGTCTTATGTTGAACTTTTTGGTTATGGCTCTCACATCCCCAGCAGAGTCGCCAAAAATTGTAGACACCTCCCAAACGGGGCATCGCCATACAGATTGATCATGTTTGTTTGCTCGATTGGTTGCTTGCTTTGTAAACCAAGATCGTGGACATTCCCATGGCTAGGAACATCGCCACACGATAATGGTTATCATCAAAACAGAGTCGCCACCCAGTTTATTAAAACTGGGAAAATAGATAGAGATTCTGGGTACGGGAGCCAAAAGTACAGTAAGGGGAAGGTGTTAGGCACCCCTCTCTGCCCAGTCGTGTGACTGGCCCATAGTTATTCAACATAAGACATGTACATGCTTTATTCAACTCTAACACATAGTCTGTTTAATTAAGCCTTTAACAGTGAATAAGGTGAGTCAGGACTGTAATTGAAAGCATGCATCAGAAATAAACAAAACAGACAGGCTGTCCCAGGAAAATCGATCTCTCGGCCGGTGAATGGATTTCACGGCCGAGGGATCCCACTGGATTGATATACCGGCCGAGGGATCAAAGCCCCGGTCGATGTTCTTCCTCACACCAGACAGAAAACTTAGCAGATAATTAAAACGCTACAATTAAACATAAAAACGATAAGTAAACCAAACCAGAGGCCGTTGGGCCTCACCACCTTGATCCCTCAGTTGCTTGATTGCTTTGGATTGAGTGTGATTGACTGATTGCTTGATCGAGAACCC
Source organism: Rhododendron griersonianum (assembly GCA_018127125.1). Taxonomy (NCBI): domain Eukaryota; kingdom Viridiplantae; phylum Streptophyta; class Magnoliopsida; order Ericales; family Ericaceae; genus Rhododendron; species Rhododendron griersonianum. The sequence goes on from CM030797.1 coordinate 21,220,042, forward strand.
TAGAGTTAGGGTTTGAACTTCGGGGTTTGATCGCCGGATTGACGGCTGCCTTCGGAAGGTTAGGGCTTTTGGAGTATGGGATTGAGGGAGTATTTGTGCAGAGTTTCGAGGCTTGAGAGAATGTGTAGGTATATCAATTTCGTGTGTTAAATTCGGAGCCCAAAGGCCCCTTTATATAGGCATAGGGATGACTCACTCCGGCCAATCAAATCACGAGATGGCAATTGCAATTGCAATGCATCTCTAACTCTACGTCGTGATCTCCGAACGTAGCCCGAACGCATCGGAAAGGTAGTGTAGTTGGATCAAACCAAACGTCTGACAGAACGTTCCAGAGTCTGGAAAAAGGTCGATCTGGCGGCCGAGCAAAGGATGTCGCGGCCGTGGAATGGATGTCTCGGCCGAAGGATAGATCTCGCGGCCGAGGGATTGATCTCTCAGGGAGATTTTGCTGGCAACAGGTTGCTCGGGTGAGGGATTGATGTTGTGGCCGTGGGATCGATGTTACGGCCATCAGATGGATTCTCCTAGGCTTCTGTATTTCTGTCTGAAAGGCTGTATGGCTTTGAATTGGGTCCTCTAAGTGGTCAAAGTTCTCACCGAAAGTCCTAAGGTCCTCAAGGAAGCAATCAGCAATCATTGTATCCATTTCATCATCGGGATTGTCCCAAGGTGGGACTTGAAATAATCGTTAGGCCAAATTGGGGTGTCTACACACGGGGACACGGTACTTTTGGCCGGGTACCGTCCACTGGTCATGCCCCACCACCATCACGTCGCAGTAGGGGGGGTTCCACCCGCTCATCTTCGTCTCCTCGGGAGTTCGACACTTCTTTGGAGGTGGGTGACTCTCATTCGGACAAGTGCCCCAGAAATCGAGATACTGAGACTGCTACCCAAGCCGCTGGGTCTATTCAGCAGCCCCTCACACCGAACACTTAGACGCCACGTCAACCCTGGGCCCCTCAACTTATCAGAGGTGATCGGCCGGTGAACGTTGGGGACAGTGCCAGCTCTTCAAAAACTGCACTGGCCCTCGCACAAGGCCTTCTTTTGCCTGTTGATATGCAGAAGGAGGCTGCATCCTTGCCAGATCGGCTAGTATCTACTGGCCTTGTTAGTGGAATTAAGGTATTTCTTCCAACTCTTGTTGCACCATTTTCGAGGTACATAAATTCTTATCTGCACACTAAAAAATTCTTTGGCTGTCCTCTTAGTTTATCCAAAAGATGGTTACCTTGGGACAAAGGTTTCAGGAAGCAGATGCTGAAAGAATCAGACTGATGAATGAGAACACACGTCTGATTCGATCAGTCACCAGGCTGGAAAGAGAGAGAGATAAGGCCAAGCTTGATGCTGATGCTATGAAGGTGAAACTGGATTCGGCCGAGGAAAGCCTCAGCCAAGCTTTGTCTGAGATGGACAGCGCCAAGAAAGCTGCTCATGAAGATGGGTACCAGAAGGGATTTGACGCGGCAACAGCAAGTTACATTGAACAGATGCCAGCCATCTAGGACCAGATATGGGCCGCTTGCTGGGAGGCGTGCTTGACAAAGGTTGGAATTCCAAATGATTCTCCCCTCTGGGTAGAGAATGATCTTCCAAGAGCCGGCCTTCCAACACTCAAGACCCTGTGAGGCAACCAGAGGATGACGTCGAGCAACAAATTGATGACTTTGCTGATGCCGAAGAGGACACCCCAACAGGATCTCATGATGCTTATTCCGAACAATCACCTGTTCGAGAAACAGCCAATGAACCTATCAACTTGGAGGAGAGTGCAGCTGGAGGTGGTTCGACCACTAAAGTCAACACAGAGGTTCCAAGTGAAACTCCTTCAGAAGTCGAGAATTTGGACTGAAAGGTAAGCCCGTCGTTTTGCCCCTTAAGTCAAACTTGCAGGTCTTGCGTGACCGTAGCATTCAGCCCTGCGTGGCACCAGTACTTTCATATGTTTTGATAACACAGGTATTGGGCCCTTTGTGGCTCAACAGTATTTTCCAAAGTTGTTGTGGCTGTTCATGACATTCGTGTTTTGCTGTAGGTGCATGTGTTCGGATGCATATGTGTTTATCTTATCTAAGTGTTTCATACTTAGTTCATTGTTCTAGACACGTCACGTTGTTATCCAAGTGTTTCATACTTGGGAGCATTTATTCATATGCATCTAAGTTTCTAAATCCTAAGTATTTCATAAGCAAGTACGAAGTACTTGCTATAAGTTTCTCATATCTAAACAGAAAGTTCAGCTTGTTCATACTTAGCAAGCTATGCATATTTACGTATGAAATACAAGTTTTTTCATACTCGTACTATATCTAATACAAGTTTGTTCATACTTGTATAATCTAAGTTTCCCGTACTTAGACAGCTAATACGTGTATTCGTACAATATCTAATACAAGTTTGTTCATACTTGTATAATCTAAGTTTCCCGTACTTAGACAGTTAATATGTGTATTCATACGTTGCAAGGCATTCATACCCATTCTAAGTTTTTCATACTTAGTCAATTTAAGTTTCTCGTACTGAGATAGTTGATACGTGAATTCGTACATACCAAGGCATACATGCCCATTCCCTGCTCCCCAATACGGAAAAAGGAAAACAAGGCCATTGTTCGTATTCATAGAATAAAAAACAACCAGAAAAAACAAGAAACAAAATTTCTGAAAAATCAATATATTGCAGAAAAATGTGATTGTATTCATAATCCTTGAACTCAAGGGGGCGTAACGCATACCCCTTGCAACTAATTAAATAAAAAACAAGGGAATATTCTTCATAATTCCCACACAGTTACGTGATCCTAAAACAAAATCAAAAGTAAACCGAAGTCTTTTAAACAAAGTATTTTCTCAAATTATGGACATTCCAGGGTCTTGGCACCAGGTTCCCGTCCAGGTCTGCCAACTTATAAGCCCCAATGCCCACAATTTCAGTCACTTGATACGGGCCTTCCCAATTAGCCCCCAACTTGCCCTCGTTCGCCACTTTGGTATTGCCAAGCACCTTTCGTAGTACAAGGTCCGCAACACCAAATTCCCGTGGGTTAACATGTTTGTTGTAGCTCTTCATTGGCTGTTCCTAGTAAGAGGCTAAAAGCACCAGGGCCCTTTCTCTCCTTTCCTCGGCAAGGTCGAGCTCAATTTCAAGGGCCCTGTCATTTCCTCCACTCTCAACCAACGCAGTCCTGTTGGTTGGAAGACCAACTTCGAGTGGAATAACTGCCTCTGTACCATATGCCAAAGAATAAGGGGTCTCTCCCGTAGACCTCCTAGATGTTGTTTGGTGTGCCCACAGCACCAGTGGTAACTCATCGGGCCACTTCCCTTTTGCCTTATCCAACCTTTTCTTGATTCCGTCAAGAATGGTTTTATTGGATGCTTCCGTTTGCCCATTACTCTGAGGGTAAGCTGGAGTCGAATAGTAGTTTCTTATCCCATACTGGGAACAGAAAGCTTTGAATTTCTTTTGGAACTGTGCCCCGTTATCTGTAATCAAAGAATAGGGCACCCCAAAACGAGTAATTATGCTTTTCCAAACGAACCTTTCTATCATAGGCTCCGTTATCTTGGCCAATGGCTCTGCCTCAATCCATTTAGTGAAATAATCTGTTGCTACCAACAGAAATTTCCTGTTCCCAGTTGCTTTGTGAAGTGGACCCACGATGTCCATCCCCCATTGGGCAAACGGCCAAGGGCTAGTCAATGGTACCAGATCCTCGGCTGGTGTTCTAATCATTGGTGAAAACTTTTGGCATTTCTCACAAATTTTCACATAAACTTTGGCATCCTCCTGCATATATGGCCACCAATACCCTTGGGTTATTGCTCGATGGGCTATTGATCTGCCTCCTGTGGGCTACCTGCCCGAAAAATATATTTTGATTTGAAAAATTGAGGAGTCGCCACCCAGATTTATGGTCTACCACCCGAGAAATCGTTTTTATTTGAAAATGATTGACTTGAAATTGAAAACCAGAGATCATTTGAGGGTTCGGAAGCCATGTTACGAGGGGGGAAGGGTTTTACGGCACCCCCCTCGCCCGACACGATGTCGGTCTCTACTAAACGTTTGTGGGATTTTTCAAAAGGGATTTTGTTTCATCAAAACAACTAGCATGTATTCACAGTTATAACACATAAGGAGTGCATGCATGTGCATGTGTATATGGGGGGATAAAATAGCCATGCATGATACACAAAATGACAGAAAATGAAACCCTGTCACTGGATTCATTATCGAGCGCTCGGGAGTGGTCCTGAGCGCTTGGGAGTGTTAAAGCCCAATCCTGCAAGTTTTGTTAGACATATTCACATGCTAGTACTGCCAGACAAATCACAAAGAAATAAAAGTACAGACGTGCTCAGCTAGAGGTTTAAACAGCTAAGAACTGGTCTTAACCATTCAAACCTTACTTCCCTACAACTGTAAATAAACCCTACCGGGCTCTGGAAGGACCAGTACACACCCAGTACTCAGAAACTTGTATGAACAGCAATATAAGGGGAAAAACAAGTTGTAGCAAAATAACAGCACTCCCGAGCGCTCGGGAGTGATTCCAGTGTACTGAAAAACTCCTTCTAACCTCTTGCTTTTATTGTTAAACCAAGATCAGGTGGCTCACAACCAGTATGAGGAACTGGTATGAGCCAATGATCTCCCTCAGACAGGGGAAAACAGTAGGCTTCTAAGTATAAAATCAGATTTTATACCTTTTGCTTGGACAAGACTTCTTGGATTGACTTGAATGCTTGAATGAGGGCTGAAAAACAGTAGGAAAATGAAGTCTAAGACTTCAAATGCTTTTGTGATGTTTGGATTTTCTTTGAAAATTGTTTGAAGATGGAAGTTGGAAAATATTTGAGTTGAAAAATGTTTGAGGGTATTTGAGCCAAAGTTTTTTGAAACAGGGGATTGAGAGGGCGAAATTCGTGGTCCTTTGCATGTAGAATGAAAGGGGTATTTATAGGCAAGGAGAAAATGTGTTTGAAATTTGAAAATAAAATGAAAATGAAATGGAAAATAACTTTGGGGGGAAAAATGGCATGATTAGATTCCTGCTCCATCTGAATACTCAGGAAGGGCCAGGTTGAACGTTGAATGGACTGAAAAGGGCTGAAAAAGCCAAGCTCAACATGCATTGGCCCTGACAGCACTCCCAAGCGCTTGGGAGTGTCACTCCCGAGCGCTCTAGAGTAGTCCCGAGCGCTTGGGAGTGGCAACACAACTTCAGAAGGGCGCCACGGACACTCTCGAACTCGGTTTTGGGTGTTTTTCGAAGCGTTGGAAAGCTCGTTAAGTCCTCTTTCTAACCCAATTGGTTTCATTCAAATATATTTTATATGCTAAAATGTGTACCAATTTTACCCTCAGGGTGTCGGAAAAAAATGATGGTTTTGGTTTGAAAAAGTCCAAAAAGCATCGTCCAAGTTTGTCCAAGGCCTGTTTTGATTCCGTTTCATCATCGGGGAGCCTCGAGGGCACAAATTAAGGATAATTGAGAGGTCCAAATTGGGGTGTCTACACCTCCTTCATGGCTCCCATAAGTCCCTTCATGAATCTCGTGAAGGAATTTTTGCACCATTTCTGGGTGCACACAAAGCAAATAGGGTCCGGTGAAGGATTTCCTATACAACTTCCCTTCTGGGGACAACCAAAACTTTGCAGATTTGGTCTTGATCTTATGAGCTTCTTTTCTGTCAGAAGGGAGAGTTTCATCTCGTAAAAACTCTACAATGGGATCCATCCAACTTGGTCCCTGGTTCATGTCAAAGACCAACTTCACACTTCTTCCAATGCTCGGGTCACTAAGATAGTCGACTGGTACCTTTCGTTTGAACTCAGTTGGGAACAGCTGCAGCCAACCAAGCCAAAGAATCTGCATGAGAATTCTTTCCAGAACTTATCTGCTCGATATGTACTTTTTCAAAAGTATCAAGCAAGTCTTTGGTTGCCTCCATGTAGGCTGCCATTTTCTCGCTTTGGGCTTCGTACTCCCCGGACAGCTGATTCACCACAAGCTGTGAATCACAGTACACCCTAATTCTTTTCACCTTCAAAGTCTTTGCACTTTTGAGGCCAATCAGGAGAGCCTCATATTCTGCCACGTTATTCGATGCGCTGAAGCCTAGCCGAACAGACAACTCAATCATTACTCCCTCAGGAGGAAAAAGTATGGTCCCAACCCCTGAACTAGTGTTACAAGCTGAACCGTCGACAAATAACTTCCATTCGTGTGGGTCCTGTTCGGCTGGTTGTTTGTTTGGTTTCACGGGTAGCCCAGGTACCTCTTCCCTTCTCATGGGGGGCTGGGGTGCTACTGCTGGTGAAAACTCCGCCACAAAATCAGCCAACACTTGGCCCTTTATCGCAGTGCGTGGTTGAAAGTCAATATCATACTGACTTAACTCAAAGGACCAAGTTGAGATCCGCCCTGAGAAGTCTGCTTTTCGTAGTAGTGACTTCAATGGGAATTCAGTATAGACCACAACCTTATGGCTCTGAAAATAATGAGGTAACTTCCTTGTACATATGTGGGAATGTTGCTTTTATGCAACATTATGGTCTATTTGGATTGCAAGGAATGATGCTATTTTCAATAACAAAGTTGCGGATCGTAACCAAGTGGTAGAGCTAACCAAAACAAGGGCAGCTTTATGGATCAAAGCCAGATTTGATATCAAGGTGTATACGGTGGAAGATATTAAAAGAAATCTTGATGGTGCTAGACGTCTCATTATTTAGGCGTATTTGGGTGTACTTTTCGTTTATTTACATTGTCTTTGTTTATCTTTGTAGGGTTGGGATGAACTTTCTGGTTCTCCCTTCCCTTTTACTCGATGTACCCTTTTCGAGTTTAATAAAATTTTCTTTTGCCGATTAAAAAAAAAACTTCCTTGTAGTTGTCCTTAATGCAAAGACCAGCTTCTCAAGGGTGTAGACACCCCAATTTGGCCTAACGATTATTTCAAGTCCCACCTTGGGACAATCCCGATGATGAAATGGATACAATGATTGCTGATTGCTTCCTTGAGGACCTTAGGACTTTCGGTGAGAACTTTGACCACTTAGAGGACCCAATTCAAAGCCATACAGCCTTTCAGACAGAAATACAGAAGCCTAGGAGAATCCATCTGACGGCCGTAACATCGATCCCACGGCCACAACATCAATCCCTCACCCGAGCAACCTGTTGCCAGCAAAATCTCCCTGAGAGATCAATCCCTCGGCCGCGAGATCTATCCTTCGGCCGAGACATCCATTCCACGGCCGCGACATCCTTTGCTCGGCCGCCAGATCGACCTTTTTCCAGACTCTGGAACGTTCTGTCAAACGTTTGGTTTGATCCAACTACACTACCTTTCCGATGCGTTCGGGCTACGTTCGGAGATCACGACGTAGAGTTAGAGATGCATTGCAATTGCAATTGCCATCTCGTGATTTGATTGGCCGGAGTGAGTCATCCCTATGCCTATATAAAGGGGCCTTTGGGCTCCGAATTTAACACACAGAAATTGAGATACCTACACACTCAATCAAGCCACGAAACTCTGTCAAAATACTCCCTCAATCCCATACTCCAAAAGCCCTAACCTTCCGAAGGCAGCCGTCAATCCGGCAATCAAACCCCGAAGTTCAAACCCTAACTCTAGGGTTCTCGATCAAGCAATCAGTCAATCACGCCCAATCCAAGGCAATCAAGCAACTGAGGGATCAAGGTGGTGAGGCCCAACGGCCTCTGGTTTGCCTTATTTACTGTCCTTTTTTACTAACCGTAGCGTTTTGATTATCCGTTAATCTTTCTGTCTGGTGTGAGGAAGAACACCGACCGGGGCTTCGATCCCTCGGCCGGTACATTAAACCAGTGTGATTACTCGGCCGTGACATCCATTCACCGGCCGAGTAATCGATCTCCTGGGACATTTTGTTTGCTTTTCTGCTTTCTAATGCATGCTTCAATTATCGCACTGGCTCACTTTGCTTACTGTTTAAAGGAATAACTAAACAGACTATGTGTTAGAATTAGACAAAGCATCTATACGTCTTATGTTGAACGATTATGGGCCAGTCTCACGACTGGGCAAAGAGGGGTGCCTAACACCTTCCCCTTATTGTACTTTTGGCTCCCGTATCCAGAATCTCTATCTATTTTCCCAGTTTTAATAAACTGGGTGGCGACTCTATTTGATGATAACCGTTATCGTGTGGCGATGTTCCTAGCCATGGGAATGTCCATGATTTTGGTTTATGAAGTGAGCAACCAATCGATTAAACGCAACGTGATCAATCTGTATGGCGATGCCCCGTTTGGGAGGTGTCTACAAAGGGGCAGATACCTCGTCTCTGCACTCAGCAACGTTTTACTTACATAATATACTGGGATTTGTTCGGATCCCCTATCCCTTAACAGAACCACACTCACAGCATGTTCAGAAACTGCTAAGTTGTAGACACCCCAATCTGGGTCTCCCAATTGTTTTACTTTATTTTACGATTTTCTTGTTTCCCCGATGATGAAATCGGATCAAACAGAGCTTGGATTAGGGAATTGGATTAGGCTTGGGACGCTTAGAAACCTTGCTTGAACCCTTTGAACCCCTTCTAAACCTTCAGTCAAACCCTAAAACCAGAGTTGACCCTCGCGCGAGTCTTCTTGTCCCTCGTGCGACACTCATTCTGCCACGTGTAGTCAAAGTCAAACTGTTGACTGTTTGACCCTCGCGCGACACTCATGGACCCTTGCGCGATGGTTCTCTCCTGTCCCTATCATAGAATCCAGCTGGACTTGTGATGATTGCTTGGCACATGGGTTCCCATGGGCTGGAACCCCGTTCTCCTCAGCTGAACGGCGTGCTGGCAGGCTCTAGCCCCATGCAAACTCCCAACCACTCTCTCACCTTGTTGGCTAGCCTCACAACCAAGTGGTGACCAGCCTTGGTGGCTGGTCCTAAGGCCTTGTTTGGCCCCTAACTCAGCCTTACATTCCCCCTATAAATACCCCATTGGTCTTCCATGTTAAGGGTTCCAAAAAATTGCTTAAGGAAGTCATTAGTCATTCTACAAATCCTACATTAGCTAGCACAAAATTCCTAACTCTCAAACTACTTCCTAAACCACTGAACTTGGTGTGTTCATACACTCTTGGTAGCAAGGTCACACCAATCAACCTCATCTACTTCCAAACCCTTTCCAAGCAAAGGTATAATTTTTTAAACCTGTTTCTGTTTTGATCCCTGAGGGGGGCTGACAGGACCAAGGCTGGTAATCAATACCATGCCCTGGTCCTAAAGCCAGCAAAGTTACAAGAATTCGTGGCAGTCACACCCTCGCGCGACGGTCCCATTTACTCGCGCGACACTTGTGTCAGCAAGAGAATGGACCTCGTGGGGAAGGGAAGCTAGCCCTTTTCTGTTTTGCAGTGTATTTATGTCTGTTGTATCTTACTCTGATTTTTAGATCACTGTTATGTATGCAAAACAAAATACAGTAGCTAGTTTATTTGCTTTAAACAGTTTGGAATGCCCTTGGGACCCCCTGAATCTGTCTCAGGACCCCAAGCATGCAAAGCAATTCTTGGAAGTCCAGTCAGGAGTGTCGCGCGAGATTCACTCTCTGTCGCGCGACACTTCTCTGATTTCCATGAATGGCCCTTGCATGGGCAACTAGGCCCTTGGCCTCTGTTTTGATACCCCCACTGTTTAGGGGCTGTATTTCATCTTATTTGGCTCCTGCTTGGAGTATGGTGTAATAATTAGTATTTTCAGTCTTCCAATAAACTGCTTGGTTTGCTTCCTGGGTGTGCACTGGTCCTTCCAGAGCCCAGAAGGGGATGATTTAGGGACTGTGGTGAGATGACAATACTCGCGCGAGTGTCAGTGTGTCTCGCGCGATGGTTGACTTGCATGCAGACTTGTTCAGGCATGCAAGTTGGTCATCGTGCAGGGCAGATCTGCCCCGAGCCTGGTTTTGGCATCTGATCGCTGATTCAAGATCATTCCGTTTATTATTCATCACGCTATTCATCCATGCCATTATCTGATCACATCTTGCAAACTTGTTACAGTTTTAATCCCCGATTAACTGTTCCCCCGCCCTAATTGGCTAAAATTAATTAAAAGAGGAAGAATCACAAATGTTTTCATAAAAACGCCTTAGTAGAGACCGATCTCCGGATTGGGTGAGAGGGGTGCCATAAAACCCTTCCCCTCTCGTAACCTGGCTCCCGAACCCAGATATGGTTATGACGGACTGGTTTCCTTCACTTTTTCAAACAAAGCGCGGCAGGTGCTTCGAAATACGGTTCCTTGAGTGTCGGACCTTCAAAACTTAAGTGGCGACTCTGTATTTTCGAGCGCTTGCCACCTGCGCTCGCGCTCCCTCGACTATCAAGAAAAAGGGCCGCAATGGCGAAAAGGAACGAAATCCTTTCTCTCCGAGGGCATGCTGCCCACAGTGGCGACTCTGCTGGGGATAAATCGAACCAATATTAATTCACACTTAGGATTTAATACGTTTGGGAACAATCCCTTAAAAGCCTGTCAAAGCGGTGAGCTTCGCGCTGCCGAAGGTTGGAACGGTGATTTAACAGGACTTCGTGTCCGGCCATTCTAATCTGGGGCTTTTTCGATTGTTCGCTTACGTAGTTTCTTCTAAAGATGGACTAAATAAAGTGAGCCAAATTTGAAAAAGCATTTTTACGACTTTGTGATTCTTCTTCTTTTAACCAAATTTTAGCATCTCATTTGCATCGATGTGGGAAAAGCCTCGTCGGAACGTTTTGGAAATCCGGCACGGTTTACCGGAGCCCGGGGCGCCCGAATGACCGACAACCTTTGACGATGATGGGTCATGCTACCGTTCGACTGTTATTCTGCGAAAAACGCGGGTAACGGGAGGTATATCTGTGGCCCTAGTCCGAGGAACCTGTTACGAACCAAAACCGGCCTATTGCATATACGGAGCATTAGAACTCTCCCAATTAGGACAGGTACCTACAGGTTAAGATCTACTTGCATCTAACCCTCTAAATGCCTACGTGTTACCGCTTTCCTTATCGCATGAACTGTACATACATTCTCGTTCAGCGTAGAAGCATGCCTAGGATGGCTCCTAGGTTCTCAATCTGTTCCAAGTCTGTCTTCACGCTTAGTAGGACATTGTTATGGCCCGATGAGGAGTCGTGTACCTCAATGGTGCGCGTTATCATCTTTTAAATCCTTTACAGCGGGACTTTAGGAAATCAGAAGCTTTTCTACACTTTTGCCCGTCTACCTGTTTAGGGTTTCAAACAAAACGAAGAACCACGGAGTAAGATACCATGATGCTTACACCGCCCGGCTAATAGCACAGTGCTGCTTACGCCAACCTGGTTATGGCATCATGATACTCATGCCGAGTCGTTCTGGCTTCAAAAACTTGAGACCCCGAATATCGAAACAGACAAAGGTTTAGACTCCTTTTGACATCCTTTAGGACCGCTCGTTCCAGACAAGGATACATCTTCAAAAAGAATTCTGAGGGCCTAGAAGCAGTGTCCAAAACGTCGTGAGACAGACTTGTCTTCCGGTTCTAGAGTCTAGGGTGACACTCTCGACGTTGGCTGCATCCGCTTTAGTCTTTTATTTAGATTAAAGTTACTGCAGGGCCCTTATTAAACCTCCTTTTCCCTTGCAAGCAAAGATCTGAATCATTGCACCACCGAGGAAAGTATCGAGGCCAGTTGCCAAACCCGCTTGGGAACGTCTGCATCTGGGTCCGGTCCAAAGGCTCGTCAGGTTACGGTCCCAGTCAGTCATCACGGAAGACTCTCGGCGCTCACCTCCAGCAGCACAGCACTCAGAATCTCAGTCAGGTCCTCAGTCAGGTTCACCACGGGCTTCACAGGAAGGACGTCCGACTACCCCGGTATCCGCCTCAAGCACCTCTGAAACGCCTGTCACAATGGAACAGCCACAACCAGAACCCCTTACCTTGGAGGCCATGCTCATGAACCTCCAGAACAGTATCACTGCTATGCAACAGAAGGCGGCTCAGACCGACACTAATATTGCTCGCCTGAACGACCTCATCCACACTCACCTTCCTCCCCCTCTCGAGGAAGAAGGTGAGGGCGATGAGTCTGACCAGGAGCAACCTGTCTTGGTTCCAGATCCGCTTCACGCAGGACGCCTCATCGTCTTGAACCCGAGGGAAGCTCGCAGGCCCGCTGCAAACCTTGCAGGCGGTAGATTGCCTCCAAACCCAGAAGGACCAGCTCCGAATCCAGAGATGGTCATACTCATGGCCAAGATGGCCAAACTGGAGGAATCCATTGCCAAAACAGAAAAAATCAGTGCCGGAGGGATCGACCTGGATCGCCTTTGCCTGTATCCCAACGCCAAGCTTCCTGAAAAGTTCAAAATGCCAGACTTGGCTAAATTCGATGGGAGCGGTGACCCTAGGACCCATCTCTACAGCTACCATGCCGCCATGAAACTTCTTTTTGTTGAGCCGGAGGCCATGTCACAGCTCTTTCCTCAGACCCTCTCGGGCCCTGCTTTCCATTGGTTCTTATCACTCGACATTGCCAAGAGGAGGACTTGGGAAGACATTGGGACTGCGTTTATTTCGCAGTACAATTACAACTCCCAGCTAAAAATGACTACTCGAGAACTCGAATCCACCAAGATGGAGGCTAAGGAGACCTTCGCAGACTTTGTCAAAAGGTGGAGGGCTAAGGCTGCACAGATGACGGATCGCCCAAGCGAGAAGGACCAGCTCCGCATCATTTCCCGCAACCTCCAACCAGACTACGCTAGGCACTTGGTTCTAGCTCAGGCCTCCGCTAACTTTGAAACCTTTTTCGACTCTGGCCTAGCCATCGAAGATGCTCTGCAGTGTGGAATTCTATCAAAGGGGGAATCCTCGCATCCCCCCAAGTCAAAGCCTCGGGCTTATTCTGGAAACGCCAATGCGCTGTTCGGGACAGGGACTTATTCCAACACGGCAACTGCCGGCACTAACGCCGCTTCCACCAGCACTGCTAATCACATTGCGGATGTCAATCAAGTTCAAAATCCACAGAATAACCGACCTCGGAACCAACCCCGCAGCTTTTCCGCTATCGAGGCACCTCTATCCTCAGTCTTGGAAAAGTTGGTCAAATCAGGGCATCTGAAGCCCCTGGATCCAACCCCTTTACCCAAGAACCCTTCACCCGGCTTCAAAGCCAACCTTTACTGTGCTTACCATCAAGGAGCGGGTCATCTCACTGACTCCTGCTTTCGCCTCCGTCATGCGATCCAGGATCTCATTGACGATGGCACGCTGGAGACCCCTCCACCACCTCAGAAACCCAATGTCATTGCCAACTCTCTCCCTAAGCACAACGCTGTACCACATATCAACCAGATATCTCTCAGCTCCACTCATATCAACCCTAGCTCCACCATATTTAACCCTACTGACTATATAGTCTCAGCCGATCAACCCAGGCCCATCGTGCCTTTCTCGCTCGAGCCGTCCACCGAGGTTTCTTATATACAACTGGTTGAAGGCCAACTTGTTGATGCAGATGCACCTTCGGAACTTTTACAAGCCGGATCATCTATCTCCGAAGAATCGGTCAGCTCCCTCTTCCATCAGTCGATCCCTGCTGTGCAAATCAACTCTGCTTCGTCGCTTGACAGCCCGTACGCAACCATCGCTGGCCCGTTTCCTGATCCCTACCAGCCTTGGCTGCCTCCTTCAGATGATAACATGCAAGCTACTGGCTGGGCCATAGCAGACCATTGGGACTATGCCGCTCCTCTCCTCAACGAGTGGTCCACCCTTGAAATGGACGGAGTTCCTCTGCAGCCCGGAAATGTCCCATTTGATCAAGCCTGGTATGATGGTTGGTTGGCCGGTTATGAAGCGGCCTTGCTTGACCCTTTAGACGGTTTCTCCTTGTACATGCTATTCAACCCGATCGAACCTCTAGTTCCCGAAGAGGAATATTACTGGGATCCTGAGCCAACCTGGTTTGCTCCCATGGATGTTGACCCTAACCCTCTGCAAGGCTATGCCACGCCGGACTACATGCTTCACTACGCGGAGGATGAACTTGTCCAGGAAGATCCACGAGCTTTGGGAGACAACATTTCCCTCTTTAGTTCGGTCTTTAATTCGGTTTGTGACGCTAACCCCGACACTGACCATGATCCCTGTTCCTACATTGTCGACGAAGAAAATCTGCGCCCTCAGGTGCCTTACCCCAACAGCAAGGACTGCAGCATCATGGTTACAGACCGCGCTCCGCCCGCTAATCTGTGGGAAGTTAACGACATAGTGGACGTCCAAGTTGGGAATGAAGTCTGGGCTGTCAACCGTACCCTGGCTGATACTGGTCTCTGGGATGTTCCCTTCATTGCAAATCCGGAGCCTGGCTGAAGTGGCTGCTGTGAAAGACTTGGGCTTCTGGGACTCATTACTGATGAAAGATCTGGCTGAGGATCTGGGCTTAGACATGGAAGTGCCCGTCTCTGCACCAACTACTGACAAGGGGAAGCGCAAACTGGGAGATGTCCCTGCTGATCTCTGGGATGTGAAGGAAAGCCCTCAACTCGTGCCCTCTCTGGGAAACGTCCACAATGTTACAAGGAGCGGACGGATTTTTCAGCCTGCTAATCTGCAGGCCGGGAATTCCTCCAATCCTGCTAATCAAAGGAACGAGCCTGTTTCTTTCCCAAAGTCTGCACCTCTTGAGGTATCAGCCGGCAATCCGGTTCCTGATCTGGTTCAGCGGCAACTTGAGCGGATTCCTGCCGCTATTTCTATCTGGGGACTGATCTGTTCATCCAAGGAGCATCGTCAGAGGCTGTGTCACGCCCTATCCCGCCTTGAAGTCCAGGCCGACGTCACGCCAGAGGCGATGGTATCTCTCATCCTCCCTCCAACCTCCGAGCATACGGTAATCTTCACGGACAAAGATCTGCCAGTAGAAGGAGTCAACCACAATCGCCCCTTGCATATCACCGTCAAGTGTCGAGGACTCTGGGTCTCGACCGTCCTCATTGACAACGGCTCCGCCATCAATGTCTGCCCTCTGAGGGTCGCTTATCGTCTGGGGCTCACCAAGAAGGATCTGGCACCTTCCAATCTGGCTGTCAAGGCATATGACGGCACCCGTCGCGTGGTTGAAGGTATTTTAAAGCTCAAACTCGATGCTAAGGGTTTTGAGATGGACGTGGAGTTCCATGTCGTGGACATTCCTGCAACCTTCAATCTTTTGTTGGGTAGGCCATGGCTTCATCGGTCCGACATCATGGCTGTGCCATCTACCCTCCACCAAAAGGTCATTCTGGGACTACCCACTGGTACTCTAACCATCTGCGGGGATTCAGGCATCCGCCCGCTCAAGGAGGACGGGACTCCCGTTCTGGGAATTCAACACGGCGAAGAAGACGTCGACCTTGGAGGTTTCTCTTTCGATACTTCAGGAGTGGTAATGGCTATCAACGTAGACGGAAATTTCCTCATAAGCTCTGTCGCGCTGGACATTATGAGAAGGATGTCTCACTTTCCAGGCATTGGTTTAGGCTCTCGCCGTCAAGGGGTCCCGGAGTTCCCTACTTTTCCTTTCAACGAGGGCCGCTTCGGTTTGGGGTATATCGCCTCTGCCAAAGATGCCAAACGGAGGAAATATATGGGAAAACCTCGGACCCTCTGCAGCGGTCCCAAATTCGTACGTGAAGTCGGGAATGCCACTTACACCGGGCAGGCTGAGCCCTTCGTTCATTCCGAAACCGGGGAGCTGCTGCCTGGGTTTGAGATCTTCGCTGATGACACCTGGTCAAGCAGTGATGATGAACCAGCGAAGGAAGAATTCAAGAGGAAGCTTAATCAGCTGAAGACCAAGACTGACTGGCTGGGATCTATCGATCAGGGAAATCTGGAGCTGCTATTCCAGGAGTTCTCTCAAGTGGGTTTGGCTGGGGAAGCTGAAGAAGCCGAAGTGCTCATGCTCGGGCCCGACGCCCTCGAGGACCCCACCTCTCTCATTGTGAAAGCCGAGGGCTCTTTGAATAATTGCATTTTCAGGCCACGCCTAACTTGCATTGACGACACGTCTGAGTCTGAGTCTGAGTCAG
Organism: Rhododendron griersonianum; assembly: GCA_018127125.1. Lineage (NCBI taxonomy): Eukaryota > Viridiplantae > Streptophyta > Magnoliopsida > Ericales > Ericaceae > Rhododendron > Rhododendron griersonianum. Next base: position 21,236,157 of record CM030797.1, read on the forward strand.
AGTTTGTCCCGTCCTCTAAGTCTAGCTCTGAGTCGGAGTTTGTGCCTCTGGGCCCTCCACGTCATAGCTTTTATTTCGAGTTCGACTCTCTTGTACTTGGTGACCCTTCAGGGGCTTGTGAAATGAACGAGGCATCTTCCGACTATTTCAATGATCTTTATATAAACTGTGTTGACCCTGACGATGAGGGGATAGATTTCGATGGGGACATTCCCAAGGAAATCCGTGCCTTCATCGAAAGGGAAGACGAAAGGCATGCTCAGCCATTAAAAGAAGAAATAGTTTCTATAAATTTGAAAGATGAAAATGATCCCCGAATGGTTCAAGTGGGCTCCACACTTTCGCCAGAGGAGCATCGTGATTTCAAGGAGCTGCTCACCGAGTTCAGTGACGTTTTTGCATGGTCCCATCGAGATATGCCCGGAATTGATCCCGAGATCGTGGAGCATCACATTCCTTTATTCCCGGATGCCAAGCCCGTGAAGCAGAAACTCCGACGGATGAGGCCAGATTGGGTCCAGAAGATTAAGGAGGAGATTACCAAGCAGATTGACGCTGGCTTTCTCATGGTCTCTCAGTATCCCACGTGGGTTGCCAACATCGTCCCCGTCCCTAAGAAGAATGGCCAAATTCGAGTTTGCGTTGACTTTCGGGACTTGAACAAAGCAAGCCCCAAAGACGATTTTCCCTTGCCACACATCGATGTACTTGTGGACAACACTGCGGGGCACGCTTTGCTCTCATTCATGGATGGCTTCTCTGGCTACAACCAAATTCTCATGGCGCCCGAGGACCGCGAGAAAACCACGTTCATCACTGAATGGGGGACTTATTGCTACCTGGTCATGCCGTTTGGGTTAAAGAACGCTGGACCCACTTATCAGCGAGCTGCTACCACTATCCTACACGATATGATGCACAAAGAAGTCGAGGTCTACGTTGATGATATGATCGCCAAGTCCAAAACTCGAGAAGGTCATATTCCTGTACTTAGGAAATTCTTCGGGAGATTACGGAAGTTCCGTATGCGTCTGAATCCTCAGAAGTGCACCTTTGGGGTTACAGCGGGTAAGATGCTCGGTTTCATGATCACTTCTCATGGAATTGAGGTCGACCCATCCAAAATCAAGGCAGTCCTCGAGATGAAGCCACCAGATTCGGAAAAGGGAGTGCGAAGCTTTTTGGGAAAGGTACAGTTCATCAGCAGATTCATCGCCAAGTTGACGCTAACTTGCGAGCCGATGTTTCGTCTGTTGAAGAAGAATACCCCATTCGTTTGGACAGACAAGTGCCAGGCGGCTTTCACCTCCATTCAAACCTATCTGCAAAACCCTCCGGTTTTAATGCCACCGGTGCCAGGGAAACCCTTGATACTTTACTTGTCCGTGAATCCTTCGTCTATGGGGTGTTTGCTGGCTCAAGAGGGAGAAAAGGGAGTCGAAAAGGCCATTTACTACCTGAGTAAGAAGATGGTTGGCGCTGAAGAACGCTACACTGCCCTCGAAAAGACGTGTTGGGCTCTTGTTTGGGCATCCAAGAAATTAAGACACTACATGCTGGCTTACCCAGTGAAGTTGATTTCTCGAATGGATCCTCTCAAATATCTATTTGAGAAACCTGCGCTTACTGGTAAGTTAGCACGTTGGTTGCTATTGCTCGCAGAGTTCGACCTCGAATATGTCACTAGGAAATCCGTCAAAGGGCGCGCAGTCGCCGAATTCCTGGCTGATCATCCCGTCGAGGGGCCAGAGGACTCAGATTTTACGTTTTCGGATGAAGGAGTGATGGCAGTGGTCGAAGACACCTGGACTCTTTACTTTGATGGGGCAGCCAATCAGAAGGGATACGGGATTGGGGTTTTGCTTATAACCCCCGATGGTGCTCATATTCCGCTTGCATTCAAACTCAATTTCGATGTCACGAACAACCAAGCTGAATATGAGGCTTGCATTGTTGGCATGGAAGCGGCTCTTACGCTCGGTGTTGAAAGGCTTGAGGTTATTGGTGACTCCAACCTTGTCGTTTCTCAGGCTAACGGAGACTGGAAAGTTCGGGAGGACAGATTGAAGCCTTATCACCAAGACTTGGAGGACCTCATTCCTCGTTTCAACAAGGTCACGTTCACGCACATCCCTCGGATGAAGAACCAATTCGCCGATGCTCTAGCAACTCTGGCTTCCATGATCGAGCTTCCGGTTGGTATCAAGCTTCGTCCTATTCTAATTGAACAGCGAGACTTGCCTGCTTATCAATATGTCAACGCCGTCGATGATGTTGATGACGGCCTACCCTGGTATCACGATGTCTGGAACTTCGTCGAAAGTGGTCAGTTTCCAGCCAACGCCACCAAAAAGGATCAAGCGGCACTGCGAAGAATGGCCGCTCAATACATTATCTGTGGCGGGAGATTGTATCGGAGATCTCACTGCGGAATGCATAAGCTCTGTGTCAACGGCTCTGAGGCCATTAAAATCATGGAGGAAATTCACGAGGGGATTTGTGGCCCTCACATGAGCGGGGTCATGCTTGCCCGGAAAATCGTACGACAAGGATACTTTTGGTCTACCATGGAGTCCCAGTGTGTGGATTATGTGCGCCGTTGCCATAGGTGTCAAATCCATGCCAATCTCATGCATGTCCCTCCTTCTAAACTATTTGGCATGACGTCGCCTTGGCCTTTCTCTGTTTGGGGTATTGACGTCATCGGCATGATCAAGCCTTCTGCTTCGAACGGGCATCGGTTCATTTTGGTGGCAATAGATTACTTCACCAAGTGGGTCGAGGCTGAATCTTACAAAACCCTGACGGCGGTTCAGGTTGCTCAGTTTATCCGAAAGAACATCATCTATCGATACGGGGTTCCACAGGCGTTTGTTTCTGACAATGGGGTCCATTTCAAAGGCAGGGTGCTGGAGCTTTTCGAAGAATTCCAAATCCAGGTTCATCACTCAACCGTCTATCGCCCTCAGACGAATGGGGCAGTTGAAGCGGCCAACAAGAACATCGAGACTATCATCAAGAAATCCGCGGAGTCCGCCAGGGACTGGCACGAGCAGCTGCCTCTAGCTCTTTGGGGGTACCGCACGTCAATTCGAACATCAACGGGGGCCACCCCTTTTTCTCTGGTTTACGGGATGGAAGCTGTCCTTCCCATCGAGCTGGAAGTGCCGACTTTGAGGATCATGGCTGAATGTGAACTCGCGGAGTCCGAATGGCTTAGCGGGAGGTTTGTCGAACTCATGCTCTTTGACGAGAGAAGGCTCCGTGCCTTGTATCATGTTCAGGGTTATCAGCGCAGGATTGCTCGGGCATTCAACAAGAAAGTGAAGTCTCGTGACTTGGCTGAAGGGGACATGGTTACAAAGGAAATCCGAGCTCCCATTTTCGATCTACGTGGCAAGTTCCGCCCGAAGCGCGCAGGACCTTACATTATCAAGACCATCCTCTCGGGTGGAGCGGCTCAGCTCATCGATCTGGACGGCAACGAGTTCAACACTCTGGTCAACCTGGATCAACTTAAACGTTACTACCCTTGAGAGAAGCTCGTTGGGCCGAAAACCACAAGGGTGGGCGGTCCCAAGCAAAAATTAGAGCAAGCCTGCTAGACTGAAAACCCAAGGGGGCAGTTTAGGCAAAAATAAATAGGCATTCAATCAAAAGCTCGCTAGGCTGGAAACCTGCAAAGGCAGTCCTAGGCAAAATTTAGAGCGCAAAAGGAGAGCCAAAACACATGAGCGAACCCTAGCCTGAACTACGTTTTGACCTGATTCCCTAGCTTGGGATACGTAGGCAATCTCTCTGTGAGATTCGGTCACAATCAATCAGCTCGATCCAGGTTTTTCATTCCGGAGCATACCTCAACATTCAAACAACGTGGCGTTCAACACTTGGACTAAAAGGGGAAAATTTTTAATCTTTCACCTTTATTCAAAACTATTATTTTTATTACATAGGCTGAGCAGAGCCCTAAGAAAAACAGTAAAGCATCAAAAACAGAACAAAATGCTAGAGGCCCTCACGGGCTCACAGTTTATTCTAGATCATTGGATTTGAGTCAGGAGTCAGTCTGCGTTTTGCCTGCTTTCGACCTCTTCTCTTAACCATGCTACATAGCGATGTTTGAGTCTCGTGCTGAAGTCGTCTTCCGCTCCTCCGAGTTCTCTCAAACCCCAGTTGTGTTCATACCCTGCCAGATGTTGGGCTGTAAAAGCTGGAATGTGGAAGTCTTCTATCCCAGCTCGATGAAAGCCTTGGCTCATGCCCAGTTGTCGCAGAATACGACCTGGAATGTAGAACGTGAAACTGGACAGGCCAGCGATCACCATTCTCTCAAAACCTGCAGAGTGCAGAGCCATATCCGGGATGTTCAAGGCCCTGTGCCGCCAGACGATCTCGCGCGGAGACATCTCTCTCATTAAGGTGTGCCACTCCTCCTCAGACATTTCTGGATACAGCATTCCCCTTTGGTGCATCCGCCCGGGCAGACGGGGCCAGTCCGAGATTAGTCCAAGCTTGTCACATAGCCACAACTGCATGAGCGAAAAGACGAGTAAGGAGCCACATAAGCCCGAGCGAAAGAAAACAAGTAAGGAGCTACCATACAGCCTTAGCCGAGAGTCGAGGTAAAAACAGACTGTGTGAAAACCAGAAAAAGGTGAGCTGAGCGAGATTTTACCTGTAACAGGATTGGACTACCACCGAATGTGTTTGTCTGACCCGTGGCTACCAAATCCAAACCAATGAGTGTCTCAGCGAGCACCAAAGGCACCATGTTCTTCCGAGCACCCATCTCCGCAGCCACGTGTACCAACGAGGGGTCGGGCCGTCCATACGGAGACACTACCAGGTATGCGGCCAATATGCCGATTGACATGGCGAATCGACGTCGAGACTGCAGAACCATATCCGCTGGATCGCCGTCGGGCCCGTACCGTTCCATTAAGCGCGCAATGTTTATTTGTCCGCCGATCAACAGGCTTTCCGCCGCACTCCTGGGGATGTTCAGACACGTCTTCAACAGCTTTGACATGCTTTGCCCGTAAGGTGGCACGACGATTACGCTCGAAGCAAAGCCTTGGAGGTACGCTTGGAATTCTTCAACGGTCGGACACAACTCGTTGTCCCCAAATCGGAACACATGGACGTCCCGGTCCCAAAACTGCAGGGCTGCTCTCAGAATTTCGGGGCGGAGCCTTACGCTTTTTAAGAAGCGAAACGCCGCCAACCCATGGGAACGGAAGCATAGCCAATCACTCGCGACAAATTCTTCGAGCCACGTGCCAATTAAGGTGGGGAGATGATTTGCCATTTGGGGGAACAGTGCTAGAGTTTTCCCACGGAAGCACATCCTTCATTCAGGGGCTCACCCCTCTTTATAAGCCAAGGAAGGAGGCATGCCTTTCCTATTTGATGAGGTGGCCTTGCAAGGTGTCCCTCCACTTGCTAAAAATCAAGGGGACATCTCTGGGGAAAGCCAGGAACCCCCTGCACGCCCAGACCTGCTGACAAAGCCTGCCACCCCTTTTTGTCCGAATGGGTCAAGGCTGGCCACTGCAACAGGGATTCTCCATCGCGCGAGGGTCATGGAGTGTCGCGCGACAGTTGTTATTCGCGCGATGGTTTTGAGTGCTCGCGCGAGTATTCAGTTTCATTCGACACAGTAGGGCAGGCTACTGCCTTTTTGGGGTCATTTTTCGGATTCTGACTCGGGCCAGATTTTGAAATTTTGATGCTTCCAGTAGGTCATTATGAGTATTTATGGCTACATCGAAGCGTTGTTTGTTCAAATTACACGTTCAATGACGAGTTCGGTCTCTCGAAGGAATAACGGCCGGGTAATTCAAAGGTTTTATTTAGCCGATCAAGCCAGGCAAAGTGGCATACAGTTCACAGAGCAAGTACAGAAAAGCGGGGCCTAATGGCTTTACTAATTACAATTTGTTCTCCCACGGGATTCAGAAATATCCCCTCAGTCTTGCTTCAACTTCAACACGGAGCCATCTTACATAACGCTTTTCCAGCCATGTCCTGAACTCCGGAGCTGATTCCTTCAACGTCCTATCGCCCCAGTTATCTCTGCGGCAGCGCAAATCCCAGGAAGTGAACGCGGGGATGTCAAAGTCTTCTGCTCCGTATCGCTTGTACCCTTGGCTTCTTCCGAGCTGGCGGAGCGTACGCCCAGGGACATAAAATGTGAAGCTCGACAGGCCGGCGAGTATTACTCTCTTGTATCCCGCCGATTTGAGCATCATTGCTGGGAGGTTTAACCAGAGGCACCTCCAGACTATATCTTCAGAATGCAGATCATTCAGGAAGGCAAACCATATCTCCACCGGCAAGTCGGGGAATATCATCGGTCTCGCGACCAACAATCTGGGAAATTCTTCAAAGCCAGCCTGTGGCTCTTCCAAGACCCCGATTTTGTCTGCCAGCCAGAGCTGCATGAGAACGGAGGACGAGTTAGAAATCAAATACGGCCCAAGCGCTTGGATTAAAGTCGAAAATGCGAGAAATTATGTCGGATGGGAATTTACCTGGAGCAAGATAGGACATCCGCTGAAGGAATCGGCTTGCCCAAGTTTCAGCATGTCCAAACCCAGGAGCGTCTCCGCTAGGACCACGGGCATAATGTTTTTCCCGTTATCCATTTGCAAGGCAATGCTCACCAACTTGGGATTTACCCCTCCGTCGACGGGAATCAGCATATACGCGGCCAGTGCGCATATAGACAAGACGAAGCGTCGTTGAGCTTCCCCAACGTAGTCTCCCAAGCCAGCCTCCGGGCCGTACAGCTCGATTAGGTGGAGGATGTTCAGCTCGCCGTTTCGAATGATGCTGGCTGTCATTGCCGCCGAAATATTGAGCTTTTCCCGTAAAATTTGCCCCATGTCTTCATGGACGGGCGGCACGGCAAGAACGTCTAGATTGGCGAACCCCGGGGCGTATGCCTGGAACTCTTCTATCGTGGGACACATTTCATCTTCGCGGAATCGGAAGACATGCACGATGGGGTCCCAGAAGGACAATGCGGCTTGAATGATCTCGACGCATGGTCGAGCGAACCGGAGATCTCGAATCGAAGATAAACAGCGAGACCAGGGACTTGCCCAATTTATGGTTTCCTCTCTCATTAGCCAAGGATCAAGGGCTTCCATTAGAGAGTCTCCCATTTTAGTCAAGTTGAAAAGGGGTGTACACTTCATTAAGTCTAAAAATCCTTCTTCAAATAGCCAAGGAGTTGGTGAGACCAAGGCATAGGTGTCCTACCACCTTGCATGGCAGAACAGCCTTCCTTCTGCAAACCCAGAACAACTTTCAAGACGTGGAAGTTATGAACAGCTCCATGCCAATAATTTGGTCAAACAAAGGCTGCTTAACAGGAGTTGACTCTCGCGCGACACTATCAAAGCATCGCGCGACATACAGTACTCGCGCGACAGTTAAAAACCATCGCGCGATGGTTTGTCTGCAGTTTTTGACAGATTTCAGCAGCTACTGTCCAAGTTGGTCGTTTTCCATTCCAAGGGTCATTTGGTACTTTTGATGATTCCAGCAAGTCATCATAGGCATGTGTGACTGTATCCAAGCAACGGATCACGAATGCCGTGCTCAACGAAGATTTTGGACCCTCGGAGGCCCGTTTCAAGTTCAAACCAGGGTTTCGGAAGTTCGGAACTCGTTCCAGAGATTCTAGCCTATTTTGGTCATGCCATACGGGTCATTTGGACCTTAAGTGACTGTATTGAGGTGTCGGTTTCGGTCCGGGACATAATCGAGTCATCTTTCGACGTTTTATACCATTTTTGCGTTATTTTGAGCATTCTTCGGTATAAGTCCATTCTTGGGGCGTTTCGTTCGAATCCGTCAATTGGCGCAAGTCATGTTGGCCACCATTGATCGTTTAAAGGTGTCGTTTTCATCTCTTTCAAGGTATCGTGAGTTTTGGCGTATACTACCCAAAATTTCATTGTTTCCTGTATCCTCGTATCCTGATTGTATCTTAGGGTATTTCGTCCTTTTTCTCTCAAAGTTAGGCTGTTTTATACACTCATACGTGTTTGTGTGTGGCCTCGATGTGTTGTCAATGCAAGTTTGGTATTAGTGGCGGGTTTTACTGATTCTTATGCACAATGAGAAGCTAAAACTTTGGGATGCAACTTTTATGTACTAAAACCGTGATCTATCCATGTCAAAAGCGGAAGGACTACTGTATCTCTGGCCCTCGGCCGATCAAAGCTACTAAGTCAAAACAGGGCACATGCGCCCGCCAATCAAAAAGAGGCACACAGGCTCTCAAAATGTCTATCCGTCAAAAGCTATCTACTTGGGCACGCAGGCCCTAAATCAAAAGCAAAAAGGGTAACGGAGGCCTCGTCAATGCTCCTCAAGCCCATCGTCACTGTCTGAAGTATTGTGCAGCTCCAGGGGATCATCTCTATACCTCGGATCGTCAATGGAGTCGTCAGAGCCACTGCTGGTGGACGAGTGCTCCTCACCCTCTTCCTCTGCTCCTTCTTCTTCCTCTCCTTCCTCATCTTCGGAAGTCGGACTCATGATCAATTTCAGCCTGCGAGTCGGACCCGGCTTCTCCAACGTCGGCTTCTCGCGCCTCTTCAGTTGGTACCGAAGCTCAGCTTGCCTCGCGGCCTGCTTGGCTTCCACCTCGCGTGCACGCGCTGTCTGTAAACCCCTCGTCTGTCGTCGTGTGGTGGTAACCGGAGGCGCGGATTTCTGTGCCACCACCTTCTTCGGTGGCGGATCTCGCGCACTCTTCCGCCTAGGGTTCCTCTTTCCCTCCACCTGCATTATCATTGCATTTCAAAGCATTAGTATCTATTGCACATGTTGTATTTCTGTATTGAAAACAGGTACATCTATCAAGCTATCAAAGCAGGAACGTATCGAAAGCGGGAATGTATCGAAAGCAGGAATGTATCGAAAGCTGGAATGTATCGTTTCATACCTGGGTCCTCTGAACAACGACTGGCTGAGTCGGCTGTGGTGTCGGCGCCTGGTACTGCAACTCCAGTGGCGTGCCACTCGCCGCCTTTCTCACCACGTTCTCCAATGCCAGCATGCGCCGAACGGCCTCGTTCGCCCACTCAAGCGGCACCTGCATACAATTCAAGTTCATCAGGCTATTCAGCAGATAATTCAAGTATTTGGAATTCGAAAGCAATATTGGAAGCTAGGTCTTACCGAAACAGTCACAGGAGCAGGCTCCGCTCTCGCGGGCACTAACTGTAACTCTGCAGGATTCCCCTGGCTGTCAACCACAGGGATCCTCCAAAGCAGCGCGGGAAGTCCACCAACTGTCAGTCCGCTCGGGGCTCGCCTTGCCCGGCTCTCACCTCCTCTCCGTCCCTCTCCTACTGCTCTCCTCTCCTCAGCAGCCTCTGCGGCCTGGCCTCGTGCCTCTCTCCGGCCGCGGATCCCCAGTGGGCCCGCCAGGAAGTCTCTCTGGTAGACTGCATAGTCCCTACCAGGACGCAAGTAGCGCTCAAGCCCAGTATCCGGCCTCGTGTACCTTTCCAGCTCAGCCCGTGTATACTCTCCCGTGTGTGAAGCTCGAGGTGGGAGCGGCCCTGGCACCCAGAACTCAGGATAACCAAGTGACTGGCGTGTCACTCGGTCTCCCAAGTACCACTGCCAACCAAAGGCAGACTCTAACAGCACCCTACTGGCCGTGACAGCTCTGCTCCTGGCCAGGTACTCTGGCTCTGGCTCCGCTCTCCTCCAGGGATCCCAATTGACCTGTGATTCGAAGCAAACGGGCAATGCAAGCAATTGATCAGCAACAGCATTAAAGCAGGGAGACGAATACATATCTAATACTTATGATTATGTGTTCATACCTGTGACGCTCTGAGCTCGTCTAAATACAGCCTGAAGGCGTTGAGCTCGCCTCTCCCTTCCTTCTTCCCGGTGCTCGCCCTGTTCCACTTCAGCGCGCGAGGGAGAGTGCTCAGGTCTGGATGCTTGCACTCTGGCGGATACATCCGCAAAACCTCGTAAGCCCAAAGCTGCAAGGTTTAGACAAATTCAAACCTGAGTCAAGGCATATAGCATTTGAAATCGAAACAGTCAAGCAGACTAACAATGGACGAGCATATTCAAATTGTGCTTGAAGGGATTAGGATTGTACCTCCCAGACCCTCCAGTAGCCGGCCGTGCTCTTGCCCGTCCTCGACGAGTCGCCGAAAAAGAGGTAGGCCGTCCCAAGAGCCGCTCCGCCCCAGTCAAAGCGCGAGGCCGTCCTCAGGTCCCTCAACGCCGGCAAGTAAGAAAGATGGACGTTGCTTCGCCTGTTTGGGTACAAAGTGGCACCAAACAGGTATAACAGAAATGCCCGGGCCATCTGCTCCGCCTCCCGATCACTCGACACCTCCTTCTTCAGGTAGCCTTTGAACTGGTCGTACCTCGCCATTCCTCCCTCTATCTTGGGCGCCTCGCCCAGAAACCACTCCAGGGCCACTCTGTCCTCCTGAATTCCCGAGTCAAACGGGATGGGCTCTCCTCCAACTCTCAGCCCAGTGATTGCTGCAAAGTCAGCGGGCGTCACCGTCATCTCCCCAGGAGGTAGGTGGAAGGTATTGGTGGTATCCCTCCACCTCTCAGCAAGTGCAACAAGGACGGCATGGTCAATCCTCGCCGGGGTCAAAGTCCGCACAAACTCCCCAAAGCCTGCCTCGTCCACCAGCCGCCTCACTCTCTCCGCAGCCCCTCGTACAGCTGCAAGGACATGCACGCGCCCCCGAAGCCGCGGATGTCCCTCTGTTCAGCTCCAGCCTGTTTCAGATACAAAGACAAGCAGCAAAAGGGTTCATCAGTATACGGGAAGTTCATTCTCAAGTTCTAGGTAATCAATGAAGCCTACGACAGATGGTTGGTTCAAGTTATTACGTATTGGGCCTATACTACAGAAATACGTGGCTTTAGCATGCTTTGGTTCGCAAGATCATCCATGCAAATTCTAAAAGTGCAATCAAGTTCTAAGCAAGTATCGGATGTGAACTATCAAAGCAAGAATATTGAAATCAAATTACAAAGGGTGTTTTCTGGAAATATACCTCCATCCATGTCGCCGCGAGGTGGACCCGAGGATCCCTCAACACCAACTCGTCGTCGTAATCCCTCCGCGACGGTGCACGGGCTGCAACGCCCGACGGAACGAAGAGGTGCGGCGTGGGAAGCACGTATGCCTCCGCTGAAAAGCCCGGCCGACTCGTGTTCTTCGCCTCCTCCACGGCCGTAACCCTAGGCCCCTGCGCCTCAACTCGGGCTCCCTCCTCGGCCTCTGCGTCTCTCAGAAGCTCCTCTCTCTCCAGTCTCTCTCTCTCGGCCTTTTCAACGGCCTTCGACGCCTCGATGGCCCGTGCACGGTCCTCTCTTGCCTTTAGGACCAATTCCCCAACCAAGGGATTGTCCTCAAGAAGCCTTGCCAATGCCTCGTCGGTGAGATACTCGGCGACATCATGTCTAGTGATCGGCACGTGTCTCGACGACGTGGCTGCGGTCGTTTCAGGCCGAAACAAAACGTCCTCCTCTCGGACCTCAACCGGAGTCTCTGTGACCTCCGCCTCTGCGTCTACAACACCCTTGCCCTTCGCCGAATCCCTCGGCGGGGACCCGGACGGTTCAACAGTGTCATCTTCTCCTGCACTGCCACTGCCTCCCCCAGTATCAACCATCGCGCGAGGCTCCTCCTCTGTCGCGCGGTGGTGCTCTCCAGCACCAACATCACCGGCGTCTCTTGGACTCACTCTGGTCACCACCGACCCTTCTACGGCCATGCCTGGATCTAACCGCTCGACGGCAGCCTCTACGGCCTCAGGCTCAACAGTCGCGCGAGCCTCTGGTTCTGTCGCGCGACTGTGCTCGCCACCAACAGTCGCCTGCTCGCGACCCCCTTCGCCATCTCCGCCGCCTGCAACCGTTGCACCGGCCCCTGCGGTGGCCTCCGCTGGTCTTTGATCCCCTGGTTCTACGACCACGGGACCTCCTCGGTCCTCCGACCGACCGATAACTTCATCACCGTCGCCCTCGCCACCGTGGTCTGCCATGGATGACCGATCAAGGTTGGGTTTGGATGATTTCGTGGGTAAGTTCGAAGTCTGAAGAAATTTGGGAGGAGAAACGAGAGTTTGAGAGAGTTTCAAACTTTTGAAACTGTTCCGTTACTGTTTCTGTAACCCCCGCGGGGTTTTAAACGAATGGAACAGGTTTGGGCCGGGTCTGGGCCTGTTTAGACCCAAGCCCTAAATTCATACCCTCGCGCGACGGTTCTGGAGTGTCGCGCGACACTTGTCTTTGGGCCTCAGGCCCAATTCAAATTCTGGGTCCGGCCCAATTCAATTACGCTCCTTTTGGGGTCCATGACATGTTGATATGTTGCCAATAAATTTGAGGTCATTTTGGAAGCTTTGCCTTCAAACGAAGAATTTGTATCCTCAGATGGTCCGCGATTGCACGATCTATCAATCAATGATCGATTTATCTATCCGAATCAATCGATCAATCCGATCTATCCGTCCGATCAATCACAGCGACGATCTATCCGTCCGATCAAATCAATCAATCGACGATCTATCCGTCCGATCAATCCATCAGACTATCTATCCGTCCGATCAATCAATGACGAGACGATCTATCCGTCCGATATCAATCAGCGACCCAGCGACGATCTATCCGTCCAATCAACAATCAGCGACGATCTATCCGTCCAATCCACAATCAGCGACGATCTATCCGTCCAATCAACAATCAGCGACGATCTATCCGTCCAATCAACAATCAGCGACGATCTATCCGTCCAATCCACAATCAGCGACGATCTATCCGTCCGACCAACAATCAGCGACGATCTATCCGTCTGATCAATCAACAGCGACGATCTATCCGTCCGACTTCCCCCCTTGGTGCACGGTATTTTTATATACTCGTCTGCATTTTCCATTTAATCGGCTTTTGGGCGGATTCGGTGGGTGTCTAGAAATCTTTGACGTTACCCGTACCAGTCAATGGTGCTCCGCGTGCCGTCAAAGAGGGACTACTGTAGACACCCCAATCTGGGTCTCCCAATTGTTTTACTTATTTTTACGATTTTCTTGTTTCCCCGATGATGAAATCGGATCAAACAGAGCTTGGATTGGGAATGGATCGAGCTTGGAATGCTTAGAACCTTGCTTGAACCTTTCTGAACCTTCAGTCAAACCCTGAGCCAGAGTTGACCCTCGCGCGAGCCTTCTTGTCCCTCGCGCGATACTCAGTCTGCCACGTGTAGTCAAAGTCAAACTGTTGACTGTTTGACCCTCGCGCGACACTCATGGACCCTCGCGCGATGGTTCCCACCTGTCCCTTTCACAGAATCCAGCTGGACTGGTGATGATTGCTTGGCACATGGGTTCCCATGGGCTGGAACCCCGTTCTCCTCAGCTGAACGGCGTGCTGGCAGGTTCTAACCCCATGCAATCTCCTAACCACTCTCTCACCTTGTTGGCTAGCCTCACAACCAAGTTGTGACCAGCCTTGGTGGCTGGTCCTAAGGTCTTGTTTGGCCCCTAACTAGCCCTTACATTCCCCCTATAAATACCCCCATTGGTCTTCCATGTAAAGGGTTCCAAAAATTGCTTAAGAGATTCATTAGTCATTTCATAAATCCTACACTAGCTAGCACAAAGTTACCAACCCTCAAACCACTTCCTAAGCCTCTGAACTTAGTGTGTTCATACACTATTGGTAGCAAGGTCACACCAATCAATCCAATCTACTCCCAAACCCTTTCCAAGCAAAGGTATAATGTTTAAACTGTTTCTATTTTGATCCCTGAGGGGGGGCTGACAGGACCAAGGCTGGTAATCAATACCATGTCCTGGTCTTAAAGCCAGCAAAGTTACAAGAATTCGTGGCAGCCACACCCTCGCGCGATGGTCCCCTATACTCGCGCGACACTTGTGTCAGCAAGAGAATGGACCTCGTGGGGAAGGGAAGTTAGCCCTTTTCTGTTTTACAGTGTTTTCATGCCTATTGTACTTTATTTTGATTCTTAGATCACTGTTATGCATGCAAAAACAAATTACAGTAGCTAGTTTATTTGCTTTAAACAGTTTGGAATGCCCTTGGGATCCCCTGAATCTGTCTCAGGACCCCAAGCATGCAAAGCAATTCCTGGAAGTCCAGTCAGGAATGTCGCGCGAGACTCGCTCTCTGTCGCGCGACAGTTCTGTGATTTCCATGAATGGCCCTTGCATGGGCAACTAGGCCCTTGGCCTCTGTTTTAATACCCCCTCTGTTTAGGGGTTGTGTTTCATTTCATTTGGCTCCTTTTTGAAGCAATATGTAATAATTAGTATTTTACAGTCTTCTTATAAACTGCTTGGTTTGCTTCCTGGGTGTGCACTGGTCCTTCCAGAGCCCAGAAGGGGATGATTTTGGGACTGTGGTGAGATGACAATTCTCGCGCGAGTGTCAGAGTGTCTCGCGCGATGGTTGACTTGCATACAGATCTATTCAGGCATGCAAGTTGGTCATCGTGCAGGACAAACCTGCCCCGAGCCTGGTTTTGGCATCTGATCGCTGATTCAAGATCATTCCGTTTATTATTCATCACGCTATTCATCCATGCCATTATCTGATCACATCTTGCAAACTTGTTACAGTTTTAATCCCCGATTAACTGTTCCCCCGCCCTAATTGGCTAAAATTAATTAAAAGAGGAAGAATCACAAATGTTTTCATAAAAACGCCTTAGTAGAGACCGATCTCCGGATTGGGCGAGAGGGGTGCCATAAAACCCTTCCCCTCTCGTAACCTGGCTCCCGAACCCAGATATGGTTATGACGGACTGGTTTCCTTCACTTTTTCAAACAAAGCGCGGCAGGTGCTTCGAAATACGGTTCCTTGAGTGTCGGACCTTCAAAACTCAAGTGGCGACTCTGTATTTTCGAGCGCTTGCCACCTGCGCTCGCGCTCCCTCGACTATCAAGAAAAAGGGCCGCAATGGCGAAAAGGAACGAAATCCTTTCTCTCCGAGGGCATGCTGCCCACATAAGTACAAAACCAAAGACTCACCTGGCTCTAGAGTTGACAGAAGTGGGGCTTCTGCCAAATACTTCTTCAAATCCTGGAAAGCCTGTTCGCATTCTGCTCCTCATTCATATCCTTCTCTTTTCTTCAACAACTGAAAAAAGGGCCTACACTTATCACTTAACCGGCTAATGAATCTATTGAGGGCTGCTGCCATCCCAGTTAACCTTTGGACCTCCTTCGTTGTCCTAGGGCTCTATAGCCTTTGTAAGGCTATTATCTGATCAGGATTTGCCTCAATCCCTCTTATGGTCACAAGATGGCCTAGGAACTTCCCAGAACCAACTCCAAACGCACACTTCGAGGCGTTGAGTTTTAGTTTGTACTTTCTCAAGATCTCGAAGGCCTCTTTCAAATCCGCGATGTGTCCCTGTTTGGTTTTACTCTTCACCACCATGTCATCTATGTAAACCTCCATAGTTTTGCCAAGCAGCTTTTTGAACATGATGGTCACGAGTCTCTGATACGTTGCCCCTGCATTCCTTAGCCCAAAGGGCATGACACTATAACAGTACAACCCTCGTGGTGTAATGAAAGAAGTCTTCTCTTGATCAGGCCCAAACATGGCAATCTGATGATACCCTCAATACGCGTCGAGGAAACTCATCCGTTCGTATCCAACAGTCACATCAACCAACTGGTCAATCCGGGGAAGAGGGAAGCTGTCCTTTGGACATGCCTTGTTCAGGTCTGCGAAATCCACACAAACATGCCACTTCCCGTTATTTTTTTTGACAACCACTGTGTTGGACAGCCACTCCGGATAGTAAACCTCTCATATTGCTTTGGCTTCCAACAGACGATCTACTTCTTCGATAACAACATCAACATGTTGGACAGCTGCCCTTCTTTTCTTCTGGATGACAGGCTTATGCTTAGGATCTACGTTTAGGTGGTGGCAGATCACATCTACATCTACTCCTAGCATCTCCTCTGGTACCCAGGCGAACACGTCAACATGTTCCTTTAAGAAACCCACCAATTCGGCCTCTTCCTTTGCTGGCAGAGATTCCCCAATTAGAAAATACCTTTCAGGATCAGTCTCGTTAATCTGTATTTTTTTAGGCCTTCAACCACTTTTTCTGCTGGATTTCTTCCAACGTCCTCGATAGTCGGTTGATCTGGTACTTCAACCGTGTGAACCTAATGGGCCTTTGGGGCTTTCTTTATAATGGAAATCAAGCACTGCTGTGCTACCCTTTGGTTTCCCTTGATCTGTTCGATCCCATTGGATCCTGGGAATTTCACTATCTGGTGATAAGTAGAGGAAACAACTCTCATCTTATGCAACCAGGTCCTCCCTATAATCACATTATAGGAGGATGGAACATCCACAACCAGGAAATCAGTCCTTAAAACTACTGATCCTACTCAAACGGGCAGTGTCACTTTACCAAGGGGCCAAACTGCCCCTGCACCAAACCCAACCAAGGGTGTCATTGATTGTTCTAAATCTACCTGGGCCAATCCAACTTCTTAAATGGATCATAGTACAATACCTCTGTGCAACTCCCTGAGTCTACCAGGATTCTCTCAATGTCATATTCCCCAATTCGTAGGGTTATGGCCAAACCATCATTATGGGGCACTTGGATTTCTCCCAATTCCTCATCTGTAAAAACTATGCCCTCGTTGCATATGTCGTCTTCTCGCCCTCTCTTATTTCCCAACCGCATAACATGCTGGTCATGCTTAGCTTGCCTTTGGAGCAACCTCACCTCATTCCTCGTATAAGGTGTGGCCAATCCATGTATCATATGGATTACTCCTTTAGGATTCTGCTTGTAATCCATTTCCATGGCTTTCCCTTTATCTTTGGGATCTTCCTGAATGAATTCCTTGAGGTAGCCTCAAGAGACTAGATCATCAAGGTGCCTCTTGAACATCTCACAATCTTCAGTCATGTGGCCCCAATCCTTATGGTAGCTACAGTGCTTACTCGTAGCACGTTTTGCATCCTTATCCCCTCCTAGACTTGGGGGCCACTTGAACTAAGGCTAATTCTTTATTCGATAAAGAATCCTATAGATGGGCTCCTTCCAAACCGTAGTAATTGAAAAGAAAGACTTGGGATCAGGTGCCTGCTTTTCCTTATACGTCTTTTTCTTAGCCTGCCTGTACTCTTTCCTTTCTCTATAGGTCTTGGGCTCTTATTTATCTGCTTTCTTGGCGAGTGTCTTTGGCTGTTCGTCGACAACCTTGCCATCCTCTCGGAGTATGTCATCCTCCATCCTGGCATGTTGCTCAATCCGTTCCATTAGCCTAGCCAACGTTGCTACCGAATGCTTGTTCAGTGACCGGCGTAGCTCTCCCCGAACAGGCAGGCCATTTTTGAATGTAGCAATCGCATATTCCTCGCTGCAACTGTCAATCTCATTGAAAGTTTCCCAATATTTCTTAGCGTAGTTTCTGATCGGCTCGCTTTCCCCCTGCTTCATCGTGGAAAGGCTTTCAAATGTCTCGGGAGCTTTCCTACTTGTCAAAAACCGAGCAGTAAACTCTTCGGTCAACTGCGTCCATCCTCGTATGGAGCGTGGTCCCAACTTATGGAACCAAGATAAGGCTACCTTCCCTAAACTTGATGGGAACATCTTGCACATTATGGCATCATCCCCATCATGCATGAACATAGCTTGCTGGTAATGTTGTATGTGAGCAACGGGATCCGCATTTGTCTCGTAAAGAACGAACGCACCGTGCTTCACTCTGCTCAGCAATCGTGCGTCCTGTAACTTCCTCGCAAATGGAGAAGCTGCTATGTTACTTAGGGCTTTCCTTACTGCTTCTTGTGCAGTCATGGTCCCCTCTTCGCTTTCCTTAGTTCTATGGGCCCCAGCCCTACTCCAGTCGGTATCAGGTCTTTTGTACCTGTCCCTATGGTGTTTCCTAGTATTTTTCTTGAATGAGGAGCTTCAGCTCCTGCTTCTCCTTTTTCGTGGAGAAGCCCTTCGCCTGCTTGGACTCCTGCTT
This sequence comes from Rhododendron griersonianum, assembly GCA_018127125.1. Lineage (NCBI taxonomy): Eukaryota > Viridiplantae > Streptophyta > Magnoliopsida > Ericales > Ericaceae > Rhododendron > Rhododendron griersonianum. The sequence continues at coordinate 21,254,211 of CM030797.1, forward strand.
CAGACTCCTACACCTCCTTTTTCGTGAAGAAGCTCTCTTTCGTTTTGGGGTAGGGCTCCTACTCTTGCTCCTTCTATGTGTAGGAGCCTCTTTGTATTTCACCATAGCCCTTTGGTCTCCTCTGGAATTTCTTCGTGAAAGTCCAGAATCCTCAGGGTGCTCTCGAATTCGTTCTAACTCTCGGATCTCATGTTCTCGTCTCTTGATTAACCGAGCAAACTCCTCGATTTCCTGCCTCTTTTTATCGAGGATGTCTTCATTATTGTGCACACTCCTAGAATGTGCAACTGACTCTCCTCTACGGTGGGATTTGCTCCTTCGCGTGGAGCCTGTGGCCGTTCTGCCCTCCTTATTCTTGGAGTCATCTTAGCTGGTCAGGGGATCATCTCTGCTTGCTGCCCTCCTGCCATGCCCACCAATAGGCTTTTTCGGAGCACCTGGTGGGGACTTATCTCCTCCCCCACCCAATTGGTCCTTCGGATTATACGGTGTGACTGGATCTACTTCCACCATGGTCGTTTTTCCAAGGGAACTCTTTCGTTTCCCATAGACGGCGCCAATTGTAGGTGGTAAAAAACAAATAGTACCTAGAACAGCACTGGATTTCAACGGATCCACGTGATGTTCGATCGGAACCCTAATGCCTTCGCTGGAACCCTAATCTGCAAAACAGACAGGGGGTGAGCGCACCTTTGCCTCTCGTGGCAAAGGCCCTCCAATGCCTTAGTTAATCTCTCGTTTTGTGCGAAACCCTAATTATCGATAGGAAAGTATGGAATGAATGCAACTTATTGCGTACCTTTTACCTCTAGGTTTACCTTTGTATTTATAGATATACATTTGCTTGTCCTCCAAGCATCTACGTTGCCCAAGGTTTCCTGTCTCGTATAGGAAACCTGTCCTCTCGGGGATCCTCTTGCCCAATCAACCGAGATCCTTTACTCATAGGGACTCTTCCCTTTATGGGAATCGTCCCATCATAGGATTGTCTCCTCACTTATCTTTACCGGATATTGGGTTCTTTCTCTAGAACATTTTTACCACCTTATCACTTAAGACTATCTTCTTCAGAGATCTCCCTCTGTTCGGCCCTCTTATTGCCGAACAGACTGCATGAATCAATGACTTCTCATGTCCTTGGTCCCTCTCTGCCGAACAGACTGCATGATCCAATGACTTCTCATATCATTGGACCTAATCGCCGTCCATCGTCTTTCACGGCGTCTTACTTTACTTTATTGATTACATGGACCCTGTATATCACGTGTTCGGCTACTAGATGTGCCTGTTTGGGAATACCTCCCTACACCATCAACACTCTGGGCACGAGACAGACAACTGCATGCATCTTCGCCATGACATTCAAGACCTCATTGATAGCCGAATCATAATACCTCCACAACCTGATGCACAAACCAAACCACCCCAAAACATCAATCTCATAACCCTATCTCACAACCTCGTATACAACCCTAGCCAATACATTGTCCAAAGCACCCAAGCCAGGCCAACCTTGACCTTACCAGAGGAAGATGAGTGTTTCATGATGGAGGAAGAAGAAAACAATGAGTCCGATCTATCAAAAGTAATTGATCCCGACATGAGTGACGAAGAAGAGCAAGCAAAGAAGGAAAAGCTAAGGAAATGGAAAGAACATTCCTGGGCAAAACACAATTTGGAGGATCCCGACATTCCATTTGTAGAGGATGACGAATGGCTACGCATCTGGTTTGAGAATAGGAAGAAGGAAAAGGATAGGGTCATCATGATGAGAAGACATGCCCGCTTCGAGCCTGCCCAAATAATGGTACCCATCAATCGTCCAAGAATTCCAATGCCTCCAATTGTTTGGGAAACAATCAACCTTATAGAAGGAGTTGAGGAATTCCAAATGCAGCCGTGGGTCAATCCCTACGAAGAATGTGACTATAGTCAGTGGATAGAAGAAGAAGAAGAAGGTCTAGACTTCATATACACTGATCCATACCGAACAGGGGAAGGAGACTTTAACGAAATGGAAGGAGATTATGACGATCCGCTCGATGAAATCTCCTTAGCATCACTATTCAATCAAGTGGAAGTAGCTGACGACTGCTCAGTTAACAAGAAGGAAGAAGAGGTGGTAAAAGCCCAGGTTGACATTTCTGTTTGGGGACTGCTCATGTCTCAAGGAGGTAGCCACCGTCCAAGCTTCAAAGATGGACCCAGTTCAAAGGCTCTGTTTGGCAAAGAAGAGGGTGGAAAAGAGTATAAAGTTGCAAAAGGCAAAGAAAATGACCCTGACATGCTGCAGTAGCTGAGAAGTTATGACATGGCAAAAACATTGAACATTACTTTCATTTTCTAAATCAAACTAGAACATGTTTTGGGCCCCTGTTTGGGCATTTTATTTATGCTAAGTGAATTCCTGTTGCATTTTCTAGACTATAAGCAATTGCCATATGCTATCGTCTCTTTGCCAAATAAGGGAAACCGTAAAGGATCAAGTTCTTTGTGTCAATGACAAAAGGGAAAGAAAGGATGAGCTTTAGTCGCTAGAACTAGGTTCTTGTCAAAACTTAGAAAGAAGGCGCTATCTCCGTGAGAACACTTAGAGTTAGCTTGCCTATTACGAAGGTACAAATACAAAGGAGATTCATAAAAATATCTTCGCCAAATTCCTCTTCAAAGTACAGAAAGCCTGTTGAGAAAAACGCTCGTTGGGTAACCCAAGCAAAAGTAAGAGCAAAGCCTGCTAGTGCAAGAAAACGCAAAAATGCAGCCTAGGCAAAAATTAAGGCATTCAAAGAAAAGCTCGCTAGGGACTCAACCTCCATTAGGTAACCTAGGCAAGATCAAGAGCACGTGAGAAGAAAAACCAAGAGTGTAAACCCAACCTCAAAGGTGGTGATTTTGGAACTACATAAAAGGCTCGATTCCCTGAATGAGATACATAGGCAATCTCGCTTCGAGATGCGGCCCAAACATTTGGAGAGAAGAAAAAGTATCAAAAGATTTGTACTCAATGATGAGTGTAGCTAACCCTACGTATTGAGCTCGCAAAAGATGAGTATGCTTCTCTCGAGGGATTGGCAAAAGCAAAAGACACAGGAACCATCGTTTCATCCCCTCTGACTCAAGAGTCATTGACACAACAAAAAAGATATCTCAAAACTCCCGAAATTGGCAATAAGGCTATAGGATATGGCAAAATCAAAACCAAGCATAAGAAGGAAGAGAAAGGAGGAAGCCACTTGGCTAAAACGAAATCTAGCTCCCTTTGGAAAACAGAGGTAACGGCCGAAGGATGGATTCATCGGCCGCAACATCAATTCCTCAGCCGCGTGATAAATTCCTCGGCCGATATTTCATTTCTGCATATTTTCAAACTCTGGGTAAAAACAGCAATTACTTGTTCAAGAAGCCATGTTCCGACTATCACATGCATACTTAAGGCATTCAAAGGGCATGAAAAGCTTTTCTCATTTCATAAACAAAAGCTTGGTTACAAAATCATCATTGTGGTTGCTTTCACTATACAGAATACAGTTTCTACTTGTCTCTTTGCTAACTATAGACAAGAAAAGAGAAAATCCTAAAGCAAATCACGACGGTGTCTCCGAGACGATCTTTGGGATGTAGACAAGGACTGCTCACTGGCTCCCACATCCTCTCTACTAGCAACTGGTACTTGCTCGGCCTCAAGCTGCAAGGACAAGCATGTAAACACTCAAATTCAAGAGAAGATGCAAAGGCAAATGGAATGCATGAGAAAAGACCATACCTCAAGGATCCGATGACGCTGCCTCCGGACCAAAGCCTCCGCACTCTGATAAGCATGCAGCCACTCCTGTACTATCTCAGCAGGCACCTGTGGAAACAAACTAGGCACTGAAGCACAAGATACAACGATACAAAGCAGGGAAAAGCAACCCGAAAAAAAAGTGGTACATGTGAGACCCCGGCTGGCAGTGCGTAAAGCTGGGTCGAACAAGGAGTAAGCGCCAAGCGCTCCTCCTCTCCATCATCAAAGTGGAAGGAGACGAAGGAAGGGGCCCGAGGCCAAACAGGAGCAGCAAGAGGAGCCAAGAAGAGACGGCAGTACTCCATATAATCCCCCACCTAAAGAAACTAGGCTGCCCAATCTCTGGCCTGAGCATTCTTTAAATCCTCCGTAGACATCAAGGAAGTGGATCTCATTGACGCCGGAGGCGGAGGAGGGACAAACTGAAGAGCCTCAGCGCGCAGGCGCCACTGGCTGGCCACCCTATCACCCAAGTACCAGGCTCGACAAAAAGGACCCTCTAGCAAGCTGCGAGTACGGTCCAAGACTCTGGAGAGTGCAAGAGGAGCATCTTCAGGTACGTTGCTCCAAGGATCGAAAAGCACCTGCTAGCAAGGTCAAATCAGCCCCAATACAAGGGTATGGAAATCTAAAGACAAGGAATACAAAGGGAGAAGAGAGGTACCTGATTGACCGTCAATTGGTCCAAGACACACCGCCACTCAGGAAGGCTCAAAACTGGTGATCGAGGCTTCCGTTGCCCCGCCAACCATCGCTCATAGCGAGGAATACAGTGTAGGGAGGTATTCCCGAACAGGTACAGTTAGTAGCCGAGCACGTGGCATACCAGATCCGTGTAATGAGAAAAGTGATATGGGATTTCATACAAGATGAAGGACGGCGATAAGGTCCAGTGGTACGAGAAATCACTGGACCAGATAGTCTGTTCAGCTGAAAGGGACCAACGACGTGAGAAGTCATTAGTTGGTGCAGTCTGTTCGGCAATAAAGGACCAAAGATATGAGAAGTCATTAGTTGGTACAGTCTATTCGGCTGAGGTGTGTATCGAACAAGATGTAGTCATCTGATGAAACATTGTCTTAAGAGATAAGGTAGTAGGAGTGTTCTAGAAGAAGAACCCAATATTCAGTAAAGATAAGTGAGGAGACAGTCCTATTATGGAACAAGTTCCGTAATAGGAAGAGACCCTATGAGTAAGGGATCTCGGTTGATTAGGCAAGAGACTCTCAGGAAAGCCAGGTTTCCTATACAAGGCAGGAGACCTGGGGCAATGAGGATGCTTGAAGAGAAAGCAAACGTATGATTATAAATACAAGGTGAACTTAAAGGTAAAAGGTACGCAATAAGTTGCATTTGCTCCATACTTTCCTACTGATAATTAGGGTTTAATACAGTAAGAGATACTAACTTAGGCATCGGAGGGCCTTTGCCACGAGAGGCAAAGGTGCGCTCACCCCTTATCTGTTTTACAGGTTAGGGTTCAGGCGAGGGCATTAGGGTTCCGATTGGACAGCACGTGAGGAGACGAGATTCAGTGCTGTTCTAGGTACTATTTGTTTTTCTCCACCTACAATTGGCGCCGTCTGTGGGAAACAAAGGAGTTCCCTTTTGAAATACGACCATGGTGGAAGTAGATCCAGTCACACCACTCACTGAAAAGAACCAGGATGGTGGGAGAGGAGACAAATCCCCACAGGTGCTCCGAAGCAACCTACTATCGGGCATGGCAAGAGGACGACAAGCAGAGATCCTCTTACCATCCAAGATGACTCCTAGAATAAGGAGGGCAGAACGACCACAGCCTCCACGCGAAGGAGCAAATCCCATCAAAGGGGAGAGTCAGTTGCACATTCGAGAAGTGTGCATAACAACGAGGACATCCTCGATAAAAAGAGGCAGGAAGTCGAGGAATATGCTCGATTAATTCAGAAAAGGGAGCATGAGATCCGAGAGTTAGAACAGATCCGAGAACATCCTAAGGACTCTGGACTTTCACGAGGGCATTCCAAAGGGAACAGAGGGGCTATAGTGGCGTATAAAGCGGCTCCCTCACAAAGAAGAAGTAGGAGTCCTACTCCAAAGAAGAAAAGAGCTTCTTCACGAAGAAGAGGAAGCAGAAGCCCAAGCAGGAGTCCCGGCAGAAAAAGATCTTCTCCACGAAAAAGGAGAAGTAGGAGCCGAAGCTCCTCACCCGAGGAAAACACTCGCAAACACCATAGGGATAGGTACGAGAGACCTGATTCCCATTGGAATAAGTCTGGGGCTCGAAAGACCAAAGAAAGTGGAGAAGGGGCCATGTCTGCACGAGAAGCAGCAAGGGAAGCCCTAAGTAATATAGCAGCTTCCCCGTTCGCAAGGAGGTTGCGGGACGCACGACTACCGAGCAGAGTGAAGCACGGTACATTTATTCTGTACGAGACAGATGTAGATCACGTCGCTCACATACAGCATTACCAACAAGCTATGTTTATGCATGATGGGGATGATGCCATCATGTGCAAGATGTTCCCGTCCAGTTTGAGAAAAGTTGCTCTGTCTTGGTTCCATAAATTGGAACCACGTTCCATACGTTGGCGGTTCGATGGTTGTCGAGCCTTCTTCTCCTAGCCTGCACAGGGAACGCACGACTAAGACCTGGCCGGGGGTTGTCCCAGCAAGGCCCTCCGGTGAGAGGATGAGTATAGTGTAGAGAGAGGAAGCAGAAAGCTCAGAGAGAGTCAGTGTGAGTATTGAGTAGCATCTACCTGTTAGGGTTACCATCCCTAGGTCTTTATAGTGCCTTCTGACCTGCCCTCCAAATACGATCACGTGCCTTCCACGGGCCAAGCGACGTCATAGCGACGTCGAGGGCTGAGCTGGCACACCCATGTGCGCCCGTGATCATCTTCCGTTGTAACCGCCTCTGCACGTGGCAGGACGCGTGGCTTAGCTGTTAGCCGTCGTCGGCTGCATGCCGTGCTCCGAAGGTAGCCGAACGCGGACAACGCCGAGCATGGCCACGGGTTTAATGAGGGAAATAACGTTGAAGGGGACTCTGCCGACGACACAATCCAAGCGTTGGTTTGTTCACAGCCGAGCCTGAAGCAAACCGAACAGACGTGACGAGTCACCGTCGGCACGCCGTGCATAAAGCCTCAAATCGGTTTATGGTGGGTCTGGTCCGCTCTTTTGCAAGCATCCGAGTTCGACGTGCGAACATTTGTGTTCGGCCCGCTACAATAGCCCCTCAATTTCTGCCAATGCCGTACGCATGGTAGAGATTGACACCGAGCCTTAGGCCGAACTCTATCGAATTGCCGAGCGCATATTTGTTCGATGAAGACGGACTCCAGCCGAGCCTAAATCATCTCTTTCTCAAGAGTAAGCTTAACTGCAGATGAAGTCTTCTAATGGTCGAACGCCAGATGTCAACTCGTGGATGGGTACGGCAAACGAGGGGAAAGCTGGCACGCCCTGCAAATCGTCCTTTCAGTGACACGTGTCATGCGCTGAGTGGTTAGCTGTTCGGCGGTGCAATGATGGGCGGGATTTTTGAATTCCCAATCCTAGCCCTATATAAAGAGAGATGCGAGGAGAGAGAAAGCTCTCGTTCTCTCTCTCTCTCCAGACCTCCATTGCCAGAGCTTCGAAGAGCACCTGTTCATCTTCTGGTCTTGATTCCCAGCAATCTAGCCACCAGATCTCGCCACAAATCCAGGTATGTGTTCGATTCTTGGTTCTTTTCACTTCTTTGCAATTTCCAGTCCATTATCTTTTGCTTTTCTGGGTTTTTGGGGCATTTTTTGTTCTGAGTGAACAGTGCACCCTGGAGATGAACGGACTGTTCATCTCCTTCTTCAACCTGTTCTTCCGAGCATGGAACCTTCAAGGGGTTCCTGGGCTTGGCCATTGATGGAATAGGCCGAGCCCCAGTCTCTGTCGTTTGGTAGGTTCAAACCGAACATGGTTTGGCCGAGCCTTGAGAATGATGATGGGGTGGGCCATTTAGGATACCGAGCGTAGTGAGATACCTTCTTCCTGGCCGACGTCTCGGTCTTATGTTTTTGTTTTTGACTTTGTTAGGTCTGGCTCACCCAGTCATCGTCATCTCATCCGACTCTGAGAATTCAGAGGACGACTCTGCCAATCTCGTGATCCGAAAATACGTGGAGAGATACAGAAGCCGACGTCGATCTTCCTCCATAGACTCAAACATGTCAGACTCTGGTGATTCAAATGCCGAGCGTGACCATGAGTACGGCGGTTTCGACACCGAACCAGAGATAACCTTTTCTACTAGCACAGATTCTGAAGCCGAGCACGAGCTTGGGGTCGAGGAAGAATCCAGACTTCGTTCACAAGCTGGGGCCACGACCTCTTCCCGTTCCGCTCCCGTTGAGACGTCTTCCGACAATAGGGAGTTTACCGACCTATTCAAGAGGGGGCAGGTCTGTCCCCACGCCCATTATTTCAGCGGACGTCCCGATGAGTATGATAATTTCTGCCGAACATACCACATCCCGGCCGACGTTGTAGTCCAACAGGTAGCTAGCAATAGGATTAGGGATAAAAGGGAAGACCGTCCCAAGCATATAACGGTTCCTCTGATGGCCATCTGCGAGGCTGGGCTCCGTTTCCCCCTTCATCCTTTTCTGAGGGAACTGCTGGCCAGGTTCGGCATAATACCCCATTACTTTGCCATTAATAGTTATAGGATAGTGATGTCCATAATTAAGCTGAAGGAGCTACACAACCTCGAGTTCACCGTGGCCGACCTCTTTCACACGTACATCATGTCCAGGCACGGCGGGACCGAGCGCAGGTACCTGTCCACACATAGTGGAAAAGAGCCCCTGATAAATGGGCTTCCTGACACCGACAAGTGGGCTAACTTCTATGTTGAAGTTAGTGGGAATTATGAGTTCGGCAGTCAATCAGTGCGGCTACACTCTGTGCCGAAGATAAAAGACTTTCGAGGTTGGGTTTTTAATTTTCTTTACATCGCCGAGTAAGATTTATTTCTTCTTTGTGTTTTTTGAGAATTCTGAAGATATCCTCTCCTTGCAGATAATCGAGCAATCACCAAGACACAGCATTCTTTGTCAGTTGAGGCTAACGTTGAAACGTTGAGGGCTCAAATTTGCCGTGACGCGGCGACGCTGCTCGACTACATTCCCTCCTATAAGGGAAAGTTGAGGGGGAAGAAGAAAGAAGTTGGGCCGAGCACCAAGGCTAAAGGTAAGAAGAGGGCTGCCGAGGGTCAAGCGGGAGGAAATAGGCCGAGCAAGAAGGCGAAAGAACCAAGGCTCAAGTTCCCATCTTTAAAGAAGTCGGCCGACTTCTGGTTCCAAAGCAGTCTGCCAGCCGACTTTCTAGGTATCAACATTCCGCCAATCCGAACCCTCATTCCCGATTATACCGACGAGATGGGGAGGAAGAACGTGGTGAAATTGAATCTGAGAGATGGGGCCGCGACCCGCCAGAAGGAGGCTGCACAGGCTGACAATCCTGCGAAGAAGCAGAAGGTCACCCAAGACTTCTTCCCCTCGAGGCCGCCGACACCACATCCTAAGGAGAGGGACCAAACTGAGTCTTCGGCTGCGGGTGGCTCCAAAGCCGTGGACCAGGCGGCCGGCTCAGGTGGCCGAGCGATTGTGCAAGAGTTCGCGCCATCCTTCGCGATGGCCAACGGCAGGATCGTTACTGTGGAAGACAGTTTGAAGGTTGAGCCTGGGTTGGCCGTTACCATGCTGCACGGTCTCGCTCTGCCGAGGGATATGGAGAGAGTTCCAGGGGAGCTGCAGCCGAGCATCACTCATTTAAGCGCCTATCTTGTTCAGGTACTTGACTTGACTTTTTGAATTTTCCTTTTTTTTTTTTTTTGTGCTAACTTCTTCCCCTTTTGGCCGAGCTTGACCATCTTTCTTTTTAACAGGCTGGGCATGCTGTTCTGTGAGTGTCCAACCAGGCAGATCTGTTGGCGGCCGAGAGAACGCGGTATAGAGATGACGCTAAGACCGAGCGTGAGAAAACTAAGGCTGTCAAGACTGCGCTGAAGCTGGCTAAGGCAAAGGTTGCCGAGCTTGAGAAGGAGAGGGATGAGGCCCTTGAGAACGCAAAGACGGCCGAACGAGAGCTTGGTCAAGTCGTGAGGAGGGAGAAGAGAAAGATGAAGGAGGTGGACTCGAAGGCCTACCAGGCGGGGTACGACCGAGCAGGAGCTGAGTATATGAGAGATGCTCGGTCGATGGTGAATGAGGAGGTCGAGAAGAGGGTTCCTATTGCGTACCGAAAAGGGTACAAGGCTGGGGTGCTGGCTGCTTGTGCTGTTATGCAGCTAGAGCCTGATATGAACCTGATGAAGACCATCCCTGCGGCCGTTGTGCCCGAGCTCGTGCTGCCGTACACGGAGGAGGAATGTGCCCCACTTCCGCCGGAGGAGTTTTCTAAGAGCGAGGACGATGTTGATGATCTAACTATGGCCGACGCTGAAGGTGGAGTGGATGGTTCTGGTGGGAGGAAAGAGGCCGAGGTTGAGATTGCCGAGCAGGACACCGAACAGGCTCAGAAAATTGATGAAGTGGTTGTTGAGGCTGAGGACGATGCTGCTCGCCTTGCTGAATCTGCAGCCGAGGGTGATCCGCCACACCCATAGAGCTTCAAGTTTCTTTAGAGTTGTATTTTTCTTGAATTTTTGTTGGACTGGACGGCTCCGAATCTTGGGAGTTTGCCGTGCCAGATGTAATAGTTTAAGGGGGGTCGGCACCGAACGATTTACTACGCCGTACCTCCTAGCTTAGGATCTTTCAAACACTTGTCTTTATTTCGAAGTTTTAGATGAATGCATGGCTTCCTTTTGCAACGTCTCTACTATTGCCGAGCTTGTTTGATTGCCTTCATGTCTTCACATAATTTTGTTGGTCTTGCATGTTTGTATGTAGTTGTCCGTAGCCCCCACTTTTGGTTTGGGTTCGGCTGAATAGTTGAAAGTATTTCATGATCGAAATGGTTAAGTAGAGATATTACAGCCGAGCCCTGACCAAAGTAGTATGGCCGTAGTTGCTATAGGTCGCCGAACATGGATGTATTGTGAGCTGACATGATCCAACCTTTGACGTAGTTTGAGAGTGTGAATTGCCCCTTTGCCAGTGGATGGGGCTCGGCCAAAGTGTCAGCCCCTGGCCATGGTAGAGGAACGTTTGAGAGTGGTGATTGGTTGTGGGTGGTTTGCTCGCCAAATTGCGAGTGTAACCTTGCCTAAGTTCCAAAAGAGTATTTCAGGCTCGGCGGACCATATGTCCAGTGATTGCTTCTTTGGGCGGTGAAGTTGGCCGAAGCAAAGGGCTTTTTAAGGAGCCGTTTGGTGGGTGTGACCGAAGTCATCGTTTGTGTGTGGCATTCTAGCCGAGAGTGGAATGAATGCATGAAATGTTTGTTGAAGACTTTGAAATGAAAAAGATTGTCATTTCATTGATATTTCTTCGAAGTATAGGGAAAGTAACAAAAACAGTAACAGTGGGTCGAGGCCCTTCTTTGAAATGCAAGAAAAATAAAAAGTAAAAGAGTTTATGCCGAAGCTGAAGAAAACAGAAACTCTGAATGCACGATGTGTTGGCCGAAGGTAGTTGTCTGATTGAAGCGTCACATGTAAGCCTTCCTGAGGTTCTGTGCATTCCATGGGTTGGTGAGTACCTTGCCGTGCATGTCTTCGAGGGTGTAAGCCCCTTCACCGGCAACCTTCACAATACGAAATGGCCCTTCCCAATTAGGCATGAACTTTTTCTTTTTGCTTGCTTGGACGACCTTACGCCAAACCAAGTCGTCGGGCTTGAACTTCTTGATTCTGACACTTCTGTTGTAGGCCTTGGCGACAGTCTGTTGATACTTGGCAAGCTTTAGCCGAGCGTCATCTCGTTTTTCCTCAGCCAAAATCAGTTCTTGCTCGACCACCTGTTGTAGGTTTTATTGATCACCTAGAACTTGAAAATGAAAGCCCTGTACGCACCGGAACTTAGAACAACGTACCATACTTTCAAGTTGAATCATGACATGGCGACATATCCCTGACATTTTACATCCTGCTGTAGACACCTCCCAAACGGGGCATCGCCATACAGATTGATCATGTTTGTTTGCTCGATTGATCATCGCCATACAGATTGATCATTTTACATCCTGTTGTAGACACCTACCAAAATCATGGACATTCCCATGGCTAGGAACATCGCCACATGATAGTGGTTGTCATCAAAACAGAGTCGCCACCCAGTTTATTAAAACTGGGAAAACAGACAGAGATTCTGGATACGGGAGCCAAAAGTACAATAAGGGGAAGGTGTTAGGCACCCCTCTTTGCCCAGTCGTGAAACTGGCCCATAATCGTTCAACATAAGACGTATAGATACTTTGTTTAATTCTAACATATAGTCTGTTTATTTATTCCTTTGAACAGTAAGCAAAGTGAGCCAGTGCGATAATTAAAGCATGTATCAGAAAGCAGAAAAGCAAGCAAACTGTCCCAGGGAAATGGATCCCGCGGCCAGTGAATAGATGTCACGGCCGAGGGATCCTCCTGGTTTGATTTATCGGCCGAGGGATCGAAACCCCGGTCGATGTTCTTCCTCACACCAGACAGAAAAGTTAACAGATAACTAAATGCTACAATTAATCATAAATGCGATAAGTAAAACAAACCAGAGGCCGTTGGGCCTCACCACCTTGATCCCTCAGTTGCTCGATTACTTTGGATTGGGTGTTGATTGACTGATTGCTTGATTGAAAACCCTAGGTTTAGGGTTTGAACTTCGGGGTTTGATCGCCGGATTGACGGCTGCCTTCGGGAGGTTAGGGCTTTTGAGGAGTGGGTTTGAGAGAGTATTTGTGCAGAGTTTCGTGGCTTGAGAGAGTGTGTACTCTATGAATTTTGTGTCTTTATTTTCGGAGTCCAAAGGCCCTTTATATAGGCAATTGGTGACTCACTCCGGCCAATCAAATCACGAGATGGCAATTGCAATTGCAATGCATCTCTAACTCTACGTCGTAATCTCTGAGCGTAGCCCGAACACTTCGGGAAGGTAGTGTAGTTGGATCAAACGTCTGACAGAACATGTTCCAGAGTCTGGAAAAAGGTCGATCTGGCGGTCGAGTAAAGGATATCACGGCCGAGGAATGGATGTCTCGGCCGAAGGATTGATCTTGCGGCCAAGGGATTGATCTCTCTGGGAGATTTTGCTAGCAACAGGTTGCTCGGGTGAGGAAATGATGTTGGGGCCGTGGGATCGATGTCACGGCCGACAGATGGATTCTCCTAGGCTTCTGTATTTCTGTCTGAAAGGCTGTATGGCTTTGATTTGGGTCCTCTAAGTGGCTCAAAGTTCTCACCGAAAGTCCTAAGGTTCTCAATGAGGCAATCACTGTATCCATTTCATCATCGGGATTGTCCCAAGGTGGGACTTGAAATAATTGTTAGGCCAAATTGGGGTGTCTACAGATGCCCCTCTTTGACTGAACTCAGACGGATCGCGAGACATGTTTGAGTAAGAGTCAAAGCTGTAAAAAAGCAACTCAATTTGGTCCAACCACTATTCCAAGGGGTTTTTTTGAAAAAGGTTTTGTTATGGTCGGGCCGGGAGGCTGCCTACGTATTTCCCAAGGGAAATTCAGACCAATCGTAGTTCGGGCAATAAAGAAAAGTAAAAAGTTTGGAGGGTTAGAGACAGAAGACGTACCTTAGGGCTTAAAAAGCCGTAGTGTGACGTACCTAGACTGAGCCAGGGTTTTGGCGAAGAGTAGTTGAAGGAGCGCGGGGGTGGGGACTTATCTCCTGCCCCACCAGCCTGGTTTTTATCGGTGATCAGTGTAGACACCCCAATTTGGCCTAACGATTATTTCAAGTCCCACCTTGGGACAATCCCGATGATGAAATGGATACAATGATTGCTGATTGCTTCCTTGAGGACCTTAGGACTTTCGGTGAGAACTTTGACCACTTAGAGGACCCAATTCAAAGCCATACAGCCTTTCAGACAGAAATACAGAAGCCTAGGAGAATCCATCTGACGGCCGTAACATCGATCCCACGGCCACAACATCAATCCCTCACCCGAGCAACCTGTTGCCAGCAAAATCTCCCTGAGAGATCAATCCCTCGGCCGCGAGATCTATCCTTCGGCCGAGACATCCATTCCACTGTCGCGACATCCTTTGCTCGGCCGCCAGATCGACCTTTTTCCAGACTCTGGAACGTTCTGTCAGACGTTTGGTTTGATCCAACTACACTACCTTTCCGATGCGTTCGGGCTACGTTCGGAGATCACGACGTAGAGTTAGAGATGCATTGCAATTGCAATTGCCATCTCGTGATTTGATTGGCTGGAGTGAGTCATCCCTATGCCTATATAAAGGGACCTTTGGGCTCCGAAATAAACACACAGAAATTGAGATACCTACACACTCAATCAAACCTCGAAACTCTGCACAAATACTCCCTCAATCCCATACTCCAAAAGCCCTAACCTTCCGAAGGCAGCCGTCAATCCGGCGATCAAACCCCGAAGTTCAAACCCTAACTCTAGGGTTCTCGATCAAGCAATCAATCAATCACGCCTAATCCAAAGCAATCAAGCAACTGAGGGATCAAGGTGGTGAGGCCCAACGGCCTCTGGTTTGTTTTATTTCCTGTCAATAATCATGATTTTAGCGTTTTGATTATTTACTAACGTTTCTGTCTGGTGTGAGGAAGAACATCGACCGGGGCTTCGATCCCTCGGCCGATATATCAAACCAGGAGGATCCCTCGGCCGTGACATCCATTCACCGGCCGCGAGATCCATTACCCTGGGACAGCTTTGTTTGTTTCCTGCTTTCTGATGCATGCTTCAATTACAGTCCTGGCTCACTTTACTTACTGTTTAAAGGATTAATTAAACAGACTATGTGTTAGAATTAAATAAAGCATCTATACGTCTTATGTTGAACGATTATGGGCCAGTCTCACGACTGGGCAAAGAGGGGTGCCTAACACCTTCCCCTTATTGTACTTTTGGCTCCCGTATCCAGAATCTCTGTCTATTTTCCCAGTTTTAATAAACTGGGTGGCGACTCTGTTTTGATGATAACCGCTATCATGTGGCGATATTCCTAGCCATGGGAATGTCCATGATTTTGGTTTATAAAGCAAGCAACCAATCGAGCAAACAAACATGATCAATCTGTATGGCGATGCCCCGTTTGGGAGGTGTCTACAGTTTTTGGAGACCCTGCTGGGGACATGAGAGCCATAACCAAAAAGTTCAACATAAGACTAATACATGCCTTGTTTAATTCATTTATCATATGCATCGAGCGGGCAACCCGTTGAGTTCACCTGATATCCCGGCATGACACGGGCTATGTTGGGGGTTCCAGCAAACTCCACAGTCACTCGTACCTAGTGGTATATCAAAAAGGGAATCACCCAATCGCCGCCTATGATGGGCTGGTGAAAGGATTGGTGCCCTTTGACAACGGAGCACCCTGAGACTACCAAAACCTTGCATGTTTTAGAAAGCCATAGAACTTATCAAACTAAGACAGGAACCTACAGGCTAGGAACCTACTTGCATTTTCACTTCCAAGTCCTTCCTCACACCTTGTATCATCTGTTGTTGTAAATAACTTTTTCTGTGCAGAAAGGTTGGGATTTTCAGCCTAAATCCTAACCCTACACAAGCCAAGTATTGACTTACAGGTACTCTACTTTTCAAAGCAAACACAATAAGTAAAACAAAGAAGCAACCACAGCCAATTTTATACTCTTACAACACTCGAAGTCACGCCAAATAGAGGTCCTTGCAGCCGTCTCGTCTGTCACCCTCACTGGCCAAAACACCTACACTGCTACGGTCCCAATCACTTTCAGGGACTCCGCGGTCATCTCCTCAACAAACTCAATCATCTACCAAATCCTAAGCTTCATCAAGTAATCCTCCCACTCTCATGGCAGATAACGACGCCATCATTGCTAATCACCAAGCTCAAAGTCGCTACCTTATTAGCAGAGAAAGCAGCAAGAGATGCTGAGAACGAAGAGAAATCGGTGGAAGATGAGAATCCTCAAGAAGTGGTATTGGCAGAAAACCCTGAATTGGCCAAAACAAGTCAAGGAGATCAAATGTACTCTGGCCCGTTCACAAGGGGACCAAATTCTAGATTTTGAAGGACTCTGCCTTTTTCCAGATTCTCAACTACCTGAGAAGTTCAATAGAACTGGCAATCCCACTAGCCATGTCCGCCATGTCATCAACACTCTGAAGCCAATGGGCTTGGATGATGAGCTCATTTTTCAGTTATTTCAATGGACTCTTACTGAAAGCTCTCTAGATTGTTTTCTCACTTTGGTGTTTGTGCACTATCATACTTGGCCATAAATTGCCAATGCTTTTTTCAAGCAATATGCATACAACGTCCAAATTGAGTTAACAACTCGAGATTTGGAAACGACTAAGCAGGAATCAAACAAGGACTTTGCAACATTTGTGGCTAGATAGAGAGAAAAAGCCGCCAAGATGAAGAACCGCCTCCGAGGAAGATCAAGTGAGAATAGTTGTCAAGAGTTTGCAGCCCAAGTACCTCACACACATTTACACTCAGACTATCACCGATTTCAAGCGCTTACTACTGGGCTGCAGATTGAAGAGAGGATCAAGCTAGGCCTCATTGGGAAAGAAGAAACTCCTCCACACAAGAAAACCTTCACAACCCGTACATCTCCTGCCTTCGTCAACACCCTTAACTCAATCTTACCACAAGACCCTTTTCAAATTAGCTCATCCCAAAGCTCAAATAGCCCCGTTGCAACTTTGACCATCTTTACATGACCTCATCTCAAGCCTTAGCCATTCTGAGCCATTAGGGGCATCTCAAACCTTTAAAACAAACCACTTCCTCAGCCACCCTATGGCCCAAACCATGATCCTAACAAACAGTGCGCTTACCACCAACACCCTAGGCATGAGACAGATAACTGCATGCGTCTCCGCCATGACATTCAAGATCTCATTGATAGCCGAACTATAAAACTTCCAAAACCTAATGTGCAAGCCAATCCACTTCCTACTCACAAAGCTGAGCCACCACCCTGAAACATCGATTTCATAAACAACCCCACATACAATCCTGGCCAATACATTGTCCAAAACAACCAAACCAAGCCAACCTTTACCTTCCCAAAGGAGGACGAATGTTTCATGATGGAGGAGGAAGAAAACAATGAGTCCAATCAATCAGAAGTGATCGATCCCGACATGTCTGACAAAAGTAATGAAGAAGAACAAGCAAAGGGGAAAGTGACTTTGATGGAATGGAAGGAGAATACGATGATCCACTCGATGGAATCTCCTTAGCATCACTATTCAATCAAGTGGAAATAGCTGACGACTACACAATCAATAAGGAGGAAGAAAGGGTGATGAAAACCTAGACCAACACTTCCATTTGGGGACTGCTCATGGCTCAAAGAAGTAGCCACCAGTGAAGATGGATCCAGTTCAAAGGCCCTGTTTGGCAAAGAAGATGGTGGAAAAGAGTATAAAGTTGCGAAAGGCAAGGGTTTTGAAAACGACCTCGAAATGCTACAATAGCTAAGAAGTCACAACATGGCTAAGAACATTAAACATTGCTTTTATCAAGCTAAAACCTGTTTTGAGCCCCTGCTTGGGCATTTAATTTCTGCTAAGTGAATTCCTGTTTCATCCTCTAGACTACGCTTATTCAATGATTTACTTCCTAAATTGCAATTGCCAAACACTATAGTCTCTTTGCCAAACAAGGGAAATTTCAAGGAATCAAGTTCCCTGTGTCACTGACAAAAAGGAAGGAAAGGATGAACTTTAGTTGCTTAAGAAACTAGGTTTTTGTCAAAACTTAGAAAGAAGACACTATCTCCGCGAGAACACTTAGGGTTAGCTCGCCCATTATGAAGGTACAAACACAAGAGAGATTTAGAAAAATATCTCCATCAAATTCCTCTCCGAAACGCAGAAACCCTCTTGAGAGAAGTGCTCGTTGGGTAACCTGAAAACCCAAGCAAAAGTAAGAGCAAAGCCTTATAGGGCAAGAAAATGCAAAAACGCAGCCTAGGCAAAAGTTAAGGCATTCAAAGAAAAGCTCGCTAAGGACTCAACCTCCATTAGGTAACCTAGGCAAAATCAAGAGCATGTGAGAAGAAAAACCAAGAGTGAAAAACCCAACCTCAAAGGTAATGATTTTGGAACTACGTAAAAGGCCTGATTCCCAGATTGGGATACGTAGGCAATCTCACATTGAGATGCGGCCCAAACATTTGGAGAGAAGGAAAAACATCAACAAATTTGTACTCAATGATAGGCATAGCTAACCCTGCGTATTGAGCTCGCAAAAGATGAGTATGCTTTTCTCGAAAAATTGGCAACAGCAATAGACACAAGAACTATTGCTCATCCCCTCTAACCTGAAGGTCATTAACACAATGAGCAGGATATCTCGAAAACTCTCGAGTTTGGCAATCGGACTATGGAACATGGCAAAAGCAAAAGGCAAGAAAATCAAAACCAAGCATAAGAAGGAAGAGAAAAGAGGATGCCACTTGGCCAAAACAAAATCTACCTTTGGAAAATCAAAGTAACGGCCGAAGAATCTATACATCGGCCACAATATCGATTTTTCAGCCGAATAATCAATTCTTCGGCCAGTATTTTATTTTCACACAAATTACTGTCTATCAGCAAATACTTGTTCAAAAAGCCATGTTCTGACTATCGCATGCAAACTCAAGACATCTAGGGGCATAAAAAGCATTTCTCATTTCATGAACAAAAGCTTGCCTACAAAATCATCATTGTGGTTGTTTTCACTATACAAATACAGTTTCTGCTTCTCTTTTTGCTAACCATGAACAGGAAGGAAAAAGAAAATCCTAAAGCTGGTCGTGACGCCGTCTTCAAGACGATCTCTGAGACAAAGAAGGGGATTGCTGGTTATCCTCCCCACTGACAGCTGGTGCTCATTCAACCTCAAGCTACAAGGAAAAGAATGCAAAACAAGGGGCAAGCACCAAGCGCCTCTTCTCCGTCATCAAAATGGAAGGAGACAAAGGAAAGGGCCCGTGGCCAAACAAGAGCAACTGAAGGAACAGCAGGCAGAACCAAGGAAAAATGGCAGTACTCCATACAGCCACCTGCCTAAAGAAGCAAACCCGCCTAGATCTGAGCATTCTCCAAGTCTACTTTAGACATCGAAGAAGTAGACCTCATCAACGTCGGAGGAGGAGGAGGAACAAACTGAAGATCCTCAGCACGCGGGCGCCACTGGCTGGCCACCCGATCACATAAGTACCAGGCTTAACAAAAGGGACCCTCGAACAGGCTACGAGTACAATCTGGAACCCTGGAACGTGTAAGAGGGGTGTCCTCTGATATACCACTCCAAGGGTCGAACCTCGCCTACAAACAAAGTCTAAATCAGCCATAGCACAGAGGAATGGAGATCTGAAGACAAGGAATGCAAGGGGTACCTGGTCAACCGTCAATCGGTCCAAAACTTGTCGCCAGGGCTCAAAACTGGCAACCGTGGCTTCCATTGCCCCACCAACCATCGCTCGTAGCAAGGGAAAAAATCACAACGAGAAAAGAAGAAGGATATACTTCAAGTACTCGGTAGTGACCACCAAAAGTCCTGTCCCGTGAACAAGCCCTAAGGAGGCCATACAAGGTGGCCAAGGCAGATGCTCCCCAATCAAGCTCCCAAACAGCCTCCAAATACTGCAAAGGGGATAGAGACTGCCTATGCACTGAACTATCCTTGTTGGCAAACAACGTTTGCCCAAGGAGGTAGAGAAGAAAGGCCCGTGTCAGCTACTCAACACTCACCTGAGTCGAGATATCAACCTTCATAAAAGTCTTGATCAGCCAAGAGACATCAACATGACTACGCGAGTGAAGAGGGGGCACAAGAACCACTTCAAAGCCCCTATCCGCTCCCAAAGCCTGGGGTCAACCCAAAGAGGAGCTCCACCTACTCATAGGCCAGTAAGCAAAGAAAAATCACCTGGCGTGATCGTCATCTCGCCAACAGAAGGAAAGTGGAACATGTTGGGAGTATCCCACCAACCAGCGAGGTCATCAACAACCAATCCATCTTCAGAAGATTGAGGCCCAAAACAAACGGCTCAAGACCAGCAGCGCGTACTAACTCCCGAGCCTGCTCCGACAACGTCACAAACCACTTGTGCACTAAAGGCCTCCACCGCGAGCCTCTAATCTCCTATTTCTCTGCCAAGGACAAAAAGAAGCTTACCGAAACATTGAGGACGCTCAAGTGCTGCCCAGCGGCTCTACGCCCACACCTCAACAGCTCTATGCCACACCATGTGCACAATCTCGCGCTCAGCAGGCCAGTAAAACAATCCTGTGGCTTCCACTCAATGCACCCTCCAAAAAGCGTTTATGTTGCCAGCTTGTAGAAAGCATTTAGCCACCAGAAGACATTTGAGTCGCTAGAAGGCGTTTGGCCTCCGGAAGGCACTCCCAGTAGTGGAGGTAATGGAAATCTCCCTAAACAAATTGGAATATGGTCAAGGACTAGCCTTGGGGGCAATCCCAAGCATACTCAGAACTAGCCTTGGGGACAATCCCGAGCCTATGAAATCTAGCCTTGGGGGCAATCCCGAGCATACTCAAAACTAGCCTTGGAAACATCCCAAGCATAAGGAACCAATCAAACCCCGTGGAAGATGGAAGATGGAATACTCAACAACTCAGCGGCTCAAAGCCCACCATCAACTCAGCGGCTCGAAGCCCACCATCTCAACTGGCTCGAAGCCGTAAACAATCATCTCAACACCCGTATTAATCATATTCAAGCAATCTCAACGGCTCGAAGCCCATTACCTCAACAGGCTCGAAGCCTATGTCTACCATCTCAGCGGCTCGAAGCCCATTATCGACAGGCTTTACACCCATATCTATCATCTCATCAACTCAGCGGCTCGAAGCCCACCGTCTCAACTGGCTCGAAGCCGTAAACAAGCAAATCTCAACAGGCTCTACGCCGCCCCAACAATCAAGACATCATCTATTCTCAGGCTCTACGCCTGAATGCTCAAAAATCTAACATTTTTGAATGCTCAAGCTCTACGCTTGGATGCCCAACCACTGTGTACTGGATGCTCAAGTTATACACTTGAATGCTCAAGCTCTACGCTTGGATGCCCAACCACTGCGTACTGGACGCTCAAAGCCTGTTGTAGACACCCCAATTTGAACTTGTCAAAGTTCCTTAATTTGTGCCCTCGAGGCTCCCCGATGATGAAATAGGGTCAAAACGGACCTTGGCAAACTTGGACGATACTCCTTGGACTGTTTCAAAATCAAAATGTTCATTTTTTCTCGACACCCTGAGGGTAAAATTGGCATGCATTTTAGCATATAAAATATATTTGAATGAAACCAATTGGGTTAGAAAGAGGACTTAACGAGCTTTCCAACGCTTCGAAAAACACCCAAAACCGAGTTCGGGAGTGTCCGTGGCGCCCTTCTGAAGTTGGGCTGCCACTCCCAAGCGCTCGGGACGGCTGTCAGGACCAATGCATGTCGAGCTTGGCCTTTGACCACAGCTTTTCAGGCTTTTCAGACCCATTCAACGTTCAACCTGGTCCTGCCTGATTATTCAGATGGGGCAGGAATATAATCATGCCATTTTTCCCCCCAAAGTTATTTTCCATTTCATTTTCATTTTATTTTCAAATTTCAAACACATTTTCTCCTTGCCTATAAATACCCCTTTCATTCTACATGCAAAGGACCACGAAATTTTACTCTCTCCCTCTACTATCTTCTGAAATTTTTCAGTCTCAAAATCTCCTTCAAACATTTTCCAAAACTTGTGTTTTCTAAGGAAAACTTCAAGCAATCTTCAAGTTATTCACAACTCAAACCTCTAGTCCATCTAGAACTCCATTTTCTTACTGTTTTCAATCCATTTTCAAGCAAACAAGTTAGTCCAAGAAGCTGGATTCAAGTCAAGCAAAGGTATAAAATCTCATTTTATACCCGAAATCTACCGTTTTTCTACTTCTGAGGGGGATCAAGGGTTCATACTAGTTCCTTATACTAGTTGTGAGCTCATTTGATCTTAGTTTAGCACCAAGAGCAAGAGGAACACAAAGAAAACAAAACTGTTTCTGGGCACTGTGTTCACTTCCGAGCGCTCGGGACCATTCCTGAGCGCTCAGGAGTGCTGCTGCCACCAAAACTTTGTTTTGTTCATTATGTATTTCATTTTCTGTTTTTAGTAGATACTGGGTGTGCACTGGTCCTTCCAGAGCCCAGTTAGGTTTGCTTTCAGTTGCAAGGAAGCCTTGTTTGGATGGTTAGGACCAGTTCTTAGCTGTTTAAACCTCTGGCTGAGCACATCTGTATTTTGATTTCTTTGTGATTTTTCTGGCAGTACTAGTATGTGAATATGTCTAACCAAACTTGCAGGTTGTGAGTGTCAGCACTCCCAAGCGCTCGGGACCACTCCCGAGCGCTCGAGAGTGAATACAGTGACAGGGTTCCATTTTCAGTCGTCTTGTATTTTGCATGGCCATTTCACCCTCTCCTGTACACATGCACATGCATGCACTTCCTACATGGTATTACTGTGGATACTTGCTAGCTGGTTAAAATGAAACAAAATCCCTTTTAAAAAATCCCACAAACGTTTAGTAGAGACCGATCTCGAATCGGGCGAGGGGGGTGCCGTAAAACCCTTCCCCCCTCGTAACATGGCTTCCGGACCCTCAAATCGATCTCTGGTTTTCAATTTCAAATCAACGGTTTTCCAAACAAAACGGTTTCTCGGGTGATACACCACAAATCCGGGTGGCGACTCTTTCAACTCTCCAAACCATATTTTTCTTGAAAACGGGAAAAATAATATTTTTCGGGCAGGTAGCCCACAGTGGCGAGACACCCCAATTTGAACTTGTCAAAGTTCCTTAATTTGTGCCCTCGAGGCTCCCCGATGATGAAATAGGGTCAAAACGGACCTTGGCAAACTTGGACGATACTCCTTGGACTGTTTCAAAATCAAAATGTTCCTTTTTTCTCGACACCCTGAGGGTAAAATTGGCATGCATTTTAGCATATAAAATATATTTGAATGAAACCAATTGGGTTAGAAAGAGGACTTAACGAGCTTTCCAACGCTTCGAAAAACACCCAAAACCGAGTTCGGGAGTGTCCGTGGCGCCCTTCTGAAGTTGGGCTGCCACTCCCAAGCGCTCGGGACGGCTGTCAGGACCAATGCATGTCGAGCTTGGCCTTTGACCACAGCTTTTCAGGCTTTTCAGACCCATTCAACGTTCAACCTGGTCCTGCCTGATTATTCAGATGGGGCAGGAATATAATCATGCCATTTTTCCCCCCAAAGTTATTTTCCATTTCATTTTCATTTTATTTTCAAATTTCAAACACATTTTCTCCTTGCCTATAAATACCCCTTTCATTCTACATGCAAAGGACCACGAAATTTTACTCTCTCCCTCTACTATCTTCTGAAATTTTCAGTCTCAAAATCTCCTTCAAACATTTTCCAAAACTTGTGTTTTCTAAGGAAAACTTCAAGCAATCTTCAAGTTCTTCACAACTCAAACCTCTAGTCCATCTAGAACTCCATTTTCTTACTGTTTTCAATCCATTTTCAAGCAAACAAGTCAGTCCAAGAAGCTGGATTCAAGTCAAGCAAAGGTATAAAATCTCATTTTATACCCGAAATCTACCGTTTTTCTACTTCTGAGGGGGATCAAGGGTTCATACTAGTTCCTTATACTAGTTGTGAGCTCATTTGATCTTAGTTTAGCACCAAGAGCAAGAGGAACACAAAGAAAACAAAAAAATTTCTGGGCACTGTGTTCACTCCCGAGCGCTCGGGACCATTCCTGAGCGCTCAGGAGTGCTGCTGCCACCAAAACTTTGTTTTGTTCATTATGTATTTCATTTTCTGTTTTTAGTAGATACTGGGTGTGCACTGGTCCTTCCAGAGCCCAGTTAGGTTTGCTTTCAGTTGCAAGGAAGCCTTGTTTGGATGGTTAGGACCAGTTCTTAGCTGTTTAAACCTCTGGCTGAGCACATCTGTATTTTGATTTCTTTGTGATTTTTCTGGCAGTACTAGTATGTGAATATGTCTAACCAAACTTGCAGGTTGTGAGTGTCAGCACTCCCAAGCGCTCGGGACCACTCCCGAGCGCTCGAGAGTGAATACAGTGACAGGGTTCCATTTTCAGTCGTCTTGTATTTTGCATGGCCATTTCACCCTCTCCTGTACACATGCACATGCATGCACTTCCTACATGGTATTACTGTGGATACTTGCTAGCTGGTTAAAATGAAACAAAATCCCTTTTAAAAAATCCCACAAACGTTTAGTAGAGACCGATCTCGAATCGGGCGAGGGGGGTGCCGTAAAACCCTTCCCCCCTCGTAACATGGCTTCCGGACCCTCAAATCGATCTCTGGTTTTCAATTTCAAATCAACGGTTTTCCAAACAAAACGGTTTCTCGGGTGATACACCACAAATCCGGGTGGCGACTCTTTCAACTCTCCAAACCATATTTTTCTTCAAAACGGGAAAAATAATATTTTTCGGGCAGGTAGCCCACACCTGTACTTTGAATGCTCGGATTCTGTCGTCCGAATGCTCGAGCTCTACGCTCCGAATGCTCAAGTCCGGAACTTGATAGAAGCTCTAAGCTTAATACAAACACACACGCACGGGCCCGTGCACATATTGCATCAACATTATCACATCGAGTCTGGATCATCATATCTGTTCACGTCTAACAACCATCATCACACATATACACTCTGCATATCTCTCATGAAACAGGTCAACCCTGCAATCAACCAGCACTATGCCTCGGTTTTATTGATCGGTTCAGCGCCTCGATCCTTTGGCTCCACGCCAACACTTATGATGAGAAAGCTCCGTGCACAGACCATCAGAATACAACCAGCTCCGCGCTTTGGTTCATTACGTCAAGCTCAAAGCTCTGACACCACAGGCTCTCATCCTGATCAATACCAGCTCCGCGCTTCGGTCCTATCCCATCCCCTCAGGCCTTCACCTCAAGATTGCAACAGGCTCCACGCCTCAATTCTATCACTCTCCAGGCTCTCGCCTCATGACTACAACTGGCTCCGTGCCTCGGTTCCCTCATCTCCAAAAGCTCCGTGCTCCAGTTACTGGCCATGTGCCCCCCACATCTCAAAAACAAACCGGCGTCCAACTCATCCCCAGTAGATGGTTTGGATTCCACCCCATTACATCAACCCCTTCTAGCTCATTCGCAAGGATAGGCTACTCTACCGAGCTCCTTTCAGTCAAAGTAAGGATGATCAAGAAAAGCAAACGCACCTGTAGTGTACTGATCTACCCCAAAATACTAAGGAAGCTCTACGCAAAAACTCCCCAGGTAGCCCCGCGCTCCTTCAACTACTCTTCGCCAAAACCCTGGCTCAGTCTAGGTACGTCACACTACGACTTTTTAAGCCCTAAGGTACGTCTTCTGTCTCTAACCCTCCAAACTTTTTGCTTTTCTTTATTGCCCGAACTACGATTGGTCTGAATTTCCCTTGTGGAATACGTAGGCAGCCTCCCGGCCCGACCATAACAAAACCTTTTTCAAAAAAACCCCTTGGAATAGTGGTTGGACCAAATTGAGTTGCTTTTTACAGCTTTGACTCTTACTCAAACATGTCTCGCGATCCGTCTGAGTTCAGTCAAAGAGGGGCATCTGTAGACACCCCAATTTGGCCTAACGATTATTTCAAGTCCCACCTTGGGACAATCCCGATGATGAAATGGATACAATGATTGCTGATTGCTTCCTTGAGGACCTTAGGACTTTCGGTGAGAACTTTGACCACTTAGAGGACCCAATTCAAAGCCATACAGCCTTTCAGACAGAAATACAGAAGCCTAGGAGAATCCATCTGACGGCCGTAACATCGATCCCACGGCCACAACATCAATCCCTCACCCGAGCAACATGTTGCCAGCAAAATCTCCCTGAGAGATCAATCCCTCGGCCGCGAGATCTATCCTTCGGCCGAGACATCCATTCCACGGCCGCGACATCCTTTGCTCGGCCGCCAGATCGACCGTTTTCCAGACTCTGGAACGTTCTGTCAGACGTTTGGTTTGATCCAACTACACTACCTTTCCGATGCATTCGGGCTACGTTCGGAGATCACGACGTAGAGTTAGAGATGCATTGCAATTGCAATTGCCATCTCGTGATTTGATTGGCTGGAGTGAGTCATCCCTATGCCTATATAAAGGGGCCTTTGGGCTCCGAAATAAACACACAGAAATTGAGATACCTACACACTCAATCAAACCTCGAAACTCTGCACAAATACTCCCTCAATCCCATACTCCAAAAGCCCTAACCTTCCGAAGGCAGCCGTCAATCCGGCGATCAAACCCCGAAGTTCAAACCCTAACTCTAGGGTTCTCGATCAATCAATCAATCAATCACGCCTAATCCAAAGCAATCAAGCAACTGAGGGATCAAGGTGGTGAGGCCCAACGGCCTCTGGTTTGTTTTATTTCCTGTCAATAATCATGATTTTAGCGTTTTGATTATTTACTAACGTTTCTGTCTGGTGTGAGGAAGAACATCGACCGGGGCTTCGATCCCTCGGCCGATATATCAAACCAGGAGGATCCCTCGGCCGTGACATCCATTCACCGGCCGCGAGATCCATTACCCTGGGACAGCTTTGTTTGTTTCCTGCTTTCTGATGCATGCTTCAATTACAGTCCTGGCTCACTTTACTTACTGTTTAAAGGATTAATTAAACAGACTATGTGTTAGAATTAAATAAAGCATCTATACGTCTTATGTTGAACGATTATGGGCCAGTCTCACGACTGGGCAAAGAGGGGTGCCTAACACCTTCCCCTTATTGTACTTTTGGCTCCCGTATCCAGAATCTCTGTCTATTTTCCCAGTTTTAATAAACTGGGTGGCGACTCTGTTTTGATGATAACCGCTATCATGTGGCGATATTCCTAGCCATGGGAATGTCCATGATTTTGGTTTACGAAGCAAGCAACCAATCGAGCAAACAAACATGATCAATCTGTATGGCGATGCCCCGTTTGGGAGGTGTCTACAATCAGTACACTGCAGGGGCGTTTGCTTTTCTTGATCATCCTTACTTTGACTGAAAGGAGCTCGGTAGAGTAGCCTATCCTTGCGAATGAGCTGGAAGGAATTGATGTAGTGGGGTGGAATCCAAACCATCTGCTGGGGATGAGTTGGACGCCAACTTGCTTTTGAGATAGGGGGCGCAGGGCCAGTAACTGGAGCATGGAGCTTTGGTGATGAGGGAACCGAGGCACGGAGCCGATTGTAGTCATGAGGCGAGAGCCTGGAGAGTGATGGAATCGAGGCGTGGAGCCTGTTGCAGTCTTGAGGTGAAGACCTGAGGGGATTGGATTGATAAGACCGAAGCGCGGAGCTGGTGTTGATCATAAGGCGAGAGCCTGAGGTGACTGGATTGAGGCGTGGAGCCTGCTGTGGTTTATGAGACGGAGGCCTGAGGTGAGCTTAGAGCTTGATGGGACCAAAGCGCGGAGCTGGTATTGATCAGGATGAGAGCCTGTGGTGTCAGAGCTTTGAGCTTGACGTGATGAACCGAAGCGCGGAGCTGGTATAAGGCAAGGGCCTGAGGTGAAGGAACTGAGGCGTGGAGCCTGAGGTGATTAGATTGAGGCGTGGAGCCTTCTGCAGTCTTGAGGCGAGGGCCTGAGATGTCGGAGCTTAGAGCTTGACGTGATTTGAACCGAAGCGTAGAGCTGGTTGCATTCTGATGGTCTGTGCACGGAGCTTTTCCATCATAAGTGTTGGCGTGGAGCCAAAGGATCGAGGCGCTGAACCGATCAATAAAACCGAGGCGTAAAGTCGGTTGATTGCAGGGTTGACTTGTTTCATGAGAGATATGCAGAGTGTATATGTGTGATGATGGTCGTTAGATGTGAACAGATATGATGATGCAGACTCGATGTGATAATGCAATATGTGCACAGGCCCGTGCGTGTGTGTTTGTTTTTAAGCTTAGAGCTTCTATCAAGTTCTGGACTTGAGCATTCAGAGCGTAGAGCTCGAGCATTCGGACGGCAGAATCCGAGCATTCAAAGTACAGGCTTTGAGCGTCCAGTACGCAGTGGTTGGGCATCCAAGCGTAGAGCTTGAGCATTCAAGTGTATAACTTGAGCATCCAGTACACAGTGGTTGGGCATCCAAGCGTAGAGCTTGAGCATTCAAAAATGTTAGATTTTTGAGCATTCCGGCGTAGAGCCTGAGAATAGATGTCTTGATTGTAGGGGCGGCTTAGAGCCTGTTGCTTGTTTACGGCTTCGAGCCAGTTTGAGATGACGAACACAGGCTTCGAGCCTGTTAAGAACTTGATTGTATACGGCTTCGAGCCAGTTGAGACAATGGGCTTAGAGCCGCTGGGTTGGTTGTTACGGCTTCGAGCCACTAAGATTGGTTATTTACGGCTTTGAGCCAGCTGAGACGATAGGTACAGGCTTCGAGCCTGTTGGAGTAATGGGCTTCGAGCCGCTGAAATTGTGATAACAGGCGTAGAGTCTGTTGCTGTGATGGTGAGCATAGAGCTGCTGAGATAGTAAACATAGGCTTCGAGCCTGTTGAGGTGATGGCTTGGAGCCATTTGAGATAATGGGCTTTGAGCCGCTGAGATTGCTTGTTTACGGCTTTGAGCCAGTTGAGATGATAGATACAGGCTTCGAGCGTGTAGAGATGATGGGCACAGGGCCGCTGAATTGATACGGGCGTAGAGCCGCTATGATAAAGGG
This sequence comes from Rhododendron griersonianum, assembly GCA_018127125.1. Taxonomy (NCBI): domain Eukaryota; kingdom Viridiplantae; phylum Streptophyta; class Magnoliopsida; order Ericales; family Ericaceae; genus Rhododendron; species Rhododendron griersonianum. The sequence goes on from CM030797.1 coordinate 21,282,860, forward strand.
CTTCGAGCCGCTGGGTGATAGTAGACAAAGGCTTCGAGCCTGTTGAGGTAATGGCTTTGAGCCGTTGAGATGGCTTGTGTACGGCTTCGAGCCATTTGAGATGATGGACCTGAAGCTGCTGAAGAGATGATGGGTATAGGCTTGGAGCCTGCTAGGATAGTGGACTTGGAGCCGCTGAGTTCGTATAGGCATAGAGCCGCTGAGTGAGTTGATATGGGCGTAGAGCCTATCAATAATGGGCCTCGAGCCGCTAGATTGGTTGTTATGGCTGCTGGGAATGGCAAGCGTAGAGCTGCTGATAGTGATTAGGCTTGGAGCCGTCAGGTGGGTGAATACAAGCGTAGAGCCTGTTGAGGTAACGGGCGTAGAGCCGCTGAGATAACGGCTTTGAGCCTGTGGAGGTGGTGGACCTGGGGTCACGGTGTTTGATAGTGAATAAGGGCGTAGATCCTGTCGATAATGGGCTTCGAGCCGCTGAGATTGGTAGTGGATACGAACATAAAGTCACTGGGCGTTTTTGACTTGCTTTGGCCAGCAGTTTGTGGAGAGAGAGAAATCTTTGATGCTCGGGCATGCCCCCAAGGCTAGTTTTGATCACATTGTACTGGCTCGGGGGTGCCCCTAAGGATATTCTGTTGGTTGAGGACCCAGAATCTATAATGGCTTGAATTGATGCACTGAGCATGATCTGATGTTTGTCGAAGGAAATTGATTAGGAGGCCAGAAAATAGATCTCTCGGCCGAAGAATTGATGTCTCGGCCGAGAAATCTATGTATCGGCTGCGAGATAGCCAAAAGTCAGGAAATCGATTTAAGTTCAGTTAAATCGATCTTACGGCCCATTTAATCTTTTCTTCTCCTCCTCTCTCATTCTTCTCCGTTCCTCTCGTTCGACGACCACCGTACGCTGCCGCCCTCCTCCACTACCGTCGGCCACCATAATCTCCGGCGACCATCCTCTCCGACTACCGCTGTTGTTGCCGTTTGCTGCTGGTTTCGGTTGTTTTGAAACCGTTGGTTTTCCCTTATTTGATTTGGACGTGATGGCTACGCCATCTTCAGGTGTCGTGGGTTCATCCTTGCATCCTCCATGTAGGTGCGAGCATCCGTCTTTCGATGAGGAGGCGATTGAGGAGCCTAGTTTGTTTGATGCTACTACCTACGTTCTTCCTTCGCGTAGGCTGGGTTATGGCGGTTTCCTGCAGTACCATCCTCCTATTGGTGGCCCAGAGGCCGAGATAGTTCGCAGAGAGCCTGAGCATCACTTGAGCGTTCTGAACGTGCCGATGAGTTTCCTGAAAAAGTAAAAAGTTTACTTTAGTTCGGAGTTTTGGAAATCTTTATATTTTTTAAAAATTTCGCTTGCGGGATGAAAATCCCTTTTAGCTAGGAGCGTAAATGTGAAGAACCCATGTTTGGGTTGAACTTATTTTTGTTTAAGGAAACTAAAATAACTGTGCCCCCTGTCTAGGCAATGCATGCTTTTAGATGTTAATTCGATGCCCCTTAGCATTTCCTTTGTTTATGCAATCATGAGATTAACTCCCTTTTGTCTTTGGCAGAGAAACAGGAGGCTGGAAGCTCGCAGTGGAGGCAAGGAGGTGCACAGATGGTTCTTGAAGCTGCCGGAGCAGGCTCGGGAATTAGTACGTGCTGCAGGTTTCGAGACATTTGTTCTGGGCCTCGATCTTCCGAAGATGGATTGGTCATTGATGACCTCGCTGGTTGAGAGGTGGTGGGATACCACCAATACCTTCCACTTTCCTGCTGCTGGCGAGATGACTATCACTCCGGGTGACTTTTCTTTGCTGACTGGCTTGCTGATAGGCGAAGTTGCTCTTCGAGTTGACCCCCGGCTTTGGGAGTGAGAGGGTGCTTTGAGGTGGTTTCTGGGCAAGGTGCCCCCTGTTCGTTCCCGGGGTCATGTCGATCTTGCTTGGCTAAGCAAGACTTTTATGGTGGCTGACAATCTGACCCAGGTGAGTGCCGAGCAGTTGACGCGAGCTTTCCTTCTTTACCTCCTTGGGCAAACTTTGTTTGCCAACAAGGATGGTTCGGTGCACACGCAGTTTTTGGCTCCTCTGCAGCGTTTAGGAGCTATTCGGGAGTTTGACTGGGGCTCGTCTGCTTTGGCCACTTTGTATGGTAGTCTTGGAGCTTGTTCGCGGGACAAGAGTCCCATTCTTTGTGGTCACTTTCGAGTGCTCGAGGTATGCATCATTCCTTTGTACTTCTGTTTTCACTTTGGCTTTTTCTAGTTTTGAACTTGCTTTGGTTAACCTGCTTTTCAGCTCTGGGCTTTTGAGCACCTTCTCCAGTTTCCCCCTGAGACTAGGCATGGTGATGCGAACTGCATACCTCGTTATGAGCGATGGTTGATGGGGCAACGGAGGCCACGGTCACCAGTTTTGAGCCTTCCCGAGTGGCGGCGAGTTTTGGACCAACTGACGGTCGATCAGGTACCTTTTTCTTTGTACCTCTTGTTCTTTAGACTTCCCTATTCTTGTGTTGGGGCTGATTTGTTCCTGCTTTGTAGGTATGGTTTGACCCTTGGGGTGGTGTACCAGAGGATGCCCCTCTTGCACGTTGTAGAGTCCTAGACCGGACCCGTAGCTTGCTCGAGGGTCCATTTTGCCGAGCCTGGTACTTAGGCGATCGAGTGGCCAGTCAGTGGCGGCCACGCGTTGAGGCTCTTCGGCTTGTTCCTCCTTCTCCTCCAGTATCTATGAGGTCCACTTCCTTGATGTCGAAGGAAGATCTGAAGAATGCCCGGATCAGAGATTGGGCAGGTTTACTCCTCCAGGCAGGTGACTATACGGAGTACTGTCGTCTTTTCTTGACCTCCTCTGTTGCGGCTCCTCCCGTTGCTCCTGTTTGGCCACGGGCTCCTTCGTTTGTCTCCTTCCACTCAGACGATGGGGAGGAGGAGCGCTTGACGCTGACTCCTTGCACGACCCCGCTCTATACTTTGCCAGTCGGGGCTTCACAGGTATTTTTAGCTTCCTATGTTAGCTTTCATCACTTCGCATTGTATCCTTGCTTTAGATGTTTGTAATGTTTGACTATTCCACAGGTGCCTGCCGAGATAGTGCAGGAATGGCTTCGCGCCTATCAGAGTACAGAGGTTTCGGTTCGGAGACAGCGCCGTAGAATCCTTGAGGTACGACTTTCTTCATGAGCTTTATCTGCTATGCATTATTCCTTGAATCTGAGCGTTTGTATCCTTCTTTGGCTGCAGCTTGAGGCTGAGGGGGTACCGGTTGCTGGTAGGGGGAATGCAAGGACCAGTGAGCAGCCTTCGCCTTCTTCTCAGAGATCGCCTAGCTTTTAGGGCTTTTTCTTTTTCCTGTTCATAGTTAGTGGGAGATAGGCAGAAACTATATTTGTATAGTGAAAGCAACCACAACAATGGTTTTGTAAACAAGTTTTTTGTCTATGAAATGAGAAATGCTTTTTATGCCCTTAGATGTCTTGAGTTTGCATGCGATAGTCAGAACATGGCTTTTTGAGCAAGTTTTTGCTGATAGACAGTAATTTGTGAAAACACTTGGCCGAAGAATCGATTACTCGGCCGAAGGATCATTGTTGCGGCCGAGGTATTGATTATCCGGCCGTTAAGTCTATTTTCCCAAGGAAGCTAGGTTTTGCTTTTAGCCAAGTGGCATCCTTTTTCACATTCTCTCCTATGCTTAGTTTTTGATTTTCTGTCTCTTGCTTTTGCCATACTCTATTGCCTGATTGCCAAACTTAAGAGTCTTTTTGAAGTATCATACCCATTGTGTTGACGACTTCTGGGTTAGAGGGGATGAACTCTAATTCTTATGTGCCTTTGTTTTTGCCAATTCCTTAGAAAATGACTAACTCATCTTTCGTGAGCTCAATACGCAGGGTTAGCTATGCCTATCATTGAGTACAAACCTATTGATGTTCTCCTCTCTCCAAATGTTTGGGCCGTATCTCGATGCGAGATTGCCTACGTATCCCAATCAGGGAATCAGGCCTTTTACGTAGTTCCAGGATCACCACCTTTGGGGGTTAGGTTTTCTCTCTTGGTTTTTCTTTCTCTCATGCTCTAAGTTTTGCCTAGGTTACCTGATAGAGGTTGAGTCCCTAGCGAGCTTTCCTTCAAATGCCTTGACTTTTGCCTAGGCTGCGTTTTTTGCTTTTTCTTGTCCTAGCAGGCTTTGCTCTTACTTTTGCTTGGGTGTATAGATTGCCCAACGAGCATTTTTCTCAAGAGGGTTTTAGTGTTTTAGAGGGGAATCTGATGGAGATGTTTTTATGAATCTCCTGTTGCATTTGTACTTTCACAATGGGCAAGCTAACCCTAAGTGTTCTCACGGAGATAGCGTCTTCCTCCTGAGTTTTGACAAAAACCTAGTTTCTTAAGCAATTAGAGTTCATCCTTTCCTTCCCTTTCGTTGGGGACACAAAGATTTTGATCCCTTCGAATTCTTCCTTTGTTTTGGCAATGAGCATAGCGCATGGCAATTGCAATTTAAAAATATTTAGATTTAGATAAGCATAATCTGGAAGATGAAAAAGAAATTCTCTTAGCGGAAAATAAAATGCCCAAACAGAGGCCCAAAACTTGTTCTAGTTTGTTTAAAGCAAAAATAATGTTTTAGCGTTTTTTGTTTGCCATGTTGTGACTTCTCAGCTACTGCAGCATGTCGGGGTCATTTCCCTTGTCTTTTGCAACTTTGTACTCTTTCCCACCCTCTTCCTTGCCAAACAGAGCCTTTGAATTGGGTTCATCTTTGAAGTTCGTATGACAGCTACTTCCTTGAGCCATGAGCAATCCCCAGATGGATGTGTCAGTTTGAATCTCCCTTTCCTCATTGATTGTGTGGTCATTGAATAACGATGCTAAGGAGGTTTCATCGAGCGGATCATTGCACTCTCCTTCCATTTCATCAAAGTCGCTTTCCCCTGTTTTATAGGGTTCTGTGCACATGAAATCCAGATCTTCTCTTTCCTCTATCCATTGACTATAGTCGCACTCGTCATAAGGGTTGACCCATGGTTGCATTTGAAACTCTTCTACCTTTTCTATGAGATTGATTGTCTCCCAAACAATGGGCGGTGTTGGAATTTTGGGACGGTTGATGCGTACCACTATTTGGGCAAGCTCGAAGCGAGCGTGCCTTCTCATCATGATAACCCTTTCTTTTTCCTTCTTCCTATTCTCGAACCAGATACGGAGCCATTCGTCATCTTCTACAAATGGAATGTCTGGATCCTCCAAATTGTGTTTTGCCCAGGAGTGTTCTTTCCACTTTCTTAGCTTTTCCTCCTCTGCCTGATCTTTGCTACTTATATCGGACATATCAACGTCGATTACTTTTGACTGATTAGAATCATTATCCTCCTCCTCCTCCATCATGAAACACTCGTCCTCCTCGGGGAAGGTTAAGGTAGGTTTGGTTTGGTTGTCTTGGACAATGTATTGGCTAGGATTGTATGTGGGGTTGTGAGATAGATTCATGAGATTGATATTTCGAGGTGGCAGTTCATCATTGTGAGTAGGGAGTGGGTTGGCTTGCCCATCAGGTTTTGGTGGTTTTATGGTTCGACTATCAATAAGGTCTTGAATGTCGTGACGAAGACGCATGCAATTGTCTGTTTCGTGCCCAGGGTGTTAGTGGTAGGCGCATTGTTTGTTTGGATCATGGTTTGGACCGTAGGGCGGCGGAGGAAGTGGCTTGTTTAGAGGTTTGAGATGCCCTTGACGGCTGAGAATGGTCAGGGCTTGGGACAAGGTCATGTAAAGAGGATCAAAGTTGCGGCGGGGCCGATTTGAGCTTCGGGATGGGCTAGTTTGGAAAGGGTCTTGAGACAAGGATGTGCCAAGGGCATTCACAGAGGCGTGAGATGTACGGCTAGAGAAGGTTTTCTTAGGTGGAGGAGTGGCCTCTTCTTTCCCAATGAGTCCCAGCTTGATTCCGTCTTCGATTTGCAACCCAGTGGCATGCAAGCGCTTGAAATCGGTGATAGCCTGTGTGTAAATATGCCTGAGATATTTGGGTTGCAAATTTTTGACAACTATCCTCACTTGGTCTTCCTCGGAGGGGCGGTTCTTCATCTTGGCAGCCTTTTCCTTCCATCTTGCCACAAAGGTAGCAAAGTCCTCATTGGAATCCTGTTTGGTCATTTCCAAGTCTCGAGTTGTTAGTTCAATTTGGACGTTGTATGCATATTGCTTGACGAAAGCATTGGCAATTTCTGGCCAAGTTTGATAATGTACAAACTCCAAAGTGAGGAACCAGTCGAGAGCACTTCCGGTGAGGGTTCGCTGGAACAATTGGGCAATGAGCTCGTCGTTCAAGCCCATCGGCTTCAGGGTGTTGATAACATGGCGAACATGACTGGTAGGGTTGCCAGTTCCATTGAACTTCTCAATGTTGGGCATCTTGAAATTCTCAGGCAGCTTGGATTCTGGGAAGAGGCAAAGTCCCTCGAAATCCAGAATTTGGTCCCCTTGTGAACGAGCCAAGGCTTGTTTGATTTCCTTGACTTGCTTGGTCAACTCAGGACTTTCTGCCAATATCACTTTATGGGGATTCTCGTCTTCCATTGATTTTTCCTCATCTTCAGCATCTCTAGCAGCCTTTTCTGCTAGTAGTGCAGTGATTTGAGCTTGGAGGTCGGCAATAGTGGCGTCGTTGTCTGCCATGAAGGTAGAAGGGTTGCTTGACGAAGCTTGAGATTTAGTGAATGACGGGGTCCGTTGAGGGGATGACCGGGAAGTTTCTGAAAGCGGTTGGAATTGTTGTGGTGAGGGTGTCTTGTCAGATGAGGACGATAGATGGGAGGGTTGCAGAGACCTTTGTTTGGCGCAGCTTCGGGTGTTATAAGAGTACAAAGTTGGCTGTGGTTGCTTCTTTGATTTACCTATTGTGCCTGCTTGAAAAATAGAATACCTGGAAGTCATTATTTCGCCTGTGTAGGGTTAGGATTTGGGCTAAAAATCCCAACCCTTCTGCACAGAAAGAGTTATTTACAACAACAGATGGTACAAGGTGTGAGGAAGAACTTTTGCAAGTAGAATGCAAGTAGGTTCCTAGCCTGTAGGTTCCTGTCTTAGTTTGATAAGTTCTATGGCTTTCTAAAGCATGCAAGGTTTTGGTAGTCTCAGGGTGCTCCGTTGTCAAAGGGCACCAATCCTTTCACCAGCCCATCATAGGCGGTGATTGGGTGATTCCCTTTTTGATATACCACTAGGTACGAGTGACTGTGGAGTTTGCTGGAACCCCCAACATAGCCCGTGTCATGCCGGGATATCAGGTGAACTCAACGGGTTGCCCGCTCGATGCATATGATAGATGAATTAAACAAGGCATGTATTAGTCTTATGTTGAACTTTTTGGTTATGGCTCTCATATTCCCCAGCGGAGTCGCCAAAAACTGTAGACACCTCCCAAACGGGGCATCGCCATACAGATTGATCATGTTTGTTTGCTCGATTGGTTACTTGCTTCGTAAACCAAAATCATGGACATTCCCATGGCTAGGAACATCGCCACATGATAGTGGTTATCATCAAAACAGAGTCGCCACCTAGTTTATTAAAACTGGGAAAACAGACAGAGATTCTGGATACGGGAGCCAAAAGTACAATAAGGGGAAGGTGTTAGGCACCCCTCTTTGCCCAGTCGTGAAACTGGCCCATAATCGTTCAACATAAGACGTATAGATACTTTGTTTAATTCTAACATATAGTCTGTTTATTTATTCCTTTGAACAGTAAGCAAAGTGAGCCAGTGCGATAATTGAAGCATGTATCAGAAAGCAGAAAAGCAAGCAAACTGTCCCAGGGAAATGGATCCCGCGGCCAGTGAATAGATGTCACGGCCGAGGGATCCTTCTGGTTTGATTTATCGACTGAGGGATCGAAACCCCGGTCGATGTTCTTCCTCACACCAGACAGAAAAGTTAACAGATAACTAAATGCTACAATTAATCATAAATGCGATAAGTAAAACAAACCAGAGGCCGTTGGGCCTCACCATCTTGATCCCTCAGTTGCTTGATTGCTTTGGATTGGGTGTTGATTGACTGATTGCTTGGTTGAAAACCCTAGGGTTAGGGTTTGAACTTCGGGGTTTGATCGCCGGATTGACGGCTGCCTTCGGGAGGTTAGGGCTTTTGAGGAGTGGGTTTGAGAGAGTATTTGTGCAGAGTTTCGTGGCTTGAGAGAGTGTGTACTCTATGAATTTTGTGTCTTTATTTTCGGAGTCCAAAGGCCCTTTATATAGGCAATTGGTGACTCACTCCGGCCAATCAAATCACGAGATGGCAATTGCAATTGCAATGCATCTCTAACTCTACGTCGTAATCTCTGAGCGTAACCCGAACGCATCGGGAAGGTAGTGTAGTTGGATCAAACGTCTGACAGAACATGTTCCAGAGTCTGGAAAAAGGTCGATCTGGCGGCCGGGTAAAGGATATCACGGCCGAGGAATGGATGTCTCGGCCGAAGGATTGATCTTGCGGCCGAGGGATTGATCTCTCCGGGAGATTTTGCTAACAACAGGTTGCTCGGGTGAGGAAATGATGTTGGGGCCGTGGGATCGATGTCACGGCCGACAGATGGATTCTCCTAGGCTTCTGTATTTCTGTCTGAAAGGCTGTATGGCTTTGATTTGGGTCCTCAAAGTGGCTCAAAGTTCTCACCGAAAGTCCTAAGGTTCTCAAGGAGGCAATCAGCAATCACTGTATCCATTTCATCATCGGGATTGTCCCAAGGTGGGACTTGAAATAATCGTTAGGCCAAATTTGGGTGTCTACACCTGCATGCAACAACTTTAAACCAATCATCTGCCGTAGGCTTCATTGATTACCTAGGACTTGAAAATGAAAGCCCTGTACTGACAATTTCCTGTATTGCTTGTCTTTGTGTCTAAAACAGGCTAGAGAGAGGCAAAGGGACATCTGCGGCTTCGGGGGCGCATGCAGGTCCTTACGGTTGTACGAGGGGCTGCCAGAGAGAGTGAGGCAGTTAGTGAATGAGGCGGGCTTTGGGGTGTTTGTGCAGACGTTGACCCCTGCGAGGAATGACCATGCTGTCTTAGTTGCACTCGCCGAGAGGTGGAGGGATACCACCAATACCTTTCACCTACCTCCTGGGGAGATGACAGTGACACCCACAGACTTTGCGGTGATCACGGGGCTTAGGGTTGGAGGAGAGCCTATCCCGTTTGACTCAGGGATTCAGGAGGATCGGGCTGCACTGGAGTGGTTTCTGGGTGAGGTACCCAAGATAGAGGAGGGGATGGCGAGGTACGATCAGTTCAAGAAGTACTTGAAGAAGGAGGTGACCAATGACCGGGAGGCGGAGCAGATGGCCCGGGCATACTTGTTATACCTGTTTGGTGCCACTTGGTACCCAAACAGACGAAGCAAAGTGCATCTCTCCTACTTGCCGGCGTTGAGGGACTTGAGGACGGCCTCACGCTTTTACTGGGGCGGGGCTGCACTTGGCACAGCCTACCACTTCTTTGGTGACTCGTCGAGGACGGGCCAGAGCACTACTGGCTACTGGAGGGTTTGGGAGGTACAATTCTAACCTTTGCAAAGCATAATTTGATTACACTTGTCCATTTGCTTATTTAGCTCGCTTAATTGCTTCAATTTCAAATATTGTAATACCTTGTGACTAATGCTTGTACTTGTCTATACATTGCACAACTATGGGCCTACGAGGTATTGCGGATGTATCCACCGAACTGCAAACATCCAGACCTGAGCACCCTTCCCCGTGCGCTGATATGGAGCAAGGCCAATATGGGAAAGAAGGAGGGGAGAGGAGACCTCAATGCCTTCAGACTGTACTTAGACGATCTTAGGGCTTCACAGGTATATCACAAATTATGACTATTAGACGTGCATTCCTTTCCTTCATTTAATGCTGTCGCTGATCAATTGCCTGCATTGCCTGCTTGTCTTAACTGCAGATCAATTGGGATCCTTGAAGAAGAGCAGGGTCAGAGCCTAAGTACTTGGCCAGGAGCAGAGCTGTCACAGCCAGCAGGGTGCTGCTGGAGTCGGCCTTTGGTTGGCAGTGGTACTTGGGGGACCGAGTGACACGCCAGTCACTTGGCCACCTTGAGTTCCAGGTGCCAGGGCCACTTCCACCCCGGGCCTCGCACACGGGAGAGTACACACGGGTGGAGCTGGAGAGGTTTACGCAGCCGGATGCCGGGCTGGCAGACTACTTGCGTCCTGAAAGGGACTATGCCGCTTACCAAAGAGAGCACCTGGCGGGTCCGCTTGGGATCCGAGGTTTCAGAGAGGTGCGGAGCCAGGCCGCAGGAGCTGCTGAGGAGAGGAGAGCTGCTGGAGAGAGACAGAGAGGAGGCGAAGGCCGTGTGAGGCGGGGCTTGAGCGGGCCTGTGGTTGGTGGACCTCCTGAGCTGCTTTGGAGGATCCCTGTGGTTGATAGCCAGGGGAATCCTGCAGAGTTACACCTAGCGCCTGCGAGGGTCGAGCCCACTCCAGTGACTGTTCCATTAAGACTTAGCTTCCATTATTGCATTTCAATTCAAAATACTTGAATTACTGTTGAATAGTTTGATAAGCCCAAATTGCATGCAGGTGCCAACTGAATGGGTGAATGAGGCCGTTCGACGCATGTTGGCCTTGGAAAATGTGGTGAGGAGAGCGGCGAGCGGTATGCCATTGGAGTTGCACTACCCGGCACCGATACCACAACCAGCTCAGCCAGCCGCTGCTCAGAGGGCTCAGGTATATGAAGCGATACATTCCTTTGCTTTCAATACATTCCTTCCTTCAACATATGCATGCCTTGATAGCTTTCAATAAATGATAGAATGTACCCGTTTTCAGAACTTGAAATACAATATGCACAATGTATACTCATGTTTTGAAATGAAATAACAATGCAGGCACGGGGGGAGGGCGGCTCGTAGGAGGAAAAGCACGCGAGACCTGCCACAGAAGAAAGTGGCGGCAAAGAAGCCTATACCTCCAGCCACCACTACACGGCGACTGACCAGGAGTTCACAGCTGGCGGCTGCAAGTCGGGAGGCCGCTAGGCAGGCCGTTAGTCGCGCTAAGTAGCGGTATCAACTCAAGATGAGCGAAAAGCCAACGCAAGAAGAGCCAGTGCACAAGAAACGGCTGATCTTGTCGGAGCCTCTCGAGGAAGAAGAGGAAGAAGGGGAGGAAGAGGAAGAAGAGGGAGAAGAAAGGGAGGAAGAAGAGGAGGAGGAAGAAGAGGAAGAGTAGCGTCCCTCCTCTAGCAGCGGCTCCGACGACTCTGTTGATGATCCTCCATACAAGAACGATCCTCGGGAGCAGGAGGAGAGCGATGACTGGCTTGGAGAGCGCTGAGAGTTACCGTGAAGCCTCCTTTACTTTTTGCACCTTTTGACTTTTGATTTCGGGCCTGCGTGCCCAAGTAGATAGCTTAGTTGACATGAAACAGTTTTTGAGGGCCTGCGTGCCTTTTGATTAGCGGGCGCATGTGCCCTAACTGATGTGATGGCTTTTGATTGGCAGAAGTGCCACAGATACAGTAGTTTCCTTTGTTTGACATGGATAGATCATGGTTTAGCTATAAATTTGCATTTTATGGGTTTATTGTTTCTCGTTATAAATAAGAGAAAGTAAAACCAACCACCAACACCAAACTTGCATTGACAACATACCAAAACTGCTCACAGACACACATGTACGTACAAAACGTGACTAAACTGCAAAGAAAATGGAAATATACCCTAGGATACGGCCAGGATACGGAGACACGAGAAAATAATGAAATTTTGGGCATTAATTAGCCAAAATCCAAAATAACCCGATTTAGACAAAATTGACCCTTCCGCATGACCAAGCATACTTAACATGACTTGTCCCAATTGACGGAATTGAGGAAAACGCCCCGGAAAGAGATTTGGACCGGAAAATGCTCAAAATAACGCAAAAATGGCCTAAAATCAAAAACATGACTCGATTATGTCCCGGACTGAAACCGACACCCCCATATAGTCACATAAGGTCCAAGTGATCTATATGGTATGACGACACTTGGCTAGAAAGCCTAGAACGACTTTCGAGCTCTTGAAACCTTGATTCGAACTTGAAATGGGCCGTCGAGGGTCCGAAATCTTCGTTAAACGCGACGTTTCGAATCCGATGCTTGGATACAGTCACATATACTCATAATGACTTGCTGGAATCATCAAAAGTGCAAAAAGACCCTTGGAACCCAAAGTGACCAAAACTGACCAGTAGCTGTTGGAAACTGTCAAAATTGCAGACAAACCATCGCGCGAGGGAGTGGAACCATCGCGAGAGGAAAGTTCTCTCGCGCGATAAAGTGGAACAGTTGTGCGACGTTCAGACCCTGCTAAGCTGCCTTTGTTTGACCAGATCACTGCCTGAAGCCTTATCATCTTCCCAACGTCTTGCAGACTGCTCTGTGGTTGCAGGAGAGGATGTCCTTGGTTTGGCAAGTGGTAGGACACCTTGCATGGAGTTAAGCCATGGCACGGAAACCGAGGGCGATATTTCTGGGGTTTTTCCTATAAATGAAGGGTATGAGGAGCAATGTAGGGCATCCCCCTCCTCTTATAGACACAAATCCCTTCTAATCATCAAAAATGGAAAGTCCGTTTGCAGCCATACTCGACCCCTGGCTAATGTCGGAAACCATTGATTGGGAGGGTCCCCGATCTCGAGGCTTGGCCTCCATCCATGATCTTTGCCATGCTAGGCGATGCCCTACGCTTCTCGAAGCGGCCATGAGTTACTGGGATCCGGTCATGCATGTGTTTCATTTTTACAACGACGAAATGTGCCCGACGGTGGAGGAGTTTCAAGCCTATCTCTGAGGCTTCGCTGACTCCAATGCTCTCGCCATTCCTCCCTTTCAAGAAGACATGGAGCACCTCTTACGGATGAAACTCAACATCTCCAAAGAGTTGTCATCCAGCATACTCCAAAACGACGAACTCAACATCGTTCATCTCATCGAACTATATGGCTCGGAAGGAGGCCTTGGGGATTACGTCGGGCCTGCTCAAAGACGCCTCGTGCTCTCCATTTGTGTGCTTGCCGCCTATATGCTGATTCTTGCTGATGGGAGGGTTAGTTCCAAGCTGGTGAGCATCGCTTCCCAGATGGTTGCCCGGAAAAATATCATGCCCATCGTCTTGGCGGAGACTCTTATGGGCTTGGATTTGATAAAAAGTGGCCAGACAAACTTGTTTAGCGGATGCCCCCTCCTGCTCCAGGTAGGTTCTCACTCAACTCACCTTTTCCTTTTGCTCACTTTCATTTTACCTCGACACTCGGGTAAGGACCGCTCAAAAAGCCTCACTTGTTTATTCACTCGGGCCATATCTGACTTCTTACTTGTTTTTAACACTCATGTAGATTTGGCTTGCGGACAAGGTAGGCGTGCTTGAAGCCCCTGAGGCTGGTTTCGACTACGTCCCCAGAAACTTGGTGGAGAGACCGATGGTGTACCCCGAGTTGCAGGTGGTGGAATGGCAGGTCTTCTTGAATGACATGTATCCCGAAGACCTCGTGTGGAGATCTCCTTGGCTGAATCTCCCGGAGATGACCGTGAACTCCGCTGGGTTTGAAAGAGTGATGATAGCCGGCCTGACAAACTTTACCTTCTACATCCCAGGACGCGTGCTCCGCCAATTTGGGATTAGCCAAGAAAACAGACGCTTTGGAAGAGAATTGTTCGAGCTTCCAGACTTCAACGCTTGTAACCTGCACATCTATGGGTACAGCTGGGACGAGAGAGAGTTGGAGGAACCAGTCCCGGATTCCGTCACATGGCTGGAGAGCCATTACGTAAAATGGCTTCTCAAAGAAGTTAAGGCAAGATCGGGGGGAAATTTCTGAATTCCTTGTAAAACAAACTTGTAACAAGAATAAGCTCGGAAATCGTTGGGTTATCCAGGCTGTTTGCTTTACTTTTGTGTGTTTGCTTTGAAAGCTGTATGACCTTTTGCTTGGCTCGACTGGTTAAATAAGAACTTGTGTAAAGGCTAAAATCTGGACACTCCTTCCCCGAGGGCTAGAAATCATCACTAACCACGCGATTCGAATAAACAACGCTTCGACACAGTCATAAACATTTATAATGACCTGCTGTAAGTGTTGGAAATCCAAAAATTGGCTCAAGACGAAATGCGAAAAAAACCACCCTCCAAAAGACAGTAGCCTATTTTCTCTTGCCGAAATTAGGCCAAACCGTCGCGCGATGAAGAAACACAATCGCGCGAGTGAGACTCAATCGCGCGAGCACAACATACCGTCGTGCGATGGAGAAAGCCTGTCACAGCTGCCAGCTTTGACCCATTCCAAAGTTAATGAGCTACAAGCCTTGTCATCACCCTTGGACGTGCAGAAGTCCTCTGGGACATCAGGGTAGTGTTCCCTTGAATTAAAGGGTAGTGCCACCTTGCATGGATATTTTCCTCCAAAAGTAAAGGATGTTTCATCCTTCTCTGGCTATAAAAAGGGCAGTGCCCCTATGGGTTACCACAGCCCCGGGTGGATCGGGGCGGCCCAATAAAAATCGCGCGCCTCGTCTTTGGATCGATTCGAAAATAGTTTGAAGAGTCGCCACCCGGATTTATGGTTCGTCACCCGAGAAACCGTTTTTCTTTGAAAATGATTGATTTGAAATTGAAAACCAGAGATCGTTTTGGGGGTCCGGAAGCCATGTTACGAGGGGGGAAGGGTTTTACGCCCCCCCCCCCCCCTCGCCCGACGCGACGTCGGTCTCTACTAAACGTTTGTGGGATTTTTCAAAAGGGATTTTGTTTCATTAAACCAGCTAGCAAGTATCCACAATTATACCAAATAAGAGGTGTATACATGTGCATGTGTACAGGGGGGAAATAAATGGCCATGCATGATATACAAGATAACTAAAAATGAGACCATGTCACTGGATTCACTCTCGAGCGCTCGGGAGTAGTCCCGAGCGCTTGGGAGTGTTAATGCCCGATCCTGCAAGTTTTGTTAGCACCAACAAAATATACTGCTAAAATGTAAACTGAAATATTATTAAGTACACTGCTGGCTCAGCAGAGGACTTGAAAGACTGAGATAGACCCTCAATCTCTCAGATCATGCATCCCTGCCTCAACAAAATTAGATCTACAAGTTTAAAAGAGCAAATGGATACACTAATGCATGCAAGAAGCCAGAAAATACAGCAAAGTGGGGAAAATGGGATGCAGTGACATGCATGCACTCCCGAGCGCTCGGGAATGGTTCAGAGCACTTGGGAGTGAGCTGCATATTAGCTTACTCTCAAACAGGAAATGACGCTACCCTGACATGCAAACACCCTGCTTTGGTTTTTCCCAAGAGAAAATCATCTTTTAACTTTGGAAAAACCTTTTTCTTACATGAAAATTTGTGATAAATGTTTTTGTTTTAGGGAAAACCAACTTCCTGTGCATGCATGTCATGATGAAACCATTTTATTTAAGAATGCACCTCACCCCCAGCCTGTTTTTTAAACAAAATGCCATGCATGGGACTGGAAACTGTCCCGAGCGCTCGGGAGCACTCTCGAGCGCTCGAGAGTGTTTCCAGTAGGGGTTTTGAGAAAACATTTTTGTGAACCCTTTGCTCTTGTTTTTACATTAAGGTCTCCCAACCATGCACCCAATATTAAAGACTGGGCTAGGCTGAGAGACCCCCCTCATAAGGGAAAACAACCTCTTTGTTTTGAGATCAAAGTAGAAAAATTTCTACCTTTGCTTGGAACTTTGCTCTTTGAATGGCTTTGAAAAGTGGATGCAGAGAGGAAGAAGACTAGAAATCAGAAACTTGGGGTGTTCTGAATTTCTACCCTTTTTCTTGGTGATTTTTGGAAACCTCTTGAAGTTTGAAGTTCAAGAACAAGTTTGTTTGAAAACTTTTTGCCTTGAGCAAGAGAGAGGAGAGTGGTTTAGAGAGAGAGAAATTTCATAGCCTCCCCTTTAGCTGAAACCAGGCACTCCTATATATAGGCCAAAATAACCTAAGGTTTTGAAATCAAATAGATTTGAAATAAAACATTTTTTAAGAAGAAAAATCTTCTGGCCTGATCTTCTGCCACCAAAGGTTGAGTGTTGACTGAACATCAGCCGGCTCGAGATGGTGGTAATGATGGGTTGCATGGATAGTGGGTGATCCTGCCATCCATTGGGCAACACAAAAGACTCGAGCGCTCGAGAGTGAGTCAGGCCAGTGTTTTTGGAAAATGGTTTTGAGCGCTTGGGACTGCTTCCAAGTGCTTGGGAGTGATTTCGACCTTTTTATTTTCTTTTCAAATCCTTCAAGGAGCAAAGTCTCAATTGGTACGAGGCTTGTTTCGATCTAAATTCATCATCGGGGAGCCTCTGGGCCACAAATCAAGGAAATTCGAAAAGTTCAAATTGTGGTGTCTACAGTTGCCCCTCTTTGGGCGACGCTCGGCATCACGTCTGGATACGAGTGCCGTCCAAAGATTGAGACAGCCCAATTCGAGCCAAATCAAATCCTTAATTCAAAACACAAATGTGAGTGAAGACACCAACATTCAATGCATGAGGTCGTGTCCTTTCGGACTGCCTACGTACCCTTTTCTGCAAGGATCAGACCAGCGTAGTTCTTTGGGGCAAATGCAAACACGTGTAATGCATGCACGAGAAAGAAAGCATCGACAAGACATTGATAAGATAAATGCATGGAGAGTCCACCTGTTACTCTGTTTGGCAGACAAAACTATGATAAAATATTCCGCGACCGCAGCGAAAGTGAAATGATTAGACTAATTTGATCGAATTCGACATAAAGTACCAATTTTTAAACGTGAATCCAAAAGTGCATAATCGACTGAAGTTCGTGATCAATTGCTCTGTTTTGATACGAACTAAAACAGGACTGAGATTGAATTTGTAAAATAAAATGCAAGATAATAAAGTTCCAAAAATGAGAAATGCTCGGGATGCCAAAAGCCGACACAGGACAAGAAAACAAACTCGAGCGCTTGGAACGACTCCCGAGCGCTCGAGACCACCACTGCTGGGGCCCACCGTCCTTCCATCTTCTTCTAGATCTGGGGCACCTATCCCAATCCTCGAGCGCTCAAGAACCAGAACGGTCAGAGTTTTGATCTTCTCTGATCCTCAACGATTCCTTCTCTCACACTCTCTCCAGAATCTCTCTCTCGACTCATCTCTCCATCTCTCGACTGAAATGGCAGACTTCAAAGATCTCGAAATCCTGTCGATCTTCCGATGGGCGGTGGTGGTTCATGAGATACGGCGGAAAGGGCCGAAGGTGACGTGGGTAAGAGTGGGTGAGGTTGTGGCCGGAGGCGAGGGAAGAGGGGCGACGGCCGGCAGCGTGGGGGCTGCTGTGGGTGGCACGGCGGTGATGGGTGAGGGCGAGGGTGGTTTGGCTGCTCCTGGCGACGGGAGGGTCACCGGTGAGGGTCCAGTGGCGGTGGGAGCCACTGGTGGGAGCTCGGAGATGGTGGGCAGCGGAGATAGGGATTCTACGGTGGTAGAGGAGGCCCGGGGAGGTTTGGTGATGGTAGGGGGTGTTGGCGAGGGTACGGCTGCGCAGGGAGGCGACGGCAGCCGGGTGACGAGTGGCGGGGAAGCCACGGGTAGCGGTGCCGGTGCCACGGGCAGCAGTGGAGGTGCCACGAGCACTCCTCCCACTCCTACTGTGGAGGAGTTGTTCGCGGCCGCGGATCGGGCCCGCGACGAGCGACAGGCCGACGAGGCAGTGGTGGGTGGTCACGTCACGGCCACCCCCGCCTTGAGGTCAACGGCGGCGGCACCGAGGGGAGGTGACAGCGGGATTGGGGCCTCACGCCCCGTTCCTTTCGAGGAGGGTGACTTTCTAGACTCCGTGGAGCCGCAGGACATACTAGGCGCGCTCGGCCTCGACTCGGGGGTTGCGGCTGTGCTGAGGGGTGAGGAGACTATGGAGGACCGGGCCTCAGCGCTGTTGCTGGGGGCCTTGCTGAGCGGCGCGGGGGTGTCGGACTAGGGAAGTCACGGGGTTGAGGAGGAGGAGGTGGAGGAGATGGAGATGGAGATGGAGAGGCCGGAGCCGGAGGTGGCGGCTGAGGCACGGGTGACCGCGGTCGACGAGGCGAAGGCCTACCTGGGAGGAGAGCGTGCTAGGTTCGCGATCGCGACCTACGCTCCGCGGGTTCACTTCTTCGAGCCGGTGGGGATGGAGAGCTATGTCCCTGCTCGAGCTGACTATCCCGAGGACCTACTTCTCCGAGACCGCGACTCGCACATCTCTACGGGCTAGACCACGGTAAGTTTCGACGACTTGTAATCCTTTGAATTCAACACTTGAATTGCTTTGCAAATTGCTATATTGAATGTTGATGTTAATGCCATTTCTTTACTCTGTTGAAACAGCGCACGACGGACGTTTACGGCCACGGGGGCTCAGCTAGCTCGCTGAAGTACTTCAAGGGGCTGCCCGAGAGAGTACGAGAGTTAGTGGAGGTGGCGGGTTTCGGGCCGTTCATCCAGCTGATGACGGCGGTGAGGGTGGACCATGCCGTGCTTATGGCGTTGACCGAGAGGTGGTGGGATACCACCAACACCTTCCACCTCTGGTTCGGAGAGATGACGCTGACACCTCTCAACTTTGCAGCGATCACGGGGCTGAGAGTGGGAGGAGAGCCGATCCCCTACGACTCGAGTCTAGTGGTAGACGACTCGGCTCTGCGGTGGTTCCTCGGGCGGGTTCCACGTCACAGCGGAGGGATGGCGGCGTATGGGCAGTTCGTGGAGTACTGGGACCACGAGCCCGCATACGACGAGGAGGCGGCGAGGATGGCCCGGGCGTACCTGCTTTACCTATTCGGGGCTTCTCTGTACCCGAATAGGCGGTCGCGAGTGCACCTCTGCTACTTGGCGGGCTTGGTCGACCTGAGGCAGGCTGGACGGTTCGACTGGGGAGGGGGTGCCTTGTGCACCCTCTACTGCTTCTTTGGGGCAACCGCTCGTGGAGTTGGCAACACAGTTGGTGGCTACTAGAGGATCGTCGAGGTACAATCTCAAATTACTGCTTTAATACTACTTTTGACTGCTTATTGATTTGAATGTATGCTTGAACTTGAATTGACTTGAATTTGACAATTTGCAGCTTTGGGCCTACGAGGTTCTGGGGATGTTCCCTCCTGAGAACACGTGCCGAGATCCTGGTTTGCTTCCTCGCGGGCTCGCGTGGGGTAAGGCTTACAGGAGGGCAAAGGAGAGGAGAGGGGAGGTGATGATCTTCAGGCGTTGGCTGGATAACCTGACTGGAGTCGCGGTATGATTTGCTCCTATTCCATTTTCCTTTCTGTATTCGACATACGCTTTTATTGATGCTTCAAAATTCGACATGCAGGTTCACTGGGATAGGTGTTCGCGGGTGGAGGCTGACTTCCTTCCTAAGAGTCGGGAGGTGACACGGAGCAGGGTGCTGCTGGAGTGTCCCCTGGGCTGGCAGTGGTACCTGGGGGATCGAGTGACCCGACAGTCACTCGGTCTTCCAGCATTAGTAGAACCTGGGACACTCCCTCCACACGTGTAGAGGACGGAGACGTACACCCGTGCGGAGCTGGAGCAGTTCACTGTGCCGGATACAGACTTGGAGAGGCACCTACGACGCAGTCTAGACTACACAGCTTACGTAGACCAGTACTTAGCCACGAGTCTGGGGGTGGAGGCAAAGTTAGAGCGGCGAGTAGCTGAGGGAGGGCGAGGCCCTGGTGCTGGAGGAGAGGCTGGGGTGCGGGGCCGTGGCGGCCGGTCCGCACGAGGTAGGGGTCGAGGCGGTAGGCAACCTACTGGCGGGCGAGGTGCCAGCCCACCAGGCGGAGGGGACAGTGGCACGAGGGTCCCGGAGACAGCGGAGGCGTCAGGTTCGACGGTGCTACCTACGCTGGAGTGGACCGTAGGGGTGACAGACCCTTCGGGGGCACGGGCGGTGATAGACGTCCCGCGCCTTCCGCAGCCGCCCATGCGGCTTCCTGCTCAGGTATAAACAGATTCGCATTTCTTATGCTTTAAATGATTACCGCTTGCAGGTTTCCGATGCTTGAACATTACAGGTGCCGCGAGAGTGGGCTGAGACGGCCATAATGCTGATGGTGGGGATGCGCCACCTGCTGAAGGGCTGTGCGAGAGGGAGGGTCCTGCAGACTAGACCTGTCCCTGAGCTTGTTTCTCCTGTTGTTCCACAGGTATGAAAAATGCATGGTTGTATAGAACTTTTTAATGAATCGATTGAATTTCAAATATGCATAGAATGATCGCATGCTTGTGATATGCAGGTGCAGCCACGACGTTCGGCTAGGGCACGACCTCATGCCACCACGAGATCTCCAGCTTCCGCCAGCACACGGGGACGAGGGACACAGAGAGTGTCGCGGCCCGCTGCGGAGGCTAGACAGTTCGAGGTTTTGCCCAGGGCGGCGTCCCAGCGGAGACTCGCTCGTGTGGAGTCAAAGGAGGAGACAGAGGAGGAGGAGGAGACAAAGGATTCTTCCGAGTCGCGTGTTTTAGGGACGACGGACTCGGAGATTGCTTCTAGCTCTCCTAGTGCAGACGACGGCGACGGGAGTGAGAGCACGGAGCTCGAGGGCCATCAGCCAAAGAGGACCCGTTGTGTCTGAGTCTTAGGTTTTTGCTTTCCTAGCTTTCTTGTACATAGGCCTGCGTGCCAGTCGTAGTTGTAGCTTCTAGGCCTGCGTGCCTTGATTTTGTTTGGGCCTGCGTGCCCCGGTAGTTAGGATTGGGCGCGTGTTTGCCCCAGCTTTTGTACCTCCTTCCTCATTCATTGTAAATAC
Organism: Rhododendron griersonianum; assembly: GCA_018127125.1. Classification (NCBI taxonomy): domain Eukaryota; kingdom Viridiplantae; phylum Streptophyta; class Magnoliopsida; order Ericales; family Ericaceae; genus Rhododendron; species Rhododendron griersonianum. Next base: position 21,303,696 of record CM030797.1, read on the forward strand.
TGTGTTTATTTATGAAAACTTGCACTTCGCTCTTTTGCATTCATTTGCACTCCCTTTAAGAATTGTATTTTATGAAATATGCTCGTCTAGCTTTGAAAGAAAGTAAAGAGCACGCGAATTTCAACCGATACTCTCAAAGAAATAACGAAAACTCGACATTAACACATAACAGCAAATTTTGAGCGATCGACCATAAAACTTAGATTTAAGGGCTTTTGATCGTAACCGAGCGCGCTGTGCGGTTGACACTAAGTGTTGTGACCTACAAGGACCGCTAGAATTACAAAAATGCCCTTGACACAAAGATCGACCCTCACTTACACTTGAAAATGATGGTTTTGGGACGATTGAACGACCAAAACTTGAACTAATAGTGTTAATGCGCGTTTGATCATGCCATACAGTCACTAATTCACAATGTGACTTATACGCATCGCTGGACTCAATCAAATACGCTTAATGTAGAATTTGACATATTCGCGAAACGAAAACCTTGGAAATTTTCGTATTTTTGAGGAAAATAGACGAATACACGAGAAAACACGTAATGGAAACCACTGTATCCCCAGAGTACAAGTTGGAAGCCTTGTGGTCTGAGCTTCTTGCATTTGCGATGTCGAATTGAGGCTAGAAAGTTGGAATCAGAACCTGCTGCAAAACAGCAGCACTCTCGAGCGCTCGAGAGTGGTCTCGAGCGCTTGGGACTTCACTCCAGAGCGCTCGGGACTGCTGTCATTGGCAGGTTAGTGTTGTTTCCCAATGCCACTCACCAGCTATCCCCATGTTGTTTTCTTCTGCATGCACACTTCCAAGGTGCCTTGTAACCTTGCACTATCTGTTTCCCAGAAGAAATGACTCCCCAAAGCAAGACTTGGGCTCTTCCAACACTTTTTCAAACTTCCAAAGTTTGAATTTTCTTGAAAATGTTAAGTTTGATGAGTTCCAAGGCTGGTGGGAAGTGGCATTGTATCCCCCAGGCCTCTATAAATACAGAGTCATGCTTTGGCAAGTCATTCACCCCTCATTTCATCATTCTTCTTCCAAAAATCCATCCTACTCATGGCCTTGTTGAACCAAGCCTTGCTTCGACCTTGGTAGGACAGTCTCGAAGGCATCGACTGGCTGAACTTCCGAGGACACCGCCTTTACGCCCTAAGGCACCTCCGAGAGGTCGCAATCCGTCCTATCTTACTGCATGCAGCAGCACGCTTTTGGGATCCCGAAGTGCATGTCTTTCGCTTTGGTTCTCAAGAGCTGTGCCCCACCGTCGAGGAATTCCATGCCTACCTTGGAAGTCACGACTCCACTGAGCCAATTGTTCCAATGCTCAGGGAGAGTATGAAGAACATTCTGGGAATCAGTGGAAATACCGCTTAGTTTCTCACTCGGGGTAATGCCATCAACATCGTGCAGCTGTACGAGAGATTCAGCCCACCTGGAGAGTTGACAGACTTTGAGTATCAAGGACGTCAAATGATGGCTTGTTGCATTTGTCTCCAGGTGACTTTCCTGTTGGTTCCGTCCGTTGGTCAGCCAGTTCTCTATTGGTGGGCATTGCCGCTCAGATTGAGGCTCGTAAAGATGTTGCACCTTTGGTTCTTGCTGAAACCTTAATGGGGTTAGATGCTGTCCATACTGGTCGCACACGGGTTTTTGGTGGTAGCCCACTGTTGCTGCAGGTTAGGGACCTCACTCAGCTCTCCTTTTTCTATTTCTCTCATTCATTTTACCTGAACGCTCAGTTTAGGCTTTATCTAGCTCCTTACTTGTTTTCTCTCTTTTTGGGTAGATGTGGCTTTGTGACAAGTTGAGTCTACTGACACCTCCGGCCAATGATTGGTGGTATCGTGCAAGCGGATGGAACCTTCCCTTTCTAGCGATGTATGGTAATGAAGATGACTGGGCTGATTTCCTTGCTTCTGCTGAAGAAGATGACATTGCTTGGCGATGCCATTGGCTGAGGCTTCCCGCTATGACTACCGGTAACATGGGTTCCACGCACGTGCTTGTGGCTGGCTTGACAGGCTTCTCCTTCTATTCACCCTTCTGTATCCTCCGTCAGTTTGGACTTAACCAAGAAGTGCCGCCGCCGGGCTCTGAAGTGCTTCGTCTCCCTCCCTTCACCATTCCGGGCCTTCGGGGTTATGTTCGATCGTGGGAGCCTCGCAGGACTAAGCCAAATGACCCACTCTTCTCTATTGCTTCGACCGGAAGGTACCGCAAATGGCTAAGGAGAGATGTGGAAGCAAGGATGGGTTGACTGCTTACTTTGCCGTTATTTGAAATAAAAAGAGTGTTTTAAATGCGTGTTTTCTGTTTTCATGCTCAGCTTGTAATAAAGAAATCATCTGAATAAAATTGACTGATTAAGGGTTTCCCCCTTTCGGTTCATTAATCGCATGCGCCTTTGAGAAAACGTTTCGACTTGTCAATTTGGATTTGGATTTTTGAGATCACTACAAGAAAATGTGGCATTAACGGCATTTTTCTTACCGGCATGTGTTAAAATGCCGTTAATACTAGTTATTCCCGGCATTAAGAGTAATGCCGGAAAATATTATCTTTAAACGGCATTAGTTATAAAATGCCGGTAAAAATTACTCAAAAACGGCATTATTGCAGCAAATGCCGTTTTTAGTTTCGTCATGGGCGCCAATATTACCACGATCGCGCGTAATTTTTTCGCTCCCTCCTAAAACGACGTTGTTTAGTACTATTTCCCTCCTACTTTTTCCTTTTTCCCTCTTAGTTTTTTCCTTTTCCATCGATCTCTCAACTTCTTTTCAGTCCCCAAACCACTGCAAACAAATCCCCAAATCAAAACCCTAAGCCCCCGAAACGGAAAAACCTGGATCGAAGATTCCCCAAAAATCCTCATCTTCACTGCATGATATGATTCCGCTGAAGATGTCTTGATTCCGCTGAAGATGTCTTGAAGGTGCTGTGCTTTTTCTTGGTTGGGCTCAGGATCGGACTGTGTTGATTGAAGATTTCGACAGAGCGGGGGGAATCTTCGTACAAGTGAGCTCAAAAATCTTCTTTTCTCACATTCCACACCGAAGATTTAGAAGAACGAATATGTCGAGTTAGAGCACGGAGTCCTCCATCGATCTGTAGTACAGAAGAATAGCCGTGAAGCGGTTGGTCGCCAAGCCCGTCCCATCCTCCCATCTTTTTTGTGACGTAACCTCGTTGAGCTTTGGACGACCTCTTCTCATCATCTGTTGCGAGGCTTAGGAAGCAGAGGTACAATATTTAGAGTTTTGAGTTGATCTGAGTTCTGGGTTTGAACTTCTCATCCCCTCTCTATTTAGAGTTTTGAGTTTACAAAATTTCTTCATTTGTTCACCTTTGAACCTTGAATCCCTTCTCTTTGTTTAGGGTTTCAGAATTGCATGCTTATATTTCCAAAATTGATGTACTGCTTGTGTTCTATTTCTGCCATTTTAGATTGCGGGATTTGCTAAGCTGTTGGTTTTGATTTTGTGTATAGATGTTGTAGTTGATGGTACAATAAACTTTATTTTTTTATTTTTTTGGCCAAAATTGGTGGAGTCCATCTTGATTTTGTGTATAGATAGATGTGGGTCTTTCAAAGATGCATATAAACTATTTGTTGAAATGTATGTTAAGAGAGTGAACACAGTGGCCATATGGTTGAAGTTTTGTTAGTATAATAATCCATTAAGCTATGGAGATGCTGCGGACCTGCGGTTGACTTAGCCGAAGCACAATATATGATTGGTCAATAGCTCAACAGCACAATATGAAAAGTGCAAATAAACATATATGCGTAGATAATGTACATAAGTTCATGAGTAAATAACTAGGCGTATGTGAAAAGTGCTTGAAAAATGGTGACAAACATAACTATTTAACAGGAAAAAGAAACTGTGACAACCACAATTTTGCACATGCAAGAAGTAACTTAACTGTATTAAAATCTTCACCCCTAATTTTATATGCAGTGTGCTACTTATATGAGATGTGAGGCCGATGTTATCGGGACTCATGCGCAATTTCTGGTTCACCCATCAAGACACATGATATACTAAGTTTCAAAAACATTTAAGGTAGAGAAATAGGAGGAGATTATAATTGGTGTTGAAAGGGGTTCGTACTGCTACTGAGTAAGAGTTATTTCAACAATATGCAATAAAGTTAAGAGCTAGTGGGCAAAATGGCTCGAAAGGAATAGGTAAGAACAGAACAGAAATTATGGGGAAAGGAGATGCCACGTACAATCTTGTCGCGATAACTCTTCATCGCTGCACTTTTCTCCCTAATCTCTAAATCCTTCCGCTCCAACAATTCATTTAACTGCCTCTTGGATCTATGAAGTTCGGAAGCTTCAGTAGACAAACGCTCAATCTCTCCATCCTTTTCAATTTGGCAATATATAAATTCCAAGCAAAAAAAACTAGGAATAATAAATAACCACACCCTCAATAACATCAAGCTTCGTCTACAAATATGGGTTGCAAAACCAAAAAAAACCTAGATAGACTTGAAAAGGAATAAAAAAGCAGAAAATGATTACAGATTTGAGATGGATTTGGTGCTTGTGGGATTGAACTTGGGCGAGCTCAGAGAGGTGTTGTTCGAGGGTAGAATTGAGTTGGGAGTTTTGAGATTCAAGCTTGGTGAATTCGGAGGTGAGCGAGACGTACTTCTGCTCGAGGAGGGAGCACGTTTGCTCCGCTGTGATAGCAGCCGCATCCACCTGTGCTTTGACGGTTTTGAATTGGTTGTACAGTTCTCTAATGAATGCGTCGGCCTTCTCTGCCACCAGAGAGGTGTCGTGCGATAATGTACATAAGTTCAATGACAAAATGAAGCTCAATAGCTCCGTATTGTACCCTGTAGGTTGACTTAGCCGAAGCACAATATATGATTGTGGTCATAGGAATTACAAAATATACAAAGACTCCCTTTTGGTATTTGCAGTTGTAATCTCTATTTGATTGGTCAATAGCACAATATATGATTGGTCAATAGCTCAATGACAAAATGAAGCTCAATAGCTTGGTCAATAGCTCCATATTGTAACCCTGTAGGTTGACTTAGCCGAAGCACAATATATGATTGTGGTCATAGGAATTACAAAATATACAAAGACTCCTTTTGGTATTTGCAGTTGTAATCTCTATTTGCTTACTTGTATATGAAGCTTGCTCTGAATTGGGAGGATCCCAAATTCCAAATTTTTGTAGATGATCGAAGAACGTTTAATTGTAGAAGGAAAACATTAGTTACTGAGATCTTTATGGCATTTACTTCACTATCTTCCACGTGCATCGCACGTACCTCTTTGCTAGTACTTATAGATGGATCAATAAGAAGAAGAAGAAGAAAGAGACAACGAACTCTTGAAGAAAATACTAGAGTGAGCTACCACTTGCAAAATCATTCATTCAACTATACTCTTATCTTAATATCTATACATTTATGCGAGAGTTCTTATTTAATTTGATCTTTATTGTAAAATGGATTGTACACCCTTGTTTGTACTCTTATATGAGAGATTATCTTTTTGTGAGTTGATTTGGAGAGAAAATCACTTGAAGTTAGGTGTTTGTACACCCTTGTGTTTTGTTCTCTTAACTTGATAGAAATAATGGCCGATCAAGAAAAAAAAAACTTGATAGAAATAATGTATCCGGCTTTTATATGAATTCTTAAGATCAATCCAAAATATTTATGTACTGTATTTTAGATGTGTACCTCTGTATCTGACGTGCCTTGATTTCAGGGGAAAAAAATAGTGTGTCCGCATCCGCATCCACAGCCGTACTTCTTAACTTGATACAAATTGGCAGGCTGGCAGCTTAGTGCAAGAGGCTCTTCAAGTGTGGACTAAGGAAGGTCAGAATCATGTAGCCTTACTCTGCTCTGTGAATCAATTTCTGTCATCATCTCTTCATATTCTACTTCACTCTATGAGTCTTCATTACTCATGAGCTTTGTCGGCCTATCGTACTCTAGTACTTGTACTGTAAATTCAAACAAAGAAGCGGACAAAAAAAGAGTACAAATCTTCATGTGACGTCTCTCTTTTTGATAACATTGTTCACATTATCAGAATATGAAGGCTCACTTACCATCACTAATGGAAAGAACCATAGTGGAGTCCATCACAGTGGGTATTCTATGAGCCCCACAGTGATTATAGTGCAATCTGCAAATTCCGTTCTCATTATTTTTTGGATTACAAAATCTATTGTGTTATCGATAGAGGCAGTGGCTTCGTCAAGTACTAGTTAACAGTAAAAATGCCATCTTCAGGTACCATAGTGAAATACCACAGTAAAAATTTAGTTATTTAACACCCCTCGGGAGATGGTTAGTGTAGTACCATAATGAAATACCTGCATAAATGAAGAGAAATTTGTTGAAATGGCCACAAAGTTGTTACATGAACTCAGTCAAGTGCGGTGAGTTAGATTCATTTACTTTGCATCGCAAGGACATGGGGACATGTCAAAATATTCATAATCTAACCACAGACACTTAAAGAAGGATAAGTGTCCATGTTCGACACGTGTCAGTGTCGAACACTGAAACTTCTCGGACAATCTTTGATACTTGGCCATTTCCAGGGCCTGCTCTAGTTCTTGGTTCGTATCTGTAAGGGGCATATGGTACCATGTTGATTCCTCCAGGAATGGTTCCCTTTGCTGGTTGGAATCCTTACCAGGTTGGTGCATGATCTTAAAAGAATCTTTTGTTAGAGCATATTTTTAAATTATCGCAAACCATTTCCGGTGACATATGAGTACAATTTTGAACTATGAAAGTTGGCTGTTCTTGAAACCCAACGAAAAGATATATGAGAAAGAATAGGACAATGACGATTTATAAGTTGTCCTGAGGCCCTCCCATAGATATCCAAAATACTCTTAATCTTTTGACACTCTTTCAATTCTGCTTTAAGGAACAACAAAGCATCATCCACAAAAAATATATGAGAAAGAACATGACAATGATGATTTATACACATACCTGCCAACTGTCCAGCAGAGATCTCTTCCATAATCATGTCCCTAGCTATCTTTTGAAGGCCTATTACTACTGCTAGTTGCCTGAGTATAGCTGCCTGTTATGATTGCTCATATGGTGTTCAGTTGCTATATCTACGGTCCAGCAGCTGAACAGGTCTGTTACTGCTAATGTTTAGTAGCTTGACAGCTTTGCTAGTTCTAGCTTCCTGTAAATGAGCTGAATCCTTGGTAATTGATGCTTGCTGCTGATTCTGTTTGATGTTGTTTGCTGCTGCTGCTGCTGGTAGCAGACAGCTGCTGTTATGTGGTTGCTTGTCATCCTCTACTGCTGTTGTTTTGCTTGGTGTAGCTACTTCAAATGCTTGCTGCCTATACTGAATGTAGCTAACTGTTATGATTGTGTTCCCTCGTCTGCTGTTGTAGCTTTATGGCTGTCCTTTCTGTGTATTCCTTCTTTTGGCATCTGTTTCCGTCCCATCTCTAAGATGGAATTGAAACACGTGGGTTTAAATCGGCCTAGCTATATAGTGTAGTTGATATTACTTGGGTTAGATGGCTGCTTGCCTCTTTGGCCCAATCGGTTCATTTTCCTTTTAGCCCTTGGCTTAGATCAATGTAGCCACTTGGCTTAGCTCATTTTTTTCAATCTTTGTTTTTCTTTTTTTTAAGAAAATTAAAAGCTGCATGGGCAATGAGGATACTGTCTTGGATCATTATCCCCGGGACTAAAGCAGATGGATTAGGAGATAACTGATGGTAGAATTTTCTTGAGCCTATTAGCCATAACTTTGGTGATGATTTTCATGACAAAGTTGCATAAACTAATTGGCCTGAACTGAGAGAGGCATATATAAACATAGTTACTGTATACATATAGAGTTTGAACAAGAAAGATTGGCAGAGATAGACCATTAATCATTATAAAATAGGGTTGTCCTCTGGAAAAAAATAGCAGAACTTCTTTGTTTAAATTCCATCTTGGAAAATCAAAAAACCTCTAACTTCAAACCTCTAACCTCAAGAAAAATCAAAAAACCAAACCTCACGAAATTATGCTAAAAGAAAATATGTTTACCTACTGTCTACTAACTACTGTTATTATTCTGCCAACACATGTATTCTTTTTAGGCTTTGAAGTGTCGTATTCTTTTTAGGTATTTTTATAAGACTAGTATGTTATCTGTGCAGCAACAAAATGTATTCTTATCTCTCTCATCCATGTTTCATTCTTATTGTGAGTTATAACCAATACTATGACATGATATTAATTTCAGGTTTTTTTAAGTTAACTCCTATGGATAAGAGCTGGATTGATATAAGGAATAGGCTAGACCCTACCTATATACAAGGGGTTGAAAAGTTTCTAGACTTTGCTTATGATAAAAAGCATCCAGATTCAAAGATATATTGTCCTTGCAAGAAATGTGTGAACCTTATATTTGGGACAAGAAGTGGCGTGAAAGAACATTTAATTATAAATGGATTCAATACTAACTATACAAGATGGACAATTCACGGAGAGTCTTTAGCTTCATCTAGTAGAAATGAATCAGATGCAAATCAAAGCTCTTATTTTCAAGATGATATGATTGGTATGGTGCATGATGCATTTGGAGTTCCAAGGCAAGATGGTGAGATTAGAGACAATGCAGGACTTGGAAGTATGGGGTTAGGGCTCGATAAGGAGACTAAGAAATTTTTTAAGCTGCTTGAAGATGCACAGCGTGAGTTTTACCCCAATTGTAAGACATTCACAGCTCTCTCTTTTACAACTCATTTGTTGCACATAAAAGTGCTTGGTGGTTGGACTGATACCTCATTTGATATGCTAGTTGAGCTATTGAGAAAAGCGTTTCCAGTTCGTGAAACCTTGCCCAAGTCGTTTGCTGAAGAAAAGAAATTTAATGAGGCCTTAGGCTTTAGTTATGAAAAAATTGATGCGTGTCCCAAGGATTGTATGTTGTTTTGGAAAGATAAAAAGGGGCTGCGCAACTGCGAAAAATGTGGAACATCACGATATAAAGAATCTACTGTCTTTTTAGATGATGGAACGGCCAAACTAACACAAATTCCTGCGAAACAAGTAAGGCATTTTCCTTTAAAGCCAGCGCTTCAAAAGCTTTTCATGTCAGAGGAAACATCAAAACATATGAGATGGCATGCAGAGGGACGGACCAATGATGGTAAATGGAGGCACCCTGCTGATACACCTGCTTGGAAAACATTCGACGAAAAACACCCTGAATTTGCGGAAGACATTCGAAATGTGAGATTGGGATTAGCAGCTGATGGTTTTAACCCATTTAGAACAATGAGCATTAGTCATAGCACGTGGCCAGTTGTGTTGATGCCGTATAACTTGCCTCCATGGTTGTGCATGAAACAACCGTTTTTCATTCTGGCTTTGCTCATTGATGGTCCTCATGGTCCTGGAAATGATATTGATGTCTACTTGCAGCCTTTGATTGAGGAGCTAAAAGAGTTATGGACTGAAGGTGTGCTTACTTTTGATGCATCAACCCAACAAATGTTTCGTATGCGAGCGACAGTATTGATGGGAACTATAAATGATTTTCCAGCGTTAGCAATGCTATCTGGTTGGAGCACAAAAGGAGCACTAGCTTGTCCTTCTTGCAATGTGGAAACCCAATCTCTATGGTTGAAGAACTTTAGGAAGTATTGTTATATGGGCCATAGACGCTTCTTGGATCAAGGACATAATTTTCGGAAAGATGCCATATCTTTTGATGGAACTATTGAAACTAGACCAAGGCCACTTCATTTATCAGGTGCTGATATTTTTAAACAAGTTCAATTCATTCAGAATAATTTTGGAAAGGGTGAAGAAAGGAGGAGAACTGCACCTAAAAAGAGACGAGTACATGTTGATGAGGGAATAAGTGCCAATACTATGGAGCAAGGAGTAGAACATAATTGGAAAAAGAGAAGTATATTTTTTGACTTTGAGTATTGGCCGGATATTTTGATTCGCCACAATATTGACCTGATGCATACCGAGAAGAATGTCTTGGAAAATATACTTGGGACACTACTCAATATTTTGGGGAAAACAAAGGACAATCTAAAGGCTCGTCAAGACCTAAAGGTCATGCGTATACGAACGGCACTCCATCCTCAACAACGGCCTGGTGGGAAAGTCTTTTTACCTCCTGCATCTTTTACAATGAGTAAAGAACAGAAACATGTATTTTGCAAAGTGTTGAAAAATGTTAAAGTCCCTGACGGCTACTCCTCAAATATTTCACGCCGTGTAAACCTCAAAGACACAACTATTTCAGGGTTGAAAAGCCATGATTGTCATATTCTTATGCAACAACTATTGCCATTGGCTGCGAGGAGGGCATTGCCTAAACATGTTTGTGAAGCCTTAATTGAGTTGAGCACTTTTTTTAGACGGTTATGCTCCAAAGTAATGGATCCAAATGACTTTGAGGATCTTAAAAAGCAAATTGCATTGACTCTTTGCCGTCTCGAAAAGATTTTTCCACCTTCATTTTTTGATATAATGGAGCATTTACCCATTCAATATTGCTTCTGCTCGACATAGGAAGGAGATAAGTTTATAGAGAGAGAGAGAGAGTATGATCAATATTGCTTCCTCTGGCCATTTTAACATGATCAGTCTTTAATTTGTATCCTTCCAAGGAATCTTTCCATGTACGAGCTAGTTAGAATTCCCGTGTCCGTGCATAATACCTCAGGATATTGCCATTGCATTGTGAAGCTCATTTAGTTCCTTCTTTTCTTTTTTGCTTTCGTTTCATGGAAGAAAGTAGAAATCCGTTTGTTTCATTTTTGTGGAGAGAAGACTTGATGAAAACAGGTATTGGACATAAGCTCAACAAACTATTGATAACATTTACTTCCACTCAAGTTGGTCTATGGAATTAAAGGCTTCAGAACTGAAGCTTGTACTTGTGGAGGAAGATTAGAATACACCCGGTTAGTACCCATTAGTGAATGTTGTAGAGCGATAGACTATGTACAGATTGACCTTTTACATTAACTGCACCATGTGGCTGTTCTCAAGCTCAAATCCACAACGTAGAGGTTAGTAGGCTGAGTTTTTGACAACTCACTTGAACCAATAGTCACCTTTGTGTTAGGAAAAGTATTCTTGTTGGAAATGGCAGGACATTTCCTTGTATAGGGTAATGGCAGATAGCACAATGAAATTTATGTGTCTTTGAGTATAGCTTATAGTTGTTTACACTTCTGTAACTTGTATACATAAATGTGTTAGGTATACCAATTGCCTAATCTTCGATTAATCACATACGTGTATGACATAATGTAGTATAGAAGCCTTCTGTTGTCAGATTAGATGCAGTTGCTTGAAGTGGATATCTGGTATTTAGTTGGAATGTTCAATAAGGTGGGTAGACTTGACATGGAACCAAATTGGATCTGACTACTGCTCCTGCCCATGTAAGATTGTGTCGCGTACTAAAAAGATTTCTTGATAAGATTCTAGGTATAGTTCCAACTTTGTTCCGGCTGAACTGAAATAGGTAGTCATTAGTCTTTAGATTGGTATTTGTGTGACTTGTATATAGTAAGTCTTTTGGATCAATTTTTATGAAAACTTGTTTCGTGTCTACAGCATAGTTGTCAAAATCCACCTATGTATAAACGTGTAATTGTTTCTTGTATTTGCAGGTTGATAGGACGTAGACGGACATGGAAGACATGCAATAGGAATGACGGAAATTCTTCTTGATAATGAAAATTGTTTTTGTTCTTTTTGTTTTGGAGTTCGCAACCAAACGCATGTTTTGGGTCTTTGTGTTGCTTAGGTTAGTATGATCTTTTGTTTTTGGAGATACACATGCAATTGGAACTTATATTTTGACGCTTTGGGTTTGATTTTCATATTGGCATTCTATGCCTCGCATTGTTATTTTTTGTTTATATACGGAACTTGCATTTTGGTTATATATGGAACTTGCATTTTGGTTTTGCTAGGACTGGAACTTCAAATTGTTTTGGTTAGTTACAATTTTGTTCGCAGGAAATGTGTTATAAAAAATGGTACTAGGTTAGGATAATTTGTTAGTGAAAAAATCATGTATTAAAAATGAAAGCTGCCCAAAAAAAAAAAAAAAAAAAACTTTTAGTGGCGGTTTACAAATGCTGGTAAAACCAATAAAAAGAAAAAACGAATATATAAAAATGGCATTTTCCAAATGCCAGTAAAAGCTACAAAAAATACGGCACTTATAAAATGCCGGAAAAGTTATATAAAAACGGCATTTGAAAAATGCCGGTAAAAGTTATAAAAAATACGGCACTTATAAAATGCCGGTAATATTACCGTTTCCGGCATTTGCACCAACCGCCAGTAATAAATGTATATTCGGCATTTTTTTTTCCGGCACTTTACAAATGCCGGGAAAACTAGTAACAAACGCCGGTTTTATTTCCGGCATTTGTACAAATGCCGTTTTTGTATTACCGACACTTGTTTGAGCGGCTTTTTTTATTTTCGTCAACAAATGCCGGGAATACTATTGCCGGCATTAATCTCATCTTTACCGGCGTTTATTAAATGCCGGAAAAAGCATAATTTGGTGTAGTGGATATAGGACCGAACCTCAGTGTGAGATTGCCTACGTATCCCTCGCGAGAAGGGAATCTGGCCCATACGTAGTTCGGGCTAGGGTTCGCTCGGGTAATAACACTCTCCTTTTGCGCTCTAAATTTTGCCTAGAACGCCCTTTCAGGTTTTCGGCCTAGCGAGCTCTTTTTCGACTTTTGCCTAAGCTGCCCTTTCGGGTTTTCGACCTAGCAGGCTTGCTCTAATTTTTGCCTGGGACCGCCCGCCCTTGCGGTTTTCGACCCAGCGAGCTCTCTCAAGGGTAATACCGTTTAAGCTGATCCAAATTGACAAGGTTTGAGAATTTGTTGCCGTCGAGGTCGATGATTGAGGCCGCTCCTCCGGAGAGAATGGTCTTGATGATGTACGGCCCTGCCCACTTAGGTCGGAACTTTCCTCGTAGGTCAAACACTGGCGCACGGATTTCCTTGACTACCATGTCCCCTTCTTACAGGTCCCTCGACTTTACTTTCTTGTTGAATGCCCGGGCGATCCTCCGCTGATAACCCTGAATGTGGTACAATGCTCGTAGCCTTCTTTCATCGAATAGCATGAGCTCCTCAAACCTTCCACTGATCCATTCAGCTTCGTTTACTCCGCACTCGGCCATGACCCTCAGTGATGGAACTTCTAGCTCGATAGGGAGAACGGCTTCCATACCGTACACCAAAGAATAGGGTGTTGCCCCTGTCGGTGTACGAATAGACGTCTGGTATCCCCACAAAGCTAGTGGTAATTGTTCGTGCCAATTCCTAGCTTACTGAGTAGTCCTTTTGAGAATCGTCTTGATGGTCTTATTTGCTGCTTCGACTGCCCCATTCGTTTGTGGCCGATAAGTGGTCGAATGATGCACTTGAATCTTAAACTCATCAAAGAGTTCCAAAACCTTTCCCTTGAAGTGAACACCATTATCAGATACGAAGGCTTGAGGGACCCCATACCGATAAATGATGTTTTGCCTGATGAAGTGAGCCACTTGAACTGCCGTCAAAGTCTTGTACGAAGCTGCCTCGACCCATTTGGTGAAGTAATCCACTGCTACCAAAATGAACCTGTGACCGTTGGAAGCCGCGGGAGTGATCTTTCCAATAACATCGATGTCCCAGGCGGAGAATGGCCATGGTGTCGCCATTGAGTGTAACTCCGAGGGCGGGACATGGATAAGAGTGGCATGAGTCTGGCACTTGTGACATCGGCGCACATACTCGATGCAATCTGTCTCCATGGTCGACCAATAGTATCCCAGCCTCAGCACTTTCTTTGCTAGCATCATTCCGTTCATGTGGGGCCCACAAACACCTTCATGAACCTCTTCCGTTACTGCTCTCGACTCGTCACCGTGAATGCACAACTTGTGAACCCCGCACGGAGATTGCCGGTACAATTTCCCACCACAGATGATGTATTGAGACGCGAGCCGCTGCAAAGCGATCCGATCCTTCTTAGTTGAATCCGCAGGGAATTCCCCCTTTTAGACAAAATTCCAAATGTCATGGAACCAAGGGAGCCCATCGTCTGGTTCGTCGATGTTCATGATGTAGTCGTACACGTGCTTTCCCCTCTGCTCGATCATGACAGGTCTCAGCTTTACCCCGATTGGAAGTTCCAGCATGGATGCTAAAGTAGCCAGTGCGTCCGCAAAGCGGTTCTTCATCATCGGCACGTGTGTGAAGGTCACCTTTTGAAAATTCGGGATAAGCTCGTCGAGCTGCTGATGATATGGCTTCATCTTTTCATCCCTAACTTTCCATTCTCCATTTGCTTGTGACACAACCAAGTTGGAATCTCCGACAACTTCTAGCACTTTGACTCCAATCTCCAATGCAGCTTCCATTCCTACAATGCATGCTTCGTACTCTGCCTCATTGTTCGTGACTTCGAAATTCAATTTGAAAGCGAGAGGGATGTGCGACTGTAGACACCCCAATTTGGCCTAACGATTATTTCAAGTCCCACCTTGGGACAATCCCGATGATGAAATGGATACAGTGATTGCTGATTGCTTCCTTGAGGACCTTAGGACTTTCGGTAAGAACTTTGAGCCACTTAAAGGACCCAATTCAGAGCCATACAGCCTTTCAGACAGAAATACAGAAGCCTAGGAGAATCCATCTGTCGGCCGTGACATTGATCCCACGGCCCTAACATCATTTCCTCACCCGAGCAACCTGTTGCTAGCAAAATCTCCCTGAGAGATCAATCCCTCGGCCGCAAGATCTATCCTTCGGCCGAGACATCCATTCCTCGGCCGTGATATCCTTTACTCGGCCGCCAGATCGACCTTTTTCCAGACTCTGGAACGTGTTCTGTCAGACGTTTGATCCGATTACACTACCTTTCCGATGCGTTCGGGCTACGCTCAGAGATTACGACGTAGAGTTAAAGATGCATTGCAATTGCAATTGCCATCTCGTGATTTGATTGGCCGGAGTGAGTCACCAATTGCCTATATAAAGGGCCTTTGGACTTCGAAAATAAACACACGAAATTGATAGACCTACACACTCTATCAAGCCTCGAAGCTCTGCACAAATAATCCCTCAATCCCATACTTCAAAAGCCCTAACCTCCCGAAGGCAGCCGTCAATCCGACGATCAAACCCCGAAGTTCAAACCCTAACCCTAGGGTTCTCGATCAAGCAATCAGTCAATCACGCCCAATCCAAAGCAATCAAGGAACTGAGGGATCAAGGTGGTGAGGCCCAACGGCCTCTGGTTTGTCTTAATTTACTGTATTTTTGACTAACCGTAGCATTTTGATTATCCGTTAATCTTTCTGTCTGGTGTGAGGAAGAACACCGACCGGGGCTTCGATCCCTCCGCCGGTACATCAAACCAGTGTGATTACTCGGCCGTGACATCCATTCACCGGCCGAGTAATCGATCTCCTAGGACAGTTTATTTACTTTCTCTGCTTTCTAATGCATGCTTATTTATCGCACTGGCTCACCTTACTTACTGTTTAAAGGAATAAATAAACAGACTATGTGTTGGAATTAAACAAAGCATCTACACGTCTTATGTTGAATGATTATGGGCCAGTCTCACGACTGGACAAAGAGGGGTGCCTAACACCTTCCCCTTATTGTACTTTTGGCTCCCGTATCCAGAATCTCTATCTGTTTTCCCAGTTTTAATAAACTGGGTGGCGACTCTATTTGATGATAACCGTTATCATGTGGCGATGTTCCTAGCCATGGGAATGTCCATGATTTTGGTTTATAAAGCGAGCAACCAATCGAGCAAACAAACGTGATCAATCTGTATGGCGATGCCCCGTTTGGGAGGTGTCTACAGTTTTTGGTGACTCTGCTGGGGATGTGAGAGCCATAACCAAAAAGTTCAACATAAGACTAATACATGCCTTGTCTAATTCATTTATCATATGCATCGAGCGGGCAACCCGTTAAGTTCACCTGATATCCCGGCATGATACGGGCTATGTTGGGGGTTCCAACAAACTCCACAGTCACTCGTACCTAGTGGTATATCAAAAAGGAAATCACCCAATCGCCGCCTATGATGGGCTGGTGAGAGGATTGGTGCCCTTTGACAACGGAGCACCCTGAGACTACCAAAACCTTGCATGTTTTAGAAAGCCATAGAACTTATCAAACTAAGACAGGAACCTACAGGCTAGGAACCTACTTGCATTTTGCTTCCAAGTTCTTCCTCACACCCATTGTATATGTATGTTGTAAAATTTCTCTTTTGCAGGTTAAACCTTAGGAATCTCTCTAAGTCAAATAAACAGTAGGTAAGATTAATCAATCTAACTAAAGCAAAAACCTTTTCAGGAAAAATGACTGCATCACTGCTCATGTCTGATTCGCACTTTCAAGTTGTCACCAAGCTGTCTGGTCCGCTCCACTTTGCTGTTGAAGACTTCAATCCCTCCAAATACATCACTCCAGTAAGTCAACCAAAGCCCATGGTGGCTATCATTGAAGACAGCCATGTCATGTTCGCTGGAACGGTTTATGAGGAAGAAATAGAAGACCTGATCGAAGAAGAAGGGCTTCGCAGGGTTCCAATCTATTTTTATAACCCCTATGCACCTACCGATGACTATTGGCCAATAGACGAGGTCAACAATCTCGAAACTGAAGAGGCAAAGGAAGAAGAATCTGTCGACAATGACCCACTAGACGAAATATCACTAAACCTACTCTTTGATGAGGGGGTCACCAACAATGAAATAAGGGTGATCCACCCCATCACAGATAGCTTTGGTAATTGGTGGGGCTTTGTTGGCACACGACGAGTCGACAACAGCGACAAAGCAGAGGTTGAAGCTCAATTGGAGGAGATAACAGCGATAGCAAATCAAATGGCCCTCCAAGACTTGCAGGGTGACAATGATGAAAGTGCGAATCAAGGTGACAGTGAAGTGCTGGTGATCAACCTTGGTGATGAAAAAGACTGCTCTGAGCTGATTGTGGGTGCTGAAAAAGGGGCTTACCCTAACTGGACCGTGGAACACACTCTAAAATACAAAATGAAAAGCGCTAATTCTGATCTTAGTTCTGATTCCGATTCCAACTCCGAGTCGACTCAGTCTGAGTCAAGCTTTTCATCCTTTGAAACTACTAAGTCTAGTGAGGAAAACCTGGTCAAAGTACCAAGGTATAGCATTTACTTTGAGTTCGACTCTGAAATGTCTTTTGATAATCTTAGCAATGAGAAGGAAGATTTAGAGTATTTCACTTTGCCTATGATCAATTGTGTGGATTCCGACAAACCAAATTTTGAGGAAGAAATTCCAAAAGAAATTCTAGAATTCATCGAAAGAGAAGAAGAAAGGGACGCTAAACCTTTTTCTGAGGAAATAATCACAGCAAACATAGGCTCTGAAAACGAGCCCAAAATGGTTAAAATTGGTGCCGCACTATCCCCTCAAGAAAGTGAAAAACTAATCCTTTTGCTAAAAGAATACAAAGATGTTTTTGCCTGGTCTTACGAGGACATGCCGGTTTTCTCATAGTCACCGAATATCCACAATGGGTAGCAAACATCGTTCCTGTACCAAAGAAAACTAGAGGAATCAGGGTCTGCGTAGATTTCCGAGATCTCAACAAAGCCAGTCCGAAAGATGACTTCCCATTACCTCACATAGACGAGCTAGTGGATAACACCGCAAGCCATGCATTGCTATCTTTCATGGATGGATTTTTAGGGTGTAATCAAATCCTTATGTCTCTGGAGGATAGAGAGAAAACCACCTTCACTACGCCTTGGGGAACTTACTGCTACCGAGTGATGCCGTTTGGGTTGAAGAATGCTGGAGCCACTTACCAGAGGATGGCAACAACACTGCTGCACGACATGATGCACAAAGAGGTCGAGGTATATGTCGACGATATAATAGTCAAATCAAAGGAAAGGGAAGGACACTATGAAGCACTCCAAAAGTTCTTTGAGAGGATTAGGAATTACAAACTACGTCTTAACCCTCAAAAATGCACTTTTGGGATAACAGCTGGAAAGATGTTAGGATTCCTCATCACTCAAAGAGGAATCGAGGTAGACCCTTCCAAGATACAGGCTATCATGGAGATATCACCGCCTAAGACGGAGAAGGAAGTAAGGAGCTTCTTAGGGAAGGTACAGTTCATCAGCAGGTTCATTTCCAAGCTCACAACCACCTGTGAACCTCTTTTCAAGCTACTAAAGAAGGGTACTGATTTTGAATGGAGCCAGGACTGCCAGCAAGCGTTCGAGGCAATCAAAGAATATCTTCAGAATCCACATGTACTGTCGCCGCCCATCCCTGGGAAGCTGTTGATTCTGTATCCCTCAGTAACAGACACATCCATGGGATGCATGCTAGCACAAGAAAACGATGCCAAAGTAGAGTGCGCCATATACTACCTCAGCAAAAAAATGATGGATTATGAGACAAGGTACACTCCCCTCGAGAAAACCTGTTGGGGGCTAGTATGGGCCACAAAGAAACTGAGGCACTACCTATTAGCGCATCCGGTGGTGCTGGTCTCTCGTTTAGACCCAATCAAGTATCTTTTCGAAAAGCCAGCACTTATCGGAAAGCTAGCTAGGTGGTTATTACTGCTAGCAGAGTTCGACCTCAAATACATGACAAGGAAATCAGTAAAAGGAAGAGCTGTGGCAGAATTCTTAGCAGATCACCCTGTGACAGAGGCCGAGGTAGAAGACTTCATGTTCCCCGACGAGGACATTTTATGTCTCTTAGATGACACATGGCAACTTTACTTTGATGGAGCATCAAACCGATGTGGATATGGCATAGGGGTAGTGCTAGTTTCCCCAAACGATTCTCACATCCCTTTGTCATATAAACTGAGGTTTGAAGTCACTAACAACCAAGCTGAATACGAGGCTTGTATTGCTGGAATGGAGGCAGCCCTGGAGCTAGGAGCAAAAAGGGTAGAAGTCACTGGGGATTCAAATCTGGTGGTATCTCAAGCAAGAGGAGACTGGAAGGTCAAGGAAGATACACTGAAGCTATATCACTCTGTACTGGAAGATCTAATTCCACAATTCGATTCTGTTATCTTCACACACACTCCTCGAGTGAGCAATAGATTTGCAGATGCACTGGCAACATTAGCATCTATGGTCGAAATACCCCTGGGATTCACGATGCGGCCTCTCATGATCGAACAGAAAGTTAAACCAGCATGCGAATGCACCTTTACCGAGGAAGGTGAAGACGATGGCAAGCCATGGTACGAAGATGTGAAGGAATTCCTGGAAAAAGGAGAATACCCATCCGAGGCCACCTCGAAGGACAAAACGGCTCTGCGGAAGTTTGCTGCCCGGTTTGTAATCTGTGGAGGAGCATTGTACCGAAGGGCACACTTGGGTCCAAGTCAACTTTGCATCACGACGAAGGACAGCCGCAAGGTAATGGAGGAAATACATGAAGGAATTTGTGGGCCACACATGAATGGGGCAACAATGGCAAAGAAGATCCTACGTCAGGGATATTACTGGACTACAATGGAGGCCGACTGCGCTGATTATGTCCGCCGATGTTACAAATGCCAAACTCACGCTGATCGTATGCGTATTCCCCCTACAGAATTGTATAGCATGACATCCCCCTGGCCATTCTCCACTTGGGGGATAGACGTCATTGGAAGCATAAATCCAAAGGGGAAATACAAACATCAGTTCATTCTGGTGGCCATCGACTACTTCACCAAATGGGTAGAAGCAGCTTCTTATGCTACTCTCAAAGCCACTCATGTGGCCAAATTCATTCGCACTAATATCATCTATCGATATGGTGTACCTCACGAGTTTGTCTGTGACAATGGATCGCACTTCAAGGGGGCGACAAAGAAGCTTTTCGCCGAATTTGGGATACAGAATCATCGGTCATCTACTTACCGACCTCAAACTAATGGAGCAGTTGAAGCTGCAAACAAGAATATCAAGAGGATTCTGCGGAAGACTACCGACACTTACACGGACTGGCTAGAAATGCTACCTCTGGCGCTATGGGGATATCGAACAACTGAAAGGACTTCAACTGGGGCCACTCCCTACTCTCTGGTCTATGGAATGGAAGCTGTCTTGCCTATCGAATTGGAATTACCTTCGTTAAGGGTTCTAGCTGAGACTGGAATGATCGAAGAAGACTGGGTTCAAAACCGCTACGACAAGTTGGCACTACTAGATGAAAGGAGACTGAGAGCCTTATACCATGTACAAGGGTATCAACGCCGCATTGCACGAGCATTCAACAAAAAGGTGAAACCTAGGGACATCAAGGTAGGAGACATGGTGCTCAAAGCAATTCGTTGCCACGTCTTAGACCCAAGGGGCAAGTTTAGACCAAACTGGGGAGGCCCCTACCTTATCATACGCATACTTTCTGGAGGAGCAGCATACATTGCAGACTTGGATGGAATGGAATTCGCAACGCCAGTCAACATCGACAAGTTGAGGAAGTATTACCCATGAGAGATGCTCGTTGGACTGAAAACCACAAGGGTGGGCGGATCCAAGCAAAAATTAGAGCAGCCCGCTAGGTCGAAAACCCGCAAGGGCGGCTTAGGCAAAAACTAAGGCATAAATAAAATGCTCGCTAGACCGAAAACCCGCAAGGGCGGTTTTAGGCAAAATTTAGAGCACAAAAGGAGAGAAAAATACTCGAGTGGACCCTAACTAAAAACAAAACAAATCCCCTTTGTTGGAACTACGTTTATGGCCTGATTCCCTCCATGGGATACGTAGGCAATCTCCAAGTTTGAGATTCGGCCACTGCTATCATCATCACTTCCAAAATTTCTAGGTCTATCCTAAAGCATGTTCGCTATCAAATCATGGCAATAAAACGACCAAATGTTTTATTATTTCCAAACAAAAAAGGAAAAAGCAAACCTAAGCAATTCTTAATCCATGAAAGCTAGAATCAAACAAACATCTTTTGAAAAACATAAGCAAAGCGTCAATCTCTAGGTCTTCCTTCTCTTTGCACTACTGTCCTCCAAAAGGTTTTTCTTCAACCAGCGTTTGTAAGAACCCGATAGCTTGACAACGAAGTTCTCAGCAACCTCCTGCATCACTCTATTTGGCCAAAGACGTAGCATGTTGCGACGGAAGTTGGCATCATGGATCTTAGAGACAGTGTACTCAGGGTCACCCAGGATTGCGGTTTGTTCAGCCCCAAATTGCCTTTGAAAGCGAGCAGGAAAGTAGAAAACGACTCGAGTAATACCAATTACTGCTACACCAAAATGGTTCATGGTACTCGCAGTCATACTCTCAATACCATACCAGGGGCAAACCCATTGAATCCAATCACCCCTGCAGGTCCTCATCCATGCTTCCCAAGCAGCCTCAGTTGGGAATTGCTTAATCATGTGACGCTCTGTGCATTGGTCTGGATTATAAGGAAGTCGCTCCGGTGCACCCCACACTTTTAGCTTCTCAAACAACCACACCTAGAGAACAAGGGAAAATTGTGAGTTGAGAGAACACGTGAGTCAAAACAAAAGAGTGATGAGTGAAAAGATAAACTTGACAAATAAACAAATGAAAAAGCGAACCTGCAATAGCAAGGGACTGCCTGAGAACTGAGCTGTAGGACTACCCTTCATCACATCTAGACCCATCAAGGTCTCTGCCAACACTAAGCCAGCAAAACCCACATGGTTTCCAATTTGCTGAGCAAGGTTAAGCAATACAGGATCAACATGACTAGAGGAAGGACCAAGCAAGTATTAATGAAGGAGACAAATGCACAACGCATGAAAACACGACTTCTGTAGGGAAACTTGGCGATGGGCCTCAGCTGTACCAAAACGCTGAATAAGTTGCAGAATCTCCAGCCTTCCTTTCACTAGGAAGAATTTAACTTCATGTTTCTGGACTTGGAGTAAATCCTTCAGGAGATCACTTCGGTTGAACAAAGGATTAGGGACAACAAAACCCTCTCTGTCTGAATGGCCCATAATGGCCGCAAATTCCTCGATAGTAGGACATAACTCCTCTCTCTTAAAGCAAAAGACGTGAAAATCAGGGTTCCACAAACTAGCAGCTGCCCTAAGGAAGGCAAAATTCATAGCAATTTGACGAAGGGAAAAGAGGAAGTCCATGCCAAAGGACTTAAAGTGTAAACGGTCGAGGCCATTAAAGGAAATCAACCACTGATCAAGGACTGGTTGTGCCATATGTAAGGAATTGCTACTGACAACGCTATCAGGTTCGTAGAACGCGTATTTATAGAACTAAGTCGAATCTTAGTCCGAATTGGAATCGGATTCTTAATCCTCAAAATTTCAATCGGTCTCTCGGCCGATACTTCGATGTGACGGCCGTAGGATCTATCCATCGGCCCGTAGATATCAGGGTTGACCTGCAAGTCAAACCCAGGCAAACAAAACGATCCTTCGGCCGCCAGATCGAAGTTTAGGCCGTGTAATCACTAGATCGGCCGCCAGAACGGCTATTTTACAGACTGTTCCCACGGTTCAGTTCGTTTCGTTGGATTAACGAGAATATCACACGCAAACAACGTAGAAACAACATATACAATCACAATCACAGAGCAAAAAGGTTTTTGTTTCATATATCGAAGGCTTTTTACATCACAAGGTGGATCATCCCACATTTCCTAAACAAACTATACATCAATTTTCCTGTCGAACTAACCTATGCAGGAAGAGAAACAACAAAAAAAAGAGGAAGCAGAAGAGGATGTCGAACCCTCTGGTGGTCCGAACACAAAGAGACCAGCTGCAAAAAAGAAGAGGATGCCCCTGGGGTGATGTATACCAAAGAAGTACTACGGTGCAGAAGGGACACCACATGGCTCAAAAGAATCACCACATGGCCCAAAAAAATCACCAAACCGCGTACCACCGCCACACCAGGAGCTCCGCGTCACGGAAGCAAGCCACCCATGCGAGGGCCCCTAATCAAACATACCCATGCGAGGGTCCCAAATCAAGCATCAAGACGGGACCAAAAGAAAACGCGGTCTCCCTCCGCGCACGCTAGCCACGTCAGCGCATCACCCATGGCCCGGAGCTGTTAGGAATGAGGGGAAGTAAAAGGGATCTTCGGATATGGAGCTCTCGGAACGAGGAGAGGAAGAGGAAAAGTGGAAAGTAAAATGAAACGGCTGACGCCGTGGTCTTTTATAGGCCCCTGGAAACAAACCAATTAAACGGTCGAGCGTTCGATTCCTCGGCCGAGACATCAATCATTCGGCCGAGACATCGATCTCCTGGCCCTCCAATCAATTTTCCTCAGCAACATCAGATCATGCTCAGTGCACCAATTCAAGCCACTACAGACTTCTAAGTCCTCAACCAACCAAGTAGCCTTGGGGGCATCCCCAAGCCGATGCAACATGATCAAAACCAGCCTTGGGGGCATACCCAAGCATGAGGAAAATCTCTCTCCACAAACTGCTGGCCGAAGCTCCTACTACGGCAAAACAAGACACCTGGCAGCTCTACGCCTCCACCTACTAACTCAGCGGCTCCCAGCCCACCATTTCAACAGGCTCGAAGCCATGACGACCAATCTCAGCGGCTCTACGCCCATTACTTCAACAGGCTCGAAGCCTATGTCTACCATCCCAGTGGCTCTACGCCTGTATACACTCACTCAGCGGCTCCAAGCCCTCGAATCAGCAGCTCTACGCTCGCTATCACAATTCAGCGGCCCTGTGCCTATCATCTCTACACAACTCAGCGGCTCCGAGCCCGCTATCTCAACTGGCTCGAAGCCATAACAACCATCTTAGCGGCTCTAAGCCCATTATCGACAGGCTCTACGCCCTTTATCACAACTCAACGGCTCAAAGCCTGCTATCTCAACTGGCTCGAAGCCATAACAACCATCTTAGCGGCTCTAAGCCCATTATCGACAGGCTCTACGCCCTTTATCACAACTCAACGGCTCAAAGCCCGCTATCTCAACTGGCTCAAAGCCGTAAACAAGCAATCTCAGCGGCTCAAAGCCCATTATCTCAAGTGGCTCCAAGCCATCACCTCAACAGGCTCGAAGCCTATGTTTACTATCTCAGCAGCTCTATGCTCGCTATCACAACAACAGACTCTACGCCTTTTATCACAACTCAGCGGCTCAAAGCCCACTATCTCAACTGGCTCGAAGCCGTAAACAAGCAACAGGCTCTACGCCGCCCCAACAATCAAGACATCTATTCTCAGGCTCTACGCCTGAATGCTCAAAAATCTAACATTTTTGAATGCTCAAGCTCTACGCTTGGATGCCCAACCACTGTGTACTGGATGCTCAAGTCATACACTTGAATGCTCAAGCTCTACGCTTGGATGCCCAACCACTGAGTACTGGACGCTCAAAGCCTGTACTTTGAATGCTCGGATTCTGCCGTCCGAATGCTCGAGCTCTACGCTCTGAATGCTCAAGTCCGGAACTTGATAGAAGCTCTAAGCTTAAAACAAACATACACGCACGGGCCCGTGCACATATTGCATCAACATTATCACATCGAGTCTGCATCATCACATCTAACAACCATCATCACACATATACACTCTGCATATCTCTCATAAAACAGGTCAATCCTGCAATCAACCGGCACTATGCCTCGGTTTTATTGATCGGCCCAACGCCTCGATCCTTTGGCTCCACGCCAACACTTATGATGAGAAAGCTCCGTGCACAGACCATCAGAATGCAACCAGCTCTATGCTTCGGTTCATATCACGTCAAGCTCTAAGCTCCGACAACTCAGGCCCTCGCCTCAAGACTGCATGAAGGATCCACGCCTCAATCACTTCAGGCTCCATGCCTCAGTTCCTTCACCTCAGGCCCTTGTCTTATACCAGCTCTGCGCTTCAGTTCATCACGTCAACCTTGAAGCTCTGACACCACAGGCTCTCACCTTATGATCAAATACCAGCTCCGTGCTTCGGTCCTATCAAGCTCAAAAGCTCCGACACCTCAGGCTCTCGCCTTATGATCAACACCAGCTCCGCGCTTCGGTCTTATCAATCCCATCCCCTCAGGCCTTCGCCTTATGACTACAACCGGCTCCGTGCCTCGGTTCCCTCATCACCAAAGCTCCATGCTCCAGTTACTGGCCCTGCGCCCCCCATATCTCAAAAAACAACCGGCGTCCAACTCATCCCCAGCAGATGGTTTGGATTCCACCCCATTACATCAATCCCTTCTAGCTCATTCGCAAGGATAGGCTACTCTAACGAGCTCCTTTCAGTCAAAGTAAGGATGATCAAGAAAAGCAAACACACCTGCAGTGTACTGATCTACCCCAAAATACTAAGGAAGCTCTCCGCAAAAACTCCCCAGGTAGCCCCGCGCTCCTTCAACTACTCTTCGCCAAAACCCTGGCTCAATCTAGGTACGTCACACTACGGCTTTTTAAGCCCTAAGGTACGTCTTCTGTCTCTAACCCTCCAAACTTTTACTTTTGTTTTATTTGCCCGAACTACGGTTGGTCTGAATTTCCCTTGTGGAATACGTAGGCAGCCTCTCGGCCCGACCATAACAAAACCTTTTTTGAAAACCCCTTGGAATAGTGGTTGGACCAAATTGAGTTGCTTTTTACAGCTTTGACTCTTACTCAAACATGTCTCGCGATCCGTCTGAGTTCAGTCAAAGAGGGGCATCTGTAGACACCCCAATTTGGCCTAACGATTATTTCAAGTCCCACCTTGGGACAATCCCGATGATGAAATGGATACAGTGATTACTGATTGCTTCCTTGAGGACCTTAGGACTTTCGGTAAGAACTTTGAGCCACTTAGAGGACCCAATTCAGAGCCATACAGCCTTTCAGACAGAAATATAGAAGCCTAGGAGAATCCATCTGTCGGCCGTGACATCGATCCCACGGCCCTAACATCATTTCCTCACCCGAGCAACCAGTTGCTAGCAAAATCTCCCTGAGAGATCAATCCCTCGGTCGCAAGATCTATCCTTCGGCCGAGACATCCATTCCTCGACCGTGATATCCTTTACTCGGCCGCCAGATCGACCTTTTTCCAGACTCTGGAACGTGTTCTGTCAGACGTTTGATCCGATTACACTACCTTTCCGATGCGTTCGGGCTACTCTCAGAGATTACGACGTAGAGTTAGAGATGCATTGCAATTGCAATTGCCATCTCGTGATTTGATTGGCCGGAGTGAGTCACCAATTGCCTATATAAAGTGCTTTTGGACTCCAAAAATAAACACACGAAATTGATAGACCTACACACTTCTATCAAGCCTCAAAGCTCTGCACAAATAATCCCTCAATCCCATACTTCAAAAGCCCTAACCTCCCGAAGGCAGCCGTCAATCCGGCGATCAAACCCCGAAGTTCAAACCCTAACCCTAGGGTTCTCGATCAAGCAATCAGTCAATCACGCCCAATCCAAAGCAATCAAGCAACTGAGGGATCAAGGTGGTGAGGCCCAACGGCCTCTGGTTTGTCTTAATTTACTGTATTTTTTACTAACCGTAGCATTTTGATTATCCGTTAATCTTTCTGTTTGGTGTGAGGAAGAACACCGACCGGAGCTTCGATCCCTCGGCCGGTACATCAAACCAGTGTGATTACTCGGCCGTGACATCCATTCACCGGCCGAGTAATCGATCTCCTGGGACAGTTTATTTACTTTCTCTGCTTTCTAATGCATGCTTATTTATCGCACTGGCTCACCTTACTTACTGTTTAAAGGAATAAATAAACAGACTATGTGTTGGAATTAAACAAAGCATCTACATGTCTTATGTTGAATGATTATGGGCCAGTCTCACGACTGGGCAAAGAGGGGTGCCTAACACCTTCCCCTTATTATACTTTTGGCTCCCGTATCCAGAATCTCTATCTGTTTTCCCAGTTTTAATAAACTGGGTGGCGACTCTATTTGATGATAACCGTTATCATGTGGCGATGTTCCTAGCCATGGGAATGTCCATGATTTTGGTTTATAAAGTGAGCAACCAATCGAGCAAACAAACGTGATCAATCTGTATGGCGATGCCCCGTTTGGGAGGTGTCTACAGCGACCCCTCAGGCGAGACTAATAGTATGCCAATCCCAAAGCCCTTCTGATTAGCGGCTCCATCGAAGTACAACGTCCATGTCTCGTCAACTGCCGTTGTTGACAATTATATGCATGATAATTTGTCAGAAAATTATGTGCAGTACTATTTATTATTTTGATGATTATATGGATGAAGTTTTTATTTGGCAAAAGAAAATCTTTTATTGCAAAGTCCTTTTTCGGACTAATTTCTACTTTGCCTTGAAATAATTGCATAAGTCTCTTGGATTCATAGTTCAATACTTATAAAGACTTAATGAGCTCAATACATGCTTTAACGGATTTATTTAGAAGAAATTTTGAGCCACAGGTTGACGAACCGGCTGACAAGCCGGCTGTCTAAACAGAAGGGTGTGACACCCGGAGACCAACCGGATGACCAACCGGTTGTCCCACCGGAAGACCGGTCGGTCGACCACCCGGACGACCTCTCTGTCAACCGGCCAGTGTAAAATGGCCTCCAACGGCTAGTTCCTCCACTCAACTCTCCAACGGTTCCAACACTCTACAAACGGCTAGTAGAAGATTGGATGGCTATATAAGGGTTCAAGAACTCATTGATGAGGGGGGAATCAAGGGGATTCAAGCTACAACATTCCATATCACTCCAAGAGCAAATTCCCCAAAAGATCAAGCCAACACTTTCATATCTATCTTGAGAGAGATCTTTGTATAAGTTGAGAGCTTCCACTTTCATATCTATCTTGAGAGTGATCTTTGTATAAGTTGAGAGCTTCCACTTTCATATCTACCTTATGAGGTTATTGTTATTTGAGAGCTTCAAATTTCTCCACAAACTTGTAATTCCTAAGCGAGTGTTTGAGTCAAACACTTGAAAGCTTAGAAGACCAAATTCGGGCTTGAATTTGGGTGTTATTGTTTTTGAGAGGTTTTCGGAGAAAACTCTTGCGGTTGTACTAGCTCCTCGGGAAAGCTAGGGGATAAGGTCGTTGTAAGCACCCGCAAGACTTACAAGTTGTAATCTTTTTAAAGATTGAAGGAACCTTCAAGTAGTTGCTTGAGGAGAAGTGGACTAGGCCGGACCGTGGACAAATCCGGGCCGAACCACTATAATCGGGTTCTATTTCTCTAACTCTCTCTCTTTTATTTGCTCATATCGTTTTGATTAAAAGATTGTTAGAGATAATCTTTATTGGCATTTTTACTTAGCAACCCTATTCACCCCTTCTCTAGGTTGCCTTTTTGGGTAACAATTGGTATCAGAGCTAGTTGTCCTGTGCTGTTAATACAGGTATATCATCCATGGGAACTCTCGCTTGTGACTGTGTCACCGAAGCAAGACTCTCCGACCATGGGTGACGGCGCACCGGTGGAGACGGTGGCCGGCTGGTCTGGTAGGTACCATTGTTAGGTGACATAAGCGCGGCTTATGATCGGTAACAATTGGTATCAGAGCCTCGGCTCTTGTTTGTAGATTTAACCGTCTAAGAGTTAAGATCCATGACAACCACTAGATGCGTATCTTTTGACATATCAATTACTCTGTTCGCTCATATCTATCATCATTCTCGATTTTACTCCTCATATTCCTTAAAAGATTTTATTAAGGGGGAGCATGTACTAAGGGGGAGATTTATTGGCATAATCTTTTCATTGCATAAAAATTATCATTTTGTGCCATCATCAAAAAGGGGGAGATTGTTGACAAATATATGCATGATAATTTGTCGGAAAATTATGTGCATTACTATTTATTATTTTGATGATTATATGGATGAAGTTTTATTTGGCAAAAGAAAATCTTTTATTGCAAAGTCCTTTTTCGGACTAATTTCTACTTTGCCTTGAAATAATTGCATAAGTCTCTTGGATTCATAGTTCAATACTTACAAAGACTTAATGAGCTCAATACATGCTTTAACGGATTTATTTAGAAGAAATTTTGAGCCACAGGTTGACGAACCGGCTGACAAGCCGGCTGTCTAAACAGAAGGGTGTGACACCCGGAGACCAACCGGATGACCAACCGGTTGTCCCACCGGAAGACCGGCCGGTCGACCACCCGGACGACCTCTCTGTCAACCGGCCAGTGTAAAATGGCCTCCAACGGCTAGTTCCTCCACTTAACTCTCCAACGGTTCCAACACTCTACAAACAGCTAATAGAAGATTGGATGGCTATATAAGGGTTCAAGAACTCATTGATGAGGGGGGAATCAAGGGGATTCAAGCTACAACATTCCATATCACTCCAAGAGCAAATTCCCCAAAAGATCAAGCCAACACTTTCATATCTATCTTGAGAGAGATCTTTGTATAAGTTGAGAGCTTCCACTTTCATATCTATCTTGAGAGAGATCTTTGTATAAGTTGAGAGCTTTCACTTTCATATCTACCTTATGAGGTTATTGTTATTTGAGAGCTTCAAATTTCTCCACAAACTTGTAATTCCTAAGCGAGTGTTTGAGTCAAACACTTGAAAGCTTAGAAGACCAAATTCGGGCTTGAATTTGGGTGTTATTGTTTTTGAGAGGTTTTCGGAGAAAACTCTTGCGGTTGTACTAGCTCCTCGGGAAAGCTAGGGGATAAGGTCGTTGTAAGCACCCGCAAGACTTACAAGTTGTAATCTTTTTAAAGATTGAAGGAACCTTCAAGTAGTTGCTTGAGGAGAAGTGGACTAGGCCGGACCGTGGACAAATCCGGGCCGAACCACTATAATCGGGTTCTATTTCTCTAACTCTCTCTCTTTTATTTGCTCATATCGTTTTGATTAAAAGATTGTTAGAGATAATCTTTATTGGCATTTTTACTTAGCAACCCTATTCACCCCTTCTCTAGGTTGCCTTTTTGGGTAACAGCCGTCATTACATCTTCGTCAGGAAATTGAAATTCTGTGTGTTCTGGCCCCTCAATCGGATGATCTGCCAAGAATTCTGCGACGGCCCTGCCTTTCACTGACTTTCGATTGACGTACTTGATTTCGAACTCGGTCAATAAGAGCAACCAACGTGCTAATTTACCGGTAAGTGCTGGCTTCTCGAATAGATATTTGAGAGGGTCCATCCGAAAAATCAGTATCACCGAGTAAGACAGCATGTAGTGTCTCAATTTCTTTGTGGCCCATACCAGCGCCCAGCATGTCTTTTCCAAGGAAGTGTTCTGCTCTTCGCTTCCCACCATCTTTTTGCTCAGGTAGTAGATCGCCCTTTCAATCCCATCTTCTCCCTCTTGTGCCAGCATGCACCCCATTGACGAGGGCGTGACGGACAAGTACAGGATCAAAGGTTTTCTCGGGATGGGCGGCATCAAGATTGGAGGATTCTGGAGATAAGTTCGCACCGCTTCAAAGGCCTTCTGACACTTGTCGTTCCATTCGAACTTCACGTCTTTCTTAAGTAGTCAAAATAATGGTTCACAGGTCAAGGTCAACTTGGCGATGAATCGACTGATGAATTGAATTTTTCCCAAGAAGCACCGGACCTCCTTCTCGGATTGGGGTGGCTCCATCTCAAGAATGGCTTTGATCTTAGAAGGATCCACCTCAATTCCCCTGGTTATGATCATGAATCCAAGCATCTTACCAGCCGTGACTCCGAACGTGCACTTCTGCGGGTTGAGATGCATCCTGTATTTCTGAATCCTCTCCAAGAACTTTCTCAACGCTGGGAGGTGGTCTTTCCACTCCTTTCCCTTCACTATCATATCATCGACGTATACCTCGACCTCCTTATGAATCATGTCATGCAGTAGTGTGGTAGCACCCCTCTGGTATGTAGGACCGGCGTTTTTCAACCCAAATGGCATAACCCGGTAACAGTACGTTCCCCACTCGGTAATGAATGTGGTCTTTTCTCTGTCTTCTGGAGCCAAGAGAATCTGATTGTACCCAGAGAAGCCGTCCATGAAGGACAGTAAAGCGTGCCCTGCAGTATTATCAACAAGTATGTCTATATGCGGCAATGGAAAATCATCCTTAGGACTTGCTTTGTTCAGATCTCTGAAATCGACACACACTCTGATTTTTCCGTCCTTTTTGGGGACAGGAACGATGTTAGCAACCCAAGTGGGGTATTCTGTTACTATTAGAAAACCAGCATCGATTTGTTTTGTAAGCTCTTCTTTTATCTTTAATACCCAATCGGGCCGCATTTTTCTCAGTTTCTGCTTAACGGGTTTTGCGTCGGGGTAGAGAGGGATCCTGTGCTCGACGATCTCCGGGTCGATTCCGGGCATGTCCGCATGGGACCAAGCAAAAACTTCTTTGAATTCTTTTAGTAAATCTGTGAGCTCTTGAAGCTCATCGGGGGACAGCCCGGAACCGACCTGAACCAATCGAGGGTTCTCCTCATCACCCAAATTTATCGAGATTATTTCTTCTTTTAAAGGCTGAGCATGCCTTTCATTTTCACGATCGATGAGGGAACGGATTTCCTTGGGGATGTCCCCATCGAGATCTATTCCTTCATCGTCGGGGTCTAAGCAATTTATTTCAAAATGCGGCAAGTAAGCAAAGGGATCGTTCATTTCATTAACAGCATCTTCAGAAGGGAGAAATACAGTGGTGGACTCAAACTCAAAGTAAAAAGTATGATGTGGAGGGCCAATGGGCACAAACTCCGACTCGGTCCTAGACAAGGAGTCAGTGTCCGACTCGGACTCAGACTCGGTGCAAGTGTCGTGAGTGCGCTTTACAAGTGGTATAAAAATGCAATTCTCATAAGCGCCTACAGCCTCCACAATGAGTTTGGAAGGGTCTTCGATTTCTTCTTCCTCTCCAAGCATAAGTACGGCAGCGTCCTCCACCATACCCTCGGATTCCTCGCCCCCAAACAGAGATTGGAGACTGCCCAAACCGAAAGCCTCAAGCCAGTCCAGTGCTTCAGATACTTTTTCCATCTTGGTCACCTCTTCAACGTCATCCTCCCAGGTGTCATTGGCGAAGATCTCAAACCCAGGGTACTTCACCTTTGTCTCCAAATCCACGAAAGGCTCGGGTTCTCCTCGGTATAGCGCTTCTTTCTCTTTCAGCTT
Source organism: Rhododendron griersonianum (assembly GCA_018127125.1). Classification (NCBI taxonomy): domain Eukaryota; kingdom Viridiplantae; phylum Streptophyta; class Magnoliopsida; order Ericales; family Ericaceae; genus Rhododendron; species Rhododendron griersonianum. The sequence continues at coordinate 21,335,847 of CM030797.1, forward strand.
TACCCCGGCTGCATGAGCCCGGGCGCGGTTGCGCCACCTTTTTGCTGGATCGCTCTTCTTGAGCTCGTACCCCAGGCCATAGCACTCGTTGCTTCCAGGGAACTCGGAGACTCCTTGTCCATGAAGTCCCAAGCCCATGCCCGACAAATAGTTCATTCGCTTCATAATCTCCAGCGCCGTGGAGCTCACTAAGAAACCATCTTCGGCCCGGATAGTGCAAACTTTCGAGGTCATGACTGCAAACCCCCCCATGGCTATATCTTCTTCTCCATGCATTATATCTAGCAGCGGGGAGTTGTCTTCGGAGTGAGGACGGATGCCCGAGTCCCCATGGATGATGAGAGTCCCGGAATCCAATCCCAGGATAAGCTTCTGATGCAGCGTAGAGGGTACTCCCATGACATCCGAACGGTGCAGCCATGGCCTCCCGAGTAGGAGGTTGAACGAAGCCGGTATCTCCAGTACGTAGAACTCGCCGGTGGTTTTGAACTTCCCAGTTGCAAGTTCCAAGTTGACGGTCCCCAGGACATCACGCCGTGTATTATCATAGGCGCGAACACCCAGAGTTGACGGTGCAAAGTCCTTACTTTTAAGGCCCAGGCATTAAGCAGTGCGGAGTGGGCACACATTAATGGCCGAACCGTTATCTATGAGAATTGCAGGGACCCACTTTCCGAGACACTTCATGGTCACATGTAGCGGCTTGTTATGATCAGCTCCCTCAGGCTGTAGACACCCCAATTTGGCCTAACGATTATTTCAAGTCCCACCTTGGGACAATCCCGATGATGAAATGGATACAATGATTGCTGATTGCTTCCTTGAGGACCTTAGGACTTTCGGTGAGAACTTTGACCACTTAGAGGACCCAATTCAAAGCCATACAGCCTTTCAGACAGAAATACAGAAGCCTAGGAGAATCCATCTGACGGCCGTAACATCGATCCCACGGCCACAACATCAATCCCTCACCCGAGCAACCTGTTGCCAGCAAAATCTCCCTGAGAGATCAATCCCTCGGCCGCGAGATCTATCCTTCGGCCGAGACATCCATTCCACGGCCGCGACATCCTTTGCTCGGCCGCCAGATCGACCTTTTTCCAGACTCTGGAACGTTCTGTCAGACGTTTGGTTTGATCCAACTACACTACCTTTCCGATGCGTTCGGGCTACGTTCGGAGATCACGACGTAGAGTTAGAGATGCATTGCAATTGCAATTGCCATCTCGTGATTTGATTGGCCGGAGTGAGTCATCCCTATGCCTATATAAAGGGGCCTTTGGGCTCCGAATTTAACACACAGAAATTGAGATACCTACACACTCAATCAAACCTCGAAACTCTGCACAAATACTCCCTCAATCCCATACTCCAAAAGCCCTAACCTTCCGAAGGCAGCCGTCAATCCGGCAATCAAACCCCGAAGTTCAAACCCTAACTCTAGGGTTCTCGATCAAGCAATCAAATCGATCACACTCAATCCAAAGCAATCAAGCAACTGAGGGATCAAGGTGGTGAGGCCCAACGGCCTCTGGTTTGTCTTAATTTATTGCTTTTCTGATTAATCGTAGCATTTTTGATTATCCATTAATCTTTCTGTCTGGTGTGAGGAAGAACACCGACCGGGGCTTCGATCCCTCGACCGGTACATTAAACCAGTGTGATTACTCGGCCGTGGCATCCATTCACCGGCCGAGTAATCGATCTCCTGGGACATTTTGTTTGCTTTTCTGCTTTCTAATGCATGCTTCAATTATCGCACTGGCTCACTTTGCTTACTGTTTAAAGGAATAACTAAACAGACTATGTGTTAGAATTAGACAAAGCATCTATACGTCTTATGTTGAACGATTATGGGCCAGTCTCACGACTGGGCAAAGAGGGGTGCCTAACACCTTCCCCTTATTGTACTTTTGGCTCCCGTATCCAGAATCTCTATCTATTTTCCCAGTTTTAATAAACTGGGTGGCGACTCTATTTGATGATAACCGTTATCGTGTGGCGATGTTCCTAGCCATGGGAATGTCCATGATTTTGGTTTATGAAGTGAGCAACCAATCGATTAAACACAACGTGATCAATCTGTATGGCGATGCCCCGTTTGGGAGGTGTCTACACAGGCGGGAGGTCTTTCTCAGTGAATGAGAGTGTGTGATGAGTGAGGTTCGGGGTTTTAAGGGCAATGAGGGCTTCCGGGGCTATATCAGAGGGAACTTCGAGTTTGGAAAGAGTGTTAACGAGCCTTCGGCGGTGCTCGCGGGATGCGGCTAACACTCCCCACATGGACATGCGGACGGGGGTTTCCTGGAGTTGTTGAATAATGGGGTCGGTGGTGGAACTCGGATTTTGCTGCTGGGAGGGGTTAGGGCTTGAGCCAGCGAACGGGTTAAGATGGATGGGTGGATTAGGTTGACGCGGAGGGTTTGTGGAGCTTGATGGGTTACTCTGTGATGTAGGTGGGATAGGGGTGCTTGCAGGGTTGACATGGTTGTATTGTGGTGGCGGAGGGGCTCGGGATGAGCTCCCTTGCTGAACGTTGGTAGGTTGGTACACTCTTCCGCTTCTGGTAAGATTCCTGACTGTCTTGGGGATGGGCTCCCACCAAGAATCTTCCCAGAAGTTGGAAAGATCAGCGTCGGCCTTGCGCTTGCCTTTGTCTAGGTTCATTTTCTTGAGATTTTCATTAAGAACTTCCATCTCTAGGGCATGCCACATGTTCTCTTCTTCCAAAGAATTCCAGAAGTTGACGGTGTTGCTGTTGCTGTTGTTGTTGCTGTTACTGTTGCTGACCTGCAGGGAGCCTTCATCCAACATAGCCTTGTTGACTGTGAGTTCTTCACCATCAACCCACACATTTACCAATTCAGATTTACCCTAAAGATCTTCAGGATCGAGTACACAGATGTTGGGTTCCTCGGGGATTTCGACCACCGGCTGCGGGAAGAACTCCTCAATAATGTATTCCTGCGGAATGAAGGCCTGATCCATGACATGGTCAAGAGCATCGGATCCTCTAGTGAGATTGACAATGGCTCTGACAGTGAGCCCCGAGAACATACGGGGGTTCATCAAATCCATTTCTTCCCGTACTTCCTCCTCTTGAAAGAGGTATGCCAAAGACGTCTCATCTAAAGGGTCGGAATCATCAATCCAGTGCCACCCGTTGGGCTCGGGCTCCTACTCCCATTCATCTTCATCCTCAATTGGTTCCGGCTCCAAGAACAGAGCAAATAGGGAGTATCCGTCCAAGGGGTCGGCCATCACTTCTTCCCATTCCTGTCTCCAATCACCATGTTCCAATTCTTCAACCTGGTGAGCATTGAGTGATACGGGCCACACTCCAGTTACGAGAGCCCGATTTTCCGCTGCAAAGAAATCGCCCGCCAGATCTTCCCACCTCGTTTGGAAATCCCAATCTACAGACTCAAGTGCACAGACAACCTCTTCCGCCGGTAACTCGACAATTGGTTTAGGTTGGGTGGTAGGGATGATGTAAAGGCTTGGGTTAAAGGGGTGGCCCAGGGAAATGTGATTGGTGTGGGCGTTGGAGTGTTTCGGGAGCGGGTTTGAGACGGTATTTGGTTTTTGTGGTGGCATGGGTAGAGTTTTGTTGTCTATGAGATCCTGGATGGCATGGCGAAGGCGGAAGCAGTTGTCGGTTAGGTGGCCCACATTCTAGTGATAGGCACAGTAGGTGTTTGGATTGTGGGATGCGGGGAGCTTTTGAGGTAAGGGAGTAGGGGCGAGCGGCTTGAGCACGCCACTTTTGACCAACTTCTCGAGCACGGCAGAGAGAGGTGCTGAGAATTGAGCGAAAGTGCGGGGTTGGGTACGAGGTTGACTAGCTTGGGTTACAATCTGATTGATGGGCTCGGCTTGAGTTGTGTTTGAGAAGGTGTTTGGAAGGTTGGTGTAGTTGGAGTTTCCAAATAGGGCGTTGCTGTTTCCCGAGTAGACTTTCTTGGGCTTAGGGGTAGGTTCGGGCTTGTCAAGGATTCCCAATTGGACCGCTTCTTCGACGGCTAGGCCTGTATCGAAGAATGTTTTAAAATCTGAGCACACCTGCGCCATAACCATATGCCTCGCCAGATTGGGTTGAAGGTTCTGGACAATCATCCGTATCTGGTCCCTGTCGCTCGGTCTGTGCTGCCTTTGCCCTCCACCTTTTCACGAAATCGGCAAAGGCTTCCTTGGCTTCCATCTTTGTTGACTCCAATTCACGAGTGGTAACTTCCAGCTGAATGTTATAATCATACTGCGCCACAAAAGCCGCACATATGTCCTCCCAAGAACGCTTCTTCCTTTCATCCAGCGAAGTAAACCAGTGCAGAGCATGACCTACCAAAGTCTGTGAGAACATCTGTGCCATGGCATCCTTTTCCACTCCCCACATGGATAGTGCTCCGATGTATCCGGTCAAATGTGCCTTTGGGTCTCCTGTTTCGTCAAACTTAGCAAAGTCGATTGGCCTAAACTTTTCCGGAAGCTTCGCGTTGGGAAATAGGCAAAGCTTGTTGATGTCAAAACCAGTCGATGCTATCTTCTCATTCCTCGCTACGGACTCCTCCAACTGGGTGACCTTCGCCAATACCGATGCCATCTCAAGGTTTTGCGGGGTTTCCAATTCAAGGACTAGTTGCTCCGGGTTGGGATTCGGATTCGGATTAGGGTTTGGGTTGAGGTTTAGGTTGGGGATCGGATTGAGGTTTAGGTTGAGATTCGGATTTGGATTTGGAATCGGATTCGGATTTGCGATTGGGATTGGATTCGGGTTTGGGTTAGGGTTTGGATTCGGATTTGGAGGTGGAAGCCGTCGTGCAACTTCGGTAATCATCATCATGAGTTGGGCGATTTGGTTGTCGGTGCGTTCGCCCACACGTTGGATGTCTTCTCTGATCTGCCCCATTTCTTCATACAGGTTTCCCAGATTTAGGCTAGGGTTTGGATTGGGATTAGGGTTGGGGTTAGGATTCGGATTTGGCTCGCCTCCGTTTGGGTTTGGATTTGAGTTGCCTCCGTTCGGGTTGACGTTTGGGTTAAGGTTCGGATTACCAGCGTTCAGGTTTATGTTGCCTCCGTCCGGGTTTGGATTCGGGTTTGGGTTTGGGTTGAGGTTCCCGATTAGTAGATCCATTTCGACCCTCAAATCTGATGCACTGACGGAATCTGCCTGCAGTTGAAGCCGTTCCAATCTCTGTCCCAAGGGTCTGGTCCAGGAGGGTATGATGTTCTTCTTCTTTGGCCCAATTGCTTAGAACTGGCAGCAAAGCAAAAACTGTGCTCAGACGCGGTCCCTGTTTAGATTTTTATGAAATATGTACATGGTTTTTAGAAAATGCATGCATCATCGTCACCGTAGTCGACTCTGATTTTTCAAAAATGATAGAGTATCCTTCATGCGAGGTTGCCTTGATCCTCATATTTTTGGGGTGTATCCTCGTTTAGGAACCAATGCTTCCCAAAGGATGCTAAAACAAGCTAAGTACTCGGCTAGCATTTTGTCAAACAAATCGACCATCGGTTCGGAATGACTTAGGGTGAACAACATGATACGATAACCAAAGCGGCGTAAGCAGTGCATTCGCTTTTAGCCTGGACGGTGTTGGTATCACGGCATTTCGTTTCCTCGTCATTCCTTCCTTTGGTTAATCCTTCGATTAAACACGAGTCAAGGACTTAGCAAAATTCTAGTTTCCCTCGGGTTTTAGTTCGAGGACCCACATAGTTGATCAACACGCATGAGGGAGCGTGACTCTTCATCGGGTCTTGGCAACCTCACAAAGATCGCGCGAGCGAGTCTCGAGAACAGTGGCTGACAGAATGATGATGCAAGATGAAATGCATCACGTAAACAGGATATAGCACGTAATCCTACCCTGTAGGTTCTTGTCCTAATTTGGGAAGGGTCTATGGCTCGCTAAACATGTACAAAGGCCGGTTTTGGCTTGAAAAGGGTTCCCCGGACTAGAGTCAAAGTATACCTCCCACTATTGAGCGTACACCCAATAATGGTACAAACGGTAGGGATGACTCATCACGGTCGAGGGTTGCTGAGCATTCCGGGATTCCCCATCACCGGCAAGCCGGGTAGGTTTGCCGAAACACAACAGCGAGGCTGCACAGGATATATACAAGAAATAGACAATGAAACAAAATAACTTTGAAAATCCCACAAACGTTTTTCAAGCTTGGCTCACAAGTTTAATTGATATTCAAGGAAAGCGGGCCGTTTCGAGAACATGCCAACTTTTTCTCAAGTATCAGTTAAACCACTTCCCTAGCGGCGACTTCCCTAGCGGAGTCGCCACTGTGGGCTACCACAGCCCCGGGTGGATCGGGGCGGCCCAATAAAAATCGCGCGCCTCGTCTTTGGATCGATTCAAAAATAGTTTGAAGAGTCGCCACCCGGATTTATGGTTCGTCACCCGAGAAACCGTTTTTCTTTGAAAATGATTGATTTGAAATTGAAAACCAGAGATCGTTTTGGGGGTTCGGAAGCCATGTTACGAGGGGGGAAGGGTTTTACGGCACCCCCCTCGCCTGACGCGACGTCGGTCTCTACTAAACGTTTGTGGGATTTTTCAAAAGGGATTTTGTTTCATTAAACCAGCTAGCAAGTATCCACAATTATACCAAATAAGAGGTGTATACATGTGCATGTGTACAGGGGGGGAAATAAATGGCCATGCATGATATACAAGATAACTAAAAATGAGACCCTGTCACTGGATTCACTCTCGAGCGCTAGGGAGTAGTCCCGAGCGCTTGGGAGTGTTAATGCCCAATCCTGCAAGTTTTGTTAGCACCAACAAAATATATTGCTAAAATGTAAACTGAAATATTATTAAGTACACTACTGGCTCAGCAGAGGACTTGAAAGACTGAGATAGACCCTCAATCTCTCAAATCATGCATCCCTGCCTCAACAAAATTAGATCTACAAGTTTAAAAGAGCAAATGGATACACTAATGCATGCAGGAAGCCAGAAAATACAGCAAAGTGGGGAAAATGGGATGCAGTGACATGCATGCACTCTCGAGCGCTCGGGAATGGTTCAGAGCGCTTGGGAGTGAGCTGCATATCAGCTTACTCTCAAACAGGAAATGACGCTACCCTGACATGCAAACACCCTGCTTTGGTTTTTCCCAAGAGAAAATCATCTTTTAACTTTGGAAAAACCTTTTTCTTACATGAAAATTTGTGATAAATGTTTCTGTTTTAGGGAAAACCAACTTCCTGTGCATGCATGTCATGATGAAACCATTTTATTTATGAATGCACCTCACCCCCAGCCTGTTTTTTAAACAAAAATGCCATGCATGGGACTGGAAACAGTCCCGAGCGCTCGGGAGCACTCTCGAGCGCTCGAGAGTGTTTCCAGTAGGGGTTTTGAGAAAACATTTTTGTGAACCCTTTGCTCTTGTTTTTACATTAAGGTCTCCCAACCATGCACCCAATATTGAAGACTGGGTCAGGCTGAGAGACCCCCCTCAGAAGGGAAAACAACCTCTTTGTTTTGAGATCAAAGTAGAAAAATTTCTACCTTTGCTTGGAACTTTGCTCTTTGAATGGCTTTGAAAAGTGGATGCAGAGAGGAAGAAGACTAGAAATCAGAAACTTGGGGTGTTTTGAATTTCTACCCTTTTTCTTGGTGATTTTTGAAAACCTCTTGAAGTTTGAAGTTGAAGAACAAGTTTGTTGGAAAACTTTTTGCCTTGAGCAAGAGAGAGGAGAGTGGTTTAGAGAGAGAGAAATTTCGTAGCCTCCCCTTTAGCTGAAACCAGGCACTCCTATATATAGGCCAAAATAACCTAAGGTTTTGAAATCAAATAGATTTGAAATAAAACATTTTTTAAGAAGAAAAATCTTCTGGCCTGATCTTCTGCCACCAGAGGTTGAGTGTTGACTGAACATCAGCCGGCTCAAGATGGTGGTAATGATGGGTTGCATGGATAGTGGGTGATCCTGCCATCCATTGGGCAACACAAAAGACTCGAGCGCTCGAGAGTGGTCTTGAGCGCTTGGGACTTCACTCTCGAGCGCTCGAGAGTGAGTCAGTCCAGTGTTTTTGGAAAATGGTTTTGAGCGCTTGCGCTCGAGAGTGAGTCAGGCTAGTGTTTTTGGAAAATGGTTTTGAGCGCTTGGGATTGCTTCCAAGCGCTTGGGAGTGATTTCGACCTTTTTATTTTCTTTTCAAATCCTTCAAGGAGCAAAGTCTCAATTGGTACGAGGCTTGTTTCGATCCAAATTCATCATCGGGGAGCCTCTGGGCCACAAATCAAGGAAATTTGACAAGTTCAAATTGGGGTGTCTACAGCCCCCTGAATAAAAGGCACACCTTCAGTAGAAGCTCCATATACACTTCTCCAATGGCAAATCACCTCCCTGCACTAATCAGCCCATGGCTCGAAGAATTCGTTGCCAGCGACTGGCTGTGCTTCCGTTCTCACGGGCTGGCCGCCTTTCGCTTCCTTAAAAGCATAAGGCTCCGCCCCGAAATCCTGAGAGCAGCCCTGCAGTTTTGGGATCCGGATGTCCACGTGTTCAGATTCGGGGACAATGAGCTATGCCTGACCGTGGAGGAATTCAAAGCATACCTCCAAGGTTTTGCTTCTAGCGTGATTGTCGTGCCACCCTATAGAAAAAGTATGCCGAAGCTTCTGAAATCCTGTTTGAACATTTCGAGGGGAGCGGCGGACGACCTGCTGGCTGGCGGGCAAATAAACGTCATGCGCCTGATGGAATGGTACAGGCCCGACGGTGATCCAGAGGATACCGCCTTGCAGGCCCGACGCCGATTTGCTCTGTCAATTGGCTTGTTAGCTGCATACTTGCTGGTATCTCCGAATGGACTGGCCGACCCCTCATTGGTGGATGTGGCCGCTCAGATGGGCGTTCGAAGGAACGTGGTTCCTATGGTTCTTGCAGAAACACTTATAGGTCTGGATTTGGTGGTCGCCGGCCAAACAAACATATTCGGTGGCAGCCCACTCTTATTGCAGGTAAACTCTCACTCAGCTCACCTTTTTCTGGTTTTCACACAGTCTGTTTTTACCTCAACTCTCAGCTAAAGGCTATATCGGAGCTCCTTACTTGTTTTCTCACTCAAGCTTTATATGGCTCCTTTCTTGTCTTTTTGCTCATACAGTTATGGCTGTCGAACAAACTCGGGCTAATTGCAGCTCCTGAAGCGAACTGGCCCCATCTGCCCGGGCGAATGCAATGAAAGAGGGATGCTGTATCCAGAGATGTCCGAGGAGGAGTGGTACACCTTCATGAGAGAGATGTCCCCGCGTGAAATTGTCTGGCGGCACGAAACTCTAAACATTCCGGACATGGCCCTGAACTCTGCGGGCTTCTAGCGGATGGTGATTGCTAGGCTGTCCAGTTTCACATTCTATATTCCAGGGCGTATTCTGCGGCAATTAGGCATGAACCAGGGTCTACACCGAGCTGGGATAGAGGACTTCCAAATTCCAGCGTTTACTGCCCAACATCTGACGGGGTATGAGCACAACTGGGGTTTGAGACAACTCGGCGGACTGGATCCAGATTTCAGCACCGGACTCAAGCGCCGCTACGTAGCATGGCTAAGGGAAGAAGTTGCAAGGAGACAAAATACAGATTGACTCCTGACACGACTCCAATGAACTAGAATAAACTGTGAGCCTGTGAAGGCCTCAAGCATTTCATTCTGTTTTTGATGCTTAACTGTTTTTAAGGACTCTGCTCAGCCTGTATAATAGAAATAGTAGTTTGAATAAAAGTGAAAGATTGAGGACTTTCCCCTTTTAGTCCAAGTGTTGAACACCGCGCCGCTTTGAATATCAAGGCACACCATGGAATAAAAACCATGGATCAAGTCGATTGATTGTGACCGAATCTCACAGAGAGATTGCCTACGTATCCCTTTTCAAGGAATCAGGTCGCACGTAGTTCAAGCTAAGGTTCGCTCGTGTATTTTGGCTCTCCTTTTGCGCTCTAATTTTTGCCTAGGACTGCCTTTACAGGTTTTCAGTCTAGCGAGCTTTGATTGATTGCCTATTTATTTTTGCCTAGTCCGCCCCCTTGGGTTTTCAGTCTAGCAAGCTTGCTCTAATTTTAGCTTGGAACCGCCCACCCTTGTGGTTTTCGGCCCAACGAGCATCTCTCAAGGATAGTAACGTTTGAGTTGATCCAGGTTGACCAGAGTGTTGAACTCGTTGCCGTCCAGATCAATAAGCTGAGTCGCTCCACCCGAGAGGATGGTCTTGATAATGTAAGGCCCCGCGCGCTTTGGGCAGAACTTACCACGTGGATCGAAAATGGGAGCCCGGATTTCCTTTGTGACCATATCCCCCTCAATCAAGTCCCGAGACTTCACTTTTTTGTTGAATGCCCGAGCAATTCTGCGCTGATACCCCTGAACATGATACAAGGCAAGGAGCCTCCTCTCATCAAAGAGCATGAGTTCAACAAACCTCAACTAAGCCATTCGGATTCCGTGAGTTCACATTCAGCCATGATCCTCAAAGTCGGTACCTCAAGCTCAATGGGAAGCACAGCTTCCATCCCGTAGACCAGGGAAAAGGGGGTTGTCCCCGTTGATGTTCGAATCGACGTACGATACCTCCAAAGGGCTAGAGGCAGTTGCTCGTGCCAGTCCCTGGCGGACTCTGCAGATTTCTTGATGATCGTCTCGACATTCTTGTTAGCTGCCTCGACTGCCCCATTCGTCTGAGGGCAGTAGACCGTCGAATGATGAATCTGAATTTTGAACTCATCGAAGAGCTCCAAAACCCTGCCTTTGAAATGAACCCCATTGTCTGACACGAATGCCTGCGGAACCCCGTATCGATAGATGATGTTCTTCCTGATGAACTGAGCAACCTGAACTGCAGTTAGGGTCTTGTAAGATTCGGCCTCGACCCACTTGGTGAAATAATCTATTGCCACCAAAATGAACCGATGTCCGTTCGAAGCAGATGGCCTGATCATGCCAATGACGTCAATACCCCAAACAGAAAAGGGCCAAGGCGATGTCATGCAAAACAAATTGGAAGGAGGGACATGTATGAGATTGGCATGGATTTGACACCTATGGCAGTGGCGTACATAATCCACACACTGGGACTCCATAGTAGACCAAAAGTAACCCTGTCGTAGAATCTTCCTGGCGAGCATGACCCCACTCATGTGAGGGCCATAAACTCCTTCGTGAATCTCCTCCATTATCCTGGTGGCCTCGGCACCATCGACGCAAAGCTTGTGCATTCCGCAGTGAGACCTCCTATAAAGCTTCCCTCCATAGATAATGTATTGTGCAGCCAACCTTCGCAACACAGTTTGATCCTTCTTAGTGGCATCAGCCGGATAACTGCCATTCTCAATGAAATTCCATATGTCATGGTACCAGGGTAGGCCGTCATCGACATCATCGACGGCGTTGACGTATTGATAAGCAGGCAAGTCCCGCTGTTCAATAAGGATTGGACGAAGCTTGACACCTAGTAGGAGTTCGACCATGGAAGCTAAAGTTGCCAAGGCATCAGCAAACTGATTCTTTAGACGGGGAATGTGCGTGAAGGTCACCTTGTTGAAACGAGGGATGAGATCCTCCAGGACTTGATGATAAGGCTTCAATCTGTCCTCCCAAACTTTCCAGTCCCCGTTGGCTTGAGATACAACAAGGTTGGAATCGCCAATGACTTCAAGCTTTTCCACACCAAGCATGAGGGCAGCTTCCATGCCAACAATGCAGGCCTCATACTCAGCTTGATTGTTCGTGACGTCAAAGTTCAGTTTAAACGCAAGCGGAATATGAGAACCATCGGGAGTTATCAACAAAACCCCAATCCCATATCCTTTCTGATTAGCCGCCCCATCAAAGTAAAGAGTCCAGGTGTCTTTGACAACCGCTAGCACCTCCTCATCTAGAAATATAAAATCCGAGTCCTCTGGCCCATCGACAGGGTGATCAGCCAGAAATTCCGTGACCGCACGTCCTTTGACGGACTTCCTCGTGACGTATTCGAGGTCAAACTCGGCGAGCAAGAGCAACCAACGTGCTAACTTACTAGTAAGCGCAGGCTTCTCAAACAGATACTTGAGAGGATCCATTCGAGAAATCAACTTCACTGGGTAAGCCAGCATGTAGTGTCTCAATTTCTTAGACGCCCAAACAAGAGCCCAACATGTCTTTTCAAGAGCAGTGTAGCGTTCTTCAGCACCCACCATCTTCTTACTTAGGTAGTAAATGGCCTTCTCTACCCCCTTATCCCCCTCTTGAGCTAGCAAACACCCCATAGATGAAGGATTCACAGACAAGTAAAGTATCAAGGGCTTCCCAGGCACAGGTGGCATCAAGACCGGAGGGTTTTGTAAGTAGTTCTGAATTGAGGTGAAAGCCGCTTGACACTTGTCTGTCCAAATGAACGGGGTATTCTTCTTGAGTAGACGAAACATCGGCTCGCAAGTTAGAGTCAACTTGGCGATGAATCTGCTGATAAACTGAACCTTCCCCAGAAAGCTGCGCACTCCCTTTTCAGACTCCGGTGGCTTCATGTCAAGCACTGCCTTAATCTTAGATGGATCAACCTCAATTCCCTGAGAAGTAATCATGAAACCAAGCATTTTGCCCGCTGTGACACCGAAGGTGCACTTCTGGGGGTTAAGACGCATGCGGAACTTACGTAGCCTCTCGAAGAACTTCCTAAGCACAGGAATGTGGCCTTCTCAAGTTTTGGATTTGGCGATCATGTCATCGATGTAGACCTCGACCTATTTGTGCATCATGTCATGCAAGATGGTTGTAGCAGCCCTCTGATAGGTAGGTCCGGCATTCTTCAAACCGAATGGCATGACCAGATAGCAATAAGTCCCCCACTCAGTGATGAATGTGGTTTTCTTACGGTCCTCGGGCGCCATAAGAATCTGATTGTAGCCTGAAAAGCCGTCCATGAACGAAAGCAAAGCATGCCCCGCAGTATTATCCACAAGCACATCGATGTGTGGCAAGGGAAAATCGTCTTTGGAACTTGCTTTGTTCAAGTCCCTGAAATCAACACAGACTCGAATTTGTCCATTCTTTTTAGGAACTGGGACAATGTTGGCCACCCATGTGGGATACTGAGAGACCATGAGAAAACCAGCGTCGATCTGCTTAGTAACTTCCTCCTTGATCTTCTGAACCCAATCCGGCCTCATCCGTCTGAGTTTCTGCTTCACAGGTTTAGCATCTGGCAACAAAGGGATCCGATGCTCCACAATCTCGGGGTCGATACCAGGCATATCTCGATGAGACCATGTGAAAACATCGCTGAATTCAGTGAGTAGCTCTTTGAAATCACGATGCTCCTCTGGCGAAAGCGTGGAGCCCACTTGAACCATTCGGGGATCGTTTTCATCTTTCAAGTTTATAGAAACTACTTCTTCTTTTAATGGCTGAGCATGCCTTTCGTCTTCCCTTTCAATGAAGGCACAGATTTCCTTGGGAATATCCCCATCGAAATCTATCCCTTCATCGTTGGGATCGACACAGTTTATATAAAGATCATTGAAATAGTCAAAAGATGCCTCATTCATTTCACAAGACCCTGGAGGGTCGCCAAGTACAAGGGAATCAAACTCGAAATAAAAGCTATGACGTGGAGGGCCCAGAGGCACAATCTCTGACTCAGAGCTAGACTTAGACGACGCAACAGACTCAGACTTAAGACTCCGACTCAGAGGTGTCGTCAATGCAAGTTAGGCGCGGTTTAAAAATGCAATTTTTAAGGCAACCCTTAGCTTCCACAATGAGAGAGGTAGGGTCCTCGAGGGCATCGGGCCCGAGCATGAGCACTTCGGCTTCTTCAGCTTCCCCAGCCAAACCCACTTGGGAGAATTCCTGGAACAGCAGCTCCAAATTCCCCTGATCAATAGATCCCAGCCAGTCAATCTTGACCTTCACCTGATTAAGCTTCCTCTTGAATTCTGCCCTTGCTGGCTCATCATCACTGCTTGACCAGGTGTCATCAGCGAAGATTTCAAATCCCGGCAGCAGCTCCCCATTTCAGAATGAACATATGGCTCGAGCTATCCAGCGTAAGCGGCATTTCTTGCCTCACGCACGAAGTAGCTATCGGGATCACCATAGAGGGTCCGAGGTTATCCCGTATATTTCCTTCTCTTGGCATCTTTGGCAGAGGCGATATACCCCAAACCAAAACAGCCTTTATTAAAAGGAAAAGTAGGGAACTCCGGGACCCCTTATCGGCGAGACCCTAAGCCTATACCCGGGAAATAAGACATCCTCCTCATAATGTCTAGCGCGACAGAGCTTATGAGGAAGTTCCCGTCCACGTTGATGGCCATCACAGTGCCAGAAGTGTCGAAAGAGAAACCCCCGAGGTCGACATCCTCCTCACCGTGCAAAATTCCCAGAACAGGAGTCCCATCTTCCTTAAGCGGACGAATTCCAGAGTCCCTGCAAATGGTTAAAGTACCAGTAGGCAGACCCAGAATGACCTTTTGGTGGAGAGTTGATGGTACGGCCATGATGTCAGATCGATGGAGCCACGGCCTGCCTAACAGAAGGTTGAAGGTAGCGGGAATGTCCACAACATGGAACTCAACATCCATCTCAAAGCCCTCAGCATCGAGCTTGAGCATTAAAGTGCCCTTAACCACATGACGGGTGCCGTCATATGCCTTGACAGCCAGGTTGGAAGGTGCAAAGTCCTTCTTAGCGAGTCCCAGACGATAAGCAACCCTCATAGGGCAGACATTGATCGCCGAGCCGTTGTCGATGAGAACAGTCGGAACCCAAAGTCCTCGACACTTGACAATGATGTGCAAAGGGCGGTTGTGGTCGACTCCTTCGACTGGCAGGTCTTTATCTGTAAAGATCACAGTGTGCTTGGAGGTCGGAGGGAGGATGAGGGATACCATCGCCTCAGGTGTAACATTAGCCTAAACCTCAAGGTGAGATAGAGTGTGGCACAGCTTCTGGCAGTGCTCCTTGGATGAACATATCAGACCCCAAATCGATATAGCAGCGGGAATCTGCTCAAGTTGTCGTTGGATCAGATCGGCAACTGGTGGACCGGTTGATACCTCGAGAGGTGCAGACCTCGGAAAAGTGATAGGCTCGTTCCTTTGGTTAGAAGGGTTGGACAAGCTTCCAGCTTGCAGATTTGCAGGCTGAAAAATCCGTCCACTCCTCGTAACGTTGTGAACGTTCCCCGAGGAAGGCACAACTTGAGGGTCTTCATTCACATACCAAAGATTAGCAGGAACTTCTCCCAGTTTGCGCTTTCCTCTGTCAGCAGTAGGTGCAGAAACAGGTACTTCCATGTCTAAGCCTAGGTCCTCAGCCAAGTCTTTCATCAGTAAAGAGTCCCAGAAGTTCAAGTCTTTTACAGCGGCCACTTTAGCAACGGGCTCCGGATTTGCAATGAAAGGAACATCCCAAAACCACTGTCGGCCAAGGAACGATTAACCGCCCAGACTTCCGCCCCAACTTGGACGTCCACTATGTCATCAACCTCCCAAAGATTAGCAGGCGGGACAAGGTCCGTAACCATGATGCTGCAGTCCCTGTTGTTCGGATAAGGCACTTTAGGGCGTGGGAATTCCTCGTTAAAGATGTAGGAGCAGGGATCAAGATCGTGTCGCAGACTAAATCAAAGACTGAGCTGAAGAGGGAAATGTGGTCTCCCAGAACCCGTGGGTCTTCCTGGACAAGATCGTCCTCTGCGTAGTGTAGCATGTAATCCGGTATTGTGTAGCTTTGGATGGGATTAGGGTCCAAATCCATGGGAGCCTGCCAAGTTGGCTTGGGGTCCCAGTAGTACTCTTCTTCAGGGACCAAAGGTTCAGGCTGCTGAAACAGCATGTACAAAGAGAAACCATCCAGAGGATCAACCATAGCTGCTTCATAACCGACCATCTAGCCATCATACCAGGCTTGATCAAAAGGGAGATATTCAGGCTGCGGGGGAAATCCATCCGCTTCGAGGCTCGACCACTCGTTGAGTATAGGGATGGCATAGTCCATGTTGTCTGCGATAGCCCAACCTGTGGCTTGCATGATGACTTCTGGCGGAGATTCAACAGATCGAGAATGACCCAACAGACTTGGGGATGGGTTAGCGCCGATCACATTTACATATGGGCTGTCAAGTGACGAGGTGGAATCGAGCTGCACAGCGGGAATTGACTGATGGAAGAGGGAGCTGACAGAGTCATTGGAGACAGTCGCCCCATCTTGCAAGTGTTCTGGAGATGCATCAGTGTCGATAAGATGACCGTCCACTACGTGTATGTAAGAAACCTCGGCATAAGGTTCAAGCGGGAAGGGTACTATCGGCCTGGGCTGATTGGCTGAGGCTATATAGTCAGTTGGGTTGAATATGGTGGAGCTGAGGGATATCTGGCTGATGTGTGGAACAGCATTGTGCTTGGGAAGGGAGTTGGCAATGACGTTAGGCTTCTGAGGGGGCGGAGGTGTTGCAAGCGTGCCATCGTCAATGAGATCTTGAATCGCATGACGGAGGCGAAAGCAGGAGTCAGTGAGATGACCCGCTCCTTGATGGTTGGCACAGTAGAGGTTGGCCTTGAAGTTAGGTGAAGGGTTTTTGGGTAAAGGAGTCGGATCCAGGGGTTTGAGATGCCCTGACTTGACCAGCCTTTCCAAGACCGAGGACAGAGGTGCCTCGATAGAGGAAAAGCTGCGAGGTTGGTTGCGAGGCCGGTTATTCTGCGGAGTCTGCACCTGATTGACATCTGCGATGTTGTTGGTTGTGTTGGAGGAAGCGCCGTTAGTACTACTGGTTGCCGTGTTGGAATAAGTCCCTGTTCCAAACAGCGCATTTGCGTTCCCAGAGTATGCCCGAGGCTTTGATTTAGGAGGATTAGAGGATTCCCCCTTTGCCAGAATTCCACTTTGCAGTGCATCCTCGATGGCCAGGCCGGAGTCGAAGAAGGTTTCAAAGCTGGCGGATGCCTGAGCAAGTACCAAATGTCTAGCATAGTCTGGTTGGAGATTGCGAGTGATGATGCGGAGCTGATCCTTCTCGCTGGGGCGGTCAGTCATTAAGGCGGCCTTGGCCCTCCATCTTTTGACGAAGTCTGCAAAGGACTCCTTAGCTTCCATCTTGGTGGACTCGAATTCCCAGGTGGTCATCTTCAACTGGGAGTTGTAGCTGTACTGCGAAATAAACGCAGCCCCAATGTCCTCCCAGGTCCTCCTTTTGGCGATGTCGAGTGACAAAAACCAATGGAAAGCAGGGCCTGAGAGAGTTTGAGGGAAGAGCTGAGACATGGCCTCCGGCTCAACAGAGAGTAGCTTCATGGCGGCATGGTAACTGTAGAGGTG
Organism: Rhododendron griersonianum; assembly: GCA_018127125.1. Lineage (NCBI taxonomy): Eukaryota > Viridiplantae > Streptophyta > Magnoliopsida > Ericales > Ericaceae > Rhododendron > Rhododendron griersonianum. The sequence goes on from CM030797.1 coordinate 21,353,186, forward strand.
AGTTTTGGGATCACGGCTCCCATCGAATTTAGCCAAGTCGGGCATTTTGAACTTCTCGGGAAGCCTGGCATTGGGCTACAAGCAAAGATGGTCCAGATCAATCCCCCCAGCGTTGATCTTTTCAGTCTTGGAAACAGATTCCTCCAGCTTGGCAATCTTGGCCATGAGTGCGGTCATGTCGGGGTTCTGAGCTGGCCTTTCTTGATTTGGAGGAGGTCTGCCACCTGCGAGATTCACAGCAGGTATGCGAGCCTCCCTCAGGTTGGGTTGGACAATGAGACGCCCTTCATGATTAGGATCCTCGATCAGGATGGGTGGCCCATGATCATCCTCTTCGGCCTCGCCCTCCTCTTGAACGGCTGTAGGAAGACGAGTGTTAAAGAGGTCATTCAAGCGAGCAATGTTGGCATCAGTGTTAGCTGCCATTTGTTGCATGGCGGTGATACTGTTCTGCAAGTTCATGAGCATGGCTTCCAAGGTAAGAGGTTGTGGCTGCGGCTGATCTGCCATGATAGGTGTTTCGGGGGTGCTTGATGTAGACGATGGGGAAGCTGGTAGCCCTTCCTGTAAAAACGGCAGTGAGTCTGACGGTGAACCTGACTGAGAGCCTGACTGTAGAGCAGTCAATAGAGAGTGCGGAGAGTCTTCTGTGGTGACTGACTGGGATTGTAACCTGACGAGCCTTTGAATCGGATTCAGATGCAAACGTTCCCAAGCGGGTTTGGCCACTTGCTTCGATACTTTCCTTGGCGGTGCAATGATTCAGAACTTTGCAACAAAATAAAAGAAGGCTTAATAGGGGTCCTACAGGAACTTTAATCTAAATAAAAGACTAAAGTACGAATGCAGCCAACGTCGTCGGTGTTGCCCTAGACTCTAGAACTAGAAGACAAGTCAGTCTTAAGATGTTCGGACATTGCTTGAGGCCCTCAGAACTCTTTTCAAATATGTATCCTTGTTTGGAACGAGCGATCCTAAAGGATGTCGAAAGAAGTCTAAACGTTTGTCCATTCCGTCGTTTGGGGTTTTGTGGGCTACCATAGCCCCGGGTGGATCGGGGCGGCCTGAAAAATCGCACGCCATATTTGAATCGAATCGATAAAGTTTGAAGAGTCGCCACCCGGATTTGTGGTTTATCACCCGAGAAACCATTTTGTTTTGAGAATGATTGATTTGAAATTGAAAACTAGAGATCATTTGAGGGTTCGGAAGCCATGTTACGAGGGGGGAAGGGTTTTACGGCACCCCCCTCGCCCGATACGAGATCGGTCTCTACTAAACGTTTGTGGGATTTTCAAAAGGATTTTGTTTCATCAAGCAAGTAGCATGTATCCACAGTTACATCACATAAGAAGTGTATGCCAGTGCATGTGTACAGGGAGTGATAAAATGGCGATAAATAAGATGCATGACAACAGCAGCTGATGATTTGCCACTGACTTCACTCTCGAGTGCTCGGGAGTGGTCCCAAGCGCTTGGGAGTGCTGGGGTTCAACCTGCACACTTTATTAGTACAAACAGGATATAATGCTAAAAACTGTAAACTGAAATAAATTTAAGCACATTACAGGCTCAGCAGAGGATTTGATAAACTGAGATAGAACCTCAATCTTTCAAATCATGCATCCTTGCCCCTGCATGATCAGATCTACATCTTTAAAAGAGCACATGGACACATCTCTGCATGTAGAAAGTCAGAAAACACAGCAAAATGGGGAAAATAATGGACTACAGTGGCATGCATGCACTCCCGAGCGCTCGGGAATGGTTTCAAGCGCTTGGGAGTGAGCTGCATGTCAGCATACTTTCAAATAGGAAATGACATCATCCTGGCATGCAGACACTCTTGATTTGATCTTTCCCAGGAGAAGATCATCTTTTTAACCTTGGAAAATCCTATTCTTACTTGAAACTTGGTGAGAAGTGTTTCTGTTTTGAGAAAACTGATTTTCTATGTCTGCATGCCACAATGAGACCATTTCATTTAAGAATGCACCTCACCCTAGTCTGCTGTTTACCGAAAATGCCATGCATGGAACTGGAAACAGTCCCGAGCGCTCGAGAGTGTTTCCAGTAGGGGTTTTGAGAAAAACGTTTTGTGATCCCTTTGCTCTTGTTTTTACACTAAGGTCTCCCAACCATGCACCCAGAATTAAAGACTGGGACAGGCTCAGAGACCCCCCTCAGAAGGGAAAAACAGTCTTTTGTTTGAAATCAAAGTAGAGAAGTTTCTACCTTTAATGGGAACCTTGCTTCTTGAGTGACTTTGAAAGGGTGAAAGAAGGAGAAATGCAAGGAATCAGAGACCAAGGATGTTCTCAACTCCCTGCAGTTTCTGAAGTTTTTGACCTTTTAATCTTTTCCTTTGAAAATATTTGAAGTTGAAGAACAAGTTTGAGTTTGAGAGAGAATTTTTCTTGAACAAGAGAGAGAGGTGGGTTTAGAGAGAGAATTTTCGTGGTCCTCCTCTCAGCTGAAAATAGGTTATATATATAGACAATATAACCTATAGTTTTCAAAATGAAATGGATTTGAAATAAAAATTTCTTGGAGAGAAGATCTCCACCTTCTGATCCTCTGCCACCTGAGGTTGAGTGTTGACTGAACTTCAGCCGGCTCAAAATGGTTGTAATGATGGGTTGCATGGATAGTGGGAAGCCTTGCCATCCATTGGGCAGCACAGAGGACTCGAGCGCTCAAGAGTGAGCCAGGCCCACAGCTTTTGAAAAACAGTTTAGAGCGCTTGGGACTGCTCCCAAGCGCTTGAGATTGGTTTTGACCATTTTATTTCCCTTTTCAAATCTTTCAAGAAGCAAAGTCTCAATTGGTACAAGGCTTGTTTTAATCCGAATTCATCATTGGGGAGCCTCAGGGCCACAAATTAGGGAAATTCGAAGAGTCCAAATTGGGGTGTCTACAGGTTTCAAACTTGAAGTCAGAACAACTCGGTATGAATATCATGATGTTATAACCAGATTGGCGTGAGCAACACTGTGCTATTAGCCGGGCGGTGTAAGTGACGAGGCACTTGTTACCTTTTGGTGTAAGCATCATGGTATTCTCTCTGTTGTTCTTCGTTTTCCATTTTGAAGCCCTAAACCGGTATACAGACAAGGGTATAGAAAGGTTTCTGATTTCCAAAAGTCCCACCGTCCGAAGGACTGGAAAAATTGAAAACGTGCATCGTCGAGATGCACGACTCCTCATCGGGCCAAAACAGTGTCCTAGTAAGCTTAAGACAGACTTGAAAGACCGAGAACCTAGAAGCCGCCCTAATCATGCTCCTACGCAGAACGAGATGTATGTACAGTTCATGCGATAGGGGAAGCAGTAACACGTAAATAGTATATGGGATTAGATGCAAACAGATCTTAACCTGCAGGTTCCTGTCTTATTTTGAAAGGTTCTAATGCTTTGTATATGCGAAGGCCGGTTTGGGTTCATAACAGGTTCCTTGGACTAGGTCCACAGATATACCTCCAGTTACCTGCGTAACCGCAGAGTAACAGTCGAACGGTAGTATGACCCATCATCGTCGAAGGTTGTTGGTCATTCGGGGTCCCCAGTCTCCGGTAAACCGTGCCGGATTGCCAAAACGATCCAACAAGCCTTATCCCACATCGATGCAAATGAGATGCTAGAATTTGATTAAGAAGAAGAAGAATCGCAGAATTTTCAAAATGCCTTTTCAAATTTGGCTAACTTTATTTGGTCCATCTTTAGAAGAAACTACACAAGTGAACAATCGAAAATGTCCCAGATTAGATTGGCCGAACACGGGGTCCTATTAAATCACCATTCCAACCTTCGGCAGCGCGAAGCTCACCGTTTTGACAGACTTTTAAAGGATTGTTCGAAAGTGTATTAAATCCTAAGTATGAATTAATATTGGTTCGATTTATCCCCAGTGGAGTCGCCACTGTAGGCAGCATGCCCTCGGAGAAGGATTCCATTCCCTTCCGACAACTTTCGGGCAAGGCCCTCTTTGGATCGAGGGAGCGCGAGCGGAGAGGCAAGCGCTCGTAAATACAGAGTCGCCACTTGGGTTTTGAAGGTCCGACTCCCAAGGAACCGTATTTCGAAGCACCTGCCACGCTTTTTTATTTGAAAAAGTGAAGGAAACCAGTCCGTCATAATCATATCTGGGTGTGGGAGCCAGGTTACGAGAGGGGAAGGATTTTAAGGCACCCCTCTCACCCAATCTGGAGATCGGTCTCTACTTAGGCATTTTGAAAACATTTGTGATTCTTTCTTTTTATTAACCAATTTTTAGCCAATTAGGGCGGGGGAACAGTTAATCGAGGATTAAAACTGTAACGTTTTGCAGGATGTGATCAAAGATAGCATGGATGGATGAAATGACAAATAATAAATGGAATAAAGTTCAAAACTTTGATCAAGCATTGAAACAGTGCTTGGTGTGGACATATCACAAACAATGGCCAACTTGCATGCATGGATCAAACTGCATGCAAGTGAACCATCGCGCGATATTTCCATACACTCGCGCAAGGGTTGATGCTTCACCAACAGTTTGAACTTTATCCCCTTCTGGGCTCTGGAAGGACCAGTGCCTACCCAGGGGGCAAACCAAGCAGTTTATAAGTACTGAATGTAAATAATTATTACAAACAAACTGGGATAAATTGAAAATACACCCCTAAACAGTGGGGGAGAAATAAACAAAGGCCTAAGGCCTAGTTGCCCATGCAAGGGCAGTCTCTGGAAATCAGTGAACCATCGCGCGACAGAGTGAGATACTCGCGCGATGCTCCTGACTGGACTTCCAGGAATTGCTTTGCATGCTTGGGACTTTGAGACATGTTCAGAAGCATTCCAAGGGCATTCCAAACCTACTAACGTTAAAAACTAAGGTACTGTATTTATTTTAACATGCATCTCAGTGATCTACATATCAAAATAAAACTACAACAGTCATGCACATAGCTAAAACAAGAAATGACTAGCATCCCTTCCCCATGTGGACCAATCTCTTGCTGACAGAACTGTCGCGCGAGTCTTTGGGTCCATCGCGTGAGGGTTTAGTCAATCGCAGTATCTTGTAACCCTGCTGACTTTAGGGCCAGGACTGGTATTGATTACTAGTCTTGGCCCTGCCAGCCCCCCTCAGGGATCAAAACAGGAAACAGGTAAAAGTTTATACCTTTGCTTGAAATGGTTTTTAAACGGATTGGACAAGGTGGTGTAGCTTGCCAAATGATTAAATGGAAAACTCAAGAGTAAAAGATTAGGAAGTGTGGTTAGGGTTTGTGACTTTGTGCTAGGTTTTTTGATAACTTGGTAACCCTTTTTTTGTAACCCTTGACATGGAAGACTAATGGGGGTTTTATAGGAGGATGGAAGGGTGCTAGGTGGGTGGAATACTAGGCTTAACAACCAGCCAACAAGGCTGGTCACCCTTGCTTGGTGGAGAAATGAGCCACCAAGGTGAGTGGGGGTGGTTGTGTGGATGGTGCATCCCCCAAGCCTACATAACACTGTATAGTCGACGAAAACGGGGTTCCAGCCCCACATGGCCCCTGATGATCACAAAAATCCAGCTGGAACAAGGTGAAAGTGACAGGTCTAAACCATCGCGCGAGGGTGTGGGACCATCGCGCGAGGGTTCAAACCAACGCACGAGGGTCAACAGTCAACACCTTGACTTTGACCAACACCTGGCAAACTGACTATCGTGCGAGTAACCAGAAGCATCGCGCGACAGTCAAACCTTGGCTAGGGTTTTGACTGAAGGTTTCAAGGGTTCAAAGGGTTCAAGAAGGGCTCCAAGCACTCCAAGTTCAATCCATTCCAAACTCAAGTCCGTTTGATCCGATCTCATCATCGGGGAAACAAGAAACCGTAAAATAAAGTAAAACAAATGGGAGATCCAGATTGGGGTGTCTACATACGTGTTACTGCTTTCCCTATCGCATGAACTGTACATACATCTCGTTCTGCGTAGGAGCATGATTAGGGCGGCTTCTAGGTTCTCGGTCTTTCAAGTCTGTCTTAAGCTTACTAGGACACTGTTTTGCCCGATGAGGAGTTGTGCATCTCGATGATGCACGTTTTCAATTTTCAAGTCCTTCGAACCGTGGGACTTTAGGAAATTAGAAGCCTTTCTACACCCTCGTCTATATACCTGTTTAGGGCTTCAAACTAAAAATAAGGAACAACGGAGAGAATACCACGATGCTTACACCAAAAGGTAAGAAGTGCCTCATCACTTACGCCGCCCGGCTAATAGCACAGTGCTGCTCACGCCAAATCTGGTTATAGCATCGTGATATTCATACCGAGTTGTTCTGACTTCAAGCTTGAAACCCCAAACGACGGAACGGATGAAGGTTTAGACTTCTTTTGACATCCTGTAGGATCGCTCGTTCCAAACAAGGATACATATTCGAAAAGAATTCTGAGGGCCTCGGGCAGTGTCCGAACATCTGGAGACAGACTTGTCTTCTAGTTCTAGAGTTTAGGGCGACACCGACGACGTTGGCTGCACTTGTACTTTAGTCTTTTATTTAGATTAAAGTTCCTGCAGGACCCCTATTAAGCCTTCTTTTACTTTGTCGCAAAGTTCTGAGTCATTGCACCGCCAAGGAAAGTATCGAAGCAAGTGGCCAAACCCGCTTGGGAACGTCTGCATCTCAATCCGGTTCAAAGGCTCGTCAGGTTATAGTCCCAGTCAGTCATCACGGAAGACTCTCCGCATTCACTATCAGCCGCACGACAGTCAGATTCTCAGTCAGGATCACAGTCAGATTCACCGCCAATCTTGCAGGAAGGACGACCAACCTCTCCATCATCTACATTGAGCACCTCTGAACCACCCGTCATGATAGAATAGCCGCACCCATAGCCTCTTACTTTGGAAGCCATGCTTATGAATCTTCAAGACAGCATCACCGCCATGCAGCAGAGGGTAGCTCAGACAGATACCAACATTGCCCGCTTGAATGACCTTATCAACACTTGCCTTCCACCTCCTCTCGAAGAAGAAGGCGAGGACGATGAGTCTGACCAGGAACAACCCATTTTGGTTCCAGATCCGAATCACGCAAGACGTCTCATTGCGCTGAATCCGAGGGAAGTCCGCAGGCCTGTTGCAAATCTCGCAGTTGGCAGACCTGCTCAAGAAGGGCCGGCTCAGAACCCCGACATGCCCGCACTCATGGCTAAGATTGCCAAGCTGGAGGAATCCGTTTCCAAAACTGAAAAGATCCATGCTGGGGGGATTGATCTGGACCGTCTTTGCTTGTATCCCAATGCCAGGCTTCCTGAGAAGTTCAAAATGCCGACTTGGCTAAGTTCGACGGGAGCGGCAATCCCAAGACCCATCTCTACAGTTACCAAGCCGCCATGAAGCTACTCTCTGTCGAGCCGGAGGCCATGTCTCAGCTCTTCCCTCAAACCCTTTCGGGCCCTGCTTTCCATTGGTTTCTGTCACTCGACATTGCCAAAAGGAGGACCTGGGAGGACATTGGGGCTGCGTTTATTTCGCAGTACAGCTACAACTCCCAGCTGAAGATGACACCCGGGAACTCGAGTCCACCAAGATGGAAGCCAATGAGTCATTTGCAGACTTCGTCAAGAGATGGAGGGCCAAGGCCGCCTTAATGACTGACTGCCCTAGCGAGAAGGATCAGCTCTGTATCTCTCTTGCAACCTCCAGCCAGACTATGCTAGGCATCTGGTGCTTGCTCAAGCATCTGCCAGCTTTGAAACCTTCTTCAACTCTGGCCTGGCCATCGAGGATGCGCTGCAAAGTGGAATTTTGGCGAAAGGGGAATCCTCTAATCCTCCAAAATCAAAGCCTCGGGCATACTCTGGGAATGCGAATGCGCTGTTTGGGACAGGGACTTATTCCAGCACAGCGACCAGTGGTACTAACGTCGCTTCCTCCAACACGACCAACAACATCGCAGATGTCAATCAGGTGCAGACTCCGCAGAATAACCGGCCTCGTAACCAACCCCGCAGCTTTTCCACTATCGAGGCACCTCTGGCCTCGGTCTTGGAAAGGTTGGTCAAGTCAGGGATCTCAAGCCCCTGGATCCGACTCCTTTACCCAAAAACCCTTCATCTAACTTCAAGACCAACCTCTACTGTGCCTACCATCAAGGAGCGGGTCATCTCACTGACTCCTGCTTTCGCCTTCGTCATGCGATTCAGGATCTCATTGACGATGGCACGCTTGCAACACCTCCGCCCCCTCAGAAACCTAACGTCATTGCCAACTCCCTTCCCAAGCACAATGCTATTCCACACATCAGCCAGATATCCCTCACATCGACCATATTCAACCCAACTGACTATATAGCCCCAACCGAACAGCCCAGGCCGATAGTACCCTTTCCGCTCGAACCTTCTGCTGAGGTTTCTTACATACACGTAGTGGACGGTCAGCTTACCGACACTGATGCATCTCCAGAACACTTGCAGAATGAGGAGTTTGTCTTCGACGCCTCTATCAACAGCCTCTTCCATCAGTCAATTCCCGCTGTGCAGCTCGATTCCGCCTCTTCACTCGACAGCCCGTATTTCAACGAGACCGAGGTCAACCCATCCCCAAGTCTGTCAGGTCAGTCTCGATCTGTTGAATTTCCACCAGAAGTCAGCATGCAAGCTACAGGTTGGGCTATCGCAGACAACATGGACTATGCCATTCCTTTACTCAATGAGTGGTCAAGTCTCGAAGCGGATGGATTTCCCCCGCAGCCTGAATATCTCCCTTTCGATCAAGCCTGGTATGATGGCTGGATGGCCGGCTATGAAGCAGCAATGATTGACCCTCTGGACGGTTTCTCTCTATACATGCTGTTTCAGCAGCCTGAACCTTTGGTCCCCGAAGAAAAGTACTACTGGGACCCCGAGCCAACTTGGCAGGCTCCCATAGATTTGGACCCTAATCCTCTCCAAGGCTACGCTATACCGGATTACATGCTACACTACGCGGAGGACGATCTTGTCCTGGAAGACCCACGTGTTCTGGGAGACCACGTCTCCCTCTTCAGCTCAGTCTTTGATTCAGTCTGCGGCGCTGATCTTGATCCCTGCTCTTACATTATTAACAAAGAATTCCCACGCCCTGAGGTGCCTTATCCAAACAACAGGGACTGCAGCATTATGGTTACGGACCTTGTCCCGCCTGCTAATCTTTGGGAGGTTGATGACATAGTGGATGTCCAAGTTGGGGCTAAAGTCTGGGTGGTTAATCGTTCCTTGGCCGACAGTGGTCTTTAGGATGTTCCTTTCATTGCAAATCCGGAGCTCGTTGCTGAAGTGGCCGCTGTAAGAGACTTGAACTTCTGGGACTCTTTACTGATGAAAGACTTGGCTGAGGACCTAGGCCTAGACATGGAAGTGCCTGCTTCTGTACCAACCACTGACAGAGGAAAGCGCAAACTGGGAGAAGTTCCTGCTAATCTCTGGGATGTGAACGAAGAACCTCAAGTTGTGCCCTCCTCGAGGAATGTTCACAACATTACAAGGAGTGGACGGATTTTTCAACCTGCGAATCTGCAAGCTGGAAGCTCGTCCAACCCTTCTAACCAAAGGAACGAGCCTATCGCTTTCCCGAGGTCTGCACCTCTCGAGGTATCAACCGGTCCACCAGTTGCCGATCTGATCCAACGACAACTTGAGCGGATTCCCGCTGCTATATCGATTTGGGGTTTGATCAGTTCATCCAAAGAGCACCGTCAGAAGCTGTGCCACACTCTATCTTGCCTTGAGGTTCGGGCTGATGTTACACCTGAGGCGATGCTATCTCTCATCCTCCCTCCAACCTCCAAGCACATTGTGGTCTTTACTGATAAAGATCTGCCAGTCGAAGGATTCGACCACAATCACCCCTTGCACATCACTGTCAAGTGTCGAGGACTCTGGGTTCAACTGTTCTCATTGACAATGGCTCGGCGATCAATGTCTGCCCCATGAGGGTTGCTTATCGTTTGGGGCTCGCTAAGAAGGACTTTGCACCTTCCAATCTAGCTGTCAAGGCATATGACGGCACCCGTCGTGTGGTCGAGGGCACTTTGATGCTCAAGCTTGATGCTGAGGGCTTTGAGATGGACGTTGAGTTCCATGTTGTGGACATTCCAGCTACTTTTAACCTTCTGTTAGGCAGGCCGTGGCTCCATCAACCTGACATCATGGCCCTACCATCTACCCTCCACCAAAAGGTCATTCTAGGTCTGCCTACTGGTACTTTGACCATCTGCGGGGACTCTGGAATTCACCCGCTCAAGGAAGATGGGACTCCTGTTCTGGAAATTTTGCACAGCGAGGAGGATGTGGATCTCGGGGGTTTCTCTTTCGACACTTCTGGCACTGTGATGGCCATCAAAGTGGATGGGAACTTCCTCATAAGCTCTGTCGCGCTGGACATTATGAGGAGGATGTCTTATTTCCCGGGCATAGGCTTAGGGTCTCGCCGACAAGGGGTCCCGGAGTTCCCTACTTTTCCTTTTAATAAAGGCCGTTTTGGTTTGGGGTATATCGCCTCTGCCAAAGATGCCAAGAGAAGGAAATATATGGGAAAACCTCGGACCCTCTATGGTGATCCCGACAGCAACTTCGTGCGCGAGGTGGGAAATGCCGCTTACATTGGACAGTCCGAGCCGTTTATTCATTCTGAAACTGGGGAGCTACTGCCGGGGTTTGAAGTCTTTGCTGATGACACCTGGTCAAGCAGTGATGATGAGCCAGCAAGGGCAGAATTCAAGAGGAAGCTTAATCAGGTGAAGGTCAAGACTGACTGGCTGGGATCCATTGATCAGGGGAATTTGGAGCTGCTGTTCCAGGAATTCTCCCAAGTGGGTTTGGCTGGGGAAGCTGAAGAAGCCGAAGTGCTCATGCTCGGGCCCGACGCCCTCAAGGACTCTACCTCTCTCATTGTGGAAGCCAAGGGTTGCCTTAAAAATTGCATTTTCAAACCGCGCCTAACTTGCATTGACGACACCTCTGAGTCGGAGTCGGAGTTTGAGTCTAAGTCAGATACAGAGTCTGTTACGTCGTCTAAGTCTAGCTCTGAGTAAGAGTTTGTGCCTCTGGGCCCTCCACGTCATAGCTTTTATTTCGAGTTTGATTCCCTTGTACTTGGCGACCCTCCAGGGTCTTGTGAAATGAATGAGGCATCTTCTGACTACTTCAATGATCTTTATATAAACTGTGTCGATCCTGACGATGAAGGGATAGATTTTGATGGGGATATTCCCAAGGAAATCTGTGCCCTCATTGAAAGGGAAGATGAAAGGCATGCTCAGCCATTAAAAGAAGAAGTAGTTTCTAGAAACTTGAAAGATGAAAACGATCCCCGAATGGTTCAAGTGGGCTCCACGCTTTCGCCAGAGGAGCATCGTGGTTTCAAAGAACTACTCACCGAATTCAGCGATGTTTTTGCGTGGTCTCATCGAGATATGCCTGGTATCGACCCCGAGATTGTGGAACATCGGATCCCTTTATTGCCAGATGCTAAACCTATGAAACAGAAACTCAGACGGATGAGGCCGGATTGGGTTCAGAAGATCAAGGAGGAAGTCACTAAGCAGATCAACACTGGTTTTCTCATGGTCTCTCAGTACCCTACATGGGTGGCCAACATTGTTCCTGTTCCTAAAAAGAATGGGCAAATTCGGGTCTGTGTTGATTTCAAGGACCTGAACAAAGCAAGCCCCAAAGACGATTTTCCATTACCACACATCAATGTGCTTGTGGATAATACTGCGGGGCATGCTTTGCTTTCGTTCATGGATGGCTTTTCAGGCTACAATCAGATTCTTATGGCGCCCGAGGACCGTGAGAAAACCACATTCATCACTGAATGGGGGACTTATTGCTATCTGGTCATGCCGTTCGGTTTGAAGAATGCCGGACCTACCTATCAGCGGGCTGCTACAACCATCCTGCATGACATGATGCACAAAGAGGTCGAGGTCTACGTTGATGACATGATCGCCAAATCCAAAACTCGAGAAGGACACATTCCTGTCCTCAGGAAGTTCTTCAAGAGGCTGCGTAAGTTCCGCATGCGTCTTAATCCTCAGAAGTGCACCTTCGGTGTCATAGTGGGCAAAATGCTTGGTTTCATGATCACTTCTCATGGGATTGAGGTCGATCCGTCTAAAATTAAGGCAGTGCTTGATATGAAGCCACCAGAGTCTGAAAAGGGGGTGCGCAGCTTTTTGGGGAAGGTCCAGTTCATTAGCAGATTCATCGCCAAGTTGACCTTAACTTGCGAGCCGATGTTTCGTCTAATTAAGAAGAACACCCCGTTCATTTGGACAGACAAGTGTCAGGCGGCTTTCACCTCTATTCAGAACTACTTGCAAAACCCTCCGGTCTTGATGCCACTAGTGCCTGGGAAGCCCTTGATACTTTACCTGTCTGTGAATCCCTCGTCTATGGGGTGTTTGCTAGCTCAAGAAGGAGATAAGGGAGTTGAGAAGGCCATTTATTACTTAAGTAAGAAGATGGTTGGGGCTGAAGAACGTTACACCGCTCTTGAAAAGACGTGTTAGGCTCTTGTCTGGGCTTCTAAGAAATTTAGACACTACATGCTGGCTTACCTAGTGAAGTTGATTAATTTCTTGAATGGATCCTCTCAAGTATCTATTTGAGAAGCCTGCGCTTACTGGTAAGTTAGCACATTGGTTGCTCTTGCTGGCTGAGTTCGACCTCGAATACGTCACAAGGAAGTCCGTCAAAGGGCGTGCGGTTGCAGAATTCCTGGCTGATCATCCTGTCGATGGACCAGAGGACTCGGACTTCGTGTTTCCAGATGAGGAGGTGCTGACAGTTGTTAGGGATGCCTGGACTCTTTACTTTGATGGGGCAGCTAATCAGAAAGGATACGGGATTGGGGTTTTGTTAATAACTCCGGATGGTTCTCATATTCCGCTTGCGTTTAAACTGAACTTTGATGTCACGAACAATCAAGCTGAGTATGAGGCCTGTATAGTTGGCATGGAAGCTGCACTCGCTTTGGGTGTCGAAAAGCTCGAAGTCATTGGCGATTCCAACCTTGTGGTATCTCAAGCCAACGGGGACTGGAAAGTTCGGGAAGACAAACTGAAACCCTATCATCAAGACCTGGAAGAGCTCATTCGCCGTTTCAACAAAGTGGCATTCACGCATATTCCCCGTCTAAAGAATCAGTTTGCTGATGCCTTGGCAACTTTAGCTTCCATGGTCGAACTTCCGCCGGGCGTCAAACTTCGTCCAATTCTTATTGAACAGCGGGACTTGCCTGCTTATCAGTATGTCAACGCTGTCGATGATGTCGATGACGGCCTACCCTGGTACCATGACATAAGGAATTTCATTGAAAATGGCAGTTATCCGCCTGACGCCAGTAAGAAGGATCAAACTACGTTGCAAAGGTTGGCCGCCCAATACATTATCTGTGGAGGGAAGTTGTACCGAAGATCTCACTGCGGAATGCACAAGCTTTTTGTCAATGGCGATGAGGCCATCAGGATAATGGAGGAAATTCAAGAGGGAGTCTGTGGCCCTCACATGAGTGGAGTCATGCTTGCCAGGAAGATCCTGCGATAGAGTTACTTTTGGTCTACTATGGAGTCCCAGTGTGTGGATTACATACGCCGCTGCCATAGGTGTCAGATCCATGCCAATCTCATACATGTCCCTCCGTCTAATCTGTTCAGCATGACATTGCCTTGGCCCTTCTCTGTTTGGGGTATCGACGTCATCGGCATGATCAGGCCCTCTGCTTCGAATGGCCATCGGTTCATTTTGGTGGCGATAGATTATTTCACCAAGTGGGTAGAAGCTGAATACTACAAAACCTTAACGGCAGTTCAGGTCGCTCAGTTCATCAGGAAGAACATCATCTATCGATACGGGGTTCCTCAGGCTTTCGTGTCAGACAATGGGGTTCATTTCAAAGGCAGGGTTTTGGAGCTCTTCGATGAGTTCAAAATCCAGATTCATCATTCGACGGTCTATCGCCCTTAGACGAATGGGGCGGTCGAGGCAGCTAACAAGAACATCGAAACAATTATCAAGAAATCCGCAGAGTCCGCCAGGGACTGGCACGAGCAACTGCCTTTAGCTCTTTGGGGGTATCGTACGTCGATTCGAACATCAACAGGGGCAACCCCCTTTTCCCTAGTCTATGGGATGGAAGCTGTGCTTCCCATCGAGCTTGAGGTACCAACTTTGAGGATCATGGCAGAATGTGAACTCACGGAATCCGAATGGCTTAGTGGGAGGAGGCTCCGTGCCTTATATCATGTTCAGGGGTATCAGCGCAGAATTGCTCGGGCATTCAACAAGAAAGTGAAGTCTCGGGACTTGGTTGAGGGGGATATGGTTACGAAGGAAATCCGGGCTCCTATTTTCGATCCACTTGGTAAGTTCCGTCCAAAGCGCGCGGGACCTTACATTATCAAGACTATCCTTTCGGGTGGAGCGGCTCAGCTTATTGATCTGGACGGCAACGAGTTCAACACTCTAGTCAACCTGGATCAACTCAAACGTTACTATCCTTGAGAGATGCTTGTTGGGCCGAAAACCACAAGGGTGGGCGGTTCCAAGCAAAAATTAGAGCAAGCCTGCTAGACTGAAAACCCAAGGGGCAGTTTAGGCAAAAATAAATAGGCATTCAATCAAAGCTCGCTAGACTGAAAACCTATAAAGGCAGTTCTAGGCAAAAATTAGAGCGCAAAAGGAGAGCCAAAATACACGAGCAAACCTTAGCTTGAACTACGTGCAACCTGATTCCTTGAAAAGGGATACGTAGGCAATCTCTCCGTGAGATTCGGTCACAATTAATCAACTCGATCTATGGTTCCAGGGTGCGTCCCGATATTCGAAGCAGCGTGGTGTTCAACACTTGGGCCAAAAGGGAAAGTTCTCAATCTTTCACTTTTATTCAAAACTACTATTTCTATTATACAGGCTGAGCAGAGTCTTTAAAAAATAGTTAAGCATGAAAACAGAATGAAATGCTAGAAGCCTTAACAGGCTCACAATCTATTCTAGTTCATTGGAGTCGTGTCAGGAGTCAATCTGTATTTTGTCTCCTTGCAACTTCTTCCCTTAGCCATGCTACGTAGCGGCGCTTGAGTCCTGTGCTGAAGTCTGGATCCACTCCGCCAAGTTGTCTCAAACCCCAGTTGTGCTCATACCCGGTCAGATGTTGGGCAGTAAATGCTGGAATTTGGAAGTCCTCTATCCCAGCTAGGTGCAGACCCTGGTTCATGCCTAGTTGCCAAAGGATACGGCCTGGAATATAGAATGTGAAACTGGACAGCCCAGCAATCACCATCCGCTCAAAGCCCGCAGAGTTCAGGGCCATGTCCGGAATGTTCAGGGTTTCATGCCGCCAGACAATTTCACGCGGGGACATCTCTCTCATGAAGGTGTACCACTCCTTTGCAGACATCTCATGATACAACATCCCTCTTTGATGCATCCGCCCGGGCAGATGGGGCCAGTTCGCTTCAGGAGCTGCAATTAGCCCGAGTTTGTCGGACAGCCATAACTGTATGAGCGAAAAGACAAGTAAGGAGCCATATAAAGCTTGAGTGAGAAAACAAGTAAGAAGCTCCGAAATAGCCTTTAGCTGAGAGTTGAGGTAAAAACAGACTGTGTGAAAACCGAAAAAAGGTGAGCTGAGTGAGAGTTTACCTGCAATAAGAGTGGGCTACTGCCGAATATGTCTGTTTGGCCGGCGGCCACCAAATCCAGACCAATGAGCGTTTCCGCAAGAACCATTGGAACCACGTTCCTTCGAAAGCCCAGCTGGGAAGCCACATCCACCAATGAGGGGTCAGCCCGTCCACTTGGAGATACTAGCAAGTATGCGTCTAATACCCCAATCGACAGGGCAAATCCACGTCGAGCCTGCAGGGCGGTATCCTCTGGATCACCGTCAGGCCTGTACCATTCCATCAGGCGCATGACGTTTATTTGCCCGCCAGCCAGCAGGCCGTCCGCCGCTCCCCTCAAGATGTTCAAACAGGATTTTAAAAGCTTCGGCATGCTTTTTCTATAGGGCGGCACGACAATCACGCTGGAAGCAAAACCTTGGAGGTACGCTTGGAATTCCTCCACGGTCGGGCATAGCTCGTTGTCCCCGAATGTGAACACGTGGACATCTGGATCCCAAAACTGCAGGGCCGCTCTCAGGATTTCGGGGCGGAGCCTTATTCTTTTAAGGAAGCGAAAGGCGGCCAGCCCATGAGAACGGAAGCATAGCCAGTCACTTGCGACGAATTCTTCAAGCCATAGGCTGATTAGTGCAGGGAGGTGATTTGGCATTGGAGAAGTGTATATGGAGCTTCTACTGAAGGTGTGCCTTTCATTCAGGGGGCACTGCCCTTTTTATAGGCAGAGAAGGAAGAAACATCCTTTACTTGGGGAGAAATATCCATGCAAGGTGGCACTACCCTTTAATTCAAGGGTACACTACTCTGATGTCCCAGAAGACTTCTGCACGTCCAAGGGTGATGACAAGGCTTGCAGCTCATTAACTTTGGAATGGGTCAAAGCTGGCAGCTGTAACAGGTTTTCTCCATCGGTCTGGGTTGCTCACGCGATTGAGTCTCACTCGCGCGATTGTGTTACTCCATCGTGTGACGGTTTGGCTTAATTTGGGCCAAGAAAAACAGGCTACTGTCTTTTGGATGGTGGTTTTTTGCATTTCGTCCCCAGCCAATTTTTGGATTTCCAACACTTCCAGCAGGCCATTGTGGATGTTTATGGCTGTGTCGAAGTGTTGTTTCTTCTAATCATGTGGTTAGTGATAATTTCAAGCCCTCGGATGGACGATATCCGGATTTTTCTTATGCAAGTTGTTATATTACAAGCCAGGCAAAAGGTCTTACAACTTACAAAGCAAACACACAAAGTAAAGTAAACAGCCCGGATAACCTAACGGTTTCTGAGCTTATTCTCATTACAAGCTTGGTTCACGAGGAATTCAGAAATTTCCCCCCGATCTTGCCTTGACTTCTTTGCGAAGCCATTTCACATAACGGCTCTCCAGCCTTGTGACAAAGTTCGGGACTGGTTCCTCCAACTCTCTCTCGTCCCAACTGTACCCATAGATGTGCAGGTTACAAGCGTTGAAGTCCGGAAGCTCGAACATTTCTCTCCCAAAGCGTCTGTTTTCTTGGCTTATCCCTAGTTGGCGGAGCGTGCGTCCTGGGATGTAGAAGGTAAAGCTTGTCAATCCAGCTATCATCACTCTTTCAAACCCAGCAGAGTTCACGATAATCTCTGGGAGATTCAGCCAAGGACATCTCCAGACGAGATCTTCGGGGTATATGTCATTCAAGAAGACATGCCATTCCACCGCTAGCAACTCAGGGTACACCATCGGTCTCTCTACCAAGTTCCTGGGGACGTATTCGAAACCAGCTTCAGGAGCTTCGAGCACCCCTACCTTGTCCGCAAGCCAAATCTACATGAGTGTTAAAAACAAGTAAGAAGTCAGATATGGTCCGAGTGAAAAAACAAGTGAGGCTTTTTGAGCGGTCCTTACCCGAGCGTCGAGGTAAAATGAAAGTGAGCAAAAGGAAAAGGTGAGTTGAGTGAGAACCTACCTGGAGCAGGAGGGGGCATCTGCTGAACAAATCTGTCTGGCCACTTTTGATCAAATCCAAACCCATAAGAGTTTCTGCCAGGACAATGGGCATGATATTTTTCCGGGCGACCATCTGGGAAGCGATGCTCACCAGTTTGGAACTAACCCTCCCGTCAGCGGGGATCAGCATATAGGCAGCAAGCGCGCAAATGGAGAGCACGAGGCGTCTTTGAGCCGTCCCGACGTAATCCCCAAGGCCTCCTTCCGGGCCATATAGTTCGATAAGACGAATGATGTTGAGTTCGTCATTTTGGAGTATGCTGGATGACAACTCTTCGGAGATGTTGAGTTTCATCCGTAAGAGGTGCTCCATGTCTTCTTGAAAGGGAGATATAGCGAGAGCATGGGAGTCAGCGAAGCCTCGAAGATAGGCTTGGAACTCCTCCACCGTCGGGCACATTTCGTCGTTGTAAAACCGAAACACATGCATAACTGGGTCCCAGTAACTCATGGCCGCTTCGAGAAGTGTAGGGCATCGCCTAGCATGGCGAAGGTCACGGATTGAGGCCAGGCCTCGGGATCGGGGACCCTCCCAATCAACAGTTTCCGACATTAGCCAGGGGTCGAGTATGGCCGCAAATGGACTTTCCATTTTCAGTAATTAGGAAGGTTTGTGCTTATGAGAGGAGGGGTATACCCCTACATTGCTTCTCATACCCTTCATTTATAGAACAAGACCCCGAAAATATCGCCCTCGGTTTCAGTGCCATGGCTTAACCCCATGCAAGGTGTCCTACCACCTTGCCAAACAAGGACATCCTCTCCTGCAACCTCAGAGCAGTCTGCAAGACGTTGGGAAGGTGATAAGGCTTCAGGCAGTGATCTGGTCAAACAAGGGCAGCTTAGCAGGGTCTGATCGTCGCGCGACTGTTCCACTTCATCGCGCGAGAGAGCTTTCCTCGCGTGATGGTCCACTCCCTCGCGCGATGGTTTGTCTGCAATTTTGACAGTTTACAACAGCTACTGTCCAGTTTTGGTCATTTTGGATTCTAAGGGTCTTTTTACACTTTTTATGATCCCAGCAAGTCATTATGAGTATATGTGACTGTATCCAAGTATCGGATTCAAAATGTTGCGTTTAACGAAGATTTTGGACTCTCGGCGGCCCATTTCAAGTTCGAATCAAGGTTTCAAGAGCTCGAAATTCGTTCTAGGCTTTTTAGCCAAGTATC
Source organism: Rhododendron griersonianum (assembly GCA_018127125.1). Lineage (NCBI taxonomy): Eukaryota > Viridiplantae > Streptophyta > Magnoliopsida > Ericales > Ericaceae > Rhododendron > Rhododendron griersonianum. The sequence goes on from CM030797.1 coordinate 21,371,978, forward strand.
GTCATACCATATAGGTCACTTGGACCTTATGTGACTGTATGGGGGTGTCGATTTCAGTTTGGGACATAATGGAGTCGTTCTTGGATGTTTTGTGCCATTTTTGCGTTATTTTGAGCATTTTTCGGTCCAAATCCCTTTCCGGGGCGTTTTCGTCAATTCCGTCAATTGGGACAAGTCATGCTAAGTATGCTCGGTCTTGCAGAAGTGTTTGTTTTGTCTAAATCGAGTTGTTTTGGATTTTGGCTAGTTAATGCCTAAAATTTCATTATTTTCTCGTATCCTCGTATCCTGGCCGTGTCCTAGGGTACATTTCCATTTTCTTTGCAGTTTAGTCACGTTTTGTACATACACGTGTGTCTGTGAGCAGTTTTGGTATGTTGTCAATGCAAGTTTTGGTGTTAATGGTCGGTTTTACTTTCTCTTATTCACAACGAGTAACGATAAACCCGTAAAATGCAAATTTTATGACTAACCGTGATCTATCCATATCAACACAAAGGAAACTACTGTATCTGTGGCACTTCGGCCAATCAAAAGCCATCAAGTCAGTTAGGGCACATGCGCCCGCTAATCAAAAGGCACGCAGGCCCTCAAAAACCGGTATCCATGTCAACTAAGCTATCTACTTGGGCACGCAGGCCCGAAATCAAAAGTCAAGAGGTGCAGAAAGTAAGGGAGGCTTCTCAGTAGCCCTCAGCGCACTCCAAGCCAGTCGTCATCCCCTCGTTCCCGAGGATCTTTCTTGTATGGAGGATCGTCAACAGAGTCGTTGGAACCGCTGCTAGAGGAGGGACGCTGCTCTTCCTCTTCTTCTTCCTCCTCTTCCTCTTCTTCCCCCTCCTCTTCTTCTTCCTCTTCTTCTTCCTCTTCCTCCGCCACCACAGTCGCGGTCACTCTCGCTCTTTTCGAATCTCTTTCTTCTTGAGATGGCTTCTTACGCATCTTGATTTGGTATTGCAGCTCAGCGCGTCTAACGGCTTGTCTAGCTGCCTCCCGACTCGCAGCCGCCGGCTGTGAACTCCTAGTCTGTCACCGTGTAGTGGTGGCTGGAGGAATAGGCTTCTTTGCCACCACTTTCTTCTGTGGCAGGTCTCGCGTGCTTTTCCTCCTAGGAGCCGCCCTCCCCTGTGCCTGCATTATTATTCCATTTTCAAACATGAGTATACGTCGTGCATACTGTATTTCAAGTCTTGAAATAGGTACATTCTATCGTTCATTGAAAGCAGAAATGTGTCGAAAGTAGGAATGTATCGAAATCAGGAATGTATCGTTTTGAAGCGTATACCTGAGTCCTCTGGGCAACGGCTGGCTGAGCTGGCTGTGGTGTCGGTGCCGGATAGTGCAACTCCAATGGCATGTCGCTCGCTGCTCTCCTCACCACATTTTCCAAGGCCAACATACGTCGGACGGCCTCATTCACCCATTCAGTCGGCACCTGCATGCAATTTGGGTTTATTAAGCTATTCAACAGTAATTCAAGTATATTGAATTGAAATACAATAATGGAAGCTAAGATTTACCGGAACAGTCACAGGAGCAGGCTCGACCCTGGCTGGCGCAAGGTGTATCTCTGCAGGATTCCCCTGGCTGTCAACCACAAGGATCCTCCAAAGCAGCTCGGGAGGCCCACCAACCACAGGTCCACTCAGGCCTCGCCTCACACGGCCTTCGCCTCCTCTCTGTCTCTCTCCAGCAGCTCTCCTCTCCTCAGCAGCTCCTGCGGCCTGGCTCCGCACCTCTCTGAAGCCTCGGATCCCTAGTGGACCCGCCAAGTGCTCTTTCTGGTAAGCAGCATAGTCCCTTTCAGGACACAAGTAGTGTGCCAGCTCTGAGTCCAGCTGTGTGTACCTCTCCAGCTCCACCCGTGTGTACTCTCCGGTGTGCGAAGCCCGGGGTGGGAGTGGCCCCGGCACCTGGAACTCAAGATGGCCAAGTGACTGGCATGTCACCCGGTCCCCCAAGTACCACTGCCAACCAAAGGCTGACTCCAGCAACGCCCTGCTGGTTGTGACAACTCTGCTCCTGGCCAAGTACTTAGGCTCTGGCCCCACTGTTCTCCAAGGATCCCAGTTGATCTGCAGTTAAGACAAACAGGCAATGCAGGCAATTGATTAGCGACAGCATTGAATCAAAGAAAGGAATGCATATTGAAACGTTTATGTTCTGCGATATACCTGTGAAGCCCTAAGCTCGTCCAAGTACAGTCTGAAGGCGGTAAGGTCACCTCTCCCCTCCTTTTTCCCCATATTGGCCTTGCTCCATATCAGCGCGCGGGGGAGGGTGCTCAAGTTTGGATGTTTGCAGTTCGGCGGATACATCCGCAATACCTCGTAGGCCCATAGTTGTGCAATGTTTAGACAAATACAAGCATTAGTCACGAAGTATACAATATTTGAAATTGAAGCAGTCAAGCGAGCTAAATAAACAAATGGACAAGTATAGTCAAAATTATGCTTTGTGATGGTTAGAATTGTACCTCCCAAACCCTCCAGTAGCCAGCAGTGCTCTGGCCCGTCCTCAACGAGTCACCAAAGAAGTGATAGGCTGTGCCAAGTGTTGCGCCGCCCCAATCAAAGCGTGAGGCCGTCCTCAAGTCCCTCAACGCCGGCAAGTAGGAGAGATGCACTTTGCTCCGTCTGTTTGGGTACAAAGTGGCACCAAACAGGTACAACAAGTATGCCCGGGCCATCTGCTCCGCCTCCCGGTCGTTTGTCACCTCCTTCTTCAAGTACTTCTTGAATTGATCATACCTCGCCATTCCCTCCTCGATTTTGGGCACCTCACCCAGAAACCACTCCAGTGCTGCCCGATCCTCCTGAATCCCCGAGTCAAACGGGATAGGCTCTCCTCCGACCCTAAGTCCCGTGATCGCCGCAAAGTCTGTGGGCGTTACGGTCATCTCCCCAGGAGGTAGGTGGAAGGTATTGGTGGTGTCCCTTCACCTCTCTGCAAGCGCAACCAGGACTGCATGGTCATTCCTCGCAGGGGTCAACGTCTGCACAAACACCCCAAAGCCTGCCTCATTCACTAATTGCCTCACCCTCTCTGGCAACCCCTCGTACAGCCGTAAGGACCTGCACGCGCCCCCGAAGCCGCGGATGTCCCTTTGTCTCTCTCTAGCCTGTTTCAGACACAAAGACAAGCAATACAGGAAATTGTCAGTGCAGGCTTTCATTTTTGTGGGCAGCGTGCCCTTGGAAAAAGGATTCCGTTCCTTTCGCCATTGCGGCCCTTTTTTGAAAATCGAGGGAGCGCGAGCGCCGGTGGCAAGCGCTCAAAAATACAGAGTCGCCACTTGAGTTTTGAAGGTCTGACACTCAAGGAACTGTATTTTGAAGCACCTGCCGCGCTTTATTTGAAAAAGTGAAGGAAACCAGTCCGTCATAACCATATCTGGGTTCAGGAGCCAGGTTACGAGAGGGGAAGGGTTTTATGGCACCCCTCTCGCCCAATCCGGAGATCGGTCTCTACTTAGGCATTTTTATGAAAACCTTTGTGATTCTTCCTCTTTTAATTGATTTTAGCCAATTAGGGCGGGGGAACAGTTAATCGGGGATTAAAACTGTAACAATTTGCAGGATGTGATCAAATAATGACATGGATGAGTAGCATGATGAATAATAAACGGAATGATCTTGAAACAGCGATCAGATGCCAAAACCAGGCTCGGGGCAGATTTGCCCTGCACGATGATCAACTTGCATGCCTGAACAGATCTGCATGCAAGTCAATCATCGCGCGAGACACGCTGACTCTCGCGCGAGTGTTGTCATCTCACCACAGTCCCAAAATCATCCCCTTCTGGGCTCTGGAAGGACCAGTGCACACCCAGGAAGCAAACCAAGCAGTGTATTGGAAGACTGTAAAATGCTAATTATTACACAATACTCCAAGCATGAGCCAAATAAGATGAAACACAACCCCTAAACAGTGGGGGTATCAAAACAGAGGCCAAGGGCCAAGTTGCCCATGCAAGGGCCATTCATGGAAATCAGAGAACTGTCGCGCGACAGAGAGTAAACCTCGCGCGACACTCCTGACTGGACTTCCAGGAATTGCTTTACATGCTTGGGGTCCTGAGACAGATTCAGGGGATCCCAAAGGCATTCCAAACTGTTCAAAGCAAATGAACTAGCTACTGTATTTTGTTTTTGCATGCATCACAGTGATCTAAAAAATCAAAGTAAAATACGTCAGGCATGAAAATACTACAAAACAGAAAAGGGGTAGCTTCCCTTCCCCACGAGGTCCATTCTCTTGCTGACACGAGTGTCGCGCGAGTAAAGGGGACCATCGCGCGAGGGTGTGGCTACCACGAATTCTTGTAACTTTGCTGGCTTTAGAACCAAGACATGGTATTGATTACCAGCCTTGGCCCTGTCAGCCCCCCTCAGGGATCAAAACAGAAACAGCTTAAACATTATACCTTTGCTTGGAAAGGGTTTGAGAGTAGATTGGATTGATTGGTGTGATCTTGCTACCAAGAGTGTATGAACACCCTGAGTTCAGAGGCTTAGGAAGTGGTTTGAGGGTTAGTAACTTTGTGCTAGCTAGTGTAGAGCTTGTGAAATGACTAATGAATCTCTTAAGCAATTTTTGGAACCCTTAACATGGAAGACCAATGGGGGTATTTATAGGGGAAATGTAAGGCTTAGTTAGGGGCCAAACAAGACTTTAGGACCAGCCACCAAGGCTGGTCACAACTTGGTTGTGAGGCTAGCCAACAAGGTGAGAGAGTGGTTAGGGGATTGCATGGGGTTAGAACCTGCCAGCACGCCGTTCAGCTGAGGAGAACGGGGTTCCAGCCCATGGGAACCCATGTGCCAAGCAATCATCACAAGTCCAGCTGGATTCTGTGATAGGGACAGGAGGGAACCATCGCGCGAGGGTTCGGAAGTGTCGCGCGAGGGTCAAACAGTCAACAGTTTGACTTTGACTACACGTGGCAAGCTAAGTGTCGCACGAGGGACAGAAAGGCTCGCGCGAGGGTCAACTCTGGTTTTAGGGGTTTGACTGAAGGTTCTGGAAGGGTTCAAAGGGGTTCGAGTAGGGTTCCAAGCATTCCAAGCTCAATCCATTCCCGATCCAAGCTCTGTTTGATCCGATTTCATCATCGGGGAAACAAGAAAATCGTAAAATAAAGTAAAACGATTGGGAGACCCAGATTGGGGTGTCTACAGTAGTCCCTCTTTGACGGCACGCGGAGCACCATTGACTGGTACGGGTAACGTCAAAGATTTCTAGACACCCACCAAATCTGCCCAAAAGCCGATTAAATGGAAAATGCAGACGAGTATATAAAAATACCGTGCACCAAAGGGGAATTGTAGATCGGACGGATAGATCGCCGCTGGTTGATTGATCAGACGGATAGATCGTCCCTGATGATTGATCGGACGGGTAGATCGTCCCTGATTTGATCGGACGGATAGATCGTCGTTGATTTGATCGGACGGATAGATCGTCGTTGATTTGATCGGACGGATAGATCGTCCCTGATTTGTTTGCGGGCAGACCACTGCTGGGGATACAAAAATTTTTGGGTTTTGAAGACAGGATCTTCAAAACGACCCTCAAATTTATTGTACAACATAACGAGAGGTCATGGACCTTAAAGAGGGATTAATTGAGATTGGGCCGGACTCAGAATCCGGATTGGGCCTGAGGCCCAAGGTGTAGTGTCGCGCGATACTCATGAATCGTCGCGCGAGGGTCTGCAGTTAGGGCTTGGGTCTGGACAGGCCCAGACCCGGCCCATACCTGTTCCAAACGTTTAAACGTCGCGGGGACGTTTCAGAAACAGTAACCAGAACAGATTCAAAAGTTTGAAACTCTCTCAAGCTCTCGTCTCTCCTCCCAAACTCCTTCTAAGTTCGATTTCAACCACGAAATCCACGAAGCTAAGCTTGATCATCCATCCATGGCTGACCGCGGGGAAGGAGGAGGCGGGGAAGAAGTTGTTGATCAACCGGAGGACCGAGGAGGGTCCATGAGTATCGAAACAGAGGATCAAACACCGGCGGAGGCCACCGCAGGGGCCGGTGCAGTGGTCGCAGGCGGCGGAGACAGCGAAGAGGGTCGCGAGCAGGCGACCGGTGGCGGCGACGAGAGTCGCGCGACAGATCCAGAGGCTCGCGCGACTGTTGAGCCTGAGACCGTAGAGGCTGTCGTCGAGCGGTTAGATCCGAGCATGGCCGTAGGAGGGTCGGTGGTGACCAGTGTGAGTCCAGGAGACGCCGGGGATATTGGTGCTGGAGAGCACCATCGCGCGACAGAGACTGAGTCTCGCGCGATGGTTGATGCTGGAGGAGGCTGTGGCAGTGGAGGAGGAGATGACACTGTTGAACCGTCCGGGTCCCCGCCGAGGGATTCGGCGAAGGGCAAAGGGCCTGTCGATGAGACTGCGGAGGTTCCGGTTGCGGTCCGTGAGGAGGATGTGCTGTTTCGGCCAACGGCGATGTCGTCGAGTCACGTGCCGATTACGAAGCACGACGTCGCTGAGCACCTTCCGGACGAAATGCTGGCGAAGCTGTTAGAGGATAATTGTCACGCCCTCGATTTTTAACATAAATTATAAACATTTTTAATAAATAAAACCTTCACTGAAATACCGGAAATACCCAAATGACAGACTTTTCCCAGTTTTCAAAGTTAAATTTGAGTTACAATCTTGGTTCGAAGCCCCAAGTTATACAAACGCTAAAACAATATTACAATTTTCATTAATCAATTTTCCGAATACTACTTTTAAAAAAAATGCAAACTTGACTCCTCATTTGAACCTCCGAGACACGTGATCAGCAAGCACGGGATGCACGTCATGCCAACTTCCTTGACCTTTACCTGAAAATGATAGGTTGAGCTACACTAGCCCAGTAGAGAAATCTATACTCAAGTTATATGGAAATGAGATGAAATATACACCTGACACGAATGAGACACCCAATTGAACATGAGACACAAGAGGGATTACAAAAAAAGAACTGACGAATTTAGACCTTTCCGTATATCTTAGAGATAACCCTAACCATCCATGCATAAACTAGAAGAAGCATTAGGACTCATATCAATCAAACAAACAACAACTATAGTTCAACCAACAACGTTTCAAATGAATTCCACAAACCATCTCCTCTTTTCATACCATCCACCATGGTGCCTCAATACTTAAAACTTTCCTTTTAGATTTCCAAAACATTTTAGGGAAAACTCAAGACCATCACAGGTCAAGCTCCGTTGATTCGAGCTTGAATGCCGGAGTCCGTTGATTTGTGCCCAAATACCGGATCCGTTGATTCGCTCAAGAATACCGGAGGATTCTTTTCAAAACTCAAATTGCTTTCTTTGATAAAAATCAACCTTCCATTCTCTGTCTCGGCAACCACAATCTCAAGCAATCATACAATCCAAACATCAATATAGACCTCTAAGGTCAATTAAAATTCTCTTCATCATACGAGACATTCAACTGTGTTACCACCCCTTGCGTCACATTGAATTCTCTCAACCTGGGTTTCTGCACTACCACACCTTGCGTTGCGGGCCCTCTAGAGTCTCCGCATTACCACACCTTGCGTTGCAGGACCCTCAATTCAAAATTCACAAATCACGTAAACGTAAAAGCATTATCAATCCGTATATAAGCGAACATCACTTTCCAAACTCACAGTCATTCTTACATCATTATCCATGTATACCAAACTCATAAGCACACCCATTGCACATTGATAAATACTTTAAGCCCACGTTATTCATCAAAGTCTATCACGACGCCCTACGTCACGTATCGAATCCACAAAGACTCTACGACACACCACCCATTAGGTTCCTAACGGAAAACATAGAGAACGAGGACACGAGTCACAATACCACCCATAGGATCACTAGACTAACTCACGTCTACTCGTAACATTCACCACTTATCCCTTTATAGCCCACGGTACTCCAATCAACGAAACTAATATTATACTCTAATGAGTGCTAAGAGACAAGATCGAATAATGAGCCATTAGGACACAAGCAACCATACTCAAGAGTGGCTCAAACATATTCTAATCATATAGGGAGTCATAACACGGAACCAAAATAACCTTAGGAGTAGCCGCAAACTTCGACCGACTGACACACCTCTACTCAAATGGTCATAACTTTTCGTGTACTAAGAGTTTAAAGGTGATTCCGGTGGCAAACGAAAGCTAACTTTAAGACCTTCGAATCGATATAAAATTTTCATGAAACGGACGTCGGACGAGGAAGTTATGGCTGTTCAAGGTTGGGCTGAAACCTAAAAACGGGCTGAAATTCCCAGATTCGGCCGAAACGCAAAACCCAACCTCAAGCACGAAACAAAACACGATCTAGGTACATAAACTTCACATAAACGCATAACAAGAGTAAGAAATCCCTACCACAATGGGTTTTGAGCAAAACCCTAAGTAACCCAAGCTTGAAACACCAAGATCTAGCTTCTCCCAAGCTACAATACGAGACCTAGGTCCAAGATTTCCCAAGATCAAGAGAAATAAGTGAGGTTCAACAAGTGATTGAGAGGAGAGAGAGAGAAATCCGAAAATGATGAAGTTCTTACCTCTTTGAACGCAATAACCTTGATTCCGGATGAAATTAGGATGAACAACCCATAGATCTTGAAGATTTTGAGGTGTTTGATGTGGAAATCCAAGAATTTGGGTGAGAGATTGAAGAGAGAAGGTAGAGGGGCGATTTTAGGGCTTGGTTCGTGGCCTTGGAGTGAGAAAATAACATAAGAGGTCTATTTATAGTGGTCCAAGAAGCGTGCTGAAAATCTGCAGAAAACGCAGCATGTACCGGTACGGGGAAAAGGCTGTACCGGTTCATGAACCTTCAAACTGTCAAAAATCACAACTTCTGGATACCATGTACCGGTACGGGGAAAAGCTGTACCGGTTCATGAAGGGCAGAAAAAAGAAAATTTTCCAACGGACACCGAAACGAACCTGACTTGGTACTAACACTTCCAAACATCATTGCAACATCAAAACTAATATTTTACTATCCTACGATAGTCCGATACACACCCGGATACGTATCTCCGTACACCCCACAACATACGAGCGATTTTACCAACAATACAACTAATTGACGAAATAAACGATTTCTGAAATTAAAACAAATTTGCGAGTCTCTACAATCTATCCTCCTTAAAGAAATTTCGTCCCGAAATTTACAATTCAAGCCAACTAAGCTCATCCCTCGCGATACCTAACCTTATGCCACATTTCCACAATTTAACGGTATGCTCCAACCGCTCAACAGTCGATCTCGTATGCCTATGATGTACATTGGTTTCTTCCCATGAACCACACCAACCTCTAACCGCTCTCCTGAAATCTCAACCTTCACAGACACTCAAATTCTAACACTCACTCTAAGATTCATCAACTTATATCCCCTCGTTTACCCAAAACTCTGAATCTTACATTCTCTCTCTCTCTCTCTTTTTTTGCCAACTATCAATCTAGAAAACCACGAATAATTTCTATGGTAGTAAAACCAAGAAAGCCCAAAATTCAATGATTAGACCTTATAGTGACCCTCACCATCTGCTCAGTTTTAACACCAATTCTCCATGATTGAACTTCTTACGTCTCAAAGCTATTGATATCCTTCTCGACTTTGAAAGTAAATACATCCCACGATCGATCCCATTCTATTGATAGTACTGAGGATAGACACCGACACCAAACGCACATAAGACAACCGCTAGTCACAGTCTCCAACTCACACCTCTTCTTCTTCTTCTTTTTTTTTTCACATAACTCTTCCCTATGAACTCTACACAAGCCTCAAACGTCTTTTCGTCCATCTAACATTCAATCACAATCAAGATTCTAACTACACAAGACAAAAAAATAATTCCTCATAGCAAATACCCACATACGCTTCATTGTTTATTCTACATTGTGTACTAAAAGCAAACTTCACACATTGGGGCTACATAACAAGTCAAACATATAGGTTTAAACTAAGTTGCAACGAATTTCATACACGAAACATCCCAACAAACCAACCATACCATTTAACAGCTTACACGATACCAAACACATTCATGCATTAATAGGCTCACCCCATATCCAACGGATCCACAGAGTGTCCAACAGACTCATCATCTCAACGACGCCTAAACATGTCCTATACTGTCATTAGTCTAGCCTACATACTTGGTTACACTCCACACACAATCTCTACGCTTCAATCCTTCAATTTACAGCATACTATTTCTCCACACGCCTATCCCTTCCAAGTTCCTACCATTTCCCACCCAGGATATCATTTACACTTCGCCTCATTATCTGCCTCAACAGTTCACATCCGTATTGCCCTCACTTCAGTTAAGTCTCTCACCATACACTTACATCAATCACTCGGCTCAAGTCACATCGATATAGGTCACCTCAAGTCTTGTTGTCCCTCTTACAAAATTCCTATATACAGCCATCTATCTAAATTCCCAAACCTAGAGATCTAGCTAGTCCCCTATACACAATCCTAGTGTCCAATTGACTTTCCGAGACTTCCATCTAGAAGGAGCGGTGATCAAGCGCCTCTTCCAACTGGATCTCATCGGTAGTCGCCTGGGTGTCCAGAAGACACATACTGTATCTAGACACCCTATCGATAACTCTTATCTTCCTAAGTCAACCTCAGATACTTACAACTCTCTACGAAGGCTTGACTTGTCTTATCTATACTTAATATCACCACCTCAATGACTACCATAACGATAACAAAGCACAATCACTGCCACGACAAAACATCATCCCTTCACACATTCAAGTTACTCCTTAGTTCAATCCCCTAGCTATGATACACCTTACTCACTTTCTGGACAAACTATGCTCCTGTCACACCTTACCTCACATAAAAATTACTTAAAGTATTTAAAAGTTAACAAGTAACCTGCACAATCCAAATAAAACACATCAGGTACTTAGCTCACAAATCTTACTAACAGTCTAACACTTCTATTACATACTAACAGATATCATCTCTCACGTGTCAACCTCGCCACTATGCATAACTACCACAATCCTTCACGACTTTCCAGCTCATCTAAAAGGTATCTTACCACGTAGAATCCAATAACAAGACTGCTAACGGAAACCACAATAATAACAACAAACACTGCCACATCCCCTACGCATAGACCAAACTTCCATTCTTCCCAAACAAGGGTCGCCAGCATTCCACCTAACAGAGTAAACGTAAATACAAGCCACACTGTTGAACAAACGTCGGTCATGCAAGCACACACATGTTTTTGTTAAAAAAAAAATGCAATGACTTTTGAACCCATGAGACTAAAAGTCTCCCCACGGTCTCAAAGTATTCTAACCTAGTTGCTCTGATACCAATTTGTCACGCCCTCGATTTTTAACATAAATTATAAACATTTTTAATAAATAAAACCTTCACTGAAATACCGGAAATACCCAAATGACATACTTTTCCCAGTTTTCAAAGTTAAATTTGAGTTACAATCTTGGTTCGAAGCCCCAAGTTATACAAACGCTAAAACAATATTACAATTTTCATTAATCAATTTTCCGAATACTACTTTTAAAAAAAATGTAAACTTGACTCCTCATTTGAACCTCCGAGACACGTGATCAGCAAGCACGGGATGCACGTCATGCCAACTTCCTTGACCTTTACCTGAAAATGATAGGTTGAGCTACACTAGCACAGTAGAGAAATCTATACTCAAGTTATATGGAAATGAGATGAAATATACACCTGACACGAATGAGACACCCAATTGAACATGAGACACAAGAGGGATTACAAAAAAAAGAACTGACGAATTTAGACCTTTCCGTATATCTTAGAGATAACCCTAACCATCCATGCATCAACTAGAAGAAGCATTAGGACTCATATCAATCAAACAAACAACAACTATAGTTCAACCAACAACGTTTCAAATGAATTCCACAAACCATATCCTCTTTTCATACCATCCACCATTATGCCTCATTACTTAAAACTTTCCTTTTAGATTTCCAAAACATTTTAGGGAAAACTCAAGACCATCACAGGTCAAGCTCCGTTGATTCGAGCTTGAATGCCGGAGTCCGTTGATTTGTGCCCAAATACCGGATCCGTTGACTCACTCAAGAATACCGGAGGATTCTTTTCAAAACTCAAATTGCTTTCTTTGATAAAAATCAACCTTCCATTCTCTGTCTGGGCAACCACAATCTCAAGTAATCATGCAATCCAAACATCAATATAGACCTCTAAGGTCAATCAAAATTCTCTTCATCATACGAGACATTCAACTGTGTTACCACCCCTTGCGTCACATTGAATTCTCTCAACCTGGGTTTCCGCACTACCACACCTTGCGTTGCGGGCCCTCTAGAGTCTCCGCATTACCACACCTTGCGTTGCAGGACCCTCAATTCAAAATTCACAAATCACGTAAACGTAAAAGCATTATCAATCCGTATATAAGCGAACATCACTTTCCAAACTCACAGTCATTCTTACATCATTATCCATGTATACCAAACTCATAAGCACACCCATTGCACATTGATAAATACTTTAAGCCCACGTTATTCATCAAAGTCTATCACGACGCCCTACGTCACGTATCGAATCCACAAAGACTCTACGACACACCACCCATTAGGTTCCTAACGAAAAACATAGAGAACGAGGACACGAGTCACAATACCACCCATAGGATCACTAGACTAACTCACGTCTACTCGTAACATTCACCACTTATCCCTTTGTAGCCCACGGTACTCCAATCAACGAAACTAATATTATACTCTAATGAGTGCTAAGAGACAAGATCGAATAACGAGCCATTAGGACACAAGCAACCATACTCAAGAGTGGCTCAAACATATTCTAATCATATAGGGAGTCATAACACGGAACCAAAATAACCTTAGGAGTAGCCGCAAACTTCGACCGACTGACACACCTCTACTCAAATGGTCATAACTTTTCGTGTACTAAGAGTTTAAAGGTGATTCCGGTAGCAAACGAAAGCTAACTTCAAGACCTTTGAATCGATATAAAATTTTTATGAAACGGACGTCGGACGAGGAAGTTATGGCTGTTCAAGGTTGGGCTGAAACCTAAAAACGGGCTGAAATTCCCATATTTAGGCCGAAACGCAAAACCCAACCTCAAGCACGAAACAAAACACGATCTAGGTACATAAACTTCACATAAACGCATAACAAGAGTAAGAAATCCCTACCACAATGGGTTTTGAGCAAAATCCTAAGTAACCCAAGCTTGAAACACCAAGATCTAGCTCCTCCCAAGCTACAATACGAGACCTAGGTCCAAGATTTCCCAAGATCAAGAGAAATAAGTGAGGTTCAACAAGTGATTGAGAGGAGAGAGAGAGAAATCTGAAAATGATGAAGTTCTTACCTCTTTGAACGCAATAACCTTGATTCCGGACGAAATTAGGATGAACAACCCATAGATCTTGAAGATTTTGAGGTGTTTGATGTGGAAATCCAAGAATTTGGGTGAGAGATTGAAGAGAGAAGGTAGAGGGGCGATTTTAGGGCTTGGTTCGTGGCCTTGGAGTGAGAAAATAACATAAGAGGTCTATTTATAGTGGTCCAAGAAGCGTGCTGAAAATCTGTAGAAAACGCAGCATGTACCGGTACGGGGAAAAGGCTGTACCGGTTCATGAACCTTCAAACTGTCAAAAATCACAACTTCTGGATACCATGTACCGGTACGGGGAAAAGCTGTACCGGTTCATGAAGGGCAGAAAAAAGAAAATTTTCCAACGGACACCAAAACGAACCTGACTTGGTACTAACACTTCCAAACATCATTGCAACATCAAAACTAACATTTTACTATCCTACGATAGTCCGATACACACCCGGATACGTATCTCCGTACACCCCACAACATACGAGCAATTTTACCAACAATACAACTAATTGACGAAATAAACGATTTCTGAAATTAAAACAAATTTGCGAGTCTCTACAATAATCCCTTGGTCGGGGAGATAGTTTTGAAGGCCAAGGAGGACCGGGCAAGGGCCATTGCTGCATCGGAGGCGGCGGAGCGAGCCGAGAGAGAAAGACTGGAGAGCGAGGAGCTTCTGAGAGACGCGGAGGCTGAGGAGAGAGCCCGAGTTGAGGCGCAGGGGCCTAGGGTGACGGCCGTGGAGGAGGCGAAGAACACGAGTCGGCCGGTTTTTTCAGCGGAGGCATACGTGCTTCCTACGCCGCACCTCTTTGTGCCGTCGGGCATTGCGGCCCGCGCACCGTCGCGGAGAGACTACGACAACGAGTTGGCGTTGAGGGATCCCCGGGCCCACATTGCAGCGACATGGATGGAGGTACATTCCCAGAAAACACCCTTTGTAATTTGATTTCGATATTCTTGCTTTGATAGTTCACATTCGATACTTGCTTAGAACGTGCTTGAACTTTAGAATTGCACGGATGATCCTGCGAACCAAAGCATGCCAAAGCCACGTATTTCTATAGTATAGGCCCAATACATAATAACTTGAACCAACCATCTGTCATGGGCTTCATTGATTACCTAGAACTTGAGAATGAACTTCCGTGTACTGACGGACCAATTGCTGCTTGTCTTTGTATCTGAAACAGGCTGGAGCTGATCCGAGGGACATCCGCGGCTTCGCGGGCGCGTGCATGTCCTTACAGCTGTACGAGGGGCTGCCGGAGAGAGTGAGGCGGCTGGTAGACGAGGCAGGCTTTGGGGAGTTTGTGCGGACTTTGACCCCAGCGAGGATTGACCATGCCGTCCTCGTCGCACTTGCTGAGAGGTGGAGGGATACCACCAATACCTTCCACCTACCTCCTGGGGAGATGACGGTGACGCCTGCTGACTTCGCAGCGATCACAGGGCTGAGGGTTGGAGGTGAGCCTATCCCGTTTGACTCGGGGATCCAGGAGGATCGGGCCGCTTTGGAGTGGTTTCTGGGCAGAGTGCCCAAGATAGAGGGAGGAATGGCGAGGTACGACCAGTTCAAGGGCTACCTGAAGAAGGAGGTGTCGAGTGATCGGGAGGCAGAGTAGATGGCCCGGGCATTTTTGCTATACCTGTTTGGTGCCACGCTGTACCCAAACAGGCGAAGCAACGTCCACCTTTCTTACTTGCCGGCGTTGAGGGACTTAAGGACGGCCTCGCGTTTCGACTGGGGTGGAGCGGCTCTAGGGACGGCCTATCACTTCTTTGGCCACTCGTCGAGGACGGGTAAGAGCACGGCCGGCTACTGGAGGGTCTGGGAGGTATGATGCTAACCCCTTTAAGCACAATTTGATTATGCTTGCCCATTGTTTAGTTTGCTTGACTGTTTTGACTTTAAATGCTGCATGCCTTGACTAATGTTTGAACCTGTCTAAACCTTGCAGCTTTGGGCTTACGAGGTTTTGCGGATGTACTCGCCGGAATGCAAGCATCCGGACTTGAGCACTCTCCCTTGTGCGCTGAAGTGGAGCAGGGCGAGCACCGGGAAGAAAGAGGGGAGAGGTGAGCTCAACACCTTCAGGCTGTATCTAGACGAGCTCAGGGCTTCACAGGTATGAACACATGACTGTAAGCCTTAGACCTGCATTCATTTCCTTGCTTTAATGCTGTCGCTGATCAATTATCTGCATTGCTCGTTTGCTTTGAAACGCAGGTCAATTGGGATCCTTGGAGGAGAGCGGAATCAGAGCCTGAGTACTTGGCCCGGAGCAGAGCTGTCACGGCCAGCAGGGTGCTGTTAGAGTCTGCCTTTGGTTGGCAGTGGTACTTGGGAGACCGAGTGACGCGCCAGTCGCTTGGTTACCCTGAGTTCTGGGTGCCAGGGCCACTCCCACCTCGAGCTTCACACACAGGAGAGTACACGCGGGCTGAGCTGGAGAGGTACATGAGGCCGGATACTGAGCTTGAGCGATACTTGCGTCCTGGTAGGGACTATGCAGTCTACCAGCGAGACTTCCTGGCAGGTCCACTGGGGGTCCGTGGCCGGAGAGAGGCGCGAGGCCAGGCCGCAGGGGCCGCTGAGGAGAGGAGAGCAGCCGGAGAGGGACGGAGAGGAGGTGAGAGCCGGACCAGGCGAGCCCCGAGCGAGCCGGCAGTTGGTGGACTTCCTGCGCTGCTTTGGAGGATTCCCGTGGTTGACAGCCAGGGGAATCCTGCAGAGCTACAGTTAGTGCCCGCGAGAGCGGAGCCTGCTCCTGTGACTGTGTCGGTAAGAATCAGCTTCCAATATTACTTTTGAACTTCAAATGCTTGAATTATCTGCTGAATAGTCTGATGAACTTGAATTGCATGCAGGTGCCAATCGAGTGGGTGAACGAGGCCGTTCGACGCATGCTGGCGTTGGAGAACGTGGTGAGAAAGGCGGCGAACGGCACGCCACTGGAGTTGCAGTACCAGGCACCGACGTTACAGCCGACTCAGCCAGCCGTTGTTCAGAGGACCCAGGTATGAAAACGATACATTCCAGCTTTCGATACGTCCTGCTTTCGATATATTCCTGTTTTCGATACATTCCTGCTTTGATAGCTTGATAGAGTGTACCTGTTTTCAATACAGAAATACAATATGTGCAATAGATACTCATGCTTTTGAAATGCAATGATAATGCAGGTGGAGGGGAAGATGAACCCTAGGCGGAAGAGTGCGCGAGATCCGCCACCGAAGAAGGTGGTGGCACAGAAATCCACGCCTCCGGTTACCACCACGCGGCGACAGACGAGGAGTTCACAGACAGCACGTGCACGCGAGGAGGAAGCCAAGCAAGCTGCGAGGCAAGCTGAGCTTCGGTACCAACTGAAGAAGCGCGAGAAGCCGACGTTGGAGAAGCCGGGCCTGACTCGCAGGCTGAAATTGATCATGAGTCCCACTTCCGAGGATGAGGAAGAAGAGGGTGAGGAAGAAGCGGCAGAAGAAGAGGGTGAGGAGCACTCGTCCACCAGCAGTGGCTCTGACGACTCCATTGACGATCCGAGGTATAGAGATGATCCCCGGGAGCTGCACGATACTTCAGACAGCGATGACGGACTTGAGGGGTGCTGACGAGGCCTCCGTTACCCTTTTTGCCTTTGATTTAGGGCCTGTGTGCCCAAGTAGATAGCTTTCGACAGATAGACATTTTGAGAGCCTGCGCGCCTCTTTTTGATTGGCGGGCGCATGTGCCCTGTTTTGACTTAGTAGCTTTGATCGGCCGAGGGCCATGGATACAGTAGTCCTTTTGCTTTTGACATGGATAGATCATGGTTTAGTACATAAAAGTTGCATTCTAAAGTTTTACAGCTTCTTATTGTGCATAAGAATCAGTAAAACCCGCCACTAATACCAAACTTGCGTTGACGACACATCGAGACCACACACAGACACGTATGAGTGTATAAAACAACCTAGCTCTGAAAGAGAATGGCAATATACCCTAAGACACAATCAGGATACGAGGATACGGGAAACAATGAAACTTTGGGTATTAATAGACCAAAAATCACAATGCCTTGAAAAAGTGAAAACGACACACTTAAACGATCAACGGCGGTCGACATGACCTGTGCCAATTGACGGAATTGAACAGAACGCCCCAAGAATGGACTCATACCGAAGAATGTTCAAAACAACACAAAAAAATGGTATAAAACATTGAAAGATGACTCGATTATGTCCCGGACTGAAACCGACACCTCCATACAGTCACTCAAGGTCCAGGCGACCTGCATGGCATGACCGAAATGGGCTAGAGTCCCCGGAACGAGTTTCGAACTTCCGAAACCTTGGTTTGAACTTGAAACAGGCCTCCGAGGGTCCAAAATCTTCGTTGAGCACGGCATTCGGGATCCAATGCTTGGATACAGTCACATATGCTTATGATGACTTGCTGGAATCTCCAAAAGCACCAAATGACCTCTGGAATGAAAATCGATCAATTTTGGACAGTGGCTGCTGAAATCTGTCAAAACTGCAGACCAACCATCGCGCAATGGTTTGGAACTGTCGCGCGAGTACCGTATGTCGCGCGATGCTTCGAGAGTGTCGCGCGAGAGTCAACTCCTGCTAAGCAGCCTTTGTTTGATCAAATGATTGGCATGGAGCTGTTCATTATTTCCACGTCTTGAAAGTTGTTCTGGGATTGCAGAAAGAAGGCTGTTCTGCCATGCAAGGTGGTAGGACACCTATGCCTTGGTCTCACCAACTCCTTGGCTATTTGAAGAAGGGTTTTAGGGCTTAATGAAGTGTACACCCCTTCAACTTATCTAAAATGGGAGACTCTCTAATGGAAGCCCTTGATCCTTGGCTAATGAGAGAGGAAACCATAAATTGGGCGAGTCCCCGGTCTCGTTGTTTATCCTTGATTCGAGATCTCTGATTTGCTCGACCGTGCGTCGAAATCATTCAAGCCGCATTGCCTTTCTGGGACCCC
The DNA here is from genome assembly GCA_018127125.1 of Rhododendron griersonianum. Classification (NCBI taxonomy): domain Eukaryota; kingdom Viridiplantae; phylum Streptophyta; class Magnoliopsida; order Ericales; family Ericaceae; genus Rhododendron; species Rhododendron griersonianum. Next base: position 21,390,420 of record CM030797.1, read on the forward strand.
ATTGTACAGGTCTTCCGATTCCGTGAAGATGAAATGTGTCCCACAATAGAAGAGTTCCAGGCATACGCCCCGGGGTTCGCCAATCTAGACGTTCTTGCCGTGCCGCCCGTCCATGAAGACATGGAGCAAATTCTACGGGCAAAACTCAACATTCCGGCGGCGGTGACAGCCAGCATCATTCGAAACGGTGAGCTCAACATCCTTCGCCTAATCGAACTGTATGGCCCGGAGGCTGGCCTGGGAGACTATGTCGGGGAAGCTCAACGACGCTTCGTCTTGTCTATATGCGCACTGGCTGCGTACATGCTGGTTCCCATTGACGGAGGGGTAAATCCCAAACTGGTGAGCATTGCCTCACAAATGGACAACGGGAAAAACATTATGCTCGTGGTTTTAGCGGAGACGCTCCTGGGTTTGGACATGCTGAAGCTTGAGCAAGCCGACTCTTTCAGCGGATGCCTTATCTTGCTCCAGGTAAATACACACTCGACACGCTTTCTTGCATTTTCAACCTCACTCCAAATGCTTAGGCTGTTTTTGAATTTTGACTCGTCCCTTGTTCTCATGCAGCTCTGGCTGGCAGACAAAGTTGGGGTTTTGGAAGAGCCACAGGCTGGCTTCGAAGAGTTTTCCCAGATTGTTGGTCGCGAGACCGATGATATTCCCCGACTTGCCGGTGGAGATATGGTTTGCCTTCTTGAATGATCTGCATTCCGAAGATATAGTCTGGAGGTGTCTCTGGTTAAACCTTCCAGCAATGACGCTCAAAACAGCGGGATACAAAAGAGTGATAATCGCCGGCCTGTCAAGCTTCACATTTTACGTCCCTGGGCGCACGCTCCGTCAGCTTGGAAGGAGCCAAGGATACAAACGATACGGAGCAGAAGATTTTGACATCCCCGCGTTCACTTCCTGGGATTTGCGCTGCCATAGAGACAACTGGGGCGATAGGACGTTGAAGGAATCAGTTCCAGAGTTCAGGACGTGGCTGGAAAATCGTTACATAAGATGGCTCCGTGTTGAAGTTGAGGCAAGACTGAGGGGATATTTCTGAATCCCGTGGGAGAACTAATTGTAATTAGTAAGGCCAGTAGGCTTCGCTTTTCAGCACTTGCTTTGTAAATTGTATGCCACTTTGCCTGGCTTGATCGGCTAAATAAAACCTTTGACTTATTTGGCCGTTATTTCTCCGAGGGAACGAACTTGTCATTGAACGCGTAATTTGAAGAAACAACGCTTCGACGTAGTCATAAATACTCATAATGACCTACTGGAAGCATTGAAATTTCAAAATATGGCCCGAGCCAAAATCCGGAAAATGACCCCTGTGGGCAGCATGCCCTTGGAGAGAAAGGATTTCGTTCCTTTTCGCCATTGCGGCCCTTTTTCTTGATAATCGAGGGAGCGCGAGCGCCGGTAGCGTGCGCTTGAAAATACAGAGTCGCCACTTGAGTTTTGAAGGTCCGACACTCAAGGAACCGTATTTCGAAGCACCTGCCGCGCTTTGTTTGAAAAAGTGAAGGAAACCAGTCCGTCATAACCATATCTGGGTTCGGGAGCCAGGTTACGAGAGGGGAAGGGTTTTATGGCACCCCTCTCGCCCAATCCGGAGATCGGTCTCTACTTAGGCGTTTTTATGAAAACATTTGTGATTCTTCCTCTTTTAATTGATTTTAGCCAATTAGGGCGGGGGAACAGTTAATCGGGGATTAAAACTGTAACACTTTGCAAGATGTGATCAAATATTGGCATGGACGGATAGCATGATGAATAATGAATGGGATGATCTTGAGACAGCGATCAGATGCCAAAACCAGGCTCGGGGCAGATTTGTCCTGCACGATGACCAACTTGCATGCCTGAACAGGTCTGTATGCAAGTCAACCATCGCGCGAGACAAACTGACACTCGCGCGAGTATTGTCATCTCACCACAGTCCCTAAATCATCCTCTTCTGGGCTCTGGAGGGACCAGTGCACACCCAGGAAGCAAACCAAGCAGTTTATTGGAAGACTAAAAATACTAATTATTACACCATACTCCAAGCAGGAGCCAAATAAGATGAAATACAGCCCCTAAACAGTGGGGGTATCAAAACAGAGGCCAAGGGCCTAGTTGCCCATGCAAGGGCTATTCATGGAAATCAGAGAACTGTCGCGCGACAGAAAGTGAATCTCGCGCGACACTCCTGACTGGACTTCCAGAAATTGCTTTGCATGCTTGGGGTCCTGAGACAGATTCAGGGGGTCCCAAGGGCATTCCAAACTGTTTAAAGCAAATAAACTAGCTACTGTGTTTTGTTTTGCATGCATAACAGTGATCTAAAAAACAGAGTAAGATACAACAGACATAAATACACTGCAAAACAGAAAAGGGCTAGCTTCCCTTCCCCACGAGGTCCATTCTCTTGCTGACACAAGTGTCGCGCGAGTAAAGGGGACCGTCGCGCGAGGTATTTGCTGCCACGATTTCTTGTAAACTTTGCTGGCTTTAGGACCAGGGCATGGTATTGATTACCAGCCTTGGTCCTGTCAGCCCCCCTCAGGGATCAAAATAGAAACAGGTTTAAAAATTATACCTTTGCTTGGAAAGGGTTTGGAAGTAGATGAGGTTGATTGGTGTGACCTTGCTACCAAGAGTGTATGAACACACCAAGTTCAGTGGTTTAGGAAGTAGTTTGAGAGTTAGGAATTTTGTGCTAGCTAATGTAGGATTTGTTGAATGACTAATGACTTCCTTAGGCAATTTTTTGGAACCCTTAACATGGAAGACCAATGGGGGTATTTATAGGGGGAATGTAAGGCTTAGTTAGGGGCCAAACAAGCCCTTAGGACCAGCCACCAAGGCTGGTCACAACTTGGTTGTGAGGCTAGCCAACAAGGTGAGAGAGTGGTTGGGAGTTTGCATGGGGCTAGAGCCTGCCAGCACGCCGTTCAGCTGAGGAGAACGGGGTTCCAGCCCATGGGAACCCATGTGCCAAGCAATCATCACAAGTCCAGCTGGATTCTGTGATAGGGACAGGAGAGAACCATCGCGCGAGGGTCCATGAGTGTCGCGCGAGGGTCAAATAGTCAACAGTTTGACTTTGACTACACGTGGCAGGCTGAGTGTCGCACGAGGGACAAGAAGACTCGCGCGAGGGTCAACTCTGGTTTTAGGGTTTGACTGAAGGTTTAGAAAGGGTTCAAAGGGTTCAAGCAAGGTTTCTAAGCGTTCCAAGCCTAATCCAATTCCCTAATCCAAGCTCTGTTTGATCCGATTTCATCATCGGGGAAACAAGAAAATCGTAAAATAAAGTAAAACAATTGGGAGACCCAGATTGGGGTGTCTACAACCCCAAAAAGGCAGTAGCCTGCCCTACTGTGTCGAAATAAACTGAAATCTCGCGCGAGCAATCACAACCATCGCGCGGACATGAACAGTCGCGCGACACTCCAGGACCCTCGCGCGATGGAGAATTCCTGTTGCAGTGGCCAGCTTTGACTCATTCGGACAAAAAGAGGTGGCAGAACTTGTCAGCAGGCCTGGGCGTGCAGGGGGCTCCTGGCTTTCTCCAGAGATGTTCCCTTGATTTTTAGCAAGTGGAGGGACACCTTGCAAGGCCACCTCACTTAATAGGAAAGGTATGCCTCCTTCCTTGGCTTTATAAAGAGGGGTGAGTCCCTGAACGAAGGGTGTGTTTCCGTGGGAAATCTCTAACACTGTTCCTCAAATGGCAAATCATCTCCCCACCTTAATTGGCACGTGGCTCGAAGAATTTGTCGCGAGCGATTGGCTATGCTTCCGTTCCCACGGGTTGGCGGCCTTTCGCTTCTTAAAAAGTGTAAGGCTTCGCCCCGAAATTCTAAGAGCAGCCCTGCAGTTTTGGGACCGGGACGTCCATGTGTTCCGATTTGGGGACGACGAGTTGTGCCCGACCGTTGAAGAATTCCAAGCATATCTCCAAGGTTTCGCTTTGAGCGTGATTGTCGTGCCACCTTACAGGCAAAGCATGTCAAAGCTGCTGAAGACGTGTCTGAACATTTCCCAGGGTGCAGCGGAAGGCCTGTTGATTGGCGGACAAATAAACATCGCGCGTCTAATGGAGTGGTACGGGCCTGACGGCGATCCAGCGGATATGGTTCTGCAGTCTCGACGTCGATTCGCCATGTCGGTTGGCATACTGGCCGCATACCTGCTGGTGTCTCCGTATGGACGGCCTGACCCCTCGTTGGTACACGTGGCTGCGGAGATGGGTGCTCGGAAGAACGTGGTGCCCGTGGTACTCGCTGAGACACTCATTGGTTTGGATTTGGTGGCCACAGGTCAGACAAACACATTTGGTGGCAGTCCAATCCTGTTACAGGTAAAATCTCACTCAGCTCACCTTTTTCCGGTTTTCACACAGTCTGTTTTTACCTCGACTCTCGGCTAAGGCTGTATGGTAGCTCCTTACTTGTTTTCTTTCGCTCGGGCTTATGTGGCTCCTTACTCGTCTTTTCGCTCATGCAGCTATGGCTATGTGACAAGCTTGGACTAATCTCAGCTCCTGAAGCGGACTGGCCCCGTCTGCCCGGGCGGATGCACCAAAGGGGAATGCTGTACCCAGAAATGTCTGAGGAGGAGTGGTACACCTTCATGAGAGAGATGTCTCCGCGTGAGATCGTTTGGCGGCATAGAGCCCTGAACATCCCGGATATGGCTCTGCACTCTGCAGGTTTCGAGCGAATGGTGATTGCTGGCCTGTCCAGTTTCACGTTCTACATTCCAGGTCGTATCCCGCGGCAACTGGGCATGAGCCAAGGCTTTCATCGAGCTGGGATAGAAGACTTCCACGTTCCAACTGGGGTTTGAGAGAACTCGGAGGAGCGGAAGATGACTTCAGTACAAGACTCAAACACCGCTATGTAGTATGGTTAAAAGAAGAGGTCGAAAGCAGACAAAACGCAGACTGACTCCTGACTCAAATCCAATGATCTAGAATAAACTGTGAGCCCGTGAGGGCCTATTAGCATTTCGTTCTGTTTTTGATGCTTTACTGTTTTTCTTGGGGCTCTGCTCAGCCTATGTAATAGAAATAATAGTTTTGAATAAAGGTGAAAGATTAAGAATTTTCCCCTTTTTGGTCCAAGTGTTGAACACCACGTCGTTTGAAAGTTGAGGTGCGCTCCGGTAATGGGAAAAACCTGGATCGAGTTGATTGACTGTGACCGAATCTCACAGAGAGATTGCCTACGTATCCCAAGCTAGGGAATCAGGTCAAAACGTAGTTCAGGCTACGGTTCGACAGAGTATGACCGAGTCTCAACGAGAGACTGCCTACGTATCCCAAGCTAGGGAATCAGGTCAAAACGTAGTTTAGGCTACGGTTCGACAGAGTATGACCGAGTCCCAAAGAGAGACTGCCTACGTATCCCAAACTAGGGAATCAGGTCAAAACGTAGTTCAGGCTACGGTTCGACAGAGTATGACCGAGTCCCAAAGAGAGACTGCCTACGTATCCCAAGCTAGGGAATCAGGTCAAAACGTAGTTCAGGCTACGGTTCGACAGAGTATGACCGAGTCCCAAAGAGAGACTGCCTACGTATCCCAAGCTAGGGAATCAGGTCAAAACGTAGTTCAGGCTAAGGTTCGCTCGTGTATTTTGGCTCCCCTTTTGCGCTCTAAATTTTGCCTAGGACTGCCTCTGCAGGTTTCCAGCCTAGCGAGCTTTGATTGAATGCCTATTTATTTTTGCCTAAACTGCCCCCTTGGGTTTTCAGTCTAGCAGGCTTGCTCTAATTTTTGCTTGGGACCGCCCACCCTTGTGGTTTTCGGCCCAACGAGCTTCTCTCAAGGGTAGTAACGTTTAAGTTGATCCAGGTTGACCAGAGTGTTGAACTCGTTGCCGTCCAGATCGATGAGCTGAGCTGCTCCACCCGAGAGGATGGTCTTGATAATGTAAGGTCCCGCGCGTTTTGGGCGGAACTTGCCACGTAGATCGAAGATGGGAGCCCGGATTTCCTTCGTAACCATGTCCCCTTCAGCCAAGTCACGAGACTTCACTTTCTTGTTGAATGCCCGAGCAATCCTGCGCTGATATCCCTGAACATGATACAAGGCACGGAGCCTTCTTTCGTCAAAGAGCATGAGTTCGACAAACCTCCCGCTAAGCCATTCAGACTCCGCGAGTTCACATTCAGCCATGATCCTCAAAGTTGGTACCTCCAGCTCGATGGGAAGGACAGCTTCCATCCCGTAAACCAGTGAAAAAGGGGTGGCCCCCGTTGATGTTCGAATTGACGTGCGGTACCCCCAAAGAGCTAGAGGCAGCTGCTCGTGCCAGTCCCTGGCGGACTCTGCGGATTTCTTGATGATAGTCTCGATGTTCTTGTTGGCCGCTTCAACCGCCCCATTCGTTTGAGGGCGATAGACCGTTGAGTGATGAACCTGGATCTGGAATTCTTCGAAAAGCTCCAATACCCTGCCTTTGAAATGGACCCCGTTGTCAGAAACAAACGCCTGCGGAACCCCATACCGATAGATGATGTTCTTTCGGATAAACTGAGCAACCTGAACCGCCGTCAGGGTCTTGTAAGATTCGGCCTCGACCCACTTGGTGAAGTAATCTATTGCCACCAAAATGAACCGATGCCCATTCGAAGCAGAAGGCCTGATCATACCGATAATGTCGATACCCCAAACAGAAAAGGGCCAAGGCGATGTCATGCCAAATAGTTTAGAAGGAGGGACATGCATGAGATTGGCATGGATTTGACACCTATGGCAGCGGCGCACATAATCCACACACTGGGACTCCATGGTAGACCAAAAGTATCCCTGTCGTAAGATTTTCCTGGCAAGCATGACCCCGCTCATGTGAGGGCCACAAGTTCCTCCGTGAATTTCCTCCATGATTTTGATGGCCTCAGCGCCGTTGACACAGAGCTTATGCATTCCGCAGTGAGATCTCCGATACAGTCTCCCGCCACAGATAATGTACTGAGCGGCCATTCTTCGGAGCGCCGCTCGATCCTTTTTGGTAGCGTCGGCCGGAAACTGACCACTTTCGACGAAGTTCCAGATATAGTGATACCAGGGTAGGCCGTCATCAACATCATCGACGGCGTTGATGTATTGATAAGTAGGCAAGTCCCGCTGTTCGATTAGAATAGGACGAAGCTTGATACCAATCGGAAGCTCGATCATGGAAGCGAGAGTTGCTAGAGCATCGGCGAATTGGTTCTTCATCCGAGGGATGTGCGTGAACGTGACCTTGTTGAAACGAGGAATGAGGTCCTCCAAGTCTTGGTGATAAGGTTTCAATCTGTCTTCCCGAACTTTCCAGTCTCCGTTAGCCTGAGAAACGACAAGGTTGGAGTCACCAATAACCTCAAGTTTTTCAACACCGAGCGTAAGAGCAGCTTCCATGCCAACAATGCAGGCCTCATATTCAGCTTGGTTGTTCGTGACATCGAAATTGAGTTTGAATGCAAGCGGAATATGAGCACCATCGGGGGTTATAAGCAAAACTCCAATCCCGTATCCCTTCTGATTGGCTGCCCCATCAAAGTAAAGAGTCCAGGTGTCTTCGACAACTGCCATCACTCCTTCATCCGGAAACGTAAAATCTGAGTCCTCTGGCCCCTCGACGGGATGATCAGCCAGAAATTCGGCGACCGCGCGCCCTTTGACAGATTTCCTAGTGACATATTCGAGGTCGAACTCTGCGAGCAACAGCAACCAACGTGCTAACTTACCAGTAAGCGCAGGTTTCTCAAACAGATACTTGGAGAGGATCCATTCGAGAAATCAACTTCACTGGGTAAGCCAGCATGTAGTGTCTTAATTTCTTGGATGCCCAAACAAGAGCCCAACACGTCTTTTCGAGGGCAGTGTAGCGTTCTTCAGCGCCAACCATCTTCTTACTCAGGTAGTAAATGGCCTTTTCGACTCCCTTTTCTCCCTCTTGAGCCAGCAAACACCCCATAGACAAAGGATTCACGGACAAGTAAAGTATTAAAGGTCTCCCTGGCACCGGCGGCATTAGAACCGGAGGGTTCTGCAGATAGGTTTGAATGGAGGTGAAAGCCGCCTGGCACTTGTCTGTCCAAACGAATGGGGTATTCTTCTTCAATAGACGGAACATCGGCTCGCAAGTTAATGTTAACTTAGTGATGAATCTGCTGATGAACTGTACCTTTCCCAAAAAGCTTCGCACTTCCTTTTCAGAATCTGGTGGCTTCATCTCGAGGACTGCCTTGATTTTGGATGGGTCGACCTCAATTCCACGAGAAGTGATCATGAAACCGAGCATCTTACCCGCTGTAACCCCAAAGGTGCACTTCTGAGGATTTAGACGCATGCGGAACTTTCGTAATCTCTCGAAGAATTTCCTAAGCACAGGAACATGACCTTCTCGAGTTTTGGACTTGGCGATCATATCATCAACGTAGACCTCGACTTCTTTGTGCATCATATCGTGTAGGATAGTGGTAGCAGCTCGCTGATAAGTGGGTCCAGCGTTCTTCAACCCAAAAGGCATGACCAGGTAGCAATAAGTCCCCCATTCAGTGATGAACGTGGTTTTCTCGCGATCCTCGGGCGCCATGAGAATTTGGTTGTAGCCAGAGAAGCCATCCATGAACGAGAGCAAAGCATGCCCCGCAGTGTTGTCCACAAGCACATCGATGTGTGGCAAGGGAAAATCGTCTTTGGGGCTCGCTTTGTTCAAGTCCCGAAAGTCAACGCAAACTCGAATTTGGCCATTCTTCTTAGGAACAGGGACGATGTTGGCAACCCACGTGGGATACTGAGAGACCATGAAAAAGCTAGCGTCAATCTGCTTGGTAACCTCCTCCTTAATCTTCTGGACCCAATCTGGTCTCATCCGTCGGAGTTTCTGCTTCACAGGCTTGGCATCCGGGAATAAAGGAATGTGATGCTCCACGATCTCGGGATCAATTCCGGGCATATCTCGATGGGACCATGCAAAAACGTCACTGAACTCGGTGAGCAGCTCCTTGAAATCACGATGCTCCTCTGGCGAAAGTGTGGAGCCCACTTGAACCATTCGGGGATCATTTTCATCTTTCAAATTTATAGAAACTATTTCTTCTTTTAATGGCTGAGCATGCCTTTCGTCTTCCCTTTCGATGAAGGCACGGATTTCCTTGGGAATGTCCCCATCGAAATCTATCCCCTCATCGTCAGGGTCGACACAGTTTATATAAAGATCATTGAAATAGTCAGAAGATGCTTCGTTCATTTCACAAGCCCCTGAAGGGTCACCAAGTACAAGAGAGTCAAACTCGAAATAAAAGCTATGACGTGGAGGGCCTAGAGGCACAAACTCCGACTCAGAGCTAGACTTAGAGGACGAGACAGACTCAGACTCAGACCCAGACTCAGACGTGTCGTCAATGCAAGTTAAGCGTGGCCTGAAAATGCAATTATTCAAAGAGCCCTCGGCTTTCACGATGAGAGAGGTGGGATCCTCGAGGGCGTCGGGCCCGAGCATGAGTACTTCGGCCTCTTCAGCTTCCCCAGCCAAACCCACTTGGGAGAACTCCTGGAATAGCAGCTCCAGATTTCCCTGATCGATAGATCCCAGCCAGTCAGTCTTGATCTTCACCTGATTAAGCTTCCTCTTGAATTATCCTTTCGCTGGTTCATCATCACTGCTTGACCAGGTGTCATCAGCAAAAATCTCAAACCCAGGCAGCAGCTCCCCGGTTTCAGAATGAACGAAGGGCTCAGCCTGCCCGGTGTAAGTGGCATTTCCGATTTCACGCACGAATTTGGGACCGCTGCAGAGGATCCGAGGTTTTCCCATATATTTCCTCAGTTTGGCATCTTTGGCAGAGGCGATATACCCCAAACCGAAGCGGCCCTCGTTGAAAGGAAAAGTAGGGAACTCCGGGACCCCTTGACGGCGAGAGCCTAAACCAATGCCTGGAAAGTGAGACATCCTTCTCATAATGTCCAGCGCGACAGAGCTTATGAGGAAATTCCCGTCCACGTTGATGGCCATCACTATGCCTGAAGTATCGAAAGAGAAACCTCCAAGATCGACGTCTTCTTCGCCGTGTTGAATTCCCAGAACAGGAGTCCCGTCCTCCTTGAGCGGGCGGATGCCTGAATCCCCGCAGATGGTTAGAGTACCAGTGGGTAGCCCCAGAATAACCTTTTGGTGGAGGGTAGATGGCACAGCCATGATGTCAGACCGATGAAGCCATGGTCTACCCAACAGAAGATTGAAGGTTGCAGGAATATCCACGACATGGAACTCCACGTCCATCTCAAAACCCTCAGCATCGAGTTTGAGCTTCAAAATACCTTCGACCACGCGACGGGTGCCGTCATATGCCTTGACAGCCAGATTGGAAGGTGCCAGATCCTTCTTGGTGAGCCCCAGACGATAAGCGACCCGCAGAGGACAGACATTGATGGCCGAGCCGTTGTCAATAAGAACAGTCGGGACCCAGAGTCCTCGACACTTGACGGTGATATGCAAGGGGCGATTGTGGTCGACACCTTCGACCGGCAGATCTTTGTTCGTGAAGATTACCGTATGTTTGGAGGTCGGAGGGAGGATGAGAGACATCATTGCCTCTGGCGTAACGTCGGCCTGGACTTCAAGGCGGGATAGGGCGTGACACAGCCTCTGACGATGCTCTTTGGATGAACAGATCAGTCCCCAGATAGAAATCGCGGCAGGAATCCGCTCAAGTTGCCGCTGAACTAGATCAGGAACTGGATTGCCGGCTGATACTTCAAAAGGTGCAGGCCTTGGGAAAGAAACAGGCTCGTTTCTTTGATTAGCAGGATTGGAGGAATTCCCGGCCTGCAGATTAGCAAGCTGAAAAATCCGTCCGCTCCTTGTGACATTGTGGACGCTTCCCAGAGAGGGCACGAGTTGAGGGCTTTCCTTCACATCCCAGAGATCAGCGGGGACATCTCCCAGTTTGCGCTTCCCCTTGTCAGTAGTTGGTGCAGAGACGGGCACTTCCATGTCTAAGCCCAGATCCTCAGTCAGATCTTTCATCAGCAAGGAGTCCCAGAAGCCCAAGTCTTTCACAGCAGCCACTTCAGCAACAGGCTCCGGATTTGCAATGAAGGGAACATCCCAGAGACCAGTATCAGCCAGGGTACGATTGACAGCCCAGACTTCATTCCCAACTTGGACATCCACTATGTCGTTAACTTCCCACAGATTAGCGGGCGGAGCGCGGTCTGTAACCATGATGCTGCAGTCCTTGTTGTTGGGGTAAGGCACCTGAAGGCGCGGATTTTCTTCGTCGACAATGTAGGAACAGGGGTCATGGTCAGTGTCGGGGTTAGTATCACAAACCGAATTAAAGACCGAACCAAAGAGGAAAATGTGGTCTCCCAAAGCGCGTGGATCATCCTGGACAAGCTCATTCTCCGCGAAGTGAAGCATGTAGTCCGGCGTGACGTAGCCTTGGAGAGGGTTAGGGTCAACGTCCATGGGAGCAAACCAGGTTGGCTCAGGGTCCCAGCAATATTCCGCTTCGGGAACTGGAGGCTCGACCGGGTCGAATAGCATGTTCAAGGAGAAACCGTCCAAAGGGTCAAGCAAGGCCGCTTCATAACCGGCCAACCAGCCATCATACCAGGCTTGATCGAATGGGACATTTCCGGGCTGTGGAAGAATCCCGTCCATTCCAAGGGTGGACCACTCGTTGAGGAGAGGAGCGGCATAGTCCCAATGGTCCGCTATGGCCCAGCCAGTGGCTTGCATGTTATTATCTGAGGGAGGCACCCAAGGCTGTTAGGGATCAGGAAATGGGCCAGCGACGATTGCGTACGGGCTGTCAAGCGACGAGGCAGAGTTGATTTGCACAGCAGGGATCGACTGATGGAAGAGGGAGCTGACAGATTCTTCGGAGACAGGTGAAGCAGCTTGTGAAGGTTCCGAAGGTGCATCTGCATCAACAACTTGGCCTTTGACCAATTGTAGATAAGAAACCTCAGTGTACGGCTCGAGCGGGAAAGGCATGACGGGCCTGGGTCGATTGGTTGAGGCTATATAGTCAGTGGGGTTAAATATGGTGGAGCTAGGGTTGATATGAGTGGAGCTGAGAGATATCTGGCTGATGTGGGGTACAGCGTTGTGCTTAGGGAGAGAGTTGGCAATGACGTTGGGTTTTTGAGGTGGTGGAGGAGTCTCCAGTGTGCCATCGTCGATAAGATCCTGGATCGTATGGCGGAGGCGAAAGCAGGAGTCAGTGAGATGGCCCGCTCCTTGATGGTAAGCACAGTAAAGGTTGGCTTTGAAGCCGGGTGAAGGGTTCTTGGGTAGAGGAGTTGGATCCAGGGGCTTCAGATGCCCTGATTTGACCAACTTTTCCAAGACCGAGGATAGAGGTGCCTCGATGGCGGAAAAGCTGCGGGGTTGGTTTCGAGGTCGGTTATTCTGCGGATTTTGAACTTGGTTGACGTCCACGACGTGATTAGCAGCGCTGGAGGAAGCGGCATTAGTACCGGCGGTTGCTGTGTTGGAATAAGTCCCCGTTCCGAATAGTGCATTGGCGTTTCCCGAATAAGCCCGAGGTTTTGTTTTGGGGGCATGCGAGGATTCACCTTTCGATAGAATTCCGCTCTGCAGAGCATCTTCAATGGCCAGGCCAGAGTCGAAGAAAGTTTCAAAGTTGGCGGATGCCTGAGCAAGAACCAAGTGCCTAGCGTAGTCTGGTTGGAGGTTGCGGGAAATGATACGGAGCTGATCCTTCTCGCCCGGGCGATCGGTCATCTGCGCGGCCTTAGCTCTCCATCTTTTGACAAAGTCTGCAAAGGTCTCCTTAGCCTCCATTTTGGTAGATTCAAGTTCCCGAGTAGTCATTTTCAGCTGGGAGTTGTAATTGTACTGCGAAATAAACGCAGTCCCAATGTCTTCCCAAGTCCTCCTTTTGGCAATGTCGAGTGACAAAAACCAATGGAAAGCAGGACCCGAAAGGGTCTGAGGAAAGAGCTGCGACATGGCCTCTGGCTCAACAGAAAGGAGCTTCATGGCGGCGTGGTAGCTATAGAGATGAGTCCTGGGGTCACCGCTCCCGTCGAACTTAGCTAAGTCTGGCATTTTGAACTTCTCGGGAAGCTTGGCGTTGGGATACAGGCAAAGGCGATCCAGGTCGATCCCTCCGGCACTGATCTTTTCTGTCTTAGCAATGGATTCCTCCAGTTTGGCCATCTTGGCCATGAGCGCAACCATTTCTGGATTCTGAGCTGGTCCTTCTGGGTTTGGAGGCAGTCTACCGCCTGCAAGGTTTGCAGCGGGTCTGCGAGCTTCCCTCAGGTTCATCACTATGAGACGTCCCGTGTGAAGTGGATCTGGGACCAAGACGGGCTGCTCCTGGTCAGACTCATCGTCCCCACCTTCTTCTTCGAGAGGGGGTGGAAGGCGAGTGTGGATGAGGTCATTCAGGCGAGCAATGTTAGTGTCGGTCTGAGCCGCCCTCTGTTGCATAGCGGTGATACTGTCCTGGAGGTTCATGAGCATGGCCTCCAAGGTAAGGGGTTCTGGTTGTGGTTGTTCCATCGTGACGGGCGTTTCAGAGCTGCTTGAGGCGGATACCGGGGTAGTCGGACGTCCTTCTTGTGAAGCCGGTGGTGAACCTGACTGAGAACCTGACTGAGATTCTGAGTGCTGTGCTGTCGGAGGTGAGTGCAGAGAGTCTTCCATGATGACTGACTGGGACCGTAACCTGACGAGCCTTTGAACCGGACTTAGATGCAGACGTTCCCAAGCGGGTTTGGCAACTGGCCTCGATACTTTCCTCGGTGGTGCAATGATTCAGATCTTTGCTTGCAAGGGAAAAGGAGGTTTGATAAGGGTCCTGCAGTAACTTTAATCTAAATAAAAGACTAAAGCGGATGCAGCCCACGTCGAGAGTGTCACCCTAGACTCTAGAACCAGAAGACGAGTCTGTCTTACGACGTTTTGGACACTGCTTTTAGGCCCTCAGAATTCTTTTTGCAGATGTATCCTTGTTTGGAACAAGCGGTCCTAAAGGATGTCAAAAGGAGTCTAAACCTTTGCCCATTTCGATGTTCGGGGTTTCAAGTTTTTGAAGCCAGAACGACTCGGCATGAATATCATGATGCTATAACCAGGTTGGCGTAGGCAGCACTGTGCCATTAGCCGGGCGGTGTAAGTGACGAGGCACTTGTTACCTTTTGGTGTAAGCATCATGGTATTCTACTCCGTGGTTCTTCGTTTTCTGTTTGAAACCCTAAACAGGTACACGGGTAAGAGTGCAGAAAAGCTTCTGATTTCCTAAAGTCCCACCGTAAAAGGACTTTAAAAGATGATAACGCGCATCACTGAGATGCACGACTCCTCATCGGGCCACAACAATGTCCTACTAAGCCTGAAGACAGACTCGGAACAGATTGAGAACCTAGGAGCCATCCTAGACATGCTTCTACGCTGAACGAGATGTATGTACAGTTCATGCGATAAGGAAAGCAGTAACACGTAGGCATTTAGAGGGTTAGATGCAAGTAGATCTTAACCTGTGGGTACCTGTCCTAATTTGGAGAGTTCTAATGCTTTGTATATGCAAAAGGCCGGTTTTGGTTCGTAACAGGTTCCTCGGACTAGGGCCACAGATATACCTCCCGTTACCCGCGTTTTTCGCAGAATAACAGTCGAACGGTAGCATGACCCATCATCGTCGAAGGTTGTCGGTCATTCGGGGTCCCCGGGCTCCGGTAAACCGTGCCGGATTGCCAAAACGATCCAACGAGGCTTTTCCCACATCGATGCAAATGAGATGCTAGAATCTGTTTTAAAAGAAGAAGAATCACAGAGTCGTAAAAATGCCTTTTCAAATTTGGCTCACTTTATTTAGTCCATCTTTAGAAGAAATTACGCGAGCGAACAATCGAAAAAAGCCCCAGATTAGAATGGCCGGACACGAGGTCCAGTTAAATCACCGTTCCAACCTTCGGCAGCGCGAAGCTTACCGTTTTGACAAGCTTTTAAGGGATTGTTCCCAAGCGTATTAAATCCTAAGTGTGAATTAATATCGGTTCGATTTATCCCCAGCAGAGTCGCCACTGTGGGCAGCGTGCCCTTGGAAAAAGGATTCCGTTCCTTTCGCCATTGCGGCCCTTTTTTGAAAATCGAGGGAGCGCGAGCGCCGGTGGCAAGCGCTCAAAAATACAGAGTTGCCACTTGAGTTTTGAAGGTCCGACACTCAAGGAACCGTATTTCGAAGCACCTGCCGCGCTTTATTTGAAAAAGTGAAGGAAACCAGTCCGTCATAACCATATCTGGGTTCGGGAGCCAGGTTACGAGAGGGGAAGGGTTTTATGGCACCCCTCTCGCCCAATCCGGAGATCGGTCTCTACTTAGGCATTTTTATGAAAACCTTTGTGATTCTTCCTCTTTTAATTGATTTTAGCCAATTAGGGCGGGGAACAGTTAATCGGGGATTAAAACTGTAACAATTTGCAGGATGTGATCAAATAATGACATGGATGAGTAGCATGATGAATAATAAACGGAATGATCTTGAAACAGCGATCAGATGCCAAAACCAGGCTCGGGGCAGATTTGCCCTGCACGATGATCAACTTGCATGCCTGAACAGATCTGCATGCAAGTCAATCATCGCGCGAGACACGCTGACTCTCGCGCGAGTGTTGTCATCTCACCACAGTCCCAAAATCATCCCCTTCTGGGCTCTGGAAGGACCAGTGCACACCCAGGAAGCAAACCAAGCAGTGTATTGGAAGACTGTAAAATGCTAATTATTACACAATACTCCAAGCAGGAGCCAAATAAGATGAAACACAACCCCTAAACAGTGGGGGTATCAAAACAGAGGCCAAGGGCCAAGTTGCCCATGCAAGGGCCATTCATGGAAATCAGAGAACTGTCGCGCGACAGAGAGTAAACCTCGCGCGACACTCCTGACTGGACTTCCAGGAATTGCTTTACATGCTTGGGGTCCTGAGACAGATTCAGGGGATCCCAAGGGCATTCCAAACTGTTCAAAGCAAATGAACTAGCTACTGTATTTTGTTTTTGCATGCATCACAGTGATCTAAAAATCAAAGTAAAGTACGTCAGGCATGAAAATACTACAAAACAGAAAAGGGGTAGCTTCCCTTCCCCACGAGGTCCATTCTCTTGCTGACACGAGTGTCGCGCGAGTAAAGGGGACCATCGCGCGAGGGTGTGGCTGCCACGAATTCTTGTAACTTTGCTGGCTTTAGAACCAGGACATGGTATTGATTACCAGCCTTGGCCCTGTCAGCCCCCCTCAGGGATCAAAACAGAAACAGCTTAAACATTATACCTTTGCTTGGAAAGGGTTTGGGAGTAGATTGGATTGATTGGTGTGATCTTGCTACCAAGAGTGTATGAACACCCTGAGTTCAGAGGCTTAGGAAGTGGTTTGAGGGTTAGTAACTTTGTGCTAGCTAGTGTAGAGCTTGTGAAATGACTAATGAATCTCTTAAGCAATTTTTGGAACCCTTAACATGGAAGACCAATGGGGGTATTTATAGGGGGAATGTAAGGCTTAGTTAGGGGCCAAACAAGACTTTAGGACCAGCCACCAAGGCTGGTCACAACTTGGTTGTGAGGCTAGCCAACAAGGTGAGAGAGTGGTTAGGGGATTGCATGGGGTTAGAACCTGCCAGCACGCCGTTCAGCTGAGGAGAACGGGGTTCCAGCCCATGGGAACCCATGTGCCAAGCAATCATCACAAGTCCAGCTGGATTCTGTGATAGGGACAGGAGGGAACCATCGCGCGAGGGTTCGGAAGTGTCGCGCGAGGGTCAAACAGTCAACAGTTTGACTTTGACTACACGTGGCAAGCTAAGTGTCGCACGAGGGACAGAAAGGCTCGCGCGAGGGTCAACTCTGGTTTTAGGGGTTTGACTGAAGGTTCAGAAGGGTTCAAAGGGGTTCGAGTAGGGTTCCAAGCATTCCAAGCTCAATCCATTCCCGATCCAAGCTCTGTTTGATCCGATTTCATCATCGGGGAAACAAGAAAATCGTAAAATAAAGTAAAACGATTGGGAGACCCAGATTGGGGTGTCTACAATTTTCAAGTTCTAGGTAATCAATGAAGCCTACAACAGATGGTTGGGTTAAGCTGTTTCATACAGGATGGCTTTCATTTTCAAGTTCTAGGTGATCAATGCGGTTTGCAACTAATGGTTGGTTCAAGTTATTGCATGCATGGTATATGTTACGAAGAGTATATCGTTGTGGCGTGATTTGGCCCTGAAGTGTCCTACGCAGTTCTAAGTTCAATCATCTTCAAGCAAAATATCGAAATTGAACTACAAAGGGAGTTTTTCTGAGAGTATACCTCCATCCATGTCTCTGCTATGTGGGCCCTGGCATCTCTCAACACGAGCTCGTCGTCGTAGTCCTTTTGTAGCGGCACATAGGCCGCGAAGCCCGACGGCACAAAAAGGTGTGGTGTGGGAGGTACGTATGCCGCCGCTGAAAAGCCCTGGCGTGTCATGGCCCTCGCCTTCGCCATGGCAGTCACTCTAGGCCCCTGTGCCTCCACTCCGGCCCTCTCCTCGGCCTCGGCATCCCTCAAAGGCTCCTCTCTCTCCTTTCTCTCCCTCTCGGCCCTCTCCGCCGCCTCCGATGCCTCAATGGCCCTGCCCGATCCTCCTTGGCTTTCAATACCAACTCCCCGATTGCGGGGTTATCCTCAAGGAGCCTTGCCAAAGCATCGTCACTCAAAAACTCGGCGACGTCGTGTTTTGTGATCGGTCTATGGCTCGACGACGTCGCCGCGGGCCGGAACAATATGTCATCTTCCCGGAACGGAACCTCTGTGCTTTCCTCCTCAACAACAGCCCCCTTACCCTTCGCCGAATCCCTCGACGGGGACCCGATCGGCTCGACGTCATCACTTCCGGCACCACTGCCCCCTGCACCTTCTGAAGTTCTCCCGGTCACCACCGAGCCTCCCACGGCCGTGTGAGGATCCAGTGACTCAACATTATGGCCCACGGCCCAGGCTCCTCTGTTGCGCGAGCCTCTGGCTCTGTCGCGCGACGGTCCTCACCACCACTGACCTCCTGCTCGCGGCTCTGTTCTTCGCCACCGCCGCCTGTAACCACTGCACCGGCCTCTGCGATGGCCTCCGCTGGTGTTTGATCCCCTGTTTCAACACCCATGGGCCCTCCTTGGTCCTCGGGTCGATCAATGACCTCACCTCTGCCTTCTCCATCCCCGTGGTCTGCCATGGATGAGTAATCACGTGTGGGTTTGATGATTTCGTGGTTGAATCAAGGTTTGGGAGAAATTTGAGAGTTTAAGAGTTTTTGGATTTTGAATACCGACTGGAACTGCCTCTGTAACGTCCCCGCGACGTTTTAAACGAGTGGAACAGGTTTGGGCCGGGTCTGGGCTTTTCCAGATCCAGGCCCTGACCAGAGACCCTCGCGCGAGGGTTTGACACTGTCGCGCGACAGTTCGTTTGGGCCCTAGGCCCAATCCAGCTTCTAGGCCGGGCCCGACCTCATTTGTCCCTCTTTTCGGTCCATGAGTTTTTGTTATGTTCTTGTAACCAACTTGGGAGTCGTTTTGGCAAGATGGTCTTCGACCCGGAGCATTTTTTTTTCATATCCCCAGCAGTGGTCCGCCCATAGTCAGCAACGATCCATCCGTCCAACTTCAATCAGCGACGATCTAACCGTCCAACTTCAAACAGCGACGATCTAACCATCCAACTTCAATCGGCGACGATCAATTCGTCCAATTCTAAATCAGCGACGATCCATCCGTCCAATTCTAAATCAGCGACGATCAATCCATCCAGCTATCGAACTCTCTCAATTGGTGCACGGTATTTTTATATACTTGTTTGCATTTTTCCATTTAATCGGCTTTTGGGCGGACTTGATGGGTGTCTAGAAATCTTTGACGTTATCCGTTCCAGTCAATGGTGCTCCGCGTGCCGTCAAAGAGGGACTACTGTAGACACCCCAATCTGGGTCTCCCATTTGTTTTACTTTGTTTTTCAGTTTCTTGTTTCCCCGATGATGAGATCGGATCAAACGGACTTGAGTTTGGAATGGATTGAGCTTGGAGTGATTGGAACCCTTCTTGAACCTTTTGAACCTCAAAACCCTAAGTCAAAATCCTAGCCGAGGTTTGACTATCGCGCGATCCTTTGGTTTACTCGCGCGAGTGTTGAGTTACCAGGTGGTGGTCAAAATGGTCTTTGACCATCGCGCGTTGGTACCTACACTCGCGCGACACTCTCACTCTGTCGCGCGATGGTTCTGGCCTGTCACTTTCACATTTTTCCAGCTGGATTTTTACAATCATCAGGTGCCATGTGGGGCTGGAACCCCGTTTTCGTCGACTGTATAGTGTTATGCAGGCTTGGGGTGCACCACCCACACAACCACTCGCACTCACCTTGGTGGCTTGTTTCTCCACCAAGTAAGGCTGACCAACCTTGTTGGCTGGTTGCAAAGCCAAGTCTTCCACCCACATTGCACCTCCTCTCCTCCTATAAATCCCCCATTGGTCTTCCATGCAAAGGGTTACCAAGTTATCAAAAAAAGAAGTCATTAAAAGCTAGCACAAAGTCACAAACCCTAACCACACTTCCTAATCTTACACTATTTTGTTTTTCATACACTTATTTGCCAAGCTACACCACCTTGTCCAATCAATTTCAAAAATCATTCAAGCAAAGGTATAAACTTTTACCTGTTTCTTGTTTTGATCCCTGAGAGGGGGGGGGGGGGGGGGGGGGGGCAGGGCCAAGACTGGTAATCAATACCAGTCCTGGCCCTAAAGTCAGCAGGGTTACAAGAAACTGCGATTGGCTAAACCCTCACGCGATGGACCCAAAGACTCGCGCGACAGTTCTGTCAGCAAGAGATTGGTCCACGTGGGGAAGGGGTGCTGGTCATTTCTTGTTTTACCTATGTGCATGACTGTTGTAGTTTTATTTTGGTATGTAGATCACTCAGATGCATGTTAAAATAAGTACAGTACCTTAGTTTATAACTTCATTTGACTTGGAATGCCCTTGGGTTACTTCTGAACATGTCTCAGAGCCCCAAGTATGCAAAGCAATTCCTGGAAGTCCAGTCAAGAGCATCGCGCGAGTGTCTGACTCTGTCGCGCGATGGTTCACTGATTTCCAAAGACTGCCCTTGCATGGGCAACTAGGCCTTAAGCCCTTGTTCATTTCTCCCTCATTGTTTAGGGGTGTATTTCCAATTTATTCCATTCTGTTTGTAATATTATTTATTTTCCAGCATATATAAACTGCTTGGTTTGCCCCTGGGTGTGCACTGGTCCTTCCAGAGCCCAGAAGGGGATAAAGTTCAAACTGTTGAAAAGACGTGAACACTCGCGCAAGTGTATGGGACTATCGCGCGATGGTTCACTTGCATGCAGGTTGATCCATTTATGCAAGTTGGCCATTATTTGTGATAAATCCATACCAAGCACTGTTTTGACGTTTGATCAACGTTTTGAACTTTATTCCATTTATTGTTCATTTCTCCATCCATCCATGCTATCTTCGATCACATCTTGCAAAATGTTACAGTTTTAATCCCCGATTTACTGTTCCCCCGCCCTAATTGGCTAAAAATTGGTTAATAAAAGAAGAATCGCAAATGTTTTCAAAATGCCTAAGTAGAGACCGATCTCTGGATTAGGCGAGAGGGGTGCCTTAAAACCCTTCCCCTCTCGTAACCTCGCTCCCGAACCCAGATATGGTTATGACGGACCGATTCCTTAACTTTTTCAAATCAAAATAGCACGGCAGGTGCTTCAAAATACGGTTCCTTGGGTGTCGGACCTTCAAACCCGAGTGGCGACTCTGTATTTACGAGCGCTTGCCTCTCCGCTCACGCTCCCTCGATTCCGAGGGCCTTGCCAAGTTGTCGGAAGGGAACAGAATCCTTCTCCGAGGGCATGCTGCCCACAGTCATCTGATGAAATGTTGTCTTAAGAGATAAGGCAGTAGGAGTGTTCTAGAAGAAGAACCCAATATTCAGTAAAGATAAGTGAGGAGACAGTCCTATTATGGAACAAGTTCCATAATAGGAAGAGACCCTATGAGTAAGGGATCTCGGTTGATTAGGCAAGAGACTCCCAGGAAAGCCAGGTTTCCTATACGAGGCAGGAGACCTGGGGCAATGAGGATGCTTGAAGAGAAAGCAAACGTATGATTATAAATACAAGGTGAACCTAGAGGTAAAAGGTACGCAATAAGTTGCATTCGCTCCATACTTTCCTACTGATAATTAGGGTTTAATACAGTACGAGATACTAACTTAGGCATCGGAGGGCCTTTGCCACGAGAGGGAAAGGTGCGCTCACCCCTTGTCTGTTTTACAGGTTAGGGTTCAGGCGAGGGCATTAGGGTTCTGATTGGACAGCACGTGAGGAGATGAGATTCAGTGCTATTCTAGGTACTGTTTGTTTTTCTCCACCTACATACAGTTTGCATCCTCGTGCTTGGTGCCATGGGGAA
Organism: Rhododendron griersonianum; assembly: GCA_018127125.1. Classification (NCBI taxonomy): domain Eukaryota; kingdom Viridiplantae; phylum Streptophyta; class Magnoliopsida; order Ericales; family Ericaceae; genus Rhododendron; species Rhododendron griersonianum. The sequence goes on from CM030797.1 coordinate 21,411,893, forward strand.
ACTGGAGAAGATGTTCGAAAGCCTAGAGCTGAAAAATGGATTAGCAAACAGAGTTCAATGCTAGGAGTAATCAAAATAGGAAAGGAAGCAAAAGAGAAGGATGTATACCTCAAGCACCCAGTAGTGACCACCAAGGATGGGACTCTTGTCCCGCGAATAGGCTCCAAGGTTGCCGTACAGAGTGGCCAAAGCAAATGCCCCCCAATTAAACTCCCAAACAGACTCCAAATGTTGCAGAGGAGCCAGAAACTATGTATGCACCGAACCATCCTTGTTGGCAAACAACGTTTGCCCAAGGAGATAGAGAAGGAAGGCTCGTATCAGCTGTTCGAGGCTCACCTAAGAAAGGATGTCAGCCTTCATGAAAGTCTTGCTCAGCCAAGCGACGTCAACATGGCCTCGAGAATGAAGAGGGGGCACCTTGCCCAAGAACCACTCCAAGGCACCTACCCGCTCCCAAAGCCTGGGGTCAACCCGAAGAGGAGCTCCACCTACTCGCAGGCCGATCAGCAAAGAGAAGTCGCCTGGTGTGATTGTCATCTCACCGGCAAAAGGAAAATGGAATGTGTTGGTGGTATCCCACCACCTCTCAACCAGCGAGGTCATCAATGACCAGTCCATCTTCGGGAGATTGAGACCCAAAATAAATGTCTCAAAGCCAGCAGCACGTACTAACTCTCAAGCTGGCTCCGGCAATGTCAAGAACCATTTATACACCTCTCTGCCTCTACCGCGAGCCTCCAGTCTCCTATTTCTCTGCCAAAGACAAAAAGGGAGTTAACCATATGATTGCATAAACAAATAAAAGCTAGGGGCATCAAATTAAACATTGAAAAGCATGCATCACCTAAACAGGGGGCACGGTTATTTTAGTCTTTTTAAACAAAACAAATTCTGACCCAACCACGGGTCCTTCTCACTCACGCCCCTGGCTAAAAGGGATTTCATCCCGAGAATGAAATTCATCTTTAAATCATGCAAAATTAAACTCCAAACTAAAGTAAAACTTTTACTTTTCAGGAAACTTGCCGGAACATTGAGGACGCTCAAGTGCTGCTCAGGCTCTCTACAAACTACCTCGGCCTCTGGGCCACCAACAGGAGGACAGTATTGCAAGAAACTGCCATAACCTAACCTATGCGAAGGAAGAACGTATGTAGCAGCGTCAAACAAACCAGGCTCCTCAATCGCCTCCTCGTCGGAGGAAGGATACTCGCACCTGCATGGAGGGTGCAAGGATGAACCCGCAACGTCCATAGAGGAGGATGGTAGCAGGTTGGCGGTGTCAAAAGGTGGCGCGACCATCGCATTCGAAGCAAGAGAAAACAAGCAACGGCGGCAGCAGCCAAGGACGACGGCGGTCGGAGGTGACCGTGGAGGCAGAGAGGAGAACGGCGGCAAACGGTGGTGGTCGCTGGAAGAACTCGGATGAAAGGAATGAAGAAGAAGAGAGGAGGAGGAGAAAAGATTAAATGGACCAAGAGATTGATTAAACCATACTTAAATCGATTTTCAGACTTTTGGGGTTCTCACGGCCGAGACATCGATTCGTTAGCTGCCGAGACATCGATTCGTCAGCTGAGACATCAATTCTTTGGCCGAGAGATCGACTTTCGAATAGCTGCAGCGGCTATGGAGACCAAGAAGTGAAATAGATCTCCTAGCCTTCTAATCAATCTCCCACAACAACATCAGATTTTGCTCAATGCACCAATTCAAGTTCCGGGTCCATGACCAACAAAAAACAATAATGAAATTAGCCTTGGGGGCATGCCTAAGCACAAAGAATGTCATACACAAGCATTGAATCCGCTCTAGAATTTTTCACAAGCTCTAAAGCTCACCCAGCAGCCCCAAGCCCATCATCTCAGCATCTTAGCAACTTCACCACCTCTCGACAACTCATGACCACTACCAGCACCCACCATCATCAAATCTACTCCATCTACACAACTTCGTAACCCCTGGCCACCAAGCGGTCCGACAGTATTCATCAGAATATTTAGCGGCTCTATGCCCACAATTACTCAGCAACTCCAAGCTAATCGTTTCAGCAGCAGCTTCGCGTACTTCAAAAACACTAAGCAGCTCTAAGCTTACTTAGCGGCTCTACGCCCATATTCACCATCTCAGTGGCTCTACGCCCGTATCCACCATCTCAGCGGCTCTACGCCCATATTCACCATCTCAGCGGCTCTACGCCCGTGCTCACCATCTCAGCAACTCCGTGCTTACTATCAGCAGCACCCTGCTCATTGCTTCAAGCTCCACGCTCACAACCATCACCAATCTCAGCAGGCTCTACACCCATATTCACCATCTCAGCGGCTCTATGCCCATATTCACCACCTCAGCGGCTCTATGCCCATATTCACCATTTCAGCGGCTCTACGCTCGTAGTCATCTCAACAACTCAACAGCCCCCCATGCTCACTATCATCAGTAGCTCTACGCTCACTACCTCAGCAGCTCTACGCTAGCTAGCTCAGCGGCTCTACGCCCGATCACTCAGCGACTCTACGCCCATTATCTCAACTGGCTCTACGCTGTAACAATTCTCAACTAGCTCTACGCTGTAACAATTCTCAACTGGCTCGACACCGCTCCAATCACCAAGATATCATCTGTTCTCAAGCTCTACGCTTGAACGCTCAAAATCCAACATTTTGAATGCTCGAAACTCTTCGAATGCCCAACCATTGTGTACTAGATGCTCAAGTTCTACACTTGAATGCTTAAGCTCTATGCTTGGATGCCCAACCACTGCGTACTGGATGCTCAAAGCCTGCACTTTGAATGCTCGGATTCTACCCTCCAAATGCTCGAGCTCTACGCTTAAATCAAACACACACGCACGGGCCCGTGCACATAAGCATTAATTGCATCACCATTATCACATCGAGTCTGCATCAAATTACATCACCATCATCATATCTGCTCGTATCTAACCCATAATCATCATCATATACACACTCTGCATATCTCCTACTCATGAAACAGGACAATCCTGCAATCAACCGGCTCTACGCCTCGGTTTTATTGATCGGTCCAGCGCCTCAATCCTTTGGCTTTACGCGAAAACTTATGATGAGAAAGCTCCGTGCACAGACCATCAGAATACAACCAGCTCTACGCCTCGGTTCAATCACATCAAGCTCTAAGCTCCGACACTTCAAGCTCTCGCCTCATGACTGCAACCGGCTCCGCGCCTCGGTTCTCTCATCTCGACGCTCCGTGCTCTAGTTACTGGCCTTGCGCCCCCCATATCTCAAAATCGGCATCCAACTCGTTTCCAGAAGACGGTTTGGGTTCCACCCCATATCTCAAAAATCGGCATCCAATTCATCCCCAGCAGATGGCTTGGATTTCACCTCATTACATCAATTCCTTCCAGCTCATTCGCCAGGATAGGTTACTCTACCGAGCTCCCTTCAGTTAAAGTAAGGATGATCAAGAAAAGCAAACGACTCACCCGCCGTGTATTGATCTACCCCAAAATACTAAGGATGCTCTCCGCAAAGAAACTTTCCCCGGTAGCTCCGCGCTCCTTCAACTACTCTCTGCCAAAATCCTGGCTTAGCCTAGGTACGTCGCACTACGGCTTTTAAAGCCCGAAGGTACATCTTCTGTTTCTAACCCTCCAAACTTTTTATTTTTATTATTGCCCTCCCGAACTACGGTTGGTCTGAATTTCCCCTGTGGAATACGTAGGTAGCCTCCCGGCCCGACCATAAAAAAAACCTTTTTCGAAAACCCCTTGGAATAGTGGTTGGACCAAATTGAGTTGCTTTTACAGCTTTGACTCTTACTTAAACATGTCTCGCGATCCGTCTAAGTTCAGTGAAAGAGGGGCATCTGTAGACACCCCAATTTGGCCTAACGATTATTTCAAGTCCCACCTTGGGGACTATCCCGATGATGATATGGATACAGTGGTTGCTGATTGACTTATTGTGAACCTTAGGACTTTCGGTGAGAACTTTTAGCCATTTAGAGGATCCAATCCAGAGCCAAATAGCCTTTAAGACAGAAGTGCAGTATCCTAGGAGAATCCGTCTATCGGCCGTGACATTGATCACACGGCCTCAACATCATTTCTTCACCCGTGAAGCCTGTTGCTTGAAAATCTCCTTGAGAGATCAATTAGCCGGCTGCCAGGATCATTCCTCGGCCGCAACATCAATTCTTCAGCCGCCAGATCGTCTATTTTCCAGATTCTGGAATATTCTGTCACTCGTTTGATCCGATTACAAAACCCTAGCAGCCAAATCCCGATGCGTTTGGGCCACGTTAGGAGATTACCATGAGGAGTTCGTGTTGCCTTATAACTCCAATTCAATCGTTCAATTTTGATTGGTTGGGGTGTGTCATCCCTATGCCTATATAAAGGGGCCTTTGGGTTCCGAAATAAACAAGTGGATACACCCTTTCAAGCCACAAAACTCTGTCAATATACACTCTCAAATCCCCTCTACAAAAGCCCTAACCTCCCGAAGGCAGCCACAATCCAACGATCCAAACCCCGAAGTTCAAACCATAACCCTAGGGTTTTGAGAAGCAATCAGTCAATCCCATTCAATCTGAAGCAATCAAGCCACTGAGGGATCAAGGTGGTGAGGCTCAGGGGCCTCTGGTTTGATTTATTTTCTACTTTTACGCTTAATCGTAGCTTTTTGATTATCTATTAGTCGTTTGGTCTGGTGTGAGGAAGAACATCGACTGGGGAATCAATCCCTCGGTCGTTACATAGAACTAGAAAGATCCCTCAGTCGTGACATCCATTCACCGGCCGAGAGATCTATCTCCTTGGGACAATTCGTTTTGTTTTCTATTTTCTGATGCATGCTTTCAATATAGTCTCGACTCACCATTAACTGTTTAAAGGCTAAATAAACAGACTACGTGTTTAGAATTAAATAAAGCATATGGTAATCTTATGTCGAACAATTATGGGCCAGTCTCACGACTGGGCAGAGAGGGGTGCCTAACACCTTCCCCTCATTGTACCTTTGGCTCCCGTACCCAGAATCTCTATTTGTTTTTCCTAATTTTCTTAAACTAGGTGGCGACTCTGTTTCGATGATAACCGCTATCGTGTGGCGATGTTCCTAGCCATGGAAATATCCACGATCTTAGTTTATGTAGCAAGCAACCAATCAAACAGCAATGATCAATCTGTATGGCGATACCTCTATGTGCACGTGTAAGTTACCATTGACTAGCTTCTCATGAATTCTCTTTTTGCATCATGGATTTAAGCTACGGCATAAGATGTGTGAAAGCCGCCCATGACGGTGCAAAATATTGTGTGATTATTTGGTATAAGGCTGACATCTCTCAACTCTCATTCTTGCTTATGTCATCGAGAAAAAAAAAAATAGAGATGGAGTTGGTCTGACGCCCTTGTGAAGGTTGATGTGAGGTGATCTTCTATCTTGGTATGGTATGATCTCATGGTGGTGAGTTGAACCTATTGTTGAGGCTATCTGTTCACACACTCACCTTGACACTTGCATGATTTCATGTCCATGATCGTTCCCTGCATCTTTCTTAGGGTTGCCCCGTTGAAAGCATTCATTACTTGTCGTACCATGTGATGATGAGTGTGCGATATACCTTGATGTTGAGTAGTTGTGGTATTTTCTTTGAGATCTCTATCAATGGGCACATATGATAGGAGTAGCTTGTGTTGAGGGGGAGCAACTTGTTTTCATTGACATAGCTATGCTTATGCCTAGTTTCTATGCACTTAATTGCCTCTTTCTATGTTTTGGCATAAATTGTTTATCCCTGCTCTTTCTTTGTCAATTCATGACAAAAGGGGGAGTAGGATGTTCATAAATTGTAGGGTCTAACTGTGCGCTTGTTGAGAACATTGCAGGATAATCATTATTTGATGTGTTTTGTCATGCATTGCCAAAGGGGGCGATTGTAAAGGCAAAATATTTATGATTGTCAATGGCATGTGGTCAAAACACATTCGTCCGTGTAATTGCGATTATTTGATTATTGAGTTGTAATTTCTTGTGGAAGAAATATAAAGTAATTAGATCGAGTCATCTGTCGGTCTCCCAACAATCACACTACGTCAGACAATTCTTCTAAGTGTTGAATGGAACATCAAGTTGCACCCACGCGTGACTCAGTGTTTTTAGTCAAGTTCTTATTGGGCCGGTTCGTGAGTTAAAAAAAAGTATTTTGGTCAAGCAAAATATTTTTGTTCGAATGCCTTTTGGGCCCTTTATTTTTATTTTTAACAAAAAAAAAAACCGGATTGACCCATTAGGTCATTAGTGACATGTCGAGCGTCGTTCGCCAATCAGCCTTGGGGATATATCTCGGATACAATTATACTCCTTTAAATAGGGGAAGTTTTGGTGCGGCTCGGGTACACTACTTGTCGGCAATTTTCAATTATAAAATAGAAAGGGTTTTGGAGAAGCACATTGATTGGATTATTGGAGGCATCACAGTATCTCGACAAGGCAGTAGCGGAAACCTATTCCTATCTTTTCTCGGTGGATCTCCGGAGGTAATTGGAAGACTTATGGATTCGAGGCAGCGGCGGTCAAGCATTCAAAGAGGTGTACGTGGATTCGGTAAGAGCGTTTAGGTTTAGGTTTGTGGAGTTCAAACCTATCGTAAGAGTTCTTGTAATTTCGTGTTTAGTAGTGCTTGATTTCTTCCGATTGTTTTTACTCTTTTAGGGGTTTTCCACGTATATTTTGTATTGTGGTTTGCTTGTTGGTTTTTTACCTCGTACACACACACACCCATGATTTAACTTGTTTAATTTGGGAATATATATATTCTTAGAAGTAATTAATCCATAGTCACAAAATTTAATCCGTATTGAAATACAGTATTTCACTACCTAATCTTCCACTATAATGATAATGGGGTTACAAGAGTTCTTCCCTAACAAGCAACTAGAGGCATACAAATATCACCCTAAGGTGGATTTCAACAAAATCAATAAGATACAAGTTTAGGTTTCACCAAGGTGGTGTTGGGAAACGATTCCCAGAAACCAGTAATGACGCGTACAGATTAGACAATAAGAAAACCACAGAACCCTACAAGGCGGAATTAGGGTTTTACCTCAACTCCCTGCGAACACGAACGCTGGTTGAACTTGTTATAGCATGTCTTGCTATAAGCCACGTATACTGCTCGACTGCACCTTACGATCTTCTATCGTATTCCCTGCACGCTTAGAACACGAACCGAGTGTAGACTCTTTCGTGGTCTGTTTGCCCTCTCTAGATCTGCCTCTATTTTGTGAATAATAGAAACGTCTAAAACGACCTAGAGAGCATAACGTGTATATATAGGGCTACAATAGGGACCTAAGGAGTAATAAGTCAGGGCTCCCAGTGTAAATAAGAAACCCTGATCCCACCAGGATTCTATTTCTTATTTCACTAATTATAATTCACCCCACTACAGAATTATAATTGCACTCCCGTCTTTATCTCAATTATATTACGAGCTCCATGATATTAAATACTTATTTATCTCCCCACGTTAAGATTACAGATACCCGTTGATTAAAATAAATTACTAACAATCTCCCACTTAATCAACATCTTAACCTTGAGACTATCCGCTTAACTTATTCGATATGTCGGATACAAAATCCACCTGCAGGGTTTGACATATTCGAAACTTATAAGCTTACTCAAGGGGGTATCATCAATCCCTACTGGGACGTGGATTACATCAATAATTAATAGCTGTCATATACATAATGTTGCGACCCAACTCACCGAGACTATTGACCGTATAAAAGATCTCACCCTTTAATGAATCAAAATCAACATCATTAAATATATACCTCTAATAATTATCTTTGGATTAAGAGCATAAGCATTCATAATAACCATGAGGTTCCAATTGTCTTATAAAGTTAGTACAAAGACAATTACCTCAATGCGGTTCCGTTCAATACACACAAAGTGTACTAGCACAATGAGTTAGAACTAGACCGTTCCCTGTAGTCAAGATAGACTGTAGACACCTCCCAAACGGGGTATCGCCATACAGATTGATCACGTTTGTTTCCTCGATTGGTTGCTTGTTTCATAAGCCAAGATCGTGGACATTCCCATGGCCAGGAACATCGCCACACGATAGCGGTTATCATCAAAACAGAGTTGTAGACACCTCCCAAATGGGGCATCGCCATACAGATTGATCACGTTTGTTTCATAAACCAAAATCATGGACGTTCCCATGGCTAGAAACGTCGCCACATGATAGCGGTTATCATCAAAACAGAGTCGCCACCCAGTTTATTAAAACTAGGAAAATAGATAGAGATTCTGGGTACGGGAGCCAAAAGTACAGTAAGTGGAAGGTGTTAGGCACCCCTCTCTGCCCAGCCATGAGACTGGCCCATAGTTATTCAACATAAGACGTGTAGATGCTTTATTTAATTCTAACACATAGTCTGTTTAATTAAGCCTTTAAATAGTAAGTAAAGTGAGCCAGTGCGATAAGTAGAGCATGCATCAGAAAGCAGAACAAAGCAAGCTGTCCCAGGGAGATGGATCCCGCGGCCGGTGAATGGATGTCACGGCCGAGGGATCCTCCTGGTTTTATGTACCGGCCGAGGGATCGAAGCCCCGGTCGGTGTTCTTCCTCACACCAGACAGAAAAATTAGTGTAGACACCCTATTCTGGACTGTCCAGATTAGTTTACTTACGGTCTTTGATTCCCTGATGATGATTAAGGTCAAGAACATCCTGAGTTTGTGAATGAGTTTGAGCTTTGAGCGTCTTGAACCTCATCCGAACCCTTTTCAAACCCTTCTCGAACCCTCAAGCCAGAACCAAATGGCCTCAGCAAAACCCTACTGGAGTACGCTGGTTCTTGACTAGCGTGCGCAGGAAGCATTGCCATGTGTCAGTCATCGCCAGTTACTGGCGCACGCCACTCAACAAGGGGCGTACGCCAGTCAAATCAACCTTTTTCGGCCAGACGCGCGGGAGTTTTTGTAACCACCTGACGTCAGCTACAGCCCCCCTGATGATTATATCAGCCAGAACTGTCCCCTTCTCTCCTACATTGCCTTTCAAGGCAAGTCCCATGCATTTAATGCATGGGAGGCTCCTCCCTCCCTTAACCTCCAAATAGCCCTTAAGGGGCCAACTGATCTCAGTCTTCCTCCACCATAAATACCCCCCTTGCATTCATTTGCAAGAGGTTAGCTCCATTAAGGCTTAAGTCCTCTTGTCTTCTTCTTCTTAAAGTGTTCTTTGCTTCCTTTCTTTTTTCCATAGAAAGAGTAAGTGAAGAGCACACTCACCACAGTCCATAAGCCTCACCACAATCATCCTCCAACCTTCAACTCTCAAGCTCAAGTTCAAACCATCCATCAAAACTCACAAGGAAAAGGTATATCACCTTTGCTTTCTGTTTTCTGTTCTGACCCCTGAGGGGGGCTAGCAGGGTCAAGGCTGGTAATCTATACCAGTCCTGGCCCTAATGCTGGCAAGGTTTCAAAAGCCGTATGCAATGATCAGTGGCGCACGCCAGTAGTGTGAGCCGTACGCCAGTCATGGTAGTACGTGCAAAACTGGCGTGGGGATCATGGATCATTGTTTTCTTGCTTTATTTGAGTTCTGATCACCCTGATGCATGCTAAAACCAATCTTTTGCTTTCTGTATTTTAGAACTGCTTTCTCTTCCATCTGTATCTTAGTGTAGCTTGGCCTCTGGGAGCCTTCTGGTCATGTTCCAGAGCCCAGATGATGCAAAGCCAAAGCATTGGAACAAAAAGACAACGGGCATACGGCCATGTACTACTGGCGTACGGTAGTAGTCTAGCCTCCAGTGGCTTGGCCCTTGCATGGATCTTCCATCCAGGCCCTTGATCATCCTCCCCTCACTGTTTAAGGGGTTTTCTGTTCATTTGGTGGCTTCTTAGCCCCTTAATCTGTCTGTAATAGCTTAGTAACTTATATCAACTGTGTGGTTTGTCCTTGGTGTGCACTGGTCCCTTCCAGAGCCCAGAGGGTTGATAACAGAAGCTGTGGATTTGAGCTTACCGGCGCACGCCAGTTGTGGGGTGGCGCACGCAGGTCAGGGCTGCATGCAGTGGCTTAGCCAGTGCATGCAGGCTTGCTTCTGTGTGCATCACTGCACAGTTAGTGTGCTCTAGTCTGTTTAAAACGTTCACAGTAGCTTGTTCTCAATCTATTATACTTGCTTAGATCAAACATCAAACATCCGTAAACATTTTGTCACATACTTGTACATAAATGCAAATGTGTTACAGTTTTAATCCCCATTAACTGTTCCCCCACCCTAACTGGCTAAGAAAATGATCAAACAAAGAGAGAAATGCAAATGTTTTATAAAATGCCTGAGTAGAGACCGATCTCCGGATTGGGCGAGAGGGGGTGCCATAAAACCCTTCCCCTCTCGTAACCTGGCTCCCGAACCTCAGATTTCAAAGGTGACGACGGTCCAGTCTACAAGCCTTTTTTCAAACTCAAAACAAATGTAAATCCAAATGTTTTTTTCGAAAATACGGTTTCTTGGGTACTTTCCGCAAAACCCGAGTGGCGACTCTCTGACTTGCGAAGGGTTTCGCCGCGCTTTCCAAAAAGGGCGCACCCGAAATTTTATGCCTAAAAACATGGGATTTTTTAGGGCGTGTGCCCACAGTGGCGACTCTGCTGGGGATATTACATTAATCAAACATTTGGAAATTAATACATGAATGAACAATTTTCAAAAGTCTGTCAAAACAGTACGCTCCGCGCTGCTGAAGAACGGAATGGTAAAGTAATAGGATTCTACATCCGACCACTCCGAACTGGGGCTTTTACTATTGTTCGCTTATGTAGTTTTCTCCGAGTGTCGATTAATGAAGTGAGCCAAGCTTCAAAAGGCGTTTTTCGAAAAGCATTTGCCATTTTTTCTCTCTCGATCATTCTTTCGGCACGCGTACATTTGCATCAGTGTTCTATCAGCCCCGTTGAGGTGTTTTGGGTAACCGGCACAGTTTACTGGAGCCCGGAGTCCTCGAATGCCCAACAACCTTGGACGATGATGAGACGTATTACCGTTTGACCATTGCTCTGCTGCACGCGTTGCGATGGGAGGTATAAAACATCTCTAGCCTGAGGAACCCCCTTAAGCCAAAACCAGCCTCGCCACGCGTACAAGGCAATAGAACCTTTCAAACTAGGACAGGAACCCACAGGGTAGGATTACTTGCATCTAACCCCCATAAACTGTCTATGTGTTACTGCTTTCCCTATCGCATGCCTGTACATACATTCATACCGTTCTGCGTAGAAGCATGCTAGGGCGGCTTTTAGGGTTTTCTCTCTTTCAAACCCGTTTTATGCCTGCTGAGGCGCTGCCTGGACCGATGACGAGTCGTGCATCGTGACGGTGCACGTTATCAACTTTCCAAATTCCTTGGGTCAACGAGACTTTGGGAAATCGAGACTTTCTAAGTCCTTGTCTAAAACCCAATCGAGGTTTCAAACAGAAAACTAGGAACAACGGGAGACATGACATGATGCTCATACCACCCAGGTTAAAAGTGCTAAACACTTACACCACTCAAGGCTCCGGCACAGTGCTGCTTATGCCATCTTGGTTACAGTATCATGTCATTAACACCAAGTTGTTCCGTTCTAACATTGAAACTTCGAAAACGGAGTAGTCAAAGGCTTAGGCTGTTTCGACATCTCTTAGTGTTAGTCGATCCCGTCAAGGTACACCGTCGAAAAGAAATCCGAGGACCTGGGCAGCGTCCGGCTGTCATAAAACGGTTTTGTTTGCTAGTTCTAGAGTCTAGGGAGGACACCGACGACGTTGAGCATTTTTCATTCTCTCTTTCAAATAAAATTGCTGCAGGCCGTCACTGAGCCCTTCTACTTTACTGTCTAGCCATCGCACTGTACAGATTCAGAATCAAGAACCAAACCTACTTGGGAACGTCTGCCGGGTCTGTCTGTGAGAAGATTTGGGTGGGTTTGTTTCTGGGTCTGCCACAATGGAAGCTCCGGGTTGTTTTCTGTTAGGAGAGGCCTCGCCACCAACTCCTTTCACTCCGTTCCTTGCACCTCAGAAGCTCGTCCAAGTCAAAACAGAACCTCTCGATATGGCTGAAATTCCGACTCTTGCCCAGACTCTCGCCGACATTCAACGCAACTTGGCTATCATGCAACAGAGGGCCGATCAAGCTGATGCCTCTACGGCCAATCTCCGCGCCCTAATTGAAGAGCGCCTTCCTCTGGTAGCTGCAGCTGGAGGAGGCGGCGGAAGGGAGGAGCACAAACTCGTGATTGAAGAGAACCTCCAAGGAGAAAACCCTGTTCCGAATCCGGAAATGGCCGCTCTAATCGCCAAGATGGCTAAACTCGAGGAAACCGTTTCCAAGGCTGAAAAGATAGGCGCTGGTGGCTTAGACATGGACGGTCTTTGCCCCTTTCCAAATGCTAGGCTGCCCGAAAGGTTTAAGATGCCTGACTTTGTAAAGTTTGACGGTTCTGGGGATCCTAAGACCCACTTGTTGGCATATCATAGTGCAATGAAACTACATGGAATTGAAGAGGAAACCATGGCACAACTCTTCACTCAAACTCTCACTGGTCCCGCATTCCAATAGTTTCTGTCTCTGGACCTTTCCAAAAGAAAACCTGGGTCGATATTGGGGCTGCTTTCAACTCCCAATACAGTTACAACGTCCAACTCAAGATGACCACTCGAGAGTTGGAATCAACCAAGATGGGCGCGAAGGAGCCCTTTGCAGACTTCATTCAGCGGTGGAGGGCAAAGGCAGCCAAAATGACGGATCGTCCCAATGAAAAGGATCAGATTTGCATCATCTCTCGCAACCTGCAGCCGGACTTTGCTAAGAACCTTGTGCTGGTCCAAGGGGCAAACTGGGAAACCTTCTTTGACTCCGGTCTTGCCATAGAGGAAGCTCTCCAAAACGGGGTCATCCCGAGAACCGAGTCTGCTCCTGCCTCCTCGACATCAAAGTCCAAGCCCCGTGCTTACACCGGAAGCAGCACTGCTCTCTTTGGCGGTAGCAACTACGCCAATGCTGCCACTGCTAGCAACACCGCCACAACCCAAAGCTCCAACCATATAGCCGATGTCAACCAAGTGCAAGCACCGCAAAAACCCCGAAACCGCAATAAACCCCGTTCCTTCGCCAACTTCGAGGCACCCCTCTCTGCTGTCCTCGAGAAGCTGGCCAAGTCTGGTCATCTCAGGCCTCTCACTCCTACCCCACTTCCTCAAAATCCACCTCCTAGCCACAACCCCAATGCCTTCTGTGCGTACCATCAGATGCCCGGTCACTACACCGACTCTTGTTATCGCCTCCGTCATGCGATACAGGATTTGGTAGACAATGGAACTCTTCCTAACCCACCGTCTAAACCCAACGTCATCTCCAACTCCCTCCCGAAGCACCATAACCAAGTTGGCCAGATATCCCTTAGCTCCACCATAACTTCCCCTAGCTCCACCATATTCAACCCCACTGACCATATAACCCCTGCGGATCAACCGAAACCAGTCGTGTCCATACCCCTCGAGCCGGAAGTATTGAACATAAACCTGGAGAAGGGACAATTGTCTGAGTCAAGAACGCCCCTGGAACGTCTGCGTGACGGCATGACCACCTTCAATGATGTGTTCCGTGACCTTCAACGCGACACTACCTTTACTGCGCAGCTCCTCCCTGGGTCCACTGTAAGAAATTCTTTCTTTACCATCGCTGGGACTGCTCTCGATGGAACACCCATATAGCGCGCAAGACTTGCTGGGGCCGCCACAAGCCCACCAGAACCGGAACTTGACATGCAGGCAGTAGGCTGGGCGATAGCAGACCACTACAACTTTGACGTCCCTAGGATCAATGAATGGGATGATCTTGCCTTCGAGGAATTTCTGGCCGTGCCAGAAGCAATACCATTTGACCATGCTGCGAATGATGAGGGGCTGGCAGCGCAAGAGGAGGACATGATGGATCCGCTGGATGGGTTTGCTCTACCTCTGCTTTTCAATCCACCTGAACCCGTTGTCGAAGAAGAGCCGTACTTCTGGGATCCCGAGCCTGCTTGGCAGTTCCCGGCCGACTATGTTCTAGAGGAAGTCGTGCCTGACTATGAAGCGTTCTACACTGAGGAGGACCTCCGACAGGAAGAGCCCCGTGTACTTGGGGAGTGTTTCCGCGCATCAACGATCGACTCGCTGCTTGCCTCTGCGACAGACGTCGAATTCGACCCAACATTCTACATAGTTGATGAGAACCTCCCGCGCCCCGCTGTGCCTCTTCCTGGCGAGGACTGCCGTATTATGGTTTTAAACGCCGTACCTGATGACCTTTGGGAGCTGGACGAGATTGTTGACCTTAACACGAATCCGTTGCCCGCTGACTTTTGGGATAAAGACAAGGTAGTGGACATCAACATGGGAAACGAGGTTTGGACGGTCAACTGCGCTCTGATAGACGCCGGTTTCTGGGATATGCCGTTCGTCACCAACCCTGGAGCACCGTTCGAAGAAGCTGCAGCACAGGATCCGTCCTTTTGGGAAGAGCTGGTAGTGAAGGGACTGGAACACGAATTGGCTACGGGGGAAGATCCGTCTGCGACTGTGGCAGCAACCGATAAAGGAAAGCGCAAGATGGATGACATACCTGCGGATTTTTGGGATTTCAACGACGCAACCTCTTGGTGGGACGTCGCCAATGTTACAAGGAGTGGCCGAGTCTTTCAGCCCTCTAACTTGCAGGCTGGGAGCTCGTCCAATCCTCCCGTTGTGCAACCCGCTAATCCGACTGTTCAAAGAGGCGCTCCGAACATCCTTGGTGGAATCCCGGAAGGGGACATGATTCAGAGGCAACTTGAAAGGATCCCTGCTGCAGTATCAGTCTGGGGTTTAATCGCATCATCAAAGGAGCATCGTGACGAGCTGTCTGGGGCTCTCGCCCGACTCAAGGTACCAACTGACATCACCCCCGAGGCATTGGTCGCTCTTATTCTGCCTTTGCTGGCCAAGCACTCTGTTACTTTCACTGAGTGGGACCTGCCTGTTGAAGGAACTGACCACAACCGCCCGTTGCACATTACCGTCAAGTGCAATGGACTCTGGGTGCCAACTGTGCTCATTGATAATGGCTCCGCCATTAATGTCTGTCCGCTGAGGGTTGCTTACCGCTTGGGGTTCACAAAGAATGATCTCGCACCGTCTAACCTGGCTATCAAAGCCTACGATAGCACTTGCCGTGTCGTCGAAGGAACCATTGTGCTCAAGCTCGATGCTGAGGGCTTTGAGATGGAGGTGGAGTTTCACGTGGTCGACATCCCCGCCACTTTCAATCTGTTACTAGGCAGGCCATGGCTGCACAGGTCAGACATCATGGCAGTGCCCTCGACTCTGCACCAGAAGGTCATGCTGGGGCTTCCAACTGGGACTCTCACTATTTGCGGGGACTCTGGGATCCGCCCACTCAAAGAGGATGAACCTGTTCTGGGAATTACACATGGGGAAGAGGACTCGGACTTTGGAGGGTTCTCATTCGACACCGCAGGCTCGGTCCTTACCGTCACCGTGGATGATGACTTCCTCGTCAGCTCAGCCGCTATCGACATTATGAGGAAAATGGGCCACATGCCCGGCTTTGGACTTGGAATAAACCAGCAGGGGGTCGCTGAGTTCCCTGTCTTTCCCTTTACCGAGAGCCGATTTGGCTTTGGGTATGCACCTCCAGCAAAAAAGGCTAAAAAGGGGAAAGGCATGGGTAAACCTCGTACCCTCTATGGTAACCCCGACAGCTACTTCATCCGTGAAGGGGGGAGCATCATTTACGAAGGTCAACCTGAACCATTCTGGGATCCAGAGACTGGCACCTGGCTACCGGGATTCGAAATCTTCGCTGCGGACACCTGGTCCGATGATGAGGAGGAGATAGCCAAAGATAAGCTGGCAGAGGAGGAGTTCAAGAAGCAGCTGGCCCGGGCTAAGGAAGAAACTGACTGGATGCTGGCAGTTGATCAAGAGGGCTTGGAGATGCTGTTCTCTCAAGTAGGTTTGGTTGGCAAGGAAGAAGAGGCTGAAGTGCTGATGCTTGGGCCCGACTCTCCGGACGTCATCGAAGATCCAACCTCCCTCATTGTGGAAGCTAAGGGTAGTTTAAATAATTGCTTTTTCACTCCACGTCTGACATGCATTGACAATGTACCTGAGTCTGACACAGAGTCTGTCCAGTCTAGGTCTAGCTCAGAGTCGGAGTTTGTGCCTCTTGGCCCTCCACGTCACAGCTTCTATTTCGAGTTCGAGTCCACTGTACTTGGCAACCCGCTGGGGTTTTATGAAATGCATGATCCTGTTTCTGACTACTTTGTTGATTTCTATATAAACTGTGTCGACCCTGACGATGAAGGAACAGACTTCGATGGGGACATCCCCGCTAGGTTGCGTTCCCTCATCGAAAGGGAAGACGAAAGGCATGCTCAACCTCTAAAAGAAGAAGTAATTTCTATAAATTTGAAAGATGAGGGTGACCCCCGAATGATGCAAATTGGTTCAACTCTGTCCCCCGAGGATTGTACTGCGCTGATTGATCTGCTCAAAGAATACTTCGAGGTTTTCGCATGGTCTCACAAAGACATGCCCGGTATCGATCCTGAAATCGTGCAGCACCGTATTCCGTTGGCTCTAGGGGCCGTTCCAGTCAAACAGAAGCTCCGCCGAATGAGGCCGGATTGGGTCAAGAAGATCAAGGAGGAAGTCACCAAACAGATCGACGCTGGGTTCCTAAGGGTTGCCGAGTATCCGAAATGGGTGGCCAACATCGTGCCAGTTCCTAAGAAAGATGGAAGAATCCGAGTCTGCGTCGACTTTAGGGACTTAAACAAAGCAAGCCCCAAAGATAGTTTTCCCTTGCCTCACTTCGATGTGCTTGTGGACAACACGGCGGGGCATGCTTTGCTCTCTTTTGTCGACGGATTCTCAGGGTACAACCAGATCTTTGTGGCGCCAAGGATCAAGAAAAGACGACCTTTGTCACCGAGTGGGGTACTTACTGCTATGTGATGATGCCGTTTGGGTTGAAGAACGCCGGTTGCACTTTCCAGCGGACCCAGACCACCTTGTTACACGATCTAATCCACAAGACGGTTGAGGTCTACGCCGACGACATGATTGTCAAGGCAAAGGAAAAGGAGGATTTCATCCCAGCACTCAAGCAGTTTCTCGAAAGGCTCCGCAAATACAACGTGCGTCTTAATCCACAGAAGTGCACGTTAGGGGTCACAGCAGGTAAAATGTTGGGGTTCCTGATCACCGCAAGAGGAATTGAGGTCAATCCCTCTAAGATTACAGCAATTCTCGAGATGGAACCGCCGCAATCGGAAAAGGGAGTATGAAGCTTTCTGGGTAAGGTTCAGTTCATCAGTCGATTCATAGCCAAGCTAACACTAACTTGCGAACCATTGTTCCGTTTGCTCAAGAAGGACGTTCATTTCGAATGGACGGAGAAGTGCCAAGCTGCTTTCGAATCTATCACGGCGTATCTGAGGAATCCGTCTGTCCTAATGCCGCCTACACCTGGTCGCCCCCTGATCCTGTACTTTTCCGTTACCCCGACAGCTATGGGATGTTTGTTGGCGCAAGAAGGAGATAAAGGAGTCGAGAAAGCCATCTATTATCTGAGCAAGAAGATGGTGGGGAGTGAGGAACGTTACACCCCCCTAGAAAAGACGTGTTGGGCGCTAGTTTGGGCTACCAAAAAGCTTAGACACTACATGCTAGCCTATTCGGTGAAGCTGATTTCTCGGATGGATCCTGATAAGTAGGAAATAACCTCCTAAAGTCAGCCCAGGCCAGGAAGCCTAGCACAACACAAAGGGCCATGTGGGGGACCTAGTGACGCGGAGCTTAGCTTGAAGAACTAAGCTTAGTGGACCAGCCCAAGGGCAAAGGTCATCCCGAGGTCAGCCAAAACCAAAGAGCTCACGAGCATAGCCCTAAGGGGTCAAGCTAGAGTCTCAAGAACACGGGATCTAGCCTATAAAGAGCTAGCCTATACTAAACCAGCTCAAGGATAGAGGCCAGCTCACGAGCACAGCTCATAGAAGAATACTGAGCTCAGCTCACCAGGTGAGCTCGGCAAGGATGGCAAACCTACAGCCAGAGACTTATAAAATACACCACGACAAAAGTTCGTATAGTCTATGAGACTCATAGAACAGCCTGGACCTTATCTCGTCGAAAGAGATTAGGCCGCGAGTCTTAGAGGATAACCACAGAGATTCGTCCACCATGAGGACTCTCAACCTGATTAGCTGGTACAAAAGTCCAAAGGTGAAGGGACTCCTCAAACCTGATAAGGACCAAAGAAGTCCTAGGTAAGGAGGACACTCCAATCTATTTCCGTCATGTGCGGATAAGCCCAAGAGGTCCCAGCACCGTAAGGACTCTCAACCTGATTAGCTGGTACAAGAGTCCAAAGGTGAAGGGACTCCTCAAACCTGATAAGGACCAAAGAAGTCCTAGGTAAGGAGGACACTCCAATCTATTTCCGTCATGTGCGGATAAGCCCAAGAGGTCCCAGCACCGTAAGGACTCTCAACCTGATTAGCTGGTACAAGAGTCCAAAGGTGAAGGGACTCCTCAAACCTGATGAGGACCAAAGAAGTCCTAGGTAAGGAGGACACTCCAATCTATTTCCGTCATGTGCGGATAAGCCCAAGAGGTCCCAGCACCGTAAGAACTCTCAACCTGATTAGCCGGTACAAGAGTCCAAAGGTGAAGGGACTCCTCAAACCTGATAAGGACCAAAGAAGTCCTAGGTAAGGAGGACACTCCAATCTATTTCCGTCATGTGCGGATAAGCCCAAGAGGTCCCAGCACCGTAAGAACTCTCAACCTGATTAGCCGGTACAAGAGTCCAAAGGTGAAGGGACTCCTCAAACCTGATAAGGACCAAAGAAGTCCTAGGTAAGGAGGACACTCCAATCTATTTCCGTCATGTGCGGATAAGCCCAAGAGGTCCCAGCACCGTAAGGACTCTCAACCTGATTAGCTGGTACAAGAGTCCAAAGGTGAAGGGACTCCTCAAACCTGATGAGGACCAAAGAAGTCCTAGGTAAGGAGGACACTCCATCCTATTTCCGTCATGTGCGGATAAGCCCAAGAGGTCCCAGCACCGTAAGGACTCTTTACCTGATTAGCTGGTACAAGAGTCCAAAGGTGAAGGGACTCCTTAAACCTGATAAGAATCAGGGAGTCCTAAGGTGAGGAGGACACTCCAAACACCTATCTATACCCGCCATGAGCGGATGAGACTTAATAGTCCCAATCCTAAGGGATTCGTCCCAAGATGCCTATATAAAGATCACACCTCCATATCACAAAGGTACGCAACGCAATACAAACGATACGAAACTAATACTCAGTCCAATATCTCCATATCTCGACTGACTTAGGCATCGGAGGGGTGATGGCGACAGCCACGCCGGTGCCCATAGTTTACCGTGTCTGTTTTGCAGGTCGTTAATCGAGCACGCCGGAGGCCGTTTCATCCGCTGGAGGACTAGGTGGGCGGTTGAGGAACCCCTCCTCTGGAGGTGACTAAAAACTGCTTCATCAGTTGGCGCCGTCTGTGGGAAACGAGAAATCATTCTCAACCCTTCACGGTGAACGGTTTCCACAATGGATACTCGATTAATGGCTTTAGAAAGTTATACTCAGAGATGTGGAGTCTAACCTGTGACAAAGTCAAAGGATACCAGCTCCGCTCTTCAGACGGAGCTATCACAAGGTCCAGGGACCAGCTCTGACCCCTAGCTACGGCGGGGATGATAATATTCGTAATATTATTCATGGAATATACTCATTCCAATCAAGATACAACTCTGAGAAACCTAAGTCCTAAGGGATAAAGGAATGATATCGATAAGATAAGCATAAAATACCAATGATAAACACAATCAAAAACGGATAAGGATTCAATGCTAAGGCAGAATGAATATGAAGTCCCAGCTAAGGCAGGACTCCACACTTTTCAAGGAGACGATCCGAAATCCCCGAGATACAGTCCAACAAGGACTCAACCTCCTATCAACGTGCCTATAAATATGACGGTAGAACTCCAATAAAAGGATCAGGTCGGAGCTGAAGACAAAGCTGATTCATCCACCGCCTTACAAAAACAAGCTGATACTAGGCGAGGAATAATCGAAACCTTGCAAGATCAACTGAAACTTTTTAGCCCAAGGGTTAACGGACGCGACACGAATGAATGGGGAGTTAAACAAATAATTCGCCAATTTAGACGAAAGTCCATCTGAAGAACAAAAAAGGGATGGTAACGCCAATCCCAAAAGGATGTGATCGACCCGCATCTAAAGAGATCAAACAATCTCTCCCGAGAAGCCCTTCTATGGAGGCAAATCCAAATCGAGGGGCCGATTAAGCAAGTTAAAGGGAAAGCAACCACTGCGGTGGAAAAGTTAATCCAAGTCACCGATTCTCCCTTCACGGCAAAAATAATAAGGCCCTCGCTCCCAAGGGAGTTCGAGATGCCGCAGATAACGACATTCAACAGCACCACGAACTGTTGGATCAATTAGAGACATACAAATCTCTAACACATCTCCGGGCAATACCAGATGAGGTCATGTACCGAGCCTTCCCTGTTATACTAAGGGAAGCGCGCACACAAGGTTTTACAAGCTCTTACAGAGCAGCATAAGCAACCTCAAAGAGCTCAGCGAAAGCCTTGCAAGCTCAAACGACGTAGCTAGGGCTATGCAATAAATTAAAGCAGCTCTGGAAAAATTTCCAAGCTCAAACGACGTAGCTAAGGCTATGCAATGAAGCAGCTCTGGAAAAATTTCCAAGCTCAAACGACGTAGCTAAGGCTATGCAATAAATTAAAGCAGCTCTGGAAAAATTTCCAAGCTCAAACGACGTAGCTAAAGCTATGCAATGAAGCAGCTCTGGAAAAATTTCCAAGCTCAAACAACGTAGCTAAGGCTATGCAATAAATTAAAGCAGCTCTGGAAAATTTCCAAGCTCAAACGACGTAGCTAAGGCTATGCAATGAAGCAGCTCTGGAAAAATTTTCAAGCTCAAACGACGTAGCTAAGGCTATGCAATGAAGCAGCTCTGGAAATATTTCCAAGCTCAAACGACATAGCTAAGGCTATGCAATAAATTAAAGCAGCTCTGGAAAAATTTCCAAGCTCAAACGACGTAGCTAAGGCTATGCAATGAAGCAGCTCTGGAAAAATTTCCAAGCTCAAACGACGTAGCTAAGGCTATGCAATAAATTAAAGCAGCTCTGGAAAAATTTCCAAGCTCAAACGACGTAGCTAAAGCTATGCAATGAAGCAGCTCTGGAAAAATTTCCAAGCTCAAACAACGTAGCTAAGGCTATGCAATAAATTAAAGCAGCTCTGGAAAATTTCCAAGCTCAAACGACGTAGCTAAGGCTATGCAATGAAGCAGCTCTGGAAAAATTTCCAAGCTCAAACAACGTAGCTAAGGCTATGCAATAAAATGAAGCAGCTCTGAAAAAATTTCCAATCTCAAACGACATAGCTAAGGCTATGCAATAAAAGAAGCTCTGGAAAAATTTTCAAGCTCAAACGACGTAGCACGGCTATGCAAGAAAAGAAGCTTAGAAAAAAAATTTCGAACTCAAAGACGTAGCACAGCTATGCAATAAAAGAAGTTTAGGAAAAATTTTCAAGCTCAGAGACGTAGCACGGCTATACAATAAAAGAAGGTAAGGAAAATTTCCAAGCTCAAAGACGTAGAACAGCTATGCAACAAAAGAAGCATAGGAAAATTTTCAAGTTCAAAGACGTAGCACAGCTATGCAAGAAAAGAAGCTCCGACTACGGATTAAATTGTACATTGCAAAACTCAAGTGCCCAACGGGCATCTTTTAGGAAGAGCAGAGCTTGCCAGCACGGATTTTCAGCTCTGCTCCTCTAAACGAAAAGTCTCCAACGGAGCAAAATATGCTATCAGCAAGGCTCCGGCCCAAAAAAAAGTCTCACAAAAGTCAAATATTACAAGGCTGATCAGATTGTCAATCCATCATGTCCCAAGGGGCAACCAGTCATAGAGCCAACGGCCCACATGAAACAATTGCACAATCTACAAGTGTTAAGCTATTTTTTCAACAACTTAACACTTGGGGGAGTAGGAAAGTAGATGGACATACAAGTCTTCTCATCCAAAGCTAGAGCTTTGGAAGTAGCTATAAAAAGCTTACGGAGCTTGGACAACCAATGGGTAAAGCCCAATCCCAAGGGAATTAAATCCTGTGCAATTTTGGGCACGGCCCGCGCACCTCAACCAGAAGTCAAAAGCAACATAAGTGTTTGAAACTTAAGCATGAACAGCAAGCCTACTCGGTCACAGCTCAAGGCCCCAAAATTAGACTAAGCAAAAAGTTCAACATTGAGCAACCAAGGTCTGCTCAGAAGAACATAGCTGATAAAGCATGTGATGTTCTCAATAAAGCAAGTGCAAGTGCAAAATTGTCACGACAATAGCAGTGAATAGGCAAACTCACCGCTACGGAAATATGAAAATTTCTAAGGAAATACACAGATAAGAGCTCAGGCTCGTTCAAAGAGCTGAGCATGAAAGGCAACATCATCTGATCCTCTTCGAGGATTCACATGGCGCCATCATCAGCCCGGCTATATAGACCACCAAGTTACTCCAACAAAGGATCTTGATCATCTAAGGTGGCTGAAACACCTCCTACGGGAGGTGACAAACATAAAATATCCTAAGGGATAACCCAGGAGAGTACCCCAATTGGACAACGGAACCTAGCCCGTCAACAATCCCAAGGGATAAAGATTTAACGTTAGCTAATCTTAAGAGATAGCTTAGCCAACACAATAACACATGACAGAGGAGCTCAACTAAAAGTCCTAAGGGACATAATCACCCTCTCAAGTGTTTCCCTTTTCTTGACCCGACAAGGTCTAAAGAAACAGGGGAATAGCTAAAGCTGAGTATGAACCAGACCAGCTCATCCCAAGGGACAAGCAAAGCGAGCACCACGGTGCAGCTCAACACATTAAACTAGCTCGATCACATTAAACTAGCTCGATCACAAGAGAGCCAACTCGGCATACATGTCCAAAAAGACTTAGCAAGTCACCCCCAAGAGACATCCTATGGACATGCTTACAAGATTCTACGGGATCAACACGATAACCCAGATGCTAATCATGAACATTATCCTAAAAGGACCAAGAGTCCTAAAGCAAAGGGAAAGATAATGGCCAAGTATCACAATACCTTGGTCAAGTTGAGAAACCTCTGACCAGAGGATCTCCATCCCAGAAAAGTTGACCCTACGAGGGGATAGATAGGAACCAACTTCAAAAACCTCACATAGTTTGAACCTCACAGCTCTCGTAAGAGCTAAGTTCGACCCAAGGGTTGAAATCTATCAAATCTAACCTACCAGGTAGGATACCCCAGTTTGGCCTAGCACAAAAGCAATGCCCAACCTAATGGAATTCCCATGGAAAAACATGAAGGGCCCAATAATGCTGAGCTTAGCTCAAAGAGCTAAACTCAGTAGACCAGCCCAGGGGCAGAGGTCAACCAATGAGCACAACTCATGTCCAGCTTAGCCAAAGAGCTAAGCTCAGGAAATGTTACATCCAGCTCAGTCTTAGAGCTGGGGGAGTAAGAGAAGTGGTCAATCAACCACCTGAAACCAATCATGATAAAGTACTCTACGGAGGGAAATTCACACAGTCCAAAGGACTCCTGAAACAACCAATATCTTATCCACCAGTAAAGGATAAGGACCAGAAATCCCAAGGGATAAACCTCTATATGTCATAAAGACTCTTATGAGAATCAAGGAGTCCTGAGCTAGGGAGGACACTCCAAAGCTCATCAACCCCGTCATGTACGGATAAGCCCGGAAAACCGCTTGCTATTCTAACATGCTAAGGCGTGAGCAAATCTCATGTTAAGGCATGAGCAAACCTCATGCTAAAGGCATGAGGTGCTATTCTAAGTCTCATGTTAAGGCATGAGCAAACCTCATGCTAAAGGCATGAGGTGCTATTCTAAGTCTCATGTTAAGGCATGAGCAGACCTCATGCTAAAGGCATGAGGTACTATTCTAAGTCTCATGTTAAGGCATGAGCAGACCTCATGCTAAAGGCATGAGGTGCTATTCTAAGTCTCATGTTAAGCCATGAGCAAACCTCATGCTAAAGGCATGAGGTACTATTCTAAGTCTCATGTTAAGGCATGAGCAGACCTTATGCTAAAGGCATGAGGTACTATTCTAAGTCTCATGTTAAGGCATGAGCAAACCTCATGTTAAGGCATGAGCAAACCTCATGCTAAAGGCATGAGGTGCTATTCTAAGTCTCATGCTAAGGCATGAGCAAGTCTCATGCTAAGGCGTGAGCAAATCTCATGTTAATGCATGAGCAAACCTCATGCTAAAGGCATGAGGTGCTATTCTAAGTCTCATGCTAAGGCATGAGCAAGTCTCATGCTAAGGCATAAGTAAACCTCATGCTAAAGCGTGAGCAAACCTCATACTAGAGGCATGAGGTGTTATTCAAAGTCTCATACTAAGGCGTGAGCAAATCTCATGTTAAGGCATGAGCAAACCTCATGCTAAAGGCATGAGGTGCTATTTAAAGTCTCATGCTAAGGCGTGAGCAAATCTCATGCTAAAGGCATGAGCAAAACTCGTGCTAAGGAATGAGGTGCTATTCCAAGCTTCATGCTAAGGCATGAGCAAACCACATGCTAAGGCACGAGCAAACCTCATGCTAAAGGCATGAGGTGCTATTTCAAGTCTCATGCTAAGGCATGAGGTGTTGTTTCAAGTCTCATGCTAAGGCATGGGCAAACCTCACGCGAAAAGCAGGAAGTACTAATCCAAGTCTCATGCTAAGGCGCTGAATAACTATGCTAAGGCAAGCATTGATCGCTCGTTTCAAAGCTTATCAAATGAGTCTTGAAGAGTCAGAGCTCAAAGAGCTCCAGACTATAAAACTTAGAAAGTGGCCTGTGAGCCACTCGTCCCAAGACTTATCAAATGAGCCTTGAAGAGTCAGAGCTAAAAAAGCCCCAGACTATAATATTCAAAAAGTGGCCTATAGTCCCACTTGGCTAGAGCTCAATAAGCTCAGAACCATAGATTCAAGGGAAGAGGCCAACCAGCCCACTCCGACCAAACTCGAAGAACACTGAACTAATAAAGTTCAAGAGAAAGCAAAACGTTAAGGTTGAAAGCTACGGGCTAGCTAAGACCTACATGTTGTAGAAATTCAAGCTCAGTCATGAGCCCTATAGATCCAAGGATTTGGAGTGCATCTCCACCTAACTCAATGAAGTCACTTCAGTGCACCTCATGCTAGAAGCATGTGACGAGTTTTAAAGCAAATTGCTAAGGCAAAATTTAAATGTAAGATCAGTCCTAAATGGACAAAAATTCTCGAGTGCCAGGTTGTTCTTCAAACAACCCCACGCTCAAAGGATTGGGGAGTACCTGAAATATATTAGTACCCTCATATCTATGCTATTCTAAAGTATTCCTAAGGGAACTAACATAAGACCAAGGGTCCACAAAATTCCCCTGAACCAAGCAATGGCTATGTACACCGCAACCTGATGAACATCACAGATGATACACAGGACAGGCAGGCATAGTCGTCAATTCCAAAGCAAATGATGTTCCCTAATCTTCACTTATGTTCTTACTCGGAAACAGGGGAGTACCTGATAAGTAGGAAATAACCTCCTAAAGTCAGCCCAGGCCAGGAAGCCTAGCACAACACAAAGGGCCATGTGGGGGACCTAGTGACGCGGAGCTTAGCTGGAAGAACTAAGCTTAGTGGACCAGCCCAAGGGCAAAGGTCATCCCGAGGTCAGCCAAAACCAAAGAGCTCACGAGCATAGCCCTAAGGGGTCAAGCTAGAGTCTCAAGAACACGAGATCTAGCCTATAAAGAGCTAGCCTATACTAAACCAGCTCAAGGATAGAGGCCAGTTCACGAGCACAGCTCATAGAAGAATACTAAGCTCAGCTCACCAGGTGAGCTCGGCAAGGATGGCAAACCTACAGCCAGAGACTTATAAAATACACCACGACAGAAGTTCGTATAGTCTATGAGACTCATAGAACAGCCTGGACCTTATCTCGTCGAAAGAGATTAGGCCGCGAGTCTTAGAGGATAACCACAGAGATTCGTCCACCATGACGACTCTCAACCTGATTAGCTGGTACAAAAGTTCAAAGGTGAAGGGACTCCTCAAACCTGATAAGGACCAAAGAAGTCCTAGGTAAGGAGGACACTCCAATCTATTTTCGTCATGTGCGGATAACCCCAAGAGGTCCCAGCACCGTAAGGACTCTCAACCTGATTAGCTGGTACAAGAGTCCAAAGGTGAAGGGACTCCTCAAACCTGATAAGGACCAAAGAAGTCCTAGGTAAGGAGGACACTCCAATCTATTTCCGTCATGTGCGGATAAGCCCAAGAGGTCCCAGCACCGTACGGACTCTCAACCTGATTAGCTGGTACAAGAGTCCAAAGGTGAAGGGACTCCTCAAACCTGATGAGGACCAAAGAAGTCCTAGGTAAGGAGGACACTCCAATCTATTTCCGTCATGTGCGGATAAGCCCAAGAGGTCCCAGCACCGTAAGGACTCTCAACCTGATTAGCTGGTACAAGAGTCCAAAGGTGAAAGGACTCCTCAAACCTGATAAGGACCAAAGAAGTCCTAGGTAAGGAGGACACTCCAATCTATTTCCGTCATGTACTGATAAGCCCAAGAGGTCCCAGCACCGTAAGGACTCTCAACCTGATTAGCTGGTACAAGAGTCCAAAGGTGAAGGGACTCCTCAAACCTGATAAGGACCAAAGAAGTCCTAGGTAAGGAGGACACTCCAATCTATTTCCGTCATGTGCGGATAAGCCCAAGAGGTCCCAGCACCGTAAGGACTCTCAACCTGATTAGCTGGTACAAGAGTCCAAAGGTGAAGGGACTCCTCAAACCTGATGAGGACCAAAGAAGTCCTAGGTAAGGAGGACACTCCATCCTATTTCCGTCATGTGCGGATAAGCCCAAGAGGTCCCAGCACCGTAAGGACTCTTAACCTGATTAGCTGGTACAAGAGTCCAAAGGTGAAGTGACTCCTCAAACCTGATAAGAATCAGGGAGTCCTAAGGTGAGGAGGACACTCCAAACACCTATCTATACCCGCCATGAGCGGATGAGACTTAATAGTCCCAATCCTAAGGGATTCCTCCCAAGATGCCTATATAAAGATCACACCTCCATATCACAAAGGTACGCAACGCAATACAAACGATACGAAACTAATACTCAGTCCAATATCTCCATATCTCGACTGACTTAGGCATCGGAGGGGTGATGGCGACAGCCACGCCGGTGCCCATAGTTTACCGTGTCTGTTTTGCAGGTCGTTAATCGAGCACGCCGGAGGCCGTTTCATCCGCTGGAGGACTAGGTGGGCGGTTGAGGAACCCCTCCTCTGGAGATGACTAAAAACTGCTTCATCAGATCCTATCAAGTATATGTTCGAGAAGCCAGTGCTCACCCATAAGCTAGCACGTTGGTTGCTTCTGCTGGCTGAGTTCAATCTCCAATATGTTACGAGGAAATCAGTGAAGGGCCGTGCCGTGGCAGAATTCCTGGCCGACCACCCGATCGACGGACCTGAGGACGTAGATTTCAATTTCCCGGACGAGGATGTGTTAACAATTGTCGAGGAAGTGTGGACGCTCTATTTTGATGGGGCCGCTAATCAAAGAGGTTTTGGAGTTGGGATATTGCTCATTACGCCCGCTGGGGCTCATATCCCCCTCGCTTTCAAGTTAAACTTCAACGTCACCAACAATCAAGCTGAGTACGAGGCCTGCATCGTCGGGATGGAAGCTGCTATTGCACTCGGAGTCGAGAAACTCGAGATAATCGGAGATTTAAACCTAGTAATCTCTCAGGCTAATGGAGACTGGAAAGTTCGTGAGGAAAAGCTGAAGCCTTATCACCAAGATTTGAAAGAACTAATTCCTCGCTTCAATAAGGTAACCTTCACCCACATTCCGTGCTAGAAGAATCAGTTCACCGATGCTTTGGCGACTTTGGCTTCAATGATCGAACTTCCAGTAGGCGTCCGGATGCGGCCGATTGTGATTGAGCAGAGGGACTTGCCCGCTTATGAATATGTCAACGCCATTGATGATGTCGATGATGGCCTACCCTGGTACCATGACACCTGGAACTTTGTCGAACAAGGAGAGTTCCCTGCTGGGGCTTCAAGAAAAGATCGGGTTGCTCTGCAAAGGCTGGCTGCTCAGTACATCATTTGTGGAGGAAAACTGTATCGAAGGTCTCACTGCGGAATGCACAAGCTGTGTGTCAACGGGGCCGAGGCAACAAAGATAATGGAAGAGATTCACGAAGGGGTCTGCGGTCCCCACATGAGCGGTGTTATGCTTGCTAGGAAGATCCTCAGGCAAGGTTACTACTGGTCAACGATGGAGTCCCAGTGCATCGACTACGTACGGCGCTGTTTCAAGTGTCAAATCCATGCCAACCTGCAGCATGTTCCGCCCTCTAAGTTATATGGCATGACCTCGCCGTGGCCGTTCTCTGTGTGGGGAATTGACGTTATTGGGATGATCACGCCTCCTGCTTCAAATGGTCACAGGTTCATACTGGTGGCGATAGATTACTTCACTAAGTGGGTCGAGGCCGAATCTAACAAGACTCTGACAACAGTTCAAGTGGCTCAATTAGTTCGAAAGAACATCATTTACCGGTATGGCGTTCCTCAGGCGTTCGTCTCAGATAATGGGAGTCATTTCAAAGGAAGGGTCCTGGACCTCTTCGAGGAATTCGGCATCGAGATCCACCGATCAACTACCTATCGTTCACAAACAAATGGAGCAGTCGAAGCCGTTAACAAGAACATCGAGGTGATCATCAAGAAGACTATTGAGTCCGCAAGGGACTGGCACGAGCAACTGCCTCTGGCACTATGGGGGTACAGGACGTCGATTCGAACTTCAACCGGTGCAACTCCTTTCTCCCTGGTCTATGGAATGGAAGCAGTACTTCCTATCGAGCTTGAGGTGCCGTCTCTGAGGATCATGGTTGAAAGCGGCCTGGAAGAATCTGATTGGCTCAGCGGGAAGTTTGTCGAACTGATGCTATTTGATGAAAGGAGACTCCGGGCTCTGTACCACGTTCAAGGTTACCAGCGTCGAATCGCCCGGGCATTTGATAAGAAGGTGAAGTCCAGGGGCTTAGTCGAACGGGACATGGTCACGAAAGAGATACGGGCTCCAGTGTTTGATGCTCGCGGGAAGTTTCGGCCAAAGCGATCCGGGCCATTCATTATCAAGGCCATCCTATCTGGGGGTGCTGCTCAACTCATCGATCTCGACGGCAACAAATTCAGCACTTTGGTCAACCTGGATCAACTCAAACGTTTCTACCCCTGAGAGATGCTCGTTGGGCCGAAAACCACAAGGGTGGGCGGTTCCAAGCAAAAGTTAGAGCAGCCTGCTAGACCGAAAACCTGTGAAGGCGGTCTAGGCAAAAATAAATAGGCAAAAGTCGAAAGCTCGCTAGGCCGAAAACCTGTGAAGGCAGCACTAGGCAAAAGTTAGAGCGTAAAAGGAGAGGTAAAATACACGAGCGAACCTTAGCCTGAACTACGTTCTGACCTGATTCCTTGAAAAGGGATACATAGGCAGTCTCACCTTGAGATCCGGTCATATTCTATCAAAGTGATCCATGGTTTAACGTTCTGGTGCCGTAGCATGGTCCGAGTGAAGTCAAAGGGGCAAGTCAAAGTTTCATCGAGAAATCTGAAGGAGGAAACCCTCCATCTTTCAACTTTATTATACAATCATAACTTCTAAAACAAGGGTTGAGCATGAAAAAAAAAAAAAACAGCGAAGCATGAAAAACAGAACGAAATGCTTGAGAAGCCTAACGGCTCACAGTTTATTCTAACTACAGCAAAGTGGTCCGGAGTCAGTCGACGTTTTCTCTTGCTGCAATATCTGCTCTTAACCATTGCCGATAAACGTTCCGTAGTCTTGGCGTGAAATCCGGAGATTCGGCCTGCCAAGCCCTGTCCGCCCAGCGCCTGTCATACCCATGGAGCGTCTCAGCATTGAAATTGGGGACTCGGAAATCCCCGACAGTGATATGAACATTCCCCTGAGGGATACCTAGTTGACGAAGGACGCGGCCCGGGATGTAGAAGGTGAACCGTGTCAACCCTGCAATCACCACCCTGTCAAAACCATCTGAGAAAACCACCATTTCCTCCAATTCCAGCCATGGGCACCTCCAGACGATCTCATCGGGCTGTATCCCTCGCATAAAAGCGAACCATTCCTCTTCGTTCATCTCAGGGTACCTCATACCCCTTTGATGAAGTCTCTTCAGAAAAAGATGCCAGCCATCCTCCGGAGGGTGCAACAGGTTCAGCTTGTCAGATAACCACAGCTGCATGAGTGAAAAGACAAGT
This sequence comes from Rhododendron griersonianum, assembly GCA_018127125.1. NCBI lineage: Eukaryota > Viridiplantae > Streptophyta > Magnoliopsida > Ericales > Ericaceae > Rhododendron > Rhododendron griersonianum. The sequence continues at coordinate 21,442,469 of CM030797.1, forward strand.
GAGAAACCAGATAAAGCCTGAGCGAAAAAGACAAGTAAGGAGCCAGCAAATAGCCTAAGCCGAGTGTCGAGGTAAAACGAGAAAGTGCGAAAAACCGAAAAAAGGTGAGCTGAGTGAGATTACCTGTAGAAGAAGCGGACTGCCGCTGAAGGTGCGTGTCACCCCAGTATACACCAAATCCAAACCTTGAAGCGTTTCGGAGAGTACCAGAGGGATCACGTTTTGCCGATCCGCGCCTCCCATCTGGAGAGCGACGCTCACGAGCAGGGGACTGACCCGCCCATCAGCAGGGATAAGCAAGTAGCCGGCCAGGAGGCAGATCACCAGGGCCAGGCGGCGCCGTGCCTGCCAGGCAGTGTCACTCAAGTCACCCTCCGGGCTGTACCGCTCGATCAACTGCAGAATGTGGATTTCGCCACCCTCTAACATAGAACGGGCCAGGCCCCCGGGAATATTGAGCGCAGTGGCCAGCAGTCTAGGCATGCACACCTGGTAAGGAGGGATGACAAGTGTGGGAGACGAGTATGTCCGGAGGTACGCTTGAAACTCCTCGACCGTTGGGCATATTTCATCGTCCCCGAAACGGAAGACATGGACGTCCGGATCCCAAAATCAGAGCGCGGCTCTCAAAAGTGCCGGGCGGAGCGGCACGTGCCGGAGGTATCGGAACGAAGACAGGCCGTGGTATTGGAAATTTAGCCAGTCAACGCCTATCATTTCCACTAACCAGGGCCTCATTAAGGTTGGAATTGGGTTCTCCATTTTGAAACAGTGCTACAATTGGCTGAATATATGAGGGGGACGTATCAGTGTGACTTTGCCAAGCTTGCAACTCCCAGTTAAATACCAACCTACGAATCTAACTTCCTATTCCATGTTCAAAACCAAAGACTACATGCCAAAGGCCTTACACTAAGGTACTCTGCCCTCCCCGAAGCCCAAAAACCGTGTGCAAACCGTGTAGGGGTAGAGACAAGAAGCCCCAGGAAAAAGGACAGACAGTCAGACAAGTGGCTCTGTGTCACACTTTTGTGGCATGTGCCACAAACGAACCAGCGTGCGCAGGTAATCCACACTACTGTCGTACGAAGCACAACTACTGGCGCACGCCAGTCAGGCCTGCACCAGATTCCAGTTCACAGCAGCAACTGTCATCAAGCATCCAATTTTGATTCCGGGGCCTGTTTGGCAGATTTGTCGATACGTACAAGTCTTGAATGGTGTTTGGGACTGTAAGGAAGCATCGGCTCGGAAACGTCGTGTTTAACGAAGGATTCGGACCTCCGGCGGCCCGTATCCTCCAAAAATTAGGATACGGAGACTCAAAGTTCGTGCCAAGGGTTTCGTGCCAAGTTTTCTTATACCGTACGCATCATGTAGGCCTTATGTGACTGTACGGGGGTGTCGGTTTCAGTCCGGGACCATATCGAGTCATCTTTGGCGTCTTATGTCCATTTTGTGACATTTTTGGGCATTTTGCGACTTATTTCTCATTTTGATTCGCTTCTCCCGAGTCTTTCCATTTGTACAGGTCTTTGTACATATCTATGGTCTCACGAGAGTGTCAGTTTCCCTTTCAGAGGAGGATTGGGCGTTTCAGCCCGCCAATGCCAAAACGTCCGTATCCTCCGCGTGTCTTAAGGATACACGACGTATCCTGGGACTTTCCTCCCATTTTTTTATTCGAGCTAGATCAGTCCTGCACGTATCCTAGCGTTTGTCGATTGATTCAGGACATTTGTCAATGCATGTCAGATGTTAGTGGTTGTTTTATTTACTTCTATCATCAATGCCATCAATATAGAAGTCAAATGAACAGAAAATGCAATTACTGTACTATCCAAGGCATGTATCCCTAGAAACAAAAGGTGGGAATGTATGGAAAGGCACAACGGCCCGAGCAAAACAAAGCAAAAATCATGTACTGGGCAACATTCGCCCATGAATCAGAAGGCACGCAGGCCCCTATCTCAAAAATCAAATCAAAGTCAAGTATCAACAGTCAAAAGGCAAAGAGACAGTAAAGTGTCTGAGGCTCCGTGATAGCCCTCACTCGCCAAAAATGTCACTGGTGTCGTCACTGTCGTCCTCGCTCTCTGCGGCCAAGCCTCTCTGAGTAACTCGGAACCTGGGGTCGCCAACAGAGTCAGAGCCGCTGCTGAGGGACACGGACTCTTCATCCTTGCCCTCGTCCTCCTCCTCCTCTCTCCTCTTCTTCTTCGCGGGCCCCTCCGTTGGCTTCTTCTGAGCAAGCCTCTTCCGCAGCTCTCTCTGAGGCGGTGGTGACCCTCTGTCAGGAGCGATCACCACCCCTCTGGTCTCAGGTCGTGTGGTCCTCGCCGGTCGCTGGACCACGACAGGAGCCTTCCCCTTGCCCTTCGGAAGGGCTGGCCTCGCTGTCTGCCGCCTAAAAGCCGTCCTAGCGTGTCCCTGCATTGTCATTCAATTCAAGTCATTATCAATATTGTGCATAGTGTATATGTAAAATGCTGAAACAGGAATCAAGAGCAGGTACTTCTAAACATGCATTGTAACAGACATGCACAGTGGTTAAGTATTGAATTCGGAATTCTGAGTTTATACCTGAGGCTGCGTAGTAGGCGCTGGAGCTGCCGGTGGGTAGTGCAACTGCAAGGGAGTACCACTGGCTATCTGGTGAAACTTCTTCTCCATGGCAAGCATCAAGCGCATGGACTCCCTCGCCCACTCTAGCGGCACCTGAATTACAAGTATCAGAAATCAAAGGCAATTCAAAAGCAAAGCAAACATGGCACAGGAAATAAATAAAGCTGAAAGTACATCATACCGGTCCCGTGACCTCTGCTGGCTCTGTCCTGGCGGGCTCGAAGCGAACCTCTGCGGCCTCCCCCTGAGGGTCACGCACCGTCAGCGTCCAAGAAAGCTGAGTGAGCCCGGTCGACTCCGCGAACTCACTCCTCTCCCTGGAACGGCCCGACCTGCTCCGCCGTCCCGACCTCTCCTCACCGGTAGCCAAGACCTCTGCACGCACGGCCCTGTGCTCCATCACCCCAAGCGCCCCGGCCAAGTATCGCCTCTGGTAGACGGCGTAGTCTCGCCCCCGCCTCAAAAAGGAAGTCGCAGCAGTAGGGACAGTGAACCTCCTCAGCTCTCTCAGTGTGTACCTCCCAGTGTGCGAAGCACGAGGCGGAAGTGGCCCCGGAACAACGAACTCGGGCGAGTCAAGCGACTGTCGTGTCACTCGATCGCCCAAGTACCACTGCCACCCAAAAGCCGACTCCAGCAGCACCCGGCTCGCTGTCACCACCCTGCTCCTCGCCAGGTACTCAGGCTCAGGCCCTGTAAACCTCCACGGGTCCCACGCCACCTGTAAAGCAATCAAGGGCATCAGCGACAGCATTAAAGCAATTCAAAGGCACGAACTACCGAAAGGGAAAGCTAGCCTCACCTGAGAGTCTGTCAAGTGGTTAAGGTACAGCCGGAAGTCTGAAAGCGTCTTCTGCGACCTCTTCCTCCCGACGCGGAACGGTCCCCAGACCATCGCTCGAGGAAGCACCCTCGGGTCCGGACTCCTGTTCTCCGGAGGGTACATCCTCAGCACCTCGTAAGCCCACAACTGCAGGGATTTAAAATAGTCAAACAGTCAAGGCGTCAAAAATACAGCATATGCAAGATAAAGTGCAAGTATGGAATGAAATTGAAAGACAGTATTGATTCCTTACCTCCCACACTCTCCAGTACCCAGCAGCTGACTTCCTCCCTCTGGAGAACTCGCCCAAGAAGCTGTAGCACGTGCCTAAGGCCGCTCCTCCCCAGTCAAACCGAGAAGCCGACCTCAAGTCGAAAAGGGCCGGCAGGTAGGACAAGTGCACCGTGGACCACTTGTTCGGGTACACAGTAGCCCCGAACAAGTACAACAAGTACACCCTCGCTAGCTGCGCCAACTCTAGCTCGGAGACCCGATCTCCTGCCAACTCCAGCACCGGAACCCTCTGCTCCACATGCTTCGCAAACTGGTCGTGTGAGACCGTCTTTGAGCTCCCCGCAGGCACCATGCCCAAGAACCACCTCAGCGCCGCAGTGTCCCTGTGGATCCCCGAGTCAAACGGGATCGGATCACCTCCAACCCTCAGGTCAGTGATGGCCGCAAAGTCCGTCGGTGTCACCATCATCTCCCCGATCGGGAAGTGGAAGGAGTTCGACGTATCCCACCACCTCTCGGCCAAGGTAGACAGTACGCCGTGGTCGCTCCTCACCGCTGTCAGCGTGGGGATGAACAGGCCAAACCCAGCCGCGTCCACCAGCTCTCGTGCCCCCACAGGCAAACTCAAGTACAGCCCAAGCGAGTGCGCTGGTCCACCATGCCCCCGCGAGCTAACCACTCCTCTCTGCAATCAAAGCAACAGGGAATAGCATCAGTACAGCAGTTCAAATTCAGTGGATAGTCGAATCAAGGACTTTTAACAGTATCTAAGGCTTCGAACATGCATGCAGTCGATTATCAAACTACCAGGCCTCCTATTTAGTCGATTCAAGTCATTTTTAGGTCGATTCAAGCTTCGAACATTCAGGCAGTCGATTATCAAGCTACCAGGAAACTATTCAGTCAATTAGCGTTTTCAAGCGTCCTGTTCAGTCAATTCAAGTTGTCAGAGCATCAAAAGGCACTTATTTGGTCGATTATCAAGTTTCAATGGCATTCTACAAAGTCAAATCAAATTTCAAGGCAATCTATCAGTCGAGTTACATTACATGGCATACTACAAGTCGATATCAGTTATCCACAGGCATTCCATGGTCGAATTATGTAGACACCCCAATCTGGGTCTCCCGATCGTTTTACTTTATTTTACGATTTTCTTGTTTCCCCGATGATGAAATCGGATCAAACGGAGCTTGGATTGGGAATGGATTAGGCTTGGAATGCTTAGAACCCTGCTTGAACCTTTCAGAACCTTCAGTCAAACCCTAGAGTCAGAGTTGACCCTCGCGCGAGCCTTTGTGTGCCTCGTGCGACACTTAGCTTGCCAAGTGTAGTCAAAGTCAAACTATTGACTGTTGACCCTCGCGCGACACTTCCAAACCCTTGCGCGATGGTTCCCTCCTGTCCCTATCATAGAATCCAGCTGGACTTGTGATGATTGCTTGGCACATGGGTCCCCATGGGTTGGAACCCCGTTTTCCTCAGCTGAACAGAGTTCTGGCAGGTTACACCCTAACACCCTCACAACCACTCCCACTCACCTTGTTGGCTAGCCTCACAGCCAAGTTGTGACCAGCCTTGTTGGCTGGTCCCAAGGCCTTGTTTGGTCACTAACTAGCCCTTACACTCCCCCTATAAATACCCCCATTCATCTTCCATGTTAAGGGTTCCAAAAAATTGACTAAGAATTTCACTAGTCATTTTGCAAGGCAAATACTAATTAGCACAAAGTCACTAACCCCCAAACCACCTCCTAATCTCCTGAACTTAGTGTGTTCATACACACTTGGTTGCAAGGCCACACCAATCAATCCAATCCATCTCCAAACCCTTTCCAAGCAAAGGTATAACATTTAACCTGTTTCTGTTTTGATCCCTGAGGGGGGCTGACAGGGCCAAGACTGGTAATCAATACCATGTCCTGGTCCTAAAGCCAGCAAAGTTACAAGAATTCGTGGCTGTTAAACCCTTGCGCGATGGTCCCCCATACTCGCGCGACACTTGTGTCAGCAAGAGAATGGACCTCGTGGGGAAGGGAGACTAGCCCTTTTCTGTTTTGCAACATGTTCATGCCTGTTGTACTTCATTTTGATCTTTAGATCACTGTTATGCATGCAAAAACAAAATACAGTAGCTAGTTTATTTGCTCTAAATAGTTTGGAATGCCTTTGGGATCTCCTGAATCTGTCTCAGGACCCCAAGCATGCAAAGCAATTCCTGGAAGTCCAGTCAGCATTGTCGCGCGAGACTCACTCTCTGTCGCGCGACAGTCCTGTGATTTCCATGAATGGCCCTTGCAGGGGCAACTAGGCCTTTGGCCTCTGTTTTGATACCCCCACTGTTTAGGGGTTGTGTTTCAATTCATTTGGCTCCTGCTTGGAGTATTATGTAATAATTAGTATTTTACAGTCTTTCAATAAACTGCTTGGTTTACTTCCTGGGTGTGCACTGGTCCTTCCAGAGCCCAGAGGGGGATGATATTGGGACTGTGGTGAGGTGACAACACTCGCGCGAGAGTCAGTGTGTCTCGCGCGATGGTTGACTTGCATGCAGATCTGTTCATGCATGCAAGTTGGCCCCGAGCCTGGTTTTGGCATCTGATCGCTGTTCCAAGTTCATTCCATTTATTATTTGTCACGCCATCCATCCATGCTATCATTTGTTCACATCCTGCAAATTGTTACAGTTTTTAATCCCCGATTAACTGTTCCCCCGCCCTAATTGGCTAAGATTAATTAAAAGAGGAAGAATCACAAAAGTTTTCATAAAAATGCCTAAGTAGAGACCGATCTCCGGATTGGGCGAGAGGGGTGCCATAAAACCCTTCCCCTCTCGTAACCTGGCTCCCGAACCCAGATATGGTTATGACGGACTGGTTTCCTTCACTTCTTCAAATCAAAATAGCGCGGCAGGTGCTTCGAAATACGGTTCCTTGAGTGTCGGACCTTCAAAACTCAAGTGGCGACTCTGTATTTTTTTGAGCGTTTGCCACCTGCGCTCACGCTCCCTCGATTTCCAAAAAAAAGGGCCGCAATGGCGAAAGGAATGGAATCGTTTTTCCAAGGGCATGCTGCCCACAGTGGCGACTCTGCAGGGGATAAATCGAACCAATATTAATTCATACTTAGGATTTAATACGCTTGGGAACAATCCCTTAAAAGCCTGTCAAAACGGTGAGCTTCGCGCTGCCGAAGGTTGGAACGGTGATTTAACAGGACCTCGTGTCCGGCCATTCTAATCTGGGGCTTTTTCGATTGTTCGCTTGCGTAGTTTCTTCTAAAGATGGACTAAATAAAGTGAGCCAAATTTGAAAAAGCATTTTTACGACTTTGTGATTCTTCTTCTTTTAATCAAATCTTAGCATCTCATTTGCATCGATGTGGGAAAAGCCTCGTTGGATCATTTTGGCAATCCGGCACGGTTTACCGGAGCCCGGGGACCCCGAATGACCGACAACCTTTGACGATGATGGGTCATGCTACCGTTCGACTGTTACTCTGCGAAAAACGCGGGTAACGGGAGGTATATCTGTGGCCCTAGTCCAAGGAACCTGTTACGAACCAAAACCGGCCTTTTGCATATACAAAGCATTAGAACTCTCCAAATTAGGACAGGTACCCACAGGTTAAGATCTACTTGCATCTAACCCTTTAAATGCCTACGTGTTACTGCTTTTCTTATCGCATGAACTGTACATACATCTCGTTCAGCGTAGAAGCATGTCTAGGATGGCTCCTAGGTTCTCAATCTGTTCCGAGTCTGTCTTTAGGCTTAGTAGGACACTGTCGTGGCCCGATGAGGAGTCGTGCATCTCAGTGATGCGCGTTGTCATCTTTTTTAAATCCTTTTACAGTGGGACTTTAGGAAATCAGAAGCTTTTCTACACCTTTGCCCGTGTACCTGTATAGGGTTTTCGAACAAAAAACAAGGAACCACGGAGTAAAATGCCATGATGCTTACACCAAAAGGTAACAAGTGCCTCGTCACTTACACCGCCCGGCTAATAGCACAGTGCTGCTCACGCCAATCTGGTTATGGCATCATGATATTCATACCGAGTTGTTCTGGCTTCAAAAACTTGAAACCTCGAACATCGAAATGGGCAAAGGTTTAGACTTCTTTTGACATCCTTTAGGACTGCTCGTTCCAAACAAGGATACAACTTCGAAAGGAATTCTGAGGGCCTAAAACAGTGTCCAAAGCGTCGTGAGACAGACTTGTCTTCTGGTTCTAGAGTCTAGGGTGACACTCTCGACGTTGGCTGCATCCGCTTTAGTCTTTTATTTAGATTAAAGTTACTGCAGGACCCTTATTATGCCTCCTTTTGCCTTGCAAGCAAAGATCTGAATCATTGCACCGCCGAGGAAAGTATCGAGGCCAGTTGCCAAACCCGCTTGGGAACGTCTGCATCTGAGTCCGGTTCAAAGCTTGTCAGGTTACGGTCCCAGTCAGTCATCACGGAAGACTCTCTGCGCTCACCTCCGGCAGCACAGCACTCAGGTTCTCAGTCAGTTTCACCACCGGTTCTACAGGAAGGGCGTCCGACTACCCCGGTATCCGCATCAAGCAGCTCTGAACCACCTGTCACGATGGAACGACCACAACCAGAACCTCTTACCTTGGAGGCCATGCTCATGAACCTTCAGGACAGCATCACCGCTATGCAACAGAGGGCGGCTCAAACCGACACTAACATTGCTCGCCTGAACGACCTCATCCACACTCGCCTTCCACCCCCTATCGAGGAAGAAGGTGAGGACGATGAGTCTGACCAGGAACAGCCCATCTTGGTTCCAGATCCACTTCACGCAGGACGTCTCATGGTCCTGAACCCGAGAGAAGGCCGCAGGCCCGCTGCAAACCTTGCAGGCGGCAGACTGCCTCCAAACCCAGAAGAACCAGCTCAGAATCCGGAGATGGTTGCGCTTATGGCCAAGATGACCAAACTGGAGGAATCTATTGCCAAGACAGAAAAGATCAGTGCCGGAGGGATTGATCTGGATCGCCTTTGCCTGTATCCTAACGCCAGGCTTCCTGAAAAGTTCAAAATGCCGGACTTGGCTAAGTTCGATGGGAGCAGCGACCCCAGGACTCATCTCTACAGCTACCACGCCGCCATGAAACTTCTTTCCCTTGAGCCAGAGGCCATGTCACAGCTCTTTCCTCAAACCCTTTCGGGTCCTGCTTTCCATTGGTTTTTGTCACTCGACATCGCCAAAAGGAGGACTTGGGAGGATATTGGGACTGCGTTTATTTCGCAATACAATTACAACTCCCAGCTGAAGATGACTACCCGGGAGCTCGAATCCACCAAAATGGAAGCTAAGGAGTCTTTCGCAGACTTCGTCAAAAGGTGGAGAGCTAAAGCTGCACAAATGACTGATCGCCCCAGCGAGAAGGATCAGCTTCGTATCATTTCCCGCAATCTCCAACCAGACTATGCTAGGCACCTGGTTCTAGCTCAGGCCTCCGCTAACTTTGAAACCTTCTTCGACTCTGGCCTGGCCATCGAAGATGCTTTGCAGAGTGGAATTCTATCAAAGGGTGAACCCTCACATGCCACCAAGTCAAAACCTCGGGCTTATTCTGGAAACGCAAATGCGCTGTTCGGGACAGGGACTTACTCCAACACGGCAACCGCCGGCACCAACGCCACGTCCTCCAGCACTGCTAATCACATCGCGGATGTCAATCAAGTTCAAAATCCGCAGAACAACCGACCTCGAAACCAACCCCGCAGCTTTTCCGCTATCGAGGCACCTCTATCCTCGGTCTTGGAAAAGTTGGTCAAATCAGGGCATCTGAAGCCCCTGGATCCAACTCCTCTACCCAAGAACCCTTCACCCAGCTTCAAAGCCAACCTTTACTGTGCTTACCATCAAGGAGCGGGTCATCTCACCGACTCCTGCTTTCGCCTCCGTCATGCGATCCAGGATCTCATTGATGATGGCACGCTGGAGACCCCTCCACCACCTCAGAAACCCAATGTCATTGCCAACTCTCTCCCTAAACACAACGCCATACCACACATCAGCCAGATATCCCTCAGCTCCACTTATATCAGCCCTAGCTCCACCATATTTAACCCCACTGACTATATGGCCTCAACCGATCAACCCAGGCCCGTCGTGCCTTTCCCGATCAAACCATCCACCGAGGTTTCTTATATACATGTGGTTGAAGGCCAGGTTGTTGACACGGATGCACCTTCAGAACTTTTACAAACTGGATCACCTATTTCTGAAGAATCTGTCAACTCTCTCTTTCATCAATCAATCCCTGCTGTACAGATCGATTCTACCTCATCGCTTGACAGCCCGTACGCGACCATCGCTGGCCCATTTCCTGATCCCTACCAGCCTCGGGTGCCTCCCTCAGATAATAACATGCAAGCTACTGGCTGGGCCATAGCAGACAATTGGGACTACGCCACTCCTCTCCTCAACGAGTGGTCAAGCCTTGAAATGGACGGGATTCCTCCACATCCCGGAAATGTCCCATTTGATCAAGCCTGGTATGATGGCTGGTTGGCTGGCTATGAAGCAGCCCTGCTCGATCCTCTGGATGGTTTCTCCTTGTACACACTGTTCAACCCAATCGAGCCTCCAGTTCCCGAAGCGGAATATTGCTGGGATCCTGAGCCAACCTGGTTTGCTCCCATGGATGTTGACCCTAACCCTCTGCAGGGCTATGCCACGTCGGACTACATGCTTCACTACGCGGAGGATGAACTTGTCCAGGAAGATCCACGGGCTTTGGGAGACCACATTTCCCTCTTTGGTTCAGTCTTTAATTCGGTTTGTGACACTAATCCCGACACTGACCATGACCCCTGTTCCTACATTGTCAACGAAGAAAATCCGCGCCCTCAGGTGCCTTACCCCAACAACAGGGATTGCAGTATCATGGTCACGGACCGCGCTCTGCCTGCTAATCCGTGGGAAGTTAACGACATAGTGGACGTCCAAGTAGGGAATGAGGTCTGGGCTGTCAATCGTACCCTGGCTGACACTGGTCTTTGGGGTGTTCCCTTTATTGCAAATCCGGAACCTGTTGCTGAAGTTGCTGCTGTGAAAGGCTTAAGCTTCTGGGACTCCTTATTGATAAAAGATCTAGCTGAGGATCTGGGCTTAGACATGGAAGTGCCCTTCTCTGCACCAACTACTGACAAGGGAAAGCGTAAATTAGGAGATGTCCCTGCTGATCTCTGGGATGTAAAGGAAAACCCTCAAGTCGTGCCCTCTTTGGGGAACGTTCACAATGTTACAAGGAGTGGATGGATTTTTCAGCCTGCTAATCTGCAGGCTGGGAATTCTTCCAACCCTGCTAATCAAAGGAACGAACCTGTTTCTTTCCCAAGGTCTGCACCTCTTGAGGTATCAGCTGGCAATCCGATTCCTGATTTAGTTCAGCGGCAACTGGAGCGGATTCCCGCCGCTATTTCTATCTGGGGACTGGTCTGTTCATCCAAGGAGCATCGTCAGAGGCTGTGTCACGCCCTATCCCGCCTTGAAGTCCAGGCCGACGTCACACCAGAGGCGATGATATCTCTCATCCTCCCTCCAACCTCCAAGCATACGGTAATCTTCACAGACAAGGATCTGCCAGTCGAAGGTGTCGACCATAACCGCCCTTTGCACATCACTGTCAAGTGTCGAGGACTCTGGGTCCCGACTGTTCTTATTGACAACGGCTCTGCCATCAACGTCTGCCCTCTGAGGGTCGCTTATCGTTTGGGACTCACCAAAAAGGATCTGGCACCTTCCAATCTAGCTGTCAAGGCATATGACGGCACCCGTCGCGTAGTCGAAGGTATTTTGAAGCTCAAACTCGATGCTGAGGGTTTTGAGATGGACGTGGAGTTCCATGTCGTGGATATTCCTGCAACCTTCAATCTTCTGTTGGGCAGACCGTGGCTTCATCGGTCCGACATCATGGCTGTGCCATCTACCCTCCATCAAAAGGTTATTCTGGGACTACCCACTGGTACTTTAACCATCTGCGGGGATTCAGGCATCCGCCCGCTCAAGGAGGACGGGACTCCTGTTTTGGGAATTCAACACGGCGAAGAAGACGTCGATCTCGGGGGTTTCTCTTTTGATATTTCGGGCACGGTAATGGCCATCAATGTGGACGGGAATTTCCTCATAAGCTCTATCGCGCTGGACATTATGAGAAGGATGTCGTATTTTTCGGGCATTGGTTTAGGCTCTCGCCGTCAAGGGGTCCCGGAGTTCCCTACTTTTCCTTTCAACGAGGGCCGCTTTGGTTTGGGGTATATTGCCTCTGCCAAAGATGCCAAACGAAGGAAATATATGGGAAAACCTCGGACCCTCTGCAGCGGTCCCAAGTTTGTGCGCGAAATGGGAAATACCGCTTATACTGGGCAGGCTGAGCCCTTCATTCATTCCGAAATCGGGGAGCTGCTGCCTGGGTTTGAGATTTTCGCTGATGACACCTGGTCGAGCAGTGATGATGAACCAGCAAAGGAAGAATTCAAGAGAAAGCTTAATCAGGTGAAGATCAAGACTGACTGGCTGGGATCTATCAATCAGGGAAATCTGGAGCTGCTATTCCAGGAATTCTCCCAAGTGGGTTTGGCTGGGGAAGCTGAAGAGGCCGAAGTGCTCATGCTCGGGCCCGACGCCCTCGAGGATCCCACCTCTCTCATTGTGAAAGCCGAGGACTCTTTGAATAATTGCATTTTCAGGCCACGCCTGACCTGTATTGACAGCACGTCTGAGTCTGAGTCTGAGTCCGAGGCTGAGTCTGAGTCTGAGTCTGAGTCTGTCCCGTCCTCTAAGACTAGCTCTGAGTCGGAGTTTGTGCCTCTAGGCCCTCCACGTCATAGCTTTTATTTCGAGTTTGACTCTCTTGTACTTGGTGACCCTTCAGGGGCTTGTGAAATGAACGAAGCATCTTCTGACTATTTCAATGATCTTTATATAAACTGTGTCGATCCTGACGATGAGGGGATAGATTTTGATGGGGACATTCCCAAGGAAATCCGTGCCTTCATCGAAAGGGAAGACGAAAGGCATGCTCAGCCATTAAAAGAAGAAATAGTTTCTATAAATTTGAAAGATGAAAACGATCCCCGGATGGTTCAAGTGGGCTCCACACTTTCGCCAGAGGAACAACGCGACTTCAAAGAGCTGCTCACCGAGTTCAGTGATGTTTTTGCATGGTCCCATCGAGATATGCCCGGAATTGATCCCGAGATCGTGGAGCATCACATTCCTTTGTTTCCGGATGCCAAGCCTGTGAAGCAGAAACTCCGACGGATGAGGCCAGATTGGGTTCAGAAGATTAAGGAGGAGGTTACTAAGCAGATTGACGCTGGCTTTCTCATGGTCTCTCAGTATCCCACGTGGGTTGCCGACATTGTCCCTGTTCCTAAGAAGAATGGACAAATTCGAGTTTGCGTTGATTTTCGGGACTTGAACAAAGCGAGCCCCAAAGACGATTTTCCCTTGCCACACATCGATGTGCTTGTGGACAATACCGTGGGGCACGCTTTGCTCTCGTTCATGGACGGCTTCTCTGGCTACAACCAAATTCTCATGGCGCCCGAGGACCGCGAGAAAACCACGTTCATCACTGAATGGGGGACTTATTGCTATCTGGTCATGCCTTTTGGATTGAAGAACGCTGGGCCCACTTATCAGCGAGCAGCTACCACCATCCTACACGATATGATGCACAAAGAAGTCGAGGTCTACGTCGATGACATGATCGCCAAGTCCAAAACTCGAGAAGGTCATGTTCATGTGCTTAGGAAATTCTTCGAGAGATTACGAAAGTTCCGTATGCGCCTAAATCCTCAGAAATGCACCTTTGGGGTTACAGCTGGTAAGATGCTCGGTTTCATGATCACCTCTCGTGGAATTGAGGTCGACCCGTCTAAAATCAAAGCAGTCCTCGAGATGAAGCCACCAGATTCTGAAAAGGGGGTGCGAAGCTTTTTGGGAAAGGTGCAGTTCATCAGCAGATTCATCGCCAAGTTGACATTAACTTGCGAGCCGATGTTTTGTCTATTGAAGAAGAATACTCCATTCGTCTGGACGGACAAGTGCCAGGCGGCTTTCACCTCCATTCAAACCTATCTGCAGAACCCTCCGGTTTTGATGCCACCAATGCCAGGGAAACCATAGATACTTTACTTATCTGTGAATCCTTCGTCTATGGGGTGTTTGCTGGCTCAAGAGGGAGAGAAGGGAATCGAAAAGGCCATTTACTACCTGAGTAAGAAGATGGTTAGCGCTGAAGAACGCTACACCGCTCTTGAGAAGACGTGTTGGGCTCTTGTTTGGGCATCCAAGAAATTAAGACACTACATGCTGGCTTACCCAGTGAAGTTGATTTCTCGAATGAATCCTCTCAAGTATCTGTTTGAGAAGCCTGTGCTTACTGGTAAGCTAGCACGTTGGTTGCTTTTGCTCGCAGAGTTTGACCTCGAATATGTCACTAGGAAATCTGTCAAAGGGCGAGCGGTCGCCGAATTTCTGGCTGATCATCCCGTCGATGGGCCAGAGGACTCGGATTTTGCATTCCCAGATGAAGGAGTAATGGCGGTTGTCGAAGACACCTGGACTCTTTATTTTGATGGGGCAGCCAATCAGAAGGGGTACGGGATTGGGGTTTTGCTTATAACCCCTGATGGTGCTCATATTCCGCTCGCATTCAAACTCAATTTCGATGTAACGAACAACCAAGCTGAATATGAGGCCTGCATTGTTGGCATGGAAGCTGCTCTTACACTTGGTGTTGAAAAGCTCGAAGTTATTGGTGACTCCAACCTTGTCGTTTCTCAGGCTAACGGGGACTGGAAAGTTCGGGAGGACAGATTAAAGCCTTATCACCAAGATCTGGAGGACCTCATTCCTCGTTTCAACAAAGTCACGTTCACGCACATCCCTCGAATGAAGAACCAGTTCGCTGATGCCCTAGCAACTCTGGCTTCCATGATCGAGCTTCCAATTGGTATCAAGCTTCGCCCTATTCTAATTGAACAGTGGAACTTGCCTGCTTATCAGTATATCAACGCCGTCGATGATGTTGATGATGGCCTACCCTGGTATTATGATATCTGGAACTTCGTCGAAAGTGGTCAGTTTCCGGCCAACGCCACTAAGAAGGATCGAGCGGCACTGCGAAAATTGGCCGCTCAATACATTATCTGTGGCGGGAGACTATATCGGAGATCTCATTGCGGAATGCATAAGCTCTGTGTCAACGGCACTGAAGCCATCAAAATCATGGAGGAAATTCACGAAGGAGTTTGTGGCCCTCACATGAGTGGGGTCATGCTCGCCAGAAAAATCCTGCGACAAGGTTACTTTTGGTCTACCATGGAATCTCAGTGTGTGGATTATGTGCGCCGCTGCCATAGGTGTCAAATCCATGCCAATCTTATGCATGTCCCTCCTTCTAAACTGTTTGGCATGACATCGCCTTGACCCTTTTCTGTTTGGGGTATCGACGTTATCGGCATGATCAGGCCTTCTGCTTCGAACGGGCATCGGTTCATTTTGGTGGCAATAGATTACTTCACCAAGTGGGTCGAAGCCGAATCTTACAAGACCTTGACGGCGGTTCAGGTTGCTCAGTTTATCCGAAAGAACATCATCTATCGGTATGGGGTTCCACAGGCGTTTGTTTCTGACAACGGGGTCCATTTCAAAGGCAGGGTGTTAGAACTTTTCGAGGAATTCTAGATCCAGGTTCATCACTCAACGGTCTATCGCCCTCAGACGAATGGGGCGGTTGAAGCAGCCAACAAGAACATCGAGACTATCATTAAAAAGTCCGCAGAGTCCGCCAGGGACTGGCACGAGCAGCTGCCTCTAGCTCTTTGGGGGTACCGCACGTCGATTCGAACATCAACAGGGGCAACCCCTTTTTCTCTGGTCTATGGGATGGAGGCTGTCCTGCCCATCGAGCTTGAAGTACCAACTTTGAGGATCATGGCAGAATGCGAACTCGCGGAGTCCGAATGGCTTAGCGGGAGGTTTGTCGAACTCATGCTTTTTGATGAGAGAAGGCTCCGTGCCTTGTATCACGTTCAGGGGTATCAGTGCAGGATTGCTCGGGCATTCAACAAGAAAGTGAAGTCTCGCGACTTAGTTGAAGGGGATATGGTCACAAAGGAAATCCGGGCTCCCATCTTCGATCTACGTGGCAAGTTCCGCCCGAAGCGCGCGGGACCTTACATTATCAAGACCATCCTCTCGGGTGGGGCAGCTCAGCTCATTGATCTGGACGGCAATGAGTTCAACACTCTGGTTAACCTGGATCAACTCAAACGTTACTACCCTTGAGAGAAGCTCGTTGGGCCGAAAACCACAAGGGTGGGCGGTCCCAAGCAAAAATTAGAGCAAGCCTGCTAGACTGAAAACCCAAGGGGGCAGTTTAGGCAAAAATAAATAGGCATTCAATCAAAGCTCGCTAGGCTGGAAACCTGCAGGGGCAGTCCTAGGCAAAATTTAGAGCGCAAAAGGAGAGCCAAAACACACGAGCGAATCTTAGTCTGAACTACGTTTTGACCTGATTCCCTAACTTGGGATACGTAGGCAGTCTCTCTTTGGGACTCGGTCATACTCTGTCGAATCGTAGCATGAACTACGTTTTGACCTGATTCCCTATCTTGGGATACGTAGGCAATCTCTCTGTGAGATTCGGTCACAATCCATCAACTCGATCCAGGATTTTTATTCCAAAGCGTACCTCAACGTTCAAATGATGTGGTGTTCAACACTTGGACCAAGAAGGGGAAAATTCTTAATCTTTCACCTTTATTCAAAACTATTATTTCTATTACATAGGCTGAGCAGAGCCCTAAGAAAAGCAGTAAAGCATAAAAAAACAGAACAAAATGCTAAGAGGCCCTCAAGGGCTCACAATTTATTCTAGATCATTGGAGTTGAGTCAGGAGTCAGTCTGCGTTTTGTCTCCTTGCGACCTCTTCTCTTAACCATGCTACATAGCGGCGTTTGAGTCTTGTGCTGAAGTCGTCTTCCGCTCCTCCGAGTTCTTTCAAACCCCAGTTGTGCTCATACCCTGCTAGATGTTGGGCCGTGAAAGCTGGAATCTGGAAATCTTCTATCCCAGCTCGATGAAGGCCTTGGCTCATGCCTAGTTGCCGCAGGATACGACCTGGAATGTAGAACATGAAACTGGACAGCCCAGCAATCACCATTCTTTCGAAACCTGCAGAGTGCAGAGCCATATCCGGGATGTTCAGGGCTCTATGCCGCCAGACGATCTCGCGCGGAGACATCTCTCTCATGAAGGTGTACCACTCCTCCTCAGACATTTCTGGGTACAGCATTCCCCTTTGATGCATTCGCCCGGGCAGACGGGGCCAGTCCGCTCCAGGAGCCGAGATTAGTCCGAGTTTGTCACATAGCCACAACTGCATGAGCGAAAAGACAAGTAAGGAGCCACATAAGCCCGAGCGAAAGAAAACAAGTAAGAAGCTACCATACAGCCTTAGCCGAGTGAGAGTTTACCTGTAACAGGATTGGACTGCCACCAAATGTGTTTGTCTGACCTGTGGCCACCAAATCCAAACCAATGAGCGTTTCAGCAAGTACTAGGGGAACTACGTTCTTCCGAGCACCCATCTCCGTAGCCACGTGAACCAACGAGGGGTCGGGCCGCCCCTGCGGAGACACCAGCAAATACGCGGCCAGTATGCCAATTGACATGGCAAATCGACGTCGAGCCTGCAAAACCATGTCTGTTGGGTCGCCGTCAGGCCCGTACCATTCCATTAGGCGCGCGATGTTTATCTGTCCGCCAATTAACAAGCCTTCCGCCGCACCCCTGGAAATGTTCAGACACGTTTTCAGCAGCTTTGACATGTTTTGCCTGTAAGCTGGCACGACAAGCACGCTCGAAGCAAAGCCTTGGAGATATGCTTGGAATTCTTCAACGGTCGGGCACAGCTCGTTGTCACCAAATCGGAACACATGGACGTCCCGGTCCCAGAACTGCAGGGCTGCTCTCAGAATTTCGGGGCGGAGCCTTACACTTTTTAAGAAGCGAAAGGCTGCCAACCGGTGAGAACGGAAGCATAGCCAATCGCTCGCAAAAAATTCTTCGAGCCACAGGCTGATTAAGGTAGGGAGATGATTTGCCATTTGGGGAACAGTGCTAGAGATTTTCCAGGGACTTACTCCTCTTATATAGGCCAAGAAAGAAGGTGATGCCTTTCCTTTGAGTGATGTGGCTATGCAAGATGTCCCTCCACTTGCTAAAGATCAAGGGAACACCTCTGGGGGAAGCCAGAAGCCCCTGCACGCCCAGACCTGCTGACAAAGCCTGCCACCCCTTTTTGTCCGAATGAGTCAAGGCTGGCCACTGTAACAGGAATTCTCTATCGCGCGATGGTCATGGAGTGTCGCGCGACCTTTTATGTTTGCGCGATGGTTTCATTTGCTCGCGCGAGAGTTAAGTTTATTTCGGCACAGTAGGGCAGGCTACTGCCTTTTTGGGGTTATTTTCCGGATTTTGACTCGGGCCAGATTTTGAAATTCCGATGCTTCTAGTAGATCATTATGAGTGGTTATGACTACGTCGAAGCGTTGTTCGTTCAAATTACACGTTCAGTGACAAGTTCGGTCCCTCGGAGGAATAACGGCCGGATAATTCGAAGTTGTTATTTAGCCGGTCAAGCCGGGCAAAGTGGCATACAGTTTACAAGCGAGTATTGAAAAGCGGAGCCAGAAGCTCAGCCTAATGGCCTTACTAATTACCACTCGTTTTCCCATGGGATTCAGAAATATCCCCTCAGTCTTGCTTCAACTTCAACACGGAGCCACCTTATGTAACGATTTTCCAGTCATGTCCTGAACTCTGGAATTGATTCCTTCAACGTCCTATCACCCCAGTTGTCTCTATAGCAGCGGAAGTCCCATGAAGTGAACGCGGGGAGGTCAAAGTCTTCCGCTCCGTATCGCTTGTATCCTTGGCTTCTTTCGAGCTGTCGGAGCGTACGCCCAGGGACGTAAAATGTGAAGCTTGACAGGCCGGCGATTATCACTCTTTTGTATCCCGCTGATTTGAGCGTCATTGCCGGAAGGTTTAACCAGAGACACCTCCAGACTATATCCTCAGATTGCAGATCGTTCAGGAATGCGAACCATATGTCCACTGTCAGGTCGGGGAATAACATCAGTCTTTCGACCAAAAATCTGGGGAACTCTTCGAAGCCAGCCTGTGGCTCTTCCAAAACCCCCACTTTGTCCGCCAGCCAGAGCTGCATGAGAACAGAGGACAGGTCAGAAATCAAATACAGCCTAAGCGTTTGGGGTGAAGCTGAAAATGCAAGAAAGCATGTCGAATGGGTATTTACCTGGAGCAAGATAGGGCATCCACTGAAAGAGTCGGCTTGCTCAAGCTTAAGCATATCTAAGCCCATGAGCGTTTCCGCTAAAACCAAGGGCATGATGTTTTTCCCGTTATCCATTTGCAAGGCAATGCTCACCAATTTGGGATTTACCCCTCCATCGATAGGAACCAGCATGTACGCGGCCAGTGCGCATATAGACAGAACGAAGCGTCTGTGAGCTTCCCCAACATAGTCTCCCAAACCACCCTCGGGACCATACAGTTCGATTAGGCGAAGGATGTTGAGCTCGCCGTTTCGAATGATGCTGGCCGTCAGCGCCTCCGGAATGTTGAGTTTTGCCCGTAGAATTTGTTCCATGTCTTCATGGACGGGCGGCACAGCAGGAAAATCTAGATGTAGACACCTCCCAAGCGGGGCATCGCCATACAGATTGATCACATTGTGTTTGCTCGATTGGTTGCTCATTCATAAACCAAAATCATGGACATTCCCATGGCTAGGAACATCGCCACATGATAATGGCTATCATCAAATAGAGTCGCCACCCAGTTTATAAAAACTGGGAAAATAGATAGAGATTCTGGATTCGGGAGCCAAAAGTACAGTAAGGGGAAGGTGTTAGGCACCCCTCTCTGCCCAGTCGTGAGACTGGCCCATAATCATTCAACATAAGACGTATAGATGCTTTGTCTAATCCTAACACATAGTCTGTTTAATTATTCCTTTAAACAGTAAGCAAAGTGAGCCAGTGCGATAAACGAGCATGCATCAGAAAGCAGAAAAACAAACAAATGTCCCAGGGAGATGGATCTCGCGGCCGGTGAATGGATCTCACGGCCGAGGGATCCTCCTGGTTTTATTTATCGGCCGAGGGATCAAAGCCCCGGTCGATGTTCTTCCTCACACCAGACAGAAAAGCTTAGCGGATAATTTAAATGCTACGGTTAGCCATAAATGCAATAAGTAAAACAAACCAGAGGCCGTTGGGCCTCACCACCTTGATCCCTCAGTTGCTTGAATGCCTCGGATTTGAATGTGATTGATTGATTGCTTGATCGAGAACCCTAGGGTTAGGGTTTGAACTTCGGGGTTTGATTGCCGGATTGACGGCTGCCTTCGGAAGGTTAGGGCTTTTTGGAGTATGGGATTGAGGGAGTATTTGTGCAGAGCTTCGAGGTTTGAGAGAGTGTGTAAGTATCTCAATTTCTGTGTGTTAATTCGGAACCCAAAGGTCCCTTTATATAGGCATAGGGATGACTCACTCCGGCCAATCAAATCACGAGATGGCAATTGCAATTGCAATGCATCTCTAACTCTACGTCGTAATCTCCGAACGTAGCCCGAACGCATCGGAAAGGTAGTGTAGTTGGATCAAACCAAACGTCTGACAGAACGTTCGAGAGTCTGGAAAAAGGTCGATCTGGCGGCCGAGCAAAGGATGTCGCGGCCGTGGAAAGGATGTCTCGGCCGAAGGATAGATCTCGCGGCCGAGGGATTGATCTCTCAGGGAGATTTTGCTGGCAACAGGTTGCTCGGGTGAGGGATTGATGTTATGGCCGTGGGATCGATGTCACGGCCGACAGATGGATTCTCCTAGGCTTCTGTATTTCTGTCTGAAAGGCTGTATGGCTTTGAATTGGGTCCTCTAAGTGGTCAAAGTTCTCACCGAAAGTCCTAAGGTTCTCAAGGAAGCAATCAGCAATCACTGTATCCATTTCATCATCGGGATTGTCCCAAGGTGGGACTTGAAATAATTGTTAGGCCAAATTGGGGTGTCTACAGATGCCCCTCTTTGACTGAACTCAGACAGATCGCGAGACATGTTTGAGTAAGAGTCAAAGCTGTAAAAAGCAACTCAATTTGGTCCAACCACTATTCCAAGGGGTTTTCGAAAAAGGTTTTGTTATGGTCGGGCCGGGAGGCTGCCTACGTATTCCACAAGGGAAATTCAGACCAATCGTAGTTCAGGCAATAAAGAAAAGTAAAAAGTTTGGAGGGTTAGAGACAGAAGACGTACCTTAGGGCTTTAAAAGCCGTAGTGTGACGTACCTAGACTGAGCCAGGATTTTGGCGAAGAGTAGTTGAAGGAGCGCGGGGCTACCTGGGGAGTTTCTTTGCGGAGAGCTTCCTTAGTATTTTGGGGTAGATCAGTACACTGCAGGTGCGTTTGCTTTTCTTGATCGTCCTTACTTTGACTGAAAGGAGCTCGGTAGAGTAGCCTATCCTTGCGAATGAGCTGGATGGGATTGATGTAATAGGGTGGAATCCAAACCATCTGCTGGGGATGAATTGGACGCCGATTTGTTTTTGAGATGTAGGGGAGGCGCAGGGCCAGTAGCTGGAGCACGGAGCTTTGGAGATGAGGGGACCGAGGCACGGAGCCGGTTGTAGTCATGGGGCGAGAGCCTGGGGAGTGATGGAGTCGAGGCGTGGAGCCTGTTGCAATCTTAAGGCGAAGGCCTGAGGGGATTGGATTGATAAGACTGAAGCGCGGAGCTGGTGCTGATCATAAGGTGTCAGAGCTTTGAGCTCGATAGGACCGAAGCACGGAGCTGGTGTTGATCATAAGGCGAGAGCCCGAGGTGACTGATAGGACCGAAGCACGGAGCTGGTGTTGATCATAAGGCGAGAGCCTCGAAGTGATTAGATTTGAGGCGTGGAGCTTGTGTTGTGGTTTATGAGGCGGAGGCTCGAGGTAAGCTTAGAGCTTGATGGAACTGAAGCACGGAGCTGGCATAAGGCAAGGGCCTGAGGTGAAGGAATTGAGGCATGGAGCCTGAAGTGATTGAGGCGTGGACCTGAGTTGTCGGAGCTTAGAGCTTGACGTGATATGAACCGAAGCATAGAGCTGGTTGCATTCTGATGGTCTGTACACGGAGCTTTCTCATCATAGGTGTTGACGCGGAGCCAATGGATCGAGGCGTTGGGCCGATCAATAAAACCGAGGCATAGAGCCGGTTGATTGCAGGGTTGACCTGTTTCATGAGAGATATGCAGAGTGTATATGTGCAATGCTTTGTTTGTTAGATGTGAACAGATACGATGATGCAGACTCGATGTGATAAATGCAAATGTGCACGGGCCCGTGCATGTGTGTTTGTTTTAAGCTTAGAGCTTCTATCAAGTTCCGGACTTGAGCATTCAGAGCGGAGAGCTCGAGCATTCGGATGGCAGAATCCGAGCATTCAAAGTACAGGCTTTGAGCGTCCAGTACGCAGTGGTTGGGCATCCAAGCGTAGAGCTTGAGCATTCAAGTGTATAACTTGAGCATCCAGTACACAGTGGTTGGGCATCCAAGCGTAGAGCTTGAGCATTCAAAAATGTTAGATTTTTGAGCATTCAGGCGTAGAGCCTGAGAATAGATGTCTTGATTGTTGGGGCGGCTTAGAGCCTGTTGCTTGTTTACGGCTTCGAGCCAGTTGAGATGATGGGCTTTGTGCCGCTGAGATTGCTTGTTTACGGCTTTGAGCCAGTTGAGATGATAGGCTTTGAGGCGCTGAGATTGCTTGTTTACGGCTTTGAGCCAGTTGAGATGATAGGCTTTGAGCCGCTGAGATTGGTTGTTTATGGCTTCGAGCCATTTGAAACGGTGGGCTTGGAGCCGCTGAGTTGTGTAGAGATGATGGGCACAGGGCCGCTGAATTGATACGGGCTTCGAGCCGCTATGATAAAGGGCTTCGAGCCGCTGGGTGATAGTAGACGAAGGCTTCGAGTCTGTTGAGGTAATGGGCTTCGAGCCGCTGAGTTGATTGTTATGGCTTCAAGCCAGTTGAGATGATGGGCTTTGAGCCGCTGAGACTGCTTGTGTACGGCTTCAAGCCAGTTGAGATGGTGGGCTTCGAGCCGCTGAGTTGATAAGGTGGCGGGCGTAAAGCCACTGATAGAGGATTGTTGAGAATTGTTACGGCTTTGAGCTACTGAGCTGTTGAGTATTCCATCTTCCATCTTCCACAGGGTTTGATTGGTTCCTTATGCTTGGGATGTTTCCAAGGCTAGTTTTGAGTATGCTCGGGATTGCCCCCAAGGCTAGATTTCACATGCTCGGGATTGCCCCCAAGGCTAGTTCTTGACCATATTCCAGTTTGTTAGGGAGATTTCCCATTACCTCCACTGCTGGGAGTGCCTTCCGGAGGCCAAACGCCTTCTAGCGACTCAAATGTCTTCTGGTGGCTAAATGCTTTCTGCAAGCTGGCAACATAAACGCTTTCTGGAAGCTAGCAATATAAACGCCTTCTGGAGGGTGCATTGAGTGGAAGCCATAGGATTGTTTTACTGGCCTGCCGAGCGCGAGATTGTGCACATGGCGTGGCATAGAGAGCTGTTGAGGTGTGGGTGTAGAGCTGCTGAGCAGTACTTGAGCGTCCTCAATGTTTCGGTAAGCTTCTTTTTGTCCTTGGCAGAGAAATAGGAGATTAGAGGCCTGCGGTGGAGGCCTTTAGTGCACAAGTGGTTTGCGACGTTGTCGGAGCAGGCTCGGGAGTTAGTACGCGCTGCTGGTCTTGAGCCGTTTGTTTTGGGCCTCAATCTTCTGAAGATGGATTGGTCGTTGATGACCTCGCTGGTTGGTGGGATACTCCCAACATGTTCCACTTTCCTTCTGTTGGCGAGATGACGATCACGCCAGGTGATTTTTCTTTGCTTACTGGCCTATGAGTAGGTGGAGCTCCTCTTTGGGTTAACCCTTGGCTTTGGGAGCGAGTAGGGGATTTGGAGTGGTTCTTGGGCAAGGTGCCCCCTCTTCACTCGCGTGGTCATGTTGACGTCTCTTGGCTGATCAAGACTTTTATGAAGGTTGATATCTCGACTCAGGTGAGTGTTGAGTAGCTGACACGGGCCTTTCTTCTCTACCTCCTTGGGCAAACGTTGTTTGCCAACAAGGATAGTTCAGTGCATAGGCAGTCTCTAGCCCCTTTGCAGTATTTGGAGGCTGTTTGGGAGCTTGATTGGGGAGCATCTGCCTTGGCCACCTTGTATGGCCTCCTTAGGGCTTGTTCACGGGACAGGACTTTTGGTGGTCACTACCGAGTACTTGAAGTATATCCTTCTTCTTTTCTCGTTGTGATTTTTTTCCCTTGCTACGAGCGATGGTTGGTGGGGCAATGGAAGCCACGGTTGCCAGTTTTGAGCCCTGGCGACAAGTTTTGGACCGATTGACGGTTGACCAGGTACCCCTTGCATTCCTTGTCTTCAGATCTCCATTCCTCTGTGCTGTGGCTGATTTAGACTTTGTTTGTAGGCGGGGTTCGACCCTTGGAGTGGTATATCAGAGGACACCCCTCTTACACGTTCCAGGGTTCCAGATTGTACTCGTAGCCTGTTCGAGGGTCCCTTTTGTTAAGCCTGGTACTTATGTGATCGGGTGGCCAGCCAGTGGCGCCCGCGTGCTGAGGATCTTCAGTTTGTTCCTCCTCCTCCTCCGACGTTGATGAGGTCTACTTCTTCGATGTCGAAAGTAGACTTGGAGAATGCTCAGATCTAGGCGGGTTTGCTTCTTTAGGCAGGTGGCTGTATGGAGTACTGCCATTTTTCCTTGGTTCTGCCTGCTGTTCCTTCAGTTGCTCTTGTTTGGCCACGGGCCCTTTCCTTTGTCTCCTTCCATTTTGATGATGGAGAAGAGGCACTTGGTGCTTGCCCCTTGTTTTGCATTCTTTTCCTTGTAGCTTGAGGTTGAATGAGCACCAGCTGTCAGTGGGGAGGATAACCAGCAATCCCCTTCTTTGTCTCAGAGATCGTCTTGAAGACGGCGTCACGACCAGCTTTAGGATTTTCT
This sequence comes from Rhododendron griersonianum, assembly GCA_018127125.1. Classification (NCBI taxonomy): domain Eukaryota; kingdom Viridiplantae; phylum Streptophyta; class Magnoliopsida; order Ericales; family Ericaceae; genus Rhododendron; species Rhododendron griersonianum. The sequence goes on from CM030797.1 coordinate 21,467,276, forward strand.
TTTTCCTTCCTGTTCATGGTTAGCAAAGAGAGAAGCAGAACTGTATTTGTATGGTGAAAGCAACCACAGTGATGATTTTGCAGGCAAGCTTTTGTTCATGAAATGAGAAATGCTTTTTATGCCCCTAGATGTCTTGAGTTTGCATGCGATAGTCAGAACATGGCTGTTTGAACAAGTATTTGCTGATAGACAGTAATTTGTGTGAAAATAAAATATTGGCCGAAGAATTGATTACTCGGCTAAAGAATCGATGTTATGGCCGATGTATAGATCCTTCGGCCGTTACTTTGATTTTCCAAAGGTAGATTTTGTTTTGGCTAAGTGGCATCCTCTTTTCTCTTCCTTCTTATGCTTGGTTTTGATTTTCTTGCCTTTTGCTTTTGCCGTGTTCCATAGTCCGGTTGCCAAACTCGGGAGTTTTCAAGGTATCTTGCTCATTGTGTCAATTACCTTTAGGTTAGAGGGGATGACCTATAGCTCTCGTGTCTATTGCTGTTGCCAATTCTTCGAGAAAAGCATACTCATCTTTTGCGAGCTCAATACGCAAGGTTAGCTATACCTATCATTGAGTACAAATCTGTTGACGTTTTTCCTTCTCTCCAAATGTTTGGGCCGCATCTCAATGTGAGATTGCCTACGTATCCCTAATCAGGGAATCAGGCCTTTTACGTAGTTCCAAAATCATTACCTTTGAGGTTGGGTTTTTCACTCTTGGTTTTTCTTCTCACATGCTCTTGATTTTGCCTAGGTTACCTAATGGAGGTTGAGTCCCTAGCGAGCTTTTCTTTGAATGCCTTAACTTTTGCCTAGGCTGCGTTTTTGCATTTTCTTGCCCTAGCAGGCTTTGCTCTTACTTTTGCTTAGGTTTTCAGGTTACCCAACGAGCACTTCTCTCAAGAGGGTTTCGGCGTTTTGGAGAGGAATTTGATGGAGATATTTTTCTAAATCTCTCTTGTGTTTGTACCTTCATAATGGGCGAGCTAACCCGAAGTGTTCTCGCGGAGATAGTGTCTTCTTTCTAAGTTTTGACAAAAACCTAGTTTCTTAAGCAACTAAAGTTCATCCTTTCCTTCCTTTTTGTCAGCGACACAGGGAACTTGATTCCTTGAAATTTCCCTTGTTTGGCAAAGAGACTATAGTGTTTGGCAATTGCAATTTAGGAAGTAAATCATTGAATAAGCGTAGTCTAGAGGATGAAACAGGAATTCACTTAGCAGAAATTAAATGCCCAAGCAGGGGCTCAAAACAGGTTTTAGCTTGATAAAAGCAATGTTTAATGTTCTTTGCCATGTTGTGACTTCTTAGCTATTGTAGCATTTCGAGGTCGTTTTCAAAACCCTTGCCTTTCGCAACTTTATACTCTTTTCCACCCTCTTCTTTGCCAAACAGGCCTTTGAACTGGATCCATCTTCACTGGTGGCTACTTCTTTGAGCCATGAGCAGTCCCAAATGGAAGTGTTGGTCTAGGTTTTCATCACCCTTTCTTCCTCCTTATTGATTGTGTAGTCGTCAGCTATTTCCACTTGATTGAATAGTGATGCTAAGGAGATTCCATCGAGTGGATCATCGTATTCTCCTTCCATTCCGTCAAAGTCACTTTCCCCTTTGCTTGTTCTTCTTCATTACTTTTGTCAGACATGTCGGGATCGATCACTTCTGATTGATTGGACTCATTGTTTTCTTCCTCCTCCATCATGAAACATTCGTCCTCCTCTGGGAAGGTAAAGGTTGGCTTGGTTTGGTTGTTTTGGACAATGTATTGGCCAGGATTGTATGTGGGGTTGTTTATGAAATCGATGTTTTGGGGTGGTGGCTCAGCTTTGTGAGTAGGAAGTGGATTGGCTTGCACATTAGGTTTTGGAAGTTTTATAGTTCGGCTATCAATGAGATCTTGAATGTCATGGCGGAGACGCATGCGATTATCTGTCTCATGCCTAGGGTGTTGGTGGTAAGCGCACTGTTTGTTAGGATCATGGTTTGGGACATAGGGTGGCTGAGGAAGTGGTTTGTTTTAAAGGTTTGAGATGCCCTTAATGGCTCAGAATGGCTAAGGCTTGAGATGAGGTCATGTAAAGATGGTCAAAGTTGCAACGGGGGCGATTTGAGCTTTGGGATGAGCTAATTTGAAAAGGGTCTTGTGGTAAGATTGAGTTAAGGGCGTTGACGAAGGCAGGAGATGTACGGGTTGTGAAGGTTTTCTTGGGTGGAGGAGTTTCTTCTTTCCCAATGAGGCCTAGCTTGATCCTCTCTTCAATCTGCAGCCCAGTAGCCTACAAGCGCTTGAAATCAGTGATAGTCTGAGTGTAAATGTGTGTGAGGTACTTGGGCTGCAAACTCTTGACAACTATTCTCACTTGATCTTCCTCAGAGGGGCGGTTCTTCATCTTGGCGGCTTTTTCTCTCTATCTAGCCACAAAGGTTGCAAAGTCCTTGTTTGATTCCTGCTTAGTCGTTTCCAAATCTCGAGTTGTTAACTCAATTTGGACGTTGTATGCATATTGCTTGAAAAAAGCATTGGCAATTTCTGGCCAAGTATGATAGTGCACAAACTCCAAAGTGAGAAACCAATCGAGAGCGCTTTCAGTAAGAGTCCTTTGAAATAACTGAACAATGAGCTCATCATCCAAGCCCATTGGCTTCAGAGTGTTGATGACATGGCGGACATGGCTAGTGGGATTGCCAGTTCTATTGAACTTCTCAGGTAGTTGAGAATCTGGAAAAAGGCAGAGTCCTTCAAAATCTAGAATTTGGTCCCCTTGTGAACGGGCCAGAGTACGTTTGATCTCCTTGACTTGTTTGGCCAATTCAGGGTTTTCTGCCAATACCACTTCTTGAGGATTCTCATATTCCACTGATTTCTCTTCGTTCTCAGCATCTCTTGCTACTTTCTCTGCTAGTAAGATAGCGACTTTGAGCTTGATGATTAGCAATGATGGCGTCCTTATCTGCCATGAGAGTGGGAGGATTACTTGATGAAGCTTAGGATTTGGTAGATGATTGAGTTTGTTGAGGAGATGACCGCGGAGTCCCTGGAAGTGATTGGGACCGTAGCAGTGTAGGTGTTTTGGCCGGTGAGAGTGACAGACGGGACGGTTGCAAAGACCTCTGGTTGGCGTGACTTCGAGTGTTGTAAGAGTATAAAATTGGCTGTGGTTGCTTCTTTGTTTTACTTATTGTGCCTGCTTGAAAAATAGAATACCTGGAAGTTAGTATTCGGCCTGTGTAGGGTTAGGATTTGGGCTGAAAATCCCAACCCTTCTGCACAGAAAGAGTTAATACAACAACAGATGATACAAGGTGTGAGGAAGAACTTTTTGCAAGTAGAATGCAAGTAGGTTCCTAGCCTGTAGGTTCCTGTCTTAGTTTGATAAGTTCTATGGCTTTCTAAAGCATGCAAGGTTTAGGTAGTTTCAGGGTGCTCCGTTGTCAAAGGGCACCAGTCCTCTCGCCAGCCCATCATAGGCGGCGATTAGGTGATTTCCTTTTTGATATACCACTAGGTACGAGTGACTATGGAGTTTGCTGGAACCCCCAACATAGCCCGTGTCATGCCGGGATATCAGGTGAACTCAACGGGTTGCCCGCTCGATGCATATGATAAGTGAATTAAACAAGGCATGTATTAGTCTTATGTTGAACTTTCTGGTTATGGCTCTCATATTCCCCAGCAGAGTCGCCAAAAACTGTAGACACCTCCCAAGCGGGGCATCGCCATACAGATTGATCACATTGTGTTTGCTCGATTGGTTGCTCATTCATAAACCAAAATCATGGACATTCCCATGGCTAGGAACGTCGCCACATGATAATGGCTATCATCAAATAGAGTCGCCACCCAGTTTATAAAAACTGGGAAAATAGATAGAGATTCTGGATTCGGGAGCCAAAAGTACAGTAAGGGGAAGGTGTTAGGCACCCCTCTCTGCCCAGTCGTGAGACTGGCCCATAATCATTCAACATAAGACGTATAGATGCTTTGTCTAATCCTAACACATAGTCTGTTTAATTATTCCTTTAAACAGTAAGCAAAGTGAGCCAGTGCGATAAACGAGCATGCATCAGAAAGCAGAAAAACAAACAAATGTCCCAGGGAGATGGATCTCGCGGCCGGTGAATGGATCTCACGGCCGAGGGATCCTCCTGGTTTTATTTATCGGCCGAGGGATCAAAGCCCCTGTCGATGTTCTTCCTCACACCAGACAGAAAAGCTTAGCGGATAATTTAAATGCTACGGTTAGCCATAAATGCAATAAGTAAAACAAACCAGAGGCCGTTGGGCCTCACCACCTTGATCCCTCAGTTGCTTGAATGCCTCGGATTTGAATGTGATTGATTGATTGCTTGATCGAGAACCCTAGGGTTAGGGTTTGAACTTCGGGGTTTGATTGCCGGATTGACGGCTGCCTTCGGAAGGTTAGGGCTTTTTGGAGTATGGGATTGAGGGAGTATTTGTGCAGAGCTTCGAGGTTTGAGAGAGTGTGTAAGTATCTCAATTTCTGTGTGTTAATTCGGAACCCAAAGGCCCCTTTATATAGGCATAGGGATGACTCACTCCGGCCAATCAAATCACGAGATGACAATTGCAATTGCAATACATCTCTAACTCTACGTCGTAATCTCCGAACGTAGCCCGAACGCATCGGAAAGGTAGTGTAGTTGGATCAAACCAAACGTCTGACAGAACGTTCGAGAGTCTGGAAAAAGGTCAATCTGGCGGCCGAGCAAAGGATGTCGCGGCCGTGGAAAGGATGTCTCGGCCGAAGGATAGATCTCGCAGCCGAGGGATTGATCTCTCAGGGAGATTTTGCTGGCAACAGGTTGCTCGGGTGAGGGATTGATGTTGTGGCCGTTAGATCGATGTCACGGCCGTCAGATGGATTCTCCTAGGCTTCTGTATTTCTGTCTGAAAGGCTGTATGGCTTTGAATTGGGTCCTCTAAGTGGTCAAAGTTCTCACCGAAAGTCCTAAGGTTCTCAAGGAAGCAATCAGCAATCACTGTATCCATTTCATCATCGGGATTGTCCCAAGGTGGGACTTGAAATAATTGTTAGGCCAAATTGGGGTGTCTACACTAGATTGGCGAACCCTGGCGCGTATGCCTGGAACTCTTCTAATGTGGGGCACATCTCGTCTTGACGGAACCGGAAGACGTGCACGATGGGGTCCCAGAAAGGCAATGCGGCTTGGAGGAGTTCGACGCACGGTCGAGCAAATCGGAGGTCGATTCAGCGAGACCGGGGGCTCGCCCAATTTATGGTTTCGTCTCTCATTAGCCAAGGATCAAGGGCTCCCATTAGTGAATCTCCCATTTTAGATAAGTTGAAGGGGTGTACACTTCATTAAGTCTTAAAACCCTTCTTCAAATAGCCAAGGAGTTGGTGAGATCAAGGCTTAGGTGTCCTACCACCTTGCATGAAAGAACAGCCTTCCTTCTGCAAGCCCAGAATAACTTTCAAGACGTGGAACAATGAACAGCTCCATGCCAATAATTTGGTCAGACAAAGCCAGCTTAGCAGGGATTGACCCTCACGCGACACTCTCAAAGCATCGCGCGACAGAAGTTACTCGCGCGACAATTCCAAACAATCGCGCGATGGTTGGTCTGCAATTTTGACATATTCCAACAGCTACTGTCCAAATTGGTCGATTTTCATTCCAAAGGTCATTTGGTACTTCTAATGGTTCCAGCAAGTCATTATGAGCATATGTGACTGTATCCAAGCATCAGATTCCAAATGCCGTGCTCAACGAACCTCGCATCAGAGGCCCTAGCCCATTTTGGTCATGCCATACAGGTCGCCTGGATCTTGAGTGACTGTATGGAGGTGTTGGTTTCAGTCCGGGACATAATTGAGTCATTCTTGGGCATTTTATGCCATTTTGCGTCATTTTATGCGTTTTTCGGTGAAAGTCTTTTCTGGGGGACATTTTGTTCAGTCCCGCTTATTGATACAGGTCATGTTGACCGTCGTTGACCTATCTATAGTGTCGGTTTTGTCTTTAACAGAATATTGTGAGTTTTGGCGTATCAATGCCCAAAATTTCATTATTTCTCGTATCCTTGTATCCTGGCCGTATCCTGGGGTACTTTTCTCGTTTCATTTAGAATTAGACCGGTGTTTGTACTCATATGTGTCTATGAGTGGTCTCGATGTGTTGTCAATGCAAGTTGGGTATTAGTGGTGGGTTTTACGTTCTCTTATTCATAATGAGAAGCAATAAACTTGAAAACTGCAAACTTTTTATATCAACCATGATCTATCCATGTCAACTGCTATATCAACGGCACTTCGGCCAATCAAAAACGCTAAGTCAAGTCAGGGCACATGCGCCCGCTAGTCAAAAGGCACGCAGGCCCTCAAAGTATCTGTCAAAAGCTATCTACTTGGGCACGCAGGCCCGAAATCAAAAGTAAAAACAGCATGCAAAAGGGGTAACGGAGGCCTCGTCAGTGCCCCTCAAGTCTGTCATCGCTACCTGAAGTGTCCTGTGACTCCTGGGGATCGTCTCTGTACCTCGGATCATCAATGGAGTTGTCAGAGCCACTGCTGGTGGACGAGTGCTCCTCGCCCTCTTCTTCTGCCTCTTCTTCTTCTCCCTCTTCTTCCTCATCCTCGGAGGTTGGACTCATGATCAGTTTCGGCCTGCGAACCGGGCCCGGCTTCTCCAATGATGGCTTCTCGCGCTTTTTGAGTTGGTACCGAAGCTCAGCTCGCCTCGCAGCTTGCTTGGCTTCCTCCTCGCGTGCGCGCGCTGTCTGTAAGCCCCTCGTCTGTCGCCGCGTGGTGGTGGCCGGAGGCGTGGGTTTCTATGCCGCCACCTTCTTCGGTGACGGATCTCGCGCACTCTTCCGCCTAGGGTTCATCTTCCCCTGCACCTGCATTGTCATTACATTTCAAAGCATGAGTATCTATTGTGCATATTTGTATTTCTGTATTGGAAACAGGTACAGTCTATCAAGCTATCAAAGCAGGAATGTATCGAAAGCAGGAATGTATCGTTTTTCATACCTGGGTCCTCTAAACAACGGCTGGCTGAGTCGGCTATGGTGTCGGCACCTGGTACTGCTACTCCAGTGGCATGCTGCTCACCGCCTTTCTCACCACGTTCTCCAACGCCAGCATGCGTCGAACGGCCTCGTTCACCCACTCAATTGGCACCTGCATGCAATTCAAGTTCATCAGGCTATTCAGCAGATAATTCAAGTATTTGGAGTTCAAAAGCAATATTGGAAGCTAGGTCTTACCGAAACAGTCACAGGAGCAGGCTCCGCTCTCGCGGGCACTAACTGTAACTCTGCAGGGTTCCCCTGGCTGTCAACCATAGGAATCCTCCAAAGCAGCGCAGGAAGTCCACTGACTGCCGGTCCGCTCGGGGCTCGCCTTGCCCGGCTCTCACCTCCTCTCCGTCCCTCTCCTGCTGCTCTCCTCTCCTCAGCAGCCCCTGCGGCCTCGCCCCTCACCTCTCTCAGACTACGGATCCCCAGTGGACCCGCCAGGAAGTCTCTCTGGTAGACTGCATAGTCCCTACCAGGACGCAGGTAACGTTCAAGCTCAGTATCTGGCCTCGTATACCTCTCGAGCTCAGCCCGCGTATACTCTCCCGTGTGTGAAGCTCGAGGTGGAAGCGGCCCTGGCACCCAGAACTCAGGGTAACCAAGCGACTGGCGCGTCACTCGGTCTCCCAAGTACCACTGCCAACCAAAGGCAGACTCTAACAGCACCCTGCTGGCTGTAACAACTCTGCTCCGGGCCAAGTACTCAGGCTCTGGTCCCGCTCTCCTCCAGGGATCCCAATTGACCTGCAATTCGAGACAAACAAGTAATGCAAACAATTGATCAGCGACAGCATTAAAGCAAGGAAATGAATGCATGTCTAAAGCTTACAGTTATGTGTTCATACCTGTGAGGCCCTAAGCTCGTCCAAGTACAGTCTGAAGGCGTTGAGCTCGCCTCTCCCTTCCTTCTTCCCCGTGCTCGCCTTGCTCCACTTCAGCGCGCGAGGGAGAGTGCTCAGGTCTGGATGCTTGCACTCCGGCGGATACATCCGCAAAACCTCGTAGGCCCAAAGCTGCGATGTTTAGACAAGGTCAAGCATTAGTCAAGGCATACAGCATTTGAAATCGAAACAGTCAGGCAGACTAAACAATGGACAAGCATAATCAAATTGTGCTTAAAAGGGGTAGAATCGTACCTCCCAGACCCTCCAGTAACCAGCCGTGCTCTTACCCGTCCTTGACGAGTGGCCAAAGAAGTGATAGGCTGCCCCAAGAGCAGCTCCACCCCAGTCGAAGCGCGAGGCCGTCCTTAAATCCCTCAACGCTGGCAAGTAAGAAAGGTGGACGTTGCTTCGCCTGTTTGGGTACAAAGTGGCACCAAACAAGTATAACAGAAACGCCCGGGCCATCTGCTCCGCCTCCCGGTCACTCGTCACCTCCTTCTTCAGGTAGCCTTTGAATTGGTCGTACCTCGCCATTCCCCCCTCTATCCTGGGCACTTTGCCCAGAAACCACTCCAGAGCAACCCGATCCTCCTGGATCCCCGAGTCAAACGGGATGGGCTCACCTCTAACCCTCAGCCCTGTGATCGCTGCGAAGTCAGCAGGTGTCACCGTCATCTCCCCAGGAGGTAGGTGGAAGGTATTGGTGTTATCCCTCCACCTCTCAGCAAGTGCAACAAGGACGGCATGGTCAATCCTCGCCGGGGTCAAAGTCCGCACAAACTCCCCGAAGCCTGCCTCGTCCACCAGCCGCCTCACTCTCTCCGGCAGCCCCTTGTACAGCTGCAGGGACATGCACGTGCCCCCGAAGCCGCGAATATCCCTCTGCTCTACTCCATCCTGTTTCAGATACAAAGACAAGCAGCGAAAGGATTCGTCAGTATACAGAGTCCTCATTTTCAAGTTCTAGGTGATCAATGAAGCCTGCAACGGATGGTTGGTTCAAGTTATTACATGTTGGGCCTACGTTACAGGAAGTACGTGGTTTTAGCATGGTTTGGCTCGCAAGTTATCCATGCAATTCTAAGTTCAAGTACATTCTAAGCAAGTATCGAACGTGAACTATCACAACAAGAATACCAAAATCAAGTTACAAAGGGTGTTTTCTGGGAATATACCTCCGTCCATGTCGCTGCAATGTGGGCCCGGGGATCTCTCAGCACCAACTCGTCATCATAGTCCCTCTGCAACGGTACGCGGGCCGCAATGCCCGACGACACAAAGAGGTGCGGCATAGGAAGCACGTATGCCTCCGCTAAAAAGCCCGGCCGACTCGTATTCTTCGCCTCCCTCACGACTGTAACCCTAGGCCCCTGGGCCTCGACTCTGGCTCTCTCCTCAGCCTCTGCGTCTCTCAAGAGCTCCTCTCTCCCCTGTCTTTCTCTCTCGGCCTTCTCCACGGCCTCCGACGCCTCAATGGCCCGGGCGCGGTCCTCTCTAGCCTTTAGGACCAACTCCCCAACCAGGGGATTGTCCTCAAGGAGCCTCGCCAGTGCCTCGTCGGTCAAGTACTCAGCGACGTCGTGTCTAGTGATCGGCCTATGGCTCGACGACGTCACCGCAGGCCTAAACAAAATGTCCTCCTCTCGGACCTTAACCGGAGTCTCTGTGACCTCCTCCTCTGTGTCCACAACGCCTTTGCCCTTCGCCAAATCCCTCGGCGGGGACCCGGACGGCTCGACGGTATCACCTCCAGCCCCACTGCCTCCTCCAGCATCAACCATCGCGCGAGGCTCCTCCTCTATCGCGCGACGGTGCTCTCCAGCAACAATTCCCCGGCGTCTCCTGAACTCACTCCGGTCACCACCGACCCTTCTACGGCCATGCTCGGATCTAACTGCTCGACGACAGCCCCTGCGGCCTCAGGCTCAATAGTCGCGCAAGCCGCTGGCTCTGTCGCGCGACACTGGTCGCCACCAACAGTCGCCTGCTCGCGACCCTCTTCGCCATCTCCGCCGCCTGCAACCGCTGCACCGGCCCCTGCGGTGGCCTCCACCGGTGCTTGATCCCCTGTTTCGACGGCCGTGGACTCTTTTCGATCCTTTGGTTGATCGATAACACCTCCCCCGTCTTCCCCACTGCCGTGGTCAGCCATGGATGGGTGATCGAGTTTGGGTTCGTCGATTTCGTGGGCGGAATCAAGGTTTGGGAGAGGTTTGAGAGAAGAGATGAGAGGTTTGGAGGAGTTTCAAAAATTCGAAACTGTTTTGGTACGGTTTCTGTAACGTCCCGCGGAGTTTAAACGATTGGAACGGGTTTGGGCCGGGTCTGGGCCTGTTCAGATCCAAGCCCTAACTCGATACCCTCGCGCGATGGTTAGTGAGTGTCGCGCGACACTTGGTTTTGGGCCTCAGGCCCAATCCAGATTCTGAGTCTGGCCCAATCTCAAATTGCTCTCTTTTTGGGGCCCATGACTTATTGATATGTTGCACAATAAATTTGAGGGTCATTTTGGAAGCTTTGCCTTCAAAACCGAAGAATTTTGTGTCCCCAGCAGTGGCCCGCCCACAATCAATCAGCGACGATCTATCCGTCCGATCAATCAGCGACGATCTATCCGTCCGATCAATCAGCGACGATCTATCCGTCCGATCAATCAATCACCGACGATCTATCCGTCCGATCAATCAATCAGCGACGATCTATCCGTCCGATCAATCAGCGACGATCTATCCGTCCGATCAATCAATCAGCGGCGATCTATCCGTCCGATCAATCAATCAGCGACGATCTATCCGTCCGATCAATCAATCAGCGGCGATCTATCCGTCCGATCAATCAATCAGCGGCGATCTATCCGTCTGATCGATCAATCAGCGACGATCTATCCGCCCGATCGATCAATCAGCGACGATCTATCCGTCCGATCGATCAATCAGCGACGATCTATCCGTCCGATCAATCAATCAGCGACGATCTATCCGTCCGATCAATCAACAAACGACGATCCATCCGTCCGATTAACCAGCGGCGATCCAATCCATCCGGTCTTCAATCCCCCCTTGGTGCACGGTATTTTTATATACTCGTCTGCATTTTCCATTTAATCGGCTTTTGGGCGGATTTGGTGGGTGTCTAGAAATCTTTGACGTTACCCGTACCAGTCAATGGTGCTCCGCGTGCCGTCAAAGAGGGACTACTGTAGACACCCCAATCTGGGTCTCCCGATCGTTTTACTTTATTTTACGATTTTCTTGTTTCCTCGATGATGAAATCGGATCAAACGGAGCTTGGATTGGGAATGGATTAGGCTTGGGATGCTTAGAACCCTGCTTGAACCTTTCAGAACCTTCAGTCAAACCCTAGAGTCAGAGTTGACCCTCGCGCGAGCCTTTGTGTCCCTCGTGCGACACTTAGCTTGCCAGGTGTAGTCAAAGTCAAACTGTTGACTGTTGACCCTCGCGCGACACTTCCAAACCCTCGCACGATGGTTCCCTCCTGTCCCTATCACAGAATCCAGTTGGACTTGTGATGATTGCTTGGCACATGGGTCCCCATGGGCTGGAACCCCGTTTTCCTCAGCTGAACAGAGTTCTGGCAGGTTACACCCTAACACCCTCACAACCACTCCCACTCACCTTGTTGGCTAGCCTCACAACCAAGTTGTGACCAGCCTTGTTGGCTGGTCCCAAGGCCTTGTTTGGTCACTAACTAGCCCTTACACTCCCCCTATAAATACCCCCCTTCATCTTCCATGTTAAGGGTTCCAAAAAATTGACTAAGAATTTCACTAGTCATTTTGCAAGGCAAATACTAATTAGCACAAAGTCACTAACCCCCAAACCACCTCCTAATCTCCTGAACTTAGTGTGTTCATACACACTTGGTTGCAAGGCCACACCAATCAATCCAATCCATCTCCATCTCCAAACCCTTTCCAAGCAAAGGTATAACATTTAACCTGTTTCTGTTTTGATACCTGAGGGGGGCTGACAGGGCCAAGACTGGTAATCAATACCATGTCCTGGTCCTAAAGCCAGCAAAGTTACAAGAATTCGTGGCTGTTAAACCCTCCCGCGATGGTCCCCCATACTCGCGCGACACTTGTGTCAGCAAGAGAATGGACCTCGTGGGGAAGGGAGACTAGCCCTTTTCTGTTTTGCAACATGTTCATGCCTGTTGTACTTCATTTTGATCTTTAGATCACTGTTATGCATGCAAAAACAAAATACAGTAGCTAGTTTATTTGCTCTAAATAGTTTGGAATGCCTTTGGGATCTCCTGAATCTGTCTCAGGACCCCAAGCATGCAAAGCAATTCCTGGAAGTCCAGTCAACATTGTCGCGCGAGACTCACTCTCTGTCGCGCGACAGTCCTGTGATTTCCATGAATGGCCCTTGCAGGGGCAACTAGGCCTTTGGCCTCTGTTTTGATACCCCCACTGTTTAGGGGTTGTGTTTCAATTCATTTGGCTCCTGCTTGGAGTATTATGTAATAATTAGTATTTTACAGTCTTTCAATAAACTGCTTGGTTTGCTTCCTGGGTGTGCACTGGTCCTTCCAGAGCCCAGAGGGGGATGATCTTGGGACTGTGGTGAGGTGACAACACTCGCGCGAGAGTCAGTGTGTCTCGCGCGATGGTTGATTTGCATGCAGATCTGTTCATGCATGCAAGTTGGCCATCGTGCAGGGCAAATCTGCCCCGAGCCTGGTTTTGGCATCTGATCGCTGTTCCAAGTTCATTCCATTTATTATTTGTCACGCCATCCATCCATGCTATCATTTGTTCACATCCTGCAAATTGTTACAGTTTTTAATCCCCGATTAACTGTTCCCCCGCGCTAATTGGCTAAGATTAATTAAAAGAGGAAGAATCACAAAAGTTTTCATAAAAATGCCTAAGTAGAGACCGATCTCCGGATTGGGCGAGAGGGGTGCCATAAAACCCTTCCCCTCTCGTAACCTGGCTCCCGAACCCAGATATGGTTATGACGGACTGGTTTCCTTCACTTCTTCAAATCAAAATAGCGCGGCAGGTGCTTCGAAATACGGTTCCTTGAGTGTCGGACCTTCAAAACTCAAGTGGCGACTCTGTATTTTTTTGAGCGCTTGCCACCGGCGCTCGCGCTCCCTCGATTTTCAAACGAAAAAGGGCCGCAAACGGCGGGAAGGAACGAAATCCTTTCCCTCCGGAGGGCATGCTGCCCACAAATTATGAAGTCGAAGCATTCTACAGTCAATCCAGTCTATTCCAGGTCGAGGTATCACTAAACTCTACACTGTCAATCAAAAGCAAGGCTTCGAGTATCATGCATCACAAGTACGAAATAAAGAGCTAAAGCAAAGTTCAAAGGTATACCTGAGTCCAGCCCCTGGACAAGTGCTGCTCAGGGTCTCTCAGCACCAGCTCCTCGTCGTAGTCCCGCTGGCAAGGGACGTAGCTCTCGGTGCCCGACGGCACAAACACGTGCGGCTCTGGGGGAACGTACGTCTCAGCCACAAACGGGGTACGAGCGGTCTGCTGTCTGGCCTCCGCTAAGTCAACCGCCACCTCGTACACCTGAGGACCCTCCTCTTGCTCTCTCTCAGCCTCCTCGGCCTCTCGCTCCAACTCTCTCTGGTCTCTCTCCGCCGCCTCGGCCTCTCGCCTCAGTCTCTCCTCCTCGTCAGACCGGGCTATCTCCCTCAGCCTCTCCTCTCGGGCCGCCAGGACCGCCTCGACAACTGCAAGGCTCTCTCTCATGAGCCGAGCAAGCACAGACTCACCCACAAACTCCGCCAAGTCACGGCTCATGATCGGCTCGTGGCTAGACGAGCCCGCGGGCGCCACGAACTCGACCCGCTCAACGTGATCCACCCTCGGCACATCCCCCGCCTCCTCTACAGCCGGAGCCTTACCGCTCGCCGGATCCCTCGGAGGAGACCCCGGGCGGTCCTCACTAACACCACCACTGCCGCTGGCTCCGACCAAACCACCACCGGCCATGATCAAAGCCTCCACCCCACTCCGGAAGTCCAACCGCTCAACCCGTGGGCCCCCTGTGACAGAGCCCACCGGCGTACGCCCCTCCTCCTCCGGCGTACGCCGCTCGTCGCCACCACCTGTCTCCACTGCATGGCCACTATCATCCCCGCCGTGGCCAGAGACCTCTGCACCAATGCCCGTCGAATCTTCGCCTACTAACTGACCGTCGATTAATGGCCTCTCGGCCTCGGCTCCTTCCACCCTCGGCCGATCATCACCCACGGCGCTGTAGACACCCCAATTTGGCCTAACGATTATTTCAAGTCCCACCTTGGGACAATCCCGATGATGAAATGGATACAGCGATTGCTGATTGCTTCCTTGAGGACCTTAGGACTTTCGGTGAGAACTTTGACCACTTAGAGGACCCAATTCAAAGCCATACAGCCTTTCAGACAGAAATACAGAAGCCTAGGAAAATCCATCTGACGGCCGTAACATCGATCCCACAACCATAACATCAATCCCTCGCCCGAGCAACCTGTTGCCAGCAAAATCTCCCTGAGAGATCAATCCCTCGGCCGCAAGATCTATCCTTCGGCCGAGACATCCTTTCCACGGCCGCAACATCCATTACTCGGCCGCCAGATCGACCTTTTTCCAGACTCTCGAACGTTCTGTCAGACGTTTGGTTTGATCCAACTACACTACCTTTCCGATGCGTTCGGGCTACGTTCGGAGATCACGACGTAGAGTTTGAGATGCATTGCAATTGCAATTGCCATCTCGTGATTTGATTGGCCGGAGTGAGTCATCCCTATGCCTATATAAAGGGGCCTTTGGGTTCCGAAATAAACACACAGAAATTGAGATACCTACACACTCAATCAAACCTCGAAACTCTGCACAAATACTCCCTCAACCCCATACTCCAAAAGCCCTAACCTTCCGAAGGCAGCCGTCAATCCGGCGATCAAACCCCGAAGTTCAAACCCTAATCCTAGGGTTTTCAATCAAGCAATCAGTCAATCACGCCCAATCCAAAGCAATCAAGCAACTGAGGGATCAAGGTGGTGAGGCCCAACGGCCTCTGGTTTGTTTTATTTATCGTTCTTACGCTTAATCATAGCTTTCTGATCATCTGTTAAACGTATATTCTGGTGTGAGGAAGAACACCGACCGGGGCTTCGATCCCTCGGCCGGTACATTAAACCAGTGTGATTACTCGGCCGTGACATCCATTCACCGGCCGAGTAATCGATTTCCTGGGACAGCTTTGTTTGCTCTTCTTCTTTCTGATGCATGCTTTACTTATCGCTCTGGCTCACTTTACTTACTGTTTAAAGGCTTAATTAAACAGACTATGTGTTAGAATTAAACAAAGCATCTACATGTCTTATGTTGAATAACTATGGGCCAGTTTCACGACTGGGCAGAGAGGGGTGCCTAACACTTTCCCCTTACTGTACTTTTGGCTCCCGTACCCAGAATCTCTGTCTATTTTCCCAGTTTTAATAAACTGGGTGGCGACTCTGTTTTGATGATAACCGCTATCATGTGGCGATATTCCTAGCCATGGGAATGTCCATGATTTTGGTTTACGAAGCAAGCAACCAATCGAGCAAACAAATGTGATCAATCTGTATGGCGATGCCCCGTTTGGGAGGTGTCTACAGTTTTTGGCGACTCCGCTGGGGAATATGAGAGCCATAACCAGAAAGTTCAACATAAGACTAATACATGCCTTGTTTAATTCATCTATCATATGCATCGAGCGGGCAACCCGTTGAGTTCACCTGATATCCCGGCATGACACGGGCTATGTTGGGGGTTCCAGCAAACTCCACAGTCACTCGTACCTAGTGGTATATCAAAAAGGAAATCACCCAATCACCGCCTATGATGGGCTAGTGAGAGGATTGGTGCCCTTTGACAACGGAGCACCCTGAAACTACCAAAACCTTGCATGCTTTAGAAAGCCATAGAACTTATCAAACTAAGACAGGAACCTACAGGCTAGGAACCTATTTGCATTCTACTTGCAAAAGTTCTTCCTCACACCTTGTATCATCTGTTGTTGTAATTAACTCTTTCTGTGCAGAAGGGTTGGGATTTTCAGCCCAAATCCTAACCCTACACAGGCAAAGTACCGACTTCCAGGTATTCTACTTTTTAAGCAGGCACAATAGGTAAATCAAAGAAGCAACCACAACCAATTTTATACTCTTACAACACCCGAAGTCACGCCAAACAGAGGTCTTTGCAACCGTCCCGTCTGTCACTCTCACCGGCCAAAACACCTACACTGCTACGGTCCCAATCACTTCCAGGGACTCCGCGGTCATCTCCTCAACAAACTCAATCATCTACCAAATCCTAAGCTTCATCAAGTAATCCTCCCACTCTCATGGCAGATAAGGACGCCATCATTGCTAATCATCAAGCTCAAAGTCGCTATCTTACTAGCAGAGAAAGTAGCAAGAGATGCTGAGAACGAAGAGAAATCGGTGGAAGATGAGAATCCTCAAGAAGTGGTATTGGCAGAAAACCCTGAATTGGCCAAACAAGTCAAGGAGATCAAATGTACTCTGGCCCGTTCACAAGGGGACCAAATTCTAGATTTTGAAGGACTCTGCCTTTTTCCAGATTCTCAACTACCTGAGAAGTTCAATAGAACTGGCAATCCCACTAGCCCTGTCCGCCCTGTCATCAACACTTTGAAGCCAATGGGCTTGAATGATGAGTTCATTGTTCAGTTATTTCAAAGGACTCTTACTGAAAGCACTCTCGATTGGTTTCTCACTTTGGAGTTTGTGCACTATCATACTTGGCCAGAAATTGCCAATGCTTTTGTCAAGCAATATGCATACAACGTTAACAACTCGAAATTTGGAAATGACTAAGCAAGAATCGAACAAAGACTTTGCAACCTTTGTGGCTAGATGGAGAGAAAAAGCCGCCAAGAACCGCCCCTCTGAGGAAGATCAAGTGAGAATAGTCGTCAAGAGTTTGCAGCCCAAGTACCTCACGCACATTTGCACTCAGGCTATCACTGATTTCAAGCGCTTGCATGCTACTGGGCTGCAGATTGAAGAGGGGATCAAGCTAGGCCTCATTGGGAAAGAAGAAAACTCCTCCAAAGAAAACCTTCCCAACCCATACATCTCCTGCCTCCGTCAACACCCTTAACTCAACCTTACCACAAGACCTTTTTCAAATTAGCTCATCCCGAAGCTCAAATCGCCTCCGCCGCAATTTTGACCCTCTCATAAACCTATCTCACAACCCCACATACAATCCTGGCCAATACATTGTCCAAAACAACCAAGCCAAGCCAACCTTTACCTTCCCAGAGGAGGATGAATGTTTCATGATGGAAGAGGAGGAAAACAATGAGTCCGATCAATCGGAAGTGATCGATCCTAACATGTTTGACAAAAGTAATGAGGAAGAACAAGCAAAGGGGAAAGTGACTTTGACGAAATGGAAGGAGAATGCGATGATCCACTCGATGGAATCTCCTTAACATCACTATTCGGCCAAGTGGAAGTAACTAATCTCTCTTATGACTGCATAATCAACGAAAAGGAAAAAAGAGGTGATGAAAACCCAGACTACATTTCCATTTGAGGGACTACTCATGTCTCTAAGAGGTAGCCACCGTGCAAGCCATGAAGATGGATCCAGTACAAAGGCTCTGTTTGGCAAAGAAGAGGGTGGAAAAGAGTATAAAGTTGCGAAAGGCAAAGGTTTTGAAAACGACCTCGAAATGCTACAGTAGCTACGAAGTCACAACATGGCAAAGAACATTAAACATTGCTTTTATCAAAATAAAACATGTTTTGAGCCCCTGCTTGGGCATTTAATTCCTACCAAGTGAATTCCTGTTTCATCCTCTAGACTATGCTTATTCAATGATTTATTTCCTGAATTGCAATTACCAATACACTATAGTCTCTTTGCCAAACAAGGGAAATTTCAAGGAATCAAGTTCCTTGTGTTGCTGACAAAAAGGAAGGAAAGGAAGAACTCTAGTTGCTTAAGAAACTAGGTTTTTGTCAAAACATAGAAAGAAGACACTATCTCTGCGAGAACACTTAGGGTTAGCTCGCTCATTATGAAGGTACAAACACAAGGGAGATTTAGAAAAATATCTCCATCAAATTCCTCTCCGAAACGCAGAAACCCTCTTGAGAGAAGTGCTCGTTGGGTAACCTGAAAACCCAAGCAAAAGTAAGAGCAAAGCCTGCTAGGGCAAGAAAATGCAAAAATGCAGCCTAGGCAAAAGTTAAGGCATTCAAAGAAAAGCTCGCTAGGAACTCAACCTCCATTAGGTAACCTAGGCAAAATCAAGAGCATGTGAGAAGAAAAAAGAGTGAAAACTCAACCTCAAAGGTGATGATTTTGGAACTACGTAAAAGGCCTGATTCCCTGATTGGGATACGTAGGCAATCTCACATCGAGATGCGGCCCAAACATTTGGAGAGAAGGAAAAACATCAACAAATTTGTACTCAATGATAGGCATAGCTAACCCTGCGTATTGAGCTCGCAAAAGATGAGTATGCTTTTCTCGAAGAATTGGCAGCAGCAATAGACACAAGAATTATTGCTCATCCCTTCTAACCTAAAGGTAATTGACACAATGAGCAAGATACCTTGAAAACTCCCGAGTTTGGCAATCGGATTATGGAACATGGCAAAAGCAAAAGGCAAGAAAATCAAAACCAAGCATAAGAAGGAAGAGAAAAGAGGATGCCACTTGGCCAAAACAAAATCTACCTTTGGAAAATCAAAGTAACGGCCGAAGAATCAATACATTGGCCACAATATCGATTTTTCAGCCGAATAATCAATTCTTCGGCCAGTATTTCATTTTCACACAAATTACTGTCTATTAGCAGATACTTGTTCAAAAAGCCATGTTCTGACTATCGCATGCGAACTCAAGACATCTAGGGGCATAAAAAGCATTTCTCATTTCATGAACAAAAGCTTGCCTACGAAATCATCACTGCGGTTGCTTTCATTATACAAATACAGTTTATGCTTCTTCCTTTACTAACCATGAACAGGAAGGAAAAAGAAAATCCTAAAGCTGGTCGTGACGCCGTCTTCGAGACGATCTCTAAGATGAAGAAGGGGATTACTGGCTATCCTCCCCACTGACAGCTGATGCTCACTCAGCCTCAAAGCTACAAGGAAAAGAATGCAAAACAAAGGGCAAGCACCAAGCGCCTCTTCTCCGTCATCAGAATGGAAGGAGACAAAGGAAAGGGCCCATGGCCAAACAAAAGCAACTGGAGGAACAATAGGCAAAACCAAGGAAAAATGGCAGTACTCCATACAGTCACCTGCCTAAAGAAGGAAACCCGCCTAGTCTCTGATCTGAGCATTCTCCAAGTCTACTTTAGACATCGAAGAAGTAGATCTCATCAACGCCGAAGGAGGAGGAGGAACAAACTGAAGATCCTCAGCACGCGGGCGCCACTGGCTGGCCACCCGATCACATAAGTACCAGGCTTAACAAAAGGGACCCTCGAACAGGCTACGAGTACAATTTGGAACCCTGGAAAGAGGGGTGTCCTCTGATACACCACTCCAAGGGTCGAACCTCGCCTACAAACAAAGTCTAAATCAGCCACAGCACAGAGGAATGGAGATCTAAAAACAAGGAATGCAAGGGGTACCTGGTCAACCATCAATCGGTCCAAAACTCGTTGCCAAGGCTCAAAATTGGCAACCGTGGCTTCAGTTGCCCCACCAACCATCGCTCGTAGCAAGGGAAAAATCACAACTAGAAAAGAAGGAGGATATACCTTAAAGCACTCGGTAGTGACCGCCAAGGATAAAACTCTTGTCCCGTGAACAAGCCCTAAGGAGGCCATACAAGGTGGCCAAGGCAGATGCTCCCTAATCAAGCTCCCAAACAGCCTCCAAATACTGCAAAGGGGCTAGAGTTTGCCTATGCACTGAACTATCCTTGTTGACAAACGACGAGGTAGAGAAGAAAGGCCCGTGTCAGCTACTCAACACTCACCTGAGTCGAGATATCAACCTTCATAAAAGTCTTGATCAGCCAAGAGACATCAACATGACTATGCGAGTGAAGAGGGGGCACAAAACCACTTCAAAGCCCCTATCCGCTCCCAAAGCCTGGGGTCAACCCAAAGAGGAGCTCCACCTACTCATAGGCCAGTAAGCAAAGAAAAATCACCTGGCGTGATCGTCATCTCGCCAACAGAAGGAAAGCGGAACGTGTTGGGAATATCCCACCACCTTTCAACCAGCAAGGTCATCAACGACCAATCCATCTTCAGAAGATTGAGGCCCAAAACAAACGGCTCAAGACCAGCAGCGTGTGCTAACTCCCGAGCCTGCTCCGACAACGTCACAAACCACTTGTGCACTAAAGGCCTCCACCGTGAACCTCCAGTCTCCTGTTTCTCTGCCAAGGACAAAAAGGGAGTTAATCTCACGATTGCATAAACAAATAAAAAGCTAGGGGCATCAAATCGACGTTTAAAAAGCATGCATTGCCTAAACAGGGGGCACAGTTATCTTAGCTTCTTTAAACAGAACAACTTCGACCCAACCACGGGTTCTTCTCATTCACGCCCCTAGCTAAGAGGGATCTCATCCCGCAAATCAAAACAAAAAACAAAAAAAACTCACTCTTAAATCATACAAAATCAAAAACTCCGAACTAAAGCAAACTTTTTGCTTTTCAGGAAGCTTACCGAAACATTAAGGATGCTCAAGTACTGCTTAGCGGCTCTACACCTCAGCAACTCTACAATTGGCACCATGTCAACAGCATTAAAGTGGCTCCGCACTTCACATCTCCTTGCTTCGTGCTATCATCAAGCAAATCCAGCAGCTCTACGCCAACCAACTCAGCGGTTCTACATTCACAATCATTTAACGGTCTCGCTCACCTAGCGGCCTCAAGCTCATCACTCCAACAGTCAGGCTCATTCAATAGCTCCAACTAACCACCTGGCAACACCATGTGCTCCTTGTTCGCCATCTCAGACAGCATCATAACTCAACAACTATCTAGTATTCAAACTCAGTGGCTCAAACGCCCATGAAAACACCGTCTCTGCAAGCGCCATACTTCTTGCACCATTAGGTCACTCAGCAGCACCATGTGCTCACTTTCCAAGCTGTTCAACAGTTTTACGCTCATCCCTGTGCTCAAAAGCTCTATACCCATTATCACCAAGCGGCTTTAGGCTCACTATCAGCAGCTCCGTGTTCGTCCAGCAGCCCTGTGCCCAAGTCGCTCAAACAGCTTCGCGCTTACCTCAACAGCCCCGTGCCTACTATCTCAGTCATTCAGCAGCTCTGTAGCTACCCCGAGCTCACGTCTTAAAGATAAGCAGCCTCACCACTTCCAGGCCGATGAAACAATCATGTGGCTCCCACTTTAATGCACATTTACGCAGTTCTGGCCAAGCGCACCCTCCGGAAGGCACGTAATGGGAAATCTCCCTAACAAAGTTGAATCTACCTAACAAGGAGGCAAAGGAAATCTCCTAGGCATGCATAAGGATCACCTCATCAGATGGTGGAAATCTCCCAAAACAAGTTGAATTTGCCAAAGGAGGCGATGGAAATCTCCTAGAGCGCATGTGTGAATCACCCCGTCAGTGGAAGTAATGGAAGTCTCCCTAACAAAGTGGAATATGGTCAAAAACTAGCCTTGGGGGCAATCCCGAGCATGTGGAAATCTAGCCTTGGGGACAATCCCAAGCATACTCAGAACTAGCCTTGGGGACAATCCCGAGCATGTGGAAATCTAGCCTTGGGGACAATCCCAAGCATACTCAAAAACTAGCCTTGGGGACAATCCCGAGCATGTGGAAATCTAGCCTTGGGGGCAATCCCGAGCATACTCAAAACTAGCCTTGGAAACATCCCAAGCATAAGGAACCAATCAAACCCTGTGGAAGATGGAAGATGGAATACTCAACAGCTCAGTAGCTCAAAGCCGTAACAATTCTCAACAATCCTCTATCAGCGGCTTTACGCCCGCCACCTTATCAACTCAGCAGCTCGAAGCCCACCATCTCAACTGGCGCGAAGCCGTACATAAGCAATCTCAGCGGCTCTAAGCCCGCTATCTCAAATGGCTCCAAGCCGTAACCATCACCTCAACAGGCTCGAAGCCTGTATCTACTATCTCAAATGGCTCCAAGCCGTAACCATCACCTCAACAGGCTCGAAGCCTGTATCTACTATCTCAACTGGCTCGAAGCCGTAACAACCAACTCAGCGGCTCTAAGCCCGTTGTCTCAACTGGCTCGAAGCTGTACACAATCAAGTTCTTAACAGGCTCGAAGCCTGTGTTCATCATCTCAACTGGCTCGAAGCCGAAAACAAGCAACAGGCTCTAAGCCGCCCCAACAATCTAGACATCTATTCTCAGGCTCTACGCCTGAATGCTCAAAAATCTAACATTTTTGAATGCTCAAGCTCTACGTTTGGATGCCCAACCACTGTGTACTGGATGCTCAAGTCATACACTTGAATGCTCAAGCTCTACGCTTGGATGCCCAACCACTGCGTACTGGACGCTCAAAGCCTGTACTTTGAATGCTCGGATTCTGCCGTCCGAATGCTCGAGCTCTACGCTCTGAATGCTCAAGTCCGGAACTTGATAGAAGCTCTAAGCTTAAATCAACACACACGCACGGGCCCGTGCACATTTGTATCAATTGCAACATTATCACATCGAGTCTGCATCATCATATCTGTTCACATCTAACAAAGCATTGCACATATACACTCTGCATATCTTTCATGAAACAGGTCAACCCTGCAATCAACCGGCACTATGCCTCGGTTTTATTGATCGGTTCAGCGCCTCGATCCTTTGGCTCCACGCCAACACTTATGATGAGAAAGCTCCGTGCACAGACCATTAGAATACAACCAGCTCCGCGCTTCGGTTCATTACGTCAAGCTCAAAGCTCTGACACCACAGGCTCTCATCCTGATCAATACCAGCTTTGCGCTTCGGTCTCATCAAGCTCTAAGCTCACCTCAGGCCTTCGCCTCAAGATTGCAACAGGCTCCACGCCTTGATTCTATCACTCTCCAGGCTCTCGCCTTATGACTACAACCGGCTCCGTGCCTCGGTCCCCTCATTGCCAAAGCTCCGTGCTCCAGCTACTGGCCCTGCGCCCCTCACATCTCAAAAACAACCGGCGTCCGACTCATCCCCAGCAGATGGTTTGGATTCCACCCCATTACATCAATCCCATCCAGCTCATTCGCAAGGATAGGCTACTCTACCGAGCTCCTTTCAGTCAAAGTAAGGACGATCAAGAAAAGCAAACGCACCTGCAGTGTACTGATCTACCCCAAAATACTAAGGAAGCTCTCCGCAAAGAAACTCCCCGGGCAGCCCCGTGCTCCTTCCACTACTCTTCGCCAAAACCCTGGCTCAGTCTAGGTACGTCACACTACGGCTTTTTAAAGCCCTAAGGTACGTCTTCTGTCTCTAACCCTCCAAACTTTTTATTTTTTCGCCCGAACTACGATTGGTCTGAATTTCCCTTGTGGAATACGTAGGCAGCCTCCCGGCCCGACCATAACAAAACCTTTTTCGAAAACCCCTTGGAATAGTGGTTGGACCAAATTGAGTTGCTTTTTACAGCTTTGACTCTTACTCAAACATGTCTCGCGATCCGTCTGAGTTCAGTCAAAGAGGGGCATCTGTAGACACCCCAATTTGGCCTAACGATTATTTCAAGTCCCACCTTGGGACAATCCCGATGATGAAATGGATACAGCGATTGCTGATTGCTTCCTTGAGGACCTTAGGACTTTCGGTGAGAACTTTGACCACTTAGAGGACCCAATTCAAAGCCATACAGCCTTTCAGATAGAAATACAGAAGCCTAGGAAAATCCATCTGACGGCCGTAACATCGATCCCACGGCCATAACATCAATCCCTCGCCCGAGCAACCTGTTGCCAGCAAAATCTCCCTGAGAGATCAATCCCTCGGCCGCAAGATCTATCCTTCGGCCGAGACATCCTTTCCACGGCCGCAACATCCATTACTCAGCCGCCAGATCGACCTTTTTCCAGACTCTCGAACGTTCTGTCAGACGTTTGGTTTGATCCAACTACACTACCTTTCCGATGCGTTCGGGCTACGTTCGGAGATCACGACGTAGAGTTTGAGATGCATTGCAATTGCAATTGCCATCTCGTGATTTGATTGGCCGGAGTGAGTCATCCCTATGCCTATATAAAGGGGCCTTTGGGTTCCGAAATAAACACACAGAAATTGAGATACCTACACACTCAATCAAACCTCGAAACTCTGCACAAATACTCCCTCAATCCCATACTCCAAAAGCCCTAACCTTCCGAAGGCAGCCGTCAATCCGGCGATCAAACCCCGAAGTTCAAATTCTAATCCTAGGGTTTTCAATCAAGCAATCAGTCAATCACGCCCAATCCAAAGCAATCAAGCAACTGAGGGATCAAGGTGGTGAGGCCCAACGGCCTCTGGTTTGTTTTATTTATCGTTCTTACGCTTAATCATAGCTTTCTGATCATCTGTTAAACGTATATTCTGGTGTGAGGAAGAACACCGACCGGGGCTTCGATCCCTCGGCCGGTACATTAAACCAGTGTGATTACTCGGCCGTGACATCCATTCACCGGCCGAGTAATCGATTTCCTGGGACAGCTTTGTTTGCTCTTCTGCTTTCTGATGCATGCTTTACTTATCGCACTGGCTCACTTTACTTACTGTTTAAAGGCTTAATTAAACAGACTATGTGTTAGAATTAAACAAAGCATCTACATGTCTTATGTTGAATAACTATGGGCCAGTTTCACGACTGGGCAGAGAGGGGTGCCTAACACCTTCCCCTTACTGTACTTTTGGCTCCCGTACCCAGAATCTCTGTCTATTTTCCCAGTTTTAATAAACTGGGTGGCGACTCTATTTTGATGATAACCGCTATCATGTGGCGATATTCTTAGCCATGGGAATGTCCATGATTTTGGTTTACGAAGCAAGCAACCAATCGAGCAAACAAATGTGATCAATCTGTATGGCGATGCCCCGTTTGGGAGGTGTCTACAGGCGCTGACGCCGCCCTCGCTGCCACTGATACCGCCGGATTCCGCCACGAATGTGTCCGAATGAAGTGGGTAATGGAAGAAGATGGGAGGGTTTGTGAGGATTATGGAGATTTGGAAGTGTTTGAGGGTGTTTTGCGGTTTGAAACCCAAGAATGGCGGTTCTGTGTCGTCGTGTAGAAGTTATAAGGCACTGGGCCGGGTCTGGGCCGGGTCTGGGCCGGTTTTGGGCTCGGATATTGCAGCCTATGTGGCGTACGACACAAGTCAACTGGCGCACGCCAGTAGTTTATGGGCCTGAGGCCCAATTCGCATTCCGTGATCAAAATGAAGGCCCGTGGTCATCAAAACCATGTTATCACATTAGATGGTCACTCCCCAAGCAGAGCCCGTCCGATTTCAAGTCAACGACGATCTATCCGTCCCATTTCATGTCAACGACGATCTATCCGTCCAATTTCAAATCAACGACGATCTATCCGTCCCATTTCAAATCAATGACGATCTATCCGTCCAATTTCAAATCAACGACGATCTATCCGTCCCATTTCAAATCAACGACGATCTTTCTGTCCACTCCAAATCAACGACGATCCATTCGTCCAACTTCAATCAACGACGGTCTGTCCGTATGCTAGTATCTTTCCCCGGCGGAGTCAGCCCATCCACAATGGATTATTCCCCAGGAGAGTTCTTCATTTACAGAGATCCATCTCATCCCCTCAAATAAATCGAGCAGCGGTTTGTATCGTTGTTATCCTCAACAAGTGACAGCCTGTTCTGTCCATCTCAAATCAACGACGATCTATTCGTCCAACTTCAATCAACGACGGTCTGTCCGTATGTCTGTATCTCTCTCAACGGAGCCGATTCACGGCTTATCTTCCCCAGCTGAGTCTCGCCTAGGCCGGATTGTCAAAGGTCAAGGTCAGCATCAACCTATCTTTGCATATCAATATATTCATCGGCAACAGCGATCTATCCGCTCCGCCAATCCGATCGATCAGGTTCTTTAAATTTTTCGTCTATCATTGAACTCGTATGTTCTGCTCTGGATGGCCTAGATGGGTGTCTAGAAACCTTTGACGTTACTTATGAAATCGATGTTGTGAGAGAACCGTTTAAGATGATATTGTAGACACCCTATTCTGGACTGTCCAGATTAGTTTACTTACGGTCTTTGATTCCCCGATGATGATTAAGGTCAAGAACATCCTGAGTTTGTGAATGAGTTTGAGCTTTGAGCGTCCTGAACCTCATCCGAACCCTTTTCAAACCCTTGTCGAACCCTCAAGCCAGAACCAAATGGCCTCAGCAAAACCCTACTGGAGTACGCTGGTTCTTGACTAGCGTGCGCAGGAAGCACTGCCACGTGTCAGTCATCGCCAGTTACTGGCGCACGCCACTCAACAAGGGGCGTACGCCAGTCAATGCCAGTCAAATCAACCTTTTTCGGCCAGACGCGCGGGAGTTTTTGTAACCACCTGACGTCAGCTACAGCCCCCCTGATGATTATATCAGCCAGAACTGTCCCCTTCTCTCCTACATTGCCTTTCAAGGCAAGTCCCATGCATTTAATGCATGGGAGGCTCCTCCCTCCCTTAACCTCTAAACAGCCCTTAAGGGGCCAACTGATCTCAGTCTTCCTCCACCATAAATACCCCCCTTGCATTCATTTGCAAGGGGTTAGCTCCATTAAGGCTTAAGTCCTCCTGTCTTCTTCTTTTTAAAGTGTTCTTTGCTTCCTTTCTTTTTTCCATAGAAAGAGTAAGTGAAGAGCACACTCACCACAGTCCATAAGCCTCACCACAATCATCCTCCAACCTTCAACTCTCAAGCTCAAGTTCAAACCATCCATCAAAACTCACAAGCAAAAGGTATATCACCTTTGCTTTCTGTTTTCTGTTCTGACCCCTGAGGGGGGCTAGCAGGGTCAAGGCTGGTAATCTATACCAGTCCTGGCCCTAATGCTAGCAAGGTTTCAAAAGCCGTATACAATGATCAGTGGCGCACGCCAGTAGTGTGAGCCGTACGCCAGTCATGGTAGTATGGCAAAACTGGCGTGGAGATCATGGATCATTGTTTTCTTGCTTTATTTGAGTTCTGATCACCCTGATGCATGCTAAAACCAATCTTTTGCTTTCTGTTTTGTAGAACTGCTTTCTCTTCCATCTGTATCTTAGTGTAGCTTGGCCTCTGGGAGCCTTCTGGTCATGTTCCAGAGCCCAGATGATGCAAAGCCAAAGCATTGGAACAAATAGACAACTGGCGTACGGCCATGTACTACTGGCGTACGGTAGTAATCTAGCCTCCAGTGGCTTGGCCCTTGCATGGATCTTCCATCCAGGCCCTTGATCATCCTCCCCTCACTGTTTAAGGGGTTTTCTGTTCATTTGGTGGCTTCTTAGCTCCTTAATCTGTCTGTAATAGCTTAATAACTTATATCAACTGTGTGGTTTGTCCTGGGTGTGCACTGGTCCCTTCCAGAGCCCAGAGGGTTGATAACAGAAGCTGTGGATTTGAGGTTACCGGCGCACGCCAGTTGTGGGGTGGCGCACGCAGGTCAGGGCTGCATGCAGTGGCTTAGCCAGTGCATGCAGGCTTACTTCTGTGTGCATCACTGCACAGTTAGTGTGCCCTAGTCTGTTTAAAACGTTCACAGTAGCTTGTTCTCAATCTATTATACTTGCTTAGATCAAACATCAAACATCCATAAACATTTTGTCACATACTTGTACATAAATGCAAATGTGTTACAGTTTTAATCCCCATTAACTGTTCCCCCGCCCTAACTGGCTAAGAAAATGATCAAACAAAGAGAGAAATGCAAATGTTTTATAAAATGCCTGAGTAGAGACCGATCTCCGGATTGGGCGAGAGGGGGTGCCATAAAACCCTTACCCTCTCGTAACCTGGCTCCCGAACCTCAGATTTCAAAGGTGACGACGGTCCAGTCTACAAGCCTTTTTCAAACTCAAAACAAACGTAAATCCAAACGTTTTTTTCGAAAATACGGTTTCTTGGGTACTTTCCGCAAAACCCGAGTGGCGACTCTCTGACTTGCGAAGCGTTTCGCCGCGCTTTCCAAAAAGGGCGCACCCGGAATTTTATGCCTAAAAACATGGGATTTTTTGGGGCGTGTGCCCACAATTAGCAAATGATTAAATGCTACGATTAATTGTAAATGCGATAAGTAAAACAAACCAGAGGCCGTTGGGCCTCACCACCTTGATCCCTCAGTTGCTTGATTGCTTTGGATTGGGTGTGATTGATTGATTGCTTGATTGAAAACCCTAGGGTTAGGGTTTGAACTTCGGGGTTTGAACTTCGGATTGATGGCGGCCTTCGGGAGGTTAGGGCTTTTACAGAGTGAGATTGAGAGAGTATTTTGATAGAGTATTGGAGCTCGGGTGAATGATTTCACTTATGAATTTCGTGGTCTAAGGGCCTCTTTATATAGGCAATTGATGACTCACTCCGGCCAATCAAATGGCACGATTGCAATTGCAACTGCAATGCAATTCAAACTCTTCGTCGCAATCTCTATACGTAGCCCGAATGCATCGGGAAGGTAGTGTAGTTGGATCAAACAATCGACAGAACGTTCCAGAGTCTAGGAAAAGGACGATCTGGCGGCCGAGCAAAGGATTTGGCGGCCGATTATGGATGTCGCGGCCGAAGGATAGATCTTACGGCCGAGGGATTGATCTCTCGGGGAGATTTTGATGCAACAGGTTGCTCGGGTGAGGAAATGATGTTAAGGCCGTGAGATCAATGTCACGGCCGACAGATGGATTCTCCTAGCTTCTGTATTTTCTGTCTGAAAGGCTGTATGGCTCTGAATTGGGTCCTCTAAGTGGCTCAAAGTTCTTACCGAAAGTCCTAAGGTTCTCAAGAAGGCAATCGGCAATCAGCAATCACTGTATCCATTTCATCATCGGGATGGTCCCAAGGTGGGACTTGAAATAATCGTTAGGCCAAATTGGGGTGTGTATATAGACCTACTAAACATTGTACTACAGTCCTACCGATGGTGTGTCCAGTTCCATCTAAGACTGTGAACTATCTCTTATATTCCACAAGAACTGATGATCCAATCTTCTGTGTGTAAGCCGTACTCTACACACTGGATTATCTATTATGTAGAATAAAAGACACACATGCACAACATACAAAAATATTATGCAAATATTGCCCATAAAAGATTCTCATCAAAAAAGGATAAACTTGATTAATAATTAAATATTAATCCATCATATAAAAATATAGTTTTTACATAACCTCCTAACAAACTCCCACTAAGACTCAAAGTCATGCTGCCATGCATCTCACTCATATTCCCTCTACGTGACTATCAAAAGTCTTAGCCTGTAAGCTGTACGTAAAAGAATCTGCTAGGTTGTTTACCGATGCGATTTTGGTCACAGCTACATCACCTCTCTGAACGATCTCTCGAATCAGGTGATACTTACGCTCGATGTGTTTACCCTTCTTGTGAGTCCTTGGCTCCTTCGAATTAGCAACTGCACCGCTATTGTCACAATAGAGTGTAATGGTTGATTGCACTGAAGGGACCACTTCCATATCCAACAAGAAGTTTCTGAGCCAAACAACCTCCTTGGCTGCTTTAGAAGCTGCCACATACTCAGCCTCCATGGTAGAATCAGCAATGCAAGATTGCTTGATACTCCTCCAACTTATGGCTCCACCTCCCAAGGTAAACACATATCCCGAGGTAGACTTTCTGGAATCCCTATTTGACATAAAGTCTGAGTCTGTGTACCCATAAGGTACCAGACTATCTGATTGGAACACCAACATATGATCTTTAGTTCTTTTCAGATACTTGAGTATATGTTTCACTGAGTCCAATGTTCTTGTCCTGGATTAGACTGAAATCTGCTAACCATGCCAACGGCAAAGCAAATATCAGGTCTAGTACACAACATAGCATACATAAGGCTTCCTACTGCCGAGGCATGAGGAACTGCCTTCATCTCCTCAGGTGTCTTAGGACACTAATCCTTGGATAGGTTGATTCCATGTCTAAAAGGGAGGAACCCTTTCTTGGAATCCTGTATGCTAAAACAGGCAAGAATCTCATCGATATAAATAGCTTGTGATAAGCCCAACATCCTATTCTTGCAATCTCGCATAAGATTAATCCTAAGGATGTGATCGGCTTCTCCCAAGTCCTATTCGAATTGGCCGGATAACCACACTTTCACTGAAGACAATACTCCCACATCGTTTCTGATGAGCAGGATATCATCGACATATAGTACTAAAAACACTACCACTTTTCCGTTGCGCTTCTTATACACACATGAATCATTCGGACATTGATCAAAATCAAAAGACTTGATTGCTTGATCAAAATGGATGTTCCACGATCTAGATGTCTGCTTAAGCCCATAAATAGACTTCTTAAGCTTGCACAACATGTGCTCTTGACCTTTTGCTATGAATCCATCTGGTTGCACCATATAGATACATTCATCCAGATTTCCATTATGGAACGCAGTCTTGACATCCATTTGCCAAATCTCATAATCGAGATGAGCCGCAATGGACAAGAGATTCTGGATGGACTTAAGCATGGCTACTGGCGAAAAAGTTTCCTCATAATCGATCCTTTCTTTCTGAGTATACCCTTTCGCAACAAGCCTAGCTCTGAAGGTATGCACCTTCCCGTCTGCCCCTCTCTTCTTCTTATAGATCCACTTGCATTCAATGGGTTTAATCCCTCCAAGTGGTTCTATAAGATCCTAGACCTGATTAGAGTACATAGACTCCATCTCTGATTTCATAGCCTTTTGCCAAAGGTTTACATCTTTATCTTGAAGTGCCTCATCGTAGTTACAGGGTTCGGCATGTTGATCATCAGGGATCATTTCAAAAGACTCTCCCAACAACGTATACCGACTGCGTGAAACAATAACCCTCCCACTACGACGAGGTACCGGTGTGTCAATAGGTGCCTCTATAGATGTCTCTTGTGGCATTTCCTCCTGCACTATTGGTGGTAAAGAAGTTTGTGTCGGTATCTCTACTCTCAATTTCTCTAGAACAATTTTACTTCTGGGCTTGTGGTCTATCACATAGTCCTTCTCTAAGAACCGAGCATTAGTGCTAACAATGACCTTCTTATCCGTAGGACTATAAAATAGTCCACCTTTCCTTCCTCTAGGGTACCCCACAAACAAGCAAACTTCTGTCCTCGATTCCAATTTATCTGCGTTCCCATTCAGCACATGTGCTGGACTACCCCAAATCCGAACATGCTGCAGACTAGGTTTGCGCACAGTCCATAGTTCTGTGGGTGTAGATGGTACTGACTTAGATGGTACCAAGTTTAGAATATACGCTGCTGTTTCTAGTGCATGTCCCTAAAACGAAATTTGTAAATCTGAATAACTCATCATTGATCTTACCATATCCATAAGAGTCCTATTCCTTCTCTCTGCTACACCATTTTGTTGTGGCATACCTGGAGCTGACAACTGGGATGTAATCCCTTCAGCTGACAAGTAGTCCCTAAACTCTCCCAAGAGGTATTCTCCACCACGATCAGATCGCAGTGTCATGAGACATTTACCCAGACGCTTTTCCGTTTCCGCCCTATACTCCCTGAATTTCTCAAAGCATTCGGACTTGCGGCACATCAAATAATTGTATCCATACCTTGAGTAATCGTCAATAAAAGTGACAAAGTACTCAAAATCACCTCTAGCTTGGACATTCATAGGCCCACACAAATCAGAATGAACCAATTTCAACGGCTCTTTGGCTCTATATCCTTTTGCTGAAAAAGGCCTTTTGGTCATCTTACCTTCCAAATAGGATTCACAAACTGAAAGTTCCTTAACTTCTAATGAACCTAAAGGTCCATCTCTAACCAGTCTAGAAATCCTATTCAGATTAATATGACCAAATCGTAAGTGCCAAAGATACGTTTGGTTCAATTTAGAAAGCTCTTTTCTCTTACATGGTAAATTATTAGTGTTATTCAATTCATGCAGTTGCATTATAGGAAACATAGGATTAATAATGTAGAGATCATCCACCAATGAACCAGAACAGATAAAACGTTTATTTAACTTAATAACCACAGAGTTACTAAAATAAACTAAATATCCGTCTTTTATTAACTTAGAAACTGAAACCAAGTTTCTTCTAATAGTAAGAACATAAAGACAATCTCTCAAAATTAAACTCCTATTACTACTAAAATTTAAAAAAACATTTCCTACTGCAACTGCTGCCACTCTCATAGCATTTCCCATATGTAGATAAATCTCCCCATCACTGAGTCTTCTGGTTTCCTGGAACCCATGCAACAAATTGTAAACATGATTAGTGGCTCCCATATCTACACACCAGGTACTGGTAGATAACACCACTAAACGTCATTCAACAACTAGTGAAAAAGATTTATCCAGATTGTTCACTGTATTGAGATAGAATGGGCATTCCTACTTCCAGTGTTCTTTCTGCTTGCAGTGAAAACACTTGCCCGCAGGCTTTTTTACTCCACCTTGAGGCGCATGAAATGCCTCCACAACCTTTTTTTGAGACTAGTTCTGCTTCTTCTTGCCTTTCAGCTTAGAAGTAGAAGCCTTCTCTGCCACTAACACTGATGGTGGTTTCTTTACAACCAAAAGACCCTCAGCTGCTTGGAGTTCCTTAAGAAGTTTCGCCAAAAATAAATGCATTTTGTTCATATAATAGTTCAGGCGAAATTACTTAAAACTCTCAGACTGCAGTGAGTTAAGAATGAAATCGATCTGGGTTTCCCCATCAATTTCAGCTCCAAGGATCTCTAGTTCATTCAGAAGAGCTATCATCTTCAGAACATGATCCCTAATCAGGGTCCCTTCAACATGGGTGATATTCACCAATTTTTATAAAATTTTGCTTCATGTTATGTGGCATTCTCATAAGGTCTAGGATGGCACATCTCATACAACACAAATTTGTGCCCCTCAGCAGTTAACACAATATCCAAATTCCTTTTCCAGTCAATATAATTCGATCCAGTAAGTTTATTTTTTTTGAGAATAATTGCACGTGGATTGAAAAACCCCATTTTTGAATATGTGAATCACATAACAACAATTATGAAGGGCAATAAAATCTTGAATTTCATTTTAATATTGGTTCCCTCAACCACGTGTTAAAAGAAAAACATTGGCAACCCTACACACCGTGAAGAGCATGCCTCGATGGGAAGGTCGTCTACTCTTCATCATTCGTGTAGATAGGCACAACCTTTTAATTTTACTATCTAGACACTATACCATGCCAAGCAAAATTAAATAGCCAATATAGCTTCGGTCCTATAAATAATAATAGTGACTCAGATGGTGAGGATACTATTATTTACAGCTAAGTGTATACCATTACCTAGCCCCATGACCCATTGTTCCGTTATGAACCACCTCAGATGGAGAAGTGACCCACACAACAATTATCTTAGAACTATTCATTTAGGAAGTTTGTACCGATGATGCCACAATTAATTTTGTCCGATAGGGAGGAAAGTTCTGAAACCAACACACAAAATTAATTATATCACCTACGAACTAGCAATGGAGATCATGGGATTTATAAAAATAAACTCTCTCCCACTTAGTTATTTTAAAAAAAAAATTGTGAGGGTTATCAAAATATTGAGTTTGCAAAAAACTGTGATCTAGGTCAAAGGCCAAATATTACCATGTTGTCCCAATATGGTAAACTATCACATATAATATGGAAACACATATAATATGGAAACACAAATA
This sequence comes from Rhododendron griersonianum, assembly GCA_018127125.1. Classification (NCBI taxonomy): domain Eukaryota; kingdom Viridiplantae; phylum Streptophyta; class Magnoliopsida; order Ericales; family Ericaceae; genus Rhododendron; species Rhododendron griersonianum. The sequence goes on from CM030797.1 coordinate 21,501,076, forward strand.
ATAAGGAAACACAAGATAAAGAATCCAGCTATTAAGGTCAAAGATGCAATCCTTGAGCAATAAGGAATCCTTCCAAACTTGAAATCCTTAAGCAATAAGGAGTCCTTCCAAACTTGAAATTCTTAAGCAATCCTTCCAACCTTGAAATCCTTCAGCTATACTTCTGTGGAAGACTTAGATACTTTGAATTAATCAAGGAAACCAAAATCCAACCGTGCTTAGGCAAGAAAATTCGGATTTGATATATTCTCGCGTAAACTGCACAGCCTTCAGTATTTTGACCATATCTTCCTCATCCGACCTCCAATTGAAGTGATTCAAATTGGGTTGGATTCGAAATTCAATTATCTACAACTTTCGTGAAGAACAGATTTTCTAAATCTAACGTTTACTGGGTCGAAATATCCCTACAATCAGACCCTACGAATCTGAAAAAAAACTGTTGCGAGCCAAACAACTTGTATCTTCTGTATCTCCCTTCTTCGATCTCCGAATAACCATCAAATGCTATTACGATCGAAGAAACATACATATATCGATCTTATGCCTCCATTAATGGTGTTCACATGCTACGTTAATTATTACAACCACGAAAAATAATCATGGCACCCAATAAATAACACATGCTACGTTAATTATTACAACCACGAAAAATAATCGTGGTACCCAATAAATAACAATAACTACACAAAAATTATGTGTGATCCAATCACAAAAAATCAACAAAAAATCATGTGACCATAATAGCTGGGTAAGAACGCTGCAAAATAAGGGTTAGCACAGTTCTACGTTCTACCCTCTATAACCTACGGACAACATGGCATGTTTAATCCATACGCGTGATTACAGCCTGCTCTGATACCACTGTTGGGAAACGATTCCCAGAAACCAGTAATGACGCGTACAGATTAGACAATAAGAAAGCCGCAAAACCCTACAAGGCGGAATTAGGGTTTACCTCAACTCCATGCGAACACGAACGCTGGTTGAACTTGTTATAGCACGTCTTGCTATAAGCCACATGATGAGGATATTTTTAGGCATTTACTGTCGAGCGTTGTTCTTTCGACACGTGTCAAGAGGTGACCTGCTCGGTCGGACAGCCGTCGCTCGGTCATATTCAAGTCGCTCGGTCAGATTCCTCCAACCTCGCTGGGACGACAGGATAAGCACTGACTGGGTCAGTACGGTTACACCCGCCGGTATCCTCGGACGTGAGGGGGGCAACCCCACGTCCCCTGGATTCCTGGACTACGGAGCCATGACTCCCACGTCCACCACTCACTCCAGTTCGGACGGGAGTCCCCCCACCTCGGGGGACTTCAACCGTCGTCGTGGCCCACGATCTACCACCTTCGTGCCCCTCGCAGGGACACGAACCACCTCGCCTATAAATGGGCAGCTCGTCCATGGGTTTACGGTACGTACTCTACTCGATATACACAGAGCACATAGAATTCTACCCGGACATACTCTTACTAACTTAGCCATCGGAGGGTCCCCGATTGGCAACACCCCCAGTCCCCGGACGCTGTTTTGCAGGAACTCCTTGAAGACGGAGCTCGGATTGACCGTCCAATTTCAGACATCAACAGTTTGGCGCCGTCTGTGGGAAGCGACGAGTTTCCTACTTCATAAATTCAACTGTTTCAAAACTCCATAGAATGGTCAACACGAGAGCCGGAAGCCAACGAAACGGCCCAGATGGAGAAGACCGTGGTAACCCTCTCCAGGAGCAGGTTAATCAACTTACTCAGATGGTTAATCAGCTCCGGGAGCAGAACGTGGAGCTTCTCCAACGCCTCCCTCAACCAACTCCCCCGGACGAAGAGCGGGAGGCGAGCGGAGATTCACCAGAGATTCAGGGCACCCACCATGGTGGGGACCCCTCCGACACAGCTGATCATCGCCAGTCCACGGCGGCTGGCGATAATAGCTTCGTCGCCCTCCGACACAGGAATGCTCCCAACTCTGGGTCATCATTGGCTCAGGGGGCTGCGTTCAAAGAACTGCAGGAGAAGATGGACCAGGTGCTGAAGCAGGTTAACGATCGAGGATCCAGGACTGTGGAGAATCTGGTTCAGAAGACCAATCTCCCTTTCACGGCCGAAGTCACTATTTACCCACTCCCTCAAAAGTTCAGGCTCCCATCGCTTGAGCCTTTTGATGGATTGGGCGACTCGCTCGACCATCTGGAGACATACAAGGCCTTCATGACGTTGCACGCTTGTCCGGACCAGATCATGTGTCGAGCCTTCCCCATTACTTTGAAAGGCTCGGCCAGGGTTTGGTTTGGAAAGCTCAAGCCGGGCTCAATTGGGACGTTCGACGAATTGAGCAAGCTATTCATCGAGCATTTCTACAGCGGACGGCGTCAGCACAGACCAACTACCTACCTTCTCAACGTCAAGCAGAAGGAAGGAGAATCGCTCCGCGATTACCTTAAGCGCTTCAACAACGAGGCGCTCCTAATCGACGAAGTAGACGACAAAGTGGCTCTCACCACCTTTATTGGTGGGCTCCAGCCTACCAAATTCTTTGAATCTGTCTCGGAGAAGCCGCCGTCTAGCATGGCGGAGTTAATGAACAAGGCTCAGAAGCACATCAACGCCGAAGAGGCGATGGCCGCTCGACGTCACTCGGATGAAGCATCAGGCAGTGGTAAACGGAGGCATGAAGCGGAGCATTCCAAACCCCAGAAGGAGGCCAAGCCGGAGAAGAAGTCGAGAGGGGTGGATCGTCCACGTGTTCGAGGACGTTTCGAACGGTTCACACCGCTAAACGCAACGCCCGAGCAGGTGCTGGTTCACTTGATCAACGATCCAAAGCTTCGTTGGCCAAAAGCAATGAAACCAGGGGTCCCTAGAGACCGAAGCAAGTATTGTCGCTTCCACAGGGATCATGGACACGACACCTCCGACTGCATTGAGCTCAAGAAACAGATTGAGAATCTGATCCAGCGCGGGCACTTGCGGAGGTTCCTTCAAGACAAGCCTGAGCCATCCGTTCGGCCCCAGCACCAGGACAGGCGGGAAGACCGTAACCCTCGCACTAATCCGGAACCCCGCAGAGCACTTGGAGAAATCCACACTATCTCTGGTGGGTATGCCGGGGGTGGCGAGTCCAATACTTCCAGACGTACCCACGCCCGCAGGTTGCGATCGACAGAGATCCTCACACCGAGAGGCCTTGGAAGGAAAGGAGAATGGAAGAGCAAACCATCAGTTTTCATGCCAGCGACTCCACAGGCGTCCAACACCCTCACGATGATCCACTAGTGATCACCGTCACTATTGGAAACTTCAAAACCAGCAGGGTCCTTGTTGATAATGGAAGCTCTGCAGATATCCTTTTTTCCGGGGCCTTCCATCAAATGGGGATCCCAAAGGACAAACTGCAGCTTGTCCGGTCCCCGTTGGTGGGTTTCTCCGGCGAAAAGGTTCAACCCATGGGGACGATTGATCTCCCAGTCACCATGGGGGCTGAGCCTTGCCAGATCGTGAAAATGGTCAAGTTCCTCGTTGTGGATTGCCCCTCCGCTTATAACGCAATTCTTGGGCGCGCGGCCCTCAATAGCATGAAGGCGGTTACCTCCACGTACCATCTGGTGATCAAGTTCCCAACCGAGAACGGTGTGGGGTCTCAGAAGGGAGATCAAGCCTCAGCACAAGAATGCTACGTCGCCACCCTTAAAGAGAAACGATCACAAGAAACCTTCGTGGTAGATGCCCTCGAAGTGCGCGACGGGAAGGAGGAAATTCACGCGGAACCAGTAGAAAAGCTGGACAAGGCAGACATAGGAGAAGGCCGGTGTCTTCAGATTGGCTCGCTGCTCCCCACTCAACTAAGGGAGCAGTTGGTCACTTTCCTGAAAGATAACAAGGACGTCTTCGCCTGGTCTCATGCGGACCTGACAGGGATCGATCCCGAGATAATGACCCACCACCTGAACGTGGATCCTACCTTCAAGCCTGTAAAACAAAAACCGAGAATCTTCGGAAAAGAGAGAAGCGATGCCATCCTCGAGGAAATTCAGAAGCTGATCGATGCTGGATTCGTCCAAGAGGTGCAATATCCTGACTGGCTGGCCAATGTAGTGCTAGTCAAAAAGGCGAATGGCAACGGGCGCATGTGTGTGGACTTTAAAGACTTGAACAAAGCTTGCCCGAAGGACAGCTACCCACTCCCCAGGATTGACCAGCTGGTTGATTCAACAGCGGGGCATGAACTCTTGAGTTTCATGGACGCTTTCTCTGGGTACAATCAGATCCTGATGCATCCGGCCGACCGGGAAGGTACGTCTTTCATAACCGAGCGAGGGCTATTCTGTTACCGGGTTATGCCGTTCGGACTAAAGAATGCAGGAGCAACCTACCAACGGTTGGTTAACCAGATGTTCGCCGGGCAAATCGGCCGGAATATGGAGGTATACGTAGATGACATGCTTACTAAGAGCAAGTCAGCCTGCGATCACCCAACCGACTTGGCTGAAACCTTCCAAATCCTCAGAAAATTTGGCATGAAGCTTAATCCAACCAAGTGCGCATTCGGTGTAGGAGCAGGAAAATTCCTTGGATTCATGGTTAGCCAGAGAGGAATCGAAGCCAATCCCGAGAAAGTTCAAGCAGTGATCAACATGCAGGCACCAAGAACGATCAAAGAGGTTCAATGCCTTACCGGGCGAGTAGCAGCGCTCAACCGATTCGTCAGTCGGTCGACGGACAAGTGCCTCCCCTTCTTCAAAACTCTACGGAAAGCTTTCGAGTGGACCAACGAATGCGAAGAAGCATTTGCGCACCTAAAAGCTTACCTCCGCTCTCCTCCCTTACTCTCCCGGGCCATTTCAGGAGAGCAGCTTTACCTATACTTGGCAGTCTCCCCAAACGCAGTCAGTTCAGCCCTATTCATAGAAGAGCGAGGTATTCAGAAGCCAGTTTTCTATGTTAGCAGAGCTTTCCGCGGCCCTGAAGTCAGGTATCCACTCATTGAACAACTAGCTTTTGCTTTGGTTATCTCGGCGAGACGCTTGCGTCCTTATTTTTGCTCACACACCATTGTGGTGCTGACCGACCGACCGCTCAAGCAAGTGCTTCAAAAGCCTGAGTTGTCCGGCCGACTCATCCAGTGGTCTATCGAGCTCAGTGAGTTCGATATTGTTTACCAACCGCGCAAGGCAAGGACGGGACAGATCATGGCCGACTTCCTGGCAGAATTCACTAACCCTTTACAGGATAAAGATGGTGTGGTCAAAACAAAGGATCAAGACGTGGTATGCTGGACAGTCTACGCAGACGGCTCGTCCAACAAATCCGCAAGCGGCGCTGGGATTGTGCTTATCTCCCCATTCGGTGAGCAGATGGAGTATGCGCTACGGTTCGGATTCAACGCAACCAACAACGAGGCCGAGTACGAAGCAGTCGCTGTCGGGTTGCTACTGTGCTCACAGATGGGAGCTAAAGTGGTCAAAGTCCTTAGCGACTCCCAGTTAGTGATCCATCAGTCCAACGGGGAAGCTGAGGCCAAAAACGAGAAGATGAAGAAGTACTCAGAGCTAGTCGCCAAAATCAGAGCAACCTTCGAGACGGTGACGTTCTTGCAGGTCCCACGTGAAGAAAACCAAAAGGCGGACTCCTTGCCTCGCCTGGCAAGTGCTCCTGACGAACACCTGGGGCCCATGACTGCTCTCCAGTACCTTGCAGAACCAAGTATCAATGACCAAAAACCCGAGGAGGTCCAGGTTATCCGTTCCCATGCAGAATGGGCGGAATCCATCATTAAATTCCTCCAGGATGGGGAACTTCCCTCGGACAGAAGGGAAGCGAAGAAGCTCAGGTACCGGTCAGCAAGATACCTCCTCCAAGATGGCACCCTCTACAAAAGAGGCTACAGCTACCCTTATCTCAGGTGTGTCTCAGATGTGGAGGGCCAATTCATTCTGAGGGAGATTCATGAAGGAATCTGCGGCAACCATTCCGGGGGCCGAGCGCTGGTATTCAAAGCACTCCGAGCGGGCTATTATTGGCCCACCATGAAGGCCGACTCCAACAACTTCGTGCGCCGATGCGACAAATGTCAACGCTTCGCCAACATTCCCCATTAGCCTCCAGAGCCGCTCACGCCCATCGATAACCCTTGGCCGTTCGCGCAATGGGGGATCGACATCATTGGCCCCTTCAAGTTGGGGCCAGGGCAGCACAAGTTTGCCATAGTCGCTATCGACTATTTCACTAAGTGGGTGGAGGCAAAGCCGCTCGCCAAAATCACTCAAGAGGCAGCAAGAGATTTCGTTTGGAAGCACATTGTTTGCAGGTTCGGAATTCCCAATGCCATCGTCTCGGACAACGGCAAGCAATTCGATAATGAGATGATGCGAGATTTCTGGGAGCAGTTCAACACCAAATGCAAATACGCAACTCCTGGTCACCCTCAAGCCAATGGGCAGGCGGAAGTCACCAACCGCACCCTTCTTGGCATCATCAAAACCAGGCTGGACGACGCCAAAGGGTTATGGGCAGGAATGTTACCAAGCACCCTCTGGGCATACCACACCACTGTGCGTACTCCGACGGGACAAACTCCCTTCCAGATGGCCTTTGGCTCTGAAGCGGTTATCCCAGTTGAGGTCGCTATCCCAAGCTACAGGGTTCAACACTACAATGCAGAGCAGAACGAGAGGGCCCTCAACCTAAACCTCGACTTGCTCGAGGAAACCAGGCGAGCGTCTGCGGTCAGAGTGGCCGCATACCAACAGAAGGCGAAGCTTTACTTCGACAAGAAGGTCAAACATAGAGCTTTCCAAGTTGGTGATCTAGTCTTAAAGAAGGTGCTGGAGAAGAAGAAGCTAGGTAAGCTGAATCCGAAGTGGGAAGGCCCGTTCCAGGTGCAAAAAGTCATCAAGTCCGGGGTATACCAACTGGTCACCATGTCTGGTTGGAAACTCCCTCACCCGTGGAACGCGGACAATCTGAAAATTTATTACCAGTAAATTCCAAGTTACTTTTCTTTAAATTTGTTTCTCGACCCTCGTACAGTTGGGTCTAGTGCTGTTCTTTTTCTAGGCTATACGCCTATCCCTATCCCATTCGATGAGTTTCTAGACGATCGATTTGTAATCTCTCTTTTAATCATCAATGGGAATATCCTTGTCTTTTCTTTTCGAAAGATGGTCTTAACAACTTTTCGAACAATGATTGTCCCGGGAAACCACGAATTAGTATAGCGACCCGAAGAGACTAACATGGCCCTCTCCGGTCGGTCAGCGAGTTAACACGCTCTCCTGACAGGACGGCACTCGTCTATAAATGAATAGCGTATGAAGAGACTAACATGGCCCTCTTCGGTCGTCAGCGAGTTAACACGCTCTCTGACAGGACGGCACTCGTCTATAAATAAAACGATTTGAAGAGACTAACATGGCCCTCTTCGGTCGGTCAGCGAGTTAACACGCTCTCCTGACAGGACGGCACTCGTCAATAAATAAAGCGAATAGAAGAGACTAACATGGCCCTCTTCGGTCGGTCAGCGAGTTAACACGCTCTCCTGACAGGACGGCACTCGTCTATAAATAAAACGATTTGAAGAGACTAACATGGCCCTCTTCGGTCGGTCAGCGAGTTAACACGCTCTCCTGACAGGACGGCACTCGTCTATAAATAAAACGATTTGAAGAGACTAACATGGCCCTCTTCGGTCGGTCAGCGAGTTAACACGCTCTCCTGACAGGACGGCACTCGTCTATAAATAAAACGATTTGAAGAGACTAGCATGGCCCTCTTCAATCGGTCAGCGAGTTAACACGCTCTCCTGCCAGGACGGCGCTCGTCTATAAACAAATGATCTTAAGAAACAAACAGACTCTCCTCAAACAGGCGACGGAACTAAACGAGTTAATACACAGCAGTTTCTTGCAGCATTTCAAAGGGTGAACGGTATCACTTCACTTTCGTTTAAGCTTTATGCATGAGTAACCATATTGCGTGACTCTAGGCCTACCTTTTTTGTACAGTCATTCACAGAGAGGTTTCATGGTGAAAGGGAAAATTTTCATTTAACTAAACCCCTCTTTTAATTCGAGAGGAGGGGGAAGACTCCCGTTACAAAACAAAAAAAAAAAAACCCTGAAACCTAAGCGAGTCCGCAGGAGGCCATTAGTGTGGCCCGTCCTCGTGCCCTCTCTTGGCCTCGGGGGAGGCCGACGGCGAGCCCTCAGGGGAGGTTACCATTCCCCGTGGAGGAGATGGAGTCGCCGGCCGAGGGCCATGAAGGGGGTTCCAGCCTGTTATCAGCAAGAGCCGGACCACTTTCTCAGCGTTGCGAACCGTGTCTTCCATCACCTCCACCCTCGCTGACAGCCCCTCCACGACACCTCTCAGTCCCTGCACCTGCTGGCAAAGGTTCTCCAGAGTGTTGTTGATGTCACGCGACATTTTGCAGACTCTTTCCTTTCTCTCTTTCCCTCAGAAATGAAAAGTTTTGTGGGGGAGAAGGAGTACCAAGGGTCCGCTTTTATAGAAGGAGAGATCAACCAACTCTTTCGACATTTGAATCAATTAATAACTGCCTTAATGGCGGTAGAAGTGGAAGTGTTGTTAAAATTCCTTGGGAAACTAAACTACTTTGATGTCTAGCCAGAATGCTCTCCTCGTTTGGCGGGATACACTTGCGCCGACTGCCAGAGCGTACACAATCACTCGCTCGACGGCGTAATTACTACCACTCATTTGTCTGGGCGTCAGCCCAAGAGTACGGGATAGCCTGCATTAATTAATGAAGTGCACCTCACATGATTACTTTCTTATCTGTACAAAGCATGCATTTAATGATCAAATCTGCTTGATTCGGTGAGCCTCTCTCGCCCATCATTGAGATTATCCAGTGCTCCCGAGGGGAACCGCTCGGTCTGACAGACATGCTCGTTCAACACCTGTTTATTCGCTCGGCTCTCGACGGATCATTCAGTGTGACACTCCACCCAAAACTCTCGTGGGGCGGAATCAAAGACAAGCAACAGATAAACAGATACAACAACAACGGTCAAGCCCCTAGAGGGACGAACCCCATTCTCCATCTTGGAATAACAAACAAGAAAACATTGTTATACCCAATTATACGGTGGAATGCCCAGTTATACGGTGGAATGCCTGATTATACGGTGGTGCACACTTCCCCTGATTATACGGTAGTACAGGTTTTTCAGTTGTGAGAATAAAGCAAACTACGTCAAGACAAAAACACAGGAAATTTGGGCATAGAGGCCGGCCAGGTTCAGCTTTGGGCGTCGTCATCTTCGTCATCACCTCCACCACCACCTATCTCGGTGTTCTCCACATCAGACGGAGGCTCAGGCTTCAGTTCGCTCAGGTCAAGGTCGGTATACTTGGCCCTCACACGCTTAATGGCTTGCTCGAAGCCACCAGAAAAGTACAGCATTTGCTCGCTAGCGCATTCGTCAGAAGCTTTGTACTCCTCTACCGCCTGGGCAGTAGCGGCCCTCGCTTGGCCGAGATCGCTTTGAAGATTCAGGATCATGGTGGACTGCCGGGTGGTGGTGTTCTCGGTTGCCTGCTTCAGTGCTCTCAACTCCTCCTCCCTTCCTGACAAGGCCTCCCTCAAGTTCTTCAGGTCTGCCTCGGACTTCTCTTGAACTTCTTTGGCCGCTTGACGCAACCGCTCCGCCTCCTCTCTCGCTCGGCCGGCCTCCTCCACGGCTCGTTGCAGTGCTGAAGGGCAGCCGGAGTGATTTTTCTCTAGCTGCTCCAAGGAGTTGCGACACTCCAGGGCTTGGCGCATGACACCATGAAGCCTTAGCTCTCGGTCGGCCAGCCTCCTAGCAACAACTACTCCTTCAGCAATGGCCTATAGATAACGAATACAGGAACAGTCATTAGGCATCAAGGGGTTTCGTCACAAGAGCGGGTATTGAAAAGCAACACTTACCCTACTCAGATGCAGCTTGAAGTTCCTCAGCAGCTTCCCCGCCGGCAGCGAAGCAAGGCCGTCGTAGACAGGTTGGACAAAGGCGTTCAACGCTCGGTGGCTGGCAGACGGGTCCGACAGGATGCTCCCTTTCACCGGGATTGTTGCGTAGTCATTCGCCGCTGGGTATATCAGCCCAGCCATACTTGCCATCTCTGTTTCCGTCCACGGGGCTGCAGGGGTAGAGGGGGATGTTTGGAATGCAACTTTCTTTAAAGAAGTCGGGTCCTTTGCCGTTGGAGAGGGTGGCCGTTCTTTCTCGCTTTTCTTCTGTTCGGTCGGACCGGGGAGCTCACCTTCTTTCACGAGGGATTCTAACACCCGGCCGATCGAAATATCGGGGTCCGCCATCTCCGCGACAAGGGCCTCGTCTTTGTCGGTTATCTCTGCAACTCTCTTTCTCTTCTTCTTGCCCAGGGCCTTCAGGGCCGATCCACCGGCTGCTTCCAGCGTTTTTTCCAAAATCTCCTTGCCAATCCTTAGGCGGGAGAGCCTGGTGGGAGCCGCTGGCGGAAGGTTCGTTGGAACGGCCGCTCGGGCCCTCATCTGGGTATAAGCCACCTTGTCAAACGGCTTGATATCTGGAGGTGAGAACACAATTAAAGCAATAGTCAGAAAATGGGAAGGAAGCGGTCAAAGACGGATAAGGAGAAGGGATTAAAACGTTACCCGCAGGATTTGGCCCCAGTAGGTGGTCGAACAGCTTCTGAGGGTTCACCAACTCCTCAAAGGGGATCTTCTCTTTCCGCATGGCCGCAATCAGTCCGTCGATGTCTGGGTTGGGGTTCTCCACCCGCCGGAAGTCACTCGGCTCGGGGTCTCCCCACACTGTCTGGATCCCTGGGGTGTTGGCACCAACCACTTCATCACTCTGATACTCCCATCCCTCTCCAGAAATAAAGAAGAACTTCTCTTTCCTTTTTTTGACGGACGACGGGTACCCAAACACAATCTGGCGACCGTCAAGTGCTTGGAAGTACCAGAAGCCCGCATCTCCCACCTTCGGGGTATAGCAGTAAAAGAAATCGTCGATCGTCATAGGGCAGCCCTCTGCACCCAGCGCCTCGAACATCATGAACGCCCCAAAGAAGATGTTCCAAGCATTTGGCATAAGCTGCCCAGGGGCAAGCTTCATGCGGCCCAGCAGCTCTCGGACGATCCGTGGAAATGGGACTCGCAGCCCAGCAAAGAAGGCGTGCTCATAGACACACACCTCGCCCTCTGCAAAGGAGCAAGCCCTCTCTTCCGGACGGGCCGCTCGGAGGGTCACAGAATCCGGGATCTGGTAGGCCGCTCTAATCGTCCCCAGGTCCTCCTCGTAAATCACGCTCACGAGCGTTTCAGCCCTAAAGGACGGGACCTTGACAGCGGTCTCCACATCGATGACATTGGCAGGGGCAGTCTCTTCCATCTCAGGTACAGGGCAATTGGAAGCAAGACGGGAAAGATCCCTCACAAAGTGCAAGAACGGCTCTTGACTGGTGTACGAATGGAGAAGGGGTTTTAGGGCTTGTCGCTCAAAACGGAATCGCAACAACTGGTTCCACACGCGAAGAGCACCAAATAATTCCTTTAATCTGTAATGAGGAACCACGGGCTCGATCGCTTGAAGGGGAAAATCAACCCCGGGTATCGGGTCACCCGGATTGGCGTCTGTTTCTGGATCCAGCGTTGTAAATCGACTTGGGGGGCAGAAAACAAGGAGTGTTGGGGAATAGCTGCATGATCATACTTATACCCTTCCTCGGGTGCGCGAATCAAGGAAAATCCTGGGACTTCTCGACCGTCCGATCATGAGCAAGCAGGATCTGCCGCCAGATCCCCAACCGCAGCCGTCCTCGTATCTCGGGAATTTTGAAATTTGGAAAACCCAACTTCACGTGGGGTGTATATTTTGGCGGTTACTCATCATTATCCTCGGGTAAAGGGAGACTTCTTTCCCTCGCATTAACTGCCTCGAGCACCGCGTTCGCAAGCAGAGCAATTATTCCCAGCGTCGAGGCTCGCTCTGCTCGACTTGGGAATGGGGGGCAACTGATGAGGATATTTTTAGGCATTTACTGTCGAGCGTTGTTCTTTCGACACGTGTCAAGAGGTGACCTGCTCGGTCGAACAGCCGTCGCTCGGTCATATTCAAGTCGCTCGGTCAGATTCCTCCAACCTCGCTGGGACGACAGGATAAGCACTGACTGGGTCAGTACGGTTACACCCGCCGGTATCCTCGGACGTGAGGGGGGCAACCCCACGTCCCCTGGATTCCTGGACTACGGAGCCATGACTCCCACGTCCACCACTCACTCCAGTTCGGACGGGAGTCCCCCCACCTCGGGGGACTTCAACCGTCGTCGTGGCCCACGATCTACCACCTTCGTGCCCCTCGCAGGGACACGAACCACCTCGCCTATAAATGGGCAGCTCGTCCATGGGTTTACGGTACGTACTCTACTCGATATACACAGAGCACATAGAATTCTACCCGGACATACTCTTACTAACTTAGCCATCGGAGGGTCCCCGACTGGCAACACCCCCAGTCCCCGGACGCTGTTTTGCAGGAACTCCTTGAAGACGGAGCTCGGATTGACCGTCCAGTTTCAGACATCAACACCACATATACTGCTCGACTGCACCTTACGATCTTCTATCAAACTCCCTGCACGCCTAGAACACGAACCGAGTGTGGATTCTTTCGTGGTCTGTTTACCCTCTCTAGATCTGCCTCTATTTTGTGAATAATAGAAACGTCTAAAACGACCTAGAGAGCATAACGTGTATATATAGGACTACGATAGGGACCTAAGGAGTAATAAGTCAGGGCTCCTAGTGTCAATAAGAAACCCTGATCCCACCAGGATTCTATTTCTTATTTCACTAATTATAATTCACCCCACTACAGAATTATAATTGCACTCCCGTCTTTATCTCAATTATATTACGAGCTCCATGATATTAAATACTTATTTATCTCCCCACGTTAAGATTACAGATGCCCGTTGATTAAAATAAATTACTAATAGGTGGATATCCCAAACTCCTAGAGCCTGAGAGAAACTTTTCGATCCGCTCCTATATATCAGTGTATAAAGCTCGTCAACCTATAGAACATACTAAAAACCTGTGGGCACATGCCCCAAAAATTTATTTTAAGTATAAAATCGGGTGCGCCCTTCTTGCGGAAAGCGCGGCGAAACGCTTCACAGTTCAGAGTCGCCACTCGGATTTTGCTAAAAGTACCCAAGGAACCGGGTTTGAAAAAAAACGTTTGGTTACGTTGTTTGAGTTTGAAAATGTTTGTAGACTGGACCGTCGTCACCTTCGATATCTGAGGTTCGGGAGCCAGGTTATGAGAGGGGAAGGGTTTTATGGCACCCCTCTCGCCCAATCCGGAGATCGGTCTCTACTCGGGCATTTTGTAAAACGTTTGCATTTTTCTCTCATTTGATCATTTTTAGCCAGTTAGGGCGGGGGAACAGTTAATGGGGATTAAAACTGTAACAAGTTGCATTTATGACAAAAATGTAATGAATGTTTGATGTTTGATCTAAAACAAGTATAATAGATTGAGAACAAGCTCCGGTGAATGCTTTGGACAAACTGGAACACACTAATCGAATGTGGTACACGCAGGAGCGAGCTTGCGCACACTGGCCCAGCCACTGCATTCAGACACGACCTGCATGCGCCACAACAGTTCTGGCGTGCGCCGGTAGGTCCAAGCTCATAACTCTTGCAAACAACCCTCTGGGCTCTGGAATGGACCAGTGCACACCCAGGACAAACCACGCAGTTTTATATCACAGCAGAATATATAGTTACAGACAGATAAGGGCTTGAAAGCCACAAAATAAGCAGAAAACCCCTTAAACAGTGAGGGGAGGGAAAACAGAGGCCAGGGCCTAGTTGCCATGCAAGGGCCAGCCACTGGTTTTGATATCACTGCCATACGCCAATCAAAGGAAGCCGTACGCTAATGACACCTTTTGTCCAGTCCTTGGCTTTGCATTTTCTGGGTTCTGGAACATGACCAGAAAGACCCCAGAGGCATTTCAAAGCAGCAGTAATGAGTATTTAAGAAAGTGAAACTAGCAAAATTTAACTTGGAAAACAGTAAACTTGTTATTAGGCATGCTCACTGTGATGAATAGACAGGAAATAAAACATAAACAAGGATCTGACCCTAGTTCACAACTGGAGTACGCCAGTCGTTAACTGGAGTACGCCAGTTCTGAAGGGTTCACAACTGGAGTATGCCAGTCGTTAACTGAAGTACGCCAGTCGTTGAAAGATTCCAGACAGACCAAAATTAAAAACTGTACGTACTGTCAAGGACCGGCGTACGCACGCTTATGACCGGCGTACGCCGATTCTAGTTAGAAAACATTTTTTTTGCAACCTTGCTAGCTTTAGGGCCAGGACTGGTATTGATTACCAGCCTTGACCCTGCCAGCCCCCCTCAGGGATCAGAACAGAAAGACAGTACAAAGGTGTTATACCTTTGGTTTTTTAGGCTTGATGGTGTGTTTTGAGCTCGAGCTTGAGGATTGAGGGATGGATGATGAGTGTTCGGGCGTGGATGATGTATGAAAAGGGGCTGCTTGCTTACTCTTTCAAATGGTGGAAGAAGAGAAAGCAAGAAACCAAAGGAGAGAGATAGAGAAAGAGACTTGGGAACTCTTTTTTTTGTAACCCCTTGTAAGGATGAAGAGTGGGGGTATATATAGAAGGAGAGGGAGAGAGAGGGGTTAAAGCCAGGCTGGTTGGGGCTGGTTCCTTAGCCCTTAAGCCTTGCCTCTCATTGGATGAGAGAAAAAGGTGATGGGATGGGTGTGTAAGAGATGTCCCCCGGTGAAATTTGATTTTTCGATGGATTGGAAGGTTCTCATGTGCTGTAGACCCCTACCCATGGCTTCTGGATGCTGAAAAACACAAGTTTGACCGGAGGTTTGACTGGCGTAAGCCAGTAAATGACTGGAGTACTTCAGTCGAAGCCTGGTCAACGGTCAAAGTTGACCGATGACTGACACGTGGCAGAGGACCAGCGCAAGCCAGTTTGGTACTAGCGTATGCAAGTAGGGTTTTGTTGAGGCTTTTTGGCTCTGGCTTAAAGGGTTTGAAAGGGATCTGAAAGGGTTTTGGAATGCTCAAAGCTCAAACATGCTAACAATCTTGAGATGTTCTTGACTCGTTTCATCATCGGGGAATCAAATACCGTAAGTAAGATAATTTGGAAAGTCCAAAATAGGGTGTCTACAGTAGCCCCCCTTTGACGGCAATTGGAGCACCATTGTCTTGGTACAAGTAACGTTAAAGGTTTCTAGACACCCTATAAGGCTATCCAGAACAGAACATACTAGTAAAGTAGACATGTATACTTAAAGAACCTGATTGGTTGAACTTGAAAAATGGATCGCTGCTTTGATTTGAATAGACGGGGTAGGCCGCTGCTTGTTGAATTGGACAAAATAGGCTATCGCTTGCCGGTTTGAAAGGACGGGAAGACCGTTGCTTTGTTGATTCGAATGGATGGGAGGGCTACCGCTTTGTCGTTGAGTGGACGGGAAGGCCGCCGCTTGCTGGGGATTAGTTGAGTGGACGAGAGGATCGCCGCTTGTTGAATTTGGACAGAACAGGCTGACTTTGAGGTGGATTCCCCTGGAGAATGATAAGTTACGGGCGAATCGTCACTACTTAGGGACCAATCTTCTTCGGCATACAAAGAATTCCAACAGCCACGGGTAGGTTGCGTCAGGGAGGTTAAATTCCATCTGTTGGGAATCAGAGCCAATCTCCATATCAAGGACCATCCGAGGCAGAGCAATAAGGCTGTTGGAAGATGCACTAATAGTTAGACCGAAGTGGACCAGAACAGGCAGGCGGTTGTCGTGGACTGATTGGACGGGCGAACCGTCGTTGATCCGAAAGTGGACGGGCGAACCGTCACTGATTTGAAAGTGGACGGGCGAACCGTCGCTGATTTGAAAGTGGACGGGCGAACCGTCGTTGATTTGAGATTGGACGGGCGAACCGTCATTGATTTGAAAGTGGACGGGTGAACCGTCGTTGATTTGAGATTGGACGGGCGAACCGTCGTTGATTTGAAAGTGGACGGGTGAACCGTCGTTGATTTGAGATTGAACGGGCGAACCGTCGTTGATTTGAAAGTGGACGGGCGAACCGTCGTTGATTTGAAATTGGACGGGCGAACCGTCTTTGATTCGAGATTGGACGGGCGAACCGTCGCTGATTTGAAAGTGGACGGGCAAACCGTCGTTGATTCAAGATTGGACTGGCGAACCGTCGCTGATTTGAAAGTGGACGGGCGAACCGTCGTTGATTTGAGATTGGACGGGCGAACCGTCGCTGATTTGAAAGTGGACGGGCGAACCGTCGCTGATTTGAAAGTGGACGGGTGAACCGTCGTTGATTTGAGATTGGACGGGCGAACCGTCATTGATTTGAAATTGGACAGGCGAAACGTCATTGATTTGAGATTGGACGGGCGAACCATCATTGATTTGAAAGTGGACGGGCGAACCGTCGTTGAATTGAAATTGGACGGGTGAACCGTCATTGATTTGAAAGTGGACGGGCAAACCATCGTTGAATTGAAAGTGGACGGGCGACCCGTCGTTGATTTGACTCTGCTTGGGGAAATGGTTTAGTCGCGGAATGATGAACGCTGTTGGGGACCGAACCTTCTTCGGCACAAGTAATTCCAACAGTCACGGTAAGGTCGCGTCAGGTAGGTTAAATTCCATCTGTTGGGAATCAGAGCCAATGTCCTTATCAGGGACCATCCGAGACAGAGCAATAAGACTGCTGGAAAATGCACTTGAGACTAGACTGAGGTAGCCTTTGGGGGCGGGCTAAGGCATACTCTCCTGGGGAATAATTAAATGCAGACGGACGGACCATCGGACGATATTATGTTTGTCGTAATGGATTGAGCCGAACGATGTTCCGATCGCCGTTGAGGGAATGAATGGTCGATATTCTAATCGTCGTTGGTGGATTGACGAGGACAACATGACTGATTGTTGTTGATGGATTGAAGAGGACGACATGGCTGATCGTCGTTGATGGATTTGAGGAGGACGACATGGCTGATCGTCGTTGATGGATTGAAAAGGACGACATGGCTGATCATCGATTGAAATTGGACGACATGGCTGATCGTCGGCGATGACATGGCTGATCATCGTTGATTTGATTTGAAGGGACGACATGGCTGATCGTCGGCGATGACATGGCTGATCATCGTTGATTTGATTTGAAGGGACGACATGGCTGATCGTCGGCGATGACATGGCTGATCATCGTTGATTTGATTTGAAGGGACGACATGGCTGATCGTCGGCGATGACATGGCTGATCATCGTTGATTTGATTTGAAGGGACGACATGGCTGATCATCGGTTGAAATTTGACAACATGGCTGATCGTCGGTGATGACATGGCTGATCATCGTTGATTTGATTTGAAATATCCCAAGGAGAGATTACCCTTTGAAGATAGCATGGCTATTGACAAGATGGACTGCTGCTGGGGAAATAATTACGGCCGTGGACCGATAGACCATCGCTGCTGGGGGATCAAACTATCCTCGGCACAAAGAAATTCAACAATCACGGGTAGGTCGCGTCAAGGAGGTTAAATTCCATCTGTCGGGAATCAGAGCCAATCTCCTTATCAGGGACCATCCGAGACAGAGCAATAAGACTGCTGGAAAGATGCACTGAAAGCTGGACTGAAATAGAGGCAGCCATCCGGGACGGGCGAACCGTCGTTAGAGACTGCTTGGTGTGGGACAAAGAGGCTGTGTGCTTGCCATCTGCCATGAAGAAATGGATAGGGAGAACGGCATGTGGCACCCCCCATTTGCAATTGCACTATCCCAGAGCAGCGGCTCCGGCTCCAGTTCCAGTAGTGACTAGATTCCAGGCATGCACCCCCAAAATCCAAGCTACTTGCTGCTTTCGATGCTGGATGACCATGCTTTGGCATTTGATAGACTTTTCCTATTTTCAATAGTTGATATACAATATGCAACGATATGTATTGAATGCACAAATTGAAAATGCAGACACAAGCTAAGGGCAGCTCCTAGGAGGACAACGTTGCTTAAGGACTACCACTGAGCTTCGTTACTTTACTGTCTTCTGCTTTTGAGTTTTGGGTTTGCGTGCCAAAATGGAGGGGCGTTGAGCGGGCCGGCTGTGCCCCCAGGTGACATGTAGTAGCGGCATTGGGCCTGCGTGCCCTTCCTTTGATGCTTGGACAGACGTGCCCCATAGATATGATTTGCTTGGCCTTGGCCTTGGCCTTGGCCTTGGCCTTGGCCTTGGCCTTGGGCTAACATGTTCTTGCTGTTCACGAGATTCCACTGCTTTGGATTAGAGATGCTAGGGTAGCAATGTAAAAATTGCATTTTTCAGTTCATTGACTCTCTTTTGAGAAAGAGTTATACCCATCACTAATATCTAATGTGCATTGACAAGCGAACTGAGTCGACAAATAGACACACGTATATGTACAAGTATATACTGCCTAAGCTCGAAAGAAAGAAGAGTCCCAAGATGCGACACGGACTCCTAGACACACGGAATATAATGAAAATTTGGGCATTAGTGAACCACAACTCAAAATATTCCTTGATAGGTTAAACTGACATTTGCGTAAGGTCAAATAGATGTACAAAGACCTGCACGGACAAACGAAACGGAGAAGAAAGCCTCGGAATGGGCAATAGACCGAAAAACTAGAAAGATGTCGCAAAGATGGACAAAAGACGCAAATGGATGACTCCTATAAGTCCCGGACTGAAACCGACACCCCCGCACAGTCACATTAGGTCCATATGACCTGCACGGTATAGAAAAACTTGGCAAAAGCCCTTTTGAATGACGTTTGAGGTGCCTTGAACTTGGAATGTGCCTTCGAGAGGCCAAATCTTCGCTAGGCGATGGCTGCCCACTGCTGTCTGCTGTAGGAATTAAAAAAAAAAGAAAAGCGCGCGCAGGTTTGAAACCAATGCGTATCACTTTGAACAAGCACGCGTGAGCCTCAAACTAGCGTGCGCGACTGAAAAGCTGCTGCAGCTGCTCAAACTAGACTTCGCTAAACTTAGAATAAACTGTGAGCCCGTTGGGGCCTCTAGCATTTCATTATGCTTTTGATGCTTCAAATATATAATTTTTTTTTAAGGCTTTTGCTCAGCTTTGAAATTGAAGTAGTAGTTTGAAATAAGATTGAAAGATGAAAGGTTTTCCCCTTTTGCACAAATGAAGCTTGTCTTCTCGATCCTCTTCGACCTTTGATGTGTACCAAAAAGGCAACCGTGGATCCAATTGATGGAATATGACCGAGTCTCGAGGAGAGACTGCCTATGTATCCCATTCTGGGGAATCAGGTCAAAACGTAGTTCGGGCCAAGGTTCACTCGTGTGTTTTACCTCTCCTTTTGCGCTCTAACTTTTGCCTAGAACCGCATTTTCAGGTTTTCGGTCTAGCGAGCTTTTTTTATTTTTTTTATTGCCTATTTACTTTTACCTAGACCCTTCATAAGTTTTCGGGCTAGCAGGCTGCTCTAACTTTTGCTTGGAACTGCCCACCCTTGGGGTTTTCAGTCCAACGAGCTTCTCTCAGGGAAAGTAACTTTTGAATTTGATCCAGGTCGACCAAGGCATAGAATTTGTTGCCGTCAAGGACGGTGATTTTTGGCCATAGCCCCAGATAGAATGGCTTTGATAATGCAGGGTCCTGACTGCTTCGGTTGGAAATGCCTCGCTCCAGGCCACTTTTGCGCCTTTCTAATGTGCGCTTGATGGAATGCCGCTGACGCTGTTTTGAACATGGTACAAGGGCTGGAGCCTTTTGAGCTTCTTCTTTCTGGCTTGGCATCCGGTAGCAGGGGATTCGATACTTCTTTACCTCAGGATCAACGCCAGGTATGTCTTTGTGAAACCATGCCAAAACATTGATGAATTCTTCGAGCATGTCTGATCGAGCGCAATGCTCCTCTGGGGACTGCGTCAAACCAGTTTGAACCATTCGAGGGTCTACCTCATCTTTCCAGTTTATTTGAAACTACTATTTCAATTACAGGCTGAGCATGCCTTTTGTCTTCCCTTTTGACGAGGGAACACATTTCCTTGGGGAGATTCCCATCGAAATCTATCCCTTCGCCGTCAGGGTCAACACAGTTTATTCAAAAGCCAGCAAAGTACTTAAAAGCAGGACAATGCATATCATAAGAAGAAAGCCCCCCTCGAGGTTGCCAAGTACAGCAAAAGACTCAAATTGAGAATTGAAGCTACGACATGGAGGGCCAAGAGGCACGAACTCCGACTCAGAGCTAGACTAAGACGACTTAACTAACACTGTGTCAGACTCAGATTCAAAAGTGTCAATGCAAATAGACGTGACTTGAAAATGCAACTTTTTAGAGTTACCCTTGGCTTCCTCACAGAGAGGTGGGGTCTAGAGGATGTTAGGCCCGAGCAACAACACTTCGGCTTCTTCAGCTTTCTTGGCCAAACCCACTTGAGAAAACTCCTCGAACAACAGCCCCAAGTTCTCATGATTGAAGGATCTCAGCCAGTCCGTTTTCTCTTTTGATTGATTAAGCTTCCTCTTGAATTCCCCCTTTGCAGGCTCCTCTTTACTGTCAATCCAGGTGTTGGCAATGAAGACCTCGATTGCACCTGTGGCCATTAGGTTAACCTCGGGTTCAGACAGGAGAGACACGACTGGTTTGGATTGATTTTATGGGATAATGTAGAGGGTTGGGTTAAATATGGTGGAGTTAGGGTTGATTTGAGTGGAGGTAAGAGATATCTGGTTAATGTATGGGTTAGAATCGTGTTGAGGCATGGAGTTGGAGATGACATTGGGCTTTGATGGGAGAGGGGGTGGAATAGTGTCATTATCGATGAGATCCTGAATGGCATACCGAAGGCGAAAACAGGCATCGGTGAGATGGCCAGGCATCTGATGAAAAGCACAATAGGCGTTTGGCCTTTGGGATGCCGGGAATGTTCGAGGTGAAGGAGTTGGAAGGAGTGGCTTGAGGAAGCCAGCCTCGAGAAGCTTCTCATAAATCGAGGACAAAGGTATGGAGAAGCGAGAGAAGGTCCTTGGTGGGTTCCGGCGATTGGATTGGGGGTTCAAGGTGGAACCTTTGCCCGCTCTGTAGCTGCACAACTCTGCACCATCAACAGGATGCACTCTTTTGCCTTTGGGAATGATTTCTTTGTCGCGCATACCCTCCTTTTCAGCATTGGCTTTGAACGAGGATCCAACGATCTCCTTCGGGCGAATTCTAGCTTCATGAAATTCAGCCAGATCTTCGAACATGTCTTTCGAGCACAACTTGTATCCGACTGCCGCAGGGTGGTAGAGTCGTGGAAGGTCTTCGACTCCGGCATTAGCAGCATTTAGCCCCAGATCCGATTTTGACATGGCAGAGGTAAAAAGGTCAACCAGCCCCTGGACCATAATCATTTGTTTGTCCAGTTTCTGGCTCATTTCCTCCACAACCTTCTTTAGCTCAGCCAGCTCTGTTTGTGCTGCCATTTTGGATTGATGATTGAGGAAGGTGATGACCTAGAGCTTTGAACAACAACGTAAATGAGAACTCAGTGGCATTCCTGCAGCAAGCTTTTTGAAAGAATTTAAAGAAATGCAATACGCACATCCTCGTCGTCGGTGTCCTCCTAGACTCTACAACTAGAAGACAAGTCTGTCCCATGACGCTCGGACGCTGCCAACGTCCTCGGAATTCTTTTCGACGGTGTATCCTTGTTTGAATCGACTAATACTAAAAAATGTCAGAACAGCCTAAGCCTTTGGCTATTCCCTTCTCGAAGTTTCAATTTTGAGTGGAACAACTTGGGGTAGATGACATGATACCGATAACCAAGATGGCGTAAGTAGCACTGTGCCGGAGCCTTGAGCGGTGTGAGTATCATAATACATCCCTTGTTGTTCCTAGTTTTCTATTTGAAACCTCGATCGGGCATTAGACAAGGATTTAGAAAGTCTTGATTTCCCAAAATCTCATTGACCCATGGACTTTGAAAATTGACAACGTGCACCATCGAGATGCACGACTCTTCATCGGGCCAAGCAGCGTCATAGACATAAGACGGGCTTGAAAGAAAGACAACCCTAAAGCCGCCCTAGCATGCTCCTACGCGAAACGGTATGGATGTATGTACAGGCATGCGATATGGAAAGCAGTAACACATAGACAGTTCATGGGGGTTAGATGCAAACAATCCTACCCTGCAGGTTCCTGTCTTAGATTGAAAGGTTCTAGTGCTTTGTACGCATGTAGAGGCCGGTTCTGGTTTAAGAGGGTTCCTCTGACTAGAGCCGCTTTATACCTCCCATTGCAACGCGTATAGCAAAGCAATGGTCGAACGGTAGTACGTCTCATCATCGTCTAAGGTTGTTGGGCATTCGAGGACCCCGGGCTACAGTAAACTGTGCCGGTTACCCAAAACACCTCAACGGGGCTGACAGAACACCAATGCAAATGGAGAGCGCCGAAAGCGATTGAATGAGAGAGAGAATGCAACGTTTTTGGAAAAATGCCTTTTGAAGCTTGGCTCACTTCATTAATCGACACTTGGAGAAAACTACACAAGTGAACAATGGTAAAAGCCCCTGTTCGGAGTGGTCGGATGTAAAATCCTGTTACGTTACCATTCCGTTCTTCAGCAGCACGGAGCGTACTATTTTGACAGACTTTTGAAAGATTGTTCATCCATGTATTAATTTCTAAGTGTAGATCAATGTAATGTCCCCAGCAGAGTCGCCACTGTGGGAACACGCCCCAAAAAATTATTTTAAGTATAAAATCGGGTGCGCCCTTCTTGCGGAAAGCACGGCGAAACGCTTCGCAATTCAGAGTCGCCACTCGGATTTTGCAGAAAGTACCCAAGGAACCGGGTTTGAAAAAAAACGTTTGGTTAAGTTGTTTGAGTTTGAAAAGGCTTGTAGACTGGACCGTCGTCACCTTCGATATCTGAGGTTCGGGAGCCAGGTTACGAGAGGGGAAGGGTTTTATGGCACCCCTCTCGCCCAATCCGGAGATCGGTCTCTACTCGGGCATTTTGTAAAACGTTTGCATTTTTCTCTCATTTGATCATTTTTAGCCAGTTAGGGCGGGGAAACAGTTAATGGGGATTAAAACTGTAACAAGTTGCATTTATGACAAAAATGTAATGAATGTTTGATGTTTGATCTAAAACAAGTATAATAGATTGAGAACAAGCTCCGGTGAATGCTTTGGACAAACTGGAACACACTGATCGGATGTGGTACACGCAGGAGCGAGCCTGCGCACATTGGCCCAGCCACTGCATTCAGACACGACCTGCATGCGCCACAACAGTTCTGGCGTGCGCCGGTAGGTCCAAGCTCACAACTCTTGCAAACAACCACCTGGGCTCTGGAATGGACCAGTGCACACCCAGGACAAACCACACAGTTTTATATCAGAGCAGAATATATAGTTACAGACAGATAAGGGCTTGAAAGCCACAAAATAAGCAGAAAACCCCTTAAACAGTGAGGGGAGGGAAAACAGAGGCCAGGGCCTAGTTGCCATGCAAGGGCCAGCCACTGGTTTTGATCTCACTGCCGTACGCCAATCAAAGGAAGCCGTACGCTAGTGACACCTTTTGTCCAGTGCTTGGCTTTGCATTTTCTGGGTTCTGGAACATGACCAGAAAGACCCCAGAGGCATTCCAAAGCAGCAGAAATGAGTATTTAAGAAAGTGAAACTAGCAAAATTTAACTTGGAAAACAGTAAACTTGTTATTAGGCATGCTCACTGTGATGAATAGACAAGAAATAAAACATAAATAAGGATCTGACCCTAGTTCACAACTAGAGTACGCCAGTCGTTAACTGAAGTACGCCAGTCGTTGAAAGATTCCAGACAGACCAAAATTAAAAACTGTACGTACTGTCAAGGACCGGCGTACGCACGCTTATGACCGGCGTACGCCGATTCTAGTTAGAAAACGTTTTTTTTTGCAACCTTGCTAGCTTTAGGGCCAGGACTGGTATTGATTACCAGCCTTGACCCTGCCAGCCCCCCTCAGGGATCAGAACAGAAAGACAGTACAAAGGTGTTATACCTTTGGTTTTTGAGGCTTGATGGTGTGTTTTGAGCTCGAGCTTGAGGATTGAGGGATGGATGATGAGTGTTCGGGCGTGGATGATGTATGAAAAGGGGCTGCTTGCTTACTCTTTCAAATGGTGGAAGAAGAGAAAGCAAGAAACCAAAGGAGAGAGATAGAGAAAGAGACTTGGGAACTCTTTTTTTTGTAACCCCTTGTAAGGATGAAGAGTGGGGGTATATATAGAAGGAGAGGGAGAGAGAGGGGTTAAAGCCAGGCTGGTTGGGGCTGGTTCCTTAGCCCTTAAGCCTTGTCTCTCATTGGATGAGAGAAAAAGGTGATGGGATGGGTGTGTAAGAGATGTCCCCCGGCGAAATCTGATTTTTCGATGGATTAGAAGGTTCTCATGTGCTGTAGACCCCTTACCCATGGCTTCTAGATGCTGAAAAACACAAGTTTGACCAGAGGTTTGACTGGCGTACGCAAGTAAATGACTAGAGTACTTCAGTCGAAGCCTGGTCAACGGTCAAAGTTGACCGATGACTGACATGTGGCAGAGGACCAGCACACGCCAGTTTGGTACCAGCGTATGCAAGTAGGGTTTTGTTGAGGCTTTTTGGCTCTGGCTTAAAGGGTTTGAAAGGGATCTGAAAGGGTTTTGGAATGCTCAAAGCTCAAATATGCTAACAATCTCGAGATGTTCTTGACCCGTTTCATCATCGGGGAATCAAATACCGTAAGTAAGCTAATTTGGAAAATCCAAAATAGGGTGTCTACAAAACCCATCAAAATCAGAGATGAGACGAACACCCTATCTTGGCTTGAATTTGAGCAAAACGCTTGCCCCTTTTTCTTTTTCTCTCGCTGCTCTCTGTTTTTTTAGTTCACGTACTGGACTTTGGGAGACAGTCTCCAGATATTTCCTTGCCATTTGTAATGAAATTACAAGTTCACTCCTTTATATTAAACAAACGATAAGATTACCCCATAACTTTCTTGACCCAATAAATAGGTTCATGTGGAATCCCCCAATTATGGAGGGACCCACCCAACACTTCTGATATTCTAGCATGGGGGCGCCCCAAACTTGGAGTTCTCAAAATCAACGTGGAGACAACAGAGTCCAAAAGCACTTGAACAACACTAGTCTGGGGATAATGGCTCGCAATCACAACGGCAAGTAACGATTTTATTACTGAAAACTTATACGTAGTACTGTAACATCTCATTGGATTGCAGAAGCCATTGCAATACGTAAAGGCTTACGGTTGGCCATCGCACTTCAATAGCATAAGGTTGTCATTAAATCTGATGCGGAGGCAGTTATAAAAATTTGCTGTTTAATTATCAACTATTGTGGCCACAGATAGTGCAATCACAGTGGAAGATTGTGGTTCCTTCCAAAAAGATTAGAGTCCAATTCATTTACTTGATAATGTTATGGTATCCTCCCTCTTGTCTGGGGGATATCGTATCTCCCCTATAACACTAGAAGGCATAACATTTTACCACTGTCAGCTCCAAAAAGCCAAGTCCATTGTGTTGGCAATTCCATTGACAAAACACATGCGTTTCCATGTATCCCATTTATCAAGTTGTATTTTATTTTACTTATTCTTTTAGAGAGTTTGTTTAGGGATTATTAGGAAAGGAATTTTTTTGAACATGTATTGAGTGTCTGAGTGCGATAGTACAGTTATATCGTGGTCCGGGGCATCAAGAATCAAACCAATATCATTTTGATTGGCTCAAACCAGTTCTGTGCGCTTCAGCAACTATATGGGTATATCTTCAGTTAGGGTTTGGAAAAACGACCTTGCATATTAGAGCCATCCCAAAACAAGTTTTGTGGGTTCTTTGGTTTTGTATCTTGGAGTATTTACTCGATCTATGGACCATTGAGTGTCAAATACATCTCCAAGAGGTTTCAATATCATCTCCTATACCTATTTCAAAAAAGCCCTAGGTGAAATATTCCTAGGCAAGTTGAAGTTCTTCGGTGGATTCCGGGAGGCAAACAGAAGGCTTGTAGATTCATGAAGGTAGCGGCAGTCAAACACTAGGTGTGGTGAACGAGGATTCAGCAAGTAGAACTTAGGGCGATTGGTGAGGATTCATAATTGTAGGTAAGTTTGCTTGTAACTACACATTGAGTATAGTGTTTTGATTCCTTCCCATGGTTTGTACCCTTTTTGGGGTTTTTCACATAAATCCCGACGTTCTCTGTTTATTGCTTTTGTTCATGCAATTGGTTTATTTATCGGTTGGTGGGTTGATTAATTAAAAAGATTAAACATAGCAAATATTTATATACCCAGGGGATCTAGGGTTTTTTAATTGGTATCAGAGCCAGGGTTGCTCATAATATTAGGGTTTATTCCTAAAGCGGGTCCTTATTTTTTTTAATTTGCTAGTATGGATTTACCAAGAGAAGGCAATATCATAATCAATTTTTTTATTTTCGACATCTCTAACTATGTCGCATGTCGCATGTGCAACATCTATGTTTTTCGATGCAAATAGCAATAAATTTGATTGTGAGAATATATGTGATATTTTTTGTAAGGTTGAAACTAATCAAACTAATGATTTCGACAATTATGATACATATGATTTGAAAGATATGGCTTTCTTTACAAAGAATTTCAAACGTTCTTTTAGGAAAAAGACTAATTTAAGATTAACCGACAAGCTAAAACAGTGCGAGAAAGAGAAAATTGATGCTTTGCATGAACTTGTTGTGTTTAAACGCAAGAATATGAATCTTGAAAGTGATATGCATAGTCTTTTTTAGACTAACAAGCTTCTTGAATCAAAAGTAGCAAAATTGCAAATTGAACTTGATAAGGCCAATGCTACTTTTAAGAAATTAAATGCAGGTTCACAAGCATTAGATGAAGTTTTGTCTTCTCAAAAGGTGTCATTAGATAGAGGTGAACTTGGGTATATCACTATAAAGTAGAATGATCTTCAAAGTCAAAGGCAGGAGAAAAAATGATCTTTGCCAAGCCGAATAGTAGTGCACTAGCTCCTCTTGTAGCTAACAAATCCAAGTCGCCCGTCAAAGAAAAAAATGTCAAACATGATCGTACAAAGCCTCCGAAGGTAAAAAACAAAAAACAAAAACATTGTCCAGTGGTTAAAATTACCACCACTAAGCGTGGTGAGGTAAGCGATTTTAAGTTTAAGCCTACTTGTCATAATTGTGGATTGATTGGACACATAAGACCACATTGCACAAAAAAAATTACACCTTGGCTTTCACATACACTTGAAAAATAAATGTGCATAAAAATGCCAAATTTGTACCCATTTGTCATTTTTGTGGGGTGAAAGGTCACATTCGACCAAATTACTTTAAACTCTATGGGTACCCTAATGCTTCACCTCAATATCATAATGTTAATAAAAATAGGGGCAGGTATAATTATTTTCGTTATGGTTGTGTTAGAATCCAAAGACCTAAGCAGAGGGTGGTTCCACTTGAAAAAAATAAGAATGTGATGCCTAAACATGCTTCTAAAATTGTTTCAAGACTAGACCTATTTGGGTAAGGAAATAGAACTTGAGAACTCATTTAGATTTGTCTTTTAATCCTCTAGATGACATTGGATCATCCGGAGGCATTAACCTTGCATTTTAAGGCTAATCTAGGTTGTTCTCTTTTGCCTATCTTTAACCTAGAGCTATGGTTTGTGTTTGTTTATTTATTTGTGTTGCTTAGTATTTTACCTTGGTTTATTTATTTTAAACAAAATTCAAAAGTACTTTATTATTTTTATTTCTTCTTAGTAAAAAAAAAATTGGTCTTGGATTTGAGTTCCCTATATTTATCTTCGCCCGAGGAACATATTGGTGATTAAGTTGATAGTTTTTATTTTTTATGAACATGATCATGTTGAGTTTGCTAGTGCATATTCTACCATTCCATATCTTGAGATGCATCAAGATATTAGTTGTAGCATGATTCATGTTCATGAGACTGCCACACAACACACATCTGGGATTGTAAGCTCCTCAATCCCTTGACTATTACTTCTCATGTATCTGGATTGTGTTTTAAGTTTTTTCCCTTAAGATTGATCATTTAGCATTCCTAATGTGCTCATGAATGTCGGAGTTGAAAAAATATTCATGTAAACCAAAAGGTAAATAAAAAAGAAAGAAAGGGGGTTATGTCTTGTATGCTTATCCGGACATTCACCGAGTAACCAGGCCTCTTGCATTGCCTCAGTAAGCAGTGAGTGTTTGCGTCAAAAGGTGGATAGACCTTGTGAATGCATTTGTTGGAATTTGCCTTGAATTACACCTAGGGTTTTTTTTTGGGCTTCAAAGCCCAATATGGTTCTAACTTGTTGGGCAAGATTTTATTCTTTTCATTAGATTTTGGACTTCTTGAGTGAATCCCTTTGGAGAGGCCCCTAGGGGGTCTCTCATGTTGAAGATTAGATATTAGGGTTTTGGTTTATGCTTTATTGGGTTCCACCTAGGGTTTTAGTATCCCTATCGGGTTCCGCCTGAGATTTGTCCCTAGATATCTGTAATTGGATGCTTCAACGAGAGTTACGGGTATAGCCGGCTCTTTGTTTATCTCCCCATTTATAGTGGATTTTCTTGCTCTTCTCCCGTGGACGTACCCAATTTGGGGAACCACGTAAATCCTTGTGTTTCGTTTATCGCTTGTTGATTTGTTATTTTCTCAATTTCGTTTTTGGCACAACAAATTGGTATCAGAGCACCGGGTTTTTAATCCGAGGCTTTCGTTTTCTGCTACGTACTGTGCAATTGGTGATCATTTCAATAGCGACTCGTTACGAAGTTGAGAAGTTTGTTCAACAAGGATTATTCAAGGTTTTTTCGTTGGATGAGAAGTATAAAGTTTTGTCGAGAGTTTGAGGAGGAGACTACGTTTACCTGTATACTTGTTCGGTAATTAACTCTGTGGGGAGTTTGAGCAGATCTTCGAGTGTATCCAGGAGGGATGCGTTGGGTGGGAGGAGCCCGTTGGAAGATGGAAGCTCAATTTGGAGGCATGTGCGCCTGGGTTTCCTGAGTCGTGTGTACAAGGTCAAGCAGGTGTGCTTGAGCCTTGCTAGTTTGTGCCGTTGGTGATTGCCCCGTGGGGGGCTTTTGGGGGAGATGAGTGATTGAAAGAGAAGATTGCCTATAGTGTTGAGTTCGATGGAATTCAAGTCAAGGTGGAGATTTGTTGGAATTTGCCTTGAATTACACCTAGGATTTTTTAGGGGGCTTCAAAGCCCAATATGGTTCTAACTTGTTGGGCAAGATTTTGTGGCTATAAATATAGCCTTATTTTCTTCATTAAGTTTTGGACTTCTTGAGTGAATCCCTTTGGAGAGGCCCCTAGGGGATCTCTCATGTTGAAGATTAGATATTAGGATTTTGGTTTATACTCTATTGGGTTCCACCTAGGGTTTTAGTATCCCTATCGGATTCCACCAGAGATTTGTCCCTAGATATCTGTAATTGGATGCTTCAACGAGAGTTACGGGTATAGCTGGTTCTTTGTTTATCTCCTCGTTTATAGTGGATCCTCTTGCTCTTCTCCCGTGGACGTACCCAATTTGGGGAACCATGTAAATCCTTGTGTTTCGTTTATTGCTTGTTGATTTGTTATATTCTCAATTTCATTTTCGGCACAACATGTGTGAACCCCGTGGAGAAGGAGAAACCGGATTATTTGGAGGAGTGGGTTGTTAACTCCATGGGGAGTTTGTGCAATTGGGTAATTAACTCTAATCTCCCCCTCATGTGTGAACCGAACATTGGGCCTTAACCTCTCTCTGCATCCAAGCTCCCTTGTGATTCTGATCTACAACTCTCAACCATATCTCCCGAACTGGGCTTATTCTGCACCCACTCCATCGATTCAGAGTCATCTCAATTGGGAGCCAACGTGCCTAGTCACCGGCACTATGCTCCACGACGAGAACTCCATTGAGAGCCAATGTGCTCATTAATTCAATAGCACCATGCTCCCCGACGAGTCAACTCCATCAACAATTAGCCATCCAATACAGCACTCCAACATCGAGCCACCTTGCTTCATCGGGAGTCACCTTCGGATTTTATACCGCTCCACGAGTGTCTTCTGTGCAAGCCCATTCAATGGTGCGTTGAGAGTCTTCCCATATATCATCAGCCATCAGCTTTGATACCACTTGTTGGGAGTTCGTCCGATGCATTGACCCGCCACTACGTGCTCAAGGCCCAATTTGTGTGGGAGTAACAGCAAAGAGTCCACCACATCGCTTGGGCCAAATATACATTGAATGACCCATATCCACTTAAAAGGCTAAGCCTTGTAAGTGGTGAGCCATCCAATTGTATATTAAGGTCCAACTCTTTTTCTGTTTATCCAATATGGGACTCAACGTTCACACATGTTCTAACAGCATTCGTATTGGATCACTTGCCAAGTAACCGGATCCATTTGGCTTTATCCAATCTGAACGTTCGCGTCAAACAACACTGGGGTAAAAGAGAATACTTAGGAGGTGTTTGATTTTAAAAAAAGAAGATTATCTATTGAGGGGAGTTCCATGTTATTCTTTTGATTATCAGAATGACTTAGTTTGACTTCTTGAGGGGGAGTTTTTAAGACCCTCCGCGCTTACATGAGAAATCAAGTTTAATTTTCGGGCAAACTTAGTTTGCTCTGACGTGAATCACACACTCACACATGTCATCGTGTCATGGCCCATGATACATCTTTTATCTTGATATATCCTTGTTAATTATAGGGTCTCATAGAATGTGTCTCATGCCTTTCTCATTATGTGTGTTCATAATTTTCATAACCATTATCTTGTCTCTCTCATTTCAGTCCTCGAGTGATGAGTTTATATTTATATTACCTCTTATCGACATACTTTGTCGTACTCTAATCGCACTGTCCTTATTTAGACTCGTCTTTATTATGGATATTATCTTTACTATCGTTGAATTTTATTCACGTGATAGTTCAGGTTGGCTATATATACGGCGGAGGTTGCTATTAGTCTTTTAGTTGGTTGATTGATACCGTATGCTCCAAACGGTTTTCACAGTATGCTGACTTGGTTGTTTCAGACTTTGCTTAGCCCGACTCTTGCTTGATCAATATATCGGCTTGGTTTAAACTCTTATTGCGGGGGTTGTATTCTTGACATTATGATTTAAATATGTTGGTTCTAATAGATTGTGCATTTAAGCTTTGCAGGTGGTCACATTCTGTAAGGGCATAGATTTTCAATGTTTGTGTGTTTTGTCATGGAAGTGCCAAAGGAAGAGATTGTTAGCTCCAAAAAGTCGAGTCTTTCGTGTTGGCAATTCCATTGACAAAACACATGTTTCAATTTGCCCTGATTTTAAATATTTTATGAAAACATCCCTCAAACTATCACCATTTTTTCTACTTCATCATCAAACTATCAAAATCGTCTATTTTCGTCCTCCAACTATTCCATCTGCAGTCCATGTTGTCCTCTTGCTTACCTCTGTTAAGAAATCTAATGGAAAACAATCACGTGAATGGCACATGCCCCATTTTCTGCGTCCTATTTGGGTTCCTGTAAAATAGATACTTGATATCATGAGAGCCTTAGAAACAAAAATTAATTGTGACCCTCTAAGATAAAATAATCAGAAAAATAGATCTTCGCACTTGTTCTAACGGATTAACAATTGGAGCACTTAATTTTTTAACCGTATCATTTAATATATGAACAGTATAAAAAATTTTAAGTGATCCAATTTTCAATCCATTTAAAAAGGTGTGAAGATCTTATTTTTTAACCATATTATTCTAAAAGGTCATAATTAATTTTTATCTTTATGTCTCTCATAATTAAGTATCTACTCTTCATTTGGTTCTACGACTCTCATATGAGAGCCCTAAAGACAAAATATAATTATGACCCTTTAGAATAAAATGATTAGAAAAATAAGATCTTCGCACCGATTCAAACAGATTGAACTGGTGCGAATTTATTTATTTTTATCAATTTATCCTAAATGATCATAATTAATTTTTGTCTCTAAAACCCTTATAATCAAGTATGTACTCTTCACGGTCCCAAATTGGGAGCAAATTGGGAGAAAATGGGCATGTGTCATTCACATGATTGTTTTCTGTTTGATTTCTTAACCGAAGTTAGCAGGAGGTCAACATAGACTGCAATGCAATAGTTAGAGGATGAAATAGACGATTTTGATAATTCAAGGACAAAGTAGAAAAAGTAGTGATAGTTTGAGGACGATGTTTTCACAAACAACTTTCTCATTTTTTAAAACCCCAAATCTCAAATTAGGGTGTTTTTATAAAAATCGGTTTTGCTAACCTCTGCCCACTAGGCGGAGGATAATATGCACATAATTTCAAACAAGTTCGGATATCAATGCATATCTCACCGATATTAATATACTTTCACAAATATCAATACATTTTTTTCGAATATAAATACATCTTTTACTTATTATCCTACATTCTTTGGGCGTTTATTAGAATAATCCTTATAAAATTAAGGATAATTTGCACTTACACCCCCTGTACTGTCACCTATTTGAAGATACATCTCTTATACTTCAAATTTAAGCACTTACACCCCTTATACGTAAAACTACAGGGGGTGTAAGTACAAATTCTTCTTCTTTCACTTCAAAGTACAGGAGTGTAAATGCTTAAATTTGAAGTACAAGAGGTGTATCTTTAAATTGGTGATAGTACAGGGGTGTAAGTGCAAATTCTCCTAAAATTAACGATGAAGGAGGAACGTGGACTGGATACCACGGTTTTGCTCCCTTATGGAAAATTATAATGCCACGAGCATTTTCTCTAATGCCACAAACATTTATTGCTCTGCGTGTAGAATGACTAACTTGTCCTATTGTGATCCAAAAACGAGCCCAAACACCTCTCTCTCTCTCTAGCTGAACTTCTCACTCTTTCTTTCTCATGCCAAAAAGGGCAAAAGTTGCAGAGAAATTGAATTTTCCCACTAGAACACGGAATCTCCCTCTCTCTCACCGAGAAAATCACAGAGCCAGCTACACTTTCGCTCTCTCTCCTCAAAACACACTTTCAAATCTCTCAACCTTGTTCTTTAACAAATTTACCACTTGATTATTTTCCGGTCTTAGCATGATGAATAACTTGGAGAAATGGTCCCATAAAATAGAGCATTAGGAACTCAAACTATTAATCAAAAATCAAAAGATCAGATGAATATCTACACGGAAATGAATTCTTAATACATCAACAACTCAAGTTCCTAGGCCATGAACACATTAATATATACTCTCGTAATATATTTCTAAAACAACTTTTACCATGGTCTTGACCCCAAAAAAAATTCTTGACCCAAAAAAACTTTTACCATGGTCATGTTCTTATCTCTTGTGAAAGAGAAATGCACGGACTGAACGAAGAAATCGAGCATGAAAGCTTGGCTTGATTTCTTCACTATCTAGCCATGAAATTCTTTGAAAATAATGATGTTGGAGTTAAGCTTTGCCAATAATCGTGGCCCTTACCGGTCATCGGACACCATATCAGTGCTTGCTGGGCTTCCTGCAACTAGATAGCTGAACATTCTTCTTGTCATCATTGTTTGCAGTTTTTGTAGCGGGTAAGAAGAAAACTGTTGAACTGGGAACTTAATCCGTAGCGTCCATGGTGGACGGCGGTGCTCGGTGGCAGTGGTGGCATCCTTCGTGGTCTATGGCAGTGAGTACTGAATGGTGGGCTTTGAAATTTTATCGGGGAGAGAGAGGGAGAAAACTTTCTCTGCGAATTTTGCCCGTTTTTGGCAAGAGAGAGAGAGGCATAGTTGGCCCCCTTTTTGCCAAGTTTGTCACGTATCTATGAGATTTGTGTGTAGGCTAACAGCTTTTGACCACATGAGGCCAAATGAGCCTTTTTACACAACAGAGCATTCAATGCTCGTGGCATTAGAGGCTTCCTTTGCTTATTCCAGGAACCGTAAGGAGATATTCCCGAATAGGCACAAATGGGGCCCGAACACGTGGTACGTGGGACCATGGTATAATCATAAATAGGGATAGTCACCGTACAAAGACGGTGGTCGGCGATATGGGCCAGCGATATGAGAAGTCGTTGGTCCAGGGAGTCTGTACGGGGTCAAGGGCCAGTAAACGTGAGAAGTTATTGGACCAAGAGACTAATAGAGGAAAAGTGACATGTGAAGTCATTGGTCCAAGTAGCTTGTTCGGCTACGAAAGGGCCGAACAAGAGGAGAACTCTTGAGAAAGCAGTCTCAGGTGCAGGGAACATTCTAGAAGGTTCCAGAAATAGTGATATTCCGTGAAGGAGTAAGATCCCGAGAATATAGGATCTGGGGAAGACACCCAACGAGAATGGGATGTTCGGCCAGCTATGGAAACGAGTCCTAAAAGGACTAAGATAATGAGTTGATAAGGGAACGAGAATCCAAGATATTCTGGGTTTCCTATACGAGGTAGGAAACCTAGGGCAATAAGGATACTTGGGCAGCAAGCATCCGTGAATCTATAAATATGAGGTAAACCTAAAGGCTAAAGGTACGCAATACGTTGCATTATACGATACTTCCTACTGATAATTAGGGTTTTTCGCTAGTACGTGATACTAACTTAGGCATCGGAGGGCCTTTGTCTGTTTTGCAGATTAGGGTTCCGACGACGTGCTAGGGTTCAAGCGAGGAGTCACGAGCAGCCGTTACATTCTCGTGCTGTTGAGAACCTCATTCGTTTTTCTCCACTTACAATTGACGCCGTCTGTGGGAAACGAAAGAGATCCCTTTGAAAAACGACAATGGTGGAAGAAGATCCAAAAACACCGCTTGATCCAAAGAACCAGTTAGGTGGGGGAGGTGATAAGTCCCCACCAGATCCTCCGAGGAAGCCCGATGGCGGGCATACCAAGAGGACCACGAGCAAGGGCCACCCCCTGACTGTCCATGATGACTCCAAGAACAGGGAGGGCAGGACAGCCACGGAATCCACGAGAAGGAGTAAGTCCCATCGTGGGAGAGAGTGGGTTGCACACTCGGGAGTGTGCACAACAACGAGGATATCCTGGACAAGAAGAGACAGGAAATTGAGGAGTATGCTCGTCTAATTAAGAGACGAGAGTACGAGATTCAAGAGTTGCAATGGATACGAGAACATCCGAAAGATTCTGGACTTTCACGAAGGAATTCCAGGGGAGACAGGTTGGCTCTGGTAATACACAAGAAGGCTCCTTCACAGAGAAGGAGGAGCAGGAGTAGGAGCCCCACTCCGAGGAGGAAAAGGGCTTCTTCAAGAAAAAGAAGGAGCAGAAGCTGGAGTCTCACCCCCGAGGAGGGAGAGACTAGGAAACACCATAGGGATAGATACGAGAGACCTGATCCCGATTGGGAAAAGAGCGCTCCTAACAAAACAAAAGAACGTGAGGAGGGGACCATGTTTGCACAAGAAGCAGCGCGGAAGGCCCTCAGCAATATAGCATCCTCCCCCTTTGCAAGGAGGTTGCAAGAGGTGAGATTGCCGAGCAGGGTGAAGCACGGAGCGTTCATTCTCTATGAAATAAATACTGATCCCGTGGCACACATACAGCATTACCAGCAGGCGATGTTTATACACGAATGGGATGATGCAATCATGTACAAGATGTTCCCATTGAGTCTGGGAAAAGTGGCTTTGTCCTGGTTCCATAAGTTAGGGCCGAACACCATACGAGGATGGAGGCAATTGACCGAGGAGTTCACCGCCCGGTTCCTGACGAGCAAAAAAGCACCAAAGACTTTTGAGAGCCTCTCCGTTATGAAACAGGGAGAGAATGAGCCGATCAGGGACTATGCTAAGAAGTACTGGGAGACTTTCAATGTGATTGAAAGTTGCAGTGAGGAATATGCAATAGCCACGTTCAAGATTGGGCTGCCTGTTCGGGGGGAACTACATAAGTCCCTAAACATGAGTCCAGTAGGAACGCTGGCAAAGCTAATGGAACGGATTGAGCAGCATGCCAGGAACGAGGATGACATATTGCGAGAAGATGGCAAGGTGGTTGCCGAGCAGGCTAAGGGTCCTGCAAAGAAAGCAAAAAAGTCAGAGCCCAAAACATACAGGGAGAGGAGGGATTATGGGCAGGCTAAGAAAGAGCCATACAAGGAGAAACATGCTCCGGACCCCAAGTCCTTCTTCTCAATAACAACGGTTTGGAAGGAACCAATCTATCGGATTCTTTATCGAATAAAGAACCGCCCATATTTCAAGTGGCCCCCAAGGCTGGAGGGGGATAAAGATGCAAAGAGGGCTACGAGTCAGCATTGCAGTTATCACAAAGACTTGGGTCACGTGACGAAAGATTGTGAGATGTTCAAACAGCACCTTGACGACCTAGTCTCATGTGGTTATTTGAAAGAGTTCATTCAGGAAGAGCACAAGGGTGCAGAGAAAGAAATGGAGTTGGATTACGAGCAAAATCCAAAGGGCGTAATCCATATGATACATGGATTGGCCGCACCTTATACGAGAAATAAGGTGAGGTTGCTCTAGAGGCAAGTAAAGCACGACCAGCATGTGATGCAGTTGGGAAAGAAACGAGGACGTGAAGGAGACGAATGCAACGAGGGCGTAGTCTTCATGGATGAGGATCTGGGAGGAGTCCAGGTACCGCACAATGATGCTTTGGTCATAACCCTACGGATTGGGAAATATGACATGGAGAGAATCCTGGTGGATTCAGGGAGCTGTACGGAAGTACTGTACTACAATGCGTTTAAGAAGTTGGGATTGACACAGGCGGATTTGGTGCAGACGATAACTCCTTTGGTCAGATTCAGTGCAGGAGCAGTTTGGCCCTTAGGCAAAATAACCCTTCATGTTCGGGCAGGAACAGTGGTGCTACGGACTGACTTCCTGGTGGTGGATGTACCATCTTCCTATAACGCGATTATAGGAAGAACATGATTGCACAAAATGTGGGCGGTTTCCTCCACTTACCATCAGATGGTAAAATTCCCCCGAGTCAAATGGCATTGAAAGAATTAGGGGAAATCAAAAGGTTGCCCAGCAATGCTTGGTTTCTATAATCAAGAAAGCACCCAAAGTAAAGTTAGTTCAAGCAATTGAGGTTCCGGACCAACCGACCATTGAGGATGTCAGAGGGAACCCCGCCGAGAAAGTGGTGGGAGGCTTGAAAAAGATTCAGATCAACGAGAATGATCCAGAAAGGTATTTCCTGATTAGGGAAAACCTGAATGAAGCAGAAGAAAAGGAGTTGGTAGGGTTCCTCAAGGAGCACATTGATGTATTTGCTTGGGTACCCAAAGAGATGCCTGGGGTGGATGCAAACGTGATTTGTCACCACTTGAATGTGGATCCACAGCATAAGCCAGTGATGCAAAAAAAGAGGAGATCAGCCATACAGCACATAGATGCCGTTATCGAGGAGGTTGATCGTTTACTGGAAGCCAAGGCCATACGGGAGGTTTACTACCCAGAGTGGTTATCTAACACTGTGGTAGTGAAAAAGAAGAATGGGAAGTGGCGTGTCTGTGTAGACTTCACGGATTTGAACAAGGCATGTCCAAAGGACAGTTTCCCCCTCCCAAGGATAAATCAACTGGTTGATGCAACAGCAGGGTATAGGCGGATGAGTTTCCTTGACGCATATCGAGGATATCACCAGATTGCTATGCACGGGCCCGATCAAGAGAAGACTTCCTTTATTACGCCGAGAGGACTGTATTGTTACAGTGTCATGCCTTTTGGTTTGAGGAATGCCGATGCAACATACCAGAGATTGGCAACGATTATGCTAAAAAAGTTGCTCGGCAAGACCATGGTCAAAAGTAAAGAGAGGCAGGACCATATAGCCGATTTAAAGGAGGCCTTTGAGATTCTGAGAGAATACAAACTGAAGCTCAACGCCTCGAAATGTGCGTTTGGAGTAAGCTCAGGGAAGTTCTTGGGCCACCTCGTAACCATACGAGGGATAGAGGCAAATCCCGATTAGATAACAACTTTGCAGAGGCTCCAAAGTCCAAGGACCACGAAGGAGGTCCAACGACTGACGGGAATGGCAGCGGCCCTTAACAGATTTATCAGCTGGTCCAGTGACAAGTGTAGGCCCTTCTTTCAATTGTTGAAGAAAAGAGAGGGATACGAATGGGGAGCAGAATGCGAGCAAGCGTTCCAAGACCTGAAGAAATACTTGGCAGCGGCCTCGCTCTTGTCGACTCCTGAACCAGGTGAGCCCTTAACTTTATACTTAACAGTCTCTGAACATGCTGTTAGTGCAGTATTACTGAGGGACAAGAGATCCGAGCAAATCCCTGTCTACTACGTGAGCAAAACGTTGTTGAACGCAGAGACGAGATATCTGCCCCTCGAAAAGTTGGTCCTGGCATTGAGGACAACAGCAAGAAAGTTGCCCCATTATTTCCAGAGTCACAGAATTGTGGTTTACACAGAATTTCCGTTGAAATCTTTGCTACGAAAGGCAGATTTCTCGGGACGTATTTTAACCTGGTCGGTAGAGTTGAGTTAGTATGATATTGACTACCAGCTGCGCACTGTAATAAAGGGGCAAGTTATGGCAGATTTTGTAGCAGAGTTTTCTCCTATAGTGGCTCCTCGGCCTCCTACGAGAAAGGAACAGCCAGTTGAGCCATCAACCAGGAAGGGTAAGGAACCTGCCGAACAAGATCCCTTGGAGTGGAAACTATTCGTTGATGGTTCTGCGTGTAATACAGGATCAGGGATTGGGGTTGTACTTTTCCCCCCTGAAGGAGTAATGATGGAATTGTCTCTTTGACTGGGTTTCAGTGCTTCAAACAATGTGGCAGAGTACGAGGCACTTCTGGCAGGATTGAGAAGTGCGAGGACCCTGAAAGTCAAGAGAATACGAGTATACTGTGATTCACAACTTGTGGTGAACCAATTATCCAGGGAGTACGAGACCCGGAACGAGACGATGGCAGCCTATGTGGAGGCCGCCAAAGATCTGCTCGATACTTTTGAGAAAGTGTATATCGAACAAATAAGTTCTGGGCAAAACGCCCATGCGGGCTCACTGGCTTGGTTGGCCGCAGTTGTGCCAACAGAGTTCAAAAGAAGGGTAGCAGTGGACTATCTTGTTGAGCCAAGCATTGGAAAGAGCGTGGAGTTGGTCTTGGACGTGAACCAAGGACCAAGTTGGATGGATCTAATAGTGGAGTTCTTACAAGATGAGACACTCCCCATAGACAAAAAGGAGGCTCACAAGATAAAGACAAAATCTGCACGGTTTTGGCTGTCTCCCGAAGGAAGCTGTACAGGAAATCCTTCACAGGACCATACTTGCTCTGTGTACACCCCGAGATGGTGCAGAAGTTTCTCCATGAGATTCGCGAGGGGACATGTGGAAGCCATGCTGGGGGTAGGTCCATTGCCCACCGAGCAATTACCCAGGGTTATTGGTGGCCGCACATGCAGGAGGATGCAAAGGTGTATGTGAAGATTTGTGAGAAGTGCCAGAAATTCTCACCGATGATCCGAACACCAGCCGAGGATCTAGTGCCCTTGACAAGTCCTTGGCCATTCACACAATGGGGAATGGACATCGTGGGTCCCCTCCACAAGGCAACTGGGAATAGGAAATTTTTGTTGGTAGCAACGGATTATTTCACTAAGTGGATTGAGGCAGAACCATTGGCAAAGATCACGGAACCTATGATAGAGAGGTTCATGTGGAAAAGCATTATTACTCGTTTTGGGGTCCCTTATTCGTTGATCACGGATAATGGGTCACAATTTCAGAAGAAGTTTAAGGCATTCTGTTCCCAGTACGGAATAAGGAACTATTACTCAACCCCAGCCTACCCTCAGAGTAATGGGCAGGTAGAGGCGTCCAACATAACCATACTTGACGGGATCAAAAAGAGGTTGGACAAGGCAAAGGGGAAGTGGCCCGACGAATTGCCACTGGTCCTATGGACGCATCGAACAACCCCTAGGAGGTCTACGGGAGAGACCCCCTATTCTCTAGCATATGGAACAGAGGCTGTTATACCGTTGGAAGTGGGTTTGCCGACCAACAAGACCGCTTTGGTTGAAAGTGGAGGCATTGACAGAGCCTTGGAGATTGAGTTGGATCTTGCCGAGGAACGGAGAGAGAGGGCTCTGGTGCATTTGGCCTCATACCAAGAGCAGCTAATGAAAAGCTATAACAAGCATGTCCACCCACAAGAGTTTGGTGTAGGAGACCTTGTGCTTCGAAAGGTGCTCGGCAACACCAAGGTGGCCAACAAGGGCAAGTTGGGGGCCAATTGGGAAGGCCCATATCGAGTTACAGAGGTTGTGGGCATTGGGGCTTATCGTTTGGCGGACCTGGACGGGAACCCGGTGCCAAGGCCTTGGAATGTCCACAATTTGAGGAAGTTCTTTGTGTGAAAGACTTCAATTTATTTTGTTCGTTCTGTTTTAGGATGCACATCGTGATTGTGTGGGAATTACGAATAAAATTCTCTTGTTTTTTGTTCTTTGTTAGTTGCAAGGGGCACGCGTAACGCCCCCTTGAGTTTTGGATCACGAATAAAGTTCTAAGATTCTGATAAACAATACTTTTTTTTTTGAATACGAAGTTAGG
The DNA here is from genome assembly GCA_018127125.1 of Rhododendron griersonianum. Classification (NCBI taxonomy): domain Eukaryota; kingdom Viridiplantae; phylum Streptophyta; class Magnoliopsida; order Ericales; family Ericaceae; genus Rhododendron; species Rhododendron griersonianum. The sequence continues at coordinate 21,541,797 of CM030797.1, forward strand.
CCTCATTCTTCATCCTCACTTCGTATTGGGGAGCAGAGGTATACGGTTTGTGTAAAACTAATTACGAGCAATTCAAAACTTTGCAAGTATGAATATACTTGGTCATCTGTACGGATATGAATACATTCGGGTAACCTAAGTATGAACACACTTAGGAATCAGTCCAAGCACGAAGCACTTAGAATGCATACGATAAAATGCACGAATCTGCCAAATATGAATACATTTGGGCACTCGTCTAAGTATGCTGAAACTTACGAGTACAACCTAAGTATGAATACACTTAGGGCAAATTTCCAAGTATGAGGAAACTTGGAGAGCATACGAGAACATGCAAATCTATCTAGGTATGAACATACTTAGGGATTCGTCCAAGCACGTGAACCTTGGAGTGCATACGAAAAAATGCACACTTTTGCCAAAATATGAATACATTTGGGCATAGGGTTAAGTACGCATAAACTTAACTAAATACGAAATACTCAAACGCATACGAGAAAATGCAGAATCACCTAAGCATGAAAGTTTGGCAACGAAGGGCCACCAACAAAAGCATGCAAAACCGAGAGTTATGCCTCGAAAGGCCAAATACCTGTGTTAAGAGTTTTGGAATGTACTTGTGCCACGCAGGGCAAAACTTACAGCCACGCAGGGCCACCACATTGTTTAAGATAGTAAATTGTTCAAAAGAGAAGAATTCATACTTACTCATCTACAGTCAAGTCTTGAACGGCAGAAGGGGAAGTATGTGCAGGTGTGTCTTCCACAGCAGTGCTCCCATCAGTTGGACCACCACTGGCTTCCTTTTGGCCAGGGTTGGTCCCTTCAACATTTTTATCAGCATCCGCACTCTGCTGCTCGGAGATATTGGCATCTAGCTCCTTGTCTAGGTTATCCTCCTCCTCCATTGCTTCTTCTTCGCCCAGTGCAGCCATGGTACTGGGAAGATCGTTCTCGGTCCACAATGGTGATGTCTCTGGAGCTCCAGATTTTTTGAGGCAAGCCTCCTAGTATGCAGCCCATATCTGGTCCTGAATCTTGGGCATTTGGGCTTTGTAGCTGTCAGTGGCTACTTCAATCCCGGCATTGTAACCCTGTTGGTAGGCCGTCTTGCATTCCTCCTTGCTCGCTTCCAGTTCCGGCAAAGCTTGGTTAAGGCTATCCTCAGCACCCTCAATCTTGGTCCTCCAAGCATCGGCATCGGCACAGGCTTGGTTCCTCTCCCTTTTGAGCCTTATAATAGTGTGCTGCAACTTAGAGTTCTCGCTTGCAAGCTTGGCATGTTGGGGCTCTGATTGGCCAAGCTTTTGGGCCATGGCCACCATCTTTTGCATTGCCTAGAAAATTTGAGAACAATTAGGCAAAGCCCAGGGGAATATGATTTGGAATCATTGGTTGATGAACTTAAAAGGTTTACCTAGGCACTATTGATCATGAATGAGCCGAGAAGGTTGTTAGGGGAGCTGACCACTTCTTTCTGCATATCCCCTGGTAACAATGAAAGCCTGAGATAGAGCGAGGGCAGTCCCCTCGGAATCGACGCAGTCCCGAATAATGACAGGCCGATTTCCGTGGGTAAGATTAGGAGCCCAAAGTGGGGTAGGAATTGATGAAGACTGAGGGGGGAGCCTTTCATTCAATGACGTTTCCAACCGTTGACGTTTGTCCCGGTGGCTAGCCTCGACCTCCTCAAGAGAGAACCCAGGAGGAACGTCAGCTCGAGATGCTGCACGACGACCATGGGCTGGAGCGAGGCTTTGGGATCCGTCGCGTCCCTAGGGAGCACTGCGTCCATGGCCCCGACTGCGACCAGGGATGGTCAACAGATTGTTGAGATCAATTGGTTGGTCCATGTCTTGACTTTCTGGAGGAGAGGGAGTGTAGCCCCTAAATGAAGAAGTGCTGGCTTCTTCGGCCAAACGAATTGGTTCGTCTGGGATTGGAGGAGTACGAGATCTACTCCTTTCCCCTTGGGCTGGGTTTGGGGAAGGTGTTGCTAGTTGTTCGGGGTTGTCCGCTGCCCGGATCCGCCGGTCAATAAACCCGCCATAAGAAGCACGGTAACTAAGAAGCACCTGAGTAGCCCTTGCTCGGCCTGCAAGGTGGGTACCCTGGCCGTTGAAACCAAGGGCGCGATCAATATCTGCCACGTGAACTTGTGGTGTGATAATGTCGTGACCCTGGTTAACGTTTGTGGCTGCAATGTGAAATACAAAATGATTATATGCAACGAAATTGCATAAGTAAAGTATGAAAAAAATTTAAACGAGTAAAGGAAACTAATGTGGACGCCCAAATCTTTGAGGGGCATGAAAACCTATCACTCGGCCATCCTTGTCTCTGGGCTCGAAGTTTCTAGTGACGATGAGGAAATCGTCATCGTCTCCTCGAGCGGAGTCAGGTAGTTCAAGCACGATTCATCTTCTGGAATCTCTACTCTTTAGGTAGTAGGTTTGGGCGTCTTTGGTACAAGAGATGCTGTACAGGTGGTGGATGTCATGTAAACCCAAGGATGTGCCTAGCATTTGGTTTAGGGCGTGTACGCCCATGACAACCCTAAGAAAGTTAGCGAAAACTTGCATTGGGGAAAGCCTGTAATAGGCTAGGACTTGGTGGAGCAGTGATGCTAACGGGAACGTAACGCTGCCTTCCACGATGGCGACTACTGGAATGTGGAGGGTGTCATTGTCGGAACTTTGGCGAATAGCGTCCTCATGGGCCAGTGCAGTGGCAACGTTGTCAGGAATCTCGTAACGAGATCTGAACATGGCCATGGCCTGAGGGGTGTTGCAATGGCGTCTAAACCTCCCCATTTACTGAAAAGATGAGACGGAAGAAGGGGTATTGAGTAAACCCTAGACGAAAGGAAACCCTAAATCAACGAGAATGATAGGGAAAAATAAAAGAGGGGATGACTTACGATGTGGAGATCAAGGTCTCAAGTGCAAAAACGGGAATGATGAACAGTATGTCGATGGCAGGATGCACGAATCTTTCTTTTTGCAGAGGGAGACTAGAGAGAGAACGTGGGTTCAAATATGGGACGAAAAACCAGATATACCCTAATAAATGGGTGACGTATGAGAAACGTCATCCCAGACACCGTTTCGGCGTTCTGTTTCCCAAAAGACGCCTGTACACATTAAATGAGGACAAAACGGGGCTAGCCACATGTAAAGGTGGAGACTGGAAAAGCCTGTCCAGCTCGAACGATTAGACGTTTAGCCTGGATTAATGATGAAAGTTGCACCAATTACGTGAAATGAGGTGCAGGAGCAAAATGAATTTGCTCAATACTTGGGAGCTTTGCTCGTCATTTGAGTAAAAATAACGAGTAAAGCTGGGGAGCAATTGTAGGGAGATATTCCTGAATAGGGACAAATGGGGCCCGAACACGTGGTACGTGGGACCATAGTATAATCATAATAGGGATAGTCGCCGTACAAAGACGGTGGTCGGCGATATGGGCCAGCAATATGAGAAGTCATTGGTCCAGAGAGTCTGTACGGGTCAAGGGCCAGTAAACGTGAGAAGTTATTGGACCAAGAGACTAATAGAGGAAAAGTGACATGTGAAGTCACTGGTCCAAGTACCTTGTTCGGCTACGAAAGGGCTGAACAGGAGGAGAACTCTTGAGAAAGCAGTCTCAGGTGCAGGGAACATTCTAGAAGGTTCCAGAAACAGTGATATTCCGTGAAGGAGTAAGATCCCGAGAATATAGGATCTTGGAAAGACACCCAACGAGAATGGGATGTTCGGCCAGCTATGGAAACGAATCCTAAAAGGACTAAGATAATGAGTTGATAAGGGAATGAGAATCCAAGATATTCTGGGTTTCCTATATGAGGTAGGAAACCTAGGGCAACAAGGATACTTGGGCAGCAAGCATCCGTGAATCTATAAATATGAGGTAAACCTGGAGGCTAAAGGTACGCAATATGTTGCATTATACGATACTTCCTACTGATAATTAGGGTTTTCCGCTAGTACATGATACTAACTTAGGCATCGGAGGGCCTTTGCCACGAGAGGCAATGGTGCGCTCACCCTTTGTCTGTTTTGCAGATTAGGGTTCCGACGATGTGCTAGGTTCAAGCGAGGAGTCACGAGCAGCCGTTACATTCTCGTGCTGTTGAGAACCTCATTCGTTTTTCTCCACTTACAGGAACTACTCAAAGGGAGTATAGATAAGCACAGTCGCTCGATCGTTTGTGTGTGAATTATTGATGCGGGAATATTTTTCTGTTGTGGTGAATCCTAGGGGTTGTGCTGGTTCACCACTCAGCACACCAAGGTGAGTTTCGTTTTGTCATTTTTCCCATTCTGTTCTGATGCCTACAACTTACTCATTCAAAGAGTGAATTTTTCAATATGGGTGAATGAGTAAGTTGTAGGCATCACCCATATTGATGCGGGAATTTTTTACCGAGTTCAAAAACCAAGGACCAAAGAAAAACTTGATGTAAATGAATTTTGTCTGTTCCAAACTTCCAATTGCCTTTTGAGCCAATTTTGTGTTTACTAAAATTGCGCTAGCATTTAGAATGAGCATGTTCAGTGGGAAAGATATAAGTCCATCTCGATTTCATCATCTATGATTTTATCACACTCGATAATGAGATGCAAAAGAGAACACTGCTCAAGCACTTTATTAATTTGTCAACTAGTTTGCTATAAACCAAATCAATTGACCGGCGAGTACGAATTCCGCAACCTAAAGCCACAGATATCTATAACAAGATGTTTTTTCTCACTACTACAAAATGATATAAAGATCACGGTACAAAAACTAAAAAGATCTCACTTTATTAATTTGTCAACTAATCTCTAAACCTGTCTTCTTGGGGCGAAGGAAATCAATTACTTGTTCTTTCACCTTGTCACAAGGAATTGTTGGTTTGCTATAAACCAAATCAATTGACCGGCGAGTACGAATTCCGCAACCTAAAGCCACAGATATCTATAACAAGATGTTTTTTCTCACTACTACAAAGGTTTTGAATGCGAGATTAAAAGTGAAAGATCACACCAGATGGCCGAGGTCTTTATCTATTTTTGTAGTAGTGTCTTGGCCTTTGATTCATCCTACGGCCCAAATGCTGCCTTCATTTTACCCTAAACAATATTACCGAGGAACAAGAAACCAAAAAGAAACTATCTAAAATAGAATTCAAAAACATTGAATAGAAATCAAGAAACCATCTTTCGATTAAAAAAATAGGGCTTTCCATCAAATCCAAACCAAAATCATGAAGGTATGGCAAACTGATTTAAGTTAAATTGGACGAAAACCAAAATCATGAAGCAAGATTCTGTGGGGGGCTGATTTAACCTTGGACCTCTTGATCCCTTCCTTCTCGCTGTTGACTCGTAGAAGAGCGGTGTAGCACGCCGTATACCTGCAAACCGGAGGGGGATGTTCTTCCGGGAAGAAGCTCCGACGATCTAGTCAGTAAATGGAGGAAGAAGAAGAAGTTTGGTAAGAAATATGCTAGGAGAGAGAGTAGAAGATTGTAACGGAGAGAGTTTTTTCGACCCTCGCCCTAGAAGGGGTGCTCTTCTATTTATAGGCAAGGGCTTGGAGTGCTGGGCAAGGTGGGAGTGCTCTGCACGCGCACTGTTATGCTCAGATGACGTCACATGTTAGGTGCATTTATTGAACGCCGCCCTTCGAGATTTGCAGACCTATGTGGGTCGATGTCAGAGATGTCACATCAAGCAGAGATGTCCCATCGATTATCAGAGAGGCAAGCATGCTTATCATCGGTCTTATCAACAGGAGCTTCCAGAACGTTCCTTAACAAACACGTCTGAGGAATCCCCCGAACTTACCGAACGTTAACCTCTTTAGCCAAACAAGTTGATGATCCAAATGGAGAAGATATCTTACCGAGAGACTGGATGTGTTGCCGAACGAAATCTGGAGCATACGTTCGGAAGAACAACTTAAGCTCGGTGAGCAACCTCAGGTCCACCTATCGTTCGGTAAACGGTCGGAGTGACGTGTCAAGACGCTTTCTTTCATGTAGACGAACTGAGACAACTGAATGATGGGTCCACAATGTTACCCCTTTGAACCTTTGGATATTTCGGCCCACTGCAATAGTCCCTCAACTCCTACTTTGCATGTTCGGTAGAAAATGAGGAGTTGAAAATAGTGGCCAAACAAACCTTTTTAATACTTGACAATGCACCCGTATGCACACATTCTGAGCGAGAACGAATCCCGAACGGGAGGCGTATCCGAACTTCGAAGCGGACAGGTACAGGGCTTGCATTTAATGCTTCTGTAACCGCTGATTTCAAATTCTGCCACGCGTCAAAATGTCATTGGGTTGTGGTACAGTGCGTCCTATCAGTCCCCACGTGTCAACCATCGAGCGGCACATCAATCTCCCGCTCTAATCCAACAGCTGGGGGCTCGCACTATTTCGAATTCCGCCCTAAGTATAAAAGGTGTAGTGTAGAGAGATTGAACCACTTTCTCTCTCTCTCGAACTCGATCGTCCCAACCGCTGCAACTCCGTTCATCACCAAAAACCGCCTGAACCACATAGATTTCTATCGTTTGGTCCCAGATTTCCCTCACTTTTTAGGTATTTCTTGTTTCTCCACGTTTTTCTTTGTGTTTTGGTAGTTTATACGCATGTTTTGACCCAAAAAATGGGTTTTTCCCGTTCGCTTCGACTGGTTCCCTTTCTGGGCACTGTTGAACAGGTTGAAGATGTTCATGTGTTCTTCCGAGCTCACGTACATCTTCAACCCGTGTTCTTCCGAACACAAAAACATATTCAACCGACGCTCTTCCGAAGGAAGGCGTTCAAAAGTTTTACCAAATGAACTCCCCGAGCAAAATATAGGTTCGCGACCATCCGAGCCACAAACGAAATCCGAACGAAAACCTTGATGACTTCGACGCATAACCGAGCTCTACGTTCAAAATCCCCATCCGACACATAGTCGCTCGGGAAAGCCAGAATATGCTCGGAACACAGAATGTAGGCACTGTAGGAATAACGACCATGCATTTCGCTAACGGTCCTATACACTGCACTTGTTTTCTAGGTATGGAGTCCTCGGAGTCTACTTCCTCTGGCGAATCGTTCCGCTCGGTGGACACCAGTGCGCCGAGCTTCGGTGAAATGGACCCCCGTATAGCCGAGGCAATCAGAGCTGAGGCTCGGAAGTATCTTGTACGGGGTAGCGGATCCCAACCCATGGGAATCGAGGGGATTGACTTTCCCTTCGAAGTGATTCCCCTTCGTTCAATAGGCCTGGACAGTGACATCGTCGACATCGATGACGAGTCTTCGGAAAAAGGGGGCGAAGACCCGAGCGATGAGGAGGAAGTGGAAGAGAATGCTTGTCACACCCCAAAAATGAGAAGTGACCGGCCGTGAACCATGAGGTTAATCCATGGAACACGCAGTCTGAAGGCAATTAAAGTAACCGAAAATCAAATGATCGCTTTTTTTTGTTAATAATCAAATCAAAAGCCAAATGTGTCTCAATCATAAACATGGGGCACAACCATCCCATGAACCAAATAATATCCAGTGATCCAATAATAATAAAAAGAATTTATTATCTGACAATTGTTTTCAATGCGGAAGTGTTTATTAAAATAAAATTAGAATGAGACACCCTAAGGAGGTCAACCAAAATAAATCCCCGAGATGCTGCCAGAGTCCTTGCCTAACTCCCCAACTTGCCTGAAAGAGAAGTTGGAATAAATCCGTCAGCTGACGAGCTCAGTGAATAGCAAGTATGTATATTAAATAAAGTTGAAAATGGAGATTAAAATAATTTACCATTAAACATAATTTGGCATACGAGGTGTCCAGCAAAATAATAAATTAATTAATGAAGCATTTAACCAATAAGTATTCTTGGTGGTGATCACAACATTAACTCCATCAACAATGAGGAACCATAATCAAACAGTACCATGGCCAAAATAAATCTCATCAAGATTGGATCCAATATCGAACTTAGAGTCACCAGGGTTGGCAGCCCGTGGTACTTTTCCCTAAGACGATCCGGCGAAAGAAAGCCGTTGAGCATTAGGGTCACCGGCCTAACACGGTCTTTTCCCCAATAGCCAGGGTCACCAACACGAGAAGGAATAAGTTCCCTGGACTTCCAAAATAAATGTTCCCATTAATATCCACCAAGATCTCACCAAAAAGAATATTATCAATTGATCTCAGAAAATTCATCGCATGCCAATTTATAGAACAACTTATAAATAGTTTTGAGTCTCCGAATAACATTCATATAAATTTCTGAAGGAAATACTTTAAGGGACACATGAATCTTTCAAAAATACGTAACATACTTAACCACTCACCTGGGTCCAAAAGTAACGCAATCGAACAACACAAATCGAGCCTAACCTGAACCAAGAATCATAGAGCAATATTATCACTAACTGAATTCGGACTAATGTAAAATTGGAATTAACCAATTCTAGAACTAACTCACTAAAGCCACCAGAACCGTACAAAACCTAAACTTAAATTTTCAATTCCAAACCATGGGTCTCCTACGTAGCCAGCCACCTGTTCTCAATTCTCCAACTTTACCACAAGGACTTGGTTCACACAAGTATAACTATATGTACACCACTTGTACGTATAACATAAGATCAAAACCCAAGATCATTTGTTTCCTTCTACAACTGTTAATATCAAAACCATAACCCCGCACTTGGCCGATACTCTACGCCTCTTGATCCCATACCCAAACTCCACCGCTCCATAAATCAATCTAATTAACAGAAAACGATTGGTACCAAAAGAATGAAACTTAATTAATCTCTCAGTAACCCATTGTTCTATGCCTTCCAAAAGTTCAACTCTACCCGAGCCCATGAACTACGAAGGATGGGAAAAGAACAAGAATAAAGGGGAAAAAGAAACGCTTACCCAATCGATCACCAATCAGCCGAACCCAAAAGTGCTTCGCTCTTCTACTCAGTTCCCTCAACTTCTTCTCTCAAATTTCCTTTTTCGATTGTTCTCTCCAAATAAAAACCCTACTCTATTAAAATATCTCTTCACATGTAACTTTAAAACTACCCACTAACGTAAAACCCCTAATTTGTAGCTAACTTGATAATTACCGTATCCAACTACTGTAATTAATAATTATACCTGTGCCCTCAAACTAATAATAACGCACATAGTAACTACATTGCGCAGAAAAGAAAATTGCTAATTAGGACGCACACCATAAAACTCCCAATTAATAATCGGCCAAAATAATTAACAAGATAAATAAAATTTCCAGGCCGTAACATTCTTCCCCCCTTAAAATAAATTTCGTCCTCGAAATTGCATACTAACCTCATTCATATAAATGCGGGTACTTATTGCGCATCTCCTCATCACGCTCCCAAGTGGCTTCCTCAACCACATGGTTGCGCCACAACATTTTGACCAGTAGAATCATTTTGTTGCGAAGCACTTTCTCCTTCGTATCCAGAATCTCAACGGATTGCTCATCATAGGCTAAATCATCCCGAATATGAAGTGGTTCATAATCAATCACGTGGGCCGGACTATGCACATACTTCCTCAATATCCATACATGAAAAACATTATGAACCCAAGCCAAACTAGGCGGCAACGCCAAACGATAAGCCACCTCACCAATCCTCTCTAAAACCTCGAAAGGCCCAATATAATGAGAACTCAACTTTTCCTTTTTGCCAAACCGAATAACATCTTTCTATGGGGACACCTTAAGAAATGCCATATCTCCTATTGTAAACTCCAAATCCCTCCAATGACTATTCGAAAAAGAATCTCCTGTAATATGCATAGTAATTTTTTTTCTTCAAAAATTGATCTCGCTCGAATCTATCAAAGAAGTTAATCAAACCAACCTCGTCAATCAAATTAAGATTACCAGAGCTGTAAAGGATCCTCAAACTAATAATCACTAGTTTACCATCATTTTACAAGTAATCATAGGGCCACCTAGTTACTCCAAATAAAATTCTATAGCAAATAAAAGCACCTCTCTTTTTTTTTTGTACAAATTTAAATACTATGAATAGTGTAGCATCGTAAAAAAAAGGTCAAAATTTCTAGTTCAAATAAAATAGTCAGGGAGTCAATTCCTTATCTCAATTAAAAGATTTGACCTCAAAATTGGTTTATGCCATTATAGTACCACTTTAACATAAGGAAAAATCGGTATATCACATTCTTCACACATTTTTACTAGTTTCATCCGCAAATGTTTAAAAAACATAGTTTAGCACAACTGTACTTGGAATGAAGATTTCCAGTGAAAACATTTCCTTGCATCAGCTAAGTCAGATAACAACCTTAAAATTTGTAGTACATACAACAAATATTTTGAAAGTTAATGCAGATAAAAAAAAAATTTACTTTGACGGTTAAAGTAGCTTTAAATGTGAACTCTAACAACCTTTTTTTTTTTTTTTAGTTAGTCATCAAGCTCAAATACAATTCTCATCTGAGGAATATGAAACCCAAATTTGAAACCATCATAAGAATTCCGATCCCGAATCTCCAAAAACTCCATAAGATTGAACTTGACAATTTTCAGTAAACTCCCAAACCATACTACAGTAATTATGACTTAAACCGCTTACTTCCTAATATTCCATAGCATTGCATCTAAATGTATCTAACGTAGTTTCTAGCTAGTAGATCATAACCTGACATCAACAACTCACTCTCAACATAACTAATAATAATATCAAGCCCTCTAACAAAAATCGAATTTCCATAACTTGAATCGGCTTGCTCATTCTTCTATTAAATTAAACATGCAACTAACCACCCATTAGACTGTACCAAATCAATTAACCAAATCCAATTGTCAAAGATCTGAACAAATTGTGCCACCACAAAAATATATTTGACATTATTCCTAATCCACTACGACATATGCTTCAAGGACCACCAACCAATGACTAATTTTACTCTCTCAAGTGTTATATAAACCAGTGCATAAATTAGTCAGTCGCCTATTCCACACTAAAATTCCGTACATCATCATAATCCCTGAAGGTATAGCAATAAAGCTCCATCAAAACAGAATCAAACGTCTAAAAATTTCATCGTGTTCTCTCCTGTTTCCCTAGTAAAGTGATCCTTCGATGTCCAACTCTCACATTTCCAGCTATGAAATTTAACTATCTCTTCCACATCCAACTCAATAACAGTTAAGTTCCAAAAGTACATATGAGTCTTCATAACATCTTACTACCTTCCATAGCTACAAACCAACAGGAATACTTCCACAAAAATCTCCTTGATATAATACTCCCACTTCACCTAAAAGGAACTAACTTAAAACTAACAAATAAGATATTCTACCAGCTAATCAATCATGGTTAGAATTAGTAGCCGAGGGAAGAATCAATATAATTCCAACTCAAACCAAGTAAGCCAAACTCTAAGGATTGATCTCCAACAATTAACTACTACAATCCACTCACCCACAAAAATCCAAAGTCTACTAATGAATTCCTTAGACCTCAAAGATTTTGATAGTTGTTATAGTATCACAAGTCGATCATGTGACCTAATAGATCACCTTTTGTTATTGATTGGGATGCTAATCAGCTACATATATGTCTCACGGCCACACCCTCCAAACAGTTTCATTGGATCATTCTCAAATTAGTCTCCATGAGAGTCCAACAAATACTCAAATCCAAAACTAATCTTAGGTAACAACACGCCTCGCAAAAATCATTGTCTATTCCACATCTCCGAGAAGAAGAAAAAAAGCTGCAAGACCATAATTCTTCAATAATTGCAATCTAACCTTGTCACCTCAACCAAAGTTTAAGATGGGTACTAATGGATAGCTAAACAGAATCTCACACAAAATGTCACGAGTCATCATATATAGATCTACAACCTTATGAATTTGCCAACTCAATCGTGTCTTCAAAACTAATTCTCAAACTAATAGCTCCTAGTCCCATTTTCCATGTCAACACAAAATACACATCACTACCTGAAAATCCTTAAATTCACCTCGCATCCTGAATACTAACTCCATGCACTAACCCAAAGTTCTTCTTCATAGAATCGTGCATTCATTTCTCTTTTTTTCTTTTGTCATACAAAATCACGTGCCCAATTCATCCACAAGGACTCAAAAGTAACAATTTTAACCTTTAGCAACCAATAACATAAGAACCCTAAAACTACTAATGATCAAAGTTGGTAATACTCCATAATCATTTCAATGGCACAATCACAACTCTAATATCGTAAGTTTACCTATGCAACTTTCTCTTTCCTACCTTCCCACAATTTAACGATACTGATACCGTAATGCATTAAACTTACAAATCGCCATCAGTGCACTCCATAACTTTACTGTCTAATCACCAAACAAACTATGACAATCCCCTACCATATACTCAAATCAACCCAAGCACTCACATCCCGCTATAGCCAAAGCCCATTGCATAGCTACTACCAAACAAGCGGTTGTAACCTTGACAAAACATGTCCATTTTTTTTTTGTCTAGTTCCCAAAATCCAGTTGCTGCCACTCGATCAAAAGAACCCACAATTTCAATAATCCGCTACTCTCACTTTAAAACATCTGAGTCTTTTTTTTTTACTTGGTTTGGAACGACATAACATCAAAATCCTGACCATTCTTACCACTATTCATCTCCTAATACACATCAGCAGTTCCTAGAGAATTTCCATAGTCAAGCATATTTATTGTCCTCTCCAAACAGAACATGACATAACCAAATAACTACTAAGACACTAAGGATAAGAACTAAGGACCAATCAAAGAGTTACAATTCAAGAGTATCTGCCTATCTAGAATGTACTGAGCATTACAAATAAGAAAATCTTAGCACACAGTACTCACGAAATTCAACTAGCCCATCGTCCATACCAACTTGTAGCAGTCCTCTAAGTTACCTTATTAAGTCAATCTCCAAGTTTACTACCACAAATACCAACTCATCAGATTCAATAAAATCATAGTCCAACTCCATTCAGTCACCAAGGTATTTGTAAAATATGTGCAACAATCCTAATATCGAATAAAATCAATTGCTACATTCTTCTCCAATACCCTATCCAAAACCTATAGAAAAATAACGTTAACCGCAACTATGTCACCCAATGACTATTATCTCCTTAATACTATGTGGGTACCAATACACATCAAATAACAAATATTCTCACAAATGGCAATAGGACTCTGGGGACTTGAACCTCCACTAAATGCAAATGTTGCAAATTTTAAAAAGAGTGAAAATATTTTGTCGAAACTTAAGCTCTGATACCACAATTGTCACACCCAAAAAATGAGAAGTGACCGGCCGTGAACCATGAGGTTAATCCATGGAACACGCAGCCTGAAGGCAATTAAAGTAACCGAAAATCAAATGATCGCTTTTTTTTGTTAATAATCAAATCAAAAGCCAAATGTGTCTCAATCATAAACATGGGGCACAACTATCCCATGAACCAAATAATATCCAGTGATCCAATAATAATAAAAAGAATTTGTTATCTAACAATTGTTTTCAATGCGGAAGCGTTTATTAAAATAAAATTAGAATGAGACACCCTAAGGAGGTCAACCAAAATAAATCCCCGAGATGCTGCCAGAGTCCTTGCCTAACTCCCCAAATTGCCTGAAAGAGAAGTTGGAATAAATCCGTCAGCTGACGAGCTCAGTGAATAGCAAGTATGTATATTAAATAAAGTTGAAAATGGAGATTAAAATAATTTACCATTAAACATAATTTGGCATACGAGGTGTCCAGCAAAATAATAAATTAATTAATGAAGCATTTAACCAATAAGTATTCTTGGTGGTGATCACAACATTAACTCCATCAACAATGAGGAACCATAATCAAACAGTACCATGGCCAAAATAAATCTCATCAAGATTGGATCCAATATCGAACTTAGAGTCACCAGGGTTGGCAGCCCGTGGTACTTTTCCCTAAGACGATCCGGCGAAAGAAAGCCGTTGAGCATTAGGGTCACCGGCCTAACACGGTCTTTTCCCCAATGGCCAGGGTCACCAACACGAGAAGGAATAAGTTCCCTAGACTTCCGAAATAAATGTTCCCATTAATATCCACCAAGATCTCACCAAAAAGAATATTATCAATTGATCTCAGAAAATTCATCGCATGCCAATTTATAGAACAACTTATAAATAGTTTTGAGTCTCCGAATAACATTCATATAAATTTCTGAAGGAAATACTTTAAGGGACACATGAATCTTTCAAAAATACGTAACATACTTAACTACTCACCTGGGTCCAAAAGTAACGCAATCGAACAACGCAAAACGAGCCTAACCTGAACCAAGAATCATAGAGCAATATTATCACTAACTGAATTCGGACTAATGTAAAATTGGAATTAACCAATTCTAGAACTAACTCACTAAAGCCACCAGAACCGTACAAAACCTAAACTTAAATTTTCAATTCCAAACCATGGGTCTCCTACGTAGCCAGCCACCTGTTCTCAATTCTCCAACTTTACCACAAGGACTTGGTTCACACAAGTATAACTATATGTACACCACTTGTACGTATAACATAAGATCAAAACCCAAGATCATTTGTTTCCTTCTACAACTGTTAATATCAAAACCATAACCCCGCACTTGGCCGATACTCTACGCCTCTTGATCCCATACCCAAACTCCACCGCTCCATAAATCAATCTAATTAACAGAAAACGATTGGTACCAAAAGAATGAAACTTAATTAATCTCTCAGTAACCCATTGTTCGATGCCTTCCAAAAGTTCAACTCTACCCCAGCCCATGAACTACGAAGGATGGGAAAAGAACAAGAATAAAGGGGAAAAAGAAACGCTTACCCAATCGATCACCAATCAGCCGAACCCAAAAGTGCTTCGCTCTTCTACTCAGTTCCCTCAACTTCTTCTCTCAAATTTCCTTTTTCGATTGTTCTCTCCAAATAAAAACCCTACTCTATTAAAATATCTCTTCACATGTAACTTTAAAACTACCCACTAACGTAAAACCCCTAATTTGTAGCTAACTTGATAATTACCGTATCCAACTACTGTAATTAATAATTATACTTGTGCCCTCAAACTAATAATAACGCACATAGTAACTAAATTGCGCAGAAAAGAAAATTGCTAATTAGGACGCACACAATAAAACTCCCAATTAATAATCGGCCAAAATAATTAACAAGATAAATAAAATTTCCAGGCCGTAACAATGCTACAGATTGAGTCAACGAGGGCCAGTCCGGGAGGGACACGCCCGCCGCCTCGTCTAGCCAGTTCGAAGGGGAGACTATGATCCTCGGTGAATCGACATCCCAAGCGCCGAAGAAGACGAAGAGGAAAATCATAGCTTTGGATCCCGACGTGATCCCAGAACGAACGGGAAAGGACCCTTGTCCCTATTGGGAATGCTTCCAAGACCAGAAAGGTGTTAACCTTTTTCGGAGGGTTTACAGCATTCTGGACGATGTGGTTGTATCTCCCGTTCAGGGGCCTCGGATTCTTTTGAATGACGAGTACGTGACTATTCCCCTGATGGCGATAGCCGAAGGAGGACTTCACTTCCCCATGCACAGGGTCTTAAGGGGAATCCTAAATAAATTTGAGCTAACACCATGCCAGCTAAGCATTAACTCCTACCGCATCATACACTCGGTGATTAAACTTGCCGAGGTGAAGATGTATCCCCTTGAACCCTATCACTTATTCGAAAACTACATGATGTCGAGGAACGCCCGATACTCCCGGTACTACTTGTGCTCCCGGAGAAATATGGCAAAAATCATTCACGAGGGTATGTACGATTCTGAAAAGTGGGCCTCGGACTACGTCGAAGTCCGGGGAAATTACCAGTACCCACTGGGAGAGTACGGGTTGTTCGAGGTACCGAGGCATAGGGGAGATCCGAGTAAGCACAGATTAACTAATATTTCCCTGTATACTTTTCGCATGCTTGACGTTGCTTCGTTTCTGATTATTTCATCCATGTGTTTCTTGTTGTGTAGATACTCCGAAGTTGAACAAAGTGTGGTTGAAGAGAGAGAAGGGTTGTGGGCTCGCCTCGGCACTCTTAACCATTCCGAATGAGGAGAGAGACGTTCCAACGATCCTCCAATACGACGCGACTTACGGAGGTCGCATCCGAGGAAAGGCATCCGACGAGGGAGGAAAGAAGAAAGCTCATGTGGAACCAGTCGTGCTCCCCGAAGAGTTACTTCCGAGCGCCAACAAACCGCTCCGAGGAATCTTTCGCCAACCCACCGAAGGAGAACCTTTTTCAGAGGAAGTAGAGGAAGAAATGCCTCCACAAAGCAAGAGAGCGGTCCTCCAGGAGAAGCTGGACAGGCAAGAAAAGGAGAAAGCTGAGAAAAAGAAGGCCTCAATCTTAGGGGCCTCGGGTTCAGTTCTGAGCTCGAAAGTTCCACCCCCACCCAAGTCACAAAAACGACCCCCCCCCCCCCCCACCACCCCCTCCTCCAAAGATGCTCCGGCCAGCAAGAGGGTCAAGTCTCATGCCTCAAAAGCATCAGGAGCCGGTGGTGGCTTATCGAGGATCAAGGAAAAGGAGAAGGAGAAGAAGAAAACTACCGAGAGCGAGACAGGAGCCGCCTTGGATCTCGATGTCCCATGGATTCCAAACTTCGTCACGCCCAACAAGAAACAGATCCTCAAATCTGACAGCCTACAGGAGGATCCTTCACTTGCCTTCACGCTCCAATCCGGGCTTATGCTGCCGAGGGACATCGTCGCTCCCTAGTCGCTCAAGACAGCACTGAATGACTACTACTTCTTCATTGGGAGGGTAACTCAATCTTTCATTTGCACATTTTCTTCTTGATCGTTACCTTTTCCCCTCGGATAATTGTTTATTTGTATCATATACAAGCAACTCAATCCATCATGGGTCCTCAACGTTACCTAAACGAGCATGACAAGCAGTCAAAGCTACTAAAACAAAAGGTGGAGCTTGGCCAGATGACGATCGAGGAGTACAAGAAGAGCCTCGACCAATCTGAAACCCTTTGCCAAGCCCAAGAGGTTCAGATTACCAACCTTAATGACCTGGTCAAGGGCCTCCAAGATGCTGTCAAGAGAATAAGGGCCGAGGGCAAGGACGAAGGTCTGGCAGAGGGAAGAGCTTTGGGGAGGAAAGAGATGGAGGAGGAGATGAAGAAGCAACTCCAAGAGCACTTTGATAAGGGGTACTACCAGGCCGAAGAGGATGCTGCTGATCAACTGCTAGCCCTGCAGACGGAAATAAAAGAGGCACAACACAACAAGAGTTTCATGCTCGGCTTCAACATGGGCCTCGACGAAGCTGGTGTTGAGCCGGACGATGAACGAAGGAGCCTAGCAGAAGTGCCCCCTCTTCCTGTTGACGAAGCCGAGCCCGAAGAGCCTCTCGAGGATGAAGCCGTCGCCAATCAAAACGAACAAGCTGATACTCAGACTCCTCCGGCGGACCCTATGGTGTCTTCCTCGGCTACTCCAACTCCCAAGGCATAAAACTTAGAAGTTTTTTTTTTTTTATTCGAAGCGATCGGCACCAAACAATAGGCCTTGGCCATACCGTAGTTTTGTAAATAATACAGGTTGAGGATGGCCACGAACGATTTACCATGGCCATACCTCAGTAAAGGTTTTAGATTTGTGTTGGGGATGGCACCGAACGATGCACCACCCGCCATGCCCCGCTTAATTTATGAAATGCTGTTGGAAAATTTCCAAGTATTGTTGCTCGGTATAATGTTTCATCTGCATGAATGTTTTTATGTTACATTGCTCGGATGATTCCTTGTTCGGTAAGAGATGTAAAAAGTTGTATGAAGGTGCGCAAGTTTGACTACTCGTCCAATCAAGAATATTAAGATATATCTGAAATGTCACAAAGAATTAACTGTCACGAAGGATGTCATTCGGATTGTCCTTGTTCGGCATCATTCACGTTGTTCGGCATCGTTCACGTTGTTCGGTTTTATTATTACTGTCATTTACTTCCATTCTGTGTTTACCCGTATGAGCCCCCCTGCCTTAGTGGGTTACCATAGAAAGAGCAGGAAGACACTAAGTAGGGCTGTCCAAGAATAACCGAAAACCGAGAAATCGCTCCGGACCGAACCGATCCGTGCCTTTTGGATTTTGTCCGTGGATTAATGGTCCGGACATGGATTTGAAAATTAAAAAACCGTGAGATACGGATTAGGATTGGATTTTTATTTCAAATCCGTGGATTAACCGAACCGAACCGTGGATGTTTAAAAAATTAAAATATATATATATATATATGTGTGTGTGTGTGTGTGTGTGTGTGTAATATTTATAAATAATTATAATTCTACTACTTGTTATGAATTTGTTTTAACAATTTTAAGTTTATAACAATGACCGAAGGAAATCTGCTCCTTATATGAAATTCCTTACTTTTACTTTACATGCCTTCCGCTCTGATTTATAACTTGTAGTCAGCTACTACCACTGTGTAAATAGAACCTCCTGTTGCTCCGTGGATGTAACAATGACTGATGAAACCTGAACTGAATTTTGGACTGAATTTTGAACTAGAAATTTGGAATGATATGTAATACAGTAGTTGAAGTAATTTTGCGGTTTTTAGAGTTTAATGTTTATGGAAGGAAATCCGTGGATAAAACCGGGACCGAACTGTGACTCACAGTTCGAAATCCAAACCGAACCGTAAGACTTTTGGATTAGGATTGGATTGTATTTTCTAAAAACCGTGAGATACGGATTAGGATTGGATTCATACGAATCCGATCCGATCCGGACCGTGGACACCCCTAACACTAAGGCAGTAAAGTGGGTAAACAAAGAAAGAAAAATTGCCGAGCCCCAACGTTGGGGGAAAACTAAAAGATAGGCTTCGAGAATTTCACCAAGGGAACCGAGCATAAGAACACGTTTGTCGAATGTGGGGAAAGTAACTGTGCCATATCCCAAAGGCAAACCGATAATCCAAACGACAGATCACCGGGTGAAAGCGCCGTGGCCCGAAGGCAAACCAATAGTTCGAACGAAGGACTAATGGGTAGAAGTGCCGGCGCCCGAAGGCTGTAACCCGGGCGAGATGGTATACCCAACAAACCGATTGTGAAACCGAAGAAGCAAGAACATGAGAAACAAATGGTCATTAACAAAATGCCCGAAGGCTTACAATCCGAATGAAAAACAAAAAATGAACAAAACAACGCGAGCTAGAGGATGCCGAGGCTACCCATGGAATTTCTGAAGTTTTTGGGCGTTCCAAGGGTTAGCAATCGGCGTGCCATCCATCTCGGCAAGTTTATAGACGACATGGCCAATCTTTTGTACCACCCTGTATGGGCCTTCGTAGGGGTCCTTGAGCTTGGTCAACTTGCTAGCTTCGACGACCATCCGAAGGACTAGATCGCCGACGTTCAACAGCCGAGCCCGCACATTCTTATTGTAGCCCTTAGCCACTTCCTGCTGGTATGCAGCATGACGAAGATTGGCGTTGTCTCGAAGCTCTTCAGCAAAATCTAACTCGGCACCAACCAAAGCGTGGTTATCCACCAGGTTAAAGTTCTCCGTCCGAGCAGTAGGTATCAATGTAGATGGGAGGACGGCTTCCATGCCGTAGGCCATCGAAAATGGAGTTCAACCTGTAGATCGCCGAGGAGTAGTACGATAGGACCACAAGACTTGAGGAAGCTCGTCGACCCATTTGCCGAGCTTACGATCTAACCGACGTTTGAGCCCCCGAATGATGGCTTTGTTCGATGCCTCAGCTTGACCGTTGCCCTGAGGGTAAGCCACAGATGAGGTATGGATCGTAATGTGGCGCTTCTGATAGAAACTTTTGATAGCAGCAGCCACAAACTGAGAGCCGTTATCTGAGAGGATAGCGTACGGCACACCGAACCTTGAAATAATATGCTTCCATATGAAGCGCTCCACATCCCCTGCTGTAGTCTTCTTCCACCCACTTAGTGAACAAATCGGTAGCGGTGAGCAGGTACTCAAATCCCCCAAGTGCCTTCGGTAGTTTTCCCACAATATCAAAGCTCCAGACAGCGAACGACCAAGGACTGGTGATCATCTTAAGAGGAAAAGCGGGTTGGTACACCGAACACAATGCTTGACATACTCCTCGGATTGTTTCACCATCTTCAGCCACCAATACCCTTGTGTTAATGCACGATGGGCCATCGTTCATCCGCCGGAATGTCCTCCATAGCTGCCAGAATGAAGCTCGTCTAAAACGCTTGACACTTGATCCTCATGAACGACGCGCAAATCGGGGCCAATGAACGTTCTCCGGTACAGGTTACCATTCGGATCCAAGAAATAATTTACTGCTTGGCAACGAACTTTGTGGGCCTCCTTTTTGTTTGGTGGAAGGGTCTGATCCCTCAAATAAGCAATGATTGGATCCATCTGGCTCGGTTCCAAGGGTGATAGCATTGACCGAACAAACCGAGGGCTCAAAGCTCGGTGACTCCACTTCATCAAAAACAATAGTGCGACTACCCGAGGACTGATATACCAAAGCAAGTCCTGCCAAGGCATCAGCGTGAGAGTTATGTTCCGGAGCAATCCAATCTATCTCCACGCGGCCAAACTGCTTGAGAAGAGAGAGGACATGACTGACAT
Source organism: Rhododendron griersonianum (assembly GCA_018127125.1). Classification (NCBI taxonomy): domain Eukaryota; kingdom Viridiplantae; phylum Streptophyta; class Magnoliopsida; order Ericales; family Ericaceae; genus Rhododendron; species Rhododendron griersonianum. Next base: position 21,562,471 of record CM030797.1, read on the forward strand.
AAGCATTCATCCTTTCATCCTTGGCTTGATAATTGTCGTTGAGGTGACCTACAATCAGTCTGGAGTCGCAAAAGACATGGACCGAGTCCGCTTCCATCCGAAGGGCAAGTTGCAGCCCAGCAATGAGGGCCTCGTACTCGGCTTCGTTATTCGTCGCGGGGTAGCCGATGGAAACAGCACTCTCGTGAACTGTCCCAGCCGGAGAAACGAGGACAATTCTAGCCCCAGCCCCATTGATGTTCGAAGCTCCATCAACCGTCATCCTCCAAGCATCCCCGAAAAAGAGCTTCCACTCTTTCTTTGGTTTCTTCGTACCCAAAGTGAACCGAGCGCGAAGAGACTCGGGAGGAGGATTACTCCATTCAATATGGGCTTCCTCTTGGGCAATCCAAGCTTCTTCTGCAGCGACTGCCAAAGCATTTTCTTCGTCCTTCAATCCGGGAGTTAACTTAGCAAAGAAGTCAGCCAAAGCATGGCCCTTGATGGCAGTCCGAGGCTCAAATTGGATGTCATAATTAGCGAGGTCCTGGGAAAACTTCAAAATCCTGCTCGAGGAGTCAGTCTTCCGAAGGACAACTTTGAGAGGAAACTCAGTAAGGACCACAATCCTATGACACTCGAAGTAAGGCAGAAGGCTCGTTTTAGCAGAAACGAGAGCCAGTGCCAACTTTTCCATAGGCAGATACCTAGTCTGAGAATCCGTCATCGTCTTGCTTGAAAAGAAAATCGGCAGATGCTCCATTCCTTCCTTTCGAACGAGCACTGCACTCGTGGCATGATCCGAGACCGCAAGATAGAGATACATATCTTCTTCGGGTAGTGGTGTGACAAGCAGTGAAGCATGGGAAAGGTATTCCTTTAACGATTGCAAAGCCAGCTCACACTCCTCGATCCACACAAACCTTCGCCGACTGGTCTTGATCGCCTGGAAGAAGGGTTTACAAAGATTGCCCGAACGCCGAATGAAACGATTCAAGGCCGCCACCATGCCTGTCAGCCGTTGAACCTCCTTAATTGTGGTTGGGGCTCATAGATTTTGTACGGCGGTGAGTTGAGTCGGGTCGGCTTCTATCCCTCGGTGACTCACCATATAGCCCAGAAATTTTCCCAAGCCCACACCGAACGTACATTTTTCGGCATTGAGGAGGAGCTTGTGTTCTTTGAGAATATCAAAAATCTCTCCGAGGTCCCAAAGTTGATTAATGCCGAGCTTGCTCTTGCATACCATATCGTCAATGTATGCTTCCATCGTTTTACCGAGCTTCAAGAGAAACATCTTCGTTATCGCTCGCTGGAAAGTTGCTTCGGCGTTCTTCAGCCCGAATGGTACGACATTATAGCAGTACGTCCCTCGGGGAGAAATGAATGCTGTCTTCTCCTAATCATCTTTGGCCAAAGCGATCTGATGATAGCCCAGGTATGCATCCATGAAGCTTAACCGCTCATAACCTGCAGTTGCGTCTACCATCTGTTCTATCCGCGGAAGTGGGAAGCGATCCATCGGACAAGCATCGTTGAGGTTTGTAAAATCAACGCAAACCCGAAGCTTTCCGTTCTTCTTCGGGACTACAACAGGGTTAGCGAGCCAAGTTGGGTACAAGATTTCCCGGATAGCCCCAGCCTTCAGAAGCTGATCAACTTCAGACATCACCGCCTTTACATGCAAAGCAGCCGATCGACGAACCTTCTGCACCACGGGTCGTCTGTTTGGATCAACGTTAAGAGAATGCGAGGCAAATGAAGGATCTACGTCTGGCATTTCCTCGGGAGTCCAAGCAAATACTTTGATGTTCTTTTTGAGAAAATTGAACATCTCCATACACTTGGTCTCATCCAAGGAACTACCAACGAGAAAGTACCGTCCACCATCTTCTGTAATGGGCATCCTCACTAGTTCTTTGGTAGAACGCTGCTCGGCAGGCAACCCAACATCTTCTAGAACAGGAACGTCAGCCGTCTCGACACTCTGAACTTCCAAAAAGCTCGGTTTGTTAGTCACAATGCTGACATAACATGTCTTAGATTGTACTTGATCTCCCCGAAGGCTCTCTTGTCGACCATTCCAACCAACAAACTTCACCACCTAGTGAAAGGTAGAAGCAACTGCCTTTATCCCATGTAGCCAGGTTCGACCGAGGATGATGTTGTAGGGGTTAGGAGAATTAACCACTACAAATTCGACATTAATCACTCGGGAGCCGGCTCGCACGGGAAGAGTTATCAACCCGAGAGGCCAAACAGGGGCGCCGGTGAAGATGACGAGGGGCGTGCTTGCTGTCCAAAGCTGATTTGGGGAGAGCCCCATATTCTTATACGTCGAATAAAACATTACCTTGGTCGAGCTTCCCTGGTCAACCAGCACTCGTTGGACTGTGGATGAGTCCACTGTGATAGTGACGACAAGGGCATCAGTATGAGGCATCTGAACTCTATGCAAGTCTTCGGGTGTAAACGTTATCAGAACATCAAGGCTTGGATCCACCCACTTTCTCTTCGGAGAAACTCCCACATTGCAAACAGACAAGGTGGCAACGGCTCTGTAAATTTCAGAACAAAGCTCGGCAGCTCTACCCTCGGATACGAGGCCTTGAATTACTCCGACGATATTCCCGATGGCAGGTGGTGGAGGGGGAAGCGGATTTTTCCGAAGATCAATCCACTGGTTGAGATGTCCAGCCACAGCAAGCTCTTCCAAGTACCATTTGAACGGTTGGCATTGGGTCGTGTAGTGGCCACGCTCTTTGTGGAACGTGCACATCCCAGGACCATTGCCCACTGTCCCCAAGAACCCTGTTGGCCAAACGAAGAAAGGCAGTAGGCTTATGATACTCAGAAGCTTGTAAATTGGCTCGGTGAATGCGGTGCGCTCGGCCACGTACTCATTCGGCCTTTGTTCCCTCCGACCTTGCTGCCAAGGTTGCTGCTGTTGTGGATTCTGGGGAGGCTTGTTCCTGTTGTTCGATTTATTCGTTCCTGGACCAGCGTTGTAACAACTCTGATTTTTACTAAATAAAAATTTCGTTGTTAATTCGAAAAGTCTTTAATTCTTCTTGAATGGTTTATCAACTTGAGTTATTCTTAGTAATCCGCCATGATTAGATTCCTCAATAAGATCATTTTCTAAAGACAAGTGTGTTGGACTATTTTCCTAATCATCGAGCTTAAGCCTAGGTTATGTTCTCGACTAGAAATCCTACTTAGCAAGAGTAGTTAGCTCCTAATCTAATCCATGAAGATAATCTAATTAAACCATTGACCTTCCTCAAACCGTTTGAACCTTTTGATCTCTTGAACCCTAGAAGAACCTTTGACCAAAAAGTCAACCAGTGACCTTTGTCCATTGGTCCATAGTTGTTAGGAGAATTATTATCCATTGGATAATAGGACTAGTACTAAGTTATAATAGTTAATTCATTGTCTAGGATCCCATGGGATTCTCCCATTAAAGAATTAGAAGAGTATCTAATATAAAATAGGATTCTAGGATTCCCTAAGTACAAATACTATATTATAAGAAGACATGTGCCAAATTGGAGTATTATAATGAGGAATTTTGACTAGATACCTACCCAGAATCTCTAGTACTTACCCAAATATTATAATAGGGTACCAGTACACCTACTCCAATATAATATAGAAATAGAAAACATGTGTTCATTTCATTATTTAATAGGAAATCCTTATTCTTTCAAATCCCCTTAGTTTATTAGGTACCTTGTACTTCCAAAATCTATTAGGTAGATATGTATCTATATAAATATACATAAGTAGGACAAGGGAGAGAGAGAGAGAGAGAAGGCCGGGAGAGAGAGAGGAGAGAGCCGAGAGTGAGAGAGGAGAAAGAGCCGAGAGAGATGGGAGAGATAGGAGAGAGAGAACCAAGATATGGTGTACTCTTGGTCATCCTTTCAAGTCTAGCCAAGTACCAAGGTCTTATTAGTTTATTTACCAACATGTGCCTAATTTCTTAAAGTATTAAGATAGGTATATGTCACCCTAGGATTCTAGGTTCTATTATATAAATTAAGAGTGCAACATGTGCCAATTGACATAGTTTATTAAGATATCTTGACCTAGGAAGATCATGAAGGTACTAGGGTACTTTGTATCCTTTCACCTATATATGTATATATAGTACAAGGGAAGAAGAGAGAGAGAGAGAGGGCCGAGAGAGAGAGAGATAGGAGGGAGAGAGGGAGAGCAAGATATGGTGTACTTCTTTGGTCTTTCTTCTATCAAACTCAAGTTAGATATATATAAGTACATGTACTAAGTGAAAGAAGAAGATAGGATGATGTGAGATAAATTTAGGGTACTAGATTTTCCTTACAAAATCTCTTACAAACTTACAATCCAATCCTTACTCTTCCTACCTTTGTCCTTATAACCATATATATATATATGTACTTTGTACCAAGAGAGAGAGAGAGAGAAAGAGAGAGAGGCCGAGAGAGAGATGGAGGGAGAGAGAGAGAGAGTGTGATGTGTGTGCTAGTGTACTTCTCCAAATCTAGCCCAATCTTGGCCAATCTTCCTACATCACCTTGTACCACCAAAATCTAGGGTTTTTCTTGCATTTGTATACCTAGGACAACCATATCTAGTATTCTAACTCTTTCAGGTACTAGACAAGACAAAAACCCCATAGAATAACTTAGATTTTGTCCTAAAATGGAAATAAAGAAAGGGGAAGATCTTTGTTAGTCTTTCAAGTACTCCCTCCGTCCCAATTTGTTGTGCCCTTATTCCTTTTTGGGATGTCCCAAAATGATTTGTATGTTTCAAAACTTTCCATTTTTAGATATCTAAATTACCATTTTGCCCCTCCTTTTATTTTATACATTTAAAAAAGGCTATGCTTTCAAGAACCAAGACAAAGCAATTATGATGGACAACTCATTTTCTGAGCATGGCAGGGAACTTCCCGCCTCTTTCAAAAAAATTAGAATTTCACTTTTTGCCTAATTTGAATATTCTGTTAGGGATAAAATAGTAAATTGATGAAAAGTCAATGTAATTGTGAAGTTTTCTTAAATTACGTGAAAGTCAATATGGGCGTAACAAATTGGGACGGAGGGAGTACTAGATATGACAAGATATGGAGCAAATCCATGGGATTTAGAGAGAGAGAGAGAGGAGGCCGGCCATGTGGGAGGAAAGGGAGCCAACTTTTGCCTATAAATAGCAACCATTTCTCACCATTTGAACACACACCTTTCATTGCTCCAACTTCTCTCTAGAAAGCTTTGTGTTCTTGCTTGTTCTTAGCTAGTTCTTGAGTGTTCTTCCTTGTTCTTGAGGTTCTTCATAAGTTCTTCAAGAAACTCATCCTAAGCCGCCACTAAACCGCCCCACGACCACCTTTTCGATCCAAAAAGTCAAGTAGTGTTAGTCAAGATTTAGTTTCGAGAGAAACCATTCTCTTTCGAAGCTACCGGAAGCTATTCCTAAGAAGTTACTCCGTCCAACCATCAACGTACTATCTTACTCTGTAGTCGTCACTACCGCCAAGAAGAACGGTAGGATTCTCCGTCTCCGTTATTCCTAAGTATACGTAGAATTGTCCATGTTTACTATTCCTAAGAATATGTAGATAGATCTTACCTTCTAAACTCTAAGTGTAGCATATCGTATGCGTAACTCGAATTGATTAAGTATAGATGATGGCATGATCACATAGATTTCATATATCTACTTCTCCTGTGAAAACGTAGAATCTCCGTCTACACTATTCTGATATATGCATTGCAATTCAATAAACATATGCTCTTTTGAACTTATGAAAGAAAGAATGAACTTTGAAAGATAACGTTCGTGGCTTAACTTTAAGTAATTTCATTTTGATCTTTTAAAATGATATTAGACTTGCTATGTGCTTACTTGCATTACTTGTGGTTGTTTAAAGTAAAGCATAAGTGATTATCACTCCAAAGGCGTCCGTACATGTGACGTTATGCTTTACGAATGATTGAGCATGTTAAATAATATAGAATTGGATGATCTTGCTAGCATAGTTTCAAGATTTACTATGATTGCATGAAAGTCTTACCGCGGAGTCTATGCATGAGAACGAGACATGAAAATCGAGAAAGTTAGAAACATGACACCTAGGGTGTGTTTAAAGGCATGGCCTTGGTAAAATATTTTTGAAACTACATAATGACTAATGTGGTAGTCATTATGTGAGTTGTGTGTGTGTGTGTGTGCCAATGGGAACCCGGGACGACGGAACCATTGTGAGGATACTCGGGAGACCGGAATGGCGGAACCAAGGTTGGGTGCGTGGCTTGGTTATCCGTGGAAAGGAGCCAATGCAAGATGTGTGCCAATGGGAACCCGGGACGGCGGAACCATTGTGAGGATACTCGAGAACCCGGAACTGCGGAATCGAGGTTGGGTGTGTAAAAAATGGATTTTTGAAATGTGATTTGGAAGTGTTAATGAAGTGGAAAAATGGTGACACGATCTACGATGAGTCGCGTAGGAGAAACACGAAAAGGCATGACACCAACGTTAGAAAAATGGCGAATGTGGATGTGTAATTGCTAAACTATGTTATTGAATGAGCATGTGCAATTGTTTATGTGCCTGTTGTTTAAGTTAAGGGTTAATGGGTATGGTTTATTCTATTGAGTTTTGTAAGCTCACGGTGTTGCCTTTGGTGACCCTGACATATTATATTGGTGGCGACGCCGGTATAATGTGTCAGACCTGATAGATGAACAGGGTGAGATGTACATTGTGGAGGCTTTTGGAGCCGAAGAACTGGCTAGGATGGAAGAGCAGGCGGAGCTGTAGTTAGGAACCTTAGTTCCCTCCCCTTTTGAATAAATGTACTCCTTTGTGAGATTAACAATGTAATAATGAGCCAGACTCTGTTAGTTTTTATTAATAAAAATGTTTAATTAACGTACCCGAAAATGGGGGCGTTACAAGCGTTACCTTGCCCAGCTTGCCCTTGCCAAACGTTAACCACATGTTTCTTCGCCACTGCAGCGGCCTTCGGGTTGTCCACGGTCTTCGGGGCATTTTGCTCGATGACTGCCTCTTCGTGAACACAATCCTTTTCTATGATTACCATGAGCTCTCCCATGGTCTTCGGCGGATTTCGAGACAAATCTCTAAACATTGCCGAGGTAAGGTCCAATCCGTTCATGAATGACTCTGCAGCAATGCTTTGATCACAATCGGGAATGAGGTTATACACCTCCCAATAACGTTCGGTGTACAGCCGAAGAGTTTCACCAACCGTCCTCCTCATGTTGACCAGCGTGGAGAGCGTCTTTGGCTGAACGTTGCTTGTTACAAACCGTTTGGTAAACTCCAACTCCAACTCATTGAAGCACTTGATGGACGGCTTGAGTTGATTGTACCATAACATTATCGGTTCACTCAAAGTAAGAAGGAAAATCTTGCACATGAGTACGTCGGAAAAATTGTGGAGGCTCATCGTCTATCTGAACCGGCAAACGAACGCGACTGCGTCTTCCTTGGCTTCATAACGTTTAAGCTTTGGCAGGACGAATCGGTCCGGCAGCCGTTCTTGCTGGATTGCATCGATGAAGGGTGACGCCTTGGCCTTCCCGAGCTTGGAATCATCCATAGGCTCGGGAACAGGTGGAACGTTAGGAAGTGGTACCTCCTGTCGAGCCTCGGGAATCGCCCTAGGCTCTCGGTGGTGATGCCTCATTCGCCCACTCCGTTCTCGGTGTCGAGGTCTGTCCTCAACCGAAGGTTCTGGTCTCTCACCTCGCGAGCCCCGGTGGCAAACTGGCCGAGGATCCACTCCTTCGTCCACTTGTTGATACACGATTGGCATTCCCGTATACTGATCATACAAAACCATTGTGTTGCCATGGTCCAAACGGTCACCCCTACTTATTGTTCGGTGATGGCCATGTGAATCCGCAGAACGCCGCCCATCGTGGTTACGTTCAGAAATCGTCCTAGTTTGTCTGGAGTGTCTACTCGCGTGGGCATGCCTAGGTGCATGATTTAGATCCATGGGCCGCTTTCCTTCTGACTGCCCTAAGTGCCATAGAGGGATGGGACGTGTATGCCCCGAAACACCAGTCCTGTTTGTTTCGGCCGTGGAGCTCGTTGCCGAAGATCAAGAACTCTCAGCCCGAACGAGGCTAGAAAGGCGCGGGCGGGTAGATGTAGGTTGGTCCCCGAGAGTGTGTGCGAGCCGCTCAAATACGGTTCGGCGTTCGGAACCCGTTGGCCCTGATGTTGGTGCTTGTCTTGACTTTCGGCTTCGTTTATTGGACCTCTTTGGACGGCTTGGTTCGGCAGGATGGTCGTGGGCTGGTGTTGCGACCACGCCACCGTCCTGCTCTTCAAGCCGTTGCTGGAGTAGAGCTATGACCGCCGCCTGGCGTTACTGTTCCGCCAGGGCGATGTCTAGCTCGGATGGAGGAAAAGAGAGTTGACGAGAAATCGGAAGTGTTGTTCTTGCTGCTTGGCTAGATTCAACGTTCATGGATCCGAACCCAGCCAACCCGAGGGTAAAGTTTTTCGGACCTGGAGGTGGGAGGCGTTGAGTTATCTCTGGAAGTGGAAAAGGAGGAGAGAACGAATGCCCCTAGGTTAAAAACAGATCCACTGTTTGTTAGGTGATGTACTTTCTTCCCCAGTAGAGTCACCAATTGTGGGGGGCTGATTTAACCTTGGACTTCTTGATCCCTTCCTTCTCGTTGTTGACCTGTAGAAGAGCGGTGTAGCACACCGTATACCTACTGTGGGCACACGCCCCAAAAACTCTCGTGCCTCGGAGGCATAAAATTCCGGGTGCGCCCTATCTCGCGGAAAGCGCGGCGAAACGCTTCGCAGATCAGAGAGTCGCCACTCGGGTTTTGTGGAAAGCACCCAAGAAACCGTGGTTTCGAAAACGTTTTGGATTGCATTTGTTTGAGTTTGAAAAAGGCTTGTAGACTGGTCCGTCGTCACCTTTGAAATCTGAGGTTCGGGAGCCAGGTTACGAGAGGGGAAGGGTTTTATGGCACCCCCTCTCGCCCAATCCGGAGATCGGTCTCTACTCAGGCATTTTATAAAACATTTGCATTTCTCTCTTTATTTGATCATTTTCTTAGCCAGTTAGGGCGGGGGAACAGTTAATGGGGATTAAAACTGTAACACGTTTGCAGTTATGTACAAATATATGACAAAAAATGTCTATGGATGTTTGATGTTTGATCTAACAAGTATAATAGATTGAGAACAAGCTTTTGTGGACGCTTTAAACAAACTAGCACACACTGACCGTGCAATGGTCCACACAGGAGCAAGCCTGCATGCACTGGACAAGCCACTGCATGCAGTCAGGACCTGCGTGCGCCACCCACAACTGGCGTGCACCAGTAAGCCCAATACCACAGCTTCTGTTCTCAACCCTCTGGGCTCTGAAAAGGACCAGTGCACACCCAGGACAAACCACGCAGTTAAAGTATGGATTACTAAGCTATTACAGACAGGATAAGGGCTTAGAAGCCACCAAATGAGCAGAAAACCCCTTAAACAGTGAGGGGAGGATGATCAAAGGCCTGGATGGAAGATCCATGCAAGGGCCAAGCCACTGGAAACTAGGCCACTACCGTACGCCACTAATGGAGGGCCGTACGCCGGTTGTCGTTTGTTTCCAATGCTTTGGCTTTGCATCATCTGGGCTCTGGAACATGACCAGAAGGCTCCCAGAGGCCAAAAACACACTAAGATACAGATGGAATAGAAAGCAGTTCTAAAATACAGTAAGCAAAAGGTTGATTTTAGCATGCATCAGGGTGATCAGAACACAAATGAAGCAATAAAATAATGATCCATGATCCCCACGCCAGTTTTGCACGTACTGCCATGACTGGCGTACGGCTCAAACTACTGGCGTGCGCCACTGATCACTGCATACGGTTTTGAAACCTTGCCAGCATTAGGGCCAGGACTGGTATAGATTACCAGCCTTGACCCTGCCAGCCCCCGTCAAAAGCAGAAGCAAAAGGTGGTATACCTTTGCTTGTGAGTTTTGTGGATGGTTTGAGCTTTGAGCTTGAGAGTTGAGAGTTGGAGGATGATTGTGGTGAGGTTTATGGACTGTGGTAAATGTATTCCTCACTTACTCTTTCTATGGAGAAGAAAGGAAGCCAAGAACATTGAAAAAGAAGAAGACAAGAAGGCTTGAAGCTTTTATGGTGCTAACCCCTTGCAAATGAATGCAAGGGGGGTATTTATGGTGGTGGGATGGACTGATCAGTTGAGGCCTTAAGGCTTGTTTGGGGTGATAAGGCTTAAGGGAGCCTCCCATGCATTTAATGCATGGGACTTGGCTTGAAAGGTGTTGTAGGAGGGAAGGGGACAGCCCTGGACAAAAACAATCATCAAGGAGCTGTAGACTACGTTAGGGTGGCCACAAAAGTCCCGCGCGAACGGCTAAATAAAGTTGATTTGACTGGGATTGACTGGCGTACGCCCCTTGTTGAGTGGCGTGCGCCAGTAACGGGCGATGACTGACACGTGGCAGTGCTTCCAGCGCACGCTAGTCCATCACCAGCGTACTCCAGTAGGGTTTTGCTGAGGCCATTTAGTTCTGGCTTGAGGGTTCGACAAGGAGTTCGGAAAGGTTTTGGGATGAGGCTCGGGATGCTCAAAGCTCAAACACACTTAACAAACTCGGGTTGTTCTTGACCTTAATCATCATCGGGGAATCAAAGACCGTAAGTAAACTAATCTGGACGGTCCAGAATAGGGTGTCTACAGTAGCCCCCCTTTGACGGCACTTGGAGCACCATCGACTTGGCGTAAGTAACGTCAAAGGTTTCTAGACACCCCATCCAGGCCATCCAGAGCAGAACATACGAGCTCAATGATAGACGAAAAATTTAAAGAACCTGATTGATCGGGTTGGCGGAGTGGATAGATCGCTGCTGCCGAGGATATTGATACGCAAAGATAGGTTGATGCCGACCCTGATCCTTGACAATCCGGCCTTGGCGAGACCCAGCTGGGGAAGATAAGCCGTGAATTGGCTCCGTTGAGAGAGATACAGACATACGGACAGGCCGTCTTTGATCGAAGTTGGACGAACAGATCGTCGTTGGTTTGGAATGGACAGAACAGGCTGTCGCTTGCTGGGGATAACAACGATATAATCCGCTGTCCGATTGATTTGAGGAGATGAGAGAGATCTCTGTAGATAAAGAATTCTCCTAGGGTAACAAACCATTGTGGATGGGCTGACTCCGCCGGGGAAAGGTACATAGCATACGGACAGGCCGCCGCTTGATTGAAACTGAACGAACGGATCGTCGTTGATTTGAAATTGGACGGATAGATCGTCGTTGATTTGAAGTCGGACGGATAGATCGTCGTTGATTTGAAGTCGGACGGATCGATCGTCATTGATTTGAAGTCAGACGGATCGATCGTCGTTGATTTGAAGTCGGACGGATAGATCGTCGTTGATTTGAAGTCGGACGGATAGATCGTCGTTGATTTGAAGTCGGACGGATCGATCGTCGTTGATTTGAAGTCGGACGGATAGATTGTCGTTGATTTGAAGTCGGACGGATAGATCGTCGTTGATTTGAAGTCAGACGGATTCTGCTCGGGGAGTGACCGTCTAATTTGATAACATGGTTTGGCTGACCACGGGCCTTGATTTTGATCTCGGGATGCGAATTGGGCCTCAGGCCCATGAACTATTGGCGTGCGCCAATTGTTTCCTGCCGTACGCCACATGTGCTGAGATATCCGAGCCCAGATCCGGCCCAGACCCGGCCCAGTGCTGTCCTTCGTCGAATATACTTCTCAGACAGTACGAAACCGCCATTCAACAGTTTTAAAACTTCCGAAAATCTTCGAAACCCTTCAAACCTTTCCAACCCAAACTCCTTTTCGCATTCTCTTCCTCAATTCCATTCATCCACACCCATCCATGGCGGAACCAGGCGGAGATGGGGGCGGCGATGGAGGCAGCAGCAGTGGTGATCGGTTGGGGGTTGGTGGAGGCGAGGCCGAGAGGCCACCAATCGACGATCAAACCACTGCAGGGGATTCGTCGACCATCAGTGCAGAGGTTACAGGCGACGGCGGTGGCAACGACATCCATGCCGCGGAGGCTGGTGGTGAGGGAGAGAGGCGTACGCTGGAAGAGGTGGGGCGTACGCCAGTGACGGTGGCATCACAGGGCCCACGGGTCGAACGGTTGGACTTCCAGAGCGGGGTAGAGGCGGTGATCGTGACCGGTTTGGGTTTGGCCGGCGCGGGCAGCGGTGGCAGTGGCGGCGTTGGTGAGGACCGACCGGGATCGCCTCCGAGGGATCCAGCGAGCGGTAAGGCTCCGGTCGTAGAGGAGGTGGAGGACGTGCCGAGGGCGGACCATGTTGAGCGGGTCGAGTTTGAGGCGCCCGCGGGCTCGTCCAGCCATGAGCCGATCATGAGCCGTGACTTGGCAGAGTTCGTGGGTGAGTCTGTGCTCGCTCGGCTCATGAGAGAGAGCCCTGCAGTGGTTGAGGCAGTCTTGCGGGCCCGCGAGGAGAGGCTGAGGGAGATAGCCCGGTCCGATGAGGCGGAGAGACTGAGGCGAGAGGCCGAGGCAGCGGAGAGAGACCAGAGAGAGCTTGAGCGAGAGGCCGAGGAGGCTGAGAGGGAGCAGGAGGAGGGTCCCGGGTTGTACGAGGTGGCGGTTGACTTAGCGGAGACCAGACGGCAGGCCGCTCGCACCCCGTTTGTGGCTGGGACGTACGTTCCTCCAGAGCCGCACGTGTTTGTGGCGTCGGGCACCGAGAGCTATGTCCCTTGTCAGAGGGACTACGACGAGGAGCTGGTGTTGAGAGACCCGGAGCAGCACTTGTCTAGGGGCTGGACTCAGGTATACCTTTGAACTTTGCTTTAGCCTTTATCGTACTTGTGATGCATGATACTCGAACCTTCGCTTTTGATTGACTGTGTAGAATTAGTGATACCTCGACCTGAGATAGACTGGGTTGACTGTAGAATGCTTCGACTTCTTATTTTGACCATAGAATGCCTGTGGATAACTGATATCGACTTGTAGTACGCCATGTAATGTAACTCGACTGATAGATTGCCTTGAAATTTGACTTGACTTCGTAGAATGCCATTGAAACTTGATAATCGACCAAATAAGTGCCTTTGATGCTCTGACAACTTGAATTGATTGAATAGGATGCTTGAAAATAATAACCGGCTGAATAGTCTCCTCGTAGCTTGATAATTGACTGCCTGAATGTTCGAAGCTTGAATCGACCTAAAAATGACTTGAATCGACTGAATAGGATGCCTGGTAGCTTGATAACCGACTGTATAAATGCCTTTGATGCTTTAGATAACGTTGCAAGAGTCCTTGATTCGACTACCCACTGAACTTGAACTGCTGTACTGACGCTATTTCCTATTGCTTTGATTGCAGAGAGGAGTGGTCAGCTCGCGAGGGCACGGTGGTCCAGCGCACTCTCTCGCGCTGTACCTGAATTTGCCTGCCGGGGCACGAGAGCTGGTGGATGCGGCGGGGTTTGGCCTGTTCATCCCCACGCTGACAGCGGTGCGGAGCGACCACGGCGTACTGTCTGCCTTGGCCGAGAGGTGGTGGGATACGTCGAACTCCTTCCATTTCCCGATCGGGGAGATGACGGTGACACCGACGGACTTTGCAGCCATCACTGGCCTGAGGGTAGGAGGTGACCCGATCCCGTTTGACACAGGGATCCACAGGGACACTGCGGCGCTGAGGTGGTTCTTAGGCATGGTGCCTGCGGGGAGTTCAGAGACGGTTTCGCACGACCAGTTTGCGAAGCATGTGGAGCAGAGGGTTCCGGTGCTGGAGTTAGCAGGAGAGGGGGTCTCTGAGCTAGAGTTGGCGCAGCTAGCGAGGGTGTACCTGTTGTACTTGTTCGGGGCTACTCTGTACCCGAACAAGCGGTCCACGGTGCACTTGTCCTACCTGCCGGCCCTTTTTGACTTGAGGTCGGCTTCTCGGTTCGATTGGGGAGGAGCGGCCTTAGGCACGTGCTACAGTTTCTTAGGCGAGTTCTCCAGAGGGAGGAGGGCAGCCGCTGGGTACTGGAGAGTGTGGGAGGTAAGGAATTAACACTGTCTTTCAATTCCATTCTATACTTGCATTTTATCTTGCATATGCTGCATTTCTGACGCCTTGACTGTCTGCCTGTTTGAAATCCCTGCAGTTGTGGGCTTACGAGGTGCTGAGGATGCACCCTCCGGAGAACAGGAGTCCGGACCCGAGGGTGCTTCCACGAGCGATGGTCTGGGGACCGCTCCGCGTCGGGAAGAAGAGATCACAAAAGACGCTTGCCGACTTCCGGCTGTACCTTGACCACTTGACAGACTCTCAGGTGAGGCTAGCTTTCCCTTTCGGTAGTTCGTGCCTTTGAATTGCTTTAATGCTGTCGTTGATGCCCTTGATTGTTTCACAGGTGGAGTGGGACCCGTGGAGGTTTACAGGGCCTGAGCCTGAGTACCTTGCGAGGAGCAGGGTGGTGACAGCGAGCCGGGTGCTGCTGGAGTCGGCTTTCGGGTGGCAGTGGTACTTGGGTGACCGAGTGACACGACAGTCGCTTGACTTGCCCGAGTTCGTTGTTCCGGGGCCACTTCCGCTTCGTGCCTCGCACACTGGGAGGTATACGCTGAGAGAGTTGAGGAGGTTCACTGTCCCTGTTGCTGCGTCCACTTTTCTGAGGCGGGGGCGAGACTACGCCGTCTACCAGAGGCGATACTTGGCTGGGGCGCTTGGTGTGATGGAGCACCGGGCAGTGCAGGCAGAGGTCTTGGCTGCCGGTGAGGAGAGGTCGGGACGGCGGAGTAGGTCGGGCCGTTCCAGGGAGAGGAGCGAGTTTGCGGAGTCGGCCGGGCTCACTCAGCTTTCTTGGACGCTGACTGTGCGTGACCCTCAGGGGGAGGCTGCAGAGGTTCGCTTCGAGCCTGCCAGGACAGAACCAGCAGAGGTCACAGGACCGGTATGATGTACTTTCAGCTTTTGTTTATTCCCCTGGTATCCTGTATCGTATTTGCCTTTCATCTGAACTGCCTTTGACTTTCGATACTTGCAGGTGCCGCTAGAGTGGGCGAGGGAGGCCACGCGTTTGATGCTTGCTATGGAGAAAAAGTTTCATCAGATAGCCAGTGGTACTCCCTTGCAGTTGCACTACCCGCCAGCAGTTCCAGTGCCTACTACGCAGCCTCAGGTATAAACCCAGAATTCCAAACTCGATACTTAGCGCTGTGCATGTCTGTTACAATGCATATTAGCGGTACCTGCTCTTGACTCCTGTTTTAGCATTTACATATACGCTATGCACAATATTGATATGCAATGACTTGAATTGAATTGACAATGCAGGGACACGCTAGGGCGGCTTTCAGGCGGCAGACAGGGAGGCCAGCCCCTCAGAAGGGCAAGGGGAAAGGGAAAGCCCCTGCTACAGTCCAGCGACCGGTTAGGACCACACGGCCCGAGACCAGAGGGGTGGTGATCGCCCCTGACGAAGGGTCACCACTGCCTCAGAGAGAGCTGCGGAAGAGGCCTGCTCAGAAGCGGCCGGCGGAGGGGCCCGCACAGAAGAAGAGGAGAGAGGACGAGGACGAGGGCGAGGCCAAGGAGTCCGTGTCCCTCAGCAGCGGCTCTGGGTCTGCGAGCGACCCTGGGTTCAGGACCACTCAGAGAGACCTAGCTGCAGCCGAGGAGAGCGAGGATGACAGTGACGACACTGACGAGCTTTTCAGTGGGTGAGGGCTACCATTGAGCCTCGGACACTTTACTGTCTCTTTTGCTTTTGATACCGTTGATACTAGACTTCTGATTTTGGGGCCTGTGTGCCTTCTGATTCATGGGCGGATGTTTGCCCAGTACAGGATTTTGCTTGTTTTGCTCGGGCCATTGTGCCGTTTCATACATTTCTGCTTTTGTTTCTAGGGATATGCCTTGGATAGTATAATAATTGCATCTCCCGTTCATTCGGCTTCTATATTGATGGTACTGATAACAGAAGCAAATGAAACAACCACTAACATCTGACATGCATTGACAAACGCTCTGAATCGATCGACAAATGCTAGGACACGTGTAGAACCGATCTAGCTCGAACAAAAATGGGAGGAAAGTCCCAGGATACGTCGCGTATCCTTAAGACACGCGGAGGATACGGAGGGTTTGGCATTAGCGGGCCGAAACGCCCAATCCTCCTTTGAAAGGGAAACTGAGACTTTTGTGAGACCGTAGATATGTACAAAGACCTGTACGAGTGGAGAAACTTGAGAAAGATGACTTGAACTGGAGGATAAACCGCCAAACGCGCAAAAATGCCATAAAAAAAGGCATAAGACGCCAAAAATGACTCGATATGGTCCCGGACTGAAACCGACTCCCCCGTACAGTCACATAAGGCCTATATGACGCGTACGGTATAAGAAAACTTGGCATGAAACCCTTGGTACGAATTTTGAGTCTCCGTATCCTAAATTTTGGAGGATACGGGCCGCCGGAGGTCCGAATTCTTCGTTAAGTGCGACGTTTTCCGAGCCGACGCCTCCCTGCAGTCCCAAATACCATTTAAGACATGTGTGCATCGATAAACCTACCAAATAAACCCTGGAATCGAAATTGGTTGCTCAATGACAGTTGCTACTGTTGCTGGCATCTGGTGCATACTTTACTGGCGTGCGCCAGTAGTTGTGCTTCGTACGCCAGTAACATGGATTTCCTGCGCACGCCGGTCCATTTGTGGCGCACGCCACAAAAGTGTGACACAGAGCCACTTGTCTGACCGTCTGTCCCTTTTCCTGGGGCTTCTTGTCTCTACCCCTACACGGTTTGCACACGGTTTCTGGACCTCAGAGGGGGCAGGGTACCCTAATGTAAGGCCCTTGGCATGTAGCCCTTGGCTTTGAACATAGAATAGGAAGTTAGATTCGTAGGCTTGGTATAAGATGAGATGTTTGCACGCATTGAAACCACACTGATACATCTTACCCCCATATTCAGCCAATTGAAGTAGTGGTCCCAAATGGCAAACCCAATTCCAACTCTGATCAAGCCTTGGTTGGCGGAAATGATAAGTGTTGATTGGCTGAATTTCCAATACCACGGCCTCGCCTCGTTCCGATATTTGCGGCATGTGCCGCTCCGCCCGGCTCTCCTGAAGGCTGCGCTCCGGTTCTGGGATCCGGACGTCCATGTCTTTCGTTTTGGTGATGACGAGATATGTCCGACGGTCGAGGAATTCCAAGCATACCTCCGGACTTACTCATCTCCGACGCTCGTCGTTCCTCCTTACCAGGTGAGCATGCCCAGGCTGCTGGCCACTGCACTTGACATTCCTAGAGGTTTGGCCAACTCCCTGTTGGAGGGTGGTCAGGTCCAAATCCTGCAGCTGAACGAGCGATATAGTCCCGAGGGTGATTTGGGGGACATGGCTTGGCAGGCGCGGCGCCGACTGGCCCTGGTGATCTGTCTTCTAGCTGCCTATTTGCTTATTCCTGCTGACGGGCGAGTCAGCTCCCTCCTTGTGAGCGTTGCCCTCCAGATGGGTGGTCCGGACCGGCAGAATGTTATCCCTCTGGTTCTGGCCGAGACGCTTATCGGCCTAGACTCGGTATACTCTGGGGTGTCGCGCACCTTCAGTGGCAGTCCGTTGCTCCTTCAGGTAAACTCACTCAGCTCACCTTTTTCTGGTTTTTCGCACTTTCTCATTTTACCTCGACACTCGGCTTAGGCTATTTGCTGGCTACTTACTTGTCTTTTTGCTCAGGCTTTTATCTGGTTTCTGACTTGTCTTTTCGCTGATGCAGCTGTGGCTATCAGACAAGCTGAAACTGTTGCACCCTCCAGAGGATGGCTGGAATCTTTTCCCGAGGAGAATTCACCAGCGGGGAATGAGGTACCCTGAGATGAATGAGGAGGAGTGGTTCGCTTTCATGCGGGAGATACAGCCGGATGAAATTGCTTGGAGGTGCTCCTGGCTGGAGCTGGAGGAAATGGTGGTTTATTCAGATGGTTTCGACAGGGTTGTGATTGCAGGGTTGACGCGGTTCACTTTCTACATCCCGGGCCGCGTCCTTCGTCAACTGGGTATCCCTCAGGGGAATGTTCGTATTACTGCTGGGGATTTCCGAGTCCCCAATTTCAATGCTCAGATGCTCCATGGGTATAACAGGCGTTGGGCGGACAGGGCCCTGCAGGCGGAGTCTCCTGATTTCACTCCAAGACTTCGGAACGTTTATCGACAATGGCTAAGAGCAGATGTTGCAGCAAGAGGAAACGTCGACTGACTCCGGACCACTTTGCTGTAGTTTTAGAATAAACTGTGAGCCGTCAGGCTTCTCAAGCATTTCGTTCTGTTTTTCATGCCTCATTGTTTTTAAGGTTTCATGCTCAGCCCTTGTACTAGAAGTTATGATTTGTATAATAAAGTTGAAAGATGGAGGGTTTCCCTCTTCAGACTTCTCGATGAAGCTTTGACTTGCCCCTTGACTTTGATAGAAAATGACCGGGTCTCAAGGTGAGACTGCCTACGTATCCCTTTTCAAGGAATCAGGTCAGAACGTAGTTCAGGCCAAGGTTCACTCGTGTATTTTACCTCTCCTTTTACGCTCTAACTTTTGCCTAGTGCCGCCTTCACAGGTTTTCGGCCTAGCGAGCTTTCGACTTTTGCCTATTTATTTTTGCCTAGACCGCCTTCACAGGTTTTTGGTCTAGCAGACTGCTCTAACTTTTGCTTGGAACCGCCCACCCTTGTGGTTTTTCGGCCCAACGAGCATCTCTCAGGGATAGAAACGCTTGAGCTGATCCAGGTTAACCAAAGTGCTGAATTCGTTGCCGTCGAGATCGATGAGTTGAGCAGCACCCCCGGATAGGATGGTCTTGATAATGAAAGGTCCGGATCGCTTCGGCCGAAACTTCCCGCGAACATCAAACACTGGGGCCCGTATTTCCTTTGTGACCATGTCCCCTTCGACTAAGCCCCTGGACTTCACCTTTTTATCAAAGGCCCGGGCGATTCGACGCTGGTAACCCTGAACATGATACAGAGCCCGGAGTCTCCTTTCATCAAATAGCATCAGCTCGACAAACCTCCCGCTGAGCCAATCAGATTTTTCCAGGCCGCTCTCGACCATGATTCTCAGAGACGGAACCTCAAGCTCGATAGGAAGTACTGCTTCCATTCCATAGACCAGAGAGAAAGGAGTTGCACCGGTTGAAGTTCGGATTGACGTCCTGTACCCCCATAGTGCCAGGGGCAGTTGCTCGTGCCAATCCCTTGCGGACTCAGAAGTCTTCTTGATGATCACCTCGATGTTCTTGTTAGCGGCCTCGACTGCTCCATTTGTTTGTGGACGATAGGTTGTTGATCGGTGGATCTCGATGCCAAATTCTTCGAAGAGGTCTAGGACCCTTCCTTTGAAATGACTCCCATTGTCTGAGACGAACGCCTGAGGAACGCCATACCGGTAAATGATGTTCTTTCGGATGAACTGGGCCACTTGAATTGTTGTCAGAGTCTTGTAAGATTCGGCCTCAACCCATTTGGTGAAGTAATCTATCGCCACTAGTATGAACCTGTGACCATTTGAAGCGGGAGGCGTGATCATCCCAATAACGTCAATTCCCCACACGGAGAACGGCCACGGCGAGGTCATGCCATATAACTTAGAGGGTGGAACATGCTGCAGGTTGGCATGGATTTGACATTTGAAACAGCGCCGTACGTAATCGATGCACTGAGACTCCATTGTTGACCAGTAGTAACCTTGCCTGAGGATCTTCCTAGCAAGCATGACACCGCTCATGTGGGGACCGCAGACCCCCTCGTGAATTTCTTCCATTATCCTTGTTGCTTCGGCCCCGTTGACACACAGCTTGTGCATTCCGCAGTGAGACCTTCGATACAGTTTCCCTCCACAAATGATGTACTGAGCAGCCAGCCTTTGCAGAGCAACCCGGTCATTCCTTGAAGCTCCAGCAGGGAACTCTCCTCGTTCGACAAAGTTCCAGATATCATGGTACCAGGGTAGGCCATCATCGACATCATCAATGGCGTTGACATATTCATAAGCGGGCAGGTCCCTCTGCTCAATCACAATCGGCCGCATTCGGACTCCTACTGGAAGTTCGATCATTGAAGCCAAAGTCGCCAAAGCATCGGCGAACTAATTCTTCAAGCGTGGAATGTGGGTGAAGGTCACCTTATTGAAGCGAGGAATCAGTTCTTCCAAATCTTGGTGATAAGGCTTCAGCTTTTCCTCACGGACCTTCCAGTCCCCATTAGCTTGAGAGATTACTAGGTTCGAGTCCCCAATTATCTCCAATTTCTCGACTCCGAGTGCAATAGCAGCTTCCATTCCAATGATGCATGCTTCGTACTCAGCTTGATTGTTGGTGACGTCGAAGTTCAACTTGAAAGCAAGTGGGATATGAGCCCCAGCAGGCGTAATGAGCAATATCCCAACTCCGAAACCTCTTTGATTAGCAGCTCCATCAAAATAGAGCGTCCACACTTCTTCGACAATCGTTAATACATCCTCGTCCGGGAAGTCGAAGTCTACGTCCTCAGGCCCATCGATCGGGTGGTCGGCCAGGAATTCGGCCACGGCACGGCCCTTCACTGATTTTCTCGTAACATATTGGAGATCGAACTCAGCCAGCAGAAGCAACCAACGTGCTAGCTTATGGGTGAGCGCCGGCTTCTCGAACAGATACTTGATAGGATCCATCCGAGAAATCAGCTTCACCGAATAGGCTAGCATGTAGTGTCTAAGCTTTTTGGTAGCCCAAACTAGCGCCCAACACGTCTTTTCCAGGGGGTGTAACGTTCCTCACTCCCCACCATCTTCTTGCTCAGGTAGTAGATGGCTTTCTCGACTCCTTCATCTCCCTCTTGCGCCAACAAGCATCCCATGGACGTCGGAGTAACGGATAAGTACAGGATCAGGGGTCGACCGGGCGTAGGCGGCATCAAGACAGGCGGATTCCTTAGATATGCCTTGATAGATTCGAAAGCAGCTTGGCACTTTTCGGTCCATTCGAAATGAACATCCTTCTTGAGCAGACGGAACAGTGGTTCGCAGGTCAGTGTTAGCTTGGCTATGAATCGACTGATGAACTGAACCTTACCCAGAAAGCTTCGCACTCCCTTTTCTGATTGCGGCGGTTCCATCTCGAGAATTACTGTAATTTTAGAGGGATCGACCTCAATTCCTCTTGCGGTGATCAGGAACCCCAACATTTTGCCTGTTGTGACCCTAAATGTGCACTTCTGCGGATTAAGACGCACGTTGTACTTGCGGAGCCTTTCGAGAAACTGTCTGAGTGCTGGGATGAAATCCTCTTTTTCTTTTGCCTTGACAATCATGTCGTCGACGTAGACCTCAACTGTCTTGTGGATCAGATCGTGTAACAAGGTGGTCTGGGCCCGCTGGAAGGTGCAACCGGCGTTCTTTAACCCAAACGGCATCATCACATAGCAGTAAGTACCCCACTCGGTGACAAAGGTCGTCTTCTCTTGATCTTCTGGCGCCACAAAGATCTGGTTGTACCCTGAGAATCCGTCGACAAAAGAGAGCAAAGCATGCCCCGCCGTGTTGTCCACAAGCACGTCAATGTGAGGCAAGGGAAAACTATCTTTGGGGCTTGCCTTGTTCAAGTCCCTAAAGTCGACACAGACCCGGATTCTTCCGTCTTTCTTAGGAACCGGCACGATGTTAGCCACCCATTTTGGATACTCGGCAACCCTTAAGAACCCAGCGTCGATCTGTTTGGTGACTTCCTCCTTGATCTTCTCGACCCAATCCGGCCTCATCCGGCGGAGCTTCTGCTTGACTGGAACAGCCCCTGGAGCTAATGGAATTCGGTGCTGCACGATTTCAGGGTCGATACCGGGCATGTCTTTGTGAGACCATGCGAAAACTTTGAAGTACTCTTTGAGCAGATCAACCAGCGCAGCACGATCTTCGGGGGACAGAGTTGAACCAATTTGCATCATTCGGGGGTCACCCTCATCTTTCAAATTTATGGAAATTACTTCTTCTTTTAGAGGCTGAGCATGCCTTTCGTCTTCCCTTTCGATGAGGGAACGCAACTCAGCGGGGATGTTCCCATTGAAGTCTGTTCCTTCATCGTCGGGGTCAACACAGTTTATGTAGAAATCAGCAAAGTAGTCAGAAGCAGGATCATGTATTTCATAAAACCCCAGCGGGTTGCCAAGTACAGTAGACTCGAACTCGAAGTAGAAGCTATGACGTGGAGGGCCAAGAGGCACAAACTCCGACTCTGAGCTAGACCTAGACTGGACAGACTCTGTGTCAGACTCAGGTACATTGTCAATGCATGTCAGACGCGGAGTGAAAAAGCAATTATTTAAACTACCCTTAGCTTCCACGATGAGGGAGGTTGGATCTTCGATGACGTCCAGAGAGTCGGGCCCAAGCATCAGCACTTCGGCCTCTTCTTCTTTGCCAACCAAACCTACTTGAGAGAACAGCATCTCCAAGCTCTCTTGATCAACTGCCATCACCCAGTCAGTTTCTTCCTTAGCCCGGGTTAGCTGCTTCTTGAACTCTTCCTCTGCCAGCTTGTCTCTGGCTATCTCTTCCTCATCATCGGACCAAGTGTCCGCAGCGAAGATTTCGAACCCCGGTAGCCAAGTGCCAGTCTCCGGATCCCAGAATGGTTCAGGTTGACCCTCGTAAATGATGCTCCCACCTTCACGGATGAAGTAGCTGTTGGGGTTACCATAGAGGGTACGAGGTTTTCCCGTGCCTTTCCCCTTTTTAGCCTTTTTGGCCGGCAGTGTGTACCCAAAACCAAATCGGCTCTCCGTAAAGGGAAAGACAGGGAACTCAGCGACCCCCTGCTGGTTTATCCCGAGTCCAAAACCGGGCATGTGACCCATCTTCCTCATGATGTCGATAGCGGCGGAGCTGACGTAGAAGTCATCGTCCACGGCAACGGTGAGGACTGAGCCTGCGGTGTCAAACGAGAAACCCCCAAAGTCAGAGTCTTCTTCCCCATGTGCGATTCCCAGAACAGGCTCATCCTCCTTTAGCGGGCGGATCCCAGAGTCTCCGCAGATAGTGAGGGTCCCAGTCGGAAGTGCCAGCATGACTTTCTGGTGCAGAGTTGACGGTACTGCCATGATGTCTGACCTGTGCAGCCACGGCCTGCCTAGCAACAGGTTGAAGGTGGCAGGGATGTCGACCACATGAAATTCCACTTCCATCTCAAAACCCTCAGCGTCGAGCTTGAGCATGATGGTCCCCTCCACGACACGGCGGGTGCTATCATAGGCTTTGACCGCCAGGTTAGACGGCGTGAAATCCTTCTTGGCGAGCCCCAATCGGTAAGCAACCCTTAGCGGGCAAACATTAATGGCGGAGCCATTGTCAATGAGCACGGTCGGCACCCAAAGCCCCTTACACTTGACGGTGATATGCAGCGGGCGGTTGTGGTCGGTCCCTTCAACAGGCAGGTCCCGCTCGGTGAAAGTAACAGAGTGTTTGGCGAGCAATGGCAAGATGAGGGCGACCATCGCCTCTGGAGTGATGTCGGTGGTTACCTTTAGTCGGGAGAGAGACGAAGACAGCTTGTCACGGTGCTCCTTTGAAGACGCGACCAGACCCCAGACTGAGATGGCAGCAGGTATCTTCTCCAGTTGCTTCTGAATCATGTCCTCTCCTGGAACTCCGCCAAGGATGTTCGGAGCACCCCTTTGGACAACTGGGCTGGCGGACTGTAAAACGGGAGGATTGGACGAGCTCCCCGCCTGTAAGTTGGAAGGCTGAAAGACCCGGCCACTCCTCGTAACATTGGCGATGTCCCACCAAAAGGTTGAGTCGTTGAAGTCCCAGAAGTCCGCGGGGATGTCATCCATCTTACGCTTCCCCTTATCGGTCGTGGCCACAGTTGCGAACGAATCCTGTTCCAAAGCCAGGTCTTGTTCCAAACCCTGCATTACCAAGTCTTCCCAAAACGACGGATCCTATGCTGCAGCTTCCTCAAACGGTGCTCCCGGGTTAGTCACAAACGGCGTATCCCAGAAACCAGCGTCGACCAGAGCGGAGTTGACGGTCCAGACCTCGTTACCCATTTGTATGTCAACTACCTTGTCCTCATCCCAAAAGTCGGCAGGTAGCGGATTTGTGTTAAGATTGACAATCTCGTCGACTTCCCATAGATCATCAGGCACGGCATCCAGGGTCATAATACGGTAGTCCTCGCCAGGAAGAGGGACAGCGGGGCGCGGGAGGCTCTCATCCACTATGTAGAATTCTGGATCGAGTTCGACGTCAGCTACTGAGGTTAGCAGCGAGTCAATCGTTGATGAGCGAAAACACTCTCCAAGTATACGGGGCTCTTCCTGTCGGAGGTCCTCTTCAGTGTAAAACGCCTCGTAATCGGGCACGACTTCTTCTAGAACATAGTCGGCCGGGAACTGCCAAGCTGGCTCGGGATCCCAGAAGTACGGTTCTTCTTCGATGATAGGCTCAGGTGGGTCGAAGAGCAGAGGTAGAGCGAACCCATCCAACGGATCCATCATGTCTGCTTCTTGTGTTGCGAGCCACTGATTGTTCGCGACATGGTCAAATGGTACTGCTTCTGGTTCGACCGGGAATCCTTCAAGGGCAAGCTCATCCCATTCATTGATCCTAGGGACCTCGAAGTTGTTGTGGTCAGCAATCGCCCAGCCTACTGCCTGCATATCAAGTTCTGGTTCTGGCAGGCCTGCTGCCCTAGCAAGTCTTGCACGCTCTATGGGCGATCCATCGAGAGCAGTCCCAGCGAAGGTAAAGAAAGAATTTCTTACAGTGGTCCCAGGGAGGAGCTGTGCAGAAAAGACAGTATCGCGTTGCAGGTCACGAAATACGTCGTTGAAGGTGGTCATGCCGTCGCGCAGACGTTCCAGGGGCGTTCTTGAATCAGACGATTGTCCCTTCTCCAGGCTTATGGTCAACACTTCAGGCTCGAGGGGCATGGACACGACTGGTTTTGGTTGATCTGCAGGGGTTATATGGTCAGTGGGGTTGAATATGGTGGAGCTAGGGGAAGTTATGGTGGAGCTAAGGGATATCTGGCCAACTTGGTCATGGTGCTTTGGGAGGGAGTTGGAGATGACGTTGGGTTTAGACGGTGGGTTAGGAAGAGTTCCATTGTCGACCAAATCCTGTATCGCATGGCGGAGGCGATAACAAGAGTCGGTGTAATGGCCGGGCATCTGATGGTACGCACAGAAGGCATTGGGGTTGTGGCTAGGAGGTGGATTTTGAGGGAGTGAAGTTGGAGTGAGAGGCCTGAGATGACCAGACTTGGCCAGCTTCTCGAGGACAGCAAAGAGAGGTGCTTCGAAGTTGGCGAAGACACGGGGTTGGTTGCGGTTTCGGGGTTTCTGCGGTGCTTGCACTTGGTTGACATCAGCAATGTGGTTGGAGCTTTGGGTTGTGGCGGTGTTGCTAGCAGCGGCAGCGTTGGCATAGTTGCTACCACCGAAGAGAGCAGTGCTGCTTCCGGTGTAAGCACGGGTTTTGGGTTTTGATGTCGAGGAGGCAGGAGCAGACTCGGTTCTCGGGATGACCCCGTTTTGGAGAGCTTCTTCTATGGCAAGACCGGAGTCGAAGAAGGTTTCCCAGTTTGCCCCTTGGACCAGCACAAGGTTCTTAGCAAAGTCCGGCTGCAGGTTACGAGAGATGATGCGAATCTGATCCTTTTCGCTGGGACGATCCGTCATTTTGGCTGCCTTTGCCCTCCATCGCTGAATGAAGTCCGCAAAGGGCTCCTTTGCGCCCATCTTGGTTGACTCCAACTCTCGCGTGGTCATCTTAAGTTGGACGTTGTAACTGTACTGGGAGTTGAAGGCAGCCCCAATATCGACCCAAGTCCTCCTTTTGGAAAGGTCCAGCGAAAGAAACCATTGGAATGCGGGGCCAGTGAGAGTTTGAGGAAAGAGTTGAGCCATGGTTTCCTCCTCAATTCCATGTAGTTTCATTGCACTGTGATATGCCAACAAATGGGTCTTAGGATCCCCAGAACCGTCAAACTTTACAAAATCGGGCATTTTGAACCTTTCGGGCAGTCTAGCATTGGGAAAGGGGCAAAGACGATCCATGTCTAAACCACCAGCGCCTATCTTCTCAGCCTTGGAAACTGTTTCCTCGAGTTTAGCCATCTTGGCGATCAGAGCGGCCATTTCCGGATTCGGAGCAGGGTTTTCTCCTTGGAGGTTCTCCTCAATCACGAGTTCGCGATCTCCGCTGCCTCCTCCAGCTGCATCTGCCCGGGGGAGGCGTTCCTCAATTAAGGCACGGAGATTGGCCGTAGAGGCGTCAGCTTGATCGGCCCTTTGTTGCATGATGGCCAAGTTGCGTTGGATGTCGGCGAGAGTCTGGGCAAGATTTGGAATTTCAGCCATATCGAGTGGTTCGGTTTTGACTTGGACGAGCTTCTGAGGTGTAGGGAACGGAGTGAAAGGTGTCGGTGGCGAAGCCTCTCCCAACAGAAAACAACCCGGAGCTTCCGTCGTGGCAGACCCAGAAACAGACCCACCCAAATCTTCTCACAGACCTGGCGGACGTTCCCAAGTAGGTTTGGCTCTTGATTCTGGATCTGTACGGTGCGATGGCTAGACAGTAAAGTAGAAGGGCTCAGTGACAGCCTGCAGCAATTTTATTTGAAAGAGAAAATGAATAATGCTCAATGTCGTCGGTGTCATCCTAGACTCTAGAACTAACAGACAAAACCGTTTTATGACAGCCGGACGCTGCCCAGGTCCTCGGATTTCTTTTCGACGGTGTACCTTGAAGGGATCGACCAATACTAAGAGATGTCGAAACAACCTAAGTTTTTGACTATTCCGTTTTCGAAGTTTCAATGTTGAAATGGAACAACTTGGTGTCGACGACATGATACTGTAACCAAGAGGGCGTAAGCAGCACTGTGCCGGAGCCTTGAATGGTGTAAGTGTTTAGCACTTTTAACCTGGGTGGTATGAGCATCATGTCATGTCTCCTGTCGAGTTTTCTGTTTGAAACCTCGAATGGGGTTTAGACAAGGACTTAGAAAGTCTTGATTTCCCAAAGTCTCGTAGACCCAAGGAATTTTGGAAAGTTGATAACGTGCACCATCACGATGCACGACTCGTCATCGGTCCAGGCAGCACCTTAGCAGGCATAAAACGGGTTTGAAAGAGATACAACCCTACAAGCCGCCCTAGCATGCTCCTACGCAAAACGGTATGAATGTATGTACAGGCATGCGATATGGAAAGCAGTAACACATAGACAGTTTATGAGGGTTAGATGCAAGTAATCCTACCCTGTGGGTTCCTGTCCTAGTTTGAAAGGTTCTAGTGCTTTGTACGCGTGGCGAGGCCGGTTTTGGCTTAAGGGGGTTCCTCAGGCTAGAGATGTTTTATACCTCCCATCGCAATGCGTGCAGCAGAGCAACGGTCAAACGGTAATACGTCTCATCATCGTCCAAGGTTGTTGGGCATTCGAGGACCCCGGGCTCCAGTAAACTGTGCCGGTTACCCAAAACACCTCAACGGGGCTGATAGAACACCAATGCAAATGAACGCGTGCCGAAAGAATGATCGAGAGAGAGAAACGCTATGCTTTTTGAAAAAATGCCTTTTGAAGCTTGGCTCACTTCATTAATCGACACTCGGAGAAAACTACATAAGCGAACAATAGTAAAAGCCCCAGTTCGGAGTGGTCGGATGTAGAATCCTGTTACGTTACCATTCCGTTCTTCAGCAGCGCGGAGCGTACTGTTTTGACAGACTTTTTGACATTGTTCATTCATGTATTAATTTCCAAATGTTTGATTAATGTAATTTCCCCAGCAGAGTCGCCACTGTGGGCACACGCCCCAAAAACTCCCGTGCCTCGGAGGCATAAAATTCCGGGTGCGCCCTATCTCGCGGAAAGCGCGGCGAAACGCTTCGCAGATCAGAGAGTCGCCACTCGGGTTTTGTGGAAAGCACCCAAGAAACCGTGGTTTCGAAAACGTTTTGGATTGCATTTGTTTGAGTTTGAAAAAGGCTTGTAGACTGGTCCGTCGTCACCTTTGAAATCTGAGGTTCGGGAGCCAGGTTACGAGAGGGGAAGGGTTTTATGGCACCCCCTCTCGCCCAATCCGGAGATCGGTCTCTACTCAGGCATTTTATAAAACACTTGCATTTCTCTCTTTATTTGATCATTTTCTTAGCCAGTTAGGGCGGGGGAACAGTTAATGGGGATTAAAACTGTAACACGTTTGCAATTATGTACAAATATATGACAAAAAATGTCTATGGATGTTTGATGTTTGATCTAACAAGTATAATAGATTGAGAACAAGCTTTTGTGGACGCTTTAAACAAACTAGCACACACTGACCGTGCAATGGTCCACACAAGAGCAAGCCTGCATGCACTGGACAAGACACTGCATGCAGTCAGGACCTGCGTGCGCCACCCACAACTGGCGTGCGCCAGTAAGCCCAGTACCACAGCTTCTGTTCTCAACCCTCTGGGCTCTGGAAAGGACCAGTGCACACCCAGGACAAACCACGCAGTTAAAGTATGGATTACTAAGCTATTACAGACAGGATAAGGGCTTAGAAGCCACCAAATGAGCAGAAAACCCCTTAAACAGTGAGGGGAGGATGATCAAAGGCCTGGATGGAAGATCCATGCAAGGGCCAAGCCACTGGAAACTAGGCCACTACCGTACGCCACTAATGGAGGGTCGTACGCCGGTTGTCGTTTGTTTCCAATGCTTTGGCTTTGCATCATCTGGGCTCTGGAACATGACCAGAAGGCTCCCAGAGGCCAAAAACACACTAAGATACAGATGGAATAGAAAGCAGTTCTAAAATACAGTAAGCAAAAGGTTGATTTTAGCATGCATCAGGGTGATCAGAACACAAATGAAGTAATAAAATAATGATCCATGATCCCCACGCCAGTTTTGCACGTACTGCCATGACTGGCGTACGGCTCAAACTACTGGCGTGCGCCACTGATCACTGCATACGGTTTTGAAACCTTGCCAGCATTAGGGCCAGGACTGGTATAGATTACCAGCCTTGACCCTGCTAGCCCCCTCAGGGGTCAGAACAGAAAGCAGAAGCAAAAGGTGGTATACCTTTGCTTGTGAGTTTTGTGGATGGTTTGAGCTTTGAGCTTGAGAGTTGAGAGTTGGAGGATGATTGTGGTGAGGTTTATGGACTGTGGTAAATGTATTCCTCACTTACTCTTTCTATGGAGAAGAAAGGAAGCCAAGAACATTGAAAAAGAAGAAGACAAGAAGGCTTGAAGCTTTTATGGTGCTAACCCCTTGCAAATGAATGCAAGGGGGGTATTTATGGTGGTGGGATGGACTGATCAGTTGAGGCCTTAAGGCTTGTTTGGGGTGATAAGGCTTAAGGGAGCCTCCCATGCATTTAATGCATGGGACTTGGCTTGAAAGGTGTTGTAGGAGGGAAGGGGACAGCCCTGGACGAAAACAATCATCAGGGAGCTGTAGACTACGTCAGGGTGGCCACAAAAGTCCCGCGCGAACGGCTAAATAAAGTTGATTTGACTGGGATTGACTGGCGTACGCCCCTTGTTGAGTGGCGTGCGCCAGTAACGGGCGATGACTGACACGTGGCAGTGCTTCCAGCGCACGCTAGTCCATCACCAGCGTACTCCAGTAGGGTTTTGCTGAGGCCATTTGGTTCTGGCTTGAGGGTTCGACAAGGAGTTCGGAAAGGTTTTGGGATGAGGCTCGGGATGCTCAAAGCTCAAACACACTTAACAAACTCGGGATGTTCTTGACCTTAATCATCATCGGGGAATCAAAGACCGTAAGTAAACTAATCTGGACGGTCCAGAATAGGGTGTCTACACCTACAAACTGGAGGGGGATGTTCCTCCGGGAAGAAGCTCCGACGATCTAGTCAGTATATGGAGGAAGAAGAAGAAGTTTGGTAAGAAATATGCTAGGAGAGAGAGTAGAAGATTGTAATGGAGAGAGTTTTTTCGACCCTTGCCCTAGAAGGGGTGCTCTTCTATTCATAGGCAAGGGCTTGGAGTGCTGGGCAAGGTGGGAGTAGGGATGGCAATGGGGAGGGTCGGGGGTGGATACCACTATCCCCGTCCCCGATCCCCGAACCCAAATCCATCCCCATCCCCGCCCCGATCCCCACTGGGGATTTATTTTTACCCTCCATCCCTGCCCCAAACGGGGAACGGGGATCCCCGCGGGGAATCGGGGATCCAAAGATTCCAAAACTTTTTAAAAAAAAAGTCACCTGCCATTAGAAAATACAAACCATGAAACTAAATTCCAAAAAAAACACAATCTAGGCTGCCATTACAATTGCTAATCAGTGTCAATTTCAACTTTCATCAAGTTTTGGGAAACAGAAAGCCTCTAAAAAATGCTTCATGTAGTACTTTTGACATGAACCATTTGTTCATTGGTTAATTGGAGGAGTACAATAACCAAAATGTTTCCTACTGCCATTTAACACAAAATAGTCCAACTACAGGAATCAGAGTAAAAATTATGTATATATATAGTAAGCTAGTGGGATGGGGCTCGAGAACCCTAGCTTATGTATATATAATTATTATATATAGTAAGCTAGTGGGGCAAGGATGGGGCAGGGATCGGGGCGGGGTGGGTACTAACTCATACCCATTCCCTACCCGTTCCCCACTTTTTAAAAAAAATTATCCCCATACCCTACCCGATCCCCAAATAATCCCCAAATCCCCTACCCATTTGGGGCGGGGAACGGATCGGGTTGGGTCAGGTAGGCCGAAATTGCCATCCCTAGGTGGGAGTGCTCTGCACGCGCGCTGTTACGCTCGGATGACGTCACATGTCAGGTGCATTTAATGAACGCTGCCCTTCGAGATCTGCAGACCCATGTGGGTCGATGTCAGAGATGTCCCATCGGTTATCAGAGAGGTGAATGTGCTTATCATTGGTCTTATCAACAGGAGCTTCCAGAATGTTCTTTAACAAACACGTCTAAGGAATCCCCCAAACTTACCGAACGTTAACCTCTTCAGCCGAACAAGTTGATGATCCAAATGGAGAAGATATCTTACCGAGAGACTGGATGTGTTACCGAACGAAACTAGGAGCATACGTTCGGAAGAACAGCTTAAGCTCGGTGAGCAACCTCAGGTCCACCTATCGTTCGGTAAACAGTCGGAGTGACATGTCAAGACGCTTTCTTTCATGTAGATGAACTGAGACAACTGAATGATGGGTCCACAAGGTTACCCCTTTGAACCTTCAGATATTTCGGCCCACTACAGATTCAGAAGTTATAAGAGAATAAAGCCTAGTAGAAACACCTCTACCCCGTCAATGATTTCACTGAGATCTTCGAAGAGAGAGAGAGAGAGAGGAGTCTGCGACTGAGAAAGGGTTGTGTCAACAGTAGTCGATGGTGGATCTATTGTTGGGATGAAATCTATTTAAGCTGAGCGCGAACCGAGATGCGTGCGGGTCAGCCTTTTTAGGGTTTCGGTCCATTGTATGCTTCTGATATAAAAGCAAAGCTAGGGCTGCCTCCTTTTGTAACTCTAACATATCTTACATCATAGTAAAACACCCTAGCACCTCGTGGATGTACGATTAAGTAATCAGCTTAAGTCGGAACCACGTAATCTCTGTGTCTTGTTCTTTTCTTGCTTTATACTGTTTTCTGTTCTTGGTTTGTTCTTCGATTGTGTGCATTTGCTCGTGGGTTTGGACGCTCGAATCCCCAACAATTGGTATCAGAGCTCCGGGTTAGGAGATCTAGGGCTTCACGCAATGGCAGAAGACAAAGTCAAGATCGAGAAGTTCAATGGTACGAACTATGCTTTCTGGAAGATGCAGATGGAGGATATTCTATATCAGAAGGATCTATATCATCCGATCAGCGGCGTTAAACCAGAAAGCATAAAACAAGTAGATTGGGATATTTTTTATCGCAAAGCTTTAGGGACTGTGCGATTAACCCTCGCGCCATCGGTCCCATCAAATATTGCCAAAGAAAAGATTGCAGCAGATTTGTTCAAAGCCCTAGAAAAGATGTACAAAAAGCCTTCAGCAGTGAATAAGGTATATCTTATGAAAAAGTTGTTTAACCTAAAGATAACTGAAAATTCTAATGTTGCTGAACATCTCAACGAATTTAATACGATCACGAATCAGCTAGAATCCATGGGTATTAATTTTGATGATGAAATTAGTGCTCTTGTTTTACTATCAAGTTTGCAAGAAAGTTGGAACAGACTTGTCGTGGCAGTAACCAATTCCTCCGGGTCTGAAAAGATAAAACAGGAGGATGTTGCTGGTTTGATATTAGGCGAAGAGGCTTGGAGGAGGGTATCGGGTGAGGATACTGCTTTGGGTTTAGCATTGAGTACAGAGGATAGGGGCAGGTCTACGAATAGGGGAAACAACAAGAACAAAAACAAGGGTAGAGCGGCTTCAAAGAACAGGGGCCGTAATAATCTCAGGGAGGAGATACGAAGACTGAGGAGTGCTTCAACTGTGGTCAGAAGGGGCACTGGAGGTGAGATTGTAAGGCACCGGCAAAGCAGCAGAACGGGAAAAATTAAGGGGGTAAGAGCACTGCCTATGTATCTGATGAGTCTGATAATGAATTAATGATTGCTTGATTTGTTCGCTGGATTCTCGTAGTGAGTCTTGGATTGTAGACTCTGGAGCCTCATTCCATGTTACTCCACGCATGGATGTGTTACAAAATTATGTGCAAGGAAATTTCAGCAAAGTGTATTTGGGCGATGATGAAGCTTGCAGCATAGTTGGGAAAGGAGATGTACAGATTACTCAGACAGACGGGACAGTTCTGAAATTGAAGAATGTTAGACATGTGCCTAGTCTAACATGGAATCTTATTTCAGTGGGTAAGTTGTCAGAGGGTGGAGTTGTTACATCATTTACTTCAGACGCATGGAAGATGAGCAAGGGGGCCTTGACTCTTGCTCGTGGTAAGAAAGACGGAACCCTCTATGTATCTACAGGTACATATAGTAGCATCGCGGTGGCAGCAAAAGAGATTGATTGCACTACGTGGCATCGTAGACTGGGTCACATGAGTGAAAAGGGGATGAAAGTAATGTTGTCGAAGGGAAAGTTACCAGGTTGTAAGTCGCTGGACTTGGAGTTCTGTGAGGACTGTGTTCTCAGGAAACAGAGGAAAGTCAGCTTTACGAAGGTGGCTAGGACCTTGAAAACAGAGAAGTTGGAGCTTGTGCACACCGATGTGTGGGGCCCTTCTAAGGTAACCTCTCGTGGTGGTGCTAATTATTTTGTTACTTTCATTGATGACGCTACTAGAAAATTGTGGGTTTATTTTCTTAAACATAAGTCTGATGTGTTTGGTGTCTTTAAGAATTGGAGAGCACTAGTTAAGAATGAAACAGGAAAGAAATTGAAGTGCCTGAAATCAGATAACGGTGGCGAGTATTGTAGCGATGAGTTTGAGGCTCATTGCGCTGCGGAAGGGATTTGTAGGATAAAAACGGTCCCAAGAAAGCCAAGGCAGAACGGAGTTGCTGAACGCATGAATAGGACGATCTTATAGCGTGCGAGGAGCATGAGGTTACATGCTAGGTTGCCTAAGCAGTTCTGGGCTCATGCAGTAGATACGACCGAGTACTTGATCAACAAAGGACCTTCAATTCCTTTGAATTGTGGATTACTAGAAGAGGCTTGGACATGTAAAGAGATAAATTTATCTCATTTACGAGTTTTTGGTTTTTTTTTGAAAAGGTAGCAGAAATGGGTAAACTTGATGCTAAGTCTCGTAAATGCGTGTTCATAGGCTATGGTACTAATAGCTATGGTTATAGGCTGTATGATTTTGAAAATCAGAAAACACGCAGGAGTGTGGATGTGGTATTTAATGAATCTGTTCTGTATAGAAACAGGAACAGTCAACCCGAGGAGGCTGAGGAAAACTCAGACTTGGTAGAGTTTGAAGGGATCCCAGACGGCAAAGTCCTGTAGCCTCAGGATATTAATACCGAATCTATTCCACAGGAAAATCCACAGACTCCTCCTCCCAGGAGGTCTACATGTGTTGCTAAACCTCCAATACTTTATTCTCCATCGTTACATTATTTGTTGCTAACAAATAGTGGTGAACCAGAATGTTTTAAAGAAGCATTGCAGGTTGAGAACAGGGAGGAGTGGGAGCACGCCATGGATGATGAGATGGATTCTCTCTCATCAAACCAGACTTGGGAATTGGTTCAGTTGCCCAAAGGGAAGAGAGCTTTGCACAACAAGTGGGTTTACAGGATTAAGGAAGAATCTGATGGTAGCAAACGGTTCAAGGCAAGGTTGGTAGTGAAGGGTTTTGAGCAGAAACCAGGTATCGACTTCACTGAAATTTTTTCACCTGTTGTGAAGATTTGTACTATCAGATGTGTTCTTAATATTGTGGCTGTTGAGAACTTGCACTTAGAGCAGTTAGATGTCAAAACTGCTTTCCTTCATGGGGACTTGGAGGAGGACATCTATATGCATCAGCCAGAAGGTTATGTTGTGGAAGGAAAGGAGAATCAAGTGTGCAAGCTTAAGAAAAGCCTGTATGGGTTGAAACAGGCTCCGAGACAGTGGTATAAAAAGTTTGATACTTTTATGACTAATACGGGTTTCAGTAGGTGTCATGGGGATCACTGTTGTTACTTTAAAAATCTTGGTACGTCATATCTCATACTTTTGTTGTATGTAGATGACATGCTTGTTGCAGGTTCAAGTATGGATTTGTGAATCTCAAGGCACAACTGTCCAAAGAATTTGCAATGAAGGATTTGGATTCTGCGAAAAAAATCCTTGGAATGCGAATTAGTAGGGACAGAGCAAGGGGAAAGTTGAAGTTGTCACAGATTCACAGGAAGAGTATGTTAAAAAGGAGCTGAAACGTTTTAACATGGAGAATGCAAAGTCAGTTAGCACACTTTTGGCAAGTCACTTCAAGCTTTCAAGTGAAAGGAATGCAGTAACTGATGAAGAATAGAGCTACATGGCGAGTGTTCCATATGCCTCGACAGTAGGCAGTTTGATGTATGCCATGGTTAATACAAGGCCAGACATTGCTCATGCAGTGGGAGTTGTCAGCAGATTCATGGCAAATCCGGACAAAGAGCATTGGGAAGCAGTCAAGTGGATTCTGCGTTATCTGAAAGGTACTACAGATTTGGCTTTGTGTTATGGGGGTTCTAATATTTGTTTGCAAGGTTTTGTAGATTCAGATTTGGCAGGGGACATTGACAGCAGGAAGAGCACTACTAGGTATGTGTTTACTTTGGGGAGTGCAGCAGTAAGTTGGGTCTCACGGCTACAGAGAATAGTGACTATTTCCACGACAGAGGCAAAGTATGTTGCAGCCACGGAGGCGTGCAAAGAGATGGTATGGTTGAGGAGCTTCATGAAAGAGTTGAGTAAAGAGCAAGACAAATGCAGACTGTTCAGTGATAGTCAGAGTGCTATACATCTGGCGAAGAATGCAGCCTTTCATTTGAGGACCGAACATATCGACATAAAGTATCACTTTATTCGCTCTCTGTTGGAGGAAGGGTAGTTCACTTTGGAGAAAATTCACACAAGTGAAAATCCGGCAGACATGTTCACGAAGGTGGTTACTGTGGGGAAGCTGAAGGCTTGTTCAGCTTCCGTGGGTCTCCAAGCTTGAGTGGGAGACTAGTTGCTGGTGGTGTTTATGATTGGTGGTATCTGAAGATGATCGTTGATGTATATTTGGGGGTGCCGCTGTAAACAGTTTTCAAGTGGGAGAATTGTTGGGATGAAATCTATTTAAGCTGAGCGTGAACCAAGATGCGTGCGGGTCAGCCTTTTTAGGGTTTCGGTCCATTGTATGCTTCTGATATAAAAGCAAAGCCAGGGTTGCCTCCTTTTGTAACTCTGACATATTTTACATCATAGTGAAACACCCCAGCATCTCGTGGATGTACGATTAAGTAATCAGCTTAAGTCAGAACCACGTAATCTCTGTGTCTTGTTCTTATCTTGCTTTATATTGTTTTCTGTTCTTGGTTTGTTCTTCGATTGTGTGCATTTGCTCGTGGATTTGGACGTTCGAATCCCCAACATCTATTGTCGGCGTTGGCATGGCAGGCGTTGGCTTTGGTGGCGGTGGTGGGGGGAGAGAGAGGGGGTCGAAGGTAAGAGCGAGGAGGAGAGAGAAAATGTGGACTGGTTTTGGTTTTCTTGGGTGTAACATATATGGGTTTGGTGGAGGGAAATTTGGGCGATTTAAGTTTCCCGATTAAAATTTGAGCGAAATTTTGAAATGCAAATAAGAGAGGATGGGACCGAGGATTTGTGGGGCCCAATCGCCACGTGGGCGAGCCACGTAGGATCCTTGCGGTGATCACTGCACCAGTTCATGCTAATAGCAAAACTGTTTTGCACCCCTCAAGTCTAAATTGTGAGGCTGCAATGCTCGAGCTCTGTAAGGACCAGAATTTTTACTAATTAAAATTGGTAGGATTTAATTAGATTTATTTGTAAATTAATTAGTATATTTAAGTTCCTAACGTCTAGATAATTACCTAAAAAAAGAGCTAATCTCGTGAGATTGATTGTATTTTATCTCATGATTATCTCCCACTCTCCCCCTCAATCTCTCATATCTTTATAACTAACCACTTTCCCTATATCTCTCAAACTCTCATACTCTCCCCTATACTTCTCCCATTATCTATATCTTTTATAATTCCCTCTATCTCCCTACTTTATCTCCCTCATCTAACCTTAAAAGATTTCTACCTATCTCTCTATCTCTCTCACGTTAAACTCTCTCAATATCTCTCTCACACTCCCAACTTTAAATTCCTCTCCCTCACTCTCGGTTTGTATCTCCCTCTCCCTCTCACAATTCGCATATCTGCCTTACGGATTATATCTCTTCTCCTCGCAGATTGTCCTCTCGTTTCTCGGTGATTTGATCATTTATAAACCGATTGTTGTGCTTGAATCAACAGAAGAGAGGTAGGACTTTCAAAACCTAACTTTTACAAAGGTTTATTGCTTATGTGTTTTCTTGTATTTGTTGGTATCGTAGGGATGAAGTACATGATGAATGGGTAGTATATATAACATAAGGAGTCAAACCGTACCGTTACGGTGTCGAAGGCTTAAAACAATAACGAAACGGTGAAAAACGTTCTTTTTGCACGCTATATTCTGTCCAAAAGATTTGGCCCTCTTCAAATTAGATTCGGGAAAAACTTATACCACGAAAGTTGTAGATCTTGAAATTCTAAGCAACTTTGATATGAAATTTGTCCTTTTTTTTTATGCGCGATATAAAATTTGTCTAAATCCAAGTTTGGGAGAATTGGTTATGATTTTTGAAAGTTCTACTGCAGTGCTGTCTCGGACAGATTCGACGCATTGCTTTCAAACCCGTTTTTACCGCACTTAATGTCGTAATTATGATTTGTGTAAAATACAAAGATTGTAGATCATTTAACTTTGTGAGACTTTCATCCAGAAACTATCTTAAATGGAGGTCGGGAGAATTTACTACGATTTTCAAAAATGACTGCGCTGTGCAGATTTTAGGCAGCTTGTTGTTCTGACTTAAAACATATGTTAACCCTGTTTAAGGTTAAAACTGGACTTTGCATGAAACACGAAAAATTGTTCCTACCGTAATAAACTACGTTTCCGCAACATATCATGATTTTTGGAGTTAAATTGCTAATTATTCGAAATTGGAAGTTGTTGGAGCAATATTATGTTGTTGAATCTTAGTATTTGTGTTATAACATTCGTTGTATTTAATTATCGGACTTTTTTTTTTGCTAAGCAATTATCGGACTTATGTGATTATTAGACCAACGTGATGCATGAAACCCATCTTTTTGTCATAAATGACATGTTGATTAATTAGCTGAGGTAAAGTTGTGACCATATGTGTAACGACCCTGATTTTTGGTAAATAAAAATTTCGTTAAATATTTGAATTTTATTTTAATTACTTGGATTGCTTTTAAAATATCCTTTTAATTTCTAATAATCCGTCATAATTAGATTTGAGACTTTTAAAATTATAACTTTTCGCATAAGACAATATAGTCATTTTCTAAAGACAAGTATACTTATAAAAGCACTTGTATATTTTCCTAGTATTTGAAATAAGGTCTTAAAATTTTATTTCTTGGCTAGAAATCCTACATGGCAAGTATAGTTAATTTTTAACCGATTAGTTAGCAAACTGAACTACCATTTCACCTAGTTACTTTCTCCTAACCCTAAATGAGCTTTCTTAACCCTCTTTGGACCTTGTGAACCTTCCTAAACCCTAATTGAACCATTAGAGGTGATCATTTTACTCCTTGATTAGTCATTTTCAAGACCACACTCATGACTTACCTCATTACCCATTGGTTAATAATTGTTAGGGGAAATTTTACCTCTCGGGTAATAAAAAAATTAGTCTTGCTAATAAATACTTAGACTTAGTAAGACTAGTCACTTAGGTACTTGAAGGATAGGAAGCCATTATTTTGCTTCAAAAAGAGGTAGAACTAGCCTTGCCATGCATGCAAGTCTAATGCCAAATAGCCCCCAACCCTAATTATCTCCTAAGGTGACTTTCCTAGAAAGTACATATATAAGTATATATATTTCTATACTTGGATAAAGATTTCCTAGGAAATTCTTAACCCTTGGACAATAAGTTCACACTTGAAAGCCCTAGTTTTTATCATACCACCTTCATTATTTTTTTTTTCTTATCCTTTGGTCAATAATTGCTAGGGAAAATATTATCCCTTGGGTGATAGTTATTAGGCACACTTATGGACAATACAAGCCATAAAACCCTTCATGATTTCCCTAAGTAATGACCTAAAATGGTTTGGCATAGCCTTGGCTTGATTAAAGGAGTGATTAGACAAGGCAATGGAACAAAAAAAAAAGAGAAAAGGGAGAGGGAGAGAGAGGCCGGTTGGAGAGGGAGGGAGATGGAGTGTGTGCATGTGTTTGTACACTTGAACAAGCTATCAACTAGCCTTAAGCCTAAACCCCATTTGACAACCCATCCTAGCCAACTTTAAACATAAAACTAGCTTATCTTTTTTGTTCTTCTTGCAAGCAAGCTTTTCCTAGACAAGACTAAACCAAAACCCCTCATGATGACCTAGACTTTGAACCAAATTAGATGGCAAGGCATGGCATGCCTTCAAGCATGAAAAGACAAGCCATACCTTTCAAAAATTGCCCATTGGACAATAATTGTTAGGGAAAAATTAATCCCTTGGTTAATAAGCCAAATTTTTGCTATAAATAGCACCCCACATTGGCCATTCAACTCACACCTTCACCCATTCAACCACTACAAGAAAAATGGTCATTCCCGGCGTTTTTATTCCCGGCATTTTAATTAATGCCGGAAAAGCCACTATTACCGGCATTTCAAGAAAATGCCGGAAAAAATAATTATTACCGGCATTTGTTTAAAAAAATGCCGGCAAAAGTCGAGTTTTCCGCCAAAATAATACCGCCAAACTATTACCGGCATTTGTTAAAAAAATGCCGGAAAAAATCTCCGTTTAATATAAATATTTTTCAATGTGCAAGTTGACCCAATATGGTGGCTAGCCCAGTTGGTAGCCTCACGCGCGCGCGAGGCAAAGGTCACGAGTTCGAAACTTGGGGCAAGCAATTTCTCCACAAAATTTGCACGACACGTGGGCGCCACGCAAGCGCCATGTGGCTGACACGAGGCGGACACGCAGGCGCCACGTGGCGGACACGTGGCATTTTTTTGGTCTTATATGGTACAATTTTTCCCGGCATTTGTTTAAATGCCGCAAATGAGTCCAACTATTCCCGGCATTTATGGAGACCTTTCCCGGCATTTGTACCTTTATCGACACATTCCTAGACGGCATTTGTAATAAATGCCGGTAATACCTAACAAATGCCGGTAATACTCTTTTCCGGCATTTTTTTAACTTTTAACGGCATTTATGAAATGCCGGAAAAAGCAATATTTCTTGTAGTGAACTTCTCTCTCTAAGAAAGTCTAGTGTTCTTACCATGTTCTTGCTTCTTGAGTTTTCTTGAAGTTCTTCAAGAAACTCATCCTAAGCCGCCACTAAACCGCCACTCAACCACCCTTCGATCCATAAAAAGTTAGAAAGTTAGTCAAGAACTAATTTCGAGAGAAACCTTTCTCTTTCGAAGCTACCGGAAGCTCACCGT
Organism: Rhododendron griersonianum; assembly: GCA_018127125.1. NCBI lineage: Eukaryota > Viridiplantae > Streptophyta > Magnoliopsida > Ericales > Ericaceae > Rhododendron > Rhododendron griersonianum. Next base: position 21,602,722 of record CM030797.1, read on the forward strand.
AGGAAGTTACTCCGTCCGACGTACTTACTTTTTTTTCGTAGCCGCCCTACCGCCAAGAAGAACGATAGATTATCCTTACTCACTACTCTAAGTATAAATAGAATTGTGTTTATTACTTGTATTGCTTGAAATGCATGAGAACTTGAAAAGTGTTTTACTAAAAGAAATGAAAAGGAAGGGGAGTATGTTGAGAATATTGACTTTATCTTCCGAATAAACATGTGTTGTTTTGAACTTTCTTAGAAGAAAGAAAGAACGGATTTTTTTGGAAATATTAGCTTGATTGAAAGTATTTGTATGTTGATCTTTAAGATGATTATAAGCTTGTATACATGTTGCTTGCATTACTTGTGGTTGTATAAGAAAACATAAGTGATTATCACTCCAAGGGCGTCCGTACATGTGGCGTTATGCTTTAAGTTGTGAATTAAGCATGATTAGTAATATAGAGTTGGATGATCTTGTTAGTTTAGTTTCAAGATTTCAATGAATGATTTATGTCTATGAGAAAAGTCCTACCGCGGAGTCTATGCATGAAAACGAGACACGAGAATCGAGAAAGTTAGAAACATAACACCTAGGGTGTGTTAATGACAAGGTGTGTTTTGAAAAGGAGAAAAAGTTTTGAAACCGCAATGTGGCCGGACTTGCCCATTGTGTGGTGTGCGTGTGTAAAGAAAGATTTGTGAAAAACCCAATGAGAACCCGGAGCGGCGGAACCAAAGGATGAATTGTGGGTTGGTTATCCGTGGAGAGGAGCCAACGCAATTGTTTTAATGATTTTCGGAATTTCCCATGGGAACCCGGAGCGGCGGAACCATGGTAAGGATACTCGGGAACCCGGAGCGGCGGAACCGAGGGTTTTGAATTGTGGATTGGTTATCCGTGGAGAGGAGCCAATGCCAAATTCAATATTTTTGTGTGCCAATGGGAACCCGGTGCGGCGGAACCATTGTGAGGATACTCGGGAACCCGGAACGGCGGAACCGAGGTTGGGTGTGTTAAAATACTTTTCGAAATGTTGATTTGGTAAATGAAAAGTGAAAATGATGACACGGTCTACGAAACATTGCGTAGGAGAAACTCTGATGTCACGGACACCAACGATAGCTAATAGAGAATGTGGATGTGTTATTGTTGATAGTTGTTGAATAAGCATGTACTGCGTAGATATCGTTATCTGTATGATTCATTGTTTGTAAGTTATGGGTTAGCGGGTATGAGATTATTCTGCTGAGCTTTTGTAGCTCATGGTGTTACCTTTGGTGACCCTGACATATTATATCGGTGGCGACGCTGGTATAATGTGTCAGACTCTGTAGATGATCAAGGTGAGTTGTACACCTTGGAGGCATTTGGAGCAGAAGAGCTGGCTAAGATGAAGGAGCAGGCAGAGCTGTAGTTAGGAACCCTAGCTTTCCTCCCTTGTGTAATTAATAAACTCTTGTGGGAGTTATGATGTAATAATGGAGCCAGACTCTCTTTGGATTTTCAATAAAAATTGTCCTTTTAACGTACCCGAAAATTGGGGGCGTTACAATATGGGTTGTGACATTCCTATCCAGCATGGGTTTTGAGCCAATCACAAATATACCCAGAGATCATGAAGCCGGCCATGGACCTAAGATCAAGTTAGGCATGGTGGACGGGAGCCTAAAGGATCGTGTATTTGTGGATGGAGACCGATGCCGAATAGTGTGATGGTTGGGATCGAGAAATTGAAAAGTTTGAGATGTGATATTGAAAATATGATGTTGGATCCGTTAAATTGGTTGTGAGTTGTAAACCCTTGAAAATTGGGAATGAGACTGTTAAATTCACTGAATCTATTGCGCTAATTGGTTAAGAGATTGATTAATTGTGTTGAAATATTATGGTGTTCTTGTGCTATAAATTTTATCACTTGATGCATGAGTAAATCTTAGTAAATGGGTGGCTTGGGTGCCCTACTGAGTGATTATCACTCACGATGCTATTTTGTTGTTCTGACATTTTACACCAGGTAACGAGAGCAAGTACGAGGAACCACCTATAGAGTACGAGGCGTCAGATCAGCAGGATGGAGATGGAGTATCGGAGCCATGGCTCTACCAGTAGATCGTCGCTAGATGGCTCTGTTCTTAATTTAACTTAAAACATTTATTAAATTTCCAGATTTTCAGAAATTTTCGTGTTTGGACAATTTCACTTGTAATAAGTTAGTTAATTTTTTTTACGGTTAGAATTTGAAGATTTGGGATATTTTATTTAGTAATGAAGTTGACATTTTTCTAATAAAAATGGAAATTTTATTTCTTAACGTACCCAATTTGAGGGGACGTTACAAGATCCATCAAGCCGTAGATCGGTTCAACCCAAAGTTGTGTTCTGGGGAATAGTACCTCTCCTCTCACTGTTTTTTTTTTTTCGATGGCCGGGGTGCTTGGGTTAGCTTACGCGCACCTCTACTAATTTTTTCTCCGATTCGGTTAAAGACAGACCATTCATGCCAAGATTAGGGAATTCACAAGAAATTTCAAGAGCAAATCCATCTGCTAACGGATTATACCCATGAGGCTTCTCTCTCAAATTTAGCAGAGTAAAAATAAATTCTTTCTCAGCAGGTATGCAGCACGACAAAAGGAGGGGGACCTGTTAACGGACATTATTTATGCTCTCTCTCTTGTTGGAAAGTCAAAATCTGTATAATATAATGTTGTTGATTCCGTGACAAACGTTAGTCTATGCGGAACTGAAGGACGATGTGGGGGTATATGAGTATCTCTTAATCTTCTAAAAGGGACCCAAAAAAAAGAAAGATCAGTAGTAGGCAAGAGAATCCCCACAAAACTTCGTTTAACTTTCAAGCATCCAATGTTTCCTTTCATCCCTTTCGAGGTGAACCCTGCCTTTTCAATGTTTTCATTATCATTTAGGCTAAATTCACAACTGGTTTGCACTTCTTTTATTTATTTATTTATAATAATTGAATGTCCGGTCCGGCGGCTCCCGCATCTCGACTAATTCCAAAGTCTTGAAATTAAAGATCGGGCAAACTCTTCAGTGACCCCAAAGTTTGAAATGTTTGACTTCCGTAAAATTCAAACATAGAACAATTCGTTTGCACTTGATTGAACTCACTTGGAGTTATCTTGTTTATCTTTTTGCCAGTGAGGATTGGCAAGAAAAATTCTGGAAAAGGTGAATTAGCCCATTTTAAGCATTACCCAGGGACTAATTAATATTTCTGACTTCTGAGTGGTTAAGAAGATTCACAGTAATCACAATAATCTTAATTAGCAAATCTTGATGGGAGTTGGATGATCCATATAGTATAGCTCTTCTGGGCAAACAATTTGGTAGAGAGCGGCAGCATGTGATCATGCACTTCACAAACAAGAATCCAGCCATATTATTCCCTAATATATGAGTCATTTGACTTGAACTCAGCACACTGAAAAACATAATCTCTAAATGCATACAGCCTTGTATTATAGTATACGTTTGTGGGTCAGTTCATATGGTGCTTTGTCCCGACGTTAAATGTGCCTCTCGCTGTCTGCTAGCAAACAATGGAATTGATCTAAAAAATTAGTCGAGATGCATGTAAGTTTGTCAAGTTATGAAATTTATTTTTAGGTCTCTTTATGTAAAAGAATTTTCTTTGCACTTGCTACATAAAAATTAAGTGATGCACCAGGGGCATATTTGATAGCCACAATACTGGACTGAATTTTCTTTGCACTTGCTACATCAAACTGGACTGAACTATTTTAGAAAATTTAGGGAAAAATTCAAAAAAACCCCTGAACTTTGAACTCAATGTCAAATAGGCACCTGAACTTAAATAAACTTCAATTGAACACCTGAACTTTCACTCCGTTATCAATTTACCCCCTGCCGTCTGACTTGCCGTTAACAGGACAGTTAAATAAAAAATACCTACCACCAGTTTGTAATTCTATGTAGAATAATATGATCTTCACACCCGTTCAAACGGATTAAAAATTGGAGCACTTAATTTTTTAACCATATTTTTAATATATAAACGGTCTCAAAAAATTAAGTGCTCAAATTTTCACTCCGTTAGAATCGGTGCAAAAATCTTTTTATTCTTATCCTATTATTCTAAAGGGTCGTAATTCATTTTTATCTCTAAGGCTCTCATATTAAGTATGTGTTCTTTATTTAGGACCCTATGGAGCAGAAATGAGCACTTAATTTTTTATGAGCACTTAAATATCTTTGTACTGATTCAAAACGGAGTGAAAATTTGAGCACTTAATTTTTTTATGACCGTTTATATATTAAAAAATATGATTAAAATATTAAGTGCTTCAATTTTTAATCCGTTTGAACGGGTGTGAAGATCTTATTATTCTGATCATATTTTTCTAAAGAGACATAATCAAATTTTGTCTCTAAGGCTCTCATAATCACGTTTCTGCTCTATAGGATTGCCGTGATTATGAGAGTCTTAGAGACAAAATTTGATTATGTCTCTTTCGAATAATATGATCAGAATAATAAGATCTTTGCACCGATTCAAACGGAGTGAAAATTTGAGTACTTAATTTTTAAAATTTAAACCGTTTATATATTAAAAAATATGGTTAAAAAATTAAGTGCTCCAATTTTTAATCCGTTTGAACGGGTGTGAAGATCTTATTATTCTGATCATATTATTCTAAAGAGACATAATCAAATTTTGTCTCTAAGGCTCTCATAATCACGTTTCTGCTTCATAGGATTGCAAACCGGTGGTAGGTATTTTTTATTTAAAATTGTAGTTAACGGCAAGTCAGACGGCAGGGGGTTTTTTTGAATTTTTCCCGAAAATTTATGAAGTGTATAGAAACTTGAAATCAATGAAATGTACAGTAAGTTAACTTGTCATCATTTTTTTTCCCCATAATCACTAGTAAGTAAATTTATATCTAGATTCAATGGCAGAGGCAGCATGTGCCCGTCACGAGTGCCTCCACTGCAAAGTTCTTTTTTTTTTTTTTTTTTTTACCTCTCAAACATTTGAACTTATTTGCACATTTAATATTAGTAATTTATTTATTTCACAGATATATAAAACATTACATTCCTTTAATTTCTTCAAAACATCACACATTCTTGCAAACATAACATATTGGTTACTCAAGAGAAGCATTGGGTAGACGTACGTATATATATACAATAATGAGGACTTGTTTGCTTATTATTTTTATTTGTCCATTTTGAAATGAGGCAATTTTTTACTTCTTCAGTTCTTGTCATCTAAACTTCAAAAAATTCTTTAAGCTAAGAGAGAAGATGTTTTTTCAAAAGGTACATAAATAAATAAGCAAGATATACTAAGCAGACATATGGAATTTATGAGTGCAATTTTTTTTTCTTTATCTTATCGTTAGCTATTGAAATTTATACCATTTGAGAGAAGATATATAGGCTGTTAAGATACTTGAAACTCATAATCCGAGGATGCCATAAAAATATATTAGTATTATTATTATATCTAATCTGGTCAATACCACGACCAAAAACGTATAGCTGGACCAAATTAAGATAAATCCAACCACTAAAAAATAGTATAGTACGTAATATATATTTGTAGTTTCTGGATCCCTAACGAATAGAACAATGGTGGAGGGAGGGACGGTGACCAACTACTGTCCAACTCTCCCAACTTGCTTGCCAACAAGCTAGAGAAAAGAATGTGGGGTTTGTTAAACCCAGCATCTATCTAATCTACCTCTCTCACTCCCTATTTTCATGTTAAAAAAGACCACACAGCGTGCGAATTACTTTTCAGCCTCGCTTTAATTAGATATCATTCAACTTCATTCTAGTGCGCATTGGTCTTGGAAAAAATTTAGTCCCACACACTAAATTGAACCTAATTAAAAGGATCTTTATTGAGTATTGAACGATCTTCTTCCGATGTTATCCTTGGTAAACTTTGTTTTCTTAATGAGATCTATCATATGAACGGTGCCGATTATCAAAGTAAATACAAAAAAAACCCACAAATGCCCTTAACAATGTAGTCTAGTTCATTTTAAGAACTGTAGAGGATCCTTATAGCTGTTAATAGTATTACTATTTTGATTTGTCCATTTAGATCTAATCTTGCATTATTGGCTGTATTAATTTATCTACTTTAGCACACTTTGACATTTATAGGTTCTGCGGGGAGACTTTCTCCAACGAAAGCCCACGAGTTGTTTACTTCTTTCCATGCCAAAAGACTCTCCATTGCCCAAAAGCTAACAGATTTGTAGAGGAGAGAGAGAGAGAGAGAGAGAGAGAGAGAGAGAAGAAACCCATCACGGAGAAGGCATTGCAGTCAGAGGGGTCAACTTTCCTTAGCCGCATTTGTTAACTGATTGCATAGTATTTTTTTTCCCCATCCGTTGTGTTCAGACTTGAGATCACTGCTCGCACTTTACAAGAAACCATCACTTGATTAGTGCTTGTGAAGGAAGAAGACAAAGTGGGTTTGCGAGAGGACCCATTTGTTGTCATTTGGACTGGTGGGTCTTTTCTGTTTTTTGTTTTTCGGTTTTATTTTTTAGGTAAATTTTCTTGGAAAAGGTGGCATCTTGGGTTCTCTGTTTGAAAGATGGGGCCTGAAGGGTGTGGCAGAAGCAAAGAGCCTGGAGTGGGAGTTACTTTTGTTCATAAGCGTTCTAAGAGGTAACGATTTTGAATTGTGTGTTAGTTGGTATGCTTTCTTCTGTCTGTTATTGGGGATTCAAGTTGATAGGTTTGTTGAGCTGGAATGATTTCCTGTAAAAATATGTGCGAAACTGGAAACTAGGAGATATGGTGCATTTTCTGACTTTTTGGGTGTCTTTTCCCCATGCTCAGTGCACCATTAATTCCAACTGAAAATCCTTGGAGGATTTGTTGCCATGGATAGTGGGAAGAAATTAAGCAGTAAAATTGTTAGAAATTTTGTAATCTTCTGTCTATTTTATTTGATGATTTGTAGAAATATTCTGAACTTTTTTTTTATAGGTTTCAGGCATGACCCTTCTTCTGTGCTTAGAGATTGAGGATTTTAGGATTTTATTATTCTGTTTTTCTTTAGTACATTGAAAATTCTAATTGTGAATCCTACACAGTCGTGTGCGGTAGAAGTGGTCACCAGAATGAATTAAGGAGTTAGTTGAGATGGAAGATATTTTTAACACAGGAAGTCAAATAATAAGAGAGTTTTAAATAGCATTAATATTGTCCTTCTCAATGACAGCTTCCCTGATAAGAGAAAACTCGGAGAAGATAACTTAGATGGTTTCCTCGAAGCTTCGGACCAGTCAAAGTTGGTAAGATACCTAGATTCCTTCACCCCTGCCTGTAATTGACAGTACTGCTGTTGTAGTAGAATTCAACTGACGGTTGCTTCATGACTTGATTAGCTTGTTACTTCATTTGGCTACTTGAGTTTGGAACGATTTTTTACAACCACCAGTATTTACCATCCACAACATTGCTATGATGATCTCTTAGAGCATCTCGATGGGTGTAGCTGTAGCATATTTTGTGCAGTTTTTGCACCAAAAAATGCGTTTGTATAAATTTCCGAAAGTTGCTCCAGCATTTTGTAGCTGTGCAATTGCAAACATTTAGCTTAACTAGAACAATGCCTATCACTTGTGCCAAAATGTGGCATTGGGAAGAGCACAGTGCTAATTTAGAGGCCGTTCCGGTTTCTAAAAAAAGTAACTTTTGGAAAAAGAAGGTAATTTCAAGCTCAAAAATCATGTGTTTACGTAAATAATTTTCCTACCACTATGGATCTTGTTTGATAGATTTCAACGAGATCTTTTATACGGTGCAAAAACAATTAAAAAATTATTTATCATTTTCATTATATTTGAGTTTGAAAATTGAAGAAAAAGAACTTTTAGAAAAAGAAGGGAAAGTGGAACGGGGCCTTAGCACCGCATACTATTTCATCACTTCTGCACCCCAATACTACCCTGTTGGAGATGCTCATGTTCTTCTTCTTTTCCCCTTAAGTATAAAGCATTAGCTAGTCGAGCAGTACTATTACAGAGAGTTCCATGCTTGAATCCTAACCTCAATGAGTCCTCTTCTAGAGAATCATTTTCCAGCTATTCCCAAATTCTGATCGTTGGAGTTAATTCGTTAGCAGGATACGGGGCACTTTAAGGACTGTGTCAAGACCAAGAAGAAACAATCCCCTAGGTCTGCAATCCAGACTTCTTTGAAGCAAGAGGTACATAATTAAATATCTCCATCCTCGAATACAGTTTATACGCTAATGGTTTTCTTAAGCTGAGCTCCAACATCTTTGAGGTGAAAGTATGGATCTACAGCATGTGGATCTCAAGGCACATTGTTTCAGAAGTTGCATTTTCGGCCGAAACCTACTCAATGGGACTCTAAAACATTCAGTTCATTTACCTTCTATGCAGATACTACAGCTTGAGAAAAAACTACAAGACCAAGTCATTGTCCGCTGTGCTTTAGAGAAAGCACTGGGTGATGGATCTTCCTCTCGCGATTTCACAAATGAAGCCTCATTGCCTAAGGTAGCTTCTTGTAGTCTTCACCGGAAGGAAACATACAAGTGTTCTTTTATTCATCCTGGGCCCCGACCCCCATCCGTGGGTCCCAACCCTAACCCTGTTGAGAGTATCATTTGGCAGTATTTTTATGGAAAGTGAAAGCTGCTTAACCCAGCTTAAGCACAATAGAGAGTGTGGAGGCATATTTATACACTATCATTTGATTCATTTTTTTTTTTCATCCGGAACCAATGTCTTTTTCTTGAAAGATTAGAACCTTTTAACCTCCCCTACTAATGGGACTTAAGGCTCTGTGTGGTTTGGTTTGGTTTGGTATAACAATTTAACCATACCACATTCTGATCAGAAGCTTATTTCTTGTATCAATGTTGACATATATTTTCGCTAATACCGCTATTTCTTCCTATTCGATTTGAAAGACTTGTTTCATTTTTCTCCAGCCCGCATCAGACCTGATCCAAGAAATTGCAGTGTTGGAGCTGGAAGTTGTGCATTTGGAGCAGTATCTTCTCTCATTGTACCGCAAAACATTTGACCAACAAATTTCCTCATCCCCATCTGTAAAAAATGTCGTATTAAAATCACCTTTTATTGCGCCTAGGCAAAGATTTCTAGAAGCTTCCAGATCTGAAGCTAGTTGTCCGTCACTTGCCAACCCTTGGAATGAATCCAGCAGTATAGCTGAAGAGAAGCTATTAGATTCTGCTGTTCAACGCTGTCACTCATCACTATCACAGCGTACTTTCCGATCAAATAGAACTTCTCCTCCAGCAGAGTCACTAGCTAAACTTCTTCGTGCATGTCATTCTCAGCCTTTGTCCATGATGGAGGTAATTTAAGTCTATTCATTTGATCCTTCAAATGCATGACATTGAGTTTGAACACTCCTCTGGTTGAACAAATGATGCTTCGCCATCTCCATACATAATGTAGCTTTTTCTTTCTCCCGACGATGACAAAACAGTTACATGCTGTCATGTGGAGCTCGTTTAGAGCAACTCCAGTTGGTGTCTATAGCTGCAAATTGTAGATTGAAACCACTCCAACTGGTCTCTATGTTGCATCTCTTATTTAGAGACTTGTTTCCAATTTTTATATAGTATTTCTTATGAGAATAAAAAAAATTCAAAATTCCAATTTTTGTGGGAAAGTTGAATTGTGGAATTTAATCAAAGAGTTTTCTAAAAGTAAAGACAGAAATAGGAATAGACAATTGTGGTTGGAGTATACATGAATACTGATATTCTTCAAATGCACCTTCTGAATAAAACTTTTTTTTGGGTCTGTATTTGAAAAATAGAGATGTAGTTCGTAGATTCAATTATTGGTGTCCATTTTCTTCTGCTAATGATACTATTGGTAGAACTAACCATAGAACAGTCAAGAGACTATATATGGTAATTCAGGGCTTATGAGTAGTCTTATCACTGTTATTTTCTTTTACACAGTACGCTTCGTCAAATGTAATAAGTCTTGCAGACCATCTTGGTACCCCCATTTGTGATCATGTTCCAGAGACACCTAACAAGCTTTCTGAAGATATGATCAAATGCATGTCATCTATCTATTGCAAGCTTTCGGACCCGCCTTTGACGAATCACTCTGTCTCATCTCCCAATTCATCTTTGTCATCATTGAGTGCATTTTCTCCGAAAGATCAATGCAATATGTGGAGTCCCGGGTTGAGGAAAGATTCCTCCTTTGACGTACAGTTGGATAATCCTTTCCACGTGGAAGGACTAAAGGAGTTTAGTGGACCGTACAGCACAATGGTTGAAGTTCCATGTATACATAGGGATACTCAGAAATTGGGTGATATTGAGGACATGTTGCAATGTTTCAGGTGAGCCCTTAGGACATCATATAGCCACAAGAAAGTCGTGATGTGGCTATCTAGCATTGTGACATAACTTGGATTTTATTTTGTTTAAGCTTATTGAAGTTTTATATCTTAGGTCACTTATTGGTCAATTAGAAGGCGTAGATCCCAGGAAGATGAAACACGAGGAGAAGCTAGCATTCTGGATCAACGTACACAATGCGTTGGTGATGCATGTACTGAATCTCGTCAATAGAAACACAAATTCACATGACACAGCTTTGTACAACAGTGTGATGATTTCCTTTTCTGTACAGGCCTATTTGGCTTATGGGATTCCACAGAACAACACAAAGAGAGTCTTTCTACTCTTGAAAGTAAGAAGTCTTGTTAGTTTATCTTGAGGAAGTTTCAGTTTGGATTTTTTATTTTCTTACTATTTAATTTAAACCAGGCTGCCTACAACATTGGAGGTCACATAGTAAGTGCAGATACGATACAGGATCCTATCCTTGGATGCCGCATGTCTCGCCCTGGACAGGTAGATCCCAAGCAATGGTGTTGTTTTGAAGCTCTTTTTTTTTCTTTTTTTTTTTCTTTCCTTTTATTGTACTGCGTTGGCTATCCTTGGGGCTAAAAGATTTAGTCCTGATATCTATCATTTATGCATATATTCCTAGGATAGACATTTTTCATGAGAAGAAAGAAGCTTTTTAATGGGCAGGCTGAATTTTTTCATCACTCATGATAATTATGCTTTTTACTGATAAGGACGAATGTATGCCATGACTCAAGAGAATTAAAAAGCTTTATCTAACGTTCGATCACCTACGTCCCTTTTGTTGCATTACACACACATCTCCCTTCTTTATTTTCCTCTCTTTGAAAGAAACTCTTCTCTGTGAGCTCTCACACTAACAACCTTCAGAAAAAGGGAGAAAACTAGGGCTTGAATTGTTTGAAGTTATTATATAAATGCAGCCAATCGTTTGGTTGAAATGATAAAACTTCTGCTTGTAGTGGCTTCGCTTCTTACTTCCTTCCAGAACAAAGTTTAAGGCTGGAGATGAACGACAAGCATATGCAATCAAACATGCTGAACCCCTTCTGCACTTTGCGCTATGTTCAGGAAGCCATTCTGATCCTGCGGTAAGTCCCTTTCTATAAGGCATTAGTAACACTCGTTATGAGTGATGCAAATGGGTTGTATTGTTGTTAATCATACCAATTTTAGGATTGTTTGAATGGACAAATCTGATGAAGATTGTAGTGTGGTTTGCTGAAGATTACTGAGGTCTATGCAATGTTGTAAAAATCGTTACTGGGTGCTAGTCGGGCGGAAGAGAGGCGGCTAGCGCCTAGGCTGACTACTGACTAGTAGGGGATTAATCGGGGCTTAGAGATTAGTTGGTTTTCCTTTTTTTTTCTTTGAAAATCTCCCCACTTCTCTCAAAGTTTGAGTAAGAAATGACACAAGACAGGGGAGAAACAAAATTAAGACTAAAGTAATAACTGAAAAATAAGTAGTAACTAGTTACAAAGAACTAGTCAAATACAAAGTTTAATGATCAAAGTTCCAAACAAAATGATATTAAGTGTTTAACACATAAAATCACTATATGATATATATTGCTTTTGTTAAACTAAAACTTACCAACCCCCCCCCCCCCCCCCGTGTTTTTAGTATTACACATCTAACCCTAGAATTTTACAAATTTCAAAATCAACCCGCTGACTAGTTGCCGCCTAGCTGACTAATACCAGTCTAGCTTAATCCCTGGCAAATACCCAACTAATATACCGCCAACTAGTCGCTGCCTAGCTGACTAATCCCTGCCTAGTAGATTAATTCGTGAATATTGTACAAAATGCCTAATCGACACCTAGATCCAAAAATCTAGGTGTTGGATGGCCGCCTAGGCCAAGTTTTAGAACACTCAGTCTATGCTCACATTCATCTTTGTCCACCCTTGTAGACTTTATATCCTTGAGGCTTAAATAGTGCATGCATTTAGTTCTAACAGAACAATTGTCTTTACTACTCAACCTTTTGGGAGCTAACTTCATGGCCGAAACTACAAGGTTGACCAATTAGAAGTTATAGGCATTTCGGATAATAACATACTTATATCACCAAGCTTGACAACAAGAAAATAGAAGAATACATCGATCCCGACATAGTTAGGGCCTACTTCCTCTTGGCCGTGATGTGGAGTAACACAGGTTCATTCATGGTTTGAATTCTTCGGCAACGTTTGGGTTATACTTTTATTTAGTTACGCTTTATTTTCCGATCTTACAGAATTTTACTCATCTATTTATGGGGAGTTTGTATATCAACCTTGCTACCATTTGGGATGCGAGGAGGTTCCTCCAACCCAAAGTTGGAACTATGCATTTTTTCGTAGCTCAGGAAAATGTAGATTACAGGGCCTGTGAAATAAATTTCTTTGAAGAAAGAAAAAAAAGCATACTCTTCCCTTTACATGTCATTCAGGAACATAATTAACCCTACATCATAGCAAAACACAATTAATTCACTCAATTCTTGAATTTCAAGCATAAAAACTGATTTGTTTACAAATTTGTAGAAGAGTGAATGTTCCACCTTTGATGGTTGGGCATGGGAGTGGAACTAAAAGATTGCAGAGGATTGTTCTCTGCATAAGGACTAACAGGGACTGGATGGATCTTTTTGGACAGAGTATAGTGGAACTGGATGGATTTTTTTGGTTAAGGACTAACCTTTAAAGTTTAAACGTAGTCGGACAGCCTGAATGTTTAATGGGAATTCCAAAATATTCTTTTGTTTGTTGAGTGAAGCCCTCTAGACCTAGGAAAAGGATGGTCACACACTCGTCTCAATTACAGCAGTGATTAATGGGAGGTTGGTTGCTATTATAGGGCATATTGATAAGCTGGGAAATGGAGGGGTGAGCTCTGATCATGATCTTCTCTCTTTTTTTTTGTTGCCAATATTGTATAGTTAGTGGGGGTTAGCGGGGTGTGTTACGTTAGCACTGGGGGGGCAGGGATTGTCCATAGCCCTGACCCCAAATCTGCCCACGCCGGGGCTCGAATCTCCGCCTCCTGTATGGAGGGGAGGGTAAGAACCAACTGCACAAGGCAGCCGTTCTTATGATCTTCTCTCTTGTAAAGTGCTTTTGTCTCACATACAGAAAAGTAACTGAAGAAGAAAAAAAAATTGCGAATAAAATTGGATGCATGATGTGAATACGAGATTTCGTAGTACTATACTCTTTACTAAAAATCGGATATCTAAGTAGTTGTCTGTTTATTTTGCAGGTCCGTGTTTACACACCCAAGAGTGTAATGCAAGAGCTGGAAATTGCCAAAGAAGAGTACATTCGGGCTACCTTTGGCGTAAGAAAGGACAAGAAGATTCTTTTACCAAAAATTGTGGAGTCCTTTGCAAAGGATTCAGGGTTGTCTCCCGCTGGCGTGAGTGAGGTGATCCAAAAGTGTTTACCGGAATCAGTGAGAAAGAATGTTAAGAAATGTCAATCTGGGAAGTCCGGAAAGAGCATTGAGTGGGTTCCTTATAATTTTGCTTTTCGATATCTCATATCTAAAGAGCTGGTGAAGTGATTGCTTGCACAGGTCAGTTTCAATACTTGGGAGCCCCATAGCATTGTTCACTAGGTTATTGAAATAGGAAGAGGCTTTTGATTTGCTTTTGTACAGATGAAATAGATCAGGGAGCCTAAAATGAGAAGACGGTAAGGGTTGGCGTATACTTGGTATTTTGTATTGATGCATCTCCAATTTGCTAAATCATGAAACGGGAAGTATCTATCTCATGTCCGGTACACTTGACAGTTGCGCTCTTGAATTTAGCTCGAGTATATATATAACATATTTTGTACAGTGTCATTCTATTGAGGAATATATTTGGGTATATATATAACATATTTTGTACAGTGTCATTCTATTGAGGAATATATTTGGTTATGCTAACATCTTGTCCATTTGCATGCAGTGGAGAAGCGTAGATTTCATTCAATTCTTCATAAGGCCTTCTATTTTCTTTGATTGGCTTACATTTGACACAAGATTGTCCAGCTTTCTAGGGCGTAGCCTGTGTTTTAAGACATTTTTATCCTACCTAACTAATCGAACTAGCATACAGATCAAATTAGCAGAGCTGTTGAAACACTATGGTAATGTAATTTTGCTTAGCAACTGCTTTGATGAACTGGCTTTCACAAAAGATTGGAATATTCTGTCTGAGTCATGATAGTCATTATTCTATCCTGTAATCGTTGATGGTTAGAGTCTGACAGCCAAAGGTAGATAGTATGTTTGATGTGCTATCCTGCGGACTGGATAAATTTTTTACATGATACCTTTTTGATAACCATTTTAGAGGGGATAAAAAACACTCGAGGCAATCGCAAAAAGCAAGAGAGTATTTGAAAGTCTTTTTGTGGATATATACATTAATTTCATCAACAAACAGGAATCAGGAGAATAAGGGAGAACCCCTTATAAACAAGAACCCAAATCTTCATCTAGAAAACAGCAAAACAGACAATCAGACATAAACCACCTCACAAGACATAACACCAAAAGAAGAAACAATTGAACAAAACAGGAAGACGCACAATTCAAATGGGAGAAAGTACGGGAAATGAGCCAATAGAGAATAAAACTAGGGGCTCATGACTGGAAGATATGTGACATTCCATTATACCATGCAGGGAGGTCTATTCTCATCATTCTTCTAAGGCACCTCCAGCAGCCAATGCAAGCTTTGACATCCCCTTCAATCTTCGACATCATAATACTATTATTCAATGCTACGTATTAAGCAAGCTCAAAACATCTAGTGGTTGAGAAATCTTCCACCATATGAAGCTCATGACCAGCAGGAAATAAAAGGAGCAAAAGCAGAGGATAGGCACCTTAGTGGTTTTAGAACATATCGATTTCCATGTGATTTCTCGTTTAAAACACATGGACTTCCTCCGTTGTGAGATCCTTGAGCGAGCAAAAGCTCGCAACATGAAGCATCATCTCATAAGTGATGTGACGGTCAACAATACGGGCACTATCCCGTGGAACAACTACTTCTTCCAAGGTATTACTCTGTGGGCTATAGGAGTACAAAAAGTCATCGCGCCATATCATCAATATATCCCCGTTTCTCCAAACTTTTATCGGGGTAACTACATCATATAACAAGCATGCTAGATCAGATTCTTTCCTAATCACAATCTCTTTCGTCCATGACTCCGACACTCCATACTCCTTCATAACCCAGATGACAAGATCAGAATCCGAACTATTATCACACACACACAAACGACCTTCTAATAACCCCAAGCTCTTACAATAGCTTCCCCTGCAAAGACCAGGGACAGTAGAGAATCCTTGAAATGATTCTTTCTCAATGTCAAAAGCACATATTGAATAAGGACTCTCCATATCGCAACTTAGCCAATGGATGTTTCCATTCAACGTCACACTATATAAGCGCAAGTCATATTCGAACGGGACAGGTCCAATGCTTCTCCATTTGCCAGTTCCGAGTGAATATACCTCACCTTGGCACTCGTACGAACAATTACCTGAAGCCGCCTTCTGGAAAATCTGCACCAGCTTGTATTGGCCAGAAAGAATCAACGTAAAAGAAATTATGGTCTAAGAATTATTAACGAAACAAATCTTTCCTAAAATGGCAAAATAACGCAATTGAAGGCCTAAACGAATGAATTAGGCAAAAAAACACCAGGGCTCATGAACTTAGGGTAGTGAGCCTTGACCGAAGCGTGAAAATAAGTCAGCCCACCAAGTTTGGGCCTATTCCGAGCTCGTCCGAATTTTGCCAAATTGGGTAATCTGAAATTAAACACCATTTGGGCTTCCGGGGCTTGGCTCGGTCTAACTGATCATGGAATTGGGCCTCCATGTGTTCTACATCAGTCCCCTCTTCTTCGAAAGAACTCGACCTCGAGTTCAAGTCTGGATACAGCGGCTCCTCAGCATGATACTCAGATAAATCAACAACATTGAAAACCTTTGAAATCTTCATGGAATCAGGAAGATCAATCACATAAGCATTATCGCCAATCTTCTTCAGAACTTCATACGGACCATACTTCCTGGGCTTCAGCTTGATATAGGTCCCCACTGGAAACCGTTCCTTGCGCAAGAACACCATCACAAAATCCCCTTCCTTGAACAATTTCACGTCTGCGTTTGTCTGCAGCCCTCTTGTATTTCGCATTAGTCTCAGCTAGCTTTTGTTTTACTTGCTCATGCACCTCTTGAGCCTGCTTAGCCATTGCCTCAGCTGCAACACTAACCCCGGGACCCCGCGAGATATGAACCAAATCCACTGTATGCTTTGGAGATGTCACATATACCAAGGAAAAATGTGATTTTCCCGTGGCACTGTGAACTGCACTATTGAAAGCAAACTCAGCCTGCGGCAAAGCGTGATCCCACTGCTTCGGCTTGTCACCACAGATACTCCGAATCAAATTTCCCAAACTCCGATTAGTCACCTCAGTGTGTCCGTCAGTTTGTGGATGTGCAGTAGAACTCCTCTTCAGCGAATTTCCAAACATCCTCCACAGAGTCACCCAAAAATGGCTAAGGAACTTCACATCCCGATCAGAGGTAATAGACTGTGGCACCCCATGCAATCGAACTACCTCTCGAAAGAACAACCGAGCCACATGTGAGGCATTCGATGTCTTTTGACAAGCAATAAAATGCATCATCTTTGAAAACCTGTCAACCACCACAAATACAGAATCTACACCTCGTTGGGTACGAGGCAGTCCCAACACAAAATCCATAGACAGATCCTCCCAAATATTATTAGGCACAGGCAAAGGAGTATATAGACCAGTATTTTGAGACTGACCCTTAGATACCTGACAAGTGTAGCACCTCCGCACAAAATTTCCAGCATCCTTCTTCAATTGTGGCAAAAAATAGCGCTCCTCCAAACTTGCAATAGTCTTGTCCCTCCCTAAGTGTCCACCTAACCCTCCACCATGAAGGTCTCGGATTTAGCTTTCCCTTAAAGAAGATTGAGGAATACAAAGACGATTGCCACGAAATAAGTACCCATCAGTAACATGAAAGTCACTAATAGGCCGATTCTGAACGCATACTGCCCAAATTTCTTTGAAGTCCTCATCCTTTGGATACAACTCCTTTAAGAACTCAAAGCCCACAACTTCATGGGCCAAAGTCACTAACAAACCAGCCCGACGACTCAACGCATCAGCCACCCGATTTGACACCCCAGACTTGTGCCGAATAGTGAACGGAAATTTCTGCAAGAACGTAGCCCAGCGCACATGCATACTGTCCAATTTCTTCTAGCTATTGATGAACTTCAGCGCTTGATGATCAGTGTATAGCACAAACTCCCTCTGAATCAGATAATGCTCCCAATGTTTGAGAGCGCGAATCACAGAATAGAACTCCTGATAAGTGCTCCACTTTTGTCTAGCTTCACTCAGCTTTTCACTAAAGAAAGCCACTGGTCTCTTCTCTTGGGACAGAACAGCCCCACTACCAATTCCACTAGCATCACACTCAACCTCAAAAATCTTCTCAAAACTAGGCAGAGCTAATACCGGTGCAGTACAAAGCCGTTCTTTAACCAGCGCAAAACTTTGCTCCGCTTCACCTCCCCACAGAAACTTGCCCTTTTCAAGCACTCCGTGATTGGTGCTACGATAGTACTAAAATTTCGAATGAATCGCCTATAGAAAATGGCCAATCCATGGAAACTTCTCACTTCCGTAACAGATTTAGGCATTGGCCAATCACGAATAGCTCGAACCTTCTCTTCATCTACGTGAATACTTTCAGAACTCACCACATAGCCCAAGAATAATAAGTTGCGAGTCAAGAAACTGCACTTCTTAAGTTGAATATACAGCTTATTTTCTTGCAGCACCATCAGCACTTGGCGCACATGCCCCACATGCTCCTCCTCGGACTTGCTATAGATCAGTATGTCGTCGAAATAAATGACAACAAACTTTCCAGTGAAAGGCCGCAGAACCTGATTCATCACCCTCATAAAAGTACTCGGCGCATTAGAAAGGCCGAATGGCATAACCAACCATTCGTACAGGCCATCCTTAGTTTTGAACGCCGTCTTCCATTCGTCCCCAGGTCGGATACGAATCTGATGGTACCCACTCCGCAAATCAATCTTCGAAAACCACTTCGACCCATCCAACATATCAAGCATATCATCCAGGCGAGGAATTGGAAATCTATACTTGATGGTTATTTTGTTGATGGCCCGACTATCCACGCACATACACCAACTCCCATCTTTCTTTGGCGTCAACAAGGCTGGAACACCACATGGACTCAGACTCTCCCGAATGTGCCCCTTCTGCAGCAACTCCTCTACTTTCTCCCTCAGAATCTCATTCTCCTTCGGACTCATCCGATAATGTGGTAGATTGGGCAGACTTGCCCCAGGCACCAAATCAATAGCATGCTGAATATCTCTCATTGGAGGGAGCTCATTAGGCACATCATCAGTAACAAGCTCCTCAAATTCCTCCAATAATGGCTGTATCTTTTTAGGTACAGGAATTATCAGAATCTTTGCTTTGTCCATTTCCTCCACCACCATAGCATAAACCTGTTCCGACTCCTTGAAATTTGTCACAAACTCAGCTTCGGAACTAGCAATTGTTAGAAACGAAGACCCCTCTTTTTTAGGTGGTTTGACAGGCTCCTTATGACTGGAAGGAGCCATAACAACCTTACGTGACTCCCAATTAAAACTATAAGTATTGTCACGACCCTTATAAACAATATCAACATCGAACTGCCAGGGTCTACCTAACAGTACATGACTAGCATCCATCTCAATTACATCACAGATAACTTCAGATCTATAAATTTTCCCAATTGAAAGAGGAGGTTTACAGATTTCAGTTACCTTCACCATAGGGCCTTTCTTTATCCAACCGATGCTGTATGGAGAGGGATGAGGTTCGGTTGGCAACTTCAGATGGTCCACCAGTCTTTTTGCCACAAAATTCTCACAACTCCCACTGTCCACGATCAAGTCACATACTTTCTGATTGATGGAACAGCTTGACCGAAAGATGCTATGACGCTGACTGGAATCTTCTGCTCTCGGCACGAACAACACCCGTTGCACCATACAATTCACTCGTTCCCCGTCCTCTTCTGCAAAATCTACATCATAAGAATTTTCTTCTAGCCAAACCTCTTCAGGCCCATCTTCTCCGCCACCCTCTTCTACCAGGCCCACCTTCATTGGAGCAATGTCCGGGCTTGCTACACCGGAAGCACTTATCCCCAAAGGGCTTGGCATATGGATTAGGGGCTTTGGCCACGTTTCTGTTATTGGAGCTACCTGCCTGATTACCTCCTCCAAATTTAGAACCACCACCAACTACAACCTTAGGTTGAAACGCAGGCACTACTAGCTGTTTCTCTTTCCCTTATCAACAGTAGGAACAAACTACTCTCGACGGTACCCTGAATTGGCTGGTTTACGCTCCATCTGTTCGGCCTTAATCGCCAAGTTAAGGGCTTCGTCAACTTCCCAAACAGGCTGCAATCCTATCCTCTCCTAAATTGAAGGCTTTAACCTATTCATGTACCTCGCTACCCGCTGACCTTCAGTCTCACTCAGATTATTACGATCTGAGAGTCGATTGAATTCAGTTCTGTAATAAAAACAGACCTGGATCCCTGCGACAGTTCTGGTATGACCGGAACAGATGTTGGTCATAATCAGGTGGCAAAAACCTCTCCATCATAAGCTGTTTCATTCTGCGCCATGTCACCACAGACGCCTTTCCTTGCCTCCATCGTTTCGTCTGCAATTGGTCCCACCAAACTGTAGCGTCGCTCTTTAGTTTATATGCGACCATCTTTACCTGCTTCGACTCAGGAACCTCCATCATAGTAAGGAACCTCTCAACCTCTGAAATCCAGTCAAGAAACTCCTCCATCTGCAATTTACCGTTGAACGTGGGAAGGTCCACCTTCATGCGGTAATCATCGAACCAATGTTATTGTCGTCTGACGGGACGGTCTTCTTGTTCTTCATTATCCTCAGGTTCGGATTCTTCACTCTCAGCATGTATTACCATCTGACAACGACCGGTTGCGCCCCGGGCAAATCCTCCGGCACGATTCCGATCCTGGTTACGAGGTTGGCGATGGGCAAATCCCAACACGCGATCCTCCGCAACCCTTTCTGGCCCTTGGCGGATTTGTAGAGTCAACCCCTGCAACATCTCACGGATCTCAGCGAACTAAGTGTGGGTATCCTGACGGATCTCGGTCAACTGTGCTTGTTGCTCCTCTACCATCCTCCTTAGGTCAGTATGCCCACGACCAATGTCAATGGGTGTGTCTTCATCTGTGTTTGGTGCCATCGAACCAGGACAAGTGTGGCTCTGATACCACTTGACGCAGCGGAATTCACGAGAGACTAGTTAGCGTGTACTAGTCCAAACAAGATAAACAACTCGTCGCAACGAGCAAATTTTGCGCACAAGAAAGAAAGACAAAAGTCTGAATATTATTGATGAAAAAGTTGCATAAACTCTAGGTTACAAACCCTTATATAGGCCGAAACCTTAGAAACCCTAAAAATAAACTTGGAAAATAAAAAGTCTCAGAATTTGGGGCTTTTTCTAAAATTGGAAACAGGAAAGAAAAACAAGACTTTCCCAAAAAGAATCAACGTAAAAGGAATTACGGTCTAAGAGTTATTAACGAAACAAATCTTTCCTAAAATGGCAAAATAACGCAATTGAAGGCCTAAACGAAGAAATTAGGCCAAAAAACACCAGAGCTCACGAACTTAGGGAAGTGAGCCTTGACCAGAGTGCGAAAATAAGTCAGCCCACCAAGTTTGGGCCTATTCCGAGCTCGTCCGAATTTTGCCAAATTAGGTAATCTGAAATTAAACACCGTTTGGGCTTCCGGGGCTTGACTCGGTCCAGCTGATCATGGAATTGGGCCTCCACGTGTTCTTCATCATTCATCATCTTTTGATTCGTTTACAATTTATTCGATCTCTGTTTCTCTACGAAAGATTTAGAGTTTGTTTGAAACTTATGAAAAGAGAAAAAGGAAAGCAAAATTTTTTTTTCCCTTGTTTGGTTTGAGAGAAATAGTAACAAAGCAAAGAATAAGCACAGTGAATTTCCCTTTACACTTAAATCAACTTGTTTTTCCTTTCCTCTCTTTTTTTTCCTAAGTTCCAAACAACCGTTAGAGTTAGAATCTGGTTTGTTAAACTAGAGCTTACCAGTCTACTACATATGTCGTGTTGGTTGTAATGCCCCGATTTTCGAACACGTTAATTAAATCATTTTTAATTGATTTAATAATCCATAAAACTAATTTAAGAAATGAAATTTTATTAAATAGAGTTTAGTAACTGAAATCTCAAATACCAAATTCAAAACTACTTAACTATCTTACAACCCAACGAAATAAAACAGAGTTTGACAAATGTGATAACACTTTTGAAAATTCAAATAACAATATTTTAAATTAATGGAGCTTCTAAGGGTAAGGCATCCAAAGCTCGACAAACTCTCCTTCCTCAGCTGAGAGGTCCTTACCCTGGTACTGATCATCTTGTAGAGGATTCTGTTCTTTGGTCTTCTGATTACCTGGCATGAAACGCCAGCCCAACGGCACTATAATGAGTTTTGAAACTCAGTAGATAAATCTTACCCATTAACCCTTACCCTACAAGCAATCACATTTATAATAAAAGAAGGTAATAATCGAAGAGCACAAAACTTATTTCATTATATAACCATCCACTTAAGTAAATTCCAGAATCTCAACTTCTATAATCATTCCAACACCGCAGTATTCACCACGTTTCAAACTCAGAATTTCACTGGACATACTTTATAGGTCCTACTAGGCTACCCTCAACATCTTGAGGTCCTAATAGGCTACTCTCACAATTCTAGGTCCATCAGGCTGCCCTCAAGGTCCTGCTAGGCTACCCTCAATACCTGAGGTCCCGCCAGGCTATCCCTGAGGTCCTGCTTGGCCACCCTCACAATTCTAGGTCCATCAGGCTGCCCTCAAGGTCTTGCTAGGCTATCCTCAATACTTGAGGTCCCGTCAGGCTACCCCTGAGGTCCTGCTTGGCCACCCTCACAATTCTAGGTCCATCAGGCTGCCCTCACGGTCCTGCTAGGCTACTCCCAATACTTGAGCTCCTGCTTGGCCACCCAAGCTACACTGGGTCTTTCAGGCTGCACACGAGATCCTACCAGGCTACCCCCGAGGTCCTTCTAAGCCCACAACCTTTCATCTGTTACCTTTTTCCTTCAACCATGACAACATCTACTTAATTTCTCTAAGTCCATAACTCATCCAATGTCTCTAATGACCTTTCTACGTTCCCAGTTCAATCAATAAAGCAATCATTTCAAATAAGGAGTAAACAGATCATAATATAACCACATACACATGATAACTGAACCACCGTACACCAACCTTCATTGAGCTTAAGTCCAAACTAACCTCACAACGATTTCAATATGTTTCAATACCAGAGTAATTGCAAGTGGATCAACAATAACAACAGTTCATAAAGAGTCAATGAAACATAACATTATCTGTAAAGACCCGGATTTTTGCCCTATTTTTTTTCGAATAAAGAAATTATTTTTAATCAATAGTCTATCGTAATCGATTAATTATTTAAAAGTGTAATTAGATTAAACTAGAACCTGGATTAATTTTTCGTGAATAAAATTAGTTTAGCAAAATTTTAATTAACTTGTAACTATATTTGTGTGTCTATATATTTATATATAGATACTAATACCCATCCCACAATTTATGGGATTATGCTCTCATCCCCTCCCCATTTATCTCTCCCGATTCTATCTCGCTCACTTCCCTCCCACATTCCATCAGCTTCACCCTTATCATCTCACTCTCCCACCTTCCTCCACTACTCTCTCTTTATTTCTCTACATCCACTACAAAACCAAACACATCTTCCCCATTCCCATTTTATTAGAGAGAGAGAGAGAGAAGAAATCTGGAAAAAGAATAAGAGATTAGGCGAAGCAGGAGAAACAAGAAGAGAAGAAAAAGAAAAGACCGTTTCATTTTTCATCCATATAACATACCACTGTTCATGGCCTGTTTCTTCCTTGTTTATGTCGTTTTTAGGCCTGATTTTCTTCACAAATTTTGTAGAGGGCGTCGATTTCAACCCAAGAAACACCCAAAATGATCAAGTATTGATAGAGTTATCACCGTCCAAAGTTTGGTAAAATTTTCGGATTCTGATTTCCAGGCAGATTCAGTGACCTTTCTAAATCTCTAATTTTCTCCTACTTAGAGTGGTTTTCGGGCTTAGACTTCTTCACGAAAGTTGTAGAGCGTTTCAAGATATTCGCAATAGACACAAGAATCGTCCAAAACAGCAGAGTTTTGGTCAAGTTATTCCAATCCAAAATTGCTGCTAGAATACCGATCTTTCGCCGCCAAATGAAAACCCACCGGACTCCACCGAATTGTTTTGTCCAGATTAAAGGTAGAATAATCACTTCCCTACTTTCTCCTAATTATATTAAGTGCTTACGTATTGATTTGTGATGTTCCGGAATAAAATAAAACAATCGGAGGCGTCGCATGGCCGGAACCGGTAATTCTCGGATTTCCCTCGGCTGGGAACAGTAGACCCACGAAGTGGGATTTGAAATATTTTGTTAAAATAATACTTTAGTCCTCATGTTTATTTAGTGTACTGATTTCGGCCCAGATGTATTAATAACATATTACATATAGCCCCCCCTAAGTTATAGAAGTATATATTTCAACCCCTGGAATTTATTATTAATGGATTATTAGATTTTCCATTTTATTAAATTGACCAATGACTTGTGAAACAAGTTACTAGAAATTACTATTACTTTGACGAATGTTCATGTGATATTATGTGTTCCAAATATATTAGTAAATTAACCTACATCAAGGATTAAGACTAAGCTCGGAATTATTAGAAACTAGAATTACTAATATATTTATATATAGATACTAATACCCATCCCACAATTTATGGGATTATGCTCTCATCCCCTCGCCATTTATCTCTCCCGATTCTATCTCTCTCACTTCCCTCCCACATTCCATCAGCTTCACTCTTATCATCTCACTGTCCCACCTTCCTCCACTACTCTCTCTTTATTTCTCTACGTCCACTACAAAACCAAACACATCTTCCCCATTCCCATTTTATTAGAGAGAGAGAGAGAAGAAATCTGGAAAAAGAATAAGAGATTAGGCGAAGCAGGAGAAACAAGAAGAGAAGAAAAAGAAAAGAGAGAGCACACCATTTCATTTTTCATCCATATAACATACCTCTGTTAATTGCCTGTTTCTTCCTTGTTTATGTCGTTTTTAGGCCTGAGTTTCTTCACAAATGTTGTAGAGGGTGTCGAGGGCTTCGATTTCAACCCAAGAATCACTGCAAAATAATCAAGTATTGATAGAGTTATCACCGTCCAAAGTTTGGTAAAATTTTCGGATTCTGATTTCCAAGCAGATTCAGTGACCTTTCTAAATCTCCAATTTTCTCCTACTTAGATTGGTTTTCGGGCTTAGACTTCTTCACGAAAGTTGTAGAGCGTTTCAAGATATTCGCGATAGACACAAGTATCGTCCAAAACAGCAGAGTTTTGGTCAAGTTATTCCAATCCAAAGTTGCTGCTAGAATACCGATCTTTCGCCGCCAAATGAAAACCCACCGGACTCCACCGAATCGTTTTGTCCAGATTAAAGGTAGAATAATCACTTCCTTACTTTCTCCTAATTATATTAAGTGCTTACGTATTGATTTGTGATGTTCCGGAATAAAATAAAACAATCGGAGGCGTCGCATGGCCGGAACCGGTAATTCTCGGATTTCCCTCGGTTGGGAACAGTAGACCCACGAAGTGGGATTTGAAATATTTTGTTAAAATAATACTTTAGTTCTCCTGTTTATTTAGTGTACTGATTTCGGCCCAGATGTATTAATAACATATTACATATAGACCCCCCTAAGTTATAGAAGTTTATATTTCAACCCCTGGAATTTATTATTAATGGATTATTAGATTTTCCATTTTATTAAATTGACCAATGACTTGTGAAACAAGTTACTAGAAATTACTATTATTGTGACGAATGTTCATGTGATATTATGTGTTCCTAATATATTAGTAAATTAACCTACATCAAGGATTAAGACTAAGCTCAGAATTATTAGAAACTAGAATTACTATAACATAAGAGGGTCAACTCTTGTATTAGTTAAGTAACAAGTAGATAAAGATTCATAAAACTATTAACCAACTTAAGTATTCACTTAGTTACTATAAGTTGACATCTACATCTAGACTTCCAAAAATTTATGGATAAAGTTAAAAGCTAAACCATTCATTTAAACTCTAGATGTACATAACTTATTAGACCACTTTGTATATAACTTATTAGACCACTTTGAAAATCTGTTAGGTTATACTTGGTTACTACGAAAAGTCAGTACAACTGAAACTAATTCCCTAAAGTCATTAGATTACACTTAGAAGCCTGGAAAGCTCATCTAGCTACACGTGACACCCTATTATTATTAGATATTACTAAAAACACTTTAGGGCCTATGAAACAATTCGTTGATTATCACAAGTTAATATTATAACTGACTACTTGTTCGATAAAGAATTTTTAACAATCCGAAAGGCATTGGCCCAATCCAAATCCCTTATGTGTTTAATTATTTGCACCTATCAATTATTATATTGTTGTCTCATTGAAATGTATCGTATTTGAGCTGTTGTTGATTTTATCATGTTGTACGTGATAGAATGGACTTAGGTTCGTTGGGTGGTTACGAGTAGTGACTCACGTAGACGATGTTTAAGTAAAGGATAAAATGGTAAAGTTGATTGAGGATGTTGGGTGCCGGTAAAGGACCCTGGTACGGTAAAGTACCTTTAGTTGAGTTGGGGAACAATAAAGGACCCCGAGTATGGTAAAGTACTTAGAGTGTGTGGAGGACGGTAAAGGACTCCGAGTACAGGATTTGGGATACGGTAAAGGATCCTAAATGCGGTACAGTACCCAATGTGTGTGTGTGAAGGACAGTAAAGGACTTCGGGTACAGTATTTTGGGAAACGGTAAAGGATCCCTGAATACGGTATAGTACCAGTGTGTAGATTAGGGGTACGGTAAAGTACCCAGTGTGTAGAGTTGGGAGACGGTAAAGGATCCTGACAATGAGAGTGCGACACCTAATGCTGAGTTGTCATGGTGAGCTGTTCCTTTATTGTGGTTGTAGGCGAATCCATACTGAGTACATAATTTAGTAGTATTCGCTTAGAACCCTGGTGCAGGACAAATAAAGGGAGAGTTATTCCATGGGACGGTCAAAGTTGGTGGATGTGGGAGGAAAGGATCTCGTGGAGAGAATCCTTAGATTTCATGTAAGTTGATGGATAGTAAAGAAAAGGACAATGTGCTATTATTTTGTACCTTCTGTGTATTATCAATTGTTATATTGTTGAACTGCTAACTGTAGAGTAAGGGGTTAGCAGGGTTGAGATTATCTACTGAGTTTCAAAACTCATTATAGTGCCGTTGGGCTGGCGATTCATGCCAGGTATTCAGGAGACCGAAGAACAAAATCCTTCACAAGATGATCAGTAACAGATTGA
The DNA here is from genome assembly GCA_018127125.1 of Rhododendron griersonianum. Classification (NCBI taxonomy): domain Eukaryota; kingdom Viridiplantae; phylum Streptophyta; class Magnoliopsida; order Ericales; family Ericaceae; genus Rhododendron; species Rhododendron griersonianum. The sequence goes on from CM030797.1 coordinate 21,629,815, forward strand.
AGATCTCCTAGCTGAGGAAGGGGAGTTTGTCGAGCCTTAGATGTCTTACCCTTAGAAGATCTATTAATTTGAAGTATTGTTATTTAAATTTTCAAAAGTGTTATCAAATTTGTCAAATCCTATTTTATTTTTGTTGAGTTGTAAGACAATTAAGTAGTTTCGAATTTAGTATTTGAGATTTCCGTTGCTAAACTCTGTTTGATAAAATTTCATTTCTTAAATCAGTTTTATGAATTATTAAATCAGTTGAAAAGGATTTAATTAACGTGTCCAAAAATCGGGGTGTTACATTATCAATAGTTCAAAAGACAAATTGAATTTCACATAAATTATTCAGATTTGCCCTTGTGACTTTTGGGTTTCATTAGGATTTCGCACTTAGGTTCATTTTAATAACTTTTATTAATTGAGGATTGAATAGTTATTTCGCAAGCCTTAGGTAGTTTCGAATTTTTATTAAGTTGAAATCCAATATGTAATTTATAAAACACTAAAACTATCGTTAGTCTAAACAATCTACTGTATTGGAGAAATACGTGTGAACTTGTAAACCTAAGGTAAATTCATAATACTAATAAAATAAAATTTGTTCAATAGTGTCACAAAAATAGTACTAAATTAAAGTATCAATTAAAAGTTTACATCTTGTAACTATGTAGTTATGGTTTCCAAGATAAACTTCTGTACGTAGTGTTCAATTAGAACCAAAATCATGTGTACACTTGTTCATGCATTTGTTTAAGGAAAAATACAATGACATTAACAGGTAAGTATATAAATCCATCACGTACGGAACATTACAATCAAACATTGAATCTAAGATTAAAATCTTTTTTGTTCTATTACGGCTACTAGGTGGATGGTCGCCACCGCGAGGTATTGATGGGTGTGTTCAATTTTTGGTAGTTCCGGTTTCTCTTTACATGGGTTCGATTTGAACCGCGAATATACTACGAAACACATTTAATATACTTAGAGTTAAAGGGTAATAAGATATCTACCTTGATCCTTAGAGTTCTAGATAGGATTTTAAAATAAAAAATTGGTCTAGGGTCCACTATAGCATGTTTCCAACCCACTAGGTCCACTGATCAAGTTTCTAACCCACTAAGTCCACTAATATGTATTTGGTAAGGCCTAAAGTCCATTGCATTTAAAAAGGGAAATAATGCCTGACAGATTTACCCTTCCATTCAAATCCCATCCGTTTAGCCTATTATCCCAAAAACGTTTGAAATCACGCTAAAATCTCGGGGAAGAGCAGTTACGTACAGAGAGAAAGAGCAGTCTGGCAAAATCGATTTTTCTCACGCAAATCTACTCCGGTGATCTTCTCTCCCCATCCCAGTCGATTATTTCCAAGGATTCCAAGCAGTCTCGCCTCCCTCCCTCTCGGGTATAATTCTCTCTCCCTCTCTTTCTCTCTCGTCTCTCTATATTGATGTGTTGTTATTGATATAGTTTTTGATCTTGATAAAGTTTCTGCTCTTCAATTTGTTGTCGTTGTTTGTGTTTTGGAAGTTATTATTGTACATATGAGAGTTGCATGTTAAAACTGGATCAGTTTCGTATATAACGTTATACTTATATAACGTTATCTGACATTCCTTATTCTCTTTTTCGGATTCTCTATATCTAAAGTTATTGTACTTATATAACGTGATCACACTCGTAGAACGCTATTGTACTTATATAACGTTATATAACATTTGTGTATTCTGCTTTGTAGAGTTACGTATGGTTTATGTGAATATATCACTTCCGTATATAATGTTATTATACTTATATAACGTTATATGGCATTCTATATTCTATTTTCCGGATGGACAGTATATAAAGCTTTTGTACTTATATAACGTGATTACACTCATAGAACGTTACTGTACTTATATAACTTTATATAACATTGTGTATTCTGCTTTGTAGAGTTACATATGGCTTATGCGAATATATGACCGTATATGTTTGTAACTTTGTTCTGTTTTTGATATCTAACCTTGCTTTTGGGATTGGCTCTTGGTACGCCAATAGTTCCATGAGCATGCAGACGATAACCCCACAATCAACCCTGTATATTTTCGAGGCAAATAAATATCATAAGTTTATTGGGAGAATTTTGCAAACTGTTGTATGTAGAAGTTGTATCGAGTTTTGAAGCTTACGATGTGTTTTCTTGTTGTGGAGCATATGGAGCTGAGCAGATTGGAGCATCGAAATTTTGTTCTTGAAAGAGTATTTCTGTACTGGTACTTTGGTTCTTCAGCTCATCATGCCTGTCCTTCATATAATTCTCCACGTATTTTTTCTACATTTGGGAAGCATAACATTAGTGGTGTTGATATTGTTCGTGAATCGATTTATGAGTATTTGCATATATGGAATTATTAAGTGTACCACAAAGGTAGCGTCTTTCAGCATTGGATCTCTGCCGTATCTCTTCTTCAACGAATTGTAGTGCATCCAGTTCTTTTTCCTAACATCAAAGAAAAGAATGGTCCAATGGTACGGTGAAATTTTTAGCGATTTGCCCCCGCTGCCATTCATAGGGAATACCAGGTATCGATAGTATTTAGTCCCATGTTGCCGGACGTTTTCAAACACACGTTGAAGCTTTTTGTCAAGCAAAACTGTTCTCATGTCGCTTTTCTCGGTGAGCAGTATAATCTGTTGCATTAGAAAAGCTTTTAAGGGCAGTAGACAGATGATCATATATAACATTAAATAAGTAGGCATTTACGGAAGTAAAAAAGATGTTTCTTACCCAGATGGTGCATGGGAAAAATGCAATGTGACCGTGGGTAAGCTTATCATTATCCAAATGGATTGTTAACATACGAGCGAGACCATCAATCATCTGCATTAGTTTCCATATTTACGTAACAACAGACTCGACCAATACCCAATTTGATATGTATTTGCAGCATGACATAAGTTAGGGTTACCATACCCAGTTTGAGACGTCCCCTCCTTGCAAGAGTTTCATTATGTCTTCCAGGGGTACAGCTTCTCTCGTCACATCATTGGTCCAGACAGTGCAACTGTTATCACACATGTGTACGGAAAAAATACCAGCAATAACTTAGTTGAGATCAGCTCAGAGGAAAAAAATAGGTAATCCAAAAAATATATGAGGTTGTAAACAGTAGCAGAGATCAAGTAATGCAATCTTTCCATATGAGGTTATATTAGTGTAGTATATTTAGTTACTAGAGATCTGTATCAGAGCAGTCAACAATTTGTCGCAATAGGTTCGCATCGGTATTCCGGAGCAAATGAATCAACAGTGCTTCACTTGGATTCCACTTTTGGTTTGATTTATTCGTTGCCCCCTTTTTCAAATCAACATAGACATAATCGTCTAACCGCTTCTCCACTCTGGTGGATGTTTTCTTCACTCCTCTGGTCAACGACGATGATTTCACTTTAACTTTGGTTTTCCCCCTCTTCCTTTTAGGTGTGCCGCATTCTAGTATACTTGTGTATGCTTCAACAGTTGTACTATCCACTTTTGCATCTGGCACCATTACGTTCTCTGGCCCACCCTCATCCTGGACAGTTTCAAACCCCCCATCTTCTTCTTCTTCTTCTTCCACATTTTGTATTTCATGTTCCTCTCTACCGGCATCCACTTTTTTACCCTTGGACTCATTCTCACCCACAATTTCACCTGTCTGTTTTTTTTTTATAAAAAAAAACCAGTTATAGTTGTTAACTTCTTACCTTCATAGGTTTTTTCCATGAATATATAACCTAATATATTCTGAACTACTATATAAAAGTGCATATATAACCTAATATATACAAACATTACCTGGTACGTTTGTGTTACAGTGTGTGTCACAAAATCATCAATGATATCTCCGGCCACTTCCAGTTTTTCTTCAACAATGTCTTTCTCTATGATCAGGCCACCAATCTCTGTCTGTAAAGTAATGTTTTCGTGTTCTAGGAGGTCTTTATCAAACTGTGCGGAAATGCCTTCGAATCCAAATCCAAGTGCTGTGGTTTGTGGATGGTTTGTAATCCTTCTCCTAAGTTCAGCAATTGTGGCATTTTTCTCCTCGTTTTCCCTCTGAAGTTCATAAATTTTCCGGTCCTTTTCTGCATTTTCGTCGGTCAACTTTCGGACTATACCTCGGAGGGTTACCACTTCATTCTGATCACTATCCGCCTCCTCATCGGTCGACTTGTCAACTGCAGTCTTCACCTTAGAGTCTTTGACATCAGCCTCGTGTTCGGTCACTGGGCAAAACCTATACAACTCTTCCTCTTCGTCGTTTGGCTCCAACTCTGAGGATAATACCTTTACAAAAAAAACAATAAACAATGATGTTTACAACTCACATATAGCTCCAACACTGTTTTGTAATGGATCAACTATCTTCCTTCAAAAAACATATAACCCTATATAACATTCATGTGTTTACAATGTAGCACTACAACATTTCAAAATAACATAACAACTTCTACGGGAAATATATATAACCCTATATCATGTTTACCAAAAGAGGATTGAGAGAATCCAAGTTGATTGTACGCAATTCCTTGCTTAAGTCACTAAGCCTCCACTTGAGGAACCTTGGACGGTTGTGTGGATCTCCTTGTTTAATTAAACGCACATGCTCACAAAGCCAATACTGTTGACAAATGGGTGCACAAATTAGTTTATCTCATACCAATAATAAGGTAAAAAAATTGAAAGATGGTGAAGAGGGAAGTCATTTTTACCATGAGTCCCATTACGCATCCTCCGACTTTTGCTGGATTCGAAGAACCCCTTAGGTTTAGTTCATGGATGACCTCTTCAGTTATGAAGCTTGACCAATTGTATATTGTGCTGTTCTCCAAAGGTTCAATGAAATCCAAGTAAGCCCAACTCACTCTGGATTGTGTGTTTGGGACAAACAGCGTCCCTATTAACAAAAGGCAGAGGACACGCGCCAAGTCCTTCGCATCATTCAAAGTGGTACCTTTAACAGCCTTGTCGAAGAAGTCCCTCAGTATCGGAGTGGTCAATATCCTTTGCCTTTTCGGACCAGGGCAAAGTCGATCCGCGAAATCTGATTTTGGGACCCTTGGAGTTGGATTTATAACAATCCTCGTAGTACCAGACTTTATCCCAAATATAATAGTAAGCTCTTTCGCCGTTATCTTGACAGAGTCGGCCCCCAATTTGAAACTTCCGCTTGTCCCTTCATATTGTTTTACTAACTTCAAAACGTTAGGATCACTTTTCCTTACGTATGCCTCATCCAGCTTCGCTTCGACAATCCCAAACACAATCTCCGCAAAGGGTGTTTTCTTGATCTCTTGTATTTGACGTGTTGTGAATTCCCCGTTAGGAATAGTCTGCAACAGCTTCACCACAGTGTTTAAGCTGGACCTGCATAAAATAAAAGTTATACATAAAAACATATATAATCCTATATATTTGGTGAACAGAACATCATATATAATGTCTCACAGGACAGTATATAACGTTATATAGATCAGTAACTATATATACATATTAGCCAAAATCATTACCTGTACTGGATTTTTTTTGGCAAATTCAGGGGAATTTTAGACATTCCAGGTTCAACATTCTTGCCTTTGGTCGCTTTACTTGTCTTCCCTTTCTTTAAAGTTGCCCTTCATAAGATACAAACATTGTTACATAATATCAAATATAACCATATATATTTTGATGTTATACCATCATATATGACTTTCCACTAGTTAATATAGCATATATAACATTATATCAAAGTTAATATATGTGTGACAGGTTATAACAACATATATAACCATATATATGTCAGGTTGTAACAACACACATAACGTTTTCACTAGTAAGTGTATCATATATAACATTATATCAATGTTATTATGGAACATCTATTATTGATATGATGGTGCTATACAATTAAAATGATACATTAAATCATATGTAACCATATATATTCCAGGTAATAACAACATATATGTCCGAACACATGTTGGTAGAACATATATAACATTATTTCAATACAATCATATACATATAATCATGTGTCCTTACCTGTACTGCATGCCCCTTTTTGGTTCCACTTTTTCTTGTTTTGGTTGGCCTGTCTTACCCTTGACCCCTTCTCTCTTCTGCCCCTTTTTTACCTTTCTATTTTCTTCTTCATCTCCCTCGTCTTCATCCCATTTCTCTTCTTCATCCCATTCCTCTTCTTCTTCCTCCCCCTTTACCTTTTGTTTCACATTTCGTTGTCTGTTCGAACCTCCACCCTTGGAGACTTGATGACTTGTTTTTCTTTTAATTCCTTTGTCCTCCCTTTCTTTCATGTCCTTATTCATCTTCGTTTTCTTCAATGCCTCAGCAGACCGTGTGACTCTCTTTGTCGGGGTGTTCAGATCTATAGCTTCTTCATCTCCTCTACTTGTCCTTTTCCTCTTTTTCTCATAAACCATTTTAGTTTCAGGCTTTTTGCTACGTTGTTTTGTATTGATCTTAATAGGGGTTGGGTAGGAAGTTCTGACAGTTGCTTCTACATCAGCTTCTTTTGATCCTTTCCGGGGGGAGGGGGAGGAAGACTTGACTACCTCAGACTTACCTGCACTGTCGTCAATATTTATGACAGCAGGGTCTGCTGTCCGCTTCCTTGGTGATTTTTTCAGCCTCATCTCTTTTGGTGGGTCAATCATTGCTAATGGACGAGCTTCAGTTGCGTACGCCACAGGTACCAACTCTTTCCCTGTTCTTTTAGGATATGTCATTGATGCACATACAATGAAAAAATTAAACATATGGAGACAAACAGCTTTGTATGTGTAAGAAAGGATTCGAGATATTGATATTACAATTTATGTTCCATGATGGACTGGTCAAAATCGCATGTTACATTTTTTGATATATAACCATTGTGGGCTACCTGCCCGAAAAATATATTTTCCTTTTTGAGAGAAAATATTGTTTTGAAGAGTCGCCACCCGGATTTGTGGTTAATCACCCGAGAAACCGTTTTGTTTTGAAAATGATCGATTTGAATTGAAAACCAGAGATCGTTTGAAGGGTCCGGAAGCCATGTTACGAGGGGGGAAGGGTTTTACGGCACCCCCCTCGCCCGATTCGAGATCGGTCTCTACTAAACGTTTGTGGGATTTTTAAAAGGGATTTTGTTTCATTTTAACCAGCTAGCAAGTATCCACAGTAATATCATGTAGGAAGTGTATGCATGTGCATGTGTACAGGAGATGGTGAAATGGCCATGCAAAATACAAGACGACTGAAAATGGAACCCTGTCACTGTATTCACTCTCGAGCGCTCGGGAGTGGTCCCGAGCGCTTGGGAGTGCTGACACTCACAACCTGCAAGTTTGGTTAGACATATTCACATACTAGTACTGCCAGAAAAATCACAAAGAAATCAAAATACAGATGTGCTCAGCCAGAGGTTTAAACGGCTAAGAACTGGTCCTAACCATCCAGACAAGGCTTCCTTGCAACTGAAAGCAAACCTAACTGGGCTCTGGAAGGACCAGTGCACACCCAGTATCTACTAAAATAGAAAATGAAATACATAATGAACAAAACAAAGTTTTAGTGGCAGCAGCACTCCTGAGCGCTCAGGAATGGTCCCGAGCGCTCGGGAGTGAACACAGTGCCCAGAAAAAGTTTTGTTTTCTTTGTGTTCCTCTTGCTCTTGGTGCTAAAGTAAGATCAAATGAGCTCACAACTAGTATAAGGAACTAGTGTGAACCCTTGATCCCCCTCAGAAGTAGAAAAACGGTAGATTTCGGGTATAAAATGAGATTTTATACCTTTGCTTGACTTGAATCCAGCTTCTTGGACTGACTTGTTTGCTTGAAAATGGATTGAAAACAGTAAGAAAATGGAGTTCTAGATGGACTAGAGGTTTGAGTTGTGAAGAACTTGAAGATTGCTTGAAGTTTTCCTTAGAGAACACAAGTTTTGGAAAATGTTTGAAGGAGATTTTGAGACTGAAAATTTCAGAAGATAGTAGAGGGAGAGAGTAAAATTTCGTGGTCCTCATGCATGTAGAATGAAAGGGGTATTTATAGGCAAGGAGAAAATGAGTTTGAAACTTGAAAAATAAATCAAAAATAAAGAGAAAATAGTTTTGGGGGGAAAAATGGCATGATTATATTCCTGCCCCATCTGAATAATCAGGCAGGACCAGGTTGAACGTTGAATGGGTCTGAAAAGCCTGAAAAGCCATGGTCAAAGGCCAAGCTCGACATGCATTGGTCCTGACAGCCGTCCCGAGCGCTGCTATGCCCGAAAAACAAAAACGTTTTGCTTTTATATTTCTCCGCGGTTTTGAAGAGAAAATACGCCGTTTGAAGAGTCGCCACCCGGATTTGCGGTACATCACCCGAGAAACCGTTTCGTTTGGAAAACCAATTGATTTGAAGTTGAAAACCAGAGATCAGTTTCAAGGGTCCGGAAGCCACGTTACGAGGGGGGAAGGGTTTTACGGCACCCCCCTCGCCCGATTCGAAATCGGTCTCTACTAAACGTTTGTGGGATTTTTCAAAGGGATTTTGTTTCATTTTAAACAGCTAGCAAGTATCCACAGTAATACCATATAGGAAGTGCATGCATGTGCCTGTGTACAGGGGATGATGAAATAGTTGTGCATGCAACACAAGACAGCAGAAAATGAAACCCTGTCACTGGATTCACTCTCGAGCGCTGGGGAGTGGTCTAGAGCGCTCGGGAGTTCCAGAACCTCATCCTGCAAGTTTGGTTAGACATATTCGCATGCTAATACTGCCAGAAAAATCACAAAGAAATCAAAATACAGACGTGCTCAGCCAGAGGTTTAAACAGCTAAGAACTGGTCCTAACCATCCAAACAAGGCTTCCTTGCAACTGAAAGCAATCCTAACTGGGCTCTGGAAGGACCAGTGCACACCCAGTATCTACTAAAAACAGAAAATGAAATACATAATGAACAAAACAAAGTTTTGGTGGCAGCAGTACTCCTGAGCGCTCAGGAACGATCCCGAGCGCTCCGGAGTGAACACAGTGCCCAGAAAAAGTTTTGTTTTCTTTGTGTTCCTCTTGCTCTTGGTGCTAAACTGAGATCAAATGAACTCACAACTAGTATAAGGAACTAGTATGAACCCTTGATCCCCCTCAGAAGTAGAAAAACGGTAGATTTAGGTACAAAAACGAAATTTCATACCTTTTGTGCTTGAACAAGACTTCTTGGATGAGTATGGTAGCTTGAATAAGGGTTGAAAAACAGTAGGAAAATGAAGTCTAAGACTTCAAATGCTTTTGTGATTTTTGGGTTTTTCTTGAAAATTGCATGAAAGTGAAAGTTGGAAAATGTTTTGAGTTGAAATTAAAATGTTTGAAGATGTTTGAGAGAGAGTTTGATGGACTGGTTTCTGGCAGCAAAAGGGGGAGAGGGGGAGTGATTTTTTTCGTGGTCCTCTTGAATGGAAGAACAAAGGGGTATTTATAGGGGAGGAGAAAATGGGTTTGAAATTTGAAAATTAAAAGAAAATGAAATGGAAAATAATTTTGGAGGTTAAAATGGCATGATGATATTCTCTGCCACCCCTGCATAGTCAGGCAAGCTTGATTGGTAGGTTTGAACGTTGAATGGATTTGAAAGGCCTGAAAAGCGGTGGTCAAAGGTCAAGCTCAACATGCATTGGTCAGTCAGAACTCCCAAGCGCTCTAGAGTGGTCCCGAGCGCTTGGGAGTGGCAGCCCAACTTCAGAAGGGCGCCACGGACACTCCCGAACTCGGTTTTGGGTGTTTTTCGAAGCGTTGGAAAGCTCTTTAAGTCCTCTTTCTAACCCAATTGGTTTCATTCAAATATATTTTATATGCTAAAATGTGTGCCAATTTTACCCTCAGGGTGTCGAGAAAAAAGGAACATTTTGATTTTGAAACAGTCCAAGAAGTATCGTCCAAGTTTGCCAAGGTCCGTTTTGACCCTATTTCATCATCGGGGAGCCTCGAGGGCACAAATTAAGGAACTTTGACAAGTTCAAATTGGGGTGTCTACAACCATGTGTATCTTATTTACAGAGGGAAAACCACAAAGATCTGCATCAGATATAACCATATATACCCATATATACCCAAAGTTCAATTTTAGTTTCCTAAGAAACATACTGAACGTAGGAGATTGACTCGCATACAGTTCACATTTGCAACATATAACCCAATATTTGTATACGAAACCTTAACTTTACATGCCCATGTCTGTTACACAATCAAAACCCTAACTTTACCAAACACTTTACCAAACACCAACCTTTCAAATGTATATAACCATATATATCCAAAGTTCACATTTGCAGTTTTACTGAGAAACAGAGTAACAAAAACTGATACCTTAATTGAGTCAGTCAAGATCAAATATATAACCATATATAACCAAAGTTCACTAATAGTTTTCCAATAAACATACCGAACGGAGGAGATTGACTCGCATACAGATCTGAGTATATAACCATATATGTTACTATACATAACCATATATACCAATCATAAAATTTCCCCAGGATGCTATATACAAAACCCTCAATCACAGGGCAAATAACTTAGGTTTATAACCATATATACTCGCAATCAAAACCCTAAATTAACTTAGCAAACCATTCATATAACCATATATACGAAGAGAAACATACCTAGTGTATCAATGACGACGTAGGTTCTGCCGAAGGCGATGGAGAAACGAAGGCGAAAATGGAGACGATCGCGACTGAAGAAGGGCCGCCGCCGACGAAGGGACGACGAAGAAGGGCCGACGACGACGAAGCCTGACGACGACAAAGCCTGACGACGACGGAGAAGGGCAGACGAGGACGAAGAACGTTGACGACGAAGAAGGCGGGGAAATAGTCGATGGTTTCAGGATCAGATTCTGGTTTGTAGAAAAGTGGGGGGAGGGGGAGGGGGAGGGGGGGAGGGGCGGGGGGTTTTGTAAGGGGAGAAAATGGATCTGTTTGAAATGGAGAAAAAAACGGAAATTGAGTAAAAAACGGGGCAAACAATTTTTGAAAGAAGCAGGGGTATATTAGACTAATTAGGGTTATTATATCCTTACTAATAGGTTAGTGGACTTATGGGGTTACAGAATTTAGAAGTGGACTTAGTGGGTTTGGAAAGTGGTACAGTGGACCTGGGAAAAATTCTCCCATTTTAAAAAGAATGAAGGTGATCGGTGGCGGCAACGGTGCGGCAATGGAGGAACTTTGTGATCATCTTTTCCTCTTCGCTTTTTCTTTTCTTTTTCTTCCTTCTTCCTTCTTTTTTTCTCGGCAAAATGGAAGTGAATTTTTGGGGAAGGGGTTTGTTTCTCTCTTGATCAAACAAAATAAAATAAAGATGGGAAGAACAAATAATGGAGTAAAGACTTGTATCCTACTCTCTGCTGTCTCTTTCTCTCTCTGCCGAGAGTGGGGAAAGAATAATGGGGTTGGAATTTATTTATTTTTGGATAGATGATGAAGCCCATATTTCTCTCTCTCTCTCTCTCCCGAAAAATATGAGAGTGGGGAGGGATTTAGTTTTGTAGAGGAGGTAAAGTGTGGGAACGTGGGAAGTAAGTATGGGTTTTGTTTGGATAGAATTTTAGTTAGAGTTTTTAGGATTGCAATTTTGTTCACCCTCCTTAAAAGAGGGTGAACATTACCCTCTTTTCTATTAGTTGAAATGGTGTGGATCCCACCGCAAGTGATGTCATGCTTACCTCTGCAATACATTTTTTGGTAAGCATGACATCACTTTGTGATGGGATCCACATCATTTCAACTAATAGGAAGGAGGGTAATGTTCACCCTCTTTTAAGGAGGGTGAACAAAACTCAACTCAGTTTTTAGGGTGTAGTTAGGAAGGATAAGGGATGGGTATGGATCCATGCATATCTGAAGTATAATATATATATCTCCTATACAAGTTTGTTAGTAATATTAAATATACACATGATAATGTGTTTTAATTAGTCAATATAATTAATTATTGAATTAGAATTTTATTTTTTATCTGAAAAAAAAAAAATTAGGGCAAAAATCAGGGTTATTATAACCTATCCCCCTTAAAACAATTTTGTCCTCGAAATTATGGCGCTTGCTCCATTACGCGCAAGTAGTTGACATCTGATGCATTCTAATTGATTCTTCTTCCAATTGATTGGAAAGAGACTTTGTAGCTATCCTAACAGCTTGTCGTTATGTGTCGGACACCGAGTCGCCATTGATGATGAATCCGTCTATCCCTCTTAAATTTAGGACACGTTATGTCTGAAGACTAAGGCGTCACTATCGGAGAGAGTGTCCTATGACAGCAGACACTCTCCTATGACAGCAGAGTGAACAGGTAGTCAATTCTTTCCAAAGTTGACATTTGCAGTTGACCCTTTTTTTTTTTTGACTCGATGGTCACAGGTCGAACATAGATTGGAGACTTCTATTATGCAAACTTGCCATATAAGACTTATGGAGATTCTGCCCCTAATGCTGAGGTTCCATTTATAGTTCCTAGGGGCTCCATTTCTAGTCCCAATGATTTAACACATGTAACAGATACAAAAGCGTGTGATGCTCCAAATTGAATAATGCTTAAATATATAGGCTGAACAGTAATGAGATTACCTTGGATCACCCTAGGATCGTATTCTTCATAATCTCCTTGAAGTGCAAAGATCCTAACTCCAAATGACTGATTTGGCTTTGCTGGACCATTTCTTGTCCCTAAATTTTGATTTTGGCAGGATGGTTGTGGCTGCTGATTCCGTCCAATTCGTGGCTGATTCTAACCTCCTTGTTGATTTTCAAAACTGATTGGTTTTGTAAGTGCCAGTTGTCCCCCATTTCTGAAACTTCCAGATCCATTCAATCGAGGACAGGCGAACTTGAAATGGCCGTCCTCATTGCAGTGGTAGCATCTGCCTCCCTGGTCATGATTCTCGCTTTGCTCTTGATTCGGATTCTGGTTGGATTGTTGTAGTTGAGCGTTGGGTTTGGGTGTGTCGAACCCCTTATTATTGTTGTGAATTGGTCCTCCAGATGAGAGGCCAGTCTTCTTTTGCGCCTCCCATATTGAATTTGAATCAAATTTTTCGTGCTCCATCATGAGTGTCTCATAACTTGTGCATAGGTGGGGTACTCATGAGAAACCACACTAGTACGAATAGAGTGGGACTGTAAGGACCTGTATTTTTCGTATATTATTTAAAAGTTTTATAAATGTTAAAAATTACGAAAAATGTAAAGTTTATTGAGTTTATTTGATCTGGGGTTAATGTGTTAGGATTGCTAGTTGAGGGAGTGCTAGTGTGATATGTTTTGGGCTAGTATATATAGGAGGGTGAGGGAGTAGAGAATCATTTTTTTCCTCCACCTCCCTCATGTCTCTCTCTCTATCTCTCGGCTTCTCTCCATCTCTCTTGCTCTCTCTCCAAATTTCACCCAACCCACTCAAAACCCACTCAAAACAACCTTCAATCTTTCATCCCTACGCGTATTGTGGTCCGTATCTTGCTGGTTTGAGCTCGGAGAAGTCGTATTCCGGTCGGATCAAGGTTTTCGAAAAGCTAGGGCTCGTAAATTCTTGGGTTTCATGCTTCAACTTCAAGGTAGGGAATTCTACCTCTCTTTATATGTTATTTGAGAGTGTTTCTATGCCTTATTCAAGTTTGTATTGGTTGATATTGAGATTGGATCGAAACCTAAAATTTTCTGTCGAAATCGTCTGTAAGTTACTCTCTCTACCGGTAGGAACTTTCAACCTACCGGTAGGACAATTGAGAAATTCCATCATACCTAGCTCAAACGTACAGTAGCAGCTCAACGCATTCATCCACCTACCGGTAGGAACTTTCACCTACCGGTAGGCCAAGTTCAAACTTGTTTCGTTCAAATGTTGGCCTGTCTGTTTCCAGTTTCTACCGGTAGGAACTTTCACCTACCGGTAGGTCTCCTACCGGTAGGTCAAGTGCAGAATTCTCCTCTTCTACTGGTAGGACTCATTCACCTACCGGTAGGTGATTGAGCTGCTGTAGTGTCTATGAGCTGCTTTTCCTACACCTTCCAAGTCACATTTTGAAGCTTCTCATCGACTCTAATGGATTCATTTATGCATTCTTTCGAGTGTTTTGGAGAGCATTACTTACTTCCCACTTAGAGTGGTATCCGGTGGACTAGAATGAACTCGTTGTGTTAAGAAATGAAAAGTGGATGTTATCGCACATTGAAATACGAACGACACACTTGAACTTGTCTTGGGATCCGATGAGTAGTATTGCAATTCGTTTTCTCTCGACTCATAGAATCCCTTAGATTCTCTTAGCATACACTTTACGGAGACCGGGCATCGCAGAGTCTAGTTGTGAGTTGATATGTGATATGTGAAGGTACAGGGGTGTACTTAGAGGTACAGTGAGGACGTGTGTATTTGATTACATGTGATATGGTAGATGGTTGGTCTTATAATACCATGTGATTGATTAGATGGCTTTTGGATTCGATTGAACGACTTGATGTTCGTGAATGAGAAGTGGAATGATAATGGATGACAAATGCTCATATATACTTTCAGGGCTCTTGAATGAGTAAATGCCTGACAGGAGCTAAATGCTCATATATATTTTCAGGGCTCTTGAATGAGTAAATGCCTGGCAGGAGCTAAATGCTCATATATACTCTCAGGGTTCTCTAATGAGTAAATGCCTGGCAGGAGCTAAATACTCATATCATTTGTCTTCAGGGCTCGTTATCAAGTAAGTGTCTGGCAGGAGCATCGGCTCAGACTCTTAACGATACGTAATTGGTTTATGAAGTAAATGAAAGGATTTTGATTTTGATTAAAGGATTTTGATGGAAATCCTCCGGTATTCTTGAGCGAATCAACGGTTTCCGGTATTTGGGCGCAAATCAACGGACTCCGGTATTCATCCGAATCAACGGAGCTCGGTCTACAATGGTCTTGAATTTTTCTTGAATTGTTTTGAAATCAAAGAAAAGGGTTTGTAGTATTAAAGGGATGTGATGATGTATAACGTGGACACGAGAGAGATTACGGTATTGTATGAAGAGTAATAAGATGATTTTAAATTGAATATAGACTAATGTGGAACGACGTGAATTTAGTAGCGTATCTAGTCTAAGAGGTAAACGGTTAGTAACATATATGTGAAGTCTAGCCCTCTAACTATAGCTTGTAGCACGTTGGTGATCATTCGTACTTTAGGCGTATCTGCCAATATTCACTCTCTCATGTTGCATGATTCATCTCATTTCCATATAGTTTGAGCTTATAATTCTTTACTGGGCTAGTATAGCTCAACCTATCATTTTCAGGTATTTTGTAGGTCACCACCATGGAGTGCTTGGAGTGCATGCTATGTCATTGACTAAAGCTATTTTGGAGAGTACTTCATTATCTTTGTAAAACAAATCGCATTGTATTGATTTTATGTATTTTGGAACTCTGTAATTGATTGGGCAAATTTATAGAATTGGGGATTGAACTATCTTTTGGGTTATTAATTGTAACTCCTGTGAGGATTTAAATTATCAAATGTATTTATTATTTATGTTTAAAATCGAGGGCATGACAACTTGGTATCAGAGCATAGGTTTAGAACACCTCGAGACCGTGGGGAGACTTATAGTCTCATGGGTTCAGAAATCGCTGCATCTTTTTACAAAACCACATGTGTGCTTGCATGAATGATATTGGTCCATAAATGCATCATTGCATTTACATTAAGGTAGAGTGGCATAGAGTTGTTAACCTCTAATGGAAAGGTTGGAGCCTTGCATCTGATAGCGATGTGATTAATGTTGATGTTCTTCTTTCTTATATTTTTATAGTAGGATGTTTTCGAGACGTGGAGATAGGTGTGGTGAGACCGAGGATTGTGAGCACCAAGGCTGTAGTGCATATGGGGAGAATGAAACGAGTCAGTGTACCAGGGATGAAGCAATGTTTCCTGAGATCGTTGAGTGTGCGAAGGGTGTTGAGATTCTGGAGAGTGCGCAGATTAGTATGAATGTGGGGAAAGTTAGCCGTCGAGTTGTTAGCGCGGGATTATCTTCCGAGAGTGTTGAGAGTTTCGGAGGGAAGTCACCGAGGGAATTATGTCAGTCTTTGTAGGGCCAGCAGGGTTTGAAACCATCTCCTTGTTCTGAGACCCCGGGAGTTGTCCTCAAACGTCAGATTGCGTGTTATTGTTGTGGTCAGCCTGGCCATATTCGTTCTAAATGTCAGGGGCGCCAAGAAAGATCTTGTTTTACTTGTGGGAAGTTTGATCATATTGAAAGAAATTGTCCTCAGAGGAGAAGAGTGCAGACTGAGTTGGACTTAGTACAGCAACCAGGAACTAGGCTAATTGTTAGTCAGCCGCGACCCCAGAATGCACAAAGGCAACCAACCGTTAGAGTAAGTACGTCTCCAGGGAGTTTTAGAAGTCAAGGGAGGAAAAGGCAGAGGGAGCCAAATCAGTCTTCGCTAAACCAGATTAACCTTAGGTCACCTACCTTATCCAAGGATCAATGAGTTCCACAGCTTAATGGGCTTTGCTATGTTTGTCGCAAACCTGGCCACAGGGCGAGAAATTGTCCCCAGAGACCGGGAGTGCATGGTGAGTCGAGTTCAATGCAGCAGGATAAACGTACACCGAAACAGCAACAGATGCAATTTCATAGATAAACTACAATTTCCTACCATTTTCCTTTGCTCTCAGAAATGTTAATTGTTTGAGGTATCATCATCCCCTTGTCGTTCTACTCATTCGTTAGCCATTCCATATTGGTGCGTTGTCTTCGACTTCTTTGATTTATGTATGGCGGGAATTGATATGATTTGGGAAGGGAATGGTTGCGCCCGTGCTGGTTGGTGATATCCCGAGCGTGGTCACATGAGAGTTGTTTCTTTTATTACCCTATTTCGTTGGCATAATTGAAATTTTGTTAGAGTTGCATCGTGATTAGTTTTCCGTGAAGTTTGTTGTACCGTTAACCTATTATAATTCTTGACATCTTAGTTAATTGTCACACAATCCTTTTCTAGTTTTTCTTGGGAATATTTGAAGTCTTGTGGCGAATCACCCCATGACACACTTGCTGTTGTTGTTGGTGATTGTTTCCTGTATCCCATTCAAAATTTTATTCTGCTTAAGATAAGCTTTCATTGGTCGGTTGAGATCCCTCTGTTGCGACTACCAGTTTCGTCGTTTGTTTGAAACTATTATTCTACGCAAGTTTTTGTATTGCAACTTCAACCTATTAAACCCAATCCGTGGTCACATACTTTATGCTATACAAATTCTTTGATGCCCTAAATTCAGACTTTGATGCTATTGTTACCTGCTTTGGTGCCTCCAATTATTCTGATTTCTTGATTATGGAGTCACGTGATTTGAACTTATATTCGCCTTGTATCCGTATGCCTGCCTAGACCTATTCGATTGGTGTGGAATTCGTGGTTGCAGATATTCGTCTGTTTGTTAGAAATTGTTACTCTACTTAAGCTTTCATGTCGTAATTGGAGTCAAATCTTGTGGCAACATATTTATTGAGACCCACCTGTTGATACCATTCAATTCAAATTCATTTGTTATAATTTCCCGCAGTGTTATTCAACTCTATTGTGGTTCCTCAACTCAGGGGGCACATGATTCACCCTGTAATGCTTAGTCTCAAATATTGGAAGTTCTACTCATTTATAGTATTGGGAAACTTCTTATCTTGGATCAATTAGTTTACGAGAGATCAGTCTCATTACCTTGTGCTTATTCTTAATATCGAAATCTTTCATTTGTCAAAAACGTTATCCGCTGACTCGTTTGACTTGTAGAGCAATAGGAGAGTTATGATCGGTCATTTCAAATTTCTTGGGTCACCATAAAAAGGAACTTTGAGTTTGTCATCGAACTGCCTTAAAGATTCCATGTGTTCTTTGAATTTCAGATGCCTCGTTACTGTTCTTTAAATTTTTGATTGACGTTGCTTGAGTTTTGTAACTTGCTCGTTTCGTTTGAGATGACAAATCAAATTCTTCTCGTAATATAGAATGACCCAACCTGTAGCAAAATTTAATGTGACTTTTAGAAGAATTGGCTTGTGTTGTGGATCCGCTAGATTTAGCATTAAGAAGTACGATGAAATCTATTCGCCGATGATATTTGGAAGCTCGAGGGAGAATGATCGAAAAGAGAAGGGTAAAAATCGTCAAAGATTGCTAACTGTGTAGGGCCGACCAAAGGATCGTGTTGACCGTCGTCGTCATCCAATGTTATTTGAAGAAGGGAAAATCATGTGTTTCGCAAATCACCACCGCGTTGGAGTTTGTCTTGTCTTGTGTGGAAAAGGAAGCGTTCACCGCTAGAAAGATAGGTTAAGTGTCGGATGTTGTGTGTGGGTACCCAGGTGACAACCGATGAAATCCAGTTAGAAGAGGCGCTTGATCACTGCACCTTTTAGATGGAAGTCTCGGGAAGTAAATTGGACTATCGGGTCACGTTTAGAGGCAAGACCTTTGTGTTTGGATAGATAATCGTATATAGAAACTTCGCGATGAAGGGGAGCTAAGAAATTTGCGTATCGTTTGACATTGTCGCCGAAACTTTCAAGTATTTATGATTCACTTTATGTGTAGATATTGAGAAAGTAGGAATCGAATACATTGCATGTGTTAGAACGGTCCGAATTTGAGTAAGAAACCGATACGTGTCCTAGATTTGTGTAATCAAGTTTTGGAGGGATAATACGATACTGTTAGTGCAAGTTTACATGAGAAAATGAGGACAAAGTTAGAACAAAATATCCGCAATGTTTCGGTTTGATCGATGTGAGTTTAACGTAGATTTCCATGAACATTGAATTAATGCATGATGAACATTGTTACGATTGAGGCGTATCTATGTGTTGCATGTTTGGTTGGGCTTGGTTTAGCAAATTTTGAGGACGAAATTTCTTTAAGGAGGGAAAGGTGTAAGGACCCGTATTTTTCATATATTATTTAAAAGTTTTATAAATGTTAGAAATTATGAAAAATGTAAAGTTTATTGAGTTTATTTGATCTGGGGTTAATGTGTTAGGATTGCTAGTTAAGGGAGTGCTAGTGTGATATGTTTTTGGGCTAATATATATAGGAGGGTGAGGGAGTAGAGAATCAATTTTTTTCCTCCACCTCCCTCACGTCTCTCTCTCTATCTCTCGGCTTCTCTCCCTCTCTCTTGCTCTCTCTCCAAATTTCACCCAACCCACTCAAAATAACCTTCAATCTTTCATCCCTACGCGTATTATGGTCCGTATCTCGCTGGTTTGAGCTCGGAGAAGTCGTATTCCGGTCGAATCAAGGTTTTTGGAAAGCTAGGGCTCGTAAATTCTTGGGTTTCGTGCTTCAACTTCGAGGTAGGGAATTCTACCTCTCTTTATATGTTATTTGAGAGTGTTTCTATGCCTTATTCGAGTTTGTATTGGTTGATATTGAGATTGGATCGAAACCTGAAATTTTCTGTCGAAATCGTTTGTAAGTTACTCTTCCTACCGGTAGGAACTTTCAACCTACCGGTAGGACAATTGAGAAATTCCTTCATACGTAGCTCAAACGTACAGCAGCAGCTCAAAAGCAGCTCAACGTATTCATCCACCTACCTGTAGGAACTTTCACCTACCGGTAGGCCAAGTTTAAAGTTGTTTCGTTCAAATGTTGGCCTGTTTGTTTCCAGTTTCTACCGGTAGGAACTTTCACCTGCCGGTGAACCGGTAGGCCAAGTTTAACGTTGTTTTGTTCAAATGTTGGCCTGTCTGTTTCCAGTTTCTACCGGTAGGAACTTTCACCTACCAGTAGGTCTCCTACCGGTAGGTCAAGTGCAGAATTCTCCTCTTCTACCGGTAGGACTCATTCACCTACCGGTAGGACTCATTCACCTACCGGTAGGTGATTGAGCTGCTGTAGTGTCTATGATCTGCTTTTCCTACACCTTCCAAGTCACATTTTGAAGCTTCTCATCGACTATAATGGATTCGTTTATGCATTCTTTCGAGTGTTTTGGAGAGCATTACTTACTTCACACTTAGAGTAGTATCCGATGGACTAGAATGAACTCGTTGTGTTAAGAAATGAAAAGTGGATGTTATCGCACATTGAAATATGAACGACACACTTGAACTTGTCTAGGGATCCGATGAGTAGTATTGCAATTCGTTTTCTCTCGACTCATAGAATCCCTTAGATTCTCTTAGCATACGCTTTACGGACTCCAAGTATAGAAACTAGAAGACTGGGCCTCGCAGAGTCTAGTTGTGAGTTGATATATGATATGTGAAGGTACGGGGGTGTACTTAGAGGTACGGTGAGGACGTGTGTATTTGATTACATGTGATATGGTAGATGGTTGGTCTTGTAATACCATGTGATTGATTAGATGGTTTTTGAATTCGATTGAATGACTTGATGTTTATGAATGAGAAGTGGAATGATAATGGATGACAAATGCTCATATATACTTTCAGGGCTCTTGAATGTGTAAATGCCTGGCAGGTGCTAAATGCTCATATCATTTGTCTTCAGGGCTCGTTATCGAGTAAGTGCCTGACAGGAGCATCGGCTCAGACTCCTAACGATACGTAATTGGTTTATGAAGTAAATGAAAGGATTTTGATTTTGATTAAAGGATTTTGATGGAAATCCTCCGGTATTCTTGAGCGAATCAACGGTTTTCGGTATTTGGGCGCAAATCAACGGACTCCGGTATTCATCAGAATCAATGGAGCTCGGTCTACAATGGTATTGAATTTTTCTTGAATTGTTTTGAAATCAAAGAAAAGGGTTTGTAGTATTAAAGGGATGTGATGATGTATAATGTGGACACGAGAGAGATTATGGTATTGTATGAAGAGTAATAAGATGATTTTAAATTGAATATAGACTAATGTGGAACGACGTGAGTTTAGTAGCGTATCTAGGCTGAGAGGTAAACGGTTAGTAACATATATGTGAAGTCTAGCCCTCTGACTATAGCTTGTAGCACGTTGGTGATCATTCGTACTTTAGGCGTATCTGTCAATATTCACTCTCTCATGTTGCATGATTCATCTCATTTCCATATAGTTTGAGCTTAGAATTCTCTATTGGGCTAGTGTAGGTCAACCTATCATTTTCAGGTATTTTGCAGGTCACCACCATGGAGTGCTTGGAGTGCATGTTATGTCATTGACTAAAGCTATTTTGGAGAGTACTTCATTATCTTTGTAAAACAAATCGCATTGTATTGATTTTATGTATTTTGGAACTCTGTAATTGATTGGGCAAATTTATAGAATTGGGGACTGAACTATCTTTTGGGTTATTAATTGTAACTTCTGTTAGGATTTAAATTATCAAATGTATTTATTATTTATGTTTAAAATTGAGAGCGTGACAGGGACAGACCCCATTCGAACTTCCTAGCTTTTGCAATATCAATGGGTACCACGGTAGTAGCATGACGTGCCAATTGTTCAAAACGAGCAGCATACTGGGTTACTGTTAAGGTACGCTGCTTTAAGTCCATAAATTCTTGGGCCATTGCTTGTTTCATAGGTGCTGGGAAGTATTTTTCTAGGAAAAGATTTTCGAACATCTGCCAGGTCATAGTTGTCAAATTGTGAGTGGTCTTGATCAACTCCCACCAATGATCTGCTTCTCCTTGCATCCGAAATGTTGCTAAGGCAATGCGATCCCCCGCATTGATCACATTAAGTACTTCTACTTACTTGGAGATTTGTTTAATCCATGCTTCTGCAGCGCTAGGGTTCGCTTCCCCATAGAAGATCGGAGGGCGACGTTTGCTGAACGCATCCAAAAGTTGATCCCTACTCCTGGTTAGAGGTCCACGTTGTTCGCCAGTTGGCTGTCGTGGTTGTTGAGGGTTGGCGGCAGTAGCAGCAATAAATGCTTGCATTAGTTGAACTAAGTCCGGTTGCACTCCTTGCCAATTTGGTTGTGGTCCGCCATTCTGTCCATTGTTTTGGCCACTATTCTGGCCGTTGGCATCGTTGTTGTTTCCGTTAGTGTTGGTGTTTGTTCCATTATGTGTATTCACCATCTATAACAATCGAGTTCTTAAGTTAGGAGTGGGTTTCAACTTTTTGTATTTTCAAATCATTTTCTTTTACTTTTAGTACAAGTAGTTAATCACCTATGTTCTTACTAACACTTAGCCATACAAGTAATACCACATAAGCAGGTAATGTGCCACACACAAGTCAAATATGTAAGACCTATGTTTTCTCACGATACAGTTTCGAGTCTAAGTCAAATGACAGCTATTAAGTAATTAAAAATTAGACATAAAGGTAAACATAGATAATAGGTACGATTAACTACTCAGATATACGCTCTCAAAAAGTGATCTACCCAATCTACCCAAGGCCGATGGTTTGAACCTAAAGCTCTGATACCATGTTGTAACGCCCCGATTTTCAGACACGTTAATTAAATCATTTTAATTGATTTAATAATCCATAAAACTAATTTAAGAAATGAAATTTTATTAAATAGAGTTTAGCAACGAAAATCTCAAATACCAAATTCAAAACTACTTAACTGTCTTACAACCCAACGAAATAAAACAGAGTTTGACAAATGTGATAACACTTTTGAAAATTCAAATAACAATATTTTAAATTAATGGAGCTTCTAAGGGTAAGGCATCCAAGGCTCGACAAACTCCTCTTCCTCAGCTGAGAGGTCCTTACCCTGGTACTGATCATCTTGTAGAGGATTCTGTTCTTCGGTCTTCTGATTACCTGGCATGAAACGCCAACCCAACGGCACTATAATGAGTTTTGAAACTCAGTAGATAAATCTTACCCATTAACCCTTACTCTACAAGCAATCACATTTATAATAAAAGAAGGTAATAATCGAAGAGCACAAAATTTATTTCATTATATAACCATCCACTTAAGTAAATTCCAGAATCTCAACTTCTATAATCATTCCAACACAGCAGTATTCACCACGTTCCAAACTCAGAATTTCACTGGACATACTTTACAGGTCCTACTAGGCTACCCTCAACATCCCGAGGTCCTAATAGGCTACTCTCTCAATTCTAGGTCCATCCGGCTGCCCTCAAGGTCCTACTAGGCTTCCCTCAATACCTGAGGTCCCGCCAGGCTACCCCTGAGGTCCTGCTTGGCCACCCTCACAATTCTAGGTCCATCAGGCTTCCCTCAAGGTCCTACTAGGCTACCCTCAATACCTGAGGTCCCGCCAGGCTACCCCTGAGGTCCTGCTTGGCCACCCTCACAATTCTAGGTCCATCAGGTTGCCCTCAAGGTCCTGCTAGGCTACCCCCAATACTTGAACTCTTGCTTGGCCACCCAAGCTACACTGGGTCTTTCAGGCTGCCCTCAACGTCCTACCAGGCTACCCCCGATCACACGAGATCCTGTCAGGCCAGGCTACCCCTGAGGTCCTTCTAAGCCCACAACCTTTCGTCTGTTACCTTTTTCCTTTAACCATGACAATATCTACATAATTTCTCTAAGTCCATAACTCATCCAATGTCTCTAATGACCTTTCTACGTTCTCAGTTCAATCAATAAAGCAATCATTTCAAATAAGGAGTAAATAGATCATAATATAACCACACACACATGATAACTGAACCACCGTACACCAACCTTCAATGAGCTTAAGTCCAAACTAACCTCACAACGATTTCAATATGTTTCAATACCAGAGTAATTGCAAGTGGATCAATAATAACAACAGTTCATAAAGAGTCAATGAAACATAACATTATCAATAGTTCAAAAGACAAATTGAATTTCACATAAAGTATTCAGATTTGTCCTTGTGACTTTTGGATTTCATTAGGATTTCGCACTTAGGTTCATTTTAATAACTTCTATTAATTGAGGATTGAATAGTTATTTCGTAAGCCTTAGGTAGTTTCGATTTTTTATTAAGTTGAAATCCAATATGTAATTTATAAAACACTAAAACTATCGTTAGTCTAAACAATCTACTGTATTGGAGAAATACGTGTGAACTTGTAAAACCTAAGGTAAATTCATAATACTAATAAAATAAAATTTGTTCAATAGTGTCACAAAAATAGTACTAAATTAAAGTATCAATTAAAAGTTTACATCTTGTAACAATGTAATTATGGTTTCCAATATAAAGTTCTGTACGTAGTGTTCTATTAGAACCAAAATCATGTGTACACTTGTTCATGCATTTGTTTAAGGAAAAATACAATGACATTAACAGGTAAGTATACAAATCCATCACGTACGGAACATTACAATCAAACATTGAATCTAAGATTAAAATCTATTTTTGTTCTATTATGGCTACTAGGTGGATGGTCGCCACCGCGAGGTATTGATGGGTGTGTTCAATTTTTGGTAGTTATGGTTTCTCTTTACATGGGTTCGATTTGAACCGCGAATATACTACGTAACACATTTAATATACTTAGAGTTAAGGGGTAATAAGATATCTATCTTGATCCTTAGAGTACCAGATAGGATTTTAAAAAGAATGAAGGTGATCGGCGGCGGCAACGGTGCGGCAATGGAGGAACTTTGTGTTCGTCTTTTCCTCTTCCCTTTTTCTTCCTTCTTCCATCTTTTTCTCTCGGTAAAATGGAAGTTAATTTTTGGGGAAGGGGTTTGTTTCTCTCTTGTTCATACAAAATAAAACAAAGATGGGAAGAACAAATAATGGAGTAAAGACTTTGTATCCTACACTCTGCTGTCTCTTTCTCTCTCTGCCGAGAGTGGGGAAAGAATAATGGGGTTGGAATTTATTTATTTTGGATAGATGATGAAGCCCACATTTCTCTCTCTCTCCCCCGAAAAATATGAGAGTGGGGAGGGATTTAGTTTTGTAGAGGAGGTGGAGTGTGGGAACGTGGGAAGTAAGTATGGGTTTTGTTTGGATAGAATTTTAGTTAGAGTTTTTAGGGTGTAGTTAGGAAGGATAAGGGATGGATATGGATCCATGCATATCTAAAGTATAATATATATATATATATCTCCTATACAAGTTTGTTAATAATATTAAATATACACATGATAATGTGTTTTAATTAGTCAATATAATTAATTATTGAATTAGAATTTTATTTTTTTATCTGAAAAAAAATTAGGACAAAAATCAGGGTTGTTACATTGGTAGTGTTGGAAATATACGTTAGAATTTCTGTAAATCTATATATTCTAATCTAATATATAAAATGGGAGTACCCCTTTGGTTTCACCATTTTTTGAAGCTGTATAGACTTTTTAAAAGTCCAAAAACACCCCTATATTGATGTGCATGCCATTATTTGTAAGCTTTGTTAACCGAGAGGGGACGACAGCCGCCTCCTCTTCGGGTTTTGAGAGCTCTAAGGCGATTTTGAGAAGCCACAGCCACCTTGCTTTTCTGCCTGGGAGGGGGGGGAGGCACTCCTCTCCCTCAGCTCCTCCTCCTCCATCCACTCTCCTCTTTCTTCCCCTTCTTCCCTATAGTTTTTTTCCAGATGGGTCTGAGCCAATCACAAATATACCCAATGGTTATGAAGCCGGCCATTAGCCTAGGAGTTAGGCATGGTGGACGGGACCCTAAAGGATCGTGTATTTGTGATTAGGGACCGATGCTATATAATCTGATGGTTGGGATCGAAAAATTGAAAAGTGTGAGATATATATGGTATTGAAAACTTAATGCTAGAGGTTGTATCCATTGAATTGATTGTGGGTTTTTAGCCCTTAGAAATTGAGAATGAGATTGGTGAATCCACTGAATCTGTTGAATAATAGTTTAAGAGATGGAATTATCGTGATGAAATTATTATTAAGTTTTATTTATCGTATTCTTGTGTTATAAATGTGGTTAATTGATGCATGAATAAATCTTAGTGAAGGGATGGCTTTGGGTGCCCTACTGAGTGATTATCGCTCATGGTGCTCCTTTTGTGGCTCTGGCATTTTACGCCAGGTATTAAGGGTGATAAAGGATACGATGAGCCACCTAAAGATTACGAGGCGACGGAGCAACAGAATGGGAATGAGCTGCCGGAGCCATGGCTTTATCAATAGTTCCTTCGTTTTAGATGGTTCTGAATAAAATTCTAGTTAAGTTGAACTTTTAATAAAATTTTGAAATTTCAGACAATTTCTTGTTTGAACAAAATTTCAGTGTAATAAGTACTCCCTCCGTCCCTTTTTAAGTGTCCCGTTTCGTAATTCCAACTTATTAAAAAAATATCATCATTACACATTTCACATCAACTTTTACCTGCACTTTCCCTACTTACCTTCTATGGAGACATTATCATTATACTTTTACTCACTAACTTTTCAAAATGGAATCTACTTTTAGGGGCAAAATGGAAAACGTACCAACTTTTATCCACTAACTTTACAAAATAGACACTTATTAAGGGACAGCCCAAAATGGAATACGGGACTTTAAAAATGGGACGGAGGGAGTAGTTAATTTCTTTTATCATTTGTATTTGTGGACTTGAGATTTTTAATCAGATTTACATTTTCTTTTAATAAAATAGAAAATTTCATTTTTAAGGTACCCAATTTTTGGGGTGTTACACCATCTCTCACACAAGTCCAGTAAATGCCGTCCTTCATTGGGGATCTAAGAATATGAATAATAGGAATCTTGTAGAGCACATCTCGAGGGAATAAAACCTCCAAAAGGGGTACCCTCCACTGAAAAGAATTCCAATCTATCAAGTCCTTCACCAAAAAATTATTAACCCCAGTTGGACTCCCCCATAACACATACGGGTTTTCAACACCAAGAATCTTGTGGATTTAGGGTGATCCCTTTTGCTACTCAAACCATTGTGGGAAATGCTAGCCCATGCATCTTTTAGGTAAGACTAGTACTTGACAATGTTATGACCTAAAAACAATGTATATGTCCCTATGTTCTTTTCCCATCTTTTCCCATCTTTTAGGTAAGACTAGTACTTGACAATGCTAGGTGACTAGACCACGAGATGGGTCTCATTTGCTTCAAATTTTATCAGTGACGGTTATACCTCTGGAAAGATGCATGCAGGCTTGGGGGAGGTAAAGTCACATTCTGCAAGGAGATAATGCTTGCACGACATCCGGTGAGGTGGTGCGAGCATTCCAGTGAGCGGTGTGGACACTTCGCACGGAGGTGTGGCCAGGTTCATACTGATGAGGACCTTAGTTCAAGGGGTGTGGAAAGCTTGAAGCTTGTTTTTCACACTTGGTTAGTGTGGCGGGCATGGTTCGGTGAAGGGACCAAGGCGGTGGCCACGTCACGCTTGTGAGCCGGACCCATGGACTCGCGCATCAGATGGGTCGGTGGTGAAGCGTTCGGCAGACCTTTACCGCACCCGATGCACCGAACCAAGTTCGTTCATCCACGGAAGAATCGTGGATCCGGATACAGGTCATGTCATTCAGCCCGGTGGCTTCCCGCCGAACCAGTAGGCAATTCCACGGAAGCTCGGGTATGGTCGGACTAACTCGATCGACGGAACCGACAACCGCCGGGCCACCCCTGCTCCCTGACTTGAAGAGGAAGTTAGGAAGAGACGGGCAAGAGTGGTCACCCCCGCTCCTCATTCCCCCTATTATAGGAGCGTATCTTGCGAGTCGTAGCCTATCCAAGATTGGGAAGCCTATCCAGAGCCGAGACTGGCGGACCCATTACCGAGCGCATGACGGGTACGCGTGGGTTGATCTCCACGCTCCCTTTGCCTATAAAAGGAGGAATCCCCCTCAGGAAGAAGGTATTGAACTCTGCCCCCCTGAAACCCTAAACTCATTTCCAAAGCTCCTCTTCTCTCTTACTTACTAGACCGTCGGAGTGCCTATCCCGGACTCCCACGATCCGGGCTTGGGCACTAACACGGGTACTTCACGTGCAGGTCTCACCCACGCTCAAGATACACCACCCTAGCCACCTTACCATCCAGGGTCTGATCGGAGAAAGCTCAGCACCACAATTGGCGACTCTGCTGGGGAACCTCAACTCAGATCCGGTGATCAGACTTTCTCCTCACCCTTTTCACCTTTGACTAGAGATGACTGGTGTGGATGGACGACTTCTTGGTCTCACGCACTTCAATCCGAACCCCCTGGCTCACCAATCCTCCCCAACAACCCAACAAGTACGGGCGGACTTAGGGCTTATGGGTACCCTCGCTAAGGGACCCGATGGCTCCATAATGGTGGGCTCAACCATCGCTGGGACGAGTAGCCATGCTATAGGAACGGTTTCGTTCCATATCGATGGGGTCAACCGCTCGACGGATAGCCTTATGATTCCCCCTCCTCCACCAGGACTCCCGGTAAGTATGGCAGAGGAGCTGTCACGGCTAAGGATGCAGGTACAAGAGCTCCGAGCACACCAAGAGACCCCTCCCGTCTCCAGGTCTCGGGAACGGTGCCGAAGGAGGAATGCGGCCCATCCAACCCAAACGGCAAACACAGCTAAGGCCTCCGCCTTCACAAGGATCGGCCCATTGGGTCGCCTCGATGCTAGTGGGAGCATTTATTTGGAACCGAGACACCGGACGAATTCTCACCATGGCCCCTCCGGCGATGGCCAAGCTCGTCGGACGTTGCATCCAGAAACAAATGCCACGGCGTCGAGTGCCCGCTCTAGGTCTCGGGGAGAGCGGACACAGACCGAGGTGGCACCTCAGACCGATGACAGGAGGAATAGCGCAGGGAATTCCCACGGCTATCCTGTTGGGTCCCAAGACCACCAAGACGACCGGTACACAACTAGATCTGAGGGTCAGCGACATGAAGACCGTGCGAAGGGAGTGGCCGTCCAGTCCCGGCAATGTTTGCCGGGGCACTCTGTTAGTCGCTCCCAATAGCGTTCACCGGGGCATTCTGCACACAATTCCCAACGGCATCCGCCGAGGCAATCAACCGGACCTTCGCAAGCACCAAGAGAGGATAGCCAGGGGTTGCTCCCGGAGGAAAGGTGCGAGGTTAGAAGCAGCGGTGGAGCCTTGACAGTTGTGAACACCCGGACCGGTGAGAGGACCACCTACCGAGTGACCCAACATCAAATGGTGCCACCCCCCCCCCCCCCAAGAAAGGAAAACGAGAAGGCATTAGGGTCAAAGAAGAGGCACTCACCAGAGCCGAGTGTCGGTGGCCAAGGACTCCGAGCCCCGCTTTCTACAAACGATCCAAGGATGCCGTCCACGAGACGTACATCGTCCCTTCGCCAGTCATCATGCCGAACGGTAGGGATACGGCAACGGCAATAGCCGAGAGGAATGGATCGCCTTTTCAAAGGCCATAACAGAAGAGATCCCTCCCTCTAACTTCAAAGTCCCGAAGTTCAACGTTTATAACCTTAAATCAAATGCTCCAACCCATGTGCAGCAGTTCCGGACAATGGCAGCGCTCTGCAAACTTAGTGAGGCAATGATGTGCCGAACTTTCTCTCTCTAAGTCTCCCAGATGCCGCTATGCTGTGGTATACGCAGCTCAAATCTGGATCAGTCAATAGCTTCGGCGAATTGGAACGATCCTTCACGTCTCGGTTTGTTGCGAGCAATCAGCGGCCGAAGACTGTTGAGACTTTGACAGACCTGAGGCGAAAAGTCGGCAAGACGTTAAAAGATTATTCTGATCGTTTCAACAACGTCTACAATATGGTTGAGAGCTGTGACCAGAAGACTGCCGCCACCTCATTCAAGCGTGGTCTTGATCAAACCTCCGATCTCTCCAAATAACTGATGCTCCGGTCGCCGAACAACATGTAGGACCTGATGCAAACCATTGCCCGTTATACTGAACTTGAAGAATATATTGGGGGCTCCGGTGTTTCCGACATCGCCAATCCGATCAAATCGGCGCCGAAGGAGGTGAAGAAGCAGGTCAACACCATAGCCAGGAAGGAGGGCACCGGGTCTGGTGGAAATAGGGGAGGTGGAAAAATGTGGGACCGACCGCCGAGCGTTGGAAGGGATCACCTTGCCATCACCACCTATTTCAAGGAACCAATCTTCCGAATGCTCCGAGAATGCGGATGGCTCCCTGGCTTCCAATGACCAACAGGAGCAGTGAAAAAGTTGGAAACCGCTGATGGGCGTGAGCCGAGCCAACGTGTGTACTATTCATTCCACAACGAACAGGGCCATTACACGATAGCGTGCTAGCCGTTTAAGTTCTATCTCGAAGAGCTCGTTCAGCAAGGGAGGATGGATCGGTGGATCGACTAGACTAAGTCACCTGACGCAGGAGTCCAGCAGAGGGTCCGGATCCTGGACGGCATGGTACAGTGTATACATGGTCCGATGGATCAAGGCCGGGCCAACAAGCTCCACAAAGAGCTATACCAGTCTT
The DNA here is from genome assembly GCA_018127125.1 of Rhododendron griersonianum. Lineage (NCBI taxonomy): Eukaryota > Viridiplantae > Streptophyta > Magnoliopsida > Ericales > Ericaceae > Rhododendron > Rhododendron griersonianum. Next base: position 21,660,142 of record CM030797.1, read on the forward strand.
CTCCTTCCGAGGTGATGGTAGTTCAACCATCTTTGAAGCGTAAAATGGATGCTCGTCATACGCGGGATATCACTTTCACCGAGCAGGATATGGAGGGGGTATCTTCTCCCCATAATGACGCTTTGGTCCTCTCCATCCCCTTCCAGCGGAAGATGGTTCGTCGAGTATTAGTCGATCAAGGAAGCTCGGTGGAGATTCTGTATTATTCGGCGTTCAAAGCCCTTGGCCTCACCAAGGATCAATTGACCCCGGTGGACGCCCCCTAGTTGTCTTTACTGGGATTCTGGTATACTCGGTCGGCAAGATCATACTCCCAGTTTATGCTGGTATGTTGCAGCTAGATGTGGAGTTTATTGTGGTCAGTTCACCGAGCCCATATAACGCCATCCTCGGCCGCAATTGGCTGCACAACATGAAGGCTATTGCATCCACGCTCCACCAGTGCGTTTGGTTTATAGGCGAGTTTGGGAGACATGAAACCATTAGGGGCGACCAGACGGCCTCCAAAAAATGTTTTGTGAATTCCATCCGCGGGAACGGCAAAACTAAGGAGGTTCATTGCATCGAGGTCCCTGAGTTGTCGGAGGGGAGCATGCCTGGTGAAGATATGAAGGATACACTACAAGGACCAGATGAGATTGGGAGATCGGCCAGTGATAGAGCCATGGAAGATCTGGTTCGTGTGCCGATCAACGAGGATGGGACTTGTTTCTTTCTAGTTGGCTCGGAGCTTGATGATGTCGAGCGAGCCCAGTTAGTCGAGTTTCTCAGGGACAACATGGAGGTCTTTGCTTGGACTCCATACGAGATGCCAGGCGTGAGCCCCGATGTGATAAAGCATTCGCTGAATGTTGATCCTAGCAAGAGACTTGTAGTGCAAAAGCCACGCCGATCCTCAGCAATGCACGCTGATGCAGTAAATGAGGAAGTTGAACGCCTCCTTGATGCTGGAGCAATCCGAGAGATCCAATATCCAACTTGGTTGGCAAATCTGATGGTAGTCCGGAAGAAAAACGGCAAGTGGCGTGTGTGCATTGATTTCACCGATCTAAATGATGCATGCCCCAAGGACTGTTTCCCCTGCCCTTGGATCAACCAGCTGGTGGACGCCACCACCGGGTATGCAAAATTGAGCTTTATGGATGCATATAGGGGGTATCACCAAATTGCCATGGACGAGGGGGACCGGGAAAAAATAGCTTTCATCACTCCTAGTGGCACCTACTATTACCTGGTGATGCCTTTCGGCTTGAAGAACGCCGGGGCTACATTCCAACGTATGATAGCCCTGTTATTCAAAGGATTGCTCGACCAGGTAATGGAGGCATATATCAACGATATGGTTGCCAAGAGCAAGGATGCCGCCGACCATCTTCTCCACCTCAGTGAGATATTCAACGTGTTGAAGAAGTTCGGCTTGAAGCTTAATGCCGAGAAGTGTGCATTCGGTGTGGGATCTGGCAAATTCATTGGACACTTGGTCACACACCGAGGAATTGAAGCCGACCCGGGTCAAATCAAGGCCGTCCAGGAAATCAGGGCTCTAACCACGGTGAAAGAGGTCCAGCACCTTGCTGGCATGGCTACTGCCCTGAACCGTTTTATCAGTAAGTCCTCGGATGTCTTCCGACCATTCTTCCAGTCGATAAAAGGTCATAGCCGGAGAAGCTTTCAGTGGACGGCAAAGTGCGACGACACTCTTGCCGAGTTGAAGGTATGCCTATCCCGAGCCCCATTGCTTGTAGTGCCGTAGGAAGAGGAAGAGCTCTACCTTTATCTCGCCGTATCCGAACATGCCACAAGTTCTGTTCTGGTTCGGCAAGAGAGCATGGAGAATGGCACCGAACAACAGCCAATCTATTATATCAGCAAGACTCTTCTACCCGTCGAGACCAGCTACCTACCTATAGAGAGATTGGCACTTGCGTTGGTCACGGCGAAGAGGAAGCTCTTGTCATACTTCCAGAGCTTAACCATTGTGGTTGAGTATCCACTGAAGACTATCCTCTAGAAGGCGGACTTGTCGAATCGGCTATGCAAGTGGTCCCTGGAGTTGGCTAATTTTGACATTCGATATCAGCCTCGAACGACGATCAAAGGGCAGGTGTTGGCGGACTTTGTCACCGAGTTCTCTCCTGGTGTAGTCCTAAATGTAGGGGAAGAACTAGTTTCAGTCGATGACTCAACCGTGCTAGCTCCCGGCCCCTGGTCGAGCCACCCAGCACATGCTGAGTTCATCACTAAGCGTCCCATCCCTCCTCACCAAGCAAAGATCTTCACCGGGCATGCCTGGCGTCTTCACGTGGATGGTGCGTCTAACAATCGAGGGGCCGGCGCTGGGGTAGTTTTGGTCTCGCCGAACGGAACCATGCATGAGCATGCACTGAGCATTGACTTTTCTGCCACCAACAATGAGGCAGGGTATGAAGCCCTCATCGCCGGGCTTAAGTTGGCACAACATATGGATGCCGCAGAAGTTCAGGTTTACAGCGACTCTTAGCTCGTTATAAACCAACTCAACAATGATTACGAGGCCAAAGATGCACACATGAATAAGTACATGAGCCAAGTTATTGCTTTGATCGGCTCGTTTCAGAATGTGTTCTTTGATGACGCTGGTTGTGATCTCAACTCTCATGCGGACGCTTTGGCTGGCCTCGGAGTCGTCTGTGCCGAGTATATCGGCAAATGGACAATAGTCCTTGGTGAGGTCCCTACACCGAGCTTCGAGCTTGAACTACAAGAGGCGATGGACATCCATCCGGCACCCAGTTGGATGGACCCCCTTGTCTCCTACTTGAAGCATGCCACACTTCCTGCCGATTGTAAGGAAGCTCATAAGATTCGCTACCAATCTGCCTCCTACTTCATTGATCCTTCTGGCATACTATACCGCCGATCTTACACCGGGCCCGACCTTCGCGTGGTCCACGAACAGGAAGTGCTAGGCATCCTTCAAGAGCTGCACGAGGGGAGTGCTGGATGCCACATTGGTGGCCGTTCCTTGGCCGACCGTGCCCTTTCTCAGGGGTACTGGTGGAAGAAGATGGTGCATTCTGCTTCTGAGTTCGCCAAGCAGTGCGTGCCGTGCCAAAAATACTCTCCATTAATCCATCAGTCGACCCTCCCTTTACAACCAGTTTCTAGCCCTTGGCCCTTTGCCCAGTGGGGGGTTGATATCATTGGGAAGCTACCCAAACCCATTGGTGGTTTCACGCACATCATTACTACCACAGATTACTATACCAAGTGGGTGGAGGCCAAGGCGCTCATAACAGTCACGACCGTCGACGTGGAGAGTTTCCTCTGGAAACACATCTTCACCAGGTTCGGTGTCCCATATGCCATTGTTTCTGATAATGGAACCCAGTTTGTGGCCGATGCTATCAAAGCCTTGTACATGAGGCGTGGTATTCAAATGAAAACCGCCTCCGTTTCCTATCCGAGCAATCCTTTGAATAGCAGGGCCAGTCTCACGATTGGGCAGAGAGGGGTGCCTAATAACTTCTCCTCATTGTACCTTTGGCTCCCGTGCTCAGAATCTCTATCTGTTTTTCCTAGTTTTCTTAAACTAGGTGGCGACTCTGTTTCGATGATAACCACTATCGTGTGGCGATGTTCCTAGCCATGGGAATGTCCACGATCTTGGTTTATGTAGCAAACAACCAAACAAACAGCAACGATCAATCTGTATGGCGATGCCCCGCTCCAGGGAGGTGTCTACAGTTTTTGGCAACTCTGCTGGGGACTTGAGAGCCATAACCAGAAAGTTCGACATAGGACCAATACATGCTTTATTTGATTCATTTATCATATGTATTGAGCAGGCAACCTCGTTGAGTTCACCTAATACCTCGACATGTCACGGGCTATGTTAGGGGTTCCAGCAAACTTCACAGTCACTTGTACCTAGTGGTATATTAAAAAGGAAACCGCCCGATCGCCGCCTATGATGGGCCGACGGAAGGACTGGTGCTAGTAGGGGTTCGATTAATCGGGACCTTGACTGTGGTGTCTGGCTAGGTTCCTTCCTCCGTTGCTCCGCTCGTCCGTCGGCTAACCTGCAATAAGTCACTAGGGCTTTGGATGCCCAGTGACCCTCCGACGATCAAGTTAGATCTCAGGGAAGGTGTTTAGGTCTAGGGTTAGGATAGTATTGCGTACCTCTTTCAGGTGTGTATCACTTTGTATTTATAGACCTAGGTTTGCTTGGTCTCCAAGCTAGCGCGTGGAGAGTACGCTTGGGTAACTGCCTCGGGTGACGTCACATATGACGAGGGGGGCGAGGTGGTTACGGAGCACATGGGATAGATCTCAATGATTGTGCCAGCTACATGGGGAGCATGATCCCCATAGGTCCCAATCACAATAACCGTTATCTCCTGGAAGCCTTTGGAAGTACTGGAGCATGCAGACAACCGATGCTCCGAAGTCGATCACAACCGAAGTCCGGGCAACGACCGAGGTGCCCCCCGAAGAGAGCTAGTCAGAAGACCTTGGCCCGGACCCTAGCCGCTGGTTTAGGGTTTGTAGCCCAGTTACCGAGCCGATAACCGAGGGCCCTACAATAGCCCCTCAACTTCCGGAGCGCCACCACTGGTCTTCGGGGAGTTGACTCCTCTGATGGACTAGCGCAATCGGGCTCTTAACCGATGAGATATTTTGAAGAAGAACTGAGCGACCTTCATGAGAACCGAGCTGCCTGCTTCCGCCCTAGGAGCCACGTGTCAATCATCGCCGAAATGAGTGACATCATACGTCGCCTCGGCACGTGAAATGTCAGATGATTGGTACGAAACGTCCTTTCGGGGGCACGTGTCGAGGCGTGAATGGCTCGGTACGTGGCGCACCTGACCTCGGTTCTGACCTTTGATTGTTGACCGTCAGATGAAGACACGTGTTGATGATCCAACGGTTCGGTGGGCGACGCTTCGTTTCCCGCACGACTCTTCGTACGCTCCACTATAAATTCAGAGCTTTTGGAGAGAGAAAGTCATCGAAACTTTCTGACGCCGTCGAACCGCCGCCGCCGTGTTTTGCAAGCTTTGGATCGCGATTTCGAGCATCTTGGCAGCGAATCTCTACACCAAACTTGGGTATGTTGATCTTTGTTAATCAATCTTCAAGTTTTAGTACTTTTCTTCGTGTTTTTCAACATTTTCGGAGCGCATTGGGGTGGGGACGCCACTCGCAACCGTCTGGTGCGCGGCGCACTGGCGCCCGCCGTTGTTGTTCTTGTTCTTCCCGAGGCCGACATTCTTCCCGAGGCCTATCTTCAACCTTTGGACCAAGGGGAAAGACCCTTTCCGAGGAGGAAAGGTCTTTTAGAATGACCGAGACCCATAGATTCCGAAGAGTGAGGACCATCTCGTCCCAAGCGTTAGGACCCTTTGCTCTCCCCTAGGCATATAGCTAATGGGTTTTGCACATTTTCCTTGTTTTAGGCAGGGGCAAATGGTCGTTGATCTCTCCTTGGACAGCTCCAGTAGTTCTGACGATCCCTTGGTAGAAGCCATCTTTCAAGAGCTTTGGAGGGAGAGGTTTTACCGAATCCCAGTTGACCGGATTGAGCCTGCCAACCCTAACCGAGCCTCACGTGAGATTACCTCCCTTGACCCCTGGGAGATGGAGGCCCCAAGCACGTCGGACCACGGGCCGGGGCCGTTTGGAAATGCGCCCGAGGAAATCCAGGGACGCCGAAGACCGATGAGGCCCTGCTTGTTTAGGAATAAGTACTTCAACGGGGATCCCGCAGCCTACGCCGAGTTCAAGAGGCTTTATAGTATCCCTCCAGACGTCGAGGTTCGGTTGCTACAAGACACCGACCCGAAGAAACTTCCGCATCAGCCAGGGGAGTTGATCTTTCCCCTGATGGCCATCTGCGAGGGTGGCATCAGGTTTCCCCTCCACCAATTCGTACGTCGGGTGCTCCGAACCCTCAACCTTACCTCCTCCCAGCTCACGGTGAATTCTTATCGAATTATTACTAGCATCATCGAGCTGAGGAGGCAGTTCAGCCTCACGTTCGGGTTGGAGGAGCTCTTCGGTGTCTACCTTTTGGGGGTTAACCGAGGCCACAACCGATACTACCTCTCCTGCAGATCAGGGAATGACACATTTCTGATCGATCACCTACCGGACTCCGAGGAGTGGGCGAGTATCTATGTCTCGGTCGCCGGGAACTTCATGTTTGGGCTCGGGGAGAGCATAGATACAGTCACCAGAGTCCCATTTGGGATTGGAACTCTTGGTCGGTAACTTACTCTTCGGTAGCGAATCATTTTGATAAACGCTTTTCCTTGTAAACTTGTACTGATTTCTCCATGTTTTGACACCCTTTTGCAGCCGAAGGCACCGTTCAGGAGCTTCGGGAAAAAGCCGTCCGTGCTCGGATAACCGCCGCCTACGCAATCCCAATCACCAGCCGTTACGCCCCTCGGCTCCTCGGTTACGTCCCCTCGTACACCAGTTACTTAAAGAAGAAACCGAGGAAGCAATGGGTGCCGAGGGCAGGACGAGGGGGCAGAGGAGGAGGAGGACGAAGGGGAGGCGGAGGAGCGGGGAGAGGAGGCAGAGGAAGCGCTTCTGGGACCGAGGGTAGCAGCTCCGAGCCTCAAGGTGTCGTAAGAGAGGCAATTGACCGAGAGACGCCTGAGAGGACTGGACTGAGCGACAAGATGTCGGACCCTGCAGCTCGGGAGGTGCTAAATCTCAGACGTCGGATGCCGAAAGGCCGAGGCCGAGGATCAGTCACCAGTACACCTGGTGCTTGGACCTCGGGGGTGATCCCTGTTTCTCCGCAGGAGCCCCCAGCGAAAAGGACTCGGCGTGAGGGGGAAGGAAGCACCCGAGGTAAGGAGAAGGAAACGTCTCGGATTACCGAGGAGGAGGAGAGAGTGGAGGAGCAGGACCAAGAGTCTGCGGAGAGGATTGAGGGGACCTGGGTCCACCCGAAGGAGGTTCCTTGGACCCCGGAATTTTGTCACTATGCTGGGCGCCAGATTCACCACGCGGACAGCGTGTCAAACCTCGGTACAGCGTTCGGGATGCTCCGCGGCTGTATTCTTCCTAGGGACGCCAGGGCTATCCAAGGATTGACCGAGGACATCACCGCGGAGATAGCACAGGCCCTTTTCACTGTAAGTTTGTTACTTTTCACATTATTGTTGTCAGCTAAGTCCACATTTGTGATTCTTCTTCGGTTTTCTGCTCGCAGGCTGGTGCTCGGACCTTGGTCATGAATGACCGATGCAAAGGTTAGGAGCAAGAGATTGAGGAGCTGAAGAAGGCCCTTGAGCAGAAGGAAGATGACTTGAAGGTGGCTCGGGAAACCTACGATCTCTACCTTGCGGATTTCCAGAGGTGCGACAAGGAGAGGGTGGCAGCCGAAGCCCGAATTGCAAAAGCCGAGGAGAATGTCAACACTCTGAGGGCCACCCGAGCTACCGAGGTTGAAGCTGCTAAGAACAAGGGCTATAACGATGGTTGGGCCGCAGCCGGGGTAGAATACCAGAAACAGGTTCGGGAGATTGAGGTCGAGCTTTATAGGGACCGCTTCATGGACAGGCTTCGGTTCGGCCATGAAGCTCTTTTGAGTAAGTTCGATCTCCCAGCCGACTCTGTACTCCGGGTCCTTCCCAAGGTGCCGCCCGAGGAGACTGTTATGCCCGAGGAAGAAGAAGAGGAGGGCGAGCAGATGCCAAACCCTGAGGCGGGTATTCAGACCGCTCCTGTTGCCGTTGCTTCAACCGGGGATGGTGCCCAGACCCCTCAGCCCCCCAGTGCTTAGGATTTTACCTTTTCTTTTGTTTTCCACTTGGCTGGACGGTTCCGAACATTTGGATTTTACCGTTCCAGGGTTTGTAAATGTTTTTTGCTAAGTAGGTACCGAACAGATGACCGAAGATTTGTTGGATGTGGTAGTTTAACATAGGATTTAAACTTGCAATCCACCTCATTGTTTTTGAATGAATGGTTTCTTCCGCTTCATGCCTTGTTTATTTTTGAGATGCTCGAATGGTTTTATGCTTGTAACCGAAGGGTGCCTCTTGCCCCTGCTTCTGTTGAAATGCTGTGGAGTATCAACAGATTTTAGCCGAAGCATTAACCGAGGAGGTTTTCAAAAATTTATTCCAAACCTAAGTAAGGCAGAATATAGGATTGAGTAAGTTAAAACGACTCAAAGTAGTTAGCAATTTTTGAATTTTGCATGCCCCTGCTTTGTTTTAGCTGACGCCGAGCCTAAGTGAGTAAACCGAAGTAACTCATTGTGGCGTGGCTATTTAGATTAGGGCTAAGGTCCTGAAGTGGAAATGGCGTCGGCCATGGCTTCGGGACGTAGCGAATCTAAATAGTGCATGACTTATTGGAGGGTCGGTGTAAGGGGCTCGGGATCGATACCGAGTGTCCTTATCGCCGATGTCCGAAAGTCTGAAACGGCCGAAAAGGCCGTGGTGACTTGGTGAGGGCTCTGTCCGAGGAATATCCCGCGGAGGACAAACCCTAAAGTCAGGATAAAACGGTTCACGCATCGGTGAACCGAGTACGAAGAGTAAGTGACATGATTAGACTAGTGGTAAACAAGAAATTCTCATTAAAAACTGGTGTAGAACCAAGCCATTACAAAAGTAAGTTGGTTCCTATCAAACTTTGACAAGAAACGAAAACTTTTCAAATAAACAAGTCCGAAAGACCGAAGCCTGGCTACCCATAAAACTTCTTCAGATTATTGGCATTCCAGGTCTTGGCAATTGGGGAACCATCTAACTTCTCCAGCTTGTAGTTTCCCGAGCCGAGATGCTTTAGGACTCGGAAGGGGCCCTCCCAATTAGGCATTAACTTCCTCTTCTTGGACTTGTCCACCACCTTTTTCCAGACAAGGTGGTCCGGCTTGAATGACCGAAGGCGGATGCTTCGGTTGTAGCCCTTGGCAACCTCTTGCTGATAAGATGCCAGCTTGATTCTTGCATTCTCCCGTTCCTCCTCGGCCAGATCGAGGTCTGCAGCAATGTTCTCATCGTTAATCGACTCGTCGAAATCTTCGGTTCGGATAGTCGGGAGCCCGACCTGGAGGGGGATTACAGCTTCCATTCCAAATGCCAAGGAGAAGGGGGTTCGGCCGGTGGATCACCGAGGCGTTGTACGGTAGCCCAGAGTACCCGAGGGAGCTCTTCGGCCCACTTGCCCCGGCGTGATTCGAGCCGTCGCTTCAGTCCTGACGAGATTGCTTTGTTTGCAGCTTCGGCTTGCCCGTTGCCTTGGGGGTAGTACGGGGTAGAACTGTCCCATTTGATGCCAAATTCATCCAAGAGTGCTCGGTACTTTTGTCCGGTGAACTGGCTGCCGTTGTCGGTTAAGATGGCGAAGGGTACACCGAAGCGAGAAATTATATTTCGCCACACGAAGCGAATGATGTCCGATTCTTCAACAGTGACCAGTGGTTCGGCCTCGACCCATTTAGAGAAATAGTCGGTGGCGGTTAAGAGGAACTTGAATCCTCCAGGAGCGACGGGGAGCTTACCGACGATATCCGTGCCCCACTGAGAGAAAGGCCATGGGCTAGTGAGGGGGCTGAGGTCCCGAGCCGGCTGATGAATAATGGGAGCAAACATTTGACATTTCTGGCAGCGCTTCACAAATTCTTCAGAGTCTTTCTTCATCGTTGGCCGCCAATATCCTTGGGTAATTGCCCGGTGGGCGATGGAGCGTCTACCGGAGTGGCAACCGCTGTCACCGGCGTGTAGTTCTTCGATGATCCCGGGGACCTGGTGGGGGTGGGCAACCAATAAATAGGGGCCGGTGAACGACCTTCGGTAGAGCTTCCCATTTGGATTGAGCCAGAAGAGGGCGGCCTTGTTGCGGAGTCGATGGGCTTCCTTTTTGTCGGTTGGTAGTATGTCGTCGCGTAGGTAGCCAACGATCTCATCCATCCAGCTCGGACCAAGCTCCACGTTTAATATCTCATGACTTAACACCTCAAGCTCGAAGCTAGGTTTGTCGATGTAGCTAAAGGAGATGGAGCGGTGTCCCGAAGCGGCACAGGTCGTAGCGAGTCCGGCGAGGGCATCGGCGTGAGCATTTTGTTCTCTCGGGATGTGTTCGACGCGAATGGCTCTGAAGCTCTTGAGAAGCCGAATAGCAGAGCTTAGTAAGTACGCATTCGGTCGTCCCGAGCCTCATACTCCTCGGAAAGCTGGTTGACAACCAACTGTGAATCACTGTAGAGAACAAGTTCTTCAATCCCAAGGGCTTCGGCAGTCTTGAGTCCGGAGATGAGCGCCTCATATTCAGCCTCGTTGTTTGAGGCCGAAAAGTTGATGGAGATGGAGCTTTCATGTAAGACACCGGAGGGAGAGAGAAGTACGATCCCAGCCCCGGCGCCTCGGCTATTTGAGGCGCCATCAACATACATTTTCCACCCATCGCCATGGAAGAGTTTCCAGGTGGTGCTGGGGCTTGCTTGGAGAACGGCTTCGGGGCGGGGGGCTGGATTTGAAGCGAGGACGTCGGCCGGGGTGAGCTCGGCGATAAAGTCGGCGAGGGCCTGGGCTTTAATCGCCGTCCTCGGTTGAAAGTGAATCTCATAGTTGGCAAGCTCAACGGCCCACTGAGAGATTCGGTTGGAGAGGTCCGCCTTCCGGAGGAGAGACTTGAGAGGATACTCGGTTAGTACGATGATGCAGTGGGATTGGAAGTACGGAGCGAGCTTCCGAGACGCGGAGACGAGGGCGAGAACAAGCTTTTCCAAGGGAAGAAAGCGTGTCTCGGCGGGCGTCATCGTCTTGCTGGAGTAATAAATGGGCTGATGGTCATGCTCCTCCTGCCGGACGAGGACCGAGCTTATGGCATGAGCCGAAACAGCAAGATATATGAACAAGTCTTCCTGGTCCCGAGGTGTGACAAGGAGAGGGGCCTTGGAGAGATAATCCTTCAGCTGCTGTAGGGCTCGGTCACACTCGTCGGTCCAGCTGAAACTGCGTCGGCTACCTTTTAGGAGGGCAAAGAACGGTTGACACTTGTCGGAAGAGCGGCTGATAAATCTGTTAAGGGTGGCGGCCATGCCGGTTAGACGTTGCACATCTCTCTTGTTGTGAGGGGCTGAGAGTTTCTCGATTGCTGTGAGCTGTGAAGGGTCGGCCTCGATACCCCGTCGGGAGACAAGATGCCCGAGGAACTTACCAGAGCTTACACCGAAGGCACACTTCTCGGCATTAAGGCGAAGCTTGTGTGTCTTGAGAATCTCGAATGCCTCGGCGAGGTGAGTGAGATGGTCGCCGGCCATCATGCTTTTAACCACCATGTCGTCGATGTAGGCCAATGGTATCTCCCAACAGACGCTCAAACATCTTGGTTATCATCCGCTGAAAGGTTGCTCCGGTGTTTTTGAGGCCGAAGGGCATGACGAGATAACCGAAGATGCCGTGGGGGTGATGAAAGCCGTGTTCTCGACGTCGCCGTCGCTCATAGCGATTTGATGGTAGCCCTGGTAAGCATCCATGAAACTGAGTCGGTCGTGGCCAGCTGTGGCATCTACGAGCTGATCTATTCGAGGGAGGGGGAAGAAGTCCTTTGGGCAGGCGTCGTTGAGGTTTGAATAGTCAACACAAACTCGCCATTTTCCGTTCTTCTTTTTTACCACCACAGTGTTGGCCAACCACTTAGGGTACTGTACTTCCCGTATGGCTCCTGCGTTCAAGAGTCGGTTGACCTCGTCGATAACGGCATCGGAATGGACCAGGGAGGATCGCCGTGCTTTCTGGATGACCGGGCGCTTGGTTCGGTCGATGTTGAGCTCGTGGCAAATGAATTTCGGATCGACCCCGGGCATTTCGTAGGGAGTCCACGCGAAAACCTCGATATTGCTTTTAAGAAAGTTCACCATGTCATTCCGTTCGGTGTCACTGAGTGAGGAACCAACAAGGAAGAAACGGGAACCTTCTTCGGTGATGGGGACGGTGACGAGATCCTCGATTCCCTTCTCGTCGGCAGGCCTCCTGACGTCTTCGAGAACCGGAGCCTCTGGTACTTCAATGAAGTTCACCCTGGAGGTCTGTTTACTGCTTCGGACAGTGTTGACGTAGCAGCGTTTGGCGGCAGTTTGATCTCCGTACAGATCTTCCTGTCGTCCGTTGGCACCGATGAACCGGACCACCTGGTGATAAGTAAAGGCAACAACCTTTAACTTATGGAGCCAGGTGCGGCCAACGATGGCATTATAGGGGCTTGGGACATCAACTACGACGAACTCCATGTCGAGTACGACCGAGCCGGAGCGGACGGGTAGGGTGATCAAACCGACGGGCCAGACCGGAGCTCCGTTGAAACCTATGAGGGGGACCTCGGAGGGACGGAGATCGGCGTCTGAGAGCTTCAAATCTTTAAACAAGGAATAGTACATGACCTCGGTCGAGCTCCCCTGATCCACGAGGACACGTCGGACGTTGAAGGTGCCTATGCGCAGTGTGACCACGAGGGCGTCGTTGTGCGGAAGTTGGACGCGCGCAAGGTCCTTCTCGGTGAACGTGATTGTCCATTTGGATCCGTCGTCGGTCCGAGGACGTTTGGCTTCGGGACCGACGAGCATGACCTGCTTAGAAGAGGAAGCGTCGTTCAATTCGGCGCGGATTATACGGGCGGCTTTGGGATTGAGAGGGTCGTGGATGACGTTAATCGTCTGGATTTCCTCTTCGGTTCTGGTTTCGGCATTCTGTGCCCGGGCTCTCGTTTTCTCATGATCAATGAAGTTGTTGAGATGGCCACCGAGGACAAGCTGCTCCAGGTAGGCCTTGAAGGGCCTGCAAGCGGTCGTAAAGTGTCCTTGCTCGTTGTGGTAGCTACATCGGACTATCGGGTTTTTAATTTTCCCGTTTTTGGTACCGAGTTTTTGGTTGGGGAAGGAGAAAAAATGTTGGTCCTTCACTTGGTCGATAATCCTGTAGATAGGGATAGTAAAGACGGTCTTCTCAGCGCTGAAGTCTCCTTGCTTCGGTCCCTTCCTTGGGGACTGTTTGATGTTGTTGACTTGCTTCTTCGGTGTTGAGGCCGAGGCGGGGGCCGGAGCGGACACCGGAGTAAACGGTGCCTTGGAGCTCGTTGACTTCCCCATGCCTCTCTCTGCTTTGGTTTCGATAAGCTAGCACCAACCTTCGATTCGAGTCATGAGATCCTTCATAGAATTTGGCTTGTGCCGAGCGAGATCGTCGTAAACCTGCTCGTCCTGGGCGGTGAGGCCGAGCTTGAAACCGCGGGCGGAGATGACACCGTCGCATCCTTCGATTTCGTTGAACAGTTCCCAGTAGCGACCGGCGTATTGGCGGAGCGTTTCGTCGGTCCGCTTGCGTAGGGCGAGAAGAGAGTCGATCTCCTTTTCATGCTTGTTGCTCGTGACAAACCGAGCCATAAAAGCGTCACAGAGAGAATCGAAGGAAGAGATTGATCTGGCAGGAAGTTGATTGAACCAAGTGAGGCCCAGGTTGCCGAGGCTTGCGGGGAAGACCTTACAGAGGAAGGCGTCGTCCGAAGGCTCGTTGCGAAGGAAGAGAGACATGACCAGCTTGTACTGAACCAGATGAGTGTATGCCTCGGTTTTACCGTCGTACTTTGCAAATTTGGGTTGGGTGAAGCCCTTCGGGGGGGTGACCGAGTCGATCTCCCTAACGAAAGGGGAGGTCGTGAGTCTCTCGAGACGGGCGTCGCGGTGGGGTCAGATCGAACGGTCGAGACCGTCTGGCCCCCCGGTCGCGGTACGCTTCTTCAGCAGCGATCGGTCCTGTCTTTCGTACTCCTTCCGCTTCGGTTGGGAGTTCCCTGACCGTTGAGGAGATCTCTCGTACCAATGCTTTTTGTAGCTATCTCGGGCGTAGGGCTCGAGGCGCTCAGTGTTTTGGCTTCCGCCACCAAGCCTTTTGTAGCCATCTTTAGGGTGGTGGATGAGTGGACTCTTCGAACGAGCGCCCTTGAGGCGCTCACGATACCCTTTTGTTTGGAACTCCAGGAGGGCGTTGTCCTCGTTGGCAAAACTTGGGGTGGTCTCCCGGCGACGCCCCTTGGATCCGATTGGATGGGTGGAGGAGGCGGAGACACTTCCACCACCAAGCCTTTCGAAGGCGGATCGCTTCCCGCGAGGACCCTTTGGATTAGGGGAGCGGGAGCGTTCCCTTCGTACAACGTCCCTTTCGTTACGACCCTCGCCTGGTGGTTCGAGGCGGTCCTTGGCTGAGGGGCGGGATCGGTGTTCGACCAACTGTCCTCCGTCGCGGCTGCGGGGAGGGGTGTGGTGGCTTCTTCTTCCGCCACGGCCTCCGGAGGAATGAGATGGGGAGATTTGGAGGAGCTGTTTGATTTCCGCCAACTCGTCCCGGACACTCCTGTCGCGCTCCACTACTGTCGTGAGGTCGTCGATCTTCCGCTCTAGGTGGCGGATGTAGGTCTGGAGTTCGGCCGGAGCCCCTGCCTCCTGAGTCGAAGTCCCTGCCCCGATTCCGACGGACATGTCGGCCTTTCCAAGAGCGCCTGGTCCGCCGGACGCCGGGTCCCCGAGATTTACGAGGCCGTAGGTGGTCTCGCTGCGATGTGTATCGTTGATTTCCACCATGGTTAGGTTGGAGAGCCTTTGAACGGAACCTTTGTGAGGAAGAAAGTGATTGAATGAAGAACAGCTAGGTCCCCAGCAGAGTCGCCAATTGTAGGGGTTCGATTAATCGGGACCTTGACTGTGGTGTCTGGCTAGGTTCCTTCCTCCGCTGCTCCGCTCGTCCATCGGCTGACCTGCAACAAGTCACTAGGGCTTTGGATGCCCAGTGACCCTCCGACGATCAAGTTAGATCTCAGGGAAGGTGTTTAGGTCTAGGGTTGGGATAGTATTGCGTACCTTTTTCAGGTGTGTATCACTTTGTATTTATAGACCTAGGTTTGCTTGGTCTCCAAGCTAGAGCGAGGAGAGTACGCTCGGGTAACCGCCTCGGGTGACGTCACATATGACGAGGGGGGCGAGGTGGTTACGGAGCACATGGGACAGATCTCAATGATTGTGCCAGCTGCATGGGGAGCATGATCCCCATAGGTCCCACTCACAATAACCGTTATCTCCTGGAAGCCTTTGGAAATACTGGAGCATGCAGACAACCGATGCTCCGAAGTCGATCACAACCGAAGTCCGGGTAACGACCGAGGTGCCCCCCGAAGAGAGCTAGTCAGAAGACCTTGGCCCGGACCCTAGCCGCTGGTTTAGGGTTTGTAGCCCAGTTACCGAGCCGATAACCGAGGGCCCTACAATAGCCCCTCAACTTCCGGAGCGCCACCACTGGTCTTCGGGGAGTTGACTCCTCTGATGGACTAGCGCAACCGGGCTCTTAACCGATGAGATATTTTGAAGAAGAACTGAGCGACCTTCATGAGAACCGAGCTGCCTGCTTCCGCCCTAGGAGCCACGTGTCAATCATCGCCGAAATGAGTCATCATACGTCGCCTCGGCACGTGAAATGTCAGATGATTGGTACGAAACGTCCTTTCGGGGGCACGTGTCGAGGCGTGAATGGCTCGGTACGCGGCGCACCTGACCTCGGTTTTGACCTCTGATTGCTGACCGTTAGATGAAGACACGTGTTGATGATCCAACGGTTCGGTGGGCGACGCTTCGTTTCCCGCGCGACTCTTCGTACACTCCACTATAAATTCAGAGCTTTTGGAGAGAGAAAGTCATCGAAACTTTCTGACGCCGTCGAACCGCCGCCGCCGTGTTTTGCAAGCTTTGGATCGCGATTTCGAGCATCTTGGCAGCGAATCTCTACACCAAACTTGGGTATGTTGATCTTTGTTAATCAATCTTCAAGTTTTAGTGCTTTTCTTCGTGTTTTTCAACATTTTCTGAGCGCATTGGGGCGGGGACGCCACTCGCAACCGTCTGGTGCGCGGCGGCGCTGGCACCCGCCGCTGCTGTTCTTGTTCTTCCTGAGGCCGACATTCTTCCCGAGGCCTATCTTCAACCTTTGGACCAAGGGGAAAAGTTGTAGTCCCCCGAGGACCCTTTCCGAGGAGGGAATACCTTTTCCGAGGAGGAAAGGTCTTTTAGAATGACCGAGACCCATAGATTCCGAAGAGTGAGGACCATCTCGTCCCAAGCGTTAGGACCTTTGCTCTCCCCTAGGCATATAGCTAACGGGTTTTGCACATTTACCTTGTTTTAGGCAGGGGCGAATGGTCGTTGATCTCTCCTCGGACAGCTCTAGTAGTTCTGACGATCCCTTGGTAGAAGCCATCTTTCAAGAGCTTTGGAGGGAGAGGTTTTACCGAATCCCAGTTGACCGGATTGAGCCTGCCAACCCTAACCGAGCCTCACGTGAGATTACCTCCCTTGACCCCTGGGAGATGGAGGCCCCAAGCACGTCGGACCACAGGCCGGGGCCGTTTGGAAATGCGCCCGAGGAAATCCAGGGACGCCGAAGACCGATGAGGCCCTGCTTGTTTAGGAATAAGTACTTCAACGGGGATCCCGCAGCCTACGCCGAGTTCAAGAGGCTTTATAGTATCCCTCCAGACGTCGAGGTTCGGTTGCTACAAGACACCGACCCGAAGAAACTTCCGCATCAGCCAGGGGAGTTGATCTTTCCCCTGATGGCCATCTGCGAGGGTGGCATCAGGTTTCCCTCCACCAATTCGTACGTCGGGTGCTCCGAACCCTCAACCTTACCTCCTCCCAGCTCACGGTGAATTCTTACCGAATTATTACTAGCATCATCGAGCTGAGGAGGCAGTTCAGCCTCACGTTCGGGTTGGAGGAGCTCTTCGGTGTCTACCTTTTGGGGGTTAACCGAGGCCACAACCGATACTATCTCTCCTGCAGATCAGGGAATGACACATTTCTGATCGATCACCTACCGGACTCCGAGGAGTGGGCGAGTATCTATGTCTCGGTCACCGGGAACTTCATGTTCGGGCCCGGGGAGAGCATAGATACAGTCACCAGAGTCCCATTTGGGATTGGAACTCCTGGTCGGTAACTTACTCTTCGGTAGCGAGTCATTTTGATAAACGCTTTTCCTTGTAAACTTGTACTGATTTCTCCATGTTTTGACACCCTTTTGCAGCCGAAGGCACCGTTCAGGAGCTTCGGGAAAAAGCCATCCGTGCTCGGATAACCGTCGCCTACGCAATCCCAATCACCAGCCGTTACGCCCCTCAGCTCCTCGGTTACGTCCCCTCGTACACCAGTTACTTAAAGAAGAAACCGAGGAAGCAAGGGGTGCCGAGGGCAGGACGAGGGGGCAGAGGAAGAGGAGGACGAAGGGGAGGCGAAGGAGCGGGGAGAGGAGGCAGAGGAAGCGCTTCTGGGACCGAGGGTAGCAGCTCCGAGCCTCAAGGTGTCGTAAGAGAGGCAATTGACCGAGAGACGCCTGAGAGGACCGGACTGAGCGACGAGATGTCGGACCTTGCAGCTCGGGAGGTTCTAAATCTCAGAGTCGGATGCCGAAAGGCCGAGGATCAGTCACCAGTACACCTGGTGCTGGGACCTCGGGGGTGATCCCTGTTTCTCCGCAGGAGCCCCCGGCGAAAAGGACTCGGCGTGAGGGGGAAGGAAGCGCCCGAGGTAAGGAGAAGGAAACGTCTCGGATTACTGAGGAGGAGGAGAGAGTGGAGGAGCAGGACCAAGAGTCTGCGGAGAGGATTGAGGGGACCTGGGTCCACCCGAAGGAGGTTCCTTGGACCCCGGAATTTTGTCACTATGCTGGGCGCCAGATTCACCATACGGACAGCGTGTCAAACCTCGGTACAGCGTTCGGGATGCTCCGCAGCTGTATTCTTCCTAGGGATGCCAGGGCTGTCCAAGGATTGACCGAGGACATCACCGCGGAGATAGCACAGGACCTTTTCACTGTAAGTTTGTTACTTTTCACTTTATTGTTGTCAGCTAAGTCCACATTTGTGATTCTTCTTCGGTTTTCTGCTCGCAGGCTGGTGCTCGGACCTTGGTCATGAATGACCGATGCAAAGGTCAGGAGCAAGAGATTGAGGAGCTGAAGAAGGCCCTTGAGCAGAAGGAAGATGACCTGAAGGTGGCTCAGGAAACCTGCGATCTCTACCTTGCGGATTTCCAGAGGTGCGACAAGGAGAGGGTGGCAGTGGAAGCCCGAATTGCAAAAGCCGAGGAGAATGTCAACACTCTGAGGGTCACCCGAGCTACCGAGGTTGAAGCTGCTAAGAACAAGGGCTATAACGATGGTTGGGCCGCAGCCGGGGTAGAATACCAGAAACAGGTTCGGGAGATTGAGGCCGAGCTTTATAGGGACCGCTTCATGGACGGGCTTCGGTTCGGCCATGAAGCTCTTTTGAGTAAGTTCGATCTCCCAGCCGACTCTGAACTCCGGGTCCTTCCCGAGGTGCCACCCGAGGAGACTGTTATGCCCGAGGAAGAAGAAGAGGAGGGCGAGCAGATGCCAAACCCTGAGGCGGGTATTCAGACCGCTCCTGTTGCCGTTGCTTCAACCGGGGACGGTGCCCAGACCGCTCCTGTTGCCGTTGCTTCAACCGGGGACGGTGCCCAGACCCCTCAGCCCCCCAGTGCTTAGGATTTTACCTTTTCTTTTGTTTTCCACTTGGCTGGACGGTTCCGAACATTTGGATTTTACCGTTCCAGGGTTTGTAAATATTTTTTGCTAAGTAGGTACCGAACAGATGACCGAAGATTTGTTGGATGTGGTAGTTTAACATAGGATTTAAACTTGCAATCCACCTCATTGTTTTTGAATGAATGGTTTCTTCCGCTTCATGCCTTGTTTATTTTTGAGATGCTCGAATGGTTTTATGCTTGTAACCGAAGGGTGCCTCTTGCCCCTGCTTCTGTTGAAAGCCATATAACCTATCAAACTAAGACAAGAACCCGTAGGTTAAGGAATTTGTCTGCATTTCGTCTTCAAGTTCTTCCTCACACCCATTGTATATATGTATGTTGTAAAGCCTTCTTTTGCAGGTCAAACCTTAGGAGCCTCTTAAAATCAAACTAAAAGAGGTAAGCTAAACTAATCTGACTAAAGCACAATTTTTCAGGAAAAATGACTGCATCACTGCTCATGTCTGATTCGCACTTTCAAATTGTCACCAAGCTGTCTGGCCCGGTCAATCCTATTGTTGAGATTTTCGACCCTTCCAAATACATCACTCCGGTGGATCAGCCAAAGCCTATGGTAATTATCACTGAAGACAATCATGTCATGTTCGCAAGAACAGTTTATGATGAAGAAGTAGAAGGCATAATTGAAGAAGAAGGATTTCGCATGGTCCCAATCTATTTCTATGACCCTTATGCACCCACCGACGACTATTGGCCAATCGACGAGGTCAACAACTCTGAAGATGAAGAAGCAAGGGAAGAAGAATCTGCTGATCCTCTTGACGAAATATCACTAAACCTACTCTTTGATGAGGGGGTCACCGACAATGAAATAAGGGTGATCCACCCCATCACAGATAGCTTTGGTAATTGGTGGGGATTTGTTGGCATAGGAAGAGTCGACAACAGCGGCGAAGCAGAGATAGAAACTCAATTGGAAGAGATAACGGCAATAGCAAACCAAATGACCCTCCAAGACTCGCAGGGTGACAGTGATGAAAGTGCGAATCAAGATGATAGTGAGGTGCTGATGATCAACCTTGGTGATGAAAAAGACTGCTCTGAGCTGATTGTGGATGCTAAAAAAGGGGCTTACCCTAACTATACCGTGGAACACACTCAAAAATACAAAATGAAAAATGCTAATTCTGATCTTAGTTCCGATTCTGATTCCGACTCCGAATCAGCTCAATCCGAGTCTAGCTTATCATCTTTTCAAACTACTGAGTCTAGTGAGGAAAACCTGGTCAAAGCACCAAGGCATAACGTTTATTTTGAATTTGACTCTGAAATGTCTTTTGACAATTTTAGCAATGAGAAGGAAGATTTAGAGTATTTCACTTTGCCTATGATTAACTGTGTGGATTCCGGCACTCCAAATTTTGAGGAAGAAATTCTAGAATTCATCGAGAGAGAACAAGAGAGGCACGCCAAACCTTTTTCTGAGGAAATAATCACAGCAAACATAGGCTCTGAAAACAAGCCCAAAATGGTTAAAATCGGTGCAACACTATTTTCTCAAGAAAGTGAAAAACTAATCATTTTACTAAAAGAATACAGAGATGTTTTTGCCTGGTCTTATGAGGATATGCCTGGAATAGACCCCGAAATAGTCCAGCACAAAATTCCCCTTCATCCCGATGGAAAACCTGTTAAACAAAAGCTAAGACGTATGCGCCCCGATTGGGTCTTAAAGATAAAAGAAGAAGTCACCAAACAAATCAATGCTGGTTTCCCCATGGTCACCGAGTATCCACAGTGGGTAGCCAACATCGTTCCAGTACCAAAGAAAACTGGGGGAATCAGGGTCTGTGTAGATTTTCGAGATCTAAACAAGGCCAGTCCAAAGGATGACTTTCCATTGCCACACATAGACGAATTAGTGGACAACACCGCGGGGCATGCACTACTATCTTTCATGGATGGGTTTTCTGGGTATAATCAGATTTTGATGTCTCCTGAAGATAGAGAGAAAACCACCTTCACCACGCCGTGGGGAACCTACTGCTACCGAGTAATGCCATTCGGGTTGAAGAACGCTGGAGCCACTTATCAAAGGATGGCTACAACACTGCTGCATGACATGATGAACAAAGAAGTTGAGGTATATGTCGACGACATGATAGTCAAATCAAAGGAAAGGGAGGGACACTATGAAGCTCTTCAGAAGTTCTTTGAGAGGATTAGGCAATACAAGCTACGTCTTAATCCTCAAAAATGTACTTTTGGGGTAACGGCTGGTAAAATGCTAGGATTTCTCATCACTCAAAGAGGAATCGAAGTAGACCCTTCCAAGATACAGGCTATCATGGAGATATCACCACCAAAGACAAAAAAGGAAGTAAGGAGCTTTCTGGGGAAAGTACAGTTCATCAGCCGGTTCATTTCCAAACTCACAGCCACCTGTGAACCTCTTTTCAAACTCTTGAAGAAGGGTACTGATTTTGAGTGGAGACTGTCAGCAAGCATTCGAGGCAATCAAGGAGTATATTCAAAATCCGCCTGTATTATCACCACGCATCCCTGGAAAACCACTGATTCTGTACCTCTCAGTAACAGACACATCCATGGGATGTATGCTAGCGCAAGAAAACGACGCCAAAGCAGAGTGCGCCATATACTACCTCAGCAAGAAAATGATGGACTATGAAACGAGGTACACTCCCCTCGAGAAAACCTGCTGGGGGCTAGTATGGGCCACCAAGAAACTAAGGCACTACCTATTAGCACATCCAGTAGTGCTGGTTTCTCGTTTAGATCCGATCAAATATCTTTACGAGAAGCCAGCACTTATCGGAAAGCTAGCTAGGTGGTTACTGCTGCTTGCAGAATTCGACCTCAAATACATGACAAGGAAATCAGTGAAAGGAAGGGCTGTGGCAGAGTTCTTGGCAAATCACCCTGTGACAGAGGCCGAGGCAGAAGACTTCATGTTCCCCGACGAAGACAACTTATGTCTTTTAGACGACACATGGAAGCTTTACTTCGATGGAGCATCAAACCAATGTGGATATGGCATAGGGGTACTGTTAGTTTCCCCAAACGACTCTCATATCCCTTTGTCATATAAACTAAGGTTTGAAGTCACCAACAACCAAGTTGAATACAAAGCCTGCATCGCTGGAATGGAGGCAGCCCTGGAACTAGGGGCAAAAAGGGTCGAAGTCATTGGAGATTCAAACCTGGTAGTGTCCCAAGCAAGAGGAGACTGGAAGGTCAAGGAAGACAAGCTGAAGCTATACCACTCTATGTTGGAAACTTTGATTCCACAATTTGACTCGGTCATCTTCACACACACTCCACGAGTGAGCAATAGGTTTGCAGATGCGCTGGCAACACTGGCCTCTATGGTCGAGATACCCCTGGGATACACAATGCGGCCCCTCATGATTGAGCAGAAGGTCAAACTAGCATGCGAATGCACCTTCACCGAAGAAGGTGAAGATGATGGAAAGCCATGGTATGAAGACGTGAAGAAATTCCTAGAAGAAGGAGAATATCCCTCTGAGGCCACCTCGAAGGACAAAACGGCTCTGCGGAAGTTTGTCGCCCAATTCGTAGTCTGCGGGGGAGCACTATATCGAAGAGCGCATCTGGGTCCCAATCAACTTTGTGTCACCACGGAAGAAAGCCGTAAGATAATGGAGGAAATACACGAAGGAATCTGTGGGCCGCATATGAATGGGGCAACAATGGCAAAGAAAATCCTGCGTCAAGGATACTACTGGACTACAATGGAGGCCGACTGCGCTGACTATGTCCGCCGATGTTTCAAATGCCAAACCCACACCGATCGCATGCGTATTCCCCCTACGGAATTATATAGCATGACATCTCCTTGGCCATTCTCCACCTCGGGGATAGACGTCATTAGAAGTATAAGTCCAAAGGGAAAATACAAGCATCAGTTCATTCTAGTAGCTATCGACTACTTCACCAAGTGGGTAGAAGTAGCTTCTTATGCTACCCTCAAAGCCACTCATGTGGCCAAATTTATCCGCACCAATATCATCTATCGATATGGCGTACCTCACGAGTTCATATGCGATAATGGATCACACTTCAAGGGAGTAACAAAGAAGCTTTTGCTGAATTTGGAATTCAGAATCATCGGTCATCTACTTATCGATCTCAAACCAATGGAGTAGTTGAGGCTGCAAACAAGGGCATCAAGAGAATTCTGCGGAAGACTACTGACACCTACACAAACTGGCCAGAAATGTTACCTTTGGCACTATGGGGTTATCGAACAACTGAAAGGACTTCAACGAGGGCTACTCCGTATTCCCTGGTCAATGGGATGGAAGCTTTCTTGCCTATCGAGCTAGAGCTACCCTCACTACGGGTTCTAGCTGAGACTGGAATGATCGAAGAAGACTGGATTCAAAACCGCTACGACGAGTTAGCATTGCTAGACGAAAGAAGGCTTAGAGCATTATACCATGTGCAAGGGTATCAACGCCGCATCGCACGAGCCTTCAACAAAAAGGTAAAGCCACGAGACATCAAGGTAGGGGACATGGTGCTCAAAGCAATCCATCACCACGTTTCAGACCCGAGAGGCAAGTTTAGACCAAATTGGGGAGGCCCCTACCTTATCAAACGCATACTGTCTGGAGGAGTAGCCTATATTGCAGACCTGGATGGAATGGAATTCGCAACACCAGCCAATATCAACAAGCTGAGGAAGTACTACCCCTGAGAGACGCTTGTTGGGTCGAAAACCACAAGGGTGGGCAACCGAAGCAAAAATTAGAGCAGCCTGCTATGTCGAAAACCCGCAAGGGCGGCTTAGGCAAAAACTAAGGCATAAATAAAAGCGCTCGCTAGACTGAAAACCTGCAAGGGCGATTTAGGAAAAATCAAGAGCACAAAAGGAGAGAAAAATACCCGAGTGCACCCTAACAAAACAAAAAAAAATCTTGTTGGAACTACGTTTATGGCCTGATTCCCTCCATGGGATACGTAGGCAATCTCTAAAATTGAGATTCAACCACTGCTATCGTTATCACTTCCAAATTTCTAGGTCTATCCTAAAGCATGCTCACTATCGAATCATGGCAACAACATTTTTAATAAAACAACCAAATGTTTTATTGTTTCCAAAAGGAAAAGGAAAAGCAAGCTCGAACAATTCTCAAATCTATGAAAGCTAGAATCAAACATAAGCAATTTGACAATCTCTAGGTCTTCCTTCTCTTCGCACTTTTGCCCTTCAAAAGGTTTTTTTTCCAACCAGCGCTTATACGAACCCGATAGCTTGTCAGCAGGGTTCCCAACAACCTCTTGCATCACTCGGTACGGCCAAAAACAAAGCATATTGCGAGGAAAGCTGGCATCGTGGACCTTGGAAACAGCATACTCAGGGTCACCCAAGACTTTGACTTGTTCAGCCCTAAACTGTCTTCGAAAGCGGGTAGGAAAGTAGAAGGTAACCTGAGTGATACCAATCATCACAACGGCAAAATGGTTCATGGTACTAGCAGTCATGCTCCCAACACTATACCAGGGGCAAACCCATTGAATCTGATCGCCCTTGCGAGTCTCCATCCATGCCTTCCAAGCAGCCTCAGTTGGAAATTGTCCGGTCACACGACGCTCCAAGCAAGTAATAGTGGAGAAGGCAGACACATAGCGCATGAAAGCACG
Source organism: Rhododendron griersonianum (assembly GCA_018127125.1). Lineage (NCBI taxonomy): Eukaryota > Viridiplantae > Streptophyta > Magnoliopsida > Ericales > Ericaceae > Rhododendron > Rhododendron griersonianum. The sequence continues at coordinate 21,684,395 of CM030797.1, forward strand.
CTTTCTGTCGAGAGACTTGACGTTGAACTTCAGCTACACCAAAACGCTAAATAAGCTGTAAGGTTTCTAGCCTTCCATTCACCATGAAAAACCTAATTTCGTGTTTCTGAACTTGAACCAAATCTTTCAAAAGGTCACCACGATTGAATAAAGGGTTAGGGACAATGAGACTTTCTCTATCCAAGTGACCCATAATGGCAGCAAATTCCTCGATGGTAGGACACAGTTCTTCTCTTCTGAATCGAAAGACATGAAGAATAGGGTCCCACAAGCTGGTGGCTGCCCGAAGAAAAGCGAAATTCACAGGAATTTGGTGAAGAGAGAAAATGAAGTCCATACCAAAGGACTTAAAGTGTAGACGGTCAAGGCCATTGAAGGAATCCAACCACTGATCAAAGACTGGTTGTGCCATATGAAAGCAACTGTTACTAACAACGCTATCGAGTTCGTACAACGCCTACTTATGGGATAAGTCGAGTCCTAGTTCAAATCAGAATCGAATTCTAAATCCACGTTAATCGAGTCGGTCTCTCGGCCGATACTTCGATGTAACGGCCGTAGGATCGATTCCCCGGCCCTTGAAAACCAAGGTTGACTCAAAATCAAACCCAGGAAAATGAATCGATCACTCGGCCGCCTGATCAAAGGATCGGCCGCTTAATCGATAGCTCGACCGTCAGAACGGCTATTTTACAGAGAACTTCCACGGTTCAGACCAGTTCATTGAATTTTCATCAAACAAACCAAGATAATACTAAACGAAACGGTGCAAACAAAAGCATACACAATCATATATCAAAGCAAAAGACTTTGTTTCATATAACGAAAGCTTTTTACATCACAAGGTGAATCATCCCACATTTCCTAAACAAACTATACATCGGTTTCTTGTCGAACTAACCTATGCAGGAAGAGAAAAAGAAAAAAACAAAAAAAGGAAGGAGAAGAGGATGCCGAATCTTCTAGTGGTCCGAACACTAGAGACTAGCTGCAAAAAAGAAAAGGACACCCCCGAGGCGGTGTATACCAGAGGAGTACTACGGTGCAGAAGAGACACCACGTGACTCAAAAGAATCACCACATGGCCCAGAAAAATCACCATACCGCGTACCACCGCCACCCCAGGAGTTCCATGTCACGGAAGCAAGCACCCCATGCGAGGGTCCCTAATTAAGCATTAAGACAAGACCGAGAACCTCGCGGACTCCCTCCGCGATCGCTGGCCGCACATCGTCCATAGCCCGGAGCTGACTGGAATACGGAAAGGCGAGAGGGTCTTCGGTAGAGCTCTCAGATGAAGAGAGAAAGAGAGAGAAATGAAATAAAACAACCAAGGCCGTGGCCTTTTATAGGCCCCTGGAAATGAAGTGATTACGCGGCCGATACTTCAATCCTTCGGCCGAATCATTCATTAATCAGCCGCTGGATCGATTTCCTGGCCTCCTAACCTATATTGCTCAGTGCACTAACTCAGACCAATTCAAAGTTTTGGGTCCATGACCAACAAAAGCAATGATTGAATCAGCCTTGGGGGCATTCCCGAGCAAAATGCAATATGGTCGGAACTAGCCTTAGGGACACGCCTGAGCATAAAGAAGCTCTCTCTCCGTAACAACAAGCTCACAACTACTGGTCGCTTGACCGATGAAGATTATCAAATCCGAGCTCTTGCTCACAAGATCAAGGGACTCTTGATACATCCAACTTAGGCTCTATGCCCAAACAACTGTGCGTCAGCAATCAATAACTCACCAACCAAGCACCGTACTCCTTGCACCGTTAGCAGCTCTAAGCTCATTCAACAGCTCTAGGCTCATTCGGCAATTTCGAGCTCATCACTATCAAGCTATCCAGCGGCTCTATGCCCATTCTCATTACATCAGCAGCTCTATGCTCGCCACCCCAGCAGCTTCATATCTATCAAGTCACTCAGGGGCTCCATGCCTATAAACCACCTCATACGCCCTTATTCACCATTCCAGCGACTTTATGCCCGAACTCACTATCACTCAGCAGCTCGAAGCTCACTACATCAGCAGCTCAAAGCTCACCATCTCAACAGCTCTACGCCCGTACTCACCATCTCAGCGGCTCTACGCCCGTATTCATCAGCAGCTCTAAGCTCGCCATCACTTACATTCAACAGCTTTACGCCCGTGCTCACTAAGCTCACTCAGCAACTCTATGCTCGCTACTCATCAGCTTCACATACTCAGCGGCTCTATGCCCACAAATCAACTGGCTCTACGCCGTAAACAATCCTCAACTAGCTCCACGCCACAATCATCAAGATATCATCTATTCTCAAGCTCTACGCTTGAATGCTCAAAATCTAACATTTTGAATGCTCGAAGCTCTTCAAATGCCCAACCACTGTGTACTGGATGCTCAAGTTCTACACTTGAATGCTCAAGCTCTATGCTTGGATGCCCAACCACTGCGTACTGGATGCTCAAAGCCTGTACTTTGAATGCTCGAGCTCTATGCTCTGAATGCTCAAGTCCAGAACTTGAAAGAAGCTCTACGCTTAAATCAAACACACACGCGTGGGCCCGTGCACATAAGCATCAATTGCATCACCATTGTCACATCGAGTCTGTATCATCATATCTGTTCACATCTAACCAATCACAAACATCATCACATACACACCTCTGCATATCTATCTCTCATGAAACAAGTCAATCCTGCAATCAACCGGCTCTATGCCTCGGTTTTATTGATCGGTCCAGCGCCTCGATTCTTTGGCTCTACACCAAAACTTATGATGAGAAAGTTCCGTGCACAGACCATCAGAATGCAATCGGCTCTACGTCTCGGTTCAAATCACGTCAAGTTCTAAGCTCTGACACCTCAGGCTTTCGCCTTGTGAATACAACTGGCTCTACGCCTCAAATCTGTCAAACTCCTCAGGCTCTCGCCTTGTGACCACAAACAGCTCTATGCCTTGATTCCATCACGTTAGAGCTCTGACACCTCAGGCTCTCGCCTCATGACTACAACCAGCTCCGCGCCTCGGTTCCCTCATCTCAACGCTCCGTGCTCTAGTTACTGGCCTTGCGCCTCCCATATCTCAAAACGGCATCCAACTCGTCTCCAGAAGATCGTTTGGGTCCCACCCCATATCTCAAAAATGGCGTCCAACTCATCCTCAGCAGATGGCTTGGATTCCACCCCATTCCTTCCAGCTCATTCGCAAGGATAAGCTACTCTACCGAGCTCCCCTCAGTCAAAGTAAAGATGATCAAGAAAAGCAAACAACTCACCCGCCGTGTATTGATCTACCCCAAAATTCTGAAGAAGCTCTCTGCAAATATTTCCCCGGCAGCCCTGCGCTCCTTCAACTACCCTTCGTCGAAATCCTAGCTCAGCCTAGGTTCGTTGCACTACGGCTTTTAAAGCCTGAAGGTACGTCTTTTGTTTCTAACCCTCCAAAACTTTTATTTTTCTTTATTGCCCTTCCGAACTACGGTTGGTCTGAATTTCCCTGTGGAATACGTAGGTAGCCTCCCGACCCGACCATAACAAAAACCTTTTTCGAAAACCCCTTGGAATAGTGGATTGGACCAAATTGAGTTGCTTTTACAGCTTTGACTCTTACTTAAACATGTCTCGCGATCCGTCTAAGTTCAGTCAAAGAGGGGCATCTGTAGACACCCCAATTTGGCCTAACGATTATTTCAAGTCCCACCTTGGGGACCATCCCGATGATGAAATGGATACAGTGATTGTTGATTGACTTCCAGTGAACCTTAGGACTTTCGGTAAGAACTTTTAGCCACTTAAAGGACCTAATCCAGAGCCAAATAGCCTTTCAGACAGAAGTACAGTATCCCAGGAGAATCCATCTGTCGGCCGTGACATTGATCACACGGCCCCAACTTCAATTCTTCACCCGTGAAGCCTATTGCTTGAAAATCTCCCTGAGAGATGGATTAGCCGGCCGCCAGATCTATCCTTCGGCCGCCAGATCCTTCGCTCGGCCGCCAGATCGTCTGTCTTACAGATTCTGGAACGTTCTGTCAATCATTTGATCCGTTCACAAAACCCTAGCAGCCTTTTTCCGATGCGTTCGGGACACGTTCAGGGATCACCATGAAGAGTTTGTATCACTCCCCAACTCCAATTCCCACCATGCGTTTTGATTGGTTGAGTTGTGTCATCCCTAGTGCCTATATAAAGAGGGCTTCGGCTCTGAAATTGAGAGACCGACACCTCCCCATCCACCACAAAATTCTGCAGAAATACACTCTCATATCCCCTCTACAAAAGCCCCAACTTTCTGAAGGCAGCCATAATCCGACGATCCAAACCCTGAAGTTCAAACCCTAACCCTAGGGTTTCAAGAAGCAATCAGTCAATCATCCTCAATCCGAAGCAATCAAGCTACTAAGGGATCAAGGTAGTGAGGCCCAGGGGCCTCTGGTTCAATTTATTTTCCATTCTTATGCTTAATCATACTTGTTTGATTATCTGCTAATCATCTGGTCTGGTGTGAGGAAGAACATCAGCTGGGAATCAATCCCTCGGCCGATACATAGAACCAGGAGGATTCCTCGGCCGTGACATCCATTCACCGGCTGCGGGAGCCATCTCCTTGGGACAGTTTGTTTTATTCTGTTTTCTAATGCATGATTTACTTATCATCTCGGCTCACCTTATTCACTGCTAAAGGCTAATAAACAGACTATGTGTTAGAATTGAATAAAGCATGTTTTAATCATATGTCGAACAACTATGGACCAGTCTCACGACTGGGCAGAGAGGGGTGCCTAATACCTTCCCCTCATTGTACCTTTGGCTTCCGTGCCCAGAATCTCTATCTGTTTTTCCTAGTTTTCTTAAACTAGGTGGCAACCCTGTTTCGATGATAACCACTATCATGTGGCGATGTTCCTAGCCATGGGAATATCCACGATCTTGGTTTATGTAGCAAACAACCAAACAAACAGCAACGATCAATCTGTATGGCGATGCCCCACTCAGGGAGGTGTCTCTATGATCGAGACCATTGATTTTGTTTTTCTTGTTGATTAAATCATTCTCGTAAAAATTTAGCTTGATCGAGTTTAGAAAACTTCTTTATTGAGATAAAATTTCATTAATAATATAAATTTTTTTGCCCGATCAAGTGTGTAGCAATACCCAATTAATTTTATTCTTGGTTCGAAGGTTGTACTCTTTACTATGTAAAAATTGACGGTACCAATCGGAAAAAAGAAGATATTAGTATGTATATAATATAAACCAAATTTAAAAAATTGGATTAAGAAAAATTCGGTTAGTATTATAAATATTAGTAGGTGCTTCAAATAACACAAGTACTTTGCTAGCTTGGCTGGTTCACGCACGCGCGCGAGTGCAGGAGGTCCTGAATTCGATTCCCTATTGCTGCCATGTGGGCGCGCTACACAGGCGCCATGCCGAGCGACACGTGGGTGCCACGTCAGCTCCACGCGGGCGACATGGGGTTGCCACATCAGCATCATGTGGAGGACACGTGGCCATTAAATCACAAAATGGTGATTTTTCAAAAAAAAAAAAATTGTCTTTAGCAACGGTTATAAGCGTCGCTAAAGAAAACGTTACTAAAAAAAAATTTGTACCGACGCTCGACAAAACCGTTGCTATACCTCTACAGCGACACTTTGGCCAATGATTGGTGAACCGTTGGTATAGCCTTTAGCAACGGTTTTTGTGTTCTTTAGTGACGCTTTTGACCGTTGCTAGATCCCAATTTTCTTGTAGTGTCGTTTCTGTTGCTAGTCATCCGCGTGTAATAAGAGCTTGGGGACACGGGTTTGAGTTGCATATATGGGAAGCATGTTCAATATTCCTTGCGAAGTTATATAGATATATATACTTTCTGAGAAAGATGTAGCAAGAAGGATGTGGTCAACAGCACATGTGGGTTCAACTCTTGTGTCCAACATTGAAATTTTTTTTTACCTTCCCATTTAAACTAAGGCTCTGTTTGGAACCAAGGGAAAGGATAGAAATAATTGAGAAGAAAATTAGAGAAAACCTAAAAGAAAATTTGGGTAGAAAGTTGAATTGAGATTTGAAATTTGTCCTCCTTTTTTTAAGAACCAAACAAGGAAAGGAAATTTTTTTAAATTCTTTTTTTTTTCACTTCTTTCTACAAGTCCACACAGAGCCTAAGACTATAGTAACAACTCTATGTTTGTCCCTAAATATCTTTAACTACAATTGTGACAGTAATTTTGGTGATTAATTTTGGCACTCCACTTTTTGATAATCACACTGTAATTTGTCTTTTAGTGTTCAAAATACAAATCACATAACACCAAAGACAAATATTGGAGTGTGACTATCAATATTTGGAGTGTCAAAATCAATTTCCATATTTTTTTGTCACGAATATAGTTTAGTGACAATTTTTGCATGTCAATATAGGTCAATTTTTAAAAAATGTGGTGTGATTTGAAGAATTTGCTTAGTAAAAAGATTTTTAAAGAAAATCGGACCGTGCTAATTAATCATAAAGCACTGTAACCAGAGTTTCAAGTCAATTTTAATTTTTTATATTATTCAAACTAAAAGCACAATACTCCGTATAACATTAATTTTTTTTTTACTTATATGTTTTTTTTAATTTGTATAACTTAATAATAAGCGGGCAACCAAGTTTAGGGTTAGGTTTGAGCAACCCAAACGACGGGGCCAGCTCTGTTCACTTTTAGCTTAAAAGTGGATACTTCCAAAAATATTTGATTAAAAGTAAAAAAAAATTACTTTTCTGATTTTTCTCGTCGAGACGAATCAGAAATTCACAAAAGTTTGCTACAAAATACACATGCAAATGCGAATTTTTTTCAATAAGGACAACTTTCAAAAAGTCCTAAAAATTAAGCGAAATTTAAGCTAAGGGCACACAGTAGCAAACTCTTAAAAGAAACAGAAAAAATTGTTTTAGATGGAGTCAGCTCCAAACACAGGAATCGAATCAATTGTGCCCACCCCTAAATTTATCAACCGTTTACGAAAACAGCAAATTGGTCTACAGTCCAAAAGAAGAGGTCTCAAAGTAGATTTAGTCCAACTTAAGTTTCAGTGATGTGTAAAGTCCATTAATGAAAATATTTTGGAGTTTAAGGTCCGTGAAAAGACCAAATTGCCTTTAATGAGACAAGGGCCTTGTTTGGCTAACACAAAAAATATCTTTTTTCATTTAAATGGTTTTAAATGAGACAAGGGCCTTGTTTGACTAACACAAAATATGTATTTTTTCGTGTTTTTCGATCTTGTTGCACTTTCATAGGGTACCCTAGGTTTTTAGGCACTTTCATTGGGTACCCTAGGGTTTTAGGCACTTTGATAGAATTTTAGGGTGCATTTTCCTATTATAGGATTTTAACGATTTAGGCACTTTCATACGGTACCCTAGGGTTTTAGGCACTTTCATATATAGGGTATCCTAAGATTTTAGTCACTTTCATAGGGTACCCTAGGGTTTTAGACACTTTCATATATAGGGTACCCCTAAGATTTTAGGCACTTTCATAGAGTACCCTAGTGTTTTAGGTACTTTCAACGCCGGTCAACCTTGGTCAACGCTGGTCAACGCCGGTCAATCTTGGTCAACGCCGGTCAACTTTAGGAGGGTTATTTGTAAATCTTTGACAAAATGTCCTTTAGACTTTAGAGAAAAATATTTATGTCCTTATTATAGCAAAAACCCTTATAGTATGTCCTCCTACTCAATTTACCCTTAGGAAAAACCTTCTATAAAATACTGGAATCTATTATCCCTAAAAAAAGAAAAACAGTATTAAAAACGCAAAATCATATTCAATACCAAATTACACTACTTACAAATTACTACTACTACATTCCAATAAATCAGACATATTAATTTGAGAGATATGTAATGAATGCATTCTGCAACAGTTATAGGAGGTGTTTGTGGTCAAATTTTCAACTTCTCATTTTTTGGTTTTTACATTTTGGATGTTTGGTAGCCCATTTTGAAAATGTATTTTGGAAAATATGGTTTATGTCTTTGGTTCTCATTATTGGCTTTTTAAGAGGTTGTTTGGGAGTCAAATTTGGCTTCTCATTTCTGCATTTTGCATTTTTTTTTTTTTTGTTTGGGAGCCGAATTCTCACAATGCATTGTCAAAACTACACTTTAGAGGCACAATTTGATAATCGGCCTTGGAGCTTTTTCATTCTCATTTTGGATTATCTTCCTAAATTCATAATGTATTTTAAGCATTATCCTCTCAAATACTACTCTATTACAAAATCTATTATGCACATATCCCACACACTATACCAAATTCACAATCTATTCTGTAAGGACCCGTATTTTTCAGGTATTATTTTTAAAAAAAAATTTGCGAATGTTAGAAATTGAGGGAAATGTGAAATTTATTAGATTTAGTTGATTTGGGGTCAATGTGGTAGAGTTGAAAGTGGAGGGAGTGCAAGTGTGATTAGTGTGTGTGTCCTAGTATATATATGTGGGGGGGGGGGGGGGTGGTAGGGGATTAAAATCCCCAACCCATTCTATCTCTCTAACTCTCCGGTCTCTCCCTCTCCCTCTCGGCTCCCTCCCCCCTATCTTGCTCCACCACAAAAATCTCCACCAAGACTCAAAACCCAAGAAAAACAGCCACCATTCTACCTTCCTCGCGTGTTCTCGAGCTTGTTGTTCGTTGGGTTCGGCTCGGAAAGGAGTGTGCTTGGCGTATTCCGAGATTCGAGTTCTAAGGCTTGCGTGGCCCGATCTCTCTTCGTGTTTGCTCTACAACTTCAAGGTAGGGATTTCTTACACACTTTATGGGTTTATGTGATGAATTTATGCTTGATTCGTGCTTTAGATTGTTGTGTTCGTCATTGGGTTGAATCCTAAAAATCTGCTGTAAATCTGCTCGAAAGCCATCTGTATCGATACGGCTCTAAATCCGTATCGATACAACACTCTTTGTACTGCCTCGAAGCCTTTCTGTATCGATACTTATTTTGTTAGTATCGATACAATGAGCTTAGTGACAGGGTTCTTGCTGTTTGCTCCAAACTCCATTGTCTTGACTCCCGATCACTTCTAACACCTCTAGAACACTTCTAAACCATCTCTAAGCTTGGTTGCTTGTCCTTTGGTCACTCGTTGATCGTTCCCATTCCCTAGGGACTTGTTAAGTGTAATCTTGGTATTGTTTTGAACGGAAAACGTATCGTAGAGTGCTTATGAGTACTGTAGGTTGTGTGACTATCGTGGTGGGTATAAATGGTAGATGGGGGCGGTATAAAGACTTCAAGGGTAAAGTAGTAATTCATATCTTCACGACTAATTGAACCTCTCGACTTCCCTTGGTACTCATGCTACGGATTCAAGTATAGGAACTAGCGAGTTGGGTACTTTAGAAACTGCTTATGAGTAGCACATTGTGTAGGTGCGGGAATATACTTGGAGGTATGGTGAGGACGTGTGTATCTGCTAATTTGCGACACGGTAGATTATTGATCTTGTAATGCCATGTGATCGATTAGATGGCTTTGGTTTCGATTGAATGAATGTGAATATCGAATGGACACAAAGAGAATTTTCAGGGCTCTTAAATGAGTAAATGCCTGGCAGGAGCTAAATGCTCATATTACATGATTTCAGGGCTCTTAAATGAGTAATTGCCTGGCAGGAGGTAAATGCTCATATTACATGATTTCAGGGCTCTTAAATGAGTAATTGCCTAGCAGGAGCTAAATGCTCATATTATTTGATTTCACGGCTCTTAAATGAGTAATTGTCTGGCAGGAACTAAATGCTCATATTATTTGATTTCAGGGCTCTTAAACGAGTAAATGCCTGGTAGGAGCTAAATGCTCATATTAATTGATTTCAGGGCTCGTCAACGAGTAAGTGCCTGGCAGGAGCTTCGGCTCAGGCTCTTAATTAATTGGTTTATGAAGTTAATGAGGGGATTTGGTTTTGGTTAAAGGGTTTTGATGAAAACCCTACGGTTTTCTTAAGCTAATCAATGGTTTCCGGTATTTGGGCACAAATGAACGATTTCCGGTATTCCAGCTCGATTCAGCGGAGCTTGACCCATATTGGTTTGGCTTTGTTTTCACAAGTCATTTTTCCAATAAAAAGGAAAGTTTTTTTTAAAGGGAAAGAGATTTGATAATTAGTAATGTGAATTTGAGATAGATTGTGGTATTCATTCATGATTAAATGAAGTGATTGAGAATCTATCGTAGGCTTGTTCGATTTGATGAGAGTTTTGTATAGCTTTTAAACGACGTGTGCGTCGACAGGAACCCCGTTAAGATGTTTAGAACAATGAGTTCGATGTCCGTTGGGCTATTGTGGTAAATCTTCGTCATTTGAGTTCGCTCATTGAAACTCATTCATTTCTAGTTCATATCTCATCCCATTTACTTATAGCTTGTGTAAAGATTTTTCTACTGGGCTAGTGTAGCTCAACCTATCATTTTCAGGTACATTGCAGGTTAATGTCATGGAGTGCTTGAAGTGCATGCTGATGTCGTTGTTTAAAATTATTTTCGGAAGCACTCGTTCATCTTTGTAAACTAAACAGCATTGTAATGTAATTTTTCTATTGTGGAACTCTGTAAGTATTGTGGACAAGTTGAGAACTTGGGAACAACATAGTATTTTGGGGTATTGTATGCATTATTGTGAGGATTTGTATTTCAAAATGGTTTTATTATTACGTTGAAAATTGAGGGCGTGACAACTTGGTATCAAAGCGTTAGGTTTAGAACACCTTGAGACTGTGGGGAGACTTTTAGTCTCATGGGTTCAAAAAAAAATCATTGCATATTTTAACAAAGACATGTGTGTGCTTGCATGACTGACGTGTGTTCGCTGAACTGGCATTGCATTGATGTCTGCATGAAACAGTGGAAAGCTGATGCTTAGGTTTGACAAAACAAGAAGTTTGACCTCCTTGTATTGTCTATGGTTGAGACCATTGTTATTGTTTTCGTTATTGTTGGTAGTTTTGACCGGCCTTGAGCCATTGTGGTAAGGTACCCTTTTAGATGAGATGTTAGACGGGAAAAATTTGAAAAGTCGAGATTGTTGTAGTGGGTATGCGTAGTGACGAGGTTAAAATGTGAAGGATGATATCCATTAGTATGTAAAAGAAGCGTTAGACTATTAGTAAGATTTGTGAGCTAAATGTTTGATGTGTTTTATTTGAATTGCGCAGATTATGTGTTAAGTTTTAAATACCTTAAGTAAAATTTATGTGATGTGAGGTGCTTTGAGTGTAAACGTATGAAGGGTGGTATGTTTGTTAGGATCAGAGATGAAAGGAGAAAAGAGAATGTATGATGAGGTGTGACAGGAATCATAGATTGTTCAGAAAGTGAGTAAGGGGTATCATAGCTAGAGGGTTAAACTAGTGAGTCCCTGTAGACACCTCCCAAGCGGGGCATCGCCATATAGATTGATCGTTTGTTGCTCGATTGGTTGCTTGCTTCATAAACCAAGATCGTGGACATTCCCATGGCTAGGAACATCGCCACACGATAGCAGTTATCATCAAAACAGAGTCGCCACCTAGTTTATTAAAACTAGGAAAACGGATAGAAATTCTGGGTACGGGAGCTAAGAGTACAGTAAGGGAAAGGTGTTAGGCACCCATCTCTGCCCAATCGTGAGACTGGCCCATAATTATTCAACATAAGGCATGTAGATGCTTTGTTTAATTCTAACACATAGTTTGTTTAATTATGCCTTTAAACAGTAAATAAGGTGAGCCAATGCGATAAGTAAAGCAAAACAAACTGTCCCAGGGAGATGGATCCCGCGGCCGGTGAATGGATGTCACGGCCGAGGGATCCTCCTGGTTTGATGTATCGGCCGAGGGATCGAAGCCCCGGTCGGTGTTCTTCCTCACACCAGACAGAAAAGTTAGCAGATAATCAAAATGCTATGGTTAAGCATAAATACAGTAATTAAAACAAACCAGAGGCCGTTGGGCCTCACCACCTTGATCCCTCAGTTTCTTGATTGCTTCGGATTGGATTGTGATTGACTGATTGCTTCTATGGAAACCCTATAGTTAGGGTTTGATCGTCGAATTGATGGTTGCCTTCGGGAGGTTAGGACTTTTGAAGAGAGGGATTGAGAGAGTATTTCTGCAGAATTTCGTGGTTGATAGGGGTGTGTTGTGTTCTTAATTTCGGAACCCAAAGGCTCCTTTATATAGGCATAGGGGTGACACAACTCGACCAATCAAAGCACGCGATTGGAATTGGAGTTGCAATGTAATACAAACTCTTCGTTGTAATCTCTGAACGTAGCCCGAACGCATCGGGGAGGTAGTGTAGTTGGATCAAACAATCGACAGAACGTTCCAGAGTCTGGGAAAAGGGCGATCTGGCGGCCGAGCAAAGGATTTGGCGGCCGAGGAATAGATGTTGCGGCCGAAGGATAGATCCTGCAGCCGAGGGATGGATCTCTCCGGGAGATTTTCATGCAACAGGTTGCTCGAGTGAAGAAATGATGTTGAGGCCGTGAGATCGATATTACGGTCGATAGATGGATTCTCCTAGGTTTCTGTATTTTCTGTCTGAAAGGCTATTCGGCTCTGGATTGGGTCCTCTAGGTGGCTCAAAGTTCTTACCGAAAGTCCTAAGGTTCACAATAAGGCAATCAGCAATCACTGTATCCATTTCATCATCGGGATGGTCCCCAATGTGGGACTTGAAATAATCGTTAGGCCAAATTGGGGTGTCTACAGTGCCTTGAGTGTGTCTAAAGTGATGATGTCGTGTGGTGATAATGATTGTGGTTTGTAATTGTTATGGTAGCTATAGGGGTAGTGATTTTGAATATAGGTAAGACAAGTTGAACCCTTGTAGAGAGTTGTAAGTATCTGAGGTTGACTTAGGAAGATGAGGGTTATAGGTAGGGTGTCTAGATACAGTATGTGTCTTTTGGACACCCAGGCGACTACCGAAGAAATCCAATTGGAAGAGAAGATTGATCACCGTACCTTCTAGATGGAAGTCTCGGGAAGTCAATTGGATATTAGGTTTATACTTAGGGGTAAGATCTCTAAGCTTGAGGCAGAAGACTATATATAGAAATTTCGTGGAATAGGATGTGATGTGGTATCGTTGTAGACATTGTAGTGATTGCCGTAGTAGTGTTGTTATGAAGGGTCGGTAGGAGAGTATTAGTTGTATTGTGTGGTAAGAGGGAAAATAAGACTCAAGGAGAAGGATAGTGATGTGATTTAAGTCAAGTGGTCAATGTAAGGAAATTGTTTGAAGTAAGGGCGATTCGAGGGTGAACTATTAAGGGTGATAATGAAGTGGAGTGTAGTTGGTGTCCTTAGTTGGAATGGGGTGAAATTTGTGGTGAGCTGGAGGGTTAGAAGTTATTGGTGCGAGTGAAACTGATTCATAAGTAATGAGGTGGTAGGAGTTTTAGAATGTAATGAGAGGCATAAAAAGGCTGTTTGCAACCAGGAGTCTTATGGGTATTCAGGGATAAGTCTATCAATCGGTCTGTGTCGGTGTCTGAGTTCTAGCATAAAGATATTCGGGAGTATTAGATGTTCGTGGGTGCAGCTATTGCACACTTTGTGTAAGTGCGCTAGTGATGAGATGCTGATAGGTTGTAACATTATTAAAATAGGGGAAATGATTAGTATTAATGATACGTGTATCTATGATATGATGTTTAAGATTGTGAATGTGAGAAATATGTGAATTGATTTGACCGAATGAATGAGAAAGCTCGAGATTGGTAACGTGAATAGACGTCGTGTGAGGTATTACGAGATTGAAAAGAATGAGATAAATGTTGGGCATCCTAAAGCCATAAATTGTGAAGTGTTGGATATCTTATGAGTCTGTGGATACTGAGTGATCTGTTAATGCGTGAATATAGCTGGTGTTGTGTAAGCTATTAAATTGTATGGTTGATTTATTAAGATTCATGTATGAAATGTGTTGATATTTCATTTAAGTGTTTGATCTGCTGTGTAATCTGAGTGCATGGAATTTGCCCTTAATGCAGTCCAGAATTGGTAAAAAGAGTTATGTGAATACATAGAGGTGTGAGTTAGAGATTGTGGTTAGCGGTTTTGATTGATGTGTATTGAGTGTCTATGTATGGAATTATCAGTGTTCGGTTAATGGAAGTGTCCTATTGATATGTTTGAAGATCAGGTTGGACTCAAAATTTCTTTTTCCCTCTTCAAATGAGAGTGATGCTGTATGAAAGTTGATTCTTAGTTTAGTTCATTTTGGGAAAATGATAACGATACAAGTTTGGAGTCGGCTATACCATGATGATGTGAACCTTATTTTAAATTCATTACCATGTTGTCTAAATTGTCGTTATCCTAAAAGACTAAGTGAGGTGCATAAGATTGATTGGTGATGACGTCTTTCAAAAAAAAAATCCTTTTAAATTCTATTAAATGCTGCCACAAGGTGGACGTGTTTCGATGATTTATCAATTACAAGGACTAAAATTTTCAATGGACTAGGTTTCTCGTCAAAACTGCTTGGAGACGTGTGATATTACACTTTTACTATGAGAATGGTGAGTGGAAAACCCATGTTTGTTGTTTAATTTTGACCCCTTTGTGTCGGACACTTAGACTTTTAGCTAGCGTATGCCTTTATAGGGAACTTGTATCGAGTTAGCATTGAGGATCATTAGAGCTTTGCTTATGTGAGTCTTGAGAACGAGAATAAGCCAGATAATAAGAAAGGAGGTAAAATAGAAACGTATGAGAGTTTTTCTCGTTATCAGCGTACGTGAAAAGTCTTATAAACCTCGAGGGAGAAAAGGTGAATCTTAAGCTTGTTGATTGTGTATTGCTTGGCCAAGTTGCTGAGTTCGGATGTCATGAAGTTCTCTTTTGTGTTTTGATACTATCCTTAGAATCAAAATTGATTAATCGGAAAGAGTGAGAATGGATACGGCTTGTGAAACCAAAATTGGTTGCTAACACAAGTAAGATACGTATGAATACGACAATTCCTTCATCTGATGTGTGTGAACCTTAGGATCTGACGATCATTTTGCTAAGAGGCTGTACAAATTGGTTGTGGCATTGTAGGGTTCATTGCGTCTTGGACACGAGAGTAGGTGGGTACGAAGCGTCATGAGTGGACACGGTCTTGTGGATTGGAGTTTCTTTGATGACGTGTTTTCGTAAGTTTGTTTTAAATTTCGAGGACGAAATTTCTTTAAGGAGGGAAGGGTGTAAGGACCCGTATTTTTAGGATATTATTTATAAAAAAAAATTACGAATGTTAGAAATTGAGGGAAATGTGAAATTTATTAGATTTAGTTGATTTGGGGTCAATGTGGTAGAGTTGAAAGTGGAGGGAGTGCAAGTGTGATTAGTGTGTGTGTCCTAGTATATATATGTATGTGTGTGTGTGTGTGGGGGGGGGGGGGGTGTAGGGGATTAAAATCCCCAACCCATTCTCTCTCTCTAACTCTCCAGTCTCAACTTCTCCCTCTCGGCTCCCTCCCCCCTCTCTTGCTCCACCTCAAAAATCTCCACCAAGACTCAAAACCCATGAAAAACAACCACCATTCTACCTTCCTCACGTGTTCTCGAGCTTGTTGTTCGTTGGGTTCGGCTCGGAAAGGAGTGTGCTTGGCGTATTCCGAGATTCGAGTTCTAGGGCTTGCATGGCCTGATCTCTGTTCGTGTTTGCTCTCCAACTTTGAGGTAGGGATTTCTTACACATTTTATGGGTTTATGTGATGAATTTATGCTTGATTCGTGCTTTAGATTGTTGTGCTCGTCATTGGGTTGAATCCTAAAAATCTGCTGTAAATCTGCTCGAAAGCCATCTGTATCGATATGGCTCTAAATCCGTATCGATACAACACTCTCTGTACTGCCTCGAAGCCTTTCTATATCGATACTTATTTTGTTAGTATCGATACAATGAGCTTAGTGACAGGGTTCTTGCTATTTGCTCCAAACTCCATTGTCTTGACTCCCGATCACTTCTAACACCTCTAGAATACTTCTAAACCATCTCTAAGCTTGGTTGCTTGTCCTTTGGTGACTCGTTGATCGTTCCCATTCCCTAGGGACTTGTTAAGTGTAATCTTAGTATTGTTTTGAACGGAAAACGTATTGTCTAGTGCTTATGAGTACTGTAGGTTGTATGACTATCGTGGTGGGTATAAATGGTAGATGGGGCGGTATAAAGACTTCAAGGGTAAAGTAGTAATTCATGTCTTCACGACTAGTTGAACCTCTCGACTTCCCTTGGTACTCATGCTACGGATTCAAGTATAGGAACTAGCAAGTTAGGTACTTTAGAAACTGCTTGTGAGTAGCACGTTGTGTAGGTGCGAGAATATACTTGGAGGTATGGTGAGGACGTGTGTATCTGCTAATTTGCGACACGGTAGATTATTGATCTTGTAATGCCATGTGATCGATTAGATGGCTTTGGTTTCGATTGAATGAATGTGAATATCAAATGGACACAAAGAGAATTTTCAGGACTCTTAAATGAGTAAATGCCTAGCAGGAGCTAAATGCTCATATTACATGATTTCAGGGCTCTTAAATGAGTAATTGCCTGGCAGGAGCTAAATGCTCATATTAATTGATTTCAGGGCTCGTCAATGAGTAAGTGCCTGGCAGGAGCTTCGGCTCAGGCTCTTAATTAATTGGTTTATGAAGTTAATGAGGGGATTTGGTTTTGGTTAAAGGGTGTTGATGAAAACCCTCCAGTTTTCTTTAGCAAATCAACGGTTTCCGGTATTTGGGCACAAATGAACGGTTTCCGGTATTCCAGCTCGATTCAGCGGAGCTTGACCCATATTGGTTTGGTTTTTTTTTCACAAGTCATTTTTGCAATAAAAAGAAAAGTTTTTTTTTAAGGGAAAGAGATTTGATAATTAGTAATGTGAATTTGAGATAGATTGTGGTATTCATTCATGATTAAATGAAGTGATTGAGAATCTGTCGTAGGCTTGTTCGATTTGATGAGAGTTTTGTATAGCTTCTAAACGACGTGTGCGTCGACAGGAACCCCGTTAAGATGTTTAGAACAATGAGTTCGATGTCCGTTTGGCTATTGTGGTAAATCTTCGTCATTTGAGTTCGCTCATTGAAACTCATTCATTTCTAGTGCATATCTCATCCCATTTACTTATAGCTTGTGTAAAGATTTTTCTACTGGGCTAGTGTAGCTCAACCTATCATTTTCAGGTACATTGCAGGTTAATGTCATAGAGTGCTTGAAGTGCATGCTGATCTCGTTGTTTAAAATTATATTCAGAAGCACTCGTTCATCTTTGTAAACTAAACAGCATTGTAATGTAATTTTTCTATTGTGGAACTCTGTAAGTATTGTGGACTTGGGAACAACATAGTATTTTGGGGTATTGTATGCATTATTGTGAGGATTTGTTCAAAAAGGTTTTATTATTTACGTTGAAAATTGAGGACGTGACATATTCTAATCACAATCCTAAATATAATGCAAAAATAATTAGTCTTCTAAACGAGCCCTTAATTCTTCAGTAACTACAACCCATAATCCTCGACGAAGTAGAAGTTATTACAAATTTACAATAACAACAAGGCTTACTTAAACTCAAATTGTGAACCCCAAAAAAACAACATCAATGACACTAATATAATTTTAAAGTGAAAAAAACCGAAATGGTCCATATAGTTTAGTGTTTATGTCAACTTGATCCTTGCAGTTTGAATTGGCTCGATTTACACTCTGTAATTTTCATTTTGTTCCAATTTAGTCCAATTACTAACTGTCGTTAGCCTCCGTTAACCCCAGACACAAATGAGTCCTTTTTCTAGTGAATTACTGAACCCTTTCTTCTCTAACCTTGCAGACCTAAAGCCTTTTTCCTAAAAAGCAAACAAGGGTCAATCTATTCTAAAAATCGGGTTCTCTGGCCCGTGTTCGTTTTTCTAAAATACTTGAACTATTCTTCCGATATTCAAGAGGTGACCAGACACACCTAAACTCTATGCCCGGTGGAGACTCTAAGTTTTTTTTAAACCCCTTTTGTGCCCCGAACCACAGCGGCACCTGATTCTCCTTTACCTGGAGATATGTAGGCAGCTTGATGAAAGCTCGGTCTCTTTTTAAAATAAAGCCCACTTCATTTCTAAAATTCAAATATTTTTCAAAAATATCCGAACCTCTTTTATAGAATACAAAACTCCTCATTTTTCCTTTCTTTTCTAGAACCACGTCGCAATCCATAGGAATCGGATCACTTATTCAGGCCCTAATTCCTCTCGCTCCTTCCCCCCGAAGGCAAACGAGACACGTTTCGGTCGAAGGTAAAATCCCGGGCGCGACAAATAGAGAATGGAAGCCATGAAAAAAAATGGAGAATGGAACAATGAGGCTATGTGTTTTGGTTCAGAGGTATATTATGGCAAGAGGAGAATGACAGATTACGATTTTAACCTTAGAAGGGGCCCATTCTTGTTTGGGGTTAACGGAGTCTAACGGCAATTAGTAATTGGACCAAGTTGGAACAAAATGAAAACTACAGAGTGTAAATCGAGCCAATTCAAACTGCAGTGACCAAGTTGACACAAACACTAAACTACGAGGACCATTTCGATTTTTTTACACAACTCCATATATAATTGTGTTCAGAGCCCTTCGATACACACAAATTTGCATTCATCTAACAACTCCAAATACAGGTATTTCCGAAATTGTTTTCTAGAGTTGTGCTCCTAGACATTTTCCAGGGAAAAAAAATACTACTGTAATAATAACCTTACGACTTTTGACCTTCGGGTCCCAAAATACCATTCACAGCAGAAGTAGCAGCCACAACGCCAACCACCTCCGCTGCCGCTACCGCCCCCGCCTGTGCCAGACCCCCGAAGCTCACCGTCGACTCAATCGCTCTCTCCGCCGTCTCAATTCCCTTCTCCGCCGTCTCAATTCCTTTCTCGGCGCTCTCAATACCTTCCTTGATTACCTCCTCCGCTTCTTCCTCCACCTTCTTCAGCTTCTTTCTCAATCCGAATAGCGGTATGTCCTGCGCCATAGACGGCAACTCCGCTGCCATCAGTGTCGTCGTCGCTGCCGTCAGCAAGAGCAACCACTGTCTCCGGCCTAGAAGCGCGGCAGTGCGGGAGGGAGGTGCAGGTTTAGGAGGGTGAGCGGTGCAGGAGATAGGTGGCGCATTGCGCACACGACGGAGATGGAGAGGGTGGAGAGCTTGTGGAAGCCATAGGATTGGGTTTGGTTTGGGTTTTTTCCACGGGGACGAAGAAGCTGATCCCTAGGAGTTAAAAGTACAGTACACGAGTGGTCTGGTGCTTGTGAGCGAAATAATGAAATGACGGAAGAGACCCTCACTTTTTCTTTTTTTTTTATCCGAAAGAAGAGAAACTTAAAAATTTATCCTCAGACCTCATTCCACGTAAGTATTCATCCCGGTAATTTTGAACAGTTATGTTTTCATCATTTCAAATGGTGAATTACCCATCTTACTCTTGTAATAATATATTCATATATGTTTTATTAAATTGACTTCTTAAATTAGCGAGATTCAACCATTTTTTAATTTAGTAGGATTCAATCATTTCCTAATTTAGTGGGATTCAATCTCAATAATTACGGGAGATAATTACGAAAGATGATTTCAAAACTTAAAAGATTTGTAATAATCAAATTTCACCGATTTACATTCGAAAATCATATTTATTTTTTCATTTATATAATGTATTATCATGAAACCTTTTAGAACATGATGGATTGACTATGTTTTTATTTATTGCAAAATTACTAAAAAAATATTTCATAACATATATAATATTCAAACTGACCATGTCTTTCATGGTTAATTTATTATTAAAAATAATAAACAAAAATCATGATTTCTCAGCGAAACCCATAACATTCCAGAAAAATAGTCTTTTTTTGGAATATGGTGGATTAACCATGTTTTTATTTTTTGCAAAATTACTGTTTCGGAACATATGCAATATTCAAACTGACATTTTTTTCATGGTTAATTTATCATAAAAATAATAAACCAAAATCATTATTTCTCGGCAAAACTTGAAAACCCATAATATTATGGGAAAGTAGCCCTTTTCAAGTGCAACGAAGAACACATAATAAGCCTCATGAATAATCCCAGCTTTGCTAACAGAAAAAAAACAACAAATTAAAGGTGGGTTCAGAAGGAAAATAATTAAATCTCAGCATGGACTTGAATACAAGTTCATCGATCTGTTAAATACCCAAATTTCAATGTCTTCTTCAACAACTTCGAGAACATCGTAAAGAAGGAACAAAACTCATGGCACACATTTCCCCGGCAGTAACAAACGCGTCTCGAGTTTCCCCGTAGTGGTGGCGGGGGTTTGCGGTGAACCAGCAACCGTGGGGCGGATACATCGGGCCGTCGGGCGACGAAGGCCCTTGAATCTGAATCCGAAAACAGTAGAAGAGAGAGTGTGGGTTTCGCTGTTTTCAGTTTTAAAACATCAAGTACCTAAAAAACCATAACATACCGGCAAGTGGTGGCGGCGGTGAACCGGCGACATTGGGCATTCCAGAATGGGGGGCGGAAGATAAATGGAGTTGGGGGTTGTTGTTTGTTTAAATGGTTTTGCAGAGATTTTTGCATGGGTTTATTAGGGCGCTGCTATTCGCAGCCTCCTATTTTCTCCCGTAGCCCGTTAAAAATTTCTATATGTTTCGACAGTTAGTTACCGAAATTGAGATACATTTTCAGCATCCAATTACCGAAATATATGTTTCTTGTGCATTTCCGACATGTAGTTACCGAAATATAATCTTATTTTCAACAGCTATTTACCGAAATGTATGTTCGGCAGTTGTTTACTGAAGATTGAACATATTTTCGACACGTAATTACTGAAATATAATTTTCAAAAATTTTTAACGGGCTACGGGAGAAAATAGAGGATTGCGAATAGTCGCCCCCGTTTATTAGGAAAACTTATCCTAAAATCACGCTAAGGACCTTCAAGATTAGTTTTTAGTCCCAAAAATCTCTACCTATATATATATATATATATCAGTTGGCTTCTTATAGGGGATCCCCTATATTGCTTATGTAAGGACTTCTAATCTGGGCCCTTGGATCTCATCCAAGGGCTAAGAAAAAAGAAGCCAATTCGCGGGTTAAATGAGGTCCATATTGGTCACGGGTCGGGTAAAATGCCTTCGCGGGTCACACACTGAATAATCCTTTCCCCTTTTCTTTTACGTTGAAAACACAGAAGAACGAAGACAGAGAGAGAAGAAGAACGAAGACGAAGAACGGAGAACACCAAGTTTCCAGCTTTGATCGATGGACAAAGAAGAAAGCTTTCTGGTATCTCTCACTCTTTCTCTTCTTCTGTCTCTCCTTGAATCTCTCTCTCTCTCTTCTCACAATCTCTCAAAAACCCTAATTTTTTGGACAGAGTGACGAACAACGATTGAACGACCGACATTCGCGTGACCCGTGTACGACTGGTATCTCTATCTCTCTCTCTCTCTCTCTCTCTCTCTCTCTCTTTGATTCTCCATCTTTAAACCCAAAAACTAGGGTTCAAAATATTGGGGAAACTTTTCAGATTTTGGGTGTTCATTTCCCCTCGATTTGCTTAGGAATCTGTAAAAAAAAAATTGTAATCTCAGGTTCGATTTGCTTAGGAAGTCAAGTTAGGGTTAGGCTTTGGATTTGTGTACTTTTTTTGATTTATGTAACAAATTGGGGAAATTGCAGTGTACATGGACGACCTACGAGAAGGAGCCAACAATATTCCACCACTGACTGAGCAACAACCAAGGTCTCTCTATCTCTCTCACAAATTACGGTCACAAATTAGGATTCGCAAAAAAATGCCGATTTTTTTTGAATGCTGATTTTTTTTTTCACTGTATGTGAAATTTCTTATTTTTAATTGTTTTCTCTTTCGGGTTCTAGAATGCAATGTTTGGATGATATAAACGTATTCTCACCGTTAGCATCGATCCCGTGTGAATCATCTACTAATTCTTCTCAAATACTTTACACTCCTCAAGTTAAGAATGACCTAATACCAAAAATCAACCAAGAGTTTGACAAGTTAGGTGATGTTTGGAAATTTTACAACAATTATGGTAAACAAGGTGGATTTGGTACGCGTGTGAGTTCTAGCAAGAGAAATAGAGATTATGAAGTCATTAGGAAGGAGTACGTTTGTTGAAAATAAGGGGTGAAGAGGATCCAAAAAACAGTAGAGAGAATTGTGGGGCGAAATTGTCTGTTGTGAGAAACCAGTCAAGTGGAAAATTTGTAGTCTCCCAATTTGTCGAGGTTCATAACCACTCTCTTGCGTCTCCAAGGAGGACACATTTATTTCGATCTCATCGTAAAGTGTCAGCTGTCAAAAAGGCTTTAATAGAACAACTATCAGCTGCAAATGTGCGAACCTGCCAACAAATGAGTATTTTCGAGTTACAATCCGGAGGTCTACAAAATGTTGGATTTTTACAAGAAGATCTTGATAATTTTAAAAGGGATATGAGGAAAATGTTAGCCGGACAAGACGCCAATATGTTGTATGAGCATTTCCAAATTGAACAACAAAAGAATGCAGGTTTTATGTATACAATGGAGAAATATGATAGGGGAGGATGACTCATTGTTTTTGGGCGGATGCCACCTCTATAAAATCGTATCAATATTTTGGGGACGTTGTGGTGTTTGATACGACGTACAACACAAACCGATATGCCATGATCTTTGCACCTATATTAGGGGTTAATCACCACGGGCAGACTACTCTTTTTGGGTGTGGATTCTTAAGTGATGAAACTAGTGATTCTTTTGAGTGGCTTTTCAAGGAATTTTTGAAAGCGATGCCAGGATGCCCGCCCAAAATGATCATAACTGATCAAGATTCGGCAATGACAAAAGCATTTGCTAATGTTCTTCCAAATACGCATCATAGGTATTGCATTTGGCACATTGTGAGTAAATTTTCTGAAAAAATTAGTGCATTATCCTATAAAGAACACTATGATGAGTTCAAAAACTGTATATGGAATTCCGAGACCCCTGAAGAGTTCGAAGCTAAATGGATGGATGTTGTACATAAAGCTAACTTATCCAGCAATGAATGGTTGAAAGGGCTGTACCAAATCCGTGAGAGATGGATTCCTGCGTATATGAAACACATGTTTTCTGCCCACATGACTAGTAGTCAAAGGGCTGAGATTTCTCATGCATTCTTCAAGAGATATGTGTCTGAAAATAATTCATTGTGGGATTTTGTGACACGGTTTGATAGGGCACTTTCAAAGCTACGTCATAATGAGTTGGATATGGATCATAAAGATCTTAATGAGAAGCCTCCATTGAAAACAGTAGCACCCATAGAGTTGACAATGAGTGAGTTGTATACACAGACCATATTTTACAAGTTTCAAGATGAACTACATCAAATTTTGGCGTATGTTGCTACGATGACACATGAGGATGAACACCGTTATTTGTACAATGTTGAGAGGGTGAAGGTGAGTGGTTCAAGGGTTCGTCAAATTTTGGTAGAGAAGTCATCAAAACATGCAAGTTGTAGTTGCAAGATGTTTGAAAGTGACAGAATCCCATGTCGGCACTTGTTGGCGTTCTTCAGTAGAATGCAGATTATAGATATGCCTAATGAGTACATTTTGCGGAGGTGGACTAAATCGGCGAAAGCTATGAGAGTTGTAGATGACTTGGGTGGGTCGGTCAAAGAAATATACGACACTTCTTTGTTAGAGAGACGAAATAATCTCTTCCAACTTGCTTCTAACGTAATTGATGACGCTGTATTAACTGAAGATGGAACTCAAATTTTGGAAGAAGCTTTGTGTTCGGTTCAAAAGAAGTTATGTTCCATGAATCTTGGAAGCAAAGATGGCAAAGCGAGTGCTATCCAACTGTCTATTCCTCATGAACAAAGTTTCAAAGAACCGCTTAAAGTTAGGGCAAAGGGTTGTGGTAAGAGATTGAAGGGAGGAAAAGAGAAGGCGGTCAAGAAGAGTAGGCGTTGTAACGGTTGTGGGTTAATCGGACAATCGCATGACAAAAGGAACTATCCAAAACTTCAGAACATGTATGTGCATGGTCAATTTAATTCTTTAGTTGTCCTAAATTTAATTCTTTAGTTGTTTGAAATTTTAATTGTTGTCGTTTTTTTCTTAGATCTTCTCAAGATGTTAGGTTGAACGACGACGACGACATGGATGTAGACACCCCAATTTGGCTCAACGATTATTTCAAGTCCCACCTTGGGGACCATCCCGATGATGAATATGATGTGGTTGTTGTGGTTGACTTCATGAAAGCCTTCGGAACTTTGTGGAACTCTTAAGGGATTAAGGAACACTTTGAAATAGGTGATAGGAGTGCCAAGCGATACTTAGAGTGGATAGAAATGTGTTTTAGCCTTGGTAGCATCGTCGATCTTCAAATAAGTCTGCTTTCAGCCCATTTTTCATAAATTAAACTTCCTTATTTTTGTGGTTGGATTCCACCATCTTGTAGTACTTTCAAAACCCTCTTTATTGATATATAATAAGTCTTAAACCAATTTGAAATGAGGGAGATACGAGAATTTTACCAAAACAATCCATTTTCTGACCCACTAAGGGTAAAATTGTCATATCTTTTGATGTACTACATATATTTGATCCAAACCACTTGGGTTAGAAAGTAGACTCAACAAGCTTTCCAACGGTCCAAAGAACGCGCAAAATCGAGTTCGGGAGTGTCCGGAGCGAGCCCGCAAAGTTTGGCCTTTTGCTGGAAAATCCTTTCCGCGGCCGCGAAATCCTTTCTTCGGCCGTGAAATCATTTGGGCGGCCGGCAGACCGATGTTTTCCAGATTCTGGAATGTTTAGCAGCTTTTCAATCCGTTCGCCCAAACCCTAGCAGCCACGAACCATTACTTCGGGGCTACGAATACACTTACCATAGAGGTCTTATTGCCCTAGAACTCCACTTTGATTCACGCCATTTGATTGGCCGGAGTGAGTCACCAATTGCCTATATAAAGGGCCTTAGGGTCCCGAAATAACCACCACGAAATACACATCTCTCCACTCCATGATCCGTCCCCAAACTCTACAGAAATCATCTCCTATCAATCCTCTACAAAAGCCCTAACCTTCCGTGAGTAGCCGCATCCGAGAGTAAAAACCCCCAAAGAACTCACTTTGTTCTAGGGTTTTGTGAAGTTGACTACCACAATCAACCACAATTATCTACAATCAATCGCAATCCAAGCAATCAATTACTGAGGGATCAAGGTGGTGAGGCCCAACGGCCTACGGTTTGATTTAATTTCCGTCTCTCGCTTTTAATTAGTTCTTTCTATTAACTGTTCGTATTCTGGTGTGAGGAAGAACATCGGCTGGGGAATCAATTCTTCGGCCGATATATAGATCCAGTGGGATTCCTCGGCCGTGACATCAATTCACCGGCCGAGGGTTCTATTTGTTTTCTGTTTATTCTGATGCATGCTTTCATTTATCGTACTGGCTCACCTTATCAACTGTTAAAGGCTAAAAACCAGATTATGTGTTAGAATTAAATAAAGCAAATATACATTGTATGTCGAACGATTATGGGCCAGTCTCACGACTGGGCAAAGAGGGGTGCCTAACACCTTCCTCTTATTGTACTCTTGGCTCCCGTACCCGGAATCTCTGTCCATTTTTCCTAGTTTTAATAAACTAGGTGGCGACTTTATTTTGATGATAACCGTTATCGTGTGGCGATGTTCCTAGCCATGGGAATGTCCACGATCTTGGTTTATGAAGTGGAACCAAACAAGCGTGATCAATCTGTATGGCGATGCCCCGTTTGGGAGGTGTCTACAATGGACTTTGTCGATGATTGTAAGTGTTCATTTAAATTACTTCTTTAGTTGCTTGAATTGTATTTCTTGTCTTTTGTTTCTTGTATTGATATTATTATCTATTCGTGTTTCAGGATGAGAGAATTGAGTCTGTTGGAATAGTATTTTTGTTTTGCTGATTGCTAGGAGTATGATCAAAATGGAGTCTTATTTTGGAGAAACTTGCTGGATGGAAATGCAATATTTATGGAGGGTTTTGATCAATGTAACTTGGGAGGGACTTGTATTTTGGGTGTAAATTTGGCTTTTGTTTGTGAAACTGCATTCATGAGTATTAGCTTTCGTCATTGGGTTCTTTTGTTATTTGATTCCAGATTTGTAACCGTAGCTTTTGTCAAAGTTTATTTTTTTTGTAACTGGATACTTGTTTTATGGAATGAGAACGGGGAAAAACCCAAAATGTTGACTCTGAAAAACAGGGGAATCCAGGTGGGATGTTCATTTAAATTAATTCTTTAGTTGTTTGAATTGTAATTCTTGTCTTTTGTGGATGTATGTTTTTTTCCTATTTTGTGGGACTTGTGTTTATGCTATATTATAACAGAACGTTTCTGTTGGCTTGAGAGTTGCCAAGTGGAGTCTTGTTTTGAAAATAGCAGTAGAGTGTTCTGAGCATGAGAACATGACAATTTATGGTGGTGGTCTTGCAATATTTTAGCAAACGCATCTCATAAAAGTCATATGGCAATGAAAGCTTTCATTATGTACCAAAATCTCAATAGGACACGACACGGATACGGACTAAACTTGTGGAATGAACCAAAGAATGGGACAAATACATGGGATTGGAACATGCATTCCAAGCAAAAAAAAAAACTGCAATTACATGTAAAAAAAATTGTAGCATTGTTGCCACAGGCTCTCGTCTCGGCAACATTCTAAAACAACTAAAGAAACTCCTAAAAGTGGCAAGACGTGCTAGCCACCACTGGCACAATTATCCAGTTACAACTACAACAACTAAAGAAACTCCATAAAACAAGTATCCAGTAGCACAATTATACAAGTCTCTCTCAAGTTACATTGATCAAAACCCTCCATAAATAAGATAATAATATCAATACAATTCCAGCTGACTCAAGTCTCTCCCAAGTTACATTCCAGCAGACTCAATTCTCTCATCCTGAAACACGAATAGATAATAATATCAATATAAGAAACAAAAGACAAGAATTACAATTCAAGCAACTAAAGAAGTAATTTAAATGAATACTTACGATGAGATCGAAATAAATGTGTCCTCCTTGGAGATGCAAGAGGGTGGTTATGACCCTCGACAAATTGGGAGACAACAAATTTTCCACTTGACTAATTTCTCACAACAGACAATTTCGCCCCACAATTCTCTCTACTGTCCCCCCGACGTCGTGTAATGGGTTCACTAGTTTTTTGGACCCTCTTCACCCCTTCTTTGCAACAAACGTACTCCTTCCTAATGACTTTACAATACCTATTCCTCTTGCTAGAACTCACTCGCCTACCAAATCCACCTTCTTTACCATAATTGTTGTAAAATTTCCAAACATCATCTAACTTGTCAAACTCTTGGTTGATTTTCGGTACTAGGTCATTCTTAACTTGAGGAGTGTAAAGTATTTGAGAAGAATTAGTAGATGATTCACACGGGATCGATGCTAACGGTGAGAATACGTTTATATCATCCAAACACTGCATTCTAGAACCCAAAAGAGAAAACAACTAAAAATCAAAAATTCACATACAGTGAAAAAAAAAAATCAGCATCCAAAAAAAAATTGGCATATTTTTGCGAATCCTAATTTGTGACCGTAAGTTGTGAGAGAGAGACCTTGGTTGTTGCTCAGTCAGTGGTGGAATATTGTCGGCTCCTTCTCGTAGATCGTCCATGTACACTGCAAATTCCCCAATTTGTTATATAAATCCAAAAAATTACACAAATCCAAAGCCTAACCCTAACTCGACTTCCCAAGCAAATTGAACCAGAGATTACAAAGACAAAATTACAGATTCCTAAGAAAATCAAATGAGGGGAAATGAACACCCAAATTCTGAAAAATTTCCCCAATATTTTGAACCCTAGTTTTTGGGTTTAAAGATGGAGAATCAAAGAGAGAGAGAGAGAGAGAGAGAGAGAGAGAGATACCAGTCGTACACGGGTCACGCGAATGTCGGTCGTTCAATCATTGTTCGTCACTCTGTCCAAAAAATTAGGGTTTTTGAGAGATTGTGAGAAGAAAAAATTAGGGTTTTTGAGAGATTGTGAGAAGAGATAGAGAGAGATTCGAGAGAGAGGTTCGAGAGAGAGAGATTCAATACCTTCAGTCGTTCAATCTTCTTCTTCGTCGTTCTTCTCTTTTTCTCTCTGTGTGTGTTTTGAACGAGTAAAGAGAATGAGCAAAAGGGGTTTGGGATTTTAACCCGTGTGTGGATTTTTTTTACCCGTGACCAGCGACCCGTGAGAGGTTTTAACCCGCGAATTGGCTTCTTTTTTCTCAGCCCTTGGATGAGATCCAAGGGGCCAAATTAGAAGTCCTTACATAAGCAATATAAGGGATCCCCTATAAGAAGCCAACTGATATCTATATATATATACACTCCCCTTCTAATGAGGACCTAAAATGAGGACTACCCCATTTCTTCCATTTCCCGATTGAATTTTGATGATCCGAGCCGCTCAATTTGTTCAGAACGTGATTTTAAGGGTATCCGCGAGAAATCGGCAAAAAAAATGACCGGGAAGGGCTTGATTTGAGCAGTTTTTATTTGAACCGTTCGATAAAAAATTAATAAAAACTGCTCGGATGAAGCTCTTCCCGGTCTTTTTTTTTTGCTGATTTCATGCGGGTACTCTTAAAATCACGTTCTGAACACATTGAGCGGCTCGGATCATCAAAATTCAATCGGAAAAGGGAGGTCCTCATTTTATTAAAATGAGGTGGTCCTTATTAGAAGGGGACTATATATATATATATATATATATATATATATATATATATATCTATATCTATCTATTATAAAACAGAAGGGTGTGGGGATAAGTTGTTGTAACGGCTCAGATTTGTTTGATTCAAGGGTTGATGTGTGTTCTCCAACTCTCTTAAGAAAGTGCCTACAATCTTTCAAATATTTCACAAAAATGTCATCTCTTCTTTTTACCCAGCTTTCGTCGTTGGCATAATAAAATAAATAAATTCCAGCTTCTATCGTTTGGGTTCCCCCATCCCCCCCCCCCGCGTCATCTTTCGAATCCCCACCAAGGTATACAAATCCTGTTGGAAGCTAGGCCAAGAAACATTCCTTTGGGATTTTTGATTTATACCGGCGAAGCTGGTTGAAGAAAGCTGGGCCAAGAAAGCTCTGTGAAAGCAAAGGTAATGGGTCTAACAAAGAAACCATTTTGTGAAAGCCGTGTGAAACATTCCTTTGGGATTTTTTTTGGGAGTTTTTGGTGTACGTTTCTTTTCAGGGTACGTGCAAGTAGTGTTTAAATTTCAATCTAGCTGTTGTTCCGAGTAGAATTTGTGCCTGTTCCGAGTGGTCAAGAAATTTGGGTGATTTTTTTGGTGTGGGTGGGTGGGCGTGTTGTTAAATGTTACACATAATCGAGTTTTGTTATTTTGACTCCTCTTGACGTTCCGTTTTGAATGATAGTTGGGGGAATTTTCCCCAGGTCCACTGTACCATATTCCAAACCCCATAAGTCCACTTCTAAATTCTATAACCCCTTAAGTCCACTAACCTACTAATCAAGATATAATAAATCTGTTTAGTCTAATATACCCCTATTTTTAAAAAACCTTTGCCACGTTTTGTTATCTATTTGAAAAAAAAACGTTTGAAATTTCTAATCCCTAAAATCTCTCCCGATTTCTCTCCCGAAAATTTATCCTTCCCTTCAGTACAAAACCCTCCCCCCCTCCCCCTCCCCCCCGCCCCCCCTCCCCCAAAAATTTCAGAACGAACAGCGACTCGCCATCGCCACCCACCTCCCGTCGCCGCCTCTCCCCCACAATTTCAGAACGAACAGCGACAAACATCGCCACCCACCTCCCATCGCTGCCTCCCCCCCACAATTTCAGAACGAACAACGACAAAGATCTCGTCGCCATCGCCACCCACCTCCCGTCGCCGTCACATCGCCTGCTCGCCGCCTGCTCCTCCTCCTCCTCGCCGTCACATCGCCTGCTCGCCGCCTGCTCCTCCTCCTCCTCCTCGCCTGCTCGCCGCGGTGCACTCCTCCTTCTCCTCGCTGCCCTTCGTCGACATCCATGGCCGCTACCACCATGGCCGAGTTCCCACCCTCCATCACCGCTACCACCGTCGCCGACACCTTCGTCATCATATATCTGTTCAAAACATCAGGTGCCCTTCCAAATCGTAACAAATAACTCGATCTTCGTCGCCTTGTGTCCCTCGGTATGGTTCTTTGCATTTGAAGGGTTTATACACCAGTAAAAACATAAGAATTCCTCTCTGTTAGGGTTTTGTATGTTGTATTTTTGTTTACCTGCTGTTGGAACATATATGGTTATATGTTAAGATCTGTTAGGGTTTTATTTTTTGTACTTTCGTTAGTGGCTGTTAGGTACATATATGGTTATATACTCAGATCTGTTAGGCCGCTGCGCGGACCAATTCATATAAGGTTATATGTGGTTATATATATATAACTAGGTCGGGTTCTATGGCTGAAATTACACCCCAAGTTCTTGAAAGTATCGTTTTCGCTGCCCCCACGCCCCCGGATGTAAACATATAACATTGTAATGTCATTCATATGTTATTGTGTAACATTATATAACGTTATATATTCTCCTGTTGGTTGTTTATAAAATGTCATTTTGTTCTGTGAAGATGTATGGTTGCATAAATAAGAAGCAGAACAAAAAAACATATAAGGTTATGTATGATCTGAATATATAACCATATAACCATATTGTTCCTTACTCGTTATAACCATATAACCCTATAAAAGAATAATAAACCATAATCATATATAACCTTATATGAATTGGTCCGCGCAGCGGCCTAACAGACCTGAACATATAATGTTATGGTATGGTTGAATTAAGTTAGGGATTCGATTGATAGTATATATGGTTATATCAATGTTGGTTATATACTAATTTCGTTAACGGCTGTTATTTGTGCAGTTGTTCAAGGGGTGAAGAGTATTTAGTTACCTGTGAAGTCGACTGTGAAGAAGGCGACGGCGACGAAGGGAAAGAAGTTACGAGATCTCCTCTTTTTATTTTTTTAGAGTTAGAAAGGACAAAATCTCATGTATAACGTTATAAGGTTATATGATTATTTTTTGTCACATGTATTACGTTTTTTTTTGTGTATTATTGTTAGTAGAAACAAGTCTTTGAGGCTGCTGCGCGGACCAATTCAATAAAGTAAAAATATAATGTTATATGAGAGTTTTTGTGCAGCGAAACTCAAAAAAAATTCAACAAAGCAGTTGAGATCAAGATGTAACTATACAAAGCAGAATATACAATGTTATACAACGTTATATCAGTACAATAACGTTAGATACAAAACTGATCCAACATAATACTTGTTAAAACTTGATCATATATATGCATAAACATATAATCATAATCATATATAACCATAGACAACCTTATATTTATTGGTCCGCGCAGCGGCTTAACTCTTAAAAAGGAGAATATATAACGTTATATATGTACAATAACGTTATATATAGTGTATCAGAAAAGGAGAATCTTCGACTGTTATATAACGTTATATAAGTACAACAACGTGATTGACGTGATTTCAAATAGAGAGAGACGAGAGATACCCGTGATTGAATGGATAAGTAAAAAATTAGAAGGGATAATGGAGAGATAATGAGCTAAATGGATGGGATTTGAATGGAAGGGTAAATCTGTCAGGGAATATTTATCTTTTAAATGAAGTGGACTTCATGCCTTACCAAATACCTATTAGTGGACTTAGTGGGTTAGAGATTTGATTAGTGGACTTAGTGGGTTACAAACATGCTACAGTGGACCTCCCACCAATTTTTTAATGATAGTTTAGTAGTGTAGTCCGCGCCCAGGTCCATGTGTTTTCAGACCCTTCTTTTTCTTTTTCTCCCTTCCTTTTTTAGTTATCATCGGGTTGCCCGTGCCTACATGGGTAGAAATTGATGCAAGTCTTGGCAGAAATTGAACTTCAGAATAGTAACTCCATGGGTACATAATTTTCAGCAAATTGAGTCAATTCCAATCGAGGTGGGTAGTGCCGTAGGCACGGGCAAGCCCTATGCCTCCGGTGATCGCTTACACTGAGGTATTTCATCCAAATCCTGAGTTCTCTGTACCTTTTTTCGATGCCTTTTTTTTCTCACGGTCCGAACTATTTTTTTTTTTTACTCTTTATATGGTTAGTTTATGGCGTTTGATAAAGATTAGTGATTGAAGTTGCATTGAGGTTTTTGATTTCTGGGTTCTAATATGTTCTTTCATTTCTGCAAATGGGTTTAATGTATGCGGTAGGGGATCCATAGTAGTGCTATTTTAACTTTTTTACTTGATATTTACTGGGATTCCATAAGCAAATTGATAGTTCTTTGTAGCTAGCTTAAAAGTTTAGTTGGGGAGCGCCATAAGCACAGATAATTCTCTTTCGTGCCACTAAGAAGAGGATCACATACTACGCACTAATGATTTGATTTAGTGTTTGAGCCACTAGCTAGCAAGTACCATAGGCACGGACAATTCCAACCAGGATGTGTAATGCCATAGGCACGACTCGAACGATCAACCCACACAAATAAATACTGGACATTAAACCCAATATATCAACCCCTACCCAATGAATTCAACTCTGCGGAATCAATAACCCAAGCATATTCATTGATCTGTTTAACTTGAATCAGCAAATAAAGAACAAATAATTTTTTAATCTCTAACTTTTGCATGCACAAATTCAAACGCATAAACTTTGATAAAACATAAAAATACCATCCAAACACCAATAAAAAATGATACATAACACCGAAAATGCGTGTCTCGAGTAGATATATAAAAAGAATACAGAAAAACATATTATATCCAAAAAAAAAAGAGCCAGAATATAAAAAGTGAGCACTAAGAGTCTCCCCTAGGAAAGTTTGTCCACAAACGCAACTAACGTCGAACCTAATATGGTCTTCCACAAACACAACTCTCATTACATCTTTCCACGGTTCAGTTTTTGGCTAATCAGTTCGGTTCCCAAACCCATCCGCATTGGCCAGATTGTTGTTTTCTCCGTCTGTATCCGTCCGTGAGTGTTTCATGATTCGATCGGTTTGGTTTGGTTTGCGGTTTAGGTGGTTCGACTTGGTTGGTTTGGGCTTACGAGAAGCTATGGTCTAGAAACAAAAACAGACAACAAGTAAAAAAAAAGGGTCCTGCATCCTGAGATATGAACGGTAAAAAATTGGACAGAAGCCTCTTTAAACTAATTGGATATAAGTTGTAAAAGGGTTACGGGGAATGGAAAAGGATGCCCAAAAATGTCATTCCAACGCTACAATATTTCAATTGAATGGAAGCCTTCCTAAACTTAAATTATATACTTCAATTCATCGAAAACATAGCTACTTGTAATATTGTTTGCAACCTAAAACTAACTTTTCTCGATGGCATGTGAATAATCACGAAATTAGGCCCATGAGATGAAATGGTGGTGAGGTATTTTAGTTCCTTACTTCATACCTTTAGTAGTTTAGTGTGAAATTTTGTTAGCAGGTGTAACCTAAAACATCTAGTGTGCATAGGATGATCATAAGCATAAATAACGACAAATCTTGCAATTTCATTCAACAAACAAAAACTTAAAACCGGGCACCATTCAACACGAAAGCAAAAAAGCCTATGCCTTTTTCATAGCAATACATAAAAAAGGACATGAGATTATTGAAGTTGAAGATCAATTACTCAAAATAGGTCCACCTTCTCAAGTCTTCCGCATACAAATGTGTTTCCCTTCGATATTGCCCATGATATCGATATATAATGCTTTGTCGAGCACGGAGTCGATCGTAGTAGAGGATGGCCCAAAGCTTCCCAAAACAAAAAATTTAACTAATCTAACCTTACAACAATTGACACTTCCTGTGTCCAATATATAAACCTCATAGCAAATTAACAATTATTACAGAAGTCCATTGTTTCACAGCAACGTGAATAAATTGAAGTATAACAAATTGTTAGGCATACACTCTAGAGGCACGGCTAAAGGCAGAGGATATTTTCCCATTAAGCTTGAATCGAACCTTATAACGAAGAAATGAGTGACCTTCTTGTCTTTCAAAGTAACCCAGTTGCGAGACTCGGCGACAATAGAAAAGAACAATCTTTATGAGCTCTGTTCAATTAATCTACTAACAATTGCCTAGTTTTAACTCAAAAAAAATGGAATGTGCTAAGATTGCGTTAGGCAAAGAAACTGATATGATCAAATCACGGTTGGGAAACAAAAAAAGAGGTCAAACAATATAATAAATACATCAATTACATTCTATAATAAATTAGGAAAGTCTCTATCTAAATATACTAAACGAGGTGGTGATAATTGATTTCATCTTGATAACTGTTGTCTGTTAGGAAAGTAAGGAAAGGGTCCAAAATAATCAATTGAAAAAGGAAGGGGGATATGTTTAGTCTTCTACCATATTGAAAAACTTATAAAACTTAGAAGGAATGTAGAATGAATGGTCTAGATTTATGTAGAAGGAGGGGATAAATCTGAAGCGTTGGTTATTTATTGGATTCAAAAGCAGCTCTGTTTTATTATATATATATATATATATACTAGCGAATGCCCGTGCCTGAAGGCACGACTCGAACATTCAACACACGCAAATAAATATTGGATAAATTCAACCAACTAAAACGCATAGAACAAATTTGAACTCTTAAAACTTGATGAAATAATGATATTTATCTCGACAAATTACTTGGTCGTCACTTAATTTTTGTAGACGTGTGAAGTACACTCACATAACGATACAACGTTTAATTTTGGTGTCCTTGTGACAAATGTTTATTAGCGCTAAAAGAGTGACCATTTTAAGTTATAGACCGATGTCGTGATCTTAAAATTATGTTTCAATTTTTTTTACTCTTAAAGTATTGTTTCATAACAAAATGGACAGAAGCAAAGTAAATTCATATAAAATAAAATAAGCAAAGTATAGGTAAAATTTGTTGTAAATTCATAAATCACGCAACACGCGTACTAAAAATTCAATAATGTTAAATTGACTAAAATGTTATTGGACCATTACACGATGCTTTAACAACGATGTTTTCACGATGATCTCCTTGGTTCTTTGCCAGTCCTCGACATTCCTGCATAAAGAATATCGAGAATTATTAGATTTATCACAATTTATAACCCATTTTATGTAGAATCTAGGTGTGACAATGGAAGGAGAAGGACAACTTAGTACCTTTGAAAATGTGCAAACATTCTTCGGACCAATCAACTTTTAACACGAAGGTTACCACAGAGGCACAATGTTCATGGTACATCGGTTGTGTAGCCGGAATAATAAACACATATGCGCGTCCATAAAATTGAGAAAGATACTCTTTGAGTATCTGCACTCCATTTTTCTGACAAAACATATATATTATAAAGTATTGCTATATTTTATATACAGAACATCACATTAATTTTTTATCTCACCTTTACCTTTAACATTAACTTCTTCAAATCGAATGGTACACATCGCAAGATAAATTCCGCCTTCGTGTCCTTCACCAAGAGCTCCATTGAGCCAGTGCAGTCTTTCATAACCATCTTTACATTATACCTAAAATGTATTACAAATAAATTATAGATATAAGTAGACTTTAAAAAAAACCCATAAAATGCATAATTGAGTTGAAATACTGTTATTTTAAAAAAAACTTGGCTGTTTGTAGACACCCCAATTTGAACTTGTCAAAGTTCCTTAATTTGTGCCCTCGAGGCTCCCCGATGATGAAATAGGATCAAAACGGACCTTGGCAAACTTGGACGATACTTCTTGGACTGTTTCAAAATCAAAATATTTCTTTTTTCTTGACACCCTGAGGGTAAAATTGGCATGCATTTTAGCATATAAAATATATTTGAATGAAACCAATTGGGTTAGAAAGAGGACTTAACGAGCTTTCCAATGCTTCGAAAAACACCCAAAACCGAGTTCGGGAGTGTCCGTGGCGCCCTTCTGAAGTTGGGCTGCCACTCCCAAGCGCTCGGGACCACTCTAGAGCGCTCGGGAGTAATACTCCCAAGCGCTCGGGACGGCGGTCAGGACCAATGCATGTCGAGCTTGGCCTTTGACCACGGCTTTTCAGGCTTTTCAGACCCATTCAACGTTCAACCTGGTCCTGCCTGATTATTCAGATGGGGCAGGAATATAATCATGCCATTTTTCCCCCCAAAGTTATTTTTCATTTCATTTTCATTTTATTTTCAAATTTCAAACACATTTTCTCCTTGCCTATAAATACCCCTTTCATTCTACATGCAAAGGACCACGAAATTTTACTCTCTCCCTCTACTATCTTCTGAATTTTTCTGTCTCAAAATCTCTTTCAAACATTTTCCAAAACTTGTGTTTTCTAAGGAAAACTTCAAGCAATCTTCAAGTTCTTCACAACTCAAACCACTAGTCCATCTAGAACTCCATTTTCTTACTGTTTTCAATCCATTTTCAAGCAAACAAGTCAGTCCAAGAAGCTGGATTCAAGTCAAGCAAAGGTATAAAATCTCATTTTATACCCGAAATCTACCGTTTTTCTACTTCTGAGGGGGATCAAGGGTTCACACTAGTTCCTTATACTAGTTGTGAGCTCATTTGATCTTAGTTTAGCACCAAGAGCAAGAGGAACACAAAGAAAACAAAACTTTTTCTGGGCACTGTGTTCACTCCCGAGCGCTCGGGACCATTCCTGAGCGCTCAGGAGTGCTGCTGCCACTAAAACTTTGTTTTGTTCTTTATGTATTTCATTTTCTGTTTTAGTAGATACTGGGTGTGCACTGGTCCTTCCAGAGCCCAGTTAGGTTTGGCTTTCAGTTGCAAGGAAGCCTTGTTTGGATGGTTAGGACCAGTTCTTAGCTGTTTAAACCTCTGGCTGAGCACATCTGTATTTTGATTTCTTTGTGATTTTTCTGGCAGCACTAGTATGTGAATATGTCTAACCAAACTTGCAGGTTGTGAGTGTCAGCACTCCCAAGCGCTCGGGACCACTCCCGAGCGCTCGAGAGTGGATACAGTGACAGGGTTCCATTTTCAG
The DNA here is from genome assembly GCA_018127125.1 of Rhododendron griersonianum. Classification (NCBI taxonomy): domain Eukaryota; kingdom Viridiplantae; phylum Streptophyta; class Magnoliopsida; order Ericales; family Ericaceae; genus Rhododendron; species Rhododendron griersonianum. Next base: position 21,721,575 of record CM030797.1, read on the forward strand.
TCGTCTTGTATTTCGCATGGCCATTTCACCCTCTCCTGTACACATGCACATGCATGCACTTCCTACATGGTATTACTGTGAATACTTGCTAGCTGGTTAAAATGAAACAAATTCCCTTTTAAAAATCCCACAAACGTTTAGTAGAGACCGATCTCGAATCGGGCGAGGGGGGTGCCGTAAAACCCTTCCCCCCTCGTAACATGGCTTCTGAACCCTCAAAACGAATCTCTGGTTTTCAATTCAAATCAACCATTTTCAAAACAAAACGGTTTCTCGGGTGACAAACCATAAATCCGGGTGGCGACTCTTTCAACTCTTCAAACGATATTTTTCTCAAAAAGGGAAAATATATTTTTCGGGCAGGTAGCCCACAGTGGCGACTCTGCTGGGGAGGACGTTTAATTAATACTTGAGAAAAAGTTGGTTTGTTGATAAAATGGCCCGCTTTCCTTGAATATCAATTAAACTTGTGTGCCAAGCTTGAAAAACGTTTGTGGGATTTTCAAAAGGGATTTTATTTCGTTGTCTATTTCTTGTGGATATATCTTGTGCAACCTCGCTGTTGTGTTTCGGCAATCCTACCCGGCTTGCCGGTGATGGGGAATCCCGGAATGCTCAGCAACCCTCGACCGTGATGAGTCATCTCTACCGTTTGTACCATTATTGGGTGTACGCTCAATAGTGGGAGGTATACTTTGACTCTAGTCCGGGGAACCCTCTTCAAGCCAAAACCAGCCTTTGTACATGTTTAGAAAGCAATAGAACCTTCCAAACTAGGACAGGAATCTGCAGGGTAGGATTATATGCTATATCCTGCCTACATGTTACTGCTTTCTGCATCTCACCATGCATCTCATCCATGTCACGCCGTCATGCTGTCTGTTCAATTTCGGGTCCTGTACTCTTAATCTCGCTCGCACGGTCTGTAGAAGGTTGTCGAGGCCCGATGATGAGTCGTGCACCCTGGTGTACGTTGTCTAAACTACATGAGTCCTTAGAATGAGGAGACTTTGGGAAATCAGGATGTTACTAAGTCCTTGACTAATGCCTAATCGAAATTTCAACGGAGAATAAGGAATGACAAGGAAAACGGCGCCGTGATGTCACTTTACTTACACCACCTTGGCTAATGGCACCATGTCACTGACACCACGATGGTTGGGGTATCACGCCGTCTATACTAAGTTATTCTAAGTTCAAAATTGAAACTTCGAACGAGGACTAGTTGAATACTTAGTTCATTTTGACATCTCTTAGAATCTGTTGTTCTAAACAAAGGATACACCCTAAAAAGAATCTCTGAGGACTAAGGCAAATCCTTCATAGGATGTCATTCCTTGAGTCAGGGTCTAGGAGACCATAAATCCATGGAGTTTGGGATACCTCTGGTGTTCGCCGTGCCCGAACGGCTCCCTCTAGTTTAGCCTTAAGTGCATCTTCCGGCAGTCTTATTGCTCTGTCTCGGATGGTCTTAGATAAGGAGATTGGCTCTGATTCCCAACGTGAGGAATTTAACCTGCCTGACACCGACCTACCCGTGACTGTTGGAACTTTCCGTAAAGTGCAATCCCTTTTGTCGACGACAACACGTCAATTACAACTCTTTTATTCAACATGCATTTTTTTAATAAATCATAACAGGGGCACGTTCTGAGCTCGCTTTTTGCTTTACTGTCAGCACTGGGCTACCCATCCTACAACGAAACCATACCCTCATAAACTCAGAATTTGTGGGAAGATATGGAACAGCAGGTGGAAAATTTGAATGGGGAACATCTGAACGGGGAACAGCCAGCAGGGATTCTGAACGAGTCGGATCAAATTCGGACCTCTATCCGACAGATGGGTGAACGAACAGACAACCAGATTACCCAGTTGATGCTTATGATAATCGGGGTTGCCAGACGACTTCCACCTCCACAAAACCCAGAAACACCCCTCGAAAATGATCATGAACCACCCTCTGAACCAAATTCCCAAAGCCCAGAAATGGCCACCATCGAAGCCAAATTATCCCAACTTGAGCTGTCCTTGGCCAGAAGCGAAAGAATCACCTCAATTGGTTTCGACATCGACGAACTCTGTCTTTTCCCGAATGCCAGACTACCCAGGAAATTCAAGCCAATCGACTTCGCTAAGTTTGACGGAACCGGTGATCCAAAAGCACACTTGACCAGTTACATTGGGGCACTTTCCATGTGGGGCTTGGAGAAAGACGCCATGGCCCAAATGTTTTCTCAAACACTGGTTGGACATGCCTTGCGCTGGTTCACTGCCTTGGAAGTGACAAAGAAGAAATCTTGGGAAGACATCTGTGAGGCTTTCGTGGCCCAGTTTAACTATAACATCCAACTTGAGGTCACCACTCGAGAGTTGGAATCAATAAAGATGGAACCGAAGGAGTCTTTTATGGATTTTATTCGAAGATGGAGAGCAAAGGCTGTTCAAATGAAAGACAAGCCCTCGGAGAGAGATCAAATTCGGATGATTGTCCGAAACCTCCAGCCCGCACTTGCCAGGCACATGATCCTAGCTCAAGCCTCTTCCGACTTCAAGACATTCTTTGAAACAGGCCTGGCCGTCGAAGAAGCTGTTCAGTTGGGCATCCTTGAAAATGCTGATTCCTTCCCAGAGACAGAAAATGTAGACCCTGACAGCAGCAACATGTTGTATGGTTACACCGACTTGCCATCTGACCCTACACATACCGACCATGTCCGGACCGAGCCTGTTAGCCAGATCGTTGCTCAAACCACCAAGCCTAAACAACCTCGTGTCTTTTTCGAGTTTTTCGTACCACTATCCATGGTATTCGAAAGACTTGTCGAAAGTGGAACCGTCAAGCCACTCCTGCCAACTCCCCTACCTCAAAAGCTCCCAGCCTACCACGACCCAAATGCCTTCTGCGCCTTCCATCAAATGCCCGGTCACGCTACCAATGACTGTCACCGTCTCCGTCACAAGATCCAAGACTTAATCAACAACGGAACCATTCCAGTACCGGACCTCAGATCTGGAGGAGGGTTTTGAGTGCAGCAAAGCATGAATGGAATCGCTCACGAGTTTGGGAAACTTTTGAGTTTCGAGTCGAGTCTTTTTCAAGTCAAATTCGAGTCAGTTTGTACTTTGGGTCTTTCATGCTTTCGTGTCTGTATGTCTTCAAGTTTGTAGTCAAAAAAGAAAAACCAAAAAGAGAGTCAGTTTCGTAGGCCTGAACTACGTTATGACCTGATTCCTTTGCAAGAAGGATACGTAGGCAGCCTTATCCCGAGGCCCGGTCATGTTCATTTGAGTCGATTCCAAAATTCGGTCACGATCTTTCAAGTCAATGTCGAGCTTCTTGAGTCGAAATTGTGATAATAAACTCGCGTTTTGTGATAATCCCTTAACTTGGAATTGTTGTTCACCATCAATTGAGAAATCAAAACACGAGATACTTTGCCCTTGCAAGAAGAAGAATTTCATGGGACCACACCCTGACGCCGTCAAGAAGCAGCACCTTGGCCCAAGAAAAAGCTCGCTAGATCAAAACCTCAAAATGTGGTCTAGGCAAAAGTTAGAGCACACAAATCTCTTAACTTGCATCTAGGATCCAGTTATCAAGTTGTGCAATTCAAAATGAAGAAAGGCATTCTTTTCTTTTATCAAACGTTTGGAGATATATATCCATTGATAACCCCCTTTGAGCCTAAAATCAATTTCTTTGAAAGAACCCAGCTAGACAGCTATCCCCCACACTGGGGTGAAATGAGAAGGACAAATGTGCCAAACACCTGGTTATCATCGGCGCATCAGAATTCAAAGAGCATCAGAATTCAAAGCGTGAAAGTGCCAAATGCATGGGCACAACACAAAGTGCAAAGCAAATCAAGTGAAGGAAGGCGCCCATCAAAAGCAAAAAGGGCACAAAAATATTCAAGATGGCTGCTAGCTCTCGAAACCCAAAGAAAATGAAAATTCTTGAGCCTATTATCCTTTCTTTGATAAGCCAAACCTTGGCCACGTTACAACCCGAATAAAGTCCTGTCGGATTGAAAAATACAACTTGATAACAAAAATCCTGGGCAATAGGAGAAAACAAGAAGGAGCGCCAAGGCGTTTTGAGAATATTGCAAAAATCTCAACCTGGGGCATGATTCCTAATAAAAGTCCTCGTGTTTTGCTAAAACAATTTCAATGTCCCGAATGGGAAAATCATCGAAACTTGATTTTATCATGACAATTTCAAACATTAAATCCTCAAATAATCAAGTGCCTCGTCCGGTCAAATCAAACTCCTCGTCCAGTCTGGTTCATCATTGAGTCAGTCCTCGGATAAAGGGTTTTTCTTATCTTTTGAGTCATCTGGGCCTTGTCCAAATTCACACAAAGTCATTGAGGCCCCAACTCGTGAGAAAAACTCCAGTACATGGAAGAACCCGCACTTGTGCTCATGACAAAACTGGTTGCCGAAACTATCAGTGGAAGAATTAGAACTGAGGTCCGTCACTCAATGGGGCACATCAGCCCAATATCATCAATCATAGCAAGCATACAGAAAACATCAAGACTGGGGCATGAATGTTCAAAACTCAAGCCCTGATCAAAGTCAAACTCAAACCAACTCCAGCTCATCAAGCCCTAGCTCTAGCTCAAACCCAATTTCCATCCAAAGACAGACTACAACTCAAACCTAAACCCAAGGTCCTGAAAATAAGCCCGCTAGCTAACAACAGTAAAGCAGAAAGGGTACTCGGACATGCCCTTTGTTTTTCAAAACTAAAAATCATCAGTGTTGTCAAAAGTCGAAACGCGGGTCTCACTTTCTAACCTCGACCCCCCACGGTCGCCTTCTTCCTTCATATTCGTCAACATAACTGCACATATTCTGCCATAGATTTGGCACCCTTCAAACATATTCTGCCATAGATTTGGCACCCTTCAAGCATATTCTGCCATAGATTTGGCACCCTTCAAACGTCTTCTGCCATAGATTTGGCACCCTTCAAACATATTCTGCCATAGATTTGGCACCCTTCAAACATATTCTGCCATAGATTTGGCACCCTTCAAACGTCTCCTGCCATAGATTTGGCACCCTTCAAACTTCTCCCGCCATAGATTTGGCACCCTTTCATCTTCTGCCATAGATTCGGCACCCTTCAATCATCTTCCGCCATAGATTTGGCACCGTCCTAAGGGACATCTCCCCGGTTTTCTCCAGGTTCTCTGCCGCCATAGGTTTGGCGCTGTCCTGAGGGACACCTTTCTATCATTTGCTTGCATGTCTGCATGTCTGCATGTTTGCATTTGCCCCAAAGAACTACGCTGGTCTGATCCTTGCAGAAAAGGGTACGTAGGCAGTCTGAAAAGACGCGACCGCATGCATCAAATGTTTGTGTTTGTGTTTTGAATTAAGGATTTGATTTGGCTCGAATTGGGCTGTCTCAATCTTTGGACGGCACTCGTATCCAGACGTGATGCAAGTAAAAAAAAACTTACAGCTGTAGACACCCCAATTTGAACTTGTCAAAGTTCCTTAATTTGTGCCCTCGAGGCTCCCCGATGATGAAATAGGGTCAAAACGGACCTTGGCAAACTTGGACGATACTTCTTGGACTGTTTCAAAATCAAAATATTCCTTTTTTCTCGACACCCTGAGGGTAAAATTGGCATGCATTTTAGCATATAAAATATATTTGAATGAAACCAATTGGGTTAGAAAGAGGACTTAACGAGCTTTCCAATGCTTCGAAAAACACCCAAAACCGAGTTCGGGAGTGTCCGTGGCGCCCTTCTGAAGTTGGGCTGCCACTCCCAAGCGCTCGGGACCACTCTAGAGCGCTCGGGAGTAATACTCCCAAGCGCTCGGGACGGCGGTCAGGACCAATGCATGTCGAGCTTGGCCTTTGACCACGGCTTTTCAGGCTTTTCAGGCTTTTCAGACCCATTCAACGTTCAACTTGGTCCTGCCTGATTATTCAGATGGGGCAGGAATATAATCATGCCATTTTTCCCCCCAAAGTTATTTTCCATTTCATTTTCATTTTATTTTCAAATTTCAAACACATTTTCTCCTTGCCTATAAATACCCCTTTCATTCTACATGCAAAGGACCACGAAATTTTACTCTCTCCCTCTACTATCTTCTGAATTTTTCTGTCTCAAAATCTCCTTCAAACATTTTCCAAAACTTGTGTTTTCTAAGGAAAACTTCAAGCAATCTTCAAGTTCTTCACAACTCAAACCACTAGTCCATCTAGAACTCCATTTTCTTACTGGTTTCAATCCATTTTCAAGCAAACAAGTCAGTCCAAGAAGCTGGATTCAAGTCAAGCAAAGGTATAAAATCTCATTTTATACCCGAAATCTACCGTTTTTCTACTTCTGAGGGGGATCAAGGGTTCACACTAGTTCCTTATACTAGTTGTGAGCTCATTTGATCTTAGTTTAGCACCAAGAGCAAGAGGAACACAAAGAAAACAAAACTTTTTCTGGGCACTGTGTTCACTCCCGAGCGCTCGGGACCATTCCTGAGCGCTCAGGAGTGCTGCTGCCACTAAAACTTTGTTTTGTTCTTTATGTATTTCATTTTCTGTTTTAGTAGATACTGGGTGTGCACTGGTCCTTCCAGAGCCCAGTTAGGTTTGGCTTTCAGTTGCAAGGAAGCCTTGTTTGGATGGTTAGGACCAGTTCTTAGCTGTTTAAACCTCTGGCTGAGCACATCTGTATTTTGATTTCTTTGTGATTTTTCTGGCAGCACTAGTATGTGAATATGTCTAACCAAACTTGCAGGTTGTGAGTGTCAGCACTCCCAAGCGCTCGGGACCACTCCCGAGCGCTCGAGAGTGGATACAGTGACAGGGTTCCATTTTCAGTCGTCTTGTATTTCGCATGGCCATTTCACCCTCTCCTGTACACATGCACATGCATGCACTTCCTACATAGTATTACTGTGAATACTTGCTAGCTGGTTAAAATGAAACAAATTCCCTTTTAAAAATCCCACAAACGTTTAGTAGAGACCGATCTCGAATCGGGCGAGGGGGGTGCCGTAAAACCCTTCCCCCCTCGTAACATGGCTTCCGAACCCTCAAAACGAATCTCTGGTTTTCAATTCAAATCAACCATTTTCAAAACAAAACGGTTTCTCGGGTGATAAACCATAAATCCGGGTGGCGACTCTTTCAACTCTTCAAACGATATTTTTCTCAAAAAGGGAAAATATATTTTTCGGGCAGGTAGCCCACACTGTTATTTCCACATCTTCTCCGCATTGACTACATAAAAACCAGCCGTACTGATTTTCAACTTCCCTAAAGCACGTCTTGCATTTATAAATCCATAGGTGTTCTTCGTATATTTTCTCAATGCGGCCAAGTATACGATAATGTTGCACCTATGGAAAAAAAATTCAGAAATTCCAACTTTAAATATATAATGGGAAGAAAATATTAACCATTTTTCAAGTATGAAAAAATCTTACATTGGGCATGGGCACAAATTATTTTATTTGAACTCTTTTAGCATTTGATATTATTAGCGTCTGTGGGATTGAGAATCCACATGTGCGATTCCATGATACCAACCTTTGTGCATCTTTGTTATCGCTAAACCTAGATTAGCACATAATTTGTTTAGAACAATTAAACGAATAAATAATATCCATCTCGATCTATGGACAATTTCCCAGTTTTCTCAACTTACCATTTAGGAATGCCGTCAGTACGAAATGGGTGGTTCACATATAGTTTGCTCTTCGTGCAAGTGGTAAGGTACGGACCTAGAAGATAAAATATTTAAATTATTAGATTACATTTTTTGGGAAAAAAATGTTTAAAAAGGTTGAGAGTATTATTACCGTCAAAGTCATCAACCTTCAACCCCGTAGCAAACAAAATATTATTATTGTTCAGATCATCAAGCATACGCGTCCCTTCTCTTGTTGCTATTTCATTCCATAAAGAAAGCCGAACAAACGTCATACTGTTTTTGAAATAGAAAACAAAGATTAACTTCAAATCGTATGAATACATGTTATGGAAAAATAAGTCACCATACCTTCGGTCAAGTAACACCACGTCTCTAACCATAGAATTTCGTTTTCTAGCAATTCGACATTCCGTGACGTTAACAACCAATCCAACCACATCTGCATAATATATAAAAGAGATATAAAACAAATCTATGTAATATATAAACAAATCTATGTAATATAGTGAAGTAAAAAATTAGTGGATGACATCTTGGAATGTACCTAATAATTGCTCATACTTGGTGAAATGGTGGATGTCTCGTAATCTTATACTGAAATCCCAATGAAGAGGGATTTTATCACACTTGAACACGTAGTGTTCTACCCTTGTGTCATCGGTGAAAGACATCTTGTAGCAGTACATGACTAATTTAAACTTTTCATCAGCTTCCATAATCTCCACAGATTTGAAAAAGTAAACCCTACCCTCGTAAAGATGTTCTCTAAAGTAGGCTACTTCTTCGGGCCATACAATGGCCTCCATGGCATGACCCTATATAATTGGAAACACAAAAAATTACACACATTCAAATAGCATATTTAATAATAATTAATTTAGTTTGAAAAAATGTCTACCTGTTCATCAAGTAAGATCAATCTGAGCGTCATGGAAGGTAGAAGCGGATTAATCACTTCTACCATCCTTACCAATCGAGCTTTTACCCTCCATAAATATCCGTTTTGACATAAATCAGTAAAATGAAGATAAGGGACGTCCATTATATCACCTATATGAGTATTAAAGATTTAACAAAGTATGTAAGATAAATCGATTGATATCTATATAAAGCTTAAACTCCAACACAAATTAGGAGTGCTTATCAGTTATGCAATTCACATGTACATTTGGCACTTCAATTACACTTTCTGCATCCCCTTGCTGTTGGACTGCTTCACCTATGTGCAGTGCAATTTCTTATGATTATTTTGGTTGGCTAAGTATATTTCAAGATTTTTAAAAATAAAAGCTAATGCATGCATACCATTACGTAGGTCAAATTCAACATTTGTCTCTTCATTTGGTTCTTGAGCATTGTCATGCAAGCCAACCATTTCAGACACGTGTGACACATTTATTGTTTCATCTATATTATTTAAATAAGAAACTCATTTATGTTAGCAAACTGAAAACCGCAATTTATGAGATTTACACATATATTCGCTCACCCTTTGGTGGGCCAGCTTCTCTATTTTGCTCTTCCATTGGTACTTCAGCATCCACATGCATCTCAACTTTTTCAGCCACTGAAATCATATTAATATCATTCTTACATTTTATCATGTAAAGGGACACACTAAACTCGATTGGTACATATCATTATTACACTAAATGCATACCATTTTTTTCTTTATTTACTTCGTGAGCACTCTCATGCAGGCGGCTTATTCCTTCATCTATACATATAAACAAAAGATTGTTAGAATACTAAAAAGCGTAGTTTAGACTACAGTCAAATTTTGCAAATTTAGTATTTGTACTTCGAAGTCTTACCAATTAGTGGGTCAATTTTCATGTTTTGATCTTCAACAGACGCATGAGCATCCTCATGCGTCTCGACTACGCTCATTGGTAGCATTTCATTGTCACGATTTATCATGTAAACGGAACACAAAAACTCAACTGCAAATCACTATTACTATAAATGCATACCATTTTTTTCTTTATTTTCTTCGTGAGCACTCTCATGCCGACAAACGCTTCCTTCATCTATATATATAAACAAAAGAAAGTCAGTATTGTTAGTAGAGTAAAAAGCGCAGTTTAGAAGTCTTACCATTTGGTGGTTCAATTTGCATGTTTTGCTCTTCAACTGGGTCAATTTCCATAATACTTTCATTCGCATTATTCATCTTGCAAATGGGACACCAAAAAAATGAAGATGGGTAACTACATAATGCTACACTCCAACCCTATTGAGTTGTTAATATTGAGATTTCCCGTTAGCGCACGACTTGAGCTCAACTGAGTCACTTCTCGTGTTGCTAGTCACAAACCTAAGAGAACTAACCCCATAATATTCACTTGAAATCAACTGCATGAAAGGATAATAAAACTGCAATAACAATTAGCTTAACAGTATAAAATTTAAATGGATTAATCAACAGATTCACTAATAGGACGTGTTAATCGTCCAATACCTACGCAAAATCATCGTAGGATTAAGTGTATTTTAGGGGGAAAGGAGGAATTACAACATTAAATAATTGTTTCATCAACCACGTCTCTCTCTCTCTCTCTCTCTCTATCTCTCTCTCTCTCTTTTGTTTTTTATTTTTTCTAAGCATCAACCACATCTCTTTGTTTCTTCTATTACCACATGACAACTGCAATAACCATTAGTAATACCTCGAATTTAAGCTCGACGCAGAATTTCTCTAAATATATTTTTGCTGATATTTCCTGCAGTAAATATTAGAAAGTAAGAAGAGGGTAGAAGAAAACAACAAAGTTAAGATTAACGTAAAAGACCCAAGGTTGTCAAAAAAAAAAAAATAACTATTCTCTCACACTCATATTTTTTCTCCCAATATTCGGCAAAAGAAACCCAATAAGAATAAAAATCGTTCAAGAAAAAAATCGAACTTGCAATATAAGTATTGAAAAAAAATCCTTCACTTTTCTTTTTTCTTTCACTGGTGGGGATAGTAAAAAAAAAGAGAATCTAATAGATAAGAGGTCAATCACAAATGCAATCCCTCCTCCCTCCTGTGATAAAGCCTTACCTTAGAGATGTATCGACAGTTATCTTTCTTGACGAATAGGGAAAAAGATTATTAGCCAACACAAAAAAGTAAAAACATTAAATCGATCAAGGCTTACACTGAAGTTGGAAAATTAATCGTTCTTCCTCTAAATTAATTTTGTACTCAAGCGAAGAAATCTATTATAGGTTTCCTGTAATAGAACACCTATGGATTTATGCGTATGTCTTATAGGTTCCTCTAATTTTTTTCCCAAATATATCAAAATATAAATCTTGATTAGTTATTATACTCCTGATAAGTCACTTTGTTTATAACAGAACAATGAAACTCAAAACATATACCGATTGCGAAATAGTTCCAAGATGAACCATAAATCAAATAGTCATGCAAAAGATCTGTGTTTCACTATAATGACTGGAAAAAGAAAAGAAAAAACCAAGACGTAAACAGAAAACAAAAATCGGTAATTGTATTAGTTCACTACATAAATCAACGTAAACATTGGGGGTATACTGAAAGAAAATAATGAAATACACTCACCTCAATTATTTCGGAAGCAGAGTGAAATACAAAACCGTATATTTGCGCAATACGTATTCGACAAAAAATCTGATACAAAAAAAAAAAGGGAACCGTGAAATACACTCACCTCAATTATTTCAGAAGCAGAGTGAAATACAAAACCGTATATATGCGCAATACGTATTCGACAAAAAATCTGATACAAAAAAAAAAAGGGAACCGTGAAATACAAAAAGAAATACAAAAAAAGAAAGAATGAAATACAAAACCAAACTAACAGCCGTATTAAGAAAACAAAAAATTCAATAAAAGGGAAGCAAGACAATACCGTGCGTTGGGGGTAAACCGAAAAAAAATAATGAAATACACTCACCTCAAGTTTAGGGGTGAGCAAAAAATCCGTCAAACCGTGAATCCAGTCCAAACCAATCCAAACCGAAAGATTTGGTTTGGTTTTTAGTAGTATGGTTTGGTCATGGTTTAAAAAAATTAGAAACCGCGTTATATGGTTTGGTTTGTGGATACACGTTCACGGTTATGGTTCCAAACCGATCCAAACCGTATAATACATATATATATATATATAATTTAATTATGATTCACCAAATAAATATGAGAGCCTTAGTTAACTACTTTCCTAATTTAATTGATCCTATTAAATCCACCGCAATATTTGTTTTTTCTTTCCTACCAAGATAATTTAGACTAAATTTCTATATATCAAACTCAATCCTAATTTCTTATGATTATTAATTTATTATACACAAAAAGTATCACCAGATCAGTCAACTTCCACGGTCCAATTTTATTGATTTATAATACATATATATATAATTTAATTATGATTCGCCAAATAAATATGAGAGCCTTTGTTAACTACTTTCCTAATTTTATTGATTCTATTAAATCCACCGCAATATTTATTTTTTCTTTCCTACCAAGATAATTTAGACTAAACTTCTATATATCAAACCCAATCCTAATTTCCTATGATTATTAATTTATTATACACAAAAAATATCATCAGATCAATCAACTTCCACGGCCCAATTCCTAAATTTCTATACATGAAAACCAATTCCAATTCCTATTCCTATAATTCCTTCACTACCAAGACTAATTACCCTAAATTTCTAAACATGCAAACCATGGTTTAAAACCGAAACCGAACCGTATTTTAATGGTTTGGATTGGTTTGGTTTTATGCTTTTTGTGGGTTGGTTTGGTTCTCCAAATTCATAATCCGTAGGTATTGGTTTGGTTCTTGGTTTACTATGAAACCGAACCAATCCGGACCATGCTCACCCTTACTCAAGTTATGGTGTTTCGGAAGCAGAGGGGATGGGGGAGGAGTGAGGGAGAGAGTAAAACAATAAAATACAAAACCGTGTATATTGATTTTTCTGTGCTCTGTTTGGGACGGATTGAGATGATAGAGTTGAGGTAACATGGGTTTAGCCCAAACAAAGGAAATTTCCGGAAAAGCTTCTTGTTAGAGTTTCCTCGTTTGGAATTGTTTACCGACTAAGATTTTGTATTTTAAGGGTTTAAATGATATAATTATTCATGTTGAAAGCAATCAATTAATTGTTTCCTTTACGATAATTGTTTCCTTAGCTGATGACCGAAATTAATCAATCTATTAAGTCCTATAATTGTTTCATTCCCATGCTTTCATTTGATGACCGAATAATTGTTTCCTTTTTTTTCATCTGCAATTTCCATTCTTGTTTTGTACTTATTCTTCTAATTCAGTTTTATCCCATATCATTTAATCATGTAAATTTTAAAAAGGGAAAGAGTAGGAAGAGAGAGGGGGAACCGGAATTTTTTTTTTTGATTAGCTGGAATTTTTTTTTTGATTAGTCGGTAAAGATAACCCTTGGATGGATTTGGTATTTACCAAGCTGCCATTTTGAACAACCAACAGTCTAGATTTATGAAGGGTATAAATCTGGAGCGTTGGTTGTCTTTTGGATTCAAACACCACCCTGTCATATTATATAGATATGTATGTATATGTAATAGTCAATGTATATAATATAACAGGGAAGTGTTTGAATCCAAAAGACAACCAACGGTCCAGAATTATACCCTGCATAAATCTACACCCTCCATTCTACTCCTTTGTTTGAGGTGTCACCTTTTCCAAATTGTTCTACTCCTTCGTTGCAATGCTTTTGATTCGGAAACACTTCACCCATTGTGGACACCATTCTTTTTCGTGTTTGGAATCAAAGGTAAGAAATCTTAGTCCATGCGTGTCGAGAGACATTGATAGATCACATTTGTTGAAGATTAGGGGTTAATCGTTCCATATGGAAGTGTTGTCTTTGACTTCTTTGATTTGCGTGTGGCGAGGATAGATGTGATTTGGGAAGAGGTTGATTGTATCCATGGTAGTAGTTGGTATTTCAAAAGCGAACCCGTAAGCGTTGTTTCTTTAAGTACTCTATTTCGTTGGCCAAATTGAAATTTTGATTAGAGTTGTATCGTAATTAGTTTTTCGTGAAGTTCGTCGTACCGTTAAACAGTTATAGCTCTTGACACTTAAGTTAATCATCATAAACCGTTTCTAGTCTTTCTTGGGAGTATTCGAAATCTAGTGTTGAAGCACCCCATGACATGTTTGCTTTTGCTATTGGTGACTGTTTCCGGTATCCCATACGAAGTTTTATTCTGACATTATCCTGCTTGATATAAGTTTTATTTGGTCGGTTGAGATCCCTCTGTTGCACTATCAGTTTGATCGTCTGTCACAGTTGGTCTGCGCAAGTTCTCGTATTGCTATTTTAGTCTATTAAGCTCAATCTCTGGTCGCATACCTTATGGCATACAAATTTGTTGGAATCGTTAAACTCAGACTTGTTACTATTGTTGCTCGTATCCACCTTGTATTTGTTTGTTAGCCTAGAGCTATTCAGTTGGGTTGAGTTTCCTTGTTGCACCTATCGATTTATTTGTTGGAATGTATCATCCTACGCAAATTCTTATGTCAAAATTTGAGCCAAATCTTGTGGTGGCATATCTCTCGAAGTCCATTTGTTACTTTTGTTCAGTTTGAAACCACTGGTGATAGTTGTCTTCGGTGCTATTCGATTCGGTAGTGGTTCCTCAACTCGAGAGGCATATGATGGTTCAATTTGTGACACTCAATTTCACTTTGTTCGAAGTATGGCTCGAATCTGGTATTGAACAAATTTTCAACCTAGAAGGGCTTAATCACTAGAGATCTATCTCATCATTTTGTGTTTGTCCCCAGTAAAGTTATGATCGATTGTTTTAAGATTGCCTCGGATTATCATGAGTTGTTCGACGAGTTTGTTATCTGACCATTCTAGAGATCTCATGTGTCCTTTAGATTCGGGTACCTTACTATCGTTCTCGTATACTTGATAAGTTTTGTTTGAGTTTTGGAGTTCGCTTGACTCGTTTAAGATAATCAGGATTATGTTGACTGTTATCGTCACTTGTAGTCACTCGAGATGGGAAGATTCACGTATTTCGTAGAGAATCGCCGCATTGAAGCTCGTATCATCTTAAGAAGAAAAGGAAGCGTTCACCACTAGAAAGAGAGATTAGGTATTGGATACGGTACGTGTCTTTCGGATAACCAGGCGACAACCGATGAAATCCAGTTAGCAGAGGCGCTTGATCACCGCTCCTTCTAGATGGAGGTCTCGGGAAGTCAATTGGGATATCGGGTCGTATTTAGAGGTAAGATCTAAGTGTCGAGATAGATGATCGTATGTAGGAATAAGTATCGTTTGGAAGTGTCACCGCAAACTTTTGAGCATTTGCGATGCAAGGTATATACGAATATCATGTACGAGCAGAATCCATTGCATGAGTTAGAAAGATTCGAACTCGAGTTAGAAGTCGACGTGTCCATGGTGAGAACCCGATACGTGTCCTTAATTTGCGTAGTCAAGTGTTGAGAGGTAAGTCAATGCCGTTAGCGCGAGTTTACATGAGAAAGAGAGGACGAAATTAGAAAGATACACTCGTGTTTGTTATGGTTGAATGACATGAATATTTGACATAGCTTTTGATGGTTATCAAATCGTTGTATGGTGGATAACTCTACGGTTGGAGTATATTTATGTGTTGATTGGCATGGTTGGACTTGGTTTGCTAAATTTCGGGACGAAATTTCCTTAAGGAGGATAGATTGTAGAGACCCGAATAAATTTAATTGGTGAATAATTGATTCGAGGACTATAGTGGAAGAATAGAAGGTTGAGGGGTAAATGTGTGATTTGAGGATGTTGTAGTATAAATAGGAGTGATTAGGAGTATGGGATCATTTTCCCAAGAACACAACTCTCGGCTCTCTCTCCCTCCCTCCGCCGGTTTCTCTCTCTCCTCTCCTCTCTCTCAAAACCCACCCAAATACCTCAAACACCTTAAGAACCCACCCTCATTTCACCTCCTCTACGCAACTCCGGGCTCGTATCGTGTTGAGTGAGGCTCGGGAGAAAGATCTCGGTTGATTTCCAAAGATTCGGAGCTAGGGCTCGTTCGAGTTTCTTGGGTCTCGTTCCTTGAATCGAGGTAGGGATTTCTTGCACTTGTTATGTGTTTATATGTTGATTATGCACCTTGATCGTGCCTTAGAATGTTGGTTATTGTTGGGTTGTGTTTTCTGAAAATCTGCAGAAAATCTGCTCGAAACCTCTCCGTATTGATACGAGATTCTTACCGTATCGATACCCAGTTAAAACAGAATGGACTTGGCTGATTTGCATCCTGTATCGATACAGCTATTTTGGCTGTATCGATACCAGATGCTTATGGGCAGTTTCTCAGCATTTATTTCGTACTTCATTCCTTTGGCCCCCGGTCACTTCCAATTCCTTTTGGACACTTCCAAACCTATTTCTAGCATGCCTAAACGAATTCCTTTGGTTTACTTAAATTATCCTCATCTCATTGGCTTTCCGTTGTTAGAGAAAGGGTAGTATCCCATTAGATAAAACTTAATCAAGCGTATTTGTGGGATTGGTGGTGCTTGAGAGTCTTTGTGGCCTGAGGTGAAGCATGCTATAGGTATGTTAGGTGCTATGACTAGACGTGGCGAATGGTAGGAAGAAAATGCGTATTATAGAGAGGTTATCGCGTATTGTAGGATATGAGGTATAACGTGGGGCGCTTGTTGATCATTAGGGGTATGTCTAGAGATCCGGAGGGGAATAGGGTAACCTGTATCTTCGTGCTTCGTCTCGAATGTTCATCCTTGGTTTCTTTGGCATTCGTTCTATAGGCTCATGTTTATAACCTAGCCGGTGGTGTGTTGTAGAGTTGTTATGGGTTCGGTACGAGGCGTAGGGCGTCGTAATAAGCTTAGAGGAATAACGTGAACTTAAGGCATTTATTATCCTATATTCGAATTGATTGTGTATATGTGTTGTGTGAGTTGTGAATGTTGAACTGAGGGTCCTGCAACGCAAGGTGTGGTAATGCGGAGACTCTAGAGGGCCCGCAACGCAAGGTGTGGTAATGCGGAAACCCAGGAGGAGAGAATTCACTGTAACGCAAGGTGTGATAATACAGTTGAATGTCTCATATGATGAGTGCAGTCGTAATTGACTTATTGAAGTTTAAGTTATTGTTTGGGCTATGAGCTACTTGAGATTGTAACTATTGAAAGAGGAAATAAACAATAGATTCAACCAAAGTTTTTGAAGAGAAAGGAATTTGGTTTTGGAAAAAGGATCTTTATGAAAAATCCTCCGGTATTCCTGAGTGAATCAACGGTTCCGGTATTTGGGCACAAATCAACGGATTTCGGTATTCAAGAGAATCAACGGAGCTCGACCCGTGGAGGTCGAGAGTATTTCTCAAAATGATTTTGGAAACCAAACGGGAGTGTTTTCTTTTCATGAAAAGAGGCTCGATGGCAATGGCATTGAATAATAAGACTGTTCGTGGCATTCGTTTAAGTAGTTATAAAAGGGTTGAGAAGTCGTCGTGGTTATTCAGAATGATATGAGCTTAATGTTGCTTCGAGATGACGTACGAATGGTTAGGGATGTCTTAAGAAGCATAGGATCCCATAGTCGTAGCTTGTTGATTCTTTATGGTGCCCCTGTGTATCTCTTGTTCGTTAGTGGAGATCATTCATTCTCATTGCATAAATCGTCACATTTTCATATAGCTTGTGCATAGAATTCTCTACTGGGCACGTGTTTGCTCAACCTACCATTTCAGGTTCATTGCAGGTCATGGTCATGGAAAGTTCGGAGTGCAGGCGGGCATTATCAAGTAAAGCTATTTTGATGAATACTTTGTTATTCTTGTAAAGTGAACAACTTGTTATGGTTATGTAATTTGGAAGATTGTATTTGTAGACCGGTTAAAGAATTGGAAACTGTAATGTATTTTGGGGTAATGTAAACACGATTGTGAGGGTTTTGTATTTCAAATGTTATTATTATTTATGTTCAAAATCGAGGGCGTGACACTTTTTCCCCACTTTAGCTGTATTTGTATTGTCTTTAAAATGCTGGCATTGAGAACCATTTACGACTCAATTTTTCTTTATTGAATTTTCCTTTTACGGTTAGTTTACTAAGGCTCCGTTCAGTTACCAGAAATGTTATACTGGAAAGTTATTCTCAGGAAAAGTTAAGTAAAGTGAAGTAAAGGAAAAAGAAATCTATTTTCTTGTAAGTGTTCTGTGTGCTGCTATGCCCGAAAATTATATTTTTCCCTCTCTCGAAGAAGAAAAATACGAATGTCGCTCTTTTTGTTTTGTTCTTGGTGCCGCTTTGAAGAGAAATACGCCGTTTGAAGAGTCGTTTTGGTTTGATTTGAAGAGTCGCCACCCAGATTTGCGGTATATCATCCGAGAAACCGTTTCGTTTGGAAAACCAATTGATTTGAAGTTGAAAACCAGAGATCAGTTTCAAGGGTTCGGAAGCCATGTTACGAGGGGGGAAGGGTTTTACGGCACCCCCCCTCGCCCGATTCGAGATCGGTCTCTACTAAACGTTTGTGGGATTTTTCAAAAGGGGATTTTGTTTCATTAGATCATTTAGCAAGTATCCACAGTTATAACAGGTAAGAATTGCATGCATGTGCAGTTGTACAGTGGATGATTAGATGAAAGTGAGCAAAATGCATGATTACAGAAACTGAGGATCTGTCACTGACTTCACTCTCGAGCGCTCGAGAGAAGTCCCGAGCGCTTGGGAGCTCTGATCAACCTGCAAGCTTTGTTAGCATAGACAGGATACAATGCTAAAATAGGAACTGAAATGAATATTAAGCACACTACTGGCTCAGCAGAGGACTTGAAAGACCAAGCTAAGCCTTCAACCTTTCAAATCATGCATCCCTGCCTTAACAAGGCTAGATCTACAAATTTAAAAGAGCAACAGGCCACACTAATGCATGCAGAGACCAGGTAACACAGCAGGCTGGGAAATGGGAAGCAATGACATGCATGCACTCCCGAGCGCTCTAGAATGGTTCTGAGCGCTTGGGAGTGAGCTGCATACTAGCTTACTCTCAAACAGGAAATGGTTCCATCTTGACATGCAAAGGCCCTTGTTTTTATGTTTCTTTGAAATGACTGATTCTTTTAACTTTAAACAAAAGGAGCCTTGCTCTTCCATGAAATCTTTGTAAGAAAATGGTTCTATTTTGAGGAAAAATGGCTTTCTGTGCATGCATGCCAAAATGAAACCATTCATTTAAGATCAGCACATCATTTCCAACTTACTGTGTCACAAAGGGGGCTATGCATGAGACCTGGAACAGTCCCGAGCGCTCAGGAGCACTCTCGAGCGCTTGGGAGTAGTTCCAGTAAGGGTTTTGTGAAAATATTTTCTTGTGCCCCATTGCTCTTGTTTTTACACTAGGGTCTCCCAACCATGCACCCAGTATTGAAGACTGGGTCAGGCTGAGAGACCCCCCTCAGAAGGGAAGAACAGCCCTTTAGTTATGACCAAAGGTAAGAGTTCTACCTTTTCCTTGAACCTTGCTCCTTGGTGTGCCTTTGAAATGTGGGCGGAGTGAGGAGAGTGCAAGAGATCAGATGGGTAATCTGGATTTCTTGCCCTTTTCCTTGGTGATTTTGCAAAACCTTTGAAATTTGGAAGGGAGTTTGGAGGTTTTTGATCTTTGGCTAGAGAGAGAAAGAGAGCAGAGATTAAGGGTGCTCTGGGATGATAATTTCGTGGTCTCCTCTCCTCCCCCCTTTAACTGAAAAGCCAGGCATATTTATAGGCAAAACATCCAATGGTTTTTGAAAATCAAATGGTTTTGATAAAACATTTGTTTAATGGGTAAATCTTTGGCCTGAATATCTTCCTACCAGAGGTTGAGTGTGGAATGAGCCATCGGCGGGCTGAAAGTGGCTGTAATGATGATTTGCAAAGTGAGTGGGTGATACAGCCATGCATTGGGCAACAGAAAAGTCTCGAGCGCTTGGGATTACTCCCGAGCGCTTGGGACCTCACTCTCGAGCGCTCGAGAAAGAGCCAGGCCAGAGGTTTTGTGAAATAGTTTTGAGCGCTTAGGATTGCTCCCAAGCGCTTGAAAACATTTTTAACCATTTTTAATCCTTCTTCAATCTTCCAAGGAGCAATGTTCCGATCGATACCAGGCTTGTTTCAATCCAAAGTCATCATCGGGGAGCCTCCGGGCCACAAGTCAAGGAATTTTGAAAAGCCTAAATTGGGGTGTCTACAGTTGCCCCTCTTTGGGCGACGCTCAGCATCACATCTAGATACGAGTGCCGTCCAAAGATTGAGACAGCCCAATTCGAGCCAAATCAAATCTTCAACTCGGAATCAAATGCAAGTAAAGATACAAACATCTGATGCATGTGGTCGCGTCTTTTCAGACTGCCTACGTACCCTTTTCTGCAAGGATCAGACCAGCGTAGTTCTTTGGGGCAAATGCAAACATGCAGACATGTAGACATGCAAGCAAATGATAGAAAGGTGTCACTCAGGACAGCGCCAAATCTATGGCGGCGAAAGGGGGGTGCCAAATCTATGGCAGACAAGTAGGGTGCCAAATATATGGCGGCGGAAGGAGGGGTGCCAAATCTATGGCAGACAAGATGGGTGCCAAATATATGGCGGCGGAAGGAGGGGTGCCAAATCTATGGCAGACAAGTAGGGTGCCAAATATATGGCGGCGGAAGGAGGGGTGCCAAATCTATGGCAGACAAGATGGGTGCCAAATATATGGCGGCGGAAGGAGGGGTGCCAAATCTATGGCAGACAAGATGGGTGCCAAATATATGGCGGCGGAAGGAGGGGTGCCAAATCTATGGCAGACAAGATGGGTGCCAAATCTATGGCGGCGGAAGGAGGGGTGCCAAATCTATGGCAGACAAGTAGGGTGCCAAATATATGGCGGTGGAAAGAGGGGTGCCAAATCTATGGCAGACAAGATGGGTGCCAAATATATGGCGGTGGAAGGAGGGGTGAGAAGAGAGGGGTGCCAAATCTATGGCAGACAAGATGGGTGCCAAATATATGGCGGCGGAAGAGAAAACCGGGGATGAAGGGTGATGACAATGACGAGAGTGACGAAAGAGGGCCCGAGGGCCAACGGCGGAGAGGGATCCGTCGTGTCTGAGCCTTAGATTTTTGCCTTGCTAGCTTACTCATACATAGACCCGAGCGCTGAGGTAGTTGTAACCTCTAGGCCTGCGTGCCTTGATTTGTTTGGGTCTGCGTGCCCCGGTAGTTAGGATTTGGCGGTGCTTGCCCCAGCTTTTGTACTTCCTTCCTTACTCATTGTAAATACTGTACTTGTTTATGAAAGCTTTCCTTTCGCTCTTCGGTATTCGTTTCGCACTCTCCTTAAGAATTGTATTTTATGAAATATGTACGTCTAGCCTGCAAGAAAGTAGAGAGCACGCGAATTTCAACCGATACTCTCAAAGTAAGAACGAAAATCTGACACCGACACACAGTCAATAATGCGCATCGCGACTTATCGTTGGGTTCAATGAAACATGCTTTACGTGGTACTCGAGAGACAAAAATCTTGGGAATTTTAACATTTTTCAAAGAACGAGAACAGATATGCAAGAAAACATGTAACGGAAACCGCTGCATCCCCCGAAAATACGTTGAGAATTTTCTGATTGGAGTTGGGCGCATTTGTGGTGTCGAACTGAGGCTGGAACACCGGGATCAGAATCCTTTGTAAAATAGTAAAACTTTCGAGCGCTTGGGTCTTCACTCCCGAGCGCTTGGGACTTCTGTCATTGGCAGATTCAGAGTTGCTTCCCAATGCCACTCACTAGTTATTCCCATGTCGTTTTCTTCTGCATGCACCCTTCCGAGACATCTCGTAACTTTGCACCATCTGTTTCCCAGCAGAAACAACTTCCCAAAGCAAGACTTGGGCTTTCCCACCATTTTTTCAAAATTTGAAATTTTGAAATTGTCTTGGAAATGTTGAGTTTTGAAGAGTTCCAAGGCTAATGGGGGCTGGCATTGCATTCTCCAGACCTCTATAAATAGAGAGCTCCTGCCTTGGCCATTCCTTCACACTTCATTTCATTCTTCCCCTCCCAAATCCTTTTTCCTTCCAAAAATCCATTCCTCTCATGGCCTTGCTAAACCAAGCCTTGCTCCGTCCCTGGTTGGACAGCCTCGAAGGCATCGATTGGCTGAACTTCCGCGGTCACCGGCTTTACACTCTTAGGCATCTTCGGGAGATTGCCATCCGTCCTGTCTTGTTACACGGGGCGGTGCGCTTTTGGGATTCTGAAGCGCATGTCTTTCGCTTTGGTTCTCAAGAGCTATGCCCTACCGTCGAGGAGTTCCATGCTTACCTTGGCAGTCACGAATCCACGGAGCCCATTGTCCCAATGCCTAGAGAGAGTATGAAGAATATTCTGAAAGCTAAGCTGGGTGTTAGTGGAAATGTCGCTGAGTTTCTTACTCGGGGCAACGCCATCAACATCGTGCAACTGTACGAGAGATTCAGCCCCCCCGGGGATTTGACAGACTTCGAATACCAAGGCCGACGAATGGCGGCCTGCTGCATTTGTCTCTTGGTGGCCTTCCTGTTGGTTCCTTCAGTTGGTCAGCCCAGTTCTCTATTGGTGGGCGTCGCTTCTCAGATCGAGGCTCGCAAAGATGTCGCACCCTTAATCCTTGCCGAGACTTTGATGGGTTTAGACGCGGTGAATGCTGGTCGGACAAGGGTTTTTGGTGGTAGCCCGCTGTTGCTGCAGGTTAGGGACCTCACTCAACTCTCCTTTTTCTATTTCTTTCATTCGTTTTACCTCATCGCTCGGCTTAGGCCTTATTCTGACTTATTCTGACTTCTTACTTGTTTTCTCTCTTTTTGGGTAGATGTGGCTTTGTGACAAGTTGAGCCTGTTGACACCTCCGGCGAATGACTGGTGGTATCGTGCAAGTGGATGGAACCGCCCTTTTCTAGTGACGTACAGCAACGAGGATGATTGGGCTGATTTCTTTGCTTCTGCCGAGGAAGATGACATCATTTGGCGGTGCCATTGGCTGAGGCTCCCTGCCATGACGGCTGGTAACATGGGTTCGACGCATGTCCTTGTGGCTGGCTTGACCGGCTTCTCTTTCTATTCACCGTTCCGCATTCTCCGTCAGTTTGGGCTCAATCAAGAAGTACCGCCGTCGGGTTCTGAAGTGCTTCGTCTCCCTCCCTTCACCATTCCGGGCCTTCGGAGTTATGTTCGTTCATGGGAAGCTCGCAGGACTGAGCCTAGTGATCCACTTTTCTCTATTGCTACCACCGGAAGGTATCGCAGATGGCTGAGGAGAGATGTGGAAGCAAGGATGGGTTGACCACTTACTTTGCCGCTTTTTTTTTGGAATAAAAAGGCGTGTATTAAAAATGTGTGTTTTCCATTTTCATGCTCAGCTTGTAATAAAGAAATAATTTGAATAAAATTGGTTGATTAAGGGTTTCCCCCTTTTGGTTGGCTAATCGCATGCGCCTCTGAGAAAGCTTTCTGATTTGTCAATTTGGATTTTGATTTTAGAGATATTTAGGACCGAACCTCAGCGTGAGATTGCCTACGTATCCCTCGTGAAAAGGAATCAGGCCCATATGTAGTTCGGGCAATGGTTCGCTCGGGTATTAACGCTCTCCTTTTGCGCTCTAAATTTTGCCTAGAGCCGCCCTTTCGGGTTTTCGGCCTAGCGAGCTCTTTTTCAGTTTTTGCCTTAACTTTTGCCTAAGCCGCCCTTTCGGGTTTTCGACCTAGCAGGCTTGCTCTAAATTTTGCCTGGGACCGCCCGCCCTTGCGGTTTTCGATCCAGCGAGCTCTCTCAGGGGTAATACCGTTTAAGTTGATCCAAATTGACAAGATTAGAGAACTCGTTGCCGTCAAGGTCGATGATCGAGGCTGCTCCTCCAGAGAGAATGGTCTTGATGATGTATGGTCCTGCCCATTTAGGTCGGAACTTTCCTCGTAGATCAAACACCGGTGCGCGAATTTCCTTAACTACCATATCCCTTTCTTGCAGGTCTCTTGGCTTCACTTTCTTGTTGAATGCCCGGGCGATCCTCCGTTGGTATCCCTGAATGTGGTATAACGCCCGTAGCCTTCTTTCGTCGAATAACATGAGTTCTTCAAATCTCCCACTGATCCATTCAGCTTCGTTCACTCCGCTCTCAGTCATGACTCTCAGCGATGGAACTTCTAGCTCGATAGGGAGAACAGCTTCCATACCGTACACCAAAGAATAGGGTGTTGCCCCCGTCGGTGTACGAATAGATGTCCGGTACCCCCACAGAGCTAGCGGTAATTGTTCGTGCCAATTCCTAGCTGACTGAGTGGTCCTTTCGAGGATCGTCTTGATCGTTTTGTTCGCTGCTTCAACTGCCCCATTCGTTTGTGGCCGATAGGTGGTCGAATGATGCACTTGGATTTTGAACTCGTCGAAAAGCTCCAAAACCCTTCCTTTGAAGTGAACTCCATTATCAGACACGAAGGCTTGAGGGACTCCATACCGATAAATGATGTTTTGCCTGATAAAATGAGCCACTTGAACGGCCGTCAATGTCTTATACGAGGCTGCCTCGACCCACTTGGTGAAGTAATCCACTGCTACCAGAACGAATCTGTGACCATTGGAAGCCGCGGGCGTGATTTTTCCAATAACGTCGATGCCCCAGGCGGAGAATGGCCATGGTGTCGCCATTGAGTGTAACTCTGAGGGCGGGACATGGATAAGATTGGCGTGAGTCTGGCACTTATGGCATCGGCGCACATACTCAATGCAATCTGTTTCCATGGTCAACCAATAGTATCCCAACCTAAGAACCTTCTTTGCTAGAATCATTCCGTTCATGTGGGGTCCACAAACACCTTCATGTACCTCTTCCATTACTGCTCTTGACTCGTCATCGTGAACACACAACTTGTGAACTCCGCACGGAGATCGTCGGTATAATTTCCCACCGCAGATGATGTATTGAGATGCGAGTCGTTGCAAAGCGATCCGATCCTTCTTAGTTGAATCCGCGGGAAATTCTCCCTTCTCGACGAGATTCCAAATATCATGGAACCAAGGGAGACCATCATCTGGTTCGTCGATGTTCATAACATAGTCGTACACACGTTTCTCCCTCTGCTCAATCATGACAGGTCTTAGCTTTACCCCGATTGGAAGTTCCAGCATGGATGCTAAAGTAGCCAGTGCGTCCGCGAAACGATTCTTCATCCTTGGTACGTGCGTGAAAGTCACCTTCTGAAAGTTCGGGATAAGTTCGTCGAGTTGCTGATGATACGGCTTCATTTTCTCATCCCTTACTTTCCATTCCCCATTTGCTTGTGATACGACCAAGTTGGAATCTCCGACAACTTCCAGTACCTTGACCCCAATTTCCAATGCAGCTCCCATTCCCACGATACATGCTTCGTATTCTGCCTCGTTGTTTGTGACTTCGAAGTTTAGCTTGAATGCGAGGGGAATGTGCGATCCCTCGGGTGAGACTAGCAGTATACCAATCCCGAAACCCTTTTGATTAGCGGCTCCATCGAAGTACAACATCCATGTTTCGTCCATTGCTGTCATTACATCCTCGTCGGGGAATCGAAATTCGGTGTGTTCCGGGCCCTCAACCGGGCAATCTGCCAAGAACTCTGCCACTGCTCTTCCTTTCACTGACTTGCGAGTGACATACTTGATTTCAAACTCGGCCAATAAGAGTAACCAACGTGCTAACTTACCGGTAAGTGCCGGCTTCTCGAATAGATATTTGAGGGGATCCATTCGAGAAATCAGTATCACCGAGTAAGCCAGCATGTAGTGTCTCAATTTCTTTGTGGCCCATATCAGCGCCCAGCACGTCTTTTCCAATGAAGTGCATCATTCTTCGCTTCCCACCATCTTCTTGCTCAAGTAGTAGATTGCCCTTTCAACCCCATCTTCTCCTTCTTGTGCCAACATGCACCCCATTGACGAGGGCGTGACGGACAAGTACAGGATCAAAGGTTTTCCCGGGATGGGTGGCATCAAGATCGGAGGATTCTGGAGATAAGTCCATACTGCTTCAAAGGCCTTCTGACACTTGTCGTTCCACTCGAACTTCACATCTTTCTTGAGTAGTCGAAACAGTGGTTCACAGGTCAATGTTAACTTGGCGATAAATCGGCTGATGAATTGGATCTTCCCTAAGAAGCACCGGACCTCTTTCTCGGATTGAGGTGGTTCCATCTCAAGAATGGCTGTGATCTTAGAAGGATCCACCTCAATCCCCCTGGTTGTGATCATGAATCCGAGCATCTTTCCGGCCGTGATTCCGAACGTGCATTTCTGTGGGTTGAGACGCATCCTGTATTTCTGAATCCTTTCCAAGAACTTTCTCAATGCTGGGAGATGGTCTTTCCGCTCCTTTCCCTTCACTATCATGTCATCGACATATACTTCGACCTCCTTATGAATCATGTCGTGGAGCAGCGTCGTGGCACCCCTTTGGTACGTAGGACCGGCGTTCTTCAACCCAAATGGCATAACCCGATAACAGTATGTCCCCCACTCAGTGATGAATGTTGTCTTTTCCCTGTCTTCCGGAGCTAGGAGAATCTGATTGTACCCTGAGAAACCATCCATGAAGGATAGTAGAGCATGCCCTGCAGTGCTATCAACAAGTATGTCTATATGTGGCAATGGGAAATCGTCTTTAGGGCTTGCTTTGTTTAGGTCCCTGAAATCGACGCACACTCTAATTTTTCCGTCCTTTTTAGGGACCGGAACGATGTTTGCGACCCAAGTGGGGTATTCCGTTACGATTAGAAAACCGGCATCAATTTGTTTTGTGAGCTCCTCTTTTATCTTAAGCACCCAATCGGGCCGCATTTTTCTCAGTTTCTGCTTAACGGGCTTTGCGTCTGGGAAGAGAGGGATTCTGTGCTCGACGATCTCCGGGTCGATTCCGGGCATGTCCGCGTGAGACCAAGCGAAAACTTCTTTGAACTCTTTTAGTAAATTGGTGAGCTCTTGAAGCTCATCGGGGGACAGCCCGGAACCAACCTGAACCAATCGAGGGGTCTCCTCATCACCCAAATTTATAGAGATTATTTCTTCTTTTAAAGGCTGAGCATGCCTTTCATTTTCGCGATCGATGAGGGAACGGATCTCCTTAGGGACGTCCCCATCGAGATCTATTCCTTCATCGTCGGGATCTAAACAATTTATTTCAAAAATCGGCAAGTAAGCAAAAGCGTCATTCATTTCATGAGCAGCCTCCTCGGAAGGTGGGAATACAGCGGTTGACTCGAATTCAAAGGAAAAGCTACGCTGTGGAGGGCCGATAGGCACAAACTCCGACTCTGTGCTAGACAATGAACTAGTGTCGGACTCAGATTCAGACCCAGTGCAGGTGCTGTGAGTGCGAGTTACATGTGGTATGAGAGTGCAATTATCGTAAACGCCTACAGCCTCTACGATGAGTTTGGAAGGATCTTCAACTTCTTCTTCCCCTCCAAGCACCAGCACAGTAGCATCTTCGACCATACCCTCCGGATCTTCACCCTCGAACAGGAGTTGGAGACTGCCTACTCCAAAAGCCTCTAGCCAGTCGAGTGCCTCAGATACCTCTTCTACCTTGGTTACCACTTCATCTTCTTCCCAAGTGTCGTTGGCAAAGATTTCAAACCCCGGGTGCTTCATTTTCGTTTCAAGATCCACAAAGGGCTCGGGCTCTCCTTGGTACAACGCTTCTTCCGCTTTCGGCTTAATCCCGGCTGGGTGAGCCCGGGCACGGTTGCGCCACTTCTTTGCTGGATCGCTCTTCTTGGCCTCATATCCTAGACCAAAGCGTTCGTTACTTCCGGGAAAATCAGGGAACTCCGGGACTCCTTGACCATAAAGTCCCAAACCCATGCCTGGTAAATATTTCATCTTTTTCATAATTTCTAGCGCCGCGGAGCTTACCAAGAAGCCGTCCTCGGCCCAGATGGTGCACACTTTTGAAGTCATAACCGCAAAGCCTCCCATGGTGATGTCTTCCTCTCCATGCATAATCTCTAGTAGTGGGGAGTTGTCCTCTGAGTGTGGACGGATGCCTGAGTCTCCATGGATGATGAGGGTCCCAGAATCTAAACCCAGAATGAGTTTCTGATGCAGCGTTGAGGGCACACCCATGACATCCGACCTGTGCAGCCACGGCCTCCCTAGCAGGAGGTTGAACGATGCAGGTATCTCTAACACACAGAATTCGACAGTGGTTTTAAACTTCCCCATCACAAGTTCCAAGTTGACTGTCCCCAAAACATCGCGGCGCGTATTATCATAGGCGCGGACACCCAGATTCGACGGTGCAAAGTCCTTGTTCTTGAGGCCCAAGCAATAAGCGGTGCGAAGTGGGCACACGTTGATGGCTGAACCATTGTCGATGAGAATTGCAGGGACCCATTTTCCGAGACACTTCATCGTTACGTGCAGTGGTTTGTTATGGTCAGCTCCTTCCGGTGGGAGATCCTTTTCAGTGAACGATAGGGTGTGCTGGGTGAGGTTCATCGGGGTTATGAGGGCAACGAGAGCTTCTGGGGCTATATCAGAGGGGACCTCGAATTTAGAAAGAGTGTTTACGAGCCTACGGCGGTGCTCACGGGATGCAGCTAACACTCCCCACATAGACATACGAACGGGGGTTTCTTGGAGCTGTTGGATTATGGGGTCGGTGGTGGTTGTTGGGTTTTGTTGTTGGGAGGCATCAGGGTTTGAATTTATGGAAGGGTTGGGATGGACAGGCGGGTTTGTGGAGTTAGGAGGGTTGTTTTGTGGAGCTTGAGGGGTGTTCGGGTTTGCCGAGTTGACGGGGTTGTCCTGCCATGGCGGAGGGGCTCGGGACGAGCTTCCCCGCTGAAGGTTGGTCGGTTGGTACACTCTTCCACTCCTGGTAAGATTGCTGATCGTTTTGGGAATGGGCTCCCACCAAGTGCCCTCCCAAAAGTTGGAGAAGTCAGAGTTGTAAGAGTCAGCCTTACGTTTTCCTTTGTCAATTGTAGTTTTCTCCAAGGTCTCATTGAGGGTTTCCATCTCCAGAGCGTGCCACATATTCCCTTCCTCTAGGGAACTCCAAAAGTTGACGTTGTTGTTACCACTGTTGTTGTTGTTGCCGTTACTGTTGTTGTTGTTGTTGATCTGCAGAGAACCTTCATCTATCATGGCTCTGTTGACGGTCAGTTCCTCGCCATCAATCCACACATTCACCAATTCAGATTTTCCCCACAGATCTTCAAGGTCCAGTACACAGATAGCGGGCTTATCAGGGATTCCGACTTTGGGCCGCGGAAGGTGCTCCCCAATAATGTATTCCTGTGGGATGAAGGTCTGATCCATGATATGGTCTAGAGCGTCGGATCCTCTAGCAATGTTGATGATAGCGCTGACAGTAAGCCCCGAAAACATGCGGGGATTCATAAGGTCCATTTCTTCACGAACTTCTTCCTCCAGGAAAAGGTATGCCAATGACGTCTCGTCTAACGGGTCGGAATCATCCATCCAAAGCCACCCATTGGGTTCGGGCTCCCATGCCCATTCATCCTCTTCCTCTATCGGTTCTGGCTCCAAAAGCAGAGCAAACAGGGAGTACCCATCCAGCGGTTCGGTCAACACTTCTTCGAATTCTTGCCTCCAATTCCCCTGTTCCAATTCTGCGACACGGAGAGCATCGAGAGCTACGGGCCATATTCCAGTTACGATAGCCCGGTTTTCCACTGCCAGAAAATCACTTGCCAATTCTTCCCACTCTCTTTGGAAATCCCAATCCATAGTTTCAAGGGCACAGACGGTATCCTCGGTTGGCAACTCGACAATTGGTTTGGGTTGGGTGGTAGGGAGGATGTAGAGACTCGGGTCAAAGGGATGGTCTAGGGAGATATGGTTGGTGCGGGCGTTAGTGTGTTTTGGGAGTGGGTTTGAGACGGTGTTTGGTTTTTGTGGTGGCGTGGGGATAGTCTTATTGTCTATGAGATCTTGGATGGCATGGCGTAGGCGGAAGCAATTGTCGGTTGAATGGCCCGGGCCCTAGTGGAAGGCACAGTATACATTTGGGTTGTGGGATGCGGGGAGTTTTTGTGGTAGAGGAGTAGGGGCAAGTGGTTTAAGCATACCATCTTTGACCAATTTCTCGAGCACAGCAGAGAGGGGTGTTGAGAATTGAGCAAAGGCGCGGGATTGGGCACGGGGTTGACTGACTTGGGTCACAATCTGATTGACGGGCTCGGTCTGAGCTGTGTTTAAGAAAGAGTTCGGGAGGTTAGTGTAGTTCGAGTTGCCAAACAGGGTATTGCTATTTCCGGAGAAAACCTTCCTAGGCTTGGGCGTAGGCTCGGGTTTGTCAAGGATCCCCAATTGAACTGCCTCTTCGACGGCTAAGCCTGTGTCGAAGAACGTCTTAAAGTCCGAGCATGCTTGAGCCATAATCATGTGTCGTGCGAGAGTCGGTTGGAGGTTCCGGACAATCATCCGGATTTGGTCCTTATCACTTGGCCTGTCTTTCATCTGTGCGGCCTTAGCCCTCCACCTTTTTACAAACTCGGCGAAGGCTTCCTTTGTTTCCATCTTCGTTGATTCTAACTCTCGGGTGGTTACCTCCAACTGAATGTTGTAATCGTATTGCGCCACAAAAGCCGCGCATATGTCTTCCCATGAGCGTTTCTTTCTTTCATCCAGGGTGGTAAACCAATGCAAAGCATGCCCCACTAGAGTCTGCGAGAACATCTGCGCCATAGCATCCCTCTCTACTCCCCACATGGAGAGCGCCCCGATATATCCGGTCAAGTGAGCCCTTGGATTTCCTGTTCCGTCAAATTTAGCGAAGTCGATCGGCCTGAACTTTTCTGGAAGCTTTGCATTAGGAAACAAGCAAAGCTTGTTGATGTCAAAGCCAGTTGATGCTATCTTCTCATTTCTTGCCACAGACTCCTCCAACAGAGTGATCTTTGCCAACACTGCAGCCATCTCGGGGTTTTGCGGGGTTTCCAATTCAACAGTCAGCTGTTCCAGATTCGGCATCGGGTTCGGGTTAGGATTGAGGTTTAAGTTGAGATTAGGATTCGGATTCGGGATTGGGTTAGGATTCAGATTCGGGTTCAGTGGCGGGAGGCGTCGTGCGACCCCTGTGATCATCATCATAAGCTGAGCGATTTGGTTATCAGTGCGCTCGCCAAGATGTTGGATACCTTCCCTTATCTGTCCCATTCCTCCGTTCAAGTTTTCCAGACTGGGGTTAGGAATGGGGTTAGGATTACGGATGGGGTTAGGATTTGGGTTCGGTTCGCCCCCGCTTGGGTTACCTCCATTTGGGTTTGGGTTTGGATTGCCGGTATTTGGGTTTAGGTTCCCGACCAATAGATCCATCTCCTCCCTCAAATCTGATGTACCGACAGAGACTGCTTGAAGTCGAAGCCGTTCCAATCTCTGTCCCAAGGGTCTGGTCCAGGAGGGTGTGGTGTCTTTCTTCTTCGGCCCAATTGCTCAGTACTGACAGCAAAGCAAAAACTGTGCTCAGACGCGATTCCTGTTTTTATTATTATTTTTTTATTTTCATGAAATACGTGCATAGGTTTTTAGAAAATGTGCATCATCGTCACCGTCATCGACTCTGATTTTCCAAGAATGATCGAGTATCTTCCACACGAGGTTGCCTTGATCCTCGGATTTCTTTTTAGGGTGTATCCTTTGTTTAAGAACAACGAATTCTAAGAGATGCCAAAATGAACTAAGTATTCAACTAGTCCTCATTCGAAGTCTCAATTTTGAACTTGGAATAACTTAGTATAGACGGCGTGATACCCCAACCATCGTGGTGTCAGTGACACTGTGTCATTAGCCAAGGTGGTGTAAGTAAAGTGGCATCACGGCGCCGTTTTCCTTGTTATTCCTTATTCTCTGTTGAATCTCCGATTAGGCATTAGTCAAGGACTTAGTAACATCCTGATTTCCCAAAGTCTCCTTGTTCTAAGGACTCATGTAGTTTAGACAACACGCACATAGACTGCGTGACTCTTCATTGGGTCTTGGCAACCTCGCGAAGACTGCGCAAGCGAGTCTCAGAGTTTTATATGAGACACAAAAAGAAAGCGAAAGATGCAAGGTCTCATGTGCAAGCGGGATAAGATTACGGCCTTTCGAAGGTTACCTAATTCCTCAAAATTTCTTTTTAGGGTGTATCCTTCGTTCAGAACGACAAATTCTAAGAGATGTCAAAATGAACTAAGTATTCGACTAGTCCTCATTCGAAGTCTCAATTTTGAACTCGGAATAACTTAGTATAGATGGCGTGATACCCCAACCATCGTGGTGTCAGTGACACTGTGTCATTAGCCAAGGTGGTGTAAGTAAAGTGGCATCACGGCGCCGTTTTCCTTGTTATTCTTCGTTCTCCGTTGAAATTTCGATTAGGCATTAGTCAAGGACTTAGTAACATCCTGATTTCCCAAAGTCTCCTTGTTCTAAGGACTCATGTAGTTAAACAACGTACACCGGGGTGCACGATTCATCATCGGGCCTCGGCAACCTTCTACAGACCGTGCGAGTGAGATTATGACACGAAATTGGACGGACAGCATGACGGCATGATATGAATGAGATGCATGGTGAGATGCAGAAAGCAGTAACATATAGGCAGGATATAGCATATAATCCTACCCTGCGGATTCCTGTCCTAGTTTGGAAGGTTCTATTGCTTTCTAAACATGTACAAAGGCTGGTTTTGGCTTGAAGAGGGTTCCCCGGACTAGAGTCAAAGTATACCTCCCACTATTGAGCGTACACCCAATAATGGTACAAACGGTAGAGATGACTCATCACGATCGAGGGTTGCTGAGCATTCCGGGATTCCCCATCACCGGCAAGCCGGGTAGGATTGCCGAAACACAACAGCGGGGTTGCACAAGATATATACATACAAGAAATAAATAATGAAACAAAATCCCTTTTGAAAATCCCACAAACGTTTTTCAAGCCTGGCTCACTAGTTTAACTGACATTCAAGAAAAGCGGGCCGTTTTATCAACAAACCAACTTTTCTCAAGTATTAATTAAGCTTCTCCCCAGCAGAGTCGCCACTGTGGGCTGCTATGCCCGAAAATTATATTTTTCCCGCTCTCGAAGAAGAAAAATACGAATGTCGCTCTTTTTGTTTTGTTCTTGGTGCCGCTTTGAAGAGAAATACGCCGTTTGAAGAGTCGTTTTGGTTTGATTTGAAGAGTCGCCACCCAGATTTGCGGTATATCATCCGAGAAACCGTTTCGTTTGGAAAACCAATTGATTTGAAGTTGAAAACCAGAGATCAGTTTCAAGGGTTCGGAAGCCATGTTACGAGGGGGGAAGGGTTTTACGGCACCCCCCCTCGCCCGATTCGAGATCGGTCTCTACTAAACGTTTGTGGGATTTTTCAAAAGGGGATTTTGTTTCATTAGATCATTTAGCAAGTATCCACAGTTATAACAGGTAAGAATTGCATGCATGTGCAGTTGTACAGTGGATGATTAGATGAAAGTGAGCAAAATGCATGATTACAGAAACTGAGGATCTGTCACTGACTTCACTCTCGAGCGCTCGAGAGAAGTCCCGAGCGCTTGGGAGCTCTGATCAACCTGCAAGCTTTGTTAGCATAGACAGGATACAATGCTAAAATAGGAACTGAAATGAATATTAAGCACACTACTGGCTCAGCAGAGGACTTGAAAGACCAAGCTAAGCCTTCAACCTTTCAAATCATGCATCCCTGCCTTAACAAGGCTAGATCTACAAATTTAAAAGAGCAACATGCCACACTAATGCATGCAGAGACCAGGTAACACAGCAGGCTGGGAAATGGGAAGCAATGACATGCATGCACTCCCGAGCGCTCTAGAATGGTTCTGAGCGCTTGGGAGTGAGCTGCATACCAGCTTACTCTCAAACAGGAAATGGTTCCATCTTGACATGCAAAGGCCCTTGTTTTTATGTTTCTCTGAAATGACTGATTCTTTTAACTTTAAACAAAAGGAGCCTTGCTCTTCCATGAAATCCTTGTAAGAAAATGGTTCTATTTTGAGGAAAAATGGCTTTCTGTGCATGCATGCCAAAACGAAACCATTCATTTAAGATCAGCACATCATTTCCAACTTACTGTGTCACAAAGGGGGCTATGCATGAGACCTGGAACAGTCCCGAGCGCTCAGGAGCACTCTCGAGCGCTTGGGAGTAGTTCCAGTAAGGGTTTTGTGAAAATATTTTCTTGTGCCCCATTGCTCTTGTTTTTACATTAGGGTCTCCCAACCATGCACCCAGTATTGAAGACTGGGTCAGAGACCCCCCTCAGAAGGGAAGAACAGCCCTTTAGTTATGACCAAAGGTAAGAGTTCTACCTTTTCCTTGAACCTTGCTCCTTGGTGTGCCTTTGAAATGTGGGCGGAGTGAGGAGAGTGCAAGAGATCAGATGGGTAATCTGGATTTCTTGCCCTTTTCCTTGGTGATTTTGCAAAACCTTTGAAATTTGGAAGAGAGTTTGGAGGTTTTTGATCTTTGGCTAGAGAGAGAAAGAGAGCAGAGATTAAGGGTGCTCTGGGATGATAATTTCGTGGTCTCCTCTCCTCCCCCCTTTAACTGAAAAGCCAGGCATATTTATAGGCAAAACATCCAATGGTTTTTGAAAATCAAATGGTTTTGATAAAATATTTGTTTAATGGGTAAATCTTTGGCCTGAATATCTTCCTACCAGAGGTTGAGTGTGGAATGAGCCATCGGCGGGCTGAAAGTGGCTGTAATGATGATTTGCAAAGTGAGTGGGTGATACAGCCATGCATTGGGCAACAGAAAAGTCTCGAGCGCTTGGGATTACTCCCGAGCGCTTGGGACCTCACTCTCGAGCACTCGAGAAAGAGCCAGGCCAGAGGTTTTGTGAAATAGTTTTGAGCGCTTAGGATTGCTCCCAAGCGCTTGAAAACATTTTTAACCATTTTTAATCCTTCTTCAATCTTCCAAGGAGCAATGTTCCGATCGATACCAGGCTTGTTTCAATCCAAAGTCATCATCGGGGAGCCTCCGGGCCACAAGTCAAGGAATTTTGAAAAGCCTAAATTGGGGTGTCTACATGTTCATTTGACAATTTTTTCTGGCAGGAAAACTAAAGTTTAGTGGTTCATTTGCCGGGAAAAGGCATTTATGATAAACTTCTTTATTTTTATTCCCATGGCTAATTTTAAATAAAAGTAACTTTGAGAGCTAAATAATAGGCTATCATATTTCAAAAATTAACACATACGAAAAATGTATTTTATCTAATGCTAAGCCTTAACATGAAATGAAAAAATCGACTTCCAATTCCTATTCAATTTGCTATATTCTGAATGGTCATGCAAATCCCCCATTTAAATTGACATTATTTGATAATCAGCCGTACAAATAAAGTTTAAAAAATTTAAATAAGTAAATGATAACTAAATAAATAAATATTAAACAACCGTGCTCGATTAATTACCGATGCAAAAACTTATTGAAAATTAGTTAGTACAAAACAAAATTAAAGACTAACTACAAGATAAATAAATACTTCCAAAAAAATAAACTATCAATCTTTTTCCACAACAATTATCTCAGAAAGCACCATAGTAGTCGAAATTGTTGTTGCTCACGTAAATCTCAAAGTGTCTTTCTAAAAAACCTAATTTGTATTTTTTTGGTATTGGCGTCATTTACTTTTTTTCTTACCAGCCAATTATTTTGGCCCCACAATGGATAAAACTTTTCCCGCGACGCAAAATCCTATGCTTTTGGCCAGATCACTTTTGCAAGAAAGTAAATCTTGCAGGAAAACTTAAAAACATGTTTCTCACTACTTTCCTGCCAACTGAACACTACAAAAGTTATGGAAAAGTTTATTTTCCCATCCTTTCTTGTACTTTCCTGGCAACTGAACGGGGCCTAAAGCTTTTTGATGGAGAGTAATCACATGTGCTCTAAAACTTCACTGAGACAACAATAAGACCATGAAGATCACCGATTTTGAACCCGTCTCATCCTCTATTTTGATAGTTTGATTCACTTTGTTACCTATTAATTAATGGTTAGTTTCTGACAATTTAATTTGGCTTTTTTTTCATTGATAGTAGGGATGAGAGCTGTGTTCGTAGAAGACCATATTAAGTTTGACATTAGTTGTGTTTGTGGACAGACTTTCCTAGGGAGAAAATCTTAGTGTGTTCTTTTTATATATCTACTCGAGACATGCATTTTTGTTGTTATGTATTATTTTTTATTTGAATTGGTGTTTGGATGATGTTTTTTATTTTATCAAAGTTTTATGCGTTTGAGTTGTGCATGCAGAAGTAAGGGATTGGAAAATTATTTGCTCTTTACTTGCCGATTGAAGTTAAACAGGTCAATAAATATATTTGGGTTATTGTTTTCCGCAAAATTGAATTCATTGGGCAGGGGTTGATATAGTATTCGGTTCAATGTCCAGTATTTATTTGTGTGTACTGATCGTTGCGCCGTGCCTTCAGGCACGTGCATTCGCTAGTGAATGCCCGTGCCTGAAGGCACGACGCAACACATTTTGAAGATAACTGAAGCTACAGGTCGAAAAATGAGCAAAGGGAGGACATGTTGAAAAAAATGGGTAGGAACAAAGTAAAATACGGTATATGTGCAGGTCAAATCGAGGTGCAAAAAATATTCAAGCAGGTCAAAAATATCCCTAATCCATAAATCACTCAACACATGTAATAAAACCGAATATATATTTGTAAAACTTAACCTAACAAATAAAAATTCCTTATGAAATTCCCAATCTATTAACAAAGCTCTTACCATGACGACCCCATTGTTTCTTTGCCAGTTCTCAACATTCCTACATAAATAAGATTAAGAATTATTAAATTCATCACAGAATATGGACTGGTTTATGTGTAATCTAGGTATGACAATGAAGAAAAAAGGACAACTTATCACCCCTACAATCTTTGTAATCGTTTATTACCTTTAGAAAGGTGCCAACACTCTTCTGACCAATCAACTTTTAAAACGAAAGTCACCATAGAGGCACCATGGTCAAGACTCCCAGTTGTTGGAGCAAGAATAATGAACACTTATGAGCTCCCATAATATTGAGAAATACACGCAAATTAAAACTGAACAACAAATTTAACCAACTAAGATGCATAGAACAAACTCAAATGCATAAATCTTGATCAAATCAAAAAACACCGATGTACCAGTAGTTTGAGTAATGTGATATTGATTATAATTTTGGTGTCCTTGTGACAGGGAAGTGTTTGAATCCTAAAGATAACCAACGGTCCAGATTTATACCCTGCATAATTCTCCACCCTCCATTCTAGAATGGCAGGCCCGTAAATACTTAACTTTTTTATGACAAAAATAGAGCACGTTTTGGTTCAAAATGGAAGTTTGGGATTCTTTTTTTCCACGGAAAGTTTGGGATTCAACAAAATGGAAATTTGGGATTCTTAATTCATCTGCCGGTCCTCATTCCTTTTATATTATTGTGGTTTCCTTTCTCTCTCTTCTTTCACTTTCTGAAGTTTAACGCTCTGTTCTCCACCAGCTTGTTTGTTCTTCGACCCAGGTTTGCACCTTCTCTCCCCCCCCCCACACTCTCTCTCTCTCCTAATGTGGCGATGATGCATGCTTAGATCAAACTGCCAATGGCCCTTGATCAGTAATACTAAGATGATTTCTTTGTATATTTTCATATAGTTTAATCAGTTGCCATACGATTTCTCGGCCCTAATGTGGTAACACAAAAGTGGTTGGGGTATTATTGATGCATTTGATTACAATATAATTGAGGTGCACCTTCTCCCCCCCCTCCCTCTCTCTCTCTCTCTCCTAATGTGGCGATGATGCATGCTTAGATCGAACTGCCAATGGCCCTTGATCAGTAATACTAAGATGATTTCTTTGTATATTTTCATATAGTTTAATCAGTTGCCATACGATTTCTCGGCCCTAATGTGGTAACACAAAAGTGGTTGGGGTATTATTGATGCATTTGATTACAATATAATTGAGGTGTACGTGAGGTGTGAGTGACTCTTTTTTCCTAAGAAGTTGGGGCTATTGAGATTCATCATGTTTCTCTCACGGTCGAATCTCCAACGATCCCCAAGACGCGAGCACGCGGTGTATTTCTCTTTCTTCACTTCTTCACTTTAAATGGGTCAAACCATCCTCTCTCTTTTTTCAATCGGGAATTTTTTTACTATGTGTGTCCTCACGATAAGTTTTTCAGCATTTGTCATCATGTAGTTCAATTGCTTGCTAAGTGTTTGAGAAAATGTGCCAACTACAATAGCCTTATGTTTACCTTTCATTGATATTTTCTGTAATTATTTTCCAGAAACTTCAGCTAGCAGAATTGGCCCCTCACTTTTTAGCCAATTTCTACCAAAATCTTACGAACTCGAGGTATGTAAAAACCTTTCTTTTTTCCCTTATAGTTATCACTCCAAGTTGGCTGTCATTGAGATGTGGTCTATCCATTTTGGTTCTTGGTTTGTTTCATATATTTTCACGTCACAATTTCCTTTTTCGTTAAATTTCTTTTGATTGTTAAGATATTATTAAGTATAATGGTAACTTGAATCATTGCCTCAATGCCAAATTCAACGGTGGCCAGAGGAAAATTAACCATCTTCAATAATAGCTTGAATTATTGTTTCAATTCCATTTTGGTTTCACTTGCATTTGCATTAGATTTGACCATGAAACCGAACTAGCCACTCGGGAAAACATAAGGGTTTTGTGACAATTGCTCCAGCCGACGCCGACACCTCAGCCTCCTTCTCCGCCGAGTTGTGAAGCCCCGATATAAAAACCCTTGGTGCCTTTTGCTTCCATCTATAGAATATGACAGGGTGGCCGGTTTTTGAATCTCTAAATATTGTCACGCCCTGGATTTTCAACATAATAATAATAGCGTTTCCAATAAAAGTCCTTCGCAATAATACGTCATAATACCCCAAATTTGCTTCCCATAATCCGTCCAAGAGAACGATCAAGTTTAAAGGTTTACAATAAAGGCACTCCGGCCCCAAATTCTTAGACAGTATCCTAAAGAGAGGAAGTCAAAGAATATAATTGAAATTACGATTACATCTTCAAAAAAGATTTTACAAAGATGCCATGGTAATTCCTCAAAGTTAGCTTTCAAAAGTATGGTCAGATGCACAGCAAGCACTCCATATCAATGTCCTTGAGAGGTACCTGAAAATAATAATAGGTTGAGCTACACTAGCCCAGTAGAGAAATCTTTACTCAAACTATATGCATATTAGATGGACGATGCACCGAGATGAACATTGATACAAGAAAGTTTCCCATGTGAGCAAGAACAAGTGGTTAATACTTGACAATCAATACCGATCATATTCACGTCACTTAATAATCTCTAAAATTCTCCGTTTTCATTATATCAAGTGTTCTCGATTTTCTTTCCGGGCATTTGGGACCCCGTGCATCCCAAATTCATTCCGGCATCGCACCATTCGGTGGATCCATGGCTTTCTTGTGCACTTCCGGGCATTTGGGACCCCGTGCGTCCCGTTTTCCGGCATCACACCTTGTAGTGGATCCGTGGCTTTCTTCGTTTCGTTCTATCGTTCTAAATTGTGATTTTTCGTTCTACAAGCCTCAATACCGTAGAGCATGACGTATGTCAAGTCCGCATCATTCATAAAGCATGCCACAATACTCATGTAATAGCCCAAACGCGTGAACAAATGAACAAGTATCGTATTCATTCAGTTTTATACTTTTCTTTATTATAACGAGAGCCCGAAGAGTAGGGACGAACAACGAATCATTGAAACACGAGCAATCAACCTTAGAGATGATTTAAAGGTGTTTAAAAGGTATTAGAAGTGATCGGGGGTCCAAACCATGAAGGGAGAAACTTTTCAGAAATTTCCAGTTTGGTACATGTAGCAGAAAAAGGTGCTACATGTAGCCAGCGAACAGAACGTAAAATCTGGGTTTTGGTACATGTAGCAGAAAAAGGGTGCTACATGTAGCTAGCGAACAAAATCAAAGAAATCCGGGTTTGCTACATGTAGCAGAAAAAGGGTGCTACATGTAGCCAGCAAACCAAAATCAAAGAAATCTGGGTTTGCTACATGTAGCAGAAAAAGGGTGCTACATGTAGCGCCTGGGTTTTTCAGCACGTTTTTGACAGATTTCAAGGGCGAACACAAGGCTTCCAAACAACGATCCAAAGCAAGTTTTGGACACCGAATCAACTCATAAACATATAGAGAAAGTTAGAAATCCCTACCTCGACTTTGAGAACGAAACCCAACGAGATTGATCGAGCCCTAGCCTTTGAATTCGAAATCCTTCGAAAATACTCCTCTCCGAGCTTGCTCCAACGAAACCCAAGGTCGAGAGCCCGAGAGGATGATGATTTGGTGAAGGATCTTAGTGGGTTTTGAACTTGGAGTGGGATTTTTGGGTGAGAGGGTGAGAGAGAGAGAAGAATGCCGAGAGGGAGAGAGAGACGTGGTGTGTGTGTTTGGGAAAGTTATTTCTCTACACCACACTCTCCTACACATATATACTCAAATAAACCCATATTGCACATACACCCTCTTACAAGCCATTCTATCACATTAACCCTAATTCAATTAAACTCTACAAATTTCCTATTCTAGCATTTATAAAACTTTTAAACGATTTTTCCGAAACTACGGGGCTCTACAAATATCCTCCTATATTTTGGACCCTAGGATCGGTACACATTTTTTCAACGGCTGAGATCTACTGAAAATAGGGTTAGAGGTATATTGTAACGACCCGGATTTTTGGTAAATAAAAATTTCACTAAAAAAATTTGAATTTTATTTTTATTACTTGGATTCCATTTAAAATTCCTTTTAACATCCCAAAAATCCGTCGTTACTAGATTCAAGATTATAAAAATTTCGTCACGACAGTCAATACAGTCATTTTCTAAAGACAAGTGTGCTAGTAAGCCTTAAGATTATATTCTTGGCTAGAAATCCTACTTAGCAAGACTAGTTAGATTTTAACCAATCTTTGAGAAACTCTAACTAGCAATTCATCTAGTTACTTCTCCTAAACCCTAGGAAGACCTTTTTGAACCTTTTGAACCCTTGAACCCTAAACAAACCCTGTTGACCAAAGTCAACCCTTGATCTTTACCCATTCGACGATAAATACTAGGGAAATCTTTATCTATTGGACAATAGGTTTCTACCTAGGATATTGTGACTAGATTGCTAGGTACACCTTTATATGTTTAAATATTCTTCACCCTTTTATCCATTGGATAATAAAAGTTAGGAAAATAATGGTCCATTGGTCAATAAGGACAAGTCAAACCTTGGTGCTAGGTTTTAATTAGTTAATTGCTTATTAGATATGTTATGTACTTATTTAATTAAAGTATGAGTTATGAATATGTCATCCTAATATTCTATGTCTTAGAATATAATTCATAAGTACATAGGTGGCAAATTGACATAGTTTAATATAGAATTTTGACTTAGAAAGTCTAGGATAAGACCATAGTACCTTGTACTTTTATGTAGTCCTCTTTATAAATGTATATATATTAACCAAGGGAGGAAGAGAGAGGGAGAGAGAGAGAGAGAAAATCCGAGAGAGAGGGGAGAGAGAGGGCCGAGAGAGATAGGAGAGAGAGATAGTGATGTGTTGTACTCTTATTCTTTCTCTACCAAATCTAAGTTGTATATATATGTATATGTACATGTATTAGTGAAAGAAGAATAATAGGAAGGACATGAGGTGGACTCAAGTACTAAGATCTTCTTACAAAATCTCTTACAAGCCTAACACAATCTCTTACTCTTTCTAAGTCAACCACCAAACCATAGTCCTTCCATGCTTAGGTGTCCCTTGTACCATGGAGAGAGAGGGAGAGAGAGAGAGAGAGAGAGGGAGAGAGAGAGAGAATCCGAGAGAGGAGAGAGAAGGAGAGGCCGAGAGAGGGAGGTAGGAAAGAGAGAGAGAGAGATATGGTTGTACCTTCCTTGTTCTTTCTCTACCAAAAACCCTAATTCTATATATATAAGTACTTGTACTTAGGAAAGAAGAGAGACAGAATGACATGAGTGAGATTGCTAAGTACTAGATCTTCTTACACTAAATCCTTACTCTTCCAACTCAATCCACCAACCCTTATCCTTTCATGCTTAGGTGTCCAATGTACAAGAGAGAGAGAGAGAGAGAGAGAGGAGGGAGAGAGAGAGAGAAAGGCCGGTTGAGAGGAGGGAGAGAGAGTGTGATGTGTGTGACTAGTGTACTCCCATATCTAGCCTTTGGTCATCCTATTGCATCACCATTGTACCACCAAATCTAGGGTTCTTGTTCTTTCTCAACCAAGGACAACAATATCTTAATTTCTTACTCTTCCAAGGTACAAGACAAGACCAAAACCCAAACCCCAATAGAATAACCTAGATTTGTCCTAAGATTGGAAGAAGAATCCTTGTAATCTTCCACCTTTGTACTTGTACATTGTACCATGGAGAGAGAAAGAGAGAGAGGGAGAGAGGGAGAGAGAGATTTCGGATGAGAGGAAGAGAGAGAGAGTGATGTGTGCAATGTGTACACTTAAGCCTAGTCATGGTCCTTAGGCCATCATCCTACCTCATCATGTACCACAAAAAATCTAGTCCTTCTTGCTCTTGTGTATCTAAGGACAAACATGTCACCATTTCTTACTCTTTCAAGTACTAGACTAGACTAGAAACCCTTTAGAAAATTACTAAATCTTGTACAAGCCTTCCCCCAATCTTCCAAGATCAAATCCAAGTACCAACTCCAATCTATCAAGCTTTCAATCCATTGAAAGATGAAACAAATCAAAGATAGGAGAGAGAGAGAGAGATTTCGGATAGGGAGAGAGAGAGAGAGAGTCCTTGGCCTATAAATAGCAAGCTCACTTCAAGCTTAAACTCACACCTTCACTTCTTGCTCTCACTTCTCTCTAGAAACCATTCTGTTTTTCCAGACAGCCTACTGCCCTTTTGCAAAACCTCATCTTTCTCCTACCTAAAGTGGTTTCTAGGATAAACTTCCTCCGGGAAGGTTGTAGAGCACTTCAAGATCTTCAAGTTAGACCCAAGAACCACCCTAATCGGTCATGAAACGACAAAGATATCGACATCCGAAGTTCAGTAAAAATTCGGATTTCCAGATTTCCAGACAGCAAACTGTCCATTCCTTTATCACCATATTCCTCCTACCTAAACCAGTTTCTAGGATCAACTTCCTTCACAAAAGTTGTAGAGCACTTCTAGAGCTTCGATTTCAACTCAAGAACGATCGTATTCGGCCAAATATTGACCGAGTTACTGCCATCCAAAGTTCGGTCCAGATTCGAGAGTTTCATCGCCCGTAGGTTTTCCAATTAGCTTATTCGGCCCCAACTAGTTTCGGATCAAGGTAGGATTTTCTATACCTCCTACACTCTAAGTATATGTTGATTTTCCTATACTTTCGAACTCTAAATATAATTAGAAATGTGTTTGCTTGAAATATAGATAATCGTGTTTATAGATAGATTAATCTCGACTCATTTTCCTAAGTATAAACAATAGTATGATCACGTAGATTTCCATATCTATTTTCCTTAAATATAAATTGAAATGTGTATACTTTTGAAAGATGGATAATCCTTACTATTTTTCCAAAAAAATAAAGTTTACCTTAAAGTAGGTTAAGAGCATGAGATAGATTTTTCACCAAGTATGGCATATCGTATGCATGATTCAAATCGATTAGAATAAAGATAATGGCATGATCACATAGATTATCTAATCGACACGTCTTGTGAAAACATGGAATCCTTATCAACACTATTCTGATATATGCATTGCAATTCAATAAACATATGCTGTTTTTAACATCTTGAAAGAAAGAATGAACTTTGAAGGTTAACGTCGTGAATTAATTTTAAGTAATTGTACTTGGATCGTTTAGATGATATTAGACTTGTTATGTGCTTACTTGTATTACTTATGGTTGTTAATTAAAGCATAAGTGATTTATCACTCCAAAGGCGCCCGAACATGTGACGTTATGCTTAAATGTGATTGAGCATGATTATGTGATAATATGAGCATGATAGTGAATATAGAGTTGGATGATCTTGCTAGTTTAGTTTCAAGATTACTTAAATTGTGAAATGAACTATCGCGGAGTCATGGCATGCAAAC
Organism: Rhododendron griersonianum; assembly: GCA_018127125.1. Classification (NCBI taxonomy): domain Eukaryota; kingdom Viridiplantae; phylum Streptophyta; class Magnoliopsida; order Ericales; family Ericaceae; genus Rhododendron; species Rhododendron griersonianum. The sequence goes on from CM030797.1 coordinate 21,765,503, forward strand.
GAGACACAAAAACCGAGAAGGTAGAAACATGACACCTAGGGTGTGGTTGATATGGATAAAATATTTTTGAAAGTACATAATGGCCAGACGTGGTAGTCATTATGTGGATGTGAAAACCTGCAAGGTGGCCAGACTTGGTAGCCCTTTGTATGGACTTGCGAAAACCGCAATGTGGCCGGACTTGGTAGCCATTGTGAAGATTGCCAATGAGGCCGGACGTGGTAGTCTCATTGGTAGTATGGCTTGGTATCCGCGGGAAGGAGCCAATGCAAGATTTGAATGAATTGCGGAAACCGCAATGTGGCCGGACTTGGTAGCCCATTGTGTGCGTTGCCAATGGAGCCGGACTTGGTAGCCTCATTGGTAACGAGTGTTGAAAAGATATTCGAAATGTTGTTTTCGTAAAGTGAAATGGATGACACGGTCTACGAATTTTTGCGTAGGAGAGACACAGAGAATCATGACACCAATGTGAATAAGAAAGTGAATGTGGCTGCGTCATTGCTAATTATGTTGTTGAATGAGCATGTGTAATTGTTTAGATGCTTCTTGGTTGTAAGTTAAGGGTTAGAGGGTATAGGATTATTCTGCTGAGCTGTTGTAGCTCATGGTGTTACCTTTGGTGACCCTGACATATTATATCAGTGGCGACGCTGGTATAATGTGTCAGACTTTGTAGATAATCAAGATAAACAGTATGCCTTGGAGGATTTTGGAGCTGAGGAGCTGGCTAGGATGGAGGAGCAAGCGGAGTTGTAGTTAGGAACCCTAGTTTTCCTATCCTTTATGTAATGAAAGCACTCTGATGGGAATTATGATGTAATAATGAGCCAGACTCCATTTGATTTTATCAATGAAATGTTTATTTAACGTACCCGAAAATGGGGGCGTTACATATATTTGGAAAAAGAATGAATATAGGTAAATAAAAAGGAAACAATATATATGAAACGCCTCTCTCAGCCCTTCATCCCAAAAAGAGGTTACAATTTTTGGACAAAAATCGTTCAAATATGAAACGCCTCTCCCTTACTTTCCCCTTCTCTCTCTCTCTCTCTATCTCTCAACGATCACCCTCTCCCTCTCTGGAGCATATCCACCGTCGAAGCCGGCGAGAAAACCCGCCGTCGTGGCTGCCGAGCTTCCTCGACTTCTCTTCTTCCCCTTCATCTGGAGCATACCAGAAGCCCTCATCACCGCCGAGCTCTCCATCGCCTTCCCCGGCAACGGCGGCTTCGTCATCTGGGCCCACAAGGCCTCCTCGAATTCTTTCTCTCTCAGGTAAGATCCCTCCAAATTATTTTCTGATTCAGTTTTTTTAATTGGGTTTTGTTTTATGTTTCAGTTTCAGCAGTTGAAGCAACAGCAGCATGGGACGATGATTTGGGGGCAGCCGGAGGTGGCGCACCAAGTGTTTCAGAACAGGGGAAGAAATGGCGGCGGCCGTCCGGTTGATTTGTCTCCAGTGGCTTGGCCTACGCTGCAACAGTCTCAGCAGCAGCAGCTTTCCGTAGAGGGTTTTGTTTCTTGAGAACAGGGGTTTTGCCGCGTCTGAGTAAGTAGTTTACTTGATTTCTACGGCTTTAAAAGTCTGATTTGTGCTTATCTATTGTGCATATAGGGGGATTTTCTACCTGCATATCAAGCCTCACTCTCAGGTAAGTTGATTCCTTTTTTTAAATTGAATTTTTGTGTTTGGGTGGATGAATTTTTGTGTAAGTTGACAACTTTTTTCTTTTCCCCCATTAATTGGTCGTTGTCTTTGTTTCGTTTGTTAGCACTGCATTGGTTTTGTTTGTGTCAAAAATGTTATTACCTTTTACGACTATTTGTTGCTTCTTATTTTGGTTTTATCTACAAATTATTGGATGTTAGCATGTGTAACTAATTTTTCCATTCTACTGCTTGGTTTTTGCCAAAAATATGGAATTTTCATTTAATCCTCTAAAAGCATGAAATCCTATTCTAACTATACTTGGGTAGTGTTTTTGGTTCTAATTTGATGGTAAGAACTAAGAAACTGTGTACAAGTTGAAGTTTTTATCACACTTAGTGTTTGGTTTTGAAGGGGATTGTGGTGTCAAGCTTTCTCCGGTTGGACCTTGTAGCTTGGATGGTTGTGGTTTGTACGTAGATGGGTTAGACCTGCACACGAAGTGTAGACACCCCAATCTGGACTTCCAGATTAGTTTACTTACGGTTTTTGATTCCCCGATGATGAAATCGGATCAAACAGAGCTTGGATCGGGAATGGATTGAGCTTGGAATGCTTGGAACCCTACTCGAACCCCTTTGAACCCTTCTGAACCTTCAGTCAAACCCCTAAAACCAGAGTTGACCCTCGCGCGAGCCTTTCTGTCCCTCGTGCGACACTTAGCTTGCCACGTGTAGTCAAAGTCAAACTGTTGACTGTTTGACCCTCGCGCGACACTTCCGAACCCTCGCGCGATGGTTCCCTCCTGTCCCTATCACAGAATCCAGCTGGACTTGTGATGATTGCTTGGCACATGGGTTCCCATGGGCTGGAACCCTGTTCTCCTCAGCTGAACGGCGTGCTGACAGGTTCTAACCCCATGCAATCCCCTAACCACTCTCTCACCTTGTTGGCTAGCCTCACAACCAAGTTGTGACCAGCCTTGGTGGCTGGTCCTAAGGTCTTGTTTGGCCTCTACTCAGCCCTTACATTCCCCCTATAAATACCCCCATTGGTCTTCCATGTTAAGGGTTCCAAAAATTGCTTAAGAGATTCATTAGTCATTTCACAAGTTCTACACTAGCTAGCACAAAGTTACTAACCCTCAAACCACTTCCTAAACTTCTGAACTCAGGGTGTTCACACACTCTTGGTAGCAAAGTCACACCAATCAATCCAATCTATTCCTAAACCCTTTCCAAGCAAAGGTATAATGTTTAAGCTGTTTCTGTTTTGATCCATGAGGGGGGCTGACAGGGCCAAGGCTGGTAATCAATACCATGTCCTGGTCCTAAAGCCAGCAAGGTTACAAGAATTCGTGGCAGCTACACCCTCGCGCGATGGTCCCCTTTACTCGCGCGACACTTGTGTCAGCAAGAGAATGGACCTCGTGGGGAAGGGAAGCTACCCCTTTTCTGTTTTGCAGTATTTTCATGCCTGACGTACTTTACTTTGATTTTTAGATCACTGTGATGCATGCAAAAACAAAATACAGTAGCTAGTTCATTTGCTTTGAACAGTTTGGAATGCCCTTGGGATCCCCTGAATCTGTCTCAGGACCCCAAGCATGTAAAGCAATTCCTGGAAGTCCAGTCAGGAGTGTCGCGCGAGGTTTACTCACTGTCGCGCGACAGTTCTCTGATTTCCATGAACGGCCCTTGCATGGGCAACTTGGCCCTTGGCCTCTGTTTTGATACCCCCACTGTTTAGGGGTTGTGTTTCATCTTATTTGGCTCCTGCTTGGAGTATTGTGTAATAATTAGCATTTTACAGTCTTCCAATACACTGCTTGGTTTGCTTCCTGGGTGTGCACTGGTCCTTCCAGAGCCCAGAAGGGGATGATTTTGGGACTGTGGTGAGATGACAACACTCGCGCGAGAGTCAGCGTGTCTCGCGCGATGATTGACTTGCATGCAGATCTGTTCAGGCATGCAAGTTGATCATCGTGTAGGGCAAATCTGCCCCGAGCCTGGTTTTGGCATCTGATCGCTGTTTCAAGATCATTCCGTTTATTATTCATCATGCTACTCATCCATGTCATTATTTGATCACATCCTGCGAATTGTTACAGTTTTAATCCCCGATTAACTGTTCCACCGCCCTAATTGGCTAAAATCAATTAAAAGAGGAAGAATCACAAAGGTTTTCATAAAAATGCCTAAGTAGAGACCGATCTCCGGATTGGGCGAGAGGGGTGCCATAAAACCCTTCCCCTCTCGTAACCTGGCTCCCGAACCCAGATATGGTTATGACAGACTGGTTTCCTTCACTTTTTCAAATAAAGCGCGGCAGGTGCTTCGAAATACGGTTCCTTGAGTGTCGGACCTTCAAAACTCAAGTGGCGACTCTGTATTTTTGAGCGCTTGCCACCGGTGCTCGCGCTCCCTCGATTTTCAAAAAAGGGCCGCAATGGCGAAAGGAACGGAATCCTTTTTCCCAGGGCACGCTGCCCACAGTGGCGACTCTGCTGGGGATAGAACCAATATTAATCTATACTTAGAGTTTAATACGCTTGGGAACAATCCCTTAAAAGTCTGTCAAAACGGTTAGCTTCGCGCTGCCGAAGGTTGGAATGGTGATTTAACAGGACCTCGTGTCCGGCCATTCTAATCTGGGGCTTTTTTGATTGTTCGCTTGCGTAGTTTCCTCTAAAGATGGACTAAATAAAGTGAGCCAAATTTGAAAAAGGCATTTTGCGATTTTGCGATTCTTCTTCTCTTAATCAATTTCTAGCATTCTCATTTGCATCGATGTGGGATAAGCCTCGTTGGATCGTTTTGGCAATCCGGCACGGTTTACCGGAGCCCGGGGACCCCGAATGACCGACAACCTTTGACGATGATGGGTCATGCTACTGTTCGACTGTTACTCTGCGAAAAACGCGGGTAACGGGAGGTATATCTGTGGCCCTAGTCCGAGGAACCTGTTACAAACCAAAACCGGCCTTTTGCATAAACAAAGCACTAGAACTCTCCAAACTAGGACAGGTACCCACAGGTTAAGATCTATTTGCATCTAACCCCATATACTGTCAATGTGTTACTGTTTTCCCTATCGCATGCACTGTACATACACTGTTTTGCATAGGAGCATGCTTAAGGCTGTTGTGTCTTTCGAGTTTGTCTTACACTGTCTAAGACGTTGTTGGACCCGATGAGGAGTCGTTCATTCTGTTGAATGTTCGTTATCAATCGCAAAGTCCTTAGTTCAATGAGACTTTGAGAAATCAAAATTTACTACATCCTTGGCTCATGCCCGTTTAAGGATTCAACCGACGATATGGAACAACAAAGTGGTGATGTCGTGTCGCTGGCGCCACCCAGGTTGAAGTGCGTTGTCACTATACACCGCCGTGTTCAAGGTTAAGGTGCCATGACATCAACACCGAGTTGTTCCAAATTCAAAGTCGAATCTTCAAAAGGGACTAGCCAAAGATTTAGTCTATTTTGACATCTTTTAGGATTTGTCGATCTACTCAGGGACACATCGCCGAAAAGAATTCTGAGGATTCCGGCAACGTCTGAAACTTGTGAGGCAAACTTGTCTCTGGAACTGTGCATGCATACATTCTGTTCTGCGTAGGAGCATGTTTAGGGCGGCTTCTAGGTTGTCTCGCTTTCGAGTCTGTCTTATGCTTATTAGGACGCTGTTATAACCCGATGAAGAGTCGTGCATCTCGATAGTGCACGTTGTTAGTTTTTCAAAAAGTCCTTAGATCAGCGAGACTTTGAGAAATCAAACCTTACTAAATCCTTGGCTCATGCCCGGTTGAGGATTCAACCGAACATAAGGAACCGCAAAGTGTTGATGTCGTGATATTGATGTCATTTTGGTTATCGTGCTTCGCACGTACACCGCCCCGGCTAAAGTGCGTTGTCGCTCACGCCACCCCGGTAAAGGTGTCACGCCATCAATACCGAGTTGTTTCTAATTCAAAGTCGAATCTTCAAAAGGGACTAGCCAAAGTTTTAGTCTGTTTTGACATCTCTTAGGATCAGTTTGATCTATTCAAAGGATATACCCTCGAAAAGAAATCTGAGGATTCTGGCAGCGTCCGAACATCATGAGACAGACTTGTCTCTAGTTCTAGAGTCTAGGAGGACACTGACAACGATGATCTCTGCATTTTCGTTCTTTCAATTCTTTCAATAAACTGCTGAAAGGGCATCACTGAGCTTTCATTACTTTACTGTCAAAGCTTCGAGCCATTGCACCGAGCAAGAGAGTACCGAAAAGAAGAGCCAAACCTGCTTAGAAGAGTTTGCCAGGGCTGTTACACCTTTGCTTCCAAGGTCATATCACCTACCTCGCACATCAATTCAGAATGGCAGTACAAATGGAGCTGGCTGAGCTCAGGAAAGCTGTAGAAGAATTGGGTCACAAGATGGACAAACAAATGATTATGATCCAGGGACTGGTTGGACTTTTTACCCCCACAGCCCCGCAGCCAGATATGGGGCTAGTCACAGAACCTTCTCAAGCCTGCCACACTCCTACAGTCGGAATCAAGCTGTGCTCAGGAGACATGTTCAAAGACCTGGCTGAGTTTCATGAGGTCAGGACTCACTCGAAGGAGGATGCTGATTCCTTGTTCAAAGCCTTTGCCAAAGGGGAGGACATGCTTAGTGATGAATTCAGCCCTGAAGGCAAAAGAATGCATCCTGTTGATGAGGCAAATTGCAAAGCAGACAAGGGTTCCGCTTCGGATTCTCAGTTCACTAGCCGGAACCCACCAAGGACTTTCTCATGCTTCTCTGCACCTTTGGTCTCAATTTATGAGAAACTGCTCGATGCTGGTTCCATCAAGCCCCTCGATCCAACTCCTCTACCCAAAAATCTATCACCCAATTTCAAGCATAACCTCTATTGCACCTACCATCAAATGCCTGGCCATTCTACCAATGCCTGTTTTCGACTTCGACATGCCGTTCAAGATCTTGTCGATTGTGGTGTCATCACAACTCCACCTCCATCAACAGCCGATATCAACCAAATTCGAAGCGCTCAAAGCCTCCGATCTCGAACACAACCCCGGAGTTTCTCTGTCTTAGAGGTATCTCTATCTGCAGTAATGGAGGAACTTGTCAAGTCTGGGCATCTCACACCTTTGACCCCAACTTTTCCACCCAAAGTCCTTCCGGCCAACTACAATGCCAACCTTTTATGTGCCTTCCACCAAATGCCTGGCCATCTCACTGATAACTGCTTGCGTCTCCGACACGAGATACAAGATCTAATTGATGATGGCACGGTTCAAGTTCCACCAAAGCCCAATGTCATTTCCAACTCCTTGCCTCAACACGGGCCTGACCCTCTGGTTGGTCAGGTATCTATCACCTCCACTCAGATCAACCCGAGCTCCACCATATCCAACCCTAGCCACCATATCGTCCCAGCACATCAACCCAAACCCATCGTATCCATCCCGTCTGAATCGGAGGTTAACATGATGGCTGTAGGTGGGACAACCGAGGTTTTCACTGCCAACGTCTGGTTTGACAGTGATGAGGGGCTTACAAAGGGGAAGACCGATTGGCTGAGTTCTAGTGATCAAAGGAGCATCGAGTAGGTTTGGCTGAAGAAGCTGAGGAGGCCGAAGTGCTGTTGCTTGGGCCTGACGCCCGCTGGATCCTAACTCTTTTTGCGGAAGCTATGGGTAGGTTTTTAACAATTGCATTTTCAAAACCGCGTCTAGTTTGCATTGGCGTCTTGTTTGAGTCTAACACAGAGTCTTTTGCGTTCGTCTAAGTCTAGCTCTGAGTCGGAGGTTGTGCCTCTTGGCCCTCCACGTCGTAGCTTTTGTTTCAAGTTTCGAGTCTGCTGTACTTGACAACCCCGAGGGTTTTTATGATATGCATCGTCTTGCTTCTACATGCCTCGCTGGCTTTTATATAAACTGTGTCGACCCTGACGACGAAGGGATAGATTTCGATGGGATCATTCCCAAGGAAATGTGTTCCCTCGCCGAAAGGGAAGACGAAAGGCATGCTCAGCCTATTAAAAGAAGAAGTAATTTCAAATAAACTTGAAAGACAAGTATAACCCCCTGAAAGGTTCAAAGTTGGTTCAAAGCCACCCCGGAGGAGCATTGCGCCAGGTCAGACAAGCATCAACGTCTTGGCATGGTCTTACCAAGTCACACCTCGCGTTTGATTTTGGGACAAAGAAGTATCAATCCCTTACTACCCAGTGCCAATCTAGAAAGCAGAAGCACAGAAGGCTCCGGGCCTTGTACCATGTTCAAAACAGCAACAGTGGCGTTTTGCCAAGTACAAATGTGAAAATGTACACAACGGCCCGGAGCAAGGCATTTCCAATCGAAGCACTCTTGACCCTGCGTCATCAAAGCCATTTATCTGAGGCTACAACCAAAGGTCTTCGACCTCGACAGCAACAAATTCAATACCCTGGGTCAACCTGGATCAATTCAAATGTTGCTTTTCCCTGTGAGAAGCTCGTTGGGCTGAAAACCCCAAGGGTGGGCAGTTCCAAGCAAAAGTTAGAGCAGCCTGCTAGACCAAAACCTATGAAGGTGGTTTAGGCAAAAATGAATAGGCAATATTCAAAAGCTCGCTAGACCGAAGACCCGAATGGGCGGTACTAGGCAAAAGTTAGAGCGTAAAAGGAGAGGTAAATACTCGAGAGTTAACCCTTGGCCTGAACTACGTTTTGACCTGATTCCCTAGCTTGGGATACGTAGGCAGTCTTTCTTTGAGACTCGGTCACAATCTATCAATTGGATCCATGGTTGACATTTTGGTACACATCAAAGGTCAAAGAGGGTCGAAGAGGATCGAAGATCAAGACAAGCTTCCTTGGAGGAACCAGAAGGGGGAAACCCTTCGTCTTTCAATTTTATTACAAACTGCTTCTTCAATTTACAGGCTGAGCATCAGTCTAAAAAATAATTGAAGCATCAAAAATAGAACGAAATGCTGGCGAGGCCTTAACAGGCTCACAGTTTATTCTAAGTTCAGCGAAGTCTGGTGTAAGCAACCGCAGCGCATTTGTTCAAAGCGATACGCGTTGGTCTCAAACCTGTGCACTCTTCTTGCAACAGACAGTAGCAGTTGGCTAACCCTCGAATGTCGTTCCAGGGGCTTTTGCCAAGTCTTGTCAAACCATGCAAGTCATATGGACTTAATGTGACTGCACGGGGGTGTCGGTTTCAGTCCGGGCCTATACGTGTCATAATCTGCGTCTTATGTCCATCTTTGCGACATTTTTCCAGCTTTTCAATCAATTATCATATCGGGATGCTTTTCTCGATTTTTTTTGTACAGGTCTTTGTACCTTTTCCACTTTTCATAAGTGTCAGTTTCACCTGTTCAGGAATATTGTGAGTTTCGGCACATTAATGCCCAAAATTTCATTATGTTCCGTGTGTCTAAGGGTTCGCATTGTACCCTGGGGCTCTGTCTCCCTTTTCATTTGAGCTAGGCGAGTTTGTACATATGTGCGCATGTCTGTGTGTCGATTCAAAGCACTTATCAATGCAAATTAGATATTAGTGGTTAGTTTTTGCATTCTCTTCAATACTTGCAAAAGAGAGTCAATAAACTGGAAAACGCAATTGTTACATTGCTACCCTAGTATCTGTAATCCGCAAGCAGTGGAATCTCGTAAAGCAGAAAGGGCACGTCAGCCCAAGGCCAAGCAAGGCATCTTTGGGGCACATCCACCCAAGCATCGAAGAGGGGGGCACGCAGGCCCAATTCCATTGCTCAAACGTCAATTGGGGCACGCCAGCCCGTTCAGCGTCTTTCTATCTGGGTGCGCGTCTCAGAGGCACAGACAGTACGGTGATGAGGCTCAGTGGTAGTCCTTAGGCGTCGTTGTCCTTCTAGGAGCCGCCCTAAGCTTGCATCTGCATTTTCAATATTTTATACATGTCATTGCATATTGTGTGTATATCAAATGTTGAACACAGGAAAAATCCATCAAGCGACAAAGCAAGCCTGCTCGGTATCGAAGGCAGCAAGTAAACAGCCCAGCAGTTGTCACCAATTGCTCCCCAACTGCAGTCCGCCTTGCTTCTATCCATGCTATCCACTGTTTGTGCTACTTGGATCAACACAACGACAGCCGGTCCTGTCCAACCTCAATGGCTCGGTCACTTTTTATAGTGCCTTCTCTAATCAACGACAGCCGGTCCTGTCCAACCTCAATGGCTCGGTCACTTTTTATAGCGATCCGCCGTCTCCGTCAACGACAGCCGGTTCTGTCCAATTTCCAATGGCACGGTCACTTTTTATAGTGATCCGCCGTCTCTATCAACGACAGCCGGTCCTGTCCAACCTCAATGGCTCGGTCACTTTTTATAGCGATCCGCTGTCTCCGTCAACGACAGCCGGTTCTGTCTAATTTCCAATGGCTCGGTCACTTTTTATAGTGATCCGCCGTCTCTATCAACGACAGCCGGTCCTGTCCAACCTCAATGGCTCGGTCACTTTTTATAGTGATCCGCCGTCTCTATCAACGACAGCCGGTCCTTTCCAACCTCAATGACTCGGTCACTTTTTATAGTGATCCGCCGTCTCTATCAACAACAGCCGGTCCTGTCCAACCTCAATGGCTCAATCACTTTTTATAGCGATCCGCCGTCTCAATCAACGACAGCCGGTCCTGTCCAACTTCAAACGGCTCGATCACTTTTTATAGCGATCCGCCTTCCCAATTCAACGATGGTCAGCCATATCATCCATGACGGTCAGCCATATCGGTCATTCAACGGTTTGATCATTTATACTATTGATCCTCCCATCCAGGCTTCAACGGTTTGATCATTTATACTGCTGATCCTCCCATCCAGGCTTCAACGGTTTGATCATTTATACTGCTAATCCTCCCATCCAGGCTTCAACGGTTTGATCATTTATACTGCTGATCCTCCCATCCAGGCTTCAACGGTTTGATCATTTATACTGCTGATCCTCCCATCCAGGCTTCAACGGCTTGATCACTCAGCACAATGATCTCCCCGTCCGCTTTCAACGACAGCTGATCCTGTCAATTCCCCCAACGGGTTGATCACTCAGCACAATGATCTCCCCGTCCGCTTTCAACGACAGCTGATCCTGTCAATTCCCCCAACGGTTTGATCACTCGGCACAATGATCTCCCCGTCCGCTTTCACCGACAGCTGATCCTGTCAATTCTCCCAACGGCTTGATCACTCAGCACAATGATCTCCCCGTCCGCTTTCACCGACAGCTGATCCTGTCAATTCCCCCAACGGCTTGATCACTCAGCACAATGATCTCCCCGTCCGCTTTCAACGACAGCTGATCCTGTCAATTCCCCCAACGGCTCGATCATTTATACTGATGATCTGTCCGTTCAAAAATCAAAGCGCGTCGAGGCATTCAAACCGTCAGTGTTGAGGCATTGGCAAATCAAATCAGCGTCGAGGCGTTCAAACCGTCAGTGTTGAGGCATTGGCAAATCAAAATCAGCGTTGAGGCATTCTTCCGTCAGTGTTGAGGCATTGGCAAATCAAAATCAGCGTTGAGGCATTCTTCCGTCAGTGTTGAGGCATTGGCAAATCAAATCAGCGTCGAGGCGTTCTTCAGTCAGTGTTGAGGCATTGGCAAATCAAAACGCGTCGAGGCGTTCTTCAGTCAGTGTTGAGGCATTGGCAAATCAAAGCGTGTTGAGGCGTTCTTCAGTCAGTGTTGAGGCATTGGCAAATCAAAACGCGTCGAGGCATTCTTCAGTCAGTGTTGAGGCATTGGCAAATCAGCGTTGACGCATTCTTCAGTCAGTGTTGAGGCATTGGCAAATCAAAGCGTGTTGAGGCGTTCTTCAGTCAGTGTTGAGGCATTGGCAAATCAAAACGCGTCGAGGCGTTCTTTAGTCAGTGTTGAGGCATTGGCAAATCAAAGCGTGTTGAGGCGTTCTTCAGTCAGTGTTGGGGCATTGGCAAATCAAAGCGCGCTGAGGCGTTCTTCAGTCGGTGTTGTGGCATTGACAAACTAATCAACGACAGCCGGTCCTGTCAAATCCACAAACAACGACCAGAACATCGTTCGATGGTCCGTTCATCCGCAACTGATTATTCCCCAGGAGAGTCCGCCTTGGCCTGTCCCGAACGACAATCACCCTCAGTCTAGCCAAAAGTGCATCTTCCAGCAGGCTTATTGCTCTGTCTCGGATGGTCTTTGATAAGGAGATTGGCTCTGATTCCCAACAGATGGAATTCAACCTGCCTGACACGACCTACCCGTGTTTGTTGGAATACTTTGTGCCGAGGATAGCTTGATCCCCAGCAACGATGGCCGGTCCCGTCAACATCTGCAGCGACAGCCTGTCCTGTCCAAATTCAATCAACAAGTGACGGTCTGTCCGTCCATTCAACCAATAAGGTTCTGTAAGTATGCTTGTCTACTTTGCTAGTATGTTCTGCTCTAGATTGCCTTGAGGGGTGTCTAGAAACCTTTGACGTTACTTGTACCAATTCAATGGTGCTCCAAGTGCCATCAAAGGGGGGCTACTGTAGACACCCCAATCTGGGCTTCCAGATTAGTTTACTTACGGTTTTTGATTCCCCGATGATGAAATCGGATCAAACAGAGCTTGGATCGGGAATGGATTGAGCTTGGAATGCTTGGAACCCTACTCGAACCCCTTTGAACCCTTCTGAACCTTCAGTCAAACCCCTAAAACCAGAGTTGACCCTCGCGCGAGCCTTTCTGTCCCTCGTGCGACACTTAGCTTGCCACGTGTAGTCAAAGTCAAACTGTTGACTGTTTGACCCTCGCGCGACACTTTCGAACCCTCGCGCGATGGTTCCCTCCTGTCCCTATCACAGAATCCAGCTGGACTTGTGATGATTGCTTGGCACATGGGTTCCCATGGGCTGGAACCCCGTTCTCCTCAGCTGAACGGCGTGCTGGCAAGTTCTAACCCCATGCAATCCCCTAACCACTCTCTCACCTTGTTGGCTAGCCTCACAACCAAGTTGTGACCAGCCTTGGTGGCTGGTCCTAAGGTCTTGTTTGGCCTCTACTCAGCCCTTACATTCCCCCTATAAATACCCCCATTGGTCTTCCATGTTAAGGGTTCCAAAAATTGCTTAAGAGATTCATTAGTCATTTCACAAGTTCTACACTAGCTAGCACAAAGTTACTAACCCTCAAACCACTTCCTAAACTTCTGAACTCAGGGTGTTCACACACTCTTGGTAGCAAAGTCACACCAATCAATCCAATCTATTCCTAAACCCTTTCCAAGCAAAGGTATAATGTTTAAGTTGTTTCTGTTTTGATCCCTGAGGGGGGCTGACAGGGCCAAGGCTGGTAATCAATACCATGTCCTGGTCCTAAAGCCAGCAAGGTTACAAGAATTCGTGGCAGCTACACCCTCGCGCGATGGTCCCCTTTACTCGCGCGACACTTGTGTCAGCAAGAGAATGGACCTCGTGGGGAAGGGAAGCTACCCCTTTTCTGTTTTGCAGTATTTTCATGCCTGACGTACTTTGCTTTGATTTTTAGATCACTGTGATGCATGCAAAAACAAAATACAGTAGCTAGTTCATTTGCTTTGAACAGTTTGGAATGCCCTTGGGATCCCCTGAATCTGTCTCAGGACCCCAAGCATGTAAAGCAATTCCTAGAAGTCCAGTCAGGAGTGTCGCGCGAGGTTTACTCACTGTCGCGCGACAGTTCTCTGATTTCCATGAACGGCCCTTGCATGGGCAACTTGGCCCTTGGCCTCTGTTTTGATACCCCCACTGTTTAGGGGTTGTGTTTCATCTTATTTGGCTCCTGCTTGGAGTATTGTGTAATAATTAGCATTTTACAGTCTTCCAATACACTGCTTAGTTTGCTTCCTGGGTGTGCACTGGTCCTTCCAGAGCCCAGAAGGGGATGATTTTGGGACTGTGGTGAGATGACAACACTCGCGCGAGAGTCAGCGTGTCTCGCATGATGATTGACTTGCATGCAGATCTGTTCAGGCATGCAAGTTGATCATCGTGTAGGGCAAATCTGCCCCGAGCCTGGTTTTGGCATCTGATCGCTGTTTCAAGATCATTCCGTTTATTATTCATCATGCTACTCATCCATGTCATTATTTGATCACATCCTGCGAATTGTTACAGTTTTAATCCCCGATTAACTGTTCCCCCGCCCTAATTGGCTAAAATCAATTAAAAGAGGAAGAATCACAAAGGTTTTCATAAAAATGCCTAAGTAGAGACCGATCTCCGGATTGGGCGAGAGGGGTGCCATAAAACCCTTCCCCTCTCGTAACCTGGCTCCCGAACCCAGATATGGTTATGACGGACTGGTTTCCTTCACTTTTTCAAATAAAGCGCGGCAGGTGCTTCGAAATACGGTTCCTTGAGTGTCGGACCTTCAAAACTCAAGTGGCGACTCTGTATTTTTGAGCGCTTGCCACCGGCGCTCGCGCTCCCTCGATTTTCAAAAAAGGGCCGCAATGGCGAAAGGAACGGAATCCTTTTTCCCAGGGTACGCTGCCCATACGAAGCAACCGCGTTAGTGCCCAAACCCGGAGCGTGGTGGCCCGGGGTAGGCACTCCGACGCTCTAGTCAGTAACAGGAGAGGAGATATCGAAATATAGTTTAGGGTTTGAGAAAGTGTTACCTCAATCTAGAGGGGAATCTCTCCATTTATAGCCAAAGGGAGTGCAGAGTCCAACTCCCATAAGCCTACCACGCGCTGTGTGATGAGCCCGCCAACTTCGGACCCAGATAGACTTTCCAATCTTGGACCTATCCAATCCCCCTGTAGACACCCCAATCTGGGCTTCCAGATTAGTTTATTTACGGTTTTTGATTCTCCGATGATGAAATGGATCAAGAACACCCCGGGAATGTCGAGTGTTTGAGCTTTGAGTGTTTGCAAAACCAAATAACCTAATCTAGCCTAAGCCACTTCCAAAAGCCAAAAACCCTACTGATGCGCGCCAGGGCGCAATCATCGCGCGCCAGGACGCAACCATCGCGCGCCCGGGCGCATCGTCGCGCGCCAGGGCGCACCGTCGCGCGACAGACTAGAACCCTCGCGCGATGGTCAGTTCCCCACCTACTTTTTCAGAGGCGAAAATTTGGCCACCAATGCAACTTCAGCCAGGCCTCGTGGCTGGCTTTGTCCCTTTCCTGGCACCAACCAGATCCACCCTCCATGCCTATAAATAGCCCCCTTTGTTCTCTTTCAAAGGGTTACAAAAAATCAAGCACAAAAGGTTACACAAACCCAAATACACTTGATACTTCATCACTCTAGCCACCTACATACACTTATTTGGCAAGCTCTATCACCTTGTTCAACCTCAAGCATCAAAGCTCAAACACCGTTCAAACTCAAAAAAAATCCAAAGGTATATCTCACCTTTGTTCTGCTCTCTGTTCTGATCCCTGAGGGGGGCTGGCAGGGCCAAGGCTGGTAATCAATACCAGTCCTGGCCCTAAGGCTAGCAAGGTTTCAAAAACCGTAGATCAAGCACACCCTCGCGCGATGGTCCCGAATACTCGCGCGACAGTCTTGTCTGCATGAGATTGGACCACGTGGGGAAGGGGTGCTGGTCATTTCTTATTTTTGGTTATTGCCATAGCTGTTGTGTAGTTTATTTTGGTATTAAGTCACTGTGAAGCATGCAAAAAACCAGTTTACTGCTTTCTTTTGTTAGAAATGCTAGCTTTGCACTTCAATATTCATTTCTGTTCTGTTGGAGTACCCCTGGGATTATTCTGGACCTGTCCCAGAGCCCAGAAACGTGCAAAACCAGACACTGGAAAGTTGGCTCGGACCCGCGCGCGCTGCACCCAAACCATCGCGCGATGGTCAACGTTCCATTTGACCAGCGCGCCAGGGCGCAATCGTCGCGCGCCAAAGCGCAACCATCGCGCGCCCGGGCGCATTGTCGCGCGACGGTTTGGAACCCTCGCGCGATTGTTTATACCCGATCAGTGACTGGCCTTGCATGTTTAACTTGATTTTAGGCTATTATTTTGTCCCCACACTGTTTATGGGGTGTTTTTGTTTATTTATTAGGCTTTTCAACCTTTAAACTGTATATTATGACTGCATAAACTGTTTGGTTTGTCCTGGGTGTGCACTGGTCCTTCCAGAGCCTAGAAGGTTTGAGAATAAGAGCTGTGGGCTTAGGCTTACTGGCGCACGCAGGTCTTGTAGTAGCGTGCGCAGGTATGATCAGCATGCATTGACTTGATCAGTGCATACTGGTTACCTCTTGCGTGCGACACTCCAAAACAGGAGCTTTCCAGTCTGTTTAAACTCCCACAGCAGTCTGTTCTCATCCTATACTAACTGCTCATCCATGCCATCTATCACATCCTGCAAACATGTTACAGTTTTAATCCCCGATTAACTGTTCCCCCGCCCTAATTGGCTAAAATTGGTTAATAAAAGAAGAATCGCAACGTTTTCAAAATGCTCAAGTAGAGACCGATCTCCGGATTGGGCGAGAGGGGTGCCATAAAACCCTTCCCCTCTCGTAACCTGGCTCCCGAACCCAGATATGGTTATGACGGACTGGTTCCTTAACTTTTTCAAATCAAACAGCGCGGCAGGTGCTTCGAAATACGGTTCCTTGGGTGTCGGACCTTCAAAACCGAGTGGCGACTCTGTATTTTTGAGCGCTTGCCACCTGCGCTCGCGCTCCTTCGATCTGGGCCCTTGCATTTTTGGAAACCGGAATTTCCAGGGCATGCTGCCCACAATGGCGACTCTGCTGGGGATCGAACCGATATTAATCCACACTTAGAGTTTAATACACTTGTGAACAAT
The DNA here is from genome assembly GCA_018127125.1 of Rhododendron griersonianum. Lineage (NCBI taxonomy): Eukaryota > Viridiplantae > Streptophyta > Magnoliopsida > Ericales > Ericaceae > Rhododendron > Rhododendron griersonianum. The sequence continues at coordinate 21,781,968 of CM030797.1, forward strand.
CCCTTAAAAGTCTGTCAAAACGGTGAGCTTCGCGCTGCCGAAGGTTGGAATGGTGATTTAACAGGACCTCGTGTCCGGCCATTCTAATCTAGGGCTTTTTCGATTGTTCACTTGCGTAGTTTCCTCTAAAGATGGATTAAATAAAGTGAGTCAAATTTGAAAAGGCATTTTGCGATTTTGCGATTCTTCTTCTCTTAATCAATTTATAGCATCTCATTTGCATCGATGTGGGATAAGCCTCGTTGGATCGTTTTGGCAATCCGGCACGGTTTACCGGAGCCCGGGGACCCCGAATGACCGACAACCTTCGACGATGATGGGTCATGCTACCGTTCGACTGTTACTCTGCGAAAAACGCGGGTAACGGGAGGTATATCTGTGGCCTTAGTCCGAGGAACCTGTTACAAACCAAAACCGGCCTTTTGCATATACGAAGCATTAGAACTCTCCAAACTAGGACAGGTACCCACAGGTTAAGATCTATTTGCATCTAACCCCATATACTGTCTATGTGTTACTGCTTTCCCTATCGCATGCACTGTACATACACTGTTTTGCATAGGAGCATGCTTAAGGCTGTTGTGTCTTTCGAGTTTGTTTTACGCTGTCTAAGACGTTGTTGGACCCGATGAGGAGTCGTTCATTCTGTTGAATGTTCGTTATCAATCGCAAAGTCCTTAGTTCAATGAGACTTTGAGAAATCAAAATTTACTACATCCTTGGCTCATGCCCGTTTAAGGATTCAACCGACAATGTGGAACAACAAAGTGGTGATGTCGTGTCGCTGGCGCCACCCAGGTTGAAGTGCGTTGTCACTATACACCGCCGTGTTCAAGGTTAAGGTGCCATGACATCAACACCGAGTTGTTCCAAATTCAAAGTTGAATCCTCAAAAGGGACTAGCCAAAGATTTAGTCTATTTTGACATCTTTTAGGATCTGTCGATCTACTCAAGGACACATCGCCGAAAAGAATTCTGAGGATTCCGGCAACGTCTAAAACTTGTGAGGCAAACTCGTCTCTGGTTCTGTACATGCATGCATATATTCTGTTCTGCGTAGGAGCATGTTTAGGGCGGCTTCTAAGTTGTCTCTCGCTTTCGAGTCTGTCTTATGCTTATTAGGATGCTGCTATGACCCGATGAAGATTCGTGCATCCCGATAGTGCACGTTGTTAGTTTTTCAAAAGTCCTTAGATCAGCGAGACTTTGAGAAATCAAACCTTACTAAATCCTTGGCTCATGCCTGATTGCGGATTCAACCGACAATAAGGAACCACAAAGTATTGATGTCGTGATATTGATGTCATTTTGGTTATCGTGCTTCGCACGTACACCGCCCCGGCTAAAGCGCGTTATCGCTCACGCCACCCCGGTAAAGGTGTCACGCCATCAATACCGAGTTGTTCCAAGTTCAAAGTCGAATCTTCAAAAGGGACTAGTCGAAGACTTAGTCTGTTTTGGCATCTCTTAGGATCAGTTTGATCTATTCAAAGGATACACCCTCAAAAAGAAATCTGAGGATTCTGGCACTGTCCGAACATCATGAGACAGACTTGTCTCTAGTTCTAGAGTCTAGAAGGACACTAACGACGATGATCTTTGCATTTTCGTTCTTTCAATTCTTTCAATAAACTGCTGAAAGGGCGTCACTGAGCTTTCATTACTTTACTGTTAAAGCTTCGGGCCATTGCATCCTCGGAAAGAGTACCGAAAAGAAGAGCCAAACCTGCTTAGAAGAGTCTGCCAGGGCTGTTACACCTTCGCTTTCAAGGTTATATCACCTACCCTGTTTATCAATTCGGAATGGCAGTACAAATGGAGCTGGCTGAGCTCAGGAAAGCTGTAGAAGAATTGGGTCACAAGATGGACAAACAGATGATTATGGTCCAGGGACTCGTTGACCTTGTTTCCTCCACAGCCTCGCAACCAGATATGGGGCTGGTCAAAGAACCTTCTCAAGCCTACCACCCTCCAACAGTTGGAATCAAGCTGTGCTCAGGAGACATGTTCAAAGACCTGGCTGAGTTTCATGAGGCCAGGACTCACTCGAAGGAGGATGCTGATTCCTTGTTCAAAGCCTTTGCCAAAGGGGAGGACATGCTTAGTGATGAATTCAGCCCTGAAGGCAAAAGAATGCATCCTGTTGATGAGGCAAACTGCAAAGCAGACAAGGGTTCCGCTTCGGATTCTCAGTTCACTAGCCGGAACCCACCAAGGACTTTCTCATGCTTCTCTACGCCTTTAGCCTCAATTTATGAAAAGCTCCTCGATGCTGGTTCCATCAAGCCCCTCAATCCAACTTCATTACCCAAAAATCCATCACCTAATTTCAAGCATAACCTCTATTGCACCTACCATCAAATGCCTGGCCATTCTACCAATGCCTGTTTTCGGCTTCGACATGCCGTTCAAGATCTTGTCGATTGTTGTGTCATCACAACTCCACCTCCATCAACAGCCGATATCAACCAAATTCGAAGCGCTCAAAGCCTCCGATCTCGAACACAACCCCGGAGTTTCTCTGTCTTAGAGGTATCTCTATCTGCAGTAATGGAGAAACTCGTCAAGTCTGGGCACCTCAAACTTTTGACCCCAACTTTTCCACCCAAAGTCCTTCCGGCCAACTACAATGCCAACCTTTTCTGTGCCTTCCACCAAATGCCTGGCCATCTCACTGATAACTGCTTGCGTCTCCGACACGAGATACAAGATCTAATTGATGATGGCACGGTTCAAGTTCCACCAAAGCCCAATGTCATTTCCAACTCCTTGCCTCAACACGGGCCTGACCCTCTGGTTGGTCAGGTATCTATCACCTCCACTCAGATCAACCCGAGCTCCACCATATTCAACCCTAGCCACCATATCGTCCCAGCACATCAACCCAAACCCATCGTATCCATCCCGTCTGAATCGGAGGTTAACATGATGGCTGTAGGTGGGACAACCGAGGTTTTCACTGCCAACGTCTGGTTTGACAGTGATGAGGGGCTTACAAAGGGGAAGACCGATTGGCTGAGTTCTAGTGATCAAAGGAGCATCGAGTAGGTTTGGCTAAAGAAGCTGAGGAGGCCGAAGTGCTGTTGCTTGGGCCTGACGCCCGCTGGATCCTAACTCTTTTTGCGGAAGCTATGGGTAGCTTTTTAACAATTGCATTTTCAAAACCGCGTCTAGTTTGCATTGGCGTCTTGTCTGAGTCTGACACTGAGTCTTTTGCGTTTGTCTAAGTCTAGCTCTGAGTCGGAGGTTGTGCCTCTTGGCCCTCCACGTCGTAGCTTTTGTTTCAAGTTTCGAGTCTGCTGTACTTGACAACCCCGAGGGTTTTTATGATATGCATCGTCTTGCTTCTACATGCCTCGCTGGCTTTTATATAAACTGTGTCGACCCTGACGACGAAGGGATAGATTTCGATGGGATCATTCCCAAGGAAATGTGTTCCCTCGCCGAAAGGGAAGACGAAAGGCATGCTCAGCCTATTAAAAGAAGAAGTAATTTCAAATAAACTTGAAAGACAAGCATAACCTCCTGAAAGGTTCAAAGTTGGTTCAAAGCCACCCCCGGAGGAGCATTGCGCCCGGTCAGACAGGCTCGAAGAATTCATAGACGTCTTGGCATGGTCTTACCAAGTCACGCCTCGCGTTTGATTTTGAGACAAAGGAGCATCAAATCCCCTGTTATCGGGTGCCAATCCAGAAAGCAGAAGCACAGAAGGCTCCAGGCCTTGTACCATGTTCAAAGCAATGATGATGGCGTTCTGCCAAGCATAAATGAGAAAGTGTACAAAACGGCCCGGAGCAAGGCATTTCCAACCGAAGCTTTCTTGACTCTTTGTCATCAAAGCCATCGTATCTGGGGCTACAGCCAAAGGTCTTCGACCTCGACGGCAACAATACCATGGTCGACCTGGATCAATTCAAATGTTGCTTTTCCCTGTGAGAAGCTCGTTGGGCTGAAAACCACAAGGGTGGGCAGTTCCAAGCAAAAGTTAGAGCAGCCTGCTAGACCAAAACCTATGAAGGTGGTTTAGGCAAAAATGAATAGGCAATCAATCAAAGCTCGCTAGACCGAAGACCCGAATGGGCGGTTCTAGGCAAAAGTTAGAGCGTAAAAGGAGAGGTAAATACTCGAGAGTTAACCCTTGGCCTGAACTACGTTCTGACCTGATTCCCTAGCTTGGGATACGTAGGCAGTCTCTCTATGAGATTCGGTCACAATCTATCAATTGGATCCATGGTTGACATTTTGGTACACATCAAAGGTCAAAGAGGGTCGAAGAGGATCGAAGATCAAGACAAGCTTCCTTGGAGGAACCAGAAGGGGGAAACCCTTCGTCTTTCAATTTTATTACCAAACTGCTTCTTCAATTTACAGGCTGAGCATAAGTCTTAAAAATAATTGAAGCATCAAAAACAGAACGAAATGCTGGTGAGGCCTTAACAGGCTCACAGTTTATTCTAAGTTCAGCAAAGTCTGGTGTAAGCAACCGCAGCGCATTTGTTCAAAGCGATACGCGTTGGTCTCAAACCTGCGCACTCTTCTTGCAGCAGACAGTAGCAGTTAGCTACTACCCGCGAATGTCGTTCCAGGGGCTTTTGCCAAGTCTTGTCAAACCATGCAAGTCATATGGACTTAATGTGACTGCACGGGGGTGTCGGTTTCAGTCCGGGCCTATACGTGTCATAATCTGCGTCTTATGTCCATCTTTGCGACATTTTTCCAGCTTTTCAATCAATTATCATATCGGGATGCTTTTCTCGATTTTGTTTGTACAGGTCTTTGTACCTTTTCCACTTTTCGTAAGTGTCAGTTTCACCTGTTCAGGAATATTGTGAGTTTTGGCACATTAATGCCCAAAATTTCATTATATTTCGTGTGTCTAAGGGTTCGCATTGTACCCTGGGGCTCTGTCTCCTTTTTCGTTCGAGCTAGGCGAGTCTGTACATATGTGCGCGCATCTGTGTGTCGATTCAAATCACTTGTCAATGCAAATTAGATATTAGTGGTTAGTTTTTTTGCATTCTCTTCAATACTTGCAAAAGAGAGTCAATAAACTGGAAAACGCAATTGTTACATTGCTACCCTAGTATCTGTAATCCGCAAGCAGTGGAATCTCGTAAAGCAGAAAGGGCACGTCAGCCCAAGGCCAAGCAAGGCATCTCTGGGGCACATCCACCCAAGCATCGAAGAGGGGGGCACGCAGGCCCAATGTCATTGCTCAAACGTCAATTGGGGCACGCCAGCCCGTTCAGCGTCTTTCTATCTGGGTGCGCGTCTCAGAAGCAGACAGTTCAGTAATAAGGCTCAGCGGTAGTCCTTAGGCGTCGTTGTCCTCCTAGGAGCCGCCCTAAGTTTGCATCTGCATTTTCAATATGTTATACATATCATTGCATATTGTGTGTATATCAAATGTTGAACGCAGGAAAAATCCATCAAAACGACAAAGCAAGCCTGCCCGGTATCGAAGGCAGCAAGTAAACAGCCCAGCAGTTGTCACCAATTTCTCCCCAACTGCAGTCCGCCTTGCTTCTATCCATGTTATCCACTGTTTGTGCTACTTGGATCAACACAACGACAGCCGGTCCTGTCCAATCTTCAGTGGCCTGATCGTTCTGCACACTGATCTGCCCATTTCTAATCAACGACAGCCGGTCCTGTCCAACCTCAATGGCTCGGTCACTTTTTATAGCGATCCGCCGTCTCCGTCAACGACAGCCGGTTCTGTCCAATTTCCAATGGCTCGGTCACTTTTTATAGTGATCCGCCGTCTCTATCAACGACAGCCGGTCCAGTCCAACCTCAATGGCTCGGTCACTTTTTATAGTGATCCGCCGTCTCTATCAACGACAGCCGGTCCTGTCCAACCTCAATGGCTTGATCACTTTTTATAGCGATCCGCCGTCTCAATCAACGACAGCCGATCCTGTCCAACTTCCAACGGCTCGATCACTTTTTATAGCGATCCGCCCTCCCAATTCAACGATGGTCAGCCATATCATCCATGACGGTCAGCCATATCGGTCATTCAACGGTTTGATCATTTATACTATTGATCCTCCCATCCAGGCTTCAACGGTTTGGTCATTTATACTGCTGATCCTCCCATCCAAGCTTCAACGGTTTGATCATTTATACTGCTGATCCTCCCATCCAGGCTTCAACGGTTTGATCATTTATACTGCTGATCCTCCCATCCAGGCTTCAACGGTTTGATCATTTATACTGCTGATCCTCCCATCCAGGCTTCAACGGTTTGATCATTTATACTGCTGATCCTCCCATCCACCAACGGCTTGATCACTCAGCACAATGATCTCCCCGTCCGCTTTCAACGACAGCTGATCCTGTCAATTCTCCCAACGGCTTGATCACTCAGCACAATGATCTCCCCGTCCGCTTTCAACGACAGCTGATCCTGTCAATTCCCCCAACGGCTTGATCACTCAGCACAATGATCTCCCCGTCCGCTTTCAACGACAGCTGATCCTGTCAATTCCCCCAACGGTTTGATCACTCGGCACAATGATCTCCCCGTCCGCTTTCACCGACAGCTGATCCTGTCAATTCTCCCAACGGCTTGATCACTCAGCACAATGATCTCCCCGTCCACTTTCAACGACAGCTGATCCTGTCAATTCCTTCAAGCCGTCAGTGTTGAGGCATTGGCAAATCAAATCAGCGTCGAGGCGTTCAAACCGTCAGTGTTGAGGCATTGGCAAATCAAATCAGCGTCGAGGCGTTCAAAACGTCAGTGTTGAGGCATTGGCAAATCAAAATCAGCGTTGAGGCATTCTTCCGTCAGTGTTGAGGCATTGGCAAATCAAAATCAGCGTCGAGGCATTCTTCCGTCAGTGTTGAGGCATTGGCAAATCAAATCAGCGTCGAGGCGTTCTTCAGTCAGTGTTGAGGCATTGGCAAATCAAAACGCGTCGAGGCGTTCTTCAGTCAGTGTTGAGGCATTGGCAAATCAAAACGCGTCGAGGCGTTCTTCAGTCAGTGTTGAGGCATTGGCAAATCAAAGCGTGTTGAGGCGTTCTTCAGTCGGTGTTGTGGCATTGACAAACTAATCAACGATAGCCGGTCCTGTCAAATCCACAAACAACGACTAGAACATCGTTCGATGGTCCGTTCATCCGCAACTGATTGTTCCCCAGGAGAGTCCGCCTTGGCCTGTCCCGAACGACAATCACCCTCAGTCTAGCCGAAAGTGCATCTTCCAGCAGGCTTATTGCTCTGTCTCAGATGGTCTTTGATAAGGAGATTGGCTCTGATTCCCTACAGATGGAATTCAACCTGCCTGACACGACCTACCTGTGTTTGTTGGAATACTTTGTGCTGAGGATAGCTTGATCCCCATCAACGACGGCCGGTCCCGTCAACATCTGCAGCGACGATCTATCCGTCCGATCATCAATCAGCGACGATCTATCCGTTCGATCAATCAAATCAGGTTCTGTAAGTATGCTTGTCTACTTTGCTAGTATGTTCTGCTCTGGATTGCCTTGAGGGGTGTCTAGAAACCTTTAACGTTACTTGTACCAAGTCAATGGTGCTCCAAGTGCCGTCAAAGGGGGCTATTTTGGACTGTCCAGATTAGTTTACTTATGGTCTTTGATTCCTCGATTATGATTCCCCGATGATGAAATGGATCAAGAACACCCCGGGAATGTCGAGTGTTTGAGCTTTGAGTGTTTGCAAAACCCAATAACCTAATCTAGCCTAAGCCACTTCCAAAAGCCAAAAACCCTACTGATGCGCGCCAGGGCGCAATCATTGCGCGCCAGGACGCAACCATCGCGCGCCCGGGTGCATCGTCGCGCGCCAGGGCGCACCGTCGCGCGACAGACTAGAACCCTCGCGCGATGGTCAGTTCCCCACCTACTTTTTCAGAGGCAGAAATTTGGCCACCAATGCAACTTCAGCCAGGCCTCGTGGCTGGCTTTGTCCCTTTCCTGGCACCAACCAGATCCACCCTCCATGCCTATAAATAGCCCCCTTTGTTCTCTTTCAAAGGGTTACAAAAAATCAAGCACAAAAGGTTACACAAACCCAAATACACTTGATACTTCATCACTCTAGCCACCTACATACACTTATTTTGCAAGCCCTATCACCTTGTTCAACCTCAAGCATCAAAGCTCAAACACCGTTCAAACTCAAAAAAAATCCAAAGGTATATCTCACCTTTGTTCTGCTCTCTGTTCTGATCCCTGAGGGGGGCTGGCAGGGCCAAGGCTGGTAATCAATACCAGTCCTGGCCCTAAGGCTAGCAAGGTTTCAAAAATCGTAGATCAAGCACACCCTCGCGCGATGGTCCCGAATACTCGCGCGACAGTCTTGTCTGCATGAGATTGGACCACGTGGGGAAGGGGTGCTGGTCATTTCTTATTTTTGGTTATTGCCATAGCTGTTGTGTAGTTTATTTTGGTATTAAGTCACTGTGAAGCATGCAAAAAACCAGTTTACTGCTTTCTTTTGTTAGAAATGCTAGCTTTGCACTTCAATATTCATTTCTGTTCTGTTGGAGTACCCCTGGGATTATTCTGGACCTGTCCCAGAGCCCAGAAACGTGCAAAACCAGACACTGGAAAGTTGGCTTGGACCCGCGCGCGTTGCACCCAAACCATTGCGCGATGGTCAACGTTCCATTTGACCAGCGCGCCAGGGCGCAATCGTCGCGCGCCCGGGCGCATTGTCGCGTGACGGTTTGGAACCCTCGCGCGATTGTTTATACCCGATCAGTGGCTGGCCTTGCATGTTTAACTTGATTTTAGGCTATTATTTTGTCCCCACACTGTTTATGGGGTGTTTTTGTTTATTTATTAGGCTCTTCAGCCTTTAAACTGTATATTATGACTGCATAAACTGCTTGGTTTGTCCTGGGTGTGCACTGGTCCTTCCAGAGCCCAGAGAGTTTAAACTGCTTGGTTTGTCCTGGGTGTGCACTGGTCCTTCCAGAGCCCAGAAGGTTTGAGAATAAGAGCTGTGGGCTTAGGCTTACTGGCGCGCGCAGGTCTTGTAGTAGCGTGCGCATGTATGATCAGCATGCATTGACTTGATCAGTGCATACTGGTTACCTCTTGCGTGCGACACTCCAAAACAGGAGCTTTCCAGTCTGTTTAAACTCCCACAGCAGTCTGTTCTCATCCTATACTAACTGCTCATCCATGCCATCTATCACATCCTGCAAACATGTTACAGTTTTAATCCCCGATTAACTGTTCCCCCGCCCTAATTGGCTAAAATTGGTTAATAAAAGAAGAATCGCAACGTTTTCAAAATGCTCAAGTAGAGACCGATCTCCGGATTGGGCGAGAGGGGTGCCATAAAACCCTTCCCCTCTCGTAACCTGGCTCCCGAACCCAGATATGGTTATGACGGACTGGTTCCTTAACTTTTTCAAATCAAACAGCGCGGCAGGTGCTTCGAAATACGGTTCCTTGGGTGTCGGACCTTCAAAACCCGAGTGGCGACTCTGTATTTTTGAGCGCTTGCCACCTGCGCTCGCGCACCCTCGATCTGGGCCCTTGCATTTTTGGAAACCGGAATTTCCAGGGCATGCTGCCCACACCCCCATATTCCGCTCCTAAATATAAGGGATGGGATAAGACGCGAGGTTGCCTGCTCTTGCCCATCTCTTCCTAACTTCCTCTTCAAGTTAGGGGACAGGAGGCTCGGCGAGTATAGGTTCCGCCGGACAGACGGCACGACACTGATAGCTCCTACAGGGGCAATCTCCTACCCGTTCGGCAAGGATCCGCCGAACCAGATCACACCCTCCCTTGGATCAACACCATGGTTAACTCAACCGGGTCCGGCAAGACTCGGATCGGATACCGAGCCAACCCGCCGACCCATGGGTGGTAAACACACTGGTTCGGCTAATCGGTGCAACGTGGCCACCGTCCTGGTCCCTCCGCCGGACCACGCCCTCCACATTAGCCCCTCAACCTCTTCCTCCCTTGCAAAAGGTGGGAGGGGTTGACCATCTGAGCAAAACATTCTTCCGAGGGCGTCCTGAGGCAAACACGCTGGACCTCCCTCGCCGGGCCATTGAGGGCAGGTGAAGAGCCTTCGCGAACCCCGGAGTAATGATGAACCCGTTGCAACGGGGGCTGATGGGACCGTTGGGAGTCAGAGATCGAACGGTCCACCCTGAAACTGAAACAGCGTGGGGTGCCACGTGGTGAAGGGGAAACGACGCCGGTACGGAATGGTGTAGGCTTTCCACGTGGCATGACGAGAGTGGGCGGAGCGGCGACGCTTCGGTTCTTGCGTTCGACGCTTAGGGTTCCACCCAGCCAATCCATCCGCTATATAAGCGGGGAGGCGGGACAGAAAAACACTTTCTGCTCTCGCCTCCTCGCTCTGCAACTCCAACTTCTGCTGCCTTTCCCTTCGCCACCGTTGCTCCGCCACTTATCGCTGTCCAGTTCCACCATCTCCAGGTAACTCCACCATCCCTTTTGATTCATTCCATGAGTATTTGAAAATGCAACATCACTCACACCCCCACATTTGCACAAAAAGTACTCGTTATTTGAATAGTGTCGGTCTCCCATGGCCGCCCGCGGCCGCGGCCCGCCGTCTGGACCGCCAACAACGGCGGTCCCCCACCGTGCCAATTTCAACACTTGATAAGAACCCATACCTTCCGCCGAGGAGGATCCCAGAGGACCCCCCTCGGCAGGGACTAGATGCACATGAGTATCCATGCTGAAGTAGGAATTCTCATCACCCCTTCCATTTCTTATTCTGTCTAGGTCTTCAGCATGGTGGATCCAAACTCCTACTCACCGAGCATCGATCCCGAAGCTTACCCAGACCTTCAAGTGACCATCCAGGAGCTCGGCAGAGGGTATAGGAGCTTCAACAAAAGCTCAAGCAACTTTGCCCGGCGTACCGGGGGTCCAATCATCCCCGGCATCCACGTCCCCCTTCAGGTGGATGACAGATCCTCCAGGGACATACTCTACGGGCGGAGTGACTCCCCCGGCGAGTCCGCCGAGGACGACACGCACGGCTCCATCCCAGAAGAGACTGGTAGGGAGCGAGCAGCCACCGGGGCCCAGGCCAGCACATCGACATCAGCTGGTCCGTCGCCGAGCACCTCTGACGCAGAAGGAGGTGCTGAACCACCCCCGCCGAGGGACATTGACCTCATCCCGCCGCTACCAACAGGCCTCGGACCCATGCCGTACAGCCACTTCTACGGCGAGGGTCCAGGTGGTTTCACACAGGCCTTCCGGACCAAATACTCGATCCCGGATGACGTCCTTGTCGAAAGGGTAACCATCGAGAGGGTTCCCTTCGGCGAAGACTTCATCGCCCTTCCTCTGTATGCCATTATCGAGGGAGGGGTAAGGTTCTCGATGAACCCCTTCCTCCGGTACTTCCTGGCAGATTACAACCTTGCGCCGATCCAGGTGGCGGTCAATAGCTGGCGCATCCTGTGCTCGGCGATAAGGTTAGCCGAGATCAACCAGCTGCCGTTCACCCTTGGGGACCTGATGCTAATGTACATGGTGTCAAGGAGCCCCAAGTACGACAAGTACTACCTCACCACCCGCCAACACTTTGACCACCTGGTGGACCGTCTCTACGACACTGAAAAGTGGGGGGGGGGGGGTTTCTGGTCAAAGTGTCCGGCAACTTCGAGTGGGGTCCCATTAACCCCCAACTTGACGATCTCTTTCCAACTAGGAGGGGTACAGCGATCGAGAGGCCCTACAAAATTCCTCGAGTGCGAGGGTTCCCCGGCTACGGGGACAAGCCTGGTATTTATCTCCCTTTTTGTACTGTCTTCCATACTAACCTTTATCCATCATACTGATCTCCTTCTTCTACTTGCAGATTGCTCCGCACCGAACAAGGGACTCCTTATCACAGGCAGGTGGACGAACCTGATTGCCTTGCTCCGGTGCCCAAATCGAGACGCGCCGACCCTCCTCGGTTACACTCCATTCTACCACGGGTTTGTTAACCGAAAGGACAAGGAGAAGATGGTGAGGAAGACAATTGACCTGGCCTCTGTTGCCGGGGAAGCACTGCAGTTACAGTACTTGGCCCAAGACCTCTCATCCTCCGGGCTGCCAAAGAGGAAGGAGGAAACGGTGCAAGCTCCCATCAGCAAGCCGGAGCCCCAGGGTCAGCCCATTGCCGTTCCTACTGGGAAACCCCGCATCATCCGCCTAAGAGAAAAGCGCACGGTTGCCGGGGGGAGGACCAGGGGGCTGAAAAGAAGGCTAAACACGCCGAAATGGGCGCGGAGATCCTCAACACTGGCCTCGCCGAGGGTGAGCTCTTTGTTCCGGACTTCCAATACCCTGATGGGCATATGATCTCCACCGGCGACAGCCTGGAGGAGAACCCTCTGCTGGCCATGACCCTTCTGAAAGGCCTGGCCCTCCTAAAGGACATGGAAAGCCTAGAGTCGGCAAAGGCCAAGAACATGGCCAAACTCTGCCTCTTCCTTGCCAAGGTACGTATTTCCCTCGTGTCTTTATTAAAGTTCACCTCCCTTTCTAGTTGTTAATTCCCGTTTCTTGCAGGCCGGGCAACGTGCCAGCAAGGCCTTCAATGACATGGAGGTCCTCCTTGAAACCAAGAAGTCCCAAAGGGGGGACCTGCAGGCAATGAGGAAGGAGGTGAAGGAGGCCGCCGACCAGATCGAGGCGCTGGAGGCCAAAGTTGCTGAAGCCTCGACTGGTTTGGAAGAGAGGGACCGGTTGCTGCTCCAGCTCAAGGAAGTTGAAGCCGAGCGGGACCGACTGAAAGAGGAGAAGCAACAGATGGAGGATGAGCTGCCGGCCAAGTTCGAGGAGGCCGGCGATGCTGGTTACAACGAGGCCGGCGACTACTACCAGCTGCAGGTGGAAGACCTTGTCAAAAAGACCTTCAGAGACGAAGAGCTGAAAGGAATCGAAGACGCTCATGCCTCCTCTTTCCTCCGCGGATACCAGGTCGGCCTTGATTATGCCGAGGTTCCCAAGGATGACCACCGAAGGGAGCCTCCGGTGGTGCCACCTGTGGATCTGCCGAGGCACCTGCTTCCAGCGGAACAGGCCAACCCAATCGCCGACGTACCACCGAACTCCGCCGAGTAGCCCAATCCTGCCGTAGACAAGCCGTTGAGTCCCACCGAGCTTCCCAATCCTACCACCGTCGAGCCGCCGAAGCCTACTGACGGCCCCACCGTAGCTTAGAATTTCCTTTGCATTTTTGTAATGGACCAATGTTTGTTATAATGAAAGTTTCAAGTATTCTGTTATGTTTCATACTAATTGCACTTCATGCATGTTAAGACCACGTATTGCACTTCATGCACATGGTTTAACAAATTGTCTTTAACAATTATCCGTCCCAGCTTGCCATACCTAGCCCCTGATCCGGAGGAATCATACCACCGAGGTTGGTTCCGCCGGATCAAAAGGATCGGTAGAAGCTGGGAATGCCCCCTTCAGGATATGGCATGCAAAGTCTTTGCCGAACAGAATCTAAAAAGGCGTGCCTCGGCGTTTCAGGCCTCAACGAGCATATAAATACCGCCGAGGGTAACAGAACACATATTTAAACAAAACAAACTGTCTTATTGAAACAAACTTCTTAATAAAAACTGAAGGCTTAACACATAGCCGAGGCGAAAAGCCAAAAGACATCTAAGCGTAAAACTCGAAGCAGCTGGGCGTTCCAGTGGTTCGGAATCGCCGTTCCATCCATCTCGGCGAGTTCATATGAGCCGTAGCCAACCTTTTTAACCACCCGGAATGGACCTTCCCACTTCGGCATGAACTTCTTCAAATGCTTCTTCTGGACTATCTGCCGAAGGACAAGATCATCCACATTGAAAAGGCGGTTCCGCACATTCTTATTATAACTCCGAGCCAACTGCTGCTGATAAGCCGCGTACTTTACGTGGGCATTGTCTCGAAGCTCGTCTGCTCGATCTGCTTCGGCGGCTAGCATTGCATCGTTCGTTGGGACATCAAACGTTGCAGTGCAAGACGTGGGTCAAGTAACAGCCACAGGGAGTACGGCCTCGACGCCGAACGCCATGGAGTAAGGAGTACGACCAGTGCCACGCCGTGGAGTGGTTCGGTAGCCCCATAGAACATCAGGCAACTCTTCCGCCCACTTGCCGCGCTTGTTGGTGAGCCGGCGCTTCAAGCCGGCGGAGATAGCCTTGTTGGCAGCTTCGGCCTGTCCGTTTCCTTGAGGATAAGAGACGGAAGCTGTCTTCATCTGTATGCCACGCCTCTTGTACAAGGCCTTAATCTCGTCGGCGACAAACTGGGTCCCGTTATCTGACACAATGGCGTACGGGACGCCGAACCTGGTAAAAATTTGCTTCCAAAGGAAACTCTCCACATCGGCGGCTGTGATCGTTATGAGTGCCTTGGCTTCTACCCACTTTGTATAATAGTCCGTAGCAGTAATGATATGCGTGAAACCGCCTGTAGCTTTAGGCAACTTGCCAATAATGTCCACCCCCCATTGAGCGAAGGGCCAGGGGCTGGTGACGGGCTGCAAAGGGAGGGTCGTCTAGTTGAGAAGGGGAGAATGCTTCTGACAAGACTTGCACTGCTTGGCAAATTCTGTAGCCGTATGTACCATTCGTTTCCACCAATAACCCTAGGAAAGGGCACAATCAGCTAAGGATCGGCCGCCGGTGTGACAACCAGCGCTTCCACCATGCAACTCCTTGAGGATGCCGGGGACCTCCTGCTCATGCACCACACGGAGGTCAGGACCAGTGTATGATCGGCGGTACAGAGTGCCGAAGGAATCGATGAAATAAGAAGCAGATTGACAACGGATCTTATGGGCCTCCTTACGGTCGGCAGGTAGTGCGGCATGCTTTAAATAAGAGACGAGAGGGTCCATCCAGCTGGGTGCCTGATGGATGTCCATCACTTCCTGTGGCTCCGGCTCGAAGCTCGGTGATGGAACTTCGCCGAGGACTATCGTTCTTTCACCTCCCTGATCGGCACACACGGCTCCCAGACCGGCAAGAGCATCGGCATGAGAATTGAGATCACGCCCAATATGATCAAAAAATACATTCTTGAACGAGCCCGCCAAGGCGATCACGTGGCTTACATACTTGTTCATGCGAGCATCCTTGGCCTCGTAATCATCATTGAGTTGATTAACAACGAGTTGGGAATCGCTGTAAACCTGAACTTCGTTAGCACCCATATGCCGAGCCAATTTGAGCCCGGCAATGAGGGCCTCATACTCCACCTCGTTATTCGTTGCTGGAAACCCAATACTCAAAGAATGCTGTGCAAGGTCCCGCTCGGTGACACTAGAACAATCCCGGCACCGGCCCCTCGGTTATTAGCCGCTCCGTCAACGTGGAGTCTCCAGGCGTGCCCGGTGAACAAGCTCGTTCGGCGTGAAGGGATGGGCCGCTTCGTGATATACTCTTCGTGAGCTGGATGGCTCGACCGTGGTCCGGGGGCCGGTACGGTGGAGTCTTTGGCCAGGACCTCGTCGCAGCCATTGCCGTCTTCCACCCCAGGGGAGGACTCCGCGACAAAATCAGCCAACACCTGACCTTTGATTGCCGTTCTGGCCTGGTAACGGATATCAAAATTTGCCAACTCCAGGGACCATTTGCACAGCCGGTTAGAGAGATCTGCCTTGCGCAAGACCGTCCTCAGAGGGTATTCGGTAACGACCATAATGGTGAAGCTTTGGAAGTACGGCAGGAGCTTCCTCTTTGCCGATACCAACGCCAGAGCCAGCTTTTCTATTGGGAGGTAGCGAGTCTCGGCGGGTAAAAGCGCTTTGCTAATATAATAGACTGGCTGCTGGTCTGTGCCCATCACACTCTTTGAGATCTCCTGCCGAACCAGAACGGCACTAACGGCATGTTCGAAAACTGCAAGGTAGAGGTGGAGCTCATCCCCTTCCTTGGGCACAACCAGCAAAGGAGCTTAGGACAAACATCTCTTCAGTTTGGCGAGTGCGCTATCGCAGTTCAGCGTCCACACGAAGCTTCTTCGGATGTTGCCCTTTATCGATTGAAAGAAAGGCCGGCAAATATCCGAAGACTTGCTGATGAAGCGATTAAGGGCGACAGCCATGCCGGCAAGACGCTGAACCTCCTTTACCGTGGCCGGAGCCCTGATTTCTTGTATGGACTTGATCTGACTTGGGTCGGCCTCAATTCCCCGGTGTGTGACCATGTGTCCAAGGAACTTCCCAGACCCAACGCCGAACGCACATTTCTCGACGTTCAGCTTCAGACCGAACCTTTTCAACACGTCGAATATCTCGCCGAGGTGGATAATATGATCGGTGGCGTCCTTGCTTTTTGCTACCATGTCGTCGATGTATGCTTCCATCACCTGGCCCAACAATCCCTTGAATAGCAAGGCTATCATACGTTGGAATGTAGCCCCGGCGTTCTTCAGGCCGAACGGCATCACCAGGTAACAATAGGTGCCGTTGGAAGTGTTGAAGGCTGTCTTCTCTTGATCGTCCTCATTCATGGCGATCTGGTGATACCTGCGGTACGCATCCATGAAGCTCAGCCGTGCGTACCCGGCTGTGGCGTCCACCAACTGGTTGATCCATGGACATGGGAAACAATCCTTGGGACACGCATCGTTTAGATCGGTGAAATCGATGCATACGCGCCACTTGCCATTTTTCTTTTTGACTACCACTGGATTCGCCAGTCATGTCGGGTATTGGACCTCACGGATAGCCCCGGCATCGAGAAGGCGTTCGACCTCCTCGTTCACGGCGTCGGTATGCATAGCCGAGGATCGGCGAGGTTTCTGTATGACGGGTTTCCTTCCTGGGTCAACGTTTAGAGAGTGCTTGATCACATCGGGACTCATGCCCGGCATCTCGTAAGGAGTCCAAGCAAAAACCTCTATGTTTTCTTTAAGGAACTGGATTAATTTATCACGCTCGGTTTCATCTAATTCTGAGCCGACCAAGAAGAAACACGTTCCGTCCTCGTTAATTGGTACTTGGACCAGATCCTCCACAGCCCTATCACTGGCTGGTCTACCGACCTCCTCTGGGCCTTGTAGTTCCTCCCTCATAGCTTCGCCGGGCTTGCTCCCCTCCGGTAACTCTGAGACTTCGATCCACTGAACCTCCTTCGACCTACGGATGGAATTAACGAAACATTTTTTCGAAACCATCTGATCCCCCCGAATTGTTTCCTGCCGCCCAGACTCGCCGATGAACCGTACGCATTGATGGAGCGTTGATGCAACGGCCCTCATACCGTGCAACCAATTGCGGCCCAGGATTGCGTTGTAAGGGCTCGGCGAGTTGACCACGATAAACTCCACATCTAGCTGCACCGAGCCGGCATAGACTGGGAGCACTATCTTGCCGAGCGGGTAAATCGGAATCCCAGAAAAGCCCACAAGAGGGGCATCTACTGGTAACAAACAATCTTTCGAGAGTCCAAGAGCCTGGAACGCCGAGTAGTAGAGGATCTCCGCCGAGCTACCCTGATCGACTAACACTCGATGGACCATCTTCCGCTGGAAGGGAATTGATAGGACCAAGGCGTCGTTATGGGGCAAGGACAATCCCTCCAAGTCCTGTTCGGTAAACGTTATCTCCCATGCATGACGAGCTTCCATCTTTCGTTTTAAAGAATGTTGCACCATCACTACCTCGTGTGAAGGATGACAAAGCTCTTTGTGGAGCTGATCAGCCCTGCGTGGGTCCATCGGGCCGTGGATGCATTGTACAACGCCATCTAGAACCCGGGCCCGTGGCTGGATCCCTGCGTCCGGCGACTTATTTCGGTCAATCCACCGATCCATCCTTCCCTGCTGGACAAGTTCTTCAAGGTAGACTTTGTACGGCTGGCATGCCGTTGTGTAGTGCCCTTGTTCGTTGTGGAATGAGCAGTACACCCTCTGGTTCGGTTCCCGGCCATCGGCAGTTCCCAACTTCTCTGCCGCCCCTGTTGGCCATTGGAAACCAGGAAGCCGTCCACACTCTCGGAGTATACGGAAGATTGGCTCCTTGAAGTAGGTCATGATGGCAAGATGGTCCCGCCCATCGCTCGGTGGGCGATCCCATGCCTTTCCGCTTCCTTTGTTTCCGCCGAACCCTGTGCCCTCTTTTTTGGACACCACATTAACCTGCTTCTTCACTTCCTTTGCCGCCGTTTTACCCTGTTCGGCCACTGGTGCAACATCCGAACCACCGATGTACTCCTCAAGTTCTATGTACCGGGCAACGGTATGCATGAATTCTGTCATATCGTTCGGCGGCCGTAGCATCAATTCTTTAGACATGTCTGAATTCCTATCCAGTCCACGCTTGAACGACGTAGCTGCAGTCTTTTGGTCACAGCTTTCAACCATATTGTACACATTATAGAAGCGCTCAGAATAATCCTTCAAGGACTCACCGGTCTTCCGCCGAAGGTCCGTTAAGGCTTCTATTGTCTTTGGCCTCCGATTACTTGCCACAAACCGGGCCGTAAACAAACGTTCCAATTCGCCGAAGCTGCTTATTGAACCTGGTTTTAGCTGCGTATACCACAGCATGGCAGTGTCCGGGAGGCTCAGCGAGAACGTTCGGCACATCATTGCCTCGCTCAATCCGCAGAGCGCAGCCATGGACTTGAATTGCTGCACATGGGTCGGCGCGTCCGACTTTGCGTTGTATACGGTGAACTTGGGGACCTTGAAGTGAGGAGGGGGAACCTCATCCGCTATGGCCTTGGAAAAGGGGGAGGCGCTTTTTGCAGAGGATGCTGCAACCACTTCCTTCGGCGGAACCGCCGCCGAAGGCGCGAAGCTTTTCTCTCGAGCGCCATCCCTTGACCTCTTATGGGTCGGTGAGGTTCGAACCCCCCGGCCGCCGACACTAGGCTCGGGGGTTTGGCGCTTCGACCCCGAGGCCCTCCTGTTTCCCTTTACCGGGGGTTCTTCCTGACGTTGGGCGGCCCGGTAAGTGATTCTTTCACCGGTGCGAGTATTTACCACTGTTAAAGCCCCGCCGCCGGCGCTGATCTCGCATCTCTCCTCCGGTAGCAGCCCCTGGCTGTCCTCCTCTTGGGGTCTGGACCGTCCGGCAGATTGACCCGGCGATCGCCAGTGGTGACCCTGGTTAGACTGCCTCGGCCGGTGGTGGGATCGACTAGTAGAGTGGCCCGGTGACCGCTGTCGGAACCGAGTGCTCGTTCCCCTTTCCTGATCTTCGTATCGCCGTCCCTCAGACCTGTTTGTTCTCTGGTTGTCTTGGTGACCTCGCGACCCAACAGGTAGATCAAGAGGATTTCCTGCGTCATTTCTTCCGTCACCGATCCGAGGAATTCCTTGTGTCTGGTCCAACCTTCCCCTTGACTTTGAACGAGCGCTTGACGCCGTGGCGCTTGTCGCTGGAAATAATGCTCGGCGAACATTATCGTTTCCGGACGCACCGTCTTGTTGACCAGTTCGGTGTCTGGGCTCCAGATGGACACAGCCGCTAGCATCAATGCGACACAGTGGGCCGAGCCTTGTAAAGGCGGAGGCCCTAACAGTGTCAGCCGTTTGGGTCGGCTGGGAAGCATTCCTCCTCCGTCGCCGTTCCCGCGGCCTGGAAACGAGTGGGACGCTCTGATGTGCCTGGAGCTCTTGTACTTGTGTTCTCAGTCGCAACAACTCCTCCGCCATGCTCACCGGGAGCTCCGGCGGGGGAGGAGGAGGAACTATGAGGCTTGCTGCAGAGTGGTGCACACCATCTATGTGGAACGCCGCCGTTCCTAAAGCCTGGTTGGTAGGGGCAGGGATGTTTGAACCCGCCACCCTGGAGTCGTCGGGTCCCCCAGTGGGGGTGCCATTCAGCTCTAACCCCATCCGCTGGGAGGAGTGGTGACCCAGGTTTGGATCGAAGTGAGCAAGGCCGAGAAGTCGTCCGTCCGTGCCTATCATCTTGAACTGAGAAAAGAGAAGAATGGAAAGAAAGCTTCACCACAAGATGTGTTTGTTACTACGCTCCCCAGCAGAGTTGCCAATTGTGGTGTCAAGCTTTCTCCGGTTGGACCTTGTAGCTTGGATGGTTGTGGTTTGTACGTAGATGGGTTAGACCTACACACGAAGCAACCACGTTAGTGCCCAAACCCGGAGCGTGGTGATCCGGGGTAGGCACTCCGACGCTCTAGTCAGTAACAGGATAGGAGATATCGAAGTATAGTTTAGGGTTTGAGAAAGTGTTACCTCAATCTAGAGGGGAATCCCTCCATTTATAGCCAAAGGGAGCGCAGAGTCCAACTCCCATAAGCCTACCACGCGCTGTGTGATGAGCTTGCCAACTTCGGACCCAAATAGACTTCCCAATCTTGGACCTATCCAATCCCCCATATTCCGCTCCTAAATATAAGGGATGGGATAAGACGCGAGGTTGCCTGCTCCTGCCCATCTCTTCCTAACTTCCTCTTCAAGTTAGGGGACAGGAGGCTCGGCGAGTATAGGTTCCGCCGGACAGACGGCACGGCACTGATAGCTCCTATAGGGGCAATCTCCTACCCGTTCAGCAAGGATCCGCCGAACCAGATCACACCCTCCCTTGGATCAACACCATGGTTAACTCAACCGGGTTCGGCAAGACTCGGATCGGATACCGAGCCAACCCGCCGACCCATGGGTGGTAAACACACTGGTTCGGCTAATCGGTGCAACGTGGCCACCGTCCTGGTCCCTCCGCCGGACCACGCCCTCCACAGGGATCATAATGGTGGGGGTGGTAGCCTTGGTGGTGTATTTTAATAATAAGAAAGGGAAGGGGAAGTTAAGAAAAATTATAAGAGTATTTTCTTGATTGTTATTTGGCCAAAGCGGGCCGTGTGTTATTTGTGGACTCGCGTGTTATTTGTTCAAGTTCTAGCATTCCAATGACTCTCTAGGAATGAGTTTTGTGTCCGGTCGATTACAGTTTGTGATCTTGAAAATATCGTTTACCTATTTTTAGAGCTCCCCAATCTCATTCCTAACAAAAATCACGTTAACCAAATATCATTTGATAGGAGAGGTCTAAGAGTGTGGCACATAGTTGAAAACTAGCAATCCATTCGGTTGCCTTATATGCATGCGATGCGAGATTTCGTGCAAGCTGTTGTGTTCTTGGACTTTCTCCATTTGATAGGTGGAGCTTGCTCTATGTTTTGATTGTGCTATGTATTGAAAACATGTTGCTTTACAGATATTGGTAAATACAATTAGCTTGCCTATTCTTGCTCTTTTCTTAGCAATGAAATGTTATTGCTTTCTATATTCCCATAACAAAATTGAAAATTTTCAAGTGGCCTAGTAGGTAAAAAAATAGGATGATTGATTTTATCACAAGTTTGATCTCTCTCTCTCACACACACGTCTCCGGTCTCCCCCATCCTCCACCCACACCTCCGCTCACCTTGCCCCCGCTCACCACCATGGAGTGATTCAGCCCCTCTTCTTTTCTATCATACATCTCCTCTAGCGAAATCACGGCAACGACAACAACCATAGGTAAAAACGCGTACTCCTTCAATACCCTTTTCTAACATGATTTTTTATCTTCATAAGTAGCATCCATGTTTTTGTTAAACTTTGCATTCAAGGTGTTTGCTAAGTTGTCCTTCTCCTTCCATTGTCACACCTAGATTCTACAAAAACTGGTTTATAAATTGTGATAAATCTAATAATTCTCGATATTCTTTATGCAGGAATGTCGAGGACTGGCAAAGAACCAATGAGATCATCGTGAAAACAATATCGTTGTTAAAGCATTGTAGAATGGTCCAATAACATTTTAGTCAATTTAACTTTACTGAATTTTTAATACGCGTGTTGTGTGTTTCATGAATTTTTAACAAATTTTACCTATGCTTTGCTTATTATATTTTATATGAATTTACTTTGCTTCTGTCCATTTTGTTATGAAACAATACTTTAAGTTGTGCAGATTAAGTAAAAAAAATTGAAACATAATTTTAAGATCACGACATCGGTTTATAACTTAAAATGGTCACTCTTTTAGCGTTAATAAACATTCGTCACAAGGACACCAAAATTATAATCAATATCACATTACTCAAACTACTGGTACATCGGTGTTTTTTGATTTGATCAAGATTTATGCGTTTGAGTTTGTTCTATGCATCTTAGTTGGTTAAATTTGTTGTTCAGTTTTAATTTGCGTGTATTACTCAAACATGTCTCGCGATCCGTCTGAGTTCAGTCAAAGAGGGGCATCTGTAGACACCCCAATTTGGCCTAACAATTATTTCAAGTCCCACCTTGGGACAATCCCGATGATGAAATGGATACAGTGATTGCTGATTGCTTCCTTGAGGACCTTAAGACTTTCGGTAAGAACTTTGAGCCACTTAGAGGACCCAATTCAGAGCCATACAACCTTTCAGACAGAAATACAGAAGCCTAGGAGAATCCATCTGTCGGCCGTGACATCGATCCCACGGCCCTAACATCATTTCCTCACCCGAGCAACCTGTTGCTAGCAAAATCTCCCTGAGAGATCAATCCCTCGGCCGCAAGATCTATCCTTCGGCCGAGACATCCATTCCTCGGCCGTGATATCCTTTACTCGGCCGCCAGATCGACCTTTTTCCAGACTCTGGAACGTGTTCTGTCAGACGTTTGATCCGATTACACTACCTTTCCAATGCGTTCGGGCTACGCTCAGAGATTACGACGTAGAGTTAGAGATGCATTGCAATTGCAATTGCCATCTCATGATTTGATTGGCCGGAGTGAGTCACCAATTGCCTATATAAAGGGCCTTTGGACTCCGAAAATAAACACACGAAATTGATAGACCTACACACTCTATCAAGCCTCAAAGCTCTGCACAAATAATCCCTCAATCCCATACTTCAAAAGCCCTAACCTCCCGAAGGCAGCCGTCAATCCGGCGATCAAACCCCGAAGTTCAAACCCTAACCCTAGGGTTCTCGATCAAGCATTCAGTCAATCACGCCCAATCCAAAGCAATCAAGCAACTGAGGGATCAAGGTGGTGAGGCCCAACGGCCTCTGGTTTGTCTTAATTTACTGTATTTTTGACTAACCGTAGCATTTTGATTATCCGTTAATCTTTCTGTCTGGTGTGAGGAAGAACACCGACCGGGGCTTCGATCCCTCGGCCGGTACATCAAACCAGTGCGATTACTCGGCCGTGACATCCATTCACCGCCCGAGTAATCGATCTCCTGGGACAGTTTATTTGCTTTCTCTGCTTTCTAATGCAAGCTTATTTATCGCACTGGCTCACCTTACTTACTGTTTAAAGGAATAAATAAACAGACTATGTGTTGGAATTAAACAAAGCATCTACACGTCTTATGTTGAATGATTATGGGCTAGTCTCACGACTGGGCAAAGAGGGGTGCCTAACACCTTCCCCTTATTGTACTTTTGGCTCCTGTATCCAGAATCTCTATCTGTTTTCCCAGTTTTAATAAACTGGGTGGCGACTCTATTTAATGATAATCGTTATCATGTGGCGATGTTCCTAGCCATGGGAATGTCCATGATTTTGGTTTATGAAGCGAGCAACCAATCGAGCAAACAAACGTGATCAATCTGTATGGCGATGCCCCGTTTGGGAGGTGTCTACAGTTTTTGGCGACTCTGCTGGGGATGTGAGAGCCATAACCAAAAAGTTCAACATAAGACTAATACATGTCTTGTTTAATTCATCTATCATATGCATCGAGCGGGCAACCCGTTGAGTTCACCTGATATCCCGGCATGACACGGGCTATGTTGTGGGTTCCAGCAAACTCCACAGTCACTCGTACCTAGTGGTATATCAAAAAGGAAATCACCCAATCGCCGCCTATGATGGGCTGGTGAGAGGATTGGTGCCCTTTGACAACGGAGCACCCTGAAACTACCAAAACCTTGCATGCTTTAGAAAGCCATAGAACTTATCAAACTAAGACAGGAACCTACAGGCTAGGAACCTACTTGCATTCTACTTGCAAAAGTTCTTCCTCACACCTTGTATCATTTGTTGTTGTATTAACTCTTTCTGTGCAGAAGGGTTGGGATTTTCAAACCCAAATCCTAACCCTACACATGCCGAATACTGACTTCCAGGTATTCTATTTTTCAAGTAGGCACAATAGGTAGGTTAAAGAAGCAACCTCAGCCAGTTTTATACTCTTACAATACCCGAAGTCACGCCAAACAGAGGTCTTTACAGTCATCTCATCGGTTGCCTTTGTCTACCAAGACACTCTCACCGCAACGGTCCCAATCAGTTTCAGGGACTTCGCGGTCGTCTCCTCAACAAACCCGATTATCTACCCAATTCCAAGCCTCACCAAGCAATCTCCCTACCTACACCCCAAAAATGGCAGACAATGATGCTACCATCACCGAGCTCCGAGCCCAAATTGCCTATTTACAAGCTGAGAAAGCAGCAAGAGATGTTGAAGACAAGAAAAACGAGGAGGAAGCAGAAAATCCTCATGAAATTATAGAAAACCTTGAATTGGCCAAACAGGTCAAGGAGATCAAGCACGCTTTGGCTCGCTCACAAGGAGACCAAATTCTAGATTTCGAAGGACTCTGCCTCTTTCCAGAATCTCAACTGCCTGAACGGTTCAAAATGCCAAACATCGAGAAATTCAACGGGACTGGTAACCCTACCAGCCATGTCCGCCATGTCATCAACACTCTGAAGCCTATGGGCTTGACCGACGAGCTCATCGCTCAATTGTTTCAAAGAACTCTCACTGGAAGCGCCCTCGATTGGTTTCTCACTTTGGAATTTGTGCACTATCAAACTTGGCCTGAAATTGCTAACGCTTTTGTCAAGCAATATGCGTACAATGTCCAAATTGAGCTAACTACCCGAGACTTGGAGATGACTAAACAAGAATCCAATGAGGACTTTGCTACCTTTGTGGCAAGATGGAGAGAAAAGGCTGCCAAGATGAAAAGCCGCCCTTCCGAGGAAGATCAAGTGAGGATAGTTGTCAAGAACCTACAGCCCAAATACCTCACTCACATTTACACTCAAGCTATCACCGACTTCAAACGCCTACACGCCACTGGATTACAAATCGAGGATGGGATCAAGTTGGGCCTCATTGGAAAAGAAGAAACCCCTCCACCCAGAAAAACCTTTCCGAACCGTGCATCTCCTGCCTCCGTCAACACCCTTGACTCAGTCTTGCCACAAGACCCTTTTCAAACTAGCTCATCTAGAAACACGAATCGCCCTCGCCGCAATTTCAGCCCACTCTATATGACTCCATCCCAAGCCTTAGCCAT
The DNA here is from genome assembly GCA_018127125.1 of Rhododendron griersonianum. NCBI lineage: Eukaryota > Viridiplantae > Streptophyta > Magnoliopsida > Ericales > Ericaceae > Rhododendron > Rhododendron griersonianum. Next base: position 21,807,224 of record CM030797.1, read on the forward strand.
CCTAAGCCGTCAAGGGCACCTTAGGCTCTTGAATAATCCGCCTCCTCAGCCACCTTATGGCCCAAGCTATGATGCCAATAAGCAATGTGCTTACCATCAACACCCTGGACATGAGACAGACCGCTGCATGCGTCTTCGTCATGGCATCCAGGATCTCATAGATAGTCAAGCCATAAAACCTCCTAAGCCTAATGTACAAACCAATCCACTTCCCGCTCACAACAACGAACCACCGCCTCAAAATATCAATCTCATAAGCCTATCCAATAGCCCCACATATAATCCTGCCCTACACATTATTCCAAATACCCAAGCCAAACCATCCCTAATCCTCTCTAAGAACGAGGAATGCTTTGCAACAGGGGGAGAACCCCACATCTATGCCATTGATGATGGGGATTGGTGGTTGGACATGCGTCAAGCCCTGCCAAATGATTGGAAAGTTGGAAGAATTGAGCCTGCTGATCCTTGGGGTACCCAAGAAGAAGAAGTGGGTCACCTCACCCGAAGCGGAAGGGTGTATAAACCTCCTAAACTAAGTGGGGAAAGTTCAACCTCAACGCGAGTAATGGAAGAAGAAGAAGGAGAAGAAAGCCAAAGGACCGAACCTGAGGAAGACAGGGTGCTAAGACAACTAAAGAAAATCCAAGCTGATATCTCTATTTGGGGATTGCTTATGTCCTCCTACGAACATCGTAACTCCTTCTTCAAAACCTTGGGGAAAGCCAAAGTTCCCATCGACATCACCCCCGAAGAACTCGTGAGTTTCATAATGGCGTCAAAAGCTCCGAAACCAACAATAGCTTTCACTGACAAGGATCTACCTCCTGAAGGGCCTGCACACAACAAACCTCTCTACATTTCACTTAAATGTCTCACCAAATGGATCCCACTGGTCTTGGTGGATAATGGGTCTGCTTTAAACGTATGTCCTCAAAGAACCCTCGACAAGCTAGGGGTAAACGCCACTGACGTGCGCCCTTCAAGCCAAGGAGTAAGGGGGTATGACAATTCAAAGAGAAGAGTGGTTGGGTGTGTCACACTGCCAGTAGAAGTGGAGAAGATCAAAAGGGATGTGGAGTTCCATGTGATGGATATACCGGCCACCTTCAATCTTTTATTTGGAAGGCCTTGGCTACATGACGCTGGGGCAGTACCTTCCACTTTGCATCAAAAAGTCAAATTCGCGGTAGATGGAAGGGTCATAACCATTCTGGGGGATTCATCAATCCGGGCTCATTCTGATACGCCTGTCCAAGAGGTAGAAACCGAGGAAACCTTCCTTACTGGATTCAGTCTTGAGGAAACAACTGCTGTGCAAGCCTTAATGGCTGAGAGAAACTTCTATGTAAGCACCCCCGCCATATGGATGATGAAGAAGCAAAAATACCTCCCTGGGTTGGGTTTAGGCAAAAGATCACAAGGCATCTCGCAAATGATTGATCCTCCGCATAATCAATATGCCTTTGGTCTTGGCTACACCCCGACAGAAGTCGAGGTAAAAAGGAAGAAAAGCATGGAAAAGGCTAAGGCAAGAGGAAGCAGGGTCAAAGAAGAGAAACTCGTGATCCCAAAAACGCTCAATGGCTGGTTTGTGAGAGAAGGAGAAGACTTTCCATTCTGTGGCTTCGCAGAGACATGGGAAGACGAAGTTACCAAGCAACGGTACCCTGGAATGCAAATCTTCTTTGATCAGGAATGGACCGACAGTGATTTGGAAGAAGAACCAACCAATTCATCTCCTACTCCCGAAGACTGGATTGAGGTGCTAGCTGAATTTGACCTAAAGATCCTGTTTGGCAAAGAGGGTGAAGAAGAGTATAAAACTGCAAAAGGAAAAGGAGCCACTCCCGAAATACTACAGTAAATCGCATGACAAAAACATTGCTTTCATATCCTAAAGACAAGTTAGGACATGTTTTGGGCCACTGTTTGGGCATTATCTACGATTGAATAAATCCCTATTTTATCACTTCTATGCTTGACAAATGATTCCATCTTTAAAATGTGATTGTTATACACTACAATCTCTCTGCCAAAGATAAAAGGATTTCAAGAATCTAATTCTTTATGTTACCGACCAAAAGGAAAGAGGGGACGAACCCTAGTTACTTAGAACTAGGCTTTTTATCAAAACTCAGGAAAAAGACGCTATCTCCGTGAGAACACTTAGGGTTAGCTTGCCCATTGTGAAAGTACAAACACAACAGGAGATTCATAAAAACATCTCCATCAGATTCCTCTCCAAACACCTCTTGAGAGAAAAATGCTTGTTGGGCAATCTATACACCCAAGCAAAAGTAAGAGCAGAGCCTGCTAGGACAAAGAAAAAGCGAAAACGCAGCCTAGGCAAAAGTTAAGGCATTCGAAGGAAAGCTCGCTAGGGACTCAACCTCTATCAGGTAACCTAGGCAAAACCTAGAGCATGAGAGAAGGAAAAACCAAGAGTGAAAACCCAACCCCCAAAGGTGGTGATCTTGGAACTACGTAAAAGGCCTGATTCCTTGATTGGGATACGTAGGCAATCTCGCGTCGAGATGCGGCCCAAACATTTGGAGAGAAGAAAGACAATACCAAAAAGTTTGTACTCAATGATAGGCATAGCTAACTCTGCGTATTGAGCTCACAAAAGATGTGTTAGTCATTTTCCAGGGAATTGGCAAAAACAAAGATACGTAAGAATCATCGTTCGTCCTCTCTGACTCAAAAGTCGTCGACATAAGGGACCAAGCATTCTAACAATCCCAAAACATGGCAAAGAGATTGCAGGAACAGCAAAAGCAAATAAAAGAGCCTGAATCAAATTCAAGTGTAAGAAGGGAAAAACGCCACTTGGCTAAAAGCAAAAATCCAACTTCTTTAGGAAATGGAAGTAGCGGCCGAAGAATGGAACCCTCGGCCAAGTGATCCATTCCTCGGCCCATGTTTAAATCCAGACATTCACAAAACTTTGAAAAATATTGCATACATGCTGAGGATGCTTCAAATACAAACAAAAAAATACAAATGTCAAATTATCTGTTTTTAGAACTAACAAATACAGGTACAAGAAAGGAAAGGCTAGCTACTGCCCACGACCCCTCTTGGGCGCGGGACGAAAACGCTCAGGAACTGAGACACTGATCCTCTGTCCCTCACCAGCCGCGGCATCTCCATCACCAGCTCCAGTACTCCCACCCTCACTAACTCCAGCACTCTTGGTGACCGACACTGTCGGTACTTGCTCTGCTTCAAGCTGCAAAGACACAGGATATAGGCATTTAGTTTCACATGAAACGTAGGATGGAAAAAGAAGAGATCAAAGGATGCATACCGCAGCTATTCGGCCGCGCTGCCATCGAGCCAAAGCCTCTGCACTCTGGAAAGCACGCAACCATTCCTGAAACACCCCAGCAGGCACCTGCAGAGGAAGCAATTGCATATACAATCAAGTAAGCAAGGAATGCTGAAGGAAACCAAAACAGAATCTACAATATTACCTGCTGAATTTTGGCAGGAAGCACGTAGAACTGCGTAGTACACGGTGTCAGTGGCAAACGCTCCTCTTCTCCATTTGCATTGTGGAAAGAAATGAAACTGGGGGCCCGTGGCCAAACAGGAGGAGCAGCAGCAGCAGTAGTGGTAGGAAGGGTCAATGAGGCCGAACGAAAGGCTGAGTAATCTCCCACTACGAGAAAACTCATGGCTGGCTGTCTCTCAAGAGCAAGTAGCAAGCCCTCCCCGGTCAAAAGATGGGTCGATCTCATGCCAACCGGAGGAGGGAGAGGAACAAGCTGCAACGCCTTGGAATGTGGAAAATACTGGCTCGCTACCCTCTCTCCAAGATACCAGGCTCTCGAAAATGGCCCCTCCAGAAGGAAGTGCTGGCTGTCCAACGCCCGAGCTGAGGTCAACTCCAGAGGAGCATCATCAAGTAGCACGCCCCATGGGTCAAAACGCACCTATAACAAGGAAAATAGCATCAAAATGACAGAATGAGGAAATTGCACGAAAATCAGAGGATAAAGAAGATGTCATACCTGATCCACCGTTAGGCGATCCAAAACTCGCCTCCAAGCCAGCAAGTCCATGGCAAGCGACCGTGACTTCCGAACTCCTTTCAACCAACGGGCTGCCCGCGGAATGAACCTAGGGTCTCTGTGCCCAGTCGAAGGAAGAAACTGCAACAAGTGCTCAAAAGCCCAAAGCTACAAGCAAAGACGGAAAACATGAATAACAAAGATAGAAGCAACAAGAGAATAATGCAGAAATCAAAATGTATACCTCAAGAATACGATGGTGTCCGCCAAGCAACAAACTAACTCCCCGGGAACAAGCACTAAGGTGTCCATACAACGTGGCTAGGGCAGGAGTTCCCCAATCAAACTCTGTTATGGTCTCTAAGTGCACTAAAGCAGCCAAGAACTGGACATGTACCGAATTCTCCTTGTTGCAAAACAAATGCTGTGTTTGGTTTGGTATTTGAAAAGTTTTTTGAAAAATAGTAGGGGTAATAAGTAGAGAGAGATAGAGAGAGAAATGTTGAAAGTAGGGGGAGTCTAGGGGGAATTTTTTGAAAAATGCTTTTTGAAAAAGGAAGAGAACAAGGCAAAAGTTTGCCCAAGGAGATAAAGCAGGAAAGCTCGTACCAGCTGAGAAAGGGGAATCTCCGTCAGGATATCAACTTGATCAAACTCTTCCCGAAGCCAGGTATATGTGATATGGCCACTCTCTGACACAATGGGAACCTTCCCCAAAAGATATCCAAGGGCACCCTTCCGCTCATGGATCCGCGGGTCAATTGGAAGAGGATCGCCGCCTACTCTCAGGCCTGTGAGCAAAGCAAAGTCACCCGGAGTGATTGTCATCTCCCCAGCCTCCGGAAGGTGGAAAGTGTTGGTTGTATTCCACCACCGCTCGACCAAGGATGTGGTCAATCCCAACTCCGCCTTCGGAAGATGGAAACCAAGTATCAAGGGCTCGAAGCCAGCCAAAGCAACCGCATCCTTGGCTTCCTGAGGAAGCCTCTCATACCACTCAAACACCTGGGGGCAGCTTCCCCACACGCGCAATCTCTCGTTTGCCTGACAAAATATGAAGAAGGAATCAAATACACAAGATATCGCCTATACAGGGGGCAACTTCTAGAACTCAAACTCCCTATCAAAATATCAAATTATCACTCTGCGAAATCTCACATACAAAAATCATTTGACAGGAAAAAATTCTACCTTCCTGTTGGTGAAACCAAAGTGCTGCTCTGGCTCCCTGTGCAAGACCTCAGGTGGGATGTCACTGAGGGGAGGACGGTATCGCAAAGAACCACCACGTCCGACCAAGTGAACCTGAGGAGCGTAAGTAGCAACGTCAAAAGGTGGAAGAATATCACCGCCCACATCAGTAGAAACCTCGGGTTCAACCCCAGGAGGAATGGGTTGCGAGGAACTTCCCCCAATAGTGGCTCTGCGCCGACTTGAACGAAGAACGCGGGAACTTGAAACCCCACCAAGAATCGCGGCCTCAACGGCCGGAGCTTTGCCCGTGTCCCTAGGCACAGCAGGAACATCAGATGACGGAGGAGGAGGCGGTGATGAAGACATGACAGCTGGAATCGTGTGGTCGGAAGGGACGACGGCGGTAAGGTGGGGGATGGCGGCGGCCGACGAGGAGAGAGAGGAGAGATCGGCGGCGATTGTTTGGACGAGAGAAGAGAATGAGGAATGGAAAGGATGATATGACCCGTGAGATCGATTTAACTAAACTTAAATCGATTTCCTGTCTTTTGGTGTTCTCACGGCCGAGACATCAATTCTTCAGCCGAGATATCGATCTCCTGGCCCCTTAATCAAATTCCCTCAGCAACAGCAGATTTTGCTCAGTGCACTAACTCAAGCCACTATAGACTTCTAAGTCCTCAACCAACCAAGCAGCCTTGGGGGCATCCCCAAGCCAATACAATGTGATCAAAATTAGCCTTGGGGGCATGCCCAAGCATCAAAGCTCTCTCTCCACAAACTGCTGGCCAAAACAAGTCAAAAACACCCGGCGGCCCTATGCCCGTATCCATTATCAAAGAACTCAGCAGCTCTATGCCCATGTTCACCCATATCAACTCACCTAGCAGCTCTACGCTTGCCATTCCAGCGACCATACAACCATCAACCAATCTCAGCGGCTCTGCGCCCATTACTTCAACAGGCTCGAAGCCTATGTCTATCACCTCAGCGGCTCGAAGCCTATTATCTCAACAGGCTCTAAGCCTATGTCTATCACTTCAGCGGCTCGAAGCCCATTACCTCAACAGGCTTGAAGCCTACGTCTACTATCACCCAGCGGCTCGAAGCCCTTTATCTCTACAGCTCTATGCTCGCTATCACGGCAACGGGCTCTACGCCTGTAATTACTCAACTTAACGGCTCCAAGCCCATTATCTCAACTGGCTCGAAGCCGTACACAATCAAGTTCTTAACATGCTCGAAACCTGTATTCATCATCTCAACTGGCTCGAAGCCGTAAACAAGCAACAGGCTCTAAGCCGCCCCAACAATCAAGACATCTATTCTCAGGCTCTACGCCTGAATGCTCAAAAATCTAACATTTTTGAATGCTCAAGCTCTACGCTTGGATGCCCAACCACTGTGTACTGGATGCTCAAGTTATACACTTGAATGCTCAAGCTCTACGCTTGGATGCCCAACCACTGCGTACTGGATGCTCAAAGCCTGTACTTTGAATGCTCGAATTCTGCCGTCCGAATGCTCGAGCTCTACGCTCTGAATGCTCAAGTCCGGAACTTGATAGAAGCTCTAAGCTTAAAAACAAACACACACGCACGGGCCCGTGCACAAATTGCATTATCACATCAAGTCTGCATCATCATATCTGTTCACATCTAACAACCATCATCACACATATACACTCTGCATATCTCTCATGAAACAGGTCAATCCTGCAATCAACCGGCACTATGCCTCGATTTTATTGATCGGCCCAACGCCTCGATCCTTTGGCTCCACGCCAACACTTATGATGAGAAAGCTCCGTGCACAGACCATCAGAATGTAACCAGCTCTATGCTTTGGTTCATAACACGTCAAGCTCTAGGCTCCGACAACTCAGGCCCTCGCCTCAAGACTGCATGAAGGATCCACGCCTCAATCACTTTAGGCTCCATGCCTCAGTTCCTTCACCTCAGGCCCTTGCCTTATACCAACTCCGCGCTTCGGTTCATCACGTCAAGCTCGAAGCTCTGACACCACAGGCTCTCACCTTATGATCAAATACCAGCTCCGCGCTTCGGTCCTATCAAACTCAAAAGCTCCGATACCTCAGGCTCTCGCCTATATGATCAATACCAGCTCCGCGCTTCGGTCCTATCCAATCTCCTTAGGCCTTCACCTCAAGATTGCAACAGGCTCCACGCCTCGATTCCATCACTCTCCAGGCTCTCGCCTCATAACTACAACCGGCTCCGTGCCTCGGTTCCCTCATCTCCAAAGCTTCGTGCTCCAGTACTGGCCCTACGCCCTCCCATATCTCAAAAAACAACCGGCGTCCAACTCATCCTAGCAGATGGTTTGGATTCCACCCCATTACATCAAATCCTACCAGCTCATTCGCCAGGATAGGCTACTCTACCGAGCTCCTTTCAGTCAAAGTAAGGATGATCAAGAAAAGCAAACGCACCTGCAGTGTACTGATCTACCCCAAAATACTAAGGAAGCTCTCCGCAAAGAAACTCCCCAGGCAGCCCTGCGCTTCTTCAACTATCTTCCGCCAAAACCCTGGCTCAGTCTAGGTACGTCACACTACGGCTTTTTAAGCCCTAAGGTACGTCTTCTGTCTCTAACCCTCCAAACTTTTTGCTTTTCTTTATTGCCCGAACTACGACTGGTCTGAATTTTCCTTGTGGAATACGCAGGCAGCCTCCCGGCCCGACCATAACAAAACCTTTTTCGAAATCCCCTTGGAATAGTGGTTGGACCAAATTGAGTTGCTTTTTACAGCTTTGACTCTTACTCAAACATGTCTCGCGATCCGTCTGAGTTCAGTCAAAGAGGGGCATCTGTAGACACCCCAATTTGGCCTAACGATTATTTCAAGTCCCACCTTGGGACAATCCCGATGATGAAATGGATACAGTGATTGCTGATTGCTTCCTTGAGGACCTTAGGACTTTCGGTAAGAACTTTGAGCCACTTAGAGGACCCAATTCAGAGCCATACAGCCTTTCAGACAGAAATACAAAAGCCTAGGAGAATCCATCTGTCGGCCGTGACATCGATCCCACGGCCCTAACATCATTTCCTCACCCGAGCAACCTATTGCTAGCAAAATCTCCCTGAGAGATCAATCCCTCGGCCGCAAGATCTATCCTTCGGCCGAGACATCCATTCCTCGGCCGTGATATCCTTTACTCGGCCGCCAGATCGACCTTTTTCCAGACTCTGGAACGTGTTCTGTCAGACGTTTGGTTTGATCCAACTACACTACCTTTCCGATGCGTTCGGGCTACGCTCAGAGATTACGACGTAGAGTTAGAGATGCATTGCAATTGCAATTGCCATCTCGTGATTTGATTGGCCGGAGTGAGTCACCAATTGCCTATATAAAGGGCCTTTGGACTCCAAAAATAAACACACAAAATTGATAGACCTACACACTCTATCAAGCCTCAAAGCTCTGCACAAATAATCCCTCAATCCCATACTTCAAAAGCCCTAACCTCCCGAAGGCAGCCGTCAATCCGGCGATCAAACCCCGAAGTTCAAACCCTAACCCTAGGGTTCTCGATCAAGCAATCAGTCAATCACGCCCAATCCAAAGCAATCAAGCAACTGAGGGATCAAGGTGGTGAGGCCCAACGGCCTCTGGTTTGTCTTAATTTACTGTATTTTTGACTAACCGTAGCATTTTGATTATCCATTAATCTTTCTGTCTGGTGTGAGGAAGAACACCGACCGGGGCTTCGATCCCTCGGCCAGTACATCAAACCAGTGTGATTACTCGGCCGTGACATCCATTCACTGCCCGAGTAATCGATCTCCTGGGACAGTTTATTTGCTTTCTCTACTTTCTAATGCATGCTTATTTATCGCACTGGCTCACCTTACTTACTGTTTAAAGGAATAAATAAACAGACTATGTGTTGGAATTAAACAAAGCATCTACACGTCTTATGTTGAATGATTATGGGCCAGTCTCACGACTGGGCAAAGAGGGGTGCCTAACACCTTCCCCTTATTGTACTTTTGGCTCCCGTATCCAGAATCTCTATCTGTTTTCCCAGTTTTAATAAACTGGGTGGCGACTCTATTTGATGATAATCGTTATCATGTGGCGATGTTCCTAGCCATGGGAATGTCCATGATTTTGGTTTATGAAGCGAGCAACCAATCGAGCAAACAAACGTGATCAATCTGTATGGCGATGCCCCGTTTGGGAGGTGTCTACAAGGGGTGATAAGTTGTCCTTTTTTCTTCATTGTCATACCTAGATTACACATAAACCAGTCCATATTCTGTGATGAATTTAATAATTCTTAATCTTATTTATGTAGGAATGTCGAGAACTGGCAAAGAAACAATGGGGTCGTCATGATAAGAGCTTTGTTAATAGATTGGGAATTTCATAAGGAATTTTTATTTGTTAGGTTAAGTTTTACAAATATATATTCGGTTTTATTACATGTGTTGAGTGATTTATGGATTAGGGATATTTTTGACCTGCTTGAATATTTTTTGCACCTCGATTTGACCTGCACATATACCGTATTTTACTTTGTTCCTACCCATTTTTTTCAACATGTCCTCCTTTTGCTCATTTTTCGACCTGTAGCTTCAGTTATCTTCAAAATGTGTTGCGTCGTGCCTTCAGGCACGGGCAAAAAATCTGATACAAAAAAAAAAGGGAACCTTGAAATACAAAAGAAATACAAAAAAAGAAAGAATGAAATACAAAACCAAACTAACAGCCGTATTAAGCAAACAAAAAATTCGATAAAAGGGAAGCAAGACAATACTGTTCGTTGGGGGTAAACTGAAAAAAAATAATGAAATACACTCACCTCAAGTTATGGTGTTTCGGAAGCAGAGGGGATGGGGGAGGAGTGAGGGAGAGAGTAAAACAATAAAATACAAAACCGTGTATATTGATTTTTCCGTGCTCTGTTTGGGACGGATTGAGATGATAGAGTTGAGGTAACATGGGTTTAGCTTAAACAAAGGAAATTTCCGGAAAAGCTTCTTGTTAGAGTTTCCTCGTTTGGAATTGTTTACCGACTAAGATTTTGTATTTTAAGGGTTTAAATGATATAATTATTCATGTTGAAAGCAATCAATTAATTGTTTCCTTTACGATAATTGTTTCCTTAGCTGATGACCGAAATTAATCAATCAATTAAGTCCTATAATTGTTTCATTCCCATGCTTTCATTTGATGACCGAATAATTGTTTCCTTTTTTTTCATCTGCAATTTCCATTCTTGTTTTGTACTTATTCTTCTAATTCAGTTTTATCCCATATCATTTAAACATTTAAATTTTAAAAAGGGAAAGAGCAGGAAGAGAGAGGGGGAACCGGAAATTTTTTTTTTGATTAGCCGGATTTTTTTTTTTGATTAGTCGGTAAAGATAACCCTTGGATGGATTTGGTATTTACCAAGCTGCCATTTTGAACAACCAACAGTCTAGATTTATGAAGAGTATAAATCTGGAGCGTTTGTTGTCTTTTGGATTCAAACACCACCCTGTCATATTATATAGATATGTATGTATATGTAATAGTCAATATATCTATATAATAAGGGATAATTTTGGGATTATTTAAAAGCGATGATAAAAACATAACTATTCAAAATGACAGAGATGAATACTTATGGTGGATAGAATTTGAGATTGAATATTTAAAAACTCCCGAAAGAACCCCTCACTTACTCTGCTGTTATTCGTTGATCTGTAAATCTAATGGTGGGTAAAATAAGTCAGTTGTTGGATAACGTGCAAAGTACTTAAATATGCAGAAAGTCTACCCATACAGACAATCTGTGCACAGATTGTGTTGTGGGGTTCACCACAGGTCTCACATAAATCATCCGAGTCGTTCATTAAATGTAAAACATTTTTTCAAAAGTCCCCATAAAAAATAAGCTCAATCCGATACCTATAGGTGCTCAATCCAACCATATAACTTTTCATTATCCGGAAATCTGAATGAAAAGTTAGATGGTTGGATGAAGCATCTATAGGTATCGGATTGAGTTTATTTTTTACGGGAACTCTTGAAAAAATGTTTTACATTCTATAGGTATCGGATTGAGTTTATTTTTTACGGGAACCCTTGAAAAAATATCTTACATTTAATCAACGGCTCGGATGATTTGTGTGGGACCCGTAGTGGGCCCCACAACAAAATCTGTGCACAGATTATCTGTGTGTAGCAGGACATTATGTGGAGACACACATCCGAAGTGGCACACGATTACAGTGCCTACTTCTGCGTGCAATAGAAGAGAAAATTACACTGTTTTTTTTTTTTTACAAACATCAATTACACTGCTCTTCAAGACCTCGACTACATTACTCTTTTTGGTCACATAATTCTTCAAAATATCACATACTCTTGTTTTCTATCATTTCACTAAATTCGCACTCTTAATTCTCAATCTTGCTAATTTTAATAATTTAAGATGTGTTTCAAAGACGTTTTCACACTTGTGTGCACGCACGCAAATCATGTGACTTATCTTTTGGACTATATTTTACTCTTTCAGTTTCATTTAAGCAATTGTGAGTTCCAGTTTGGATTATAAGGATAAAACACTCTTCTCACTTAAGTTTTAAAATACCCCATATCTTGTTCCTGTTTGGCTTCATAAAATTTACTTCCTCCGTCCCTTTTATAAAGTTCAATATTTTATTTTGGGTTGTCCTTTAATAAATGTCCCTTTTGTAAAGTTAATGGATAAAAACTGGTACATTTTTCATTTTGTCCCTAAAGTAGATTTTATTTTAAAAAGTTAGTGAGTAAAATTGTAATGATGATGTCTCCATAGAGGGTAAGTAGAGAAAGCAAAAGTAAAAGTTGATATAAAAGGTGTAATGATGATGTCTCCTTAATAAGCTGTAGTTACGAAGCTGGACACTTAAAAAGAAACGGATGGAGTAGTAAATTTTTGCTCTTTGTCATGAATTAAGAACTTTTTTCATTCGGTCCAGCTAATAGATGCTCCTGGGGTATAAGTTTGGGGCACAAGTTTATGGTTCTTTAAATGCTTTAGGTGCAATAAATATACCTCAATCCATGAGTTATGTTTATGGGTACTTACAAAGTATTATTTTTCACCACTATTTTCTAAACTACTCATAAATGTTTGTAATACTATTTTTAATGACTATACTACCCTCATTTCCTTATAAAAATTAGTTAGGTAGGTGATAGGTTTTTAGGGCAAATAAAAAAATTACGTACAAGGAGGGAGATTTTTTTGGAGTTGTCTACAAGGAGAGGGATGCCAATGCTTGACGGAGTGGGATTTTTAGTGCAAAATTAGTTTGGAAAAAGGATTGCCTTATTTTTTTTTTTGCACTGAAAACCTTTTTCCAAACATGTTTTTTCTATTTGCCCCGAAAACCTTTTTTTGGTCGGAATAACACAAGGCAAATACTTGACGGCACACCTATTTCCTTCCTCTTTTGTTCCCATAACTTGTTTTCCAAATAAAACAATACTTGACAGCACCTATTTTCCAAACAAAACAATGCTCGAAAAAAAAAATACTAACAAACAGAAGAATATCTTTATAATATGAAAAATTAACAATTGGATAATACTTACCACAAACAATTAAATAAAAATTTAGGAGTTCCAATTTTTAATGTCTAGAAGAGAGGAAAAAATTACAGTTATATAACAACAATACAAAACTCGGGTGAGATAACAAAAATAAAAAAACGCATTCAGGAGTATTATGCTGGGTTTGGAACTCATGAATAGAAAGAAAAACACAAAGTCTATGGTCAATTATGAAGAGTCATATGGTACTTTGGTCCCAACCGTACAATTTTTTACGTTTTTTTGCCATTCTTATGAAGACTAAGATTTCACTCCAAAGAGTTGCCTTTCTCACCTTAAAGATTGAAGAATAGAAAGAGTCATATGGTCATTTTTGTCATTCAAAATATTGTTTGACTTCTATTGATGGAGTGGTTTATATTTTCAATGTCATTATGACTAGATGTTGGAATGGATATAAGAAAATGTAATTAGAGCATTAAAAGAATCATAAATTTGTGCCCCAAACTTATGCCCCAGAGGCACCTTGTAGCATATGCCTTTTCCATTTGGTCATTGTGAGGTGCATGTTGTTTTCAAGTTGACTGGACTTGTTGGCTAAGTTATCTATGTAAGAGTATCTCCAATCCATCTCCAAAACTCTAAAATAGAGAATGAATGTGAAATATTGAAGGGAGATTTTGTTATTTATTTCATCTTTTTTTTCCACTTTTTGGTCATTTTTTGGAGAATTTTGGAGAAATCTATCGTCCTTTTAGATAATTGATTTTGAGAAATCTATTGTCCTTTTTAGATATTTGATTTCTAAATATGGAGACCGCACTTTCATTTTGGAAATCAAATATCTAAAAAGGACGAAAGGTCCCTCCAAGATTCTTCCAAAAAACACAAAAAGTAAAGAAAATTAATAGGGTGAGGTGAAAAATCTCCACTCAATATGTCACATACATTCTCATTTTAAAGTTTTGGAAGTGGATACTAATCCATGAAGAGAGAGCATGAACTTGGTATCTGTAGGAAAAACAGGGTCAAAAAACCAGTAATGTTTTTTTACTAATTTCTGGAATTTTAAAATGGAACAGAAAAATACATTGTAGCGGGCCAAACATATTAGTTCGCAGTGGTGCGGACTGAACCAGGTCCATGCCGTGCCCAGACCATGAGCTCGGCTCTCCATCGGCGACCTTGATCGCCTCTCCAATCACCACAGGCTCGGCTGAAGTAGAGCCCATGCTCGGCCACCTTCCTTGGCGGTATCCACTGTCGGAGTGTCCTCCCCTCATAGTTGCACACTGGCCTCGGCCAAGTTGGTGCTCGACCACCCGCGAAACATGGCCGCGGCTGGCATTCGGCAACTTGTTGGGGGCTTCCCACGTGTCGAAGCGGTTACACTAAAGGATAATCATGAGCGCACATGGGTGTGCCACCTCAGCCCTGAAAACGGTTACCAGATCTATTTCATGATGTCACCATGACATCACTTGGCTCGTGGAGGGCACGCGATCGTACTTGGAGAGCAAGCCAGGAAGGCCCTATAAATATCCAGTGTTGGTAACCCTAAAGAGGTACATGCTACTTGAGACTTACACTTATACATTCTCCAGCTTTCTGCTTCCTCTCTCTGCACAATACTTATCCTCTCGCCGGAGGGCCTTGCCGGAACAACCCCCGGCCAGGTCTTAGTCGTGCGCTCCCTGTGCAGGCTAGGAGAAGAAGGCTCAACAACCATCGGACCACCAGCGGAGGAACGAGGATCAAGGATCACGGGCTACACAATTGGTGAACCTGACGTGAATCGCTTCTGATTCAAACGGCTCTCACATCCTCCAAACCCCCTCACTCCTTCATGAAACAACGACCAAACCACTCACCATGGGCGGAGATCTGGAGGACGCAGCCATTTCGGGGGCCAAAGACGCTAGTGGAAATGTCATCTCCACAACACCACCCGAAAGGCACATGTCCATTTCCCTTGCCCCTGGATCCGGACTCTCACCAGTTTCGGATGACGTGACGGTGGCCTATATCCGTCTACTACAGCGTCGCGACAACGAACTGGCCGCATTAAGGGCAGAGGTGGCCCAAATGAAGCAACGTATGCAGTAAGACGCTACCCCTGCCGCATCAAGATCTGGGGGAGGCGGGGGTAGGGGAAGGCAAACACCACCTCCACCTCCACCACCACCACCACCACAAGGGCGTCAGAACGAGGGAGGCCAACGCGGATCCGTGAAAGACCGCCTAGGCTTCACCCCGGCACCAGGCGACGCCAGAGAAATAATCCTCTACAAGCAACCCACCGCATCTAGAACACATCGTTCTAGAAGCCATGACGAGCGAACCAGGACGAGGGATACCGAGTCATTTACAAGTATGTATTCGACTGGTCGTGCGGAGTTCTCTCGCACAACGGTCTCGCACCATAGCCAAGATTTCGCACGGACCAAACCCCATGTCTCTGAACATCTAGGGAACATTCCGCCTAAGAATCTAGACGACGAGCACCATGCACGGCGAAACGGGAAGGGCGTACGCACCGAAGGTGCGAACGAAGACAATAAAACCCGTCGTAACAAGGACAAAACCGTCGACGGCCCACGCCGAACAACGACGGACCTTCGAGACAAGCTTCGGCGCAGAGACGCCGAGAAGACGTCGGCAAAAGAGAACAATGAAAGGGACTCCAAAAGAACAAAGACGGACGAGCACGGCAAACTGCCGCACCCAGGATTTGAAAGACAACTGAAGGATCTCGGAGTCTCTCCCTTCACCTCCCACATCATCAACACACCGCCGGAGTCCACTTTTCATCTACCCAAATTCACGAAGTTTGATCCGGCGACCTGCGAGGCTTACACTCACCTAATCCACTTCTGACAGACCATTGAGCTCTGCACACTAAAAGATGAAGTAAAATGCAAAGCGTTCCCGTCCAGCCTCGGCTCCTTAGGACTTCAGTGGTTCAACAAGTTGCCCGCTGGATCCATACGAAACCTGGCCGACCTTGAACGCGCCTTCAACACACGCTTCATCACGAGCAACAAAACAGCTAAAGAGCCTGAATCCTTATCTCAGATGAGGAAACTCCCATCCGAAACTCTCAGACAATAAGCCGAGCGTTATTGGCAGCTGTTCAACGAAATTCCGGGAATCGATGAATATTGGGCTGCGCGCACTTTCAAAAACGGTCTGGAAACCGGCAGCAAGATTCTAGACGAACTCGCCATCCGCCCACCCCACGGCATGGGAGAATTGATGCGGGTCGTGGAGAGATTTTGTGCTCTTGAATAGTTTTATGCAGACCGGGCGGCCTAGGGAATCCCGAGCTTGACAGCGCCCTTCACCTCGGCCGCACCCCAACTGCCGGCACCAGTAATCACCTAGCACTCGCAGCCCAAGAAGCAGGTACACAACATCAAGGAAGGGAAGAAGCGCCCGCCGAAAGTACACGACTATGTGGCCGAGACCACGCACTTCAAGGAACCAATATGGTCTTTTCTGAAAGAGATAATGAGACATCCATGGTTCGAGTGGCCGACAGGCAAGCTCGGAACCGACACCGGCCAACTGGATCAAAATTCGAGGAAAAAGTGCTCTTACCACAACGAGCTCGGCCACTACACGACTGCCTGCGCACCATACAAAGCCCTCCTGGAAAAGCTTGCAGCTCAAGGTCACCTCGATCAGTACATCGATCGATCAAAGACACCCGTCCGGCAACCAAATCCCAACCCCAACGAACAGCGCCCGCTGATACACGTCATCCACGGTCCCGTGACGAAGGCATCCGAAACTGCCCTCAAGGCCGATATCGATCACGCCTCAACATCCAAACAGATACTCTCAGTCGGTTGCGGATCCAAGCGTCAACGACCACAAGAAGTGCCCAAGTGGACGATAAGCTTTACCGAGCGTGACCTTGAACATGTTCAAACTCCACATTCGGACGCCCTCGTCGTCACCGTCCAAATCGGCGTTCACGACGTCAAGCGCGTCCTCATCGATCAAGGAAGTTCAGCAGAGGTCATGTATTACAACCTTTTCAAGAAGTTGGATCTACCAGAGTCGGCCCTACAACCTACTGAAGTACCCCTCATCGGCTTCAACGGTGCACCTGTCTGGCCACTTGGCCGAATCTTCCTCCCAGTCGTCATCGGCTCAAAGACTTTGACTGTCGAATTCATCTTTGTCAACGTGCCGAGCCCATACAACGCCATCCTTGGCCGAACTTGGCTCCACGGAATGCAAGCCATTGCTTCCACCTACCACCAGGTCGTCCGCTTCATCGGCGCCACATGAAGACAAGAAGATTTGCGAGGTGACCAAGTAGCCTCCAAAAAATGCTACATCTCTGCCGTCCACAATTCCATCAAGTCCAAACAAGTGCAATGGGTTGAAGTCCCTGACATGGCCATCATAGAAGACGTCGACCAAAAAGCCAAAGACAAAGCGGAATAAGACTTGGTGAAAATGCCCATCAATGAGGAGGGATCACGCTTTTTCTTACTCGGCTCTTCACTAAGCGATGCCGAGCGAGAGGAGATGTTCCAGTTCCTTAAAGACAATCTAGAAGTCTTTGCTTGGACCCCAGAGGAGATGCCAGGGGTGGATCCCAACTTCATCTGCCACTCCCTCAACATTAAAAAAGACTCAAAACCTGTGGTACAAAAAGCTCGACGCTCGGCACCAGAACACGCCGACGCTGTCATCGAAGAGGTCAACCGCCTGCTTGAAACCAACGCTATACAAGAGGTGCAGTACCCAACTTGGCTTTCTAACACTGTGGTGTAAAGAAAAAGAACAGAAAATGGAGAGTTTGCGTCGACTACACCAACCTCAATGACGCCTGTCCAAAGGACTGGTTCCCGCTGCCGAAGATTGACCAGCTAGTCGACGCAACAGCAGGACATGCTCGGCTGAGTTTCTTGGATGCCTACCGTGGCTATCACTAGATAGCCATGGACCCAGAGAACATGGAGAAAACAGCCTTCATTACACCACATGGCATTTTTTGTTACCGAGTCATGCCATTCGGCCTCAAAAACTCAGGTGCTATCTTCAACAGAGCAATCTTCAAGATGCTCTATGCACAGATTGGCCACATCCTGGAAGCATACATTGACGACCTTGTCGTCAAGAGTCAGAAGGAGCACAACCATCTCGCGGAACTGGCTGAAGTATTCGAGATCCTCAAACACCACAAACTTCGTCTGAATCCGGAGAAGTGTGCGTTCGGTGTCAGTGCAGGAAAATTTCTTGGCCATTTGGTCACAAGGCGCGGCATAGAGGCCGACCCCACGCAAATCAAGGCGGTGGCAGACCTACGACCACCACGAACAATCAGAGAGGTTCAAAAGCTCACAGGAATGGCGGCCGCTATCAACCGCTTCATCAGCAAGTCATCTGACAAGTGCCACGCCTTCTTTCACGCCCTAAAAGGCAAGAGCCGGCGAAACTTCGAATGGACGCCAGACTGTGACAAAGCATTGGCCGAGCTCAAAGACTATCTAAGCTCGGCACCCCTAATGGTAAAGCCCAAAGAATTTGAAACTCTTTACCTTTACCTAGCAGTCTCAGCTCACGCCATCAGCTCCGCTCTCGTTCAGCGAGAAGAAGCCGAAGACATGCCGGTTTATTTCACAAGCAAGACGCTCCTACCTGCCCAAACGCGCTATCTTCCTCTGGAGAAGTTAGCACTCGCCCTTGTATCAGCGGCAAGAAAACTTTTGCCGTACTTTCAGGCACATACAATCACGGTCTTAACCGAATACCCTCTCAAAGCTCTCTTTCGAAAAGCCGATCTCTCCAACAGAGTCTCCAAATGGGCGGTCGAATTGGCAAACTTCGACATCCGCTTCGAACCACGGACGGCAATCAAGGGGCAGATCCTCGCCGACTTCATTGCCGAACTAACTCCAAAAGACACCGAGACTCTAAACACCCCTCCACCCCCTCAACCCTCGGCCGAACGTGAAGCACAGGAGAAACCTTGGCTCCTCTTTCAAGGAGACACTTGGCGACTTCAAGTCGATGGAGCCTCTAACAGCAACAGAGCCGGAGCAGGAGTTGTCTTGGTCTCCCCTTGTGGGACTTTACACGAAAGTGCCGTCAGCATTGACTTTCCCACCACAAATAATGAAGCCGAATACGAAGCCCTCCTTGCTGGCTTACGCTCCGCAATAGCGATGCAAGTCGAAGACTTGGCTGTTTTCTGTGACTCCTAACTCATCGTAAACCAGGTGTTAGGGGACTACGAAGCTCAGGACCCCAGAATAATGAAGTACCAAGCTACTACGGCTGAACTCATCAAGCACTTCAAGCACTTCAAAATCGAGCAGATCAATCGCGAACACAACGCGCACGCGGACACACTTGCTGGCCTCGCCTCAGCTTCCAAAGCCTCCGAATTCAGGACCATCAACTTTGGCAGTATCGACCACCCAAGTTATGACACCACTCCAGAAGTGCTTAATGTCGAACACGGCCCAAGTTGGATGGAAGAGATCGTCGCTTTCTCAGAAATGACACCCTCCCTGCCGACAAGAAAGAGGCTTTTCGCATCAGGAACAAGGCTGCTTACTACTGGCTTTTTGAAAGCGGTCAACTCTACAGAAAATCAATCTCCGGGCCTTATCTACTCGTCGTCCACCCAACCCAGGTCCCCGTGATTCTCAATGAACTTCACTCAGGAAACTGCGGCTGCCACTCTGGTGGTCGTTCGCTATGCCAACGTGCCATGAGTCAAGGATACTTTTGGAAGAACATGAAGAAAGACTGTGAAGAAGTCATCCGAAAATGCCGACCGTGCCAGCTGTTTTCACCAATTCCAAAGCAACCTGCTCAAAATCTCTCCCCCATCACAAGTCCTTGGCCCTTCGCACAATGGGGGCTTGATATCGTCGGGAAACTTCCAACAGCACCTGGAGGCTTCAAGTTCCTAATCACTGCAACAGACTACTTCTCCAAATGGGTGGAAGCCGAAGCCCTTATCACCAACACTGAGGCGGACGTCCGACGTTTCGTATGGAGGAACATTGTAACCAGGTTCGGCATACCTTACGCCATCGTCTCCGACAACGGCACCCAATTTGTTGGAAACGGCCTCACAAGCCTCTGCGAAGAGTTTGGCATACGCTTCTTCAACTCAACCCCAACCTACCCTCAAGGTAATGGCCAAGCCGAGGCCACAAACAAGACAGCCTGCGCCAGGATAAAACGTCGGCTGAACTCAAAAAGAGGCAAATGGGCAGAGGAACTCCCAAGATTTTTATGGGCTTACCGCTCCATACCACGTCGCTCTACCGGCCAAACTCCCTTCTCAATGGCGTTCGGCATGGAGGTCGTCATCCCACTAGAATCCAAGTTCCCCACCCTCCGAACAGAAACCTTCGACCCAAAAACAAACGACGAAGCCGTGGAGCGAGAGTTAATTCTAGCCGAAGAGAAACGCGACGATGCTCAGCTGAAGCTCGCCGAGTATCAACAGCAAGTTGCCAAGGGATACAACAGGAGTGTTCGAATCAAGAAGTTCAAGCCTGACGATTTGGTTTGGCGAAAGGTCGTACAAGCAAGTAAGAAGACAAAATTCATGCCTAACTGGAAAGGGCCTTTTCGCATCGTCAAAATTGCTGGTGAAGGGGCTTACATCCTTGAAGAGATGAAAGGGAAAGTGCTTACCAACCCATTGAATGCACAGAACCTAAAGAGAGCATACATGTGAACCTTCCTCCACAACTTGCTCGGCTGAACACTATCCCCGACCAACCCTAGTGTTGCCAAAATTTTCAGTTGTGTCTGGCTTTGGCCTGTTTATCTATGTTCTTTTTATTTTAAAGAAGGGCTCTGACCCATAGTTTTTATTATCTTCTACTTCACCTGTACTCTAAGATTCTTCAAAATGAAAAGACTAGGTTTTGCAATTACATTCTTTTAAGTATTCTTAAGTACTGTTCTATTTTTTCAGCTTCTTCACATAATTCAATCTCGGCAAATCTGTCGAACACAAACAATGACTTCGGTCACACCCACAAACGGCTCCTAAAAAAGCCACTTGCTTCGGCCACTATTACCGCCCAAAGAAGCAAGCAACATGACATATGGTCCGCCGAACCTAAAACACACATCACTGATGGAACTTAGGTCTCGGCTCGGATTGGCAAGACGCTATGGTCGGCCACCGATAGGTTACACTCGCACTTTGGCGAGCAAACCAACCACACACAAACACGACTCTCAAGCGCTCTTTGGCCTAGGGGCTGACACTTTGGCCAAATCCCCAACAACTACTAAAGGGGCACCAAGCAATCCTACACAATGTCAGAACAACAAATCCATGTTCGGCAACCTACATAACTTTGATCAAGGCTCGGCAACTACCACAAATACAGTAAAATGCATCCACATCAATCAAGAAATTCAACTACTTTGCCAAACCCAGACCAAAGTGGGGGCTACGGATAACTACACATTCAAAACAAGCAAGATTATCAAAATTTTATGAGGGGATGAAAGCAACCAAGCAAGCTCGGCGACAGAGGAAAAAAGATAACATCAACTCAAAAAGGAAAAATACATAGTAAGCCAATACCTGAACAAGGTAGGCGCTCAAGTGCGCAATGCTCGGCTGTAGCTCCCCAGGAACTCTGTCCATATCCCTCGGCAGAGCGAGGCCATGAAGCATGGAGACGGCCAACCCAGGCTCGACCTTGACACTGTCTTCAACAGTGACGACCCTGCCGTCGGCCATTGCAAAAGATGGCGCGAACTCTTGCACGATCGAGTGGCCACCCAAGCCAGCCGCCGTCTCCATAGCCCTAGAGCCACCCGCAGCTGATGACTCGGTCTGGTCCTTCTCCTTCGAAAGCGGCGTCGGCGGCCTCGTCGGGAAGAAGTCTTGTGTAACTCTCTGCTTCTTAGCAGCAGGCTCGGACAGCTCCGCTTCCTATGGGCAGCATGCCCTTCGAAGAGAAAGGATTTCGTTCCTTCCCGCCGTTTGCGGCCCTTTTTCAAAAAAAATCGAGGGAGCGCGAGCGCCGGTGGCAAGCGCTCGAAAATACAGAGTCGCCACTTGAGTTTTGAAGGTCCGACACTCAAGGAACCATTTTTCGAAGCACCTGTCGCGCTGTTTTTGGTTTGAAAAAGTTAAGGAAACCAGTCCGTCATAACCATATCTGGGTTCGGGAGCCAGGTTACGAGAGGGGAAGGGTTTTATGGCACCCCTCTCGCCCAATCCGGAGATCAGTCTCTACTTAGGCATTTTTATGAAAATATTTGTGATTCTTCTTCTTTTAATTAATTTTAGCCAATTAGGGCGGGGAAACAGTTAATCGGGGATTAAAAACTATAACAATTTGCAGGATGTGATCAAATAATAGCATGGATGGATAGCATGATGAGTAATAAATGGAATGAACTTGAAATAGCGATCAGATGCCAAAACCAAGCTCGGGGCAGATTTGCCCTGCACGATGGCCAACTTGCATGCATGAACAGATCTGCATGCAAGTCAACCATCGCGCGAGACACACTGACCCTCGCGCGAGTGTTGTCATCTCACCACAGTCCCAAGATCATCCCCTTCTGGGCTCTGGAAGGACCAGTGCACACCCAGGAAGCAAACCAAGCAGTGTATATGGAACCGTAAAGATACTAATTATTACAGAATACTTCAAACAGGAGCCAAATGAATTGAAACACAACCCCTAAACAGTGGGGGTATCAAAACAGAGGCCAAGGGCCTAGTTACCCATGCAAGGGCTATTCATGGAAATCACAGAACTGTCGCGCGACAGAGAGTGAGTCTCGCGCGACATTCCTGACTGGACTTCCAGGAATTGCTTTGCATGCTTGGGGTCCTGGGACAGATTCAAGGGATCCCAAGGGCATTCCAAACTATTTAGAGCAAATAAACTAGCTACTGTACTTTGTTTTTGCATGCATAACAGTGATCTAAGAATCAAAATGAAGTACAACAGGCATGAACATATTGCAAAACAGAAAAGGGCTAGCCTCCCTTCCCCGCGAGGTCCATTCTCTTGCTGACACAAGTGTCGCGCGAGCATAGGGGACCATCGCGCGAGGGTGTAACTGCCACGAATTCTTGTAACTTTGCTGGCTTTAGGACCAGGACATGGTATTGATTACCAGCCTTGGCCCTATCAGCCCCCTTCAGGGATCAAAACAGAAACAGGTTAAATATTATACCTTTGCTTGGAAAGGGTTTGGAAATGGATTGGATTGATTGGTGTGGCCTTGCAACCAAGTGTGTATGAAAACACTAAGTTCAGGAGATTATGAGGTGGTTTGGGGTTAATAACTTTGTGCTAGCTAGTGTAAGACTTGTAAAATAACCAATGAACCCCTTAGTTAATTTTTTTGGAACCCTTAATATGGAGGATGAAGGGGGGTATTTATAGGAGGAGTGTAAGGGCTAGTTAGTGACCAAACAAGGCCTTGGGACCAGCCAACAAGGCTGGTCACAACTTGGTTGTGAGGCTAGCCAACAAGGTGAGTGGGGAGTGGTTGTGAGGGTGTGAGGGTGTAGCCTGCCAGAACCCTGTTCAGCTGAGAAAAATGGGGTTCCAGCCCATGTGACACCCAATGATCACCTGTCCAGCTGGATTCTGTGATAGGGACAGGAGGGAACTGTCGCGCGAGTGTCCGGAACCATCGCGCGATGGTCAACAGTCAACAGTTTGACTTTGACCACACGTGGCAAGAAGAGTACCGCGTGAGAGACTCAAAGGGTCGCGCGAGGGTCAACTCTGACTCTAAGGTTTGACTGAAGGTTTAGAGGGGGTTCAAAAAGGTTCAAGCAGGGTTCCAAGCATTCCAAGCTTAATCCATTCCCAATCCAAGCTCGTTTGATCCGATTTCATCATCGGGGAAACAAGAAAATCGTAAAATGAAGTAAAACAAATGGGAGGTCCAGATTGGGATGTCTACAGTAGTCCCTCTTTGACGGCACGCAGAGCACCATTGACTGGTACGGGTAACGTCAAAGATTTCTAGACACCCACCAAATCCGCCCAAAAGCCGAAAATGCAGACGAGTATATAAAAATACCGTGCACCAAGGAGGAATTGAAGACCGGACGGATAGATCGCCGCTGGTTGATCGGACGGATGGATCGTTGCTTGATGATCGGACGGATGGATCGTCGCTTGATGATCGGACGGATGGATCGTCGCTGATTGATCGATCGGACGGATAGATCGTCGCTGGTTGATTGATCGGACGGATGGATCGTCGCTGATTGATTGATCGGACGGATGGATCGTCGCTGATTGATTGATCGGACGGATGGATCGTCGTTGATTGATTTGATCGGACGGAGGGATCGTCGCTGATTGATTTGATCGGACGGATGGATCGTCGTTGATTGATTGATCGGACGAATAGATCGTCGCTGATTTGTGGTTGGACGGATGGATCGTCGCTGATTGATTTGATCGGACGGATGGATCGTCGTTGATTGATTGATCGGACGGATAGATCGTCACTGATTTGTGGTTGGACGGATGGATCGTCGCTGATTGATTTGATCGGACGGATGGATCGTCGCTGATTGATTTGATCGGACGGATAGATCGTCGCTGATTTGAAATTGGACGGATGGATCGTCGCTGATTGATTTGATCGGACGGATGGATCGTCGTTGATTGATTGATCGGACGGATAGATCGTCGCTGATTGATTGATCGGACGGATAGATCGTCGCTGATTTATGGTTGGACGGATGGATCGTCGCTGATTGATTTGATCGGACGGATGGATCGTCGTTGATTGATTGATCGGACGGATAGATCGTCACTGATTTGTGGTTGGACGGATGGATCGTCGCTGATTGATTTGATCGGACGGATGGATCGTCGCTGATTGATTTGATCAGACGGATAGATCGTCGCTGATTTGAAATTGGACGGATGGATCGTCGCTGATTGATTTGATCGGACGGATGGATCGTCGTTGATTGATTGATCGGACGGATAGATCGTCGCTGATTGATTGATCGGACGGATAGATCGTCGCTGATTGATTGATCGGACGGATGGATCGTCGCTGATTGATTTGATCGGACGGATGGATCGTCGCTGATTGATTTGATCGAACGGATAGATCGTCGCTGATTTGAAATTGGACGGATGGATCGTCGCTGATTGATATGATCGGTCGGATGGATCGTCGTTGATTGATTGACCGGACGGATAGATCGTCGCTGATTGATTGATCGGACGGATAGATCGTCGTTGATTGATTTGATCGGACGGATGGATCGTCGCTGATTTGTGGTTGGACGGATGGATCGTCGCTGATTGATTTGATCGGACGGATGGATCGTCGCTGATTTGTGGTTGGACGGATGGATCGTCGCTGATTGATTTGATCGGACAGATGGATCGTCGCTGATTGATTTGATCGGACGGATGGATCGTCGCTGATTTGTGGTTGGACGGATGGATCGTCGCTGATTGATTTGATCGGACGGATAGATCGTCGCTGATTTGTGGTTGGACCACTGCTGGGGATGTAAAAATCTTCAGGTTCGAAGGCAAGACTTCCAAAATGACCTCCAAATTCATTGGTAACATATCAAAATGTCATGGACCTCTAACAGGGATTAATTGAGATTAGGCCGGACTTAGAATCTGGACTGGGCCTGAGGCCCAAAACAAAGTGTCGCGCGACACTCACGAACCATCGCGCGAGGGTCCTAAGTTAGGGCTTGGATCTGGACAGGCCCAGACCCGACCCAAACCCGTTCCAATCGTTTAAACGTCGCGGGGACGTTACAGAAAACAGTACGAGCGGTTTCAAATTTTCTGAACTCCTCCTAACTCTCGTCTATTCTCTCAAACCTCTCCCAACCCTTGAATCTCTTCCTTAATCAAACAACCCAAACCTACCCACTCACCCATGGCAGACCACGGCGGCAGTGGGAGCGGAGGAGAGGTTATTGATCAAACCAAAGATCGAGGAGGGACCATGGACGCCGAGATAGAGGATCAACAACCAGTAGAGGCTGTCACGGATGTTAGTACAGACGACGGTGCAGCGGTGGTAGGCGGCGGTGATGGCGAACCGGGTCGCGAGCAGGCGACTGGTGGTGGCGAGAACAGTCGCGCGACAGAGCCAGAGGCTCGCGCGACAGGGGGAGCTGAGGAAGCAGAGGCTGCTGTCGAGCCATTGGGGTCGAGCATGGCAGTGGAAGGCTCGGTGGTGACCGTAGGAAGGTCTGGTGATGCAGAAAACGTAGGTACAGGAGAGCAGCCTCGCGCGACAGAGGAGGTGCCTCGCGCGAGGGTTGAATCCGGGGAAGGCAGTGGTAGTGGTGCCCGGGGCGATGACGTTGAACCGGTCGGGTCCCCGCCGAGAGATTCGGCGAAGGGTAAAGGGGCTGTTGTTGAGGAAGAGACCGCGGAGGTGCCAATCCGGGAAGAAGACGTATTGTTCCGGCCCGCGGTGACGTCGTCGAGCCACGTGCCGATCACGAAGTACGACGTTGCCGAGCACTTGACCGATGAAATGTTGGCGAAGCTTCTTGAGGACAACCCCCTGGTCGGGGAGTTGGTCCTAAAGGCCAGAGAGGATCGCGCCCGGGCGATTGAGGCGTCGGAGGCCGCGGAGAGGGCCGAGAGAGAAAGACTGGAGAGAGAGGAGCTCTTGAGAGAGGGAGAGGCCGAGGAGAGGGCCAGAGCAGAGGCACAGGGGCCTAGAGTCACAGCGGTGGCGGAGGCGGAGAATGCGGAGCGGCCTGAGTTTTCAGCGGAGGCCTACGTACTTCCCACACCACACCTTTTCGTGCCGTCGGGCATTGCAGCCCGCATACCGTTGCAGAGAGACTACGACGACGAACTAGTGCTGAGAGATCCCCGGGTCCACATTGCAGCGACGTGGATGGAGGTACATTCCCAGAAAACACCCTTTGTAACTTGATTTCGATACTTCTGCTTTCCATAGTTCACATTCGATACTCACTGTAACATGTTTGGACTTAGGATTGCATAGAATGCGTTTGACTTTGCATAGGTAACTTGCGAACCAAACCACATCAACGCCATGTACTTCTGCAACATAGGCCCGATATGTAATAACTTGAACCAACCATCCGTTGTAGGCTTCATTGATTACCTAGAACTTGAAAATGAGGACTCTGTATGCACGGAAATCCTGAACAGCACATCAAACTCCCAAGTCGAGCCATGGCATAGAATTAAAGCTGAACATGTGTCCTAGGCTTCATTGATTACCTAGGACTTGAAAATGAATTCCCTGTATACTGATGAACCCTTTGCTGCTTGTCTTTGTATCTGAAACAGGCTGGAGCAGAACAGAGGGATATCCGCGGCTTC
Organism: Rhododendron griersonianum; assembly: GCA_018127125.1. Classification (NCBI taxonomy): domain Eukaryota; kingdom Viridiplantae; phylum Streptophyta; class Magnoliopsida; order Ericales; family Ericaceae; genus Rhododendron; species Rhododendron griersonianum. Next base: position 21,834,346 of record CM030797.1, read on the forward strand.
GGAGGCGCGTGCATGTCCTCGCAGCTGTACGAGGGGCTGCCGGAGAGAGTGAGGCGGCTGGTGGACGAGGCAGGCTTCGGGGAGTTCGTGCGGACTTTGACCCCGGCGAGGATTGACCATGCCATCCTTGTTGCACTTGCTGAGAGGTGGAGGGATACCACCAATACCTTCCACCTACCTCCTGGGGAGATGACAGTGACGCCTGCTGACTTCGCAGCGATCACGGGGCTGAGGGTTGGAGGTGAGTCTATCCCGTTCGACTCGGGGATCCAGGAGGATCGGGCCACTCTGGAGTGGTTTCTGGGCAAAGCGCCCAGGATAGAGGGGGGAATGGCGAGGTACGACCAATTCAAGGGTTACCTGAAGAAGGAGGTGACGAGTGACCGGGAGGCGGAGCAGATGGCCCGGGCGTTTCTGCTATACCTATTTGGTGCCACTCTGTACCCAAACAGGCGAAGTAACGTCCACCTCTCCTACTTGCCAGCGTTGAGGGACTTGAGGACGGCCTCGCGCTTCGACTGGGGTGGAGCTGCTCTTGGAACGGCCTACCACTTCTTTGGCCACTCGTCGAGGACGGGTAAGAGCACAGCTGGCTACTGGAGGGTCTGGGAGGTACAATTCTAACCCTTTTAAGCACAATTTGATTATGCTTGTCCATTGTTTAGTCTGTTTGACTGTCTCGATTTCAAATGCTGCATGCCTTGACTAATGCTTGAACTTGTCTAAACATCGTGCAGCTTTGGGCCTACGAGGTTTTGCGGATGTATCCGCCGGAGTGCAAGCATCCAGACCTGAGCACTCTCCCTCGCGCGCTGAAGTGGAGCAAGGCAAGTACGGGGAAGAAGGAAGGGAGAGGCGGGCTCAACGCCTTCAGACTGTACCTGGACGAGCTTAGGGCCTCACATGTATGAACACGTAATCATAGGTATCAGACATGTGTCCATTTCCTTGCTTTAATGCTGTCGCTGATCAATTGTTTGCATTGCTTGTTTGCTTTGACTTGCAGGTCAATTGGGATCCCTGGAGGAGAGCGGGACCATAGCCTGAGTACTTGGCCCGGAGCAGAGTTGTTACAGCCAGCAGGGTGTTACTGGAGTCGGCCTTCGGTTGGCAGTGGTACTTGGGGAATCGAGTGACGCGCCAGTCGCTTGGTTACCCTGAGTTCTGGGTGCCAGGGCCGCTCCCACCTCGAACTTCACACACGGGAGAGTACACACGGGCTGAGCTGGAGAGGTATACGAGGCCGGATACTGAGCTTGAACGCTACCTGCGTCTGGTAGGGACTATGCAGTCTACCAGAGAGACTTCTTAGCGGGTCCACTGGGGATCCGTGGCCTGAGAGAGGTGAGGGGCCAGGCTGCAGGGGCTGCTGAGGAGAGGAGAGCAGCAGGAGAGGGACGGAGAGGAGGTGAGAGCCGGGCAAGGCGAGCCCCGAGCGGACCGGCCATTGGTGGACTTCCTGCGCTACTTTGGAGGATTCCTGTGGTTGACAGCCAGGGGAATCCTGCAGAGTTACAGTTAGTGCCCGCGAGAGCGGAGCCCACTCCTGTGACTGTTTCGGTAAGAATCAACTTCCAATATTGCTTTTGAATTCCAAATACTTGAATTATCTGCTGAATAGCCTGATGAACTTGAATTGCATGCAGGTGCCAATTGAGTGGGTGAACGAGGCCGTTCGACGCATGCTGGCGTTGGAGAACGTGGTGAGAAGGGCGGCGAGCGGTATGTCACTGGAGTTGCAGTACCAGGTGCCGACACCACAGCCGACTCAGCCAGCCGTTGTTCGGAGGACCCAGGTATGAAAAATGATACATTCCTGCTTTCGATACATTCCTGCTTTGATAGCTTGATAGACTGTACCTGTTTTCAATACAGAAATACAATATGCACAATAGATACTCATGCTTTGAAATGAAATGACAATGCAGGTGCAGGGGAAGATGAACCCTAGGAGGAAGAGTGCGCGGGATCCGTCGCCGAAGAAGGTGGCGGCACAGAAACCCATACCTCAGGCCACTACTACGCGGCGACAGACGAGGGGCTTACAGACAGCGCGCTCACGCGAGGAGGAAGTCAGGCAAGCCGCGAGGCAAGCTGAGCTTCGGTGCCAACTCAAGAAGCGCGAGAAGCCGACACTGGAGGAGCAGGGCCGCCGGAAGCAGCTGGTCTTGGGTCCAAACTCCGAGGACGAGGAAGGAGAGGACGAGGAGGAAGGAGAGGACGAGGAGCACTCGTCCACTAGCAGTGGCTCCGACGACTCCATCGACGATCCGGGGTACAGAGACGATCCCCAGGAGCTACGGGACAATGCGGGTAGCGGTGAGGAGCTTCGAGTGCACAGAGGGCGATGACAAAGGCTCCGCTACGCTTTTGCATGCTGTTTTTGCCTTTGATTCCGGGCCTGCGTGCCCAAGTAGATAGCTTTCGACAGATACTTTGAGGGCCTGCATGCCTTGACCAGTGGGCGCATGTGCCCTGACTTGACCCGGCGCTTTTTGACTGGCCGAAGTGCCGTTGATATAGCAGTTGATACGGATAGATCATGGTTGATATAAAAAGTTTGCATTTTCCGAGTTTTATTGCTTCTCATTATGAATAAGAGAACGTAAAGCCCACCACTAATACCTAACTTGCATTGACAACACATCGAGACCACTCACAGACACATATGAGTACAAACACTGGTCTAATTCTGAATGAAACGAGAAAAGTACCCCAGGATACGGCCAGGATACGAGAATACGAGAAATAATGAAATTTTGGGCATTGATACGCCAAAACTCATAATATTCTGTTAAAGACAAAATCGACACTACAGATAGGTCAACGACGGTCAACATGACCCGTATCACTCAGCGGGACTGAACAAAACACCCCCAGAAAAGACTTTCACCGAAAAACGCACAAAATGACGCAAAATGGCATAAAATGCCCAAGAATGACTCAATTATGTCCCGGACTGAAACCGACACCTCCATACAGTCACTCAAGGTCCAGGCGACCTGTGTGGCATGACCAAAATGGGCTAGAGCCTCCAATGCGAGGTTCGACCTCCCGAAATCTCGATTTGAACTCGAAACGGGCCTCCGAGGGTCCAAAATCTTCGTTGAGCACGGCATTCGGAATCCGATGCTTGGATACAGTCACATATGCTCATAATGACTTGCTGGAACCATCAGAAGTACCAAATGACCTTTGGAATGAAAATCGACCAATTTGGACAGTAGCTGTTGGAATCTGTCAAAATTGCAGACCAACCATCGCGCGATGGTTTGGAACTATCGCGCGAGTAACTTCTGTCGCGCGATGCTTTGAGAGTGTTGCGCGAGGGTCAATCCTTGCTAAGCTGCCTTTGTCTGACCAAATTATTGCCATGGACCTGTTCATTGTTCCACGTCTTGAAAGTTATTCTGGGTTTGCAGAAGGAAGGCTGTTCTTCCATGCAAGGTGGTAGGACACCTAAGTCTTGATCTCACCAACTCCTTGGCTATTTGAAGAAAGGTTTTAAGACTTAATGAAGTGTACACCCCTCCAACTTATCTAAAATGGGAGATTCACTAATGGAAGCCCTTGATCCTTGGCTAATGAGAGACGAAACCATAAATTGGGCGAGCCCCCGGTCTTGCTGTTTATCCTCGATTCGGGATCTCCGATTTGCTCGACCTTGCGTCGAACTCCTCCAAGCCGCATTGCCTTTCTGGGACCCTATCGTGCACGTCTTCTGGTTCCGTCAAGACGAGATGTGCCCCACAATAGAAGAGTTCCAGGCATACGCACCGGGGTTCGCCAATCTAGATGTTCTTGCTGTGCCGCCCGTCCATGAAGACATGGAACAAAACTCAACATTCCGGAGGCACTGACGGCCAGCATCATTCAAAACGGCGAGCTCAACATCCTTCGCCTAATCGAACTGTATGGCCCCGAGGGTGGCCTAGGAGACTATGTTTGGGAAGCTCACAGACGCTTCGTTTTGTCCATATGCGCACTGGCCGCGTACATGCTGGTTCCTATCGATGGAGGGGTAAGCCCCAAATCGGTGAGCATTGCCTTGCAAATGGATAACGGGAAAAACATCATGCCCATGGTTTTAGCGGAAACGCTCCTGGGCTTAGATATGCTGAAACTTGAGCAAGCCGACTCTTTCAGCGGATGCCCTATCCTGCTCCAGGTAAATTCCTATTCAGCGCAGATTCCTGCATCTTCATTTTTACCTCAAACGCTTAGGCTGTATTGGTTTCTGACTTGTCTTCTGCTCTTGTGCAGCTCTGGCTGGCGGACAAAGTGGGGGTTTTGGAAGAGCCACAGGCTGGCTTTGAAGAGTTCCCCAGGTTTTTGGTCGAAAGACCGATGTTATTCCCCGACCTAACAGTGGACATATGGTTTGCATTCCTGAACGATCTGCAATCTGAGGACATATTCTGGAGGTGTCTCTGGTTAAACCTTCCGGCAATGACGCTCAAATCAGCGGGATACAAAAGAGTGATAATCGCCGGCCTGTCAAGCTTCACATTCTACGTCCCTGGGCGTACACTCCGACAGCTCGGAAGAAGCCAAGGATACAAGCGATACGGAGCAGAAGACTTCGACCTCCCCGCATTCACTTCATGGGACTTGCGCTGCTATAGAGACAACTGGGGCGATAGGACGTTGAAGGAATCAATCCCAGAGTTCAGGACATGGCTGGAAAGTCGTTACATAAGGTGGCTCCGCGTTGAAGTCGAAGCAAGACTGAGGGGATATTTCTGAATCCCGTGGGAAAACGAGTTGTAATTAGTAAGGCCATTAGGCTGAGCTTCTGGCTCCGCTTTTCAATACTCGCTTTGTAAACCGTACGCCACTTTGCCCGGCTTGACCGGCTAAATAACAACTTTGAATTATCCGGCCGTTATTCCTTCGAGGTACCGAACTCGTCACTGAACGTGTAATTTGAACAAACAACGCTTCGACGTAGTCATAATCACTCATAATGATCTACTGGAAGCATTGGGATTTCAAAATCTGGCCCGAGTCAAAATCCGGAAAATAACCCCAGAAAGGCAGTAGCCTGCCCTACTGTGCCGAATCAAACTTAACTCTCGCGCGAGCAAACAAAACCATCGCGCGACACTCCATGACCATCGCGCGATGGATAATTCCTGTTACAGTGGCCAGCCTTGACTCATTCGGACAAAAAAGGGTGGCAGGCTTTGTCAGCAGGTCTGGGCGTGCAGGGGCTCCTGGCTTCCCCCCAGAGGTGTTCCCTTGATCTTTAGTAAGTGGAGGGACACCTTGCATGGACATATCATTCAAAGGAAAGGCATTACCTCCTTTCTTGGCCTATAAAGAGGAGTAACTCCCTGAATGAAGGGTGTGCCTTCCGTGGAAAATTTCAGGCACTGTTCCCCAAATGGCAAATCATCTCCCCACCTTAATCAGCCGTGGCTCGAAGAATTCGTCGCGAGCGATTGGCTATGCTTCCGTTCTCATGGGTTGGCGGCCTTTCGCTTCTTAAAAAGTGTAAGGCTCCGCCCCAAAATTCTGAGAGCAGCCCTGCAGTTTTGGGACCGGGACGTCCATGTGTTCCGATTTGGGGACAACGAGCTGTGTCTAACCGTTGAAGAATTCCAAGCGTATCTCCAAGGCTTCGCTTCGAGCGTGATTGTTGTGCCACCTTACAGGCAAAGCATGTCAAAGCTGCTGAAAACGTGTCTGAACATTTCCAGGGGTGCGGCGGAAGGCTTGTTGATCGGCGGACAGATAAACATCGTGCGCCTAATGGAATGGTACGGGCCTGACGGCGACCCGACAGATATGGTTCTGCAGGCTCGACGTCGATTTGCCATGTCAATTGGCATATTGGCCGCATATTTGCTGGTGTCTCCGCATGGGCGGCCCGACCCCTCGTTGGTACACGTGGCTACGGAGATGGGTGCTCGGAAGAACGTAGTTCCCCTGGTACTTGCTGAAACGCTCATCGGTTTGGATTTGGTGGCGACAGGTCGAACAAATACGTTTGGTGGCAGCCCACTCCTGTTACAGGTAAACTCTCACTCAGCTCACCTTTTTTCGGCTTCCACACAGTCTGTTTTTACCTTAACTCTCGGCTAAGGCTATATGGTAGCTCCTTACTTGTTTTCTTTCGCTCGGGCTTATGTGGCTCCTTACTTGTCTTTTCGCTCATGCAGCTATGGCTATGTGACAAACTTGGACTAATCTCGGCTCCTGGAGCGGACTGGCCTCGTCTGCCCGGGCGAATGCACCAAAGGGGAATGCTGTACTCGGAAATGTCTGAGGAGGAGTGGTACACCTTCATGAGAGAGATGTCTCCGCGCGAGATCGTCTGGCGGCATGGGGCCCTGAACATCCCGGATATGGCTCTGCGCTCTGCGGGTTTCGAGAGAATGGTGATTGCTGGGCTGTCCAGTTTCACGTTCTACATTCCAGGTCGTATCCTGCGGCAACTAGGCATGAGCCAAGGCTTTCATCGAGCTGGGATAGAAGATTTCCAGATTCCAGCATTTACAGCCCAACATCTAGCAGGGTATGAGCACAACTGGGGTTTGAGAGAACTCGGAGGAGCGGAAGACGACTTCAGCACAAGACTCAAACGTCGCTATGTAGCATGGTTAAGAGAAGAGGTCGCAAGGAGACAAAATGCAGACTGACTCCTGACTCAACTCCAATGATCTAGAGTAAACTGTGAGCCCGTGAGGGCCTCTTAGCATTTCGTTCTGTTTTTGATGCTTTACTGTTTTTCTTAGGGCTCTGCTCAGCCTATGTAATAGAAATAATAGTTTTGAATAAAGGTGAAAGATTAAGAATTTTCCCCTTTTCGGTTCAAGTGTTGAACACCACGCCATTTGAACGTTGAGGTACACCTTGGAATAAAAACCCTGGATCGAGTTGATTGATCGTGACCGAATCTCACAGAGAGATTGCCTACGTATCCCAAGCTAGGGAATCAGGTCAAAACGTAGTTCAGGCTAAGGTTCGCTCGTGTGTTTTGGCTCCCCTTTTGCGCTCTAATTTTTGCCTAGGACTGCCTTTGCAGGTTTCCAGCCTAGCGAGCTTTGATTGAATGCCTATTTATTTTTGCCTAAACTGCCCCCTTGGGTTTTCAGTCTAGCAGGCTTGCTCTAATTTTTGCTTGGGACCGCCCACCCTTGTGGTTTTCGGCCCAACGAGCTTCTCTCAAGGATAGTAACATTTAAGTTGATCCAGGTTGACCAAAGTGTTGAACTCGTTGCCGTCTAGATCCATAAGCTAAGCTGCCCCACCCGAGAGGATGGTCTTGATAATGTAAGGTCCTGCGCGCTTCGGGCGGAACTTGCCACGTAGATCGAAGAGATGGGAGCCCGGATTTCCTTTGTGACCATGTCCCCTTCAGCCAAGTCACGAGACTTCACTTTCTTGTTGAATGCCCGAGCAATCCTGCGCTGATACCCCTGAACGTGATACAAGGCACGGAGCCTTCTCTCATCAAAAAGCATGAGTTCGACAAACCTCCCGCTAAGCCATTCGGACTCCGCGAGTTCGCATTCAGCCATGATCCTCAAAGTTGGTACTTCAAGCTCGATGGGAAGGACAGCTTCCATCCCATAGACCAGGGAAAAAGGGGTTGCCCCTGTTGATGTTCGAATTGACGTGCGGTACCCCCAAAGAGCTAGAGGCAGCTGCTCGTGCCAGTCCCTGGCGGACTCTGCGGACTTCTTGATGATAGTCTCGATGTTCTTGTTGGCTGCTTCGACTGCCCCATTCGTTTGAGGGCGATAGACCGTTGAGTGATGAACCTGGATCTGGAATTCTTCGAAAAGCTCCAACACCCTGCCTTTGAAATGGACCCCATTGTCAGAAACAAACGCCTGTGGAACCCCGTATCGATAGATGATGTTCTTTCGGATGAACTGAGCAACCTGGACCGCCGTCAGGGTCTTGTAGGATTCAGTCTCGACCCACTTGGTGAAGTAATCTATTGCCACCAAAATGAACCGATGCCCGTTCGAAGCAGAAGGCCTGATCATGCCCATAACGTCGATACCCCAAACAAAAAAGAGCCAAGGTGATGTCATGCCAAACAGTTTAGAAGGAGGGACATGCATGAGATTGGCATGGATTTGACACCTATGGCAGCGGTGCACATAATCCACACACTGAGATTCCATGGTAGACCAGAAGTAACCTTGTCGTAGGATTTTTCTGGCGAGCATGACCCCGCTCATGTGAGGGCCACAAACTCCCTCGTGAATTTCCTCCATGATTTTGATGGCTTCAGCGCCGTTGACACAGAGCTTATGCATTCCGCAATGAGATCTCCGATACAGTCTCCCGCCACAGATAATGTATTGAGCGGCCATTCTTCGCAGTGCCGCTCGATCCTTCTTAGTGGCGTCGGCTGTAAACTGACCACTTTCGACAAAGTTCCAGATATCATGATACCAGGGTAGGCCGTCATCGACATCATCGACGGCATTGACATACTGATAAGCAGGCAAGTCCCGCTGTTCAATTAGAATAGGACGAAGCTTGATACCAATCGGAAGCTCGATCATGGAAGCCAGAGTTGCTAGAGCATCAGCGAACTGGTTCTTCATCCGAGGGATGTGCGTGAACATGACTTTGTTGAAACGAGGAATGAGGTCCTCCAGGTCTTGGTGATAAGGCTTTAACCTGTCCTCCCGAACTTTCCAGTCCCCGTTAGCCTGAGAGACGACAAGGTTGGAGTCACCAATAACCTCGAGCTTTTCAACACCAAGTGTAAGAGCAGCTTCCATGCCAACAATGCAGGCCTCATATTCAGCTTGGTTGTTCGTGACATCGAAATTGAGTTTGAATGCGAGCGGAATATGAGCACCATCAGGAGTTATCAGCAAAACTCCAATCCCGTATCCCTTCTGATTGGCTGCCCCATCAAAATAAAGAGTCCAGGTGTCTTCGACAACCGCCATCACTCCTTCATCCGGAAATGCAAAATCCGAGTCCTCTGGCCCATCGACAGGATGATCAGCCAGAAATTCGGCGACCGCGCGCCCTTTGACAGATTTCCTAGTGACATATTCAAGGTCAAACTCTGCGAGCAACAGCAACCAACGTGCTAGCTTACCAGTAAGCGCAGGCTTCTCAAACAGATACTTGAGAGGATCCATTCGAGAAATCAACTTCACTGGGTAAGCCAGCATGTAGTGTCTTAATTTCTTGGATGCCCAAACAAGAGCCCAACACGTCTTCTCGAGAGTGGTGTAGCGTTCTTCAGCGCCAACCATCTTCTTACTCAGGTAGTAAATGGCTTTTTCGACTCCCTTTTCTCCCTCTTGAGCCAGCAAACACCCCATAGACGAAGGATTCACAGACAAGTAAAGTATCAAGGGTTTCCCTGGCATCGGTGGCATTAAAATCGGAGGGTTCTGCAAGTAGGTTTGAATGGAGGTGAAAGCCGCCTGGAACTTGTCCGTCCAAACGAATGGAGTATTCTTCTTCAATAGACGAAACATCGGCTCGCAAGTTAGTGTCAACTTGGCGATGAATCTGCTGATGAACTGTACCTTTCCCAAAAAGCTTCGCACCCCCTTTTCAGAATCTGGTGGCTTCATCTCAAGGACTGCTTTGATCTTAGACGGGTCGACCTCAATTCCACGAGAAGTGATCATGAAACCGAGCATCTTACCAGCTGTAACCCCAAAGGTGCATTTCTGAGTGTTTAGATGCATACGAAACTTTCTTAATCTCTCGAAGAATTTCCTAAGCACAGGAACATGACCTTCTCGAGTTTTGGACTTGGCGATCATGTCATCGACGTAGACCTCGACTTCTTTGTGCATCATATCGTGTAGGATGGTGGTAGCAGCTCGCTGATAAGTGGGCCCAGCGTTCTTCAATCCAAAAGGCATGACCAGATAGCAATAAGTCCCTCATTCAGTGATGAACGTGGTTTTCTCGCGGTCCTCGGGCGCCATGAGAATTTGGTTGTAGCCAGAGAAGCCATCCATGAACGAGAGCAAAGCGTGTCCCGCAGTATTGTCCACAAGCACATCGATGTGTGGCAAGGGAAAATCGTCTTTGGGGCTCGCTTTGTTCAAGTCCCGAAAATCAACGCAAACTCGAATTTGGCCATTTTTCTTAGGAACAGGGACAATGTTGGCGACCCATGTGGGATACTGAGAGACCATGAGAAAGCCAGCGTCAATCTGCTTAGTAACCTCCTCCTTAATCTTCTGAACCCAATCTGGCCTCATCCGTCGGAGTTTCTGCTTCACAGGCTTGGCATTCGGAAACAAAGGAATGTGATGCTCAACGATCTCGGGATCAATTCCGGGCATATCTCGATGGGACCACGCAAAAACGTCACTGAACTCGGTGAGCAGCTCTTTGAAGTCGCGATGTTCCTCTGGCGAAAGTGTGGAGCCCACTTGAACCATCCGGGGATCGTTTTCATCTTTCAAATTTATATAAACTATTTCTTCTTTTAATGGCTGAGCATGCCTTTCGTCTTCCCTTTCGATGAAGGCGCGGATTTCCTTGGGAATATCCCCATCGAAATCTATCCCTTCATCGTCAGGGTCGACACAATTTATATAAAGATCATTGAAATAGTCAGAAGATACTTCGTTCATTTCACAAGCCCCTGAAGGGTCACCAAGTACAAGAGAGTCAAACTCGAAATAAAAGCTATGACGTGGAGGGCCTAGAGGCACAAACTCCGACTCAGAGCTAGACTTAGAGGACGGGACAGACTCAGACTCAGACTCGGACTCAGACTCAGACATGTTGTCAATACAAGTCAGGTGTGGCCTGAAAATGCAATTATTCAAAGAGCCCTCGACTTCCACAATGAGAAAGGTGGGATCCTCGAGAGCGTCGGGCCCGAGCGTGAGCACTTCGGCCTCTTCAGCTTCCACAGCCAAACCCACTTGGGAGAATTCCTGGAACAGCAGCTCCAAATTTCCCTGGTTGATAGATACCAGCCAGTCAGTCTTGATCTTCACCTGATTAAGCTTCCTCTTGAATTCTTCCTTTGCTGGTTCATCATCACTGCTCGACCAGGTGTCATCAGCGAAAATCTCAAACCCAGGCAGTAGCTCCCCGGTTTCGGAATGAATGAAGGGCTCAGCCTGCCCAGTGTAAGCGGCATTTCCCATTTCACGCACAAATTTGGGACCGCTGCAGAGGGTCCGAGGTTTTCCCATATATTTCCTTCGTTTGGCATCTTTGGCAGAGGCGATATACCCCAAACCAAAGCGGCCCTCGTTGAAAGGAAAAGTAGGGAACTCCGGGACCCCTTAACGGCGAGACCCTAAACCAATGCCCGGAAAATAAGACATCCTCCTCATAATGTCCAGCGCGACAGAGCTTATGAGGAAGTTCCCGTCCACATTGATGGCCATCACGGTGCCTGAAGTATCAAAAGAGAAACCCCCGAGATCGACGTCTTCTTCACCGTGTTGAATTCCCAAAACGGGAGTCCCATCCTCCTTGAGCGGGCGGATGCCAGAATCCCCGCAGATGGTTAGAGTACCAGTAGGCAGTCCCAGAATAACCTTTTGGTGGAGGGTAGATGGCACAGCCATGATGTCGGATCGATGAAGCCACGGTCTACCCAACAGAAGATTGAAAGTTGCAGGAATATCCACGACATGGAACTCCACGTCCATCTCAAAACCCTCAGCATCGAGTTTGAGTTTCAAAATACCCTCGACTACGCGACGAGTGCCATCATATGCCTTGACAGCCAGATTGGAAGGTGCCAGATCCTTCTTGGTGAGTCCCAAACGATAAGCGACCCTCAGAGGGCAAACGTTGATGGCAGAGCCGTTGTCGATAAGAACAGTCGGGACCCAGAGTCCTCGACACTTGACGATAATGTGCAAGGGGCGGTTGTGGTCGACTCCTTCGACTGGCAGATCCTTGTCTGTGAAGATTACCGTATGCTTGGAGGTTGGAGGGAGGATGAGAGATATCATCGCCTCTGGTGTGACGTCGGCCTGGACTTCAAGGCGGGATAGGGCGTGACACAGCCTTTGACGATGCTCTTTGGACGAACAGATCAGTCCCCAGATAGAAATAGCGGCGGGAATCCGCTCCAGTTGCCGCTGAACTAAGTCAGGAATCGAATTACCGGTTGATACCTCAAGAGGTGCAAACCTTGGGAAAGAAACAGGTTCGTTCCTTTGATTAGCAGGATTGGAAGAATTCCCGGCCTGCAGGTTAGCAGGCTGAAAAATCCGTCCACTCCTTGTAACATTGTGAACGTTCCCCAAAGAGGGCACGACCTGAGGGTTTTCCTTCACATCCCAAAGATCAGCAGGGACATCTCCCAGTTTGCGCTTCCCCTTGTCAGCAGTTGGTGCAGAGACGGGCACTTCCATGTCTAAGCCCAAATCCTCAGCCAGATCTTTCATCAGCAAGGAGTCCCAGAAGCTCAAATCTTTCACAGCAGCAACTTCAGCAACGGGCTCTGGATTCGTAATAAAGGGAACATCCCAAAGACTAGTGTCAGCCAGGGTACGATTGACAGCCCAGACTTCATTCCCAACTTGGACGTCCACTATGTCGTTAACTTCCCAAAGATTAGCGGGCGGAGCGCGGTCCGTGACCATGATACTGCAGTCCCTGTTGTTGGGGTAAAGCACCTGAGGGCGTGGATTTTCCTCGTCGACAATGTAGGAACATGGGTCATGGTCAGTGTCGGGATTAGTATCACAAACCGAATTAAAGATCGAACCAAAGAGGGAAATGTGGTCTCCCAAAGCCCGTGGATCTTCCTGGACAAGTTCATCCTCCGCGTAGTGAAGCATGTAGTCCGGCGTGGCATAGCCTTGCAGAGGGTTAGGGTCAACGTCCATGGGAGCGAACCAGGTTGGCTCAGGATCCCAGCAATATTCCGCTTCGGGAACTGGAGGCTCGATCGGGTTGAATAGCATGTACAAGGAGAAACCGTCCAGAGGATCAAGCAAGGCCGCTTCATAACCAGCCAACCAGCCATCGTACCAGGCTTGATCGAACGGGACATTTTCGGGTTGTGGGGGAATCCCGTCCATTTCAAAGCTTGACCACTCGTTGAACAGAGGGGTGGCATAGTCCCAATGGTCTGCTATGGCCCAGCCAGTGGCCTGCATGTTATTATCTGAGGGAGGCACCCAAGGCTGGTAGGGATCAGGAAACGGGCCAGCGATGGTTGCGTATGGGCTGTCAAGCGACGAGGCAGAATTGATCTGCACAGCAGGGATTGATTGATGAAAAAGAGAGCTGACGGATTCTTCGGAGACAGGTGAAGCAGCTTGTAAAAATTCTGAAGGTGCATCTGTATCAATAACTTGGCCTTCAACCACTTGTATATAAGAAACCTCGGTGGATGGTTCGATCGGGAAAGGCACGACGGGCCTGGGTTGATCGGTTGAGGCTATATAGTCAGTGGGGTTAAATATGGTGGAGCTAGGGTTGATATAAGTGGAGCTGAGGGATTTCTGGTTGATATGTGGTACAGCGTTGTGCTTAGGGAGAGAGTTGGCAATGACATTGGGTTTCTGAGGTGGTGGAGGGGTTTCCAACGTGCCATTGTCGATAAGATCCTGGATCGCATGACGGAGGCGAAAGCAGGAGTCAATGAGATGACCCGCTCATTGATGGTAAGCACAGTAAAGGTTGGCTTTGAAGCCGGGTGAACGGTTCTTGGGTAGAGGAGTTGGATCCAGGGGCTTCAGATGCCCTGATTTGACCAACTTTTCCAAGACCGAGGATAGAGATGCCTCGATAGCGGAAAAGCTGCGGGGTTGGTTCCGAGGTCGGTTGTTCTGTGGAGTCTGGACTTGATTGACGTCTGCAATGTGATTAGCAGTGCTGGAGGAAGTGGCATTGGTACCGGCGGTTGCCGTGTTGGAGTAAGTCCCTGTCCCGAACAGCGCATTGGCGTTTCCAGAATAAGCCCGAGGTTTTGACTTGGGGGCATGTGAGGATTCACCCTTTGATAGAATTCCACTCTGCAGAGCATCTTCGATGGCCAGGCCAGAGTCGAAGAAGGTTTCAAAGTTAGCGGATGCCTGAGCTAGGACCAAATGCCTAGCATAGTCTGGTTGGAGATTGCGGGAAATGATACGGAGCTGGTCCTTCTCACTCGGGCGATCAGTCATCTGTGCAGCTTTAGCTCTCCACCTTTTGACGAAGTCTGCAAAGGACTCTTTAGCGTCCATCTTGGTGGATTCAAGTTCCCGGGTAGTCATTTTCAACTGGGAGTTGTAATTGTACTACGAAATAAACGCAGTCCCAATGTCCTCCCAAGTCCTCCTTTTGGCAATGTCGAGTGACAAAAACCAATGGAAAGCAGGGCCCGAAAGGGTCTGAGGAAAGAGCTGTGACATGGCCTCTGGCTCAACAGAAAGAAGTTTCATGGCGGCGTGGTAGCTGTAGAGATGAGTCCTGGGGTCGCCGCTCCCATCGAACTTAGCCAAGTCCGGCATTTTGAACTTTTCAGGAAGCCTGGCATTGGGATACAGGCAAAGGCGATCCAGATCGATCCCTCCGGCACTGATCTTTTCTGTCTTGGCAATAGACTCCTCGAGTTTGGTCATCTTGGCCATGAGTGCGACCATCTCCGGATTCTGAGCTGGTTCTTCTTGATTTGGAGGCAGTCTGCCACCTGCAAGGTTTGCAGCGGGCCTGCGACCTTCCCTTGGGTTCAGCACCATGAGACGTCCTGCGTGAAGCGGATCTGGAACCAAGATGGGCTGCTCCTGGTCAGACTCATCGTCCTCACCTTCTTCCTCGAGAGGGGGTGGAAGGCGAGTGTGGATGAGGTCGTTCAGGCGAGCAATGTTAGTGTCGGTCTGAGCTGCCCTCTGTTGCATGGCGGTGATGCTGTCCTGAAGGTTCATGAGCATGGTCTCCAAGGTAAGAGGCTCTGGTTGTGGCCGTTCCATCGCGACGGGTGTTTCAGAGCTGCTTGATGCGGATACCGGGGTAGTCGGACGCCCTTCCTGTAAAACCGGTGGTGAAACTGACTGTGAACCTGACTGAGACTCTGAGTGCTGTGCTGCCAGAGGTGAGCGCGGAGAGTCTTCCGTGATGACTGACTGGGACTGTAACCTGACAAGCCTTTGAACTGGATTCAGATGCAGACGTTCCCAAGCGGGTTTGGCAACTGGCCTCGATACTTTCCTTGGCGGTGCAATGATTCAGATCTTTGCTCGCAAGGCAAAAGGAGGTTTAATAAGGGTCCTGTAGTAACTTTAATCTAAATAAAAGACTAAAGCGGATGCAGCCAACGTCGTCAGTGTCATCCTAGACTCTAGAACCAGAAGACAAGTCTGTCTCACGACGCTTCGGACACTGCTTTAGGCCCTCAGAATTCTTTTTGAAGATGTATCCTTGTTTGGAACGAGCAGTCCTAAAGGATGTCAAAAGGAGTCTGAACCTTTGCCTATTTGATGTTTGAGGTTTCAAGTTTTTTTTTTTTGAAGCCAGAACAACTCGGCGTGAATATCATGATGCCATAACCCGATTGGCGTGAGCAGCACTGTGCCATTAACCGGGCGGTGTAAGTGACGGGGCACTTGTTACCTTTTGGGTGTAGGCATCACGGCATCTTACTCCGTGGTTCCTCGTTTTTTTGTTTGAAACCCTAAACAGGTATACGAGTAAAGGTGTAGAAAAGCTTCTGATTTCCTAAAGTCTCACCGTAAAAGGACTTAAAAGATGATAACGCGCATCACTGAGATGCACGACTCCTCATCGGGCCATGACAGTGTCCTACTAAGCCTAAAGACAGACTCGGAACAGATCGAGAACCTAGGAGCCATCCTAGAGATGCTTCTACGCTGAACGAAATGTATGTACAGTTCATGCGATAAGGAAAAGCAGTAACACATAGGCATTTACGGGGTTAGATGCAAGTAGATCTTAACCTGTGGGTACCTATCCTAGTTTTGGAGAGTTCTAATGCTCTGTATATGCAAAAGGCCGGTTTTGGTTCGTAACGGGTTCCTCGGACTAGGGCCACGATATACCTCCCGTTACCCGCGTTTTTTGCAGAGTAACAGTCGAACGGTAGCATGACCCATCATCGTCGAAGGTTGTCGGTCATTCGGGGTTCCCGGGCTCCGGTAAACCGTGCCGGATTGCCAAAACGATCCAACAAGGCTTTTCCCACATCGATGCAAATGAGATGCTAAAATTTTGATAAAAAGAAGAAGAATCACAAAGTCGTAAAAACGCCTTTTCAAATTTGGCTCACTTTATTTAGTCCATCTTTAGAAGAAACTACGCAAACGAACAATCGAAAAAAGCCCCAGATTAGAATGGCTGGACACGAGGTCCTGTTAAATCACCGTTCCAACCTTCGGCAGCGCGAAGCTCACCATTTTGATAGGCTTTTTAAGGGATTGTTCCCAAGCGTATTAAACCCTAAGTATGAATTAATATTGGTTCGATTTATCCCCAGCAGAGTCGCCACTGTGGGCAGCATGCCCTTCGGAGAGAAAGGATTTCGTTCCTTCCCGCCGTTTGCGGCCCTTTTTCGAAAAAAATCGAGGGAGCGCGAGCGCCGGTGGCAAGCGCTCGAAAATACAGAGTCGCCACTTGAGTTTTGAAGGTCCGACACTCAAGGAACCGTTTTTCGAAGCACCTGCCGCGCTGTTTTTGGTTTGAAAAAGTTAAGGAAACCAGTCCGTCATAACCATATCTGGGTTCGGGAGCCAGGTTACGAGAGGGGAAGGGTTTTATGGCACCCCTCTCGCCCAATCCGGAGATCGGTCTCTACTTAGGCATTTTTATGAAAATATTTGTGATTCTTCTTCTTTTAATTAATTTTAGCCAATTAGGGCGGGGAAACAGTTAATCGGGGATTAAAAACTGTAACAATTTGCAGGATGTGATCAAATAATAGCATGGATGGATAGCATGATGAGTAATAAATGGAATGAACTTGAAATAGCGATCAGATGCCAAAACCAGGCTCGGGGCAGATTTGCCCTGCACGATGGCCAACTTGCATGCATGAACAGATCTGCATGCAAGTCAACCATCACGCGAGACACACTGACCCTCGCGCGAGTGTTGTCATCTCACCACAGTCCCAAGATCATCCCCTTCTGGGCTCTGGAAGGACCAGTGCACACCCAGGAAGCAAACCAAGCAGTTTATATGGAACCGTAAAGATACTAATTATTACAGAATACTTCAAACAGGAGCCAAATGAATTGAAACACAACCCCTAAACAGTGGGGGTATCAAAACAGAGGCCAAGGGCCTAGTTACCCATGCAAGGGCTATTCATGGAAATCACAGAACTGTCGCGCGACAGAGAGTGAGTCTTGCGCGACATTCCTGACTGGACTTTCAGGAATTGCTTTGCATGCTTGGGGTCCTGGGACAGATTCAGGGGATCCCAAGGGCATTCCAAACTATTTAGAGCAAATAAACTAGCTACTGTACTTTGTTTTTGCATGCATAACAGTGATCTAAGAATCAAAATGAAGTACAACAGGCATGAACATATTGCAAAACAGAAAAGGGCTAGCCTCCCTTCCCCGTGAGGTCCATTCTCTTGCTGACACAAGTGTCGCGCGAGCATAGGGGACCATCGCGCGAGGGTGTAACTGCCACGAATTCTTGTAACTCTGCTGGCTTTAGAACCAGGACATGGTATTGATTACCAGCCTTGGCCCTGTCAGCCCCCCTCAGGGATCAAAACAGGAACAGGTTAAATATTATACCTTTGCTTGGAAAGGGTTTGGAAATGGATTGGATTGATTGGTGTGGCCTTGCAACCAAGTGTGTATGAACACACTAAGTTCAGGAGATTATGAGGTGGTTTGGGGTTAATAACTTTGTGCTAGCTAGTGTAAGACTTGTAAAATAACCAATGAACCCCTTAGTTAATTTTTTTGGAACCCTTAATATGGAGGATGAAGGGGGGTATTTATAGGAGGAGTGTAAGGGCTAGTTAGTGACCAAACAAGGCCTTGGGACCAGCCAACAAGGCTGGTCACAACTTGGTTGTGAGGCTAGCCAACAAGGTGAGTGGGGAGTGGTTGTGAGGGTGTGAGGGTGTAGCCTGCCAGAACCCTGTTCAGCTGAGGAAAACGGGGTTCCAGCCCATGTGACACCCAATGATCACCTGTCCAGCTGGATTCTGTGATAGGGACAGGAGGGAACTGTCGCGCGAGTGTCCGGAACCATCGCGCGATGGTCAACAGTCAACAGTTTGACTTTGACCACACGTGGCAAGAAGAGTACCGCGCGAGAGACTCAAAGGGTCGCGCGAGGGTCAACTCTGACTCTAAGGTTTGACTGAAGGTTTAGAGGGGGTTCAAAAAGGTTCAAGCAGGGTTCCAAGCATTCCAAGCTTAATCCATTCCCAATCCAAGCTCGTTTGATCCGATTTCATCATCGGGGAAACAAGAAAATCGTAAAACGAAGTAAAACAAATGGGAGGTCCAGATTGGGGTGTCTACACTTCCTTCTGTCGAGCAGCGGCGCCGTCCCTAAGGTTGATCTTGACGACGTTTCTTCTGTCCACGTCCTCGGCAAACTCGGGGATAAGGGTTCGGAGAGGAGGGATGCTGATACCTGGGAATCCAGACGGTTGACTCTCCTGGAACCAGAAATCCGCAGACTTCTTAAAAGTTGGGAACTTGACTCGAGGTTCCTTCGCCTTCTTGCTCGGCTTGCTTCCACCCTCCTGTTCCTTGGCAGCCTTCTTTTTGCCCACGGCCTTCGTGCTCGGCCCCGCCTCTTTCTCCTTCCTCTTCAACTTCCCCTTATACAAGGGGATGTAGCCCAGAAGCGTCGGCGCGTCTCGACAAATCTGGGCCTTCAATGTCTCGATGTTCTTCTCAACGGCCAAAGATTGCTACACTTTGGTAATTGCTCGGTGGTCTGCAAAAGGAAAGAATATTAAACAAACAATGTTGGAGACTCAATGAAAGAAGAGTAAAGGCATGCTCGGTAAAATTAGAAACAATTAAGCAACCTCGGAAATCTTTTATCTTCGGCACGTTGTGCAGCCTCATCGACTGATCGCCGAACTCAAAGTTCCCACTAACTTCGACGTAGAAATTAGCCCACTTATCAGTGTCAGGAAGCCCATCTATCAGGGGCTCCTTGCTACTGCGCATCGACAAATACCTGCGGTCGGTCTTGTCGTGCCTAGACATAATGTACGTGTGGAAGAGGTCGGCAACTGAGAATTCAAGGTTGTGTAGCTCCTTCAACTTGATTACGGACATCACTATCCTGTAACTGTTGATAGCAAAGAAATGAGGTACTATGCCGAACCTGGTCAGCAGCTCCCTCAAGAAAGGGTGAAGAGGAAAACGGAGCCCAGCCTCACAGATGGCCATAAGGGGAACCGTTATGTGTTCGGGACGGTCTTGCCTCTCATCTCTTATCCGATTGCTGGCTACCTGACTAACGACCACATCATCTGGGATGCGGTACGTACGGCAAAAGTCTACGTACTCGTTGGGACTCCCGCTGAAGTAATGGGCGTGAGGACAAACCTGCCCTCGCTCGAAAAGGTCAGCGAACTCCCTGTTCTCGGACGAGTTCTCAGCGGGAATAGAACGAGAGGAGGTTGTGGCTTCGACCTGTGAACAAAGTCTAGATTCGGCCTCAGGCCCAAGTTCATGCTCGGCCTCAGATTCTGTGCTGGTGGAAAAAGTTATATCGGGCGCGGTGTTATACCCGCCATCGTACTCATGGTCACGTTCGGCGTTGGAGTCGCTGGACCCTGACATATTCGATGCAATCGAAGATGCTTGGCGTCGGCTTCTATGTCTTTCCACGTACTCTCGGCTTACAAGATCTGCGGAGTCGTCTCCCGAACTTTCAGAGTCAGAAGAAATGATGACGACTGAGTGAGCCAGACCTAACAAGAACAAAGGGAAAATAATAAGGGAATTCGTCGTCTGCTTGAAGGCGAGAACCTCCCTACGTTCGGCTACCCTACTAGCCCACCCAATCTCACTGATAAGACTCGAAGCTCGGGAGACACAAGCGATTCAGGTCATGGGGCTCGGCCAACTCCATCATCGGCCAAGCCCTGACATCATCAGAGACCCATGCTCGGAAGAACAGATTGAAGGTGAAGATGAACAGTTGGTTCATCTCCAGGCTTCCCACTGTTCACTAAGAACAAAACCCCCCCAAAAACCCAGAAAAGCAAAGAAAAAGAGCATAAAAATAGTACAAAAGCGAAGAGAAGTAGAAAACGAACTCATACCTTGGATTTGTAGCGAGATCTGGTGGCGAATCTACTGGAAATCAAGGAGAGAAGATGAACAGGTGGAGAGTCAAGCTCTGGCAATGGAAGTCTAGAGAGAGAGAGTTTCCTCTCGTCATTCTTTAAATAGAGGAGGGGTTAGGAATTCGATTTTCCCGCCCATCATTACACCGCCGAACCAACAGCCACTGAGCGTCCAACACGTGGTGCAGATAGGACGGCCGCACAGAACCCTACGCATGTCAACTGTCCTTTCACCCGCCGTACCCAAGCAATTCGCAACACTTGGCGTTTTCTTATTGGCATTCGGCTCTATCAGTTGCGGTTGCTTCAAGAAAAGATGAATGGGGCTCGGCCAAAATCCCACCTCTGTCAACAATGATCACGTTCGGCATTCGGCAGGTTCGGCCAAGACTTGACTTCAATCCCTACCACGCGTTCGGCATCGGCAGAGATTGAGGGGCTATTGTAGTGGGCCGAACATATTAGTTCGCAGTGGTGCGGACCGAACCAGGTCCATGCCGTGCCCAGACCATGAGCCCGGCTCTCCATCGGCGACCTTGATCGCCTCTCCAATCACCACAAGCTCGGCTGAAGTAGAGCCCACGCTCGGCCACCTTCCTTGGCGGTATCCACTGTCGGAGTGTCCTCCCCTCATAGTTGCACACTGGCCTCGGCCAAGTTGGTGCTCGGCCACCCGCGAAACATGGCCACGGCTGGCGTTCGGCAACCTGCTGGGGGCTTCCCATGTGTCAAAGCGGTTACACTAAAGGATAATCATGAGCGCACATGGGTGTGCCACCTCAGCCCTGAAAACGGTTGCCAGATCTATTTCATGATGTCACCATGACATCACTTGGCTCGTGGAGGGCACGCGATCGTACTTGGAGAGCAAGCCAGGAAGGCCCTATAAATATCCAGTGATGGTAACCCTAAAGAGGTACATGCTACTTGAGACTTACACTTATACATTCTCCAGCTTTCTGCTTCCTCTCTCTGCACAATACTTATCCTCTCGCCGGAGGGCCTTGCCGGGACAACCCCCGGCCAGGTCTTAGTTGTGCGCTCCCTGTGCAGGCTAGGAGAAGAAGGCTCAACGACCATCGGACCACCAGCGGAGGAACGAGGATCAAGGATCACGAGCCACACATACATGAAAATTGGAATTATAAGATATGAAACATAAACTTAAACTGTAAGTTAGGAACAAGAAATTGCAAATCGAGACCCGTGTTACTCCACGGTGCTCTTAAGACAAATTTGTTGCCTCACTAGTGATGGAGGCTGTGTCGGTGTTTATCTCCCAAGGTTGACTCGGTTCCCACTTAGCCGTCGAAGCACCGCCGTAGATTGTCCGTCAAACGAACTAGTGTCTGTACTCTCTCTCAAAAGGAAGAACGATATTGCAGAAGATGAAGAGCTTTTGATTTTCGGTGTATTGAAACCAATGGCAGAGGTCCCATTTTATAGCTTAAGAAGGTGCTTCAACCATCAATATTGAAATGAATATAGAATATTCATGAGGGAGCCTATAAAATCAATAGGGGGAATTGAATCCTGCAAATCCAATTATGGAAAATAAAATTGATACAATTATTATTCCAGGATTTTGATCCAAATGCCAACCGATTCGACCCGTATCTAAAACCCAAAACTTCTGGGCCACGGGCCCCGACCCCGGTCCAGGCGAGCGGCAGTGGCGCACGGTTTATGCATCAAAGCCAAAACCCACATAGCGTGCGCGCTCCCTCCTTTGAAAAATTTGGGTACCCCCAAAGGGTCCAACCCTTTAGGCATTTTTTCCGCTTATATGCCCATCTATGGTTCCTCCTCAAATCAATGTGCGACTAGGTGCATTTTCACCTTCTCAACTTACCTACTTGAAGAGACAATTTCTTATTCATCTCTTAATGGAATTTGTTCATTCTTTCATGGGTTTAAATCCCTTAGCAAAGAATATCTAAAACCCACTTGAGCCCACCTTGCGTGGCGTGGGTCCCACCAAATTTTCTTTGGTTAAATTCCATTTTTTCCAACAGTATCTGTAAAGACCCGATTTTTTTAAAAGAAACTAAAAACATATAATTAGTGTTCATTTGTTTATTTAATGCAGAAAATTATTTACGACGTTACACCAATTTTATTCCATAATCGATTGTGTGTATGCGCGTGTCCGGCGAGTAAATTCCTTAGTGTATACATGTGGATACACTGGTGTTACACTGGATCATTTTACCCTAACTCTAACCTTTCCAGCCAGCTAAACTCATCACCTCCCTCCCATCGGTTCCTGGCGCATGTGTCCCCATTTGTGTCT
The DNA here is from genome assembly GCA_018127125.1 of Rhododendron griersonianum. NCBI lineage: Eukaryota > Viridiplantae > Streptophyta > Magnoliopsida > Ericales > Ericaceae > Rhododendron > Rhododendron griersonianum. Next base: position 21,856,851 of record CM030797.1, read on the forward strand.
AAAATTTTTTCCTAGCCAATCAAATGTTGACAAGCATTTAAAACTCTTTCCTTTAACCACCAAATAAACATTTTAAACCATGCCCTCTTATTGACCAGGAGGTTTTGTCAACCCTTTAAACTTCTTTTACTAACCCTCCTCTCCATCTCTCATTTTATTTATGTCGGCAGAGTGAGTGAGAGAGGATCCTTCTAAGTTTTTCTGTTGCTACTCCACCCCCTCCTTATCACCACCACCTCTGGTTCCCATCACCTCCAACCGACCATCACCACCAGCCGAGCTCCACCACCGCTCCAACCAGCCACCGAAAACTCTCCGAATCCCGTTTTGTTGGACGAGAGGTAGTTAAAACTTATCTCCCTAAGTATATTGAGATATAGTCGGTTGATGTAGAATATGTGTTTGAAATTGTATGCATGTTATCTATATCTTTTGTTAAGTGACGTGAAAATTTTAAAAAGGAAATGGCAGTGTTGTTGTAGTTGGCCTGGGAACTTGCATGTGAGTAGATATTCCCTATCGATCCGTTTATATGTTGATTCTAGTTGATTAACGAACGAAACCCGGAAGCTTGAATATCAAAAAAAAAAAATGGCTTCGATCGGGACACCGACCCACCTTCCTGTTGATCGGACACTTACATTACTCGATTCGTTACCTTATGCGTGTGTAGATATGACACAGAGACATTCCAATACAAGCTATTAGTAGTATGACACAGAGACATTCCAATACAAACTATATATTACTACTAAATATAAGTTTTGTCTTTTCTTCCAAACAAACAGCAAAAGCTAGAAGTTGGACTCTAATTAATTTTTTGGAGCCTTTGGACAAATGTTAGTTTGCCCACTGATCTTTTTATAAAAGCACAATATGTAATGGCTATAGGTTGAAACCTGCTTAGATTTTGATATTGAACACACACGAGTCTAGAGATTACGATTTAATTCCGATGAGAACAAATTCGATGTTATTATAGTTTATCATGTGACGTGACAGTTTATTTATCATTTGAAATGGATACCAAGACCAAGTTAGAAGCTGTACGTACAATATAGTTAATTCTGTGGACATGAGTTTTGTGACCCTTCTTTTTATTATTTAAATTGCACGTTGCCTTCTTAATTTAATTTGTTGTCTTATTGTTCTTCGTATTGTAACAATTAACTTAGAACGGGCATAGGTTCACGGGGTGGTATACAATAAGAGGATCACGTAGACGTTGATAGGTAAAGGATAACGGAGAAAGTTATTGAGTTATGGTTTGATTGCCTACGGGCGGATTGATGGGTGATAACAGGGGCCCGGTATTGGAATGAGTCCTAATAGGGGCTCAGTATTGAAATGGGTACTAACAGGGGCCCAAGATGTTTGAGCAACGTAACCCTAGGTAGGGCACAGTGGTGATTGGCTGCGAGAATAGGTTTGGTTCCTTCCTTGCGTGGTTGCGTCGACTGTAGATCCAAGTAAATTATTTGGTAGCTATTAGCGGGACACAACAATGAGCAGTCTGAATCACACTGGAGGTTAAGGGTAGGACGGATCTCAAGGTGAGATCCTAGATTTCACATAAGTTAAGGAGTAATAACTGAAATCAAGCGCCGTTAATTATTTGCATTGCTTTCCTTATCTTGTTATGTGTAAGTTATGGGTTTTGGGTAGGTTTTGGCTACTGAGCGTCATCGCTCACGGTACTATCTTGCCCTGGTAACTCGAATGTCAGGTACTGAAGACGGAACGGAAGTGTCGTTCGAGCAGACCGAATTCAACCATGCTACGGACGGAGGTGAGGAACCTTGGTTGCCGTACGCTTAGATGCTCTGACAGATATTTGGTCATCTTATTTTGAAAGCTTTAACGTTTAAATTTGGAAAATGTGATAATTTGACTCGTTTGAAACTTTAAACTTAATTCGATATGGTTGTAATATTATGACATATGCTTTTGGAATGACTGACGCAGTAAATCGGATTAATCTTTTGAGAAAATTGTCCTTTAATATTTATTTAACGTTTCTAAAAATTTGGGGCGTTACAGTATCTTTTTTTTAAAGCTCTATCATATTTAATTCCCCACAATTGTCCCTTAAAACACAAATTGCTACACAATATAAAATGATAGAGGTTTTGTCAAAATAAAAAAATAAATAGAATGATAGAGAAATTAACTGCATGGATAAATTGGACATTTAAAGGAAGATTTTCAAAACATTCCCAAACTTTGACATCAATGTCTAATAGACATTCAAACTTTCTTAAATTTCAATCTTACCATGTCTAACAGATCCAAATTGGACATTAAATTATAATTCAATTTTTTACGCCCAAATTGGACAAGAAATTTCAATTTCAATATCTAAATTAGTAAAAATGAAGTTTAAGAAAATTTGGGTATCTATGCGACGTTGAGATCAAAGTTTGGAGGTATTTTGAAATTTTCCACATTTAAACACCGAATAACTTCCGAACAGAATTATCACCCCCACTACATGTCCTCACCCTTCACAAACTCACTCTCCATCTTTCGTTAAGAAAAAAGAAACTACATATTACAATGCCAACAATGTTGATATAGTCGTTGTCCATCCCAGTTAAGATCATACGACACATTGACACCATATGTTTTGTAAGCGGACAGTTGTCATGCAAAAATTGAATTAATTAAAAAAAAGATTGTGTGAAGTAGAACTACTGAAGTCCCATACATGAGGTGTGGGGTTCAAGTCCCATACTCCCCTAACACTAACATATAACACTAACATTCTCCTAAAGTATGGCAAAAAAAAAGAAAGGAAAAAGAGTAGAACTGCTCCTTGAGCTTTCAAGGTTAGTGCTCCAACCACATATAATGTGCGTATTTTGATTGATTGGATTGTGTTTGTGGGTACCTGATTTCCTATTGATATTGCAGAAATGATTTCATTTTACTATCTTATTTTTTGTAATACCTATAATTACTTGCAAAGGTTTTTGGTTTGTTCACCTTCTGTTCTCATCCATCCAAGTACATAAAATTTGACTTTGCCCATGCAAAATTTATTTGGCTTTTGACTACATGGCAGCTTATGGATGTATTGGATTAGTTTAGTTTCCTGGAAAATTGAGGCAAATTTAATTTCCTTAAACAATGAATGTGTAACGACCCGGATTTTTGGTAAATAAAAATTTCACTAAAAATTTGAATTGTATTTTAATTACTTGGATTCCATTTAAATTCCTTTTAACATCCCAAAAATCCGTCGTTACTAAATTCTAGACTTAAAAATTGGATTTTCTTCACTCCGAGCAATAAGATCATTTTCTAAAGACAAGTGTGTTGGACTATTCCCTTAATCATCGAGCTTAAGCCTAGGATAGATTCTTGACTAGAAATCCTACTTAGCAAGACTAGTTAGATTTTGACCAATCTTTGAGAAACCCTAACTAGCGATTCATCTAGTTACTTCTCCTAAACCCTAGGAAGACCTTTTTGAACTTCATTAGACCTTTTGAACCCTTGAACCCTTAATGAGCCCTTTTGACCAAAGTCAACCTTTGATCTTATATCCATTGGTCCATAAATGTTAGGAGAATTATTACCCATTGGATAATAGGACTAGTACTAAGATATAATAGTTAATTCATTGTCTAGGATCCCATAGGATTCCCTCCTTAAAGAATTAGAAGAGAATCTAGTATAATATAGGATTCTAAGATTCCCTATGTACAAATACTATTTAATAAAGAGACATGTGTCAATTTGACTTAGTATAATATAAAATTTTGACTTAGAAAGTCTAGGATAAGATCATAGTACCTTGTACTTTTATGTAGTCTTCATTATATATGTATTTATATTAACCAAAGGAGGAAGAGAGAGAGGGAGAGAGAGAGAGAGAATCCAAGAGAGAGGGGAGAGAGAGGGCCGAGAGAGATAGGAGAGAGAAAGACATGGTGTACTCTTGGATTGTCTTCTACAAAATCCTAAGTTTTAATATTACCTAGTACTAGGATTTATTAGTTTAATTGCTTGATAGATGACATGTGTCCAATAGAATAAGAATATAGATATGATATCTAGCCCTAGGATTCTCTTTGTATTATATTATACTAGAACAAGTGGCAAATTGACTTAGTTTTATAAAGAATTTTGACCTACAAAATCTAGAATAAAATCATGTAGTACATTTGTCCTTTGTAGTTAGTCATCTATGTATATATATAAACTAATCAAGGGAGAGAGAGAGAAAAGGAGAGAGAGAGAGAGAGAATCCGAGAGAGAGGGAGAGGAGAGAGAAAGCCGAGAGAGATGGGAGAGAGAGAGAGATAGGAGAGAGAAGGAGAGAAGGTACATTAGTCTTGGATTTTCTTCTTTCAAATCTTACTATATATATACTTAAATACTTGTACTAATGAAAGAAGAAAGATATGGTAAAATTGAGATAGATATTAGGGTACCAAAATCTCTTACAACCTTACACCACACTCCCTTACTCTTTCTAAGTCAACCACCAAACCCTAGTCCTTTCATGCTTAGGTGTCCATTGGACTAAGAGGAGAGAGAGAGAGAGAGAGAGAGAGAGAAAGGAGAGAGAGGCCGAAAGAGTGAAAGAGGGAGAGAGAGAGAGAGGCCGGATGAGAGAGGGAGAGAGAGATTGGTGATAGGTACACTTGTACTCTTCCAAGCCTAGTCATAGTCCTTGGCCAATCTTCATACCTCATCATGTACCATCAAACCTAGGGTTTCTTACTCTTTCTATCCAAATCCAATCTCCCAAGGTACTAGACTAGACCAAAGCCCCAATAGAATAACCTAGACTTGTCCTAGATTGGAAAGAAAATCTTGCAAACCTTTCCACCTATGTACTTTTGCATTGTACCAAAGAGAAAGAGAGAGAGAGAGAGAGAGAGAGAGAGGGAGAGAGAGAGATGGCCGGATTTGGGAGAGGGAGAGAGAGAGTGATGTGTGCAATGTGTACACTTAAGCCTAGTCATGGTCCTTTGGCCATCATCCTACCTCATCATGTACCACCAAAAATCTAGTCCTTCTTGCTCTTGTGTATCTAAGGACAACCATGTCACCATTTCTTATTCTTTCAAGTACTAGACTAGACTAGGAAGCCCTTAGAATCACCTACACTTGTCCTAGAAAGAACAAGAAAAATCCTTGTAATCTTCCACCTATGTACTTATGTACATTGTACCATGGAAAGAGAGAGAGAGAGAGAGGGAGAGAGAGATTTCGGATGAGAGGGAGAGAGAGAGTGATGTGTGCAAATGTACTCCTAAGCCTAGTCATGGTCCTTTGGCCAACACCTCACACCATCCAAGTACCATCAAATCTTCCCAAGGTACAAAATCTAGTCTTTCATGTGTTTAAATAAGAAAAAAGTCAAAGATAGGAGAGAGAGAGAGAGATTTCGGATGAGGGAGAGAGGGAGAGAGAGAGAGAGAGAGAGAGAGAGCCCTTGGCCTATAAATAGCAAGCCATTCATGCCTTGAACTCACACCTTCAAGCCTTGCTCCAACTTCTCTCTAGAAACCATTTCTGTTTTTCCAGGCAGCCCACTGCCCTCCACAAAACCTCATTCTTTCTCCTACCTAAAGTGGTTTCTAGGATAAACTTCCTCCGGGAAAGTTGTAGAGCACTTCAAGATCTTCAAGTTAGACCCAAGAACCACCCTAATCGGTCAAGAAACGACAAAGATATCGACATCCGAAGTTCAGCAAAAATTCGGATTTCCAGATTCCAGACAGCAAACTGTCCCTTCCTTTATCACCATATTTCTCCTACCTAAAGTAGTTTCTAGGACCAACTTCCTTCACAAAAGTGGTAGAGCACTTCTAGAGCTTCAATTTCAACTCAAGAACGATCTTATTCGGCCAAATATTGACCAAGTTACTGCCGTCCAAAGTTCGGTCCAGATTCGAGAGTTTCACCTCCCGTAGGAATTCCAATTAGCTTATTCGGCCCCGACTAGTTTCGGATCAAGGTAGGACATTCCTACAACCTTATCCTAAGTATATGTAGATTTTACCTATGCTTTCTAAACTCTAAATATAGCGTATGATATGCGTATGTTGAGATGAATATAGACTTTTCTTATGATCTCTAGCTCAAGGTATACGTAGAATTTTCCTACACCTCCTAACTCTAAGTATAGTAGATTCTCCTATTTACTTAAATCCTAAGTATACGTTGTTATGCTGTCGAAACTAGATTAAATACAACCTTGTTCTAAGTACATGTGATTTGGTTGAATGATAATTAAACGTAGTTTACCTTTAAGATATAGTATGATGCTTAAGGTAGGATTTTCTATACCTCCTACACTCTAAGTATATGTTGATTTTCCTATACTTTCGAACTCTAAATATAATTAGAAATGTGTTTGCTTGAAATATAGATAATCGTGTTTATAGATAGATTAATCTCGACTCATTTTCCTAAGTATAAACAATAGTATGATCACGTAGATTTCCATATCTATTTTCCTTAAATATAAATTGAAATGTGTATACTTTGAAAGATGGATAATCCTTACTATTTTTCCAAAAAAATAAAGTTTACCTTAAAGTAGGTTAAGAGCATGAGATAGATTTTTCACCAAGTATGGCATATCGTATGCATGATTCGAATCGATTGGAATAAAGATAATGGCATGATCACATAGATTATCTAATCGACACGTCTTGTGAAAACATGGAATCCTTATCAACACTATTATGATATATGCATTGCAATTCAATAAACATATGCTGTTTTTAACATCTTGAAAGAAAGAATGAACTTTGAAGGTTAACGTCGTGAATTAATTTTAAGTAATTGTACTTGGATCGTTTAGATGATATTAGACTTGTTATGTGCTTACTTGTATTACTTATGGTTGTTAATTAAAGCATAAGTGATTTATCACTCCAAAGGCGCCCGAACATGTGGCGTTATGCTTAAATGTGATTGAGCATGATTATGTGATAATATGATCAAGATAGTAAATATAGAGTTGGATGATCTTGCTAGTTTAGTTTCAAGATTACTTAAATTGTGAAATGAACTATCGCGGAGTCATGGCATGCAAACGAGACACAAAAACTGAGAAGGTAGAAACATGACACCTAGGATGTGGTTGATATGGATAAAATATTTTTGAAAGTACATAATGGCCAGACGTGGTAGTCATTATGTGGATGTGAAAACCTGCAAGGTGGCCAGACTTGGTAGCCCTTTGTATGGACTTGCGAAAACCGCAATGTGGCCGGACTTGGTAGCCATTGTGAAGATTGCCAATGAGGCCGGACGTGGTAGTCTCATTGGTAGTATGGCTTGGTATCCGCGGGAAGGAGCCAATGCAAGATTTGAATGAATTGCGGAATCCGCAATGTGGCCGGACTTGGTAGCCCATTGTGTGCGTTGCCAATGGAGCCGGACTTGGTAGCCTCATTGGTAACGAGTGTTGAAAAGATATTCGAAATGTTGTTTTCGTAAAGTGAAATGGATGACACGGTCTACGAATTTTTGCGTAGGAGAGACACAGAGAATCATGACACCAACGTGAATAAGAAAGTGAATGTGGCTGCGTCATTGCTAATTATGTTGTTGAATGAGCATGTGTAATTGTTTAGATGCTTCTTGGTTGTAAGTTAAGGGTTAGAGGGTATAGGATTATTCTGCTGAGCTGTTGTAGCTCATGGTGTTACCTTTGGTGACCCTGACATATTATATAGGTGGCGACGCTGGTATAATGTGTCAGACTTTGTAGATAATCAAGATAAACAGTACGCCTTGGAGGATTTTGGAGCTGAGGAGCTGGCTAGGATGGAGGAGCAAGCGGAGTTGTAGTTAGGAACCCTAGTTTTCCTTTCTTTTATGTAATGAAAGCACTCTGATGGGAATTACGATGTAATAATGAGCCAGACTCCATTTGATTTTATCAATAAAATATTTATTTAACGTACCCGAAAATGGTGGCGTTACAGAATGTGCTAAATGGATGTGCTTCATTAGAGCTAACACGACTAAATGACAAAAACTTATGAAAAACTCCTTGGGTATAAGACAAAAATGACGACGTTAACATAGTAAGGTCTCTTCCATCCATGGATATTTATGTGAAATTGTATCAATTACATGTAATTTTTGACAATAGCACATTCACTTTTACTGTCAGAAGAAGGTACTGATTTTTTATTATATATATAAGTATTTAACAAAAACAAAAATGGCTTGCACACACGTTGTGTGTGTCCAAGATTTGTAGATAAAATTGCAGAAGTTCCAATGTGTAGGGTCAAAGTGAAAATTGCAGAAGTCCCAATGTCCAAGATTTGTAGTTTACCTTAAAATATTTTCTCCTCCAGCGCCAGGAAGGGTTTTGAAGAGCAGAGAACAAACAATCTTCAGAAAAACCAAAGTGCAGAGAAAACCAAAAAAAACTAGTAGGAGGGCGTTTAGGTTTCCGTTTTCGTTTTCGTTTGAATCGAGATCGTCAATGGCGGACGAAGCTCCGAGGTCGGAAACCCCACCGCGAAGTGTCGAACAAGCCCGGGCTTCAGTCGAAGCAACGATTGCGTCGGACACAGCGGGAGGCACAGAGTCTTCTTGCAACAACAACAGCGTCGAGACTTCTTCCATTACCTCCGACGGTGAGCGCCGAAATTCGCTTGAGTATGCTGATGAACTGATGGAGAGAGGATCCAAGGCCGCCAAAGAGCAGGACTATGCTGAAGCTACTGAGTGCTACAGCCGTGCCCTAGAAATCAGGTTAGGGTTTACTTTGACCTTCTCCAATTGTATCACTTCTTGTTGAAATTGGAGTCACTGATCGCTTGTGGTTGTTTGGAATCAAAACCCAGCTCTGTTTGGAAATTGTGGAAAGTGAGGGAAGAGAAGGGAAAATAATTAAGAAGGAAAATGTGAGAAAAGAATGGGGGAAATCGTACTATGCTTAGAACCCTATTATGCCATCTTGTCCCTCAAACCAAACAAGGGAAGGGAAAAATTTTAATCTCTGGAGTAGCAGTTAGAGATCTTTCTCTTCTCCTCCTTTTGTCTATTTGGCACTTTAAAGTCATTGTTGAGGGGATGATGATTTTCAAATGAATAATTGCAGTCCAATACACAGCTTTTCCTGTATATAACTGGTGTGATATTACCTAAACAAGTGTAGAACCACACCCAAATACACAACACTCACATAAATGTGTGGGACCAGACACACTGGTGGTATAGTGTGTTTGAGCCCCACACATTTATGTGGAGTGTTTGTGCATTTGGGTGTGTGTTTTGGGTGTGGTTCTAGACTTGTTGATATTACATTTCATCCCTGCGGAGACCGTGGTTCAAATTGCAATTGCAATTGTGATCCCCAGAGCATGTAGTTGTTTTATGACCCTCCGTGCATGATATTCTTATCTCCTGCTTAAAATCCATCCAAAAAAAGGAGGAGCCTTGAATTCTCCTTTCTTTGCATCCGTGAACATGTTTCGCACTTTTGAATTCCGTGCCCTTTGCTTTGCCGAAGTACGTATTTGTCAGCAAACTAATGTTTTGAGAATTTTTTCCAAATTGTTTGGTTAACGTATTGTAAGACACTAAGACTCTTACGTTATGTTAGGTTAATGTATTTTGCATTGATATAATATCCTGAGTGCCATGAACAGTGATTCAGGCCGTGCAATGGAACAATTTCTGCGCATGGAGTGAACGGTGATTGGTCCAAGGATTTGTTACAAATAAAAATGGACAGTTACTTTTTGGCTTTCTTCATTTACCCGTTTGCCCTTAACAAAGAGTTCTCTTTGGGGATAGAAAGTAATTATTCCCGTCTCTGTGGGTTTTCTCAAAAACCCAGAAAATGGGCAAGAGTGATGTGGACAGGTTTTTGTCCAGATCTTTGCCTCATGTTGTTTGCTCACCGAGATTAAAAATCTGAAAGGAAAGGAAATGTGTTTTGAATTGATACCATAATCATTCTTTTGTTTACTAATAAAAGAAATTCAGTTATTAAGGAAAATGAAGGAAATTCTTGTATATGTTATGCCGGGGAATGTCCAAATGTGACCATTTTAAAAAATTTATCTTAGAACTTCAGAATTGTTCAAGCTGAACAACAAAAAAATGGTTTTTTTGGTAAACCAATCTCCTTCTCCACCTAATATTGACACCTTTTTACTTTTCAAAAAGCGAGTTAGACACTCATGACTTTGGTAAAATCAATACCGGGGGCGGTGGCAGCGAGGCTATGATTATTGTTTTCACCTTAATGCTTCTCCATGATGTATATGTCTCCAATTGGGGAGGAGTAATATCTTTCTTTCTATCGCTTTCTTAGGAGACTACTAATCAAACGGTCCAGACCAACAAAAGGCTAATGAAATGCGATATTTGTGTTTTTCTTGTTTGTTGATGGCTGCCTTGTATTGCTAATATCATGGGCCCATATAAATGAGGAACACTTAAACTTGGCTATATATTTTTCATTGTAGAGGTATAAACAATTTAGCATTAATGTACACTTTTGTAAATATATTTGTTGTGTGGTTAAATATAACTAACTTACCTAGACTCTCTTTAGTTAGTGTCATTGTTAGTTGCATGACAAGATTATTATAAGATCATTGTTGGATTGGAGTAAAAAATTCTCGTAATTCTGTAATAAAATCATTTCCATCTCCACTTAATGTTGACACCTTTTGGACTTTTTAAAATGCAATTTAACACTCACGAACTTTAAGTGAAATCAATTACGGTGGCAGCTAGACTATAAGGCCCCGTTCCTGATTCTCAAATAAGTACTTAAAAATAAGGACCTATTTTCAAGCTTAAAAATAATAGGCTTATGAAAATTAATTTTCAATTTTTTTTGGCAGGGTTTAATAGATCTCATCGAGATCTATCAAACAAGATCTATATTGCATATTTTTTAATTTTAGTAAGCCTATTATTTTTAAGCTTTTTAAGGGGGGAAAGCGGAACACCAACTATTGGTCGTTATTCCATCAACAAGGTTTCTTCATAGTTCATAATAAGGAGTGTATTAACCTTAGTGCTTCTCCATACCATACATTTAAGAGTTGATATGTGCATTTGGCTCGAATATGCAAAGACTTTTAGATGGAGAAATGACCTATGTTTCATGGATCCTTCATTTTGGCTCAAATACCCGTGTCGATGTGTCCGACACCCATATCCTTTTGGACACTCGGATCCTCTAATTGTTAAGATACTTACAGAAAAAGAATATCAAATTAGCTAGAAAAGCAATATTTCGAGTATTTCATATACAAGAAATAGGAAAATAGCAAAAACATAATTTTCTTAACCCTTTATTGTTTAAATACATTTGTAAACTAACATAGTTTATTGTACATAATCTGAGAAAATTTTGCAATATATAACACAAACTAGAGTTCAAGATGTGTCCCCGTACCCGTACCCAAGTTGGGGATACATATCCACATATCCTAAGATTTAAGTTTAGGAAGGTCCGACGCTTGGACTTGCACCCACGCCCGATACTCGCACCCGAGTCCATGTAACATAGGAAATGACTGTTTAATGAGCTTTTGAGGATATTGAGTTCTTATACTTCATGCCTCCATTTGGAGACCTGTAATATTATTCTTTTTATTACGACCAACAAGAGCCTGTAATATTTGTGTGTTTTTTTTTCCGTTTGTTTATGGTCCCCTTATAATGCTAATTACATGGACGCATATAAATGAGAAACACTTAATCTTGGCTGTATATTTTCATTGTAGAGGTATAAACAATTGAGCAACTTGTGTGATATATTTGTACTGTAGTTAATTGTTCTAACTTAGCTAAACTCTCTTTAATTGGTACTGTGTTAGTTGCATGACAAAAACATTATTATACACACATTCTTTCAGTTCTTTCTGCTAAAAAACTACGGAAGTCTTATTTATCCGTCATCACCCAACACTTCAATATCTTTGTATTGGGCACTAGCTCGCATATATTGTACGTGAACCACACACTAGTTACAAAATAAAAGTATGCTTGCTTAGTCGTTAGAATGCCTCGTTTGCTTATTTTGCATTTTGTTCTTTCAGCTTTACACTGCAAAATGATGAGAAGCAAATCTTGAATCCAATGTTGGCAATGTCTACAATATATGTACTTTTTGGCATCACTGTTTTCTTACCTTGTTCCTTTAGAATAAGGGGAAGCAATAAGGGAAAGCTTCTGGGTGTTCTTTTGTCCGCCCTTTGTCTTGTAATAATAGCATTCCCGATTGTATCTCTTTGAAGTTGGTAATTACTTTTTCCATGACCAGGGTTGTTCATTATGGCGAACTTTCTCCTGAATGTGTTAATGCATACTATAAGTACGGATGTGCACTGCTGTACAAAGCTCAAGATGAGGCTGATCCATTGGGTACAGTGCCAAAGAAAGAGGATGAATCTGAACAAATCCCCAAGAAAGATGGATCTGTTAAGGATGTATTAAACCGTGAATCATCTTCAGCTTCTGTTTCTAGTAATGCTAAAGAAGATGAGACTTCACAGCTGCATGAAGGAGCACCTGATGATGGTTAGTGTCCATGTTACTGACATTGTGTGTTTCTGGTAATGCTTCTTGATGGCAAAAAGGAATTTTTTTAGACATTTAAAAGCTTGAAATAGTCCATCTTGAATCCTTTTGTTTCTATTTGTTTGTTTTGTTACTTCGTAGTGTTTTTGTTTTTTGTTTTTTGTGTTTGTGTTTGTGTGCGTGCTCGTGCATATGCATATTTAGCTAGTGATACATGACATGGACATGTAGGGTAAATTCTCATCTTGATAACATACAGTTGGACTCCAATCCATTTAGTCGCTTGACTCCCATATTCCTATTTGGAAATGCTATAAGAATCCATGTAGTCTTTTTGATGAAAAATGTTAACGGAGCTTGCATAGCAACATATTTTCATGAAACCTGTAATGAAGCTTAATGTAGGCAAAGGAAAATATTTTGGAACATTTGACTGACAGCCCTTGAGGTTGGTCTTTGAACAGGTTCCATCTTAACCAAACCAACCAAACGAAACCGAGCCATAAATCCCAGTCAATTAGAGTTGCCTTCTGTTTTCTCCATTGAAGCTCTGTTGAGGACACGATGTTTACAAAAAAAAAAAAAAACTAAAAAACTGGACCTTTTCGAACTACCATTTTTAAAGTCAATTTTGGTCTTCCCATCCCTCAAGTGCTACCTTGCATTGTAACCATATTGGTTCCCAACTTCCCCTTACTACCAAATCGATTGATCTAGGATAGACATGTCCAAAAAACCTTAATATATTTTCTCTCATTTTATTTTTTAGCAGTGCTATCCTACCATTCTGCGAAGTTTTTTATTTCTAATTTTATCTCACAAAGTCTTACCATATCTCAAATTTTCTTATTTCAGTTACACTCATTTTACTCGCATGTCATTTCTTAATAGCCCACACTCCGTGCCATATGCGTGGCTGGTCTTATTGCAATACGGTAGAAAATTCCCTTCAACTTTGTGCCTTGTTGGTATCCTTCGGTCGCATAACAGCCTCAAAACACTCCGCCACATGAACATCAATTTTTTTCTGTATATGTTGCATATTTGCATCTTCCGCTTTATCTTCTTACTAACAATTGAGCCAAGATACTTAAAACACACGCTTCTTGGTAATTCTGATTTTGCAGGGTAACTTTGCCAGTTTGCCAACACTAGGCACTTTCTAACTTGCATTCCATGTACTTAGTTTTAATCCTGCTGATCCCAATCCTTCTCTCCAAGTTTCTAATTCTGCATTCACACTTCTTCCAGTTTCATCTGGTAAAACAAAATAGTGTACGGATTACCCCTGCATGTATGAAAAATGACATTGCAACCTCCCCTCCATCTTAAAATCAATGGCCAACCAACACAATTATCTTGAGCCAGCAATGTCCAACAACACTGGCCAACACGTCATCGAGTACCAACCCCACCAAACCCCACCACTGCCTCTATGCGACGGCCACAACCCCCCAACTTCACTCTGTCCACCAACGATCTCTTCCTTGTGCCACCTGCCCTTGTATGCTCCTCGTCCTTAGTGCCCGGTTATCTATCATGCGATTGAACAATAACCAACAATTACTGCCACCATTGGCACACCTTCTCTTATTCTAAACCCCAACAGTTTGACCCTGTTGGAATCAGAATCAAAGGATGCACGAACTGGTTGAGATAATTGGCTGCAAGATGTAGAGGAGACAAATGAGGGTGGACGTGAGGATTTTTTAGGTTTGCAAATGATGGGGCGTAATGCCCAAAAACTCGAACTCGTGCCCTTGTCACAAACCCATAAGATCTGAAACCCCAAAACCAATTGACCCAATTGTTACCTACCTCTGCCCTGCAAAACCTCATTTCCTCAATTTTAAGGCACTTTTATTTAGAAATGGTAGGCACTTGGCCTGTTTGGGCAGCAATTTGGCCCCAAATTGGGTTGGTCGAGTTTGGGTGACTGCAAGCTTGTTCTTTGATGACCAAATACCTGTGGTTGGTCGAGTTTGGGTGACTGCAAGCTTGTTCTTTGATGACCAAATACCTGTGACCTCTTCGTATGGAGCAGTCATGGAGTCTTATACTCCAATACTCTAAAGTCTAAAACTTGAGGTCGAGTTTTCTCCAACCAAGGGAGAATAATGTAGTCCATACGAAGAGGTCACGGGTATTTGGTAATTTCATATGGTTGGAAGTTATGGCCTTATGGATTGGAGGGCTAGTTCATTAGCCACTAAATGGACCCAATAAAAGTCTACTAAAGGCTATGACTTTTCATGAGCCTTGTGACTTTTCATTTAGGGTCCGTTTGATTAGTGAGATAATGGTGGAAAATGCAAGAAAGAGAAAAAAATATATACTTTTTTTGTGTTCACTTAGCAAGAATATCCTAGAAAGTGGTAGAAAGTCAACTTTCCTGGACAACCCTCTAAAGCATGAGAGCTTGCTTTACTTTTTCTCACAAAATGTGCAGGGAAATTTGATTTTCTCGAGAAAATCAACAACAATTACTCTAACTTCCTTCTTTATCCTCTTCCCTCCACCTTTTCTCTTCTAATTTCGGCAATTTTATTCCCTCCAAACAAGGATATCTTATTTTCTCTACTATTTTCTTGCAAAACTTCCATTCTAATCAAACGGATGTGAGAAAAAAAATAATTTTTCTTTTTCTTTTCTTTCACTTCACTTCTATCATTTTCACTTTCCATTTTATTTTTCTCGCTAATCAAACGGACCTTTAGGGAGCTTTGACCCACAATCAATGTATTCAATCATCACACAACACATTCATCCTATAGGAACAGTTTTGGCTTTAAAAACATTAGGAGCCTATAAATTAATGTACTTCAAGAGTTTGAGATATGAATGATTGATGCCTTGTTTGGATGGTATTTTGAAAAAAAAAAATTCCCAACTCAAAAAACACTCATTACCCCTACTTCCAATCATTACTCTCATTTCTCTCTCCTCTCTCTAATCATTATTCTCATTTCTATCTCTATCTCTCTCCACTCATTACCTCTATCTCCAATTATTACCCTAATTTCTCTCTCCACTCATTATCCAAAAACCAAACTCAAAATTTTTGAAAACACCATCCAAACGAGGCATGAATGAATAAGAATTCGCAGAAGCTTATAGCTTTGAAAATTGTGTGATGCAATCCTTTCTTTGGTGTGATGCTAAAGAGCCCCAGGTGTGATGCCTTGGGTTTTCTAGGTGTGATGCCTAGACCTATCTTCCTATAAACCCTTCTTCTTCTCTTTCTACGGTTCACGTACATGGTTCACTGGCCCAAAAGCAGCCCCTTTTCTTCATGTTTGATTATACTTGGCCATACTTCAATCCCATACTTCAATCCCGTCCTGCATCATTGAGTGGAGTTGTTGGTTTAGTTGGATTTGAAGGTGGAGGACAATATGGTTTATTGGGGATCCATGTGTCAACAGCTAGTAGTTTGATTGTTGAAGTAGTATGTAGAGAGTTTTGCTTTGTGGTTTTGATGTAGCTACTTATTGCGAGATGATTGAGCTGTGGTGAACTAGTTGTTGCTGGTCATATTAAGGCATTGCTAGAATGGCACAGTTAATCACGAATTCACGATACTGAGATGTATGCAGGAGGTGATCTCATTCTGTCTCTTTTTTCATTTTGTTGTTTCTTTTTGGGTGGGTGGAGAAAAATGTTGGGCTTTAACTTTTTTAAGTAATACTTGGTAAATGAGACAAGACCATTCTAGGGCTAAAATAAGCATTTTATAAGTTCTTAATTGCTGACGTAATCATTGGTCTAAATGACTAATTTCAGTGAATGTGAGTAGAAACCTTGAGGAGAGGTATTCAGTTCTCATAGGTTGAGTAGTAAACTATATTCTACATAAAGTGCAAACCTCAGCTTACAATGCCTCTGTTACCCAAGTGTCAAGTGTCTGATATGGACATTCCAGAATAGATGAGTCCAATTACCTATAGTAGTCCATTTGTTCTATCACTTGCATAGGAGCCTGTGGACTGTGCAGTCTTCAGAACAGAGGCCACAAGTTTGACACTGCTCAAAAATTATTTTGGGTCCACAAAAAGTGACTTCCAGCGTCTCAGGCATTTTGATCCTTTTTCATTTCTAAATTCTCGAATAAAACAAGAGCCTAATATTGCCAATATGGGTTCTCTACCTTCTTTGCTGACCTTTCTTAGTTAATAGTTGACTTTCACAGGAGTACCTCTGTGTAGCACGAGTTCTGCTGACATTTCTTAGTTAACAGCTGACTTTCACAGGAGTACCTCTGTGTAGCCGAGTTCTTACTGCATAGATTACAAAGTGATATCTATTGGGAAGGTTGCTATGCTAGAGTGGCACTGGTTGAAGTTCATTGCATGCATGTTTGGCCTCTAACAATTCGTTCATGGATTTAGAAACCGTTGACCGCTTGACATAAACTTAAAGTTGGTCATTTACTTGTAAATTATATTGGACGGAAATGATACATTTCAACGTCTGAAGTTACTGTTGTAGAGAATAGAATAAGTCTTGCGATAGGTAGGCTTTATGTTTCTATATGTAAAACTGGAAAATGTTACATTACTCCAGCTTTGCATTTGCCATCAGGTACATACTTGATCATACTTCATACTCCTGTTGCTGGGGCAACGAAGGAAATGTCCTTCATTTTCTGTTTTTTTCCCACATTAGGCTTGTTTTATTTAATTGATAGTTGATTTGTTTAACTTGAGAGATGGAAAAAATTGTTATTGTGGTTTCTAATTTGGGAGAAGTGGTTTTGATGATCTCTTTCAGTGATTTAAATCGTTAATAGTTACAGCAGAATCACTTACATTATAAACCCATTATATTTGTTCTAAAAGTGTCTCATCTAATGGTAGTATGATGCAGAATACTGTTCCTTTCTCCCTGAATATTTAAATTCATGTATTGGATGCTAACTTTTCATATGCCAAAATTTGGACATGTGATGTACCAGTCCTGTTCCTGTTCCACATGCTGAATTAATTTTCCTTCATAATAATGAAAAGTTGTGTGAATATTTTTGTAGATAGTTTTAACGGGGGCTTGTTTCTGATGCAAAAATGCTGGGTTAAGACAAAACCAGAATAAAAAACTAGGAAAAGCTTCCAAATTAAGAAGGAAGTTGGTCTATTTGTAGGGTCGATAACTTGTCAATAGGTAGGATAAATTATCTATCAGTATGCATGGTCGATTAAAGTAATAATTGCTTTTCTCAGTTATATGGAATGACAGGTAGATTGTTTGGCTACAATTTATGCATTACATCATGAGGAACATAACTACCCCTCCCCCACCCCTTGATATCGAGATTAGAGGCTAACTTATCTTATTTTGTCTGCATTGCAGTAGATGAGGCAATTTTGCTGAAAAGTATTAACTCTATATCAGGTACCATAGAGGCCTATCAAATAGAAAAATCAGCAACATCCAATAGTAGCTGTCAGAAAACAATCAACAACAGCCATAGATGTCTCAAGTTCAGAAAGTTGACAATGCAAGTACTCTTGAGAGTGCTCATGCACTGGTGCAAGAACATCCAATTTGAATTTGTGTTCAATTACAAGTTTACAACTGTGTCCTTGTCTATATACTTATATATATTGAGACCTGGAATAGTTATCTTCGTACTTGTATTTTACTGAATGGTGGATGTGTAATGTATGCCACATGGTTAGTAGTTAATATATATTCTAGAAGCTTTTGTGAAATGCCAGTCTTTGTTTATCTTCAATTAATAAAAACACGTGTATAATGTAATCAGGGTGTCTTGCAGTATCCTTCATATAGCTTCATAAATGGTAGAAATCGAAGGAGGCTATTCAAGATCCTTGCTTAGGTTTCTAAAGTGCTTACCGATATCCATCTCATGCCATTTTCTTTAGTTTTAATATTGATACACGTTTGGTATAGAATACTTATATGCTGGTTCTTGCTGTAGCACAATCTGCTAAACCTACATTTTTCCTGTATGGTCCTGATGTTTATGAACTGTCTTTTACTTTAATCAAATGGTTACAAGTCATAAGAAAAGGTTACTGAACTGGTAAAGGGGAGAAGCCAAAAAAAAAAAAGAACTCATTAAAAGATTACTGCCATTGTTGCAGCCCGATCGTGTCTTACAGAGAGAGAAGGGTTACTCAGACGTATGGTGTTTGTTTTTAACTCGAAGCAATTGCTGGACTCGGCATTTACTGAACCTAATGCTCAATTGTTGTTTGAGTTATCTATTAGAAACTTACATTCTCTTTATGTCATCAAAAGTATGGGAGGCACTATTGAGTAATGACTCTATCTTGTACGAAACACGATCACCCTAATTTCTAGGATCCTATTGTTTGAGTCTTACAGTGGGCGTTATCTTGTACGAAACACAATCACCCTAATTTCTAGGATCCTATTGTTTGAGTCTTACAGTGGGCGTTTTAAAATTTATTATATGTGGTTTTAATTTACGGTGGTTGTTTTCTCTATATTTCATCTAGTATCAGACGATCCCACCGGTTCTATTACTTTATTCTAAAACAAGATAGATCGTTTAGCACGTGTTCAAATTTAACCAAGAGGCAGCAAGAAAGTTTGTTCGAGCAGTCCTTTCGTTCAATGATTGAGGGTCTGAAGTTGATGTTTGTTACTTTCATGCGAAAGAACTTGGCAGCTGTATGAAGGGAAACTCCAACGTACAGTTTGCTAATGGGCCATGCTCTTTTGGCGACAACAACTTATATAAGCCGAAGAAACTTCATCTTCACTTCCCTACATTTTGCTTTGATTAGAGCACTACAGAAGTTTTCGTCCACTTTCTTGTCCTGATGTGATATCAAAAGTTTATGTAATCAGAGGCATAATATTATTATTAATTTCTTATTTATACCCAGCTTTATACAATTTGCTGTTTTTTTCATCCTTATATGACCCATGAGGATATTCAACTGTATCATCTCTGCAATGCGTAATACCCTAGAAGTCACAGCTTAGTGTTTGGTTATTCTTCTTTATTTTTCTTTTTTACTTATTTAATTTGATGAAGGATTTAGAAACCATTTTGTCTCCATCTCCATGTTTTCCATAACCGGCAAATGAATGTACTTTATGTTGATTATTTGCCTAACCACTTTTTTTTTTGAACAGCGAAAATATTTGCCTATCCACTTGACTTAATATATTATGATTTCTAATTCAATTTTCCTAGTTTCACTTGGTTAGGAGGTGGAGTTTGAGCATCTTTCATGTTGGGTTAGTTGTAAGATTGTTGCTAGAAAGTGGAAAGGGAGGATTCTTCAGAATGACACGTTTTTGCTTCATTTGGTTCTTTTGTTACTAGTATTAGTTACAATACGTGATTTTCAGTCCAGTCATTCCAAATTTCCAATCAATTGGCTCGATAGTGGTGTTCTGTTTTAGGCTTTTAGTAGACACTTGCTATCTTTGTATAATTTCGAGTCTGCTAATGAAATTCTCTAAGAAGCAAATAAAATAGTCATGTGCTACTCTTTCAGATTGTGATTATGACATCAACCAACGTTTGATACTTCAATACTTAAATTTAATGCTGATAGGGTAATGTAGGTCTGTTGGATGTCGTGCTTTATTCAGAAAGTTTTGTTAGAAATTCCTCAGACTGTATGGCTTTCTGTTTCTTGATACTTAGTTTCCGGTGGGAAAGATCAGGAAGAAGATGAGGAAAGTGATGATGAGGACCTGGCTGAAGCAGATGAGGAGGAGTCTGATCTGGATTTAGCATGGAAAATGCTGGATCTTGCTAGGGCAATTGTGGAGAAACACTCCCGCGACACAATGGAGAAAGTGGACATATTGTCAGCTTTGGCAGAAGTTGCTCTGGAAAGAGGTACTTCATCTATGTATTGTAATGCTTAGGAACAGAGACTACTAGATATTTGTGGTGCATGAATTCTAAGGTGTTTACTCAGCCTCTTATCTCTATTAAACATCCTTTGTTTTTGCTCTGTGCAGAGGATATTGAAACTTCCCTTAGTGATTACCTCAAAGCACTAGCTATTTTGGAACGCCTAGTCGAACCAGATAGTCGACATATAGCTGAACTGTATCCTTTTTGCATTAAGGTTTAAAACTCTACCTTCAGAGGATAATTTTAGGGATTATATCCATGCATTGGTGGGATGATGGTTCACAAATTTTAACACCATGTTTCACCATTTGGCCATCGCCTTATCTTATTTGGCTTATTCATTTCCTTGACCAAGGTATTTAGAAATTTTAGGATATGTCTGTGTTTGGAGATTGGGTCAAAAGCTGAGGAAGCCCTTCCTTATTGCCAAAAGGCTATAACAATTTGCAATTCTAGGGTGCAGCAGCTTACGAATGAATTAAAAAGTACATCAGAATCGACAGGGATACCAGCTGCTTCAGAGTTGGATCAGATGGTCCAACAGTCTTCAAATGGGCCCCAGTCTACTGATTCTGTAGGGGATAAAGAGGCAGAGATTGCAACACTGACTGGCCTCTCTGGTGAGCTGGAAAAGAAAGTAAGTTTTCCGGAAGTTTGGCATATTATAAAGGATCTGTGTTCCGGAATATGCCCAGAAAAATGACATTTTGGAACGCATGTTCTGAAGTATTTACGCCTGCGTTCGAAAACTGTGAATTTTGCGTTCCAAAGTGCCCCAAATTTTATTTTACACCTAAGTTCCAAGACTGAATTTACCGATACAAAGCAGCCCAAAGTTTTTCCTATTTATTTTCTTAGTATTCTCCCTAGAAGAGGAAAATAGAATGTACCGAAAATTGAGAGAGTGAAGCTTTAGTAGGGCAAATGTAAATAATTGGAATGCTCCTAGAAATGTGTTTTACATGAATAATTTGTTTCATTAAAAAAAAAAATTCGAATCTCCTACCCCCCCCTCCTAGAAATGTGTTTTACATGAATAATTTGTTTCATTAAAAAAAAAAATTCGAATCTCCTACCCCCCCCTTACCACAATTTATGGATGTGTCATACTACATTCCCATTCTCGTTTCTCGTCTGCAATCCGTGAGTATAGTTTGGGACAAGCACCTCAAAGCGTTCATCTGACTATGTTTCTTTCGACTATAGCTCGAAGATCTCCAGCAGTTGGTCTCTAATCCAACATCAATCCTTTCAGACATCCTTGAGATGCTGTCCGCCAAGGCAAGAGGAATCGAGAACAATGCTCCTCCTTCAGGTACGAGCTCTTCACAGATGGGCGCTGCTGGTGATAGTGGAGGTCTTGACTCTCCCTCTGTTTCCACTGCTCAAACAAATGGTGCTGCTGCTGGAGTGACACATCTTGGTGTAGTGGGGAGAGGAGTCAAGCGAGTGGTGATGAGCTCAGGTTTATCAGAATCAAGCCCAAAGAAGAAACCTGCATTTGATCCTACTCTTGATAACGATGATGGCAAGGCCTCTTGAAGGTATTCCTATCGTCTGTGTTTGGACTCTTCCAGGCAACCATTACATGTTTGTGGGCCAAAAAGACTTTCTGCATTGACAATTTTGGAGTCTAAACAAATCACGGCCCATAGTCCAACCTTGACTAGATCATCACTTGTTTGTCTCAATATCGTAGATTTTTTTTTGGTTGTGTAGCTTATTAGTCTTCTCATGGAAGCCGTCTTTACCTTGCGGCTATGTGCTTATCAGCTATATGCTAGTCTGAATTTTACGGTACACTTCTGCGTATCCATGGTTTTGTTTCTTTTTGTGCGCGCGCGCTGCATCCATTGTATACTTTTGATTTTTGTATTCGTAAAGATCAGTTCTTGTTGAAAGTTTTAGTGAAGGCTTGTCTACTTTTTTGGTCCCTGTAAAATATAGCAGGGTTCTAAATCGTCCTTTAATAATTGGGTAAATTACAGTTAACCCCCTCTAACTATGCCTCGGTGACACTTAACCCCCTCTAACTATTATTTTTGGCACTTAACCCCCTCTAACTAACTGAAATTCAAATGGTCATAACTTCAAACGGTCATAACTTCTTCATCTGAAATCGAAAACATGCAAATTATATATCGATTTCGAGGTCTTGAAGTCAGCTTTCTAATGACACCAAAATCACATCACGATTCAAAGCACACAGAAAGTTATGATCAAAACGGTCTTTCTGTCTACTAGCCCTTACTCTTTTGATCATAACTTTCTGTGTGCTTTGAATCGTGATGTGATTTTGGTGTCATTAGAAAGCTGACTTCAAGATCTCGAAATCGATATATAATTTGCATGTTTTTGATTTCGGACGAAGAAGTTATGACCGTTTGAAGTTATGACCGTTTGAAGTTCAATTAGTTAGAGGGGGTTAAGTGCCAAAAATAATAGTTAGAGGGGGTTAAGTGTCACCGAGGCATAGTTAGAGGGGGTTAACTGTAATTTACCCTTAATAATTTTATAACATCTTTCATTATGGGGGCGACTATTCGCAGCTGTATATTTTCTCCTATAGCCCGTTAAATTTTTTTGAAAATTATACTCCGTATTTCGGTAACTATATGTCGAAAATATGTTCAACCTTCGGTAAACAACTGTCGAACATACATTTCGGTAAATAGCTGTTGAAAATAAGATTATATTTCGGTAACTACATGTCGGAAATGCACAAAAAACATATATTTCGGTAATTGGATGCTAAAAATGTATCTCAATTTCAGAAACTAACCGTCGAAAATGTATTTTAATTTCGGTAACTAACTGTCGAAACATATTTCGGTAATTGAAAATTTTTAATGGGCTAAGAGAGAAAATACGCGACTGCAAATAGTCGCATCCTTCATTATGACCTTTTCTCAATCGCACCCTTGCCATCAATTTAATGTCGGAAAAAGCTGATATGGTTATACGGGCTGAGACGGGGTCAAGGGGTAATACATAGATGCACTAGGTTGACGCTTGCGGGCTAAAGTGGCTTGCCAACTGGCCTAACTAATCAGCAAGGTAAAAATATCTAACAAAATCCAGTTCCAAGACCAAATTATCTCTCTACCCGAAACCTAGATCACCCATTTACTGCTACCTCCAATCAACACCAATTATTTTCTGGCCCAACCTTTTCAATTCGTATCATAATGTAATTAAATTTCTATATGTATAAAACCTTAGGCAGTGCCGGCCCGGATGTCTGGGTTGTCCAAGCTCGATCCTAAGTTTGGTTGCCCACATACTATAAAGTTATAAAAAATATAAAGAAATGTACACGTAAAAAGAAAAAAAAAATTAAAGTTACATTTTGCTTTTCGCTAGCTTGAATTACCTCAAAAAACAAAATCAAAATATAACCCCGGTTATATTGCTTTATAATTATCACGATCCGATTCAAAGTAACAGCTTTGATCTCCTTGCATTTCTTGTAGCAAATTTTTTGATTAAGTCATCGTACGTTAACTTATTATTATACTTGATAAGTATGGTTGAACTAAGTAGGTCAGCACTACAAAAAGCACGGACCTGGGGAGTTGAGAGCAGTCTTGTCTCCACCTCCCTGGGCAATCTCACCTATGACATGGTCAAAATACCCCAGCTCAGCTCCTCACACGGAGCTGCCACAAGGTCCAAGGACCAGCTCTTGCCCCTAGCTATGGCGAAGGGGATGAAACTGGTAATCTTACCCATGGAATATACCCGTTCCAATCAAGATACCATTCTGAGAAACCTGAATCCCAAGGGGCGAGGGGAAGATGTCGAAAAGATAAGCATAAACTGCCCGCGATAAACACAATCAGAAACGGATAAGGATTCCATGCCAAGGCAGGGTGAGTATGAAGTCCCAGCTAAGGCAGGACTCCACACTCATCGTTAAGATGATCCAAAATCCCTGGGATACAGTCCTACTAGGACTCAACCTCCTATCAAATGCCTATAAAAGTGTAGCGGGCCGAACATGATTTGTTCGCATGGCGCGGACCTGACCTGCCGTGGTCCGATCGCAGGCCTCGTGCGCGGCAAGCCGACAATGACTCGTCGTGTATATCCGGTTTGCCTCAGGCTCGGCAGCGGACAGACCCGCGCTCGGATTGTGCCGTCGACGGAGTCCGCGGCGACGTTACCTCCTTCATTGAACGCATGGCTATGCTCGGCGGTTCCCGCGGTCGGCTACCTTCAGAGCACGGCATGCAGCCGACGGCGGCTGGCTGTAAAGCCACGCGTCCTGCCACGTGCAGAAGCGGTTACAACAGAAGATGATCACGGGCGCACATGGGTGTGCCAGCTCAGCCCTGAAAACGGTTATCAGATCTATTTCTCGACGTCACTATGATGTCACTTGGCCCGTGGAAGGCACGCGATGGTACTTGGAGGGCAAGTCAGAAGGCACTATAAATACCTAGAGATGGTAACCCTAACAGGCCTCGTGCGCGGCAAGCCGACAATGACTCGTCGTGTATATCCGGTTTGCCTCAGGCTCGGCAGCGGACAGACCCGCGCTCGGATTGTGCCGTCGACGGAGTCCGCGGCGACGTTACCTCCTTCATTGAACGCATGGCTATGCTCGGCGGTTCCCGCGGTCGGCTACCTTCAGAGCACGGCATGCAACGGCGGCTGGCTGTAAAGCCACGCGTCCCGCCACGTGCGAAGCGGTTACAACAGAAGATGATCACGGCGCACATGGGTGTGCCACCACCAAAACGGTTATCGATCTATTTCTCGACGTCCACTATGATGTCACTTGGCCCGTGGAAGGCACGCGATGGTACTTGGAGGGCAAGTCAAGGCACTATAAATACCTAGAGATGGTAACCCTAACAGTACACGCTACTCAATACTCACACTTACTCCCTCTCCAGAGCTTTCTGCCTCCTCTCTGCGCTACACTCATCCTCTCGCCGGAGGGCCTTGCCGGGACAACCCCCGGCCAGGTCTTAGTCGTGCGTTCCTTGTGCAGGCTAGGAGAAGAAAGCTAATCCACCATCAAACCACCTACGAAGGATCGAGGACCGGAGGATCACGGGCCACACAATTGGTGAACCCGACGTGAACCCTTCTGATCTCAGCGGCTCTCTCATCCTCCAAACTTCCCTCACTCCTCCGTAAGACAGCAACCAAATCACTCACCATGGGCGGAGATATAGCGGACGCGACCGTCTCAGGGGCCAAAGACGCAGGTGGAAACGTCAATTCCACACCAACTATCGAGAGGCACATGTCCCTCTCTCTCGCCCCTGGATCCGGGCTCTCACCGGTCTCGGACGACGTCGCTTCAGCCTATATCCGCCTGCTGCAACGTCGCGACGACGAACGCGACAACGAGCTTGCGGCACTAAGGGCGGAAGTGGCCCAAATGAAGCGACATTTGCAGCAGGACGCCACTCCTGCCGCATCTCGATCTGGTGGAGACAGGGGTAGAGGTGGGCAAACACCGCCTCCACCTCCACCTCCACCACCGCAAGGGCGTCAGAACGAAGGAGGCCAACGCGGATCCGTGAAAGACCGCCTAGGCTTCACTCCAACACCAGGCGACGCCAGGGGAATGATCCTCTATAAGCAACCCACAGTATCTGGGACGCATCGTTCCAGAAGCCATCACGATGGAACCAGGACAAGGGACACCGAGTCGTTCACCAGCACGTACTCAACTGGCCGAGCAGAGTTCTCTCGCACGACGGCCTCGCACCGTAGCCGAGACTCTGCCCGAACCGGACCCCATGTCTCTGAGCGCCTGGGGAACATCCTGACAGAAAACAATGACAATGAACATTACGCTCGGCGCAACGGGAAAAACGTATGCGTTGAAGGCGCGAACGACGAAAGGAAATCCCGACGCCGCAACGACAAAACTGTCAACGGCCCACGCCGAACAGAGAAAGACCTGCGAGACAAGCTTCGGCGAAAAGAAGCGGAGAAGACGTCGGCAAGAGAAACCAAGGAAAGAGATTCAAAGCGACCGAAGACGGACGAGCACGGCAAACCGCCGCGCCCCGGATTCGAACGGCAGCTAAAAGATCTCGGCGTCTCCCCATTCACCTCCCACATAATCAACACACCGCCAGAGCCCACCTTCCACCTGCCCAAATTTACGAAGTTCGATCCGTCGACGTGTGAGGCCTACACTCACCTCATCCATTTCAGACAAACCCATCGAACTCTGCACGAGTAAAGATGAGGTGAAATGCAAGGCGTTCCCGTCCAGCCTCGGCTCCCTAGGGCTCCAGTGGTTCAACAAATTGCCCGCCGGATCCGTAAGGACCCTGGCCGACCTTGAACGCGCCTTCAACACTCGCTTCATCACAAGCAACAAAACGGCTAAAGAGCCTGAATCGCTGTCCCAAATGAGGAAACTGTCGTCGGAAACTCTCAGAAAATATGCCGAGCGCTACTGGCAGTTGTTTAATGAGATCCCTGGAATCGATGAATACTGGGCTGCACGCACTTTCAAGAACGGCCTGGAAACCGGGAGCAAGATCTTAGACGAACTCGCCATCCGTCCACCGCACGGCATGGGTGAATTGATGCGTGTAGTGGAAAGATTCTGTGCTCTCGAAGAACTCTATGCAGACAGAGCCGCACAGGAATCCCGAGCTCTAACAATCCGTTCTCCTCAACCGTGCACCAGCTGCCGGTACAAACGGCGACCCAACAAGTGCAGCCGAAGAAGCAAGTGCACAACATTAAAAAGGGCAAGAGCGTCCACCAAAGGAGCACGACCACGTGGCCGAAACCACTCACTTCAAAGAACCAATATGGTCTTTTCTGAAGGAAATAATGAGACAACCGTGGTTTGAGTGGCCGACGGCCAAGCTCCGGACAGACACCCGCCAACCGGATCCAAACCCAAGGAAGAAGTGCACTTACCATAACGAGCTCGGCCACTACACGACTGCTTGTGCACCATACAAGGCTCTCCTTGAAAAGCTTGCCGCTCAAGGCCATCTCGATCAATACATTGATCGAGCAAAGACGCCCGCCCGGCAGACAAATCCCAACCCCAACGAACAACGACCATTGATCCACGTCATCCATGGACCGGTAACAAAGGCATTCGAAACGCTCTCCGAGCCGACATCGATCAAGCCTCAACTTCAAAAGAGATACTCTCCGTCGGCTGCGGATCCAAACGATCCCGACCACAAGACCTACCAAAATGGACTATCAGCTTCACCGAACGCGATCTTGAACACGTTCAGACCCCACATTCGGATGCACTCGTCGTCACCGTCCAAATTGGCGTCCATGACGTCAAACGTGTACTCATCGATCAGGGAAGTTCAGCCGAGGTTATGTACTATGACCTCTTCAAGAAGTTGGACCTACCAGAATCGGCTTTGCAACCCACCGAGGTACCCTTCATTGGCTTCAGCAGAGCTCCTGTATGGCCGATCGGCCGAATCTTTCTACCGGTCGTCGTCGGCTCAAAGACTGTAACCGTCGAATTCATTGTTGTCAACGCGCCGAGCCCATACAACGCCATCCTCGGCCGAACCTGGCTCCATGAAATGCAAGCGATCGCGTCAACATACCACCAGGTTGTCCGCTTCATCGGTACAACAGGCAGACAAGAGGACTTGCGAGGGGACCAAATTGCATCCAAGAAATGCTATGTCTCCGCCGTCCACAGCTCCTCAAAGGCAAAACAAGTGCAATGGGTTGAAGTCCCAGACATGGCCGTCATTGACGACGTCGGTCTAAAAGCCGAGGACAAAGCGGAGGAGGAGCTGATAAAAATGCCCATCAACGAGGACGGATCACGCTTCTTCTTGCTTGGCTCCTCACTTTCTGACGCCGAGAGGAGATGTTCCTATTCCTCAAACAGAATCTTGAAGTTTTTGCATGGACCCCGGAGGAAATGCCAGGAGTAGATCCCAACTTTATCTGCCACTCCCTCAACATCAAAAAGGACGCCAAACCAATCATTCAGCGGGCTCGACGTTCGGCACCAGAGCACGCCGACGCCGTGATAGACGAAGTCAACCGGCTTCTAGACAACAACGCCATTCAGGAAGTGCAGTACCCAACCTGGCTGTCAAACACGGTGGTCGTCAAAAAGAAGAATGGAAAGTGGCGAGTCTGCGTCGACTACACGAATCTTAACGACGCCTGTCCCAAGGACTGGTTTCCACTACCGAAGATCGACCAGCTCGTAGACGCAACTGCCGGCCATGCTCGGCTTAGTTTTCTGGACGCCTACCGTGGCTATCACCAGATTGCTATGGACCCGGCCGACATGGAGAAGACAGCATTCATAACTCCACATGGAATTTTCTGCTATAGGGTGATGCCGTTCGGTCTAAAGAACTCCGGAGCAACATTCAACAGAGCGATCTTCAAGATGCTCTATGCACAAATAGGCAACATAATTGAAGCATACATTGTCGACCTCGTCTTCTTAAGCCAATATGAGCACAACCAATTGAAGGAGCTTGCCGAGGTCTTCGAGATCCTTAAATTCCACAAACTCCGTTTAAACCCTGAAAAGTGCGCGTTCGGCGTAAGTGCCGGCAAATTCCTTGGCCATTTGGTCACACGAAGGGGCATCGAGGCCGACCCCAACCAAATCAAGGCAGTGGCAGACCTTCGGCCACCACGATCAATCAGAGAGGTGCAAAAACTAACTGGGATGGCAGCGGCTCTCAATCGCTTCATCCGCAAGTCATCCGACAAGTGCCAGTCCTTCTTTCACGCTCTCAAAGGGAAAAGCCGACGAAGTTTTGAGTGGACACCGGATTGCGACAGAGCGTTGGCCGAACTTAAAGATTACCTGAGTTCATCACCACTAATGGTAAAGCCCAAAGAGTACGAAAATCTCTATCTTTACCTTTCAGTCTCGAGCCACGCAATTAGCTCAGCACTTGTTCGGCGAGAAGGGGCCGACGACATGCCAGTGTATTTCACAAGCAAGACACTCCTCCCAGCCCAGACTCGGTACCTTCCACTGGAAAAACTTGCACTCGCCCTGGTCTCCGCGGCGAGGAAACTTCTGCCATACTTTCAGGCGCACACCATAACGGTGTTGACCGAGCACCCTCTCAAAGCCCTATTTCGAAAAGCCGACCTCTCAAACAGAGTCTCAAAATGGGCGGTCGAGCTAGCGAACTTCGACATCCGTTTTGAACCGAGGACAGCAATAAAGGGGCAGGTCCTCGCCGACTTCATTGCTGAACTCACACCGGAAGACTCGGAGATCCTACACAATCCTCCCAACCAACATTTTGCCGAACACCAACCAAAAGAGGACCGGTGGCTCCTATTCCAGGGAGACACTTGGCGGATGCAAGTCGACGGTGCCTCCAACAACAACGGAGCCGGTGCCGGAGTCGTTTTGGTCTCTCCCTGCGGAACTCTTCACGAAAGTGCCATCAGCATCGATTTCCCCGCCACCAACAACGAAGCTGAATACGAGGCTTTGCTTGCTGGCCTACGCTCGGCAATCGCGATGAAAGTTGACAACCTGGCCGTATTCTGTGATTCTCAACTTATAGTCAATCAAGTACTTGGGGACTACGAAGCTAGAGACCCACGGATGATGAAGTACCAGGCCACAGCAGCAGAACTCATTACTCGCTTCAAAACTTTCAACATCGAGCAAATCAACCGCGAGCACAACGCCCACGCCGACGCACTTGCTGGCCTCGCCTCGGCATCAAAAGCATCTGAGTTCCGAACCATAAATTTTGGCAACATCGACAACCCAAGTTTCGATACAACTCCAGAGGTACTCAACATCAACCTTGGTCCGAGTTGGATGGATGAAATCGTGGCCTTCCTCAGGAACGACACCTTACCCGACGACAAAAAGGAAGCCTTCCGAATCAGAAATAAGGCCGCATACTACTGGCTCTCTGAGAGCGGCCAGCTCTATAGAAAATCCATTTCAGGACCTTATCTTCTTGTCGTCCACCCAAATCAAGTTGCCGAGATCCTTGAAGAACTGCACTCCGGAAGCTGCGGCTGCCACTCTGGTGGACGTTCGTTATGCCAGCGCGCGATGAGTCAAGGATACTTCTGGAAAAACATGAAGAAAGACTGCGAGGAAATCGTACGCAGGTGCCGACCATGCCAACTCTTCTCACCTATCCCCAGGCAGCCAGCTCAGAATCTCTCTCCAATCACAAGTCCATGGCCATTCGCACAATGGGGGCTCGACATCGTCGGGAAACTCCCAACAGCACCTGGGGGCTTCAAATTTTTGATCACTGCAACGGATTATTTCTCCAAATGGGTCGAAGCCGAGGCCCTGGTCACCATCACAGAAGCAGACGTCCGACGATTTGTATGGAGGAACATTGTGACAAGGTTCGGCGTACCCTACGCCATCGTCTCGGACAACGGCACTCAGTTTGTTGGCGACGGCCTCACAAGTCTCTGTGAGGAGTTCGGCATCAGATTCTTCAACTCAACACCAGCCTACCCTCAGGGAAACGGTCAAGCCGAGGCCTCGAACAAGACGGTGTGTGCAGGGATAAAACGACGATTGAATTCAAAGAGGGGAAAATGGGCAGAGGAACTCCCCAGGGTTTTATGGGCTTACCGCTCCACTCCCCGCCGTTCTACAGGCCAAACACCGTTCTCAATGGCGTTCGGCATGGAGGCCGTAATCCCACTGGAATCAAGGTTCCCAACCCTCCGAACGGAGAACTTCAATCCTCAATCCAATGACGAAGCCCTCGAGCAAGAATTAATTTTGGCTGAGGAGAAGCGCGATGACGCTCGGCTAAAGCTTGCCGAGTATCAACAGACTGTCGCCAAGGGGTACAACAGAAGTGTCAGAATCAAGAAGTTCAAACCCGACGACTTGGTTTGGCGAAAGGTTGTCCAAGCAAGCAAAAAGAAAAAGTTCATGCCTAATTGGGAAGGGCCATTTCGTATCGTGAAGGTTGCTCTGGTGAAGGGGCTTACACCCTCGAAGACATGCACGGCAAGGTGCTCACCAACCCGTGGAATGCCCAGAACCTCAGAAAGGCCTACATGTGATGCTCCACTCAGACAGCTACCTTCGGCCAACACTTCATGCATACCGAGTTTCTGTTTTCTTCAGCATCGGCATAACTCTTTTACATTTTCCTTTTTCATTCCAAAGAAGGGCCTCGACCCACTATTGTTTTTTCTACTTTCCTTGTATTTCGTAGAAATATCAATGAAATGACAATCTTTTTTATTCAAAAGTCTTTCTATAACATTTCATGCATTCATTCCACTCTCGGCTAAGAATGCCACACACAAACGATGACTTCGGTCACACCCTCCAAACGGCTCCTTAAAAAGCCCTTTGCTTCGGCCAATCTCACCGCCCAGAGAAGCAATCACTGGACATATGGTCCGCCGAGCCTGAAATACACTCTTGGAACTCAGGCTTCGGCTCGGATTGGCAAGACACTATGGTCGGCCACCGAAAGGTTACACTCGCAATTTGGCGAGCAGACCACCCACAAACAATCACTACTCTCAAACGTCCCTCTGCTATGGCCTGGGGCTGACTCATGAGCCGAGCCCCATCCACAAGGCAAGGGGGCAACTCACACTCTTACACTAAGTCGAAGGATTGGTCAAATCTGACCACAACAAATCCATGTTCGGCTACCTAGTACCTACGGCCATAATACTTTGGTCTGGGCTCGGCTGCAATATCTATACTTAACCATTTCGATCACGATATACTCTCAGCTATTCTGCCGAACCCAAACCAAAGTGGGGGCTACGGACAACTACACATTCACAAACATGCAAGGACTACAAAATTTCTATGAAGACATGAAGGCAACAAGACAAGCTCGGCAATAATAGAGACGCTGCGAAAGAAGCCATGCATTATAAAGACAAGTGTTTGAAAGATCCTAAACCGGAAGGCACGGCGTAGTAAACCGTTCGGTGCCGACCCTCAAACAACTATTACATCTGGCACGGTAAAACTCCCAAGTTTGGAGCCGTCCAGTCCAACAAAACTTCAAAATTCAATATAAACCTTAAACTCTAAGGTTGAGGCGGATCACCCTCGGCTGCAGCCTCAGCAAGGCTAGCAGCATCGTCCTCGGCTTCAACGACCACTTCATCATTTTTCTCAATTTGCTCGGTTGCCTGCTCAGCGTTGTCAGCCACGTCCCTCCCCTTCCCACTGGAGCCATCTCTTTCACCATCAGCATCGGCTACAGTCATATCTTCAACATCATCATCGCCCTCAGAAAATTCCTCTGGAGGAAGTGGAGCACATTCCTCCTCCGTGTACGGCAGCACGAGCTCGGGAACATCAGCTACGGGGATCGACTTCATCAAATTCATGTCCGGCTCAAGCTGCATGACCCCACACGCAGCCCTCACCCCATCCTTGTACCCAGTTCGGTATGCGATCGGCAGCTTCTTTGCAAGCTCTTCATTGACCATCGAGCGAGCCTCCCTCACATACTCGGCACCGGCTCTGTCGTACCCAGCCTGGAACGCCTTCTCATCCACTTCCTTCATCTTCCTCTTCTCTCTACGGACAACCTGCCCGAGCTCGCGTTCGGCCGTCTTTGCATTTTCAAGGGCCTCATCCCTTTCTTTCTCAAGCTCGGCGACCCTTGATTTGGCGAACCTCAATCCGTTCTTCGCAGCCTTCGCCTTCTCGCGCTCGGCTTTCGCTTCATCGCGGTAACGAGTCCTCTCAGCGGCCAGGATCTCGGCTTGCCGAGAAGCCCGCAGTAGAGCTTGCCCAGCCTACACACAAAACTAAATCATCAGCCTCGGCAACGCATCAAAAACTTTGAAAAGAAAACCAAGTCAAAAAACGTACCTGTACGAGGTATGCACTAGTGTGAACTAGACTCGGCTGGAGTTCCCCAGGAATCCTGCCCATATCCTTTGGAAGAGCAAGCCCATGCAGCATGGTCACAGCAAGTCCAGGCTCCTCCTTAACGCTGTCATCCACTGTGACCACTCTACCGTCGGCCATGGCGAAGGATGGTGCAAACTCTGGGACGGTCACCCGCCCATCAGTACCTGCTGCCATCTCCACGACCTTTGAACCTCCAGCCGCCGACGACTCGGTTTGGTCCTTCTCCTTCGTGACTGGCGTCGGCGGCCTAGCAGGGAAGAAGTCATGTACCTTCTGCTTCTTAGCAGGACTCTCAGTGGGAGAAGGAGCGGCTACCTTCTTGCTGGCAGCAGCTGCTTCCTTGAGATTCATCCTCACCACGTTTCTTCTCCCCATGTCGTCGGCAAAATGAGGGATTAATGTTCGGATTGGTGGGATGTGGATGCCTTGAAGGTCAGATGGCAGACTTTCTTGAAACCAGAAGTCGGCTGACTTCTGAAAAGTAGGAAATTTTACCCTCGGCTGTTTAGCCTTCTTGCTCGGATTTGGGACTTCGTCGCCAACGCCTACCTCTGCAGCTGACTTTTTGCCCTTAACCTTCGTGCTCGGCCCTGCCTCCTTATCCTTCTTCTTCCTCTTCGTCAACTTTCCCTTGTACGAGGGCTCGTAACCAAGCAGCGTCGGCGCGTCGCGGCAGACACAAGCCCTTAGGAGTTCAACGTGGCTGTCTACGGCCAAAGAGTTCTGAGTCCTGGTGATCGCTCGGTGATCTGCAAAAGAAAAATGTATTGTCAGAATATCGACGAGTTCATTCAAATAGACTTATCATGTCCGGCAGAAATAAGAATGAAAAGGAAACCTCGGAAGTCAGTTATCTTCGGCACAGAATGCATCCTCGCAGCCTGATCGCCGAACTCATAATTCCCACTGACCTCGACGTACAGGGTGGCCCATTTATCAGTGTCGGGAAGTCCATTTATCAAGGGTTCCTTACCACTACGTGTGGATAAATACCTACGGTTGGTCTTCCCATGCCTGGACATAATGTACGTGTGGAAAAGGTCGGCAACGGTGAAATCAAGGTTGTGAAGTTCCTTCAACCTAATTACAGACATCACAATCCTAAAACTATTTATCGAGAAAAAATGAGGAACTAAACCGAACCTAGACAACAGTTCCCTCAAATATGGATGAAGGGGGAAACGGAGTCCGGCCTCACAAATGGCCATCAGAGGGACCGTTATGTGCTCGGGACGATCTTGTCTCTTATCCCTAATCTTGTCGCTAGCCACCTGGTGGACAACAACATCGTCTGGTATATTGTACGTACGGCAGAAGGCCGCATACTCGTTGGGACGACCACTGAAGTAGTGGGCGTGGGGGCAAACTTGCCCTCGCTCGAAGAGGTCGGCAAACTCTCTATCCACGGACGAGGTTTCAGCAGGAGCAGAGAGTGAGGAAGTCGTGGCTCCGGCCTGGGAGCGAATTCTGGATTCAGCCTCCGGCCCAAGTTCGTGTTCGGCTTCGGATTCCGTAGAGAAGGTTATCTCCGGCTCGGTGTTGAAACCACCGTACTCATAGTCTTGCTCGGCGTTGGAGTCACCAGAATCTGACATGTTTGAGGCGATGGAAGAAGTTTGTCGTCGGCTTCGGTGTAACGCCAAGTACTCTCGGATCACAAGGTTCGCAGAATCGTCCCCTGAACTTTCAGAGTCGGATGAGATGACGATGATTGGGGGAGCCAGACCTAACAAAGTCAAAATCAAAAAAACATGAGACCTCGTTGTCGGCCAGAAAACAGTTGTCTCACTACGCTCGGTACCCTAATTGGCCCACCCCATCATCATTCTCAAGGCTCGGCCGAAACGTGTTCAGCCAGGAACCTTCCAAACAACAGAGGCTGGGGCTCGGCCCATTCCATCAACGGCCAGAACCCCGTGGAGGCTCCGTGCTCGGAAGAACAGGTTGAAGAAGGAGATGAACAGTCCGTTCATCTCCAGGGTGCACTGTTCACTCAGAACAAAAAGTGCCCCAAAAACCCAGAAAGGCAGAATTAATCACCTCAAAACTGCAGAAAAGTGAAGAGAAGCAAGAATCGAACACGTACCTAGATTTGTGGCGAGATCTGGTGGCAGGATCTGCTGGAAATCGAAGATGGAAGACGAACGGTTGCTTTGGAGCTCTGACAATGGAGGTCTGGAGAGAGAGAGAGAACGAGAGCTTTCTCTCTCCTCGCGTCTCCCCTTATATAGGGCTAGGGTTGGGAATTCGAAAATCCCGCCCATCATTGCACCGCCGAACGACTGACCCTCAGCGCGCGACACGTGTCATTGATAAGACGGTTTGCGGGGCTTGCCAGCCCACCTCTCGCCTGCCGTACCCAGCCACAAGTGACATCTGGCGTCCAACCATTGGAGTACTTCATCGACGGTCGAGACTACTCCTGAGGATGAAACGGTTCAGGCTCGGCTGGAACTTATCTTCATCAAACAAATGTACGCTCGGCGGTTTGACGAGTTCGGCCTAAGGCTCAACTTCAATCCCTACCATGCGTACAGCATCGGCAGGAATTGAGGGGCTATTGTAGCGGGCCGAACATGATTTGTTCGCATGGCGCGGACCTGACCTGCCGTGGTCCGATCGCAGGCCTCGTGCGCGGCAAGCCGACAATGACTCGTCGTGTATATCCGGTTTGCCTCAGGCTCGGCAGCGGACAGACCCGCGCTCGGATTGTGCCGTCGACGGAGTCCGCGGCGACGTTACCTCCTTCATTGAACGCATGGCTATGCTCGGCGGTTCCCGCGGTCGGCTACCTTCAGAGCACGGCATGCAGCCGACGGCGGCTGGCTGTAAAGCCACGCGTCCTGCCACGTGCAGAAGCGGTTACAACAGAAGATGATCACGGGCGCACATGGGTGTGCCAGCTCAGCCCTGAAAACGGTTATCAGATCTATTTCTCGACGTCACTATGATGTCACTTGGCCCGTGGAAGGCACGCGATGGTACTTGGAGGGCAAGTCAGAAGGCACTATAAATACCTAGAGATGGTAACCCTAACAGGCCTCGTGCGCGGCAAGCCGACAATGACTCGTCGTGTATATCCGGTTTGCCTCAGGCTCGGCAGCGGACAGACCCGCGCTCGGATTGTGCCGTCGACGGAGTCCGCGGCGACGTTACCTCCTTCATTGAACGCATGGCTATGCTCGGCGGTTCCCGCGGTCGGCTACCTTCAGAGCACGGCATGCAGCCGACGGCGGCTGGCTGTAAAGCCACGCGTCCTGCCACGTGCAGAAGCGGTTACAACAGAAGATGATCACGGGCGCACATGGGTGTGCCAGCTCAGCCCTGAAAACGGTTATCAGATCTATTTCTCGACGTCACTATGATGTCACTTGGCCCGTGGAAGGCACGCGATGGTACTTGGAGGGCAAGTCAGAAGGCACTATAAATACCTAGAGATGGTAACCCTAACAGGTACACGCTACTCAATACTCACACTTACTCCCTCTCCAGAGCTTTCTGCTTCCTCTCTGCGCTACACTCATCCTCTCGCCGGAGGGCCTTGCCGGGACAACCCCCGGCCAGGTCTTAGTCGTGCGTTCCTTGTGCAGGCTAGGAGAAGAAAGCTAATCCACCATCAAACCACCTACGAAGGATCGAGGACCGGAGGATCACGGGCCACACAAAAAGTGACGGTAGAACTCCAATAAAGGTACACACGACCCATAACCGAGAATCTCAATTCTTCTACCAGATAGCAAGTTTTCTACTGACTTTGGCATCGGAGGGTGGTTGGCACGCCACCACACCGGTGACTTGAGCTCTTGCTTTGTTTTGCAGGATAGACACAAAGCTGATTCATCAATACTCATTTTCAATTGAGATCATAGTTAATCCACTTAATCTCTTGTATGACATAATTGTCCGTAGGTAAGTTTTTACAGACTTCAACTAAGAAAAATTTGTTTCCGCCGAAGTAACTGTAACCGGAAGATTAAACTATATATATTCAATAAGAAATCACATACCATTTGGAACCTACCATCTTCCCAATAAAAATATAATCAAACAATTGAGAAACATAGCTGAAGGAAATTTGAACAACTTAATTAAACTAACTCTCGAAATATTAAACTAAAATCTTTTTTAGCAAAACAGCCTACTAAGGTTAAATTTAAGTGAGTAAGATTTATCAACATAGACATTTTAACGTCTATGTCTTGTAATCAAAAGAAATATGAAAGTAAAATAGTTTGACCAAAACATAAAAAAAATTATTACAACAAAGTTTAATTTATGAAATAAACCCTTCAACTTCTAATAGTAGAAATCACATGAAAAATTTGAACGAAAAAAATAATAATAGGAGGAGGTTTATTAAAAAAATAATAAGATGCTCTATGAAATTAGAAAAAGATGAAGGGGGTACCTTGGCCAGATCAAAAACAAGGAAAGAAGACTCCCCAGCGTGATTCGAACTGTGCACACGCGAGGGAGAGACACGGCCTTACCACTGGGTCAAAGACCCTATTCATTAGTATTTGCGCTAACTTTAATATTTACTACATACTTCACGGGTTTTTTTTTTCCTTTTGGTTGCCCCATGGTGGGGGGTTGCCCAAGCCCGATGACTTGTTGGGCTTACCCCGGAGCCGGCACTGACCTTAGGTTTAATTCTTATGATTGAATTTCCAAGTTGTGTCATCTTCTTCTGGCCAACCATCAGATCATGGCTTGGTTTGCGTTTACAGTCGATCCAAGGCTGGCTTGCTTGAAAGTGGATCCAATGCTACTGACAAGGATGGAGCCAGGAGGGTCTAGTAGGGGCGGCCGCCACGGCAAGAATTTTAGAAAATGCAATTATTATATATAAAAAAATATAATTACCCCAAACTTATATAGATCGACTCGTCACCGCTAGATTTTTTTTCTTATTTTTTGCTATACTCTGGTTCTAAATCCTCTATATATTTTTTTCAATAAAGGAGATTCAAAATAGTATTCCTAAACTATTTGAATATTCAATTCCATTGGAAAAAAGGTTAGTTTTCTTGAAATTTTCAATATTCAATTCAAGTTAGAGAAATTATTTGAATATTTTGAATCCCTTATTGAGTTTGTATTGAGCAATAGATGGTATTTGCACTATATGAAAAAAAATATAACAATTTATTGATTTGTGTAAACTAATATGGTAGGTAATCATGATCAAGAAAACAATTGATTGTTCTTTAAGAAAAGAAGTGTTGAACAAAGTATTGATCACATACATTGAGAAAGACATATCTAAAAATTTTGACACCGATTATATCATCGATGCTTTTATATGACATGAAAGAGCATCGGACACAATTCAAGATACCTCACTTTAGTAGATATATTAAATTAAAGTTAATTTTTTCGTACTCAATGTGAAAATGACAAACATCATTTACTATAGTTTTTATTATGTTGTTTTAATTTTTCCTAGAATTGATGACTTCATATTGCAATGCAAATTTTTAATTTTTAGTATACATTTTACTACTGCTAGAGTAAAATTATGGCTCAGTCCCTGGCTACTGACCATACGGTGCTTGGATAAATTCTTAACTGACTATGTTTCACTTTGGAATTGCGAACAGACTTGGAGGAAAGATCACATCAGATGGACTTTTATATTGGGAGATAATGTCAAATTGAGGTTTGATTTAGGGTTTATTTGGTGGAAAGATCGATGTTGGATGTTGGGTTTTGTTTTTGTCGTTATTGCAGTAAACAAACTTTTTATCCGGCACTTTTCGAGCAATTATATTTCCATCCCCACTTTTAAATAATTCCAAGATTGCCCTTCATATATATAATATATGTGTATATAGGCAGGGATTTTGGGGACTACAAAATAATCGTGAAGGTCCTCTAGCCTAATTTTAGGATAATCATCCTAATTTGAATCCCAAAAATTTCGGCAATTTTTTAATGAATTAAAACCACCCCACCCCTGATTAGAATCCCAAAATTTTGGCACAATTAATCTCCCCCCCCCAATTTGCAGCGGCACCCATTTCAATTTGCAGCGGCGAGAGGCGAGCGGGACCCCTTCGCATCCCCCGGCGACCTCCGTCCCTCATCCCTTCCATTATCACGTCGCCGATTAACTAGTCGTGTAGTCGCCATTGTTGTACACCCTTCCTTGATCTGTTTTTCATCGCCTATTCGGGTCCAGTCGTGTTGGCGCTACGCACCGCCGTCAATTTGATCTGCCTGTCGCCTTCCTCAATGGGGTATATCCAGTGCTTCCAAATGTAAAGAACAGAGAGAAGAGAAACTATTCAGTGCTTCCAAAGTAATCATGTCTATAAGTAACTTATTTGTCATGTTTTATTGTAAATTCTTCATGTGTACAATAATATTGTTGTGGTAAAAAATAATCTTGGGATTCAAATTAGGGGCTGTGAATCATGAAAAAAAATGGTGTATTTATGTGTTTTCATGATTTCCATGATTTTCATGTTGTTTCATGTTTATTTTTGTTTTTCATGGATAAAACATGGTGTATTCATGGTTTTCATGGTATACTCATGAAAAACATAGCCGATTAATTTATTTATGTTTGTCATGGTCGATTAAAAAGACGGTATATTCATGTTTTTTCATGTTTTTCAATTAATTTATTCATGTGTTTCATGAATAAAAATGGTGTATTCATATTTTTAAAATAAATCATGAATTTTCGTGAAATTGGTCGAACCATATTCGCGTAAGTTTATAATAGGGATATAGTACGACCAATTTACCAAAATTCACGAAAATTAAGGATTTAAAAATTCACGAAATTTAGGAGAAATAATGGTTTAGAATATATCGGGGGGGGGGGGGGGTGATTTATCCTTGAACCTCCTGGACCCTTCTCGTTGTTTGAACCGTGACGATTTGACCGGCGACGTCGTGTACCTACAAACCGGAGGGTGGTGTTTCTCCGGGAAGAAGCTCCGATGATCTAGTTAGAATCAGAAGGAAATGAGAAGAAGAAGAAGTTTTGTAGGAAATATGTTAGGGAAGAAGAATATCTGACCCCTTCCCTAAAAGGGGTACCCTCCTATTTATAGGCAAAGATCTGGAGTGCTGAGCAAGGTGGAAGTGCACTGCACGCGCGCTACTACGCTCGGATGACGTCATGTGTCAGGGATATTTTATGTGTGCCGCCCTTCAAGATCTGCAGACCCATGTGGGTCAGTGTCAGAGATGTCACATCAGTTATCAGAGAGGCGAACCTGCTTATCGTTGGTCCTATCAGAAGGAGCTTCTAGAACGTTCCTCCACCGCCTTAGAACATTCTTCCACCGCCTTAGCCGAGGAAACCTTCCGAACACAAGAGTTTACCGAGGACGATACTTTCTCGTTGAACAGCCCTCTGTCCAAATGGAAGATGTCTATCCGAGTAAACAAGCCCGTCACCGAACAAGAGCGTCTCACTACGCTCGGGGGGGCAACCTACGCTCGGAGAACGGCCGCAGGGCCACTTACCGTTCGGTTGATGACCGGGTGACGTGTTAAGTTTGACTTTTCTCATAAAGATGAACTGAGATAACCGAACTGTGGGCCCACAAGGTCATCCTACTGAACCCTTTGAACCTTCGGATATTTCGGCCCACTACAATAGCCCCTCAACTCCTGCTTTGTGTGTCCCGAAGAAAGGAGGAGTTGACAGCAGTGGCCGAACAAAGCTATCCTGACAATCGACGACTCGTTCGATTCCTTTCAAGCCGAACGCGGATGTACGTCGAACAATAGCCGTTCACGTAACCCGAAGCAGACAAGCTCTAGACCCGCAATTAATGTTTCTGAAACCGCCGTTTTCAAATTTCACACGTGTCATCAACTCATTGGGTAGTGAAACGGCGCTGTACAACGCTCTCCACGTGTCAGTCATCGCGCGGAACATCAATCTCCCGCTTCAATCCAACGGCTGGGGGCTCTGCGCCGTTTCGAATTCCTCTCCTGGTATAAAAAGCGACGAAGGAGAGAGAAAATCACTTTTTCTCTCCTTCTCTCAGACGCCTCAACTACCCGTCGACGGTTCTCGCCCTAACATCGCCTGAAATCTGAAGATCAACACTTCGAATCACAGATTTCTCTTGATATTCAGGTATATTCTGCTTCTCTTGATGCTTTCCTGCATTTTTGTTGTCTTTTGAGCATGTTTTGACCACAAAAGTGGGTTTTTCCTTCCGTTTTGTCTGTTCTCTTTCCTGTATGCTGTAGAACAAGTTGAAGATGTTCATGTGTTCTTCCGAGCCCATGTACATCTTCAACCCGTGTTCTTCCGAACACAAATTAACCCCGAAGAATAATAACCAACAAAAATCCCCGAACAACATAGCCGAACGAATCACATCCTCAAAGGCTTCCGAAGCATAACCGCGCTCAGAGTCCCCATTCGACACATAGTCGTTCGGGAGTGACGTGTTTGCTCGGTCGATTTAGGACACTGAAATTAGGCACCTTAGGAATAATGACCTTGCCTTTCGCTAACGGTCTTATCCCATGCACCTGTTTTAGGTATGGAATCGTCGTCAACTTCCTCGGGTGAGTCTTATCGTTCGGCCGATTCCGAAGCACCAGGCTTCGGCGAGATGGACCTCCGTATAGCCGAGGCAATTAGAGCTGAGGCTCGAAAGTACCGTGTAGGGTCTGGATCCCCGTACGTCGGAATCGAGGGGATCGATTTCCCCTCGAACGTGACGCCTCTTCGGTCAATGGGCCATGATATCGTCGAGATTGACGATGACGATTCTTTGGAGAGAGCGGGAGAAGACCCAGACGAAGAAGAAGACATGGAAGAGGAAGCAGCAGATGAGGATGAAGAGGACCAATCCGAGAGAGACATGCCTGCTGCTTCATCTAGTCGGCCAGAGGAGGAAGCTGCCATCCTCGGTGAATCGTCTTCCGCGGCTCCGAAGAAGAAAAAGGTCAAGAGGAAGATAATACCCCTAGACCCAGACCTGATCCCAGACCGAACAGGAAAATACCCTTGCCCTTACTGGGACTGTTTCGCGGACCAGGAGGGGATAGACCTCTTTCAGCGGGCCTACAACATTCCGAACGACGTTGTGATCACACCCGTGGAAGGGCACCGTATACTATTCAGTGACGAACACGTCACGGTTCCTTTAATGGCCATCACCGAAGGTGGGCTTCGATTTCCGATGCACAGGATCTTGAGACAGATTCTCCATCGCTTCAGCCTCACACCGTGCCAACTGAGCGTGAATTCGTACCGTATTATCCACTCAATCATCAAGCTTGCCGAGGTAAAAATGTTCCCCCTTGAGGCCTACCATATCTTCGAGAACTACATGGTGTCGAGGAACGTTAGGTTCTCTCGGTATTACTTGTGTTCTCGGAGGAACATGAAAAAGATCATTCCCGAGGGCATGTATGACTCGGAGAAGTGGGCTTCGGATTACGTCGAAGTCCGGGGCAATTTTCAATACCCCCCACTTGAATATGGGCAGTTCGAGATTGCCACTCGTAGGGGAGAACCCTGTAAGCATTCCACAACACTTCTCATCATTTCGCTCGGTTCTTCTTGTAACATTTTGTTTTTTTTTGTTTTTTGTTTATATTATTTATGATTCTGCCACTACTAATTCTATCTGTTTGGCCTCGGCAGATACAAGTAAGATCAACAAGGATCTCCTGAGGATTGCCAAAGGTTGCGGTTTGGCCTCGGTGCTGCTCACAATACCGAGCTGAGAGAGAGACGCGCCGACGATCCTTCA
This sequence comes from Rhododendron griersonianum, assembly GCA_018127125.1. Lineage (NCBI taxonomy): Eukaryota > Viridiplantae > Streptophyta > Magnoliopsida > Ericales > Ericaceae > Rhododendron > Rhododendron griersonianum. The sequence goes on from CM030797.1 coordinate 21,899,854, forward strand.
GTACGACGCCACATACGGTGGAAGGATCCGAGGAAAGGCGGCGGACAAAGCAGCTGAAGAAAAGCCAGTCGAGCTTCCCGAGGAACTTCTTCCGAGCAAGGAGAAACCACTCCGAGGGACTTTACGCGTGCCGATAACAGAGCTTTTCTCCGGAGACGAGACAATGCCTCCCCGAAGCCTGAAGGCCGTGCTACAAAAGAGGCTAGATGACCAGGCGAGACAACTGGCCGAGCAGAAGAAGGACGGTGCTCCCAGGGCTTCAGGCTCGGCATCGAGCAAGGGCAGACCCGTCCCTCCACTGGCACAAAAGCGACCCCCATCTACAACTCCTTCATCCGACGACGCCCCACCTGTGAAAAGAACAAAGTCCCATGCCACCAAGTCATCTGGGGTCGGCCTTCCGAGGGTCGAGGAGAAGGAGAAGGAGAAAAAGAAGGCTGCCGAGGGAGAGGCAAGAGCTCATGCTGACATTCCGTGGGTTCCGAACTTCGTCACTAAAGACAAGAAGCGGATCCTAAGATCTGACAGCCTTCAGGAGGACCCTTCCTTGGCCTCACATTGCACTCGGGGCTCATGCTTCCGAAGGACATCTCTGCTCCCCCATCCCTCAAGACTGCGTTGAATGATTACTATTTCTATGTGGGAAGGGTAAGTTCAAATCCTTCTATTTAATTGTTTCCTTCGTGTATTTGCTACTTCTGTTCCTTGGATGTTTAACATGTCCTTCTATTTCAGGCGACTCAATCCATCATGAGTGCCCAGTTGTACCTCACCGAACACGACAAGCAGTCGAAAATGCTGAGGCATAAGGTGGAGCTCGGCCAGCTGACTGTGGACGAGTATAAGAAGAACCTGGACCACTCCGAGGGTGTCCGTCGAGCTCAAGAGGCCCAGATCAAAACTCTTAACGATTTGGTGAAGGGCCTCCAAGACGCTGCCGAGCGAACGAAGGCCGAAGGCAAGGATGAGGGCCTGGAGGAAGGACGAGCTCTAGGGAGGAAGGAGATGGAGGAGGAGATGCAGAAGTTGCTCCAGGAGGAGTTCGACAAAGGGTACTACCAGGCTGAGGAAGACTCTGCGGATCAAATTCTGGCCCTTCGAACAGAGATGAAGGAGGCGCAGCACCGAGTAAGCTTCAAGCTCGGATTCAACATGGGTTTCGATGAAGCCGGTGTTGAACCAGACGATGAGCGTAGAAGCCTTATCGAAATTCCTCCCCTTCCTGCCGACGAAGCTAAGGCCGAAGAACCCCACATTGACGAAGCTATTACCAGTCCAGCCGAGCATGAAAGCGCTGCAACTCCGGCCCCGGATTCCACCAACCTTCCCCCAGTCACTCCTACTCCCGAAGCATAGGACTTCAAGACTTTGAACTTATTTTTGTTTTGTTTTTTGAATGTTTGAACTCTTGTTTGGAACGGTCGGCGCCGAACAATTGGCTTTAGCCGAGCCGTAGTTATGTAATTAATACAGGTTGAGGGTGGCCAAGAACGATTAACCATGGCCACTCCTTGGTAAGGTTGTCCAGGGATGGCACCGAACGATGTACCACCCGCCATGCCCTGGCAGCAATGCTAGAAAAACTTCCAAGTATTTGTACTCGGTGAATGCACTTTTTTTTTGAAACAAGTAATGTTGAGTAATTTTGCAAGTTTCCAAGTATTATTGTTCGGTATGTGTTTCTTTCTCATTTTTGACAATTTTTGCTAGCTTTCAAATGCCCATGAACGTCTTTCAGATTGTAGAAATAAACACAAGTATAACTGCTCGTCCAACCGAACACACTAGGGGGTCCGAGCATTAGGGGGTCCGAATGATGGATGCCACCCAGACGAACATTAGGGGGTCCGAACGATGGATGCCACCCATATGAATTAGTGTACTTGTTCATTTGCACACTTATGTTGACCCATAGGAGCCCCCCTGCCTTAGTGTATTACCAAAGTAAGAGCAGCAAGACACTAAGGCAGGAAAATGGGTAAACAGAGTAACATAGAGTGCCGAGCCCCAACGATGGGGAGAACCGAGGCTTCGAGAATTTCGCCCAAACTGAGTATCCGAACGAATGCGGGGTGGAAGTGCCAAGTTCCGAGGGATATGGGCGAGATAGTATACCCAGTAGACCGAGCGTGTAATCCGAAGAAACAAGAATGGAAGAAAAGAAAACTTTCATTAACAAAAACGCCCGAAGGCTTACAATCCGAACAAAAACGAATCAAAAATCGAAGGGGTGGAGATCCGCCGAAGCTATCCATGGAACTTCCGAAGCTTTTGGGCGTTCCATGGGTTTGCGATCGGCGTACCATCCATCTCGGTGAGCTTATAGACGTCGTGGCCAATCTTCTCCACCACTCGGTAGGGGCCTTCGTAGGGGTCCTTGAATTTTGTCAGTTTCTTCGCCTCGACAACCATCTGAAGAACCAAGTCACCGACGTTAAACGGCCGAGACCGAACGTTCTTGTTATATCCCCGAGCAACCTCTTGCTGATAGGCAGCGTGCTGAAGATTAGCGTTATCCCGAAGCTCTTCGGCAAAGTCCAGCTCCGCACCAACCAAGCATTATTGTCCACCGGGTAGAAATTTTCAGACTGAACGGTAGGGATAAGGGTAGAGAGGGGCAAGACCGCCTCCATGCCATACACCATGGAGAACGGCGTTCGACCCGTGGAGCGCCGAGGAGTAGTGCGGTAGCTCCACAGAACTTGGGGAAGCTCATCAACCCACTTCCCGAGCTTACGATCCAAACGACGCTTGAGACCCCGAGTAATCGCCTTATTCGAAGCTTCGGCCTGGCCATTTCCTTGGGGATAAGCGACGGACGAAGTATGGATGGTGATATGATGCTCTCGGTAGAAGTTCTGGATTGCCGAAGCGACGAACCGGGAACCGTTATCCGAAAGAATAGCGTACGGCACCCCGAACCTGGAAATGATGTTTTTCTAGATAAAGCACTCAACATCCCCGGTCGTAGTCTTCACCAGTGGAGAAGCTTCAACCCACTTTGTGAATAGATTGGTAGCAATGAGCATGTACTCAAATCCCCCCAGCATCTTCGGCAGCTTTCCCAAGATATCAAAGCCCCAGACGGCAAATGGCCAAGGACTAGTGATCATTTTGAGAGGAAATGCTGGCTGGTGAGGGATGGAGGCATGCTTCCGACACCGAACGCAATGCTTCACGTATTCCTCGGATTGCTTAACCATCTTAGGCCACTAATAGCCCTGTGTTAGCGCTCGCTGGGCCATCGTTCGGCCTCCCGAGTGACCACCACAGCTCCCCGAATGAAGCTCATCCAAGATGCTCTGAACTTGGTCCTCATGAACGACGCGCAAATCCGGGCCGGTGAACGTTCGGCGGTACAGATTGCCATTCGGATCAAGGAAGTAGTTCGCTGCTCGGCAACGAATCTTGTGAGCTTCCTTCTTGTTTTCTGGGAGGGTTTGATACTTCAAATAGGCGACAATGGGGTCCATCTGACTCGGGCCGAAGGTTATAACATTTACCGAACAAGGAACGGGTTCGAAGCTCGGTGACTCGACCTCGTCAAAAACAATAGTGCAGCTTCCCGAAGTCCGGTACACCGAGGCGAGACCCGCCAGAGCATCAGCGTGTGCATTGTGTTCCCGAGCAATCCACTCTATCTCGACGCAGCCAAATTGTTTGAGCAGAGAAAGAACATGACTGACGTAGGAGTTCATTCGTTCGTCCTTAGCTTGATAGTCGTCGTTGAGGTGCCCTACAACCAACCTGGAGTCACAGAAGACATGAACCGAATCGGCTTCCATCCGAAGAGCAAGCTTCAACCCAGCAATGAGAGCTTCGTACTCGGCTTCGTTATTCGTTGCGGGGTAGCCAATGGAGACTGAACTCTCGTGGACCGTGCCAGCCGGAGAGACGAGAACAACGCCAGCCCTAGCCCCGTGGATATTGGAGGCTCCGTCAACTGTCATCTTCCAAGCGTCCCCGGAGAACAGCTTCCACTCTTTCCTCGGCTTCTTGACGCCCAAGGTGAACCGAGCTCGGAGGGACTCGGGGGGAGGATTACTCCACTCAACAAACTCCTCCTCTTTAGCTATCCGAGCTTCCTCAGCAGCAGCTGCTAACGTATTATCTTCGTCCCTCAACCCAGGGGTAAGCTCGGCGAAGAAGTTAGCTAACGCTTGGCCCTTGATTGCAGTTCGCGGCTCGAACTGGATGTCATAATTAGCAAGGTCTTGTGCGAACTTCAGGATCCTGCTAGAGGAGGTGGTCTTCCGAAGAACTGCTTTGAGAGGAAACTCAGTGAGAACCACAATCCTATGGCATTGGAAGTAAGGCATAAGGCTCGTCTTAGCTGAAACGAGCGCTAATGCCAACTTCTCCATAGGCAGGTACCTCGTCTGAGAATCCATCATCGTCTTGCTCGAAAAGAAAATCGGCAGATGGTCCATTCCTTCCTTCCGAACAAGCACAGCACTCGTTGCATGATCTGACACAGCAAGGTAAAGGTACAGATCTTTGTCAGGTTCGGGAGTGACGAGGAGCGGAGCGTGGGAAAGATAATCCTTTAAGGATTGCAAAGCCTGCTCACACTCCTCAGTCAACTCAAACCTACGCCGACTAGTCTTGATGGCCTGGAAGAAAGGTCGGCAAAGGTCACTCGAACGCCGAATAAATCGATTCAACGCTGCAACCATCCCCGTCAGTCGTTGGACCTCTTTGATTGTAGTTGGAGCTCGGAGGTTTTGCACGGCGGTGAGTTGGGTCGGATCAGCCTCTATCCCTCGGCGACTCACCATGTAACCGAGGAACTTTCCAGAACCCACGCTGAACGCACACTTCTCGGCATTGAGGCAAAGCCGATGTTCCTTGAGGATGTCAAAAATCTCCCCGAGATCCCGAAGATGATCTCGACCGAGCTTGCTTTTGCATACCATATCGTCAATGTATGCTTCCATCGTTTTGCCGAGCTTGAGGAGGAACATCTTGGTGATCGCCCTTTGGAAGGTTGCCCCGGCATTCTTCAACCCGAAGGGAACGACGTTGTAGCAGTACGTTCCTCGGGGGGAGATGAATGCCGTCTTCTCTTGATCATCTTTGGCAAGGGCGATCTGATGGTAGCCCCTGTATGCATCCATGAAGCTTAGTCGCTCGTACCCAGCAGTTGCATCCACCATTTGCTCTATCCGAGGAAGAGGGAATCGATCCATTGGGCAAGCATCGTTGAGATTGGTGTAGTCGACACAGACCCTGAGCTTCCCATTCTTCTTCGGAACAACGACGGGATTAGCGAGCCAAGTCGGGTATAGAATTTCCCGAATAGCTCCAGCTGCCAACAGTTGATCCACTTCAGCCATAACCGCCTCCATATGCAAGGCTGCCGAGCGACGAACCTTCTGGACCACTGGGCGTCGGTTCGGATCTACATTGAGGGAGTGAGAGGCGAAAGAAGGATCCACCCCGGGCATTTCCTGAGGAGTCCAAGCAAATACTTCTATGTTCACTTTAAGGAAATTGAACATATCCATACGCTCGGATTCACTCAAGGAGCTGCCGACGAGGAAATATCTTCCTCCGTCTTCGGTGATTGGCATCCGCACAAGTTCTTCGGTTGACCTTTGTTCGGCTGGCAATCCCACTTCTTCGGGCTCGGGAATGTCAGCATTCTCGACACATTGTACCTCCAAGAAGCTCCGCTCGTTAGTCACCGTACTAACATAACACTTCTTCGACTGGATCTGATCTCCCCGAAGGCTCTCCTGCCGTCCATTCCAGCCGATAAACTTCAAGACCTGGTGAAGGGTAGAGGGGGCCGCTCTCATTCCGTGTAGCCAGGTCCGACCGAGGATGATGTTGTAGGGGCTAGGAGAACTAACCACTACAAATTCGATATCAATCACTCAGGAGCCAGCTCGCACGGGGAGGGTAATCAGACCCTGAGGCCACACAGGTGCTCCAGTGAAGCTGACGAGGGGCATGCTTACTGTTCGAAGCTGGTCCGGTTTGAGCCCAAGGCTTTTGAATGTTGAATAGAACATAACTTCCGCCGAGCTTCCTTGGTCCACCAACACTCATTGAACAATTGAGGTTCCAACTGTAACCGAGACGACCAAAGCGTCGGTGTGTGGCCTCTGGACTCCCTGTAAATCGTCAGACGTGAAGGTTATCGGGCCACCGAGGCTAGGATCGATCCACTTTCGCTTCGGCGACGCTCCAATGTTGCAGACGGCTATGGCAGCAACCGCTTTGTCAATTTCGAAGTAGAGCTCGGCCGCTCGTCCTTCGGATACAATGCCTTGAATCACCCCAACAAGATTCCCAGCTGGAAGAGGCGGAGGAGGGGGTAGTGGATTTCACCGAAGATCGATCCACTGGTTGAGGTGCCCTGTTGCCGCAAGCTCTTCTAGATAGCGTTTGAACGGTTGGCATTGGGTTGTGTAATGGCCTCGCTCTTTGTGGAACATGCACATCCCAGGGCCATTGCCCGCCGTCCCTAAGAACCCCGTTGGCCAAACGAAGAATGGTAACTGCCCAATGGTATTCAACAGCTTATAAATTGGCTCAGTGAACGCAGTACGCTTGGCAACATACTCATCTGGCCTCGGCTCCCTCTTCGTCTGCTGCCATTGAGGTTGTTGTTGCGGGTGTTAGGGAGGCTTGTTCCGATTGTTCGGTTTATTCGTTCCAGCGCCATTTTGGCCTGTCTGTCCCTGCCGAACGTTAACTACTTGTTTCTTCGTGGCAATATTTGTCTTCGCTGCATCTGTTCCCTTCGGAGCGTTACGCTCGGCGACCGCTTCCTCGTGCACACAGTCCTTCTCGATGATTACCATGAGCTCCCCCATGGTCTTCGGTGGGTTTCACGACAGGTCCCTGAACATCGCCGAGGTAGGATCCAGCCCGTTCATAAATGATTCCGCAGCGACGCTCTGATCACAGTCGGGGATAAGGTTGTAGACTTCCCAATATCGTTCGGTGTACAACCGAAGCGTTTCACCTGCCGTCCTCTTCATATTGACCAGCATTGACAACGTCTTCGGCTGGACGTTGCTCGTGACGAACCTCTTAGTGAACTCCAGCTCTAGCTCGTTGAAGCACTTAATGGATTTTGGCTTGAGCTGATTATACCACAACATTATTGGTTCACTCAGAGTAAGAGGGAAAATTTTACACATAAGTGCGTCGGTGAAGTTATGGAGGCTCATCGTCTGTCTGAATCGGCAAACGAACGCGACTGCGTCTTCCTTGGCCTCGTACCACTCAAGCTTCGGCGAGACAAAACGATCTAGGGGTCGTTCTTGTTGTATAGCGTCAATGAAGGGAGAGGCCTAGCCTTGCCGAGCTTGGAGTCATCGACTGGTTCCGGGATGCTTGGGATGATGGGCATTGGAGCATCGAGGCGGACCGTTCAGTTTGCCCGAGGTTCCCTGTGACGATGTCAAGGCGGCTCGTTTTGTTCCCGCTGCTGATGCCTAATACCTTCCGAACGTTCCATCTGCTCGTTTTGTTCCCGCTGATGTTGCCGAGGATCGAAGTTTTCGTTGACCGGATGGTATACCGTCGGCATTCCTGTAAACTGATCATACAGGACAATGGTGTTATCTTGCCTCTGTCGCTCCCCACTTTCCGCTCGGTGGTGGCTAGATGAGCCGGTTGGGCGTCGTCCGCCCGGCTAACGTTCCGTGCGGGACCTTGATTGTTCGGATCGCTCGAGGTGTTCGCTCGTTCGAGCTCGCCGAGGTTGATCATTGAGATCCAAGGGTCTTTTTCCATCCGCCTGCTCCTGGTGCCGTCGGGAAGCATCGTGCGTCCTCCCAAAGGCTCCCACTCTGTGTGTTCCTACAGTAGAGCTCGTTGCCGAAGAGCGCGTGCTCTCGTTGCGAACGATACTTTCCAAGCGGGGGCGAGAAGCCGTAGGTTGAACACCGGGGGCGTGCTCTAGCCTATCAAACACAGTGCGTCGCTCGGATGGAGCACCTTCGGACGTATGTGCCTGGCGAGACTTCCTTCCCCGTTTGTGTGATTTCTTCGGCCGACTTGGTTCGGCAGGGTGGCCATGCACGAGAGTCGTGGCCACGCCTCCGTCCCGTTCTTCAAGACGTTGCTGGAGGAGTGCAATGACGCTTTTGCTCTGCCAGGGCAAGCTCAAGCTCGGTTGGGGGATAGGAGAGTTGCCGTGAGACTGGCAAGGTGGTTCTTGCGGTTTGGCTTGGGTCAGCATTTATAGAACCGAACCCAGCTAAATCGAGGGTGAAATTCTCCGGACCTGGAGGGGGAAGGCGTTGTGCCATAACCTGAATAGGTGCTGGGGTATGGAGGAGAGAGGAGGAGGCCTGAGATGAACCACGGCCCACTGTGTTTGCTAGGAAAGCTCAGCCGTTCCCCAGCAGAGTCGCCAATTGTGGGGGGGGTGATTTATCCTTGAACCTCCTGGACCCTTCTCGTTGTTTGAACCGTGACGATTTGACCGGCGACGTCGTGTACCTGCAAACCGGAGGGTGGTGTTCCTCCGGGAAGAAGCTCCGATGATCTAGTTAGAATCAGAAGGAAATGAGAAGAAGAAGAAGTTTTGTAGGAAATATGTTAGGGAAGAAGAATATCTGACCCCTTCCCTAAAAGGGGTACCCTCCTATTTATAGGCAAAGATCTGGAGTGCTAAGCAAGGTGGAAGTGCACTGCACGCGCGCTACTACGCTCGGATGACGTCATGTGTCAGGGATATTTTATGTGTGCCGCCCTTCAAGATCTGCAGACCCATGTGGGTCAGTGTCAAAGATGTCACATCAGTTATTAGAGAGGCGAACCTGCTTATCGTTGGTCCTATCAGAAGGAGCTTCTAGAACGTTCCTCCACCGCCTTAGAACATTCTTCCACCGCCTTAGCCGAGGAAACCTTCCGAACACAAGAGTTTACCGAGGACGATACTTTCTCGTTGAACAGCCCTCTGTCCAAATGGAAGATGTCTATCCGAGTAAACAAGCCCGTCACCGAACAAGAGCGTCTCACTACGCTCGGGGGGGCAACCTACGCTCGGAGAACGGCCGCAGGGCCACTTACCGTTCGGTTGATGACCGGGGTGACGTGTTAAGTTTGACTTTTCTCATAAAGATGAACTGAGATAACCGAACTGTGGGCCCACAAGGTCATCCTACTGAACCCTTTGAACCTTCGGATATTTCGGCCCACTACAATATCCATTAAAGATTTTAAAAATTGAAAATTCCCCCATTTCTATCCATTAATCAACCCATGATTTTAGGTAACTATAATTACTATTAGAATCCCACTAATTTAGGAAGGAAATATACATCTACATATGAATATCTTATTAAAAGGGTGATATTGGTAATTCACCATCTAAAAGGATGAAAACATAACTGTTTAAAAAGTGCCAGATGAAAACTTACAAAGAGTAGAACCCGAGGACTATTCTTTAAGTCTCCCTTAAAAAAATGAAGAGAGGAGGAAATGTAGAGGCAAGGTCAATTAGGAGAGCATCTGCATTAAACACACTACTTCACTCGTGGCGGTAAACTAGAGAGAAAAAGTGAACAAAACCGAGTGCATCAATCTCGCCTTTGAGAGCATCCGCATCACTCTCTTTGTTTTGGGCTAAATTACACCTTAAAAAGTCATTTTATTATTTTAACTATTCACTTTTAAAATGTCTAGTGCATCAGGCTCTTTACTCTTACTTCTCTTCTCAATTAAATATTAATAAAGTAATCCCCACCGATGAACAGTGTCAGATTGGAGACAAATAAAGGAAGTGCGAGAGACAAAGTACATAATGGAAATTAATCTAAAAATTCTTAACTGATGAACAATGCCTCTCTTAAGACAAAGAGGGACTGTTTCAAAACTAAAACTTTGACAAGTGGTCCCTACAAGAAACGAGGATGGTGTGTGGCTGTTTCTTTTGTTTTGCTCGTTAAAGTGAAGTAGATGGTAATTTAGCAACTCTCATACGGATGCTCTTATTGAATCAAACTAACAAATGCTACAGTCAGTCTCTTGAGAAGATAGATACTGTTCATATGTTAACTAATATTTTATTTGTTTTTTTACACCCATCCATTCCAAACAATATTTTACTCTTGTTTGATTACGTTTTATTTTCAACACCACATTCACCATAAACTGTGCTTCTTTTTTTGGGTAATGCCCTAGGGCGGTTAGCTTGAAATATAAAAGAGGTTAACCGAATGTACAGCCTACAAGGGGCATACCCCAGGTAAGACAAAACAAAAATATAAAAAGCGCCAAGCGGCTACATGGGTTGCCCGTGTTCTTGCCCCCGCCGAACAAACTATCCCAAGGAATAGAAAGTTCAACGGGGAACCTGGACACGGGCGTGGCAATAGCAGTAAATATCCGACACCAACCGTCGGTATAAGGTACAATTAGAGGCCCTCGAAGTCCTCGCAATACAAACTACGGAAAACATAAAAGATAATGGCCAGTGCACAACCCGCACTGCCCGAGATGGCCTGACCACGACCTACAGATCTGGCCGGAGAGGTCCTTGACTGGCGGCGTGAAGGTGAGCCACACGGCGGCTGTTGAGTCCCGCGGTGGGGTTCCGGCGGCCGGCTGGTGGACCGACGGCTGTTGAGCACCTCGGTGAAGACCCTCAGCCGTGAGGTTGAAGACCGGCTGGTGGTGGTTGAGCTCCTCGGTGATGGTTGAGCTCCCCGGTTTGATTTCAGATCTGCCCGGTGCAGATCCCAAATGGTACCCGCCGGTTCACGGCGGGGTTGAGGTTGGAGACGAAGCCCACGGCTGTGGAGCTCCGGACCATAGTGATGTTTGACCGGACCAGATGAAGGCCGGCCAGGTGGAGTGTGGCCGAACCAGATCTGTCCGGAGCGGAGGGCGGTGGAGGAGGGCGGTGGGTTGCCGGTTGTGGAGGGCGGTGGAGGAGAGCCTCTCTAAGGAGAGAGGATCCCTTGCCCGGATGGTGGCTGCTGCCCGGCGGCTGGGCCTAGTGGTGGCTGCCGGGGGGCTTTCTCTCTCTAGGTTAGAGAGAGAAGCTCCCCACTTACATTTCACCATAAGTTAGCAAGCCTGCTTTTGTTCTGATAAACTGTGCTTCTTGATTTAAAAGTAACTTGCTAAAGTAATAAAGTGGCTTTTTAAGGTGTAATATTTGGCTTTAAGACTTTCATAATTAAATATATGCTATTTATATGATTTTATGACACTTTTAGGGCTCTCATTGAAAGCCTAGGCCCAAAAATTAATTATGACAATTTAGGATAAAATGGTCAGAAAAATAAGATTTCACACCTGTTCAAACGGATTAAAAATTGAAACACTTAATCTTTTTTAACTAATTTAATATATAAATAGTTTTAAAAATACTCCAATTTTTAATCCGTTTGAACATTAGTTGTTTTTTTTTAATCTTTTTTTAATACTCATATAAACAAGTCTAAAACAAAATAGGGTTTGGTTTGCTGCTTTTTTTTTTTATATCTTAAAGAAAGAAACACTATTTTTAATTTTTAATTTTTAATGGGATAATTTTAATATAAAGAGTCTGATGCAGTAGACATTTTAAAACTGAGTAGTTAAAGTAATAAAATGGCCTTTTAAAGTGTAATTTGGTCCAAAATGTAGAGAGCTTTGATGCGGATGGACCTATTTTCAAGCTTAAAAATAAGGACCTATTTTCAAGCTTAAAAATAATAGGCTTGCGAAAATAATTTTTAAAATTTTTTTTTGCAGTGTTTTATAGATCTCGATCAAGCAAGATCCATATTATATATTTTTTGATTTCAGTAAGCCTATTAATTTTAAGCTTAAAAATTGCAAATAAATGCTTATTTTTTAAGGGGTAAACTGGAACACACACACTAATAAGTTTTCAGGGTGTTAATTTGAATGATATTTTTTCTGGTATTATAGCTGGCGCCTCGTTAATTAGAGCATGTACACCAATGATAGGAAAAATAACTAGTGAAAAAGGTACAATTTCTATTCTACCTATCCACTTTTTGCTCCCACCCTACACCAATTTCTCTATCATTTTCTCTCTATCCATCAAATATGATAAAATATTATACATATGAGAGAGAGAGAGATGAATATTAAATATTTTATTAGATACCTTGTGAATAGTTCCTAGATAAAAGTAGAGAGCTACTCTTCATAAAAGAAAATTACCTAACCTTTTATCTAATCTGGTGCAAGTGATTTTTTAGGTTTTTGCTCTCTACGATAGCTAATATTCCCTTTTAAAGAAGTTGGTGTACATGCTCTTATTTTCACCTAAGTATCCGTTAGCCGCATCAGTTTTTTTTTTTTTTGGTCGACGGTAAGTAGCTGTGTGACATTGAAAAAGTTTTGTAATAGCCATTCATGATTTTTGAAACCTCCTATATCTGACAGGGATAAAAAAAGAAAAAAGAAAAGAGTAAAGTAGATAAGCCTTGGATCAATCACAATTACATGTTTTCACTCTTTAAGGTAAAATCGAAAATATAAACAGGGAAAGAATTAGGAAAGACATGCACCTTTTTGGAATTGAGATGAACCGTGTTTTGGAATGTATATATCGCTATATATATAGTTGCATTTGCAGATGAGATAGTCAAACCTAGAAATTGTGAATAACGAGTCCGGCTCCTCTCCAATTCATAGAGAATTGGAGAATCCTCCAATTCTAATTCAATGGTCAAGATTACCCTAGTAATTCAAGCCCCAAAACTCATATTATAGTCTACTGGCACCCAATTACTCTCCAAATATTTCTCAACTACATAAGCGTCTTCGCTCCCTGTTTTTTTTTAACGGCGAAAAAAATTCATTAATCTTCAAAGTTTACAAAAAATTCTTTTGTTGAACGGCATCTACTCTCCCCATTAAACTTGCCTTTGAAAACTTTTTTTATATAGATCATGAGGATTTTTTTTCAACTGATATCATATAGCTCATGAGGATTTTTGTACTAATATTATATCAATAATTTTTTTTCTTTCAGCATCGTTTTTTTCGCTGATATTATCTTATTATGTAGCCCATTTGAGATTTTTTTACCGATACTAGTGTATTTCCAAATTTCTATATGGGCAAGTGTTAAATTATTAGTACTCCATTAGTCTCTTTTTTAGAGTCCAGTATTTTATTTTGGGAGTCCCTTAATAAGTGTTCATTTTGTAAAGTTAGTGGATAAAAATTGGTAAATTTTTTATTTTGCCCCTAAAAGTAGATTCCATTTTGAAAAATTAGTGAATAAAAGTGTAATACTAATGTCTTCATAGAGGGTAAGTAGGAAAAATAGAGGTAAAAGTTGATGTAAAATATGTAATGATTATGTCTCCTTAATAAGTTAAAATTACGAAGCGGGACACTCAAAAAGGGACGGAGGAAGTAGTATATGATTACAAGTTTCCTACAAACGTGACGGCAGTGGGTCTATCCACACATTTTTAAAATCATAAGAGGTTATGTGCACACTTTTGAACTATAGGGGGTGTATCTGCACAGAGGGTCAAAGTGGACTTTACACTTACTTCAATCTAGACATTCAATTGATAATATCCTATTTTACTAATAAGGAATGTTAGGTACAAAGAAAATATATCCCGAAATAACTCAGAACAGAGATTTCTTACCGCTAATAAAATTCTATTAACGGTCATAAATACCTTAAAAGTGTATTCGGGGTATATTTACTTTGTATCTTGCACTTTTGTTTACTAATATAGCTAACAGTTCCGCAACCTTCTCTCTCTATCGAAAAAGCGCACACACACGCCCGCGCGCACACACACACATACACACACACTCTCTCTCTCTCTCGAAAAAGGGTATGCCAAATAGGATTTTTCCTAGTGGGAGGGGCAGCGCCTTCCCCCCCACCCCCACTCCTCCCTCATTCTTCTCTCTCTCTTTTCTCTCCTTTTCTTAGCCCATCAACTATTTTCATCGTCGTACAAACTACAGGTCTTCTTCGCCCATCTTGGTAGCATATCCACAGTTGCGATCCCCATGTTGAGAAAGTCCCGTGGTCGTGAACGACAAGTCCAGCGTCCTCGAACAACAAGTCCCATGGTCGGAAGCCTTCGTCGGTCACATTTTTCATCCTCTCCCACTTGTGTTTTAGTCTATAGATCTTGTGCATACCGGGCGGTACCGAGGAGGAGAACGGTCTGGAGATGGTGCTGGGTTGCAGCAGACGGTGGTTTTTTGGGGCGGTGGCGACTGAAAGTTTGATCCTACAGAGGCGGCAATAGCATGGTTAGGGTTAGGTTTTAGGTTTTATGTTTTCCAGTTTTTGGGTCTTGCTTCGTTCGTCGATATGTCAATTAATGATCACCCCAAGCGTAGGGTAAAAATGTCATTTGAAGCATAATAATCCGGAAGACCGGGATCGTACCCACGTGAATAATTAATACGGCTTGATTGGATTTGTAGAAGTAAGCAAGGTTTTCGGCTTTTGGACAGCCAACTTTATTTTACTTTGCGGTGGAAATAAAAAGGCTAAATTAAAAACGAATTAACTAAGATAAAAAGCAAGTTAGGTCTAGGAATCACTAACACCCACAACTCAAGTTAAATTACATTTCTCATCCGATTACACTGTTTAAGATATTCAACTAAGATTCTTAACCCGGAAGATAAAATGGTTTGATATGAAGCTAGCTCTAGAATTTATTTAGCAAACATCTCGAGCGACAGAACTCCAAGCATCATGTATGGCAAGTAGGCGACGTTCTTGCCTACACATGATCGAGGAGGTTAACACCTTAGCAATTTCATAAACAAACCTGAACTAAACATCGATTTTTGAGCCAAAGATTCAAACTTTACAATGAAAAACACAATTCACCCCATGACCTAACCTTGGAAAACTACTCACTCATATCTAGGAAGATAAAAGCAAGCAAGAATCTACTTAACATATTGAAATAACAACACATGAAATAAACTAGATTAACGATAGATCGGAAGATTGTCTACAACTTTAATGAAGACTAAAGTAGTAAAAACTAATTAATTAAAGCAGAAAATGAAAGATTAAGTGCTGGAAATGAAGAACAAATGAAGAACACCAAAAAGCAATTCAAAATCTAGATCTAAAAATATGCAATACAAAATCTATGTTTGTACAATGACATCACGGGCTTTTATATTCAGCTCTCATCGCATACAGAATATTCTAAAGATGCTCCAAAGATCCCATCCGAAGCCCTCGGTACCGATAACAAACACATTAACCTGTTGATGAAGGGTGGTCGGTACCAGTACCAAGTTTTGATCTCCATCGGTACCGAGAAGCTTGAGGCTGCTGTTGAGACAATCGGTACCGATAGGAATTGCACCATGGTATCGATACCGAGAGGCTTTACTGGTTTTGGCTGAATCACTTCGGTACCGATGCAATTTTCTCCAAGGTACCGATACCGATGGTCTATCTCCAGCACTTCATCATTTGACTCTTCCTTTGGCCTTTCGTCTTATCGGGTCACCTCCGGGTCTTTGACTCTTCGTTCTCGGTTGGTTGTGACTTTGTTCTTGATTATATTGAGCCTTGAATACCTTTGGCAAGCGGCTTCAGAACTCCTGTTTTGAACGATTTCTCTACAAAACGAAACTAAAATACCTTACGAGTAAAAGTAATTAAAAACAACTAAATTAACAATTAACTTAAACTAGTCTAGAGATTTAGCGCACCCCAATTGGCAATATCGGGTGCTTATCACACCCCCCAACTTGGGCTTTGCTAGTCCCTAGCAAATTAAAACAAACATATTTAACTAAGCTATGCAACCTTTCCAAGGTTCAAGATAGAAAATTATGCTCAACAACTAGAACTAGGCAAGAATTCTAAACACCCCTTCAAACTCGGGTACATGCAATCCACACACAAACATGCCATGAATTAGGATGAAGAAACTATGCCATATGAGACCAGTCAAGCATACGTGCACCACATTGAGTTTCGACTCCAGCAACTCACAAGGATACACTCTAAATTAACTTTTCACACAATGAGATACAAAATACATCCCATGACAAGCGCTAGCGAGTAAATGCAATAGCAAGAGACAAAAAGCTATGCATGCTATCAAAAGAGCGCTTAGAAAGAAATGAAGGTTATTTACTCATAACTTTGCACGATAAGGGACAAATCATACTCAAAAAGCAATAAATATCAATCATGCATCAAACGGAGTTAGCAAGCCTACAAAAGATCAACAGAGGACTTTATTAGCTTATAACGACCTTGGATACAAAGGGAAATGAACTACAAAAAGTGTAGTGGCCATATACTAGCATGGTTTATATACCCTTGGCCACTACCGACCCTAAACTACCTAAGACATGATCACACGCCGGCTAAGCACCAAACAAAGTTACGAGGAAGAAATAAAGAAAACTACTGGATAAGTCCTACTAAACTACTACCACCGACTCCATGACACCTAGTCGCCATCCTCATCCGGCTTCTCACGGTATTGAGCCTCGAGCTCCCCTTTTTCATCGAACACTTTGTCATCCAGAATGAATGCTAGCCCATAAGTCAAACCAATCATCTCATCATAGTATTCAACCCTCTTTCAAATTCGCTTTTGCTCTTTCATAGTATTTCTTTGATCTTTTTTTTTTTTGAAATGTTGGGTCATTTGAGGTGAGATTTGTAGTGAGAGAGCTATTGAGGAGCCAATTTTGGGGCTTTTTGGAGAGGGAGATGAAAATTTGGGGCTTTTGCTTTTGTAGCAGGAGAGGAGAGAGAGAATTACACACAAAATCTTCGCATTCCAACCACTTCTATCACATTCACACCACCCCCAAATCTCCTTGAATCAATGAAAACCATTTTCACGCAACCCTCCAAACATCTGGTTACCTAAGTTTGAACAATGGAAGAGACTCGGACTATGGTTCAAAATAAGGACGAGGTGACTCTTATGTGGTTTATTCAAACAAAAATGCCTTGAATCATTTCCTTCGTATGCCAACCAACTCCAACAAGATGCAAAATAGATTTTCACAACTACTCAAGCATGAACAAAAGAAGATATTATTTGCGCAAGTGCGGAAAATGAGAGCAAAAAGCATGGGATGCTTAATAAATGAATCTCCACTCTAGCGATGCACACTACTTGACATGACTTTTAGGCCCAATTTGTTCATCAAATTTCATGTATATGCATGTGACATAGATTCAACATATAACCAAATTCGATGGGATACATGACTCTTGCCATAATTTACGTGATTGAGCATAATTAAAGTATCTAGCATGCGAAAGCACTACTAACGGGAAGATTGCAAGCAAAACTTTATTTATTTTTGAAAATTTGAATTTTCTCATTTTTTGGTTTTTTTCAATTCTCATTGTTTTTGAATTTGTTTTTCAAATTTTTCACAAAATGAAACAAATAGCACATAAAGTGTAACGACCCGGATTTTTGGAAATAAAAATTTCATAAAAAATCTGAATTTTATTTTATTACTTGGATTCCATTTAAAATTCCTTTCTAATATCCAAAAATCCGTCGTTACTAAAATCTAGACTTACAAATATAGTCTTCTTCATAAATTTCTAGTCATTTCTCCTAGACAAGAATGCTTGTAAAGCACTTGTATATTTTCCCTAGTAATCCGTCGTAATTAGATTCCTTCGCCATGCAACATAGTCATCTTCTAAAGACAAGTGCCTAGCATATTGAGAAGTCGTAGAATCGTATTTCTTGACTGGGAATCCTGTTTAGCAAACCTAGCTAGCTTCTAACTAATCGTTAGGGAAGCCTAATCGAACCTTTAATCTTCATGAACCATTTGAACCCTAAGTAAACTTTTGACCAAAGTCAACCTTTGATCTATTACCCATTGGACGATAAATGCTAGAATAATCTTTATCCATTGGACCATAGGTTTCCACCGAGGATATTGTGACTAGATTACTAGGTACACTTTATATGATTATATATTACTTACCATCTTTACCCATTGGACGATAGAAGTTAGGGAAATCTTTATCCATTGGACAATAGGCTTTCTACCTAAGATATTTTATTAGATTTGACCAAGGTACACTTATATAGTATTATATAGACCTTTGTACACATATTTGAAAGATGTATATATAATATTCCAATATTATACTTTACTTGGTTATCCATTGGTCCATAAAAGTTAGGGGAAATATTATCCATTAGTCCATAGATTAATCTTCTACCTAGTACAAGATCTATTAGTTTAAATTGGATCCACCATGAGTCATTGTACTAATATAGATAGATTATATAAGTATAGTACTTCCATTCTTTATCCTTTAGATAATAAAAGTTAGGAGAATTGTTACCCATTGGACAATAGGTTAAGTCTTCCTATCAAGTACAAGATCCATTAGTTTAATAGATTTGCCATGAGTCATTGTACTTATATCTACATATAGTACCTTCCATCTTAGACCATTGGTTAATAACTACAAGGGAAATGGATGACCTTTGGATAATAAAAGTTAGGGTAAAAATTGTTCATAGGATAATAAGTTAGTCTTTCTACATAGTACTAAGACTTATTAGTTAATTACTTATTAGATATGACATATGGCTAAAAGAATAAAGAAATAGATATGATATCTAGCCCTAGGATTCTCCTTGTACTACAATATCATATTATACTAGGACATGTGTCAAAATTAGACTAGTTTAGAATCTTGACTTGGAAGATCTAGTGAGGTCACGTATACTTGGTCAATACATCTATATATATATATATATATATATATATATATATATATATATATATATATATATATATATATATATATATACTTTGCTTCTTTAACCATTAGTCAATAAAAGTTAGGAGAATTTTTACCCATTGGGTAATAGAGTTAATCTTTCAACTAGTACTAGGGTTTATTAAATAAAATCACTTCCTAGATTTCCCATGTACTTATATACTTAAGATATAAATATATATATACATATACATGTGTGTACCTTATAATATATTGCCTAGGATTTTCTAAAGTATATGTTACTTTATTTCTTTATCCATCGGTTAATAAAAGTTAGGGGAATTTTGGTCCATTGGTCAATAAGGCCAAGTCAAGCCATAGTACTAGGTTTATTTTAGTTAATTACTTACTAGATATGATATGTACCTATTTACTTAAAGTATTAGATATGATTATGTCATTCTAAGATTTTAAAGTCCTAGAATATAGTTTATAAGTACATAGGTGGCATTTAGGCTTATTCTATTAGGAATTTTGACCTAAAAATCTAGGAGAAGATCACATAGTACCCTTGTCCTTTGTAGTTAGTCATCCTTTTAAATTCATAAACTAATCAAGAGAGAGAGAGATAGGAGGAGAGAGAGAGAGAGGCCGAGAGAGATTGGAGGGAGAGAGAGAGATGGGCCGGATGGAGAGGGAGAGAGAGAGTGTGATGTGTGTGCTAGTGTACTTCCCCAAATCTAGTCAATATCCTTGGATCATCTTCTTGCATCATCATGTACCACCAAAATCTAGGGTTTTCTTGCACTTGTACACCTAAGGACAACCATATCTAGATTTCTTACTCTTTCAAAGGACTAGATTGGACTAGAAACCCATTAGAATAACTTAAACATTGTCCTAGATTGGAAGAAAGAACAAGGAAAATATTGTAGTCTTTCAACCCTTGTACTTTTGTACATTGGACCAAAGAGAGAGAGAGAGAGAGAGAGAGAGAGAGAGAGAGAGAAATGGCCGAGAGAGAGAGGGAGAGAGAGAGATTTCGGATGAGAGGGAGAGAGGGAGAGTGATGTGTGCAAAGTGTACAATGAGCTTAGTCATGTCCTTTGAAGCCATCATCCTACCTCACCAAAGGACAACCAAATCTAGACAAATTTTTATCCAATGGACAACAAATGTTAGGGGAAAATTTACCCCTTGGATAATAGATCACCCTTGGCCTATAAATAGCAAGCCATTCAAGCCTTGAACTCACACCTTCACTTCTCTCTAGAAACTCAAGCATTGCTCCAACTTCTCTCTAGAAATCATTTCTGTTTTCCAGGCAGCCTACTGCCCTCCACAAAATCTCATCGTTCTCTTGCTTAGAGTAGTTTCTAGGATGAACTTCCTTCGGGAAAGTTGTAGAGCACTTCGAGAGCTTCAAGTTAGACCCAAGAACCACCCTAATCGGTCAAGAGACGACAAAGATATCGACATCCGAAGTTCAGCAAAAATTCGGATTTCCAGATTTCCAGACAGCAAACTGTCCCTTCCTTTACCATCATATTTCTCCTACCTAAACCAGTTTCTAGGATCAACTTCCTTCACGAAAGTTGTAGAGCACTTCTAGAGCTTCGGTTTCAACTCAAGAACGATCGTATTCGGCCAAATATTGACCGAGTTACTGCCATCCGAAGTTCGGTCCAGATTCGAGAGTTTCACCGCCCGTAGGATTTCCAATTAGCTTATTCGGCCCCGACTAGTTTCGGATCAAGGTAGAATTTGCCTACACCTTCTACACTCTAAGTATATGTCGATTTCCTATACTTTCGAACTCTAGATGTAATTAGTATGTGTGTGAAGTTATGTTGTTGAAATGAACGTAGATAGATCTTACCTCATAAACTCTAAGTATACGTAGAATTTTCCGATACCTTCGAACTCTAAATATAATAGTACGTATATGAAGTTATGTCGTTGAAATAAATGTAGGATCTTCCTACACCTCCTAACTCTAAGTATAGTGTAATGCATACGTATTTCGAAATGATTGTAGACTATTCTAAAACTTTGAAATCATAAGTATACGTAGATTAACTTATCGATTTTCCTTAAGCATGATTTAGGATTAAGCTGTTTTAATCTTAGAATGAATTTGAGCATGATTATGTGATTACTTGACTACTTGTTGTTGATAAAGCATAAGTGATTTATCACTCCAAAGGTGTCCGTCCATGTGACACTATGCTTAACCTTGTGTGATTAAATGTGAGTATGATGATGTGACAAAATGAGCATGCTATCTAATATAGAGTTGAATGATCTTGTTAGTGTAGTTTCAAGATTACTAAAGTTGTGGTATGAATAACTGCGGAGTCTATGCATGCAACGAGACACGAAAACCGAGAAAGTAGAAACATGACACCTAGGGTGTGGTCAAAGGAAAGATGGGATTAACCTGCGGAAAATATTTTGAAATTACATAATGACCGGACTTGGTAGTCATTGTGTAAATGTTTTCGAAAACCGTAATGTAGCCGGACTTGGTAGCTCATTGCGTAGATTTCCTATGGGGCCGGACGTGGTAGCCAATGCAAGTTTTGAAATGTTTTGTGAAAACCGTAATGTAGCCGGACTTGGTAGCTCATTGCGTAGATTTCCTATGGGGCCGGACGTGGTAGCCAATGCAAGTTTTGAAATGGATTTTGTAAACCATGATTGGCCGGACTTGGTAGCCATTGTGAGTGTTGCTAATGGAGCCGGACTTGGTAGCCTCATTAGTAACAATTTGTGAAAGGAATGTGGAAAATGTGATTTTTGGTAAAAGTGAAAAAGTGACACAGTCTACGATGAGTCGCGTAGGAGAAACACGAAAAGACATGACACCAACGCTAATAAAAATATCGAATATGGATGTGTCATTATTTAATTATGTTGTTTAATGAGCATGTGTAATTGTTTATATGCTTCTGAATGAGCCTGTATAATTGTCTATGTGAATTTCTGGTTACTTAACGATTTTCAAAATGTTAATTTGAGAAATGAAACGCTGCGTAAGAGAAACTCTGATATTTCGAAAACCAACGAACGGTAGAAACTTTGGAAAATGTGGATGTGTTATTGTTAATAGCTGTTGAATACACGTACTGCGTAGATATCGTTATCTATATGATTCACTGCTGTTATACGTGACTTGCTATGTGTAAGTTAAGGGTTAGTGGGTTTGGTTTATTCTATCGAGCTTTTTAAGCTCACGGTGTTGCCTCTGGTGACCCTGACATATTATATTGGTGGCGATGCCGGTATAATGTGTCAGACCTTATAGACGAACAGGGTGAGATGTACACTTTGGAGGCTTTTGGAGCCGAAGAGCTGGCTAGGATGGAAGAGCAGGCGGAGCTGTAGTTAGGAACCTTAGTTCCCTTCCCTTTTGAATAAATGTACTCCTCGTGAGGTTGATGATGTAATAATGAGCCAGACTCCATTTGATTTTATCAATAAAATTGTCCTTTAACGTACCCGAAAATGGGGGCGTTACATAAAGCTAACCCCTCCCCCCAACTTAAAGTGATGCTATGCCCTTATAGCATGAATAACAAGAGCGAAGAGAGGAAAGTGAGCGAATGTACCGTCCAAGGGGAATGTCAACCCCTAAATACCTCGACCAAGTTGGAGGATTTGATGTCAATGCCTTGTTCTGGTCAAATTTGGTGCTTCCAGGGTTCACTCCTTCGGTTCTGCCAATTTGGAACCATAGCTAGTCACACTGGGCCATATCCAAAGCTTTATCAGACTAACAACCGCGGCACGTAGCCGCACCCATGCTTAGGGCTCCTGAACGCCTCACTCACCCCGGCTTTAGGCCCAAACTACCAAGGCTGGTGTGGTAGCACGTTAACCTTGCAGAAGACTTAAGAGAACGACTTTCCACAAGACAAATGACATTAGAAACACCGGCCCGTGTTATCCAGTTCCAAACCAAACAAAATTTAAAAGACAGAAAATAAATAAAAACACAAAGAACACGTAAAAACATGCAAAACAAATGAAATGCACCACCCGATCATCACGTGATCAAACGAGTCATACTTTTCTTCCCATTTCTTACCGGTGGGGTAAGCAATGGGTGGCTATACTAGACCGTTAAAAGAGAAAAAGAAAAGAGAGAGAGAGAGAGAGAGAGTGCGTGTGAGAGAAAGAAAGAGAGGGTTCAGCCACACGTGGGCTACGAACATTTAACACGCCATTAATAACTATTAGAAGAAACAGAGCACTCCAAGCTACACTCTTTACCAAAAATTGAACTCGACCATGCCACAAGATAAGGTACTTTGAGTAAAGCAATTGCCGAATTCGTTTTAAAAACTTAAGTTTCACCAAGTGCATGGCCCAAACAAAATCAATTTTCAATTTGTTGACAAAATCTACAATATAAGGATGATAAACCACAAGAAAATCGCCAACACCCAGAAAATCAATTAGTTCTAGGATTGGTAACGTCTCAAGATTAGGCTCACATGCATCTTGTTTTTCTAACAAATAGTGCAAGGAATCTACCTCAGCATCCATTTCTTTAGCGGTGAGAGGATCAAGGCACGGAGGATTCGAAAGGGCAATTGTAGCTTCCATGGGCTCCAACTCTTCAAAGATTGGTCCATAAGCATCTTGTTTAGCCAACAACGAATACAAGTAATCCACTTTGGTATCCATTTCCTTAGCGGTGAGAAGTTGTTCCAACGGATCTTCATAGTAGATGCCCGACATTTCAAACATGTTCATCTCGTGAGCAAGGAGTAATTCCTCCGGGGAAGGATCAAGATACTGGAGATCAGAAGAGACAATTTTAGCGGTGAGACATTTCCCTCCCGGATCATCATATAGAGAGGGATCCACAAGAGAGGGAAGAACCTTCTTCTCTATTGGGGGTAGTTCTTCAAACTCTTCAAATTTCGGAGTCCAAGAGGTCATGGCACAAACTTCATCCTTATCGAGCAACGCATGCAAATAGCTTACTTCAGAAGACTCGAGAAATTCAGCCTCCTCAGCTGTAAAAGCGACTTCCAAAGGATCACTATAGGGCAACTCGTCTACATGTTCTTCCATGAGAGTGTCGATAAGGCTTACTTCATTCACATTCTCATCGTCTCCCATCTGACTGTCTATATTGAAGACATTGACTTCCATTTTCATATTACTGAAAGTCATGTTAAGCAGTCCATTCCGACAGTTGATAACTGCGTCCACCGTGGCTAGAAAAGGTCTCCCAAGAATCACCGGAGTAGAGGCAGCAGAAGAGTCAGTCGAATTTGTGTCAAGAATCACAAAATCCACCGGATAAATTAATTGACCGACTTGCACCAAAACATCTTCCACTACCCCTCTTGGCACACGGACACTCCGATCCACTGAATGGAGTGTGACTCGAGTAGGCTTCATCTCCCCCAAGCCAAGCTCTTGATATACAGAATGCGAAAGCAGATTTGCACTAGCACCAAGATCGAGCAAAGCTTGTTCGATACGCTTCCCTCCAATAGTGACAGCGATAGTAGGACTCCTCGGATCCTTGTATTTCGGAGCGATATTCATCTGGATGATAGAACTCACTTGCTCAGTAAGGAATATCTTCTTTTGGACATTGAGCTTGCGTTTCTGAGTGCATAGACCCTTAAGAAACTTAGCATATGAAGGAACCTACTTGACCGCATCCATGAGAGGAATGTTGATCTTCACTTGATTGAATAGTTCATGCAACTCCGCATTGAGATTTGGTTTAGCCAAAGCCTTCAAGCGATGAGGGTACGGTGCCGGTGTTGGAATAACTCGAGGGTCCGGTACGCTCTCTTTCTCTTTACCCTTTTCCTTCTCCTTAATTTCTTTTGAAACCTCCTTGCTTGCCTCCTTAGGAGATTCCCCAAGGATTGAAGTTGGAATTGAACGATCGATAGGAGGCAACAAAGTAGGTTCCGAAGGCATCTCCACTTGATTGTCCACCGTCTTTCCACTTCGAAGAGAAATAATAGCCTTTGCTTGCTCGGGGAAAGTCACTGAAGAGCTAGCAAAGTGAAGACCTTGAGGAGGCGGGTTAGGAATAGTCTGCGGATTAGGTTGAGGTTGTGTTGGAAACTTCCCCTTCTCTTGTTGTAACATTCCCACCGTTGTTGTCAATTTTCCCAACTGATTTCTGATATCATTTATCATTTGAGTTTGTTGTTCGTTGCTAACAGTTTGGCCTTGTAAGAGAGTGTTGAATTGATCTTCAAAAGAACGTTTCGGTGGTTGTTGTTGAAACTAGGAGGTTGTTGCTGAAATTGGTTTGCATGTGGGAATGGACCAGAAGGAGCAAAACCTGACGGACCTTGAGCTTGAGGGAAACGAAAAGCATTTTGAGGTTGCTTCCATGGTAACTGTTGTAGACACCCCAATTTGGCCTAACGATTATTTCAAGTCCCACCTTGGGGACCATCCCAATGATGAAATGGATACAGTGATTGCTGATTGACTTCTTGCGAACCCATGGACTTATGGTAAGAACTTTGAGCCACTTAGAGGACCCAATCCAGAGCCATATAGCCTTTTAGACAGAAAATACAGAATCCTAGGAGAATCCATCTGTCGGCCGTAACATTGATCTCACGGCCTTAACATCATTTCTTCACCCGAGCAACTTGTTGCTTGAAAATCTCTCTGAGAGATCAATCCCTCGGCCGCAAGATCTATCCTTCGGCCACAACATCCATTACTCGGCCGCCAGATCCTTTGCTCGGCCGCCAGATTGTCTATTTTCCAGACTCTGGAACGTTCTGTCAGACGTTTGATCCAACTACACTACCTTCCCGATGCGTTTGGGCTACGCCCAGAGATTACCACGAAGAGTTTGCATTGCATTGCAATTGCAATCGTGCATTTTGATTGGCCGGAGTGAGTCACCAATTGCCTATATAAAGGGCCTTTGGGTTCCGAAAATACAAGAACGAAATACACCAAATTCGTATACTTCCACACCCTCTTAAGCCACGAAACTCTGCAGAAACACACTCTCAAATCCCCTCTTCAAAAACCCTAACCTCCCGAAGGCAGCCATCAATCCGACGATCAAACCCCGAAGTCCAAACCCTAACCCTAGGGTTTTCAAAGAAGCAATCAGTCAATCACAATCAATCCGAAGCAATCAAACAACTGAGGGATCAAGGTGGTGAGGCCCAACGGCCTCTGGTTTGTTTTACTTACTGTATTCATAATTAATCGTAGCGTTTTGATCATCTGCTAACTTTTCTGTCTGGTGTGAGGAAGAACACCGACCGGGGCTTCAATCCCTCGGCCAGTACATAAAACCAGGAGGATCCCTCGGCCGTGACATCCATTCACCGGCCGCGGGATCCATTTCCCTGGGACAGTTTGTTTTGTGTTTTGCTTTCTGATGCATGCTTTACTTATCCAATTGGCTCACCTTATTTATTTTTTAAAGGCCTAATTAAACAGACTATGTGTTAGAATTAAATAAAGCATCTATATGTCTTATGTTGAATAACTATGGGCCAGCCTCACGGCTAGGCAGAGAGGGGTGACTAACAACTTCCCCTTACTGTACTCTTGGCTCCCATACCCAGAATCTCTATCTGTTTTCCTAGTTTTAATAAACTGGGTGACGACTCTGTTTTGATGATGACCGCTATCGTGTGGCGATGTTCCTAGCCATGGGAATGTTCACGATCTTGGTTTATGAAGCAAGCAACCAATCGAGCAACAAACGATCAATCTATATGGCGATGCCCCGTTTGGGAGGTGTCTACAACTGTGGAGCAGGAGGTGGAACTTGAGAAGAACTCCCTTCATTTGACTGATTCCTACGGAAGGCTGGATGTTGACGAGTCCCCGGATTGTAAGATTGAGAATAGGGATCAAAATGTTGCACTGCTTGTACCTCTTTCAGAGCAATCCCATTGATCACGTTCTTAAGGGCTGGAATATTTGGACAAGCCTCGGTAGAATGCCCTGCCATTTCGCAAATGACACAAACTTCCTCCGCTTGGCGTACTATCTTCACCTCTTGAGATTGAGCACTTTTCAATTCTAGCTTATCAAGCTTCCGAGCAATCTCCTCCAATCGAGTTTCAAAAGCAGTGTGTTCAGCTATAGAAACTTTCCCGGAGCCGGTTGGACCTTGATTGAACATAGCTCTTTCTCCAACGTCCACAAACTGCCATGTCTAGGTATTCTCAACTAGCGATTCATAGTAATCTCAAGCCTCCTCCGGAGTTTTTCCCATAAAGTCACCTCCTCCCATAGTATCCAGAAGCTGCTTACTCTCTTAAGAACACCCTATGTAGAAGTAATTGACTTGGAGATACAATGGAAAGTTGTGATGAGGAACCGACATGAGTAAGTCCTTGTATCGTTCTCAATATCTGTGAAAAGTCTCCCCATCCCTCTGCTTGAAACTCTAAATCTGATCGATAAGTAACTTAGTCCGGTTGGCTGGAAAGAACTTAGTGGTGAAAGCATCCTGAACCTCTCCCCAGTTACGCAGTGATTGAGGTTTCAAAGAATTTAACCATTGCTTTGCTTTGTCCTTTAGAGTGAATGGGAACAACTTAAGGCGAGCTTGATCAAGTTGACCCTAAACTATAACGAAAGAATGCAGAATACTCTCGAACTCTCAAATGTGAGAATACGAATCCTCCAATTCTCTCCCCTGAAATTCTAGAATTACCCGAAGATACTCAGCTTTGAAATCAAATGCATTCCCAGCAGTCGGAGTCGGAATAACTATAGGCGATACTTGAGGAGCCTGTCCTGGTTTGAGATATTCGCGAAGAGTGCGAACTACAGCTTCTTCGGCCATTGGGCCTTTGCGATTGCGATTTAATTTGCGAGGAGGAGAATGAGTAGGATATGCCCGAGCAATACTATGGATTCTTAGCGGAGAAGATGAGCGATGAAGCCGATTGGAAATTGGGCTTCGGAACACAGGCATACACAAACAAAAACTACCAACCAACTAACTAATTAGCAACTATCAGACTGGAGGGGCTAGGCCGCCACCTCAACTCAGCAACAGAATATGCGAGGGGTTATGCCACCACCTCCGCTAAGCAATGCAATCAAATAATGCTAACTATACTAACTAAAAACAAACTCAATATTTAGCCTGGCTTCGTTACACCTCAGGTTATGGTATGAAGACCGGTTAGAGGTATCCACCAAACTAAATACGAGTTACCAAAACATAAACTACTAAACTACTAGAAAGAAGCGGGATACTTACAACGGTTTTTCGAACCTCCAAGAAAGCCATAATAAGAAATCCCCGGCAACGGCGCCAAAAATGCTTCGTTCGTCGATATGTCAAATAATGATCACCCCAAGCGTAGGGTAAAAATGTCATTTGAAGCATAATAATCCGGAAGACCGGGATCGTACCCACAGGAATAATTAATACGGCTTGATTGGATTTGTAGAAGTAAGTAAGGTTTTCGGCTTTTGGACAGCCAACTTTGTTTTACTTTGCGGTGGAAATAAAAAGGCTAAATAAAAAGCGAATTAACTAAGATAAAAAGTAGGTTAGGTCTAGGAATCACTAACACCCATGACTTAAGTTAAATTACATTTCTCATCCGATTACACGGTTTAAGATACTCAACTAAGGTTCTTAACCCAGAAGATAAAATGGTTCGATTACCAAGCTAGCTCTAGAATTTATTTAGCAAACACCTCGAGCGACAGAGCTCCAAGCATCATGTGTGGCAAGTAGGCGATGCTCTTGCCTACACATGATCAAGGAGGTTATCACCTTAGCAATTTGATAAACAAACCCGAACTAAACATCGATTTTTGAGCCAAAGATTCAAACTTTACGATGAAAAACACAATTTTAACTCGAGCCATGAAGTGCTATTCACCCCATGACCTAACCTTGGAAAACTACTCACTCATATCTAGGAAGATAAAAGCAAGCAAAAATCTACTTAACATATTGAAATAACAACACATGAAATAAACTAGATTAAACGATAGATCGGAAGATTGTCTACAACTTTAATGAAGACTAAAGTAGCAAAAACTAATTAATTAAAGCAAAAAATGAAAGATTAAGTGCTGGAAATGAAGAACACCAAAAAGCAATTCAAAATCTAGATCTAGATCTAAAAATATGCAATACAAAATCTATGTTTGTACAATGACATCACGGGCTTTTATATTTAGCTCCCATCGCGTACAGAATATTCCAAAGATGCTCCAAAGATCCCCTCCGAAGCCCTCGGTATCGATAGCAAACACATTAAACTGCTGATGAAGGGTGGTCGGTACCGATACCAAGTATTGATCTCCATCGATATCGAGAAGCTTGAGGCTGCTGTTGAGACAATCGGTACCGATAGGAATTGCACCATGGTACCGATACCGAGAGGCTTTATTGGTTTTGACTGAATCACTTCCGTACCTATGCAATTTTCTCCAAGGTACTGATACCGATGGTCTATCTCTAGCATTTCATCATTTGACTCTTCCTTTGGCCTTTCATCTTGTCGGGTCACCTCCGAGCTTTTGACTCTTCGTTCTCGGTTGGTTGTGACTCCGTTCTTGGTTATATTTGAGCCTTGACTACCTTTGGCAAGCTTTAGGCTTCAAAACTCTTGTTTTGAACGATTTCTCTACAAAACGAAACTAAAATACCTTGCGAATAAAAGTAATTAAAAAGAACTAAATTAACGATTAACTTTAACTAGTCTAGAGATTTAGCGCACCCTAGTTGGCAATATCGGGTGCTTATCAGGTCTTTCTGTGTTTCCTCTTGGTTGAGTCTCCCACAGTTTGGGTTTTCCTACCCTAGATTCTGGTCTCTCCATATCTAGGGCTTAATAATGTTTATACAGGTTTTGATGGGATTTTGTTCTGTGGTTCCTGGGATCCGTTTGTCACTTACTTCCTGTGCCCACCGTGGCCGCGAAGGTTTGCCGACTATCCTCGATGTCGGCTAATTTTCATCTAGGAGGTTGTTGATGTTGTGAAGTTCTAGATTATATGCTTGTAATATAGACCTTTTGTCACTGTCTCTGTTTGAGATAATCTTGGTTGTATGCGTTTTCTTATGAATGAAATCTCCTACTATTTTGGCAAAAAAAAAAAACAGTTCTGCAACCTCATAGGCTCGATGCATTTTCATAGAATTAATAGCAATGAGACTAATAATACCAGGGCATGTTTGATAAAAGGTTTGGGAAGGGGGATTGGATTAATAATTCAGTGGGGCTTCTTAATTCTTTGTTTGGTGTGGGAAAAGGGGTTGGGATTGTTAATCCATTGGATTGCCAATCCCCCAAATTGGGTATACTAGGAATATCATGCGGGAGGTGGTATTGTTACTCCCATCCCATGGGATTGAGCCAGGAATGTCACGCCCTCGATTTTCAACATGAATTAATAATCCTTTTCGGAAATAAGATCATCGCATTACATAGATAATACCCAAAAGAGAGTTCCCAACAGTTTATCTTACAATCCAACTCCAAAGTTTAAAAAAATTACATCATTGGCACTCCGGCCCTAAATTACTTAAGTACAATACGAAAATATTTCAGTCAAAGGAGGTTAAGAAAGTTAAGTTACAAATACATCTTTGTCAAAAGAAAATCATTTCAAAGATGACTAAGTAACTCTCGGAGTTAGCTTCCAAAACATGATTCTTCAATCCAAGCCTACGGAGCATGCGAGCTATTGTCCAACGTTCGAACCTGAAAATGATGATAGGTTGAGCTACACTAGCCCAGTAGGAAAATCTCTAGGAAATCTATATGTGGATGAGATGATAAGCGTGGACACAGTGAATCATGCTAAATGGCAAATCCTCTTGCAAGTAGTGAATTGACAACCATTCTAAATCATTGGAGTATAAGGAATTAGCACACAATGGTAAATCCAATAACCATACGTACCAACACCATTTACTAGTATAAAAGCACTCCCACATACACACACACCTCCTACTGCATTTCCACCTCTTGCAATTCTGTATTTCCACCCCTTGCGTTACAGTAAACTCCACCCCTTGCGATTTTGTATTTCCACCCCTTGCATTACAGTAAACTCCACACTTATATTTCCCAACAAAAACCACAATATCATCACGATTGACATCGAAATCATTTATTCATTCCACACATACCAACATTAACTAACACATCACAAATAACTCATGGGTCACAACAATCAAGACAAAAATGCAACTTTCATATGAATATGTAATCCTCAAACCCCAAGGTGGTCCACCCGAACCATGTATAGCAATCAAACACTAACATCGCACGAAATCACCACATAACATGTAGAGAAAGAGAGAAATCCCTACCAAAATGGATTTTGAGCAAAACCCTAAGTATACCAAGTGCTACAAGCTCGAATCTACCAAGAGCAAGCTCCTCCCAAGCTTTGCTACAAAATCTAGAGTGGATATAACCCAAAAACAAGATAAACAAGCATGGATCAACAAGTGATTGAGAGGAGAGAGAGAAAAACGTGATTGAGAGTCAAGGAGTGAAAGCAAGAACACAAAACCCTTGTTCACCAAACGTGAGAATCAAGTGTGTTTGAGGTAGAAAGCACTTGGATCTTGAAGATTTGAGGTAGAAATCAAGGGATTTGACTGAGATTGGAATGGGGTAGGTGAGAGGGGGTGTTTCTAGGTCAATTTCATGGGTTTGGGTGTGAAAAATGGTAAAGGGGTATACTTATAGTGGTCTGAATTGCGTGCTGAAAAATTAGGATTTTTGCAGGGTGTACCGGTACTGGGAAATGACTGTACCGGTACAGGTCACAAATGTGCTGAATGGAAAGTCATTGGTCAACATGTACCGGTACTGGGAAATGACTGTACCGGTACAAGTCCAAAATTTTCAGAATTTTGCCAGCATTCATCGAATCAAACTTCGTTCGCTACCAACACCTCCAAACATCATTTCAACACCGAAACCCATAGCTTAACTATCCATCGAATGTCCCACACATGAAGACACGTTTATCCGTACAATTACGTTAATGAAATACGCATCACATAGGATACTCTACATTAACCATTAATTAGAGAAAAATGAAAATAATACTCAGGCCTTTACAAGGAAAGCCTAAAATGTCAACTCATACTAATCTCAATCCTAATCCTATCCAAAACAAACATGTTGTTTAATATCCTACAATCTAATCATGTGCAAAACAAACATGAATAAATGATTCATTACCACATTAATAATCTCACCTCATTGTCAATCACAATTCTAATCACACCTCATTACCATTCCCCCCAAAACAATAATTGTTATCAAACACGCCCTCATAGTATTATAACCCTTTTTTATTGCCTGCGATACAATATCCCAATTTGTTAAAATTCACGAGAGCAATAATTAAAAGCGGGAAACTATGCAGTTGTTGGTCCCGATAGTTTCAATTTTCCAATTTTTATTTTTTTCCTTATTTAAAGGTGACTTAATTTAATAATATTTTTGTAATTATCAATGCCAATCGAGATATTCAATTAATAAGTTATTTCATACTCTCAGTTTGGATTTTTATTTGGTTTGTTAAAAGTTAGGGTAAAATATGTCCTTGCCCCTTTAACTATCCGATTTTTGTTTACTTAGTCCATTAACTATTAATTGAACACTCTTACCCCTTTAACTTTCCAAACATTACACACTCAGACCAATTACCATCTCTCGTCGATGTTTTGGACGGAAAAGTTATATTTTGGGGTAGTTATGTCTCACCCTTCTCCCTTACCATCTATCTCTCTCTCTCTCTCTCTCTCTCTCTCTCCAGATTAATGCCACTGCCACCATGGCCATGGAGCTCATGATGCTACCTACATATCGAACAACACCTTCGCATCCAAATTCGAAGAAAACATGGTGATTCAGGAAGCCACTTCGCGTCTCAAAAGCGTCGAGAAATTCACCCGGCTTCAAATCTCACCTCCCAATTTTGACCGAAACTCGTCCATGGAATTAAACATCGACTGTAAAAATCGTGGCCAACATCTCCGTGACCAAATTCAAGCAGGTGATTTCCCTCCTGGGCCGGACCGATCGCACCCGCACTCACACCCGGTTCAGGCGAGCCCCTTTGGTGGTTCCGCAACCCCCGATTCCGATTCAACTCAACGAGTCCCTATATGACGGGTCAGAGACCATGGTTTATTGCCCTACTCCGATTCAACAAATTCCTCTGACAGTTTCTCACCCGAATATGAAGAATGGGGTGACTAGTTTCTCATACTCGCCAGCGATTTCTGGAGCAAACTCGTCGTTGATGAGGGAGACGGATACAAAGCAGCAGCAGCCGTCGTCATAGGCGTTCATTGTTTCAAATCAATCTCAGGCGTCTTCATCCGATAAGTCACCGTTGATGAAGCGAAAGTGCAGTTCTTCGAAAAATCCGGCGAGTGTAGTTGCTCTTTGGCATTGTGCAGATATGTGGGTGGCGAGAGAGAGAGAGAGAGAGATGGGATGACTGGCGAGGATGAGGGATAGTAGGTGAAAGACATAACCACCCCCACATATAACTTTTCCGTCTATGTTTTGGATTGGAGATGGTAATTGGACTGAGTATGTAACGTTTGGAGAGTTAAAGGGGTAAGAGTGTTCAATTAATAGTTAAAACTTAAAAGACTTAGTAAACAAAAATCGGATAGATAAAGGGTGCGACTATTCGCAGCCCCGTATTTTCTCTCTCAGCCCATTAAAAATTTTCAACTACTGAAATATGTTTCGACAGTTAGTTACCGAAATTGAGATACATTTTCGACAATTAGTTACCGAAATTGAGATACATTTTTAGCATTCAATTACCGAAATATATGTTTCTTGTGCATTTCCGACATGTAGTTACCGAAATATAATCTTATTTTTAACAGCTATTTACCGAAATGTATGTTCGGCAGTTGTTTACCGAAGGTTTAACATATTTTCGACATGTAGTTACCGAAATATAATCTTCGAAAATTTTTAACGAGTTATGGGAGAAAATAAGGGGTTGCGAATAGTCGCCCCCTAGATAAAGGGTTAATTACATATTTTACCCTAAAAGTTACATAAAGGATATCAATAACTCATTTTAAAAAATAAATAAAATAGTTACTAGAATCTTTCCTTTTTCGAAAAGAAAAGTTCTCCAAAATTTAATTTTTAATGTTTGAACGAGGATCTTATCTTCTTCAAGTGCAAGCTCAGACATAATTGCAGATATCAGAGAACTCTACGCCATTTCTCTTTTACGAATATCAGAAGAAATCGAGCTCAGATGGCTCGGATAGCCCCAACCTACATCACTCCCCTTAAACTCCGACCGCATGGCTTTCTGAGTCATCAATCTCTGAGTCCGATTATACTCTCATTTCGATCGCACAACAAAAATGGCAGATATCAAAAGATATGCTGCCAAACAGACCCAAATCCAACCGACTCCTCCTCCTCAACGGTATATCTCTTTCCTCTCTTTTTGTCCCACACAACGCACGCACAAGTTTGAAATCTTTAATTTCTCCTGCATGTACCTCTTTGTCCACAGTTGAATTTAGGATATGAAAGAGCTGGTGCAATTCAAATTCTATCATTTTTAATGGGTTTTTTCCGTCATTGATTTGGGGGGTCAACCCCTTTTTTGTGTACAAGGATCCGGATATTTTCTTAGTTTGTTGTATTCTTTAATTTTGAGTTTTCCCATATCCTCGGTGAGCATCTTCAGCCCTTACCCAATACTTTTACTCAAATACCTTTTCAAATTAGAGTGAAATATTCATTTTATATGAACTATGACTATGAAGCAGTCCAATGACAATATTCAAATTAACATATATACTTGAGTAAAAGATTTTTTAATGCTATTGTTGTAAATTTATTTGGTCAGTGTCT
The DNA here is from genome assembly GCA_018127125.1 of Rhododendron griersonianum. Lineage (NCBI taxonomy): Eukaryota > Viridiplantae > Streptophyta > Magnoliopsida > Ericales > Ericaceae > Rhododendron > Rhododendron griersonianum. The sequence goes on from CM030797.1 coordinate 21,934,420, forward strand.
GAATCGTGGTTGTTTTAGCCTATTCAGTTCGTTTTACAATTTTAGATAAACAGCACAGTACGTATGCATGAAACTTTTCTTGACCAGGAGTTTGGAAATGGGTAAATTTTGTTAAACAGGGAACGGTTAAATGTTGAAACGAATGTGCCAGTGGAGCCGTGTAGATGTTTTATAGATGGTGTAGACCATAAGAGGAGTTTGATGTAATCATGGAGGGAGAAAAATGAGAAAATGGCATTTAGCCGGGATGATTCAGTAATTCTGAATGGTGTCCTTATACCTGCTCGTAATATTCAAAATGAAGTTGAATCAGCTGTGCAGCATAGGGGGTTGTGGTGTGAAAGGAACGGAAGAATCTTCAGAGGGTGAGCCGGGGTATTGTGGATTTTTCTTCCAAAGTTGAATCTGATTTGAGAGCTTGCATTTCCTCTTGGAGGCATGTGAAGAGGACTAATGACAATAGGTTACTCTGCTCCTATTGGAACATCTCTCCCATAGTGTTTTCTAGTAGTTAACTGGTTGTTTAGTTTTGGTTTCTGTTTGGCCGATGTCTGGTCTGGTTTTTGCTTGTTTTTGATTCTGTAGTAGTGTTGTAGGTTGTTGTTTCTGTGGGGTTCCTCCCCCTTTGCTTCCTGGTTTTTGGGTTGGTTTTCAATAGACTAATTTACCAAAAACAAAAAATTAGTAATTCCATTTTAGGGTCATCAATACTGACAAAATTTACCGTATGTTATCTTAACTAAGCTAAACAAGTTGCTGGAAATTTGTGGCTGATTTATTTCCCTTCCTTCTTGGTGCCACCACTATTGCTACAACAAATAATCACGGCACGGGGTAAATTAGAAAGACATCAGAGGAAGACCATCATCTCTTTCTGAATTACCCGAAACAGATGACCCGATTTTCTGTTTCTTCTGATTCTTAAGGTGGTATCGGTACCTCTTATTGAAAGTAGGACAACTAAAATAGCTGAACTGTAGCCTTTGACGTTACTTACATCTTATTGTGGTACTTGTGATTGGGTGTATTGTAATTCATACCAAGCTCTTGTTTATGCAAATCTCTTATTGATCAGCTGACTTTAGCTGGTCGGGCCTTGAAGTAAGCCTGTGCTTATTTGGGGCTATTTCCTTTCGTTTGATTGGTGATCATTCCGTAGCTGGCACCGAGGAGTTGAATCCTAGAATGTGTCCAAACTTTGTTACCGATTGCAAAAAATTGCAGAGTTCCATGGAACTCCCAGGGCATAAAATAAGGCATCCTCCTGTAGTAAGTGCAAACTTTTTTCTGGTTATTAGTACAAGGCTCTTACGGTTTAGTTTATCAGCCCCAATTACTTTAATTTCTTTGGAAACTAAACACCAGGAAATTTTTTATTATTGCAGTAAGCTTGCCTCCTGAGTCCTGACCTTAAAATGGATTGGAATTGTACGTGCCATTGTCCAAAAGTTTGTTATTATCTTATGCATTGCAGCATAGTGCAGGAAAAGCTGATCGAAGAGCCTGGTTTAGCTAATGTTGAGACTACGCAAGCTGCAGGTTCTTCCATTGATGCTCGTATTCCTGAATATCCAAGCAAAAGTATTAACAGACAGATAGCTTTGGTCTCAACACTTGCAGCAGTGGGACTTTTCTTATCAACACGGCTAGATTTAGGTGTTTCTTTGAAGGACCTGACTGCTGTGGCATTACCATATGAAGAGGTTTGCTTGTTATCCACTTTGTTGCTCAATTTATGCTGTGCTTGGTTCCTTGCTGTATTATACTTGAATGTGTGTTAGGAGCATTGGATGAGCATTATTGACGAGGTAGATGGAAATTCTTTATGTCCTTTAACTTCGATATTTTCACTTTATTATTCCCTTTTTAGGCCTTGAAAGGACTAAATATACAATAAGGAATGTTCATCTTTTTACACAAAAACCAAAGTTAAACAAGAAATCTTCGCAGATCTCAGTTGACGGGCTTTGATTCTGCCAGAAGAAGTAATTTAATCAAAGACCCAAGAGGATTATTACAGCTTATTACGGTGTGATCAGTGATGCTTTTCACATTGCCTTTATATTGGGTTATATCTGTCTCAGGCGATGTCCAATGGGAAGCCCACTGTTGTGGAGTTTTATGCAGATTGGTGTGAAGTTTGTCGAGAATTAGCTCCGGATGTGTACAAAGTTGAACAGCAGTTTAAGTAATGTTCTTTCCATACTTCTTTAGCCTCAAGCACGCGCACCCACCTGCACGAAAAAGCAGCCCCTTCCTGAAATTTCAGTTTACCACCGTTTTGTTAATGATTGGCAAACTTCGCATTGCTCTTCAAAAATCCATAGTACGTTCGTACGGACACGGTTTCGTAATTCCAAAAATTCTTTTTTCAGGGACCGTGTGAACTTTGTGATGCTGAATGTTGACAACACAAAATGGGAACAAGAGCTTGATGAGTTCGGGGTTGAAGGTATCCCACATTTTGCATTCTTGGACAAAAAGGGGAATGAGGAAGGAAATGTGGTGGGCAGGCTTCCAAGACAATACTTTCTTGAGAATGTGGATGCCCTTGCCCGTGGGGAAGCATCCATACCTCATGCCAGTGTTGTTGGACAATTTTCAAGTGCTGAAGCCAGGAAAGTTCACCAAGTTGTTGATCCAAGAAGTCATGGATAGAAATATGTTGTACATTTATCATACAGACAGATATAGTCTATAAACTGATGTTTTATACCCTCACTTTAGTTCCCACTTGATATTGGCAATAGTATTATACGGAAAATGAGCCTTGCATTATTCACGTGTCTCTCTCAGGATCCCTGGATTCTAGACTTCTGGTTAGTTCAGGCAACTTATGCATTCAGAAAGAGCCCTGTAGATATATAGGAGCTAGTTTTGGGCTTTACTGTACGGAAACCAAAGAAATACTAACATAAAACAGAAGTATACAATGTATGTGATGGTTAATTTATGTACCTGTAGTTATAGTGTTATATATATATATATACGTATATACTCCCTCCGTCCCCTTTTTAAAGTCCAGTATTCCATTTTGGGCTGTCCCTTAATAAGTGTCCATTTTGTAAAGTTAGTGGGTAAAAGTTGATACATTTTCCATTTTGCCCCTTAAAGTAGATTCTATTTTGAAAAGTTAGTGAGTAAAAGTGTAATGATGATGTCTTCATAGAGGGTAAATAAGGAAAGTAGAGGTAAAAGTTGATGTGAAAGGTGTAATGATAATGTTTTCTAAATAAGTTGGAGTTACGGAGCGGGACATTTAAAAAGGGACGGAGGGAGTAATTAATTGGCATATGCAACTGAAACATGCAGACACCTAATAATGGACTTAACTCTACACTAACAGTAGAAAGATTGCCAACATACTTGTGAATAAGGGTTCATCTCATGGGTGGTATGGTCAATTTTAAGTCCCTAATTTTTATAGAGAAAGGCGTATGAAACAGACCACTTGGTTCTTCTTTCATCTTTTATTTCTTGTCTTTTTGCTCTATTGAGTGGAATATTTACTCCTTTTGCAACTGAAGGACTCCTTTTGAATGGGGTTTGGGCCCATTCCAAAAACAAGTGAGCTCATTAACTCCGTTCTGAGGCCATACTTTCCAGTAGAGTTTGCTTTGCCCATGCAATTCCAAGCTCCAAACAACGCTCTCTGTTTTCATTCTACTTATCCTTACTTTTTGGCTGCTAATTTTACCACTTCCTTTTTTTGTTAACGGCACTCCCCTGTAAGTGTATTTTTGCAACACTTGCAGGAGAGTGCTCTTAACAAAAAATGGAGTGACAAAATCATTTCCCTACTTTTTCTCTTAATACCCAATCACAATCAAGGACGGATGCAGAATTTTAACGCTGGATGGGCCACAATTTTTTTTTGCCACCTATGAAAACTGATATAATTTATTTCAATACGTACTGCAAAATAGTACTATCAGTTAAATTACCATATATATTTTCGGTCAACTTGCATGATGAAGCGGTTTTTGGTCACCTCCGGAGGAGGGGTTTCTCAACCGTCCATCTGATCCTCCAGCGGATGAAGCGGCTTTAGATGTGCTCGATTAATGACCTGCAAAACAGAATGGTAAACTATGAGCACCGGTGTGGCTGTCGCCATCACCCCTCCGATGCCTAAGTCAATCGATTTACTTTTGAAGAGAGTATGGACCGAGTATGAGTTTTGTATTTTTTTGCATACCTTTGTGATATGGAAGTCTTATCTTTATATAGGCATCTTGGGAGGAATCCCTTGGGACCGGGACTCTTAAGTCTCATCCGTTCATGATGGGAATAGGTTGGTGATGGAGTGTCCTCCTTACCTAGGACTTCTTTGGTCCTTATCAGGTTTAGGAGTTCTCCTCTCCTTTGGACTCTGTGTTGTCATCAAGGTTAGGAGTCCTCATGGTGGACGGATCTCTGTGGTTATCCTCTAAGACTCGCGGCCTAATCTCTTCGGACGAGATAAGGTCGTTGTTCTATGAGTCCCATAGACTATACGAACTTCTGCCGTGGAGTGTTTTATAAGTCTCTGGCTGCAGGTTTGTCATATTTGCCGAGCTCACCTGGTGAGCTGAGCTTGGTATTCTTCTATGAGCTGCGCTCGTGAGCTGGCCTTCGTCCTTGGGCTAGTTAATAGAGGCTAGTTCTTATAGGCTAGATTCCATGTTCTTGGGACTCTAGCTTGAGCCCTTAGGGCTGTGCTGGGCTCTTTGGTTTGGGCTGACCTTGGGAGATCATTTTATCCTTATCATTGCACAATTATAAAAGTAGTCATTTGTAGATGCATACAATCTAGTGCATTGGGGCAGCTCTACCATAGCTTCAAGGGTTTGTTTGAACTCCTCGATTCAAAAAAATGCATTAACATTTAATATTTTGTGCATATAATTTAGTTTTTCTTTAATATTGTCTGCACTGGATCATTTGTACGAAGCCAAATTAGATGGAATTTTTTTTAATATTTGTGAGTAAGTAGACTGTATAGTTCAACAAAACAAAATAAACGAAGCCCAATAAAATTTTAACCAAAATAAACATGTTTTACTTTAAATAGTGTGTTGTATAGAATTTTTTTGTACATCTTTGTCAACGCTGAAATAAAGTCTTGGAGCTGCCCATGTCCTCATCCATTCCAATTGGTTAACAGAAAACGTAGTTTTGTTTTTAATGAAGGTATACTTAGTTATGAGGATGAATATTGAATTTGTGAAGAGAAACTTGGATGGGCGGATGTTAGATTTTTTAAAGAAATGTTGGGCAAGCAAACGGATATAATTTTGACGTTTTTTAGAAGATATTATGAATTTTGAAACTTTGGCTAGGGTGACGTTCGAGCTCATCTGTCCCTCGCCCTCGGTCCATCCTTGATGACAACCTCAGTATGCCCACATCAGTATTACCACCGTAGGTTGCTGTGCTACATCACAACAGAGCACCTGCACCTGCCTTTGCTTATCCTGGACACTATGTTGTTCTCTACTTGCTCCTATAAATCTTTGTAACAATTTCAAAGGTTAATAATTTTTTTTTTTCGCGTTCAAAAAAAAAAAAAAAAAACTCCACCAAGCCGTCGTACTTAAATCCTATTCTCAACTCCTTTTTCCCCACAGAGCCCACTTCTTCTTTGTCTGTTGTTGAACAGCCACATAATTCCTTCGTGTAGATTACATCTTTCTCCTCTCTTTGTGCTGTTCACAAGCTCTGTAACTGGAACACAGCAATCCAACTATGTCGTTTTTGTGAACAATAGGTCAACGATCCCTTTATCTTTTTAGTGAAGCCGAGTGGTTAAGAGAGTTTGCAGCACGGTAAAAGCAGATCACAAAGATCCCAACCTCCATGCATGGCAGCAAGCCCTCCTCTTGCTTTGATGTTCATATACTTGGAGTTTCAGAAGCATCAAATAAGGACAGTGACAAAACATCCTCACCTCATGGCACTTTCCATGGTAGCCAATATATTGGAAGGAAAGAAGTTCGATGTAACAGGCCTTGCACATAGCTGATCTTGCCTTGGATGCGATTCCCCTAGCAGTCCCCTAGCAGTTCCCTTTGTGAATCCAGCAGATTAGCATGCTTGACTGGGGCACCAATGGCTATGGAAGCTTTCTGAGTGCCATGACCGCTATTATCTCATGGAGACTTGTAAGCAAAAGTGTAATTTTTAAGCTAACTATTGATGGATCTTGCCCCAATCAGTTTTTTGTTACACATCCTTAGGTTAAAGTCAGCTCCAACTTCACAGTGCCTATTCCAGCTATGAGGTACTGGCCCAAGTCCAAAATATCTGAAGCTTTCGGACTCTTGGCATATTCAAGTCTCCACCAAACTAACGATCACATCCTCAGCACAATTAGTCTTTGGCCAAAGACCTAAGAGTGTCTTAACAAAGAACTGATTGGGGCGAGATACATCAACAGTGGGCTTAGATATTATGCATTTGCTTACAAGTCTCTACGAGATGATACCAGTCATGGCACTCACACAGCTTCCATAGCTGGTGCCAGTCAAGCATGCTAATCTGATAGATTCGCAAAGGGAGCTGCTAGGGGAATCGCATCCAAGGCAAGATCAGCTATGTACAAGGCTTGTTCACAGGACTGCTTTCGTTCCAATATATTGGCTGCTATGGAAAGTACCACTAAGGATGGTGTGCTTGTCACTGTCCTTATCTGATGCTTCTGAAACTCCATACTATATCAACATCATTGCAAAAGGAGGGTTTGCTGCCATGGAGAGTGGCATCTTTGTGAAATGTGATGCCGGAAATGGTGGTCCATCTGCTTTTACGGTGATGAACACAGCCCCATGGTGCTGGATCTATTGACCATTCATTCCACATAGATGTCGTGCTTGGAAATGGATAGGTTTTCACTGGTTCTTCCCTTTCTTGCATCCAATAGTACTGGAGCAGATGCCTCTCCTCTAGTTGTCTTTTGATTCTGTGATTCCCTGCATATATACCTTCATATGATTTTGAGGGGAAGATTGTTGTATGCTCCTTAATCCAAGGTCAGGAGTTTGACATTGCACTTATTTTACAAGCTGCCAATGGAGCTCGATTGATATTTTTCGACCCCAAGAACATGGGAGAGCAACTACAAGCTCAGCCATGTCCTTTGGCTGCCGCGAGTGTGACTTTCAGCAAAGTTGGGGAGAAGCAAACATACAAGATGAAGTTAGAATCCATTGCGAACAACACAAGCTTCATGGAAGAGAATAGCACCAGCATTGTTGAAGGCATGGTGTATGGATCAATCTCATGGGTAAGCGAGAATCACATCATTAGAAGTCCAATTGCAGTTGTGTGGGATCAATTACCCAGTTGATGGATACGAACCCCCTTTCTCCAACGAAGCTCCAGCTTTTTTCTTTTCTTTACCAAAAAAAAGCTGGAGCTTTGTTTCCTATAAAGCTTGTTTGTTTGGTTGTCACCAGCATTTTGTCCATTTTGGGGTGGTTGTATTCTAATAGTAATCTTTACTCCAAGTTCTTCTAATTGCATTCCATATGACGTTCATTTGTCTTACTTTAAAGACAATTTAACTTGTTTCTGCCTTGTAGTGGACCCTGATGTTTGAATGAGATTGTTACTAATACCCATATTTCAGACATGAATTGTGGCATTCTGCTACAAGGTCATCTGATGATTCTGGCATGCAACCGAGATTGTAACCGAGTAAACGATTGAACCCATCTTAAATGAGGTTGCCCCGCTCAATTCAGTATACGCATATGTTCTATATATACCCCCAATTTGTGACAGTCAAGGGTTTGATATTTAGCTAGCTTTGTTGGCCATGGGAACCCATTTAACTCCTTGCTGTTATTACCATATTTTTGGCAACACTAGGAGCAGCAGACTACTTGATCAAGTTTGAACCAGCATCTATTTATCTTAGAAATTACTTGTGTTATAAAGCTTGCCAGTTCGTTACACTTATGCAGTTTTGAATTTTTTCCACCTTTGTTCAGCGTTTCTACTTGGTGATTCTAGCCCATATTTCAGGTCCTTCAAATACCGACAATTTTGTCATTCTTGGGCTTGAGCTCGTTGGGCTTTGTGTGTCATAGAAATTGGTATAGTAAGCACCTTTTTTTGTAGAACACCTACCCCTCCTCAAAATTTGTGCGGGTTTCCAATTTCCACATTCGTTCACTCTTGATCAAAACATTGTTTCTTCTCTAGAATGGCTTGTCTAATTGGTATTGCAGAGGGTGAAAATCTTTCTCATAAGCGGCAGAGCTTTTGTCACTTTTTTGACAAGGCCCACTCTCTGCGGTCTCATGCTTAGCCACGATCCTGCGATGTTTTGTCTCTGCTTCTGATTCTATAAGTGACTGTTAAGCAAATTCTCACGGAATATAGCTCTAGGTGTCTTTCTTACTGCACTTTTTTGCATTTGTTTCCACGCATTGTGTGACACCCCAAGGTCCCAAGGATCAACACATCGGTGGGAAATGGGAAAATGTTGTGGTACATAAGTAAAGGCTGACCAACTACTGTATAACTTGAGGTTAACTTATTGAGCCACATGGTTAGGTGAATGGTTAGCAGGTCAGCTTGGGCGGGTCGTTACACGTTGCACTTTTTATATAGCTATGTTTATGTTCAGATCCTGTCGTCATCATGTATGCTTAAGGCTTGCTCTGGTACTTGTTTTCTACCGGCATTAGAAGCCCTCTCCCCAAGTTTTTTCTCATTTGTTTCAGTAAATGCACATTTCAAGCCCAAACCAGATACTGCTGTATTTTGTGGTTTTATTTTCATTATTTTTACTAATATTGATTAGTATGGTATTACAAATTTAATTCATTGATACTACTAGAATGCATGTGAATTACTTCTTGGAACCATAAACACAGTTCATGGATTTGAATGTGGGTCTTGATAGAGTATGTAACTGATTTTTCAAGTTTGTAAAGCATTAATTTGATGCCGTTAATTCTCAGGGAGCTACAACGGCTAGAAATCACTGATTTTATTGACAATTGTTTGGTTGAATGGCTCACAAAAATACCAAGTGCACCTTTCATACACCGAGTTTGTGGAGACATGTATTATTTTAGTATGTGAACATATGGGCGGTTCTTGGTTCATGAGAAGGTTTTGGCTGAACACAACTTTTTGGAGGATTATTTTATCTTGGTAGTGGAGCTGCGACGGAGGGGTGGATAAGGAGGAGTGGGAGATGGAGACTTTTTGACAATTCATAAAAGACCGACCTCATTGACATTGGGTATGTGGGTTTTCCGTTCACGTGGAACAACAAGAGGAGTGGGCAGGCTAACATAAGGGAACGGCTGGACAGGGCGTTGGTCAATCCTCACTGGAGAGTCTCTTTCCCGAATGGGATTCTCAATCATCTCTCTCCTGGGGGATCTGATCATTGTCCTATCTTAGTCAAGTTTGCGGGTGCTTTGTCCCCTAAATTCTCAAGATTTATCTTTGATGCGAGATGGGCTTCAAAAGAGGCGTGTGGCAGTACTGTGAAAGAATGCTGGACAACAAACATAAGGGGGTCTAGATGGTACCGGATCCAACAAAAAATCAAGTTGTGTAGACAAAAGTTGAGGTCTTGGAGGGCAAGTAGTAATCTGAATTCAAGAGCTAAGATGAAAGAATTGCAATAGTAATAAGGAGAATGAACGGGAGGATTTCAATGCAGAGGAGTATAAGAGGGTTGAGGAGTGTATGGCGCAGACGTAAATGTAAGAAGAAAGGTATTGGAGGGTGATAGGGATAGAATAATCTCCCGAGGTCAGCTTAGCACAAGGAGCTCGGCACAGGCCAGAGGGCTCAAGATAGAAGGCCCAATAAACATGAAATCTAGTCCACAGGGATTAGACCCAACTAACCGGCCCAAGGGTGAGGTAAGCTCATGAGTGCAGCTCATAAGAATATCAAGCTCAGCCTATGAGATGAGCTCAGCAAATGTGACAACCAGCTCAGCCTAGGAGCTGGATCACCAAGGGAATGACAAACTAACTACCTGAAACCAATAATTATGAAGTACTCTACGGAGGAAACTCATGCAGTCAAAAGGACTTCCAAAACAACCAATGCCTTATCCCACATGAAGGGATAAGGCCTATAGATCCCAAGGGATAATCTTGAAGAACCCATATATCACAAGGACTCTTGGTCTAGATAAGAATCAAAGAGTCCTAAGCTAGAGAGGACACTCCAAAGCTCATCCAAGTCCATCATAAACGGATTAGACCTAAAGGTCCCAGTCCCAGTGGGACTCCTCCTAAGATGCTTATATAAAGACACCACCTCCATAAGAGAAAGGTACGCAATTAACACACAATCAATTCTATTTAGCTAAGGTAAATCGACTGACTTAGGCATCGGAGGGGCGATGGCGATAGCCACGCCGGTGCCCATAGTCTACTATTTCTATTTTGCAGGTCACAGATCGAGCACACCGAAAGCCGTTTCATCCGTTTGAGAATCAGATGGACGGTTAAGGAACTCCTCCTCCGGAGGTGACCCAAAACCGCTTCATCAGAGGGACAAAGCAAAAGTATCATGGTTGCGGCTTGGGGACAGGAACACGGCTTTTTTCCATGCCAAAGTCATTCAGAGAAGGGTTCAAAATAAGATCCATGGACTGGAAGATAGAGATGGTATATGGAGGGAAGGGAAGGTGGAGGGGATTGTCTCTGACTATTTTCAGCACATTTTCTCGTCCTCAAATTCCACAAGGATTGAGGAAGTGTTAGAAGGTGTCTAGGGAAAAGTGATGGGGGCGATGAACTCACGTTTGGTTGGCCTGGTAACAATGAGGGAGGTACGTGCAGCTTTATTTCAGATGGAGCCTTCGAAGGCTCCGGGTCCGGATGGGATGACTATGGCCTTTTTCCAGAAGTATTAGGTTGTGGTGGGGAAGGATATCACTGATGCAATCAGAAGCTTCATGTATTCAGGCAAGATTTTGAAAGGTATGAATCACACCCATATTGTTTTGGTACCGAAGGTTAAATGCCCCACGAATATGACTGAGTGATGAATCAGCTTTGTGTCTAGCTCCGACCTGATCCTGCAAAACAAAGCTAGAGATTGAGTCACCGGTGTGGTGGCGTGCCAACCACCCTCCGATGCCTAAGTCAGTATAGAACTTGCTATATGGTAGGAGAATTAAGGTTTTCGGTTGTGGATAGTGCGTACCTTTAATTGGAGTTCTACCGTCACTTTATAGGTGTTTGAGTCCTAGTAGGACTGTATCTTGGGGATTTTGGATCGCTTTTACGAAGTGTGTGGAGTCCTGACTTAGTTGAACTCCACGTACACCCTGCTTTAGCAGGGAATCCTTATCCGTCTTTAATCATGTTTATCACTGGCATTTTATGCCTGTCTTACCGACATCTCTTCCTTTATCCCGTAGGATTTAGGTTTATCAGAGTGGTATCTTGATGGGAACGAGTAATATTCCATGAATATTACCTATCTTGTCTTAGCTTGGTGCCAGAGCTGGTCCTTAGACCTTAATCCAGCTCCGTCTCATGGGCGTAGCTGGCGTCCCCTGACTTTGTCGTAGGTGGTACTCTCCAGGAGGGCAGAATCGAAGCTGACTCCTACTCCCTAGGTCCGTACATTTTACTGAGCTGACCTTGCCAGGTTTATCCTACTTATCAGGTACTCCCCTATTTCCAGGCTCCAACTCTTGGTTGGAGGTTGGGAGCATAGTCCAGACCTGTGTGGCGGTTGCCGCTCTTTCTCTTTTTTTGGAGGGTTTTAAATGCGTGTTACATCGTGGGACAGGTGTCGAGATCCCTGCTCTTCTGGTGCTTAGGGGTGGACGATGGGGATTGAAGAGCCGTTCTTGGGATTGGTGCCTTTCGTTCAAGCTTCTCATTGTTTTGATCAAACTCTATCAGAGAGGCGTTCGAATCAACCTAGGCGATTTCACGTGTGAGACCCTTCTCCTCTGATTCTCCTTCGCCGACTCGTCTAGAGCCTGCCCCGCTTAGGTATGTTCCTCTTTCTTCTCCTGTTTAAACTGGATTCTCCTCTTAGTGTAGAGGTTTCTGACCCTACGTGGGCCGCTCCGGGGGAGTTTATTCGTGCTAGGCTGGTTGGTTTTGCCTCCGTCAACCTTCATTCCCCCATTATTGAGGATTTTGCTCCTTACTCCATTGTGCTTCAGAACAGAGTCTTTCGAGATCTCTTCTTTCTTGCCAAAAACTCGCACCCTAGGTTTTCGGTGGGAACCCTGATGTCTGAGGGTTTCATCAATTTCTCTTCTATTTCGAACATTGAGGAGTCGTTCGAGGAGGAGGGAACATCGTTGCATCGTGGTGGCAACATTGGGGTTTCATCCGGTAGCGGTCCGTCGAGTGGTGTTAAACCCTCGTCTCCCGTCATGTCTTCGTCGAGAGGGTCCCGTAGGGCTCCCGTCTTTTCTGCTTCCGACATCCCCTCCACTGTTACAGATGAAGAGCTGGCCGTTTTGAGAGTCAGATACTCAATCCCTTCCTCCGTCTTGCTTAGGAAGCCTTCGGTGTCTGAGAGGCTTGTTCCTTTGTTGAGAACGAGACTTGTATCTATACCGGTGCCCTAGAAGGGGGTTTACATCTGCCCTTCCCTACCGTAGTGAGGGACGTTCTGAGTTTTCTTGGTTTAGCCCCTGGTCAGATTGTGCCCAATTCTTGGCGCCTTTTAATAGGTTGTGCGGTGCTTTGGGGTGCTATGTCGGATGGGCAGTCCCCTTTAACGAAAGGGCCTTTTCTCAATCAATTTTCTGTCAAGGAGGTTCCAGGATGGATTGGGTGGTATTACTTCGCAAAAAGGGCCGGCAAGGGGGAGCTAGTCACAGAGCTCCCTACTGTAAGTAAGAATTGGAAGGATAAATTCTTCTTCATTGGCGGTGATGGTTGGGAGCTCCCTACTTGGGAGGTTGGGACGTATACCCCTCGGATCCCCTGTAGGTGGGGGGTCCCCATCACTAATTGTAAGCTATCTGCTTTCTTTAATTTCTCAATTCCATGACTATATTCATATTTTTATGAATCCTTCTTTATTTCTGCAGCTCGAACATCATACCCTTTGAGTCCTGCCTTAGCAGCGGAGCTTCAACAGGCTCGGAGCTATACTGTTCACAATTGGGAGTTGCTTGTGACTCCAGAATCGTTGGCCACTTACTTGCTGGGCCTAGAGACTACTCGTGAGGTCTTGGCACTCTCTAGAGGTAGTTTCTATTTTTGTTTGGTGCTTTATTGTCTACTGACTTTCTCATTGTTTTCTTGTCTTCCTGTTTTCAGAAGAAGAAAGTGAAAGGAAGGAGATGGCACCGAAAATGGACAAAGCTCTACTGACCCAGCTCAAAGCTGAGAGGACAAAGCAATCATCTGGGGTTGTTGCTCCAAAAAGGAAGAGCTCCTGTCTTCAGAAGGAGCTGAATGTTGAGAGCTTCCTGGATGCCGACCTCTCTATCGATCCTGCTCTTGACTTAGTGGTTAAGCAGATCGTAGAGGGAGGTGTCGAGAAATCGAAGAGGAAGGCAAAGGGTACAACTGTGGAGGGTACCCCTTCTAGTAAGAAGGCAAAGGCTTCTGTTGGCCCTTCTGTACTGGGCAATTATCAGGAAGCTCTGAAGCGTGCTTCTGGGCTGCTTTGTGCTGCTGATAAGGACTTGATGGCGGAGATGTCTCTCCAGGCAGTGGGGGAGCAAATGTTGGTTGAGTTGGCCATGGTAGGCTCCCTTTCTGCATTTTTTGATAATTCAATTTTCTAGTTGTCTCTTTGTTGATTCTTTCTCTCTTATTGCAGGCCACGGCTCGTGGCCGATATCTTACTTCCCAAAGCCATAGCTTGGGGAAGCAGGTGGTTACACTCACTGAGACCAATATGAGGCTCTCAAAACAAGGTGCTACCATGGCCGCAGAGCTCTAGAAGGTGACGAATGAGAGGGATGCTGCCCTGAAGTCGAAGAGAAGCTTGGAGGAGGAGAGAGATACCGCCGTGGCGACTGCTTGAAGTCTGGAGCAGAAGATTCTTGAGTGGGATCAGGAGATGGAGAAGTATAAAGTCATGGGCCTAGGGATGCTAGAGAAGGTGAAGAACGCTCGTAGGGATGCCATTGAACTCTTCCTGCAGTCCCCTGAGTACCGTCAAGATATTACTCAGCAATATTTTGATGGGTTTGAAGCCATGAGGAGCCGGGTAGCCTTAGCTTTTCAAATTTGGATTTTTCCAAGTTTGAAGTTGATGATGAAGAAGGGCCCTCATGTCTTGACGGGGGACATAAAGAAGAGGATGAAGGTGATGACGCGGCATCTAAAGACACATATATTCCGAGCTCTTCCCTTGCATCCCTCCTCAAAACTCCTGAAAAAGTCTCTCTACCTCTTGAAGCTTCAACCCCACCTGCAACACCTCCTGGCCCATCATCTAGTGACGGGCAGGCTATTGATAGTTCCTCCTTGGGCCTTTGAATGGCCTTTAGAAACTTTTAATTGATTTGGGTCTGTAACTAACACTTTTTTAATACTGTCGTACTTTTAACTGTGTTGGCTTGGGAGTGGCTTGTTAGTTTGGCCTTGACTCCTGCTTGACTGGAAAAACTTGTGTTGATGACTGTTAGGAATGATCGAAGTGAGATCATATTTTTTGGGCCTTCTTAAAGGCTATCTGCTTGAAATCATGACAGGTATAGGTTTGGTGAACATGCTCTTTGTTTTGAGCTGAAATATGGCAGTTTCTAGTAGCCTTTGTGCATATTATGCATACTGACTTTGTAGGACTTGCCAATTCCTACCCTTATTATTGCTATGTCAAGCACTTTGTGTTTTAGTATCTTTGCAAGAGGCGTACCCTTTGCTGTACCAAATTGCGTAGCTAGAAATTCTATTCTGAGCTTGTTTGATTTGCATAGGCGTGCTACGTCTGTTTTGGAAATTTATTTTCCTTGTCTTGTCCTTTCTGCATAGTTATACTACGTCTCTTACTCCCCTAAGTGTGTAAATTGCTTGCGTCCAAACAATTAAGACACTTATTTAAGTTTCCCTTGGGATAGTTTTTAGGTGAGTTGTAATTCCGTAGACTGCATAGCTGTGCTACGTCTGTTGAGCTTGGAATTTTTCCTAAGCTGCTTAATTAATGCATAGCTGTGCTACGTCTGTTGAACTTGGATATTTTTCCTAAGCTGCTTAATTAATGCATAGCTGTGCTACGTCTGTTGAGCTTTGATATTTTTCCTAAGCTGTTTAATTAATGCATAGATGTGCTACGTTTGTTGAGCTTGGATATTTTCCTAACCTGTTTAATTAATGCATAGCTGTGCTACGTCTGTTGAGCTTGGATATTTTCCTAAGCTGTTTAATTAATGCATAGCTGTGCTACGTCTGTTGAGCTTGGATATTTTTCCTAAGCTATTTAATTAATGCATACTTATTGTATCCAAATAATTAATATACTTACTTCGATTTCCCGTAGGACATCTCTCAGGCATGATAATATTATATTTGCTCATGATGTGAGAGGGTGGCTTTTTGAGTCCAAATCGTTTGCATTTAAGCGAAAGATATCGTTTCAACTACTCGAGGTAATGGGATTTGTAACTTCCCATTACTCTAAGCGGTTGAGGTGGCGGTTTTAATTGCAATCTTGATTGTGATCATGCTGATTGGTTCAGCAAGCGGTTAGTGAACCGCCTAACTTGTGCTATAAATACCAATAGGTTTTAGAGATTACTCCCCATTCCACAATCGAATTCAAGTTGCAAATGGCAAACAATGATCGAATTCCTGAGTTGTGCGAGGAACTGCAAAGCCTAAAGGCAAGCCATTAATGGGCTGTCTTCGAAGATGGAGGCCATGGCGGAATCTATTTCTGTCATAGAGAAGACGGTCCGCATGGTGCTGATAGCCAACTGGGACCAGTTGGAGGCTTTCCGAGGGCAACCGACGCCACCAATTCCTTCCCCTCCAAGGGAGGGAGGTAGTGATTAGGTTGCAACTTTGTGGGTTTTTTCCCACAAAGTTTTTATGTAAAAGCTATCCACATCCCTAGGGGTGTGGACTTATTAATAAAATTTGGATAATTTTATCTTTCTGCTTGTTTTTCCTTATTATGCATACAGGAAAGCTAAACCATATCATGCACACGGGAAATTTGAACAATCATCCCTCGTGGGGAGTTTTATTGGCCACTAGGGCTGGCAAACGTAAAGAACACATGGTCCTAACGGAAAACAACTTTATTGCTAGAGTTTTATTGAAAACTAAAGGTTTCCTAAAAACAAAAATGAACTTCCTAGAAACAAAAATAAATTTGGATTTGCAAGCACCTACTTGTAGTACTTCTTTATATGCTCTGCGTTCCATGAGATTGGTTGCTCTTTTCCCCTTAGGGTTGCAAGTTTGTATGCACCAGCTTTGACATGGTGCAAGACCTGATAGGGTCCCTCCCAATTTGGGCCAAGCTTGCCTACCTTCTTTCCCGTGGGATCCACCTTCCTTAGGACTAAGTCACCAGCTCGAAAGTCTCTTGGCCTAACCTGTGCTTCATGGTACTTGACCATTCTTTGCTGGTAGATGGCTAATTTGGCCATTGCTATTTCCCTCGTTTCCTCCAAGAGGTCTAACTCGGCCCTGAGATCTTCCTGGTTTTCCTGGGGGTCCGTAGTTGCGGTCTTGTAGTTGAGGAGTTCAACTTTAATTGGGATTACTGCTTCGGCCCCAAATGCAAGAGAATATGGAGTTTCTTTAGTTGCGGTTCGGGGTGTTGTACGATATGCCCATAGCACATTATAAAGCTCGTCTGGCCAAGCTCCTTTGGCCTCTCGCAGCCTTTTCTTGATTCTCTTCTTGATTGTGCGATTTGTGACCTCCACTTAGCCATTAGCCTTTGGGTGAGCCTTGGAGGCATAATGTACATGTATTCCCTTGGATATACAGTACGTTTTGAACTGATCATTATCAAATTGCTTTCCTCGGTCCGTGACTATTACTCGTGGTAACCCAAATCGGCTAATAATAAATTTCCATACGAAATCGATTGTAACCTCTGCTGTGATTGTGGCCAATGCCTTAGCTTCGACCCACTTTGTAAAGTAATCCACAGCTATAATGGCATGCTGGACCTGGCCTACTGCCATTGGAAGTGGGCCAATTAGGTCTACTCCCCACTGGGCGAATGGTCAAGGTCCTTTCATAGGTGTTAAGATTGTGGGTGATCCATTAATGATATTTGCAAAGCGTTGGCACTTCTCACATTTTTGAACCATAGAGTTGCAATCCTTTTGCATGCTTGGCCAATAATATCTGTAACGCCCCGATTTTTGGGTACGTTAAATAAACATTTTATTGATAAAATCAAATGGAGTCTGGCTTGTTATTACAACAAAAACTCCCACAAGAGTTCAATATTTACACAATGAAGGGGTTCTAGGGTTCCTAACTACAGCTCCGCCTGCTCCTCCATCCTAGCCAGCTCCTCAGCTCCAAAAGCCTCCAAGGTGTACTGTTCATCTTGATCATCTACAAAGTCTGACACATTATACCAGCGTCGCCACCGATATAATATGTCAGGGTCACCAAAGGTAACACCATGAGCCATAAGAGCTCAGCAGAATAATCCTATACCCACCAACCCTTAACTGACACATAGCAAGTCACATAGCACACATATATCTAATTAACAATAACACATGCACATTCATTAAACAGCTTTAGTGGGGTGAGTAGAGTCCCGCCTTAGCTGGAACTCCACGAGCACCCGGCTTTAGCATGGAATCCTTATCCGATGTTTATTGGCGATTAGGATAAGCATAATGTGCTTATCTTACTGGTTCTTCACCCTTATCCCGTAGGATTTGGGTTTAATCGCATGATGTACCCGGTGGGTTTGGATCAGCTTCGTGTCATAGCTGGTCCCATCTGAGGACTAGCTTTGTGTCATAGCTGGTCCTCAGATCCAGCTCCAGCTCTACCTTTTAGGCATAGTTGGCGCCCTCTTTCCTTGTTGTAGGTGTTGCTCTCCTGGGGAGCTTGGGCAAAGCTGATACCTACTCCCCAGGTCCGTGCCCGTGGCAGAGCTGGCCATACCAGATTTTATCCTACTTACCATCAACATTTCGAAAATCACATCTTTAACACACCCAACCTCAGTTCCGCCGCGCCGGGTTCCCGAGTATCCTCACAATGGTTCTGCCGCGCCGGGTTCCCATTGGCACACATTAGCATTGGCTCCTTTCCACGGATAACCAAGCCTTACCTCACCATGGTTCCGCCGCTTCGGGTTCCCATGGGAACGCACACAACCTCACACTGGTTCCGCCGCTCTGGATTCCCATTGGAACACACACAGCCTCACAATGGTTCCGCCACCACGGATTCTATGGGCTACCACAGCCCTGGGTTGAAGATCGGGGCGGCCCAATTTGGAAAATCGCGCGCCTCGTGCTGTTTTGGAAATCGATTCGAAAAATGTTTGAAGTTTGATTTGAAGAGTCACCACCCGGATTTGTGGTATATCACCCGAGAAACCGTTTTGTTTTGAAAACAATTGATTTGAATTGAAAACCAGAGATCATTTGAGGGTCCGGAAGCCATGTTACGAAGGGGGAAGGGTTTTACGGCACCCCCCTCGCCCGATTTGAAATCGGTCTCTACTAAACGTTTGTGGGATTTTTAAAAGGGATTTTGTTTCATTTAACAACTAACAGATATCCACAGTAATACCATGTAGGAAGTGCATGCATGTGCATGTGTACAGGAGGGGGGGGGTGAAATAGCCATGCATAATATATACGATGACTGAAAATGCAACACTGTCACTGTATTCACTCTCGAGCGCTCGGGAGTGGTCCCGAGCGCTTGGGAGTTCTGACACTCCCAACCTGCAAAGCTTTGTTAGCACAGACAGAATGTAATGCTAAAATAGGAACTGAAATACTGTTAAAGTAAACTACTAGCTCAGCAGAGGACTTGAAAGACTGAGCTAAGCCTTCAATCTTTCAGATCATGCATCCCCGCCTTAACAAGATTAGATCTACAACTTTAAATGAGCAAATAGGTACATTTATGCATGCAGAAATCAGAGGACACAACAGACTGGGGAAATGGAATGCAACAGCATGCATGAACTCCCGAGCGCTCTGGAATGGTTCGGAGCGCTTGGGAGTGAGCTGCATGTCAGCTTACTCTCAAATGGAAAATGAAATCGTTTTATCATGCAGTCACACTTGCCTAGGTCTTTAACAAGAGAAAATCTTATTTTTAACTTTAGAAAACCTTGTTCTTACATGAAATTTGCAAGAGCCACTTCTGTTTTAGGGGAAAACGACTTTCTGTGCATGCACGCCAAAATGAAACCATTTCACTTAAGAGTGCACGTCATTCCCAGTCTGTTGTCTAACAAAATATCATGCATGGGACCGGAAACAGTCCCGAGCGCTTGAGAGCACTCTCGAGCGCTCGAGAGTTATACCAGTAAGGGTTTTGATAAAACGTTTTTTTTGGGTACCCCATTGCTCTTGTTTTTACGCTAGGGTCTCCCAACCATGCACCCAGTATTGAAGACTGGGTCAGGCTGAGAGACCCCCCTCAGAAGGGAAGAACAGCCTCTTTGTTTGTGATCAAAGGTAAAGATTTCTACCTTTTGCTTGAACTTTGCTCTTTGGAATAGCTTTGAAATGTGGATGAAGAGAGAAGAGTACAAGAAATCAGAAGCAGAGAGTGTTCTGGATTTCTTGCCCTTTTCCCTGGTGATTTTTAAAACCTTTGGAGTTTGGAAAGAGAGTTTTAGTTTGGAAAACCTTTGCCTTCAGCAAGAGAGAGAGAGAGAGAGAGAGAGAGAGAGAGAGAGAGAGAGAGAGAGAGAGAGCAGAGAATAGGGTTCTCCAGGAGAAGGATTTTGTAGCCCCTGGCTTAGCTGAAGACCAGTTGTATTTATAGGCAAAATCCTAAGGTTTTAAAAATCAAATGGATTTGAATAAAACATTTTTAAATGGGAAAATCCTTTAGCCTGAAGATCTCTGATTGTGATGAGTGCTTGCCGTAATCTCAGCCGGCTCAAGGCGACTGCAATGATGGATTGCATGGGTAATGAGGAGCCCTGCCATCCATTGGGCAGCGCTGGAGGCTCGAGCGCTGAAGAGTGGTCTCGAGCGCTTAGGACTTAACTCTCGAGAGTGAGCCAGACCAGAGGTTTTGGAAAATGGTTTTGAGCGCTCGGGACTGCTCCCAAGCGCTTGGAAATGCTTTTGACCATTTTTATTTCCCTTTTCAAATCTTTCAAGGAGCAAAGTCTCGATCAGTACTAGGCTTGTTTCAATCCAAAGTCATCATCGGGGAGCCTCCGGGCCACAAATCAAGGAAATTTGACAAGTCCAAATTGGGGTGTCTACAGTTGCCCCTCTTTGGGTCACGCTCGGCATCATGTCTGGATACGAGTGACATCCAAAGATTGAGACAGCCCAATTCGAGCCAAATCCAATCCTCAATTCAAAACACAAATGCAAGTGAAGACACCAACATTTGATGCATGCGGTCGCGTCTTTTTAGACTGCCTACGTACCCTTTTCTACAGGGATCAGACCAGCGTAGTTCTTCGGGGCAAATGCAGGCATGCAGACATGTAAGTAAATGATGGAAAGGTGTTCCTCAGGACGGCGCCAAATTTATGGCGGGGCAGAAACCGGGAGGTGTCCCTTAGGACGGTGCCGAATTTATGGCGGCGGAGAAACCGGAAGGTGTCCCTTAGGACGGTGCCAAATTTATGGCGGCGGAGAAACCGGGAGGTGTCCCTTAGGACGGTGCCGAATTTATGGCGGCGGAGAAACCGGAAGGTGTCCCTTAGGACGGTGCCAAATTTATGGCGGCGGAGAAACTGGAAGGTGTCCCTTAGAACGGTGCCAAATTTATGGCGGCGGAGAAACTGGAAGGTGTCCCTTAGGACGGTGCCAAATTTATGATGGCGGAGAGTGCTCTCGCACAGAGCCCCTCAAAGAATCAATTGAATTTTAAACATGTATATATATAAAAAAAAATGATAGCATGCTTGTGATATGCAGGTGCAACCACGATGTTCAGCCAGGGCACGACCTTGGCCTACCACGAGCTCTCCAGCTTCCGCTAGCACACGGGGACGAGGGACACAGAGAGTGTCGCGGCCCGCTGCAGAGGCTGGACAGTTCGAGGTTGTTCCTAGGGCGGTGTCCCAGCAGAGACTCGCTCGTGTGGAGTCAGAGGAGGAGGAGGGGTCAGAGGAGTCTTCTGAGTCGTGTGTCTTAGGGACGACGGACTCGGAGATTGCTTCTGGCTCTCCTAGCGACGATGACGGTGATGACGGCGACGAGAGTGACAGCACAGAGCCCGAAGGCCACCAGCGGAGGAGGACTTGTCGCGTTTGAGTCTTAGGCTTTTGCTTCGCTAGCTTACTTGTACATGGGCCTGTGTGCCAAGGTAGTTGTAGCTTCTAGGCCTGTGTGCCTTGATTTTGTTCGGGCCTGCGTGCCTCGGTAGTTAGGATCGGGCGTGTGTTTGCCCCAGCTTTTGTACTTCCTTCCTTACTCATTGTAAATACCGCATTTCATTCATGAGATTTTGCACTTCTCTCTTTTGCATTCGTTCGCACTTCCCTTAAGAATTGTATTTTATGAAATATGCTCGTCTAGCTCGCAAGAAAGTAAAGAGCACGCGAATTTCAACCGATACTCTTGATGACGGAACAAAAACTCGACATTGACACATAATAGCTAATTTTGAGTGCTCGACCATGAAATTCAGGCTTAAGGGCTTTTGATCGTAATTGAGTGCACTGTGCGATCGACACTGAGTGTTATGACCTGTGAGTATTGCTAGAATTACAAGAATGCCCTTGACACAAAGATTGACCTTCACTTACACTTGAAAATGATAATTTTGGGACGCTTGAACAATGAAAACTTGAACTAAGAGCGCTAACGCGCGTTTGATCGTGCCATACAGTCACTAATGCACAATGTGACTTATACGCATTGCTGGATTCAATCAAATACGCTCGACATGGAATTTGACGAACTTGTGGAATGCAAATCTTGGAAACCCTCATGCTTTTGAAGAAAATGGACGAATACCCAAGAAAACACATAACGGAGACTGCTGTATCCCCCAAAGTACGAGTTAGGAGTTTTCTGATCTGAGCTGCATCCCTTTGCAAAGTTGAAATGAGGCCGAAAGGGTTGGAACCAGAAATCGCTGCAAAACAGCAACACTCTCGAGCGCTTGGGAGTGATCTCGAGCGCTTGGGACTTCACTCCCGAGCGCTCGGGACTTCTGTCACTGGCAGTTCGGTGCTGTTTCCCAATGCCACTCACCAGCCATCCCCATGTCATTTTCTTCCGCATACATACTTCCAAGGTTTCTCGTAACCCTGCACAATCTGTTTCCCAGAAGAAACAACTTCCCAAAGCAAGACTTGGGCTTTTCCAACATTTTCTTAAACTTCCAAGGTTTGAATTTTTTTTGAAAAAGGTTGAGTTGGATGAGTTCCAAGGCTGGTAAGAGTTGGCATTGTATCCCCAGGCCTCTATAAATACAGAGTCATGTCTTGGCAAGTCATTCACACCCCATTCCATTCTTCTCCTCCCAAAAACCCTTTTTCCTTTCAAATCCCTTCCTCTCATGGCCTTGCTAAACCAAGCCTTGCTCCGTCCCTGGCTGGACAGCCTCGAAGGCATCGACTGGCTGAACTTCCGAGGGCACCGACTTTACGCTCTTAGGCATCTCCGGGAGATCGCAATCCGTCATGTCTTGCTACATGCGGCGGTGCGCTTTTGGGATCCCAAAGTGCACGTCTTTCGCTTTGGCTCTCAAGAGCTATGCCCCACCGTCGAGGAATTCCATGCTTACCTTGGAAGTCACGACTCCATGGAGCCCATTGTCCCAATGCTTAGGGAGAGTATGAAAAACATTCTGAAAGCCAAGCTAGGTGTTAGTGGAAATGTCGCTGAGTTTCTCACTCGGGGCAATGCCATTAACATCGTGCAGCTGTATGAGAGGTTCAGTCCACCCGGAGACTTGACAGACTTCGAATACCAAGGTCGACAAATGACGGCCTGTTGCATTTGTCTCTTGGCAGCTTTTCTGTTGGTTCCGTCCGTTGGTCAGCCCAGTTCCTTATTGGTGGGTGTTGCTTCTCAGATTGAGGCTCGCAAGGATGTTGCACCCTTGGTCCTTGCCGAGTCCTTGATGGGGTTAGACGCTGTCCGTGCTAGTCGCACAAGGGTTTTCGGTGGTAGCCCGCTGTTGCTGCAGGTTAGGGACCTCACTCAGCTCTCCTTTTTCTATTTCTCTCATTCATTTTACCTCAACACTCGGCTTTAGGCTTTATCTGGCTCCTTACTTGTTTTCTCTCTTTTTTGGGTAGATGTGGCTTTGTGACAAGTTGAGCCTGCTGACACCTCCAGCTAATGATTGGTGGTATCGCGCAAGTGGATGGAACCGTCCCTTTCTAGCGACGTACAGTAACGAGGACGACTGGGCTGATTTCTTTGCTTCTGCCGAGGAAGATGACATCGTTTGGCGGTGCCATTGACTGAGGCTTCCTGCCATGACTACTAGTAACATGGGTTCGACGCATGTGCTTGTGGCTGGCTTGACCGGCTTCTCCTTCTATTCTTCCTTCCGCATCCTCCGTCAGTTTGGACTTAATCAAGAAGTGCCATTGCCGGGCTCTGAAGTGCTTCGTCTCCCTCCCTTCACCATTCCGGGCCTTCGGAGTTATGTTCGAACGTGGGAGGCTCGCAGGACTGAGCCAAGTGATCCACTTTTCTCCATTGCTTCGACCGGAAGGTACCGCAAATGGCTGAGGAGAGATGTGGAAGCAAGGATGGGTTGACCGCTTACTTTGCCGTTTTTGAAATAAAAAAGAGTGTTTTAAATATGTGCTTTTCGTTTTCATGCTCAGCTTGTAATAAAGAGATAATCTGAATAAAATTGGCTGATTAAGGGTTTCCCCCTTTTGGTTGGTTAAACGCATGCGCTTTTGAGGAAACGTTTTGATTTGTCAATTTTGATTTTGATTTTTGAGATATTTAGGACCGAACCTCAGTGTGAGATTGCCTACGTATCCCTCATGAAAGGGAATCAGGCCCATACGTAGTTCGGGCTAAGGTTCGCTCGGGTATTAACACTCTCATTTTGCGCTCTAAATTTTGCCTAGAACCGCCCTTTCGGGTTTTTGGCCTAGCGAGTGTGGGCAGCATGTCCTTCGGAGGGAAAGGATTTCGTTCCTTCCCGCCGTTTGCGGCCCTTTTTCTTTAAAAAATCGAGGGAGCGCGAGCGCCGGTGGCAAGCGCTCAAAAATACAGAGTCGCCACTTGAGTTTTGAAGGTCCGACACTCAAGGAACCATATTTCGAAGCACCTGCCCGCTGTTTGATTTGAAAAAGTGAAGGAAACCAGTCCGTCATAACCATATCTGGGTTCGGGAGCCAGGTTACAAGGGGGGAAGGGTTTTATGGCAACCCTTTCGCCCAATCCGGAGATCGGTCTCTACTTAGGCATTTTTATGAAAACTTTTGTGATTCTTCTTCTTTTAATTAATTTTAGCCAATTAGGGCGGGGAACAGTTAATCGGGGATTAAAGACTGTAACAATTTGCAGGATGTGATCAAATGATAGCATGGATGGATGGTATGATAAATAATAAACAGAATGAACTTGAAACGGCGATCAGATGCCAAACCCAGGCTCGGGGCAGATTTGCCCTGCACGATGACCAACTTGCATGCATGGACAGATCTGTATGCAAGTCAACCATCGCGCGAGACACACCGACCCTCGCGCGAGTGTTGTCACCTCACCACAGTCCCAAGATCATCCCCTTCTGGGCTCTGGAAGGACCAGTGCACACCCAGGAAGCAAACCAAGCAGTTTATTGAAAGACTGTAAAATACTAATTATTACATAATACTCCAAGCAGGAGCCAAATGAATTGAAACACAACCCCTAAACAGTGGGGGTATCAAAACAGAGGCCAGAGGCCTAGTTGCCCATGCAAGGGCCATTCATGGAAATCACAGGACTGTCGCGCGACAGAGAGTGAGTCTCGCGCGACATTCCTGATTGGACTTCCAGGAATTGCTTTGCATGCTTGGGGTCCTGAGACAGATTCAGGGGATCCCAAAGGCATTCCAAACTATTTAGAGCAAATAAACTAGCTACTGTATTTTGTTTTTGCATGCATAACAGTGATTTAAAGATCAAAATGAAGTACAACAGGCATGAACATATTGCAAAACAGAAAAGGGCTAGTCTCCCTTCCCCACGAGGTCCATTCTCTTGCTGACACAAGTGTCGCGCGAGTATGAGGGACCATCGCGCGTGGGTTTAACGGCCACGAATTCTTGTAACTTTGCTGGCTTTAGGACCAGGACATGGTATTGATTACCAGCCTTGGCCCTGTCAGCCCCCCTCAGGGATCAAAACAGAAACATGTTAAATGTTATACCTTTGCTTGGAAAGGGTTTGGAGATGGATTGGATTGATTGGTGTGGCCTTGCAACCAAGTGTGTATGAACACACTAAGTTCAGGAGATTAGGAGGTGGTTTGGGGGTTAGTGACTTTGTGCTAGCTAGTATTTGCCTTGCAAAATGACTAGTGAATTTCTTAGTCAATTTTTGGAACCCTTAACATGGAAGATGAAGGGGGGTATTTATAGGAGGAGTGTAAGGGCTAGTTAGTGACCAAACAAGGCCTTGGGACCAGCCAACAAGGCTGGTCACAACTTGGTTGTGAGGCTAGCCAACAAGGTGAGTGGGAGTGGTTGTGAGGGTGTGAGGGTGTAACCTGCCAGAACCCTGCTCAGCTGAGGAAAACGGGGTTCCAGCCCATGGGGACCCATGTGCCAAGCAATCATCACAAGTCCAGCTGGATTCTGTGATAGGGACAGGAGGGAACCATCGCGCGAGGGTTTGGAAGTGTCGCGCGAGGGTCAACAGTCAATAGTTTGACTTTGACTACACCTGGCAAGCTAAGTGTCGCACGAGGGACACAAAGGCTCGTGCGAGGGTCAACTCTGACTCTAGGGTTTGATTGAAGGTTCTGAAAGGTTCAAAAAGGTTCAAGCAGGGTTCTAAGCATTCCAAGCCTAATCCATTCCCAATCCAAGCTCGTTTGATCCGATTTCATCATCGGGGAAACAAGAAAATCGTAAAATAAAGTAAAACGATCGGGAGACCCAGATTGGGGTGTCTACAGTAGTCCCTCTTTGACGGCACGCGGAGCACCATTGACTGGTACGGGTAACGTCAAAGATTTCTAGACACCCACCAAATCCGCCCAAAAGCCGATTAAATGGAAAATGCAGACGAGTATATAAAAATACCGTGCACCAGGGGGGAATTGAAGACCGGACGGATGGATCGCCGCTGGTTGATCGGACGGACGGATCGTCGTTTGTTGATTGATCGGACGGATAGATCGTCGCTGATTGATTGATCGGACGGATAGATCGTCGCTGATTGATTGATCGGACGGATAGATCGTCATTGATTGATTTATCAGACGGATAGATCGTCGCTGATTGATTTGATCGGACGGATAGATCGTCGCTGATTGATTTATCGGACGGATAGATCGTCATTGATTGATTTGATCGGACGGATAGATCGTCGCTGATTGATTGATCGGACGGATAGATCGTCGCTGATTGATTGATCGGACGGATAGATCGTCGCTGATTGATTGATCGGACGGATAGATCGTCGCTGATTGATTTGATCGGACGGATAGATCGTCGCTGATTGATTGATCGGACGGATAGATCGTCGCTGATTGATTTGATCGGACGGATAGATCGTCGCTGATTGATTTGATCGGACGGATAGATCGTCGCTGATTGATTTGATCGGACGGATAAATCGTCGCTGATTTGTGGGTGGACCGCTGCTGGGGATGTAAAAATCTTCAGGTTCGAAGGCAAGACTTCCAAAATGACCTCCAAATTCATTGGTAACATATCAACATGTCATGGACCCCAAACAGGGATTAATTGAGATTGGGCCGGACTCAAAATCTGGACTGGGCCTGATGCCCAAAACCGAGTGTCGCGCGACACTGACGAACCATCACGCGAGGGTCCTAAGTTAGGGCTTGGATCTGGACAGGCCCAGACCCGGCCCAAACCCGTTCCAATCGTTTAAACGTCGCGGGGACGTTACAGAAACAGTAACCTGGCAGTTTCAAAATCCCAGAACTCCTTCCCTCTCTCGTCTCTCCTTGAAAACTTCCTTCAATCCCTCTCAAACCTTGATCAAACCACCAAACCAAGAAACCACAAACATCTAACGCGGCCATAGCAGACCGCGGTGAGGATGGCGGCGGGGGTGATGTTATTGATCAATCGGAGGACCGAGGAGGGTCCACGGCCGTCGAAACAGGGGATCAACAACCCATAGAGGCTGTCGCAAAGGTTAGTACAGACGCCGGTGCAGCGGTGGTAGGCGGCGGCGATGGCGAACAGGATCGCGAGCAGGCGACTGGTGATGGCGAGATCCATCGCGCGACGGAGCCAGAGGCACGCGCGACTGTTGATCCAGGGGCCGTGGGCCACAGTGTTGAGCGACTGGACCCGAGTATGGCCGTAGAAGGGTCGGTGGTGACCGGAGTGAGTCCAGGAGACGCCAGGGATATTGTTGCTGGAGAGCACCATCGCGCGACAGAGGAGGAGACTCGCGCGATGGTTGATGCTGGAGGAGGCAGTGGCAGTGGGGCTGGAGGTGATACCGTCGAGCCGTCCGGGTCCCCGCCGATGGATTCGGCGAAGGGCAAAGGCGTTGTGGATGCAGAGGAGGAGGTCACAGAGACTCCGGTTAAGGTCCGAGAGGAGGACATTTTGTTTAGGCCTGCGGTGACGTCGTCGAGCCATAGGCCGATCACTAGACACGACGTCGCCGAGTACTTGACCGACGAGGCACTGGCGAGGCTTCTTGAGGACAATCCCCTGGTTGGGGAGTTGGTCCTAAAGGCTAGAGAGGACCGTGCCCGGGCCATTGAGGCGTCGGAGGCCGTGGAGAAGGCCGAGAGAGAGAGACAGGGGAGAGAGGAGCTCTTGAGAGACGCAGAGGCTGAGGAGAGAGCCAGAGTCGAGGCGCAGGGGCCTAGGGTTACAGCCGTGACGAAGGCGAAGAACACGAGTCGGCCGGGCTTTTCAGCGGAGGCATACGTGCTTCCTACGCCGCACCTCTTTGTGCCGTCGGGCATTGCGGCCCGCGTACCGTTGCAGAGGGACTATGATGACGAGTTGGTGTTGAGAGATCCCCGGGCCCACATTGCAGCGACATGGACGGAGGTATATTCCCAGAAAACACCCTTTGTAACTTGATTTTGATATTCTTGTTTTGATAGTTCACATTCGATACTTGCTTAGAACGTGCTTGAACTTAGAACTGCATAGATAACTCACGAGCCAAAGCATGCCAAAACCATGTACTTCTGTAACATAGGCCCAATATGTAATAACTTGAACCAACCATCCGTTGTAGGCTTCATTGATTACCTAGAACTTGAAAATGACAATTCCGTATGCACGGGAATCCTGAACAGCACATCAAACTCCCAAGTTGAGCCGTGGCATAGAACTGAGGCCGACTATATGTCCTAGGCTTCATTGATTACTTAGAACTTGATAATGAACTTCCCGTATACTGACGAATCCTTTCGCTGCTTGTCTTTGTATCTGAAACAGGTTGGAGCAGAACAGAGGGATATTTGCGGCTTCGGAGGTGCGTGCATGTCCCTGCAGCTGTACGAGGGGCTGCCGGAGAGAGTGAGGCGGCTGGTGGATGAGGCAGGCTTCGGGGAGTTTGTGCGGACTTTGACCCCGGTGAGGATTGACCATGCCGTCCTTGTTGCACTTGCTGAGAGGTGGAGGGATACCACCAATACCTTCCACCTACCTCCTGGGGAGATGATAGTGACGCCTGCAGACTTCGCAGCGATCACGGGGCTGAGGGTTGGAGGTGAGCCCATCCCGTTCGACTCGGGGATCCAGGAGGATCGGGCTGCTCTGGAGTGGTTTCTAGGCAAAGCGCCCAGGATAGAGGGGGGAATGGCGAGGTACGACCAATTCAAAGGCTACCTGAAGAAGGAGGTGACGAGTGACCGGGAGGCGGAGCAGATGGCCCGGGCGTTTCTGCTATACCTGTTTGGTGCCACTCTGTACCCAAACAGGCGAAGCAACGTCCACCTTTTTTACTTGCCAGCGTTGAGGGACTTGAGGACGGCCTCGCGCTTCGACTGGGGTGGAGCTGCTCTTGGGGCAGCCTATCACTTCTTTGGCCACTCGTCGAGGATGGGTAAGAGCACAGCTGGTTACTGGAGGGTCTGGGAGGTACGATTCTAACCCTTTTAAGCACAATTTGATTATGCTTGTCCATTGTTTAGTCTGCCTGACTGTTTCGATTTCAAATGCTGTATGCTTTGACTAATGCTTGAACTTGTCTAAACATCGCAGCTTTGGGCCTACGAGGTTTTGCGGATGTATCCGCCGGAGTGCAAGCATCCAGACCTGAGCACTCTCCCTCGCGCGCTGAAGTGGAGCAAGGCGAGCACGGGGAAGAAGGAAGGGAGAGGCGAGCTCAACGCCTTCAGACTGTACCTGGACGAGCTTAGGGCCTCACAGGTATGAACACGTAATCATATGCATCAGACACGTATCCATTTCCCTGCTTTAATGCTGTTGCTGATCAATTGTTTGCATTGCTTGTTTGTTTTGAATTGTAGGTCAATTGGGATCCCTGGAGGAGAGCGGGACCAGAGCCAGAGTACTTGGCCCGGAGCAGAGCCGTCACGGCCAGCAGGGTGCTGTTAGAGTCTGCTTTGGTTGGCAGTGGTACTTGGGAGACCGAGTGACGCGCCAGTCGCTTGGTTACCCTGAGTTCTGGGTGCCAGGGCCGCTCCCACCTCGAGCTTCACACACGGGAGAGTACACACGGGCTGAGCTGGAGAGGTATACGAGGCCGGATACTGAGCTTGAACGCTACCTGCGTCCTGGTAGGGACTACGCAGCCTACTAGAGAGACTTCCTGGCGGGTCCAGTGGGGATCCGTAGTCTGAGAGAGGTGAGGGGCGAGGCCGCAGGGGCTGCTGAGGAGAGGAGAGCAGCCGGAGAGGGACGGAGAGGAGGTGAGAGCCGAGCAAGGCGAGGCCCGAGCGGACCGGCAGTTGGTGGACTCCCTGCGCTGCTTTGGAGGATCCCTGTGGTTGACAGCCAGGGGAATCCTGCAGAGTTAGAGTTAGTGCCTGCGAGGGCGGAGCCCGCTCCTGTGACTGTTTCGGTAAGGCCTAGCTTCCAATATTGCTTTTGAATTCCAAATACTTGAATTATCTGCTGAATAGCCTGATGAACTTGAATTGCATGCAGGTGCCAATTGAGTGGGTGAACGAGGCCGTTCGACGCATGCTGGCATTGGAGAATGTGGTGAGAAAGGCGGCGAGCGGCACGCCACTGGAGTTGCAGTACCAGGTGCCGACACCACAGCCGACTCAGCCAGCCGTTGTTCAGAGGGCCCAGGTATGGAAAACGATACATTCCTGCTTTCGATACATTCCTGCTTTGATAGCTTGATAGACCGTACCTGTTTGTAATACAGAAATACAATATGCACAATAGATACTCATGCTTTGAAATGCAATGATAATGCAGGTGCAGGGGAAGATGAACCCTAGGCGGAAGAGTGCGCGAGATCCGTCACTGAAGAAGGTGGCGGCACAGAAACCCACGCCTCCGGCCACCACGACGCGGCGACAGACGAGGGGCTTACAGACGGCGCGCGCACGCGAGGAGGAAGTCAAGCAAGCCGCGAGGCAAGCTGAGCTTCGGTACCAACTCAAGAAGCGCGAGAAGCCGACATTGGAGAAGCCGGGCCCGGTTCGCAGGCCGAAACTGATCATGAGTCCAACCTCCGAGGATGAGGAAGAAGAGGGAGAAGAAGAAGAGGCAGAAGAAGAGGGCGAGGAGCACTCGTCCACCAGCAGTGGCTCTGACGACTCCATTGATGATCCGAGGTACATAGACGATCCCCAGGAGTCACAGGACACTTCAGGTAGCGATGACGGACTTGAGGGGCGCTGACGAGGCCTCCGTTACCCCTTTTGCACACTTAGTACTTTTGATTTCGGGCCTGCGCGCCCAAGTAGGTAGATTAGACAGATAGACATTTTGAGGGCCTGCGTGCCTTTGATTGGTGGGCGCATGTGCCCCGACTTGATAGTTTTTGATCGGCCGAGGGCCGCAGATACAGTAGCTCTTTTTGTTTTGCTTATGACATAGATAAATCATGGTTCAATATATAAAAGTTGCGTTTTGAAGTTTTATTGCTTCTCATTGTGCATAAGAAACAGTAAAACCCACCACTAATACCAGACTTGCATTGACAACACATCGAGACTACTCACAGACACACATGAGTATGAAAACTGGTCTAATTCTGAGTGAAACGAGAAAAGTACCCCAGGATACGGCCAGGATACGAGGATACGAGAAATAATGAAATTTTGGGCATTGATACGCCAAAACTCACAGTATTCTGTTAAAGAAAAAACCGACACTACAGATAGGTCAACGATGGTCAACATGACCTGTATCAATCAGCGAGACTGAACAAAACGTCCCCAGAAAAGACTTATCCTGAAAAACGCACAAAATGATGCAAAATGGCATAAAATGCCCAAGAATGACTCAATTATGTCCCGGACTGAAACCGACACCTCCATACAGTCACTCAAGGTCTAGGCAACCTGTATGGCATGACCAAAATGGGTTAGAGCCTCCAATGCGAGGTTCGACCTCCCGAAATCTCGATTTGAACTCGAAACGGGCCTCCGAGGGTCCAAAATCTTCGTTGAGCATGACATTTGGAATCCGATGCTTGGATACAGTCGCATATGCTCATGATGACTTGCTGGAACCATCAAAAGTACCAAATGACCTTCGGAATGAAAATCGACCAATTTGGACAGTAGCTGCTGGAATCTGTCAAAATTGCAGACCAACCATCGCGCGATGGTTTGGAATTATCTCGCGAGTAACTTCTGTCGCGCGATGCTTTGAGAGTGTCGCGCGAGGGTCAAGCCCTACTAAGCTGCCTTTGTCTGACCAAATTATTGGCATGGAGCTGTTCATTGTTCCACGTCTTGAAAGTTATTCTGGGCTTGCAAAAGGAAGGCTGTTCTTTCATGCAAGGTGGTAGGACACCTAAGCCTTGATCTCACCAACTCCTTGGCTATTTGAAGAAGGGTTTTAAGACTTAATGAAGTGTACACCCCTCCAACTTATCTAAAATGGGAGATTCACTAATGGGAGCCCTTGATCCTTGGCTAATGAGAGACGAAACCATAAATTGGGCAAGCCCCCGGTCTCGCTGTTTATCCTTGATTCGGGATCTCCGATTTGCTCGACCGTGCGTCGAAATCCTCCAAGCCGCATTGCCTTTCTGGGACCCCATCGTGCACGTCTTCCGGTTCCGTCAAGATGAGATGTGCCCCACAATAGAAGAATTCCAGGCATATGCGCCAGGGTTCGCCAATCTAGATGTTCTTGCTGTGTCGCCCGTCCATGAAGACATGGAACAAATTCTACGGGCAAAACTCAACATTCCGGAGGCGCTGACGGCCAGCATCATTCGGAACGGCGAGCTCAACATCCTTCACCTAATCGAACTGTATGGTCCCAAGGGTGGCCTGGGAGACTATGTTGGGGAAGCTCACAGACGCTTCGTTTTGTCTATATGCGCACTGGCCGCTTACATGCTGGTTCCTATCGATGGAGGGGTAAATCCCAAATTGGTGAGCATTGCCTTGCAAATGGATAACGGGAAAAACATCATGCCCGTGGTTTTAGCGGAAACGCTCATGGGCTTAGATATGCTGAAACTTGAGCAAGCCGACTCTTTCAGCGGATGCCCTATCTTGCTCCAGGTAAATACCCATTCGACATGCTTTCTTGCACTTTCAGCTTCACCTCAAACGCTTAGGCTGTATTTGATTTCTGACCTGTCCTCCGTTCTCATGCAGCTCTGGCTGGCAGACAAGGTGGGGGTTTTGGAAGAGCCGCAGGCTGGCTTTGAAGAGTTCCCCATATTTTTGGTCGAAAGACCGATGATATTTCCCGACTTGCCGGTGGACATATGGTTTGCATTCCTGAACGATCTGCAATCTAAGGATATAGTCTGGAGGTGTCTCTGGTTAAACCTTCCGGCAATGACGCTCAAATCAGCGGGATACAAAAGAGTGATAATCGCCGGCCTGTCAAGCTTCACATTTTACATCCCTGGGCGTACGCTCCGACAGCTCGGAAGAAGCCAAGGATACAAGCGATACGGAGCGGAAGACTTTGACCTCCCCGCGTTCACTTCCTGGGATTTGCACTGCTATAGAGACAACTGGGGTGATAGGACGTTGAAGGAATCAATTCCAGAGTTCAGGACATGGCTGGAAAATCGTTACATAAGGTGGCTCCGTGTTGAAGTTGAAGCAAGACTGAGGGGATATTTCTGAATCCCGTGGGAAAACAAGTTGTAATTAGTAAGGCCATTAGACTGAGCTTCTGGCTCCGCTTTTCAATACTCGCTTTGTAAACTGTACGCCACTTTGCCCGGCTTGACCGGCTAAATAACAACTTCGAATTATCCGGCCGTTATTCCTTCGAGGGACCAAACTTGTCACAACGTGTAACTTGAACGAACAACCCTTCGACGTAGTCATAACCACTCATAATGATCTACTAGAAGCATCGGAATTTCAAAATCTGGCCCGAGTCAAAATCCGGAAAATAACCCCAAAAAGGAAGTAGCCTGCCCTACTGTGCCGAATTAAAACTTAACTCTCGCGCGAGTAAACGAAACCGTCGCGCGAGCATTAACAGTCGCGCGACACTCCATGACCATCGCACGATGGAGAATTCCTGTTACAGTGGCCAGCCTTGACTCATCCGGACAAAAAAAAGGGTGGCAGGCTTTGTCAGCAGGTCTGGGCGTGCAGGGGCTCCTGGCTTTCCCCAGAGGTGTTCCCTTGATCTTTAGCAAGTGGAGGGACACCTTGCATGGCCACATCACTCAAAGGAAAGGCATTACCTCCTTTCTTGGCCTATAAAGAGGAGTAAGTCCCTGAATGAAGGGTGTGCCTTCCGTGGAAAATCTCTGGCACTGTTCCCCAAATGGCAAATCATCTCCCCACCTTAATCAGCTCGTGGCTCGAAGAATTTGTCGCGAGCGATTGGCTATGCTTCCGGTCTCACGGGTTGGCGGCCTTTCGCTTCTTAAAAAGTGCAAGACTCCGCCCCGAAATTCTGAGAGCAGCCCTGCAGTTCTGGGATCGGGACGTCCATGTGTTCCGATTTGGTGACAACGAGCTGTGCCCGACCGTTGAAGAATTCCAAGCATATCTCCAAGGCTTTGCTTCGAGCGTGCTTGTCGTGCCACCTTATAGGCAAAGCATGTCAAAGCTGCTGAAAACGTGTCTGAACATTTCCAGGGGTGCGGCGGAAGGCTTGTCAATTGGCGGACAGATAAACATCGCGCGCCTAATGGAATGGTACGGGCCTGACGGTGACCCAACAGACATGGTTTTGCAGGCTCGACGTCGATTTGCCATGTCAATTGGCATACTGGCCGCGTATTTGCTGGTGTCTCCGCATGGGTGGCCCGACCCCTCGTTGGTTCACGTGGCTACAGAGATGGGTGCTCGGAAGAACGTAGTTCCCCTAGTACTTGCTGAAACGCTCATTGGATTGGATTTGGTAGCCACAGGTCAGACGAACACATTTGGTAGCAGTCCAATCCTGTTACAGGTAAACTCTCACTCAGCTCACCTTTTTCCGGCTTCCGCACAGTCTGTTTTTACCTCAACTCTCGGCTAAGGCTATATGGTAGCTCCTTACTTGTTTTCTTTCGCTCGGGCTTATGTGGTTCCTTACTTGTCTTTTCGCTCATGCAGTTGTGGCTATGTGACAAACTTGGACTAATCTCGGCTCCTGGAGCGGACTGGCCCCGTCTGCCCGGGTGAATGCACCAAAGGGGAATGCTGTACCCAGAAATGTCTGAGGATGAGTGGTACACCTTCATGAGAGAGATGTCTCCGCGCGAGATCGTCTGGCGGCATAGAGCCCTGAACATCCCGGATATGGCTCTGCACTCTGCAGGTTTCGAGAGAATGGTGATCGCTGGGCTGTCCAGCTTCACGTTTTACATCCCAGGTCGTATTCTGCGGCAACTAGGCATGAGCCAAGGCTTTCATCAAGCTGGGATAGAAGATTTCCAGATTCCAGCATTCACGGCCCAACATCTAGCAGGGTATGAGCACAACTGGGGTTTGAGAGAACTCGGAGGAGCGAAAGACGACTTCAGCACAAGATTCAAACGCCGCTATGTAGCATGGTTAAAAGAAGAGGTCGCAAGGAGACAAAACGCAGACTGACTCTTGACTCAACTCCAATGATCTAGAATAAACTGTGAGCCCGTGAGGGCCTCTTAGCATTTCGTTCTATTTTTGATGCTTTACTGTTTTTCTTAGGGCTCTGCTCAGCCTATGTAATAGAAATAATAGTTTTGAATAAAGGCGAAAGATTAAGAATTTTCCCCTTTTTGGTCCAAGTGTTGAACACCACATCATTTGAACGTTGACGTATGCTTTGGAATAAAAATCCTGGATCGAGTTGATTGATCGTGATCGAATCTCACAGAGAGATTGCCTACGTATCCCAAGCTAGGGAATCAGGTCAAAACGTAGTTCAAGCTAAGGTTCGCTCGTGTGTTTTGGCTCTCCTTTTGCGCTCTAAATTTTGCCTAGGACTGCCCTTGCAGGTTTCCAGCCTAGCGAGCTTTGATTGAATGCCTATTTATTTTTGCCTAAACCGCCCCCTTGGGTTTTCAGTCTAGCAGGCTTGCTCTAATTTTTGCTTGGGACCGCCCACCTTTGTGGTTTTCGGCCCAACGAGCTTCTCTCAAGGGTAGTAACGTTTGAGTTGATCCAGGTTAACCAGAGTGTTGAACTCGTTGCCGTCCAGATCAATGAGCTGAGCTGCCCCACCCGAGAGGATGGTCTTGATAATGTAAGGTCCTGCGCGCTTCGGGCGGAACTTGCCACGTAGATCGAAGATGGGAGCCCGGATTTCCTTTGTGACCATATCTCCTTCAACTAAGTCACGAGACTTCACTTTCTTGTTGAATGCCCGAGCAATCCTGCGCTGATACCCCTGAACATGATACAAGGCACGGAGCCTTCTCTTCTCTCATCAAAAAGCATGAGTTTGACAAACCTCCCGCTAAGCCATTCGGACTCCGCGAGTTCGCATTCAGCCATGATCCTCAAAGTTGGTACTTCAAGCTCGATGGGCAGGACAGCCTCCATCCCATAGACCAGAGAAAAATGGGTTGCCCCTGTTGATGTTCGAATTGACGTGCGATACCCCCAAAGAGCTAGAGGCAGCTGCTCATGCCAGTCCCTGGTGGACTCTGCGGACTTTTTAATGATAGTCTCGATGTTCTTGTTGGCTGCTTCAACCGCCCCATTCGTCTGAGGGCGATAGACCATTGAGTGATGAACCTGGATCTGGAATTCCTCGAAAAGTTCTAACACCCTGCCTTTGAAATGGACCCCATTGTCAGAAACAAACGCCTATGGAACCCCGTATCGATAGATGATGTTCTTTCGGATAAACTGAGCAACTTGAACCGCCGTCAGGGTCTTGTAAGATTCGGCCTCGACCCATTTGGTGAAGTAATCTATTGCCACCAAAATGAACCGATGCCCATTCGAAGCAGAAGGCCTGATCATGCCGATAACGTCGATACCCCAAACAGAAAAGGGCCAAGGCGATGTCATGCCAAACAGTTTAGAAGGAGGGACATGCATGAGATTGGCATGGATTTGACACCTATGGCAGCGGCGCACATAATCCACACACTGAGATTCCATGGTAGACCAAAAGTAACCCTGTCGCAGGATTTTCCTGGCGAGCATGACCCCGCTCATGTGAGGGCCACAAACTCCTTCGTGAATTTCCTCCATGATTTTGATGGCTTCAGCGCCGTTGACACAGAGCTTATGCATTCCGCAGTGAGATCTCCGATACAGTCTCCCGCCACAGATAATGTATTGAGCGGCCATTCTTCGCAGTGCCGCTCGATCCTTCTTAGTGGCGTCGGCCGGAAATTGACCACTTTCGACGAAGTTCCAGATATCATGATACCAGGGTAGGCCATCATCAACATCATCGACGGCGTTGATACAGGCAAGTCCCGCTGTTCAATTAGAATAGGACGAAGCTTGATACCAATTGGAAGCTGGATCATGGAAGCCAGAGTTGCCAGATCGTCAGCGAACTAGTTCTTCATCCGAGGGATGTGCGTGAACGTGACCTTGTTGAAACGAGGAATAAGATCCTCCAGATCTTGGTGATAAGGCTTTAATCTGTCCTCCCGAACTTTCCAGTCCCCGTTAGCCTGAGAAACGACAAGGTTGGAGTCACCAATAACCTCGAGCTTTTCAACACTAAGCGTAAGAGCAGCTTCCATGCCAACAATGCAGGCCTCATATTCAGCTTGGTTGTTCGTGACATCGAAATTAAGTTTGAACGCGAGCGGAATGTGAGCACCATCGGGGGTTATAAGCAAAACCCCAATCCCGTATCCCTTCTGATTGGCTGCTCCATCAAAATAAAGAGTCCAGGTGTCTTCGACAACCGCCATCACTCCTTCATCCGG
Source organism: Rhododendron griersonianum (assembly GCA_018127125.1). NCBI lineage: Eukaryota > Viridiplantae > Streptophyta > Magnoliopsida > Ericales > Ericaceae > Rhododendron > Rhododendron griersonianum. The sequence goes on from CM030797.1 coordinate 21,972,113, forward strand.
AAATGCAAAATCCGAGTCCTCTGGCCCATCGACAGGATGATCAGCCAGGAATTCAGCGACCGCACGCCCTTTGACAGATTTCCTAGTGACATATTCGAGGTCAAACTCTGCGAGCAACAGCAACCAACATGCTAGCTTACCAGTAAGCGCAGGCTTCTCAAACAGATACTTGAGAGGATCCATTCGAGAAATCAACTTCACTGGGTAAGCCAGCATGTAGTGTCTTAATTTCTTGGATGCCCAAACAAGAGCCCAACACGTCTTTTCGAGAGCGGTGTAGCGTTCTTCAGCGCCAACCATCTTCTTACTCAGGTAGTAAATAGCCTTTTTGACTCCCTTTTCTCCCTCTTGAGCCAGCAAACACCCCATAGACGAAGGATTCACAGACAAGTAAAGTATCAAGGGTTTCCCTGGCATCGGTGGCATCAAAACCGGAGGGTTCTGCAGATAGGTTTGAATGGAGGTGAAAGCTGCCTGGCACTTGTCCGTCCAGACGAATGGAGTATTCTTCTTCAATAGACGAAACATCGGCTAGCAAGTTAATGTCAACTTGGCGATGAATCTGCTGATGAACTGCACTTTTCCCAAAAAGCTTCGCACCCCCTTTTCAGAATCTGGTGGCTTCATCTCGAGGACTGCTTTGATTTTAGACGGGTCAACCTCAATTCCACGAGAAGTGATCATGAAACCGAGCATCTTACCAGCTGTAACCCCAAAGGTGCATTTCTGAGGATTTAGGCGCATACGGAACTTTCGTAATCTCTCGAAGAATTTCCTAAGCACAGGAACGTGACCTTCTCGAGTTTTGGATTTGGCGATCATGTCATCGACGTAGACCTCGACTTCTTTGTGTATCATATCGTGTAGGATGGTGGTAGCAGCTCGCTGATAAGTAGGCCCAGCGTTCTTCAATCCAAAAGGCATGACCAGATAACAATAAGTCCCCCATTCAGTGCTGAACGTGGTTTTCTCGCGGTCCTCGGGCGCCATGAGAATTTGGTTATAGCCAGAGAAGCCATCCATGAACGAGAGCAAAGCGTGCCCCACAGTATTGTCCACGAGCACATCGATGTGTGGCAAGGGGAAATCGTCTTTGGGGCTCGCTTTGTTCAAGTCCCGAAAATCAACGCAAACTTGAATTTGGCCATTCTTCTTAGGAACAGGGACAATGTTGGCGACCCACGTGGGATACTGAGAGACCATGAGAAAGCCAGCGTCAATCTGCTTAGTAACTTCCTCTTTAATCTTTTGAACCCAATCTGGCCTCATCCGTCTGAGCTTTTGCTTCACGGACTTGGCATCCGAAAACAAAGGAATGTGATGCTCCACGATCTCGGGATCAATTCCGGGCATATCTCGATGGGACCACGCAAAAACGTCACTGAACTCGGCGAGCAGCTCTTTGAAGTCACGATGTTCCTCTGGCGAAAGTGTGGAGCCCACTTGAACCATCCGGGGATCATTTTCATCTTTCAAATTTATAGAAACTATTTCTTCTTTTAATGGCTGAGCATGCCTTTCGTCTTCCCGTTCGATGAAGGCACGGATTTCCTTGGGAATGTCCCCATCGAAATCTACCCCTTCATCGTCAGGGTCGACACAGTTTATATAAAGATCATTGAAATAGTCAGAAGATGCTTCGTTCATTTCACAAGCCCCTGAAGGGTCACCAAGTACAAGAGAGTCAAACTCGAAATAAAAGCTATGACGTGGAGGGCCTAGAGGCACAAACTCTGACTCAGAGCTAGACTTAGAGGACCGGACAGACTCTGACACTGACTCAGACTCAGACTCGGACTCAGACTTAGACGTGTTGTCAATACAAGTTAGGCGTGGCCTGAAAATGCAATTATTCAAAGAGCCCTCGGCTTTCAGAATGAGAGAGGTGGGATCCTCGAGGGCGTTGGGCCCGAGCATGAGCACTTCTGCCTCTTCAGCTTCCCCAGCCAAACCCACTTGGGAGAATTCCTGGAACAGCAGCTCCAAATTTCCCTGATTGATGGATCCCAGCCAGTCAGTCTTGATCTTCACCTGATTAAGCTTCCTCTTGAATTCTTCCTTTGCTGGTTCATCATCACTGCTCGACCAGGTGTAATCAGCGAAGATTTCAAACCCAGGCAGCAGCTCCCCGGTTTTGGAATGAATGAAGGGCTCAGCCTGTCCAGTGTAAGCAGCATTTCCCATTTCGCGCACAAACCTGGGACCGCTGCAGAAGGTCCGAGGTTTTCCCATATATTTCCTTCGTTTGGCATCTTTAGCAGAGGCGATATACCCCAAACCAAAGCGGCCCTCGTTGAAAGGAAAAGTAGGGAACTCCGGGACCCCTTGACGGCGAGACCCTAAACCAATGCCCGGAAAATACGACATCCTTCTCATAATGTCCAGCGCGACAGAGCTTATGAGGAAGTTCCCGTCCACGTTGATGGCCATTACTATGCCTGAAGTATCGAAAGAGAAACCCCCAAGATCGACGTCTTCTTCACCGTGTTGAATTCCCAAGACGGGAGTCCCATCCTCCTTGAGCGGGCGGATGCCAGAATCCCCGCAGATGGTTAGAGTACCAGTGGGTAGTCCCAGAATAACCTTTTGGTGGAGGGTAGATGGCACAGCCATGATGTCGGACCGATGAAGCCATGGTCTGCCCAACAGAAGATTGAAGGTTGCAGGAATATCCACGACATGGAACTCCACGTCCATCTCAAAACCCTCAGCATCGAGTTTGAGCTTCAAAATACCTTCGACTACGCGACGGGTGCTGTCATATGCCTTGACAGCCAGATTGGAAGGTGCAAGGTCCTTTTTTGTGAGTCCCAAACGATAAGCGACCCTCAGAGGGCAAACGTTGATAGCAGAGCCGTTGTCAATAAGAACAGTCGGGACCTAGAGTCCTCGACACTTGACGGTAATGTGCAAGGGGCGGTTGTGGTCGACTCCTTCGATTGGCAGATCCTTATCTGTGAAGATTACCGTATGCTTGGAGGTTGGAGGGAGGATGAGAGATATCATTGCCTCCGGCGTGACGTCGGCCTGGACTTCAAGGCGGGATAGGGCGTGACATAGCCTTTGACGATGCTCTTTGGACGAACAGATCAGTCCCCAGATAGAAATAGCGGCAGGAATCCGCTCAAGTTGCCGCTGAACTAAGTCAGGAATTGAATTGCCGATTGATACCTCAAGAGGTGCAGACCTTGGGAAAGAAACAGGTTCGTTCCTTTGATTGGAGGAATTCCCGGCCTGCAGATTAGCAGGCTGAAAAATCCGTCCACTCCTTGTGACATTGTGAACGTTCCCCAAAGAAGGCACGACTCGAGGGTTTTCCTTCACATCCCAGAGATCAGCAGGGACATCTCCCAGTTTGCGCTTTCCCTTGTCAACAGTTGATGCAGAGACGGGCACTTCCTTGTCTAAGCCCAGGTCCTCAGCCAGATCCTTCATTAGTAAGGAGTCCCAGAAGCTTAAGTCTTTCACAGCAGCAACTTCAGCAACAGGTTCCGAATTTGCAATAAAGGGAACACCCCAAAGACCAGTGTCAGCCAGGGTACGATTGACAGCCCAGACTTCATTCCCAACTTGGACGTCCACTATGTCGTTAACTTCCCACAGATTAGCAGGCGGAGCGCGGTCCGTGACCATGATACTGCAGTCCCTGTTGTTTGGGTAAGGCACCTGAGGGCGCGGATCTTCTTCGTCGACAATGTAGGAACAGGGGTCATGGTCAATGTCGGGATTAGTGTCACAAACCGAATTAAAGACTGAACCAAAGAGGGAAATGTGGTCTCCCAAGGCCCGTGGATCTTCCTGGACAAGTTCATCCTCCGCGTAGTGAAGCATGTAGTCCGGCGTGGCATAGCCTTGCAGAGGGTTAAGGTCAACATCCATGGGAGCGAACCAGGTTGGCTCAGGATCCCAGTAATATTCTGCTTCGAGAACTGGAGGCTCGATTGGGTTGAACAGCATGTACAAGGAGAAACCATCCAGAGGATCGAGCAGGGCTGCTTCATAACCAGCCAACCAACCATCATACCAGGCTTGATCAAATGGGACATTTCCGGGCTGTGGAGGAATCCCGTCCATCTCAAGGCTCGAACACTCGTTAAACAGAGGGGTGGCATAGTCCCAATGGTCTGCTATGGCCCAGTTAGTGGCTTGCATGTTATTATCTGACGGAGGCACCCAAGGCTGGTAGGGATCAGGAAACGGGTCAGCGATGGTCGCGTACGGGCTGTCAAGCGACGAGGCAGAATTGATCTGCACAGCAGGGATGGATTGATGAAAGAGAGAGCTGACAGATTCTTCGGAGACAGGTGAAGCAGCTTGTAAAAGTTCTGAAGGTGCAACTGTATCAACAACTTGGCCCTCAACCACTTGTATATAAGAAACCTCGGTGGATGGTTCGATCGGGAAAGGCACGACGGGCCTGGGTTGATCGGTTGAGGCTATATAGTCAGTGGGGTTAAATATGGTGGAGCTAGGGCTGATATAAGTGGAGTTGAGAGATATCTGGCTGATGTGGGGTACAACATTGTGCTTAGGGAGAGAGTTGGCGATGACATTGGGTTTCTGAGGTGGTGGAGGGGTCTCCAGCGTGCCATCGTCAATGAGATCCTGGATTGCATGACGGAGGCGAAAGTAGGAGTCAGTGAGATGACCCACTCCTTGATGGTAAGCGCAGTAAAGGTTGGCTTTGAAGCCGGGTGAAGGGTTCTTGGGTAGAGGAGTTGGATCCAGGGGCTTCAGATGCCCTGATTTGACCAACTTTTCCAAGACCGAGGATAGAGGTGCCTCGATAGTGGAAAAGCTGCGGGGTTGGTTCCGAGGTCGGTTGTTCTGTGGATTTTGAACTTGATTGACATCCGCAATGTGATTAGCAGCACTGGAGGAAGTGGCATTGGTACCGGCGGTTGCCGTGTCGGAGTAAGTCCCCGTCCCGAATAGCGCATTCGCGTTCCCAGAATAAGCCCGAGGCTTTGACTTGGTGGCATGCGAGGATTCACCCTTTGATAGAATCCCACTCTGCAGAGCATCTTCGATGGCCAAGCCAGAGTCGAAGAAGGTTTCAAAGTTGGCAGATGCTTGAGCTAGGACCAGGTGCCTAGCATAGTCCGGTTGGAGATTGCGGGAAATGATACGGAGCTGGTCCTTCTCACTCGGGCGATCAGTCATCTGTGCAGCTTTAGCTCACCACCTTTTGACGAAGTCTGCAAAGGACTCCTTAGCCTCCATCTTGGTGGATTCAAGTTCCCGGGTAGTCATTTTCAGCTGGGAGTTGTAATTGTACTGCGAAATAAACGCAGTCCCAATGTCCTCCCAAGTCCTCCTTTTGGCAATGTCGAGTGACAAAAACCAATGGAAAGCAGGGCCCGAAAGGGTCTGAGGAAAGAGCTGTGACATGGCTTCTGGCTCAACAGAAAGAAGTTTCATGGCGGCGTGGTAGCTGTAGAGATGAGTCCTGGGGTCGCCGCTCCCATCGAACTTAGCCAAGTCCGGCATTTTGAACTTTTCAGGAAGTCTGGCATTAGGATATAGGCAAAGGCGATCCAGATCGATCCCCCCGGCACTGATCTTTTCTGTCTTGGCAATAGATTCCTCCAGTTTGGCCATCTTGGCCATGAGTGCGACCATCTCCGGATTCTGAGCTGGTTCTTCTTGATTTGGAGGCAGTCTACCACCTGCAAGGTTTGCAGCGGGCCTGCGACCTTCCCTTGGGTTCAGCACCATGAGACGTCCTGCGTGAAGCGGATCTGGAACCAAGATGGGCTGCTTCTGGTCAGACTCATCGTCCTCACCTTCTTCCTCGAGAGGGGGTGGAAGGCGAGTGTGGATGAGGTCGTTCAGGCGAGCAATGTTAGTGTCGGTCTGAGCTGCCCTCTGTTGCATGGCGGTGATGCTGTCCTGAAGGTTCATGAGCATGGTCTCCAAGGTAAGAGGTTCTGGTTGTGGCCGTTCCATCGCGACGGGTGTTTCAGAGATGCTTGATGCGGATGCCGGGGTAGCCGGACTCCCTTCCTGTAAAACCGGTGGTGAAACTGACTGTGAACCTGACTGAGACTCTGAGTGCTGCGCTGCCGGAGGTGAGCGCGGAGAAGCTTCCGTGATGACTGACTGAGACTGTAACCTGACAAGCCTTTGAACTGGATTCAGATGCAGACGTTCCCAAGCGGGTTTGGCAACTGGCCTCGATACTTTCCTTGGCGGTGCAATAATTCGGATCTTTGCTTGCAAGGCAAAAGGAGGTTTAATAAGGGTCCTGCAGTAACTTTAATCTAAATAAAAGACTAAAGCGGATGCAGCCAACGTCGAGAGTGTCACCCTAGACTCTAGAACCAGAAGGAAAGTCTGTCTCACGACGCTTTGGACACTGTTTTAGGCCCTCAGAATTCCTTTCGAAGATGTATCCTTGTTTGGAACGAGCAGTGCTAAAGGATGTCAAAAGAAGTCTAAACCTTTGCCCATTTCGATGTTCGAGGTTTCAAGTTTTTGAAGCCAGAACAACTCGGTATGAATGTCATGATGCCATAACCAGATCGGCGTGAGCAGCACTGTGCTATTAGCCGGGCGGTGTAAGTGACGAGGCACTTGTTGCCTTTTGGTGTAAGCATCATGGCATTTTACTCTGTGGTTCCTCGTTTTTTGTTCGAAAACCCTAAACAGGTACACGGGCAAAGGTGTAGAAAAGCTTCTGATTTCCTAAAGTCCCACCGTAAAAGGACTTAAAAGATGATAACGCGCATCACTGAGATGCACGACTCCTCATCGGGCCATGACAGTGTCCTACTAAGCCTAAAGACAGACTCGGGACAGATTGAGAACCTAGGAGCCATCCTAGACATGCTTCTACGCTGAACGAAATGTATGTACAGTTCATGCGATAAGGAAAAGCAGTAACACATAGACATTTACGGGGTTAGATGCAAGTAGATCTTAGCCTGTGGGTACCTGTCCTAGTTTGGAGAGTTCTAATGCTCTGTATATGCAAAAGGCCGGTTTTGGTTCGTAACGGATTCCTTGGACTAGGGCCACAGATATACCTCCCGTTACCCGCATTTTTCGCAGAGTAACAGTCGAACGGTAGCATGACCCATCATCGTCGAAGGTTGTCGGTCATTCGGGGTCCCCGGGCTCCGGTAAACCGTGCCGGATTGCCAAAACGATCCAACGAGGCTTTTCCCACATCGATGCAAATGAGATGCTAAAATTTGAAAAAAAGAAGAAGAATCACAAAGTCGTAAAAACGCCTTTTCAAATTTGGCTCACTTTATTTAGTCCATCTTTAGAAGAAACTACGCAAGCGAACAATCGAAAAAGCCCCAGATTAGAATGGCTGGACGCGAGGTCCTGTTAAATCACCGTTCCAACCTTCGGCAGCGCGAAGCTCACCGTTTTGACAGGCTTTTAAGGGATTGTTCCCAAGCGTATTAAATCCTAAGTATGAATTAATATTGGTTCGATTTGTTCCCCAGCAGAGTCGCCACTGTGGGCAGCATGCCCTTCAGAGGGAAAGGATTTCGTTCCTTCCCGCCGTTTGCGGCCCTTTTTCTTTGAAAAATCGAGGGAGCGCGAGCGCCGGTGGCAAGAGCTCGAAAATACAAAGTCGCCACTTGAGTTTTGAAGGTCCGACACTCAAGGAACCGTATTTCGAAGCACCTGCCGCGCTGTTTGATTTGAAAAAGTGAAGGAAACCAGTCTGTCATAACCATATCTGGGTTCGAGAGCCAGGTTACAAGAGGGGAAGGGTTTTATGGCACCCCTCTCGCCCAATCTGGAGATCGGTCTCTACTTAGGCATTTTTATGAAAACTTTTGTGATTCTTCTTCTTTTAATTAATTTTAGCCAATTAGGGCGGGGAACAGTTAATCGGGGATTAAAGACTGTAACAATTTGCAGGATGTGATCAAATGATAGCATGGATGGATGGTATGATAAATAATAAACGGAATGAACTTGAAACGGCGATCAGATGCCAAACCCAGGCTCGGGGCAGATTTGCCCTGCATGATGACCAACTTGCATGCATGGACAGATCTGTATATGCAAGTCAACCATCGCGCGAGACACACCGACCCTCGTGCGAGTGTTGTCACCTCACCACAGTCCCAAGATCATCCCCTTCTGGGCTCTGGAAGGACCAGTGCACACCCAGGAAGCAAACCAAGCAGTTTATTGAAAGACTGTAAAATACTAATTATTACATAATACTCCAAGTAGGAGCCAAATGAATTGAAACACAACCCCTAAACAGTGGGGGTATCAAAACAGAGGCCAGAGGCCTAGTTGCCCATGCAAGGGCCATTCATGGAAATCACAGGACTGTCGCGCGAAAGAGAGTGAGTCTCGCGCGACATTCCTGACTGGACTTCCAGGAATTGCTTTGCATGCTTGGGGTCCTGAGACAGATTCAGGGGATCCCAAAGGCATTCCAAACTATTTAGAGCAAATAAACTAGCTACTGTATTTTGTTTTTGCATGCATAACAGTGATTTAAAGATCAAAATGAAGTACAACAGGCATGAACATATTGCAAAACAGAAAAGGGCTAGTCTCCCTTCCCCACGAGGTCCATTCTCTTGCTGACACAAGTGTCGCGAGAGTATGAGGGACCATCGCGCGAGGGTTTAACGGCCATGAATTCTTGTAACTTTGCTGGCTTTAGGACCAGGACATGGTATTGATTACCAGCCTTGGCCCTGTCAGCCCCCCTCAGGGATCAAAACAGAAACAGGTTAAATGTTATACCTTTGCTTGGAAAGGGTTTGGAGATGGATTGGATTGATTGGTGTGGCCTTGCAACCAAGTGTGTATGAACACACTAAGTTCAGGAGATTAGGAGGTGGTTTGGGGGTTAGTGACTTTGTGCTAGCTAGTATTTGCCTTGCAAAATGACTAGTGAATTTCTTAGTCAATTTTTGGAACCCTTAACATGGAAGATGAAGAGGGGTATTTATAGGAGGAGTGTAAGGGCTAGTTAGTGACCAAACAAGGCCTTGGGACCAGCCAACAAGGCTGGTCACAACTTGGTTGTGAGGCTAGCCAACAAGGTGAGTGAGAGTGGTTGTGAGGGTGTAACCTGCCAGAACCCTGCTCAGCTGAGGAAAACGGGGTTCCAGCCCATGGGGACCCATGTGCCAAGCAATCATCACAAGTCCAGCTGGATTCTGTGATAGGGACAGGAGGGAACCATCGCGCGAGGGTTTGGAAGTGTCGCGCGAGGGTCAACAGTCAATAGTTTGACTTTGACTACACCTGGCAAGCTAAGTGTCGCACGAGGGACACAAAGGCTCGCGCGAGGGTCAACTCTGACTCTAGGGTTTGACTGAAGGTTCTGAAAGGTTCAAGCAGGGTTCTAAGCATTCCAAGCCTAATCCATTCCCAATCCAAGCTCGTTTGATCCGATTTCATCATCGGGGAAACAAGAAAATCGTAAAATAAAGTAAAACGATCGGGAGACCCAGATTGGAGTGTCTACAGCGAGCTCCTTTTCGACTTTTGCCTTAACTTTTGCCTAAGCCGCCCTTTCGGATTTTCGACCTAGCAGGCTTGCTCTAATTTTTGCCTGGGACCGCCCGCCCTTGCGGTTTTCGGCCCAGCGAGCTCTCTCAGGGGTAATACCGTTTAAGCTGATCCAAATTGACAAGATTTGTGAATTCGTTGCCGTAGAGGTCGATGATTGAGGCTGCTCCTCCGGAGAGAATGGTCTTGATGATGTACGGCCCTGCCCACTTAGGTCGGAACTTTCCTCGTAGGTCAAACACCGGCGCACGGATTTCTTTGACTACCATGTCCCCCTCTTGTAGGTCCCTCGACTTCACTTTCTTGTTGAATGCCCGGGCGATCCTTCGCTGGTAACCCTGAATGTGGTACAGCGCCCGTAGCCTTCTTTGGTCGAATAGCATGAGCTCCTCAAATCTTCCACTGATCCATTCGGCCTCATTTACTCCACACTCGTCTATGACTCTCAGCGATGGAACTTCTAGCTCGATAGGGAGAACGGCTTCCATGCTGTATACCAAAGAGTAGGGTGTTGCTCCCGTCTGTGTACGAATAGACGTCCGGTATCCCCACAAAGCTAGCGGTAATTGTTCGTGCCAATTCCTAGCTGACTGAGTAGTCCTTTCGAGGATCGTCTTGATTGTCTTATTTGCTGCTTCGACTGCCCCATTTGTTTGTGGCCGATAAGTGGTTGAATGATGCACTTGAATCTTGAACTCGTCGAAGAGTTCCAAAACCTTTCCCTTGAAGTGAACACCATTATCAGATACGAAGGTTTGAGGGACCCCATACCGATAAATGATGTTTTGCCTGATAAAATGAGCCAATTGAACCGTCGTCAAAGTCTTATACGAAGCTGCCTCGACCCACTTGGTGAAGTAATCCATCGCTACCAGAATAAACCTGTGACCATTGGAAGCCGCGGGAGTGATCTTTCCAATAACATCGATGCCCCAGGCGGAGAATGGCCATGGTGTCGCCATTGAGTGTAACTCCGAGGGCGGGACATGGATGAGATTGGCATGAGTCTGGCACTTATGACATCGGCGCACATACTCGATGCAATCTGTTTCCATGGTTGACCAATAGTATCCCAACCTCAGAACTTTCTTTGCTAGCATCATTCCGTTCATGTGGGGCCCACAAACACCTTCATGAACCTCTTCCATTACTGCTCTCGACTCGTCGCCGTGAACACACAACTTGTGAACTCCGCAAAGAGACCGCCGGTACAACTTCCCACTGCAGATGATGTATTGAGACGCGAGCCGCTGTAAGGCGATCCGATCCTTCTTAGTTGAATCCGCAGGAAATTCCCCCTTTTCGACAAAGTTCCAAATGTCGTGGAACCAAGGGAGACCATCGTCTGGTTCGTCGATGTTCATGACGTAGTAGTACACGTGCTTTCCCCTCTGCTCAATCATGACAGGTCTCAGTTTTACCCCGATTGGAAGTTCCAGCATGGATGCTAAAGTAGCCAGTGCGTCTGCAAAGCGGTTCTTCATCCTTGGTACGTGCGTTAAGGTCACCTTTTGAAAGTTCGGGATAAGCTTGTCGAGTTGCTGATGATACGGCTTCATCTTCTTGTCCCTAACTTTCCATTCTCCATTTGCTTGCGATACGACCAAGTTGGAATCCCCGACAACTTCCAGTACCTTGATTCCAATCTCCAATGCAGCCTCCATTCCCACAATACAGGCTTCGTACTCTGCCTCGTTGTTCGTGACTTCGAAGTTTAGCTTGAAAGCGAGGGGAATGTGCGACCCCTCAGGCAAGACTAGCAGTATGCCAATCCCAAAGCCCTTCTGATTAGCGGCTCCATCGAAGTACAACATCCATGTTTCGTCAACAGCTGTCATTACATCTTCGTCGGGAAATTGAAATTCAGTGTGTTCTGGGCCCTCAATCGGACGATCCGCCAAAAACTCTGCGACAGCCCTGCCTTTCACTGACTTGCGAGTGACGTACTTGATTTCGAACTCGGCCAATAAGAGCAACCAACGTGCTAACTTACCGGTAAGCGCTGGCTTCTCGAATAGATATTTGAGCGGGTCCATCCGAGAAATCAGTATCACCGAGTAAGCCAGCATGTAGTGTCTCAATTTCTTCGTGGCCCATATCAGTGCCCAGCACGTCTTTTCCAATGAAGTGTACCGTTTGTAGACACCCCAATTTGGCCTAACGATTATTTCAAGTCCCACCTTGGGACAATCCCGATGATGAAATGGATACAATGATTGCTGATTGCTTCCTTGAGGACCTTAGGACTTTCGGTGAGAACTTTGAACCACTTAGAGGACCCAATTCAAAGCCATACAGCCTTTCAGACAGAAATACAGAAGCCTAGGAGTATCCATCTGACGGCCGTAATATCGATCTAACGGCCATAACATCAATCCCTCACCCGAGCAACCTGTTGCCAGCAAAATCTCCCTGAGAGATCAATTCCTCGGCCGCAAGATCTATCCTTCGACCGAGATATCCATTCCACGGCCGCGACATCCTTTACTCGGCCGCCAGATCGACCTTTTTCCAGACTCTGGAACGTTCTGTCAGACGTTTGGTTTGATCCAACTACACTACCTTCCCGATGCGTTCGGGCTACGCTCAGAGATTACGACGTAGAGTTAGAGATGCATTGCAATTGCAATTGCCATCTCGTGATTTGATTGGCCGGAGTGAGTCATCCCTATGCCTATATAAAGGAGCCTTTGGGTTCCGAAATAAACACAGAAATTGATAGACCTACACACTCAATCAAGCCACGAAACTCTGTCAAAATACTCTCTCAAACCCACTCTTCAAAAGCCCTAACCTCCCGAAGGTAGCCGTCAATCCGGCGATCAAACCCCGAAGTTCAAACCCTAACTCTAGGGTTCTCGATCAAGCAACCAATCAATCACGCCCAACCCAAAGCAATCAAGCAACTGAGGGATCAAGGTGGTGAGGCCCAACGGCCTCTGGTTTGTCTTATTTACTGTCCTTTTGACTAATCGTAGCATTTTTAATTACCTGTTAATCTTTCTGTCTGGTGTGAGGAAGAACACCGACCGGGGCTTCGATCCCTCGGCCGGTATATCAAACCAGGAGGATCCCTCGACCGTGACATCCATTCACCGGCCGCGGGATCCATTTCCCTGGGACATTTTGTTTGCTTTTCTGCTTTCTGATGCATGCTTATTTATCGCACTGGCTCACCTTGCTTACTGTTTAAAGGAATAAATAAACAGACTATGTGTTGAAATTAAACAAAGCATCTATATGTCTTATGTTGAATGAGTATGGGCCAGTCTCACGACTGGGCAAAGAGGGGTGCCTAACACCTTCCCCTTATTGTACTTTTGGCTCCCGTATCCAAAATCTCTATCTGTTTTCCCAGTTTTAATAAACTGGGTGGCGACTCTATTTGATGATAACCGTTATCATGTGGCGATGTTCCTAGCCATGGGAATGTCCATGATTTTGGTTTATGAAGCGAGCAACCAATCAAACACAAATGTGATCAATCTGTATGGCGATGCCCCGTTTGGGAGGTGTCTACAGTTTTTGGCGACTCCGCTGGGGAATATGAGAGCCATAACCAAAAAGTTCAACATAAGACTAATACGTGCCTTGTTTAATTCATCTATCATATGCATCGAGCGGGCAACCCGTTGAGTTCACCTGATATCCCGGCATGACACGGGCTATGTTGGGGGTTCCAGCAAACTCCACAGTCACTCGTACCTAGTGGTATATCAAAAAGGAAATCACCCAATCGCCGCCTATGATGGGCTGGTGAGAGGATTGGTGCCCTTTGACAACGGAGCACCCTGAAACTACCAAAACCTTGCATGCTTTAGAAAGCCATAGAACTTATCAAACTAAGACAGGAACCTACAGGTTAGGAACCTACTTGCATTCTACTTGCAAAAGCTCTTCCTCACACCTTGTATCATTTGTTGTTGTATTAACTCTTTCTGTGCAGAAGGGTTGGGATTCTCAAACCCAAATCCTAACCCTACACAGGCCAAATACTGACTTCCAGGTATTCTATTTTTCAAGCAGGCACAATAGGTAGGTTAAAGAAGCAACCTCAGCCAGTTTTATACTCTTACAATACCCGAAGTCACGCCAAACAGAGGTCTTTACAGTCATCTCATCGGTCGCCTTCGTCTACCAAGACACTCTCACCGCAACGGTCCCAATCAGTTTCAGGGACTTCGCAGTCGTCTCCTCAACAAAACCAATTATCTACCCAATTCCAAGCCTCACCAAGCAATCTCCCTACCTACACCCCAAAAATGGCAGACAATGATGCTACCATCACCGAGCTCCGAGCCCAAATTGCCTATTTACAAGCTGAGAAAGCAGCAAGAGATGCTGAAGACAAGAAAAACGAGGAGGAAGCAGAAAATCCTCATGAAATTATAGAAAACCCTGAATTGGTCAAACAGGTCAAGGAGATCAAGCACGCTTTGGCTCGCTCACAAGGAGACCAAATTCTAGATTTCGAAGGACTCTGCCTTTTTCCAGAATCTCAACTGCCTGAACGGTTCAAAATGCCAAACATCGAGAAGTTCAACGGGACTGGTAACCCTACCAGCCATGTCCGCCATGTCATCAACACTCTGAAGCCTATGGGCTTGACCGACGAGCTCATCGCTCAATTGTTTCAAAGAACTCTCACTAGAAGCGCCCTCGATTGGTTTCTCACTTTGGAATTTGTACACTATCAAACTTGGCCTGAAATTGCCAACGCTTTTGTCAAGCCGTACGCGTACAATGTCCAAATTGAGCTAACCACCCGAGATTTGGAGATGACTAAACAAGAATCCAGTGAGGACTTTGCTACCTTTGTGGCAAGATGGAGAGAAAAGGCTGCCAAGATGAAAAGCCGCCCTTCCGAAGAAGATCAAGTGAGGATAGTTGTCAAGAACCTACAGCCCAAATACCTCACCCACATTTACACTCAAGCTATCACTGATTTCAAACGCCTACATGCCACTGGGTTGCAAATCGAAGATGGAATCAAGCTAGGACTCATTGGGAAAGAAGAGGCCACTCCTCCACCCAGAAAAACCTTTCCAACCCGTGCATCTCCTGCCTCCATCAACACCCTTAACTCAGTCTTACCACAAGACCCTTTTCAAGCTAGCTCATCTAGAAACACGAATCGCCCTCGTCGCAATTTCGACCCACTCTATATGACTCCATCCCAAGCCTTAGCCATCCTAAGCCGTCAAGGGCACCTCAGGCTCTTGAATAATCCACCTCCTCAGCTACCTTATGGCCCAAGCTATGATGCCAATAAGCAATGTGCATACCACCAACACCCTGGGCATGAGACAGACCGCTGCATGCGTCTTCGTCATGACATCCAGGATCTCATTGATAGTCAAACCATAAAACCTCCCAAGCCTAACGTACAAACCAATCCACTTCCCGCTCACAACAACGAACCACCGCCTCAAAATATCAATCTCATAAGCCTATCCAATAGCCCCACATATAATCCTGCCCTACACATTATTCCAAATACCCAAGCCAAACCATCCCTAATCCTCTCTGAGAATGAGGAATGCTTTGCAACAGGAGGAGAACCCCACATCTATGCCATTGATGATGGGGATTGGTGGTTGGACATGCGTCAAGCCCTGCCAAATGATTGGAAAGTTGGAAGAATTGAGCCTGCTGACCCTTGGGGTACCCAAGAAGAAGAAGTGGGTCACCTCACCCGAAGCGGAAGGGTGTATAAACCTCCTAAACTAAGTGGGGAAAGTTCAACCTCAACGCGAGTAATGGAAGAAGAGGAAGGAGAAGAAAGCCAAAGGACCGAACCTGAGGAAGACAGGGTACTAAGACAATTAAAGAAAATCCAAGCTGATATCTCTATTTGGGGATTGCTCATGTCCTCCTACGAACATCGTAACTCCTTCTTCAAAACCTTAGGGAAAGCCAAAGTTCCCATCGACATCACCCCCGAAGAACTCGTGAGTTTCATAATGGCGTCAAAAGCTCCGAAACCAACGATAGCTTTCACTGACAAGGATCTACCTCCTGAAGGGCCTGCACACAACAAACCTCTCTACATTTCACTTAAATGTCTCACCAAATGGATCCCACTGGTCTTGGTGGATAATGGGTCTGCTTTAAACGTATGTCCTCAAAGAACCCTCGACAAGCTAGGGGTAAACGCCACCGACGTACGCCCTTCAAGCCAGGGAGTAAGGGGGTATGACAATTCAAAGAGAAGAGTGGTTGGGTGTGTCACACTGCCAGTAGAAGTGGAGAAGATCAAAAGGGATGTGGAGTTCCATGTGATGGATATACCGGCCACCTTCAATCTTTTGTTAGGAAGGCCTTGGCTACATGACGCTGGGGCAGTACCTTCTACTTTGCATCAAAAAGTCAAATTCGCGGTAGATGGAAGGGTTATAACCATTCTAGGGGATTCATCAATCCGGGCTCATTCTGATACGCCTGTCCAAGAGGTAGAAACTGAGGAAACCTTCCTTACTGGATTCAGTCTTGAGGAAGCAATCGCTGTACAAGCCTTAATGGCTGAGAGAAACTTCTACGTAAGTACCCCCGCCATATGGATGACGAAGAAGCAAAAATACCTCCCTGGGTTGGGTTTAGGCAAAAGATCACAAGGCATCTCGCAAATGATTGATCCTCCGCATAATCAATACGCCTTTGGTCTTGGCTACACCCCGACAGAAGCCGAGGTAAAAAGGAAGAAAAGCATGGAAAAGGCTAAGGCAAGAGGAAGCAGGGTCAAAGAAGAGAAACTCGTGATCCCAAAAACGCTCAATGGCTGGTTTGTAAGGGAAGGAGAAGACTTTCCATTCTGTGGCTTCGCAGAGACATGGGAAGACGAAGTTACCAAGCAACGGTACCCTGGAATGCAAATCTTCTTTGATCAGGAATGGACCGACAGTGATCTGGAAGAAGAACTAACCAATTCATCTCCTACTCCCGAAGACTGGATTGAGGTGCTAGCTGAATTTGACCTAAAGATTCTGTTTGGCAAAGAGGGTGAAGAAGAGTATAAAACTGCAAAAGGAAAAGGAGCCACTCCCGAAATACTGCAGTAAATCGCATGACAAAAACATTGCTTTCATTTCCTAAAGACAAGTTAGGACATGTTTTGGGGCCCCTGTTTGGGCATTATCTACGATTGAATAAATCCCCATTTTATCACTTCTATGCTTGACAAATGATTCCATCTTTAAAATGTGATTGTTATACACTATAATCTCTCTGCCAAAGATAAAAGGATTTCAAGAATCTAATTCTTTATGTTACCGACCAAAAGGAAAGAGGGGACGAACCCTGGTTACTTAGAATTAGGCTTTTTATCAAAACTCAGGAAAAAGACGCTATCTCCGTGAGAATACTTAGGGTTAGCTTGCCCATTGTGAAAGTACAAACACAACAGGAGATTCATAAAAACATCTCCATCAGATTCCTCTCCAAAACACCAAAACCTTCTTGAGAGAAAAATGCTCGTTGGGTAAAATATACACCCAAGCAAAAGTAAGAGCAGAGCCTGCTAGGACAAAGAAAAAGCGAAAAACGCAGCCTAGGCAAAAGTTAAGGCATTCGAAGGAAAGCTCGCTAGGGACTCAACCTCTATCAGGTAACCTAGGCAAAACTTAGAGCATGAGAGAAAGAAAAACCAAGAGTGAAAACCCAGCCCCCAAAGGTGGTGATCTTGGAACTACGTAAAAGGCCTGATTCCCTGATTGGGATACGTAGGCAATCTCGCGTCGAGATGCGGCCCAAACATTTGGAGAGAAGAAAGACAATACCAAGAGGTTTGTACTCAATGATAGGCATAGCTAACCCTGCGTATTGAGCTCGCAAAAGATGAGTTAGTCATTTTCCAGGGAATTGACAAAAAAAGACACGTAAGAATCATCGTTCGTCCTTTCTGACTTAAAAGTCGTCAACATAAGGGACCAAGCATTCTAACAATCCCAAAACATGGCAAAGAGATTGTAGGAACAGCAAAAGCAAATAAAGAGCCTGAATCAAATTCAGGTGTAAGAAGGGAAAAACGCCACTTGGCTAAAAGCAAAAATCCAACTTCTTTAGGAAATGGAAGTAGCGGCCGAAGAATGGAACCCTCGGCCGAGTGATCCATTCCTCGGCCCATGTCTAAATCCACAAAACTTTGGAAAACATTGCATAAATATCTAATTTCTCATACATGCTGAGGATGCTTCAAATACAAACAAAAAAATACAAATGTCGAATTATCTGTTTTTAGAACTAACAAATACAGGTACAAGAAAGGAAAGGCTAGCTACTGCCCACGACCCCTCTTGGGCGCGGGACGAAAACGCTCAGGAACTGAGACACTGATCCTCTGTCCCTCACCAGCCGCGGCATCTCCATCACCAGCTCCAGTACTCCCACCCTCGCTAACTCCAGCACTCTGGGTGACCGACACTGTCGGTACTTGCTCTGCTTCAAGCTGCAGAGACACAGGATATAGGCATTTAGTTTCACATGAAACGTATGATGGAAAAAGAAGAGATCAAAGGATGCATACCGCAACTATTCGGCCGCGCTGCCGCCGGGCCAAAGCCTCTGCACTCTGGAAAGCACGCAACCATTCCTGAAACACCCCAGCGGGCACCTGCAGAGGAAGCAATTGCATATACAATCAAGCAGGCAAGGAATGTTGAAGGAAACCAAAGCAGAATCTACAAATATTACCTGCTGAATCCCGGCAAGAAGCACGTAGAACTGCGTAGTACACGGTGTCAGTGGCAAACGCTCCTCTTCTCCATTTGCATTATGGAAAGAAATGAAACTGGGGGCCCGTGGCCAAACAGGAGGAGCAACAGCAGCAGTAGTGGTAGGAAGGGTCAATGAGGCCGAACGAAAGGCTGAGTAATCTCCCACTACGAGAAAACTCGTGGCTGGCTGTCTCTCAAGAGCAACTAGCAAGCCCTCCCCGGTCAAAAGATGGGTCGATCTCATGCCAACAGGAGGAGGGAGAGGAACAAGCTGCAACGCCTCGGAACGTGGAAAGTACTGGCTCGCTACCCTCTCTCCAAGATACCAGGCTCTCGAAAATGGCCCCTCCAGAAGGAAGTGCTGGCTGTCCAACTCCCGAGCTGAGGTCAACTCCAAAGGAGCATCATCAAGTAGCACGCCCCATGGGTCAAAACGCACCTATAACAAGGGAAGTAGCATCAAAATGACAGAATGAGGAAATTGCATGAAAATCAGAGGATAAAAGAGGTGTCATACCTGATCCACCGTTAGGCGATCCAAAACTCGCCTCCAAGCCAGCAAGTCCATGGCAGGCGACCGTGACTTCCGAACTCCTTTCAACCAACGGGCTGCCCGCGGAACGAACCTAGGCTCTCTGTGCCCAGTCGGAGGAGGAAACTGCAACAAGTGCTCAAAAGCCCAAAGCTACAAGCAAAGACGGAAAACATGAATAACAAAGATAGAAGCAACAAGAGAATAATGCAGAAATCAAAATGTATACCTCAAGAATACGATGGTGTCCGCCAAGCGACAAACTAACTCCCCGGGAACAAGCACTGAGGTGTCCATACAACGTGGCTAGGGCAGGAGTTCCCCAATCAAACTCTGCTATGGTCTCTAAGTGCACCAAAGCAGCCAAGAACTGGACATGTACCGAATTCTCCTTGTTGCAAAACAAAGTTTGCCCAAGGAGATAAAGCAGGAAAGCTCGTACCAGCTGAGAAAGGGGAATCTCCGTCAGGATATCGACTTGATCAAACTCTTCCCGAAGCCAGGTATATGTGATATGGCCACTCTCTGACACAATGGGAACCTTCCTCAAAAGATATCCAAGGGCACCCTTCCGCTCATGGATCCGCGGGTCAATTGGAAGAGGATCGCCGCCTACTCTCAGGCCTGTGAGCAAAGCAAAGTCACCTGGAGTGATCGTCATCTCCCCAGCCTCCGGAAGGTGGAAAGTGTTGGTGGTATCCCACCACCGCTCGACCAAGGATGTGGTCAATCCCAACTCCGCCTTCGGAAGATGGAAACCAAGTATCAAGGGCTCGAAGCCAGCCAAAGCAACCGCATCCTTGGCTTCTTGAGGAAGCCTCTCATACCACTCAAAAACCTGGGGGCAGCTTCCCCACACGCGCAGTCTCTCGTTTGCCTGACAAAATACGAAGAAGGAATCAAATACACAAGATATCGCCTATACAGGGGGCAACTTCTAGAACTCAAACTCCCTATCAAAATATCAAACTATCACTCTACGAAATCTCACATACAAAAATCATTTGACAAGATAAAATTCTACCTTCCTGTTGGTGAAACCAAAGTGCTGCTCTGGCTCCCTGTGCAAGACCACAGGTGGGATGTCACTGAGGGGAGGACGGTATCGCAAAGAACCACCACGCCCGACCAAGTGAATCTGAGGAGCGTAAGTGGCAACATCAAATGGGGGTAGAATATCACCACCAGCATCAGCACCAACCTCGGGCTCCATCTCGGGAGGAATGGACTGCGACGAGCTCCCCCCAATAGTGGCCCTACGCCGACTCGAACGCAAGATGCGGGAACTTAAAACCCCGCCAAGAATCGCGGCCTCGACGGCCGGAGCTTTACCTGTGTCTCTAGACGCGGCAGCAGTGCCAGACGGCAGAGGAGGAGGCGGAGATGAGGCTATGGCAGCCAAGGGAAGTGATGACCGGAACTGCGGGGTCGAAGGAAAGACGACGGCGGTAAGGTGGGGGATGGCGGCGGCCGACGAGGAGAGAGAGGAGAGATCGGCGGCGATTGTTTGGACGAGAGAAAAGAATGAGGAATGGGAAAGGATGATATGACCCGTGAGATCGATTTAACTAAACTTAAATCGATTTCCTGACTTCTGGCGTTCTCACGGCCGAGACATTAATTTCTCGGCCGAGACATCAATCCTTCGGCCGAGAGATCAATCTCCTGGCCCCTTAATCAAATTCCCTCAGCAACAATGGATTTTTGCTCAGTACACCAACTCAAAGCGATTACAGACTTCTAAGTCCTCAACTAACCAAGTAGCCTTGGGGGCATCCCCGAGCCAACACAACATAATCAAAACTAGCCTTGGGGGCATGTCCAAGCATCGAAGATCTCTCTCCACAAACTGCTGGACAAAACAGGACACTCAGCAGCCCTGAGCTTAAAACTTCAGCGGCTCCGAGCCCATTATTGACAGGCTCTAAGCCCAATCACCGTCAGCAGCTCTACGCTTGCTATCTCAGCGGCTTGAAGCCCATTACCTTAACAGGCTCAAAGCCTATGTCT
Source organism: Rhododendron griersonianum (assembly GCA_018127125.1). Classification (NCBI taxonomy): domain Eukaryota; kingdom Viridiplantae; phylum Streptophyta; class Magnoliopsida; order Ericales; family Ericaceae; genus Rhododendron; species Rhododendron griersonianum. The sequence goes on from CM030797.1 coordinate 21,992,873, forward strand.
ACCATCTCAGCGGCTCGAAGCCCATTACCTCAACAGGCTAGAAGCCTATGTCTACCACCTCAGCGGCTCCAAGCCCATTATCATAGCGGCTCTACGCCCGTATTCACTATCTCAGCTGGCTCGAAGCCGTAACAACCAACTCAGCGGCTCCAAGCCCATTATCATAGCGGCTCTACGCCCGTATTCACTATCTCAATTGGCTCGAAGCCGTAACAATCAACTCAGCGGCTCCAAGCCCTCGACTCAGCAGCTCTATGCTCGCTATCACTCACTCAGCAGCTCTGAGCCCGTCGTCTCAACTGGCTCAAAGCCGTAACAACCAATCTCAACGGCTCGAAGCCCATTATCAACAGGTTCTATGCCCGTATTCACTCACTTAGCGGCTCTAAGCCCATTATCGATAGGCTCTACGCCTGTTATCACAACCCAGCGGCTCAAAGCCCAACATCTCAACTGGCTCGAAGCCGTAAACAAGCAACAGGCTCTATGCCGCCCCAACAATCAAGACATCTATTCTCAGGCTCTACGCCTGAATGCTCAAAAATCTAACATTTTTGAATGCTCAAGCTCTACGCTTGGATGCCCAACCACTGTGTACTGGATGCTCAAGTTATACACTTGAATGCTCAAGCTCTACGCTTGGATGCCCAACCACTGCGTACTGGACGCTCAAAGCCTGTACTTTGAATGCTCGGATTCTGCCGTCCGAATGCTCGAGCTCTACGCTCTGAATGCTCAAGTCCGGAACTTGATAGAAGCTCTAAGCTTAAAACAAACACACACGCACGGGCCCATGCACATATTGCAATATCACATCGAGTCTGCATCATCATATCTGTTCACATCTAACAACCACCATCACACATATACACTCTGCATATCTCTCATGAAACAGGTCAACCCTGCAATCAACCGGCTCTATGCCTCGGTTTTATTGATCGGTTCAGCGCCTCGATCCTTTGGCTCCACACCAACACTTATGATGAGAAAGCTCCGTGCACAGACCATCAGAATACAACCAGCTCTACGCTTTGGTTCATCACGTCAAGCTCAAAGCTCCAGTCACCTCAGGCTCTCGCCTTATGATCAACACCAGCTCCGCGCTTCGGTCCTATCAAGCTCAAAAGCTCAGTTACCTCAGGCTCTCGCCTTATGATCAAACACCAGCTCCACGCTTCGGTCCTATCAAGCTCAAAAGCTCCGACACCTCAGGCTCTCGCCTTATGATCAACACCAGCTCCGCGCTTCGGTCCTATCCAAACTCCTCAGGCCTTCGCCTCAAGACTGCAACAGGCTCCACGCCTCGATTCCATCACTCTCCAGGCTCTTGGCTCATGACTACAACCGGCTCCGTGCCTCGGTTCCCTCATCACCAAAGCTCCATGCTCCAGTTACTGGCCCTGCTCCCCCCACATCTCAAAAGCAAACGGCGTCCAACTCATCCCTAGCAGATGGTTTGGATTCCACCCCACTACATCAATTCCTTCCAGCTCATTCGCAAGGATAGGCTACTCTACCGAGCTCCTTTCAGTCAAAGTAAGGATGATCAAGAAAAGCAAAAGCACCTGCAGTGTACTGATCTACCCCAAAATACTAAGGAAGCTCTCCGCAAAGAAACTCCCCCGGCAGCCCTGCGCTCCTTCAACTACTCTTCGCCAAAACCCTGGCTCAGTCTAGGTACGTCACACTGCGGCTTTTAAAGCCCTAAGGTACGTCTTCTGTCTCTAACCCTCCAAACTTTTTGCTTTTCTTTATTGCCCGAACTACGATTGGTCTGTATTTCCCTTGTGGAATACATAGGCAGCCTCCCGGCCCGACCATAACAAAACCTTTTTCGAAAACCCCTTGGAATAGTGGTTGGACCAAATTGAGTTGCTTTTTACAGCTTTGACTCTTACTCAAACATGTCTCGCGATCCGTCTGAGTTCAGTCAAAGAGGGGCATCTGTAGACACCCCAATTTGGCCTAACGATTATTTCAAGTCCCACCTTGGGACAATCCCGATGATGAAATGGATACAATGATTGCTGATTGCTTCCTTGAGGACCTTAGGACTTTCGGTGAGAACTTTGAACCACTTAGAGGACCCAATTCAAAGCCATACAGCCTTTCAGACAGAAATACAGAAGCCTAGGAGAATCCATCTGACGGCCGTAATATCGATCTAACGGCCATAACATCAATCCCTCACCCGAGCAACCTGTTGCCAGCAAAATCTCCCTGAGAGATCAATTCCTCGGCCGCAAGATCTATCCTTCGGCCGAGATATCCATTCCACGGCCGCGACATCCTTTACTCGGCCGCCAGATCAACCTTTTTCCAAACTCTGGAACGTTCTGTCAGACGTTTGGTTTGATCCAACTACACTACCTTCCCGATGCGTTCGGGCTACGCTCAGAGATTACGACATAGAGTTAGAGATGCATTGCAATTGCAATTGCCATCTCGTGATTTGATTGGTCGGAGTGAGTCATCCCTATGCCTATATAAAGGAACCTTTGGGTTCTGAAATTAACATAGAAATTGATAGACCTACACACTCAATCAAGCCACGAAACTCTGTCAAAATACTCTCTCAAACCCACTCTTCAAAAGCCCTAACCTCCCGAAGGTAGCCGTCAATCCGGCGATCAAACCCCGAAGTTCAAACCCTAACTCTAGGGTTCTCGATCAAGCAATCAATCAATCACGCCCAACCCAAAGCAATCAAGCAACTGAGGGATCAAGGTGGTGAGGCCCAACGGCCTCTGGTTTGTCTTATTTACTGTCCTTTTGACTAATCGTAGCATTTTTGATTACCTGTTAATCTTTCTGTCTGGTGTGAGGAAGAACACCAACCGGGGCTTCGATCCCTCGGCCAGTATATCAAACCAGGAGGATCCCTCGGCCGTGACATCCATTCACCGGCCGCGGGATCCATTTCCCTGGGACATTTTGTTTGCTTTTCTGCTTTCTGATGCATGCTTATTTATCGCACTGGCTCACCTTGCTTATTGTTTAAAGGAATAAATAAACAGACTATGTGTTGAAATTAAACAAAGCATCTATATGTCTTATGTTGAATGAGTATGGGCCAGTCTCACGACTGGGCAAAGAGGGGTGCCTAACACCTTCCCCTTATTGTACTTTTGGCTCCCGTATCCAGAATCTCTATCTGTTTTCCCAGTTTTAATAAATTGGGTGGCGACTCTATTTGATGATAACCGTTATCATGTGGCGATGTTCCTAGCCATGGGAATGTCCATGATTTTGGTTTATGAAGCGAGCAACCAATCAAACACAAATGTGATCAATCTGTATGGCGATGCCCCGTTTGGGAGGTGTCTACACCGTTCTTCGCTTCCCACCATCTTCTTGCTCAAGTAGTAGATTGCCCTTTCGACCCCATCTTCTCCTTCTTGTGCCAACATGCACCCCATTGACGAGGGCGTGACGGACAAGTATAAGATCAAAGGTTTTCCCGGGATGGGCGGCATCAAGATTGGAGGATTCTGGAGATAAGTTCGCACTGCTTCGAAAGCTCTCTGACACTTGTCGTTCCACTCGAACTTCACATCTTTCTTGAGTAGTCGGAACAGTGGCTCACAGGTCAAGGTCAACTTGGCGATGAATCGACTGATGAATTGGATTTTCCCCAAGAAGCATCGGACCTCTTTCTCAGATCGAGGTGGCTCCATCTCAAGAATGGCTTTGATCTTAGAAGGATCCACCTCGATCCCCCTGGTGGTGATCATGAATCCAAGCATCTTTCCAGCCGTGACTCCGAACGTGCACTTCTGTGGGTTGAGGCGCATCCTGTATTTCTGAATCCTTTCCAAGAACTTCCTCAATGCTGGGAGATGGTCTTTCCGCTCCTTTCCTTTCACTATCATGTCATCGACGTATACTTCGACCTCCTTATGAATCATGTCGTGTAGCAGTGTCATGGCACCCCTTTGATATGTAGGACCGGCATTTTTCAACCCAAATGGCATAACCCGATAACAGTATGTCCCCCACTCGGTGATGAATGTGGTCTTTTCCCTATCTTCCGGAGCCAAGAGAATCTGATTGTACCCGGAGGAGCCATCCATGAAAGACAGTAAAGCGTGTCCTGCAGTGTTATCCACAAGTATGTCTATATGCGGCAATGGAAAATTATCCTTGGGACTCGCTTTGTTCAGATCTCTGAAATCGACGCACACTCTGATTTTTCCATCCTTTTTGGGGACAGGAACGATGTTTACGACCCAAGTGGGGTACTCTGTTACCATTAGAAAACCGGCATCAATTTGTTTTGTAAGTTCTTCTTTTATCTTTAAAACCCAATCGGGCCGCATTCTTCTCAGTTTCTGCTTAACGGGTTTTGCATCTGGGAAGAGAGGGATCCTGTGCTCGACGATCTCCGGGTCGATTTCGGGCATGTCCGCGTGAGACCAAGCGAAAACTTCTTTGAATTCTTTTAGTAAATCTGTGAGCTCTTGAAGCTCATCGGGGGAAAGCCCGGAACCGACCTGAGCCAATCGAGGGTTCTCCTCATCACCCAAATTTATAGAGATTATTTCTTCTTTTAAAGGCTGAGCATGCCTTTCATTTTCACGATCGATGAGGGAACGGATCTCCTTGGGGATATCCCCATCGAGATCTATTCCTTCATCGTCGGGATCTAAGCAATTTATTTCAAAATCAGGCAAGTAAGCAAAGAGATCGTTCATTTCATTAGCAGCCTCCTCAGTAGGGGGGAATACAGCGGTTGACTCAAACTCAAAGTAAAAGCTACACTGTGGAGGGCCAATAGGCATAAACTCCGACTCTGTACTAGACGAGGAGTCAGACTCAGACTCCGACTCGGTGCAAGTGTCGTGAGTGCGCTTTACAAGTGGTATAAAAATGCAATTCTCATAAGTGCCTACAACTTCCACAATGAGTTTGGAAGGGTCTTCGATTTCTTCTTCCTCTCCAAGCACAAGCACATCAGCGTCTTCCACCATACCCTCCGGATCCTCGCCCTTAAACAGGAGTTGGAGACTGCCCAAACCAAAAGCCTCCAGCCAATCGAGTGCTTCAGATACCTCTTCCACCTTGGTCACTACTTCATCCTCTTCCCAAGTGTCGCTGGCAAAGATTTCAAACCCCGGATACTTCATTTTCGTTTCAAGATCCACAAAGGGCTCGGGTTCTTCTTGGTACGGCGCTTCTTTCACTTTCAGCTTAACCCCGGCTACGTGAGTCCGGGCGCGGTTACACCACCCTTTCGCTGGGTCACCCTTCTTGAGCTCATATCCGATGCCAAAGCGCTCGTTGCTTCCGGGGAAATCAGGGAACTCGGAGACCCCTTGCCCATGGAGTCCCAGGCCCATGCCCGGCAGGTAGTTCATTTTTTTCATAATTTATAGCGCCGCGGAACTCACCAAGAACCCATCCTCGGCCCGAATAGTGCAAACTTTCGAGGTCATGACTGCAAACCCCCTCATGGCAATGTCTTCCTCTCCATGCATTATCTCTAGCAGCGGGGAGTTGTCTTCGGAGTGAGGACGGATGCCCGAGTCCCCGTGGATAATGAGGGTCCCGGAATCCAATCCCAAGACAAGCTTCTGATGCAGGGTAGAGGGCACCCCCATGACATCCGACCTGTGCAGCCATGGCCTCCCCAGCAGGAAGTTGAATGAAGCAGGTATGTCGAGTACGCAGAATTCGATGGTGGTTTCGAACTTCTCAGTTGCAAGTTCCAAGTTGACGGTCCCCAGGACATCACGCCGTGTGTTATCATAGGCGCGAACACCAAGGGTTGACGGTGCAAAGTCCTTACTTTTCAGGCCTAAGCAGTAGGCAGTGCGGAGTGGGCACACATTAATGGCCGAACCATTATCTATGAGAATTGCAGGGACCCACTTTCCGAGGCTCTTCATGGTCACGTGTAGCGGTTTGTTATGACCAGCTCCTTCCGGCGGGAGGTCTTTCTCTGTGAATGAGAGGGTGTGCTGGGTGAGGTTCATCGGGGTTATAAGAGCAATGAGAGCTTCCGGGGCTATATCAGAGAGGACCTCGAATTTAGAGAGAGTGTTAACAAGCCTTCGGCGATGCTCGCGGGACGCCGCTAACACTCCCCACATGGACATGCGCACGGGGGTTTCTTGGAGCTGTTGGATTATGGGGTCAGTGATGGGATCCGGGTTTTGCTGCTGAGAGGAGTTGGGGTTAGAGCCAGCGAACGGGTTAAGATGGATAGGTGGATTAGGTTGACGTGGAGGGTTTGTGGAGCTTGAAGGGTTATTTGGTTGAGTAGGTGGGATAGGGGTGCTTGTAGGGTTGACAGGACTGTTCTGTGGTAGCGGAGGGGCTCGGGATGAGCTCCCTTGCTGAAGGTTGGCTGGTTGGTACACTCTTCCACTTCGGGTGAGATTGCTAATTGTTTTGGGAATGGGCTCCTGACAAGTCCCCTCCCAAAAGTTGGAGAAGTTAGTGTCGCAAGGGCCAGCCTTACGTTTTCCTTTGTCAAGTGCTGTTTTCTCCAAGGTTTCGTTGAGGGTTTCCATCTCCAGAGTGTGCCACATATTTTCTTCCTCTAGGGAAGTCCAGAAGTTGACGTTGTTGTTGCTGTTGTTGTTGCTGTTGTTAATCTGCAGAGAGTCTTCATCTAACATGGCCCTGTTGATGGTCAGCTCTTCACCATCAATCCACACATTCACCAATTCAGATTTTCCCCACAAGTCCTCAGGATCCAATACACAGATAGCGGGCTCATCGGGGATTTCGACCATGGGCTGTGGAAGGTGCTCCCCAATAACGTAATCCTGTGGAATGAAGGCCCAATCCATGATATGGTCCAGAGCATCGGATCCTCTGGTGATATTGATAATGGTGCTGACAGTGAGCCCCGAAAACATGCGGGGGTTCATGAGGTCCATTTCTTCACGAATTTCCTCCTCTTGGAAGAGGTATGCCAATGACGTCTCATCTAAAGGGTCGGAATCATCAACCCAATGCCACCCGTTGGTCTCGGGCTCCCATGCCCATTCATCCTCTTCTTCAATCGGTTTTGGCTCCAAGAACAGAGCAAATAGGGAGTACCCGTCCAACGGGTCGGCCATCACTTCTTCGAATTCCTGCCTCCAATTGCCGTGTTCCAATTCTGCGACTTGGTGAGCATCGAGAGCCATGGGCCATATCACAGTTACGATAGCCCGGCTTTCTACGGCCAAGAAATCGCTCGCTAGATCCTCCCACCTTCTTTGGAAGTCCCAATCTGCAGACTGAAGGGCACAGACAACTTCTTCGGTTGGCAACTCGACGATTGGCTTGGGTTGGGTGGTAGGGACGATGTAAAGACTCAGGTTAAAGGGATGGTTCATGGAGATATGGTTGGTGCGGGCGTTAGAGTGCTTCGGGAGCGGGTTTGAGACGGTGTTTGGCTTTTGTGGTGGCATGGGGATAGTTTTGTTGTCTATGAGATTCTGGATAACGTGGTGGAGACGGAGGCAGTTGTCGGTTAAATGCCCCGGGTTCTGGTGGAAGGCACAATATGCATTAGGGTTGTGGGATGCAGGGAGTTTTTGAGGTAGGGGAGTAGGGGTAAGTGGCTTGAGCATGCCACTTTCGACTAACTTCTCGAGCACAGCAGAGAGCGGCGCTGAGAACTGAGCGAAAGTGCGGGGTTGAGTACGTGGTTGGCTAACTTGGGTCACAATTTGATTGACGGGCTCGGCTTGAGTTGTGTTTGAGGAGGTGTTGGGAAGATTGGTGTAGTTTGAGTTGCCAAACAGGGCGTTGCTGTTTCCGGAGTAAACCTTCTTGGGCTTGGGAGCAGGCTCGGGCTTGTCAAGGATCCCCAATTGAACTGCTTCTTCGACGGCTAAGCCTGTGTCGAAGAATGTTTTAAAGTCTGAGCACGCTTGAGCCATGACCATGTGCCGTGCGAGAGTTGGTTGAAGGTTCCGGACAATCATCCGGATCTGGTCCCTGTCGCTTGGTCTGTCTTTCATCTGTGCGGCCTTAGCCCTCCACCTTTTCACAAACTCGGCGAAGGCCTCCTTTGCTTCCATCTTCGTTGACTCTAATTCACGAGTGGTCACCTCCAATTGGATGTTGTAATCATATTGCGCCACAAAAGCCGCGCATATGTCTTCCCATGAGCGCTTCTTCTTTTCATCCAGGGTAGTAAACCAGTACAAAGCATGCCCCACCAGAGTCTGCGAGAACATCTGTGCCATAGCATCCTTCTCCACTCCCCACATGGAAAGTGCTCCAATGTATCCCGTCAAGTGCGCTTTTGGGTCTCCTGTCCCATCAAACTTAGCAAAGTCAATTGGCCTGAATTTTTCTGGAAGCTTTGCGTTAGGAAACAGGCAAAGCTTATTGATGTCAAAGCCGGTCGACGCTATCTTTTCGTTCCTCGCCACTGACTCCTCCAACTGGGTGATCTTTGACAACACTGCTGCCATCTCGGGGTTTTGCGGGGCTTCCCATTCAAAAACCAGCTGCTCCGGGTTTGGATTCGGATTAGGGTTCGGATTGAGATTTAAGTTGAGGTTTGGATTGAGGTTTAGGTTGAGGTTAGGATTTGGGATCGGAATCGGATTCGGATTCGGATTTGGGATCAGAATTGGATTCGGGTTTGGGTTAGGATTTGGATTCGGGTTAGGGTTTGGATTCGGGTTCTGCGGTGGAAGCCGTCGTGCAACCCCAGTAATCATCATCATAAGTTGGGCAATTTGGTTGTCGGTGAGCTCTCCAAGACGTTGGATGTCTTCTCTGATCTGTCCGATTTCACCATACGGGTTTCCCCGATTTAGGTTAAGGTTTGGATTGGGAATAGGGTTGGGGCTAGGATTTGGATTTGGCTCGCCTCTGTTTGGGTTCGGGTTCGGGTTGCCTCCGTTAGGGTTGACATTTGGGTTGGCGTTTGGATTGCCTCCGTTAGGGTTTGGGTTGCCTCCGTTAGGGTTGACGTTTGGGTTGGCGTTTGGGTTTAGGTTCCCGATCAGTAGATCCATTTCCATCCTCAGATCTGATGCACTGACAGAATCTGCTTGAAGTTGAAGCCGTTCCAATCTCTGTCCCAAGGGTCTGGTCCAGGAGGGTATGGTGTTCTTCTTCTTCGGCCCAATTGCTCAGTACTGACAGCAAAGCAAAAATCGTGCTCAGACGCGATTCCTGTTTATTATTTTCATGAAATATGTGCAAAGGTTTTTTTTTTATAGAAAATGTGCATCATCGTCACCGTCGTCGACTCTCATTTTTCCAAAAACGATTTAGTATCCCTCATGCGAGGTTGCCTTAATCCTCGGATTTTTGGGGTGTATCCTCGTTTAGGAACCAATGCTTCCCAAAGGATGCTAAAATAGGCTAAGTGTTCGACTAATGTTCCCTCGACAAATCGACCATAGGTTTGGAATGACTAGGGGTGGACAACGTGATACGATAACCAATGCGGCGTAAACGATACGTTTGCTTTTAGTCCGGATGGTGTTGGTATCATGACGTTTTGTTTCCATGTCATTCCTTCCTTTGGTTAATTCTTCGATTAAGCACTAGTCAAGGACTTAGCAAAATTCTAGTTTCCCTCGGGCTTTAGTTCGAGGACTCACACAGTTAATCAACACGCATAAGAGAGCGTGACTCTTCATCGGGTCTCGGCAATCTCGCAAAGACCGCGCGAGCGAGTCTCGAGAACAGTGGCTGACAGAATGATGATGCAAGATGAAATGCAGCACGTAAACAGGATACAACACGTAATCCTACCCTGTAGGTTCCTGTCCTAATTTGGAAGGATCTATGGCTTGCTAAACATGTACAAAGGCCGGTTTTGGCTTGAAGAGGGTTCCCCGGACTAGAGTCAAAGTATACCTCCCACTATTGAGCGTACACCCAATAATGGTACAAACGGTAGGGATGACTCATCACGGTCGAGGGTTGCTAAGCATTCCGGGATTCCCTATCACCGGCAAGCCGGATAGGATTGCCGAAACACAACAGCGAGGTTGCACAAGATATATCCACAAGAAATAGACAATGAAACAAAATCCCTTTTGAAAATCCCACAAACGTTGTTCAAGCTTGGCTCACAAGTTCAATTGATACTTAAGGAAAGCGGGCCGTTTATCAACAAACCAACTTTTTCTCAAGTATTAATCAAACGTTCCCCAGCAGAGTCGCCACTGTGGGCTACCATAGCCCCGGGTTGAAGATCGGGGCGGCCCAATTTGGAAAATCGCGCGCCTCGTGCCGTTTTGGAAATCGATTCGAAAAATGTTTGAAGTTTGATTTGAAGAGTCGCCACCCGGATTTGTGGTATATCACCCGAGAAATCATTTTGTTTTGAAAACAATTGATTGGAATTGAAAACCAGAGATCATTTGAGGATCCGGAAGCCATGTTACGAGGGGGGAAGGGTTTTACGGCACCCCCCTCGCCCGATTTGAAATCGGTCTCTACTAAACGTTTGTGGGATTTTTAAAAGGGATTTTGTTTCATTTAACAACTAGCAGATATCCACAGTAATACCATGTAGGAAGTGCATGCATGTGCATGTGTACAGGAGGGGGGTGAAATAGCCATGCATAATATATACGATGACTGAAAATGCAACACTGTCACTGTATTCACTCTCGAGCACTCGGAAGTGGTCCCGAGCGCTTGGGAGTTCTGACACTCCCAACCTGCAAAGCTTTGTTAGCACAGACAGAATGTAATGCTAAAATAGGAACTGAAATACTGTTAAAGTAAACTACTAGCTCAGCAGAGGACTTGAAAGACTGAGCTAAGCCTTCAATCTTTCAGATCATGCATCCCCGCCTTAACAAGATTAGATCTACAACTTTAAATGAGCAAATAGGTACATTTATGCATGCAGAAATCAGAGGACACAGCAGACTGGGGAAATGGAATGCAACAGCATGCATGAACTCCCGAGCGCTCTGGAATGGTTCGGAGCGCTTGGGAGTGAGCTGCATGTCAGCTTACTCTCAAATGGAAAATGAAATCGTTTTATCTTGCAGTCACACTTGCCTAGGTCTTTAACAAGAGAAAATCTTATTTTTAACTTTAGAAAACCTTGTTCTTACATGAAATTTGCAAGAGCCACTTCTGTTTTAGGGGAAAACGACTTTCTGTGCATGCACGCCAAAATGAAACCATTTCATTTAAGAGTGCACCTCATTCCCAGTCTGTTGTCTAACAAAATATCATGCATGGGACCGGAAACAGTCCCGAGCGCTTGAGAGCACTCTCGAGCGCTCGAGAGTTATACCAGTAAGGGTTTTGATAAAACATTTTTTTTTGGTACCCCATTGCTCTTGTTTTTACGCTAGGGTCTCCCAACCATGCACCCAGTATTGAAGACTGGGTCAGGCTGAGAGACCCCCCTCAGAAGGGAAGAACAGCCTCTTTGTTTGTGATCAAAGGTAAAGATTTCTACCTTTTGCTTGAACTTTGCTCTTTGGAATAGCTTTGAAATGTGGATGAAGAGAGAAGAGTACAAGAAATCAGAAGCAGAGAGTGTTCTGGATTTCTTGCCCTTTTCCCTGGTGATTTCTAAAACCTTTGGAGTTTGGAAAGAGAGTTTTAGTTTGGAAAACCTTCGCCTTCAGCAAGAGAGAGAGAGAGCAGAGAATAGGGTTCTCCAGGAGAAGGATTTTGTAGCCCCTGGCTCAGCTGAAGACCAGTTGTATTTATAGGCAAAATCCTAAGGTTTTAAAAATCAAATGGATTTGAATAAAACATTTTTAAATGGGAAAATCCTTTAGCCTGAAGATCTCTGACTATGATGAGTGCTTGCCGTAAATCTCAGCCGGCTCAAGGCGACTGCAATGATGGATTGCATGGGTAATGAGGAGCCCTGCCATCCATTGGGCAGCGCTGGAGGCTCGAGCGCTCGAGAGTGAGCCAGACCAGAGGTTTTGGAAAATGGTTTTGAGCGCTCGGGACTGCTCCCAAGCGCTTGGAAATGCTTTTGACCATTTTTATTCCCCTTTTCAAATCTTTCAAGGAGCAAAGTCTCGATTAGTACTAGGCTTGTTTCAATCCAAAGTCATCATCAGGGAGCCTCCGGGCCACAAATCAAGGAAATTTGACAAGTCCAAATTGGGGTGTCTATAGATTCCCATTGGAACACACACAGCCTCACAATGATTCCGCCACCACGGATTCCCATTGGAACACACACACATTTCCCTTTGGGGCAAACGGCCACATTGTAGTTTCAAAAATATTTTATCCGATGTCACAAATCTTTCTTTTACACACGTACACCACACAATGGGCAAGTCCGGCCACATTGCGGTTTCCAAAAACATTTCTCTTTTTCAAACACGTCGTTCCCACAATGGGCAAGTCCGGCCACATTGCGATTTTCAAACACTTACCTTTTTTTCCAAAACACACCTTTTTATTAACCACACCCTAGGCATCATGTTTCTATTTTCTCAATTTCCGTGTCTTGTTCTCATGCATAGACTCCGCGGTAGGACTTCTTAAGACATGATCATAAATCATTCATTGTAATCTTGAAACTAAACTAGCAAGATCATCCAACTCTATATCAAATAGCATGCTCATATTGTCACATAGTCATGTACAAATCACATTAAAGCATAACGCGACATGTACGGACGCCTTTGGAGTTATAATCACTTATGCTTTCACAAACAACAACAAGTAATGCAAGTAATCATGTAAACAAGTTCATAATTATCTTAAACATCAAAATACAAATACTTCAGTTTAAGCGATAATAAGTCCACAACCTAACATGTTTATTGAAGTAAAAGTCGATTATTTAACATGACTATACAATACGCATACAATACGCTATATTTAGAGTTTAGGGGGTAAGATCTATCTACCGTTCTTCTTGGCGGTAGAGACGACTACAGAAGAAAGATGGTACGTCGGCAGTCGGACGGAGTAACTTCTTAAGGATGGCTTCTGGTAGCTTCAAAAGAGAAAGGTTTCTCTCGAAACTAGATCTTGACTAACACTACTAAAACTTTTGGATCGATAGGGTGGTGGAGTGGTGGTTTAGTGGCGGCCTTGGATGAGTTTCTTGAAGAACTTGGGAAGAACTTCAAGAACAAGCAAGAACACTAATCTTTCTAGAGAGAGAAGTTAAAGAAATGAAGGTGTGAGTTGAAATGGGAAGGAATGGGTGCTATTTATAGCCAAAGGTTGGTCTATTATCCAAAAGACAATTTTTCCCCTGACATTTGTTATCCAATGGTTAATAGAATGACTAGATTTGATGGTACTTGGATAAGGTAGGATGATGGCCAAAGATCTTGACTAAAATGGTGAGTACACTTGCACACATCACACAATCTCTCTCTCCCTCTCTCCCGACCTCTCTCTCTCTCCCTCTCTCTCTCGGCTCTCTCTCTCTCTCTCTCTCTCCCTCCTTGGTACAATGTACATATTTATATAAGTACAAAGGTTGAAAGAGTAAGAATATAGAATTAATTTGTAAGAAAATCTTATAAGAAATCTAGTACTCTAAATCTCTCCCATATCTTCCAATCTTTCTTCTTTCACAAGTACATGTACTTAGGCAATTTTAAAACTAGGGTTTTGTAGACACCTCCCAAACGGGGCATCGCCATACAGATTGATCATGTTTGTTTGCTCGATTGGTTGCTTGCTTCGTAAACCAAAATCATGGACATTCCCATGGCTAGGAACATCGCCACATGATATCGGTTATCATCAAAACAGAGTCGCCACCCAGTTTATTAAAACTGGGAAAAGAGATAGAGATTCTGGATACGGGAGCCAAAAGTACAATAAGGGGAAGGTGTTAGGCACCCCTCTTTGCCCAGTCGTGAGACTGGCCCATAATCATTCAACATAAGACATGTAGATGCTTTGTTTAATTCCAACACATAGTCTGTTTATTTATTCCTTTAAACAGTAAGCAAAGTGAGCCAGTGCGATAAGTAAGCATGCATCAGAAAGCAGAGAAAGCAACAAAACTGTCCCAGGGAGATGGATCCCGCGGCCGGTGAATGGATGTCACGGCCGAGGGATCCTCCTGGTTTGATGTACCGGCCGAGGGATCGAAGCCCTGGTCGGTGTTCTTCCTCACACCAGACGGGAAGATTAACAAATAATCAGAAAGCTACGGTTAGTCAAAAATACAGTAAATAAGACAAACCAGAGGCCGTTGGGCCTCACCACCTTGATCCCTCAGTTGCTTGATTGCTTTGGATTGCGCGTGATTTGACTGATTGCTTGATTGAAAACCCTAGGGTTAGGGTTTGAACTTCGGAGTTTGATCGCCGGATTGACGACTGCCTTTGGGTGGTTAGGGCTTTTGAAGAGTGGGTTTGAGGGAGTATTTGTGCAGAGTTTCGAGGCTTGAGAGAGTGTATACTCTGATAATTTCACGTGTCTATTTTCGGAGTCCAAAGGCCCTTTATATAGGCAATTGGTGACTCACTCCGGCCAATCAAATCACGAGATGGCAATTGCAATTGCAATGCATCTCTAACTCTACGTCGTAATCTCTGAGCGTAGCCCGAACGCATCGGAAAGGTAGTGTAATTGGATCAAACGTCTGACAGAACACGTTCCAGAGTCTAGGAAAAGGCCGATCTAGCGGCCGAGTAAAGGATGTCACGGCCGAGGAATGGATGTCTCGGCCGAAGGATAGATCTTGCAGCCGAGGGATTGATCAGGGAGATTTTGCTAGCAACAGGTTGCTCGGGTAAGGAAATGATGTAAGGGCCGTGGGATCGATGTCACGGCCGATAGATGGATTCTCCTAGGCTTCTGTATTTCTGTCTGAAAGGCTGTATGGCTCTGATTGGGTCCTCTAAGTGGCTCAAAGTTCTTACCGAAAGTCCTAAGGTTCTCAAGGAAGCAATCAGCAATCACTGTATCCATTTCAACATCGGGATTGTCCCAAGGTGGGACTTGAAATAATCGTTAGGCCAAATTGGGGTGTCTACAGGTTTGGTGGAAGAAGATCTAAGGGCTAGTACTTAAATCTCCCTTTCTCTCTCCTATCTCTCTCTCTCTCTCTCCCTCTCCCATCTCTCTCGGCTTCTCTCTCTCCTTCTCCCTCTCGGATTCTCTCTCTCTCTCTCTCTCTCCCTCTCTATCTTTCTCCCTTGATTAATATATGTATATGCATGGATGACTAAGTAGGAAAGGATACACCATGACCTCACTAGGTCTTTCAAGTCAAAATTCCCTAATAAACTAAGTCTAATTGACACATGTCCCTTATAATACTATATTGGGGTACATAGAATCCTAGGGTAGATATCCATATCTATTTCTTTAAGCAAATAGGTACACATCATATCTGTAGACACCTCCCAAACGGGGCATCGCCATACAGATTGATCACGTTTGTTTGCTCGATTGGTTGCTCGCTTCAGAAACCAAAATCATGGACATTCCCATGGCTAGGAACATCGCCACATGATAACGGTTATCATCAAATAGAGTCGCCACCCAGTTTATTAAAACTGGGAAAACAGATAGAGATTCTGGATACAGGAGCCAAAAGTACAATAAGGGGAAGGTGTTAGGCACCTCTCTTTGCCCAGTCGTGAGACTGGCCCATAATCATTCAACATAAGACGTGTAGATGCTTTGTTTAATTCCAACACATAGTCTGTTTATTTATTCCTTTAAACAGTAAGTAAGGTGAGCCAGTGCGATAAATAAGCATGCATTAGAAAGCAGAGAAAGCAAATAAACTATCCCAGGAGATCGATTACTCGGCCGGTGAATGGATGTCACGGCCGAGTAATCACACTGGTTTGATGTACCGGCCGAGGGATCGAAGCCCCGGTCGGTGTTCTTCCTCACACCGGACAGAAAGATTAACGGATAATCAAAATGCTACGGTTAGTCAAAAATACAGTAAATTAAGACAAACCAGAGGCCGTTGGGCCTCACCACTTTGATCCCTCAGTTGCTTGATTGCTTTGGATTGGGCGTGATTGACTGATTGCTTGATCGAGAACCCTAGGGTTAGGGTTTGAACTTCGGGGTTTGATCGCCGGATTGACGGCTGCCTTCGGGAGGTTAGGGCTTTTGAAGTATGGGATTGAGGGATTATTTGTGTTGAGCTTCGAGGCTTGATAGAGTGTGTAGGTCTATCAATTTCGTGTGTTTATTTTCGGAGTCCAAAGGCCCTTTATATAAGCAATTGGTGACTCACTCCGGCCAATCAAATCACGAGATGGCAATTGCAATTGCAATGCATCTCTAACTCTACGTCGTAATCTCTGAGCGTAGCCCGAACGCATCGGAAAGGTAGTGTAATCGGATCAAACGTCTGACAGAACACGTTCCAGAGTCTGGAAAAAGGTCGATCTGGCGGCCGAGTAAAGGATATCACAGCCGAGGAATGGATGTCTCGGCCGAAGGATAGATCTTGCGGCCGAGGGATTGATCTCTCAGGGAGATTTTGCTAGCAACAGGTTGCTCGGGTGAGGAAATGATGTTAGGGCCGTGGGATCGACGTCACGGCCGACAGATGGATTCTCCTAGGCTTCTGTATTTCTGTCTGAAAGGCTGTATGGCTCTGAATTGAGTCCTCTAAGTGGCTCAAAGTTCTTACCGAAAGTCCTAAGGTCCTCAAGGAAGCAATCAGCAATCATTGTATCCATTTCATCATCGGGATTGTCCCAAGGTGGGACTTGAAATAATCGTTAGGCCAAATTGGGGTGTCTACAGATGCCCCTCTTTGACTGAACTCAGCCGGATCGCGAGACATGTTTGAGTAAGAGTCAAAGCTGTAAAAAGCAACTCAATTTGGTCCAACCACTATTCCAAGGGGTTTTTGAAAAAGGTTTTGTTATGGTTGGGCCGGGAGGCTGCCTACATATTCCACAAGGGAAATTCAGACCAATCGTAGTTCGGGCAATAAAGAAAAGTAAAAGTTTGGAAGGTTAGAGACAGAAGACGTACCTTAGGGCTTAAAAAGCCGTAGTGTGACGTACCTAGACTGAGCCAGGGTTTTGGCGAAGAGTAGTTGAAGGAGCGCGGGGCTGCCGGGGGAGTTTTTGCGGAGAGCTTCCTTAGTATTTTGGGGTAGATCAGTACACTGCAGGTGCGTTTGCTTTTCTTGATCATCCTTACTTTGACTGAAAGGAGCTCGATAGAGTAGCTTATCCTTGCGAATGAGCTGGAAGGGTTTGATGTAATGGGGTGGAATCCAAACCATCTATGGGATGAGTTGGACGCCGGTTTGTTTTGAGATATGGGGGGCACAGGGCCAGTAACATAGAGCACGGAGCTTTTGGAGATAAGGGAACCGAGGCACGGAGTCGGTTGTAGTCATGAGGCGAGAGCCTGGAGAGTGATAGAATCGAGGCGTGGAGCCTGTTGCAATCTTGAGGTGAAGGCCTGAGGGGATGGGATAGGACCGAAGCGCAGAGCTGGTGTTGATCATAAGGCGAGAGCCTGAGGTGATTGATAGGACCGAAGCGCGGAACTGGTTTTGATCAGGATGAGAGCCCGTGGTGTCAGAGCTTTGAGCTTGACATGATGAACCAAAGCGCGGAGCTATTATAAGTCAAGGGCCTGAGGTGAAGGAACTGAGGCATGGAGCCTGAAGTGATTGAGGCGTGGAGCCTGCATACAGTCTTGAGGCGAGGGCCTGAGTTGTCAGAGCTTAGAGCTTGACGTGTTTTGAACCGAAGCGTAGAGCTGGTTGTATTCTGATGGTCTGTGCACGGAGCTTTTCCATCATAAGTGTTGGCGTGGAGCCAAAGGATCGAGGCGCTGAACCGATCAATAAAATCGAGGCGTAGAGCCGGTTGATTGCAGGATTGACCTGTTTCATGAAAGATATGCAGAGTGTATATGTGTGATGATGGTTGTGAACAGATATGATGATGCAGACTCGATGTGATAATGTTGATGCAATATGTGCACGGGCCCGTGCGTGTATGTTTGTTTTAAGCTTAGAGCTTCTATCAAGTTCCGGACTTGAGCATTCAGAGCGTAGAGCTCGAGCATTCGGACGGCAGAATCTGAGCATTCAAAGTACAGGCTTTGAGCGTCCAGTACTCAGTGGTTGGGCATCCAAGCGTAGAGCTTGAGCATTCAAGTGTATAACTTGAGCATCCAGTACACAATGGTTGGGCATCCAAGCGTAGAGCTTGAGCATTCAAAAATGTTAGATTTTTGAGCATTCAGGCGTAGAGCCTGAGAATAGATGTCTTGATTGTTGGGGCGGCTTAGAGCCTGTTGCTTGTTTACGGCTTTGAGCCAGTTGAGATAATGGGCTTGGAGCCGCTGAGATTTGTTTGTTACAGCTTTGAGCCATTTCAGGTGATAGATACAGGCTTCGAGCCTATTAGAGTAATGGGCTTCGAGCCGCTGAGATTGTGATAACAGGCGTAGAGTCTATTGCTGTGATAGCGAGCATAGAGCTGCTGAGATAGTAAACATAGGCTTCAAGCCTGTTGAGGTGATGGCTTGGAGCCACTTGAGATAATGGGCTTTGAGTCGCTGAGATTGCTTGTTTACGGCTTTGAGCCAGTTGAGATAGCGGGCTTTGAGCCGTTGAGTTGTGATAAAGGGCGTAGAGCCTGTCAAAAATGGGCTTAGAGCCGCTAAGATGGTTGTTATGGCTTCGAGCCAGTTGAGATAGCGGGCTTTGAGCCGTTGAGTTGTGATAAAGGGCGTAGAGCCTGTCGATAATGGGCTTAGAGCCGCTAAGATGGTTGTTATGGCTTCGAGCCAGTTGAGATAGCGGGCTCGGAGCCGCTGAGTTGTGTAGCGAGCGTAGAGCTGCTGAATGAATGAATACAAGCGTAGAGCTGCTGATTCGAGGGCTTGGAGCCGCTGAGTGAGTGTATACAGGCGTAGAGCCACTGGGATGGTAGACATAGGCTTCGAGCTTGTTGAAGTAATGGGCGTAGAGCCGCTGAGATTGGTCGTCATGGCTTTGAGCCTATTGAAATGGTGGGCTGGGAGCCACTGAGTTAGTAGGTGGAGGCGTAGAGCTGCCAGGTGTCTTGTTTTGCCGTAGTAGGAGCTTCGGCCAGCAGTTTGTGGAGAGAGATTTTCCTCATGCTTGGGTATGCCCCCAAGGCTGGTTTTGATCATGTTGCATTGGCTTGGGGATGCCCCCAAGGCTACTTGGTTGGTTGAGGACTTAGAAGTCTGTAGTGGCTTGAATTGGTGCACTGAGCATGATCTGATGTTGCTGAGGAAAATTGATTGGAGGGCCAGGAGATCGATCTCTCAGCCGAATGATTGATGTCTCGGCCGAGGAATCGAACGCTCGGCCGTTTAATTGGTTTGTTTCCAGGGGCCTATAAAAGACCACGGCGTCAGCCGTTTCATTTTACTTTCCACTTTTCCTCTTCCTCTCCTCGTTCCGAGAGCTCCATATCCGAAGATCCCTTTTACTTCCCCTCATTCCTAACAACTCCGGGCCATGGGTGATGCGCTGACGTGGCTAGCGTGCGCGGAGGGAGACCGCGTTTTCTTTTGGTCCCGTCTTGATGCTTGATTTGGGACCCTCGCATGGGTATGTTTGATTAGGGGCCCTCGCATGGGTGGCTTGCTTCCGTGACGCGGAGCTCCTGGTGTGGCGGTGGTACGCGGTATGGTGATTTTTCTGGGTCATGTGGTGATTCTTTGGAGCCATGTGGTGTCCCTTCTGCACCGTAGTACTCCTTTGGTATACATCGCCCCAGGGGCATCCTCTTCTTTTTTGCAGCTGGTCTCTTTGTGTTCGGACCACCAGAGGATTCGACATCCTCTTCTGCTTCCTCTTATTTTTGCTGTTTCTCTTCCTGCATAGGTTAGTTCGATAGGAAAATTGATGTATAGTTTGTTTAGGAAATGTGGGATGATCCTCCTTATGATGTAAAAAGCCTTCGATATATGAAACAAAAACCTTTTTGCTCTGCGATTGTGATTGTATATGCTGTTTCTACGTTGTTTGCGTGTGATATTCTCGTTAATCCAACGAAACGAACTGAACCGTGGGAACAGTCTGTAAAATAGCCGTTCTGGCGGCCGATCTAGTGATTACACGGCCGAAACTTCGATCTGGCGGCCGAAGGATCGTTTTGTTTGCCTGGGTTTGACTTGCAGGTCAACCCTGATATCCCCTGATATCTACGGGCCGATGGATAGATCCTACGGCCGTCACGTCGAAGTATCGGCCGAGAGACCGATTGAAATTCTGAGGATTAAGAATCCGATTCCGATTCGGACTAAGATTCGACTTAGTTCTATAAATACGCGTTCTACGAACCCGATAGCGTTGTCAGTAGCAATTCCTTACATATGGCACAACCAGTCCTTGATCAGTGGTTGATTTCCTTTAATGGCCTCGACCGTTTACACTTTAAGTCCTTTGGCATGGACTTCCTCTTTTCCCTTCGTCAAATTCCTGTGAATTTTGCCTTCCTTAAGGCAGCTGCTAGTTTGTGGGCCCTGATTTTCACGTCTTTTGCTTTAAGAGAGAGGAGTTATGTCCTACTATCGAGGAATTTACGGCCATTATGGGCCATTCAGACAGAGAGGGTTTTGTTGTCCCTAATCCTTTGTTCAACCGAAGTGATCTCCTGAAGGATTTACTCCAAGTCCAGAAACATGAAGTTAAATTCTTCCTAGTGAAAGGAAGGCTGGAGATTCTGCAACTTATTCAGCGTTTTGGTACAGCTGAGGCCCATCGCCAAGTTTCCCTACAGAAGTCGTGTTTTCATGCGTTGTGCATTTGTCTCCTTCATTACTACTTGCTTGGCCCTTCCTCTGGTCATGCTGATCCTGTATTGCTTAACCTTGCTCAGCAAATTGGAAACCGTGTGGGTTTTGCTAGCTTAGTGTTGGCAGAGACCTTGATGGGTCTAGATGTGATGAAGGGTAGTCCTACAGCTCAGTTCTCAGGCAGTCCCTTGCTATTGCAGGTTCGCTCTTTCATTTGTTTATTTGTCAAGTTTATCTTTTCACTCATCACTCTTTTGTTTTGACTCACGTGTTCTCTCAACTCACAATTTTCCCTTGTTCTCTAGGTGTGGTTGTTTGAGAAGCTAAAAGTGTGGGGTGCACCGGAGCGACTTCCTTATAATCCAGACCAATGCACGGAGCGTCACATGATTAAGCAATTCCCAACTGAGGCTGCTTGGGAAGCATGGATGAGGACCTGCAGGGGTGATTGGATTCAATGGGTTTGCCCCTGGTATGGTATCGAGAGCATGACCGCGAGTACCATGAACCACTTTGGTGTAGCAGTGATTGGCATTACTCGAGTCGTTTTCTACTTCCCTGCTCGCTTTCAAAGGCAGTTTGGGGCTGAACAAGCCGCAATCTTGGGTGACCCTGAGTACACTGTCTCTAAGATCCATGATGCCAACTTCCGTCGCAACATGCTATGTCTTTGGCCAAATAGAGTGATGTAGGAGGTTGCTGAGAACTTCGTTGTCAAGCTATCGGGTTCTTACAAACGCTGGTTGAAGAAAAACCTTTTGGAGGATAGTAGTGCAAAGAGAAGGAAGACCTAGAGATTGACGCTTTGCTTATATTTTTCAAAAGATGTTTGTTTGATTCTAACTTTCATGGATTAAGAATTGCTTAGGTTTGCTTTTTCCTTTTTTGTTTGGAAATAATAAAACATTTGGTCGTTTTATTGCCATGATTTGATAGCGAACATGCTTTAGGATAGACCTAGAAATTTTGGAAGTGATGATGATAGCAGTGGCCGAATCTCAAACTTGGAGATTGCCTACGTATCCCATGGAGGGAATCAGGCCATAAACGTAGTTCCAACAAAGGGGATTTGTTTTGTTTTTAGTTAGGGTCCACTCGGGTATTTTCCTCTCCTTTTGTGCTCTAAATTTTGCCTAAAACCGCCCTTGCGGGTTTTCGGTCTAGCGAGCGTTTTATTTATGCCTTAGTTTTTGCCTAAGCCGCCCTTGCGGGTTCTCGACCTAGCGGGCTGCTCTAATTTTTGCTTGGATCCGCCCACCCTTATGGTTTTCAGTCCAACGAGCATCTCTCATGGGTAATACTTCCTCAACTTGTCGATGTTGACTGGCGTTGCGAATTCCATTCCATCCAAGTCTACAATGTATGCTGCTCCTCCAGAAAGTATGCGTTTGATAAGGTAGGGGCATCACCAGTTTGGTCTAAACTTGCCCCTTGGGTCTGAGACGTGGCGACGAATTGCTTTGAGCACCATGTCTCCTACCTTGATGTCCCTAGGTTTCACCTTTTTGTTGAATGCTCGTGCAATGCGGCGTTGATACCCTTGTACATGGTATAAGGCTCTCAGTCTCCTTTCGTCTAGTAGTGCCAACTCGTCGTAGCGGTTTTGAACCCAGTCTTCTTTGATCATTCCAGTCTCAGCTAGAACCCTTAACGAAGGTAATTCCAATTCGATAGGCAAGACAGCTTCCATTCCATAGACCAGAGAGTAGGGAGTGGCCCCAGTTGAAGTCCTTTCAGTTGTTCGATATCCCCATAGCGCCAGAGGTAGCATTTCTGGCCAGTCCGTGTAAGTGTCGGTAGTCTTCCGCAGAATCCTCTTGATATTCTTGTTTGCAGCTTCAACTGCTCCATTAGTTTGAGGTCGGTAAGTAGATGACCGATGATTCTATATCCCAAATTCGGCGAAAAGCTTCTTTGTCGCCCCCTTGAAGTGCGATCCATTGTCACAGACAAACTCGTGAGGTACACCATATCGATAGATGATATTAGTGCGAATGAATTTGGCCACATGAGTGGCTTTGAGAGTAGCATAAGAAGCTGCTTCTACCCATTTGGTGAAGTAGTCGATGGCCACCAGAATGAACTGATGTTTGTATTTCCCCTTTGGATTTATGCTTCCAATGACGTCTATCCCCCAAGTGGAGAATGGCCAGGGGGATGTCATGCTATACAATTCTGTAGGGGGAATACGCATACGATCAGCGTGAGTTTGGCATTTGTAACATCGGCGGACATAATCAGCGCAGTCGGCCTCCATTGTAGTCCAGTAATATCCCTGGCGTAGGATCTTCTTTGCCATTGTTGCCCCATTCATGTGTGGCCCACAAATTCCTTCATGTATTTCCTCCATTACCTTGCGGCTGTCCTCTGTTGTGACGCAAAGTTCACTTGGACCCAAGTGTGCCCTTCGGTACAATGCTCCTCCACAGATTACAAACCGGGCAGCAAACTTCCGCAGAGCCGTTTTGTCCTTCGAGGTGGCCTCGGATGGGTATTCTCCTTTTTCCTGGAATTCCTTCACATCTTCGTACCATGGCTTGCCATCGTCTTCACCTTCCTCGGTAAAGGTGCATTCGCATGCTGGTTTAACTTTCTGTTCGATCATGAGAGGCCGCATCGTGAATCCCAGGGGTATTTCGACCATAGATGCTAATGTTGCCAGTGCATCTGCAAATCTATTGCTCACTCGAGGAGTGTGTGTGAAGATAACAGAATCGAATTGTGGAATTAGATCTTCCAGCACAGAGTGATATAGCTTCAGTGTATCTTCCTTGACCTTCCAGTCTCCTCTAGCTTGAGATACCACCAGATTTGAATCCCCGGTGACTTCTACCCTTTTTGCCCCTAGCTCCAGGGCTGCCTCCATTCCAGCAATGCAAGCCTCGTATTCAGCTTGATTGTTAGTGACTTCAAACCTCAGTTTATATGACAAAGGGATGTGAGAATCGTTTGGGGAAACTAGCAATACCCCTATGCCATATCCACATCGGTTTGATGCTCCATCAAAGTAGAGTTGCCATGTGTCATCTAAGAGACATAAAATGTCCTCGTCGGGGAACATGAAGTCCTCCACCTCGGCCTCTGTCACAGGGTGATCTGCCAAGAATTCTGCCACAGCTCTTCCTTTTACTGATTTCCTTGTCATGTATTTGAGGTCGAACTCTGCTAGCAGTAATAACCACCTAGCTAGCTTTCCGATAAGTGCTGGCTTTTCGAAAAGATACTTGATTGGGTCTAAACGAGAGACCAGCACCACCGGATGTGCCAACAGGTAGTGCCTCAGTTTCTTTGTGGCCCATACTAGCCCCCAACAGGTTTTCTCGAGGGGAGTGTACCTTGTCTCATAATCCATCATTTTTTTGCTGAGGTAGTATATGGCGCACTCTACTTTGGCGTCGTTTTCTTGTGCTAGCATGCATCCCATGGATTTATATGCTACTGAGAGATACAGAAACAACGGCTTCCCAGGGATGGGCGGCGACAGTATGGGTGGATTCTGAAGATATTCTTTGATTGCCTCGAACGCTTGCTGACAGTCTTGGCTCCATTCAAAATCAGTACCTTTCTTCAGTAGCTTGAAAAGAGGTTCACAGGTGGTTGTGAGCTTGGAAATGAACCTGCTGATGAATTGTACTTTCCCCAAGAAACTCCTTACTTCCTTCTCTGTCCTAGGCGGTGATATCTCCATGATAGCCTGTATCTTGGAAGGGTCTACCTCGATTCCTCTTTGAGTGATGAGGAATCCCAACATCTTTCCAGCTGTTACCCCAAAAGTGCATTTTTGAGGGTTAAGACGTAGCTTGTAATTCCTAATCCTCTCAAAGAACTTTTGGAGTGCTCCATAGTGTCCTTCCCTTTCTTTTGATTTGACTATCATATCGTCGACATACACCTCGACCTCTTTGTGCATCATGTCGTGTAGCAGTGTTGTGGCCATCCTCTGATAAGTGGCTCCAGCATTCTTCAACCCAAATGGCATCACTCGGTAGCAGTAGGTTCCCCAAGGTGTAGTGAAGGTGGTTTTCTCTCTATCCTCCGGAGACATAAGGATTTGATTATACCCAGAAAATCCGTCCATGAAAGATAGCAATGCATGGCCTGCGGTGTTATCCACTAGCTCGTCTATGTGAGGTAATGGGAAGTCATCTTTCGGACTGGCTTTGTTGAGATCTCGGAAATCTACGCAGACCCTGATTCCTCCAGTTTTCTTTGGTACAGGAACGATGTTTGCTACCCATTGTGGATATTCGGTGACTATGAGAAAACCGGCGTTGATTTGTTTAGTGACTTCTTCTTTTATCTTTAGGACCAAATCAAGGCGCATACGTCTCAGTTTTTGTTTAACTGGTTTTGCATCAGGATGAAAAGGAATTTTATGTTGAACAATTTCAGGGTCTATTCCAGGCATGTCCTCGTAAGACCAGGCAAAAACATCTTTGTATTCTTTTAGCAAAAGGATTAGTTTTTCACTTTCTTGAGGGGATAGTGCGGCACCAATTTTAACCATTTTGGGCTCGTTTTCAGAGCCTATGTTTGCTGTGATTATTTCCTCAGAAAAAGGTTTAGCGTGCCTTTCCTCTTCTCTCTCGATGAATTCTAGAATTTCTTTTGGGATTTCTTCCTCAAAATTTGGTTTGTCGGAATCCACACAATTGATCATAGGCAAAGTGAAATACTCTAAATCTTCCTTCTCATTGCTAAGTTTATCAAAAGACATTTCAGAGTCGAACTCAAAGTAAATGCTATGCCTTGGTACTTTGACCAGGTTTTCCTCACTAGACTTAGTAGTTTCAAAGGATGAAAAGCTTGACTCGGACTGAGTCGACTCGGAGTCGGAATCGGAATCAGAACTAAGATCAGAATTAGCGCTTTTCATTTTGTATTTTAGAGTGTGTTCCACGGTCCAGTTAGGGTAAGCCCCTTTTTCAGCATCCACAATCAGCTCAGAGCAGTCTTTTTCATCACCAAGGTTGATCACCAGCACTTCACTGTCACCTTGATTCGCACTTTCATCATTGTCACCCTGCAAGTCTTGGAGGGCCATTTGATTTGCTATCGCTGTTATTGAAACAGCAAAGTGGAGCGGGCCAGACAGCTTGGTGACAACTTGAAAGTGCGAATCAGACATGAACAGTGATGCAGTCATTTTTCCTGAAAAAAGGTTTTTGCTTTAGTTAGATTGATTAATCTTACCTACTGTTTATTTGACTTAGAGAGATTCCTAAGGTTTAACCTGCAAAAGAGAAACTTTACAACATACACATATACAATGGGTGTGAGGAAGAACTTGGAAGCAAAATGCAAGTAGGTTCCTAGCCTGTAGGTTCCTGTCTTAGTTTGATAAGTTCTATGGCTTTCTAAAACATGCAAGGTTTTGGTAGTCTCAGGGTGCTCCGTTGTCAAAGGGCACCAATCCTCTCACCAGCCCATCATAGGTAGCGATTGGGTGATTTCCTTTTTGATATACCACTAGGTACGAGTGACTGTGGAGTTTGCTGGAACCCCCAACATAGCCCGTGTCATGCCGGGATATCAGGTGAACTCAACGGGTTGCCCGCTCGATGCATATGATAAATGAATTAGACAAGGCATGTATTAGTCTTATGTTGAACTTTTTGGTTATGGCTCTCACATCCCCAGCAGAGTCGCCAAAAATTGTAGACACCTCCCAAACGGGGCATCGCCATACAGATTGATCACGTTTGTTTGCTCGATTGGTTACTCGCTTCATAAACCAAAATCATGGACATTCCCATGGCTAGGAACATCGCCACATGATAACGGTTATCATCAAATAGAGTCGCCACCCAGTTTATTAAAACTGGGAAAACAGATAGAGATTCTGGATACGGGAGCCAAAAGTACAATAAGGGGAAGGTGTTAGGCACCCCTCTTTGCCCAGCCGTGAGACTGGCCCATAATCATATTTCAACATAAGACGTGTAGATGCTTTGTTTAATTCCAACACATAGTCTGTTTATTTATTCCTTTAAACAGTAAGTAAGGTGAGCCAGTGCGATAAATAAGCATGCATTAGAAAGCAGAGAAAGCAAATAAACTATCCCAGGAGATCGATTACTTGGCCGGTGAATGGATGTCACGGCCGAGTAATCACACTGGTTTGATGTACCGGCCGAGGGATCGAAGCCCCGGTCGGTGTTCTTCCTCACACCGGACAGAA
This sequence comes from Rhododendron griersonianum, assembly GCA_018127125.1. Lineage (NCBI taxonomy): Eukaryota > Viridiplantae > Streptophyta > Magnoliopsida > Ericales > Ericaceae > Rhododendron > Rhododendron griersonianum. The sequence continues at coordinate 22,019,715 of CM030797.1, forward strand.
AGATTAACGGATAATCAAAATACTACGGTTAGTCAAAAATACAATAAATTAAGACAAACCAGAGGCCGTTGGGCCTCACCACCTTGATCCCTCGGTTGCTTGATTGCTTTGGATTGGGCTTGATTGACTGATTGCTTGATCGAGAACCCTAGGGTTAGGGTTTGAACTTCTGGGTTTGATCGCCGGATTGACGGCTGCCTTCGGGAGGTTAGGGCTTTTGAAGTATGGGATTGAGGGATTATTTGTGCTGAGCTTCGAGGCTTGATAGAGTGTGTAGGTCTATCAATTTCGTGTGTTTATTTTCGGAGTCCAAAGGCCCTTTATATAGGCAATTGGTGACTCACTCCGGCCAATCAAATCATGAGATGGCAATTGCAATTGCAATGCATCTCTAACTCTACGTCGTAATCTCTGAGCGTAGCCCGAACGCATCGGAAAGGTAGTGTAATCGGATCAAACGTCTGACAGAACACGTTCCAGAGTCTGGAAAAAGGTCGATCTGGCGGCCGAGTAAAGGATATCACGGCCGAGGAATGGATGTCTCAACCGAAGGATAGATCTTGCGGCCGAGGGATTGATCTCTCAGGGAGATTTTGCTAGCAACAGGTTTCTCGGGTATGAAATGATGTTAGGGCCGTGGGATCGACGTCACGGCCAACAGATGGATTCTCCTAGGCTTCTGTATTTCTGTCTGAAAGGCTGTATGGCTCTGAATTGGGTCCTCTAAGTGGCTCAAAGTTCTTACCGAAAGTCCTAAGGTCCTCAAGGAAGCAATCAGCAATCATTGTATCCATTTCATCATCGGGATTGTCCCAAGGTGGGACTTGAAATAATCGTTAGGCCAAATTGGGGTGTCTACAATATCTAATAAGCAATTAAGTAATAAAACCTAGTACTATGGCTTGACTAGACTTTATTGTCCAATGAACCACAATTCTCCTAACCATTATCATCCAATTGTCCAAGGTGGAAAGTATTATACTTTCAATAAAAATATATATAAGTATATTGACACATGGCAAATCTATTAAACTAATGGATCTTGTACTTGATAGGAAGACTAACCTATTGACCAATGGGTAACAATTCTCCTAACATTTATTATCCAATGGATAAAGATGGAAAGTACTATGCTTGCATAATGTATATATATAAGTACAATGACTCATGGTGAATCTATTAAACTAATAGATCTTGTACTAGGTAGAAAGACTAAGCTATGGACCAATGGGCGAGATTTTCCCTAACTTCTATGGACCAATGGGTAAAAGAGTAAAGTATAATATTGGAATATTATATATACATCTTCCAAACATGTTGTGGGCAGCATGCCCTTCGGAGGGAAAGGATTTCGTTCCTTCCCGCCATTTGCGGCCCTTTTTCTTTGAAAAATCGAGGGAGCGCGAGCGCCAGTGGCAAGCGCTCGAAAATACAGAGTCGCCACTTGAGTTTGAAGGTCCGACACTCAAGGAACCGTATTTCGAAGCACCTGCCGCGCTGTTTGATTTGAAAAAGTGAAGGAAACCAGTCCGTCATAACCATATCTGGGTTCGGGAGCCAGGTTACAAGAGGGGAAGGGTTTTATGGCACCCCTCTCGCCCAATCCGGAGATCGGTCTCTACTTAGGCATTTTTATGAAAACTTTTGTGATTCTTCTTCTTTTAATTAATTTTAGCCAATTAGGGCGGGGAACAGTTAATCGGGGATTAAAGACTGTAACAATTTGCAGGATGTGATCAAATGATAGCATGGATGGATGGTATGATAAATAATAAACGGAATGAACTTGAAACGGCGATCAGATGCCAAACCCAGGCTCGGGCCAGATTTGCCCTGCACGATGACCAACTTGCATGCATGGACAGATCTGTATGCAAGTCAACCATCGCGCGAGACACACCGACCCTCGCGCGAGTGTTGTCACCTCACCACAGTCCCAAGATCATCCCCTTCTGGGCTCTGGATGGACCTGTGCACACCCAGGAAGCAAACCAAGCAGTTTATTGAAAGACTGTAAAATACTAAATATTACATAATACTCCAAGCAAGAGCCAAATGAATTGAAACACAACCCCTAAACAGTGGGGGTATCAAAACAGAGGCCAGAGGCCTAGTTGCCCATGCAAGGGCCATTCATGGAAATCATAGGACTGTCGCGCGACAGAGAGTGAGTCTCGCGCGACATTCCTGACTGGACTTCCAGGAATTGCTTTGCATGCTTGGGGTCCTGAGACAGATTCAGGGGATCCCAAAGGCATTCCAAACTATTTAGAGCAAATAAACTAGCTACTGTATTTTGTTTTTGCATGCATAACAGTGATTTAAAGATCAAAATGAAGTACAACAGGCATGAACATATTGCAAAACAGAAAAGGGCTAGTCTCCCTTCCCCACGAGGTCCATTCTCTTGCTGACACAAGTGTCGCGCGAGTATGAGGGACCATCGCGCGAGGGTTTAACGGCCACGAATTCTTGTAACTTTGCTGGCTTTAGGACCAGGATATGGTATTGATTACCTGTCAGCCCCCCTCAGGGATCAAAACAGAAACAGGTTAAATGTTATACCTTTGCTTGGAAAGGGTTTAGAGATGGATTGGATTGATTGGTGTGGCCTTGCAACCAAGTGTGTATGAATACACTAAGTTCAGGAGATTAGGAGGTGGTTTGGGGGTTAGTGACTTTGTGCTAGCTAGTATTTGCCTTGCAAAATGACTAGTGAATTTCTTAGTCAATTTTTGGAACCCTTAACATGGAAGATGAAGGGGGGTATTTATAGGAGGAGTGTAAGGGCTAGTTAGTGACCAAACGAGGCCTTGGGACCAGCCAACAAGGCTGGTCACAACTTGGTTGTGAGGCTAGCCAACAAGGTGAGTGGGAGTGGTTGTGAGGGTGTGAGGGTGTAACCTGCTAGAACTCTGCTCAGCTGAGGAAAACGGGGTTCCAGCCCATGGGGACCCATGTGCCAAGCAATCATCACAAGTCCAGCTAGATTCTGTGATAGGGACAGGAGGGAACCATCGCGCGAGGGTTTGGAAGTGTCGCGCGAGGGTCAACAGTCAACAGTTTGACTTTGACTACACCTGGCAAGCTAAGTGTCGCACGAGGGACACAAAGGCTCGCGCGAGGGTCAACTCTGACTCTAGGGTTTGACTGAAGGTTCTGAAAGGTTCAAAAAGGTTCAAGCAGGGTTCTAAGCATTCCAAGCCTAATCCATTCCAATCCAAGCTCGTTTGATCCGATTTCATCATCGGGGAAACAAGAAAATCGTAAAATAAAGTAAAACGATCGGGAGACCCAGATTGGGGTGTCTACAGTAGTCCCTCTTTGACGGCACGCGAAGCACCATTGACTGGTACGGATAACGTCAAAGATTTCTAGACACCCACCAAATCCGCCCAAAAGCCGATTAAATGGAAAATGCAGACGAGTATATAAAAATACCGTGCACCAAGGGGGAAGATTGGGAACTGGACGGATAGATCGCCGCTGGTTGATCGGACGGATGGATCGGACGGATAGATCGTCGCTGATTGTTTGATCGGACGGATAGATCGTCATTGATTGATTGATGATCGGACGGATAGATCGTCGCTGATTGATTTGATCGGACGGATAGATCGTCGCTGATTGATTGATCGGACGGATAGATCGTCGATGATTGATTGATCGGACGGATAGATCGTCGATGATTGATTGATCGGACGGATAGATCGTCGCTGATTGATTGATCGGACGGATAGATCGTCGCTGATTGATTGATCGGACGGATAGATCGTCGCTGATTGATTTGATCGGACGGATAGATCGTCGCTGATTGATTTGATCGGACGGATAGATCGTCGCTGATTTGTGGGTGGACCGCTGCTGGGGATGTAAAAATCTTCAGGTTCGAAGGCAAGACTTCCAAAATGACCTCCAAATTCATTGGTAACATATCAACATGTCATGGACCCCAAACAGGGATTAATTGAGATTGGGCCGGACTTAGAATCTGGACTGGGCCTGATGCCCAAAACCGAGTGTCGCGCGACACTGACGAACCATCGCGCGAGGGTCCTAAGTTAGGGCTTGGATCTGGACAGGCCCAGACCCGGCCCAAACCCGTTCCAATCGTTTAAACGTCGCGGGGACGTTACAGAAACAGTAACCTGGCAGTTTCAAAATCCCAGAACTCCTTCCCTCTCTCGTCTCTCCTTGAAAACTTCCTTCAATCTCTCTCAAACCTTGATCAAACCAACAAGCCAAGAAACCACAAACATCTAACGCGGCCATGGCAGACCGCGGTGAGGATGGCGGCGGGGGTGATGTTATTGATCAATCGGAGGACCGAGGAGGGTCCACGGCCGTCGAAACAGGGGATCAACAACCCATAGAGGCTGTCGCAAAGGTTAGTACAGACGCCGGTGCAGCGGTGGTAGGCGGCGGCGATGGCGAACAGGATCGCGAGCAGGCGACTGGTGATGGCGAGATCCATCGCGCGACGGAGCCAGAGGCTCGCGCGACTGTTGATACAGGGGCCGTGGGCCACAGTGTTGAGCGACTGGACCCGAGTATGGCCGTAGAAGGGTCGGTGGTGACCGGAGTGAGTCCAGGAGACGCCAGGGATTTTGTTGCTGGAGAGCACCATCGCGCGACAGAGGAGGAGCCTCGCGCGATGGTTGATGCTGGAGGAGGCAGTGGCAGTGGGGCTGGAGGTGATACCGTCGAGCCGTCCGGGTCCCCGCCGAGGGATTCGGCGAAGGGCAAAGGCGTTGTGGATGCAGAGGAGGAGGTCACAGAGACTCCGGTTAAGGTCCGAGAGGAGGACATTTTGTTTAGGCCCGCGGTGACGTCGTCGAGCCATAGGCCGATCACTAGACACGACGTCGCCGAGTACTTGACCGACGAGGCACTGGCGAGGCTTCTTGAGGACAATCCCCTGGTTGGGGAGTTGGTCCTAAAGGCTAGAGAGGACCGCGCCCGGGCCATTGAGGCGTCGGAGGCCGTGGAGAAGGCCGAGAGAGAGAGACAGGGGAGAGAGGAGCTCTTGAGAGACGCAGAGGCTGAGGAGAGAGCCAGAGTTGAGGCGCAGGGGCCTAGGGTTACAGCCGTGACGGAGGCGAAGAACACGAGTCGGCCGGGCTTTTCAGCGGAGGCATACGTGCTTCCTACGCCGCACCTCTTTGTGCCGTCGGGCATTGCGGCCCGCGTACCGTTGCAGAGGGACTATGATGACGAGTTGGTGTTGAGAGATCCCTGGGTCCACATTGCAGCGACATGGACGAAGGTATATTCCCAGAAAACACCCTTTGTAACTTGATTTTGATATTATTGTTTTGATAGTTCACATTCGATACTTGCTTAGAACGTGCTTGAACTTAGAACTGCATAGATAACTCACGAGCCAAAGCATGCCAAAACCATGTACTTCTGTAACATAGGCCCAATATGTAATAACTTGAACCAACCATCCGTTGTAGGCTTCATTGATTACCTAGAACTTGAAAATGACAATTCCATATGCACGGGAATCCTGAACAGCACATCAAACTCCCAAGTTGAGCCGTGGCATAGAACTGAGGCCGACTATATGTCCTAGGCTTCATTGATTACTTAGAACTTGAGAATGAACTTCCCGTATACTGACGAATCCTTTCGCTGCTTGTCTTTGTATCTGAAACAGGCTGGAGCAGAACAGAGGGATATTCGCGGCTTCGGAGGCGCGTGCATGTCCCTGCAGCTGTACGAGGGGCTGCCGGAGAGAGTGAGGCGGCTGGTGGACGAGGCAGGCTTCGGGGAGTTTGTGCGGACTTTGACCCCGGCGAGGATTAACCTTGCCGTCCTTGTTGCACTTGCTGAGAGGTGGAGGGATACCACCAATACCTTCCACCTACCTCCTGGGGAGATGATAGTGACGCCTGCAGACTTCGCAGCGATCACGGGGCTGAGGGTTGGAGGTGAGCCCATCCCGTTCGACTCAGGGATCCAGGAGGATCGGGCTGCTCTGGAGTGGTTTCTGGGCAAAGCGCCCAGGATAGAGGGGGAAATGGCGAGGTACGACCAATTCAAAGGCTACCTGAAGAAGGAGGTGACGAGTGACCGGGAGGCGGAGCAGATGGCCCGGGCGTTTCTGCTATACCTGTTTGGTGCCACTATGTACCCAAACAGGCGAAGCAATGTCCACCTTTCTTACTTGCCAGCGTTGAGGGACTTGAGGACGGCCTCGCGCTTTGACTGGGGTGGAACTGCTCTTGGGGCAGCCTATCACTTCTTTGGCCACTCGTCGAGGACGAGTAAGAGCACGGTTGGTTACTGGAGGGTCTGGGAGGTACGATTCTAACCCTTTTAAGCAAAATTTGATTATGCTTGTCCATTGTTTAGTCTGCCTGGCTGTTTCGATTTCAAATGCTGTATGCCTTGACTAATGCTTGAACTTGTCTAAACATCGCAGCTTTGGGCCTACGAGGTTTTGCGGATGTATCCGCCGGAGTGCAAGCATCTAGACCTGAGCACTCTCCCTCGCGCGCTGAAGTGGAGCAAGGCGAGCACGGGGAAGAAGGAAGGGAGAGGCGAGCTCAACGCCTTCAGACTGTACCTGGACGAGCTTAGGGCCTCACAGGTATGAACACGTAATCATAGGCATCAGACACGTATCCATTTCCCTGCTTTAATGCTGTTGCTGATCAATTGTTTGCATTGCTTGTTTGTTTTGAATTGTAGGTCAATTGGGATCCCTGGAGGAGAGCGGGACTAGAGGCAGAGTACTTGGCCGGAGCGAGTTGTCACGGCCAGGTGTGTTAGAGTGCCTTTGGTTGGCAGTGGTACTTGGGAGACCGAGTGACGCGCCAGTCGCTTGGTTACCCTGAGTCCTGGGTGCCAGGGCCGCTCCCACCTCGAGCTTCACACACGGGAGAGTACACACGGGCTGAGCTGGAGAGGTATACGAGGCCGGATACTGAGCTTGAACGCTACCTGCGTCCTGGTAGGGACTACGCAGCCTACCAGAGAGACTTCCTGGCGGGTCCACTGGGGATCCGTAGTCTGAGAGAGGCGCGAGGCCAGGTTGTAGGGGCTGCTGAGGAGAGGAGAGCAGCCGGAGAGGGACGGAGAGGAGGTGAGAGCCGGGCAAGGCGAGCCCCGAGCGGACCGGCAGTTGGTGGACTCCCTGCGCTGCTTTGGAGGATCCCTGTGGTTGACAGCCAGGGGAATCCTGCAGAGTTACAGTTAGTGCCTGCGAGGGCGGAGCCCGCTCCTGTGACTGTTTCGGTAAGGCCTAGCTTCCAATATTGCTTTTGAATTCCAAATACTTGAATTATCTGCTGAATAGCCTGATGAACTTGAATTGCATGCATGTGCCAATTGAGTGGGTGAACGAGGCCGTTCGACGCATGCTGGCGTTGGAGAATGTGGTGAGAAAGGCGGCGAGCGGCACGCCACTGGAGTTGCAGTACCAGGTGCCGACTCAGTCAGCCGTTGTTCAGAGGGCCCAGGTATGGAAAACGATATATTCCTGCTTTCGATACATTCCTGCTTTCGATACATTCCTACTTTGATAGCTTGATAGACTGTACCTGTTTCTAATACAGAAATACAATATGCACAATAGATACTCATGCTTTGAAATGCAATGATAATGCAGGTGCAGGGGAAGATGAACCCTAGGCGGAAGAGTGCGCGAGATCCATCACCGAAGAAGGTGGCGGCACAGAAACCCACGCCTCCGGCCACCACGACGCGGCGACAGACGAGGGGCTTACAGACGGCGCGCGCACGCGAGGAGGAAGTCAAGCAAGCCGCGAGGCAAGCTGAGCTTCAGTACCAACTCAAGAAGCGCGAGAAGCCGACATTGGAGAAGCCGGGCCCGGTTCGCAGGCCGAAACTGATCATGAGTCCAACCTCCGAGGATGAGGAAGAAGAGGGAGAAGAAGAAGAGGCAGAAGAAGAGGGCGAGGAGCACTCGTCCACCAGTAGTGGCTCTGACGACTCCATTGATGATCCGAGGTACAGAGACGATCCCCAGGAGTCACAGGACACTTCAGGTAGCGATGACGGACTTGAGGGGCGCTGACGAGGCCTCCGTTACCCCTTTTGCACACTTAGTACTTTTGATTTCGGGCCTGCGCGCCCAAGTAGGTAGATTAGACAGATAGACATTTTGAGGGCCTGCGTGCCTTTGATTGGTGGGCGCATGTGCCCCGACTTGATAGTTTTTGATCGGCCGAGGGCCACAGATACAGTAGCACTTTTTGTTTTGCTTATGACATGGATAGATCATGGTTGTTATAGAAATTTGCATTTTTCAAGTTTATTGTTTCTCGTTACGAATAAGAGAAAGTAAAACCCGCCACTAATACCAAACTTGCATTGACAACACATCGAGACTACTCACAGACACACATGAGTATGAAAATTGACCTAGATGAAACGAGAAAAGTACCCCAGGATACGAGGATACGAGAAATAATGAAATTTTGGGCATTAATACGCCAAAACTCACAATATTCTGTTAAAGACAAAACTGACACTCCAGATAGATCGATGATGGTCAACATGACCTGTATCAATCAACGGGACTGAACAAAACGCCCCCAGAAAAGACTTTCACCGAAAAACGCACAAAATGACGCAAAATGGCATAAAATGCCCAAGAATGACTCAATTATGTCCCGGACTGAAACTGACACCTCCATACAGTCACTCAAGGTCTAGGCAACCTGTATGGCACGACCAAAATGGGTTAGAGCCTCCAATGCGAGGTTCGACCTCCCGAAATCTCGATTTTGAACTCGAAACGGGCCTCCAAGGGTCCAAAATCTTCGTTGAGCACGGCATTTGGAATCCGATGCTTGGATACAGTCGCATATGCTCATGATGACTTGCTGGAACCATCAAAAGTACCAAATGACCTTCGGAATGAAAATCGACCAATTTGGACAGTAGCTGCTGGAATCTGTCAAAATTGCAGACCAACCATCGCGCGATGGTTTGGAATTGTCGCGCGAGTAACTTCTGTCGCGCGATGCTTTGAGAGTGTCGCGCGAGAGTCAACTCCTGCTAAGCAGCCTTTGTTTGACCAAATTATTGCCATGGGGCTGTTCATTGTTCCACGTCTTGAAAGTTATTCTGGGCTTGCAGAAGGAAGGCTGTTCTTTCATGCAAGGTGGTAGGACACCTAAGCCTTGATCTCACCAACTCCTTGGCTATTTGAAGAAGGGTTTTAAGACTTAATGAAGTGTACACCCCTCCAACTTATCTAAAATGGGAGATTCACTAATAGGAGCCCTTGATCCTTGGCTAATGAGAGACGAAACCATAAATTGGGCAAGCCCCCGGTCTCGCTGTTTATCCTCGATTCGGGATCTCCGATTTGCTCGACCGTGCGTCGAAATCCTCCAAGCCGCATTGCCTTTCTGGGACCCCATCGTGCACGTCTTCCGGTTCCGTCAAGACGAGATGTGCCCCACAATAGAAGAATTCCAGGCATATGCGCCAGGGTTCGCCAATCTAGATGTTCTTGCTGTGCCGCCCGTCCATGAAGACATGGAACAAATTCTACGGGCAAAACTCAACATTCCGGAGGCGCTGACGGCCAGCATCATTCGAAACGGCGAGCTCAACATCCTTCGCCTAATCGAACTGTATGGTCCCGAGGGTGGCCTGGGAGACTATGTTAGGGAAGCTCACAGACGCTTCGTTTTGTCTATATGCGCACTGGCCGCGTACATGCTGGTTCCTATCGATGGAGGGGTAAATCCCAAATTGGTGAGCATTGCCTTGCAAATGGATAACGGGAAAAACATCATGCCCGTGGTTTTAGCGGAAACGCTCATGGGCTTAGATATGCTGAAACTTGAGCAAGCCGACTCTTTCAGCGGATGCCCTATCTTGCTCCAGGTAAATACCCATTCGACATGCTTTCTTGCACTTTCAGCTTCACCTCAAACGCTTAGGCTGTATTTGATTTCTGACCTGTCCTCTACGCAGCTCTGGCTGGCGGACAAGGTGGGGGTTTTGGAAGAGCCACAGGCTGGCTTAAGAGTTCCCCATATTTTTGGTCGAAAGACCGATGATATTTCCCGACTTGCGGTGGACATATGGTTTGCATTCCTGAATGATCTGCAATCTGAGATATAGTCTGGAGGTGTCTCTGGTTAAACCTTCCGGCAATGACGCTCAAATCGGCGGGATACAAAAGAGTGATAATCGCCGGCTGTCAAGCTTCACATTTTACATCCCAGGGCGTACCCTACAGCTCGGGAGAAGCCAAGGATACAAGCGATACGGAGCGGAAGACTTTGACCTCCCGCGTTCACTTCATGGGATTTGCGCTGCTATAGAGACAAGCTGGGGTGATAGGACGTTGAAGGAATCAATTCCAGATCAAGACATGGCTGGAAAATCGTTACATAAGGTGGCTCGCGTTGAAGTTGAAGCAAGGCTGAGGGATTTCTGAATCCCGTGGGAAAACAAGTTGTAATTAGTAAGGCCATTAGGCTAAGCTTCTGGCTCCGCTTTTCAATACTCGCTTTGTAAACTGTATGCCACTTTGCCCGGCTTGACCGGCTAAATAACAACTTTGAATTTTCCGGCCGTTATTCCTCCGAGGGACCGAACTTGTCATCGAACGTGTAATTTGAACAAACGACGCTTCGACGTAGTCATAAACACTCATAATGATCTACTGGAAGCAACGGAATTTCAAAATCTGGCCCGAGTCAAAATCCGGAAAATAACCCCAAAAAGGCAGTAGCCTGCCCTACTGTGCTGAATTAAACTTAACTCTCGCGGAGCTATAAAGACCATCGCGCGAATAGGGACAGTCGCGCGACACTCCATGACCATCGCGCGATGGAGAATTCCTGTTACAGTGGCCAGCCTTGACTCATTCGGACAAAAAGGGGTGGCAGGCTTTGTCAGCAGGTCTGGGCGTGCAGAGGCTCCTGACTTCCCCCAGAGGTGTTCCCTTAATCTTTAGCAAGTGGATGGACACCTTGCATGGCCACATCACTCAAAGGAAAGGCATTACCTCTTTTCTTGGCCTATAAAGAGGAGTAAGTCCCTGAATGAAGGGTGTGCCTTCCGTGAAAAATTTCTGGCACTGTTCCCCAAATGACAAATCATCTCCCCACCTTAATCAGCCCGTGGCTCGAAGAATTTGTCGCGAGCGATTGGCTGTGCTTCCGTTCTCACGGGTTGGCGGCCTTTCGCTTCTTAAAAAGTGTAAGGCTCCGCCCCGAAATTCTGAGAGCAGCCCTGCAGTTTTGGGACCGGGACGTCCATGTGTTCCGATTTGGTGACAACGAGCTGTGCCCGACCGTTGAAGAATTCCAAGCGTATCTCCAAGGCTTTGCTTCGAGCGTGATTGTCGTGCCACCTTACAGGCAAAGCATGTCAAAGCTGCTGAAAACGTGTCTGAACATTTCCAGGGGTGCGGCGGAAGGCTTGTTGATCGGCGGACAGATAAACATCGCGCGCCTAATGGAATGGTACGGGCCTGACGGCGACCCAACAGATATGGTTCTGCAGGCTCGACGTCGATTTGCCATGTCAATTGGCATATTGGCCGCGTATTTGTTGGTGTCTCCGCATGGGCGGCCCGACCCCTCGTTGGTACACGTGGCTACGGAGATGGGTGTTCGGAAGAACGTAGCTCCCCTGGTACTTGCTGAAACGCTCATCGGTTTGGATTTGGTGACCATAGGTCAGACGAACACATTTGGTGGCAGTCCAATCCTGTTACAGGTAAAATCTCACTCAGCTCACCTTTTTCTGGCTTTCACACAGTCTGCTTTTACCTCAACTCTCGACTAAGGCTATATGGTAGCTCCTTACTTGTTTTCTTTCGCTCGGGCTTATGTGGCTCCTTACTTGTCTTTTTGCTCATGCAGTTGTGGCTATGTGACAAACTTGGACTAATCTCGGCCCCTGGAGCGGACTGGCCCCGTCTGCCCGGGCGAATGCACCAAAGGGGAATGCTGTACCCGGAAATGTCAGAGGAGGAGTGGTACACCTTCATGAGAGAGATGTCTACGCGCGAGATCGTCTGGCGGCATAGAGCCCTGAACATCCCGGATATGGCTCTGCACTCTGCAGGTTTCGAGAGAATGGTGATCGCTGGGCTGTCCAGCTTCACGTTTTACATCCCAGGTCGTATTCTGCGGCAACTAGGCATGAGCCAAGGCTTTCATCAAGCTGGGATAGAAGATTTCCAGATTCCAGCATTCACGGCCCAACATCTAGCAGGGTATGAGCACAACTGGGGTTTGAGAGAACTCGGAGGAGCGGAAGACGACTTCAGCACAAGACTCAAACGCCGCTATGTAGCATGGTTAAGAGAAGAGGTCGCAAGGAGACAAAACGCAGACTGACTCTTGACTCAACTCCAATGATCTAGAATAAACTGTGAGCCCGTGAGGGCCTCTTAGCATTTCGTTCTGTTTTTGATGCTTTACTGTTTTTCTTAGGGCTCTGTTTTTCTTAGGGCTCTGCTCAGCCTATGTAATAGAAATAATAGTTTTGAATAAAGGTGAAAGATTAAGAATTTTCCCCTTTTTGGTCCAAGTGTTGAACACCACATCATTTGAACGTTGAGGTACGCTTTGGAATAAAAATCCTGGATCGAGTTGATTGATCGTGACCGAATCTCACAGAGAGATTGCCTACGTATCCCAAGCTAGGGAATCAGGTCAAAACGTAGTTCAAGCTACGGTTCGACAGAGGATGACCGAGTCCCAAAGAGAGACTGCCTACGTATCCCAAGCTAGGGAATCAGGTCAAAACGTAGTTCAAGCTAAGGTTCGCTCGTGTGTTTTGGCTCTCCTTTTGCGCTCTAAATTTTACCTAGGACTGCCCTTGCAGGTTTCTAGCCTAGCGAGCTTTGATTGAATGCCTATTTATTTTTGCCTAAACCGCCCCCTTGGGTTTTCAGTCTAGCAGGCTTGCTCTAATTTTTGCTTGGGACCGCCCACCCTTGTGGTTTTCGGCCCAACGAGCTTCTCTCAAGGGTAGTAACGTTTGAGTTGATCCAGGTTAACCAGAGTGTTGAACTCGTTGCCGTCCAGATCAATGAGCTGAGCTGCCCCACCCGAGAGGATGGTCTTGATAATGTAAGGTCCCGCGCGCTTCGGGCGGAACTTGCCACGTAGATCGAAGATGGGAGCCCGGATTTCCTTTGTGACCATATCTCTTTCAACTAAGTCACGAGACTTCACTTTCTTGTTGAATGCCCGAGCAATCCTGCGCTGATACCCCTGAACGTGATACAAGGCACGGAGCCTTCTCTCATCAAAAAGCATGAGTTCGACAAACCTCCCGCTAAGCCATTCAGACTCCGCGAGTTCGCATTCAGCCATGATCCTCAAAGTTGGTACTTCAAGCTCGATGGGCAGGACAGCCTCCATCCCATAGACTAGAGAAAAAGGGGTTGCCCCTGTTGATGTTCGAATTGACGTGCGGTACCCCCAAAGAGCTAGAGGCAGCTGCTCGTGCCAGTCCCTGGCGGACTCTGCGGACTTTTTAATGATAGTCTCGATGTTCTTGTTGGCTGTTTCAACCGCCCCATTCGTCTGAGGGCGATAGACCGTTGAGTGATGAACCTGGATCTGGAATTCCTCGAAAAGTTCTAACACCCTGCCTTTGAAATGGACCCCATTGTTAGAAACAAACGCCTGTGGAACCCCGTATCGATAGATGATGTTCTTTCGGATAAACTGAGCAACCTGAACCGCCGTCAGGGTCTTGTAAGATTCGGCCTCGACCCATTTGGTGAAGTAATCTATTGCCACCAAAATGAACCGATGCCCATTCGAAGCAGAAGGCCTGATCATGCCGATAACGTCGATACCCCAAACAGAAAAGGGCCAAAGCGATGTCATGCCAAACAGTTTAGAAGGAGGGACATGCATGAGATTGGCATGGATTTGACACCTATGGCAGCGGCGCACATAATCCACACACTGAGATTCCATGGTAGACCAAAAGTAACCCTGCCGCAGGATTTTCCTGGCGAGCATGACCCCGCTCATGTGAGGGCCACAAACTCCTTCGTGAATTTCCTCCATGATTTTGATGGCTTCAGCGCCGTTGACACAGAGCTTATGCATTCCGCAGTGAGATCTCCGATACAGTCTCCCGCCACAGATAATGTATTGAGCGGCCATTCTTCACAGTGCCGCTCGATCCTTCTTAGTGGCGCCGGCCGGAAACTGACCACTTTCGACGAAGTTCCAGATATCATGATACCAGGGTAGGCCATCATCAACATCATCGACGGCGTTGATATACTGATAAGCAGGCAAGTCCCGCTGTTCAATTAGAATAGGACGAAGCTTGATACCAATTGGAAGCTCGATCATGGAAGCCAGAGTTGCCAGAGCGTCAGCGAACTGGTTCTTCATCCGAGGGATGTGCGTGAACGTGACCTTGTTGAAACAAGGAATAAGATCCTCCAGATCTTGGTGATAAGGCTTTAATCTGTCCTCCCGAACTTTCCAGTCCCCGTTAGCCTGAGAAACGACAAGGTTGGAGTCACCAATAACCTCAAGCTTTTCAACACTAAGCGTAAGAGCAGCTTCCATGCCAATAATGCAGGCCTCATATTCAGCTTGGTTGTTCGTGACATCGAAATTAAGTTTGAACGCGAGCGGAATGTGAGCACCATCGGGGGTTATAAGCAAAACCCCAATCCCGTATCCCTTCTGATTGGCTGCTCCATCAAAATAAAGAGTCCAGGTGTCTTCGACAACCGCCATCACTCCTTCATCCGGAAATGCAAAATCCGAGTCCTCTGGCCCATCGACAGGATGATCAGCCAGGAATTCAGCGACCGCACGCCCTTTGACAGATTTCCTAGTGACATATTCAAGGTCAAACTCTGCGAGCAACAGCAACCAACGTGCTAGCTTACCAGTAAGCGCAGGCTTCTCAAACAGATACTTGAGAGGATCCATTCGAGAAATCAACTTCACTGGGTAAGCCAGCATGTAGTGTCTTAATTTCTTGGATGCCCAAACAAGAGCCCAACACGTCTTTTCGAGGGCGGTGTAGTGTTCTTCAGCGCCAACCATCTTCTTACTCAGGTAGTAAATAGCCTTTTCGACTCCCTTTTCTCCCTTTTGAGCCAGCAAACACCCCATAGACGAAGGATTCACAGACAAGTAAAGTATCAAGGGTTTCCCTGGCATCGGTGGCATTAAAACCGGAGGGTTCTGCAGATAGGTTTGAATGGAGGTGAAAGCCGCCTGGCACTTGTCCGTCCAGACGAATGGAGTATTCTTCTTCAATAGACAAAACATCGGCTCGCAAGTTAATGTCAACTTGGCGATGAATCTGCTGATGAACTGCACTTTTCCCAAAAAGCTTCGCACCCCCTTTTCAGAATCTGGTGGCTTCATCTCAAGGACTACTTTGATTTTAGACGGGTCGACCTCAATCCCACGAGAAGTGATCATGAAACCGAGCATCTTACCAGCTGTAACCCCAAAGGTGCATTTCTGAGGATTTAGACGCATACGGAACTTTCGTAATCTCTCGAAGAATTTCCTAAGCACAGGAACGTGACCTTCTCGAGTTTTGGACTTGGCGATCATGTCATCGACGTAGACCTCGACTTCTTTGTGCATCATATCGTGTAGGATGGTGGTAGCAGCTCGTTGATAAGTGGGCCCAGCGTTCTTCAATCCAAAAGGCATGACCAGATAGCATTAAGTCCCCCATTCAGTGATGAACGTGGTTTTCTCGCGGTCCTCGGGCGCCATGAGAATTTGGTTGTAGCCAGAGAAGCCGTCCATGAACGAGAGCAAAGCGTGCCCCGCAATATTGTCCACGAGCACATCGATGTGTGGCAAGGGAAAATCGTCTTTGGGGCTCGCTTTGTTCAAGTCCCGGAAATCGACACAAACTCGAATTTGTCCATTTTTCTTAGGAACGGGGACAATGTTGGCCACCCATGTAGGATATTGAGAGACCATGAGAAAGCCAACGTCAATCTGCTTAGTAACCTCCTCTTTAATCTTCTGAACCCAATCTGGCCTCATCCGTCTGAGCTTCTGCTTCACAGGCTTGGCGTCCGGGAACAAAGGGATTCGATGCTCCACAATCTCGGGATCAATGCCGGGCATATCTCGGTGCGACCATGCAAAAACGTCGCTAAACTCAGTAAGCAGCTCTTTGAAATCACGATGCTCCTCTGGGGAAAGCGTGGAGCCCACTTGAACCATCCGGGGATCGTTTTCATCTTTCAAATTTATAGAAACTATTTCTTCTTTTAATGGCTGAGCATGCCTTTCGTCCTCCCTTTCGATGAAGGCACGGATTTCCTTGGGAATGTCCCCATCGAAATCAACCCCCTCATCGTCAGGGTCGACACAGTTTATATAAAGATCATTGAAATAGTCAGAAGATGCCTCGTTCATTTCACAAGCCCCTGAAGGGTCACCAAGTACAAGAGAGTCAAACTCGAAATAAAAGCTATGACGTGGAGGGCCTAGAGGCACAAACTCCGACTCAGAGCTAGACTTAGAGGACGGGACAGACTCAGACTCGGACTCAGACTCGGACTCAGACTCGGACTCAGACTCAGACGTGTTGTCAATACAAGTCAGGCGTGGCCTGAAAATGCAATTATTCAAAGAGCCCTCGGCTTTCACAATGAGAGAGGTGGGATCCTCGAGGGCGTCGGGCCCGAGCATGAGCACTTCGGCCTCTTCAGCTTCCCCAGCCAAACCCACTTGGGAGAATTCCTGGAATAGCAGCTCCAGATTTCCCTGATTGATAGATCCCAGCCAGTCAGTCTTGGTCTTCACCTGATTAAGCTTCCTCTTGAATTCTTCCTTTGCTGGTTCATCATCACTGCTCGACCAGGTGTCATCAGCGAAAATCTCAAACCCAGGCAGCAGCTCCCCGGTTTCGGAATGAATGAAGGGCTCAGCCTGCCCAGTGTAAGCGGCATTTCCCATTTCGTGCACAAATTTGGGACCGCTGCAGAGGGTCCGAGGTTTTCCCATATATTTCCTCCGTTTGGCATCTTTGGCAGAGGCGATATACCCCAAACCAAAGCGGCCCTCGTTGAAAGGAAAAGTAGGGAACTCCGGGACCCCTTGACGGCGAGACCCTACACCAATGCCCGGAAAATAAGACATCCTCCTCATAATGTCCAGCGCGACAGAGCTTATGAGGAAATTCCCGTCCACATTGATGGCCATCACAGTGCCTGAAGTATCAAAAGAGAAACCCCCGAGATCGACGTCTTCTTCGCCGTGTTGAATCCCCAAGATGGGAGTCCCATCCTCCTTGAGCGGACGGATGCCAAAATCCCCGCAGATGGTTAGAGTACCAGTGGGTAGTCCCAGAATAACCTTTTGATGGAGTGTAGATGGCACAGCCATGATGTCAGATCGATGAAGCCACAGTCTACCCAACAGAAGATTGAAAGTTGCAGGAATATCCACGACATGGAACTCCACGTCCATCTCAAAACCCTCAGCATCGAGTTTGAGCTTCAAAATACCTTCGACTACGCGACGGGTGCCGTCATATGCCTTGACAGCCAGATTGGAAGGTGCAAGGTCCTTTTTTGTGAGTCCCAAACGATAAGCGACCCTCAGAGGGCAAACGTTGATAGCAGAGCCGTTGTCAATAAGAACAATCGGGACCCAGAGTCCTCGACACTTGACGGTAATGTGCAAGGGGCGGTTGTGGTCGACTCCTTCGACTGGCAGATCCTTGTCTGTGAAGATTACCGTATACTTGGAGGTTGGAAGGAGGATGAGAGATATCATTGCCTCCGGTGTGACGTCGGCCTGGACTTCAAGGCGGGATAGGGCGTGACATAGCCTTTGACGATGCTCTTTGGACGAACAGATCAGTCCTCAGATAGAAATAGCGGCAGGAATCCGCTCAAGTTGCTGCTGAACTAAGTCAGGAATTGAATTGCCGGTTGATACCTCAAGAGGTGCAGACCTTGGGAAAGAAACAGGTTCGTTCCTTTGATTGGAGGAATTCCCGGCCTGCAGATTAGCAGGCTGAAAAATCCGTCCACTCCTTGTGACATTGTGAACGTTCCCCAAAGAAGGCACGACTCGAGGGTTTTCCTTCACATCCCAGAGATCAGCAGGGACATCTCCCAGTTTGCGCTTTCCCTTGTCAACAGTTGATGCAGAGACGGGCACTTCCATGTCTAAGCCCAGGTCCTCAGCCAGATCCTTCATTAGTAAGGAGTCCCAGAAGCTTAAGTCTTTCACAGCAGCAACTTTAGCAACCGGTTCCGGATTTGCAATAAAGGGAACACCCCAAAGACCAGTGTCAGCCAGGGTACGATTGACAGCCCAGACTTCATTCCCAACTTGGACGTCCACTATGTCGTTAACTTCCCACAGATTAGCAGGCGGAGCGCGGTCCGTGACCATGATACTGCAATCCCTGTTGTTGGGGTAAGGCACCTGAGGGCACGGATTTTCTTCGTCGACAATGTAGGAACAGGGGTCATGGTCAGTGTCGGGATTAGTGTCACAAACCGAATTAAAGACCGAACCAAAAAGGGAAATGTGGTCTCCCAAAGCCCGTGGATCTTCCTGGACAAGTTCATCCTCCGCGTAGTGAAGCATGTAGTCCGGCGTGGCATAGCCCTGCAGAGGGTTAGGGTCAACATCCATGGGAGCAAACCAGGTTGGCTCAGGATCCCAGTAATATTCCGCTTCGGGAACTGGAGGCTCAATTGGGTTGAACAGTGTGTACAAGGAGAAACCATCCAGAGGATCGAGCAGGGTTGCTTCATAACCAGCCAACCAACCATCATACCAGGCTTGATCAAATGGGACATTTCCGGGCTGTGGAGGAATCCCATCCATCTCAAGGCTCGACCACTCGTTAAACAGAGGGGTGGCATAGTCCCAATGGTCTGCTATGGCCCAGTTAGTGGCTTGCATGTTATTATCTGACGGAGGCACCCAAGGCTGGTAGGGATCAGGAAACGGGCCGGCGATGGTCGCGTACGGGCTGTCAAGCGACGAGGCGGAATTGATCTGCACAGCAGGGATTGATTGATGAAAGAGAGAGCTGACAGATTCTTCGGAGACAGGTGAAGCAGGCTGTAAAAGTTCTGAAGGTGCAACTGTATCAACAACTTGGCCCTCAACCACTTGTATATAAGAAACCTCGGTGGATGGTTCGATCGGGAAAGGCACGACGGGCCTGGGTTGATCGGTTGAGGCTATATAGTCAGTGGGGTTAAATATGGTGGAGCTAGGGCTGATATAAGTGGAGCTGAGAGATATCTGGCTGATGTGGGGTACAGCGTTGTGCTTAGGGAGAGAGTTGGCGATGACATTGGGTTTCTGAGGTGGTGGAGGGGTCTCCAGCGTGCCATCGTCAATGAGATCCTGGATCGCATGACGGAGGCGAAAGCAGGAGTCAGTGAGATGACCCGCTCCTTGATGGTAAGCGCAGTAAAGGTTGGCTTTGAAGCCGGGTGAAGGGTTCTTGGGTAGAGGAGTTGGATCCAGGGGCTTCAGATGCCCTTATTTGACCAACTTTTCCAAGACCGAGGATAGAGGTGCCTCGATAGCGGAAAAGCTGCGGGGTTGGTTCCGAGGTCGGTTGTTCTGTGGATTTTGAACTTGATTGACATCCGCAATGTGATTAGCAGCACTGGAGGAAGTGGCATTGGTACCTGCGGTTGCCGTGTTGGAGTAAGTCCCCGTCCCGAATAGCGCATTCGCGTTCCCAGAATAAGCCCGAGGCTTTGACTTGGTGGCATGCGAGGATTCACCCTTTGATAGAATCCCACTCTGCAGAGCATCTTCGAAGGCCAAGCCAGAGTCGAAGAAGGTTTCAAAGTTGGCAGATGCCTGAGCTAGGACCAGGTGCCTAGCATAGTCCGGCTGGAGATTACGGGAAATGATACGGAGCTGGTCCTTCTCACTCGGGCGATCAGTCATCTGTGCAGCTTTAGCTCTCCACCTTTTGACGAAGCCTGCAAAGGACTCCTTAGCCTCCATCTTGGTGGATTCAAGTTCCCGGGTAGTCATTTTCAGCTGGGAGTTATAATTGTATTGCGAAATAAACGCAGTCCCAATGTCCTCCCAAGTCCTTCTTTTGGCAATGTCGAGTGACAAAAACCAATGGAAAGCAGGACCCGAAAGGGTCTGAGGAAAGAGCTGTGACATGGCCTCTAGCTCAATAGAAAGAAGTTTCATGGCGGCGTGGTAGCTGTAGAGGTGAGTCCAGGGGTCGCCGCTCCCATCGAACTTAGCCAAGTCCGGCATTTTGAACTTTTCAGGAAGCCTGGCATTGGGATACAGGCAAAGGCGATCCAGATCGATCCCTCCGGCACTGATCTTTTCTGTCTTGGCAATAGACTCCTCGAGTTTGGTCATCTTGGCCATGAGTGCGACCATCTCCGGATTCTGAGCTGGTTCTTCTTGATTTGGAGGCAGTCTGCCACCTGCAAGGTTTGCAACGGGCCTGCGACCTTCCCTTGGGTTCAGCACCATGAGACGTCCTGCGTGAAGCGGATCTGGAACCAAGATGGGCTGCTCCTGGTCAGACTCATCGTCCTCACCTTCTTCCTCGAGAGGGGGTGGAAGGCGAGTGTGGATGAGGTTGTTCAGGCGAGCAATGTTAGTGTCGGTCTGAGCTGCCCTCTGTTGCATGGCGGTGATGCTGTCCTGAAGGTTCATGAGCATGGTCTCCAAGGTAAGAGGTTCTGGTTGTGGCCGTTCCATCGTGACGGGTGTTTCAGAGCTGCTTGATGCGGATACCGGGGTAGTCGGATGCCCTTCCTGTAGAACCGGTGGTGAAACTGACTGAGAACCTGATTGAGACTCTGAGTGCTGTGCTGCCGGAGGTGAGCGCAGAGAGTCTTCCGTGATGACTGACTGGGACCGTAACCTGACAAGCCTTTGAACCGGACTCAGATGCAAACGTTCCCAAGCGGGTTTGGCAACTGGCCTCGATACTTTCCTCGGCGGTGCAATGATTCAGATCTTTGCTTGCAAGGCAAAAGGAGGTTTAATAAGGGTCCTGCAGTAACTTTAATCTAAATAAAAGACTAAAGCGGATGCAGCCAACGTCGAGAGTGTCACCCTAGACTCTAGAACCAGAAGACAAGTCTGTCTCACGACGCTTTGGACACTGTTTTAGGCCCTCAGAATTCCTTTCGAAGACGTATCCTTGTTTGGAACGAGCAGTGCTAAAGGATGTCAAAAGAAGTCTAAACCTTTGCCCATTTCGATGTTCGAGGTTTCAAGTTTTTGAAGCCAGAACAACTCGGTATGAATATCATGATGCCATAACCAGATCGGCGTGAGCAGCACTGTGCTATTAGCCGGGCGGTGTAAGTGACGAGGCACTTGTTACCTTTTGGTGTAAGCATCATGGCATTTTACTCCGTGGTTCCTCGTTTTCTGCTTGAAACCCTAAACCGGTATACAGGCAAGGGCGTAGAAAAGCTTCTGATTTCCTAAAGTCCTACCGTAAAAGGATTTTGCAAGATCACCACGTGCACCATCGAGGTGTACGACTCCTCATCGGGCCATGACAGTGTCCTACTAAGCCTAAAGACAGACTCGGAACAGATTGAGAACCTAGGAGCCATCCTAGACATGCTTCTACGCTGAACGAAATGTATGTACAGTTCATGCGATAAGAAAAGCAGTAACACGTAGGCATTTAGAGGGTTAGATGCAAGTAGATCTTAACCTGTGGGTACCTGTCCTAATTTGGAGAGTTCTAATGCTTTGTATATGCAAAAGGCCGGTTTTGGTTCGTAACAGGTTCCTCGGACTAGGGCCACAGATATACCTCCCGTTACCCGCGTTTTTCGCAGAGTAACAATCGAATGGTAGCATGACCCATCATCGTCGAAGGTTGTCGGTCATTCGGGGTCCCCGGGCTCCGGTAAACCGTGCCGGATTGCCAAAACGATCCAACGAGGCTTTTCCCATATCGATGCAAATGAGGTGCTAAAATTTGAAAAAAAGAAGAAGAATCACAAAGTCGTAAAAACGCCTTTTCAAATTTGGCTCACTTTATTTAGTCCATCTTTAGAAGAAACTACACAAGCGAACAATCGAAAAAGCCCCAGATTAGAATGGCCGGACGCGAGGTCTTGTTAAATCACCGTTCCAACCTTCGGCAGCGCGAAGCTCACCGTTTTGACAGGCTTTTAAGGGATTGTTCCCAAGCGTATTAAATCCTAAGTATGAATTAATATTGGTTCGATTTGTTCCCCAGCAGAGTCGCCACTGTGGGCAGCATGCCCTTCGGAGGAAAAGGATTTTGTTCCTTCCCGCCGTTTGCGGCCCTTTTTCTTTGAAAAATCGAGGGAGCGCGAACGCCGGTGGCAAGCGCTCGAAAATACAGAGTCGCCACTTGAGTTTTGAAGGTCCACACTCAAGGAACCGTATTTCGAAGCACCTGTCGCGCTGTTTGATTTGAAAAAGTGAAGGAAACCAGTCCGTCATAACCATATCTGGGTTCGGGAGCCAGGTTACAAGAGGGGAAGGGTTTTATGGCACCCCTCTCGCCCAATCCGGAGATCGGTCTCTACTTAGGCATTTTTATGAAAACTTTTGTGATTCTTCTTCTTTTAATTAATTTTAGCCAATTAGGGCGGGGAACAGTTAATCGGGGATTAAAGACTGTAACAATTTGCAGGATGTGATCAAATGATAGCATGGATGGATGGTATGATAAATAATAAACGGAATGAACTTGAAACGGCGATCAGATGCCAAACCCAGGCTCGGGCCAGATTTGCCCTGCACGATGACCAACTTGCATGCATGGACAGATCTGTATGCAAGTCAACCATCGCGCGAGACACACCGACCCTCGCGCGAGTGTTGTCACCTCACCACAGTCCCAAGATCATCCCCTTCTGGGCTCTGGATGGACCAGTGCACACCCAGGAAGCAAACCAAGCAGTTTATTGAAAGACTGTAAAATACTAAATATTACATAATACTCCAAGCAAGAGCCAAATGAATTGAAACACAACCCCTAAACAGTGGGGGTATCAAAACAGAGGCCAGAGGCCTAGTTGCCCATGCAAGGGCCATTCATGGAAATCACAGGACTGTCGCGCGACAGAGAGTGAGTCTCGCGCGACATTCCTGACTGGACTTCCAGGAATTGCTTTGCATGCTTGGGGTCCTGAGACAGATTCAGGGGATCCCAAAGGCATTCCAAACTATTTAGAGCAAATAAACTAGCTACTGTATTTTGTTTTTGCATGCATAACAGTGATTTAAAGATCAAAATGAAGTACAACAGGCATGAACATATTGCAAAACAGAAAAGGGCTAGTCTCCCTTCCCCACGAGGTCCATTCTCTTGCTGACACAAGTGTCGCGCGAGTATGAGGGACCATCGCGCGAGGGTTTAACGGCCACGAATTCTTGTAACTTTGCTGGCTTTAGGACCAGGACATGGTATTGATTACCAGCCTTGGCCCTGTCAGCCCCCCTCAGGGATCAAAACAGAAACAGGTTAAATGTTATACCTTTGCTTGGAAAGGGTTTGGAGATGGATTGGATTGATTGGTGTGGTCTTGCAACCAAGTGTGTATGAATACACTAAGTTCAGGAGATTAGGAGGTGGTTTGGGGGTTAGTGACTTTGTGCTAGCTAGTATTTGCCTTGCAAAATGACTAGTGAATTTCTTAGTCAATTTTTGGAACCCTTAACATGGAAGATGAAGGGGGGTTTTTATAGGAGGAGTGTAAGGGCTAGTTAGTGACCAAACAAGGCCTAGCCAACAAGGCTGGTCACAACTTGGTTGTGAGGCTAGCCAACAAGGTGAGTGGGAGTGGTTGTGAGGGTGTGAGGGTGTAACCTGCCAGAACTCTGCTCAGCTGAGGAAAACGGGGTTTCAGCCCATGGGGACCCATGTGCCAAGCAATCATCACAAGTCCAGCTGGATTCTGTGATAGGGACAGGAGGGAACCATCGCGCGAGGGTTTGGAAGTGTCGCGCGAGGGTCAACAGTCAACAGTTTGACTTTGACTACACTTGGCAAGCTAAGTGTCGCACGAGGGACACAAAGGCTCGCGCGAGGGTCAACTCTGACTCTAGGATTTGACTGAAGGTTCTGAAAGGTTCAAAAAGGTTCAAGCAGGGTTCTAAGCATTCCAAGCCTAATCCATTCCCAATCCAAGCTCGTTTGATCCGATTTCATCATCGGGGAAACAAGAAAATCGTAAAATAAAGTAAAACGATCGGGAGACCCAGATTGGGGTGTCTACACATGTGTACATAGGCCTATATAATACTATATAAGTGTACCTTGGTCAAATCTAATAAAATAACTTAGGTGGAAAGCCTATTGTCCAATGGATAAAGATTTCCCTAACTTCTATCGTCCAATGGGTAAAGTTCAAAGATGACTTTGGTCCAAAGGGTTCCTTTAGGGTTTGGAAAGGTTCAAAAGGTTCAACTAGGGATGAGATTGGTAGTTAGGTCATCTCAATGAATCGGTTAGAAGCTAACTAGGCTTGCTAAGTAGGATTTCTAGTCAAGAAATATAATCTAAGACTTAATTTCAATAATTAGGAAAAATATAATAACACACTTGTCTTTAGAAAATGACTACATAACCTTATATGAAGAAAACTAAATTTATAAGTCTAGAATTTAGTAACGACGGATTTTTGGATATTAAAAAGAAATTTTAAAAGAAGTCCAAGTAATTAAAATAAAATTCAAATTTTTAACGAAATTTTTACTGACCAAAAATTCAGGGTCGTTACAATATCCCAACCTAAGGAGTTTGTAGAATAACATGCGGCCACCCTGGTGATCCCCACATACTCCTTGGTGGACTTCTTCCATAGCCTTTGTAGATTCTGCCGTGGTCAGACATCTTAGGTATGGTAATGAGAAGCTCCTTCTGTACAGCACATCTCCCATCATCAGGTATTTTGCAGCTTTGATTGTGAGCTGCCTAGCTTTGACATTATCGTCTGGTAGCGTCGCATTCGTTATTTAGTCAACTATGGGACCTGTCCACGAATTGCTATAGTCGATAGCTTGTACCTGTGCGTCTAGGGCAAAGATGCTAGGTAGCTCCAAATATCGTACTGGTGCATTTCGTGGGATGGCATCTTCCTTGGCCGTAGCCAGCTTCGCCAAATAATCAGATTCAATATTCTCCTCCCTTGGGATCCTAACAATGTAAAAGCTTTCCAGCTTTGCAATTTGAGCCTTTACTTTATCCAAGTATTTCTGCATTACCTCTTCTTTCACAGTATATTCTCCTAGGACTTGTCCTACAACTAGTTGTGAATCACTTTTGGCCAACACATGGTTAGCACCAACGGCCTTAGCCAGCTCCAAACCAACCACGAGAGCTTCATATTCAGCCTCATTGTTGGTCGCTTTGAATTCAAACCTAAGCGCGTAGCTCAGGCGTTGCCCTTTTGGAGATGTTAGGATTAAACCAGCTCCGCTTGCTTCTCTGGTTGTTGATCCATCAACCTGAAGGACCCAAGGTTTAGGTTCTTCCTTGGGGAGCTCCTCTGGTTCTGGATACGTGTATTCTGCAAGGAAATCTGCAAGTACTTGAGCTTTAATGGCGATCCAAGGCTAATATTCTATATCAAACTCACCAAGCTCTATTGACCATTGAATTAGCCGGCCTGATGTCTCTGGGCAGTGGATAATTCTTTGAAGTGGTTGATCTGTTAATACTTTGATTGAGTGAGCTTGGAAGTATGGCCGTAGCCTCCTAGTCGCTGTTACCATGGCAAAGGCTATCTTTTCAGCTCAGGGATATCTCAGCTCAGCTCCTCGCAGCGCCCTGCTGGTGTAGTATACTGGGAGCTGCGTCCCCTGCTCCTCCCTTACCAAGACTGTGCTAACTGCATGGGGAGAGACAGCAAGGTACAAGAATAGAACTTCTCCTTCTTGAGTCCTACTAAGCAGTGGCGGTGATGTCAAATATTCCTTTAATTGGTTGAAAGCTACTTCTTCTGTAGTAGTCCATTCAAAGGCATTTTTCAAAACCTTGAAGAACGTTTGACACTTATCAGTTGCTCGTGAGATGAACCTGCTTAAAGCTGCAACTCGTCCTGTCAGCTTCTAGACTTCCTTGATGTTCTGGGGCGATCTCTTGGTGAGTATGGCCTGAATCTTCTCAGGGTTTGCTTCGATTCCCCTTTGGGATACCATGAAGCCTAGGAATTTCCCCGAGGACGCCCATTTGTGGGGGGTCTGAAGCCATCGTCGTTCTGCTAGAACGAGTCTCTACCATACAAAACTGTTCACCGTAAGGAAAAAGTCGTTTCCCACAGACGGCGCCAGCTGATGAATCAGCTTTGTGTCTAGCTCCGACCTGATCCTGCAAAACAAAGCTAGAGCTTGAGTCACCGGTGTGGTGGCGTGCCAACCACCCTCCGATGCCTAAGTCAGTATAGAACTTGCTATATGGTAGGAGAATTAAGGTTCTCGATTGTGGATAGTGCGTACCTTTAATTGGAGTTCTACCGTAACTTTATAGGCGTTTGATTGGAGGTTGAGTCCTAGTAGGACTGTATCCCGGGGATTTTGGATCGCTTTTACGAAGTGTGTGGAGTTCTGACTTAGCTGGAACTCCACGTACACCCTGCTTTAGCAAGTAATCCTTATCCGTCTTTAATCATGTTTATCACTGGCATTTTATGCCTATCTTACCGACATCTCTTCCTTTATCCCATAGGATTTAGGTTTATCAGAGTGGTATCTTGATGGGAAGGAGTAATATTCTATGAAAATTATCTATCCTGTCTTAGTTTGGTGCCAGAGCTGGTCCTTAGACCTTAATCCAGCTCCGTCTCATGGGCGTAGCTGGCTTCCCCTGACTTTGTCGTAGGTGGTACTCTCCAGGGGGGCAGAGCCGAAGCTGACTCCTACTCCCTAGGTTCGTACATTTTACTGAGTTGACCTTGCCAAGTTTATCCTACTTACCACTGAGCTTAGACCTATCAGTTTGTGTAACGTCGCTTATAAAATACTAGCTAAAGTCTTGGCAAATTGGTTGTGTTTAATTCTGCCATCTTTAATTTCTGATAGCCAGAGTGCTGCGCTTTCGTAGCTGGTAGGGTTATCACCGATAATTCTCATAGGACAAGAGCTGTTTCATTTTCTCAAAAATTAGAGATATGGTAGAAAGATTAATGTGGTTATAAAACTTGATATGAGTAAGGCTTATGATAGAGTTAAATGGATCTTTATCAAAAAAATCATGCGGAAGATGGGTTTTTGTATGAAGTGGGTAGGATGGATAAAGGAGTGTATGAAGTCTGTGTCGTATTCTTTTCTATTGGATGGACAGGTTGAAGGGTATGTGAAGCCAACAAGGGGATTACGACAAGGTGATCCCTTGTCGCCTTTTCTGTTTTTACTATGTAGCGAAGGGCTGTCTGTTAGTATGTTGCAGAAGAGGGAAAGGGATTAGGGTTTCAAGGGGGTCAGAATTTACAGGGGTGGGCCATCTATTAGCCACCTTTTCTTTGCGGACGATACCTGATAAGTATGGTAGACCTAAGCAGGTCAACACTACAAAGATTACAGACCAGGGGAGTAGAAAGCATTCTTGCCTCCACTTCCCTGGGAAGTCTTACTTTTGCCAAAGTCAAGGGTGTAGACACCCCAATTTGGCCTAACGATTATTTCAAGTCCCACCTTGGGACAATTCTGATGATGAAATGGATACAATGATTGCTGATTGCTTCCTTGAGGACCTTAGGACTTTCGGTGAGAACTTTGAACCACTTAGAGGACCCAATTCAAAGCCATACAGCCTTTCAGACAGAAACACAGAAGCCTAGGAGAATCCATCTGACGGCCGTAATATCGATCTAACAGCCATAACATCAATCCCTCACCTGAGCAACCTGTTGCCAGCAAAATCTCCCTGAGAGATCAATTCCTCGGCCGCAAGATCTATCCTTCGGCCGAGATATCCATTCCACGGCCGCGACATCCTTTACTCGGCCGCCAGATCGACCTTTTTCCAGACTCTGGAACGTTCTGTCAGACGTTTGGTTTGATCCAACTACACTACCTTCCCGATGCGTTCGGGCTACGCTCAGAGATTACGACGTAGAGTTAGAGATGCGATGCAATTGCAATTGCCATCTCGTGATTTGATTGGCCGGAGTGAGTCATCCCTATGCCTATATAAAGGAGCCTTTGGGTTCCAAAATTAACACAAAAATTGATAGACCTACACACTCAATCAAGCCACGAAACTCTGTCAAAATACTCTCTCAAACCCACTCTTCAAAAGCCCTAACCTCCCGAAGGTAGCCGTCAATCCGGCGATCAAACCCCGAAGTTCAAACCCTAACCCTAGGGTTCTCGATCAAGCAATCAATCAATCACGCCTAATCCAAAGCAATCAAGCGACTGAGGGATCAAGGTGGTGAGGCCCAACGGCCTCTGGTTTGTTTTGCTTATCGCATTTATGGCCAACCGTAGCATTTAATCGTTTGCTAACTTTTCTGTTTGGTGTGAGGAAGAACATCGACCGGGGTTTCGATCCCTCGGCCGATAAATAAAACCAGGAGAATCCCTCGGCTGTGAGATCCATTCACTGGCCGCGGGATCCATTTCCCTGGGACAGTTTTGTTTGCTTTCTCCGCTTTTTAATGCATGCTTATTTATCGCACTGGCTCACCTTACTTACTGTTTAAAGGAATAAATAAACAGACTATGTGTTGGAATTAAACAAAGCATCTATACGTCTTATGTTGAATGATTATGGGCCAGTCTCACGACTGGGCAAAGAGGGGTGCCTAACACCTTCCCCTTATTGTACTTTTGGCTCCCGTATCCAGAATCTCTATCTATTTTCCCAGTTTTAATAAACTGGGTGGCGACTCTATTTGATGATAACCGTTATCATGTGACGATGTTTCTAGCCATGGGAATGTCCATGATTTTGGTTTATGAAGCGAGCAACCAATCGAGCAAACAAACGTGATCAATCTGTATGGCGATGCCCCGTTTGGGAGGTGTCTACAATTTTTGGCGACTCTGTTAGGGATGTGAGAGCCATAACCAAAAAGTTCAACATAAGACTAATACATGCCTTGTTTAATTCATTTATCATATGCATCGAGCGGGCAACCCGTTGAGTTCACCTGATATCCCGGCATGACACGGGCTATGTTTGGGGTTCCAGCAAACTCCATAGTCACTCGTACCTAGTGGTATATCAAAAAGGAAATCACCCAATCACCGCCTATGATGGGCTGGTGAGAGGATTGGTGCCCTTTGACGACGGAGCACCCTGAGACTACCAAAACCTTGCATGTTTTAGAAAGCCATAGAACTTATCAAACTAAGACAGGAACCTACAGGCTAGGAACCTACTTGCATTTTGCTTCCAAAGTTCTTCCTCACACCCATTGTATATGTATGTTGTAAAATTTCTCTTTTGCAGGTTAAACCTTAGGAATCTCTCTAAGTCAAATAAACAGTAGGTAAGATTAATCAATCTAACTAAAGCAAAAACCTTTTTCAAAAAATCCCATGTTGTTCATGTTCGATTCGCACTTTCAAGTTGTCACCAAGTTGTCTGGCCCTCCACTCTGCCGTTGAAGATTTCAACCCCTCTGAATACATCACTCCAGTAAATCAACCAAAGCCTATGGTGGCTATCATTGAAGACAACCATGTCATGTTCGCTGGAACGGTTTATGAGGAAGAGGTAGAAGACCTGATTGAAGAAGAAGGGCTTCGCAGGGTTCCAATCTACTTTTATGACCCTTATGCACCTACCGATGATTATTGGCCAATAGACGAGGTCAACAACCTCGAGACTGAAGAGGCAAAGGAAGAAGAGGCTGTCGACAATGACCCACTAGACGAAATATCACTAAACCTACTCTTTGATGAGGGGGTCACCAACAATGAAATAAGGGTGATCCACCCCATCATAGATAGCTTTGGTAATTGGTGGGGCTTTGTTGGCACACGACGGGTCGACAACAGCAATGAAGCCGAGGTTGAAGCTCAATTGGAGGAGATAACAGTAATAGCAAATAAAATGGCCCTCCAAGACTTGCAGGGTGACAATGATGAAAGTGCGAATCAAGTGCTGGTGATCAACCTTGGTGATGAAAAAGACTGCTCTGAGCTGATTGTGGATGCTGAAAAAGGGGCTTACCCTAACTGGACCGTGGAACACACTCTAAAATACAAAATGAAAAGCGCTAATTCTGATCATAGTTCTGATTCCGATTCCGACTCCGAGTCGACTCAGTCCGAGTCAAGTTTTTCATCCTTTGAAACTACTAAGTCTAGTGAGGAAAACCTGGTCAAAGTACCAAGGCATAGCATTTACTTTGAGTTCGACTCTGAAATGTCTTTTGATAAACTTAGCAATGAGAAGGAAGATTTAGAGTATTTCACTTTGCCTATGATCAATTGTGTGGATTCCGACAAACCAAATTTTGAGGAAGAAATTCCAAAAGAAATTCTAGAATTCATCGAGAGAGAAGAGGAAAGGCACGCTAAACCTTTTTCTGAGGAAATAATCACAGCAAACATAGGCTCTGAAAACGAGCCCAAAATGGTTAAAATTGGTGCCGCACTATCTCCTCAAGAAAGTGAAAAACTAATCGTTTTGCTAAAAGAATACAAAGATGTTTTTGCCTGGTCTTACGAGGACATGCCTGGAATAGACCCTGAAATTGTTCAGCATAAAATTCCTCTTCATCTTGATGCAAAACCAGTTAAACAAAAACTGAGACGTATGCGCCCTGATTGGGTCCTAAAGATAAAAGAAGAAGTCACTAAACAAATCAACGCCGGTTTTCTCATAGTCACCGAATATCCACAATGGGTAGCAAACATCGTTCCCGTACCAAAGAAAACTGGAGGAATTAGGGTCTGCGTAGATTTCCGAGATCTCAACAAAGCCAGTCCGAAAGACGACTTCCCATTACCTCACATAGACGAGCTAGTGGATAACACCGCAGGCCATGCATTGCTATCTTTCATGGACGGATTTTCTGGGTATAATCAAATCCTTATGTCTCCTGAGGATAGAGAGAAAACCACCTTCACTACGCCTTGGGGAACTTACTGCTACCGAGTGATGCCGTTTGGGTTGAAGAATGCTGGAGCCACTTACCAGAGGATGGCAACAACACTGCTGCACGACATGATGCACAAAGAGGTCGAGGTATATGTCGACGATATGATAGTCAAATCAAAGGAAAGGGAAGGACACTATGGAGCACTCCAAAAGTTCTTTGAGAGGATTAGGAATTACAAGCTACGTCTTAACCCTCAAAAATGCACTTTTGGGGTAACAGCTGGAAAGATGTTAGGGTTCCTCATCACTCAAAGAGGAATCGAAGTAGATCCTTCCAAGATACAAGCTATCATGGAGATATCACCGCCTAGGACAGAGAAGGAAGTAAGGAGCTTCTTAGGGAAGGTACAGTTCATCAGCAGGTTCATTTCCAAGCTCACAACCACCTGTGAACCTCTTTTCAATCTACTAAAGAAAGGTACTGATTTTGAATGGAGCCAAGACTGTCAGCAAGCGTTCGAGGCAATCAAAGAATATCTTCAGAATCCACCTGTACTGTCGCCGCCCATCCCTGGGAAGCCGTTGATTCTGTATCTTTCAGTAACAGACACATCCATGGGATGCATGCTAGCACAAGAAAACGACGCCAAAGTAGAGTGCGCCATATACTACCTCAGCAAAAAGATGATGGATTATGAGACAAGGTACACTCCCCTCGAGAAAACCTGTTGGGGGCTAGTATGGGCCACAAAGAAACTGAGGCACTACCTGTTAGCACATCCGGTGGTGCTGGTCTCTCGTTTAGACCCAATCAAGTATCTTTTTGAAAAGCCAGCACTTATCGGAAAGCTAGCTAGGTGGTTATTGCTGCTAGCAGAATTCGACCTCAAATACATGACAAGGAAATCAGTAAAGGGAAGAGCTGTGGCAGAATTCTTGGCAGATCACCCCGTGACAGAGGCCGAGGCAGAGGACTTCATGTTCCCCGACGAGGACATTTTATGTCTCTTAGACGACACCTGGCAACTTTACTTTGATGGAGCATCAAACCAATGTGGATATGGCATAGGGGTATTGCTAGTTTCCCCAAACAACTCTCACATCCCTTTGTCATATAAACTGAGGTTTGAAGTCACTAACAACCAAGCTGAATACGAGGCTTGTATTGCTGGAATGGAGGCAGCCCTGGAGCTAGGGGCAAAAAGGGTAGAAGTCACTGGGGATTCAAACCTGGTGGTATCTCAAGCAAGAGGAGATTGGAAGGTCAAGGAGGATACACTGAAGCTATATCACTCTGTGCTGGAGGATCTAATTCCACAATTCGATTCTGTTATCTTCACGCACACTCCTCGAGTGAGCATTAGATTTGCAGATGCACTGGCAACATTAGCATCTATGGTCGAAATACCCCTGGGATTCACGATGCGGCCTCTCATGATCGAACAAAAAGTTAAACAAGCATACAAATGCACCTTTACCGAGGAAGGTGAAGATGATGGCAAGCCGTGGTACAAAGATGTGAAGGAATTCCTGGAAAAAGGAGAATACCCATCCGAGGCCACCTCGAAGGAGAAAACGGCTCTGCGGAAGTTTGCTGCCCGGTTTGTAATCTGTGGAGGAGCATTGTAACGAAGGGCACACTTGGGTCCAAGTCAACTTTGCGTCACAACGGAGGACAGCCGCAGGGTAATGGAGGAAATACATGAAGGAATTTGTGGGCCACACATGAATGGAGCAACGATGGCAAAGAAGATCCTACGTCAGGGATATTACTGGACTACAATGGAAGTCGACTGCGCTGATTATGTCCGCCGATGTTACAAATGCCAAACTCACGCTGATCGTATGCGTTTTCCCCCTACAGAATTGTATAGCATGACATCCCCCTGGCCATTCTCCACTTGGGGGATAGACGTCATTGGAAGCATAAATCCAAAGGGGAAATACAAACATCAGTTCATTCTGGTGGCCATCGACTACTTCACCAAATGGGTAGAAGCAGCTTCTTATGCTACTCTCAAAGCCACTCATGTGGCCAAATTCATTCGCACTAATATCATCTATCGATATGGTGTACCTCACAAGTTTGTCTGTGACAATGGATCGCACTTCAAGGGGGCGACAAAGAAGCTTTTCGCCGAATTTGGGATACAGAATCATCGGTCATCTACTTACCGACCTCAAACTAACGGAGCAGTTGAAGCTGCAAAGAAGAATGTCAAGAGGATTCTGCGGAAGACTACCAACACTTACACAGACTGGCCAGAAATGCTACCTCTGGCGCTATGGGGATATCGAACAACTGAAAGGACTTCAACTGGGGCCACTCCCTACTCTCTGGTCTATGGAATGGAAGCTGTCTTGCCTATCAAATTGGAATTACCTTCATTGAGGGTTCTAGCTGAGACTGGAATGATCGAAGAAGACTGGGTTCAAAACCGCTACGACGAGTTGGCACTACTAGACAAAAGGAGACTGAGAGCTTTATACCATGTACAAGGGTATCAACGCCGCATTGCACGAGCATTCAACAAAAAGGTGAAACCTAGGGACATCAAGGTAGGAGACATGGTGCTCAAAGCAATTCGTCGCCACGTCTCAGACCCAAGGGGGAAGTTTAGACCTAACTGGGGAGGCCCCTACCTTATCAAACGCATACTTTCTGGAGGAGCAGCATGCATTGCAGACTTGGATGGAATGGAATTCGCAACGCCAGTCAACATTGACAAGCTGAGGAAGTATTACCCCATGAGAGATGCTCGTTGGACCGAAAACCACAAGGGTGGGCGGATCCAAGCAAAAATTAGAGCAGCCTGCTAGGTCGAAAACCCGCAAGGGCGGCTTAGGCAAAAACTAAGGCATAAATAAAACGCTCGCTAGACCGAAAACCCGCAAGGGCGGTTTTAGGCAAAATTTAGAGCACAAAAGGAGAGGAAAATACCCGAGTGGACCCTAACCAAAAAACAAAACAAATCCCCTTTGTTGAAACTACGTTTATGGCCTGATTCCCTCCATAGGGATACGTAGGCAATCTCCCAAATTTGAGATTCGGCCACTGCTATCATCATCACTTCCAAAAATTTCTAGGTCTATCCTAAAGCATGTTCGCTATCAAATCATGGCAATAACATCTTCAAATAAAACGACCAAATGTTTTATTTCCAAACAGAAAAGGAAAAAGCAAACCTAAGCAATTCTTAATCCATGAAAGCTAGAATCAAATAAACATCTTTTGAAAAACATAAGCAAAGCGTCAATCTCTAGGTCTTCCTTCTCTTTGCACTACTGTCCTCCAAAAGATTTTTCTTCAACCAGCGTTTGTACGAACCCGATAGTTTGGCAACAAAGTTCTCAGCAACCTCCTGCATCACTCTATTTGGCCAAAGACGCAGCATGTTGTGACAAAAGTTAGCATCATGGATCTTAGAGACGGTGTACTCAGGGTCACCCAGGATTGCGGCTTGTTCAGCCCCAAACTGCCTTTGAAAGCGAGCAGGGAAGTAGAAAACGACTCGAGTAATGCCAATCACTGCCACACCAAAGTGGTTCATAGTACTCGCAGTCATGCTCTCGATACCATACCAGGGGCAAACCCATTGAATCCAATCACCTCTGCAAATCTTCATCCACGCTTCCCAAGCAGCTTCAGTTGGGAACTGTTTAACCATGTGACGCTCCGTACACTGGTCTGGATTATAAGGAAGCCGTTCCGGCGCATCCCACACTTTCAGCTTCTCAAACAACCACACCTAGAGAACAAGGGAAAATTGTGAGTTGAGAGAACACGTGAGGCAAAACAAAAGAGTTATGAGTGAAAAGATAAGTTTGACAAATAAACAAATAAAAGAGCGAACCTGCAATAGCAAGGGACTGCCTGAGAACTGAGCTGTAGGACTACTCTTCATCACATCTAGACCCATCAAGGTCTCCGCCAACACTAAGCCAGCGAAACCCACACGGTTTCCAATTTGCTGAGCAAGATTAAGCAATACAGGATCAGCATGACCAGAGGAAGGGCCAAGCAAGTAGTAATGAAGGAGACAAATGCACAACGCATGAAAACACGACTTCTGTAGGGAAACTTGGCGATGGGCCTCAGCTGTACCAAAACGCTAAATAAGTTGCAGAATCTCCAGCCTTCCTTTCACTAGGAAGAATTTAACTTCATGTTTCTGGACTTGGAGTAAATCCTTCAGGAGATCACTTCGGTTGAATAAAGGATTAGGGACAACAAAACCTTCCCTGTCTGAATGGCCCATAATGGCCGCAAATTCCTCGATAATAGGACACAACTCCTCTCTCTTAAAGCGAAAGACGTGAAAATCAGGGTCCCACAAACTAGCGGCTGCCCTAAGGAAGGCAAAATTCACGGGAATGTGACGAAGGGAAAAAAGGAAGTCCATGCCAAAGGACTTAAAATGCAGACGGTCAAGGCCATTAAAGGAATCCAACCACTGATCAAGGACTGGTTGTGCCATGTGCAAAGAATTGCTGCTGACAATGCTATCGGGTTCATAGAACGCGTACTTATAGGACTAGGTCGAGTCTTAGTTCGAATCGGAATCGGATTCTTAATCCTCAGAATTTCAATCGGTCTCTCGGTCGATACTTTGATGTGACGGCCGTAGGATCTATCCATCGGCCCGTAGATATCAGGGTTGACCTGCAAGTCAAACCCAGGCAAACAAAACGATCCTTTGGCCGCCAGATCGAAGTTTCGGCCGTGTAATCACTAGATCGGCCGCCAGAACGGCTATTTTACAGACTGTTCCCACGGTTCAGTTCGTTTCGTTGGATTAACGAGAATATCACACAACGTAGAAACAGCATATACAATCACAAGCAGAGCAAGAAGGTTTTTGTTTCATATAACGAAAGCTTTTTACATCACAAGGTGGATCATCCCACATTTCCTAAACAAACTATACATCGATTTCCTGTCAAACTAACCTATGCAGGAAGAGAAACAAAGAAAAAAAACAAAGGAAGCAGAAGAGGATGTCGAACCCTCTGGTGGTCCAAACACCAGAGGCCTGCTGCAAAGAAACTAAGAAGAGGACACCCCTGGGGCGGTGTATACCGGAGGAGTACTACGGTGCAAAAGAGACACCACATGGCCCAGAAAAATCACCACACCGCGTACCCCTGCCACGCCAGGAGCTCCATGTCACGGAAGCAAGTCACCCATGCGAGGGCCCCTAATCAAAGCATACCCATGCGAGGATCCATGATCAAGCGTCAAGACAGGACCAAAAGCAAACGCGGTCTCCCTCCGCGCACGCTAGCCACGTCAGCATATCACCTACGGCCCGGAGCTGTCGGAAACAAGGAGAAGTGGAGGGGGTCTTCGGTGGAAGCCTTGGACGGAAGGAACGGAGAGGGAAGAAAGGAAAGTGAAACAAACGGCTGAGGCCGTGGCCTTTTATAGGCCCCTGGAAATGAATCGATTAAGCGGCCGAGACATCGGTTCCTCGGCCGATACATCAATCCTTCGGCCGGAAGATCGATCTCCTGGCCCTCCAATCAATTTCCTTCGACGAGAAGCAGATTTTGCTCAGTGCACTAATTCAAGCCACTGCAGACTTCTAAGTCCTCAAGCAACCAAGTAGCCTTGGGGGCATCCCTGAGCCAACACAACATGCCTTGGGGGCATACCCAAGCATGAGGAAAATCTCTCTCCACATACTGCTGGCCGGCAAAACGAGACACTCAGCAGCCCTGAGCTCAAAACTTCAGCGGTTCTATACCCATATCCACTACCGAGGAATCAAGCAGCTCCGTGCCCATATCAACTCATTCAGCGGCTCTATGCCTATTACTCAACAGGCTCGAAGCCTATGTCTACCATCTCAACGGCTCAAAGCCCATCATCTCAACTGGCTCGAAGCCGTAAACAAGCAACAGGCTCTAAGCCGCCCCAACAATCAAGACATCTATTCTCAGGCTCTACGCCTGAATGCTCAAAAATCTAACATTTTTGAATGCTCAAGCTCTACGCTTGGATGCCCAACCACTGTGTACTGGATGCTCAAGTTATACACTTGAATGCTCAAGCTCTACGCTTGGATGCCCAACCACTGCGTACTGGACGCTCAAAGCCTGTACTTTGAATGCTCGGATTCTGCCGTCCGAATGCTCGAGCTCTACGCTCTGAATGCTCAAGTCCGAAACTTGATAGAAGCTCTAAGCTTAAAACAAAC
This sequence comes from Rhododendron griersonianum, assembly GCA_018127125.1. NCBI lineage: Eukaryota > Viridiplantae > Streptophyta > Magnoliopsida > Ericales > Ericaceae > Rhododendron > Rhododendron griersonianum. The sequence continues at coordinate 22,056,914 of CM030797.1, forward strand.
ACACACGCACGGGCCCGTGCACATATTGCATCAACATTATCACATCGAGTATGCATCATCATATCTGTTCACATCTAACAACCATCATCACACATATACACTCTGCATATCTCTCATGAAACAGGTCAACCCTGCAATCAACCGGCTCTATGCCTCGGTTTTATTGATCGGTTCAGCGCCTCGATCCTTTGGCTCCACGCCAACACTTATGATGAGAAAGCTCCGTGCACAGACCATCAGAATACAACCAGCTCTACACTTCGGTTCATCACGTCAAGCTCAAAGCTCCAGTCACCTCAGGCTCTCGCCTTATGATCAACACCAGCTCCGCGCTTCGGTCCTATCAAGCTCAAAAGCTCAGTCACCTCAGGCTCTCGCCTTATGATCAAACACCAGCTCCGCGCTTCGGTCCTATCAAGCTCAAAAGCTCCGACACCTCAGGCTCTCGCCTTATGATCAACACCAGCTCCGCGCTTCGGTCCTATCCAAACTCCTCAGGCCTTTGCCTCAAGACTGCAACAGGCTCCACGCCTCGATTCCATCACTCTCCAGGCTCTCGCCTCATGACTACAACCGGCTCCGTGCCTCGGTTCCCTCATCACCAAAGCTCCATGCTCCAGTTACTGGCCCTGCGCCCCCCACATCTCAAAAGCAAACGGCGTCCAACTCATCCCTAGCAGATGGTTTGGATTCCACCCCACTACATCAATTCCTTCCAGCTCATTCGCAAGGATAGGCTACTCTATCGAGCTCCTTTCAGTCAAAGTAAGGATGATCAAGAAAAGCAAACGCACCTGCAGTGTACTGATCTACCCCAAAATACTAAGGAAGCTCTCCGCAAAGAAACTCCCCCGGCAGCCCTGCGCTCCTTCAACTACTCTTCGCCAAAACCCTGGCTCAGTCTAGGTACGTCACACTGCGGCTTTTAAAGCCCTAAGGTACGTCTTCTGTCTCTAACCCTCCAAACTTTTTGCTTTTCTTTATTGCCCGAACTACGATTGGTCTGAATTTCCCTTGCGGAATACGTAGGCAGCCTCCCAGCCCAACCATAACAAAACCTTTTTCGAAAACCCCTTGGAATAGTGGTTGGACCAAATTGAGTTGCTTTTTACAGCTTTGACTCTTACTCAAACATGTCTCGGGATCCGTCTGAGTTAAGTCAAAGAGGGGCATCTGTAGACACCCCAATTTGGCCTAACAATTATTTCAAGTCCCACCTTGGGACAATCCCGATGATGAAATGGATACAATGATTGCTGATTGCTTCCTTGAGGACCTTAGGACTTTCGGTGAGAACTTTGAACCACTTAGAGGACCCAATTCAAAGCCATACAGTCTTTCAGACAGAAATACAGAAGCCTAGGAGAATCCATCTGACGGCCGTAATATCGATCTAACGGCCATAACATCAATCCCTCACCCGAGCAACCTGTTGCCAGCAAAATCTCCCTGAGAGATCAATTCCTCGGCCGCAAGATCTATCCTTCGGCTGAGATATCCATTCCACGGCCGCGACATCCTTTACTCGGCCGCCAGATCGACCTTTTTCCAGACTCTGGAACGTTCTGTCAGACGTTTGGTTTGATCCAACTACACTACCTTCCCGATGCGTTCGGGCTACGCTCAGAGATTACGACGTAGAGTTAGAGATGCGATGCAATTGCAATTGCCATCTCGTGATTTGATTGGCCGAAGTGAGTCATCCCTATGCCTATATAAAGGAGCCTTTGGGTTCCGAAATTAACACAAAAATTGATAGACCTACACACTCAATCAAGCCACGAAACTCTGTCAAAATACTCTCTCAAACCCACTCTTCAAAAGCCCTAACCTCCCGAAGGTAGCCGTCAATCCGGCGATCAAACCCCGAAGTTCAAACCCTAACCCTAGGGTTCTCGATCAAGCAATCAATCAATCACGCCTAATCCAAAGCAATCAAGCGACTGAGGGATCAAGGTGGTGAGGCCCAACGGCCTCTGGTTTGTTTTACTTATCGCATTTATGGCCAACCGTAGCATTTAATCGTTTGCTAACTTTTCTGTCTAGTGTGAGGAAGAACATCGACCGGGGTTTCGATCCCTCGGCTGATAAATAAAACCAGGAGAATCCCTCGGCCGTGAGATCCATTCACCGGCCGCGGGATCCATTTCCCTGGGATAGTTTTGTTTGCTTTCTCTGCTTTTTAATGCATGCTTATTTATCGCACTGGCTCACCTTACTTACTGTTTAAAGGAATAAATAAACAGACTATGTGTTGGAATTAAACAAAGCATCTATACGTCTTATGTTGAATGATTATGGGCCAGTCTCACGACTGGGCAAAGAGGGGTGCCTAACACCTTCCCCTTATTGTACTTTTGGCTCCCGTATCCAGAATCTCTATCTATTTTCCCAATTTTAATAAACTGGGTGGCGACTCTATTTGATGATAACCGTTATCATGTGGCGATGTTCCTAGCCATGGGAATGTCCATGATTTTGGTTTATGAAGTGAGCAACCAATCGAGCAAACAAACGTGATCAATCTGTATGGCGATGCCCCGTTTGGGAGGTGTCTACAAAGGGATGCCAACTCTGTTCTTCAGACGGTGCTGTCATAAGGTCTAAGGACCAGCTCTGGCCCCTAGCTACAGTAGGGAGGATAATATTTAATCATATTTTCCATGGAATATACCTATTCCAATAAAGATACCACATTGAGAAACCAAAATTCTAAGGGATAAGGGAAGCCCGTTGATGGGATAAGCATAAAATGCCAATGATATACCTAATCCAAGACAGGCGAGTATTCCTAGCTAAGGCGGGACGCATATGGATTCCTAGCTAAGGCAGGACTCCACATTCCTCAAAGAGGTGATCCGGAATCCATGGGACATAGTCCAACAAGGACTCAACCTCCTAACAAAATGCCTATAAATATGACAGTAGAACTCCAACAAAAGATACGCAACTCATAACCGAGAATCTCAATTCTCTCACCATATAGCAAGTACTCTACTGACTTAGGCATCAGAGGGTGGTTGGCACGCCACCACACCGGTGACTTGAGCTCTTCCTTTGTTTTGCAGGATCAAGCCGAAGCTAAAGACAAAGCTGATTCATCAGTTTGCGCCGTCTGTGGGAACGACTTTTTCCTTACGGTGAAGTTTTGTATTGTAGAGACCCGATCAAGCTGAACAACAATGGCTTCAGACCACCCACAAATGGGCATCGACGATGCCGCCAAGGCCGCCATGGTAGCCAAGGCCGTCGAAATAGCCAAGGTTGCAAAAGCTGCCAAGGCTGCCGCCGCCGAAAAAGCCGCTAAGGCGGCAGAGGCAGCCAAGGCCGCCGCAGCAAGCAAGATTGGAAGTGATCAGATAACCCTAGAAGCGTTTGCTCAGATGCAGGAGCAAACAAAAACATTAACCCAAGGGTTACAAACAGCGATGCAAGAAAACACAGATCTGCAAAAGCAAATCTCCAAGCCAAGCATCCTAAACTTACGACACAGTCGACATGAAGAAGAGGATGACAGGGAAGAAGGCAAATCCAGTGAGAAGGAAAGCCAAAATCGAAGGAAGCATGGCAAACCAACCCCAGAAAAGCCACCCCATAAACAAGAGGCATTGCTCAAGATGCAAGACCAGATCGAAGGGCTGATGAAACATGTCAAAGCACAAACTCCAGCTACGGTGGAGGAGTTAGTGCAAAACACGAATTCACCTTTTACGCCTGAAGTCATGGGGCTACCTCTCCTAAGGAAGTTTAAGATGCCCCAGTTAGAGACGTTCAATGGCTCCACGGACCCATTGGATCATTTGGAAACATATAAATCTTTGATGCATCTACAAGCAGTACCAGACGAGGTAATGTGCCGGGCATTCCCTGTTACCCTCAAGGGAAGTGCCCGAGCATGGTTTAATAAGCTCACACCGGGAAGCATACTTAGTTTTAAAGAGCTTAGCACAAGCTTGGTAAGCTACTTCATTGCTGGCCAACGCTACGACAAACCAGCAACGCACCTCTTGGCGGTGAAGCAAGGAAGATGGGAGTCGTTAAGGGAGTACACCACCAGGTTCAACAAAGAGGTGGTTCAGATAGATGAAGTCGACGATAATGTGAGCATAACTGCGTATATAGCTGGACTGTATTCAGGACAGTTTCTATACCTCTTATCTCAAGAGCCACCCAAAACTCTGGCAGAGCTTATGCTCAAAGCTCAGAAGCACATGAATGTAGAGGAAGCTGTTTATGCAAGACGTTCACGTGATGGTTTTGATCCCCAAGCAGGACCATCACAGGTTGGCGAATTTCCTCCGCCAGACAAAAGAAGAAGAGAATCCACCCGCAAGACGGGAGGCGAACCAAAGAACAAAAAGGTGGACTCAAGGTCCTCCTCGAAGCGGGGAGGAGCTGGAGGTCTGCCCCAAGGCAGATACAAGCAGTTTACTCCACTCATAGCTACGGCAGAGCAAATCCTTAGCAACCTACAAGACGACCTGGACCTCAAGTGGCCCGGGAAGCTGAGAACCGATCGAAATAAGAGAGCTAAGGACAAATACTGCAGGTTCCACAAAGACCATGGTCATAACACAGATGACTGTATTGACCTAAAGCAACAGATCGAGGATCTGATCCAATGAGGGAGACTTCAACGTTCTGTAACAAAGAAGTATAAAAAACAATCCAGGAGGGAAGATACAAGCAAGGAAGGTAGAGATGGCACGACGCCCCGGTCAGGTCCCATTGGAGAGATCAAGGTCATCCATGGAGGATTTGCTGGAGGTGGAGAGTCTAGCAATGCTAGGAAAGCTCACCTAAGGAAGCTGAGAACAGAGGAACATTTGGAAGTCAACATAGTTGGCTGTCCAAGCAAATTCCAGAAAAAGGAGGAAATTCCCATTATTTTCTCAAAAGAAGACATCAAAGGAGTTCAGATCCCTCATGATGACCCCCTGGTTATAACCATTGTCGTGGCAAACTACCTCACACGCAGGGTATTGATAGACAGCGGAAGCTCAGTAGACATCCTCTACCTCCACGCGTATGACCAACTAAAGGTTGGACGAGAAAGGCTAAGGCCTATGGCATCACCACTAGTTGGATTTGCAGATACGCCCGTTTATCCAGCTGGTCAAATAGCCCTACTAATCACTATGAGGGAAGAAGAAAGTCAGATTACACGCATGATAGATTTCATAGTAGTCGACTCTCCCTCAGCATACAATGCAATACTGGGAAGAACAACTCTAAATAAAATTGGGGCAATAATCTCCACGTATCATTTAATGATAAAATTTCCAACTCCAGAAGGAATTGGCTGCGTCAGAGGAGATCAGAAAGCAGCACGGGAATGTTATGTCACCTCACTCAGAGGAGCTAACATCACAATGAATATAGAAAGTCTCGACACACGAGATGAGGAGAAGCTCCAACATGGAGAGCCAGTGGAAGAGCTTGTTGAAGAGCTCCTGGAACCAGGACAACAAGGAAAGACAGTAAGGATGGGAACAGGATTGAGCACGGTGGCAAGAGCAGAGCTGCTACAATTCCTAAGAAAGAGCAAAGATGTCTTTGCATGGTCCCACGAGGACATCTCGGGAATTGACCCAAGGGTCATATCTCACAAACTGAACGTAGATCCCACGGTACGCCCTGTTAAGCAGAAGAAAAGGACATTCGCCCTGGAACAAAACGAAGCTGCGGCCAAGGAGGTAGATAAGCTCGTACAAGCAGAATCCATCCGCGAAGTTCTCTACCCCGATTGGCTAGCCAACGTGGTTATGGTGAAGAAAGCCAATGGCAAATGGAGGATGTGTGTAGACTTCACCGACCTCAATAAAGCATGTCCAAAGGATAGCTTTCCTCTGCCAAGGATTGACTCCTTGGTAGATTCTACTATTGGGCACGAGCTCCTCAGCTTCATGGATGCATTTTCAGGGTATAACCAGATCCAAATGCATGAAGGAGATCAAGAGAAAACCTCGTTCATTACCGACAGGGGATTATATTGCTACAAAGTAATGCCCTTCGGTCTTAAGAATGCAGGGGCGACATACCAAAGGCTGGTCAACAAGATATTCAAGCAACAGATTGGGCACAATGTAGAAGTATACGTGGATGATATGCTAGTTAAAAGTGCCAAGGCACGAAACCATGTAGCAGATTTGGAAGAAACCTTTCAAGTCCTCAAGAAATACCAAATGAAGCTCAACTCGACAAAGTGTGCTTTCGGAATCTCCTCAGGGAAGTTTTTAGGCTTCATGGTGTCCCAAAGGGGCATTGAGGCAAACCCTGAAAAGATTCAGGCCATACTCACCATGCACTCACCCCAGAACATCAAGGAGGTCCAGAAGCTAATGGGACGTGTCGTAGCATTGAGTAGGTTCATCTCACGAGCAACTGATAAGTGTCAAACGTTCTTCAAGGTTTTGAAAAAAGCCTTTGAATGGACTACTACAGAGGAAGCAGCTTTCAATCAACTGAAGGGATATTTGACATACCCACCACTGCTTAGCAGGACCCAAGAAGGAGAAGACCTATTTCTGTACCTTGATGTCTCCCCCCATGCCGTTAGCGCAGTTTTGGTCAGGGAGGAGTAAGGGACACAGCTCCCAGTATACTACACCAGCAGGGCACTGCAAGGAGCTGAGCTGAGATATCCCAGAGCTGAAAAAATAGCCTTTGCAATGGTAATAGCAGCCAGAAGGCTACGGCCATATTTCCAGGCTCACTCAATCAAAGTGCTAACGGATCAACCACTTCGAAGGATTATCCACTGCCCAGAAACATCAGGCCGGTTAATTCAGTGGTCAATAGAGCTTGGCGAGTTTGATATAGAGTACAAGCCTCGGATTGCCATCAAAGCACAAGTGCTTGCAGATTTCCTTGCAGAATACACATATCCAGAACCAAAAGAGCTCCCCAAAGAAGAACCTAAATCTTGGGTCCTTCAGGTTGATGAATCGACAACCAGAGAAGCAAGTGGGGCTGGTTTAATTTTAACATCCCCAAAAGGGCAACGCCTGAGCTATGCGCTTAGGTTTGGTTCAAAGCAACTAACAACGAGGCTGAATATGAAGCTCTTGTGGTTGGATTGAAACTGGCTAAGGCCGTTGGTGCTAACCATGTGTTAGCCAAAAGTGATTCACAGTTGGTTGTAGGACAAGTCCTAGGAGAATACACTATGAAGGAAGAGGTAATGTAGAAGTACTTAAACAAAGTAAAGGCCCAAGTTGCAAAGCTGCAAAGCTTTAATGTTGTCAGGATTCCAAGAGAAGAGAATATTGAAGTTGATTATTTGGCAAACCTGGCCACGGCCAAGGAGTATGCCATTCCATGGAATGCACCAGTACGGTATTTGGAATTACCAAGTATCTTTGCCCCAGATGTGCAGGTCCAAGCTATTGACTACAACAATTCATGGACAGGTCCCATAGTTGACTATATAACAAATGGGACTTTACCAGATGATAAGGTCAAAGCTAGGCAGCTCAAAATCAGAGCTGCAAAATACCTGATGATAGGAGATGTACTATACAGGAGAAGCTTCTCATTACCATACCTTAGATGTCTGACCACGGCAAAATCTCTAAGGGCCATGGAAGAAGTACACCAAGGAGTATGTGGAGATCACCAAGGTGGCCATGTTAGCCTTCAAACTCCTTAGGTTGGGATACTATTGGCCGAGTATGCAAAAGGACTGTAACTCTATGGTCCAAAAGTGTGAAAAGTGCCAACGCTTTGCAAACATCATTCATGGATCTCCCACAGCCTTGACTCCAATGAAAGGACCTTGGCCATTCGCCCAATGGGGAGTAGACCTAATAGGCCCACTTCCTATGGCAGTAGGCCAGGTCCAGCATGCCATTATAGCTGTGGATTATTTTACAAAGTGGGTTGAAGCTAAGTGTAACAACCCTGATTTTTGGTAAATAAAAATTTTGTAAATATTTGAATTTTATTTTAATTACTTGGATTTGCTTTTAAAATTCCTTTTTAATTTCTAAAAATCCGTCATAATTAGATTGAGACTTTTGAAAATTATATTTTTTTGACCTCGGACAATATTGTCATTTTCTAAAGACAAGTATGCTTACAAAAGCACTTGTATATTTTCCTAGTATTTGAAATAAGGTCTTAAAATTATATTTATTGGCTAAATATCCTACTTGGCAAGTAGAATTAGCTTCCAACTAGTTAGTTAGCCTAACCTAAGTACCAATTGACTTAGTTACATCCTGAAAGCATTTTAGAACCATTGGTCAATAGAAATAATCATGAGCTTTCCAAAAGTAAGACACCTAGCTTGGAGTAATGATGACTTTATGACAAGAATCACTTTCTAGGAAAGTATGATTCACTTTAATCATTACATCTTCCAAGTTTATCTTTTACCCATTGAATTACAATTGTTAGGGAAATGATTATCCTTTGGGTAATAAGAGTAAGGATGAATAACCAAACTTGACTAGACAAGTCAAAACCCAACCTCATCATTTTGCTTCCAAAAGAAGCAAGCCTTGCCATGCATGCACACCTAGGTTATAGCCTTAAGCCTAATTAGTTTAGGACTACTTTCCTAGATGTATATATATATATGTGTGTGTGTGTGTGTGTGTGACAAAGTACATAGCATAGGAGAGAGAGAGAGAGAGAGAAGGCCGAGAGAGGAGAGAGAGGAGAGGCCGAGAGAGAGAGAGAAAAGAAGAGAGAGAGAGATGGGTGCATGTGTGTGCTTATGTGTTGTGCACTCCAAGCTACCTTAGAGCCTTAAGTCTATTTGACAACTCATTCTAGTCTTTCTCAAGCGTAGAATCTTAGCCCTAATCATCCTAAAATTGCTTCCAAACTAGCCTTTGATAACCTAGGATTTGACTACAAACCTAGACCTAAGAAAGACTAAACATGGGAAGACTACTCCTAGGCCTAGCTATCATTTCCCTTTGCTTGCAAGACTTACCAATCGAGGTTATAATCACCTAGAATAGCCTTTAAAGCCTTAGCAAATCCCCATAACTACCTAGACTATGGCCTAAAATGGATTGACTTGACTTGGCTTGTTTAAAGTAGTGATTGGACAATGCAATGGAGCAAAAAGATGAGAGAGAGAGAGAGAGAGAGAGAGGGCTGGCCGAAATTTTTGAGGGGAGGGTGAGGTGTGTGCTTGAGTGTTGTACACTCCATCAAGCTACAAGCTTAGCCTTAAGCCTATTACTTACTTCCAACCCATTTCTAGTCTTTCAAAGCACCACCTAGCCAATGATTTTGATCTTTCTTACAAGCAAGCTCTTTCCAAGCCATGCCTTTCAAAATTGCCCATTGGACAATAATTGCTAGGGAAAAATTTATCCATTGGATAATAAGCCAAGTTTTTGCTATAAATAGCACCCCACCTTGGCCATTCAACTCACACCTTCACCCATTCAACTTCTCTCTCTAAGAAAGTCTAGTATTCTTCCTTTGTTCTTGCTTAGTTCTTAAAGTTCTTGAGTTTTCTTGAAATTCTTCAAGAAACTCATCCTAAGCCGCCACTAAACCACCACTCAACCACCCTTCGATCCATAAAAAGTTAGAAAGTTAGTCAAGAACTAGTTTCGAGAGAAACCTTTCTCTTTCGAAGCTACCAGAAGCTCACCGTAGGAAGTTACTCCGTCCGACGTATTTACTTTTTCCGTAGCCGTACCTACCGCCAAGAAGAACGGTAGAATATCTCTACTTACTTACTCTAAGTATAAATAGAAATGTGTTTATTACTTGTATTGCTTGAAATGCATGAGAACTTGAAAAGTGTTTTACTAAAGGAAATGAAAAGGAAGGGGAGTATGTTGAAAATATCGACTTTATTTTCCAAATAAACATGTGTTGTTTTGAACTTCCTTAAAAGAAAGAAAGAACGGATTTTCAAAATATGAACTTGATAAGAAGTAATTGTATTTTGATCTTAAGGATGGTTATGAGCATGTATATGTGAATACTTGGATTACTTGTTTAATGTGTGACAAAGCATAAGTGGTTTTCCACTCCAAAGGTGTCCGTCCATGTGGCACTATGCTTTAGATTGTATGCTAAATGTTTAAGCATGATTACGTGAAATTAAGGGGGAAATGAGCATGCTAAATAATATGGAGTTGGATGATCTTGCTTGTTTAGTTTCAAGATTTCAATTAATAATTTATGTTTACTTATGTGAAAAGTCCTACCGCGGAGTCCAAGCATGAAAACGAGACACGAAAATCGAGAAAGTTAGAAACATGGCACCTAGGGTGTGTTAATGACAAGGTGTGTTTGAAATCACAATGTGGCCGGACGTGGTAGCCCATTGTGTAAAAAGATGTTGAGAAACCGCAATGTGGCCGGACTTGGTAGCCCATTGTGTGGTGTGTGTTGCCAATGGGACCAGACGTGGTAGTCTCATTGGAGGTGATTTAAATGTTTGTGAAAACCGCGATGTGGCCGGACGTGGTAGCCCATCGTGAAGATTGCCAATGTGGCCGGACGTGGTAGCCTCATTGGTAATGTGGCTTGGTTATCCGCGGAGAGGAGCCAATGCAGATTTTGTGTGCCAATGGGAACCCGGCGCGGCAGAACCATTGTGAGGATACTCAGGAACCCGGCGCGGCGGAACCGAGGTTGGGTGTGTTAAAATACTTTTCGAAATGTTGATTTGGTAAATGAAAAGTGAAAATGATGACACGGTCTACGAAACGCTGCGTAGGAGAAACTCTGATGTCACGGACACCAATGATAGTTAATAATGAATGTGGATGTGTCATTGTTAACTGTTTTATTTGTTAAGCATGTACTGTGTAGATAACGTTATCTGTATGATTCATTGTTTGTAAGTTATGGGTTAGCGGGTATGGGATTATTCTGCTGAGCTTTTGTAGCTCATGGTGTTACCTTTGGTGACCCTGACATATTATATCGGTGGCGACGCTGGTATAATGTGTCAGACTCTGTAGATGATCAAGGTGAGCTGTACACCTTGGAGGCATTTGGAGCAGAAGAGCTGGCTAGGATGGAGGAGCAGGCAGAGCTGTAGTTAGGAACCCTAGTTTCCCTCCCTTGTGTAATTAATGAACTCTTGTGAGAGTTATGATGTAATAATGAGTCAGACTCTACTCAGTTTTATCAATAAAAATTATCCTTTTAACGTACCCGGAAATTGGGGGCGTTACACTAAGGCACTGGCCACGATCACTACAGAGGTTACAATTGATTTCTTATGGAAGCTAATCATTAGCCGATTTGGGTTACAACGAGTGATAGTCACAGACCGAGGAAAGCAATTTGACAATGCTCGGTTTAAAGCGTAATGTATTTCCAAGGGGATACACGTACATTATGCATCCAAGGCTCACCCAAAAGCTAATGGGCAAGTGGAGGTCACAAACCGAACTATCAAGAAGGGAATCAAGAAGAGGCTACGAGAGGCCAAAGGAGCTTGGCCAGATGAGCTGTACAATGTGCTATGGGCATATCGTACAACACCCCGAACTGCAACTGGAGAAACTCCATATTCTCTAGCATTTGGGGCTGAAGCAGTAGTCCCGATTGAAATTGAGTTCCTCAATTACAGGACCGCAAGTACGGACCACCAAGAAAGCCAGGAAGATCTCAGGGCTGAGCTAGATCTGTCACGCCCTCGATTTCCAACATGAACAATAATAACATTTGATAATCAAAATCCTCACCAGGATTACGATAAATAACCCAAAAGATAGTTTAGTTCCCAATTCCATAAACCTGTCCAATAATTACAGAATTTCACAATAGAAAATACAATACAACGCAGTTTTGTTTACAAAGATAGCCAAAAGCTTTCGAAAATAGTTTTGAACAACAACAACATCAGCATGCACTCCAAGCATCCATGACAGTGACCTGCAATAAACCTGAAAATGATAGGTTGAGCTACACTAGCCCAGTAGAGAAATCTATACGCAAGTTATAGGAAAACATGCCAAGTTATGCACCAAGAGTGAGTGAGAAAAGACTGATATACCCAAAGTTTACATGGCTACCAACGAGCAACTCCCTGTGACCAAAGGGTTCTAGACAATTCTATATACTATGCCTATCACTTCGCACACCATACAAATGTCACTAACGTTCCCACATCAAGCACGTTTAACCAATCTTTAGTTTATCAATTGATACTTCACTTCACATCCATCTCTACATTCGTTCTCATTTCACAATCTTTCGCGTTTATCGTTTCATCACCAAACCCCGTTTCTTGTTAAACGATCATCTTTCCTTTCCTTTCTTTTCGTCAGATTTTTCCCATCAATGAACGTTAGGGTCACCTCGGGTCTATTTCCCTCGAGCGCAGGGTCACCCCGAGTCTATTCCCTCACTTATCATAATAACCAGTTGGGTCACCTCGGGTCTATCCCCTCGAGCGTAGGGTCACCCCGAGTCTATTCCCTCAATAACGACCCCTTGGGTCACCTCTCACACTTTCATTATCGTCAACATCTCATAATCAATCTCATCATCAATCTATCGGTCATTACTTAACTCTACAGACGTACATGCTCGTGTCTTTTCATTAGTTTACAAATCCGCATCCTACATAACGTATTGAGCCTATACGTATAATCCCACAATACTCTACTCATTTGCTTTCTACACTTAAACCTCATTGGACGAGTCAAGAGGACTCAGGTTATAATATCATCCCAAACAATTCTTCACAACCTCGGTTTCACTTTAAGCATCCTAAATAATCTACCAATCCACCACATTGGTTACATTTCAAATGTTCCAAATCGTCAATCATAACACTTCTTCGACTAATAAAATAATACACGCCATTTCCCTTAATTATACCCCAAGTAACGTACGAACCCGTCACCATCCTATGACATACCCCTCACTAACACCGACACCTAAACCTCATGGAACGAGTACCAAAGGAACTAACGGGAAACAACAAAACGATTCTTGAGAATATGGATTTTGAACCTACCTTTCAAACCACTAGACAACACCCATCTATCCATTCACACTCACCACGAGCCTCACATAACCCACGACTTCCTTATACGGTCTTACGATACATCCCCCGTTGACAATGATACTAACGTTACGTCTTACGAGTGCCCCGAGAACGAAAACACTAATGAGTCAATAGAGATCGAACAATCGAGTTTAGAAATGGTCTAAAGACGTTTAAGAGGTATTAGAAGTGATCAGGGGTCAAAACAATGGGTTTTGGAACAAAACAGTGAAAACTGTAAATAAGCTCACCGTATCGATACGGGCAAAATCCGTATCGATACGGTTAGGCTTCGAGGCAGATCAGAGAGTGTTGTATCGATACGGGTTTTAGGCCGTATCGATACAGGATGCTTTCGAGCAGATTTTCTGCAGATTTACAATAACGAAACCCCAACCAAAAATCAACATTCTAGAGCACGATCCATATGCAAAACCAACACATAAACATATAACAAGTGCAAGAAACCCCTACCTCGATTATCGAAGTCGAACACACGAGATTCTCCGAGCCCTAGACTCCAAAATTGACACCGAGAGCAATACACCTCCTCCGAGCCAAACCGGACGAGCTACGAACTCAATAGCGCGTGAGGAAGATGATGAGAGGGTTGGGTTCTTTGGGTTTTGAGTTTGGAGGTTGAAATGAGTGAGAGAGAGAGAGGCCGAGAGAGAGAGCCGGTGAGAGAGAGAGCGGACGGGAGAGGAGAGAGAGAAAGGAGTTGGGATTATAATTCCCTACACTCACACACACCTATATATACTAGCACAAACGTAAACTACACTTACACTCCCTCCACTTTCCAATTCCTTCATTCAAACCCCAAATCAATTAAACTTAACAAATCTCATATTTTCCTTCAATTTCTAATATAAATTAACCTTTAAATAAATTTTTGAAATTACGGGTCCTTACATCCTTCCCTCCTTAAAGAAATTTCGTCCTCGAAATTTGCCAAACCAAGTCCAACCAACTCACACCATACAGATACACATCAGTCATAACACGGTTCGTCATACAACAATTCAACAATCATGAAAATCTACGTCAAAACTCATGTCAATATAATCGGAAACAAACGCAGGCATTTCTTTCTAACCTTATCCTCCTTTTCCCACGTAAATTCACACTAACGACATCATCTTACCCCGCAAAACTTAATCACGTAAATCTCTAGGATACGTATCGGATTCTCACCATGGGACACGTCAGCTTCTAACTCATGTTTGGACCTTTCTAACTCACGCAATGGATTCGATTCATACTTTCTCAATAACTATACGTAGAGCGCATCCCAATTACTCGAAGGTTTCATCAGCAAAGTTAAACGAAACGCAATTTCTAAACTTCCCTTTTGTTACGAAATTCCTACACACGGTCGATTACCTCAACATAGAAATCTCACCTCTAAATATAACTCGATAGTCCAATTGACTTCCCGAGACTTCCATCTAGAAGAAGCGGTGATCAAGCGCCCTTTCTAACTGGATTTCATCGGTTGTCGCTTGGTTATCCGAAAGACACGCGCCGTATCCGGCACTTAACCAATCTTTCAAGCGATCACGCTTCATTTTCCACCCATGACGAGACAAACTCCAACGCGGAAAACACATGACTTCCATCTTTCAAATAACATTAGGTGACGACGACGGTTCACACGATCCTTTGGTCAGCCATAAGCGGTTAGCAATCTTTGACTACTTTTATCCTTCTCTTTTCGGTCATTCTCCCTCGAGCTTCCAATTATCGTCGGCGAATAGATTTCATCGTACTTCTTAATACTAAATCTAGCGGATCCACAACACGAGCCAATTCTTCTAAAAGGCGCTCCAAATTTTTGCTCTAGGTTGAGTAATTCTAAGACCATGAAAGGAATTCGATTGACATCTCAAATGAAAAGAGCAGGCTCCAAAACTCTAACAACACCAATCAAAGAATTTCAAAGAACAATAACGAGGTACCCGAATTTCAGAGAACATAAGGAATCGTTAAGGTGATTAGTCAACAAACTCAAAATACCCTTTTATGATAACCCGAGGAATTCAAAATGATCAATCATAACTCTCTTATTGCTCTACAAGTCAAAAGAGTCAGCAGATGACGTCTCGACAAATGAAAGATTTCGATATTAAAGACAAGCACAAGGTAATGAGACTGATCTCTAGTAAACTAACCGATCCAAAATCAGAAGTTGCACAACACGAGAAATGAGTTATACCTCCCA
Source organism: Rhododendron griersonianum (assembly GCA_018127125.1). Lineage (NCBI taxonomy): Eukaryota > Viridiplantae > Streptophyta > Magnoliopsida > Ericales > Ericaceae > Rhododendron > Rhododendron griersonianum. Next base: position 22,072,126 of record CM030797.1, read on the forward strand.
ACAATTTGAGACTAAGCATTACAGGATGAATCATGTGCCTCCTGGGTTGAGGAACCATAACAGAGTTGAACGATACTGAGAGGAACTATAACAAGTGAATTCGGATTAAACGACATCAACAAATGGGTACCAATAAATATGTCACCACGAGATTCGACTCCAATTACGACATGAGAACTTGAGTGAAGTAACAATTTCCAATAAATGGTCTAGTATCTGCAACAACGAATTCCACGCCAACCGAATAGGTTCAGGCAAGCATACGGATACAAGGTGAGTACAAGTTCAAATCGTGTGACTCCATGATTAAGATATCAGATTAAATGGTGGTATTAGAGTAGGTAACAATAGCATCGAAATCTGAATTTAAGGCACCAACGAATTTATATAGCATACGGTACGTGACCACAAATTTGGTTTAATAACTCGATTTGTAACATCAGAACTTGCGCAGAACGACAGTGATGGACGAACAAACTAATAGTCACAACACAGGGATCTCAACCGACCAATGAAAACTTATCTCAAGTAGGATGATGTCAAAACAAAACTCCGAATGGAATACGAGGAACATTCATCAACATCAATAGCAAATGTGTCACAGGATACTTCGCCACAAGATTTTGAATATTCCCAAGAAAAGCTAAGAAGAGATTGCACGATAATTATAACAGGTCAACTACACAACGAATTTCATGGAAAGGTAGTTTACGATACAATTCTAACAACATTCAGCTAGGCCAATGAAAGAGGGTAATAAAGGTAACAACTCTTACAAAATCACGTTCGGAATATCACCAACCATCATGGTTACAACCAATCCCTGTCCGAATCAGATCAAATCACGCTGTAAACAAATTAACGAAGTCAAAGGCAACTCCTCAATATGGAACGATTAACCTCTAGTCTCAACATATATGATTTATTAATGCTTCTCAACACGCAAAGACTAAGATTTTTGGATTTTCAATTCTAAACTTGAATAATGAGGAAATTCTTAATGAATGAAATGCTTCCGAGTCAAAAGTATTATAGCGAACGAATCGAACGATAAGGAGAGGAAGATACCTCAAACAACTAACATTTCTGAGAGTTAGAGAGTAGAAGGAAATGGTTTAACTACGGAACTGCATCTGCCGTTTCGGTATACGCTTATGCTGCTGCACGGAGCTCGACTCATCATGTACTCCCAATCCCCGAGGACAATTCCTTGCCATGTGGCCAAGTTCGCCGCAAGAATAACAAGATCCCCCACGCCTTGGACATTGAGAACGAATATGACCCGACTGACGGCATCGATAACACACGATCTGACGCTTGAGGAGAACTCCCGAAGTCTTGGAACAAGGGGGTGGCTTAAAGCCCTGCTGACCCTGAATAGAGGGATTTGATACCCTAGGTTTCTTCCTTCCTGAACTTTCAACACTCTCTGAGGATGACCTTGCGCTAATGACTCGACGTTTAGTCTCCCCTACATTCATACCAATCTACGCACTCTCCAGAATCTCAACTCCCTTTGCACACTCAACGATCTCAGGAAACATCGCTTCATCCCTAGCACACTGACTCACTTCATTCCGTCCATATACACTACAGCCCTGGCACTCACGATCCTCGATCTCACCACACCTATCTCCAAGCTTCAAAAACATCTTACTATGAAAGAATAAGAAAGAAAATCATCAACATTAGTCACTTAACTATATGCTACAGGTCTCTAACCTTTCCAACAAGAATCAACAACTCTGCGCCACTCTACCGTAATACCAATGCAATGACACAATAATGGACTAACATCATTCATGCAAGCACACGCGTGGTTTTGTAAAAAGATGCAGCGATTTTTTTGAACCCATGAGACTAAAAGCCTCCCCACGGTCTCGAGGTGTTCTAAACCTATGCTCTGATACCAAGTTGTCACGCCCTCGATTTCCAACATGAACAATAATAACATTTGATAATCAAAATCCTCACCAGGATTACGATAAATAACCCAAAAGATAGTTTAGTTCCCAATTCCATAAACCTGTCCAATAATTACAGAATTTCACAATAGAAAATACAATACAACGCAGTTTTGTTTACAAAGATAGCCAAAAGCTTCCGAAAATAGTTTTGAACAACAACAACATCAGCATGCACTCCAAGCATCCATGACAGTGACCTGCAATAAACCTGAAAATGATAGGTTGAGCTACACTAGCCCAGTAGAGAAATCTATACGCAAGTTATAGGAAAACATGCCAAGTTATGCACCAAGAGTGAGTGAGAAAAGACTGATATACCCAAAGTTTACATGGCTACCAACGAGCAACTCCCTGTGACCAAAGGGTTCTAGACAATTCTATATACTATGCCTATCACTTCGCACACCATACAAATGTCACTAACGTTCCCACATCAAGCACGTTTAACCAATCTTTAGTTTATCAATTGATACTTCACTTCACATCCATCTCTACATTCGTTCTCATTTCACAATCTTTCGCGTTTATCGTTTCATCACCAAACCCCGTTTCTTGTTAAACGATCATCTCTTCTTTCCTTTCTTTTCGTCAGATTTTTCCCATCAATGAACATTAGGGTCACCTCGGGTCTATTTCCCTCGAGCACAGGGTCACCCCGAGTCTATTCCCTCACTTATCATAATAACCAGTTGGGTCACCTCGGGTCTATCCCCTCGAGCGTAGGGTCACCCCGAGTCTTTTCCCTCAATAACAATAACCATATGGGTCACCTCGGGTCTATCCCCTCGAGCGTAGGGTCACCCCGAGTCTATTCCCTCAATAACGACCCCTTGGGTCACCTCTCACACTTTCATTATCGTCAACATCTCATAATCAATCTCATCATCAATCTATCGGTCATTACTTAACTCTACAGACGTACATGCTCGTGTCTTTTCATTAGTTTACAAATCCGCATCCTACATAACGTATTGAGCCTATACGTATAATCCCACAATACTCTACTCATTTGCTTTCTACGCTTAAACCTCATTGGACGAGTCAAGAGGACTCAGGTTATAATATCATCCCAAACAATTCTTCACAACCTCGGTTTCACTTTAAGCATCCTAAATAATCTACCAATCCACCACATTGGTTACATTTCAAACGTTCCAAATCGTCAACCATAACACTTCTTCGACTAATAAAATAATACACGCCATTTCCCTTAATTATACCCCAAGTAACGTACGAACCCGACACCATCCTATGACATACCCCTCACTAACACCGACACCTAAACCTCATGGAACGAGTACCAAAGGAACTAACGGGAAACAACAAAACGATTCTTGAGAATATGGATTTTGAACCTACCTTTCAAACCACTAGACAACACCCATCTATCCATTCACACTCACCACGAGCCTCACATAACCCACGACTTCCTTATACGGTCTTACGATACATCCCCCGTTGACAATGATACTAACGTTACGTCTTACGAGTGCCCCGAGAACGAAAACACTAATGAGTCAATAGAGATCGAACAATCGAGTTTAGAAATGGTCTAAAGACGTTTAAGAGGTGTTGGAAGTGATCAGGGGTCAAAACAATGGGTTTCGGAACAAAACAGTGAAAACTGTAAATAAGCTCACCGTATCGATACGGGCAAAATCCGTATCGATACGGTTAGGCTTCGAGGCAGATCAGAGAGTGTTGTATCGATACGGGTTTTAGGCCGTATCGATACAGGATGCTTTCGAGCAGATTTTCTGCAGATTTACAATAACGAAACCCCAACCAAAAATCAACATTCTAGAGCACGATCCATATGCAAAACCAACACATAAACATATAACCAGTGCAAGAAATCCCTACCTCGATTATCGAAGTCGAACACACGAGATTCTCCGAGCCCTAGACTCCAAAATTGACACCGAGAGCAATACACCTCCTCCGAGCCAAACCGGACGAGCTACGAACTCAATAGCGCGTGAGGAAGATGATGAGAGGGTTGGGTTCTTTGGGTTTTGAGTTTGGAGGTTGAAATGAGTGAGAGAGAGAGAGGCCGAGAGAGAGAGCCAGTGAGGGAGAGAGCGGACGGGAGAGGAGAGAGAGAAAGGAGTTGGGATTATAATTCCCTACACTCACACACACCTATATATACTAGCACAAACGTAAACTACACTTACACTCCCTCCACTTTCCAATTCCTTCATTCAAACCCCAAATCAATTAAACTTAACAAATCTCATATTTTCCTTCAATTTCTAATATAAATTAACCTTTAAATAAATTTTTGAAATTACGGGTCCTTACAAGATCTCTTGGAAGAAAAAAGGGAAACAGCAATGGCCAAAGTGGCCGTGTACCAGCAAAGAATGGTCAAGTACCATGAAGCACAGGTTAGGCCAAGAGATTTTCGAGCTAGTGACCTAGTCCTAAGAAAAGTTGATCCAACTGGAAAGAAGGTGGGCAAGCTTGGCCCAAACTGGGAAGGACCCTATCAGGTCTTGCACCATGTCAAGGCTGGTGCATACAGGCTCGCAACCCTAAGGGGAAAAGAGCTGCCAAACTCATGGAACGCAGAGCATCTCAAGAAGTATTACAAGTAGGTGTTTACAGTGGAAGTTTATTTCTGATTTAGGAAACTTTTTGTTTTCAATAAAACTTTAGAAACAAAGTTGTTTTTGTTAGGACCACGTGTTCTTTTCGTTAGCCCCTGTGGCCAATAAAACTCTCCACGAGGGAGGATCGTTCGTTATTTCCTGCATATTTGATATGGAAAAGACCAACAAGATTAAAATTCTCTAATTTTATTTATAATATCCACACCTCAAAGAGTGTGGAAAACTTTTTACATAAAGTACTTGTAACGCCCCCAAATTCGGGTACGTTAAAGGGATAATTTTATTGAAAGGTAAATAGAGTCAAGCTCATTATTACATCATAAACCTTACAAAAGTACTTTTATTCAATAAGGGCAGGGTACTAGGGTTCCTATCGACTACTCTTCTTGATCCTCCATTCTTGCCAGTTCCTCGGCTCCAAAGGCTTCCAAAGTGTAAAGTTCCCCCTGTTCGTCTATGAGGTCTGACATATTATATTCGCCACCAATATAATGTGTCAGGGTCACCAAAGGTAACACCGTGAGCTATAACGCTCAATAGAGAAATCCATACCCGCTAACCCTTAACTTACAAACAAAGCAGTCATACAGATAACGATATCTACGCAGTATATGTTTATTCAACTATCAACAATGACACATCCACATTCTCTATTAACTATCGTTGGTGTCTGTGATATCAGAGTTTCTCCTACGCAGCGTTTCGTAGACCGTGTCGCCAATTTCACTTCTTTTACCCAATTAACATTTCGAAAATCACATTTTAACACACCCAACCTCGATTCCGCCGCGCCGGGTTCTCGAGTATCCTCACAATGGTTCCGCCGCGCCGGGTTCCCATTGGCACACATTAGCATTGGCTCCTCTCCACGGATAACCAAGCCACACACCCAACCTCGATTCCGTCGCGCCGGGTTCTCGAGTATCCTCACAATGGTTCCGCCGCGCCGGGTTTCCATTGGCACACACACACAACTCACATAATGACTCCCACAATGGTCATTATGTACTTTCAAAAATATTTTTACGCACGCACACACACCACACAATGGGCAAGTCCGGCCACATTGCGGTTTTCAAAACACACCTTGTTTAACACACCCTAGGTGTCATGTTTCTATTTTCTCATTTTTGTGTCTCGTATTCATGGATAGACTCCGCGGCAGTAAGTATTGACTTCTTGGACTTAAACTAACAAGATCATTCAACTCTATATTACTTAGCATGCTCATTCTAATCATATTCGAACATTTAACACACAAACTAAAGCATAGTGCCACATGGACGGACACCTTTGGAGTGGTAAACCACTTATGCTTTATCAACGACAAGTAGTCAAGCAATCATACAACAAGCTCATCACCATCCTTATAATTGAAACTAAGCGATAAATTCCTATCTTTAAAAGTCGTTCTTTCTTTCTTTTAAGGAAGTTCAAAACAGCATATGTTTATTGAGGATAAGGTTTGTTAATCAACATGCATTTGGACAATAAGTGTGGTATCATTTTTCATCAAGCGTATAAAGATAATTCTACATTTCAAAAGTATACATATTTCTAATTATATTCAAGGAAGTAGATATGGAAATCTACCGTTCTTCTTAGCGGTAGGTCGATCTAAGGGATTGGTCGTCGGTTTTGGTGGATCGGTGGCGTAACGGCTCCGGATTGCTTCGAAAGGAAGAGAGATGGATGTTCTCTTCCTAGAAACAACTTTAAGAATTAGACTAGACTACTTTAAAGATCTAAGGGTGGTTTTGGAAGTGGTTTGGTGGTTGCTCTTCAAGAACAAGGAAGAACATTCAAGAACAACAAAGAACAAGCAAGAACATTATGCTTTCTAGAGAGAGAAGTTGTGGAAAGAAAGGTGTGAGTTGAATGGTGAGAATGGGGTGCTATTTATAGGCAAAGTCTTGGCTTTCTATCCCTCTCTTGGCCGGCCCTCTCTCTCTCTCTTGTCCCTTGGATTTTGCTCCATGGTCTTGTCATTTCAAGCATGCAAGCATGCCAAGGCTTGTCATCTCCAACTTTTTAGGCTTAGTGCTAAAATCCTAGGTTATCATGGAAGGCTCAAGGTCTTGTCTTGTCTAGAATTGGTTGGCTTGTAAGAAGAGATCTCATCATTGGCTTTGGAAAGACTAGAATGGTGACACATGGAGTTTTAGGCTTAAAGCTAAGCTTGTAGCTTGGTGAGGTGTTCAACACACAAGCACACACCTCACACTCTCTCTCTCTCCCTCTCGGCTCACTCTCTCTCTCCCCCTCCTTGGCCGAAATTCCCCTCTCCCTCTCTCTCCCATTGCATTGTCAAATCATGCTTAAAGCATGTCAAGCATGGCTTCCAATTTTAGGTTAGGTCCTAGGTTATCATGAGAGGTTAGTCACAAAAGGAGGGACAAGTGGCAAGGCTAGTTGGTACTTTGGTAGGCTAGATTTGGTTGGCTTTTAAAAAGAGCAAAAGAAGTCATAAAAGGGTTGTACTTTGGTTGGCTAAAGTAAGATCTTCCTTGCATGAGTGGCCAACACAAGCACACACTCACTCTCTCCCCTTTCTCTCTCTCTCGGTCTCTCTCTCTCTCTCTCTCTCCCACGGCTTTCTCTCTCTCTCCCCCTCTCTCTCTCTCTCTCTCTTACTTGGTTAGGTCTATAAATATATATAAGTCTATATATAGAAAGAGTAAGGAAAGGCTAAAAAGGTAAAATGATTAAAGGTAAAAAGTAACTTTCCTAGAAAGTAACTTGCTTTTAAAAAGGTGATGATTACCTTAGGCCATGTGTTCTACTTTTGGCATGCCATGATTGTTTCTATTGACCAAAGGTTCTAACTTGTTAGGGAAAGGTAACCAAGTCAACGAGTACTTAGGTTAGCTAACTAGCTAGTTGGAAGCTAATCCTAGTTAGTCTAGTTGGATTTCTAGTCAAAAGTAAGTAATATTCTAATACTTAAATACAATATTATGGAACATATTGGCGTTAGATAAGTATGCTCGTCTTTAAAAAGGATGACCGAGTCACTAGGTGACGAAAATCTATTTTATAACTATCGAATCTAATTATGACGGATTATTCGGAGTTTAATAGGGAATCTAATAGGAATTTCAATAAAACGGATATTGCAACGAGATTTTTATTTCCTAAAAATCGGAGTTGTTACAGTACTTTGTGGGTAAAATCCACAAAGTTGCAACCTAACCACTACCTCTCTACCTCGGAGGGGACGGAATTGGAGGCGCCAACTGCGCACGAAAAGCCTCCAACTGGTCCCAATTGGCTATCAACACCATGCGGACGGTCTTCTCCATGACAGAAAAAGATTCCGCCATGGCCTCCATCTTCGAAGACAGCCCATTGATGGCTGCCTTTAGGCTCTCCAGTTCTTGGCACAACTCAGAAATTCGATCATTGTTTGCCATTTGCAAAATGAATTTGATTGTAGAATGGGGAGTAATCTATAACAACTATTGGTTTTTATAGCACAACTTAGACGGTTCGCTAACCGCTTCCTAACCCAATAAGCACGATTATATTCAAAGCTACAATTAAAACCGCCACCTCAACTACTTAAAGTAATGGGAGGTTACGTAGCCGATGACATCGGGCAGTTGGAACGACTGCTTTTACTTAATGCAAAAGATTTGGACCTTAAGGGCCAACCTCTCATGTTTTGAACAATTTAATATTCTACGGAATTATAATCAGACCTGAGGGATATCCTACGGGAAATTGCAATAAGTGTATTAATTATTTGGACGCAAATAAATTACACACTTAGGGGAGTAGGACTACTACAAACCCGTAATCAAAGACGTAGCACAGCTATGCAATCAAAGACGCAGCACAGCTATGAAGTGAAACAAGCTCAGAATAGAATTTCTAGCTTCAAAACTTGGTACAGTAAAGATGTACAGCCTTGGCAAAAAGACTAAGCTCAAGTGCTTGGCACAACTATAACAAGGGCAAGAGTTGGCAAAATCCACAAAAGTCAGTATGCATAACACAACTATAATATGCACAAAGACTATCGAATCTGCCATAACTTGGCTCAAACTGAGAGTACACTTTCATTTGAACCTGTACCTGTCATGTTCATATTATCAAACAGCCTCTAAAAGGCCACCAAATATGATCTCGCTGAGATCATCCCTATCAGTCATCAAGAAAAACAAGTTTAAAAGTCAGCCAACTAGGCAAGAGTAGAGGCCAAACCAAAAGGCCACTCCCAAACAAAAATAATCAAGTACGAAAGTATTCAAGAGTATTAGGTTACAGACCCAATGAATTAAATGTTTCTTTGGCCATTCAAAGGCCAGGAGTATAAATGTCAGTTGCTTGCCCACCACCAGATGATGGGCCAGGAGGTGTAGTTGCCGGAGTTTGAGTTTCAACAGAGAGAGAGACCTTTTCTGGAGTTTTGAGAAGGGATGCAATCGAAGAGCTCGGGATGGTTGTGTCTTTGGATGCCGCATCGTCAGCTTGGTCCTCTTCCTTCCATTCCCCGTCCAGACTTGAAAGCCCCTCATCATCATTAACTTCAAATTTGGAAAAATCCAAATATGGGTACACTAAGGCTACCCGGCTCCTCATTGCTTCAAACCCATCAAAGTATTGCTGGGTTACGTCTTGACGGTATTCAAGGGACTGCAGGAAGAGCTCAATAGCATCCCTGCGGGCACTCTTCACCTTCTCCACCATCCCTAAGTTCATGCTCTTGTACTTCTCCAGCTCTCCATCCCACTCTGAAATCTTCTGCTCTAGACTTCAAGCAGTAGCCACGATAACGTCTCTCTCTTCCTCCAAGCCTCTCTTTGATTTGAGGGCAGCATCTCTCTCGTTTGTCACTTTCTGGAGCTCTACCGCCATGGAAGCACCTTGCTTTGTGAGCCTCATATTGGCCTCATTAAGGGTAACCACTTGCTTCCCAGGCTATGGCTTTGGGAGGTAAGATAGCGGCCACGAGCCGCGGCCTGCAGAAAGAGAGAAGGAGTTAACGAAGAAAATAACAATCAATAAATTGTTAAAACAGAAAAGAAGAGCATACCATGGCTGTTAAAACAGAAAAGAAGAGCATACCATGGCCAACTCAACCAACATTTGCTCCCCAACGGCCTGGAGAGACATCTCAGCCATCAAATTTTTATCAGCTGCACTTAGTAGCCCAGAAGCACGCTCAAGAGCCTCTTGGTAGTTACCCAACACATAGGGGCCAACAGAAGTCTTCGTCTTTTTAGCAGGAGGGGTACCCTCCACAACTGCTCCCTTTGCCTTTCTTTTTGATCTCTCAGCATCTTCTTCAACAATTTGCTCAACCACTAAGTCAAAAGCAGGGTCACTAGAAAGATTGGCATCCAAAAAGCTGTCAACATTTAGCTCCTTCTGGAGACGAGAGCTCTTCCTTTTGGGAGCTATGGCCCCAAATGACTGTTTTGCCCTCTCAGCCTTGAGTTGGGCTAGCAAGGCTTTGTCCATCTTCGGTGCCATGTCCTTTTCTTCACTTTCTTCTTCTGAAAAGAAAAGAAATGAAAGCAATGTAAAAGTCAGCTAAAAGCATGGCGCCAAATAAAAACAGAAACTACCTCTAGAGAGTGCTAAGGCCTCACGAGTGGTCTCTGGGTCCAGCAAATAGGCGGCCAATGACTCCAGAGTCACAAGTAATTCCCAGCTATGAACGGTGTAGCTTCTGGCTTGCTGCAGCTCCGCTTCCAAGGCAGGGCTTAGAGGAAATGGAGCTCGAGCTACAAAAATAAAGAAGAATTCGTAAAGATATGAATAAATTCATGAAATTACAGGATTAAAGAAAAGCAATAGCTTACAATTTGTGATGGGAACCCCCCACCTACTGGGGATCCGAGGGGTATACATCCCAATCTCCCAATCAGGGAGATTCCAACCATCACCGCCAACAAAAAAGAACTTATCTTTCCAATTCTTATTCACAGCAGGGAGCTCTGTGACTAGCTCCCCCTCACCAGGCCTCTTCGTGAAATAATACCACCCAATGCCACATGGGGCTTCCTTGACAAAAAATCGATTCAGGAAAGGCCTTTTCATCAAAGAAATCTGCCCATCTGACTTTGCCCCCCACAGCACTGCACAACCTATCAGAAGGCGCCAAGAATTGGGTACGATTTGGCCAGGTGCCAAACCAAGAAAACTCAAGACATCCCTCACCACGGTGGGAAAGGGTAGACACAAACCTTCTTCTAGGGCACCAACATGGAGACAAGTCTTATTTTCAATGAAGGTACAAGCCCGTTCGGACCCAAAAGGTTTCCTAAGGGAAACAAACGTTGGAATAGAGTATCTAACTCTAAGAACGGCCAACTCTTCATTTGTAATCATAGAGAGGTTGTTAGAAGCAGAAAAAACGGGAACCCTACGGGAATCCTTTAACGAAGAAGCAGGAGGTGACGAGGGTTTAACACTGCTCGACTGCCCTTTGTCAGACGGAACCCTAATATTGCCACCACGGTGCAATGACACCTCCTCCTCTTCGAATGACTCTTCAACGTTTAGAATAGAGGAAAAATTGATAAATCCCTCAGACATTAGGGTTCCTATGGAGAACCTAGGGTACAAGTTAACAAACAGAAAAAAGAGGTCCCGAAAGACCATGTTTTGAAGCACGACGGAATAAGGGGCAAAATCTTCTATGATGGGAGAGTGAAGGTTAACGGAAACGAAGCCGACCAACCTAACACAGATAAACTCCCCTAGAGCAGCCCACGTTGGGCTTGTAATCTCTACACTAGGGGGGGAATCCAGCTTAAAAAGAGAAGAAAGACCTCACAGAGGAAATCACCTGGGTAGATTCGAATGCTTCTCTGCTAGAGGCTGATCAAAACAAGAAGAAGCTTAAACGCTGAGCATCAATCCTGAGAAACACTCCTTAATCTTCGTCGTCCACCTCTAAGCACCAGGGTAGCGAGGATTTCGACACCTATCCCATGATGTGATCCACGCGTTTAAAACCCTCAGCAAAAGAAAAAGAGCGGTAACCGCCATTTAGGTCTAACCTATTGATGAAGCAGTTTTGAATCCGGCACGGACCTGATCCTGCAAAACAAAGCTGAAGCTAGAGTCACCGGTGTGGTGGCGTGCCAACCACCCTCCGATGCCTAAGTCAGTATAGAACTTGTTATTCGGTAGGAGAATTCAAGTTCTCGGTTGTCAGTGGTGCGTACCTTTATTGGAGTTCTACCATTACTTTTATAGGCATTTGATGGGAGGTTGAGTCCTATCAGGACTGCATTCCGGGGATTCTGGATCGTCTAAGCGAGATGAGTGGAGTCCTGCCTTAGCTGGAACTCCAGGAACACCCTGCTTTTATGTTGGATCCTTATCCGATGATAACTATGATTATGATTAGTAGTTTGTGCTTATCTTATCGGCTCCTTTTCCTTTATCCTGTTTAGGTTTATCAGAGCGGTATCTTGATAGGAATGAGTATATTCCGTGAATATTACTTATCCCGTTTTAGTTTAATGTCAAGGCTGGCCCTTAGACCTCACTCCAGCTCCGTCTCATGAGCGTAGCTGGCATACTGATGTTTTGTCATAGGTGGTGCTCTCCTAGGGGAGCTTGGGCGAAGCTGACTTCTACTCCCTAGGTCCGCACTTCTTATTGAGCTGGCTTTACCAGATTTTATCCTACTTATCAGGTACTCCCCTGTTTCCAAGCTCCAGCTCTTGGTTGGAGGTTAGAAACATAGTCCAGACCTGTGAGGCGGTTGCCGCTCTTTCTCTTTTTTGGGGGTTTTAAATGCGTATTGCATCGTGGGACAGGTGTCAAAATCCTTGCTATTCTGGTGCTTAGAGGTGGACGACGAAGATTCAGGAGTGTTTATCGGGATTGATGCTTTGGCGCTGAGGCTTATCCCTGTTCTGATCAAACTCTCTCAGAGAAGCATTTGAATCATCCCAGGCGACTTCTTGTGCGAAACCCCTCTTCTTCGTTTCTCCTTCGTCGTCGTGTTAGAGCCCGTCTCTTCTAGGTACGTTTTCCTCTTCTTGTTGTTCTTTTCTTGCTTTTCATGTTAGATTCTCCCTTTCCTGGTGTAAAGATTCCGAGCCCAGAGTGGGCTACTGTAGGGGAGTTTATTTACGCTAGGTTAGCTGGTTTTGCCTCTGCCAACCCTATTTCTCCTGCTATAGAAGACTTCGCCCCTTATTCTGTTGTGCTCCTAGATAGGGTCTTTCGAGATCTCTTTGGTTTATTAGCTTCCTCACACCCACGATCATCCTTTGTAACCCTAATGTCAGAGAATATTATCGATTTTTCCTCGATTCTCCAAGTTGAAGAGTTGACGGTGGACGAAGAGGTCCCGTTGCGTCGTGGTAACGTGACCAGGGCCCCGTCGCACGTGGGTCATTCTAGTGGTGTTAAGCCCTTATCTCCCCTGTCTTCTTCGAAGGGTCCCCGTAGGGTTCCGATCTTTTCTGCTTCTACCATCCCTTTTACAATCACGAACGAGGAGTTGGCCGTTCTTAGGGTTAGGTTTTTGATTCCATCTTCTGTAACCCTTAGGAAGCCCTTAGAGTCTGAGCGAGCCTGTTCTCTCGTTGAAAACGAAACATGCATTTTCGTTGGGGCTTTAGAAGGGGGGCTTCGTTTGCCCTTTCCTCCCGTGGCGGGGGAAGTACTGAGTTTCTTGGGTTTGGCTCCTGGCCAAATTGTTCCCAACTCATGGCGTCTACTGATTGGTTGTGCTGCTCTTTGGGGGGCCATGTCAGATGGTCTTATGCCGTTGACAAAAGGACCGTTTCTAAATCAGTTCCAAATAAAAGAGGCTCCTGGGGGTGTAGGATGGTATTACTTTACAAAAAGACCTGGCGGAGGAGAGTTGGTCACCGATCTCCCCAATGTTCATAAGAATTGGAAGGATAAATTTTTCTTCATTGGGGGAGATGGATGGGAACTCTCGAATTGGGAAGTTGGGTCCTATACACAACATGTCCCCAATAGATGGGGGGAACCTATTGCCAGTTGTAAGCCATGGCTTTCCTTTACCTTCTTGAATATTACTAGAATTTCTTTATTCTCAAGGGTTTCTGTCTTATGTTTTTGTGCAGCTCGTGCTCTATATCCTTTGACCCCTGCCACAGAGGCAGAACTGAAGTTGGCCCGGAGTTACGAAATCCATAGCTGGGGGTTGTTTGTGACTCCGGAGTCTTTGGCTACTTACCTGTTGGGTCCAGAAACATCTCGTGAGGCCTTAGCTCTTTCAAGAGGTATTCCCAGTTTTTGTTTAGGTATCGAATTGCCCGCTAACTTTTCTTATTGCTCTCCTTTCATTTCTTTTTAGAAGAAGAAGGAGAAGACAAGGAAATGGCACCAAAGATGGATAAAAACCTGCTGGCCCAATTGAAAGCTGAGAGGGTAAAGCAATCATCTGGTGGCGTAGCTCCAAAAAGGAAGAGCTCTCGTCTCCAGAAGGAGCTGAATGTTGATAGTTTCTTGGATGCTGACCTCTCAAAGGACTCTGCTCTTGACTTAGTGGTTGAGCCGCTTGAAGTAGATGGTGCTGAGAAATTGAAGAGGAAGGCGAAAGGTATGGCTATGGAGGGTACCCCTTCCATCAAGAAAACAAAAGTTGCTGTTGGTCCTTCCACACTGGCTAATTTTCAGGAAGCTCTGGAGCGTGCTTCTGGATTGCTCTGTGCAGCTGATAATGACTCAATGGCAAAGATGTCTCTCCAGGCGGTGGGGGAGCTTATGTTGGTCGAGTTAGCCATGGTGGGCTTTTCCTTCTATATCTTTTGACAACTCGTTTTTCCAGTTGTTTCTCCATTAATCCTTTCTCTCTTATTGCAGGCCACGGCTCGTGGCCGATATCTTATTTCCCAAAGCCTTGGTTTGGGGAAACAAGTGGTTACACTCTTAGAGACCAACGTGAGGCTCTCTAAACAAAGTGCTTCCATGGCTACGGAGCTTCGGAAAGTGACAACCGATAGGGACACTGTCCTGAAGTCAAAGAGAGGTTTGGAGGAGGAGAGAGATACCACCGTGGCGACTGCTCGAAGTCTGGAGCAGAAGATTCTTGAGTGGGACAAGGAGATGGAGAAGTCTAAAGCCATGAGTTTGGGGATGTTGGAGAAGGTGAAGAATGCTCGTAGAGATGCCATTGAACTCTTCCTGCAGTCTCCTGAGTATCATCAAGACATTACCCAGCAATATTTTGACAGGTTTGAGGCCATGAGGAGCCGTGCAGCCTTAGCTTTTCCAAACTTGGATTTTTCCAAGTTTGAAGTTGATGATGAAGAAGGCCCCTCATGCCTCGATGGGGGACAGAAGGAAGAAGATGAAGGCGATGATGCTGCATCCAAAGATACATCCATTCCGAGCTCTTCCCTTGCATCCCTTCTCCAAACTCCTGAAAAAGTCTCCCTTCCTCTTGAATCTTCAACCCCAGCTGCAACACCTCCTGGCCCGTCATCTGGTGATGGGCAAGCTGTTGATAATTCCTCCCTGGGCCTTTGAATGGCCTTTCAGAAACTCATAATTGATTTGGGTCTGTAACTAACACTTTTTAAATACTGTCGTACTTTTAACTGTGCTGTTTGGGAGTGGCCTGCTGGTTTGGCCTTAAATCCCTTTTTGGTTGAAAAAACTTGTGTTGACGACTGTTGGAAGTGATCTAAGTGAGATCATATTTTTGGGCCTTCTTAAAGGCTATCTGCTCGAAATCATGACAGGTGCAGGTTTTGACGAAAAATGCTTCTTGTTATGGTAGTTTCTGATGGCCCTTGTGCACATTATGCATACTGGCTTTTATTGGTCTTGCCAATTCTTGGTGTGTCAAACACTTGTGTCTTGGTATCTTTGCAAAGAGGCGTTCCCTTTGCAGTACCCAATTATGTAGCTAGAAATTTTATTCTGAGCTTGTTTGATTTGGGTAGACATGCTACGTCTAATCTGGGAATTTTATTTTTCCCTGTTGTGTCTTCTCTGCATAGTTATACTACGTCTCTTACTCCCCTAAGTGTGTAAAATGCTTGCGTCCAAGCAATTAAGACACTTATTTAAGTTTACCCTTGGGTTTTTATTGGGTGAGTTACATTTCTGTAGATTGCACAGCTGTGCTATGTCTGTTGAGCTTGGAAATTTTTCCTAAGCTGTTTAATTAATGCATAGCTGTGCTACGTTTGTTGAGCTTGGAAATTTTTCCTAAGCTGTTTAATTAATGCATAGCTGTGCTACGTCTGTTGAGCTTGGAAATTAATTTTTCCTAAGCTGTTTAATTAATGCATAGCTGTGCTACGTCTGTTGTTTATTCGTGTCCGAATAATTAATGTGCTTACTTCGATTACCCCGTAGGATATCTCTCAGGCATGATAATTACTTCCTTGGAATATCATAATTTCTCATGACGTGAAAGGTTGAATTGCAGAGTCCAAATCGTTTGCATTTAATCGTAAGCTATCGTTTCAACTGCTCGAGGTAGTGGGGTTTGTAACTTCCCATTATACTAAGCGGTTGAGGTGGCGGTTTTAATTGCAAGTTTGATTGTGATCGTGCTGATTGGTTCAGCAAGCGGTTAGTGAACCACCCAATTTGTGCTATAAATATCAGTAGATGTTTAGGGATTACTCCCCATTCCACAATCAAATTCAAGTTGCTAATGGCAAGTAGCGATCGTATCACCGAGTTATGCCAGGAGCTGCAGAGCCTGAAGGCAACCATTACTGGGCTGTCTTCGAAGATGGAGGCCATGGCGGAATCCATTTCCGTCATGGAGAAGACGGTCCGCATGGTGCTGATAGCCAACTGGGAACAGTTGGAGGCTTTTCGAGGGCAACCGGCGCCACCAGTTCCTTCCCCTCCGAGGGAGGGGGGTAGTGACTAGGTTGCAACTTTGTGGGTTTACCCACAAAGTTTTTATGTAAAAGCTGTCCACATCCCTTGGGGTGTGGATTTATTAATAAAATTTTTGATAATTTTATCTTTCTGTTGTCTCTCCATTTCATGCATACAGGAAAATCAAACCATATCGTGCATATTGGAAATTTGAACAAACATCCCTCGTGAGGAATTTTATTGGCCACTAGGGCTAGCAAATGGAAAGAACACATGGTCCTAACTAGAACAACTTGATTGCC
Source organism: Rhododendron griersonianum (assembly GCA_018127125.1). Taxonomy (NCBI): domain Eukaryota; kingdom Viridiplantae; phylum Streptophyta; class Magnoliopsida; order Ericales; family Ericaceae; genus Rhododendron; species Rhododendron griersonianum. The sequence goes on from CM030797.1 coordinate 22,088,803, forward strand.
AAAGTTTTATTGAAAACAGAGAGTTTCCTAAAAACAGAAAATAAACTTCCTATAAATGGAAATAAATTTGGACTGCAAACACCTACTTGTAGTACTTCTTTAGATGCTCTGCGTTCCATGAGTTTGGTAGCTCTTTTCCCCTTAGGGTTGCGAGTGTATATGTACCAGCTTTGATCTGGTACAAAACCTGGTAGGGTCCCTCCCAATTCGGGCCGAGCTTGCCTACCTTCTTTCCCGTAGGGTCAACTTTCCTTAATACCAGATCACCAGCTCGAAAATCCCTTGGCCTAACCTGTGCTTCGTGGTACTTGACCATTCTTTGTTGGTAGAGGGCCAACTCGGCCATGGATGTTTCCCTCGTCTCTTCCAAAAGGTCCAGCTCGGCCCTGGGATCTTCTTGGTTCTCCTGGGGGTCCGCGCTTACGGTCCTGTAGTTGAGAAGTTCAACTTCAATTGGGACTGCTGCTTCGGCCCCAAATGCAAGAGAATATGGAGTTTCTCCAGTTGCTGTTCGGGGCGTTGTACGATATGCCCATAGCACGTTATAAAGCTCGTCTGGCCAAGCTCCTTTGGCTTCTCGAAGCCTTTTCTTGATTCCTTTCTTGATTGTTCGATTTGTAACTTCCACCTGGTAGTTTGCCTTTGGGTGAGCCTTGGAGGCATAGTGTACAACTATTCCCTTGGAAATACAGTACTCCTTGAGCTGGGCATTGTCGAATTGCTTCCCTCGATCAGTGACTATCACTCGTGGTAATCCAAATCGGCTTATAATGAATTTCCATAAGAAGTCGATCGTGACCTCTGCTGTGATTGTGGCCAGTGCCTTAGCTTCGACCCATTTTGTAAAGTAATCCACAGCTACAATGGCATGCTGGACCTGGGCTGCTGCCATTGGAAGTGGACCAATTAGGTCTACTCCCCACTGGGCGAATGGCCAGGGTCCGTTCATGGGGGTTAAGACTGTGGGTGACCCATGAATGATGTTCGCAAAACGCTGCACTTCTCACATTTTTGGACCATAGAGTTGCACTCCTTCTGCATGCTTGGCCAATAATATCCCAACCTAAGGAGTTTGTAGGATAACATGCGGCCACCTTGGTGATCCCCACATACTCCTTGGTGGACCTCTTCCATAGCCCTTGTAGACTCCGGCGTGGTCAGGCATCTAAGGTACGGTAGTGAGAAGCTTCTTCTATAGAGCACATCTCCCATCATCAGGTACTTTGCAGCTCTGATTTTGAGTTGCCTAGCTTTGACATTATCATCTGGTAGTGTCCCATTCGTTATGTAGTCGACTATGGGACATGTCCATGAGTTGTTGTAGTCGATAGCTTGTACCTGTACGTCCATGGCAAAGATACTAGGCAGCTCTAAGTATCGTATCGGTGCATTTGGTGGGATAGCACCCTCTTTGGCCGTGGCCAGCTTTGACAAGTAATCAGCTTCAATGTTCTCCTCCCTTGGGATTCGAACAATGCTAAAGCTTTGTAGCTTTGCAATTTGGGCTTTTACCTTACCCAAGTACTTCTGCATTATTTCTTCCTTCACAGTATATTCCCCTAGGACTTGTCCTACTACCAGCTGTGAATCACTTTTGGCCAACACATGGTTAGCACCGACGGCCTTAGCCAGGTCCAAACCAACCACGAGAGCTTCATATTCAGCCTCGTTGTTGGTTGCTTTGAACTCAAACCTGAGCGCATAGCTTAGGCGTTGCCCCTTTGGGGAAGTCAGAACTAAACCAGCTACGCTTGCTTCTCTGGTTGTTGATCCATCCACCTGTAGGATCCAAGGTTTAGGTTCTTCCTTGGGGAACTCCTCTGGTTTTGGATACGTGTATTCCGCAAGGAAATCTGCAAGTACTTGAGCCTTAATGGCGATTCAAGGCTTGTATTCTATATCAAATTCGCCAAGCTCTATCGACCATTGAATTAGCCAGCCTGAAGTCTCTGGGCAGTGGAGAATTCTTCGAAGTGGCTGATCTGTTAGTACCTTGATTGAATGAGCTTGGAAGTATGGTCGTAGCCTTCTAGCAGCTATTACCATAGCAAAGGCTATCTTTTCAGCTCTGGGATATCTCAGCTCAGCTCCTCGCAACGCCCTGCTGATGTAGTACACTGGGAGCTGCGTTCCCTGCTCCTCCCTTACCAAGACTGCGCTGACAGCGTGGGGGGAGACAGGAAGGTATAAGAATAGAACCTCTCCTTCTTGAGTCCTACTAAGCAGTGGTGGGGACGTCAAGTATTCCTTTAGTTGGTTGAAAGCTGCTTCTTCTGTAGCAGTCCATTCAAAGGCTTTTTTCGAAACCTTAAAGAACGTTCGACACTTATCAGTTGCTCGTGAGATGAATCTACTTAGAGCTGCAACTCGTCTTGTTAGCTTCTGGACCTCCTTAATGTTCTGGGGTGACTTCATAGTGAGTATGGCCTGAATCTTCTTAGGGTTTGCTTCGATTCCTCTTTGGGATACCATGAAGCCTAGGAATTTTCCTGAGGAGATTCCAAAAGCGCATTTTGTTGAGTTGAGCTTCATCTTGTACTTTCTGAGGACATGAAAAGTTTCTTCCAAATCCGCTATATGATCTCGTGCCTTGGCACTTTTGACAAGCATGTCATCCACGTATACTTCTTCGTTGCGCCCAATCTGTTGCTTGAACATTTTGTTGACCAGCCTTTGGTATGTTGCCCCTGCGTTCTTAAGACCGAAGGGCATCACTTTGTAGCAATATAGCCCCCGATCGGTGATAAACGAGGTTTTCTCTTGGCCTCCTTCATGCATTTGGATTTGATTATATCCTGAAAATGCATCCATGAAGGTGAGGAGCTCGTGCCCAGCTGTAGAATCCACCAAGGAGTCAATCCTTGGCAGAGGAAAGCTATCCTTTGGACATGCTTTATTGAGGTCTGTGAAGTCTACACACATTCTCTATTTGCCATTGGCCTTCTTAACCATAACCACGTTAGCTAACCAATCGGGATAGAGAACTTCGCGGACGGATTTTGCTTGTATGAGCTTTTCTACTTCTTTGGCTGCGGCCTCGTTCCGTTCTGGAGCGAAAGTCCTCTTCTTCTGCTTGACAGGGCGAATGGTGGGATCCACGTTGAGCTTGTGAGATATATGACCCTTGGGTCAATCCCGGGTATGTCCTCGTTGGACCATGCAAAGACATCTCTGTTCCTTCTCAGGAACTGCAGCAGCTCCGTTCTTGCTACTGAGCTCAACCATGTTCCAATCCTTACTGTTTTTCCAGGTTGCCCTGGTTCTAAGAGCTCCTCCACGAGTTCTTCCACTGGCTCTCCGTGTTGGAGCTTTTCTTCATCTCGAGTGTCTAGACTTTCTATATTCATGGTAATGTTAGCCCCCCTGAGTGAGGTGACATAACATTCCTGTGCTGCTTTCTGATCTCCTCTGACGCTAGCAATTCCTTCCGATGTTGGAAACTTTATCATCAAATGATATGTGGAGATTATCGCTCCGATTTTATTCAGAGTCGTTCTCCCCAGTATCGCATTGTATGCTGAAGGACAGTCAACTACTATGAAATCCACCATGCGTACGTGTAATTTGACTTCCTTCTTCCCCCATGGTAATTGGCAAGGCTATTTGACCAGCTAGATAAACGGGCGTACCTGCAAATCCAACTAGTGGGGATGTCATGGGCCTTAGCCTTTCTTGTCCCACCTTTAGTTGGTCATACGCATGGAGATAGAGGATGTCAGCTGAGCTAGTCCCGTAACACAAGGGGTGGTAATACGGAGACTCAAGTGGATCTCGTAACGCAAGGGGTGGTAATACGATGGTCCAAGTTGTTAGGGTTCACCATAACACAAGGGGTGGCAATACGGTAACCCTCGAGGTGTTGTACTGTAACGCAAGGGGTGGAAATACAGTCAGTGGAGATTTTTGATAGAGGGTCGTGTCGAAACTATTTGAGTTGGTTGTGTTTGTGATCTATGCGTCAAATTGTGATAATGGCATGCTTACGAGTTGATTGCTACCCATCTATCAAACTATAACCTCATGTCTATTTTTCCTTGCACTTATCATCATATTTGCACATAGAATTGGTAAAAGATTTTCCTACTGGGCTAGTGTAGCTCAACCTAATCTTTCTTTTCAAGACAAAATGCCGGACAGGAGATTGCTTAACTTCATTTTAGTTACTTAATCATCTTGTAATAACTTCTTTTGTTAAAGATGGCTTTGTAACTAATTATTCTTAAAATTTCCCTTTTGACTTAATCGTCTGTAACTTGGTTAACTTGTCCGTATTTGTAATTAAGTTTATTTCGGCCGGAGTGCCAAAGTTGTATAATTTCAAATTTGGGACTTGCTTGTAAAGTTTAACAGTTGGGAACTCTTTTTGGGTATTACTTATGACAAGGGAGGATCTTTTATTGAAAATGCTTATTAATTTATGTTGAAAATCGAGGGCGTGACAAATTGGATAACTCATTGAATCCAAATATCAGGACTTAATTTCCCAAGGATCATTTTTCCATTGCTCATCCTGTGATTCCAGAATCATAATTGTTTCTATAGTTTCCAATGATTTGAAAACTTATTCAGATTGAACCACTTCCTTAATTGAAAGTGATGACGAAGATGCTGAAGCTACATCTTGGAGAGAAGGGAATTGAATTTTTTGAGCCTTTAAGTAGGCTTTCGCATCTGCTTGGGTGACTTTTGGCCTACCCCTTCCACGAGGATTATTTCCTCAGCCGCGTCCTTTATCCGGAGGTCAATTCATGCTGCAAAATTAAGCACCAGCCAAAATATTCAGCTTATTCTGGATTTGCTGAAGTCTTTTATTGTGATAGTAGTAACTATCTCACCTTCCTCATCCGAATAACCATATTTATCATAAAATTGATTTAGGGCTTTCCCAGCATTTGCCCATCTTTGCAAGTAGAATCTCGTTGGAAGATATTTATAGAAATTTTGTTCTCTATTTCCTTGAGTCATATTTCTCATAGCATTTGTAAATTCCTTGTCCTTTTTAACTAAGAATTTTAATCTTTGTCCTGTAATTGAAGGAGTTGCTCTTTTTAAAAATGATTCCAATTCTAAATTATTAACATGTGCCATTAGGCTGCTAAGACACGTAATTGTTCTTCCAATTCGGCAATTCGCCGTCTGTGATATGCCAAATTTATCCTGTAAACATGAATTGACATATCAAGAATACTATTTAAATATCTTATTCGATTTTTATGAAATCTAATTCCTTGAATGATTTCAATTCTGCTAAGAACCATCTTATGCAGCTAAAATATTTAATTTTTGCTGTAATTGAGCAATCTTGTAATGATAAATGGCCAGATTAACCTTGTAGGAATTTCGAGACATATTTGGTCGCCTCATATTGAGCTTCTTAATACGGCCTTCCCAAAATCTTATTTGAGAAATTATGTCTAGTCTGCCAATTAATTGCATTTATCCCTGTAAAAATTCTCGAGTAAGAAAATCAGGAAGAGAATTATTTTCTCCTTTAATATATTCTATATCAAAATCAAAGGCAGATAATTCTGACTTCCATCTAGCAAAAATTTGCTTTGAGGCAAGATTTTTAATGTCTTGTTTTAAAACCTGCTTTGCTGCACTACAATCAACTTTAAGTAGAAAACGTTGATTAAATACATTTAACAATAGAAAGAATTTCTTTCTTTATTGTGCTATAATTAGCTTGAGCATTCTTAAAAAGTCCAGAAGTAAATCTAACAAATTCTTCTATGGAGGTATTTGGGTTATAAGAATGGGTTGTCATGTGGTAATTAGGCCTAAGGCTAAAAGGGTAGCTTGTATAAGTGTACCAAGACACATGCACACACCACACTCTCTCTCTCTCTCTCTCTCTCTCTCTCTCTCTCTCTCTCTCTCTCTCTCTCTCTCTCTCTCGTACTATGTATGTATATATATATATGGTTATATATATGTACATGTATATATATAACTAGGTGCACTTAGGTCTAAATAGCCTCATTAAGTCTATGGGAAAGGTAATGATTAAAGGTAAGCTTTCAAGTGTAATCTATGGACCAATGGGTAAGTTCTTTCCTAGAAAGTATATAGCTAAGTATGCTTATAATAGGCTATGATGTTTAAGTGTACTTAGGTCTAAGTAGGCTTGCTTAGTCTATGGGAAAGAGTAATGATTATGGTAAGGCTTTCAATGACAAGAACATTGTCCAATGGGTAATACTTTTCCTAGAAAGCATATATGGTTATATAGGCATGTTTATATTAGGCTATGAGGTATATATATGTATATATATGTACTTGGAAAATCTAGGAAAGTAACTTTGGGGTAATTAGGTTTAGGGCTATTAATCTTAGGTTTGCATGCATGGTAAGGCTAAGTTTTCCACTTTTGGAAGCATCATGATTACTACCTTTGGTCCAATAGTCCTTAAATGTTAGGGAAATGTAACTAAGTTAAATGGTAGTTAGGTTTCTCTAACTAATTGGTTAGAAGCTAATTCTACTTGCCAAGTAGGATTTCTAACCAAGAAATGTAATTTTAAGATTTTATTTCATTCACTAGGAAAATATACAAGTGTTTCTACAAGCGTACTTGACTTTAGAAAAGGACTAGATTGTCCGGTGTTAAGAGATTTAATTTTACAAGTCTCAAATCTAATTATGACGGATTATTAATGTTAAAAGAAAATTTTATAAAGCAATCTAGGGATTAAATAAGAATTTTCAAATATTTAAACGAGATTTTTATTTACTAAAAGTCGGAGTTGTTACAAACTATCCCCCTTAAACAATTTCGTCCTCGAAATTAGGTGCACGCTTGGATTCGAATAGGTGAGGGTAATTCGCTCTCATGGTTTCCTCTCTCTCCCATGTGGTCTCTTCGGATCCACGGTGCTTCCACAAAACTCGTACTAGTTTGATCGTCTTGTTTCAGATTATCTTCTCACTTCGGTCCCGAATCTCTATCGGCTCTTCTTCGTACGTCGCATCTTCGTCAATGGTGATGTCTTCCCAATTGAGGACATGTGTGGGCAATGCGAGATACTTGCGGAGCATTGAAACGTGGAACACGTTATGTACTCTTTCTAGCTGCGGCAACAACAATGCTAGACGATACGCAACCTTCCCGATCTTTTCCACAATGTCGAAGGGTCCAATGTAGCGAGGGGCCAATTTTCCCTTTTTCCCAAATCTGATAACTCCCTTCTTGGGCCTAATCTTGAGGAACACATGGTCTCCTACTTCAAAGGATAATGGTCGGTTCCTTTTATCTGCATAACTCTTTTGTCGGCTTTGAGCGGTCTGGATCCTTTGTCTAATAGTTTTGACCTTCTCCGTAGTATCCCGTACTATGTCAGGTCCTATTAATCTAGTTTCTCCAGCATCTGTCAAGCAGACGGGAGATCGACAAGGTCGACTGTATAAAGCTTCGTACGGTGCCATCTCGATACTCGCTTGGTAGCTGTTGTTGTAGGCGAACTCTACTAACGGTAAGTGCTGCTCCCAGTTCCCAGAAAAATCTAAGGCGCAGGCTCTCAGCATGTCTTCTAGGGTTTGTATTGTCCTCTCCGTTTGTCCATCTGTCTGTGGGTGGAAGATTGTACTAAGCCTTACGTCCGTTCCTAATGCCTTCTGCAATCCTTTCCAAAAGTGTGACACGAAACATGGATCCCTGTCGGATACTATCGAGATGGGTACTCCATGTAGGCGTACAATTTCTCGAATATACAGTAGGCTCAAATGTTTTACATTCTCTGTCATCTTAACAGGTAGAAAATGCGCAGATTTGGTAAGTCGATCCACAATCACCCAAATAGCAGTGTTGGACTTGGTGGATCTTGGTAGTCCAGTCACAAAATCCATTGAGATATGTTCCCACTTCCAGGTCGGAATTGGTAAGGGCTGAAGATCTCCCCCAGGCTTCTAGTGTTCAGCCTTGACTTGCTGACACACTAGATAGGTAGACACAAATTGGGCTACTTCCTTCTTCATTGCTTCCCACCAGTATGTCCTTCGCAGATCATAATACATCTTTGTACTGCTAGGGTGGACTGCGAAGTTCAAGTGGTGAGCTTCTCGGAGTACGGCTTCTCGAAGGGTTCCAATGTTAGGTACGAATACATTTCCCTTAAACCTCAGGCTGTTATCCTTCTCGATTGTCCATCTAGGGAGTGCCTTTCCCTCTCGGATTCGAGATCGTATGAATTCGCAATCATGCTCAAAGGTTTGAGCTAGTAGGATTTCTCGGTGGAGTGTCGGTTCTGCAACAAGAGCATATAGACGTGCGTTCCCATTCTCTGATGATGGTCGCAGGTTGAACTCATTGAGAGTGTCCACCATTTCCCACTCCTTAATGGCAGTTTTGACTTTCTGTGCCCTGTCCTTTCGGCTTAGAGCGTCAGCCACCGCGTTGGCCTTGCCAAGGTGATACTGTAGCATAAACTTGTAGTCCTTTAAGTATTCCACCCATCTGCGTTGCCTCAGGTTCAACTCTTTCTGAGTGAAAAGATATTTGAGGCTCTTGTGGTCGGTAAAAACCTCAAATTGTTCCCCCCACAGATAGTAACGCCAGGACTTGAGGGCGAATACTACTGCAGCCAATTCCAAGTCGTGAGTGAGGTAATTCTTCTCGTGTGGTCGGAGTTGTCGAGATCCGTAGGCTACAACTTTTCCATTCTGCATTAGTACGCATCCCAAACCGTCTCTTGACGCGTCGCAGTAAACCGTATAATCTACACGCCGCTCGGGAATGATGAGTATCGGTGCACTAGTCAGTCTCTTTTTCAATTCTCTAAAAGATTTCTCACAGGCTTCATTCCAATCCAGCTTCACTCCTTTCTGTGTTAGTCTTGTCATTGGCTTGGCTAGGATTGAGAAGTCTTGTATGAATCTTCGGTAATACCCAGCCAATCCTAGAAAACTCCTGATTTCAAATACTGAGGTCGGCTATTTCCAATTCAGCACTGCTTCGACCTTACTTTCGTCCACCGCAATTCCGTCCTTGGATACCACATGCCCCAAAAACTTAACCACTTCTAGCCAAAACTCGCATTTACTTGCCTTGGCGTAGAGTTGGTTATCTCGGAGTACTTGTAGTACTATCCGAAGGTGTCCTTCGTGCTCCTCCTTATTGGCGGAATATATCAAGATGTCATCAATGAACACCACTACAAATTTGTCTAAGTAGGGTTGAAAGATCTTGTTCATGAGACACATGAATACTGCTGGAGCGTTGGTCAGCCCGAACGGCATCACCACAAACTCGTAGTGTCCGTATCTATTACAAAAGGTTGTCTTGGCGATGTCTTCATCCCGGATCCTTAGCTGATGATAGCCTGATCGAAGATCGATCTTAGAGAAGCAGGTTGCTCCTCTCAGTTGGTCAAATAGATCATCGATCCTAGGCAATGGATACCGGTTCTTAATTGTGGCTTGATTTAACTTCCTGTAGTCGATGCATAGTCGAAGTGTCCCCTCTTTCTTCTTCACGAATAGGGCAGGTGCTCCCCATGGTGACATAGTTGGCCTGATAAACCCCTTATCCAATAGCTCTCGCAATTGGGTCTTGAGCTCTTTCAGTTCTACAGGGGCCATTCGGTACGGCACCATAGAGATTGGTGCGGTTCCAGATTGGAGTTCTATAGTGAAGTCTATCTCTCTCTGAGGTGGTAAGCCCGGAAGTTCTTTTGGAAAGACATCGGGCGTACTCGCAAACGATGTGCGGTAATCCCAAATCCATCCTGTCGGCTTCTTCCATTTGGAGACTAGCTAGCCATCCAAACAGTTGATTCTACCACTTCGATCTTCTCGTCGTCGAACTCACCGTCTGTCTATCCCCCTTAAATCGGAAACGAGTCCCTTCAGGGGTAAAGGGTGGGCATCCTCCTTGTCATGCGCTCAACATCTATAACAATAAAGAGAATATATATTAGACTTAACAGTGTAAGGTTTAATCGTACGTGAATGGTAAGCAGGCACAAGAATAAATGTGTACATGAAGGGTGATTAAGTACTGAAAGAAGCTTATAAAAACATGCATTAACAGAAACAAGTCGAGTACATCATAGATAGTCAAGGCTTCCTAAGTCAGGCTTTCTCCATCCCTTTTCCTAGCTACTACATTAAGCCTTCCTAATCGATCTAGAAGATGTCCGGATATCGAATCGTATACACGCCTATGTCAGTCTCGTAGGGTGGTGGTGGAACGTCACCAGAGTCAGAGAGGATATCCATAACCTCCGGCTCTTATTCAGCCACCTCAGGTTCCATCTCTTCTACAAGCTCTATCTCCCATTCCTCCCATTCGTTTTGAGGCATATTCTCCTCAGGGTCCTCCTCCTCCATTGGTTCCTCCTCGGGATCTTCCTCGGGCTCTTCTTCAACTTCCTCAACTACAAACTCCACAACATCGGGGGGTGCTATTTGGACTAGGACGGGTGCTGCTTCGTCGTCGTCCTCTTCCTCTTTTTCGGGAAGTGGGATGGCACCATGCTCTTGGTAGAAGTAATGAATGTAGGGAAAGGCATGGGGAAAGTAGGGATCTCCCACTAGTTGGTTCGTCATTGCTCTTATGGTGCTTCTAAGTTGGCAGGTTTCAGCTAGTAGGTTGACTTGATAGAGATTCGGTTGGTTCATCTACAAGGAAAGAATTTTAAACCTCAATTAGTAACGTTTTAAGATAGAGATTCGCTAACACTAAGGAAAACTTTCGAGTTTCCAAGTTCCACATACGATCCTTGACTTAAGTCATCATTCAATTGTTCAGGAATTCCCAGCTTGGTGGTACTGCCAATTTCCACACCTTGTTTCTCATTTACACACCCAACCTCGGTTCTGCCGCTCCGGGTTCCCGAGTATCCTCACAATGGTTCCGCCGTTCCAAGTTCCCATTGGCACACAAAAACAAGAATTTGGCTTTGGCTCCTCTCCGCGGATAACCAATCCACAATTCAAACCTCGATTCCGTCGCTCCAGGTTTCCGAGTATCTCCACAATGGTTCCGCCGTTCCGGGTTCCCATTGGGTTTTCAAAAAGAAACATTTTTTTTTACACACCCAACCTCGGTTCCGCCGCTCCGGGTTCCCGAGTATCCTCAAAATGGTTCCGCCGTTCCAGGTTCCCATTGGCACACATACACACCACACAATGGGCTACCAAGTTCGGCCACGTTGCGGTTTCAAAACATTTTTCTTTTTCAAAACACACCTTTTCATTATCCACATCCTAGGTGTCATGTTTCTACTTTCTTGATTTCTGTGTCTCGTTTTCATGCATTGACTCCACGGCATGACTTTTCACGCAAGTAAACTGTCACGACCCAGATTTTAAACATAATTTTAAAAATACATTCTAAATAAAAGGACTTCGCTTGCCATCGCATTCCCAAAATAATGTCTCCCCTGTTTAAATTATAGACAAGTCGCCACATTGAAAGATTATACAACTTTGGCACCACGGCCCAAATTAGCTTAAGTAAAATTTGCAAACTTAGTCAAAAGATAATTCATGAGTTATTAGTTACAAAGCCATCTTGACCAAAAGCTAAACTATCACAAGATGAAAAAGTAACTAAGTGCAAAGGCTTCCAAAAACTTGTCCACAATCCAAGCATGCACGCATGAGGCTAAAGTCCGGCATTAGTATCTAAAAAGAAGGATTTTGTTGAGCTACAAAAGCCCAGTAGGTAAATCTTAACCAAAATTATATGCAAACATGTCGATTGATGCATTGGAAAGAAAGATAAGGAAGCGAAGCTCAGTACTCAAGATCAATCGATCCACAATCTAAACCTCGATTCCGACTATGTACACTAGTTACGTGACTCAACAATTCAAATGTCCCAACTCAACTCACCAATCCAAACTCCCACCATCGGTATTTCCACCCCTTGCGTTACCGTACACCACTACAAGGATTACCGTGTTACCACCCCTTGCGTCACAGTGATCCCTATAATCCCCGGGTTACCGTATTACCACCCCTCGCGTACAAAACCCTTGTGTGTCACCGTGTTACCACCTCTTGCGCACGGGACTCCCTAAACCACCATCCGACCTCAAACGACCCCATTCTCAATTAACACGCGAACTATGACTTCCTGAGATCACATTCTTAAGCGTAATGTCACATAACGTGCCAACACTATCACAAATTGCATCACAAACGGTCACATAAGCCAATTATCAACCAATAAGCAATTTATCAACGTTTAACCATGTGGTTCCATGTTCAATTTGTGTCAACGGAAGGCCAACGGACAAGGAAGCATCGAAAAGTCGCAAGAAGCCAAATGAACGAGCTTAAGATCAATTAGGAGGTGTTTCAAGGGGTTTAGAAGTGGTCGGGAGCCAAAACAATCAACAAATGGTCAACAGGAACAGAATCTGGAATAAGGCTCCCCGTATCGATACGGGAAAAATCCGTATCGATACGGAACAAGCTGTCCAAAAGATAAGCTTATGGTATCGATACAGCGCGTAATCTGTATCGATACCACGGGGCTTCGAAGGGCGATTTCTACAGATTTTCAGAACTTGATCAACAACCAAAACCCAACAACAAACAGCCCGATTCCACAACAAAACAACAAGCTAACATATAAAAGAGGTCAAGAAGTTCCTACCTCGAAACAATGGACGAGATTCTCGGGTTATTGGACGAGCCCTAGACTTTCGAACTCCAAAACTCCGTTTCGAACTCCACCCAAGGATTTCTAAGCTTAGAAACGCGATTGCAAGGTCGAAGAGAGGTTGTTTCTCGAAGATTTTCGGGTGTGAGGTGGAGTTTTGAGTGAGAGGAGAGGAGAGAGAAGGAGAGCTGGTGGAGAGAGAGATGGGGGAACGATGAGGGAGAGAGAGATACAATACTCCTCTACACCACACACACACCTTTTTATACTCCTAAAACATCAAACTACACATTCACCCCTCAAACTTCTATTTTATCACTTAAGTCCTCAAATCAATTATTCACCAATAAAATCATATTTTCTCAATTAGGCATTTAATCGATATTTCAAACATTCAAATTATTCGGGTCTCTACATAAACATAAATCATTCATTGTAATCTTGAAACTAAACTAGCAAGATCATCCAACTCTATATTACTTATCATACTCATATTGTCCTTAAGTTCACGTAATCATGCTCAAACATTTAGCACACAATTTAAAGCATAGTGTCACATGAACGGACATTTTTGGAGTGAAAAACCACTTAAACACATCAAAACAAGTAACCATGTATATATGCTCATGACCATCTCAAGATCAAAATACGAATACTTTCAATCAAACCGTTATTTTCTTTTATTTCAAAATCCGTTCTTTCTCCCTTCTTGGGAAGTTCGAAACAAAATATGTTTTTCCGGAAAATAAAGTCGAGATATTCAACATATTCATATTCCTTTTCAAGCCTTTAGTAAAACACTTTTCAAGTTCTCATGCAATATCAACCAATACAAGCGATATACACATATCTATTTATACTTAGTGTTAGGGAGTAAGGACAATCTACTGTTCTTCTTGGCGGTAGGGCGGCTACGGAAAAGTAAGTCGACTATCGAACGGAATGACTTCCTACGGTAAGCTTCAGGTAGTTTCGAAAGAGAAAAGATAGAACTTTCTTTTTCTCTTGAAACTAATTCTTGACTAATCTACTAAACTTTTTGGATCGAGAGGGTGGTCGAGTGGTGGTTTAGTGGCGGCCTTGGATGAGTTTCTTGAAGAACTCAAGAAGACTCAAGAACAAAGGAAGAACTTCAAGAACAAAGCAAGAACACAAGAATTCTAGAGAGAGAAGTTGGAAGGCTTGAAGGTGTGAGTTGAATGGCAAGTGAGGGGTCCTATTTATAGCAAAATTTGGCTCCCTCTCTCTCTCTCCTATGGCCGGCCATCTCCCTCTTTCTCTCTCTCTCTCATTTGTTTGCTCCATGGTCTTGTCCAATCAAGCCTTTCAAGCATGCCAAGACTTGTCATCTCCATTTTTAGGCATAAGGCTATAAATCAAGTAGGATCTTAAGGCTTTATAGGATATCCTAGGTGATTATATCCTAGGTTGCAAGACTTACAAGTCTAATGGTGCTAAAAGGAGTAGACTTTCTATGTACTCAATCCTAGGCTAGGTTGTAGTCAAAATCTAGGGTGATTAAGGGCTAGGTTCTAGGATGATTAAAGGCTAGATTTTGCGCCTAAAGTAGTCTAAGAATGGGTTGTCATGTGGTAATTAGGCCTAAGGCTAAAAATAGGCTATGATGTTTAAGTGTACTTAGGTCTAAGTAGGCTTGCTTAGTCTATGGGAAAGAGTAATGATTATGGTAAGGCTTTCAATGACAAGAACATTGTCCAATGGGTAATACTTTTCCTAGAAAGCATATATGGTTATATAGGCATGTTTATATTAGGCTATGAGGTATATATATGTACTTGGAAAATCTAGGAAAGTAACTTTGGGGTAATTAGGTTTAGGGCTATTAATCTTATGTTTGCATGCATGGTAAGGCTAAGTTTTTCACTTTTGGTTTTATCATGATTACTACCTTTCGTCCAATAGTCCTTAAATGTTAGGGAAATGTAACTAAGTTAAATGGTAGTTAGGTTTCTCTAACTAATTGGTTAGAAGCTAATTCTACTTGCCAAGTAGGATTTCTAGCCAAGAAATGTAATTTTAAGATTTTATTTCATTCACTAGGAAAATATACAAGTGTTTCTACAAGCGTACTTGTCTTTAGAAAAGGACTAGATTGTCCGGTGTTAAGAGATTTAATTTTACAAGTCTCAAATCTAATTATGACGGATTATTAATGTTAAAAGAAAATTTTATAAAGCAATCTAGGGATTAAATAAGAATTTTCAAATATTTAAACGAGATTTTTATTTACTAAAAGTCGGAGTTGTTACAAGACCCGTCGAACACACTCGTGAAAAGGGGTTGGAGAGGCCGAAGTTGAGAGGCCAGGTATGAACACAGAGCAGACCCTCCTGGATGACCTGCCGCAACAACTCGAACTCGTCCCGCCGCAGTGAAGGCAGAAACCGCCGCAGACGCCGTCTTCGTCGCCGGTGAATTGGTTCCAAAAAACCAGACCTAGAACCCTAGATCTGGCTTCTGAGTCCAAAAATGATGGAGAGAGTGGGAGGTCTCAGCTCTCGAAAGAGAGAGTCTCAACCACCTCACAACCATAGGCGTAGAAAGAAAACATGAAGAGAGGAGAAGCCTGGAGATGGGAGATTGAGAGGAGAAGAGGAAGGAAGGTGGAAGAAAAGGGGGGGTGGGGTGGCGGGGAACCCACCCCAGAGCTTCTCTCTCTAAGCGTTCCTTAAAAGTTCATTATACTACTAATTTTTCCAACATTCATTCATCAAATGAAGGCAAAATACTTCTTAAAAGTTCGTCTCTCCTGGAATCAAAATGCTCCAAAAGTAATGCTAGCCACCAAGACTATACTGTTTACAAATCCTCAATCTTGGGTTGTATATACAATTTGTACCATGCTCAATGAGTGGATACAACAATGCTCTGTCGCATCAGCTCAACAATCCAAACTCCTACGCACGTTGGGAAAATTCAAGATGACAGATAAAATGAAGCAAGTAGTCTGTAAAGTACAGTTGCCTCGTAGTTCTGTATCTTTGGGAGTTTATTTGCCCTTGGCATGGGGAATATGCACTGCTATTTCTCTGCATACTCTTCTTCTTCCTCTGCGCAAGAGAAACTCAAATGCACAGCGGTTGTTGGTAGGGACACCAAGCTTGTGATGGTTCCGAAAATCCCCCCAACCCTTTCCGAAACTTACTCGACCATCACTATCACGGTAAATACTGATAGGCCACAACTTCCCGTGATCATCGCGTAAAGACATTTTTGGGTCCATTTCGATACCAGTTTCAGCTAAAAACTTTCTGGGAAAGCTCTGGAACCATCAACAATGCAATTAGAAGGAAATTATGATCAGCACAAAATCTAACACTGTTACAATATGATTGAAAAACCAAGACTTGTTCGAACCAATGCAACCCAGAATTTCAAAAAATAACAAAAACCAGTCCTACAATGAGATATCACAAGCACTCTTCCTTCTAGAAAAGGGGAACCCTTTACAACAAAATCAATGCAAGAAAATTCATTTTCTTACTAAGAAATAAAAAGGGAAGGTATAAGAGCGCAGGCACAAGACTAAACAAGCTTCAATAATTCACTTTATCCAGTAATTTATGGACTTCAAGCACTAGAATTCTATAAAAGGAGGGAAGGGAGCAAGGAATCAGCATAAGCAGGTTGAGATCATCAACTGTGAAGCGAGGTCGAGACTATTGCGCTTGTGAGGGTGAACACAATATAGATCAAAGCAAGTTCAGTGAAGATGAGGTCTCAGGTGTACCCACAAATTAAGTTTATATCAATCTACTTCCTAGAATGTTAGTCCCTATCAGGAAGGTGCTAAATCACTTTGTCTGTGCACCTCAACCCATGCTAATTAAAGCAGAGGGGGCCCTTAAACTGGTGACTTCCATGTAGATCAGTGCATCCCATATGATCCTTCATAAGGATGAATGGCCCAGTCAAAAATTCAAAGACGTCCAGTGGGAAATACAATTCCGCTTTCCACAAAGAAAAAAGCAAATCTACATTCTGAATATCTGATATACATCACTCTTTATACCTTTTTTTCTTTAAAAAAACAAGAGGATACACTCTCAACATAAAGGATACAAGTAAAACATTTAATAAGTATGGGCCGAAACTTTCGTTAGGTCCTAAATTGAAGTCTCATAGAAACGAAGCAACAGGTTTATGCAGTTTCTGCCCAAGCAGCAGCACCAGAAGAGTGAGATAGAGAATCAACAACTCAAATATAATTTGCAAAATTGACGGCTACAATCTAAATATCTTTGCAAAGAACAACATTCCACTATCCAGCGGAATGTAATTTTTATTTCCTTGGGGTGTATGTTCTTCGTGATGAGCCTGCCTAAAGAAAGCTTATGAAATGAGCTGACTTAAATATGTTAATACAGGAAAGAGCTTACATGCGCTATACAATATTCATTTTTATCATACAAAAAAACAATATTCTTTTTTACGTATCTGATAAGCAGCTAAGAAATGTAAACATAATACCACTTGAGTGAAGTTGTCTATTCACTTTCACAAATTTCTCAAGAAAGGTATTCTTTGCCTTATAAGTCAAGCCTATGAAACTTGAAACCTCTACCTTAGTTCTTTTCTTTCTAGTTTCTGTTTATGCTTTTTCTTCTCTTTTGTGCTTGCTGGTAGGAGAAGGTAGTGGTCAAATGGAAAACTTCATTTGTCGCGAGGGTTAACAGCTACCGACAGGAACCTGACACTCAGGCACGTATATTTTTGAACAAATAGAAGCATTAGTCATGACCTAAGTCACCTAGTGCACGAGAGCGAATGGGAACGGAAGCAGGAGTGAACGTGAGAGCTTTCTTTGTGCAAAAATCATGAGAGCTGGAGCTTCCAGAGCATCCATGTGCATTTATATATGTGAATTTATGTCACCACAAAATGTATAATTTATACGCTAGTACTTTAAATACAGTCCGCTTCAGATGTTGGATCCCGCACGCAATCTAGGCCGTCGGATCCAACGGCCAGGATGCAATGCACCTCGGCCATCAGATGAGATCCGACGGTCGAGATTAGATGTCCGCACGCAAAAAGCGTGTGGGATCCCTCACTAGAAGTGCCGTATACACACACACACACACAATTATTATGAAGCTTAAAATACGGTCCTGTTAGTATGTGTACAGAAAGATAATGCTGCATATTACAATTAATGGTACTCCAGCCCAGCACTAGATGTTTTGAACCAACACCAACACGTCTGGAGTTTGATTCATAACAACAGCAGTTGTTGACTCCTCTATTTACGTGCCTTTGAGCTTGCTAGGACTGCACCAACAGCCTTTGCACGCTACTGACTACACATGGGGGATGTTTACTTTATACGTTGGCCAGGAATCCATTCAGAAGTTAGTAATCTGGATTCATGCAATTGGCACATTGCAGCTGAATTTTCCTTGAAAGCACCAATTCGCGAGCTAGCACGCACCACGAGAGGGTATGTGACATCCCGCTTTTTCCTTTAAAAAAAGTAATATTCTTTATACATATAATTAATTCTTTCATTTTTCTTTTTCAAATTTCTTTCTAATAAAAAAATAATATTGTTGCTATTGTACTACATTTATTTTGAAAACGTGTGCTGGTGATTTGAATACGTGGGTTGTGAGCTTAGTTTTAAGTTGGGCATTAAAACGTTACTAGTAAAGTTTAAACCATTAGAGTTTCAGTAGGTATAGTTGGTCTTAATTTCATACATATACTTGGGTTTTTTTATGGCGATGTGTATATATTCTTTTTATTGAGATTAGTGGACTATTGTTACGCTTCGCATTTGGTTGCATTCCTTTGGACCCCAAGTGAGTGGTTAAGCATGTGATCCCTTTCTTTGAAATTCTCTTGAGCCTATCTATTCTTGACAGATCATTTATTCATTGTGATCCGACAAGTGATATTCTTATTCATTGCTCTCATATTTATTGACGATTGACATCACTTTGGCATGCAAGGTTTATTGATAGTATTTTCAATTTTTGGATTGCCCTTATTTCTCTTGTTGTTTGTTCGTTGACTCCATAATATTGTTGAGACTATTCAGCGGCACGGGGAATATTCCTGGAGTAGGTGACTCCGGTTTGCCGTTGTTCTTATGTGTTTGGGACCATGGATTATGTTTATATTTGTTAAAGTTTAAGGAAAAGACCTGTGAAATATCGTGGTGACTTTGGCCGCTAGGGAAAAGACTTGTGAAATACCATGTGGCTCTAGTGCTCAACGGATAGGGAAAAGACTTGTGAAATACCTTATGACCCTACTCCGGATAGACTTAGGGGAAAGGTCTCAGGCGCCATCTTGTGGTGACTCTAAATATGGTGTTGGATCCAACAGGCTAAGCCCTGAGAATTTGGCATTTAGTAATTCGTAATTATGATTCCCACTTTGGTTTGGACTACCTCATTATTGTTGTTCATCATTTCAATAATGTTGAACAGACTGTTGGTATAAAATGCTTGTTATCATTGTTCGATTATTGTTGTGATAATTTGTTATGATTCATCTCTTGATACTATTTGTTGAGCTATTGACCTTCATCGTTCATTACTTAATTTGTTAATACTATTCGTTGAACCATCGACCTCCATTATTAATTTGAAAACATTTCTTTGGAACCCTCAGTATCTTTTTTGCATGCCGCGTTGTATTATTTAGCCTAGCATGCTTAACTACTCACTGAGCTTTCAACTGACGGATTTATTCCAAATTTTTTTTCAGGTTAGTTCATGGAAGGGACTCTGTGGCATTGTCGGGACCTTCTGTTGGACCTCCAGGGTGTTTCCGTGTTTGCATTTCTTTTCTTGTGTCAAACAGCTTCCGCACATTTGTTATTAAGCATTTTGGTTGATAAATTTGGAGTTGGAGAATATCAGATATTGTGCCCATCTTGTTAAAAAGGATATTAGTTTTGATTCACACGTTTTATTTAATTCGGAAAGCAATTTTCTTGTTTATTTAAATTTGTTAAATAATTATTTTTGTCAGGCTTCGTGTTCCATGATTGTCACATGGTTCCCGGTTTTGGGACGTGACAGGGTACATCCACGGATTGTGTGACCGCCCCATTTTCAATTGCCCCATCAGGGAATATAGCCTTGCATGTCTTACAGCTGGATAAATTGGTGCGCCTTCTTTCCAAGCAGACAGCTAAGGGTGTCTTAGAATTTATTTTTTCCTTCTTTTATGCAGGCATCCAAGTTGAGGCAGGATTCAAATAAGAAGGCTATTCCCTTTTATTGAATGAGATCCTTGGCAGCAGATGCTACAGTCACAACTTGTAGGAAACATGTTAAAGCCTGAGGTACTTTTAGCATATGCTGGATATCAAAACGAAAACTAGGAAAATTACACAAAAGAGGCACTGAATATTATATGGTTCCGCTCAACTATGGCATTGCATCAACCAATTTTCTTATTACATCATTCACCAGTGTCAAAATAATCTCTCAGTCATCATCTATCAAGCTTTTTCACTAGATCCTGCTATTCCATTTGACACCCTTGATGCTCAACGAAAAGTATTGATCATCCACAAGCGTCACTAGAATCTATCAGCCATTATCTATAAAGCTTTAACTAGAGCCTAGTATTCCATTTGACACCTCAATAAGTACCGCGAGGGTCCCGACCATCACTCTATGAAGTGTCCCTGGAGTGAATTTTTTTTTACAAAAATGGGATACGTCTAATTTGAGTGTTGGACATGAGTTTGGAGAGTGTCAGTGTCCAAGAGTGTCCAACACCATTACATGACCTCCAATGACATGTTTTTCTTCATGGGAGATGAACACCTAGGCAACTATTACGTACCAGTGAAATTCCCGGACACCGACGACACTCTTCGAACACTTTAGGGACACGTGCTCAACACTCAAATCAAAGGAGTCCTACTTTTGTAATTGTTTACATTATTTGAACACTATGAAAACACTCTTGGGACTATGCAAACTCACAAGAAACATCGGAGGGATTTCAAAACAAAATAGTCTACTCTAGTTAAACCTTAGGAGTCTTCTTTCATGTGATAGACGATGGTTGATTGGGTATAAAGATCCATAGGGGTGATAAAACACTTTTTGCTGGAACACTTTAGTGAACAATGAACTGATAAATGTGAACTAAGACACATCTAGTTTTTTTCATTATTGTTAGAGCCTTATTTTTAACTCTCTTAATATCATAAAATACTTGAATAAGTTCATATGCAAACGCGTCCCTCGTATTCTCGAACTTTCAAAAATTTCCATGTTGAAGTGTTTGTGTCATGAACCAGTGTCTGTGCTGCATAGGCTCATCCTAAGCTGAGGCCTTGATCTATCAGAAGGTTAAAGCCAGAGCTAAAGGATATCAATAGCAAATATTAGTCGCATATTAGTTGAAGGGCTACCAAAGCTAGGGAGAATTTAATGAATATTAAGGAGTAAGCTAACCACAAGGTCAACTAACAGATTATGCTAATGTTAGCAATTGAAGTTCTCAAAGCACCGAAACTACGCTCAGTAAAAACAGGAACACAAGTCAAGCATTTGTCATCTATCTAACCCAACTAGGATTGTGAAAATATAAAAACATAATTACAAGGAAAATGTTAAATTGCCGACAAAGAGAATGGAAGGGGAAGTAGCGACGGAGTTTGGCAAGCCGCACCGGAAGCATCTGACACGTTGCGCTCTCTCTCTCTCTCTCAGGTCTACTCTAAGCCCTCTGTCTTCTCCCTGGTTTTCATTATTAGGAGGCATCACGCCACCACCCATACAAAAGAGAGAACAACAAAGAGAAAAACTAAGAAGCAAGAATGGAAAACCAAAGATGAAAAAAATCCCTCAAAGAGCTAACTCCTCCAACAGTTTATTGCCGTCATAAGTAATCGGGCACTCAATCTCTTTGACTATCCTGCTTTGTTGCTGTTAGCCCAAGGTTCTAAAGATATAATTGGTTTTGATGATAACAAACTTAGCAAATTGAAATATGAATTCGTACTTGATCAGAAGCATTATTTTTTATTTTTTTTGTTTATTGGCATGATTCATTGGAAAGGCTTAATGAAGGAATCGAGGATGCTTGATCTCAAACAAATGCTTTTGAGCAAGCTCAATCAACATAGAGAGAGCTAGGTTGTGACTTAATCAAACCAAACCAAACCGAGCCTTATGTCCCAATCACTTGGGGTCAGCTACATGAATCTTTTTCCTCCATTGAGCTCTGTCAAGGGCTACTTGTTCACACAAACCTACTATACTCATATTGTTGCGCACCACAGCATCTAATGTCAATTTAGGTCTACCCCTCCCCGTAGCATTGCTACCCAAAGATATCATATCCGCTCTCTTAACTACTGCATCTCCTGGTCTACGGTAGACATGCCCAAACCACCTTAGCCTATTTTTCCTCAACTTCTCTTCTATGGGTGCTACACCTACCATCTCATGAACCGTTTCATTTCTAATCCTATCTCGTCTAGTCTTACCACACATCCACCTCAACATTCTCATTTCCGCTACACTCATCTTGTTCACCTTTTATTTCTTAATAGGCCAACATTCTATCCCGTAAAGCATCGCTAGTCTGATGGCAGTTCCATTGAATTTTCCCTTCAATTTTATGGGTACCCTATTGTCACACAGTCCACCAGTAGCGCTCCTCCACTTAAGCCACCCCACTTGGATCCTATGGGTCACATCATCGGCAATCTCTCCATCTCTACTAATAATTGAGCCTAAGTACCTAAAATGATCACTCTTAGGTATCTCCTGGTCTTGGATCATCACTCTTTCTTCGTGCGCACTGCTGGTACCACTAAACTTGCACACCATATACTCAGTTTTACTCCTACTTATCCGAAAACCCTTTGACTCTAATGCTTCCCTCCAAATTTCTAGTTTCGTATTAACACCTCTAGCGGTTTCATCTACGAGGACAATGTCATCTGCAAACATCATACACCATGGGATATCCTCCTGAAATTGTCTAGTCAATTCATCCATAACTAAGGCAAAGAAGTACGGGCTCAAGGCTGACCCTTGATGCAATCCTACAGTGAATGGAAATTCACTCGTTTCCCCTACTGGTGATCGAATGGTAGTGACGGCACCTTCATACATGTCTCTAATCACCTCGATATACCCTTTGGTCACTCCCTTTCTCTCCAAAACCCACCATATGATGTCTCTAGACACCCTATCATAAGCCTTTTCTAAGTCTATGAAAACCATATGGAGATCCTTCTTCTTTGCTCTGTGTTTTTCTACCATTTTCCTTAATAGGCAGATAGCTTCCTTGGTTGATCTTCCCAAACTGTTTCTCTGACACCGTAGTCATCATCCTCAAGCGATGCTCAATAACTCTTTCCCACAACTTCATCGTATGATTTGTTGATTTGTGACTTAATCAACAAATCAGGATTTTGGGAGGTCCGCTATCTAGTAAGAAGAAGATTGGAAGATAAAGAAAGCCTCTTGATAAAAAAAAGAGTGTCAAGAGACTACACTACATCCCACATCTCTATTCCTTAACCTAGAAGGTAAATTAAAAGAAGTCATTGAATGATGAATTCCTCTATTAGTGAACCAACCAAAAAAGGGTTGAAGATTCTCTAACAATACGATAAATATGGAATAATAGATGCATCAAGGGATTTATCAAACTTAGACAAAGAAAATTGACATGTGCTGAATTTCAGTATAGGAAATAAGGAGGGATTGATGAAGACTCAACGGGGAAGGAAACCTCAGACCTAATTGAAATACCTTGGGAAGTTTCTTCAAATCAGAATCAATCATGAACAGCTGGCATATCAAGCTACAACGGTCTGAGTTACTTTTGATGAATAATGGGTAGAAGATTGAAGCAGAGAGCTTCAACGTAATATTGAAAAAAAGAACTTACGAGAATCATTTCTTCCGTGCGAATAGGAACCTGATCTTCATCTTGTTTATTCCACACCTCATGGGTGTTAAGTTCAGAGATTTCATAGTAATAACTAATACAGCAGTGTGACCCTTTGCTTCCACTCTTGTGAAAGTTTTCTACACTACAAGTGATTCTGATGAGAAAATCACTCAAGTTAGGTGCGAGTCGTCTGACTAGAACAAGAGTGAAAAATAAGCTTGTTATGGTACTAGTATTATGATGGGACTCGAACTTGAGCCTCTTACATGAAGGCAACCTATTGGCTGGAGTGTCCCTTGGGTGAAAAGTCATGTCCTATAGCACGTGGCAATTAAGGTGAGGACTAAAAGGTTCTTCCACAAGGACAAAGGCTAGAAGAAATTCCTTTAATTTGCTTTTGGTTATTAACGAAGATCAATGCTGACTACCAAGCAGCTCGAATGTCTCTTAGCTGAAAAGATATGTAACATAGCGAGTGGCAATTAAGGCAAAGATTAAAAGGTTCTCCCACAAGGAGTTGGGCACCTGGGATAACATCAGATATTTAAGATTTTGTCTTTTTATTTTGTTTTTGTTATTCTATACATTAAAGAAGATCGATTTTAGAAACAAAGCAAACAAAAAATAACACGTAAAAAACCAAAGCTCACCACGCGGAATGCCCTTGATTGACAAACAAATGCAATAAAATGCGGATTTTTAAGTAAGGAAAAATCTGATGTCTCAATTGCCCTGGGTTGTTCAACAGTTTGTGAAGCAATAATTCTCGATGATCTACGCCGACTTTCTTCATCGGAACCTGTAACTGTACACACGACATATTAAAATATAGAAGTAAAATGTGTGTAACAAAACTGGTTGGAAGTGGGTGATCGCAATACGAAATATTTCCATAAGATGGCTAATATCTGATCACGGCGGAATCACGTTGTAGCGTTAAAAGATGAGTCTGGTAATTTGGTCACAGACCCGAGTGTCATAGAGGACATGTTTTTGGCTCATTTTCATAGGTTGTTTAAGTGTGATCAGGGTCAAGAAAGGGATGCAAGTGGGGGCTTTGACTTTCCGCTGGATTCTGAGCAACCTGATGGAGGTATGCCTAATTTTTTGAACTCTATAAAAGTGAGATTGACAAATCAACAGAGGAGTTTTTTGGACAAGGCTTTTGCAGCGGAAGATGTGCAAGAGGCTGTGTTTCAAATGGCATGATTTAAGGCTCCTGGTCCAGATGGATTTGTGGCGGCTTTTTACTAAAGGAATTGGGATTTGATTGGTCGTGATGTTTCAGAGGCTATCCTAGCTTTCTTTAAGTCTGGCTATTTGCTCAAAGAATGGAATCACACCATCATTACGTTGATTCCAAAGGTCCCTAATCCGCAAAGGGTGGGAGATTTCAGGCCGATAAGTTTGTGTAATGTATTGTATAAGGTGATTTCTAAAATGATGGTTAATCGACTCAGGTCGATTTTGGGCACCTTGATTTCAAAGCATTAGAATGGTTTTGTGCCGTCGAGGTCCATAACAGATAATGTGCTCATTGCTCATGAGGTTTTGGAGTACATTCGGAAACATGAACAAGGCCTATGATCGTGTGAATTGGGAGTTTCTGATTGCATTTGTGGTGAATGGTAGGTGGTCAAAACCATTTGTTCCGTCACATGGGCTTCGACAAGGGGATCCCTTATCGCCATATTTGTTTATTTTGGTAGCTCAGGCCTTTTCGGATGGTTTGGAGGAGTTTGCTGCCAATAATGTTTGCAGAGGCATTTCGGTAAGTTCTTGTTCGCCTCATATTTCGCATTTATTGTTTGCTTGCAGATGACTGTTTTATTTTTATGGAATACAATGTTGAGCAGGCTTGGTGTCTTAAGTGGCTTTTAGATGCGTACTGTCAACATAAGGGGCAAAGAGTTAATTTTAGCATATTTGAATTGTTTGTCAGCCCTAATATGGATTCAGAGGATAAAAATATTTTAACAAAGGTTTTTGGGGTTAAGTGTGTTGATAAGCCTGGCATTTATTTGGGGACGAACATGGATTTCACGGCGAAAAAGGGTAGTATTTTTGCGAGGGCTTTAAACAAGATTGAGGTTAGGCTGGGTTTGTGGAAGGCTCCCTTGTTATCCTTTGCATCGCATCTTATTCTGATAAATCATGTTCTGTTGTCAATCCCTATTTATCTTCTCTCGATTTTTAGAGCCCCTGTATATTTTCTTAATAAGGTGCATGTTGTGACTTCGCGTTTTCTTTGGTTTGGAGAGAAGGAGAAAGGTTTAGTGTGGAAAAATTGGGCTGCTTGCTGTTTGCCTAAGAGCAAAGGAGGTCTGGGTCTTCGTGATTTGGGTTGTCTTAATCAAGCCCTTTTGGCAAAGGTGGCTTGGAGACTTCAATCTGATCCGAGTTCTCTGCTCTCTAAGGTTTTATTAGGCAAATATTGTCAGCATAGTAGTTTTTTGGATACAAAGGTGGTGTCGTATGCCTCTTGGGATTGGAGGAGCATTCTGTGGGGTAAAGAGTTACTTTGTAAGGGTCTAAAGTGGAGGATTGGTAATGGGGAGACCATTAATGTGTTTCAAGATGAGTGGCTTCCAAATTCTACTAATCCTTTTATGAGCCAGAACAGAACATGCAATCTGTTTTTCCAAATTTTAAGGTAAAGGACTTGTTTGATCATCAACGAAGGGTTTGGCGAGAGCTATTACTGTCTGTTTTGTTTCCAAAGGAAATGGTGCAGAGTATTAAGACTTTGTATTTTCCTGTACGAAGTCAGGATGATTGCATTTTTTGGGAACATTCAAAAGATGGGCTTTTTACAGTTAAATCAGCTTATTTGTTCAGTTTCAGAATTAAATTCGCAGAAGTTTTTAGGAGGGAACAATTTCGGTTCCAATTGTGGGGTAAGGTGTGGGATTTATGTTTACTTTCAAATTTTCAGCTTTTTATTTGGAAAGTTATTCATCGAATTATTGCGGTTAAGGATGCGCTTATTAGGCGTGGAGTTGCTATTTCTCCTGAGTGTCCTCATTGTGGTCACATGGGTGAATCAATAGAACATCTCCGGTTTGAATGTGAGTTTGCCAAAAGAGTGTGGAGGGCTTCTTACTTCGGTTTTAATTTTTATCATGGGAATCCGGTGGCCTTTGTCGATTGGTTTTCTGAGTGGATCAAATCTGCTCCTGATAAGGATGTGATTCGTGATTCAATTTTATTAATGTGATCCATTTGGTGTATACGTAATGAGGCAGTTTTTCGAAATGTTCCTGGCTCCATTGATAAAGTTTTGCATCACTTTTCAGGAACAACTAGTATTTGCAGGTTTGTTGGGCGTGGTTTGGTATCGAAGGGGGGGAAAGATAATATGGGTTTTGGGGGAAAGAAATTTGAATAAGCTTTGGAAGATTACTTTTTGTATACCAGGGCTGGAACAAGCGAGGAGGCTCCATCCTTGGCTTATTTTGTTATAGATGGTGCTTGGGATAAGGACTCTTGTAGGGGAGCAGCAGCTTGGGTTCAAGACAGAGCGTCAGGAGAGGCTTTGTTTTAGACTTCTGTTTGTGATGCTTCGTCGGCAACAATGGTGGAAATTAGAGCAGGGCTGTTGCTTCTTGAATGGGCTATTAATAGGCAGCTAGTTAATGTTTGTATCAAAACTGATTGTCTAGTCTTTGTTTGTGGTCTTTTGCAGCCGGAGAAGGCTAATCCTTCTCTTCGATCGGCTTTGTATGATTTTTGCTTTTTATATTCTTTTCTTAATGTTGTTAAGGTGGTCAAGGAGTCGCGTCAGGTAGTCAAGGCGGCTCATAATAGAGCCAAACTAGCCTTGAAGTAATTTGTATGTTGCTCTAACCTCTTTTATATATATGGGATGATCTCTTCAGTCAAAAAAAAAAACTTACCATTATATTTTTCAGATCTTTTCATAGCTACTTCTGCATACTTCCGCTTGCAACGACTAAGCATAGGACAAGTATGTCCTTCTTCAGACTCTTTCTCAACCTTCACATGTATTGGTGCATTGGTCGAAGGCCCTTTATTGATGCATTGGTCCCCTAAAGCTTCTTCTTTCTTGCATCCATTGGTCCCAAATATTTTAACATCGAATGAAGTATCTCCGTGGTATGTAAAAGCTAAGAAGTTCCCAAGCTCTAAAGAATGATCACTCACAAATCTTTGCCATCCATCCTTAAAAAATACCCCATTTTCAGCTTCTTCCATCTCTATGTGCCAACATTTTCCACCAAGATCTTTAAGTATAGCCTTATTTGGAATAGCTCCATTGAGAAGTTTGACAAAGGCTGGTGGCACACACTGCAAAAATAGAACATGTATGTTTATTCAATATAAAGATAATGTTGTTTTGAAATTAAAAAGTTCTAAGCAATAGAATAATCTCTACCGATATTTATTCACATCTGAAATAGTACCACCCTTCTCAATATAACTTCTCTTACTTGATGCAAGAGAATGATCAACAAATAGGGGCCTTTTCCTCTTCCAGCCAAAGAAGAGCCAATTAGCGATTAACTGGTTGCTTTGAAATAGGAAGAGAACAAAATGGAACTTCAAAATCGTAGATGCATATAACTTGAGAGTCTGAGACTAACGCAAACAATAATCTTCCACTCACTTTACCCTATAGTTCTCAACTCTCAATACCGAAAACCTATGTTACACGGACACGGGTGCGTGAATTGGGTGCGGGTACATATCTAAGGGTCGGACACCTCAAAACTGAAAATAGAGGATTCGGGGATATGTATCCGAATTTGGATACGGGTGCGGGGATCCGCTGATTAAATATTTATATATAGAACATTATATATTTTCTATATAAGTATATGTAAAATTATCTCATAAAAATATCCTTTTCTTTATACAATACTAATATACGTGTAATTTCTCTCATAAACGTGGCCCAACTCCAATATGTAGCCCAAATTCATAATAGATGGATGCATTAACTCCACACAACTTATTAACTTTGGACTATACATTAAAAAGCCCAAAAAATAAAGAAGCCCAACTACATTAGTAGATAAGCCCAATACAGAGCCCATCACTTCTATTTAGTAAAGAGGCCCAATAAATAAAGAAGCCCAACTACTATATTAAATCCTACATCGTTCTTCTTATTCTCCAACGATGGCGACTGCGCATCTTCTGGTCTCTCTCCGACTATGGCGACTGTAATTCTTCTGGTCACTCTCCGACGATGGCAGTCGTGCACCTCTTCTTCCAAAGCAGGTACGACCTTACTTCTTCGATCCTTCCTTTTTTATCAGACTCCCAACTAAACCCAACGTGTCCGATTTTCTACCACCGTATCCGACACATATCCCGCACCCGTACCAGTGTCGTGTCGTGTCGACATGGGTACTCCGCCCAAAATTGCGGATCCATGTATCATAGCCGAAAACAATAATCTATCAAAAAAATAAAATCACGAACTTCATTTATTTGCTTCAAGTCAATGACTTCAACAACCAAACACATGGAAGTTCCACTTGAAAGGAAGTTTGGGAATCTCACTAATGGGAAGGAAAGGGAGGGCTTTGATTAGGATGAAGCCAAGATATCTGAAATAGAAGAAATTAGCTAAAGCTAAACCTTCACAATTAAGTATGTCTGAAAATCCAACAACAAATAGCTACAAGTGTACCAGCAATGCTAACCACCCCAAAGTCAGGTTTACACACAAAAGAAAAGGCCCATAATGTGTACTAAATAATCAAATTTGCCTTTGAGTGTATAATCAAAATTGCCTTTGAGAGCATGGAGGCCAACTTATAACATGCCTTTATCTAGTTCTTCTACCAGTACATTTTTTGCAAAAATGTATCCTATCCAGCCCTTGATGTGATGAAGATTGACGACTATTTCTGGCGGCACAAGTGGTCCACTAAACTTAGTGAAAAAGGATTAAGTACTGGACCTTCCTCTATGTAAGCCTATGATTAGGTGTTCTCTATTTGACATTTTGCAAATTCCTTAGTTGGTAAGTACCCTCCTTAAAATGAAGGTGCTTAAGCTGCTCGCCCCCTCGTATATGACAAGTGGCGAAATAGGAATATACCACCTCTGTCACGACCCTGTACTGAGGTTGGTCGGATTATCGTGACTGGCCGGTGAGTCTTATTCTCACCATAAGGCCTTTCGAACTTTAGTCTAAAAGATGGAAAGACTATAACATCTTAGAAAATGTGAAAGCATTTGTAGCTAGCAAGAAAATACCGCCAGAGCCATTAAGCTTTACAAGTTTGCAAACATAATATATTCTTACACCACAGGGAATTTGAAAATTCCCAACTTCTAAAGTTTTCAAAAGTTCAGAACACAACATTTTTACATGTCTCAGGCAGCACGTGTCTCTTGCTTCTACTCGCCGTTACCTGTACAAAAATAATAGGTTTCCATACGCCGACAGCTCGCATGAGATACAAATACCAGGATTACACGTTTACCATGGAAATCACTTTCATAACTTTTCTACAGTTCTTTTCAGTGTTCTAAAAATCAACCTACGTGGGGCGCCTAGGTGCTAGGCGCTGCCAGGATGCCGCGACTAGGTCCCTAGGCATGAGACTAGGTCCCTAGGCATGAGACTAGGCGTAGTCGGCCACTAGGCGGATTAGTCGGCTAGGCAGAATTAGGTGGCGAGGTGGGGTTAATCGGGGAATACATATGTAATTTTGAAAATTTGAGGGGCTTAACTATTGTAGTTGTATACTCTAGAGGTTTTAGTCTAGTTTAAATAAAACATATACATAAATGCTATACACGATTCACTAACCTAATCTCCTCTCTCTCTCTCTCTCTCTCTCTCTCTCTCTCTCTCTCTCTCTCATAGTTGTCAAATGCGCGCCGAGGCACAGCAAAGTGCGGGGTTCTCTCTGTCTTTGTCTCTCTTGCATAGTTGTCAAATGCGCACCGCGGCGCAGCAAAGCACCGGGGTTAGCGCCTTGACTGAGCCCAGGCAAGGCGCCTTCAATGAAACGCAGACTACGCGCGCGAGGCGAGAAAAGGCGTGCCTCTTTCACTTTAAATCACATCAATTTTAAAACGTATACCTTCACTCCTTCAGCCTTACACTTCAGTCGATCATATTACTTTTTCTCCTTCGTTTCTCTCGAGCACACACATGTAATCCCTCCTCTCCCAATAATCTCGATCATCCCAGTCAACATCTCCCCTCACCTCACCTCAACTCAGTAGATCTTCTCTCTTGGTCCAGCGACAGTCAATCTTCTCTCTTCAACTCAGTCAATCTTCAGCAACAGTCAATCTTTGAGGTACTCTCTCTCTCTCTCTCTCTCTTTATATATATATATATATATATATATGTGTGTGTGTGTGTGTGTGTCTAACCTGCTTTTATCCCGTAGTTGCATTTCTCTTCTGGTTATTAAGTAATAAGCCCTATTTGATCTAGTAAGGGGAAGAGGTTTGTGTGTGTGTGTGTGTCTGAGTCATTACCTTCTTGGGACTCCATACATATATAGACACATGATACACAGTTATACACACAGTCAACTTATACAGTATTCGAAAACTAAAAAGCTTGGGAAGATCGACGGATTCTCATGATCTTCAGTTTTATAGGCTTCAACTGTAACCTTATGATATACCATCCAACAGTTAAATGGACTAACGGGAAAGACCCCACTTTGGTGTGAAATGATCAAGTCACTGGCAGAAGATGCCACATGACATCCTTACCCTTGTTACCTTGTCATGTCCTTGTTTCGTGTTTTTAATCCAGGTCCCCCTCACAATCTACCAAGGGAAAGTAGCCTGATTGAACTTCACCACCACCTTTACTTATAACCTACTAGTACAGGGGTGTAATACTTGTATTTTGGTTTTTTGACAAACCGAAATTCAGATTTTAATGTTCTATTGCAGCCTGCAGTGCTGCCTTTTCAGCCTTGGTTTGGGGCCCAAAAAGCTCGATGATTTCGAGCCTTACTTGCTGGATTGCAAGAGTCCGTCCTAAATCTGATATTTGCACATTTTCAGCCTTTGATCCGTGTTATCTTGTTAGAACCTCTAACCAAGCAACATCAGCCCTACTAAAGGGTTTACATGTACCATGGTTTATGTAATACAAGACCTTAAGTTCTTGTTTATTTGCTCGAAGATAAAAGGAAAAAATACAATATCCATGGATATTTATCAAATACAGAATGCTTGAGATATAGGAATGGCGCAAACAACAAAATTCAGATGTTTGTTTTGATTGGAATGGTGGAATCCCTATTCAATTTTTCCCACATCCAAACCATAAGCTCTACATAGACAGGACAAACAGCCACCTTAATACATCTTAATAGAGCAAGGGATATGAAATCCAATGACATGGGATTTCTCTAATCCAATGACAAACAGCCACCTTAATTTGTCTTCGAAGTGTGTGCTTTGAGGGAGGAACACTCAACAATTCGTGAAGATAAAACCACCTTACAGTAGAGTTTATATATGATGTTAGGACTTGTCTCTATGATGTGCTGCTACCTTTGGCAATGTTGCTTACACTATAGCTGCTACTATAGCTCTTTTTGCTTGAGAATTGTGTTTTGAGGTGCACTAATTGGAAAGGGGACTAAAAAATTCTTTTGGCAAAAACAAAACAAAACAAAGAATGCAGGATTAAAGAGCAGGGTGTCATTCATGAAGGAAGTATGAGAGAGAGCGAGAGTGTGTGTTACCATCCGTTGAGAGCTCTGATCAGGAAGATATACTTTAAAGAACTCTTTCTTTCGAAAACTAGGACGTCGCGACATTTTTTACTTTCTTTATTCCTCGAAAAAGCACATACACCGAGAAAGGTAAGGGCTTAATCGAGAATAGGAATGAAAAGAGAGAAAACGCCTTGATTTGTTTTACAATCAGTTACCAAGAATATGGACAATCTTTTGGCTTTTTACCCATTTTTTGGGTTGGGGGGACCTCGTCAAAATCAAGTAATCTGCAGTTGAGAAGAATAGAGAGTCAATGAAACTCCAACAAGCTTCAGTTAGTGGAGCAGAGAGAGAGAGAGGGGTGGGGGGTGGGACAGGTGAGGAATAGAATTTAGCCCTAGTCACACCAGACCAAGACGTTCTGGGAACCACCGAAAAAAAAGAAACGAGGACATTCTTGGCAATGGAACTCGAAAAAAATTATCACAACTTCGATATTTTTATTGTCGTGGAATGAATGGATGCCAAAGATCGAAAATGATAATGGTACCTATCCCTCCCCTACCGAAATCGTACCGACGGCCGTGCCGGGCCGTCTCCGGCCACCGGACGGCCGATCCAAGCCGTTCAAAAATTCTAAAAAGAGAAAATGAGGGGGTCCGCGTAAGAATCAATGGCATCCGATATGTGTAGGGTGTTTGATCCAAACACCTCATTTTTTCGTGTATACACAAAAAAATAGAGTATTTGGATCAAGCACCCTACCCACATCGGATGCCATTGATTCACATGAGGGCCCACTCGATTTTTTTTTTTAGAATTTTTGAACGGCTTGGATCGGCCGTCCAGTGGCCGGAGACGGCCCTGCGAGGCCGTCGGTATGCTATCCGTGGTACGGATAGCAGTACTCGCCAAAGATAGAATCCTGGTACACATATATATAATTTGTGCACAGATTATGCACATATTCTGTTGTGGGCTCATCACGGGTCCCACAAATAATCTGATCCGTTCATTAAATGTAAAACATTTTTTCGATGGTCTTTGCGAAAAATCAGTTCAATCCGATACTTATAAATACTCAATCCAATCGTCTAACTCTTCATTATCCTGAAATCTGAATGAAAAGTTATACGATTGGATCGAGCGTCTATAAATATCGGATTGAGCTGATTTTTTGCGTGGACCCTCAAAAAATGTTTTTACATTTAATGAACGGCTCGAATTATTTGTGTGCGACCTATGGTGGACCCCACAATAAAATTTTGTGCACAATCTGTATATTAATAGTCTGTGTGAACAGAATTTGTGCAAAAGATATTATGGTGGGTGCTTCAGCGAATTAGTGTATGAAAAGTAAAAGTAGATATAACAGTCCTATTAATTATAGATTCTAATTTTTTAAGGCTTTAAAACTAAGAGAGTTGAAGCCAATTGGACCGTTTGCCAATTTTTGGCCAATGTTTTCAATTGTGCCCCTTGATTGTCCACCCACAAAGGTAAACCGTGGGGGCAATTTTGTACATTCATTGAGGCCCGTTTATGTAGATTTGTGTGTGTTGGCAGGGGCAATTTTGCCCACTGAATGGGCCTTCCAAATTTTGGTTGGGCGTAGACTTCAAGATTCGCTATGTGGCGAGTACTGCTATCCGTACTGCCGAACACTTTTTGGTCCAAAACGACGTCGTTTTGGCTCGACAGATCTCAACCGTTGATTTACAAGATCAACGGTTCTGAGGACTGGGACAGGTCCCTGTCCGGATTTCACTCGGACAGGGGATCCTCGGTGCTTTAACTCATCTCTCCCCCTCGTGATACGTCTCTCTCTACCAATTTCCCAAATACATCAGGAAGCTCTCTTCCTCTCTCTCACCGGATTGATGCACGACTCTGTTCCAACGCAATTCAAATCTCTGGCCATAATCACAGCCATCGTTATGCGCAAGTTCTCTCCCTCATCTGCATCGTCTCTCTCTGTCTCTTCTCTCTCGCTTTCTCTTTGTTTTCGCAATTTTTTAGCTAATATTGAGCACGGAGTTGATTTCATTTCAAATTTGCTCTTGTTGTGGTCTACGATTACGGGCTGCTTTGTTTGTGTGTGTTTCTGAGCTCTTATCTATTTTTATGTTTTAGATTTGTTCCCTACTGCTCACCTCAGCTCGTTGCTCCATCCGGCACTGCAATCGACGGGTCATGCTCCTCCTACCAAGGTTTGGCTCTATCTTGGGTGGGTTTTTCCCATTTAGGTTCTTCGTTGTGGTTTGAGTGTTGTTTCGTTTGACTGATTTACCTATAAAAGTCATTCTGTAGACACCCCAATTTGGCTCAACGATTATTTCAAGTCCCACCTTGGGGACCATCCCGATGATGAATATGATATGTGGTTGTTGTGGTTAACTTCATGAAAGCCTTAGGAACTTTGTGGAACTCTTAAGGGATTAAGGAACACTTTGAAATAGGTGTTAGGAGTACCAAGCGATACTTAGAGTGGATAGAAACGTGTTTTAGCCTTAGTAGCATCGTCGATCTTCAATTAAGTCTGCTTTCAGCCCATTTTTCATAAACTAAAGTTCCTTATTTTGGTGGTTGGATTCCACCATCTTGTAGTACTTTCAAAACCCTCTTTATTGATATATAATATGCCTTAAACCAATTTGAAATGAGGGAGATACGAGAATTTTACCAAAACAATCCATTTTCTGACCCACTAAGGGTAAAATCGTCATATCTTTTGATGTACTAAATAAATTTGATCCAAACCACTTGGGTTAGAAAGTAGACTCAACAAGCTTTCCAACGGTCCAAAGAACACGCAAAACCGAGTTCGGGAGTGTCCAGAGCGAGCCCGCAAAGTTTGGCCTTTTGCTGGAAAATCCTTTCCGCGGCCGCGAAATCCTTTCTTCGGCCGTGAAATCCTTTGGGCGGCCGGCAGACCGATGTTTTCCAGATTCTGGAATGTTCAGCGACTTTTCAATCCGTTCGCCCAAACCCTAGCAGCTACGAACCATTACTTCGAGGCTACGAATACACTTACCATAGAGGTCTTATTGCCCTAGAACTCCACTTTGATTCACGCCATTTGATTAGCCAGAGTGAGTCACCAATTGCCTATATAAAGGGCCTTAGGGTTCCGAAATAATGACCACGAAATACACATCTCTCCACTCCATGATTCGTCCCCAAACTCTACAGAAATCATCTCCTATCAATCCTCTACAAAAGCCCTAACCTCCCGTGAGTAGCCACATCCGAGAGTAAAAACCCCAAAGAACTCACTTTGTTCTAGGGTTTTATGAAGTTGACTACCACAATCAACCACTATTATTTACAATCAATCGCAATCCAAGCAATCAATTACTGAGGGATCAAGGTGGTGAGGCCCAACGGCCTATGGTTTGATTTAATTTCCGTCTCTCGCTTTTAATTAGTTCTTTCTATTAAATGTTCGTATTCTGGTGTGAGGAAGAACATCGGCTGGGGAATCAATCTTTCGGCCGATATATAGATCCAGTGGGATTCCTCGGCCGTGACATCAATTCACCGGCCGAGGGATCTATTTGCTGGGACATATTTGTTTTCTGTTTATTCTGATGCATGCTTTCATTTATCGTACTGGCTAACCTTATCAACTGTTAAAGGCTTAAATAAACAGACTATGTGTTAGAATTAAATAAAGCATCTACATGTCTTATGTTGAATAACTATGGGCCAGTCTCACGACTGGGCAGAGAGGGGTGCCTAACACCTTCCCCTTACTGTACTCTTGGCTCCCATACCCAGAATATCTATCTCTTTTCCCAGTTTTAATAAATTGGGTGGCGACTCTGTTTTGATGATAACCGCTATCGTGTGGCGATGTTCCTAGCCATGGGGATGTCCACGATCTTGGTTTATGAAGTAAGCAACCAATCGAGCAACAAACGATCAATCTGTATGGCGATGCCCCGTCTGGGAGGTGTCTACACATTCTCGCGGTTTATTATTATTAACGATCAAAGGTTTACGTAGGTTTAGGTAAGGTTTAGGTTTGTTGCAAGGCTGTGGCTGGGTCGGTTCTGTTGTGTTGTGGGTTCAGAGCTTTACAATTGAAATTTTTTTGCCAGGCTTGTGTGTTTGTCAAGTAGTATTCGTGTATGTGTAGTACTTTCTTTGTCGATGCTTTTTTTTATCTGATTTCCGTGCTTGTCAAAATTCTCGTGCTAATTTTTTGCTTTACGAGAACATATGACGTGCCTTATTCTTCAATGATAAAAAAAAAAAAAAACGAATGTTAAAATCTGATTCTGTATTTATTGCTTTGCTTCACTCGCATTAATGGTTGTTTCAAGTTCCAATTTGTTACTCTGCCATTTAAATAATATGCGTCATCTACAATTCTTTAAAAGGTAGCTGACTACATGAATTGTCATTTCTATGGGTACTGCAATGGAACTTCGACTGATATCTAATGGGGGAAGCCAATTAAGAATATGATGACATTGCATTTGCCAAGAGAGTAGTTGTTGGTAGAGTTGTTGTCTTCAAAAGATTTGATGTGATGTATCTGTCATTTTTTTGGGTTTGCTTCTATATGAGACTTCCAACTATAGTATCAATGGGGTAATTTTGCAATTTTCTCCACCACATTTCCTCTCATCCGATAGAGCTAACTACAGCCCTCTCTTCTTCTATCACAGTTGCATGTTTGAGAGCTATGTGCCACGTTGATCGATATGATTGGCAGCGTGGTATGATTTCACCAATGTATGTTATCCTACTACATTATGAACTTTTTTGTGTTCAAATTGGGAAACAAGATAAAGACTTTTGTTCTTTAAATTTTTCCTGATCTTTTGATTCACCAATTAATTTTACAGATTTACAGTTAAGCTAAACCGATTTGAAACGATTGGCAACTAGACGTATACTTATTGATGGCTTGTTTTGTATCCGGTTCTGTGTTCTTTTGGAGATAATGGTTAATCTAGAATTTACATTTAAAAGAAAGGGCATTTTTCCCCAATTAATTCTATTCCCCTCTTTGCTTTTACTATTTGTAGCCCTTCTATTTGGCTTTCATATTTACTTACTTTTTCCAACATTGCAGCTCTAGCTCTCACTTCAATTATTATCTGGATGCATGTGGAATTGTCTTGTGTAATTTTTCATGGGTTGAAACAAGATTTGCAAGTGTCCTTAATTCCCTTTTTGCTAACCTCCAATTTTTGAGTTATTCATTGTTTTTTTAACATGGTGACTA
Organism: Rhododendron griersonianum; assembly: GCA_018127125.1. Taxonomy (NCBI): domain Eukaryota; kingdom Viridiplantae; phylum Streptophyta; class Magnoliopsida; order Ericales; family Ericaceae; genus Rhododendron; species Rhododendron griersonianum. The sequence goes on from CM030797.1 coordinate 22,126,235, forward strand.
AGCTTATTGTCTTTTTTTTGCATGTACTTATCTAACTTATGCTTCCTTTACTCTATTGGATAGGGTGGAAGACTTGATTTCACTATTGTTTGGTTGCTTATTGTCTATTAAATTTTGCATTGGTATAAATTTCAGATTTAATGCCCCTATCTTTCTTTTTTATTTTTCAACAACCAAATAATGCAATGAATTTGAACCAAGGCACGCTCGATCACCCGCAACTCATATAGGTTAGTTCAGCAGAAAAAAATTTGCTTCAGAGTTCACATTGTAGAACGAGTACATGTAAGTGTGTCTACTTTTCTTCCGTTCAAAGGAAAAGATTTTGGCAGTGCGCCTGAAATCTCCTTTGAAGTTTCGAAGAATTGTACCCAGTATTGGATGAGATTTTTATCTATCTTGGTACAACTTTTTGGTTGTTAGTAAGTGTTTATTGCCATTGAAATTATTGTAGGAATTTATTCATATAAAAAAATAATTAATGTATGTCTGATTTTGAGAAGGTCCCAAACATTATTTGGCATGTATTTTACAGATTATATTTAAGTGTTGAGATCCTCTGTTCCATGACACCTTTTGTTTGACTCAAATATCAAATTAGTTATTTATAGCGTGTGACAATGATTGGGTTTGGTGCATAGGTTTTAATGTAGAAGCTGTGGAGTACAAAAATATCAGTTTTACAGTGTGAGATGTAAGAACAAGATAAGGTACAAAGTCAAGGAAATTGTTGACTTTGTTCATTTCTGTTTTAGCTAAAGGATTGAATGATTTTGAAAACTTGTTTTCCATAAGAGTAAGGAAATTGAATTTTAAGGCAATACCAATAACTAAGAAAGCTGATAAAATCCTAGAGCCATTACTTTATGAACAACCAAGAAAAAGAGCTGGAGACATGAAGCATACATCAAATATACCGTCTCATGATATGCAATGGCCTCATGACTTCAACAATCTACACCTTTTGCTTGTTTTTCAATTTAGCAAAGCTTTTGATCATAACTTTTTCGTTGAAGATGTCTAAACTTTGATATGTGCCTTTGCCCTTACCCCTTAGGCATCTCAAACAAAGACCAATATAGCTCTGTGCTTAAAACAAGTGCTGCCTATGCCCTTTTCTCCCTATTAATCATGTTTCTATACCTTTTAAACCGACAATTGTTCGGAAGGTTCACATAGAGCTTTTTAGGCTCATAGATCAAAATTAATATGCTAAATGTAAAAAATTCCATTTTTGGGAGAGTTTAGATGGGCCATATGCATTTTCACGATTCCTACTTTGGTAATGAATGATTTTATTGTTAATAGTTTTAGTTCAAGCATGATATGCCATGTCCACGAGTCTATGTACTGTTACAGACTTGTGTTTCCTATTGAAGTGTGTAGCTTAGATTATTTTTACTTACTTTTGGTGGAATATGATCTGCAGCTTTGCACTATCTTTGATTAGCTTATTTGCTTCTATTCAATGAAATTCAAGTAGAAGGATTGGAAACACTGGATTATATTGATAACTTGCAGAATGGGGAGCGATTTACTGAACAAGGGGATGCAATAGCTTTCGAATCAAAAGTAAGTTTAGGAAATTAATCTGCTTTCCCTACTTCTGTGCACATGGTTTACTGTCTTAAGATATCTTATTAATGCTATGCAGGTGAACAAAATATACCCCAAGATACCTAATAAAATTGCAAATGAGGAACAACATTCTCTTTCCATTGTTGATGTCCGATTTTCAACATAAATAAATAGTCCATTTCAATAAACGATCCTTGCATATTACAGATAATACCCAAAAGAGAGTTCCCAAAGGATCATTTACAAAACCAAATCCCAAAGTTTAAAGATTTACAACGTTGGCACTACAAATTCCATAGTTAGTTAAAGACATTAAATTTAGAGATTACATAATATCTAAAGTTAGAAGAATTCAAATGAATTTACGGTTACATCTTTCCAAGAGATCATACAAAAGACAAAGACACCACTTCTCGGGCGGCTTTCAAAGAGATGAGATCAAGCATGCACACCATGCACTCCGCATCAAGATCCTTGAGATTCACCTGAAAATGATAGGTTGAGCTACACTAGCCCAGTAGAGAATTATATACGTCTTAGAGATATCTCTAACCATTCGTACAACAACAAGGAGTAGCTTTATGCACAAATCAATCTAATCAACCCAATACCATTTCTCAAATCATTTTAAGATTCCTCGAATGACTACCACCTTTATTTTCCTCATCTCTTACCATTTACCATCAAGCTTCTTTTATAAAAAGAAAATATTTCCTTTTGGTTGCCAAAATAACTTTGGGAAAACTCTCGACCTTTACAGGTCAAGCTCCGTTGATTCACTTGAATACCGGAATCCGTTGATTTGTGCCCAAATACCGGAACCGTTGATTTATAAAAATCCTTTTTCCAAAACCAAATTCCTTTCTTTTCAAAACTTTGATAAAATCAATCGTTATTCCTTTGTTCGACAGTTACCATCTCAAGCAATAAACAACTCAAACAACAACACGAACTTCTATAACCAATCATAACTTCCTTCATCATGCGAGACATTCAACCGTATTACCACACCTTGCGTTACAGTGAATTCCCTCCACCTGGGTTTCCACATTATCACACCTTGCATTGTGGGCCCTCTAGAGTTTCCGCATTACCACACCTTGCGTTGCAGGACCCTCAATTCAAAATTCACAACACCCATGCATTATCGATCCATATACAAGAAGACAACGGTTCCCAAAATCACATTCTTTCATTCGTCACCACACAACATAATGCAAACTCGTAAACATGTCTCATTGTACATTGATAAATATTTTAAATCCACGTTATTCCTCTAAGTCTATTTCGATGCCCTACGTCACGTACCGAACCCATAACAACTCCACGATGCACCACCGGCTAGGTTCTTAATGAGGATCTATAGAACAAGTACCAAAGGAAGTTTGAAAGTCAACAAGACAAATAGGAAGAACACGGATTACTCTATTGTCGTTCGAACTATTTGATAGGCCCTCATCAACCAACCATGCACCCTACGATATACTTTACGGCCGACGATATTCAATAAAGATGATATAGTACGTTTCTCAATTCACCAATCATCCCGTCATGTTGTAGCGCTTAATAAGTCTATATCAATCATTGAGACATGCCATAACATCTACTTCAATCGACTAAAAGCATAAATAACGCACGAGTATCCTAATAATCTAATTATACACTTTTCTAGGTTACGGCGAGAGCCCAAAGAGATCAATTTGTCAATGAATCTTTCGAGGAACGAACAATCAAGTTTAGAAGTGATTCAAAGGTGTTTAGAGAGTGCTAGAAGTGATCGGGATTCAAATGAACATGAGAATAGCAAAATGAGTCAAAACTGTCCAGAAAACGAGGGGGTATTGATACCCCTTTTGGAGGTATCGATACTTGGCCAGAATCTGGTCCAGAGGAGAGTGGGGTATTGATACCCCTTTTGAGGGTATCAATACCACGAAGTTTTTCTGCGAATTTTTCAGCTTTTCAACAACGAAATCCCAACATCAAACAACGAATCAAACACGATCAAGGCACATAATCCACCCATAAACACATAGAGAGAGTAAGAAATCCCTACCTTAAGCGATTTGGACGAGACCCAAGCGATTGATCGAAGTCCAAGCAAGCCCTAGACCTCCAAAGCTCCGAAATCGACCAAGGACTTCCCTCCAAGCTCCACCCAACGAGATACCAGCCCGAGATCGCGTGCAAGAAGTGAAATGGAGGTGAATCTTTGTATGCTTTGGGTGATTGATGGAGTTTTTGTGTGAAGGTGTGGAAGAGAGAGAGAGAGCCGAATGAGAGGGGGAGTGGCGTGAGATGGAGAGAGAGATATATGTTCTTTTTATCTCCTACACACACACCCACCTATATATACTAGTATATTCCCAAATCACACTTGCACTCCCTCAAATAACAATCCTAACACATTAACCCCAAATCAAATAAACTCAATAAATTTCACATTTTTTTCTCAATTTCTAACATTTATAAAACTTTCAAATAATATCTGAAAAATACGGGTCCTTACCGTTGAAATGGAAGGTACATTGATCACCCGGAAGGTACCTCATATCCAAACACGTATGTATGAGTGATGTGGTCTGGGTGTGACCGATTGATGTGCCCGTAACATTATTATTATTTAAGTAGAAAACCGAGGCTCATCTTCTCATGGTTGTTTGATAAAACGTCCAAGGGAGATGTTTAGCGGAATCAATTGTAGTTGTGTACGCACAAAGCATGTCGTGGAATGAGGCTTTGGTGTCCCATGTAGATTTCAGGAGATTGTCTATTGAGTTTAATGAGTTTAGTTTTGACCGTTTGTGTGTGAAGAATTGTAAATTGTTTCTTATAAATTGATGATTAGTTTAGATTTCAGGAAAGAGAAGTTATTATGTTGTGAATTTTGGGTGCATCGCGCATGCGAGCATACAAAAATCTCGTGCATATGATGTTTGATGGATGTGCTCAGAACATTGAGCAAAAGTCAGAGATTTTGGATTTGAGAGTCGGATGGTGTTCGGAAAGTATAATAGTGTTTGATTTTTTTATTTTATCTTTATTCACATGCACCCAAACTGCCCCTTCAGGTGCATCCGATAAAATTGGATCGATATGCACCCACTATAAAACTATCTTAATTTAGAATACCAATTGGTGGTAGGTAAACTAGGCAATTGGCAAAACGTGATCAGTTTGCGTGGTAAGACTGATTTAAGCATATAGTCGTTCTTTCCTTATTTCATGGTAAGTATTGTCAACCATGTAGTAAGTGTTATCAATGAATATTAATCCATCGTAAAAATTCAACTTTTGTGGTATCTCTAGCCTTATATTTTGGTAAGTAAGCCTTATTCTATAGTAAGTATGACATAAATGACGGGTAGGTATACATTTATGTATTATCATTAATGTCATAGTACCTATCACATTAAATTTTATTTGGATCTACTTGTATTACTTTTATGATAAATTAAATAAAAGCATTTATATTAATAAAATTACTTTTAAAAAGGATCAAATAAATAAGATATTTCAATTTATTGGTTTATTAGTGGTTACCCCTATATTAGCCAAATGATCAATGTTAACCACAAAACTGTTACTCCTTCATTTGCCAAGTGATTAATTTTAACCATTTTTGAAATTTGCTAATTGTGTAATTTGAAGGATTGAAATAGATAAGTATGTGGTTAAGCAATTAAACAAATTAGTCAGCCTACTTTAGTCAATTGTATTAATCTTCATTAATCACTATCAATCAACATGTAACTACCACATATGCCAAATATGATTTTAATCGATTCAAATCGTTTAATCAATTGGTTGAACATATAACCAGATCAATCAATTACAAATGAATCAATCCTTGTTGATTGATCGCTGCCAAGTATATTAGTATCAACACTATTAGTTGTTAGATTTGCAAATTATATCATATTGATCACTATAAACTATATTAATGAAATTGAATAGCCTAATTTTATTAAATACTACCATAAATTCAATTGAGAATTCTAAAAAAATTATTCAATAGCTATTAAGTGAAAATATACTTATTGTTCAATGTTGTTGTAACAATCATCTTATAGCATTATTTTATAATATATATTAACTAAATTTGTACGTTATCAAAATATTAAATGCATATCTTGTTTTTTTCATAATATTTAAAAGTAAGTTACTTAAATATATCTATAATAAATGGCTATTTAAAAATAAATAAATTAAATACATTTATAATATTATTTGGAAATTATGGAAAACATTTGTCAAATTTTTTATTTTTAGATAATTCTTCTAATTATATCTTCATAACAAATTAAATTTTAAACTAGATTTATAATCGAACACTATTTTTTAGGTTTTCCACTACCCAATTCTTAGCAAAAAGGCAAAATATATGGTGTATATAGCTTAAAGTGACGTGAATATATAAATCCCCAAAATTTTCAAATTTTTTCGCCAAAAAATAGGGTACTTTTTTTTTAATTAATGGTAACTTGTTACCTGACCAATCGGTTGTCGTAAGTGTTGCATGTTTGTGTTGTAAGTTTTGCCTTATACGATGATAAGTATTGTCTTAATTCATGGTAAGGGTTGCTTGTTTCTGTGATAAGTAATCCTTCATTTTTTTTATCAAAAAATCACAAAACCATCTCATTTTTAACAAAACCATCCTACTTTTGGTTTTTGGTTTTGATCCAAGAGCTGTGATTTATCTATTTTCAATCTAATGATCCATATTCATTGGGAGTATGGTGCTCCGAAGCAGTCATATTCATTGGGAGTATGGTGCTCCCAAAACTGCCTGGGAGCACCATAGCCGGACGCCCTTGGATGAAGGAGTTTCAAGAGAAAAGAAAAGAAAGTGTTTTGGTTTCTTATCAAACTACCTCATTTGGGTTGAGTGAGAAATGAAAAGAAAAGTACTAAAAACAAAAGTTTTTGATTGGTTGTTCCCATTTCTTACTCAATCTCACAAAAAATGGTTAGATTTAATAGGAAAATGGCTCTTTTTCACATATTACCCTTTCTTAATTAACAGCTAACAGCCCCTTTGGATGGAGTGATTTCAAGAGAAAAGAAAATAAAGGGTTTTGATTTCTAGCTAAATCACTCATTTGGATTGACTATTTTGGTGAGAATGGAGAGAAAGTACAGAAATAAAATGTTTTAATTGGCTTCTCCCATTTCTTACCTAATCTCACCAAAAATGGTGAAATTTTGTGAGAAAGGCTCCTCTTTCTTATCTCACTGTAAACACCCCAATCTGGGTCCCCCAATTGTTTTACTTCATTTTTTTCGGTTTCTTGTTTCCCCGATGATAAATCAGATCAAAAACAGTCTTGAGAATGAAAAGGTTTGAATTTGGAGTGCTTGGAACCCCTTTTGAACCCTTTGAACCCCAAAACCCTAAGTCAAAACCCTAATCCTGGGTTTGACCGACGTGCGTTGCACTGGCTTCCACGCGCGCCAGTCAACTTGCCAGGTGTTGGTCAAAGGTCAAACTTTGACTGTTGACCAGCGCGGTGGTTGGTGGCTCACGCGCGCGCCTATTTGGGTCCCACGCGCGCCAGTCAACACCTATCACTTTCACCTTTTTGCCAGTCGGACTTTGTGATGATCAGGGGTCTACTGTGCTGTAGAACCCCATTTTCGTCGCCTGAACAGTGTATTGCAGGGCTTGGGGTGCACCACCCTCACAACCTCTCCCATCACCCTTTTGGGAACCCTTCTCCACCAAGTAAGGCCAACCAGCCAACACAACCAGCCTTGTTGGCTGGTTGTTCCACCAAGTTCTCCACCAACCTAAACCTCCTATATATACCCCCATTGGTCTTTCAAGTTAAAGGGTTACCAAAATCCAAATAAGGAACAAAAACTCAAGCACACAACTTCTATACTTCCCACTTCCATACACTCATTTTACAACCTCCATCTTCTTGTTCAAACCATTTTCAAATCACTCAAGCAAAGGTATAATCTCCACTGTTTGCCTACTATTTTGATCCCTGAGGGGGGGGCTGGCAGGGCCAAGGCTGGTAACCAATACCAGTCCTGGTCCTAAAGCTGGCAGGGTTACAAGAATCGTTTGACAAGTACACCAACGCGCGTTGGACACACATACGTGCGAGCCTGTCATGGGTAGTACGCGCTTGTCCTCGTGGGGTTAGGGTGCTGGTTACTTCTTTTTTTTATTGTGTTATAAATCACTCTGATGCATGTTAAAATTTGTTTAGCTGTTTTACGAGTAAAAATTGTTAAGCTAGTTCAGTATGCTTTTCTATTCCTTTGGGATGCCCCTGGGTAGGTTCTGAGTATGTTTCGGAGCCCAGGCATGCAAAATCAATTACTGGAAGTCCAGTCAGAACAGGCGCGCGCCTGTCCCTGACCTACGCGTGCGTGTGGGCTTTATTCCAATGACTGGCTTTGCATGGGCATTTTGGCCTTTGGCCTTTGTTTAAATACCCCTACTGTTTAGGGGTTGTGTTTCAATCATATTTGTCCTGTTTGTAATTATTAATTACTTTCTGTACATATAAACTGCTTGGTTTGCCCCCCTGGGTGTGCACTGGTCATTCCAGAGCCCAGAAGGGGATAAAGTTCAACCTGTTGGTGGAACATCAACACACGCGCGTGTGTATGGCTTTGGCGCTCATCTGACCTCTTGCATGCACATAGATCCATGCATGCAAGTTGGTCACTGTTCACGACAAATCCATACAATGCATTGTTTTGATGTTTAAATCATAGTGTTGGGTTTTATTCCATTTATTGTTTATCATCTCAGCTATCCATGCTCTTTTATCACATCTTGCAAACTGTTACAGTTTTAATCCCCATTAAACTGTTTCCCCGCCCTAATTGGCTAAAAATTGATTAATAAAAGAAGAATCGCAAACGTTTTCACAAAATGTCTAAGTAGAGACCGATCTCCGGATTGGGCGAGAGGGGTGCCTTAAAACCCTTCCCCTCTCGTAACCTGGCTCCCAAACCCAGATATGGTTATGACGGACTGGTGCCTTCACTTTTTCAAATCAAATAGCATGGCAGGTGCTTCGAAATACGGTTCCTTGGGTGTCGGACTTTCAAACCTGAGTGGCGACTCTGTATTCCGAGCGCTTGCTTTCCCGCTAGCGTTCCCTCGATCCGGACCCTTGCTTTGGAAAACGGAATTTCCAAGGGCATGCTGCCCACAGTGGCTACTCTACTGGGGATGATCGAACCAATATTAATCCACACTTAGAGTTTAAAACACTTGTGAACAATCCCTTAAAAGTCTATCAAAACGGTGAGCTTCGCGCTGCCGAAGGTTGGAATGGTGATTTAACAGGATCTCGTGTCCAGCCAATCTGATCTGGGACTTTTTCGATCGGTTACTTGTGTCGTTTCCTCTAAAGTTGTATTAAATAAAGTGAGCCAAATTTGAAAAGGCATTTTGCGATTTTGTGATTCTTCTTCTTCTCAATCAATTTCTAGCATTTCTCATTTGCATCGATGTGGGATAGCCTCGTTGGAGCGTTTTGGCAATCCGACACGGTTTACCAGAGCCCGGGGACCCCGAATGCCCAACAACCTTCGACGATGATAAGTCATTCTACCATTTGACTGTTGCTCTGCGGTTACGCGGGTAGCAGGAGGTATATCTTGGCTTTAGTCCGAGGAACCTGTTACGAACCAAAACCGGCCTTTACATATACGAAGCACTAGAACTCTCGAAACTAGGACAGGTACCTACAGGTTAAAAATCTATTTGCATCTAACCCCATAAACTGTCTACGTGTTACTGCTTTCCCTATCGCATGCACTATACATACATTCCGTCTTGCGTAGGAGCATGTTTAGGGTTGCTTCTAGGTTCTCGATCTTTCGAGTCTGTCTTAAGCTTATTAGAACACTACTTTGGCCCGATGAAGAGTCGTGCATCTCGATGGTGCACGTTATCAATTTTCAAGTCCTCGGAACAAGTCAGACTTTGGGAAATCAAAATCTTTCTACACCCTTGTCTATATACCTGATTGAGGTTTCAAACAGAAAACGAGGAACAACAGAGAGAGTGTTAGGATGCTTACACCTGTTAGGTGACAAGTGCCTCGTCATTTACACCGCCCGGCTAACAACGTTGTGCCGCTCACGCCATTCTAGTTATAGTATCATGTCATCCATGCAGAGTTGTTTCGACTTCAAAGTTGAAACTCCAAGAGTAGAATAGCCGAAGGCTTAGACTCACTTGTTTCAAGCAAGGATACACCTTCGAAAAGAATTCCGAGGATTCTGGCAGTGTCCGAACGTCTTGAGACAGACTCGTCTTCTAGTTCTAGAGTTTAGGACGACACTAACAACGACGCTGGGTGCATTTGTATTTTATTCTTTTATTTAGATTAAAGTTGCCGCAGGACCCCTATTGAGCCTTCTTTTACTTTGCTGCAAGTTCTGAATCATTGCACCACCAAGGAAAGTATCGAAGTAGAAAGGCCAACCCACTTGGGAATGTCCGCGTCAGAATCCGATCCAAAGGCTTGTTAGACTCGAATCCCAGTCAGTCACAACGGAAGACTCTCCGCGTTCTTTGTTGGCCGCTCTACAGTCAGGCTCATCATCAATCTTACAGGAAGTTTTGTAGCCAGCATCTCCATCTGCTTCTTCCACTTCAAGCACCTCCGAGACACATGTCATGGTAGATTAGCCGCAGCCGCTCAACTTGGAAACCATGCTCATGAACCTCCAGAATAGCATCACTGCTATGCAGCAGAGGGCTGCTCAGATGAATGCTAACATCACCCGCTTGAATGACCTTTTCAACACTCGCCTTCCACCTCCGCTCGAAGAGGAGGGCGAGGACGATGAGGCCAACCAAGAGCAGCCTGTCATGATCCCTGATCCTAAGAACGAGGGGCATCTCATTATTCAACCCAACCCTAGGGAGGTCCGCGCACCTGCTGCGAACCCAAATCTAGCAGGTGGCAGGCCTGTTTTGAATCCAGATATGGCCGCTCTTATGGCCAAGATGGCAAAGCTGGAAGAATCTATCACGAAGTCTGAAAAGATCAGTGCAAAGGGAATCGACTTGGACCGTCTCTGCTTATACCCTAATGCTAGGCTTCCGGACCGGTTCAAGATGCCCGATTTGGTCAAGTTTGACAGGAGTGGTAACCCCAAAACTCATCTCTATGGCTACCATGCTGCAATGAAGCTGCTCGGTGTGGAAAGTGAGGCCATGTTTCAGCTGTTCCCTCAAACTCTCTCTGGCCCTGCTTTCCACTGGTTCTTGTCTCTCGACATTTCCAAAAGGAGAACTTGGGAGGACATTGGCACTGCGTTTATTTTGCAGTACAGTTACAACTCCCAGCTAAAGATGACAACTCGGGAGCTTGAATCCACCAAGATGTAAGCCAAAGAGTCCTTTTCGGACTTTGTCAAAAGGTGGAGGGCTAAAGCCGCTCTAATGACTGAGTGCCCAAGCGAGAGAGACCAACTCCGCATCATCTCCCGCAATCTGCAACCCGACTACGCCAAGTCCTGGTGCTGGTTCAAGCTTCCGCCAACTTTGAAACCTTCTTCGAATCTGGCCTGGCCATCGAGGATGCATTGCAAAGCGGAATTCTACCAAGGGGGGAATCTTCTAACCCTCCAAAATCAAAGCCGTGGGCATACTACGGGAACACCAATGCGCTATTTGGAGGTGGAACTTACTCCAATACGGCAACAGTGGCACTAACACCTCTTCCTCCAATACTGCCAACCACATCACTGATGTCAACCAGGTGCAAACGCCGCAAAACAACCGACCTCGCACTCAGCCTCGCAGTTTCTTCGCTATTGAGGCACTGTTGTCCTCTGTTTTAGAGAAGTTGGTCAAGTCTGGGCATCTCAAGCTCCTCGATCCAACTCCACTTCCCAAAAATCCATCAACCAACTTCAAACCTAACCTCTACTGTGCCTACCACCAAGGGCTGGTCATCTCACTGACTCTTGCTTTCGTCTCCGTCATGCGATTCAGGATCTCATTGACGATGGCATGCTTGCAGCACCTCCACCACCTCAAAAACCCAACGTCATTTCCAATTCCCTTCCCAAGCACAACGTTGTCCCACATATCAGCCAAATATCCCTCAGCTCCACTCATATCAATCCCAGCTCCGTTATATTTAACCCTACTGACCATATAATCCCGGTGAATCAACCCAAGCCAGTTGTAGCCCTGCCACTAGAACCCGAGGCTAAACTCATGTACATATGTTTGGAGGGATAGCCACCCTATCCCAATGCAACTCCAGGGCATTTGCAAAGGGGCATGATCACACTCAATGCAGTCATTGGCGACCTCTCCTCTACTCCTATTCCCTCCAGGCAGCTTGACCCTGCTTCCACCGTTCGTAACCCTATCTTCACCATGGTTGATCCCAACACCTCTTAGAGTTTTAGGAATTGGTTCAGGACCATGATGCCAGCTCAGCCAGAGCCAGAGCCAGAGGTCAACATGCAAGCTATGGGCTGGGCAATAGCTGACAATGACGACTATGCCGCTCCCATAATCCAAGAGTTGTACCAACTTGAACTAGAAGGGTTCCCGCTGCATCTAGAGTATGTTCCAGTCGATCATGCCTGGGATGAGGAATGGTTGGCTGGGCATAACCAGGCTATGCTCGATCCCTTGGATGGCATCTCTTTATACATGCTCTTTCAGCAGCCTAAACCCTTGATCCCCGAAGAAATGTACTATTGGGATCCCGAGCCCGCTTGGCATGGGATAATGGACTTGGATCCTAATCCTCTTCAAGGCTATGCCATACCAGATTACATGACTCACTTTGTGGAGGACGACCTCGTTCAAGAAGAGCCTCGTATCCTGGGGGAATGCTTTTTCCTTTCTACTATCAACATGCTTGTCAAATCGGTAAGACAAATCGGTAACTGATTCCGAGTATGACCCCACTCTCAATATAGTTGATGAGGGACTTCCACGCCCCGTAGTTCCACACTCTGAAATCGAAGACTGCAACATTATGGTCACAGATCTTGTCCCCCCTGCTGATCTTTGGGAAGTTGACGAGATAGTTGATGTTCAAGTGGGGACTGAAGTCTAGGCCGTCAATTGCTCTTTGGCCGATGGTGGTCTCTGGGATGTTCCTTTCATTACGAATCCAGAGCCCGTTGCCGAAGTGGCCGCCGTCAAGGATTTGAGTTTCTGGGACTCGTTGTTGTTGCAAGATCTGGCCAGTGAGTTGGGTTTGAATGGGGAAGTACCTGTACCTGCACCGGCCACTGACAAAGGAAAGCGTAAACTGGGGGAAGTTCCTGCTGATCTCTGGGATGCAAACGAAGACCCTCAAGTCGTGCCTTCTTTGGGGAACGTTCACAACGTTACGAGGAGTGGACGAGTTTTTCAGCCTGCTAATCTGCAAGCTGGAAGTTCGTCCAACCCTTCTAACCAAAGGAATGAACCCTCTAATTTCCCAAGGTCCACACCGCTCGAGGTACCAGCTGGTTCTCCAAGTGTAGATCTAGTTCGGAGGCAACTTGAGCGGATTCCCGCTGCTATATCTATTTGGGGACTAATCTGTTCTTCCCGTGAGCATCGTCAGAAAGTTTGCCACACTCTCTCTCACCTCGTGGTTCAAGCTGATGTTACTCCTGAGGCTATGGTATCTCTCATCTTCCCTTCTACCTCCAAGCACACTGTGGTCTTCACGGACAAGGATCTACCAATCGAAGGGGTTGCTCACAACCGCCCTTTGCATATCACTGTCAAAAGCCGAGGGCTCTGGGTTCCCACTGTTCTCATCGATAACGGTTCAGCAATCAACGTTTGCCCTATGAGGGTGGCTTATCGTCTGGGACTTGCTAAGAAGGACTTTGTGCCTTCGAATTTGGCTGTTAAGGCATACGACAACACTTGTTGTGTGGTCGAGGGCACTCTAATGCTCAAGCTCAATGCTGTGGGCTTCGAAATGGACGTTGAGTTCCATGTCGTCGACATACCTGCAACCTTCAATCTACTGCTGGGCAGGCCATGGCTCCATAGATCAGACATCATGGCTGTGCCGTCTACTCTTCACCAAAAAGTCATGCTGGGACTGTCACGCCCTCGATTTTTTAACATGAATAAATAAACCATTGTCGATAAAAGATTTCTCACATAAGGTAGATAATAATACCCAAAATGATTTCCCACTTGTGCAATCTACAAACAAGTCCCCATTTTTTAAATAATTACAACTTCGGCACCACGGCCCAAATCAACTAGATACAAGTACAAGTGTTTAGAACATTATACACTTAAGTCAAGATAATTCAAAGGTAAATAGTTACAAAACCATCTTTAACAATGGGTCATTACAAAGATGATGAAGTAACTAATAATGGTTAGCTTCCAAAGTCTTTCACTTCCAAGCACTCGGTACATGTGTGCTATTGTCTAGCGTTTTGTCCTGAAAAGAAAGATTTTGTTGAGCTATACTAGCCCAGTAGGAAAAATCTTTACCAATTCTATTTGTAAGCATGATGAAATGTGCAAGTGAAATGAAGACAAGAAGTACAGCTCAAACGGTGGAAACATGTGATTCAAGGGTATCCCAACATTCAATATGATCATTCTAGCACATGCCTATAGCTCAATGTACTACCAAGTCCTCACGATGTCAAACGACTCAAATAACCTCGACACTTCTCACTATCGCTAATTTCCCCCTTTCGGTATTTCCACCCCTTGCGCTACCGTACAACACCACGAGGATTACCGTGTTACCACCCCTTGCGTCACGGTGATCCCAAACGACTCGGGTCACCGTATTACCACCCCTTGCATTACGGGACCATCCAAGTCTTTGTATTACCACCCCTTGCGTTACGAGACTTCCTAAATCAACTCCCGGCACACACAACCACTCCCTCACTCGATGAACATGTCAACTATATCACAATTATGCCCTAAACGTTCGTAATTAATCAAACACTCACTAATTGCATATTATTAACATTTTAACCAAGTGAACCATTATTCACCCTTACTAACAATAGGTCGACGGATCAAGGACAACATCAACGGATCATAGGAAATCAAGTGAACATGCTAGGGATAGGTTTGAGAGTGTCCAAAAGGAGTTAGAGGGGATAGAAAGTCAAAACAGTCGAAATAAGAGCAACTTGGGCAAAACTACCAGAAAGCCAAGGAGTATCGATACGGTTACGTTACGGTAGATTCTGATGCCACTAGAATGCAGATCCTCTCAGCGTATCGATACGCCAACAATTGTATCGATACGGGGACATTACGAGCGGCGATTTTGTGCAAAAAACTCAAGGGCAAACACAACACATTGACCAATGATTTAAGGCACGATTACTACACCAAATCACCACATTCACACATAAAAGTGGCAAAGAAATCCTTACCTCGAGATGGAAGCTTCAAAATGAGAGATCAAGCAAGCAAGCCCCAAACTTTCCAACTCCGAAATCAACCAAAAGCTTCTCTTCGAGCTCACCCAACAAGATACGAGCCCAAAATCGCGTAGAGGAGGTGAAATGAGGGTGGATCCTTGAGGTTTTTGGGGTGTTTGGATGAAGTTTTGTGAGAGAGAGCAAGAGAGAGAGAATGACCCGAGAAAGAGAGAGTGAGGGAAGATAGAGAGAGAGACAAGGGGGAGAAATGTTATCTTCTACACACATCTCCAACTATATATACCCCTATATCTTTTTATTACACTCACACTCTCTCAAATCTCCATTCTATCATTTCAATCCCCAATCTAATTAACCACCAAATAAACCACACTTTCTCAATTAGACAATTAATAATCATTTCAAAAATTAAAATTATCCAGGTCTCTACATTCTATCATCCTTAAAGAAATTTCGTCCCGAAATTTTCAACGCAAACCAATTAAGATTATGCATCAAACAAACATGCTCATGCCATAACATATATCACCAAACAACTAGTTAACAATCATAAGATTAGAATTTCAAGACTCACATCGATTAACTCGGAAACAAATGCGGATATTTCTCTCTTACTTCATCTTCCCTTTCCCACGTCGATTCTTCTTTCTTGAGATGACTCCATAGAACTCGCACTAACGAAATGGTTTTACCCCGCAAAACTTGCTCACGCGAATCTAGGATACGTATCGGCTTCTCCCCATAAGATGCATCGGCTTCCAACTCTAGTTCGGACCATTCTAGAACGTGTGACGGATCCGGCTCGTACTTCCGCAACATCGATACATGGAACACATCATGAACGCCCGATAATCTCGGTGGTAAGGCCAATCGATACGCAACTTCCCCAATCTTCTCGATAATGTCAAATGGCCCGATAAAACGCGGTGAAAGCTTGCCCCTTTGCCCAAAACGAGATAATCCCCGACGCGGCGACACCTTAAGAAACACGTGATTCCCCACTTCAAACGATAACGGTCGGCGACGACGATCGGCATAACTCTTTTGCCTACTTTGAGCGGTTAACAATCGTTGGCGAATCACTTTAACTTGCTCAGTGGTTTTCTTTTGTGCCTCAAGAAGACGGAGACGAATCGCTTTCATGCTCTCGGAGGTTTCTTGGATCAATTCCGGCCCAACCAATGTAGTTTTGCCCAACTCGGTCCAACAAATGGGTGATCGACACGGTCTCCCATACAAAGCTTCATATGGCTCCATCTCGATACTAGATTGGTAACTATTATTGTGCATGAATTCAACTAACGGTAGGTGATTCTCCCAATTACCCCAAAAATCCATAACACAAGCCCGGAGCATATCTTCTAGAATTTGGATCGTTCTCTCGGATTGCCCATCCGTTTGAGGGTGATACGCAGTGCTAAACAAAAGATTGGTGCCAAGAGCAGCCTGCAAGCTTTGCCGAAAGCACACGGTAAACCTTGGATCTCGATCCGACACGATAGAAACGGGAATTCCATGAAGACGAATAATTTCACGAATGTATAAACGGCTAAGCGTATCTATTGAATCCGTAACTTGTATCGGTAAGAAATGCGTTGACTTAGTCAATCGATCAACTATCACCCAAATGGCATCATGCCCCCTCGGCGATCTCGGTAAACCGGTAACGAAATCCATTGTCACGTTCTCCCACATCCATTCGGCCACTGGCAACGGCTGTAACTCTCTGGCGGGTCGTTGATGCTCGGCTTTGACTTGTTGGCACGTAAGGCATTTGGACACGAAGATAACGACATCTCTCTTCATTCCCGGCCACCAAAACTGTCTGTAGACACCTCCCAAACGGGGCATCGCCATACAGATTGATCACGTTTGTTGCTCGATTGGTTGCTTGCTTCATAAACCAAGATCGTGGACATTCCCATGGCTAGGAACATCGCCACACGATAGTGGTTATCATCAAAACAGAGTCGCCACCCAATTTATTAAAACTGGGAAAATAGATAGAGATTCTGGGTACGGGAGCCAAGAGTACAATAAGAGGAAGGTGTTAGGCACCCCTCTCTGCCCAGCCACATGACTGGCCCATAGTTATTCAACATAAGACATATAGATGTTTTATTTAATTCTAACACATAGTCTGTTTAGTTAATCCTTTAAACGGTAAATAAGGTGAGCCAATGCGATAAGTAAAGCATGCGTCAGAAAGCAAAACAAACAAAGCTGTCCCAGGATAATGGATCCCGCGGCCGGTGAATGGATGTCACGACCG
The DNA here is from genome assembly GCA_018127125.1 of Rhododendron griersonianum. NCBI lineage: Eukaryota > Viridiplantae > Streptophyta > Magnoliopsida > Ericales > Ericaceae > Rhododendron > Rhododendron griersonianum. Next base: position 22,143,474 of record CM030797.1, read on the forward strand.
AGGGATCCTCCTGGTTTGATGTATCGGTCGAGGGATCGAAGCCCCGGTCGATGTTCTTCCTCACACCAGACAGAAAAATTAGCAGACGACTAAATGCTACGATTAATCATAAATACGATAAGTAAAACAAACCAGAGGCCGTTGGGCCTCACCACCTTGATCCCTCAGTTGCTTGATTGCTTTGGATTGAGTGTGATTGAATGGTTGCTCCTCGGAAAATCCTAGGGTTAGGGTTTGAACTTCGGGGTTTGATTGCTGGATCGGCGGCTGCCTTCGGGAGGTTAGGGCTTTTGAAGAGTGGGTTTGAGAGAGAGTTTTGACAGAGTATCGAGGTTTGGGCGAGTGTATTCACCTATGAATTTCGTGTGTAAAGGCCTCTTTATATAGGCATATGGATGACTCACTCCGGCCAATCAAATGGCACGATTGCAATTGTAATTGCAATTCAAACTCTACGTCGTAATCTCTGAACGTGGCCCGAACGCATCGGAGAGGTAGTGTAGTTGGATCAAACAATTGACAGAACGTTCCAGAGTCTGGGAAAAGGACGATCTGGCGGCCGAGTAATAGATTACACGGCCGAGGAATGGATGTCTCGGCCGAAGGATTGATCTTGCGGCCGAGGGATTGATCTCTCAGGGAGATTTTGCTGGCAACAGGTTGCTCGGGTGAGGAAATGATGTAAAGGCCGTGAGATCGATGTTACGGCCGACAGATGGATTCTCCTAGGCTTCTGTATTTTCTGTCTGAAAGGCTGTATGGCTCTGAATTGGGTCCTCTAAGTGGCTCAAAGTTTTTACCAAAAGTCCTAAGGTTCTCAAGAAGGCAATCAGCAATCACTGTATCCATTTCATCATCGGGATGGTCCCAAGGTGGGACTTGAAATAATCGTTAGGCCAAATTGGGGTGTCTACACTGTCTATGCAAGTCGTGATACATTTTCGTTCCTCCCGGATGCACGGCTAACGGTGAGTGGTGAAATTCTTTCAAAATTTCCTCCCGACACGAAATGGGTACGAACAACTTTCCTTGGTATCGCAAACCTTGGTCGGCATGAATCATCCACCCCTCTCGAGCATTCCCGCAAAGAAACTTAGTACAAAATTTCCCTGCTTCCTCATCTAGCTGTTGGGCCTCAATGACTCGGGTCGACAAAGTCGATTGAACGGTCAAGTTACACAATATGACTCCTTCTCGAACTTCCTCAAAATGCAACGCATACGAGCCTAATTCATTCATCGTTTTCCACTCATGGATGGCCAAATTCGCAAGTTGGGTAGATTTCCTACTTAGCGCATCCGCCACTACGTTCGCTTTACCCGGATGATATTGCAACTCAAAATCGTAGTCTTCTAAGTATTCCATCCAACGGCGTTGTCGCAAATTAAGCTCCTTTTGAGAAAATAAGTATTTTAGACTCTTGTGATCGGAAAAGACTTCGAACCTCTCACCGTAAAGGTAATGATGCCAACTCTTCAAAGCAAAGACGACGGCCGCAAGTTCTAAGTCATGGGTAGGGTAATTCCGCTCATGAATTTTCAATTGCTTGATCCATACGCCACCACTCGCCCCAATTGCATCAAAACACACCCAAACCCTTCTTTCAAAGCATCACAATACACGGAGTAGCCAACTCCCCGTTCGGGCACAACCAAAACCGGTGCGGTAGTCAATCTTCTCTTCAATTCCTGAAAGGCCATCTCACACGCATCATTCCAAATGAATCTAGTCCCCTCACGAGTCAACTTGGTCAATGGAGCAGCTAGGCGAGAGAAATCAAGGACGAAACGACGATAGTACCCGGCCAAGCCCAAGAAACTACGAATATCGAACACATTCTTCGGTCGTTGCCAATTCATTACGGACTCTATCTTCCTCGGATCAACGGACACCCCATCCCTCGATACAACGTGACCTAAAAACTTAACTTCGGACAACCAAAACTCGCACTTGCTAAGCTTGGCATACAAACGATGTTCTCTTAGGAGTTCAAGGACGATAGAAAGGTGAGTTTGGTGTTCCTCCTCCGAAGACGAGTAGATAAGGATATCGTCACAAAGATGACTACGAAACGATCAAGATAGGCACGGAAGATACGGTTCATCAAATCCATGAAAGTTGCCGGTGCATTCGTCAAACCAAAGGGCATAACAACAAACTCGTAGTGGTCATATCGAGTACGAAAAGCGGTTTTAGGGATATCTTCCCTATGAACTCTCAACTGATGATAACCGGACCTCAAATCAATTTTAGAGAAACAAATCGCACCTCGAAGTTGGTCAAACAAGTCATCGATTCTAGGCATTGGGTATTTATTCTTAATGGTGATGCGATTCAACTTACGATAATCGATACATAGACGAAGCGACCCATCTTTCTTTTGAGCAAACAAGGCCGGTGCTCCCCACGGTGACGTACTCGGACGGATAAACCCCAGATTCTCCAATTCTTGCAACTGAACCTTCAATTCCCTCAACTCGGCAGGCGCAAAACGATAAGGAGGTACGGAGATAGGAGCGGTACTAGGAAGCAAATCGATAGTAAATTCAATCTCTCTCTCGGGTGGTAAACCGGGCAACTCCTTCGGAAACACATCCGGAAAATCACAAACAACTAGGGGCAACTCTCCACGTGTGGACACATCCTCATCTAAGGTCAAGCTCGTTAGCAAAGCATACATCGATTCACGCTCCCGAGACTCACACAGATACGGTTCTATCGGTTCCCGACGCTCCCCGAAGAACTCGAAACAAAAACCCCCAGGCGGACAAATACGGACCCGTCGCTTGAAGCAATCTATAGTAGCATGGAACGTCGACAACCAATCCATTCCCAAAATAAGGTCGAACCCCGACATGTTTAGCACGATAAAGTCAAAAGTAAAACGACGATCCCGTATAATGAGCTCACAATCCCAGCAAATGCGATCTAATGGCGACCTACCTCCTATAGGTGTGTCAACAAACAACGGAGGATTGATACTCTCGATTTCCAACTCCAAAGCACAAGCAAAAGATGCAGCAATGAATGAATGAGAAGCTCCAGAATCAAATAGTACTCTAGCAAAGGAGTTAAACAAGAGAAATGTACCCCTCACAACCGAAGTCTCTGGGGCCTGAGTAGTAATAGGAGGTGGTGGAGGCGGAATAGCAGAAGTGATAGCAAATGCCCTCCCCTGAGTGGTCTGACCCTGAACGTGTCTGCCCCGATGACCGAAGCCCTGAGTAGGTGTAGACGAACTAGCTCCTCTCTCAGCCTGAGATCCCTGAACCAAAGTGGTTTGACGAAAGTGAGACTGCTACTGTCTCTGAGTGCCCCGAAACGACTGTCGACCAGAACCCTATCCACCCCTCGGCTGCTGCACCGATCCTGACTCACTGCGAGCCCCGTCCCCACGTGGACAATTCCTAGCAAAATGGCCGGTTTTTCCACAAGTGAAGCATGTCCCTAAGAGCCGCGGACACTAGGCATGAATATGTCCCGCTTGACCACATTCGTGACACACGATCGAAGGTCTATTTGAAACTCCCTGAGTCCCAAACGAAGAAGATGGTGGAGGCCTAAAGTTCGATGGACCCTGTGAAGTCGACATTTGATCCCTTTGTCTCTTTCTCCCTTGACTACCGAAACTTCCCGACGATGAACTCATACCCCCCACTAGTTGTCTCTGTTCCCACACCTTAAGATTTTTGGGTGCCTCACTCGGTGTCTCGATGCTCCTCGCACACTCAACGACTTCGGAGAACTTCCCTTTGCGTTGTGCCATAACAAACTTCTTCACGGTGTCGTGCAATCCCCTTTCGAATCGCCTACATTTCCTCTCTTCGGTTGCCACCATCTCCGGCGCAAAACGAGACAAAGATTGAAACTTTACAGCATACTCCGACACAGTCATATCCTCTTGCTCTAACTTCTCGAACTCATTTCTCAATTGGTCACGACTCATTTCTGAAAAATATTGCTCCTCAAAGAGCACCTCAAACTCGGCCCAAGTGATGTTCTCAACATCTGGCTCATTCCTGAGCCGTGGTTCTTGCCGCTCTCCTCGCGTCCTTCCTTGATTCCAAAACCGATTCCCACCATTCGTTAGCTTCCCCAGTTAATTGAACGACCACTATGTTCACCCGCAAGACGTCCTCCGTAATCTGAAGAGCCCTGAAGAGTTTTTGGATTTGGGCTAGCCAATGATCGGCCACAAGAGGGTCACTGCTCGACCCATCGAAAGTTGGTGGATTCCTACAACTGAACTCCCTCATTGCCGACATGGCACGACTGTCAGCGCTTTCCCTAGGAGCTGGGATCAAAAGATTTGCAGCCGCAACAAAATCTCTAGCGAACGGATTCTGAACAGCCGGTATTTCCTCTCCCCGACCGTGCCCGATCCCATCCCCGGATTCCCATTCAGGTTCTCTCCATGATGACTAACCTCATCCTCAATCGGCACCCCACGGCCACGACCACGACCACCCCGACTTTCAGCCTCACCTGCTCTAGCATGCGTCCTTGGAGGCATCTTGCTATAAGTTATAAGAAAGAGAAGTTTCATCAATAACAACTTTATCTCATGATGTCAAAACCTCGAACTATCCCAACACGGGTAACAAGCAACTCTACACCACTCTACTGTATTGAAATGCAATGCCACTTAAGCCAAGTAATGTCAATACACACAAGCACACATATGATATGCAAGAAGACGTGACATTTTGAACCCATGAGACTAGAAGTCTCCCCACGGTCTCAAAGTATTCAAACCTAGATGCTCTGATACCAATTTGTCACGCCCTCGATTTTTTAACATGAATAAATAAACCATTGTCGATAAAAGATTTCTCGCATAAGGTAGATTATAATACCCAAAATGATTTCCCACTTGTGCAATCTACAAACAAGTCCCCATTTTTTAAATAATTACAACTTCGGCACCACGGCCCAAATCAACTAGATACAAGTACAAGTGTTTAGAACATTCACACTTAAGTCAAAAGATAATTCAAAGGTAAATAGTTACAAAACCATCTTTAACAATGGGTCATTACAAAGATGATGAAGTAACTAATAATGGTTAGCTTCCAAAGTCTTTCACTTCCAAGCACTCGGTACTTGTGAGCTATTGTCCAGCGTTTTGTCCTGAAAAGAAAGATTTTGTTGAGCTACACTAGCCCAGTAGGAAAAATCTTTACCAATTCTATATGTAAGCATGATGAAATGTGCAGGTGAAATGAAGACAAGAAGTACAGCTCAAACGGTGGAAACATGTGATTCAAGGGTATCCCAACATTCAATATGATCATTCTAGCACATGCCTATAGCTCAATGTACTACCAAGTCCTCACGATGTCAAACGACTCAAATAACCTCGACACTTCTCACTATCGCTAATTTCCCCCTTTCGGTATTTCCACCCCTTGCGCTACTGTACAACACCACGAGGATTACCGTGTTACCACCCCTTGCGTCACGGTGATCCCAAACGACTCGGGTCACCGTATTACCACCCCTTGCGTTACGGGACCATCCAAGTCTTTGTATTACCACCCCTTGCATTACGAGACTTCCTAAATCAACTCCCGGCACACACAACCACTCCCTCACTCGATGAACATGTCAACTATATCACAATTATGCCCTAAACGTTCGTAATTAATCAAACACTCACTAATTGCATATTATTAACATTTTAACCAAGTGAACCATTATTCACCCTTACTAACGGTAGGTCGACGGATCAAGGACAACATCAATGGATCATAGGAAATCAAGTGAACATGCTAGGGATAGATTTGAGAGTGTCCAAAAGGAGTTAGAGGGGATAGAAAGTCAAAACAGTCGAAATAAGAGCAACTTGGGAAAAACTGCCAGAAAGCCAAGGAGTATCGATACGAAAATTGCGTATCGATACGGTTACGTTACGGTAGATTCTGATGCTACTGGAATGCAGATCCTCTCAGCGTATCGATATGCCAACAATTGTATCGATACGAGGACATTACGAGTGGCGATTTTATGCAGAAAACTCAAGGGCCAACATAACACATTGACCAATGATTTAAGGCACGATTACTACACCAAATCACCACATTCACACATAAAAGTGGCAAAGAAATCCCTACCTCGAGATGGAAGCTTCAAAATGAGAGATCAAGCAAGCAAGCCCCAAACTTTCCAACTCCGAAATCAACCAAAAACTTCTCTTCGAGCTCACCCAACAAGATACGAGCCCAAAATTGCGTAAAGGAGGTGAAATGAGGGTGGATCCTTGAGGGTTTTGGATGAAGTTTTGTGAGAGAGAGCAAGAGAGAGAGAATGAGCCGAGAGAGAGAAAGTGAGGGACGGTAGAGAGAGAGAGACAAGGGGGAGAAATGTTATCTCCTACACCATCTCCAACTATATATACCCCTATATCTTTTTATTACACTCACACTCCCTCAAATCTCCATTCTATCATTTCAATCCCCAATCTAATTAACCACCAAATAAACCACACTTTCTCAATTAGACAATTAATAATCATTTCAAAAATTAAAATTATCCAGGTCTCTACAGGGACTTCCCACTGGCACGTTAACTATCTGCGGGGATTTTGGAATTCGCCCGCTCAAGGAAGATGGAACGCCTGTTTTAGGGATCATGCACGGCGAAGAAGACGTGGATCTTGGGGGTTTCTCCTTCGACATTTCTGGCTCTATCTTGGCTATCAACGTGGATGGGGACTTCATTATAAGCTCTGTTGTTTTGGACATAATGAGAAGGATGTCCTATCTACCTGGCATGGAACTAGGAATTCACCAACAAGGGGTCCCGGAGTTCCCTGCATTTCCTTCTAGTGAGGGCCGCTTTGGTTTGGGGTACCTCACCTCTGCCATGGATGCCAAGAGAAGGAAATGTACGGGAAAACCTCGAACCCTCTATGGTGATCCCGATAGCTACTTTGTGCGCGAGGTGAGGAATGCTGCTTACACTGGACAGGCTAAGCCGTTTATCGATCCAAAAATTGGGGAGCTGTTACCTGGTTTTGAAGTATTCGCTAATGACACCTGGTCAGACAGCGATGAGGAGCCGGCAAGGGCAGAATTCAAGAGGAAGCTTAGCCAAGCTAAGGTGAAGATTGACTAGCAGGGATCTTTTGATCAAGGGAGCTTGGAGCTATTGTTCCACGAATTCTCCCAAGTGGGTTTGGCCGAGGAAGCTAAGGAGGCTGAAGTGCACATGCTCGGGCCCAACGCCCTCGAGGATCCCACCTCCCTCATCATGGAAGCCAAGGGTAGTCTTAAAAATTGCATTTTCAAACCGCGCCTAACTTGCATTGATGACACATCTGAGTCGGAGTCTGAGTTTGACACAGAGTCTGTGTAGTCGTCTAAGTCTAGCTCTGAGTCGGAGTTTGTGCCTCTCAGCCCTCCACGTCATAGCTTTTACTTTGAGTTTGATTCTGTTGTACTTGGCAACCCTTATGGGTTTTGTGAAATGAAAGAATCCTCTTCTGACTACATCATTGATCTTTATATAAACTGTGTCGACCCCGATGATGAAGGGATAGATTTCGATGGGGACATTCCCAAGGAAATCCGTGCCCTCATCGAAAGGGAAGACGAGAGGCATGCTCAACCATTAAAAGAAGAAGTAGTTTCTATAAACTTAAAAGATGAGAATGATCCCTGGATGGTTCAAGTAGGCTCCATGCTTTCACTAGAGGAGCATTGTGATTTCAAAGAGCTGCTCACCGAGTTCAGTGACGTCTTCTCGTGGTCTCATCAAGACATGCCAGGCATAGACCCCGAGATAGTGGAACATCGGATCCCCTTGTTGCCAGATGCTAAACCTGTGAAACTGAAGCTCAGGCGGATGAGGCCGGATTGGGTGCAGAAGATCAAGGAAGAGGTCATCAAGCAGATTGACGCTGGTTTTCTCATGGTCTCTCAGTACCCCACTTGGATAGCCAACATTGTTCCCGTTCCTAAAAAGAATGGACAAATTCGAGTTTGCGTCGACTTCAGGGAACAAAGCAAGCCCCAAAGACGATTTTCCCTTGCCACACATCGATGTGCTTGTGGATAATACCGCGGGGCATGCTATACTCTCGTTCATGGATGGCTTCTCGGGCTACAATCAGATTCTTATGGCACCCGAGGACCGTGAGAAAACAACGTTCATCACTGAGTGGGGGACTTATTGCTACTTGGTCATGCCGATTGGGTTGAAGAATGCCGGTCCTACCTATCAGCGGGCTGCTACGACCATCTTGCATGATATGATCCACAAAGAGGTTGAAGTCTACGTGGATGACATGATTGCCAAGTCCAAGACTCGAGAGGGCCACATTCCTGTACTTAGGAAGTTCTTCGAGAGGCTCCGCAAGTTTTGCATGCGTCTTAACCCGCAGAAATGCACGTTTGGAGTCACAGCAGGCAAGATGCTTGGTTTCATGATCACCTCTCGAGGGATTGAGGTCGATCCATCAAAGATCAAGGCAGTTCTCGAGATGAAGCCACCGGAGTCTGAGAGGGGAGTGCGGAGCTTTTTGGGGAAGGTGCAGTTCATCAGCAGAATCATCGCCAAGTTAACTTTAACTTGCGAGCCGATGTTTCGTCTACTCAAGAAGGACACCCCATTTGTATGGACCGACACGTGCCAGGTCGCCTTTGTCTCGATTCAGAACTACTTGCAGAAGCCTCCGGTTTTGATGCCACCTATGCCTGACAAACCTTTGATTCTGTACTTGTTCGTGAATCCTTCGTCTATGGGGTGTTTGCTGGCTCAAGAAGGCGACAAAGGGGTTGAGAAGGCCATCTACTATCTAAGCAAGAAAATGGTCAGATGTGAAGAGCACTACACTGCCTTGGAAAAGACGTGTTGGGCGCTTGTTTGGGCTTCTAAAAAGCTAAGACACTACATGCTGGCTTATCCAGTGAAGCTAATTTCTCGAATGGATCCTCTCAAGTATCTATTTGAGAAGCCTGCGCTTACTGGTAAGTTAACACGCTAGTTGCTCTTACTGGCCGAATTTGATCTCGAATATGTCACAAGGAAGTCCGTCAAAGGGCGTGCGGTTGCAGAGTTTTTAGCAGATCATCCTGTTGATGGACCGGAGGACTCACACTTTGTATTCCCAGATGAAGAGGTACTGACGATGGTCGAGGACGTGTGGACTCTCTACTTTAACAAGGCAGCCAACCAGAAAGGGTATGGGATCGGGGTATTGTTAATTACGCCCGATGGCTCTCATATTCCGCTTGCGTTCAAATTGAACTTTGATGTCACAAATAACCAAGTTGAGTATGAGGCCTGCATTGTTGGCATGGAAGCTGTGCTTACGCTTGGTGTTGAAAAGCTCGAGGTCATTGGCGATTCCAATCTTGTAGTATCTTTAGCCAACAGGGACTGGAAAGTCCGTGAAGAAAAATTGAAGCCTTATCATCAAGACTTGGAAGAGCTCATTCCTCGCTTCAATAAGGTGACATTCACTCACATTCCTCGTTTGAAAAATCAATTCGCCGATGCTTTGGCAACTTTGGCTTCCATGGTCGAACTTCTGTTGGGTGTCAAGCTCCGCCCTATATTGATTGAACAGCGGGACTTTCTCGCTTATCAGTATGTCAACGCCATCAGTGACGTCGATGATGGCTTACCCTGGTACCATGATATATGAAATTTCGTTGAGAGCGGGGAGTATCCGGTTAAGGCCACTAAAAAAGATCAAACTACGTTGCGAAGGTTGGCTGCCCAATACATCATCTGTGGAGGAAAGCTTTACAGGAGATCTCATTGTGGGATGCACAAGCTCTGTGTCAATGGCACTGAGGCCGCTAGAATAATGGAGGAGATTCATGAGGGAGTCTGTGGCCCTCATATGAGCGGTACTTTTGGTCTACTATGGAATCACAGTGTGTGGATTACGTACGTTGCTGTCACAAGTGCCAGATCCATGCCAATCTTATGCATGTTCCTCCCTCAAATTTGTTTGGCATGACGTCGCCTTAGCCTTTCTCTGTGTGGGGCATCGATGTTATCGGCATGATCAGACCGTCTGCTTCGAACAGCCATCGGTTCATCTTAGTGGCAATAGACTACTTCACCAAATGGGTAGAAGCTGAATCTTACAAAACCCTGACTATAGTTCAAGTTGCTCAGTTCATCAGGAAGAACATTATCTATCGATATGGCGTTCCCTAGGCCTTTGTGTCAGATAATGGGACCCATTTCAAAGGCAGGGTTTTGAAACTTTTTGATGAATTCAAGATTCAGGTACATCATTCAACAGTCTATCGCCCTCAAACAAATGGGGTTGTCGAAGCGGCAAACAAGAATGTCGAAACAATCATCAAGAAATCTGCTGAGTCCGCCAGGGACTGGCACGAGCAGCTACCTCTAGCTCTTTGGGGTTATCAAACGTAGATTCGGACATCAACTGGGGCAACCTCCTTTTCCCTAGTTTACGGGATGAAAGCAGTACTTTCCATCAAGTTTGAGGTACCGTCATTGAGGGTCATGGCAGAATGTGGACTCACGGAATCCGAGTGGCTCAGTGGGAGGTTCGTTGAACTCATGCTCTTTGAAGGCTCCATGCCTTGTATAATGTTCAGGGGTATCAGCGAAGAATTGCCCGGGCATTCAACAAGAAGGTGAAGTCTCAAAACTTGGTCGAAGGAGCATGGTTACAAAGGAAATACGGGCACCTATCTTCGATCCTCGCGGTAAGTTCCGTCTGAAGCGTTCGAGACCTTACATCATTAAGACTATCCTTTCTGGTGGAGCGGCTCAGTTCATTGACCTCGGCGGCAGTGAGTTCAACACCCTGGTTAACCTGGATCAACTCAAACATTACTATCCCTGAGAGAAGCTCATTGGGCCGAAAACCACAAGGGTGGGTGGTTCAAAACAAAAATTAGAGCAAGCCTGCTAGACTGAAAACCTAAGGAGGCAGTTTAGGCAAAAATAAATAGGCAATCAATCAAAGCTCGCTAGACCAAAAGCCTGAGAGGGCGGTTCTAGGCAAAAGTTAAAGCGTAAAAGGAGAGGTAAAACACACGAGTGAACCTTAGCCTGAACTATGTGCGACCTGATTCCTTGAAAAGGGATACGTAGGCAATCTCTGTGAGATTCGGTCACAATCAATCAATTTGATCCATGGTTTCTTGTTTCAGGGTGTATTTCAATGTTCGAAACGGCGCGGTGTTCAACAGTTGCATCAAAAGGGGAAAATCCTTAATCTTTCAATTTTATTCAAACTACTACTTCTATTACACAAGCTGAGCAAAGTCTTAAAAACAGTTAAGCATAAAAACAGAATAAAATGCTAAAGGCCTAAACAGGCTCACAGTTTATTCTAGATCAGTGGAGTCTTGTCAGGAGTCAGTCTATATTTTGCCTCCTTGCAATTTCTTTCCTTAGCCATGCTTTGTAGCGATGCTTGAGGTCTGTGCTAAAATCTGGATCTGCTCCGCCAAGCGGCCTCAGGCACCAGTTGTGCTCATATCCGATTAGGTTTTGGGCAGTAAATGCATAAAGGTGGAAAGTCTCCACCCCGGCTCGGTGTAGCCCTTGGCTCATGCCTAGTTGACGGAGTACACGACCTGGAATGTAGAAGGTAAAGCTTGCCAATCCGGCGATTACGATTCTTTCAAAACCAGCGGAAGTGACGGCCATCTTAGGCAGGTTCAGCCAGGGGAACCTCCAGACAATATCCTCAGATAGCAGAACCATTGGAATGATGTTCTTTCGGGCTCCCATCTGAGAAGCAACGCTCACTAGGCTAAGGCTGTCTCTGCCGTCAGAAGGAACCAACATGTAAGCAGCCAGCGCGCAAATTGAAAGAGTGAAGCATCTGTGAGCTTGCTCAGCGTACTCCTCCAAGACCCCGTCTGGGCCGTAAGCATCTGTGAGTTTGTCATTGTGAACTATGTTTGCTGTCACCTCTTCGGAGATGTTCAGTGTCATCCGTAAGAGATGCTCCATGTCTTCTTGAAACGGAGGAACGGCAAGGATGTGGGAGTTAGCGAAACCTTGAAGGTATGTTTGGAATTCTTCCACGGTTGGACATAGCTCGTCGTCATAAAAGCAGAAACGTGCATAACGGGATCCCAGAACGTGAGAGCAGCTCTGAGGAGTTCGAGCCGCGACCTCACACATCGGAGGTCACGGATCGAGGACATGCCTTTTGACCATGGGCTTGCCCAGTTGATGGTTTCGAAGCTTGTTAGCCAAGGATCGATCAAGGCGGGCAAAGGGTTTTCCATTGTCAAAAATTGAAGAGTATTGTGTTTGAATGGGGGTGGTGTGCTCACAATGTTGCTAGCGCCCATTCTTTTATTGGCAAACTTTCGAAAATATCGACCTCGGTTCTTGTGCCAAGGGATAAGCTCCATGTATAGGTGTCCTAACACCTTGCATGCAAAGACACCCTTTCCTATAGCTCCAAAACTGTCTGCAAGACGTGGAGAAAGATGACAAGGCTTGTTATACCTTAAAAGGATGGTCTGGTCAAACAAAGGCACCTCAGCAGGGTTTTACCCGCGCGCGTCTGTCCTGGTCCCGCGCGTGTGAGGTTTTCCAACGCGCGCGTGTCCCCCTTAAACGCGCGCGTATGCAATGCACCAGCAAACACATTTCAGCAGCTACTGACCTGTTTTGGCCGTTTTTTATTCAAAGGGTTCTTTTCCACTTTTGATGGTTCCGACAAGTCACTATAGGCATTTGTGACTGCGTCCAAGCATCGGATTCGAAATGTTACGTCTAACGAAGATTTTGGACCCTCGGTGGCCCATTTCAAGTTCAAATCGAGGTTTCGGGAGGTCGGAATTCGTTTTAAGGATTTTGCCAAGTTCTATCATGCCGTACAGGTCATATGGACCTAATGTGACTATACGGAGGTGTCGGTTTCAGTCCAAAACATATTCGAGTCATCTTTTGCGTCTTACGTTCATTTTTGCGGCGTTTATAGCATTTTTCGGTCTAAATCTTTTACCAGGACGTTTCCCTTAGTTCCATCGATTCATACAGGTCATGTTGTACATATTTGACCTTACAGAAGTGTCAGTTTTGTCTAAATTGAAATATTTTGAATTTTGGCTCATTAATGCCCAAAATTTCATTATATTCCTCGTATCCAAGTGTCTTGGTCGTATCCGAGGACACGTTTTCTGTTCTTTTTCGAGCTAGTCATATATGTACATATGTGTATGTCTATATGTCAGCTCAGTACGTTGTCAATGCAAGTTTTGGTATTAGCAGTTGGTTTATATTTTCTCTTATCCATTACAAGAGTTAATAAACCAGAAAATGCAAATTTTATAACTACCATGCATATCCATATCAAAACGGTGAAACTGAACTGTACGTGTAGCACTTCAGCCAAAACTAGAACATCATGTCAGTCAGGGCACATCCGCCCGCAAGTCAAAAGGGCACGCAGGCCCCAAAAACTGCTATCAAATGTCAACTAGGGCACGTCGGCCCTCTATCAAGCTATCTACTTGGACACGCATGCCCGAAATCGAAATCAAGTGCAGAAAGTAAAATGAGGCTCAATAGTAGCCCTCAGTACTCCGCAAGCTAGTCGTCGTCGTCGTCCTCTTCCTCCCTAGGGTCTTTCTTGTACCCTGGATCATCAACGGAGTCGTCGGAGCCGCTGCTGGTGGACGAGCGCTCCTCGTCCTCTTCTCCCTCTTCCTTTTCTTCTCCTCCTTCTTCTTCCTCTCCCTCTCCCTCTTCCTCAAAGGCCTCAGGTAGAATCAATCTCTTTCTCTTGTAGGCCTGCTCCTCCTAGGTCGGTTTGTCGCGCATCTTTAGTTGGTACCGCTCTTCTACGCGGGCCACTGTCACGTCCTAGATTTTTAACATAATTAAATAAGCCTTTTACAACAAAAGATCTTCGCATATCGTAATTAATACCCCAAACAGTTCCCACCTGTTAAACTTTACAAAATAAGTCCCCCAGTCAAAAGAATTTACAACTTTGGCACTCCGGCCCCAAATAGATCTTAAATGCTTGTACAATAAACCATTAAGTTACAAACTCATCTTTATCAAAAGAAAGTTAATTACAAAGATGACTATGTAACTAAATTAGAATTTGCTTCCAAAAAGTCCTTTTCACTTTCAAGCACGCAATTCATGCAAGTTGCTATCCAGAGTTTGAACCTGAAAAGAAAGATTAGGTTGAGCTACACTAGCTCAGTAGGAAAATCTTTACCAAATTTATGTGCAAACAGGATGATAAGTGCAAAAGGAAGATGACAAGAAGATACAGTCCAATCGATGGTTAACAATCAACATGAAAGTACGGCAATGTTCAGTGTGATCACTCCAAGACATATCACTATCACAACATGTCACCAAGCCCAAGAGATACAACCACTCTGACAATCCCGACACAACTCATCAACACAAACGTCCACAAACTGTATTTCCACCCCTTACATTACAGTACATCTCAAAAGTTACCGTATTACCACCCCTTGCGCTACGGTGAATCCCCAACCACTCGGGCCATCATATTACCACCCCTTGTGTTACGAGGTCCACTTGAGTCTCCGTAATACCACCCCTTGCGTTACGAGACTCCCTAACCGACATCCGACTCACATAAGCTACTTTCGTACTCACATTGTAAACCAAGACTCTCTTACGATCAAATTCATAAGTAAAACATCACACGATATGCCAACAATGTTTCAATTATACCACAAACATTTCCAAAGGTCAACCAATAGATAGAATGCGTTTCGGTACGATCCTAGTCAAATAAATTACTATTACTCCTACTAATGGAAGGTCAACGTGACAAGCACAAGGTCATTCAATCATAGGGAATCAATTGAACATGATTGGGGTAGGTTAGGAGATGTCTAAGAAGTGCTAGAAGTGCCCGGAATTCAAAATAATCGAAGCAGGAACAGTGGAAGAAAAACTGTCCATAAGACAGTGGTATCGATATAGCCAAAATGGTCGTATCAATACAGAAGGCAAATCGGAAATTCCAAAAGTTTCTGTTTTCTTATGGTATCGATACGGCAAAAGTCCCGTATCGATACGGAGTGATTTCGAGCAGGTTTTCTGCAGATTTTTGGGAATTCAACTTCAACATCAACAACAATGGGCACAAACTTCACACCAAATCAACTTATTTACACATAAAGAAGGCAAAGAAATTCCTACCTCGAGTCAAGGAGCGAAACACAAGAAACTTGAACGAGCCGTAGCTCCCAACTTTGGAAATCAACCGAGATCTTCTTTCCTAGTTTCACCCAATGCGATACGAGCCCGGGGTTGTGTAGAGGAGGTGAAATGAGAGTGGATTCTTGAGAACTTTGAGGTATTTTGGTGGGTTTTTGAGAGAGAGAGCAAGAGAGGGAGACATACGGTGGAGGGAGGGAGAGACCGGCGTGGAGAGAGAGAGAGAGAGAGATAAGTTTATTCTCTACACCACACACACACACCCCTTATATAACTCCATATCTAAAAATTACACATTTACTCCCTCAAGTTTCTATTTTTCCACTTTAGTCCTTAATTCAAAATATCTACCAAATAAACCATATTTTCTTCTAATTAGACAATAAATGAACATTTCAATAGTTAACGGAAATACAGGTCTCTACAGCCACAACCTCCCTTACCGCCTGCAAATCTCTGGCCGCCTGTCGTGTACTCCTCGTCTGCCGCTGTGTAGTGGCCGAAGGTGCAGGAGTCCTTGCTGCCACCTTTTTCTGTGGAGGGTCACGTGTGCTTTTCCTTCTAGGAGCTGCTCTTCCCTGCATTGTTATTTCATTTAAGGCATTAGTATACATTGTGCATATTGTATATCAAATGTTGAAAGCAGGTACTGTCTATCAACTATCAATACGAGGCTATCAAAGCACATATGTATCGAAAGCAGAAGTGTATCATTGTTCTGAAGTGTGTACCTGAGTCCTCTGAACAACCGCTGGCTGAACCGGTGGTGGGGTCGGTGCCGGATAGTGCAACTCCAGTGGCATGCCGCTCGCTGCCCTTCTGATCACGTTCTCCATCGCAAACATGCGGCGAACAGCTTCGTTCACCCACTCATTTGGCACCTGCATACAGTTTCGGATTTTCAGACAGTTCAACACTAATGCAGGCTTATCAAAGTACAAGAATGGAAGTTAACTCTTACCGGGACAGTCACTGGTGCAGGCTCTACCCTGGCTGGTGCAAGGCGTACCTCAGCTGGATTGCCCTGTGTGTCCACCACCGCTATCTTCCATAGTAACTTCGGTGGCCCGCCTACCACCGGACCACTCAGACTTCGCCTCACGTGGCCCTCACCTCCTCTCTGCCTCTCTGTGGCGGCTCTCCTTTCCTCAGCGGCTCCACGAGCCTGACTCCGCACCTCTCGAAAAGCTCGAACCCTGAGCGGCCTTGCCAAGTACTCCCTCTGATAAGCGGCATAATCCCGCTCGGGTCACAAGTATCGCATCAAGTCAGTATCAGGCTGTGTGTACTCCTCCAACTCAGCCCGTGTGTACTCGCATGTGTGTGAGGCACGGGGTGGAAGTGGCCTTGGCACCTGGAACTCAGACAAACCAAGTGACTGTCGTGTCACTCAGTCGCCAAGGAACCACTGCAAGCCGAACGCTGACTCCAACAGCACTTTGCTCGCCGTAACGACCCTGCTCCTGGCCAGGTACTCCGGCTCTGGCTCTGTCCTTCTCCAGGGATCCCACTCGACCTGCACATAGCACCAACTAGGCAATGCAAACAATTGATCAACGACAGCATTAAAGCAATAATAGGGATGCATGATTAACTATTGGGGTTTTCGTGTTATACCTGCGAGGCTTTAAGTTGGTCCAAGTACAGTCTGAAGGCGTTGAGGTCTCATCTCCCTTCCTTTGTCCCCATGTACTCTTTGCTCCAAATGAGCGCGCGAGGGAGAGTCCTCAGATCTGGACACTTGTTCTATGGAGGGTACATCTTCAGCACCTCGTAGGCCTAGAGCTGTATGGTTTTCAAACATACAAGTGCGTCAGTCACAGGATAAATAGTTACACATTCAAGCAGGCTATGCAGTCAAATGATACAAGTATAATGGAAATTGTACTTTATTGAAATCATACCTCCCAGATCCTCCAGTACCTAGCTGATCCCTGCTCCGTCCTCGACGAGTCCCCTAGGAAGCCGTAGGCTGCACCGAGCGCTGCTCCACCCCAGTCAAAGCTTGAGGCCGTCCTCAAGTCCCTCAGCGTTAGCAGGTACGACAAGTGCACCTTACTCTACCTACTCGGGAACAAGGAAGCCCCAAAAAAGTACAACAGGTATGCCCTGGCCATCTGCTCTGCCTCTTGCTTTGTCGTCACCTTCTTCTTTAGGTACTTCTTGAACTGCTCGTACCTCACCATCCCCTCCTCGATCTGGGGCACCTCTCCCAAGTGTAAACACCTCCCAAACGGGGCATCGCCATACAGATTGATCACGTTTGTTGCTCGGTTGGTTGCTTGCTTCATAAACCAAAATCATGGACATTCCCATGGCTAGAAACGTCGCCACACGATAGCGGTTATCATCAAAACAGAGTCGCCACCCAGTTTATTAAAACTGGGAAAATAGATAGAGATTCTGGGTACGGGAGCCAAAAGTACAGTAAGGGGAAGGTGTTAGGCACCTCTCTCTGCCCAGCCGTGAGACTGGCCCATAGTTATTCAACATAAGACATGTAGATGCTTTATTTAATTCTAACACGTAATCTGTTTTTAGCCTTTAAGTAGTTAATGGTGAGCCAAGACTGTAATTGAAACATGCATCAGAAAGCAGGGAACAAAACAAAGCTGTCCCAGGGTAATGGATCCCGCGGCCGGTGAATGGATGTCACGGCCGAGGGATCCTCCTGGTTTGATGTATCGGCCGAGGGATCAAAGCCCGAGTCGATGTTCTTCCTCACACCAAACAGAAACGTTAGTAAATAATCAAAACGCTAAGATCATGATTATTGACAGAAAATAAAACAAACCGGAGGCCGTTGGGCCTCACCACCTTGACCCCTCAGTTGCTTGATTGCTTTGGATTGGGTGTGATTGACTGATTGCTTCACGGGGAACCCTAGGGTTAGGGTATGGAACTTCGGGGTTTGATCGTCGGATTGATGGCTACCTTCGGGAGGTTAGGGCTTTTGAAGAGTGGGTTTGAGAGAGTATTTTGACAGAGTATCAGAGCTTGAGTGAGTGATTTCACTTATAAATTTCGTGTGTATATTTTCGGAGTCCAAAGGCCCTTTATATAGGCAATTGGTGACTCACTCCGGCCAATCAAATGGCACGATTGCAATTGCAATGCAATCCAAACTCTTCGTCGCAATCTCTGAACGTGGCCCGAACGCATCGGAGAGGTAGTGTAGTTGGATCAAACAATCGACGGAACATTCCAGAGTCTGGAAAAAGGACGATCTGACGGCCGAGTAATAGATCACATGGCCGAGGAATGGATGTTGCGGCCGAGGGATTGATCTCTCAGGGAGATTTTGCTAGCAACAGGTTGCTCGGGTGAGGAAATGATGTTAAGGCCGTTAGATCGATGTTACGGCCGACAGATGGATTCTCCTAGGCTTCTGTATTTTCTGTCTGAAAGGCTGTATGGCTCTGATTGGGTCCTCTAAGTGGCTCAAAGTTCTTACCGAAAGTCCTAAGGTTCTCGAGAAGGCAATTAACAATCACTATATCCATTTCATCATCGGGATGGTCCCCAAGGTGGGACTTGAAATAATCGTTAGGCCAAATTGGGGTGTCTACAGATGCCCCTCTTTGACTGATCTCAGACGGATCGCGAAACATGTTTGAGTAATAGCCAAAGCTGTAAAAAACAACTCAATTTGGTCCAACCACTATTCCAAGTGGTTTTCGAAAAAAGTTTTGTTATGGTCGGGCTAGGAGGCTGCCTACGTATTCCGCAAGGGAAATTCAGACCAACCGTAGTTCGGGCTATAAAGAAAAGTAAAAAGTTTGGAGGGTCAGGGACGGAAGACGTACCTTAGGGCTTAAAAAGCCGTAGTGCAACGTACCTAGACTGAGCCAGGGTTTTGGCGGAAGATAGTTGAAGGAGCGCGGGGCTGCCGGGGGAGTTTTTGCGGGGAGCTTCCTTAGTATTTTGGGGTAGATCAGTACACGGCAGGTGCGTTTGCTTTTCTTGATCATCCTTACTTTGACTGAGAGGAGCTTAGTAGAGTAGCCTATCCTTGCGAATGAGCTGGAAGGAATTGATGTAATCGGGGTGGAATCCAAGCCATCTGCTGGGGATGAATCGGACGCTGTTTTGAGATATGGGGGGCGCGAGGCCAGTAACTAAAGCACGGAGCTTTGGGGATGAGGGAACCGAGGCACGGAGCCGATTGTAGTCATGAGGCGAGGGCCTGGAGAGTGATAGCTTCTGACGTGATGGTAACCGAGGCGCGGAGCCGGTTTGAGGCGTGTAGCCTGTTGTGGTTTATGAGGTCTGAGGAGATTGGATCGAGGCGTGGAGCCTGTTGCAATCTTGAGGCGAGGGCCTGAGGTGAGCTTAGAGCTGGATGGAACCGAAGCGCGGAGCTGGTGTTGATCATAAGGCGAGAGCCTAAGGTGTCGGAGTTTCAGAGCTTGACGTGTTTGAACCGAAGCGTAGAGCTGGTTGCATTCTGATGGTCTGTGCACGGAGCTTTCTCATCATAAGTTTTGGCGTAGAGCCAAAGGATCGAGGTACTGGACCGATCAATAAAATCGAGGCATGGAGCCGGTTGATGGCAGGGTTGACCTGTTTCATGAGAGACATGCAGAATGTATATGTGCGATGATGGTTGGTTAGATGTGAACAGATATGATGATGCAGACTCGATGTGATAATGGTGATGCAATTGATGCAAATGTGCACGGACCCGTGCGTGTGTGTTGATTTAAGCTTAGAGCTTCTATCAAGTTCCGGACTTGAGCATTCAGAGCGTAGAGCTCGAGCATTCGGACGGCAGAATCCGAGCATTCAAAGTACAGGCTTTGAGCGTCCAGTACGCAGTGGTTGGGCATCCAAGCATAGAGCTTGAGCATCCAGTACACAGTGGTTGGGCATTCGAAGAGCTTCGCGCATTCAAAATGTTAGATTTTGAGCATTCAGGCGTAGAGCCTGAGAATAGATGGTGTCTTGATTGTTGGGGTGGCGTAGAGCCTGTTGAGATTTGCTTGTTTACGGCTTTGAGCTAGTTGAGATGATGGGCTTTGAGCCGCTGAGTTGATGAAATGGTGGGCGTAGAGCCTGTTGAGAACTTGATGGTTTACGACTTCGAGCCAGTTGAAACGGTGGGCTTGGAGCCACTGAGTTGATGAGATGGCGGGCGTAGAGCCTGTTGAGAATTGATTGTGACTACGGCTTCGAGCCAGTTGAGATGATGGGCTATGGGCTTTGAGCCGCTATGACAATGGGCTTGGAGCCGCTGAGTAATGGGCTTGGAGCCGTTGAGCATAGGGCTGCTGGTGAGCTGTTGAGAGCATAGAGCTGCTGACAGTGATGCTTAAAGCTATTGAGTGAGCTCGGGGCCGTTGAATACTTAATGAGCACATGGTGCTGCTGAGTTGTTTGAGATGGTGAATATGGAGCTTGAGGCAATGAGCATGGTGCTGTTGATAGTAAGCGCAAGGCTGCTAAGATAATGAGCTCAGGGCATGGTTGCAGAGCTGCTGAATGACTGAGATAGTATGCACGAGGCTGTTGAGGTGAGTGCGGAGCTTTTTTGAGTGACTTGGGCACAGGGCTGCTGAATGAATGGAGCTATCAAGGTAACGAGCACATGGTGCTGCCGAGCTAGTGAGTTTGGAGCTACGATTACAGAGATAATGAGCTTGGAGCTTGAAGTAGTGATCTTATGAGTGTAGTGCTGTTTATGACTGTGACGGTTGTCGTACTAGGGCGTAGAGCTTGTGTTTGAGGTATCAAGGATCCTTGGGTTTTGCGAGCAAGAGCTCAGTGATTAATAATCCTCGACGATCAAGTGACCAGTAATTGTGAGCTTGTTGCCATGGAGAGAGCTTCAAAAAAATCCTAATGCGGCTTTAATACCGATGTTTGATCATTCCTCGCGCTTGGGCATGTTCCCAAGGTTAATTTTCACATGCTCGACATAGTCCCCAAGTCATATTTCACTTGCTCGGAATTGCCCCCAAGGCTAGATTCAGCTATATTTCACTTACTAGGGAAAATCCCCAAGGCTAGATTGCATGCATTTGGTAACCCCTGTAAGGCTTTGATTGATATTTGATCTTTCTCAGGTTTGGGAATGCTCCCGAGGCTAGTTTCCTCATGCTCGGAATGATCGTGAGGTCAGACTGAGTGCTTCTGGCAGACATTTTGACAACCTATGCAAGGCTTCTGATGCTGGTGCTCGATGTCACGCACGCTTAGGAATGCTCCCAAGGCTGGATTCTATTTGGCCGCGGGCCCAAAATACCATGAATGCTTTGTTGGTGCCTAGATTCAAATCGATTGCCTTTGAAAGGGGAGATTTTGTAGAAGGATGCAGCTGAGAGGTTGATTTACCGGGCACGAGAACGCCAGGAGTTAGAGGATTGATTCCACATGCTTGGGGGGTGCCCCCAAGGCTAGTTTCCTTACGCTTGGGACGCCTCCCAAGGCTGATCTGATCATAATCCCATATTGACTTCGTCGACTTGTTGACCCAAAATGCCATAAGGCTCGTTTAAATGCATTGGGTAAAACCTACTGGCCATTATTGCTTTCAGAGATTTTCATTGCCCTTTTCAACTTAGTGTCAAGGAAAGTTCCATCGCCTCGACTAATGGGATGCCTTCCAGAGTGTGCACCAGGCCTTTATCAGCTTTTGGTGGGAGCCACAAGATTTGGAAGTGGCGAGGCTGCTTATTTTGAAGATGTGAGTTCAGCATAGCTAAAGTAGGTGTTGTATTGTTGAGATTTGAACCTGCTGAGCGCGAGGCTGCCTGAGTATAGAGTTGCACAGAGTTTCATGTAGCCAGACAAGGCCACGAATACGACAAAGGCAGGTGCTACTGAAGAGGAAGTGCGAGGCTTCTGAGCTATTATGGCAAAGCTGCTGATATGGAGAAGAAAACGCGAAGCAAAGAGCTATGGAGATGCGAAGTGCGAAGTCACTTTATTGCTGCTGGCATGGTGCCAATTGTAGAGTTTGCTCAGGACTAGTTGCAAGGCTATCTTCCAGCTTCTTTCGACTTGGCTCTGTCGGTTATAAGCACAAGACTTGATGTGGTTGGTCCTAATAACTTCAAGGACCGAAATCCAATCCAGTATGTGGAGAATCCTGCAATCCACATTTGAATAGTTTAGAAGATAACAATGGATAGGAAAATGACATGCAACAGGCTTGGAGTCGACCACGGGCCGAAGTCCTTTTATGCTGACTGTTAGGGGCATGACCACCATACTTTGAGAACCCTAGTCCAAATGTTGAACCATTTTGGGTGATATGGTTTGCAACCATGATACATATGCATATTGAATTGAACTTTTGGAAAGAAATAGAAGCCCCCTGTTTAGGCAATGGATGCTTGATCCTAGCTCAACTGTGTGTGATAATGACAACCTAATTGCCCCTAGCATAGAAACATGCGATGTAAATAGCAATGAATATGAGTGCAATGTTTCTCTTTCTGTTTGGCAGAGATCTTGGCATGCCCTTGACGGCATTCCACAAAAGAGTTGAGGTGTTCTCCCAGTGATATGACGTTCCTCAGGCTGAGCTTTCTTCATTCTGAAGGCCAAGTGTGTTGGCAGGGAGGTAGACTCTACAGTGCATCTTTTTGTTGCCCTTTATTCTTTGCATAGAGACGATGGGCATGATGCCTTGATGAACCTGTCTTGCTTGAGCATAAGAACACCTCATACTTGGGGTTAGCTCGTGCAACCAAGACAAATACTTCCATTGAGCAGCCATAATGAAATACTAGGATCAAGAGATCAATGCAAAAGACAGGGTGATACTGATATGCATGTAAATCCACAATGTATTCTAGACATCTCAACTTTCGTGTATTTGATAATGGCTTACTAGCCAGGTGTTTTGAAAGATCGTAATGCCCTGGCGGCACCACCAAAAACATTGTTTGGTCAAGAAACCATATTGCTGCACTCTTCATGAAATGAGAGACCCATGTTATTTCCTCAGAAATTTGCAAAAAGTGACTGCGCTTGTATTAGCTGTGTTAAGAATGCTTAGGATAAAACCATTCTTGAAAGCTTTTCCTCGAGGATTTCAAGGTCACATCATTCCATCCATGTTCCACACTCACATCATTCAACCATCAAAGGACATAGAATTATTTTGCAAACCTATGCCCCTAGTCAATTAGGTGAGTTTGTTGCCTCGAGCTTGATTTGGTTGACTTGTGTTGGATTGATAAGTACCTACTGAGACCCGCATAATAGGTTGGATACTTTTAAGAGAAGTGCATAAAGGGGAACATAGCCATGCCCCTTGTCTCACGTAATTCTCCATGTTGTGCGATTTGCCAAGATGATGCAAATTCCAGGATTCTTGCCCTTCATGCTAAATCACACATTGGTGATGCCCCTAGTGTCTAGGACCTTGCTACTAAGTCGTGTTCCCCAATCTGAGAGGACTTTGTTATGGACCATAATGTAGGCTTGGGGTTTTGGCTTGAGAAAGAAGCGGATGTAAAGGCTCAAACTGTAGACACCTCCCAAACGGGGCATCGCCATACAGATTGATCACGTTTGTTTGCTCGATTGGTTGCTCGCTTCATAAACCAAAATCATGGACATTCCCATGGCTAGGAACATCGCCACATGATAACGGTTATCATCAAATAGAGTCCCCACCCAGTTTATTAAAACTGGGAAAACAGATAGAGATTCTGGATACGGGAGCCAAAAGTACAATAAGGGGAAGGTGTTAGGCACCCCTCTTTGCCCAGTCGTGAGACTGGCCCATAATCATTCAACATAAGACGTGTAGATGCTTTGTTTAATTCCAACACATAGTCTGTTTATTTATTCCTTTAAACAGTAAGTAAGGTGAGCCAGTGCGATAAATAAGCATGCATTAGAAAGCAGAGAAAGCAAATAAACTGTCCCAGGAGATCGATTACTTGGCCGGTGAATGGATGTCACGGCCGAGTAATCACACTGGTTTGATGTACCGGCCGAGGGATCGAAGCCCCAGTCGGTGTTCTTCCTCACACCGGACAGAAAGATAAACGGATAATCAAAATGCTACGGTTAGTCAAAAATACAGTAAATTAAGACAAACCAGAGGCCGTTGGGCCTCACCACCTTGATCCCTCAGTTGCTTGATTGCTTTGGATTGGGCGTGATTGACTGATTGCTTGATCGAGAACCCTAGGGTTAGGGTTTGAACTTCGGGGTTTGATTGCCGGATTGACGGCTGCCTTCAGGAGGTTAGGGCTTTTGAAGTATGGGATTGAGGGATTATTTGTGCAGAGCTTCGAGGCTTGATAGAGTGTGTAGGTCTATCAATTTCGTGTGTTTATTTTCGGAGTCCAAAGGCCCTTTATATAGGCAATTGGTGACTCACTCCGGCCAATCAAATCACAAGATGGCAATTGCAATTGCAATGCATCTCTAACTCTACGTCGTAATCTCTGAGCGTAGCCCGAACGCATCGGAAAGGTAGTGTAATCGGATCAAACGTCTGACAGAACACGTTCCAGAGTCTGGAAAAAGGTCGATCTGGCGGCCGAGTAAAGGATATCACGGCCGAGGAATGGATGTCTCGGCCGAAGGATAGATCTTGCGGCCGAGGGATTGATCTCTCAGGGAGATTTTGCTAGCAACAGGTTGCTCGGGTGAGGAAATGATGTTGGGGCCGTGGGATCGATGTTACGGCCGACAGATGGATTCTCCTAAGCTTCTGTATTTCTGTCTGAAAGGCTGTATGGCTCTGAATTGGGTCCTTTAAGTGGCTCAAAGTTCTTACCGAAAGTCCTAAGGTCCTCAAGGAAGCAATCCGCAATCATTGTATCCATTTCATCATCGGGATTGTCCCAAGGTGGGACTTGAAATAATCGTTAGGCCAAATTGGGGTGTCTACACAAACCTAATTTCTACTCACGCTTGGGTTTTTAAAAGCTAGCAGCTATCTTCAACATTTTTACCAACTCTTGTTGTCTCTTGCCTCACTTTGTGTGAAAGCGTTGGTTTCTTCAAAAATATCCTTTGTATGTATTGGAGGAAATGTTTCCTTCAAAATGCCCCTTGTATGACGGGGTGCTCATTCTTTCATTGATTTTTCTTTCATCTCTCCTTGTATTTTTTTGTGTTTGCCCTATTGTAGGGGATGGCTGCCTAGCAGGCTGTTCAAAGAAATTATCCAGAGGCTCGATGTGGCTAGCAAGGGATAAGTGTTTGGGATAGAGAAATGAATGCCTTTCTTCATCTTGAAACACACGACAAAGTGGCAAGGATCTTAACCAAGGAATTAGGGGCTTCGATGTTTAACCAAGTGATTTTTTTCCTAAGATTGAGGACAATCCTTTGAGACACATAGTAGATGCATGGAGACATGGTTGATTTCTTGCTTTGTTTGTGCTCTAACTTTTGCCTAGACCGCCCTTACGGGTTTTCAATCTAGCGAGCTCATTTTTTCCTTTCTCTGTATTTTTCCTCTCTTTTCTTCTTCAACAGCATGTTTTGCTTACAAATGATCTCTGTGAGGGTGCAGAGATGTGTCAACTCCTTCTTAGCTCAACAGAAATGACATGGGTCATAGTTTTGAAAACCTCGTTTTGTGCTTTTGACAGTTCAAATGATTATGATGTGTTCCAAAAGATGCCATAAGATTACTTTGAAATCCCTAAGGATTGTTTTCAATACTCAATGTTATCATGAGCATTCTAGGGTAGCAAACTAGCACAAGAGGGAACATTTTCAAAATTGTGGCCGACCAAAAGGTGCCTACGTATCCCAACAGAGAATCAGGCCATTCTCATATTCGAGGAGACTTGAATTTAAGACCCACATTTCATGCTGAGTGCGACAATTGGCCAGAAACCATGATGAGCAAAATGATATCAATTTTTCAAGAGAAACAAAATATGGGCCAAAATGGCAGTGAAAGTTAGATAGGTACGAGAAGATTGTTTTAAAATCTAAGCCAAGACGTGACGGACATGACTGTCATTGTTCAAAACTTGGTTGGATTAAAACTTCAATTTTTTTTCCGTCAACCATTATCATCATGTCTGAGATCAAACTCCAAATCTAAGAGAAGGAGAAACCTAATCATGCTCAAGTTGAGATATCCGAAACTAATTGTCCATGCGGCGCATTTTCTAATATGCAAACTGCCCTTAGTGGTGGAGCAACCAAATGACATGCGATGAACAAAGAAAGAAAATGAGGGGGATGGACTCCTCTTTTGGTTTGGCCCCTGCATAGTTAGAAAGAGGCAATCAAAACGATACGTATATATATAGCACCACAGCTACTTACACAAATTATGGATGAGTCATGCGTTGCAATTCGTTTGTATGCATGAGTTTATCGGATACTATAGATAGCCAGCCATTTTTGATATGGATGATTCTTAAGACTCGTTTCTGCAACTTAAGATCCTACTTCCAAGCCAATCCATATTATGAGACAAAATCGAAAAGGTTGAGCATATGACTACAACAGAAAGTAGACTCAGAGTCCATCGCTGTGCTAGCGGCTATTTGAATGTTTCAGAAAAACTTATCATTAGACTAGGCATTGCAAAAAGTTTTGAAAGTTCTTTCAATTCTTGGTTAGGGAAGATCCTTTCTCAAAACGTGATTGAGGTAATTGAAATCCACTTGATTATTTGCTAGCACATTGACAACCTCCTAAATTTTACCAGCTCGTTGAGATAAGTATGCTCAAAATTTTGAATTTTGAAAGATGGGTTGCTAGGTTGATTTGAAAATAGGAACCAAAGTCCTGCACTTGTCATGCTGAATCATTAATGGAGAAATAAGTATTGCAAGTTCTATCCATAATATCCTTGACTTTGCATACAATCATTCATAACCTACTTTACTACTTTACACTCCCTCTTTGTTTTAGCCTCGCAAGGCAAAAATTGCTAGAGCAACCCCTAGTTCAATTGCCGGCGGGGCAGCCAATGTTTGATTTCGTTCTAGAAATCCATGCTTCGCAGTGCTTTAAGTAAATCGAGAGTGTTAAGTAAGCAATGATGCTTTTTACCAAGAATATACCTTGCAGGCAATGCCATAAGTGCTTTGCTTAGGGTTTCGGCTTTTAGTTCAAGCCATAACCCTTCTACACAGAAAGAGATGTTACAACAACATATACAAGGTGTGAGGAAGAACTTCTGTAAAAATGCAAGTAAATGCAAGTAGGTTCCTAGCCTGTAGGTTCTTGTCTTAGTTTGATAAGTTCTATGGCTTTCTAACACATGAAAGGTTTAGGTAGTCTCAGGGTGCTCCGTTGTCAAAGGGCACCAGTCCTTTCACCAGCCCATCATAGGCGGTGATTGGGTGATTCCCTTTTTGATATACCACTAGGTACGAGTGACTGTGGAGTTTGCTGGAACCCCAACATAGCCCGTGTCATGCCGGGATATCAGGCGAACTCAACGGGTTGCCCGCTCGATGCATATGATAGATGAGTTAAACAAGGCATGTATTAGTCTTATGTTGAACTTTTTGGTTATGGCTCTCAAGTCCCCAGCAGAGTCGCCAAAAACTGTAGACACCTCCCAAACGGGGCATCGCCATACAGATTGATCACGTTTGTTGCTCGGTTGGTTGCTTGCTTCATAAACCAAAATCATGGACATTCCCATGGCTAGAAACGTCGCCACACGATAGCGGTTATCATCAAAACAGAGTCGCCACCCAGTTTATTAAAACTGGGAAAATAGATAGAGATTCTGGGTACGGGAGCCAAAAGTACAGTAAGGGGAAGGTGTTAGGCACCCCTCTCTGCCTAGCCGTGAGACTGGCCCATAGTTATTCAACATAAGACATGTAGATGCTTTATTTAATTCTAACACATAATCTGTTTTTAGCCTTTAAGTAGTTAATGGTGAGCCAAGACTGTAATTGAAACATGCATCAGAAAGCAGGGAACAAAACAAAGCTGTCCCAGGGTAATGGATCCCGCAGCCGGTGAATGGATGTCACAGCTGAGGGATCCTCCTGGTTTGATGTATCGGCCGAGGGATCGAAGCCCCGGTCGATGTTCTTCCTCACACCAGACAGAAACGTTAGTAAATAATCAAAACGCTAAGATCATGATTATTGACAGAAAATAAAACAAACCAGAGGCCGTTGGGCCTCACCACCTTGACCCCTCAGTTGCTTGATTGCTTTGGATTGGGTGTGATTGACTGATTGCTTCACGGGGAACCCTAGGGTTAGGGTTTGGAACTTCGGGATTTGATCGTCGGATTGATGGCTACCTTCGGGAGGTTAGGGCTTTTGAAGAGTGGGTTTGAGAGAGTATTTTGACAGAGTATCGGAGCTTGAGTGAGTGATTTCACTTATGAATTTCGTGTGTATATTTTCGGAGTCCAAAGGCCCTTTATATAGGCAATTGGTGACTCACTCCGGCCAATCAAATGGCACGATTGCAATTGCAATGCAATCCAAACTCTTCGTCGCAATCTCTGAACGTGGCCTGAACGCATCGGAGAGGTAGTGTAGTTGGATCAAACAATCGACAGAATGTTCCAGAGTCTGGAAAAAGGACGATCTGACGGCCGAGTAATAGATCACACGGCCGAGGAATGGATGTTGCGACCAAAGGATGGATCTTGCGGCCGAGGGATTGATCTCTCAGGGAGATTTTGCTAGCAACAGGCTGCTCGGGTGAGGAAATGATGTTAAGGCCGTTAGATCGATGTTACGGCCGACAGATGGATTCTCCTAGGCTTCTGTATTTTTTGTCTGAAAGGCTGTATGGCTCTGATTGGGTCCTCTAAGTGGCTCAAAGTTCATACCGAAAGTCCTAAGGTTCTCGAGAAGGCAATCAGCAATCACTGTATCCATTTCATCATCGGGATGGTCCCCAAGGTGGGACTTGAAATAATCGTTAGGCCAAATTGGGGTGTCTACACCAAGAACCACTCAAGCGCCGCCGTGTCTTCATGGATGCCTGTGTCAAACGGGATAGGATCTCCTCCAACCCTCAAGTCGGTGATTGCCGCAAAGTCTGTGGGCGTCATCATCATCTCCCCAGGCGGTAGGTGAAAGGTATTAGTGGTATCCCTCCACCTCTCGGCAAGTGCAACAAGGACGGCGTGGTCGTTCCTGACTGGAGACAGGATCCGTATAAACTCGCCGAAGCCCGCCTCATCCACCAACCGCCTCACTCTTTCGGGCAACCTCTCGTACAACGCCAAAGAACTACTCGTGCCTCCGTGGCCGCGAATATCCCGTTGTCTTGCTCTCGCTTGTTTCAAACACAGAGACAAACAACATGGGAACATGTCAGTATGCAGGGTTCCATTTTTCAAGTTCTAAGTAATCAATGCAGCCATGCAGCCTAACGACAAATGGTTGGTTCAAGTTATTACATGCATGGTGTACATTACAAGAATTATTGTATGCTATTCAATTCAATTCGAGTACATGCAAGCGAAAGTGAACTATAGAAAGGGGTTCCAAAATGTACCTGTGTCTAGTTACTTGAGATGTGAGTCTCAGGGTCTCTCAGAACAAGTTCGGCGTCATAATCCGGTTGTCGCGGCTTGTAGGCCAGAAAGCCCGACGACACGAACAAGTGTGGTGTAGGAGGCATGTACGCCTCCACTGAAAAGGAGGGCATGTGAAGCTCGTCGCCTCAGTCACTGTTGGCACTCTAGGCCCCTCTGCCTCAGCTCTGGCTCTCTCCTCGGCCTCTATGTCCCTCAAAGGCTCCTCCCTCTCGTCTCTCTTTCTCTCTCGGCCCTTGTCGCCGCCTCTGACGCTGCTATTTTCCTCGCCTGCTCTTCCTTAGCCTGCAAAACTGCTATCCCAACCGCATGGTACTCCTCGAGGAGCCTCGCTAAACCCTCGTCGCTCAAGAACTCCGCGACGTCCTCTTTGGTGATAGGCCTGTGACTCGATGACCCCTCCGCTGGCCGAAACATTACATCCTCAGGCCGAATATCAACGGGAACCTCTGTGGTCTCCTCCTCCTCGGCCACGGCGCCCTTACCCCTCGCCGAATCCCTCGGCGGGGACCCGCTCGGACCGATGTCACCACTGCCTCTGACACCCCCAGAACTTCCACTGGCTGCCACCGAGCCCTCTACGCCAGTGCTGGAGCCCAACGGCTCAGCAATGGGCCCCATGGCCCCAGTCCTCTCTGGCGCGTGCGGATCCCCCTCCGACGCGTGCCCCTTTGCCTCGTCTCAAACCGCTTGCTCGCGGCCTTGATCGCCATCGCCGCCCTTTGAAACTCTTGCACCGAGACTCGCGATGGCCCCGGCCGCCTGTTCTCCCCTTGTTTCGACCTCCATGGGCCCTCCCTCATCTCTCGGGCGATCAATAACATTGCCATTGCCACCATTACCGTCGTGATCCGCCATGGATGTTATATAAGCGTGGGTTTGTTGATTTTGTGGAAAAAATTAATGGGATGGAAGAAGTTTGAGAGAGTTCGAGAGTGGGAAGGAGTTTTGAAACTTCGAAACTGTTGTGAACTGTTTTCTGTAACGTCCCCGCCGAGTATATGGAAGAAAACAGGCACGGGCCGGGTCTAAGGCCTGTTCAAGACCCAAGCCCTAAAAAAGTGTCCCGCACGCGCGAAAGTGGGACAGATGCGCGCCTGTCGGTTTGGGCCTCAGGCCCAATCCATCTTCTGACCAGGCCCAATCAGCTTTCTCTCACCAACAACCGCCCATGGGATATTGTTATGACATTTCAACAATTTTGGGGTCATTTTGAGATGATATCTTTGGTCCGAAGCATTTTATATCCCCAGAAGTGGTCCGCCCGTGCACGCAAGAATCAATTATCAATTAACGACAATCCATCCGTCCAATTATCAGTCAGCGACGATCCATCCGTCCAATTCTGTTTCAACGACGATCTATCTGTCCACTTTCAAATCAACGACGATCCATCCGTCCAATTATCAATCAACGACGATCCATCCGTCCATTTATCAATTAGTGACGATCCATCCGTCCAATTCCAATTATCAGCAACGATCCATCCGTCCAGTTATCAATCAGCAACGATCCATCCATCCCACTTTCAAATCAGCGACGATCCATCCGTCCAATTATCAGTCAGCGACGATCTATTCGTCCAATTCTGATTCAACAACGATCCATCTATCCGATTATCAAATCAGTGACGATCTATCCGTCCACTTTCAAATCAGCGACGATCCATCCGTCCGCTCTCATTTATTCCCCTGGAGAGTTCGTTTCGACAATCGATCCGCTCTTCGATCCCTTGGTGCACGGTATTTTTACATACTCGTCTGTATTTTCTATCAATCGGCTTTTGGGCAGATTTGGTGGGTGTTTAGAAATCTTTGACGTTACCCGTACCAGTTCAATGGTGCTCCGCGTGCCGTCAAAGAGGGACTACTGTAGACACCCCAATCTGGGTCTCCCAATTGTTTTACTTCATTTTTTTCGGTTTCTTGTTTTCTCGATGATGAATCAGATCAAAAACAGTCTTGAGAATGAAAAGGTTTGAACTTGGAGTGATTGGAACCCCTTTTGAACCCCAAAACCCTAAGTCAAAACCCTAATCCTAGGTTTGACTGACGTGAGTTGCACTGGTTTCCACGCGCGCCAGTCAACTTGCCAGGTGTTGGTCAAAGGTCAAACTTTGACTGTTGACCAGCGCGGTGGTTGGTGGCTCACGCACGCGCCTATATGGGTCCCATGCGCGCCGGTCAACACCTGTCGCTTTCACCTTTTTGCCAGCCGGACTTTGTGATGATCAGGGGTCTACTGTGCTGTAGAACCCTATTTTCGTCGCTTGAACAGTGTATTGCAGGGCTTGGGGTGCACCACCCTCACAACCTCTCCCATCACCCTTTTGGGAACCCTTCTCCACCAAGCAAGGCCGACCAGCCTTGTTGGCTGGTTGTTCCACCAAGTTCTCCACCAACCTAAACCTCCTATATATACCCCTATTGGTCTTTCAAGTTAAAGGGTTACCAAAATCCAAACAAGGAACAAAAACTCAAGCACACAACTTCTATACTTCCCACTTCCATACACTCATTTTACAACCTCCATCTTCTTATTCAAACCATTTTCAAATCACTCAAGCAAAGGTATAATCTCCACTGTTTGCCTACTGTTTTGATCCCTAAGGGGGGCTGATAGGGCCAAGGCTGGTAACCAATACCAGTCCTGATCCTAAAGTTGGCAGGGTTACAAGAATCGTGTGACAAGTACACCTATGCGCGTTGGACACACATACGCGCGCGGCTGTCAAGGGTAGCACGCACTTGTCCTCATGGGGTTAGGGGTGCTGGTTACTTCTTTTTTTTTTATTGTGTTATAAATCACTCTGATGCATGTTAAAATTTGTTTAGCTGTTTTACGAGTAAAAATTGTTTAGCTGTTTTACGAGTAAAAATTGTTAAGCTAGTTCAATATGCTTTTCTGTTTCTTTGGGATGGCTCTGGGTAGCTTCTGAGTATGTTTCGGAGCCCAGGCATGCAAAACCAATTACTGGAAGTCCAGTCAAAACAGGCGCGCGCCTGTCCCTGACCTGCGCGTGCGTGTGTGCTTTATTCCAGTGACTAGCTTTGCATGGGCATTTTGGCCTTTGTTTAAATACCCCCACTGTTTAAGGGTTGTGTTTCAATCATATTTTGTCCTGTTTGTAATTATTAATTACTTTCTGTACATATAAACTGCTTGGTTTGCCCGCCTGGGTGTGCACTGGTCATTCCAGAGCCCAGAAGGGGATAAAGTTCAACCTGTTGGTGGAACATCAACACACGCGCGTGTCAGTGTATGGCTTTGGCGTGCGCCTGACCTCTTGCATGCACGTAGATCCATGCATGCAAGTTGGTCACTGTTCACGACAAATCCATACAATGCACCGTTTTGATGTTTAAATCACAGTGTTGGGTTTTATTCTATTTATTGTTTATCATCTCATCTATCCATGCTATTTTATCACATCTTGCAAACTGTTACAGTTTTAATACCCATTAAACTGTTTCCCCACCCTAATTGGCTAAAAATTGATTAATAAAAGAAGAATCGCAAATGTTTTCACAAAATGTCTAAGTAGAGACCGATCTCCGGATTGGGCGAGAGGGGTGCCTTAAAACCCTTCCCCTCTCGTAACCTGGCTCCCGAACCCAGATATGGTTATGACGGACTGGTACCTTCACTTTTTCAAATCAAATAACATGGCAGGTGCTTCGAAATACGGTTCCTTGAATGTCGGACTTTCAAATCCGAGTGGCGACTCTGTATTCCGAGCGCTTACTTTCCCGCTAGCGCTAGCGGGAACGCTAGCGCTCCCTCGATCTGGACCCTTGCTTTGGAAAAATGGACCCTTGCTTTGGAAAACGAAATTTCCAAGGGCATATGCCTAGGGCTGTCCACCAAACCGACCCACCCGACCACCCGACCCAACCCGAAAAACACACAACGGACGGATCTGATTACTCTGTCGGGTTGGGTTCGGGCCTATTTAGTCGGGTTTCGTGATATGTCGGTCGGGTGTCGGGTGCACCTTATAATTCCTCGGGTGACCCGACCCGACCGAGAAATCCTATATAAAAAGAAAAAAAACCCCTAAATCTATTACAGTTGCTCCTCCAGTCCTCCTGGACCTCTCTTCCGCCCCTCGTTTTCTCCCACAGCCCCCAGAATCCCCACCACCACCGCACCAGTCCACCACCACTCGCCACTCCTCCTTCTGCCGATCGACCCACCGGCCACCGTGGTACGTCTCTCATCTCTCTCTCTCGATCGATCTTGATTTGGTTGAAAGAACTCTCCCTCCCTCACTCTCCCGTCCATCTCTCTCTCTTTCCCTCTCTCTGTTGGAATGCTAAGGTTTTAGAGTTGAAAGCATTATCTGTCGAGGAAGCCATGGGAAAATCTCTGGTTCGTGATCTAGTTTTCAAGGAATCAGAAGAAACCATTGACATGCTATATTCTGTAATCATTGAACAATTTCTGGTTCGTATGTAATAAGTGAACGATTTCTGTTCAAATCTCATCTCTCTCTCTTCTTCGATCTGTATTATGTTTGTTTGCAGCCAGTTCTAAACCCGGCGAACCCGACAAATTCAATCGGAGAGAGTTTCGGTCGGACTCGGGTGGACATTTTGGTAATCCGAGAAAAGTCGGGTCGGGTCCAACCCAACCCGAATCCGACCAAATCCGACCCGTGGACAGCCCTAAATTGCTGCCCACGCTCACACTTTCTCAGCATCGAGGGGCTGTAAACCCCAGGCGTTAAACTCAACTATTACCGAACGCCGCTC
This sequence comes from Rhododendron griersonianum, assembly GCA_018127125.1. Taxonomy (NCBI): domain Eukaryota; kingdom Viridiplantae; phylum Streptophyta; class Magnoliopsida; order Ericales; family Ericaceae; genus Rhododendron; species Rhododendron griersonianum. Next base: position 22,177,869 of record CM030797.1, read on the forward strand.
TTCCCTTCCCAGTCCTCCTGGCGACTATGCGCCCCCTCCTCCCAACCCTCCACCGCCACCACCACCCCTCAACTGCCCTTCCACTCCTCATCCGCTCCTTCGCCCATTCCAAACCCCAAAAACCTCCTCCCCATCCTCCGCCTCCGACGCCGCCATCCCCTCCCAAACCCCCACAGAAATCCGCGACCTTCACACTCCACGACGTCTCATGGGAAGATCCCTACAGCTGGATGTCGAGCCTCAACGACAAAGTGGCCATGCGCCACATGGACGTTTACATGGAGCAAGAAGAGAAGTACACCGAAGCCGTCATGGCCGACTCCCAACGCCTCGTCTCCAAACTCCAATCCGAAATGGCCTCCCGCTTCGCCTCCGACCTCTCCACCCCTCCTCTCCGCTGGGGCCCATGGTACACACACGCACACCATATAGTGTGTGTGTATATATATATATTTTTGTATATTAGCATTTTCTATACTCCAGTTCGTCAGTTAATGGTTTCTTATGCTTGTGCTTTTTCCTGATCGGATACTCTGCATTTCTAGTGCTCAAAATGGTTTTGGTTTACTGTTGTTATTCCTTAATTGTAGCTTTCCTTGGCATTTTGTTTTTAATTTTTGGATAAGTGATAAATTTTAGTGAAAAGGCATCAAGGAATACCACCCATTTACCAAAAAAAAAAAAAAAAAAAGGCCACAAAGTAAAAATATCTATACACCACTCTAAACTACAAATACATCTATCATGTGAAAGAATTGATCCAATGTAGGGTTACACTCCCTAGAGTCCGAACAAAGTTGAAAGAAAAAGAACTCTTAATTTGAACGAAGACCTATCCTCCGCAACGAAATATCTTCGATTCCTTTGACTCCAAATTAAACACATCAAGCACAGCGGGATCAAAATCCAAAGCTTTCTTCTTCTACTCACTCTAGGCCCATACCATTCTTGAAGAAGCTCCACCACCTGCGCAAGGAAAACCCATGAGATACTCCGCTAAACAAGAACCGCATTCTGTAGATCTTGTGGGGCCGGACAGTGAATGAACAAATGCGCCTCTGACTTTGCATCTCTCAAGTAGCATATATATAACTTGAAAAGTATCGCGAAACAACTAGTTTGATTTTGAATGGTAATCAGTCCATGCTTTTCTTTTAAGAGCAGGCTAAGTAACTTCCTTAGTGCGAACTAATATTTTCTTTTTTTTTGATTTTTCAAACTATATTCAATGTGATTTTACTATCTTGAAAGCATGTTTGTGGCCGCAGGCTGTATTATCGGCGGATTGAAGAGGGGAAGCAATATCCTGTGTTGTGTCGGAGATTGGCAAGCTTAAATGAAGAGTTCATTTCACATAAATCTCCTTCTGCTGGTTTTGATTTTACTTCAGGGAAGAGAATTGAACAGAAGTTGCTTGATTACAATCGAGAAGCTGGAAGATTTGGAGGTACTGCCAATTCTTGTTTGTATTGATGTTCAAGGGGTACTTTTATTTCGTGACCTCTGATATTTTATATTAGTTTTTAGGTTATGCTTATGAAGAATTATCAGAAGTGTCACCAGATCACCACTTTCTTGCATACACAATGTATGATAAGGACAATGATTACTTCAAGTTATCTGTAAGGGACTTGAATTTTGGATCTCTATGTAGTAAGCCTCAAGCAGACCGGGTTTCAAATTTGGCTTGGGCAAAAGGGGGTCAGGCATTGCTTTATGTCGTCACTGATCAGAATAATAGGCCATATAGGTTCGTAATTAGTTTTTTTTTTTTTTTTTGGTTTACAGATTACCTTGTTTGTATTATGTATTGTCTGCATGAAAAATATTGAAGTTGCTTTTCTTTGCTTCTGAATTAGGATATATTGTAGCATGCTTGGTTCAAATGAAGAAGACGTATTGCTTTTACACGAACCTACGGAAAATGTTTATGTAAACATAAGACACACCAAGGATTTCCGCTTTGTGGCTGTAAATACGTTCTCCACTAAGTCTTCCAAGGTTTCACTTTAATGGAACTTTCATAGTCAATCTTTCATTACCTAATATTATTTGGCTTTTACAAAATTATGTTGAGGCTGCTTTTTTTAGGTATTTTTGATAAATGCAGCTGATCCTTTGTCTGGGCTAACTTCAGTATGGGAGTGTGAGGGGTTGGCTCACTGTATAGTTGAGCACCATCAAGGGTGTCTTTACCTTTTTACGGATGCTGCCAAGGAGGGCCAACCTGTTGATTGTCATTATCTTCTTCGTAGTCCTGTACATACTTCTGCACCTAGAAAATGGGAGGTCAGTGCACTAGTGATGAGGTTTTATATGTGTGTCCATAAATGTGAATTTATTTGGACTTATATTTGTCTCTGTTCAAAATCATTACCATCCCTTAACATGTTATTGCTTTCATGGATTATCTTGCTTCTTTCAACTACTGCAGAGGGTACTTATTGATGACCAAGACTTGGTCATTGAGGATGTTGACTTATGCGACACACACTTGGTATTCATCTTAAGGGAAGGTCGAAAGTTCAAGCTTTGTTCAGTTGCTCTGCCCCTGCCAAATGGGAAGGTGACAATCCTCTGATTTTAACATGACTTCTTAAAAATAAAAATAGCATTGCTTACAATTCCTTAATCATGTTTTTTTTGCTTGCCACTCAAACGTAGTGGAAGAACCTTTCTCTGCTGGTTACTTGGACTCAACGCATGCAAGAGAGGATGAGATAAAAGTAGAGGTGGCAAATGGGCGGGTTGAAATAGGTTGTGGGTTGAATATGGGCGGGTCGAATACGGGTCAATAGTAGGTGGGTTGAAACAGGATGGGTCAAATATGGGTCAAGGCATACCCAAAACCGGCCCAACCCGGTTTTTGTTTACCAAAAAAAAAAAAATGTACAGGATGCTTCTAGTGGTTCTCATTCACGTCAGACCACTTGTCTCCTACGAGTCTACGACATACAAACAACTGGAGGAAACTTTGCCGTTGTGACTCCGCCGTTTGACAACAGCAGCAGCTATGTCGACTCGCATCGATTCGACTCGTTCTCCAACTTTGCTGATGGCGAGTCAGCTGCAAATGATGTGTTCTCGTAGGATAGGAACGGTAACAGTGGGTTTGTGGGGTCGAACGGGCCAATTCTGTCGCCGTTGGTGGAGATGGAGTTGGAGGAGGGGTTTGCACTCAGGGAGTGGCGCAGGTACCTGTTCTCTGTCTACCTCTGTACATATATACGTACAACAGCGGTAGCACAATTTGTATTTATTGAGGCTCTTGTGGAGGGAATTGGTCTTTTAATTCCAGCCCATATTGAACTCATTTTATCCATCTAAACCCATGTAAATATGGGTTTATATGAGTTTAACCCATATTAACCCATTATCAAAATATGGGCGGGTTGGGTTGGGTTAAAACTGGGTGGGTTTGGACGGGTTAAAAAATGTGGGTTGGGATTGCCACCTCTAGATAAAAGGGAAGGTTGGGTGGTTGGACTGAAGGGAAGAAGGGGTAACAAAAAGTTGGGGCTAGAAGTGGTGTTTTTTTTATTAGACGGTGGGAATAAACATGAGAAAGCTAAGAGATGTGTGAAGGCAAAGTATTGTGGTTATAACCCCACGATGTAGATCAGTTTCCTAAGAACATCCGTGTGGACTAATCAAAATTGGATAATCAAAAGTTGCCACATCACCTTTTGATTATCCATTTAAGGGGTTGCTAAGGTTAGCAATGTAGAGGTCCACAATGGTATAATCAAAATTTGTCACATCACTTTTTCAAACTACAAAAAACTAAAAACTATTAATATAGAAAACTTTTATTTTGATAGTTTTCAAACTAATAAAAATTGTTTATTAGAAATACAAAGTAGTTTTCCCAAAACAATTTTTTGAAATCATTTTCTGAAAAAAAAAGTATTCAAAAAAAGATAACAGTTTTTGAAAAAAAAATTTGTGTGCAAATTTTTTAAATTAAATTTTTGACAGTATTGTTGAGAGAGAGAGAGTTTGTGTAATAATGAGTGTACTTGATTGAAAAGATGTGGGGTTCACTAAATTTGATTATTAACAAAAAAATTGTTAGTTTTGGTTATCCAATGGCCAAAATTTGATTAGTTGTCAAGAGGTTGCTAAGTTTGATTATTCCAATGTGAGCTCCTTTTTGAGCAAACATTGCTAACCTTAGCAACATTTTGGTTTTGATTAATCCACTGTGGATGCTCTAAGGAAGTGGAGAACTGGAGATCTTGTATTCAACTCCTCTCAGTGGCCAGTTGCACCATGTAACCATGGTTCTAATGGGTCTTGGCTTTACATAGTCTGTGTTTGTTGGGGCATACATAGCCCCAGGGTTTCCTGTAAGACCTCGTAAGGGCTTCCTCGTCATCAAAACGTATGGTGGTGATAGGGGAATTGTATGCTCAAGTTTTGAGATCATATGTTATATGGTACTGACTACGGAGGTTAGAGCAGGATGATAGGCTGAAGTACATTTAGATTGAGGTTTCCACTGAGAAATAAGAAGTGAAAGATACAAAGATTCACCCACGTAATTGCACACTGGTGAAAGCATACAAGCATAAGAAAAGTAATATCTATGACTTTTTTCAGCTTTATAGACTATATGAAAGTGTGGAATTCATGATGGTGTTTAGGGAGAGATTTAGGATTAGAGAGCTTTTACCTATATTCTAAAGGAAGAGCATATGCAAAGCCGCATACAAGAGCTTTTTGAGAGGAGACGAATAAGTGGCGTAAAGAGGGGCGTCAGATCGCACATTTTTTTTGAGAGGTGCCTTTTAATTTATTGTTATGGACTATGGTGCAGATAGTTTCGAAGTAGCTCGATCTGTGTTCATTTGTTATGATCTTCAAGGGGAGGCCTGTTTCTACCAAACAAGGAGGAGGGAGACTTCCATTAACAAAGAATTCGTTATAATTTTTTGGCTGATAGAGGGACCATGTGGTATGGTTTATTTTGTCAGCTTGGAGGAGTAAAAGGATGACCATTGCTTTCATATTTGCTGTTCTCGCATTAATTGTTACTTGCCCAACCATGAGGAGAAGTGAATACAATGAGGAGTTCGAAAATTCTGCAGATTAGCAATAGGGAGAATTATCTCTCAACTTTTCCACTATTACGCCCAAAAAACCAAAGCATCAGCACCAATGTTATAACTATAAAAACTCAGACTTGCAGCATACTTTTTTTGGCATCTACTGAAGTTTGTCAAAGACCCTAGTGTCCAAAATGATGGCTCCATTGTTGAGGAATGTCATTTGGAATACGTTTTTCCAAAACCTATTTAGCCAATGTGGTATGTTTCTGGCAGCCACCAGCAAATACCATTCCTTCATCCATATAACCAACACTTTATAATTGGTAGAGAGTTTGACAACTTGATTAAAAGAGGGTGACACTTTTCATGCTGTTTCCAGCTAGAGCGATATAATATAGCTTCAGTAAATCCATATTTGAGACATAACTAGTTAAGTTGAAGGCTAAATACTCGAGTGCCAATTTGATTAGAATTCCGAAGGAATAGGTAATGTTTCCTTTTCTTCTAGCAGTGATGTAAGCCATAAAGCTTCTCTTGATAAGTAAAACCATAATAGGAGTGGTGAAAATATAAAATTGGGCAAAATTTGTTTTACCCCCGTGTGGTGGATTCACCCTGGATCACTTCACCACATTGTCATTTTTAAAATAGCCACATTGCTCTGTGTGGTTTTAGGCCTTTTTTCCGTCTTGCGCTTTACCTCCCTTCCATCCCAATTGACTGGAAATTTGTGCCACATGCATCTATTTTGGAAGTTTGCATGGAAGAAATAAAGCCCAAGACAAGATTGTACAGAATAAATATGCAGAGACTCGTTTTCATGTCCCTGTAATTTTTTTGAAACTATAACCCTGAATATCCTAATCCATCTCCCAACCCTAACTTCTACAAAGTAGAATGAAAAGGAAGAGGAAAACTGCCGCCAACCCTTTCGCTTCTCCCTGCGATCTCCTTTCTTTCATCTTCCCCTACAATTTGAAAAGTCTAATTGGTGAAAACCCGAACTGTGACCTTAAACCACCCTAAGGGAGGAGAAGAAGAAGCAAGATAGGAGCAGCAGCCATCACCCTCTCGCTCCTCCCTGCCATCCCCGTCACCCCTCTTCCCTCACCCACCTCCCTACCACCCACTGCATGTCAAAATAAAAACTCTACTCAAGTCGATGGTGGATGACGAGGAGGAGAGCAGGCAGTTCGCGGACACAAGTGATCGGGCTGACATGGAATACTCAAGTGGGTACCCTTGACCACTTAAGCTTTTAGACTGTAGATTTTATGGAAAGGTGTCTGGACGGGAAGTCTAGTTTCTCAAGGTCGAGAACACAAGCAGTTGGCACAGTCTCTCTAGCAGCTCAAACTTAGTATGAGTTTGTGGTAATAAGGATGTGGTTGTCAGACGTGGTTTGCCATGGGTAACCACTAGCAGAGTGTCTCTCCCTACCTATGTGAGTCGAGTGGACATCGGAAGTAGTATTAGAGTTTGATATTTATGTTTGACGAATAACCTAGCAACTTATGCTTTTAGGAATCTAATTATCTAATGATGATGTGTACATTCTTTTTTTGTTTTTTTACAAATATAGTGGCTAACAAGTAAGCAACTTCATTTTGTAGTCATCATGCGTGGTTAACTAACTATTGACTTGCCAAATTTTAATTACTTAGTGCTTATTCTCATCCTTTTCCTTTTCCTGTATCAGGGACCAGTTTATCTCAAAGAGCTCAATCCACAATTCTTGCCTCTTCCAAAATATGTTTCTCAAATCTCACCCGGACCAAACTACGATTACTACTCGTCAACTATGCGCTTTACAGTATCATCACCCGTGGTATGTGAATCATACACGACTTCTTCCATTCCAAGATTGTTTATTGTACAGTGCCACTTAGTTTATAAATCTCCATTTGGTGTTCTTCAATACCTTCTTTTATATTCTTGTCCAGAGAACTTGGAACCAACATTAAAAGGCTGCGGGGAGGGGATAAATAGAATCTTCTCTACAAATAGATTATAGTTAGGTCTCTATTGTACTAAAAACTTTCACCTTCACAAATAAGGTACTCGTGCACAGGCATTACAGACAACAAAAATTCTTGACCTTTGTGACTGCCCAAACTTGGTTCTGCGGTTGAGTGCTGTCTTCTTTCAGTTTCCCTGTGACATTTTGTTTGGTATGTTAGTAAGTGCACAAAATAGAAGGAAAAGTTCTCTTGAACTATAAGAAAACAGAAGCGCCCTTTTTCTAGTTGAATAACTATTGTGGGAGTTGAGAATGTCCTGCCAGATTGCTAATATGAAATAGGGAGATCGTCTTCTTAGAACTGCCTTCTTGTGATAACTGGAATGTTTATCTAAGCTAGCCAATATTAGGGAAAGAAGGCTCAAGCTGTGGAAAAGAGTAGAAGGCCAGGTCAATAGCCATGTCATAGGTAACGATTGCACCCATAGCTTTGAGAACTGGAAATATGTAAAAGTTATCAGTTTTTTGAAGCTATCAAACTTTGACATAGTAGAAGTAACAAAAGTTGGTTCATAACTACAGGACAGTGGCGGTATTGCTGAGTAGGAACATTTGCAGGATATCTTCTCAATTTGGGCAAAATTTATGCTTTTTATAGGATTATGAAGCACATATATATAATTGGTTGGCTTCGTTTATACAGTATTTGGCTTATGAAAGAATATGCATGACTGATCATGATGTTACTTTATTACGTCCTTGTACGAAAAGCTGAAGACTCCTATCGATTATTTCACGAGTGCCTTACTTTTTATTTTTAGTTTTTAGAGGTTTTTACTCATGATGTGCAGGGACCAGTTTATCTCAAAGATCCTCTCCTAATATTTTCTCTCTGAAGATCGTGTGGGTCTTTTAACCTCAGGAGAACACCTCATTAATGAGGCTATCTAACGGCTTAAAACATCTCCACGTTGCCCTTTCAGAGATTTTAATTACTATGACATGGTTTTCCTGGGGTACGGCAAATGACAGGCACCCTTCTCCGTTTCTTTTCCGTTTTCCTCTCTTCTTGTTGACTCTGTTGCTCTCTCTCTCCCTCCTTGTAAAATCCAAGCTCACCGCTTTTTCCATCTCTAGAGTGGAAATCCATCTTCTACTTACTCACGCCCCGCCCAACCCTGCAAATCTTAAAAATAATTGCTTTTGGAGAGAGAATGATGGTGGTGGATCAGTGTAAAAGTTCTGAAAGTTTGGATGGGTCATGGGTGTCTCCTACATCATGTATTCACCGACTATGGTATGGAACTATGGATCTAATGGAAAACAGCAAGCTAGTCCCATAGATTAAACTAAAAAAGGGTTTGAGTTGGATTAGTAGAAAGGATCTGCACTTCAATAATATTTACTTGAAAATATACGGGAAATTATTGTTATTTTGAATAAGTATTGATCACTGTTCGACTCAAGAAAATTGGTTGTCAATACATTATTCATCACTGTTTTCCTGTAACACAATTTTGCACTTCGCCCAGAGATAGAGTGCAATAGCAGAGGTTTTGTTGGACAAATTCAGAACTTTTTACGGAAACAGAGGAAACACACTCTATACACCACCGTCAAAGAACGGGATAATTGGATCGGCCGATCGTGTTCTTCGCTCATCTGATTCATCGCCTGCACGGCGGAATTTTTCAAAGAAGGACAGATCTCACAGAGAGAGAGAGAGAGAGATGTTTTACGCCATTAGATAGCCTCATTAATGAGGTGTTATCCCGAGGTTAAAAGTTCCACACGATCTTCGGAGAGAAAATATTAGGAGAGGATCTGAGTCCACTACAAATCTACAACACAGTAATGGATGAAACTGAAGTTTCGCACCTCAACTTAGTTCAGACTTATTGACATGTTGTGTCTTCAATTTTTTCTGTTTTTAAGTCAACTTTCCGAAATCTCGTTTGGTTTCAGTCTGATACAATTAGTCAGTTTTGGAGTTTAGATTTATGTTTTCCTGAATTTATTATATCTTCTGTAATGGAAATGAAAGTATTTGGACAATTTCAACTTAGATTTGGGCATACCAATTCTGCATTGCGATTCTGACAGACTAGCTTGGTTTACAAAGTACTTTTGAAGTTGCCAATACTTCAGGTTGTGTTCATACCACACAACATGCTATATGATATTATGATGTCACTGTGAGATTAATTATCATTTGTGGTGTATGATCAGTTCTAAATGTGATGATTAGAGGCAAGATAATGTTTGTATTATCTTCAGCAACGGTGACAGGTAGATCTAGTGAAACACTTTGCATCTTTTTGTTTTGTTTCGTAGATGCCTGATGCTGTAGTTGATTATGACTTGTCAAACGTCAAGTGGAACATAGTTCAGCAGCAAAATATGCTACTTGACAGAACAAGAGTTTTGTATGGAAGAACATCTTCTGCTAGCAGTGCTGAAAATTCATTGATCTCCCAAAGTTTAACAAATGAAGCCAGTTTTGAAGATGACCACTTGTGGAATGACCTCGATGAATTTTATGCCTGTGAGCATCATGATGTCTCTTCATGTGATGGAGTTCTAGTTCCTTTGACTATTATCTATTCACGCACAAGGAAGAAAATGGCTCATAATCCCGGATTACTTCATGTGCATGGAGCTTATGGAGAGCTGCATGACAAACGGTGGAGAAGTGAATTGAAAAGCCTTCTTGATCGTGACTGGGTGATTGCATACGCTGATGTCAGGTTTGTTTAGCATCAGTACTCTCGCTGTCACAAAATGTCTAAGCATAATTTACTAAAGTTATATCTATTTGGATGGTTTCCTCTCAGAGGTGGAGGTGGTGGTGGTAAAAAGTGGCATCATGATGGAAGACGAACAGGAAAACGTAATGCCATTAATGATTATATTTCCTGTGCTAAATTCCTAACTGAGAAGGACATTGTGCAAGAAAATAAGCTTGCTGGCTGGGGATACAGTGCCGGCGGACTCTTGGTTGCTTCAGCCATTAACTTTTGTCCAGATTTGTTCCGTGCTGCAGTTTTGAAGGTACACACAAACTTTTACCATTTTAGGATGTCTCTGTTTTTTCCCCCCCCTGTTTTAGTGTTCCACATAGAGGTGAGTTTATGTTGTTATTATCGTAAAGAAATATTCTCTGATGTATCCTTCGTATTTTTACTTTTACTGTCTCCTTTATACTCTGAATTTAATGAATACAATCACATGAAAATTCATCTTGGAATCTTGGTTGTGAACTTGTGAGCATTCATTGTTGAGTATTTTGCTCAAACTTGTTCTGTTTACTTCTTTCCTGTTTGATTCTCCTTTATCCTTACAATCTTACTATTTGTGTGTGACTTATGGTTTCTGTTTGCTATAGGTTCCATTTTTAGATCCAAGTAACACCCTTCTCTATCCCATTTTACCACTTACACCTGCTGACTACGAAGAATTTGGGTACCCTGGAGACATTGATGATTTCCGCGCCATACAAAACTATTGCCCATATCATAATATTCAGAAGGACGTTTTCTATCCAGGTGTTATGGTTAGCTCATCATTCAATACAAGGTAATTTATCCACTTTTGTCAACTTTCTCTCTGATATTGGAATTACAGTTCGTGGAGTAATGGGAGGATGAAAACAAAATTATTTTGCTAAGGTTGTGTTCCACACGAAAACGTAACCTGTCCTGGCGACAGGGAACGCTGAGAAAATGTAGTGTTGTGGGCGTGCCAAGACTGTGTCGTGGTCTAACCGTGAATAGGTCCGTGCGTAGGGCCTGTTCTCTAACTTCTATACGAATGATTGCTTCACAACCCTTCGGGAAAGGCCGTGAGAGTGATTCGATAATTGCCTTACTCGTGAAGGACTTAATAATTCAGTGAATAACAAATAAACAAGAAGCAAAAGCCACTTGTATTGCCGTGAATAAAGTGACAAGGTACATGAAAGGAAAAAGGAAAGAACAAGAACTCTCTAATATCGGGATTAGGAGTTTTTCATGAAAGGAAATAAACAAAGTGCTGAAAAGGTAAAATGCTGAGAAGCTAAAGACTGGAATTTGATTGACAAGGTGTGAGCCTTGTGCCTGCCCTGTTTCCCTCTATTTGTAGCAGCTAATTCCCTGGAAAATAGCCCAAATGACCCTGATTATGCTCCAAATTCTTGTCCCAGCCAACTGCTCCTCCTTATTTGAAACTAAAGTAAGATCTACCAGCCGTTGATCTTCCTTGAAGGCTCCTGATTGCTGCCATGTGTACGTCACCATGGTCTCTCAAATGGTCACCATCCCTACATGTTAGGAACCTCACCCTCCACTACCTTGATTGCTGATAATTCGGGCCCATCGAGATCCCACACAATCGAACTCTGTTGAAACCGCTTGGAATAAAGAATATTCGGCCAAAACTCCCTCAGCAGTTGCCACGTACCCATTACAGCGTTGACCTCCTCAGGGATCCAAAACGGTCCTGCATCACGGCTCTTGCTAACACGTCACCATGGTTCTGGCCCAACTGGAATTGGTTCAATGACCCTGATGACAATATGAAAAAGATTGGGCCTACTCACAATGGCCCAGATGCTTAAAATGACCCAATTACATGTTGGCGCAACGAAAGCTATAGATGGATTAGCCCAAGATTTACTAGTTTTTTGGTGCAGCAAAGAGAAGTATTTTCTAAATTTTTACTCTTGGGTACTTGCCACAAAAGATTACATCAGGATCTCCTATTTATACCGGCTGATATAACTAGATAAGATTAACCCTTGACTTTCCAACTTCAAGTGACTCAATCTAGGATTATAGATAGAACTAACTCTTGACCTTCCTACTTCTAGATAAGACTGAATTAACTTTAACAAATTCTAGGCGTTTCTACAAGACTCTTCGAACTTCTAGAAAATTGCAAATTAACTTTAACACCCCTTCTTAATTTGTAATTTTCAATTGGTTCATGAATTTATCAAGCTTCTCTGAAGTCGCTGCTTTGGTGAGAATATCTGCTGGCTGGTCATTGGTGCTGATGAACTCCATAACAATTTCTTCTTTGCTGATCAAATCTCGAATGAAATGATGGCGAAGCTCAGTGTGTTTGATTTTTGCTTATCCCAATTACTGACATGTTATCGCAGAATATTCTTGTCGGCTCTCTTTGCTCCATCTGCAAATCTTTGAGTAGTCTTCTCAACTAAATTGCTTCACAAGCGGCTTCTGCTGCGGCGATATACTCTGCCTCAGAAGAAGACAATGCCACATATTTCCGTTTCCTTGAACTCCATGAAATCACATTTGAGCCTAGGCAAAAAACATATCCAGATGTGCTCTTGCGATCATCAAGAGAACCTGCCCAGTCACTGTTGGTGTATCCAACTAAATTACATTCTGACATGCTTCTTAGTTCCTTGTAGATACCATAGTATCCTTTTCGTTGCTGCATTATGGTTCTCACTTGACTGATTCATATACCTGGAAATTGATGTAGGGAAGTGTATGAACTACATAAACGAACATGCAACAAGTAGATCACAAACGATATAGGTTTAGAGAAACGCTCTCTAGACTCTTTTTTCATTCAATAATAATCAGTAACTGTCTTGCCCAAAGGCTTACAACTAATTAAATAGGTAGAAAACCTAATTGATTTGCCCAAAACAGAAGCCGAATCAATTAATAATGAAAATTACCAAAAACGGAAAAAATTCAGAATAATAGCAAATTTGAAAAATAGAGAAAATCTTGAGACTTCTCCCAAAAGAATGGCTTAATTCGGATTTTCCTTGCCTAAGTTATAAGCAAGTCAAATCTTTCCTTTAATGGCAAATTTGGGCTTTCGGAGGCTGAAACCTATGTAGCACCGACACTCCGAAAGGGCGCCGTGTCCACGTATTGGACACGGGGACACGCGGGGATACGTATTGGACACGCCACGTGGCGTGTCCAATAATTTTTATTATTTTTTGATAGGAGACACGGCTAGGGGTCAAAATGTAATATTTTTAAAAATTTTGAGGGTTAATATGAAATTATTCAAAACATTTGGGTTAAACTGTAAATATGCCTTTGAAAAAAATTTATACAATTTGTGAAATTATTCATATACAATGGTTCATAATTTTTTTTTATATATGTACATATATTTATTTATTATTTATTTATACACGTGGCGTGTCCCCCGCCGTGTTCGTGTCCCCATTTTTTTAGAATTGCCGTGTCTCGTGTCCGTATCCGTGCTACATAGGCTAAAACTAGGCCTGTGCAAAATACCCGCGGGTGAGCGGGTCCGACCCGATCCGGAGGGTTTCGGGCGGGCTCGAAGAACTGGTTCGGTCAGTTACGGGTTGTAATGTCCAGAAATTTCAGTTTTCGGTTCGGGGTGCGGGTAGTGTCTGGGTAACCCGGCGGGTCCGACCCGACCAGACAGATATATATAGCGGCCTGTACATAATAACCCCAAACGGCTGAAGTCTCCCACTTTCCCAAAAGCCAAAACCAGATCTGATCTTGCCCGCCCCCACGCTCCTCCACTGATGTCGCCACCGTGAACCTCCGCCGTGACTCGCAAGCCGTCCAGTCCACCAACTCCACCGTCTCCCTCTCCAGGCTCTCCTCCGTCTCTCTCTCTCTCTCACGGACGAACACCGTCTGGCGTAGGCATTCACTACTCCACCTCGCAAGCGTCCACTCCTCCTCCTCGCAATCGGTAAATTTTCTGCATTTTCTTGGCTTTACTCCTCCGATCTGCTTTTTTACTCTGCACTTCTGCCTTTACTGGTCCAACCCGACGGACCCGACCCGACGAAAAGAATCGGTTTTCGGACGGATATTCCAGTTACACAGGTCGGTGTCGGTTCAGGAAATTTCCAACCCGATATGGTCGGGTCGGGTGGCGGGTACAAGCCAAACCCGACCCGCTCGACCCGTGCACACCCCTAGCTGAAACAGCCTCAAACGACTAAAAAACACACGGCACATGGTCGAAAGGCGATGTGTCTTGACTGTTGGGCCGTTTCGGATCGAACCCAAGTGGGCCCGTCACATAATTCCACAGCCGCATAGTTATGGTTTTGCCATCCTCGGCTTAAAATGCCTAAGATACTCCTCAGCTATGGCGTCGGGTCGGGTGGCGGGTACAAGCCAAACCCGCCCCGTGCACACCCCTAGCTGAAACGGCCTCAAACGACTAAAAAACACACGGCACATGGTCGAAAGGCGATGTGTCTTGACCGTTGGGCCGTTTCGGATCGAACCCAAGTGGGCCCGTCACATAATTCCACAGCTGCATAGTGATGGTTTTGCCATCCTAGGCTTAAAATGCCTAAGATACTCCTCAGCTATGGCATCTGCATCATCATCCTCTTCTAAAAAGAAATTCGTCCTTGAATTTGCATCATCATCAGACGAACTATCACCTAGGAATGGAATCAGATGCTTGACATTGAACACATCAGCTGTACGAACATCAGCTGTACGAACATGACTGAGAAGCTTCAAACGGTGGGCATTTGGATTGATCTTTTCAATAATGTCGACGGGGTCCAACCTTCCGGGCAGCCAGCTTGTTGTACTCATGAGCAGTGTAACGGTCTTTAGTGAGGACTGCATACACAAAATCACCGACCTTAAAACTCCACCAACCAGTGCTTCTTGTCCGTGGCCTCTTTATATTTCACGGTATTAGCTTGCAAACGCAGCGCTGCGTATGAATTTGCTGCACACTGGCCATAAAGTCCTCAGCTTTGCCATTAATCCGCTTCAAATTAGGAACAGGCGCTAAGTCCACCGGTGTGCGCGGATTAGACCCATATACAATCTGGAAAGGAGAGAAGCTGGTGTTGCGGTTCACAGAATGATTGAATGCGAATTCAGCCTGGCTCAGTTTTTGATCCCCGCTCTTGAGATGGTCCTCCAACAAACTACGAAGCAAATTGCCCAAAGAATGGTTTACCACCTCAGTCTGTCCGTCTATTTGAGGGTGGTAAGCCGTACTGAAATCTAGCTTGGTATTTGCCAACTTCCATAAACAATGCCAAAAGTGACTCAGGAACCGAGTATCACGGTCAGAAACAATAAATGTGGGTAACCCGTGCAGACGATACACTTCTGCAAAATATAACTGCGCCACCTTGACAGCATCCGTAGTCTTCTTGCAAGCAATAAAATGGGCCATTTTGGAGAAGCGATCGACCACCACATAAACAGAATCGTTGTTGCGTTTGGTACGCGGTAAGCACAACACAAAGTCCATACTGACATCAGCCCAAGCCTGAGACGGAATGGGCAATGGCATGTACAGACCTGCATTAGTTGCCGTACCCTTGGAAACTTGGCAAATATGACAACCCCCCACAAATTTGTAAACATCTTGTCACGGCCCACATGGCCCTCATTATGCAGCTCTTTAATAATTTTCAAGCGGAGGCTGGAATTCGGAACACATAACTCATTCCCCCTGAATAAAAATCCCCCTTGCACATGAAACTCAGAATGACCACCACCACCTGCGACTTCCGCAAATATAGTAGAAAAATACGGATCAGCCACCAATAATTCACGAAAAGCATCAAAACCCGTTACCTTGGTTCGCATGAGAGTCATAAAACTGGCGTGGCGATTGAGGGCATCAACTACCCTATTCAAAGCACTAGACTTATGCTTGATACGAAGCTGATGTTACCCACTCTTCAAATCCAGCTTTGTAAAAACTTGTGCACCACCCAAATGGTCTAGCAGATCATCCAATCTGGGAATGGGAAAGCGATATTTTACCATTATCTTGTTAATGGCCCGTCTGGCAACGCACATCCTCCACGAACCATCATTTTTTTGGGTAAAAAATGTTGGAACGGTGCAAGGACTAAAGCTTTCTAGGATAAAGCCCTTAGATAACAGCTCTTCGACTTGACGCCCCCACTCTTCATGCTCTTTTGGACTCATCCGATAATGAGGCCGGTTGGGTAAGCTGCAATTCGGTACCAAGTCAATCTGATGCTGAATGTCCCGCAACGGGGGTAACCCATTTGGTAACTTGGCTGGAAACACATCAAACTCTTCCAGAAGTGGCCGAATGATAGTCGGAATATTCTGATCGGCCGAAAGCTGCGAACTTTCTTGCGCGACCAACACAAACACCACCTTGCTTTCCGCAACCTCTTCCTCATACTGCGCTTGTGACAGAAGATTGGTTCCCTCCCCAGATTGTGGTTTAGGCCCAATCTCCTTTGTAGGCAGCAACGCAATTTTTGCACCACCAAATGACAGAGTATAAGTATTAGCACCATTGTCATGTGTAACTCGACGGTCATACTGCCATGGTCGACCAAGCTAAAGGTGGCATGCATCCATCGCAACATCACACCAAATCTCATCCCTGTATTTAGAACTAATAGAAAAGGCAACCAAACATCTCTTAGAAACTTTAACTTCGTTACCTTTCTTCAGCTACAACAGCTTGTAAGGATTAGGGTGTGGCTCTCTCTTGAACCCAAGTTTCTGGATTGCCTCCTTTACCACCACATTTTTGCAACTTCCCGAGTCGGTCACGAATCGGCAAACCTTACCCCCAATGGTGCAAGTGGACTGGAAGACATTACTACGGAGCCACGAGTCACCCTCGTTCCCACGAGGAGCGTAACATAGCCGACGAACCACTAATAGCGGTCCGGTATCCCTAACAACCTCTGCTACTACTTCCTCCTGCGGAACTAACTGGTGGGAGTCGTCGTCGTCGTATACGGCATCTTGCTCATAAGACTCATACTGGTTAGAGACAACCCCCTCAGCATCTATGAACAAACCCTTTCCCGCTCGATCACTCTTTCTGCATTCGAAGGCACGATGACCAGGTTCACCGCACTTGTAACACCTCCTGCCCGAATTGCTGGTGGAATAGTTGGAGGAAGATTTCCAACTGGTTTCACTGGGGTGGTATTGGCCGTGGGTCGAGCCACAACACCCCAAGGAGTCGACGTAGGTCTGCGATTGGCCTGTTTTTCCAACTGTAATGCCCTCTGATGGGCATCTGAGACAGAATATAAGTTGAACATATTTAAAGTAAGCTGAAATTGTTCTCGCAAACCTCCCACATACCTCGAGACCAATTGCTCATCCGTTTCTGCAAGATCGTTTCGGGACACCAACTGATAGAACTCTGTGGTGTAATCATCCACAGAACGCATATTCTGGCGGAGATTCTGCAAATGCTGGTACTTCAGCCGAGAATAGTTGTGGGGAAGAAAAGCCACCCGCATCTTTTTCTTCAACTTCTCCCAAGAACTGATCTTGTCCTTACCCTGTCGAACACGAGTATGTTTTAATTGTTGCCACCAAGCCGTCGCCCTACCCCGAAATCTAGTAGCAACTAACGACACCCACCGGTCCTTTGGAACTTTGAACTCCATAATCTCTTCAATGGCTGTAACCCAATCAAGGAACTCTTCTGGCATCAATCCTCCTTGGAACTTAGGCAGATCAATCTTCAAACCAGATTCCCATTGACGAACATCACGGTGATCAGCCATGATCTCCATGCCTCGTCCCCTTGATTGATAGTAACCACCACCAGCAGTCCTGCCAGCACCAGTAGCGCCTACCGCAATGGCGAGGTGGGTTTCCCCCAACAGCCAGGGCAGCCATTTGATCGGTTAGGACACCAATTGCATCCATCACTCGCTGCTCCAGTTGTTGAAACTGAGCCTCTGTTCGCACCTCCTGTGCTACGTCATCTCTTTCATAGATTTCTTCTACAAAAGCCGTACGACCACCTCGTCCCCCTCGACCTCCAACACGTCTTGCGGCCATAGTCAGGATCGGAACTTGTGCTCTAGTACCAACGGATGTAGGGAAGCGTATTAACTACAGAAACAAACGTGCAACAAGTAGATCACAAACGATATAGGTTTAGAGAAAAGCTCTCTAGACTTTTTTTCATTCAATAATAATCAGTAACTGTCTTGTCCTGAAGGCTTACAACTTATTAAATAGGTAGAAAACCCTAACCCTAATTGATTCGCCCAAAACGGAAGCCAAATCAATTAATAACGAAAATTACCAGAAACGGAAAGAATTCAGAATAATAGCAAAACTGAAAAATAGAGAAAATCCAAAGACTTCTCCCAAAAGAACGGCTTAATTCGGATTTTCCTTGCCCAAGTTATAAGCAAGTCAAATCTTTCCTTAAATGGCAAATTTGGGGTTTTGGAGGCCAAAACGGCGTCAAATGGCTAAAAAACACCCGACACATGGCTGAAAGGCGATGTGTCTTGACCGTTGGGTCGTTTCGGATCGAACCCAAGTGGGCCCGTCGCATAATTCCACAGCCGTGTAATTACGGTTTTGCCATCCTAGGCTTAAAATGCCTAACATACTCCTCAGCTATGGCATCTGCATCAGAAATCAAGCTCACAGAAAACATAATGTCTGGTCTAGTATTTGTTAGATAAATTAAGGAACCAACCAGACTTCTATAAGTCTTTGCATCCACCAAATTTGCTCCATTTTGCAGCAGCTTCTCAATTGGAACCATAGGTGTAGCCACTGGTTTGCAGTTTTCCATGTGGAATTTTTTAAGCAAGTCTTTGAAGCACTTCTGTTGAGATAAGAGAATTTCCCCTTTGGCTTACTTAACTTGCATTCCCAGAAAGTATCGCATAAGACCCGAATCTGTCATCTCAAATTCCTTCATCATTTGACTTTTAAAATCTGCAACCAGCTTCATGTATGTGCCAAAGTAAATCAAGTCATCAACATATAAGCACACCACCAAGAAATCAGAACCTTCTTTCTTCACATAAAGAGATGGTTCACTAGAGCTTCTTTGGAACCCTTTCTGCAAAAGTAACCATCAATCTTGCTATTCCATGCCCGAGGAGCCTGCTTTAAGCCGTATAATGCCTTCTGAAGTCGATAGACTTTTTCTTCTTTTCCTTTTACTGCATATCGTTGGGGGTTGCTCGACATATACCTCTTCTTCTAATTCTCCATTCAAGAATCCAGATTTAACGTCGAGTTGGAATACATTCAGTTCAAATTTAGTTGCCAGAGCAAGAACAGTCCTTATCATCTCCATCTGTTTCATTGTAGTCGACACCGGACTGTTGTGAATAGCCTTTTGCGACCAATCGAGCCTTATGCTTCTGGATTGAACCATCTTCCTTGTACTTGGTTTTGTATATCCACTTCAGACCAAACACTTGTTTGCCTTTTGGTAAATCTGTAAGTTCCCAAGTGTTGTTCTTCTCTATCATCGCAATCTCATCATTCATTGCTTGTATCCAAGCCTCTTGTTTAGCTGCCTCGTCAAAAGTTTGAGGTTCACAAGCAAAAAATGCAACATCACATGATTCATTTATCTCTCTCAACGAGCGTACCTTTCTTGGTGGAGAATCCGAATCATAATCTTCAGGATTTAAAGAACTTAAACTTGGTGATCCCGCGCTCGCACTAGCTTGCTGATGAGGAACTTCATTTGGAGTTGTCAATGGCTCGATAAAATCATAGGTATAGGTAGCCGGTGGTTGAGTTGTCTCAAGAGTCCATTGCCATGCTACCATCTCATCAAAAATAACATCTCTTGAGATCACAAGCTGATTGGTTGAAGGACTGAGAAGACGATAACCTCTCAATTCATTGCTATACCCAAGAAAGACATACTTCTGCCCTTTCTCATCAAACTTATCCCTGTTTTGAGCTTGATTTAAAGCATAAGCAATGTTGCCAAATACTTTGAAGTGATCAACCAATGGCTTCCTCTTGCTCCATGCCTCAAATGGAGTTCTATTAAGCACTGCCTTTGTAGGAGATCGATTCAGAATGTAGACTGCAGTATGAACTGCTTCAGCCTATAATTTTTTCGGCAAACCTTGGCCTTTCAGCATGCTCCTGGCCATCTCCACAATGGTGTGATTTTTTTTTTCCAGTGACGCCATTTTGTTGAGGTGTACGCCAAACAGTAAGCTGCCTTCGAATGCCATTTTCTTTGCAATAATTCATGAATGCAGTGTAGATAAATTCTCCTCCATGATTTGGGTGAAGGGTTTGT
Source organism: Rhododendron griersonianum (assembly GCA_018127125.1). Classification (NCBI taxonomy): domain Eukaryota; kingdom Viridiplantae; phylum Streptophyta; class Magnoliopsida; order Ericales; family Ericaceae; genus Rhododendron; species Rhododendron griersonianum. The sequence continues at coordinate 22,197,927 of CM030797.1, forward strand.
ATTTGGCATCCGCTTTGCTTCTCCACCAAGGCTTTGAATTGGAGGAAAGTCGGGAAAGCTTCTGACTTTTCACTCAAAAAATACAGCCACATCATTCTGGCGAAGTCATCAACAAAAAGAATGAATTATCTTATAATGTTAAGAGAAGGAGTCCTTGTAGGACCACATGTATCAGCATGCACGAATTCTAAAGGGGCTATAGCATGCCAAGATGTTTTGGAAAAGGAACATCTTACCATAGATGCAGCCCTCACAAATTCTTCCTTGCGCCTCTATGTAAGGAAGTCCAATCACCATTTTCTTTTTTTGTAACAGCTACAAACCCCTATTATTTAAATGCCCATATCTCAAATGCCATATGTACGTTTTATCTGGGCATTCACTCTTGAAAGCAGCTTCTTCTTGGAGTGGAAAAATAAGGGGGAAAACTTTGTTTGGTGACATATCAACATTTGCCACAGTGAGATTGTTCTTCTTGTCAACAATTTTGCATTTTCCTTCATCAAAAAATAGCGAAAAACCTCTTGGCAGCAATTGCCCAACACTTGAGAGATTTTGAGTCAAGTTTGGAACATAGAGAACATCACTGATTAGCTTTTTGTTACCTCCCTTGGTAATGAATAGCAATGACTCCCTTTCCTTCAGCACTTTGCATTTTTCCATCACCAAGCTTCACTTGCCAATGGAATTTGTTGTCCAGCTCAATGAAGAAATCCGATTTCCTGTCATATGGTTGCTGCAACCACTGTCCAAGTACCATATATGCTGTGATTCATGATTAGCAGCCATGCAAGAGTAAAATAATTGCTCCTCTTGACTTTCTTTTGTGAAATTTACCTCATCCCTTTCTTTTCCCTTCTGGAACCAACAATCTTTTTGTGAATGATTAGGGACTCGGCATTTGGTGCATCTGTAACGACAATTCTTTGATTCATGATTTGATTTTTTGCAAAATAATGCAGCGAGGATTAGAGTTGTATTTTGCTGCCAATTTCCTCTACCGCCTTTCCATTTGTTGTTACCATTGTTCTGATTTTGATGGCTTCTTGCATGTTGACCATTGCCTTGGTGCGAACCTTTTCTTTGCTCTTGCTCTTGTTGGGACTTGTTCTTTCCCTCTGAAATGTTGAGTTTGGATTGAAATTCTTGTTCTACTGGCTGAGTTGGTTGGGTGGAAGACCTGTTAATTCTCTGCTCATGTGCTTGGAGTGAACCCATTAGTTCAAACATAGTCATTTTTGACAAGTCTTAGCTCCTTCTATGGCATCAACACAAGATCAAATTTGGGAGGTAAACTCCTGAGTATTTTCCTGATCACCTTGTTATCTTGAATGGCTTCACCGTGGCTTTTAATTTGATTGACAATCTCAACAACTCTAGAGAGAAAATCCTTAATGCTTTCACTTTCTTTCATCAATAAGTTGTCAAAATATCTCCACAGAGATTGCAGAATTTTTTTCATTTCCATGAAACTCATCTTTCAACACATACCATGCTTCTTTTGCAGTCTTCGCATTAAAAATTCTGGGATAGATTGATTTGCTTACCCATTGTTTGATGTAGCGGAGTGCAGTTGCATCCTTTTTCTTATTCTCCTTATGCTGCTTTTGTGCCGCTTCATATATGATAAAATTCTCCATTAGTCATATTGTTCTTCGAAGATAGGGACAGAACTTGTAGAATATTTAAACATGATAGGGGTTGGAGTTGATGCCATGAAGGGGCCGCTAAGATAGCTCTGATACCAATTTTTTTGGCGCAACGAAAGCTATAGATGGATTAGCCCAAGATTTACTAGTATTTTGGTGCAGCAAAGAGAAGTATTTTCTGAAATTTTACTCATGGGTACTTGCCACAAAAGATTACATCAGGATCTCCTATTTATACCGGCTGGTATAACTAGATAAGATTAACCCTTGACCTTCAAACTTCAAGTGACTCAATCTAGATAGAACTAACTCTTGGCCATCCTACTTCTAGATAAGACTCAATCAACTCTAACAAATTCTAGGCCTTTCTACAAGACTCTTCAAACTTCTAGAAAATTGCAAATTAACTTCTAACATTACACAGGGCCTTATGGTTTTGCCAAAATCGGGTATAAACAGGTTGGAATGCAAGTTACAAGATGAGAGGGTTGTGTTAGAATATTGTCAGGCTTATGTTAGTCCCACATTGGCTAATTGAGTCATTGTAATGAGTATCTCATAATATAAATAAAGTTTGTGTATGTTAGGGTTAATTAACACCCTATACACTTTTTTATCATTCCAAACAACATGGTATCAGAGCATTGCTCTAACCTACCACCTTCCGTCATTCATCTGCCACCATAATCAATCCCCCACCACTGTAATCAACCCACCCACCCACCGAAACACACAAAAAAAAAAAAAAAAAACCCAGCCGACATCATCATCATCATCATCATCTCCAAGCAGCCACCAACTGAAACCCTAAAACCTCAACCTTCTACCTTCCAACGCTGCCTCCACCACTGTAGCACTGTGAACAGTGCAGTCCTCAAAACCCTAACCTATATCTCAAAGCCCAGTCTCATCTAATCCTTCGTCTGACTCCGGCAACCGTCCCTAACCTACGGCGAGCCTTCGCTGTCCTTCCCAGTCACCGGCGACCCTCGCCGGCCGTCACCCAGTCACCGGCAACCCTCGCCGGCCGTCACCCAGTCATCGGCGACCCTCGCCGGCCGTCCATCTGCTTCGACAACCATGTTTGCAGTTCAGCCTCTCTGTTTCGCAGCCTACCAGGTCTGAATCTTTTTCGAAATCACTTGCCGGACCTCGGAGTCCGTCCTGCAACCCTCTGGTATCTCCGGCGACCTCTGAAATATGTCTCTGTTTTGCATTTTGTATCTCTGAAATCTGTCTCTACTGTGCTCTGTGTTTTAGACGACTTCAAAACGCCCCAGATCTGTGAAATGGAAGTCCATGGTCAAATTTTTTGTTTAATTGCACTTCCAGTCCCTGCAGTTTAGGATCCTTGCAGTTTTGACTGTAGATTGGCTTATGACTATTGATTTAGTTGGTTCTATTCTGTAGGATTTCTATTGGTTGTGTTCTGGTTATTTACTAGTTATTGGTTGTTGCTACTACATTGTTCGGTAAAATGTCTGAGGAGAAAACAGGTTCAGGCCCTCTTTCTACAGTTGTTGGTACTATTTCTGGTTCTAATTCTACTGGTATTGGTAGTCTTTTTAGTGGCTCTCGGTCTCGTGAGCGGCACTCTATTACCTCCACACCATTAAATGGGGGCAATTATGTTCTTTGGGCTAAAGCTGTTGAGGTGTATTATATGGGTCAGTCGGAGGACTCTTATTTGACTGGTGAGCCCCCTGCTATAGATGCACCCACATATGGGGCCTGGAAACCTGTTGATGCCCGTATTCGTTCAGAATTATGTAATAGTATGACGGAACAGGTTGCCAGTACGCTAATGTTCTGTGATACAGCTAGAGAGGTGTGGACACAGGCAAAAGAGTTGTATTCAGGTGTTGACAATCTCCGTCGTACGTATGATCTTCATCAGTCTTTCTTTAATATATCTTAGGGTGATGATTCTTTTGAGGAGTATTATGCTAAGTTCCTGCGTATTTGTAATGAGTTGGACATCTGTGAGCCACTTTCTGCTGATATTCGGGTTATACGGCGCCAGCGTGACCGCATGAGGGTTACTCGTTTCTTATCTGGTGCATCACCCACTTTCAGACCTGTGGGTAATCAGATTTTGGGGGATCGTGACTTACCTCCTCTCAGCGAGGTATTTAGTCGTCTCCGGCAGTCATCGTCTATTTCTGGTACACCGACTCCTGACCGTTCTGCTTTGACTTCCGCTGTTTCTGATAGCTCTGTGTTCTCAATCAGCCGTGGCCGTGGTCACGGCCGTGATTCTGGGTTTCGAGGTCGTGGTCGCGATTTTGGGATGAATGGCCGTGGTTCTAGTGGCCGTACAGACACTGTTATTGGTGGTCGAGGTGATCGTACATTTAGTCGTGGTGGCCGCGTGACAGGGGGAGGCCGCGGTCGTGGCCGTGGTGCTCGGTTGTGTACTTACTGTGGGGGGACCAATCATTGGGTGGACACATGTTATGAGTTGTATGGCTTCCCTCAGGCTCATCAGGCCACTGTCTCTGAGGATACTGGACAGTTTGCTCAATCTTCTGCTGATAGTGTGGTTGTTTCAGCTGATGAGTACCAGCGCTTATTGTCATTTCAGACAGCACCAGGATCTTCCACTGCTACGCTTGCTCAGACCGGTCCATCTTGTGCTTGTGTTGCTTCCTCTTCTTCCTTTCCTTGGGTTATTGACTCGGGAGCTACAGTCATATTCATATGACTGGTACACCTGCTTTCCTTTGTGATCGATAGCCAGTTGGTAGATCATCTCATGTTACCTTAGCTGATGGATCTACCACTGCTGTTACTGGTTTGGGTTCAGTTCCTGTCTCTTCCTCTCTTACATTGACATCTGTGTTACATGTTCCTCGTTTTCCATTTAATCTTATGTCTGTGAGTCGTCTTACAAAATCTTTGAATTGTTCCGTTACATTTCTTCCTCATGGTTGTGTTTTTCAGGATCTCACGACGGGGAAGAAGATTGGTGGGGGCATTGAGCGAGGTGGCCTATATTACTTGACAGTGTCCCAACCCGTTGCCCTTCAGGCATCAGAGTCTCCATATCAACAGCACTGTCGTCTTGGTCATCCCTCTCTTCAGAGTTTAAAGCGTCTTGTGCCCTCGTGTCGTTCCATTAATAAGTTGGTTTGTGAAGTCTGTGAGTTTAGTAAACATCGTCGGGTCAGTTTTTATCCTAGGGTTGAGCGTCGTGCGTCACGTCCTTTCCAGTTAGTTCATTCAGACATTTGGGGGCCTATTCATGTGCCCAGTATTTCTGGTTTTCAGTATTATGTTATATTTGTGGATGATTTTTCTCGTATCACATATCTTTATCTAATGAAAGAGCGATTTGAATTGAAATCTGTTTTTAAATCCTTTTACATGGAGATTAAGAATCAGTTTGATACCTGCATTAAGATATTTCGTTCAGATAATGCCCGTGAATATTTTCATAGTTCACTATCTCAATTTTTTGCTGATCATGGCATTATTCACCAATCGTCGTGTTCTCGGACTCCACAACAAAATGGAGTTGCTGAGCGCAAGATTCGGCACTTGTCTGAGGTTATGCGTGCCTTACTATTTCAAATGCAGGTTCCTAAGTCATATTGGAGTGATGCCGTCCTCACTGCCTGTTACTTAGTCAATCGCATGCCCTCTACGGTTCTAGGTGGTCAGGTTCCCCATACGGTCTTATTTCCCGATCGGCCTCTCCATTCATTACCCCCTCGAGTTTTTGGGTGCACCTGCTATGTCCATGCTCTTGACCCTGATAGGAGTAAACATAGTTGTCAAAGGCGCGCTTAGGCGCGCGCCTAGGCCCAAGGTGAGGCGAGGCGCGGCGCACCCCCAGCGCCTTGCTGACCCCAGGCGAGGCGACTTGAAAAAAGCGAGCAAAAAGCGCAAAAAAGCGACAAGGCGAGAAAAGCGACCAAGCGCAAAAAAGCGCGCTTCTTTCAAATCAGTCAAAAAAGCGAGTTTTTTTTTCAAAAAAGCGCACATAACACAATTATTTTCAGAAATAATTATTTTTTTGCATAGTTGCGTCTCTCTTCAAAAAGGCGTGCGCCTCGCCTTGCGCTTCTCGCCTCAGGCCCAACAGAACTTTGCGTCTCGGTGCGCCTTTCGCCCTTGACAACTATGGGAGTAAACTTGATCCTATGTCTTTTCGGTGTATTTTTCTGGGATACTCACACACCCAGAAAGGGTATCGATGTTACTCTCCTACTTTACGTCGCCACTTTGTCTGTGCTGATGTCACGTTCAATGAGTCTTTGCCATATTATTTGGATCCTGTTACTGCCAATGTTCTTCTTACCCTAGAGTCTGTGTTACCTATGGCTGTTCCAACCAGCACTGTTCTACCAAACCCTTTGCAGGTTTATGTTCGGCGTTCCCACGCACCGACACCACCCCAGCCTCCAACACCAACCCAATCTCCACCTACAGAGCCCTCCCAGCCTATACTGTTAAGTACCTTCCTGATGGCACTGTTGAGCGCCACAAAGCTCGTCTGGTTGCGAAAGGGTACACCCAGACTTATGGTGTTGATTATTCAGAAACGTTCTCTCCCGTTGCCAAGCTTGGTTCTGTACGCATTTTTATTTCTCTTGCTGCCAATCTTGGTTGGCCGTTGTTCCAGCTCGACGTCAAAAATGCCTTTCTCCATGGCGATCTCCAGGAGGAAGTCTACATGGAGCAACCACCTGGGTTCGTTGCTCAGGGGGAGCGTCATAAGGTATGTCATCTTCGCAAAGCACTCTATGGACTTAAGCAATCTCCTAGAGCTTGGTTTAGCAAGTTTAGTGATGCAGTTATGAGATTTGGCATGTGTCAAAGTCAGTCAGACCACTCTGTATTCTCCCTTATGTCGGCTCGAGGGAAAGTATTGCTCATTGTTTATGTAGATGACATTATTATCACCGGAGATGATCAAAAAGGGATTGATGAGTTGAAACAGTTCTTACATAGTCAGTTCCACACTAAAGACTTGGGTAAGTTGCGATATTTCTTGGGCATTGAGGTAGCAAGGTCCAAGGATGGGATCAATCTGTCCCAGTGGAAATATGTGTTGGATATTCTAGAGGAGACAGGTTTATTGGGAGCTAGACCAGTGGAGACTCCAATGGATCCTAATGTGAAACTCTGCATTGATCAGGGGGAGGTATTTCCTCATCCAGACCGGTATCGTCGATTGGTTGGTAAGTTAAATTATCTTACCAATACACGTCCTGATATCTCATTTGCTGTCAGTGTGGTGAGTCAATTTATGTCTGCTCCTCGTCTTCCACATTGGGAAGCTTGTATTCGCATTGTTAAGTACCTTAAGACTCATCCTGGACGCGGTTTGTTTTACCGTTCTAATGGTCATTTTCGTGTTGAGGTATTTACGGATGCAGATTGGGCAGGGTCACCTTCTGACAGACGTTCAACAACTGGTTACTGTACGTTTGTTGGTGGCAACCTAGTTACTTGGAAGAGTAAGAAGCAAACTGTTGTTGCAAGATCTAGTGCAGAGGCAGAGTATCGTGTTATGGCTCATACCACATGTGAGATTGTTTGGCTGAGATCATTTCTTAAGGAGCTGGGATTTCAGGTGCAGTTACCCATTCCTATGTATTGCGACAATCAGGCAGCGATACATATTTCCTCAAACCCGGTGTTTCATGAGAGAACCAAACATATTGAGGTAGATTGTCACATTGTTCGAGAGAAGGTTGACAATGGTGTATTGGTTACGCCCTTTGTGTCCACAGGAGCTCAGATCGCAGATATTTTTACCAAATCACTATTTAAACCTCGTTTAGAATTCTTATGTAACAAGCTGGGACTTTGTGATATTTACTCTCCAGCTTGAGGGGGAGTGTTAGAATATTGTCAGGCTTATGTTAGTCCTACATTGGCTAATTGAGTCATTGTAATGAGTATCTCATAATATAAATAAAGTCTGTGTGTGTTAGGGTTAATTAACACCCTATACACTTTTTATCATTCCAAACAACAGGTTGGATTGGCTGTTAGATTTCAACCCATAAGGTAGGAATGCGAGTTACAGGATTAGAGGGTTGGATTGACTGTCAGATTTCAACCTGTATGATTTCCAGGCTGTGTTGTGGAATAATAGATCTACAATTTCCAAGTTAAATTTGTACTTCAATTTAAAAGAATTTTTTTTTTTTTAGCTAGGAAGAGGTACAACACTCCATGCTCATGCATTCAGGGTTGGTAACTAATGTAGTGCTAACATTCCTTGTAGCTTGGCCAGTCCCTTCAGAATTAGTTTCTGGGTTATACCAAGCATTGCATTTTTCCCCTTTTCCAACTTGGAATATAGAAACATTTAACAAGCAAAATTTCTGGAATTAGTAAATACTATGATTAGAAGAAAAAGTTAGTGTAGCATGCTTATAACAAACTGAGTGAATAGGTCTTATGAAAATACTGGTTGTAAAATTTGCTATACCAGAAATGATACAGAGAAATGGTGTCCGTATAGTAGTAGCTAAGGACAATGTAATCTGGTAAAAGTTATGGGGAAATGAGGGGATATGTTACATAAACTTGTAGTTGCAAAAAACTTAATTAATTTTGATTTGTGCCTACACTCAGCATGTAGGTTTGAATGAATTTATGAAAGTATGATTCGAGAGTCAAATTGATGAAATTAATACGAGAAAGAAAACTTTAGGAGAGAAGATAGTTAAAGGTTGGGAAAACTTTTGATTGCACCGCTGCAGTCAGATATGAATTAGGCAAATTGGAAACACTGGTTTTGATTGGGGCTTGAGAGAGAAACAAGTGGGAGAAGAGAGAAACAAGAGGGAGAAATGAGAAGAAATTGGGTCCATCACCGTAGAAATTGGATCAGTTTTTTTTTTTTTTTCCCCCTACGCATCTCACATTGGTGGTTGTTTTGTGAGCGCTTTTGGCATGAAAACAGACCCACCTCTGTGTATGTGTATATCTAGTCAATTGTCTATTTTGATTCCGCTTCACTCTTTAAAGATTGCAATAAGCTGTGCTTGTAATATGATACCTACATACTTGTAAATATGTATGGATAGGTAGTATGAGTGTGCATGTGTGTGTTTGCAAATCACAAGTTCACTTTCCATTTGCTCCCTCCCCATCTCTCCATCGCTTTCCGTATATACATATTTTTGTATATATGTAGGTGTTTGTGACTTTGTGTATCCATTTTAGTCCATGGAAGAAAAAAATTGTTGTTTTTGATCAGCAGCTAGAGAAAAAAACTAATGCAAGATCAACTTATTTTTTGGAACAATATAACATCAGCTTCAACTTCACTATTTATTCATATAATTTTGTTTACGTGTATATGTTAGTGTCATTGTGTTTGGTGGATAGTAGGAGGGTGGTGCATGGCGGAGATGACAGACGATGAGTAGGGGAGTGAGTTTAGAAGAGGGCACTGGTGGTGCATGGTAGTGATGGTGGTGAGTCCCTAGGGTGGTGAAAAGATTGGGGATGAAACAATAGGGTTATTTTGGTAGTTTGAGCATGAATATAAAGGTATTTGTGTCTCCACAAACAAAATTAGGGCAAAATGGGAAGCTTAGTAGAATTATAATTGCATGTCATAAACTTTAGTCATTTTTTTTTATCAGCAAAAAAATTTATTAATCACCGAATTCGAAAATTACAGAGATTAAAAGGACAAGGGCACAAGAAAATTAAAATTACTTAATCTTCATAGGTACCCGAGAATAAACTTTCGTCATTCCAATAACGGTCAACTAACAGAAGCAGGAATTTGACACCGACAGCAAAAGCAAAAGTGGGTCACTGTTGCCTGTTATTACTGGAACATGAGGGGAATTATTTATCATTGTCAAAAACCTCACGGTAGGTCAAGGTAATTTATCGTAATATCAAAGGAGTAGTTTTGATTGATGCCTAACAAATCGACCATGGAGGCTACATATTTCTAAGGACACTAAGGAAAGAGTACAGAGAGAGAACTTCATATGTTTTCTTTATAGATGTGGCAAATATTTATTATGTTACTGGGAGATATAATATTTTGGATATTATTGAAGAAGGGTACGGCAGAAACAGTTTATTGATGCAATAAATGACATTTATGAGGTGGTTGCCACTAGAAGAAGTTCCCATCACTTTTTGATCACACAAAGGGTCAGCCTCTGTTTAATTGCGTTAGCTGTAGATGAATTTTGCAGCGACATATAGGACTATGTACTAAGAAGCAAGGACACGTCCATCAATCTTACATATCCGTGTTCAACATACATGCTCTGGACCCATCTGATGTGCTTGAATACGTGTTTGTTTTTAAGAGCTGGCTAGAATACTTATTTAGTTGAAAAGTTGGTGGCTGCATCGATTGTGATCCGACTTGCTCGCAGGGCCCACACGGAAAATCCGAGCTGTTCAAGAATTAAAAAAAAACATCGAGTGGCCTTGAGAAAAATCAGCTCAATTGGATAGGTGTAGATGCTTGATCCAATCTTTTCATTTTTCATTTAGATTTTAGGATCCCGTGCGGGACCCCGCATGCCATTCGGTTCACTATTGGTGCCGCCACCGTCGGTGTTCCTTTATTTAGTGGCTGTTGATTTAGATGTTCATAGTGCTATTTTTTTTTTTTTTGTGTTATTATATCCTAATTTGGAAAGACTAATATTTTCTTCTTTCTATTAATTTATAAGATAAGCTTATAAAAGGTAAATCTTAGGTTGCGTTAATCAAATCGTTTTCCTGTAAGTTTTCCGTATTGTCTTGTGGGAAGGGAACTAAGTGATATAGATTCAGAGTAAAGAAAATGGGCCGAATGGGTTTAACATAAGTAGGACCAAACAAACGACATGCGATGTCCTTTTGAAGGCTAGGGATAGAAGTTGCAGAGTAGGGAAGATTGAAAACTAAGCGATACCAAAAACTATAGTTTCGTTACTGCTCTATTACTAATTTGGATGGAGAGGTTGAACATGATGGGAGATACCAACAAATGGGAATGGATAATTATACGGGCAACAATGCATTGTTGGACAAAAAGTTGAGCAGCTAAAAAACTACATAATAATAAAAGGGTAAATTCCATATACACCCCATGTACTTTGGTTGTTTTTCAACTACACCCCATCTACTTCATTTTTAATCACTCGCACCCCTTGTACTTAAGACTGGTTTGGAACTATTAGTATTTCCGTCCAAAATAACGAAAAAGCAGGTAATGGCTTGTTGGCGGGAATTTTCCCTTCTAAAACATCTTTTCTAAGACCAAATTGCCCCCAAAACCCATTTACATTTTATATATACCATTTCTCCACAGGTAAGAATAGAAAACAGAGCATCATCCACCCATTTCTCCACAGGTAAGAATGTAACTGATGGACTTACCTCATTGCTCGATCATGTGTTTGTTAATAGAGAGACTTGGAAGAGGTTGAACCTTAAATTTTTTTTTTAATGAAAACTCTATATAAATTCAAAGAATCACACCGGTGCATTTTCTTTTCCCTTGCCAGTAGTTCGTGTACTTTTTTTTCTTGGGCCATTGAACCTTCTTGTCCTAATAGATGTAAGAGGTAGAAGGAAAAAAACAAAAGACTACTCAAGATATTGGAATGAGCAAAATAAATCCAAAGTAAAAAAGATACGGAAGACAAAAAAAGAATTGACAAAATTTCATTTGTTTGTTAACAAATTCGGTATGCTTCAATGGTTTAAACCTAAATGCAAGCTGGTGTACGTTGGCAATTGGTTAGGAAACTCAACCTTCTCTTGTTGTGTTTGCCTTTCATGTGGAGGGTGTATATTGAAGAAAAGCAAAACAGGAGCCATGTAAAGGATGACCACAACTCACAGCTCTAGGTAAATGCCCTGTTTAGCTCAGGCAGACAGAATTTGGTAGATTTTTTAAAACAACAGATTCGGGTTTGAATGGAGATTGTATACTGGCTGCCTACTTTAAACAACTATGTCAAACACCTTGAATACAATTTTAATAGTGAACTTTCAAGAATATCTCGCATCCAGTACTTGATTGTAGTAATAGTGGATGCCGGAAGGTTAAGAGAAGATTTTTATTTCTTCTTAAGTGGCCGAAGCGAGAGAGAGTTTTGGGATTCAATCGGTCTCAAAATGGATGATTAGGTATTTACCAAAATATGCCATTGTAAAATGAATGGTGGAGATTTATGTAGGATTTCAATGGTCAAGATTTATATAGATTATGCCCCCCTCTATGTGACTCAAAAAAAGCGTAACTCAAAACCCTAGAGGATTTGGGGCTATCAACATACCATAAATGAACAAAAACCCAGACGATTTTGGGGCTATCAAAGTACCAGAAACGAACAAAAATCCTAGACGATTTTGGGGCTATCAACGTACCTTATGAACACAATCTTCTGTTCTTTGAAGCAGATGATTCACGATCTTACGTTTCTCTCTCCACCATTGCAGAACCAAAGCTTTGTAGAGAGAGAGAGAGAGAGAGAGAGGGGGGGATAATACGTAAATGAAAAAAGGGGAAAAAGAAAGGGGAATACGAATGGGTATTTCAGTCTTTTCGTTATTTTGGACGGAAATATTAACAGTTCCAAACCAATCTTAAGTACAAGGGGTGCGAGTGATTAAAAATGAAGTAGATGGGGTGTAGTTAAAAAACGACCAAAGTACAAGGGGGTGTATTTGGAATTTACCCATAATAAAATGAGTGTAAATAGGATCAGTATGTTTAGATGAATGTTTGGTGAGATCAGGAAAGATAGAATTGGTTTGGTATGATATGTTTAGCACAAATTGAAGAGAACTTGAGAGAGTTTAACACGGTTTCATCACGTTAAGACATGGGATATTGTTGCAAACAATGTAATCGCTATGTTGTAAATGAATTTGTAGCCCATGATTGGATGGAATGTACAATGTAGAATTAGAATTCATGTAGCCCATCCTAATATTAGTACTAAAGGAAACTTATAACAGTGTATTCTCCGAGAATTAAAGTACCCTTGTACTCTCTCTCTCTCTCTCTCTCTCTCTCTCTCTCTCTCTCTCACACACACACACACACACACAGACCTCACTCTCCTGCAAATTAATTAGGTTAGGTCAAGTTGGGTTTCTAACAGTTCAGACTTGACTGTTTCCAATGTTCTAACATTCTATGTATACACACTCTATTAGTGTATAACATGCCATGCTATTAAAGCTCTTTCTTTTCAAAATGGTGTTTATAAAGCATATAATAATGCGTTCACCTTTTATATAATGTGATTCCAGATTTGGAGTTTGGGAAGCAGCAAAATGGGTTGCACGAGTGCGTGAGCGTTCCATTTATGATCCTCAACGCCCGATACTGCTCAATTTAACAGTAGACATAGTGGAGGAAAACAGATATTTGCAGTGCAAGGAGTCAGCTTTAGAGACTGCCTTTCTAATAAAGATGTTGAATTCCTGATGTTCATTTGTGGATCCAGACCGGTCCCAGAAATACAAAAAAGCTTACAGAGTGGAATGTGCATCTATTGGGGAGTTACAATGAAATCTGATTCAACCTTCATATACAAAGCCCTCACAGGATAATTTATTTATTTTTTACTTCGTTTCTTTTGGGTGCCAACGTGTTGTCTAGATGAGAAATGTTCTTTAGTAGGGTTCAAACTTCCTGGCCTTTTTCGGGAGCAAAAATTTTTCATTTATGTGGACTAGGTTGAGAGTTTTAATTGGTATCTGAAAAAGACTTGAGTTTGTGCTTGCGGGTTTGATTTCTTTCTTAATGCACTTGTTTAGTTGTGTACTTGAGTTTGTGCTTGTGGGTTCAATTTCTTTCTTAATGCACTTGTTTAGTTATGTGTACAAACTACTACAGCTATTACTTGCTTGTATAATTATCTGCAGTTTTGGCCTAAAAGGTGTCCCTATCCCTTTATCTATTGATTACGGTAATTGGCTTATTACACGTGAAGCTTCATGATTCAATTCCATGCTTTTGTTTCTCTTTGGAGTTTGTCACCTACCATGATAATTTTAAAGGGAAAGTCTCAGAAATCTCTCAGTTGAAGTCTATCATTTCGTTCAAATTTGTCAACAGATCACTGTCACTAACCACTACTGTAAGTCCCCTTTAGAAGACAGCTCCCCCACTAAGGGTCTAAGTCCACTTGTCAAACCCTAGCTCCATTTTCACTTTTGCTTTATGATACTCCCTTTTAGTGGTAAAAAGTTTTGCAGATGAATATAAAGGGTCTTATATCATGATGGGTAAGGTTTCTTGTTCGGTTTTGTTTACTGGGAAAAGCAGACTTTTATCATTATTATCAAGTCCTAAAAAGAATGGAGTGGTGCTATCTCCATTCTCTACCAGCTTTTCAAGGGAAGGTCCCATCCACCGGGATGAGAGATGCTGCCAAGCATCCACAAGCGGTGCGGCCGATTAGGCCGCTCATCTCGGCAATCGACGGTTTGGATCTTAACTGAATAATGAACGGTTCAGATTTGTATGCGCTCAAATTTGATCCGAGCTATCCATGTCGAAATGGACAGTTGGATCGACTGCTCTGCACCCGCTTGGCAGGGAACTGTCGAGCAGCATCCCGGGGCTGCACCCTAAGCTTTCCTAGAAGGCAGAATCCACATAAATAAATAAAAAAAAGAGTGGTAGATTTATTAAAGTTTTCACCATTATCTCCATGGCAAACAAAGCTCAATGGGTATGGCCCAACCATTATTACTACAAGAGAAAGAATGGGTCCCATTAATAGGTTTGAATGATGTGCCGTGAATAAAGCAAGGAATAAATAGTTTCTGTTCACATCATGTCTGTTTTTTGGTGTCATTAGTTTCCCAAAGTCTGCATTCTTTGGAAATGAAATGCTAATGATACATCAATGTGTCACACCACAATCATACCTCTCTCATATGCATGTGGGGGAATTTCACAATAAATGCTAGGAACACGCTAGGGATCCATATATATGTGAGGGAGGTGTGGTTGAGGTGTGACACATTGATGTGCCCCTAACATCTCCCCTTTGGAAATACTGATTTTCTCTTTTAGATATAAGTTTGGATGAGTTTTTGAGAATTTTTGAGATAATGAATAGAGAGAGAAATTAGGGTAATGATTGAAAATATGGGTAATGTGTAGAGAGAGACAGAAAGAATTGATAATAATAATTGGAGATAGAAGTAATGAGTGGAGAGAGAAATGAGAGTAATGATTGAAAGTAGGGATAATGAGTGTTTTTGAGTTGGAATTTTTTTTTTAAAATGCAAACCGAACAAAGCATTGACAGTAGCCTCGTTGGTAAGGCCTCCCTCTTTTTGCAAGCATAACTCGAGTTCGAGTCATGCAACTAGGTGGTGCCGTGGTGACGGCCTGTTCTCTCGGACGGTAGCTATATATCAACCAAACATTCCACTATTGAGTAGGGAGTCACGACCAATGGGGTTGCTATGCTGGTCGCCCCCTCCCATCCTTTCGGTATAAAAAAAAAAGGATAGTTGACATGCCCCGAATCTTTGAACTAAAGAGTACAGACTCAGCAATTTAAAATGGTTGAATTGAAAGGCTCAGTTGGAGATGGTTAATTTTGTTTGTAGACTGACCTAAAATATTTTTTACTGGTACTGAAGTTGAGAACCAAGCCTCCGGTGAAATCTGTTCATACAAAATCACCAGTGACCCTCAAATCCTTGGGGCCTGTTTGGAATTTGGGGACAAGAAAGGAAAGGGAAGTGTAGAGGAAAATTATCTTTGCTTTGTTATTTTTCTTTTTTCTTTTCCTCTCAAACCAAACAAGGAAAAATTGTTTCCCTTTCTTTTCTTTTCCATAGGTTCCAAACAAACTTGTTGTTTAGGAAGGAAAGAAAAGTGTATAGGGTATTAAAATTAACCCTAACACATAAAGAGCTTCATTTATATTATGACGAGACCCATTACATAACATGACTACCCGATGTGGGACTAAACTATTCTAACACTCCCCCTCAAGCTGGAGAATAAATATCACAAAGTCCCAGCTTGTTACATAACAACTCTAAACGTGGTTTGAACAATGATTTGGTGAAGATATCGGCCAACTGAGCTCCGGTAGACACAAACGGAGTAACTAACACACCACTATCAATCTTCTCACGAACAATGTGACAATCTACCTCAATATGCTTGGTTCTCTCATGAAACACTGGATTTGAGGCAATATGTATCGCCGCCTGATTGTCACAGTACATAGGAATGGGCAATTGCACTCGAAATCCCAGCTCCTCAAGAAATGATCTCAGCCAAACAACCTCACATGTAGTATGAGCCATAGCACGATATTCTGCTTCCGCACTAGACCTTGCAACCACAGTCTGCTTCTTACTCTTCCAAGTAACTAGGTTGCCACCAACAAAAGTACAGTAACCAGTTGTTGAACGTCTATCAGAAGGTGACCCTGCCCAATCTGCATCAGTAAACGTCTCAACACGTAGATGACCATTGGAACGGTAAAATAGGCCACGTCCAGAATGAGCCTTAAGATACTTCACAATGCGAATACAAGCTTCCCAATGTGGAAGACGAGGAGCAGACATAAATTGACTCACCACACTAACAGCAAATGAGATATCAGGACGTGTATTGGTAAGATAATTTAACCTACCAACCAATCGACGATACCGGTCTGGATGAGAAAATACCTCCCCCTGATCAATGCAGAGTTTCACATTAGGATCCATTGGAGTCTCCACTGGTCTAGCTCCCAATAAACCTGTCTCCTCTAGAATGTCCAACACATATTTCCTCTGGGACAGACTGATCCCATCCTTGGACCTTGCTACCTCAATGCCCAAGAAATATCGCAGCTTACCCAAGTCTTTAGTGTGGAACTGACTATGTAAGAACTGTTTCAACTCATCAATCCCTTTTTGATCATCTCCGGTAATAATAATGTCATCTACATAAACAATGAGCAATACTTTCCCTCGAGCCGACATAAGGGAGAATACAGAGTGGTCTGACTGACTTCGACACATGCCAAATCTCATAACTGCATCACTAAACTTGCTAAACCATGCTCTAGGAGATTGCTTAAGTCCATAGAGTGCTTTGCGAAGACGGCATACCTTATGACGCTCCCCCTGAGCAACGAACCCAGGTGGTTGCTCCATGTAGACTTCTTCCTGGAGATCGCCATGGAGAAAGGCATTTTTGACGTCGAGCTGGAACAACGGCCAACCAAGATTGGCAGCAAGAGAAATAAGAATGCGCACAGAACCAAGCTTGGCAACGGGAGAGAACGTGTCTGAATAATCAACACCATAAGTCTGGGTATACCCTTTCGCAACCAGACGAGCTTTGTGGCGCTCAACAGTGCCATCAGGAAGATACTTAACAGTATAGACCCAACGACAGCCGACGGTAGTTTGACCAGCAGGAAGAGTAACCAGCTCCCATGTGCCATTATTATGAAGAGCAGACATTTCATCCTCCATAGCTTTCCGCCACTCAGACCGTGATAATGCCTCCTGAACAGTGTTAGGAACAAAAACAGAGGAAACAGTAGTAGTGAAAGCACGGAGAGATGGAGAGAGATGATCATATGAGAGAACCCGAGAAAGAGGATGAGAAGTGCGAGAACAATTAGAAAAAACCATATTTTACCGGTGGGTGGCGATTCTCACGAGTCGGATAGCGAGGAGCAGGCGGATCTGGCGACGGGGGGGAAGACGGAGGTGCTGGCGAAGATGGTTCGGCAGGCTGGGCGGGCTCTGTAGGTGCAGGCTGGGTTGGTGGTGGAGGCTGGGGCGATGTCGATGCATGGGAACGCCGAACATAAACCTGCAAAGGGTTTGGGAGAATAGTGCCAGTTGGAACAGCCATAGGTAACACAGACTCTAGGGTAAGGAGATCATTGGTAGTAACAGGATCCGAATAATATGGCAAGGACTCATTGAACGTGACATCAGCACAGACAAAGTGGCGACGTAAAGTAGGAGAGTAACATCGATACCCTTTCTGGGTGTGTGAGTATCCCAGAAAAATACATCGAAAAGACCGAGGATCAAGTTTACTCCTATCAGGGTCAAGAGCATGGACATAACAGGTGCACCCAAAAACCCGAGGGGGTAATGAATGGAGAGGCCGATCGGGAAATAAGACCGTATGGGGAACCTGACCACCGAGAACCGTAGAGGGCATGCGATTGACTAAGTAACAGGCAGTGAGGACGGCATCACTCCAATATGACTTAGGAACCTGCATTTGAAATAGCAAGGCACGCATAACCTCAGACAAGTGCCGAATCTTGCGTTCAGCAACTCCATTTTGTTGTGGAGTCCGAGAACACGACGATTGGTGAATAATGCCATGATCAGCAAAAAATTGAGATAGTGAACTATGAAAATATTCACGGGCATTATCAGAACGAAATATCTTAATGCAGGTATCAAACTGATTCTTAATCTCCATGTAAAAGGTTTTAAAAACAGATTTCAATTCAAATCGCTCTTTCATTAGATAAAGATATGTGATACGAGAAAAATCATCCACAAATATAACATAATACTGAAAACCAGAAATACTGGGCACATGAATAGGCCCCCAAATGTCTGAATGAACTAACTGGAAAGGACGAGACGCACGACGCTCAACCCTAGGATAAAAACTGACTCGACGATGTTTACTAAACTCACAGACTTCACAAACTAACTTATTAATGGAATGACACGAGGGCACAAGACGCTTCAAACTCTGAAGAGAGGGATGACCAAGACGACAATGCTGTTGATATGGAGACTCTGATGCCTGAAGGGCAACGGGTTGGGACATTGTCAAGTAATATAGGCCACCTCGCTCAATGCCCCCACCAATCTTCCTCCCCGTCGTGAGATCCTGAAAAACACAGCCATGAGGAAGAAATGTAACGGAACAATTCAAAGATTTTGTAAGACGGCTCACAGAAATAAGATTAAATGGAAAACGAGGAACATGTAATACAGATGTCAATGTAAGAGAGGAAGAGACAGGAACTGAACCCAAACCAGTAACAGCAGTGGTAGATCCATCAGCTAAGGTAACATGAGATGATCTACCAACTGGCTGTCGATCACAAAGGAAAGCAGGTGTACCAGTCATATGATCTGTAGCTCCCGAGTCAATAACCCAAGGAGAGGAAGAAGAGGAAGCAACACAAGCACGAGATGGACCGGTCTGAGCAAGCGTAGCAGTGGAAGATCCTGGTGCTGTCTGAAATGACAATAAGCGCTGGTACTCATCAGCTGAAACAACCACACTATCAGCTGAAGATTGAGCAAACTGTCCAGTATCCTCAGAGACAGTGGCCTGATGAGCCTGAGGGAAGCCATATAACTCATAACATGTGTCCACCCAATGATTGGTCCCCCCACAGTAAGTACACAACCGAGAACCACGGCCACGACCGCGGCCTCCCCCTGTCACGCGGCCACCACGATTAAACGTACGATCACCTCGACCACCAATAACAATGTCTGTACGGCCAATAGAACCACGTCCATTCATCCCAAAATCGCGACCACGACCTCGAAACCCAGAATCACGGCCGCGACCCCGGCCACGGCTAACTGAGAACACAGAGCTATCAGAAACAGCGGAAGTCAAAGCAGAACGATCAGGAGTCGGGGTACCAGAAATAGACGATGATTGCCGAAGACGACTGAATACCTCGCTGAGAGGAGGTAAATCACGGTCCCCCAAAATCTGATTACCCACAGGTTTGAAAGTGGATGATGCACCAGATAAGAAACGAGTAACCCTCATGCGCTCACGCTGGCGCCGTATAACCTGAATATCAGCAGAAAGTGGCTCACAGATGTCCAACTCATTACAAATACGCAGGAACTTAGCATAATACTCCTCAAAAGAATCATCACCCTGAGATATATTAAAGAAAGACCGATGAAGATCATAAGTACGACGGAGATTGTCGACACCTGAATACAACTCTTTGGCCTGTGTCCACACCTCACTAGCTGTATCACAAAACATTAGCGTACTAGCAACCTGTTCCGTCATACTATTCCATAACTCTGAACGAATACGGGCATCAACAGGTTTCCAGGTCCCATATGTGGGTGCATCTGCAGCAGGGGGCTTACTAGTCAAATAAGAGTCCTCCGACTGACCCATATAATACACCTCAACAGCTTTAGCCCAAAGAACATAATTACCTCCATTTAATGGTGTAGAGGTAATAGAGTGCCGCTCACGAGATCGAGAGCCACTAAAAAGACTACCAATACCAGTAGAATTAGAACCAGAAATAGTACCAACGACTGTAGAAAGAGGGCCTGAACCTGTTTTCTCCTCAGACATGTTATCGAACAATGGAGAGACAATCAAAAGTAAATAAAGAACCACACAATTGCAATGGACCAAACAATCGATCGATCAAACCCCGGATGCCAACTAATCAACAGCCAATAGCTAATAACTCAAACCAACAAATCCCAACAGAAGTCGACATCAATAACAACAGCAAACTCAAACGAGTGTAGCCCAGTTGATGCGGAGGAAAAATAGAAGAACCCAATCGATTTCAAGCACAACAGAAAGTCGCCGGAGCCCGGAAATCATAGTCTGGAGCAAACAAACATCTTGCAGCAAACTAACATCTGATAAAACTGAACCAGAGAAAAAACCTCTAGAAATAGTCACCGCCGGAGGGTCGCCGGAGAGGTACGAGTGTCGTCGGAGGTCTACGAGGGTCGCCGGAGGTCGGCGAAGACTGGGTCTTGGTTTTCGAAGGATTATGAAGACCGAAATTAAGTGGGTCTTGGCTGTCGGCAACTGGGTTCGGGTTTAGGGTTTACGTGAGGATTAAACAGGGTTGGGAGTCATGGGGGTTCAGGCGAGGATCATAGGGGTTCAGACGAGGGTCGCCGGAGTCAGGCGAGGGTCGCCGGAGGTGCGCCGGAGGCTGGCGAGAATCACAGAGGCTGGGTGATGGCTGGATCTGAGGTGTTGAGGACTGTCGGAACTAGGTAAGGGGCTTGGGGTTTCTGGGCTACTGTTCACAGTCGTGACACTGTTCACGACGACTACAGTAGTCGATTTTCTGGGTTAGGATCTATGGTGGGTTAGGATTACGCTCTGATACCATGTTGTTTAGGAAGGAAAGAAAAGTGTATAGGGTATTAAAATTAACCCTAACACATAAAGAGCTTCATTTATATTATGACGAGACCCATTACATAACATGACTACCCGATGTGGGACTAAACTATTCTAACAAAACTTTTCCATAGGTTCCAAACAAACCCTTGGTATCTTTTTGGGGAAAAGGATCCGAAAATTAATCTTGTCCTATTTGATTGACCTGAAATATGAAAACCCTAGATCGGTTAAGGTAGAAAAATCTTCAAAGCCATGCAGTTTTCTTATGGAATCTCTACAATCGTATTGGAAGCAGCATTATACCAATCTGGCGGTTAGCTTTATTCTTGAACCAACTGCAAAAATCTTCATCCCCATGGAGTGACAGACTTCATCCCTTCCTACTATTTGAAAAGAAAATGGCAAAATGGTAAACTTGTCAACAATTCCACATGACTCCAGAAGTTCATAGTATTTTCTTCTATTGCAACTCCAACAAAAGGTTATAATAGCCCAAACCATGTGAAACAAGCTGAATGTGATACAACAGCAGAAATAAACAGGATGGTATATAGCACCAACATATTTTGAAGTGGGTTAGTGCCCATTTGGTCCTACTTTTTATCAGTTCATGCTTCCTGACAGATACAAAATTCTAAAGCCAACAACTCTACAAGTTTACAACACAACTCCCAAGAAGGTGAAAAAGAAAAACCCAAGCAATTAAAACATTAATGAACAAATTCACCCGACAGCAGCTGCGCAGTCCTGAAGAATAGACCAAGTGCCCCTGCACAGCGACAAACAGCAGTTTCTTATCCTTTGTATGCAACCTCACATGCAAAACCATCTTTTTGACAACAGAAACTGGAGTGATGCCATTTAGCCCTCCATCTCTGTATCTTCCGCGACGTTTGGAAGTCTGACATCTTTGACAAATCCTGGATTAAGAAACCTTGCCACAAATGCCCACAACTTGTAAACATCGTCAAAATTAGTCAGAAAGCCAAGAGAAGCCGTGACTACCTCAACTCGAATGAACCCACTTTTCCCATCAGTCCGTCCGTTCTCCATTGGCCTACAAAGGGAAGTATCTTCAAGATTGAAATGCCCGCGATTCTGTCTTGGGCTATCTAATATCCTTATGTGACTAAGGATACCAATTCCAAGCGAAATACCATTTGCCTCACCCAGTTTCTGAACAAGTTCTGGATTGATTAGCCCCCGGTTTCTGTCTCTCACATTGAAAGCTACAGCGGCACCCCTTTCATACTTAATCTTAGGACCATAAATGTGAACAAGGGGCACGGGTTCATTCCCATCACCTGGGGGTAACCTTAATTGAAGTAAAGAGGTCACAAGCCAGTTGGTCAAGAACCGAAGTCGGAGAGTGGTCTTATTGAGACCCAACATATTTGCATGATCAAGATGCCTGCATTCTAACTCGGGTTCCCTTCTGTCAGAGTCCAAACGATGCCCATATTCTCCATCACTGATGTACTCGTCGTCCAAACTTGTGGCAGATACATCTCCGGGGTCTACTGTATGGCTCATATGCTCTCTACTCTTATCTTCCATACTAAAGGATACCCTTCTTCCCCTGCTACCGGGTTGTTCATTATCTTCTATACCGAAAAACCTACTGCCACCTAGTCTGCCACCTTCCCTCCTTCCCAACAATCTAAACTCCCCTTCCGTCTCTCTTCTTATAGCGCTCTCTTTCGTCTCCACGCATATTTCAGACGTTGACCCATTGATCCCAGAATATTTGGTGGTTTGAGGAGGTTCCTCCTGAATTTCCTCGTGACATGATCCCTTTCCGCTATCTTGGTAAGTGGGGTTTGCATGAGTCACTTGTTCTTCTTCCGGGACCTCCTTGAAACGGTCGAGATCCTGTGAAACTGATAGAACAGCAGCATCAAACGATAGCACTTGGTGATCCTCATGAGAAGATGGGTGCACCTCTTTGTCGTATATAGGGTTGTCTGATATCTTTAACGATGGTTTAGGAGAAAGGTGCTTGTTCTTTCCACTAAACCAGAAGGGCGGTAAAGGAGAGGCTACCTTCTGTTTGTTTAACTGACCGTTGTTATCTGATCCCAAAGGACTATGACCCAGATCAATCCACACTGAGTTGTCTGATGACTCATCTTCACTGAAAACTGGACTCTTCATCACTTCCCCAACAGAAATACTCTCAGTTTCTTCAAATATGGTGCTCGCCCCATCTCTATCAGAGCTGTTATCATGATCCATCTCCGTATCAAACACATCCCTCACTTGGGCAGAGGTAAATGCACCAGAAAAGGCAGGCAACTGCGTTCCTGGGCGAGTTTCAGAAGATAGTTCCCCATTCCCACCAGCTTCATCATCTTCAACTCCATCTAATCCAGGTATACCATCAACAGAGTCACTCAAATAGAGTGGGAAAACTGGGGTGATCTTCACCATACCTGAACCGGTGTGCCCAGACTGATTTTGAAGGCTTCCCATAACAGATTTTTTAATGAGAAGGCATCCAAATCCAGTAGGGTCGTATCCAAACACCCTGTAAAATGAGGTGATGATGAAATCCGGACGGAATAGGGACAGTCCAAGAGAATCCATGTCTTTGGGACCTAATGATCCTGCATCAAGTAAGACATGCCAATTGTTCTGTTGTGCCAGTGCCATCCACTGGTATGAATATTTGGCTCCAGTAACCCTAGACTGAACGGGAAACACAAAAAGACCAACAGCTGAATCCTTTTTCCTCTTCTTTTTGTTTGAAATCTGCTTTCTCAGATCAGTTGAGCATAGCTTCAGGGTTGGCCATTTAAACCAAGCACTGTAAACTTTAGCACCTTTCTCCCTAGCACCCTGAGCCATCCAATTCACCGACTGGCTCTCATGATCAAACATGGTTAACAACTTCTTGTTCGTATGAAAAGGGTATGATTCGGCAAGCAGCTTAAAAGCGGACCCACGACTTACAGTGAACACAAGCCCATATTCATTCTCAGGTATGTTCAAATAGTCCATTATCCTAGTCTTTATATCATGTTCCACAGTTCCTTTCTCAGCGCCTCCATACAAAGCATGATTGCTCAAATTTGCAGTAATCTCAGATAAATTAAATGTGGAGGATTCCCAATAATGAACCGTCTGAAGGAAAGAAAACAACCCAAATCCACAGTAGTCAAGGCATACCTTAGGGGCTGACCCTGATAGGTGTGCATACTCATCAAGCCTCAGATGATCAATCTTCTCTGATGATTGGTACTTTGGGTACATTGTGAGGAATTTCGAAAACGACTCTTCAAGTTCAGGAATGGAGTCTTCTGAATCGAATGTTCGTTCTGCAGCAAGAGAAGTGGCTCTAAGGAACTCCTTCTGGGCGTGGAGCCTTGCGAGCGATCGCGATCGCCCCAATCCATCGTCTTGATTTGCTGCATCCACGTCTTGGGATTTCACGAGGGACCCATCTTCAGATGCTTCCTCCAGGGCTTCCCTCAGCTTGTGCTCCTGTAATTTCCTAAGAACTGATGGGTTTCTCTTGGTTTCCTCAGTCGAATGGTTAGACCCATCTCTTCTTCTGCTCTTTTTGTCCATGATCAGAGCAGCACAGTAGGATATTGGCTTCCATAGTGAAAGATGCATTGAATCTTATCTGGGTAAAGAAGTTTTTTGAGAAACACCCAGAAAGAATATCAAGCCTTAAGCTCCTCCAGGTTAGAAGGGTTTTTGGTTTTGTTTTCTTTGTTTTCAGCCCATCTAATACCAAAAGCAGGTCCAGTTTCAAAGACCCTAAATTCAGAAAAGCAAGAGGAATCAATCTAAAAGTTCCACACAGGATCAAAGCTTTGCTTTGAAAAATCAAAACCCAACCGAAAGGAGGCGTAAGCTCAGGTGACTTTGCTTAAAGGAAACGGTGAAAGACACAGAAACAAGGACTGGGTCAAAATAGTTCAATTCTAGCTGATCTTTGACCAGATCAAAACCAAAAAACTGATCTTTGACCAGATCAAAAAACGGAAGCCCTAGATTTGATCTTCTTTCAGACCAAGGTAATACGGTCGAAGCCAAGAAATGGATGAAGAAAGCAAGCAAACAAAAAACCCACAAGCAGATTTCAGGTTTTAATCAGTAAAATCAAGTGAACTAGTGGACCACTTCAATATTTTGTGTGAAATAGAAGAAAAGCTACAAACCCATCTAAATTCAAGACCCAAGATTCAACAAGATTTCACAAGGCACAACATTGGGGTGAAATTAGAAGAAACCCAGTACAGAGAGCAAATCAAAGGCCTCAAACAATAGAACCCCAAACCAGATCCCCAAAAGATGGGCAAAAGAAACCAGCACAGCAGAAGAGACACTCACAGCGAATGAATCTGGGCGGTGGTTTTCCACTTTCAAGAAGGGCGATCGGAGCAAAGCCGTGGTACCCGAACACCTGATAGAGCTTCCAAGCTCTCTCTCAGTCTCTCTCTCTCTCTCTCTCTCTCTCTCTCTGTGTAGGTGGTGGTCTGCAAGCCAATTAAAAGCAGACCCACCGCATCAAATGCTCATTTACTTCAGTTGAGAGTCCAGACATATCCTCTCTTGATTAGGGCCACTGTGCTTTTATTTCTCTCTCTCTCTCACTCTCTCTCATTGACCTAGCACTGGCAGGCTAATATATCAGTAGTCTCGAGAAATTCTTCAGTGCCGAGGGGGCACCGGACAGCTGGTGCCGAGCACACATCTCGGCCGTCTAAACGTATTTTGGACGGTTCAGATCTGTTTGGATTTGAGGGGGTGTTTTGATAATTTTATACTTAAAAATTATACAAACAGATTTGGACCGTCCAAAACACGTTTGGACGGCCGAGATGGTGCTCGGCACCAGCTGTCCGGTGCCCGCTCGGCACTTAAGAATTTCTCCAGTAGTCTCGAGACAATCTACAGACTGACCTGCCTCAACAAACAGTGAGAAACGACATTGACTTTCATTAACCAACCAAGATGTGCTGTGCTGCCCTCTTGTTTGTTAGCACTATTTTTTTTTTTTGGGACCTACTTGTTAGCACAACTACTTCCAAGGCCGGCCTTAGGCATAGACCCACAAGGCAACCGCCTAGGGTCTCCAGTTTTAGGGACAATTTTTGGGCCCCAAAATCACGAAAATATGTTATATACTCCTTCCGTCCCAAAATGGATGTCAATTTTTGATATCCATGTCAATTTTAATTCCTTATATCTTTTAATATGGATATCAAAAAATATGCAATATGGATCTTGTTTGATAGTTCTCGATTAGTTCTATTATACAAAGTTTTCAAAGTCATGAAAAACATTATAGATTGAAAGATATAAGCGACGAAAAATGACACGAGTTTCAAAAATTGTCATCTATTTTGGAACGGAGGGAGTATCATATATTTTCCAAATGATAGAGTGTAGTGTGTTGGTAAGAACTATGCTTATTAGCCTTGAGGTCATGTGTTCGATTCTGATAGGAATCTTTTTGTCAAGCAGTTTTTTTGAAGTTGTGCAAAAACATTGTTCAAAGTGATCGCTTTGAGAGTCAAACCCACGATCTAAGACACTGTAAACACACTCAAAGCAGCATGCCACTAAGCTACAGGGCAATCTTATTTCTCTTATTGAACAACAAATTTATATAACAGAACATGAGAGGCCCCATTTTCTTATCTCGCCTAGGGTCTCCAAAATGTCAGGGCCAGGCCTGACTACTCCGTATAACATAACTTTAAGGCCTATTAAAAAATTACTTACACCCCCTCATCTATAAAATACATCATTTATACCCCCTCATCTACCAAATGTTATCACTATACCCCCTTACTTGAAAAAACCCGTCCAATTTAACCAAACTAAGTCTTATGTCCCAATCACTTGAGGTCGACTACATGAATCATTTTCCTCCATTGAGCTTTGTCAAGAGCTATTTGTTCACGCAAACTTACTATACTCATATTTTTGCGCACAACATCTAATGTCAATTTAGATCTACCCCTCCTTATAGCATTGCTACCCAAAGCTATCATATCCGCTCTCTTAACTACTGCATCTCCTTGGTCTACGGTAGACATACCCAAACAACCTTAGCCTATTTTCCCTCAACTTCTCCTCTATAGGTGCTATACCTACCATCTCACGAACAGTTTCATTTCTAATCCTGTCTCGTTTAGTCTTACCACACATCCACCTCAACATTCTCATTTTCACTACACTCATCTTGCTCACCTCTTGTTTCTTAATAGGTCAACATTCTGTCCCGTAAAGCATCGCTGGTCTGATGGCAGTTCCATAGAATTTTTTCTTCAATTTTGTGGCTACTCTCTTGTCACATAGTACACCAGTAGCGCTCCTTCACTTGAGCCACCCCACTTGGATCCTATGGGTCACATCATCGGCAATCTCTCCATCTCTACTAATAATTGAGCCTAAGTACCTAAAATGACCACTCTTTGGTATCTCCTGGTCTTGGATCATCACTCTCTCTACATGCGCACTACTGGTACCACTAAACTTGCACACCATATACTCAGTTTTACTCCCACTTATCCAAAAACCCTTTGACTCTAATGCTTCCCTCCAAATTTCTAGTTTCGTATTAACACCTTTAGCGGTTTCATCTACGAGGACAATGTCATCTGCAAACATCATACACCATGTGATATCCTCCTGAAATTGTCTAGTCAATTCATCCATAACTAAGGCAAAGAGGTACGGGCTCAAGGCTGACCCTTGATGCAATCTTACAGTGATTGAAAATTCACTCATTTTCCCTACTGGTGATCTAATGGTAGTGACGGCACCTTCATACATGTCTCTAATCACCTCGATATACCCTTTGGTCACTCCCTTTCTCTCCAGAACCCGCCATATGATGTCTCTAGGCACCCTATCATAAGCCTTTTCTAAGTCTATGAAAACTATATGGAGATCCTTCTTCTTTGCTCTGTGTTTTTCTACCAATCTCTTTAATAGGTAGATAGCTTTCATGGTTGATCTTCCAGGCATGAACCCAAACTGTTTCTCTGACATTGTAGTCACTATCCTCAAACGATGCTCAATAACTCTTTCCCACAACTTTATCGTATGACTCATCAATTTAATACCTCTATAGTTATTGCAGCTTTGAATATAGATAGGTACTAAGGTGCTTTTTCTCCAATCGTCGAGTATCTTCCGAGTCATAATAATTTTGTTGAACAACTTCGTCAACCAAGTTACCCCTAGGTCACCTAAACTTTTCCATATTTCAATAGGGATACCATCCGGTCCTAAAGCCTTACCCAATTTCATCCTTTTCAAAACTCTAGCCACTTCAAACTTTTATAATCTTCGATAAAACTCATATTCTACGTTCTTTCCAGGTACATATACTTCCTCCTCACTAAAGCCTCCTTCATGTTTCTCGTTTTACAACTTCTCAAAATACGACTTCCATCTATCCTTGATCGCCTCGTCTTTCACCAACACCACCGAATCAATACCTTTTGTACACTTAACTTGAAAAAAGTCTCTAGCTTTCCTTTCTTAAAGCTTGGCAAGTTTATAAATAATCTTTTCTCCATCTTTACTATCGAGTCTAGCGTAGAAATTCTCATATGCTTTCAACTTAGCATCCCTAATGGCTTTCTTAGCTTCCTTGCTAGCTTGATAATAACCTTGAAAATTTTCCTCATTCCAATTTATGGATGGAAAATGGTCACAAGTGAAAAGTAAGAAAAATATACCCTCCATTTCACTCTGGCCCTCCTATACCCTAACCTTGATTTTTGTTTTTATTTTGACCAAAAACCCTAACCTTGATTATCAACGAAAAGAGTTGTGACAATCCCCATCCTCACTCCTTCTCACTCCAGCCCTCCTTAACTTTAACCTTGCTTCCAAAAATACACCATTAACAGAGATGAAACATAAAAGCAGACAACACCCAAAACCTCCACCAACAACCAATAGCCATAGAAACAAAAGCCATAACACGATTCCACCACTACAAAACAATTTTTTTATCCAAATCAAAGAAAGAAACTGAAATGGAGACTAAACCTTGAAAATATAAAGAATAAATTAAAACATCAGATCGATGATGGCATCCGGCGACAACGATCGGGGAGTAGACAAAATGGTGATCGGTGAAACAGGCCACACCACACCCTATGACAGCGAACCACGACAGAGAGGCAAAGAGACCACTACCAAAAGGGGATTGAGTTGGCGGAGTAAAATAGGGGGCAAAAGAGATGTGAGAATGGAAGGTTTGGGAGAGAGGACGAGAGAGGGACAGCAGGAGAAAATGGGGCGATGGCCGCCGTGATGGGTGGCGGCAATTGCTAGGGTTTAATGATGGGCGTCTTATGCTAGAGAGATCAGTGGTGGTCGGCCATGTATCTGAGAGAGAGACAGGTGAAGAGTGAAATCGAGATTTAGAGTGTTGGTGCCCCAACTTAATGAAGGGCAAATAGGTAATTGCATTATTACCGTTAACAACGTTACCCCTTTCCTTGTTTTTGGATAGTTGAGGGGGTGTAAATGATGAATTATATAGAATTGCCATAAGACTAGCGATGCTTTACAGGACAGAATGTTGGCCTATTAAGAAACAACAGGTGAGCAAGATGAGTGTAGCGGAAATGAAAATGTTGACAATGATGTGACCCATAGGATCCAAGTGGGGTGGCTCAAGTGGAGGAGCGCTACTAGTGTACTATGTGACAAGAGGGTACCCACAAAATGGAAGGAAAAATTCTGTGGAACTGCCATAAGACCAACGATGCTTTACGGGACAGAATGTTGGCCTATTAAGAAACAACAAGTGAGCAAGATGAGTGTAGCGGAAATGAGATTGTTGAGGTGGATGTGTGGTAAGACTAAACGAGATAGGATTAGAAATGAAACGGTTCGTGAGATGGTAGGTGTAGCACCTATAGAGGAGAAGTTGAGGGAAAATAGGCTAAGGTGGTTTGGGCATGTCTACCGTAGACCAGGAGATGCAGTAGTTAAGAGAGCGGATAGAATAACTTTGGGTAGCAATGCTACGGGGAGTGGTAGACCTAAATTGACATTAGATGCTGTTGTGTGCATGCAAAGATATGAGTACAATGGGTTTGTGTGAACAAGTGGCCCTTGACATAGCTCAATAGAGAAAAATGATTCATGTAGCCGACCCCAATTAAGTGAGTGGGACATAAGGCTCAGTTTGGTTTGGTAGGGTGTGTAAGTAATAAAAAGTGATAGATGAGGGGTGTAAGTGATTTTTACCCTTATTTTCTTTCTAAAAAGAAAAACAAATACAATTCGGCTTGGTGATTTTTAAAAAAAAACCACCCAGATATGAATGAAAATTGTCCCTTCAAATTGGAACTAATAATTTTCTTTGCTTATTCTAAATAACAAATAAAATAAGAACCTTTGCCTTATAATTGCGGACAAGTACTGCTTATACTGATGCTTTTTATTTTTCCGTTTTGCTTTTTGGACAATAACAACTTAAAATAAAATAAATAGATATTGATGCTTTTTATTTTTTATTTTTAAGAATACTGTTTAACCATAAGTTCAGTCAAAGTAAAAACCAACGTACTTTTACGCCTCTCGTCAATTTTTAAAATGTTGTAGCCTACACCTCCCTAAGATAATGCTACAGTGACTATTTTTGGATGTTGTTCAAAAAACAGAAGAGATTACATTTCAATACTTAGAATATATTTTTCTAATGTACCTCTTCATACGCAAAAACTATATACTATATGTGGCAATTGGACCTGTCAAATGATTTACAAGTTTGCTACTATATTAGCCACATAGGATGTTATTAAGGTGTGGGTTGCCCTAGCATACAATATAGTACATGCTAATTGTCCAAACTCAAATCTAAAAGCAGTATATTGACATCTTTTAAGATTTGGTTTTGGTCGTTAATTACCAATGACAAAAGTTCAAGAAGTTGTCATTGACTTAATAAAATAACAGTAAGTCTGATGACATAGACTTTTGACACACAGATCGTGCACAGATCATTGTATGGGGCCCACTACGGGTTCCACACAAACGATCCAAGCTGTTCCTTAGATTTAAAACATTTTTTCAAAGTCTCCCGCGAAAAATCAGCTTAATCTAATACCTATAAGTACTCGATCTAACCATCTAACTTTTCATTGTCCTGAAATCTGAATAAAAACTTAGATGATTGGATCGAGCACCTATAGGTATCGAAATTAGTTGATTTTTTGTGAGGACCCTTGAAAAAAATGTATTATGATTACTGAACGGCTCGAATTATTTGTGAGATCCGTAGTGGGCCCCACACTGAATCTGTGCACACAATCTGTGTATATATGCTGTGTGAGTAACAGCGTTGATAAAATAAAGGGTGAATTACACCAACCTCCCATGAGATTTTTTTATGATGACAGTGATACTCTAGTGTAGTGGTATTGTAACTTCCCACCCCTTGAGACACTGAGCAACATTAAGTAACCCTTTCCATTAGTTGTTGGCACACGCCCCTAAAATTTATAAAATCGGGTGCGCCCTTTTTGGAAAGCGCGGGGAAACGCTCAATTCAGAGTCGCCACTCAGGTTTTAGCGGTAAACCACCGAAGGAATCGAACTTGAAACGGTTGCTACGTTTGTTTTGATTGGAAAAGGTTTTTTAGACTGGTCCGTCATCACCTTTGATATCTGAGGTTCGGGAGCCAGGTTACGAGAGGGGAAGGGTTTTAAGGCACCCCTCTCGCCCAATCCGGAGATCGGTCTCTACTCGGGCATTTGCAAAACACTAGGATTCTCTCTCATTAATCATTTTTTAGCCAGTTAGGGTGGGGGAACAATTTATAGGGATTAAAACTGTAACATGTTGGCAGGATGTGATAAAATGGCATGCTCGCATTGAAACAATTAGTATAGATTGAAAACAGACTCATGTGGGAGCTTTAAACAGACTGGAAGACACAGTTCCAGAATGATGTGCGCAAGAAGAAACCAGCATGCACTGACCAAGTCATTGCATGCTGACCACACCTGCGTACGCCATTCCACCACCCGCGTGCGCCAGTAGGTCTAAGCCCACAGCTCTTATTTTCAACCCTCTGGGCTCTGGACCTGATCAGTGCACACCCAAGACAAACCAAGCAGTTGATATACAATATATACACAGCTATAGATAGTTTAAATGGGCCTTAGAGCCACAAAAATGAATAAAACACCCCTTAAACAGTGAGGGGACAAAAGCATAGGCCAAGGCCTAGTTGCCATGCAAGGGCCAGTCACTGGACTGGGCTAGACTGGCGCACGTTGGTAGATATCTACCGTATGCTAGTTTTACCCCTAGTCCAGTGCTTGGCTTTGCACTTTTTGGGTTCTGAGACATGTTCAGAAGGATCCCAAGGGCATTCCAAAGTAGCATAAATGAATGTTAACAAATAAAACTAGCAGTTCTAACTATGGAAAGCAGTAAACTGGTTCTTAGCATGCTCACAGTGAGATATATGGAATGTAAGACAGAAAATAGCTAGACACTGATCCCTACGCCAGTACTGCACATACAGCCATGACTGGTGTACGCATACTTGGAACTGGCGTGCACCAGTTCTAACCAGAGACGGTTTTGATTACAATCTTCAGTGATAAAGATTTTGCCGTGGCATAATCTGTTCATGTTTGAAATGGTATTCAACACTTAATCAAACCCAGCCTTTCATGACTTATGAGCCGAATTGTAGACTTCATCAAACCCACGTCTCTGGAATCATACCGTTTCATGCCAAGTTTCATAAATTCAAAAAGAATTCTTGCCTTCAGGCTACTATTCTTCTAAATATTCCAGTCACATGCAAAAATTCCAGTCACAACTCATAAGGTGTTCTTGCCTTCACGCAATGTCTAGTTCGGCTAGTAAGAAACATAACCCTTTATCTACACAAACACCTCTGTCTTGTAAGGGTTATGATGAACTAACTCACTGATTACAACTACAGCAAAGTGATTTATTTGGTGATGTAAACCACCATATGAACAACAAAATCCAGCTCTCATGGCATGGTATTTATCTGGAGTCCTGCTTCCACAAAACCAGACATGGAGATACTTATGTTGGACTGAATTCTTTCACAATTTAGCCATGTAGAGTTATACAAAATAGGCAGATCAACCACCAGCACCCAAATCTCCATGCACAAGGTCCCTCACTCTTCCCTGAACAATTAACTTCTGCAAAGTGGACGACTGATGCCGAACTTCCCCTAAATAGCTTCTAGATTCTACTCCACAAACATCTCCAAGCGTAATCATTGACATCTCAATCCATGTGGAAGCACCAATCCATCCTGCAACCCGAATAGGTAATAATACCAATAGAAGAAACAAAAGACAAGAAACCCAACCATAAAAAACCAAATAGTCAAATTTGACACTCAAATTCAGTCAATCAAATTGGCTAAACGTGAACAGAAACCCAACCATAAAAAACGTGAAGAAATGTGAGTAAGAGATGTGCCAAAATTTGTAAACATGTATTATAGCATGTGAAATTTGTATTGGAATTTAAATTGTTCTGGCTTTGTTCTCAACTTACCACCAGAAGCAATGTCAACTACATACCAGTGTAAACAACTCGAACAATCTAGGGTTTATTATACAAAAGTTAAGTTGGGCTCCCCACCGAAGGAATTCATGGTGCAGATTGATACTGGAAGTGATGTCTTGTGGGTTACTTGCAATTCGTGCAAATTGATACTGGAAGTGATGTCTTGTGGGTTACTTGCAATTCATGCAGATTGATACTAGAAGTGATGTCTTATTATACAAAATTTAAGTATTTGTTTTTGCTAGTGATTTTAATAGAATGATCAGGTAATCTAAAGTGTGGCCATTTAGTCATTCTGCTATGTTTCTGCAGATCAAGCTCAGTTTTTTTGACGCTGCCAGCTCAACTACTGGTTCTTTAGTTTCTTGTTAAGACCCCATATGTTCTTCTATAACCCTAACTCGAAACCCAATCTCGAACCCAATGTCACACATCTGTATCGAAAAAAATATACAGATTCATCAAATATTCCCTAACAAAACAAGACAGAGAGAGAGAGATTCAGAACCAAATATCTCAAAAAAACCCTAATTCGAACAAAATCAACCCAGTCCACATAAATCAGTTAGGGTTTCTAGAATACCCATTTTTTTGAACAAAAAAAAGCAGTTCATTTCCAGGTTTACAAAAGGGAAAAATCGAGGGGGTTAGGGTTTCTGGAACGAGAGAGATCGGCATACAACGAGAGAGAGAGAGAGAGAGAGATAGATACTTGGTCGTCGTGTTGCGATCCGGAGGGTTTACTGGTTCGCGTCTACTATATCTCCTCTCTCTTCGATCTGGAACAAAATAAGGAATGGGGGAAGAGAGGGATCCGTTTTGCGGGGTTTTTTTTGTTGTTGTTCCTCTTCTTTGATTCGTCTTTGATTTCTTCTTCTTCGATTCATCTTCTCTCTCTCTCTCTCTCTCCCCGTTTGATTTTGGCGTACAGTGGAAGATTGGTGTGGGCTACCAGCCCGAAAAATACATTTCCGTTTTGAGAAAATTGATTTGAAGAGTCACCACTCGGATTTATGGTTTATCACACGAGAAACCGTTTTGATTGAAAATGGTCGATTTGAATTGAAAACCAGAGATCAGTTTCAAGGGTCCGGAAGCCATGTTACGAGGGGGAAGGGTTTTACGGCACCCCCCTCGCCCGATTCGAAATCGGTCTCTACTAAACGTTTGTGGGATTTTTAAAAGGGATTTTGTTTCATTTAACAACTAGCAGATATCCACAGTTATACCAAATAAGAGGTGTATACTGGTGCATGTGTACAGTAGAGGGTGAAATGGCCATGCAAAATACAAGATAACTGAAAATGCAGCCCTGTTACTGTATTCACTCTCGAGCGCTCGGGAGTGGTCCCGAGCGCTTGGGAGTTCTGACACTCTCAACCTGCAAAACTTTGTTAGCACAGACAGAATATAATGCTAAAATGGGAACTGAAATGTTATTAAGTACACTACTAGCTCAACAGAGGACTTGAAAGACTGAGCTAAGCCTTCAATCTTTCAGATCATGCATCCCTGCCTTGACAAGATTAGATCTACAACTTTTAAAGAGCAAATGGCTACACTTATGCATGCAGAAATCAGAGAACACAGCAGACTGGGAAAATGGGGTGCCATGGCATGCATGCACTCCCGAGCGCTCGGGAATGGTTCAGAGCGCTTAGGAATGAGCTGCATGTCAGGTTAGTTTTAAACAGGAAATGGTACCCTTTTATCATGCAGTCACACTTTTCTAGATCTTTAACAAGAGAAAATCTTATTTTTAACTTTGGAAAACCTTGTTCTTACATGAAATTTATAAGAAACACCTCTGTTTCAGGGAAAATGATTTTCTATGCATGCATGCCAAAATAAAACCATTTCACTTAAGACTGCACCTCACCCCAGCCTGTTGTCTAACAAAATACCATGCATGGGACTGGAAACAGTCCCGAGCGCTCGGGAGCACTCTCGAGCGCTCGAGAGTGTTTCCAGTAAGGGTTTTGATAAAACGTTTTTTTTGTACCCCGTTGCTCTTGTTTTTACACTAAGGTCTCCTAACCATGCACCCAGTATTGAAGACTGGGTCAGGCTGAGAGACCCCCCTCAGAAGGGAAAAACAGCCTCTTTGGTTTGAGATTGAAGGTAAAGATCTCTACCTTTTGTTGGAACTTTGCTCTTTGAATAGCTTTGAAATGTGGATGAAGAGAGAATAATACAAGAAATCAGAAGCTTGGAGTGTTCTGGATTTCCTGCATTTTCCTTGATGATTTTTGAAAGCTTTTGAAGTTTGAAAAGTGAGTTTGAGTTTGAAGATTTTTCTTGCAAGAGAGTGAGTGAGCAGAGGAGGGGTTTTTCAGGAGAAGAGTTTCGTGGTCTCCAAAAAGCTCTTTGCCTCAGCTGAAATCAGTTGTATATATAGGCCAAGATAACCTATAGTTTGCAACATGAAATGAATTTGAACTAAAACATTTGGTTGGGGGAAAATCTGCTGGCTCTGACTCCTTCTGACTGAGGTTGAGTGTTGACTCAAGCCTCAGCCGGCTCATGGTGACTGCAATGATGGATAGCATGGGTAGTGGGGAGCCCTGCCAACCATTGGGCAGCACAGAAGACTCGAGCGCTCGAGAGTAGTCTCGAGCGCTTGGGACCTCACTCTCGAGCGCTCGGGAGTGAGCCAAGCCAAAGGTTTTGGAAAATGGTATGGAGCGCTTGGGACTGCTCCCAAGCGCTTGGAAATGATTTTGACCATTTTTTTGTCCTTTTCAAAGTCCTTCAAGAAGCAAAGTTTCACATGGTTCGAGGCTTGTTTAATCCAAATTCATCATCGGGGAGCCTCCGGGCCACTAATCAAGGAAGTTCGAGAAGTCCAAATTGGGGTGTCTACAATTGGGAAGAAGGGGATCCGTGTGTTATAACCCGATTTAGACCCACGAACCATTTTACCCGACCCACCCCTATTTTTACCCGCGAGCTCCTCCCTTTTTATCACAGTCGTTGGATGAGATCCAACGGCTCATAGCTGGCGTCTGCATTTTCTTTCAGGTAAGGTCGACCTTATGTGATGGGGAGTGATATGCATATATATATATATATATAGAGAGAGAGAGAGAGAGAGAGAGAGAATTTTTAAAGAGAGGATGAATGTTGTAGTGTTGACCAATGACTGATCGAGAGAGAGAGAGAGAGAGAGAGAAGTTTTAGATGACTGAAAAAAAAGCTTCTACTAGATGCAAATTTATTGTAACGTTCACTTTCAAAACACTCGGGCACCCTGGTATCCCTTAGGGAACAACATGAGTGTTGTCCCCATCCAAGCCATCCATTTTGGCAATGAATGGCTCATATTTCATCTCAGTCATCTATTCGTTCATTGCCAAGATAAAATCTGAGCCGTCTATTGCCGAAATTGGACGACCCAGATAGAGACAACACCCATGTTGTCCCTAAGGAACAACAGGGTCCCCGGGTTTAGCAAGATGATAGTTTCAACTCAAATGATACAAGATGTTGCTCTTAGCTAATTTGGTTGTATCTCTTGCCTTGCAAGAGGAAAGTCTGGGGTTCGAGTCTATGGAGAGACATTGAACCCTATGGGTTACTAACTCACTAATTCTCCGCTAACACCCATTGATGTATATAATATGGGGGAAAAACACTCAAAAGATGCATAAAATTTCGAATGACCTTGATATTCCTTTTTTACATTCTTTTTATTGAAGTGAATTTGGGACTAACTAAATATTTTCTTTAGACAATTATATAGTAATTTTTTAAGCTTTTAGTCAAATATTTCACTTTTGAAAGAAGTCTCGATGAGAGAAATCAGAAATTTAAAAAAAAATATCGATCTAACTTTAAAAAAGTTCAGTAAAAATAAAATAAAATAAAATTATAATCCATTTTGGATTTTTTTTTTTTTGTCTTTGAATTTTTGTTTTAGATTTCAATCAAACTTATTTTTAGAAATTTCTCTTGTCAAGATGAATTGAGAAAGCAAAACAAATTAATTTAGAGTAAAAGAGTCCACAAAAAAGACAAAGATAAGCTATATACGTTGATTTATTCCAAAGTAATGACATATTCAAAGAATGACCTTTTAATTGATGAAGTGAAATAAAATCTTGATGAGAAAATTTCTTTTATATCCCTTCGACTTTGACCAAAAATTCATTTTGGTCCTTCACCTTTCAATTTCAACATAAAAATACTTCGACTTTCCAAGTTTTTTCAATGTCATCCTTTAGGGATATATACATATATATACACAAAAAATAGGGTGTTTGGATCAAGCACCCTACACACATCGAATGCTGTTGATTCCCGCGGTGGCCCCCTCGTTTTTTTTTAAAGAATTTTTGGACGGCTCGGATTGGCCATTCGGTGGCCGGAGACGGCCCGGCACGGTCGTCGGTCCCTATAGCAGGACTCAAAGAAAACGGATTCCTTTTAAAGGATGACATTGAAATTGGAAAGTCGAAGTATTTTTATGCCGAAATTGAAAGGTGAAGGACCAAAATGAATTTTTGGTCAAAGTCAAAGGGATATAAAAGAAATTTTCCCAATCTTGATGCTACCTTTTATAAATGTTCCAAGTAATGCTCTTAGGGAAAGTGCAAGAGAGTAGGTAAAATGCAATTTTAGTTATTTTTGCTACCTAAATACACAAAATCAACCTGCAATAGCCTCAACAAACACCTCAATAAATTAGCTCTTGCTACAGTACCTAGGTATTTCTACCGAGGAACTATTCACCATCCAACCCATTCTTGTTCATTTATTTCCATTTCTCTCCCACAATGACAAAGCCACAATCAGTGGTGATGACAGAGGCAAGGATCAACGGTGAAGTCAGAGGCAACCATAGGTTCTTTATCATGAGAGGAGAAAGGGCACAACATCCAATTCTTTCTTTCTTTCTTGACTACTTGTTAAGCAAAAACATTGAAGTGAGGGTATGTAGTTGTAATATTATGTGGAGGCATTTTTGTTATATTAAAAATATGTAGGGAATGGACCTCATAAGATATTTTGGAGAGAGAAAGCCTGGTGTATAAATAGTCTTTTCTCTCCTTAGAGGGGATCTAGATTTTATTGCCTTAGATTTGTTTCTTCTTGCCTAAGTTTCCTCCATTGTTGTTTTTCAAGCTTTCTTAGTTAATTTCTACAGAATCATCTTAGTTAATTGTTGGTTGTTAATTTCTCATTCATTAAAGTTGTAGCTACGCTCTAGATCTTGCTTAATATCAAGTTTAATTTCATTTCCGTTAGTTAATCTCATGTCTCTTTTTATGATTATGCTTAGTTCTATGGTTATGAGTGAGTAGTTAATTAAGTTTGGTCAAGGGGTGATTCCCACCCCGAGGCTTGGTTGGTTTAGTGGTTTCTCTTGCCATTTGAACTTAAAGTCGGTTCGTAAATGGATTGAATCTCTTATTTTCGTTCAAAGTGTGTAGTTAATTTTTTTGATCGTGCGTCGGCAAGCTTATTGATAAGCACCCAATAATGCATATTCTTGGTGTTTAAGTCCTTCGTTTTACCGCTTTATGTTTAGTTAATTTAGCTTTTTATTTGATATTATGCGTAGGGTATGTTTATTCCATTTTTTAGGGAAACCGCTTGATAAGAGGGTTTTAAAGCTTAAAGCGAGCCGGAGGCGTCCAAGACTCAAGATGATCAAGGAAGGAAGCCACTGGGCCAAAGGACGAAGTGTTGAAGACCCGACGGGTGGCCATGACCTTTGGAAGCCAAGCTGGAGGCCGGAAGCTAAAAAGCCCAAGAATTCGAAGGTGGTATCGATACAGTGTTTCGCTATATCAATACCCGGTAGAAATAGAGAGACTAGGAAATGCCAATTGCGATTGGGTATCGATACAGTGTTTTGATGTATCGATACCGGTTCACTTGGCGGCCTAGTGGATTTGTCTAAAAGCTATCCGGTATTGATACAAGAAACCCTTGTATCGATACCGAAGGCCTTCGCAGTGGATTTTTAGGGCGTTTTTGGGATATTTCATGCACGAATGAAGGCTAGTATATAAGCCTCATTATGTCACAATATCCAAGTACACACTAGATTACATTGCACTTTTTAGATCTAGAATAGGATTTCATTTCTTGTTACTTACTCTTGCTATTGTTCTTCATTGTTCATGGTGTTCTTTGTTAATTCTGCATTTCTCTCCCTTAATTAGTTGTAGTTTGTTATTTTACTCTTCATTAAAGTTGTAGCTACGCTCTTGATCTATCTTAATCTCTAGTTTAATTTGAATTCCATTA
Organism: Rhododendron griersonianum; assembly: GCA_018127125.1. Classification (NCBI taxonomy): domain Eukaryota; kingdom Viridiplantae; phylum Streptophyta; class Magnoliopsida; order Ericales; family Ericaceae; genus Rhododendron; species Rhododendron griersonianum. The sequence goes on from CM030797.1 coordinate 22,237,504, forward strand.
TGTTTTCAATAATTAGCTTTATTGATTCAATTCCTAGCATGAGTGAGTAGTTAATTAGGCTTGGTCATGGGGTGATTAGCAATCCATGACTTGGGTTGATCATGCTTTTCACTCAATAAATCCTCATGTTTAGTTGAGAAATCAAGGTAGTTCGTGTTTGTCTATCAAATCTCAGCGGTTTTAACCTCTTTGATCATGCGTAGGCAAGAGCGAGCCTACTTGCCACGCAAAGATGCTTGGAGCTCTATCATCCCTTGCGTTTGCTAGATGAATACTAGAACTCTCTTAGTGTTCTGACTCTTTTTCTAGTAAACGGGCTTAATGATATATCCTCCGGGTTGGGAGATCGTTGATGCGTATCTCAACCTGAGTAATTCGAGAGAAAAGCTGATTGATTTGAGTTGTGGGTGTTGAAATCCCTTAGACCTAGCCGCTTAGTTTAAATCATTTTCAAATCACTTTTATCGCATGTTTACTTCATTCCAAACTACACCTAAAAGTTAGCCGTCTCAAGGCCGCAATTCTTACTCCTACAAATCCAATCAAGCCATGATGATATTCTCTTGGGTACGATCCCGAACTTCTGGATTATTATGCTTCAACGGACGTATTAACCCTACGCTTGGGGTGATCATATATTGATATATAGACGGATGAAGCACTTATCTTGCCACGTGCGATGCTTGGAACCCTGGCACTACGGGTGTTTGATTAAAGGTTTAACTGAGGTTTGATCCATTTCCGGGCTCCCTTTTGTGAATTACCATGGATTTTAATGACAAATCCTCCGAGTGAGAGCATGCGGTCGTGAATCTCACTTGCGTTACAAAAGAGAACCAATAGCCGGCCAATTCGTGGGTTGGTTGATCCCTGAGACCTTGCCGCTCGTTAAAATAGTTTAAAACTCATTTTTAGTTTCCACCTTTTATAAGAAAAACCAAGTTGGCTGTCTAAACACCGAAATCCTTATTTCTACAATCCAAACAAGACGCTATATTGGAATTTCTCTATGGGTACGATACCGGTCTTCCGGATTATTATTCTATCGACGTTCTAGCCCTACGCTTGGGGCATTCCATTCTTCGAGTACTAAGCATCTGTAAGTGGAGAAAAACGAAAGAGGTCCTCAACAACAGGAGAAGGTAACGGCTACTCGTGACTCCTCGCCTGAACCCTAGCACGTCGTTGGAACCCTAACCTGTAAAACAGACAAAGGGTGAGCGCACCTTTGCCTCTCGTGGCAAAGGCCCACCGATGCCTAAGTTAGTATCACGTACTAGTAGTAAACCCTAACTATCAGTAGGAAGTATTGAATAATGCAACGTATTGCGTACCTTTTACCTCTAGGTTTACCTCATATTTATAGATACACAGATGCTTGTTGCCCAAGTATCCGTGTTGCCCTAGGTTTCCTACCTCGTATAGGAAACCCAGAATATCTTGGATTCTCGTTCCCTTATCAATTCATTACCTTAGTCCTTTTTAGGGCTCTTTTCCATGGCTAGCCGAACATCCCATTCCCGTTGGGTATCTCTCCAAGATCCTATTTTCTTGGGATCTTATTCCTTCACGGAATATCCCTGTTCTAGAACCTTCCAGAGTGTTCCTTGCATCTGGGGCTGCCTCACCCAGAATTCTCCTCCTGTTCGGCCCCTTCGTGGCTGAACAAGCTACTTGGACCAGTGACTTCACATGTCACTGTTCCTTTATTAGTCTCTTGGTCCAATAACTTCTCATGTTTACTGCACCATGACCTCGTATAGACTCCCTGGATCAATGACTTCTCATATCGCTGGTCCATGTCGCCGACCACCGTTTTGTACGGCGATTGTCCTTATTGTAACTATACCATGGTCCCACGTACCATGTGTTCGAGCCCCATTTGCACCTGTTCGGGAATACCTCCCTACAATTGCTCCCCAGCTTTACTCGCTATTTATAATGCAAATGACGAGCAAAGCTTCCAAAAATCCGAGCAAAGATTTCTTTGTTTTTGCACCCAATCTCTCGTATTTGGTACAACTTTCATCATTAGTCCAGGCCAAACGTCTAATCGTTTGAGCTGGACAGGCTTTTCCAGACTCCGCCTTTACACGTGGCCAGCCCCTGTTTTGTTCTCATTTAATGCGTACAGGTGTCTTTGGGCAACGGAACGCCCAAACGGCGTCTGGGTGACGTTTCACATACGCCACCCAAATCATTTAGGGTATATCTGGGATTTTGTCCCATTTCAAATCATTTTCTCTCTCTAAGCTTCTACTGCAGAAAGAAGATTTGAGCATATCCACCTTTCGAACGCTGCTCCCCATCTCGTGGTTCTCTTCTTTCTGCGTCTAGTAATCCCCCTCGCCACGTCGTAAGTCATCGTTACTCTACTCTTCTTTCCTTGTCATTCTCATTGATATAGGGTTTTCTCTTACTTAGGGTTTACTTGATATCACCGTTTACTCGATATCCCCTCCCCGTCTGTAAATCTACACAAAACTCGCCTCTTTTAGCAAATGGGGAGGTTTAGACGCCATTGCAATACCCCTCAGACCATGGCTACGTTCAGATCTCGCTACGAGATCCCTGACAATGTTGCCACCGCACTAGCCCATGAGGACGCCATTTGCCAGAGCCCCGACAACGACACCCTCCACATTCCTATAGTCGCCATTGTAGAAGGCGGGGTCAGGTTTCCCCTGGCCCCCCTTCTTCGCCAGGTTTTAGCCCACTACCGGCTTTCCCCAATGCAAGTCTCTACTAATTTCTTCAGGGTTGTTATGGGCGTTAATGCCATTAACCAAATGCTTGGTACCTCTTTAGAATTACACGATATCCACCACTTGTACAGCATATCTTGTACCAAAGATGCCTTAACCTACTATCTGAAGAGTAGGGATTCTAGAAAAAAGCTTGTCCTGGAACTTCCTGATTCTGCTCGGGGAGATGACGATGATTTTTTGATTGTCACGGGGAATTTCGAACCAGGGATGAGGATGGCTATGTGATTGGTTTCCATGCCCTTCACAGATTTGGGCGACCACGTTAGTCCCCTTTTCTTGCTCTAAAGTTTTCTCGTACTTTACTTATTTGATTTGTTGCATATAACTCGATGTATTCTCATTGCAGCCACAAACGTCAACCAGGGGCATGACATCATTACCCCACAGGTCCATGTAGCAGACATCAATCGCGCGCTTGCCTTCAACGGGCAAGGTACATACCTTGCGGGCTGAGCAAGAGCAGCACAAGTGCTCCTAAGCTACAAAGCATCGTACGGCGGGTTTATTGATCGGCAGACCCGAGCAGTAGACAACCCAATAGTTCTAGGTCCTTCTTCCTCACAGCCCGAGCAAGAGGAATAGAGGCGTTCTCCAACTCCTCCGATTCCCAACGAGCCTATTCGTGTTACCAAAGAAGCGTCAACCTCCTCATCCAGCGGCTATACTCCTTCGCCTCCCTCTCGAACTCAAGAAATGAACCAACCAATTGACCTCAGCAAGCTTCTCACCATTCTTGGAGCCAACCGTGGGAGAGGCCGCGGCGTTGCTCGCGGCCGGGGACGTTCTCAAAGTCCCGGGCCATCTCTTGGCCGCCGTGGAGCCGCTCAATTGGACGCCCCTCCTGGTTTTTCCCCGAGGAAATCGACGCCAGTCACCGGGACAAACGCCAACGTCTGGAATCCTCAGTGAATTAAAGGCCTCCACCTCAGATCTCCACCGTTCCAACCCCTATTTGGGCACCCCAATTCTCCCACGGTGGTCGACCTGTCACTGTCCGAGACAGTGTGGAATCTGAGGGGACTGCCCTTGCTTTGTCCCAGGCCTTTCTGCTGCCTGGAGACATGCAAAAAGAAGTGGCCAGCTCCCCCGACAACCTTCTCGGCTCTTTTTATGGTGAATAGTGCTAAGGTAAGTCTCCACATACCAATGGTTTCAGATCAGATTCTCTTGTACCGTTCCTGACCGTTCTTTGACTTCCCAGGCAATGCAAAGGATGGTGGCCATGGCCCAAAGACTTGGCCAATCCGAGCCCCAACGAGCCAAACTCGCCAGTGAAAATGCCAAGCTTCAGAATACCATCGTTAGGCTTGAGAGGGGGAGAATCCAGGCATATGGTACTGTGAAGGTCAAGTTGGATGGAGCCGAGGATAGTTTGAACTAGACTCTTATAGAGCTGGAAACGAGCAAAAATAAAGCCAAGGCAGCACACCAGCAAGGTTACAACGAAGGAATCCACGTGGCCACCGAGAGCTACAAATCTCAAATGCCAGCAATCCGAGACCAGATTTGGGATACGGCCTAGACAGCATGCCTCACCAAGATTGAACCTCCTGAATCTTGCCCCCTCTGGATCAACAAAGACCTTCCAAGCTCCCAAACTGTTGCTGAAGACCAAGAAGTGGAGGAAGAGGAAAATAGCTTGGAGAGAGAGCTCAATGCCCAGGTCCCAGAGCAACCTGGTGCTGGTGTCACCCCAACTGAGGATGTGGCCAACCCTGGCCAAAAGGAAGCCAGTGGTGGTCCACCTGAATCAAACATTGTGGTAGATGATACAACTGCTCCAGCCTCTCCACCCGCCGTTCAAGATCTAACAAATGAAGAGTAAGTTGGTTGTTACCCTTCTTTGAACAATATTTCCTTTTGCTGGCCCTGCGTGGCCATTTGAATATGCCCTGTGTGGCACCGGTACAATTCAAAAACATGTTTAACACAGGTATTTGGCCCTTCGTGGCGCTACTCTATTTTTGTGACCCTGTTTGTCCTGAATATTGGTTTGCTCGGCCCTTCATGGCCTTTACTGTTCCAACCGTGCAGGTTTAAGTTATATCATCTAAGTACTTCGTGCTTAGACTATCTGGCATGTTTTCATATGCGGGCGAGCACTCGTCTGCTCATATGTATCCCAAGTTTTGTTCATACGTGGATATATCCTTAAGTTTACTTGTACCTAGCTGTTTGTGCATGTTATTTAAGTATTTCGTACTTAAGGAATATATGCTTCAAAGTTTCCCATACTTAGACAAGTGCCCAAATGTATTCATATTTGGCAGAAGTATGCATGTTTTCGTATGCACACCAAGTTTTCACGTACTTGGAAAAAAAGATCCTAAGTTTATTCGTACTTAGATCACCCAAATGTATTCATATTTGGGAAAAGTGTGCATGTTTACGTATGCATCCTAGGTGTATTCATACCCGTACAGATGACCAAGTATATTCATACTTGCAAAGTTTTCAAATTGCCCGTAATTCTACACACACCGTACTCCTCTCCTCCCCAATACGAAACCAGGATAAAGAATGAGGCCTGACTTCGTATTCGATTATAAAAGAGAATGCAAAAAACAGTTCTTGTTACCAAAATTTTAGAATTTTATTCATAATTCAAAACTCAAGGGGGCGTTATGCGTGCCCCTTGTAACTAACAAGAATAAAAAACAAGGGAATTTTATTCGTAATTCCCACACAATCACGATATGCATCCTAAAACAGAACGAAGAAAAAAAAATTGAAGTCTTTCACACAAAGAACTTTCTCAAATTGTGGACATTCCAAGGCCTCGGCACCAGGTTCCCGTCCAGGTCTGCCAAACGATAAGCCCCAATGCCCACAACCTCTGTAACTCGATATGGGCCTTCCCAGTTGGCCCCCAACTTGCCCTCGTTGGCCACCTTGGTGTTGTCGAGCACCTTACGAAGCACAAGGTCTCCTACACCAAACTCTCGTGGGTGGACATGCTTGTTGTAGCTCTTCATCAGCTGCTCCTGATATGAGGCTAAATGTACCAGAGCCTTCTCTCTCCGTTCCTCGGCAAGATCCAACTCGATCTCCAAGGCTCTGTCATTGCCTCCACTTTCAACCAAAGCAGTCCTGTTGGTCGGCAAACCCACTTCTAATGGTATAACAGCCTCTGTTCCATAAGCCAATGAATATGGGGTCTTTCCCGTAGACCTCCTAGGGGTTGATCGGTGTGCCCACAAAACCAGTGGCAATTCGTCGGGCCACTTTCCTTTTGCCTTGTCCAACCTCTTCTTGATCCCGTCAAGTATGGTTTTGTTAGATGCCTCTGCCTGCCCATTACTCTGAGGGTAGGCTGGGGTGGAGTAGTAGTTCCTTATTCCGTACTGGGCACAGAATGCTTTGAACTTCTTCTGAAATTGCGACCCATTATCCGTGATCAAAGAATAAGGGACTCCAAATCGAGTAATGATGCTTTTCCACACGAACCTCTCTATCATAGGTTCAGTGATCTTTGCTAACGGTTCTGCCTCAATCCACTTAGTGAAATAATCTGTTGCCAACAATAGAAATTTCCTATTCCCAGTTGCCTTGTGGAGTGGACCCACGATGTCCATCCCCCATTGTGCGAATGGCCAAGGACTTATCAAGGGCACCAGATCCTCGGCTGGTGTTCTGATCATTGGTGAGAACTTCTGGCACTTCTCACAAATCTTCATGTACACCTTTGCATCCTCCTGCATGTGTGGCCACCAGTAACCATGGGTAATTGCCCGGTGGGCAATGGACCTGCCCCCAACATGGCTTCCACATGTCCCCTCGTGAATCTCGTGGAGAAACTTCTGCACCATCTCGGGGTGTACACAGAGTAAGTATGGTCCTGTGAACGATTTCCTGTACAACTTCCCTTCAGGTGACAGCCAAAATCGTGCAGATTTTGTCTTTATCTTGTGAGCCTCCTTTTTATTAGTGGGGAGTGCCCCATCTCGTAGGAACTCAACTATTGGATCCATCCAACTTGGTCCTTGGTTCACGTCCAAGACCAATTCCATGCTCCTTCCAATGCTCGGCTCAGCAAGATAATCTACTGCCACCCGTCTTTTGAACTCTGTTGGCACAGCTGCAGCCAACCAAGCAAGCGAATCAGCATGGGCATTCTGCCCAAAACTTATTTGCTCGATGTATACCTTCTTGAAAATGTCGAGCAGATCTTTGGCGGCCCCCACGTAGGCGGCCATCTTCTTATTCCGGGCCTCATATTCCCCAGATAACTGATTCACTACAAGTTGCGAATCACAGTATATTCGTATTCTCTTGACCTTCAGGGTCTTCGCACTTCTCAATTCTGCCAGGAGTGCCTCGTACTCTGCCACATTGTTTGAAGCACTAAAACCCAGTCGAAGAGACAATTCCATCATCACTCCTCCAGGAGGGAAAAGTACAACCCCAATCCCTGATCCTGTATTACATGCGGAGCCATCAACAAATAATTTCCATTCCAAGGGATCTTGTTCGGCAAGTTCCTTTCCCCTTCCGGTTGATGGCTCAACTGGCTGCTCCTTTCTCGTAGGAGGCCGAGGAGCCATTGTAGGAGAAAACTCTGCTACAAAGTCTGCCAAAACTTGCCCCTTGATTGCAGTTTGCGGCCGGTAGTCAATATCGTACTGACTCAACTCCACCGACCAAGTTGAAATACGTCCCGAGAAATCTGCTTTTCGTAGCAAAGATTTCAACGGAAACTCAATGTAAACCACAATTCTGTGACTCTGGAAATAATGGGGCAACTTTCTTGCCGCTGTCCTCAATGCCAGGACCAACTTTTCGAGGGGCAGATATCTCGTTTCTGCGTCCAATAGTGTTTTGCTCACGTAGTAGACATGTATTTGCTCGGATCCTTTGTCCCTCAGTAGGCGGCCATCTTCTCATTCCGGGCCTCTTATTCCCCAGATAACTGATTCACTACGAGTTACGAATCACATTATATTCGTATTCTCTTGACCTTCAGGGTCTTCGCACTTCTCAATCCTGCCAGGAGTGCCTCGTACTCTGCCACATTGTTTGAAGCACTAAAACCCAGTCGAAGAGACAATTCCATCATCACTCCTCCAGGAGGGAAAAGTACAACCCCAATCCCTGATCCTGTATTACATGCGGAGCCATCAACAAATAATTTCCATTCCAAGGGATCTTGTTCGGCAGGTTCCTTTCCCCTTCCGGTACGTTGATGGCTCAACTGGCTGCTCCTTTCTCGTAGGAGGCCGAGGAGCCACTGTAGGAGAAAACTCTGCTACAAAGTCTGCCAGAACTTGCCCCTTGATTGCAGTTCGCGGCCGGTAGTCAATATCGTACTGACTCAACTCCACCGACCAAGTTGAAATACGTCCCGAGAAATCTGCTTTTCGTAGCAAAGATTTCAACGAAAACTCAGTGTAAACCACAATTCTGTGACTCTGGAAATAATGGGGCAACTTTCTTGCAGCTGTCCTCAATGCCAGGACCAACTTTTCGAGGGCAAATATCTCGTTTCTGCGTCCAATAGTGTTTTGCTCACGTAGTAGACATGTATTTTCTCGGATCCTTTGTCCCTCAGTAGTACTGCACTAACAGCATGTTCGTATTCTCTTGACCTTCAGGGTCTTCGCACTTCTCAATCCTGCCAGGAGTGCCTCGTACTCTGCCACATTGTTTGAAGCACTAAAACCCAGTCGAAGAGACAATTCCATCATCACTCCTCCAGGAGGGAAAAGTACAACCCCAATCCATGATCCTGTATTACATGCGGAGCCATCAACAAATAATTTCCATTCCAAGGGATCTTGTTCGGCAGGTTCCTTTCCCCTTCCGGTACGTTGATGGCTCAACTGGCTGCTCCTTTCTCGTAGGAGGCCGAGGAGCCACTGTAGGAGAAAACTCTGCTACAAAGTCTGCCAGAACTTGCCCCTTGATTGCAGTTCGCGGCCGGTAGTCAATATCGTACTGACTCAACTCCACCGACCAAGTTGAAATACGTCCCGAGAAATCTGCTTTCCGTAGCAAAGATTTCAACGAAAACTCAGTGTAAACCACAATTCTGTGACTCTGGAAATAATGGGGCAACTTTCTTGCAGCTGTCCTCAATGCCAGGACCAACTTTTCGAGGGGCAAATATCTCGTTTCTGCGTCCAATAGTGTTTTGCTCACGTAGTAGACATGTATTTTCTCGGATCCTTTGTCCCTCAGTAGTACTGCACTAACAGCATGTTCAGAAACTGCTAAGTACAAGGATAAGAACTCACCCGGTTTGGGAGTCGACAAGAGCAGGACCGTTGCCAAGTACTTCTTCAGGTCTTGGAACGCCTGTTCGCATTCTGCTCCCCATTCGTATCCCTCTCTCTTCTTCAACAATTGAAAGAAGGGCCTACACTTGTCACTGGACCGGCTGATAAACCTATTGAGGGCTGCCGCCATTCCAATCAATCTTTGGACCTCCTTCGTGGTCCTTGGGCTTTCGAGCCTTTGCAATGCTGTTATTTGATCGGGATTTGCCTCTATCCCTCTTATGGTCACCAAGTGACCCAAGAACTTCCCCGAACGCACACTTCGAGGCGTTGAGTTTTAGCTTGTATTCTCTCAATATCTCGAAGGCTTCCTTTAAATCAGCAATGTGGTTTTCCTTCTCCTTGCTTTTGACCACCATGTCGTCTATGTATACCTCCATGGTCTTGCTAAGCAACTTCTTTAGCATAATCATTGCTAACCTCTGGTATGTTGTACCGGCATTCCTCAAACCAAAGGGCATGATGCTATAACAGTACAGTCCCCTTGGTGTGATAAAGGAAGTCTTCTTTTGATCGGGACCGTACATGGCTATCTGGTGATACCCTCGATAAGCATCAAGGAAGCTCATCCGCCCATACCCAGCTGTTGCATCCACAAGTTGATCTATCCTGGGATGGGGGAAGCTATCCTTAGGACATGCCTTATTCAAATCAGTGAAATCGACGCAGACTCGCCACTTCCCATTCTTCTTTTTTACCACCACAGTATTGGACAGCCACTCTGGGTAGTACACTTCTCGTATAGCCTTTGCATCGAGTAATCGGTCCACCTCCTCGATAACAGCGTCCACGTGCTGTATGGCAGATCGTCTCTTCTTCTGCATCACAGGCTTATGTTGTGGATCCACGTTCAAGTGGTGACAAATCACGTTTGCATCCACTCCAGGCATTTCTTCGGGCACCCAAGCAAACACATCAACGTGCTCCTTGAGGAACCCTACCAACTCTTCCTCTTCTGCTTCATTCAGGTTTTCCCCAATCATGAAATACCTTTCTGGATCATTCTCGTTGATCTGAATCTTCTTTAAGCCTTCCACCACTTTCTCGGCGGGGTCCCCTCCGACATCCTCAATGGTCGGCTGGTCCGGAACCTCGATTGCTTGAACTAACTTTGCCTTGGGTGCCTTCTTGATTATAGAAACCAAGCACTGCTGGGCAACCTTCTGATTTCCCCTAATTCTTTCAATACCATTTGACTCGGGGAATTTTACCTTCTGATGGTAAGTAGAGGAGACCGCCCTCATCTTGTACAACCATGTGTGGGCTGCATGCCCGAAAAACAAAGAAAGGCCATTTTGCTTTGGTATTTTCCTGCCGCTTTGAAGAGAAATACGTCGTTTGAAGAGTCGCCACCCGGATTTGCGGTACATCACCCGAGAAACCGTTTCGTTTGGAAAACCAATTGATTTGAAGTTGAAAACCAGAGATCAGTTTCAAGGGTTCGGAAGCCATGTTACGAGGGGGGAAGGGTTTTACGGCACCCCCCTCGCCCGATTCGAAATCGGTCTCTACTAAACGTTTGTGGGATTTTTCAAAAGGGATTTTGTCTCATTAGATCATTTAGCAAGTATCCACAGTTTATAACAGGTAAGGAGTGCATGCATGTGCAGTTGTACAAGGGGAAGTGGAATGGTGGAGTAACGGTGAGCAAATGCATGAATGACAGAAAACTAGAGACTGCCACTGACTTCACTCTCGAGCGCTCGGGATCAATCCCGAGCGCTTGGGAGCTCTGACACCCAACCTGCAAGCTTTGTTAGCACAGACAGAATACAATGCTAAACTGGAAACTGAAATGATATTAAGTACGCTACTGGCTCAGCAGAGGATTTGAAAGACTGGAATGCACCCTCAATCTTTCAGATCATGCATCCCTGCCTTAGCAAAGCTAAATCTATGAATTTAAAAGAGCAACAGGCCACACTAATGCATGCAGAGACCAGGTAACGCAACAGAATGGGAAATGGGGAGCAATGGCATGCATGCACTCCCGAGCGCTTTGGAATGGTTCGGAGCGGTTGGGAGTGAGCTGCACATCAGCTTACTCTCAAATAGGAAATGGCACTGATTTGGCATGCAAAATACCCTTGTTTTTATGTTTCCCAAGAGGAGAACATCTTTTAGCTTTGGAAATACCTCACTTTGCATGAAAACTTGAAGGAAATACTTCTGTTTTGGAGAAAATAGTTTTCTGTGCATGCATGCCAAAATGAAACCATTTCTTTTAAGATCACACATCATTTCCAACCCACTGTGTTACGAAGGGCCATGCATGAAACTGGGAACAGTCCCGAGCGCTTAGGAGTACTCTCGAGCGCTTGGGAGTGGTTCCAGTAAGGGTTTTGTGAAAACATTTTCTTGTGCCCCATTGCTCTTGTTTTTACACTAGGGTCTCCCAACCATGCACCCAGTATTGAAGACTGGGTCAGGCTGAGAGACCCCCCTCAGAAGGGATGAATAGCCTTTAAGTTGTGACCAAAGGTAAAGTTTTATACCTTTTCCTTGAACCTTGCTCCTTGGAATAGCTTTGAAATGTGGATGAAGAGAGGAGAGTGCAAGAGATCAGAAGAGTATTCTGGATTTCTTGCCCTTTTCCTTGGTGATTTCTAAAACCTTTGAAGTTTGGAAGATGAGTTTTGGGTGTTTTTGGTTTTGAGCTAGAGAGAGAGAGAGAACAGAGAAAAAGAGTTCTTCTGGAGTGAAAATTTCGTGGTCTCTCCTTTTCTAGCTGAAAAACCAGTCATATTTATAGGCAAAACATCAAATGGTTTTTGAAAATCAAATGGTTTTGGTAAAACATTTTTCAATAGGTAAATCTTTGGCCTGAATATCTTCCTACCAGAGGTTGAGTGTGGACTGAGCCATCGGCGGGCTCAAGGTGGCTGTAATGATGATTTGCAAGGTGAGTGGGTGATACTGCCATCCATTGGGCAACAGAAAAGTCTCGAGCACTTGGGATTACTCCCGAGCGCTTGGGACCTCACTCTCGAGCGCTCGAGAAAGAGCCAGGCCAGAGGTTTTGTGAAACAGTTTTGAGCGCTTGGAATTGCTCCCAAGCGCTTGAAAATGCCCTTTTTACCATTTTTAATCCTTCTTCAATCTTTCAAGGAGCAAAGTTCCGATCGGTACCAGGCTTGTTTCGATCCAAAGTCATCATCGGGGAGCCTCCGGGCCATAAATCAAGAAATTTTGAAAAGTCCAAATTGGGGTGTCTACACCATGTTCTTCCAATAATCGCGTTATAGGAAGATGGTACATCCACCACTAGGAAATCGGTTCTCAGCACAACTGTTCCTGCCCGAACAGGAAGAGTTACTTTGCCCAACGGCCAGACTGCTCCTGCACTGAATCCGACCAAAGGAGTTATCGACTACACCAAATCCGCCTGTGTCAGTCCCAACTTCTTGAACGCATCATAGTACAGCACCTCCGTACAGCTTCCTGAATCCACAAGGATTCTCTCCATGTCATATTCCCCAATCCGTAGGGTTATGACCAAAGCGTCATTGTGTGGTACCTAGACTCCTCCTAGGTCCTCATCCGTGAAGGCTATGCCTTCGTTGCATTCTTCTACTTCACGTCCTCGTTTCTTTCCCAACTGCATCACATGCCGGTCGTGCTTCACTTGTCTCTGGAGCAACCTCACCTCATTTCTCGTATAAGGTGCAGCCAATCCATGTATCATATGGATTACGCCCCTTGGATTTTGCTCGTAATCCAACTCCATTGCTTTCTCTGCACCCTTGTGCTCTTCCTGAATGAACTCTTTCAAGTAACCACGCAAGACTAGGTCGTCAAGGTGCTGTTTGAACATCTCACAATCTTCCGTCATGTGACCCCAGTCTTTGTGATAACTACAATGCTGACTCGTAGCCCTCTTTCCATCTTTATCCCCCTCCAGCCTTAGGGGCCACTTGAAATATGGGCGGTTCTTTATTCGATAAAGAATCTGATAGATTGGTTCCTTCCAAACCGTTGTTACTGAGAAGAAGGACTTGGGGTCTGGAGCATGTTTCTCTTTGTACGGCTCTCTCTTAGCCTGCCCATATTCTTTCCTCTCCTTATAGGTTTTGGGCTATGGCTTATCTGCTCTCTTCGCCGGACCCTTGGCCTGCTCGGCCACCACCTTGCCATCTTCTCGCAGTATGTCATCTTCGTTCCTGGCATGATGCTCTATCCGTTCCATTAGCTTGGCCACTGTACCTACTGGACTCATGTTTAGGGACTTACGTAGTTCTCCCCGAACAGGCAGCCCAGTCTTGAACGTGGCTATTGCATATTCCTCACTGCAACTTTCAATCTCATTGAAAGTCTCCCAGTATTTCTTAGCATAATCCCTAATCGGTTCGTTCTCTCCCTGTTTCATAACGGAGAGGCTCTCAAATGTCTTTGGTGCTTTTCTGCTTGTTAGGAATTGGGCAGTGAATTCCTCGGCCAATTGCCCCCATCCTTGTATGGAGCGCGGGCCGAGCTTATGGAACCAGGATAGAGCTACCTTCTCCAGACTTGACGGGAACATCTTGCACATGATTGCATCATCACCGTCGTGCATAAACATTGCATGTTGGTAATGCTGTATGTGTGCCACGGGATCTGTATTTGTTTCATACAGGATGAACGCCCCGTGCTTCACCCTGCTCGGCAACCTTGCCTCTTGCAATCTCTTTGCAAAGGGAGAAGAAGCTATGTTGCTAAGGGCTTTTCGTGCTGCCTCTCGTGCAGACATGGTCCCCTCTTCCTGTTCCCTCGTTCTCTTGGGAGCGCTATTCTCCCAATCGGAATCTGGTCTCTCGTACCTATCCCTGTGATTTCTTCTAATTTCTCCCTCCACGGGGGTATGACTCTGGCTCCTGCTTCTTCTTTTTCGAGAAGAAGCCCTTTTCTTCCTTGGGGTGGGGCTCCTACTCTTGCTCCTCCATCTCTGTGAAGGAGCCTTCTTGTTGTGCACAACCAGAGCCAGCCTGTCTCTCCTGGAATTTTGTCGTGAAAGTCCAGAATCCTCCGGATGTTCTCGTATCCGTTGCAACTCCTGAATCTCGTACTCTCGTCTCTTGATTAGACGAGCATACTCCTCAATTTCATGTCTCTTTTTATCCAAGATATCCTCGTTGTTGTTCACACTCCTCGAATGTGCAACTGATTCTCCCACGCGATGGGACTTACTCCTTCTCGTGGATTCCGTGGCTATCCTGCCCTCCCTGTTCTTGGAGTCATCATGGACAGTCAAGGGGCGACCCTTGCTTGTGGTCCTTTTTGTATGCCCGTCGTCGGGCTTCCTCGGAGGATCTGGTGGTGACTTATCACCTCCCTCACCTAACTGGTTCTTTGGATCAAGCGGTGTTTTTGGATCTTCTTCCACCATGGTCGTTTTTCAAAGGGATCTCTTTCGTTTCCCACAGATGGCGCCAATTGTAAGTGGAGAAAAACGAAAGAGGTCCTCAACAACACGAGAAGGTAACGGCTACTCGTGACTCCTCGCCTGAACCCTAGCACGTCGTCGGAACCCTAACCTGTAAAACAGACAAAGGGTGAGCGCACCTTTGCCTCTCGTGGCAAAGGCCCTCCTATGTCTAAGTTAGTATCACGTACTAGTAGTAAACCCTAACTATCAGTAGGAAGTATTGAATAATGCAACGTATTGCGTACCTTTTACCTCTAGGTTTACCTCATATTTATAGATACACAGATGCTTACTGCCCAAGTATCCGTGTTGCCCTAGGTTTCCTACCTCGTATAGGAAACCCAGAATATCTTGGATTCTCGTTCCCTTATCAGTTCATTACCTTAGTCCTTTTTAGGGCTCTTTTCCATGGCTAGCCGAACATCCCATTCCCGTTGGGTATCTCTCCAAGATCTTATTTTCTTGGGATCTTATTCCTTCACGGAATATCCCTGTTCTGGAACCTTTCAGAGCGTTCCTTGCATCTGGGGCTGCCTCACCCAGAATTCTCCTCCTGTTCGGCCCCTTCGTGGCCAAACAAGCTACTTGGACCAGTGACTTCACATGTCACTGTTCCTTTAGTAGTCTCTTGGTCCAATAACTTCTCATGTTTACTGCACCATGATCTCGTATAGACTCCCTGGATCAATGACTTCTCATATCACTGGTCCATGTCGCCGACCACCGTTTTGTACGGCGATTGTCCTTATTGTAACTATACCATGGTCCCATGTACCACGTGTTCGGGCCCCATTTGCACCTGTTCGGGAATACCTCCCTACAGCATCCACCAACGGTTGTGTCGCTAGGCAGGGGACGTACGGGGTCCCAAATTTTCGTAATGTAAGTCACACATGATATATTGATGATGAAATGAAGACTTGAATTAAATGGGGTTCGATTGTTGATACCGTGATTGTTTAGAAAGGATTGCATGATCATTTAAGTACTTGACTTCCGAAGTAGTGGCGGTGCCTTATTTCGTTTGGAATATCATTACTTGTATTCCGTTTCACAATTTTACCTGTAATCTCATATGCACATAGAATTAGCAGAGATTTTCTTACTGGGCAAATGTGTACTCAACCCTTCCTTATTCAGGTACCAACCAGGGTCAGTGACTTGGAGTGCCTGGCGTGCATTATCTAACATACTTTGAAAGCTTTCACGGAAGGGTTATTTAGTCATCTTTTGTAAATCATATATTTTGGAGATGAAAATGTAATCTTATTCGTATTTCTTATGACTATGAATGGCCGTAAAACATTAAAGAAGTCTCGAGTTGGCTATCGACCGACCCCTTCTATCTAGCCGAGGAATGAAATGGCTTTATGTGGTAGACTCGGTGAGAATGATTCTGAGCTAGTTCATGGCATACAACGAAGTAGAAAGCGCTCTGTTTCATTTCTCATCTATTACTCATGGAACATAGGGCTGGGGTCCCTTGACTGTAACAATTTGAATTTATGACAGTTTGATGGAATAAGTATGGTAAATCCATTAAGGGTAATTTTATATGGAAATGTTGATACTTTAGTTATGGAGAATTGTGTTTATTATGTTAAAATAGAGGGCATGACACTACTTCAATGCATGATAAAAAAAAAATGCGGGTGAAACGATACCTGAAGCAATTCATTCGGTACATAGTAGTAATTTTTTAAAATGAATAATTTTTGTTGTGTTTTGCTTTCTTTGATTTTTTCAAAACTAAAATTTTAACCCCAAGGGGTAGTGCAATTGGTGATCAGCCAGGACGAAGGGACTTACTGTAGACACCCCAATTTGACCTAACGATTATTTCAAGTCCCACCTTGGGGACCATCCCGATAATGAAATGGATACAGTGATTGCTGATTGACTTCCTGTGAACCTTAGGACTTTCGGTAAGAACTTTTAGCCACTTAGAGGACCCAATCCAGAGCCAAATAGCCTTTCAGACAGAAGTATAGTATCCTAGGAGAATCCATTTGTCGGCCGTGACATTGATCATACGGCCCCAACTTCAATCTTTCACCCGTGAAGCCTATTACTTGAAAATCTCCCTGAGAGACGGATTAGCCGGCCGCCAGATCTATCCTTCGGTCGCAATATCATTCCTTCGGCTGCCAGATCCTTTGCTCGGTCGCTAGATCGTCTGTTTTCCAGATTCTGGAACGTTCTGTCAATCGTTTGATCCGTTCACAAAACCCTAGTAGCCTTTTTCTGATCCATTCGGGCCACGTTCAGGGACCACCATGAAGAGTTTGTATCACTCCCCAACTCCAATTTCCACCATGCGTTTTGATTGGTTGAGTTGTGTCATCCCTAGTGCCTATATAAAGAGGGCTTCGGCTTCGAAATTGAGAGACCAACACCTCCCCATCCACCACGAAATTCTGCAGAAATACACTCTCATATCCCCTCTACAAAAGCCCCAACCTTCTAGAGGCAGCCATAATCCGACGATCCAAACCCCGAAGTTCAAACCCTAACCCTAGGGTTTCAAGAAGCAATCAGTCAATCACCCTCAATCCGAAGCAATCAAACTACTGAGGGATCAAGGTGGTGAGGCCCAGGGCCTCTGGTTCAATTTATTTTCCATTCTACGCTTAATCGTACTTGTTTGATTATCTGCTAATCGTCTGATCTGGTGTGAGGAAGAGCATCGGCTGAGGAATCAATCCCTCGGTCGATACATAGAACCAAGAGGATCCCTCGGCCGTGACATCCATTCCCCTGCTGCGGGATCCATCTCCCTGGGACAGTTTGTTTTATTCTGTTTTCTAATGCATGATTTACTTATCGTCTCGGCTCACCTTATTCACTGCTAAAGGCTAATAAACAGACTATGTGTTAGAATCAAATAAAGCAAGTTTTAATCATATCTCTACCTAGTCTCACGACTGGGTAAAGAGGGGTGCCTAATACCTTCTCCTCATTGTACCTTTGGCTCCCGTGCCTAGAATCTCTATCTGTTTTTCCTAGTTTTCTTAAACTAGGTGGCGACTCTGTTTCGATGATAACCACTATCGTGTGGTGATCTTCCTAGCCATAGGAATATCCACGATCTTGGTTTATGTAGCAAACAACCAAAAAAACAGCAACGATCAATCTGTATGGCGATGCCCCGCTCCAGGGAGGTGTCTATAGTTTTTGGCGACTCTGTTGGGGACTTGAGAGCCATAACCAGAAAGTTCGACATAGGACTAATACATGCTTTATTTGATTCATTTATCATATGCATTGAGCAGGCAACCTCGTTGAGTTCACCTAATACCCCGGCATGTCACGGGCTATGTTAGGGGTTCCAGCAAACTCCACAGTCACTTGTACCTAGTGGTATATCAAAAAGGAAACCACTCGATCGCCGCCTATGATGGGCCGACGGAAGGACTGGTGCCCTTTGACAACGGAGCACCCTGAGACTACCCAAGCCTTTCATGTGTTAGAAAGCCATAGAACCTATCAAACTAAGACAGGAACCCGCAAGTTAAGGAATTTGCCTGCATTTCGTCTTCAAGTTCTTCCTCACACCCATTGTATATATGTATGTTATAAAGCCTTCTTTTGCAGGTCAAACCTTAGGAGCCTCTTAAAAATAAACTAAAGGAGGTAAGCTAAACTAAAATGACTAAAGCACAATTTTTCAGGAAAAATGACTACATCACTGCTCATGTCTTATTCGCACTTTCAAATTGTCACCAAGCTGTCTGGCCCAGTCCATCTTGTTGTCGAGATTTTTGACCCTTCCAAATACATCACTCCGGTGGATCAGCCAAAGCCTATGGTAATTATCACTGAAGACAATCATGTCATGTTCGCAAGAACAGTCTATGATGAAGAAGTAGAAGGCATAATTGAAGAAGAAGGATTTCGCAGGGTCCCAATCTATTTCGATGACCCTTATGCACCCACCGACGACTATTGGCCAATCGACGAGGTCAACAACTCTGAAGATGAAGAAGCAAGGGAAGAAGAATCTGCTGACAATGATCCACTTGACGAAATATCACTAAACCTACTCTTTGATGAGGGGATCACCGACAATGAAATAAGGGTGATCCACCCTATCACAGCTAGCTTTGGTAATTGGTGGGGATTTGTTGGCACACGAAGAGTCAACAACAGCGACGAAGCAGAGATAGAAGCTCAATTGGAAGAGATAACGGCAATAGCAAACCAAATGACCCTCCAAGACTTGTAGGGTGACAGTGATGAAAGTGCAAATGAAGATGACAGTGAGGTGCTGATGATCAACCTTGGTGATGAAAAAGACTGCTCTGAGTTGATTGTGGATACTGAAAAAGGGGCTTACCCTAACTGGACCGTGGAACACACTCTAAAATACAAAATGAAAAATGCTAATTCTGATCTTAGTTCCGATTCTGATTCCGACTCCGAATCAACTCAATCCGAGTCTAGCTTATCATCTTTTCAAACTACTGAGTCTAGTGAGGAAAACCTGGTCAAAGCACCAAGGCATAACGTTTATTTTGAATTTGACTCTGAAATGTCTTTTGACAATTTTAGCAATAAGAAGGAAGATTTAGAGTATTTCACTTTGCCTATGATTAACTGTGCAGATTTCGGCAATCCAAATTTTGAGGAAGAAATTCCAAAAGAAATTCTAGAATTCATCGAGAGAGAAGAAGAAAGGCATGCCAAACCTTTTTCTGAGGAAATAATCACAGCAAACATAGGCTCTGAAAACGAGCCCAAAATGGTTAAAATCGGTGCAACACTATCTTCTCAAGAAAGTGAAAAACTAATCCTTTTGCTAAAAGTATACAGATATGTTTTTGCCTGGTCTTATGAGGATATGCCTGGAATAAACCCCAAAATAGTCCAGCACAAAATTCCCCTTCATCCTGATGCAAAACCTGTTAAACAAAAGCTAAGACGTATGCGCCCCGATTGGGTCTTAAAGATAAAAGAAGAAGTCACCAAACAAATTAACGCTGGTTTCCTCATGGTCACCGAGTATCCACAGTGGGTAGCCAACATCGTTCCAGTACCAAAGAAAACTGGGGGAATCAGGGTCTGTGTAGATTTCCGAAATCTCAACAAGGTCAGTCCAAAGGATGACTTCCCATTGCCACACATAGACGAATTAGTGGACAACACTGTGGGGCATGCACTACTATCTTTCATGGATGGGTTTTCTGGGTATAATTAGATTCTGATGTCTCCCGAAGATAGAGAGAAAACCACCTTCACCATGCCGTGGGGAACCTACTGCTACCGAGTAATGCCATTCAGGTTGAAGAACGCTGGAGCCACTTACCAAAGGATGGCTACAACACTGCTGCACGACATGATGCACAAAGAAGTTGAGGTATATGTCGACGACATGATAGTCAAATCAAAGGAAATGGAAGGACACTATGAAGCTCTTCAGAAGTTCTTTGAGAGGATTAGGCAATCCAAGCTACGTCTTAATTCTCAAAAATGCACTTTTGGGGTAACGGCTGGTAAAATGCTAGGATTTCTCATCACTCAAAGAGGAATCGAAGTAGACCCTTCCAAGATACAGGCTATCATGAAGATATCACCACCAAAGACAGAAAAGGAAGTAAGGAGCTTTCTGGGGAAAGTACAGTTCATCAGCCGGTTCATTTCCAAACGCACAGCCACCTGTGAACCTCTTTTCAAACTCTTGAAGAAGGGTACTGATTTTGAGTGGAGCCAGGACTGTCAGCAAGCATTCGAGGCAATCAAGGAGTATCTTCAAAATCCGCCTGTATTATCACCACCCATCCCTGGGAAACCACTGATTATGTACCTCTCAGTAACGGACACATCCATGGGATGTATGCTAGCGCAAGAAAACGACGCCAAAGCAAAGTATGCCATATACTACCTCAGCAAGAAAATGATGGACTATGAAACGAGGTACACTCCCCTCGAGAAAACCTGCTAGGGGCTAGTATGGGCCACCAAGAAACTAAGGCACTACCTATTAGCACATCCGGTAGTGCTGGTTTCTCGTTTAGACCCAATCAAATATCTTTTCGAGAAGCCAGCACTTATCGGAAAGCTAGCTAGGTGGTTACTGCTGCTGGCAGAATTCGACCTCAAATACATGACAAGGAAATCAGTGAAAGGAAGGGCTGTGGCAGAGTTCTTGGCAAATCACCATGTGACAGAGGCCGAGGCAGAAGACTTCATGTTCCCTGACGAAGACATCCTATGTCTTTTAGACGACACCTGGCAGCTTTACTTCGATGGAGCATCAAACCAATGTGGATATGGCATAGGGGTACTGTTAGTTTCCCCAAACGACTCTCATATCCCTTTGTCATATAAACTGAGGTTTGAAGTCACCAACAACCAAGCTGAATACAAAGCCTGCATCGCTGGAATAGAGGCAGCCCAGGAACTAGGGGCAAAAAGGGTCAAAGTCATTGGAGATTCAAACCTGGTAGTGTCCCAAGCAAGAGGAGACTGGAAGGTCAAGGAAGACACGCTGAAGCTATACCACTATGTGTTGGAAACTTTGATTCCACAATTTGACTCGGTCATCTTCACACACACTCCACGAGTGAGCAATAGGTTTGCAGATGCGCTGGCAACACTGGCCTCTATGGTCGAGATACCCCTGGGATTCACAATGTGGCCCCTCATGATTGAGCAGAAGGTCAAACCAGCATGCGAATGCACCTTCACCGAAGAAGGTGAAGATGATGGAAAGCCATGGTATGAAGACGCGAAGAAATTCCTAGAAGAAGGAGAATATCCCTTTGAAGCCACCTCAAAGAATAAAACGGCTCTGCGGAAGTTTGTCGCCCAATTCGTAGTCTGCAGGGGAGCACTATATCGAAGAGCGCATCTGGGTCCCAATCAACTTTGTGTCACCACGGAAGAAAGCCGTAAGATAATGGAGGAAATACACGAAGGAATCTGTGGGTCGCATATGAATGGGGCAACAATGGCAAAGAAAATCCTGCGTCAGGGATACTACTGGACTACAATGGAGGCCGACTGCGCTGATTATGTCTGCCGATGTTTCAAATGCCAAACCAACGCCGATCGCATGCGTATTCCCCCTACGGAATTATATAGCATGACATCTCCTTGGCCATTCTCCACCTGGGGGATAGACCACCTGGGGGATAGACGTCATTGGAAGTATAAGTCCAAAGGGAAAATACAAGCATCAGTTCATTCTAGTAGCTATCGACTACTTCACCAAGTGGGTAGAAACAGCTTCTTATGCTACCCTCAAAGCCACTCATGTGGCCAAGTTTATCTGCACCAATATCATCTATCGATATGGCGTACCTCACGAGTTCATCTGCGATAATGGATCACACTTTAAGGGAGCAACAAAGAAGCTTTTTGCTGAATTTGAGATACAGAATCATCGGTCATCTACTTATCGACCTCAAACCAATGGAGCAGTTCAAGCTGCAAACAATAACATCAAGAGAATTCTGCAGAAGACTACTGACACCTACACAAACTGGACAGAAATGTTACCTTTGGCAGTATGGGGTTATCGAACAACTGAAAGGACTTCAACGGGGGCTACTCCGTATTCCCTGGTCTATGGGATGGAAGCTGTCTTGCCTATCGAGCTAGAGCTACCCTCATTACGGGTTCTAGCTGAGACTGGAATGATCGAAGAAGACTGGGTTCAAAACCGCTACGATGAGTTAGCATTGCTAGACGAAAGAAGGCTAAGAGCATTATACCATGTGCAAGGGTATCAACGCCGCATCGCACGAGCCTTCAACAAAAAGGTAAAGCCACGAGACATCAAGGTGGGGGATATGGTGCTCAAAGCAATCCGTCGCCACGTTTCAGACCCGAGAGGCAAGTTCAGACCAAACTGGGGAGGCCCCTACCTTATCAAACACATACTGTCTGGAGGAGCAGCCTATATTGCAGACCAGGATGGAATGGAATTCGCAACACTAGTCAATATCGACAAGCTGAGGAAGTACTACCCCTGAGAGACGCTCGTTGGGTCGAAAACCACAAGGGTTGGCGACCCAAGCAAAAATTAGAGCAGCCTGCTAGGTCAAAAACCCGCAAGGGCGGCTTAGGCAAAAACTAAGGCATAAATAAAATCGCTCGCTAGACTGAAAACTTGCAAGGGCAGTTTAGGCAAAATCAAGAGCACAAAAGGAGAGAAAAATACTCGAATGAACCTTAACAAAAACAAACATACCTTGTTGGAACTACGTTTATTGCCTGATTCCATCCATGGGATACGTAGGCAATCTCTAAAATTGAGATTCGGCCACTGCTATCGTTATCACTTCCAAATTTTTAGGTCTATCCTAAAGCATGCTCACTATCGAATCATGGCAACAACATTTTTAATAAAAACAACCAAATGTTTTATTGTTTCCAAAAAGAAAAAGGAAAAGCAAGCTCGAACAATTCTCAAATCTATGAAAGCAGAAATGATACTGGTACAGATTTATGTCTGTACTAGTGCGTACAAACGCATTTTTGGTCATGTTTTGGGTCACAAAAAAATGATCGGAGCCGCTCATTTTGTTTAAAATACTTTGTTTATGGTCTTTGCAAAAAATAAACTCAATCTGATACCAGTAAGGACGTTTACAAAACATCCAACTTTGCTTTAGAATTCAGGCCTGAATTCTTTGAAAAAGTTGGATGTTTTGTAAATGCCCTTACAGATATCGGATTGAGCTTATTTTTTGCAAGGATCATAAACAATGCATTCTAAACAAAATGAGCGGTTTCGATCATTTTTTTGAGACCCAAAAAAGGTCTGTAGACACCCCAATTTGAACTTGTCGAAGTTCCTTAATTTGTGCCCTCGAGGCTCCCCGATGATGAAATAGGGTCAAAACGGCCCTTGGCAAACTTGGACGATACTTCTTGGACTTTTTCAAAATCAAAACATTCTATTTTTCTCGACACCCTGAGGGTAAAATTGGCACGCATTTTAGGATATAAAATATATTTGAATGAAACCAATTGGGTTAGAAAGAGGACTTAACGAGCTTTCCAACGCTTCGAAAAACACCCAAAACCGAGTTCAGAAGTGTCCGTGGCGCCCTTCTGATGTTGGGCTGCCACTCCCAAGCGCTTGGGACCACTCTAAAGCGCTCGGGAGTGACACTCCCAAGCGCTTGGGAGTGCTGACTGACCAATGCATGTCGAGCTTGGCCTTTGACCACGGCTTTTCAGGCTTTTCAGACCCATTCAACGTTCAACCTGGTCCTGCCTGATTATTCAGATGGGGCAGGAATATAATCATGCCATTTTTTCCCCCAAAACCATTTTCCATTTCATTTTTCTTTTATTTTTCAAGTTTCAAACTCAATTTCCCCTCCCCTATAAATACCCCATTGTTCTATCTCAAAAGGGACCACGAAATTTTACTCTCTCCCTCTACTATCTTCTGAAATTTTCAGTCTCAAAATCTCCTTCAAACATTTTCCAAAACTTGTGTTTCCTAAGGAAAATTTCAAACAATCTTCAAGTTCTTCAAAACTCAAACCTCTAGTCCATCTAGAACTCCATTTTCCTACTGTTTTCTAAGCATTTTCAAGCACCAAAGTCAGTCCAAGAAGCCAAATTCAAGTCAAGCAAAGGTATAAAATCTCTTTTTATACTTAAAAGCCACCGTTTTTCCACTTCTGAGGGAGATCAAGGGCTCATACCAGTTCCTCATACTGGTTGTGAGCCACCTGATCTTGGTTTAACAACAAAAGCAAAAGGTTAGAAGGAGTTTTTCAGTACACTGGAATCACTCCCGAGCGCTCGGGAGTGCTCCTGAGCGCTCGAGAGTACTGTTCCTCTACTGCAACTTGTTTTTCCCCTTATATTGCTGTTCATACAAGTTTCTGAGCATTGGGTGTGCGCTGGTCCTTCCAGAGCCCAGTTATTTTCATTTTCAGTTGCAAGGAAGCGAAGCTCAGATGGTTAGGACCAGTTCTTAACTGTTTAAGCCCTTTACTGAGTACTGATGCATATTAGTAGTGATGTCTCTCTGTTTTAAAATATCATGTTGCATTTGATCTAACCAAACTTGCAGGGTAGCTCAGCAGTACTCTCGAGCGCTTGGGAGTGCAGTCCCGAGCGCTCGGGAGTTATTCCAGTAACAGTTCATTCTGGTTACTTGCTTCATCATTCTATTACACCCTGTACACTTTGCACATGCATGCACTGATATCTTTTGGTATTTGTACATACGTGCTAATGAAACAAAGTCCCTTTTAAAATCCCACAAGTGTTTAGTAGAGACCGATTTCGAATCGGGCGAGGGGGGTGCCGTAAAACCCTTCCCCCCTCGTAACGTGGCTTCCGGACTCTTCAAACAATCTCTGGTTTTCAATTCAAATCGATCATTTTCAAAACAAAACGGTTTCTCGGGTGATTAACCATAAATCCGGGTGGTGACTCTTTCAACTCTTCAAACCATATTTTTCTTCAAAACGGGAAACATAATTTTTCGGGCAGGTAGCCCACAAGGTCCAAAAAGTCATTTGTACTCACTGATACAGACATTAAATCTGTACCAGTAGCACCTCTCCTATGAAAGCTAGAATCAAACATAAGCAATTTGACAATGTCTAGGTCTTCTTCTCTTTGCACTTTTGTCCTTCAAAAGGTTTTTCTCCAACCAGCGCTTATACGAACCCGATAGCTTGTCAGCAGGGTTCCCAACAACTTCTCGCATCACTCAGTACGGCAAAAAACGAAGCATATTGCGACGAAGGCTGGCATCATGGACCTTGGAAACAGCATACTCAGGGTCACCCAAGACTTTGACTTGTTCAGCCCCAAACTGTCTTTGAAAGCGGGCAGGAAAGTAGAAGGTAACCTGAGTGATACCAATCATCGCAACGCCAAAATGGTTCATGGTACTCGCAGTCATGCTCTCAACACCATACCAGGGGCAAACCCATTGAATCCGATCGCCCTTGTGAGTCTCCATCCATGCCTTCCAAGTAACCTCAGTTGGAAATTGTCTGGTCACACGACGCTCCATGCAATGGTCCGAACTATAGGGAAGCCGTTCTGGCACATCCCATACCCTCAGCTTTTCATAAACCCATACCTACGGGAAACCAGGGAAAATTGCGAGTTGTGAGAACACGTGAGTCAAAACAAAAGAGTGATGAGCGAAAAGATAACTTGGCAATAAACAAGTTGTGGGCTCCCCGTCCGGCGCGCGCTCGAAGAGTTGCCACCCGGATTTTTGAGATGGATGATCCGAGAAATCGAGGAACTCGTTTGGAAAAGGCTTTTGGTCTAGCGAAAACGTTGAGATTTTGGGTTCGGGAGCCACGTTACGAATGGGGAAGGTTTTTCTTTAAAAAGCACCACACTCGCCCGGTAAAGCCGGTCTCTACTAAGCATTTTAGAAAGGGGAAATTTTTAATATCTTTTGGAAAATCAAGTTCTTTAATAAAGCAAGTAAAAAGGGAAGGGACACGGGGAGTATATCACATTAGTGTGCACGTGGTGTTCACTGTACAGAGATGGTAAAGATGATGCAGTGAAGAAAAGAATAGTAAAGCTTCCCAACAAACTGTCTGGACTACGGTCATCTTTCACGCGGCATACCATAATAAAGCACACGGCCTTATGGTATGCCGTCATGGTTCCTATCCTGTCATCAGGCTGTCATCAGTGTCCAGGACATCGCCCGGCATATTGAATATGACGTGCGACATTCTTCAGAAATATTAGAAGATCCACAGCCATTAGATCACCACAGAATAGTACCATTTCTTCAAGCCATGAATATAAAACAACTTTCGACGCGTTTGATCACTCGAGATAATCAAGAAAATCTTATTTATGAGGTAAAACATGGCTTGTAGATATGGTCTTATTCTAAAGACACTGATAACAGACATCTTAACAACAGAAGCAAACCCGACGAAGAATAACCATGATCCAGACAACTTGAGCAAGAAAATAACAGTTAATGAAAAGGCCGCGCGTGTGAACATGCTACGCCGTGCGACGCATCAGAGCACCGCGCAGCGTGGCTTGTCCAGCACAGGGGTTGTTTTGTTTTGTGAAAATGATTTTTAGGCCAGATCTTAACCAAAAGGGGTTAAGCCTGACAGTAGAAGAGTCCCCTCAGGGCCAGGACAGAGCCTAGCCCAAGTAAACTTGGTTTTTACCTTTGATCTTGAGCTTGAAGGCGGGTGACGAAGGATGTGAGTGGGTGAGATTGGGTGAGAAAAGATAGGTGTGGGTATGAGTGGTTGTTGGATATTTGGGTGGATGAAGCTTCAAAGTTAGTAAAAGACTAACTTCGATGATGAGGAGAAAAATGGAGCAAAGTGCTTAGAGAATGTCTTTTGGGAGTGGCATTCTCAAGGCTTGGAAGTGGAGAATGGGTATAAAGGTAAGAAGAGAGAGAGAGAGACTTGGGATCAATGATCAAGGGCCCTTTTCTCTTGAGTGGAGGGGTGTATTTATAGGCAAGAGCCAAGAATTTTGAAATTCAAATGATGGAAGTATTTTCTGGGCGGGCCAGAAGTGCATTTTCGGTTGAGCTATTTTACAGCTGTGGCTCAAATGGGCGTGGCCGACAACTTTCTGAGCCAGTCAGAACTTTTCCTGAAATGTCGTGCGGTTAACCTCATGATCGCGTGTGGTGTAATGAATTTTGCTATGCCGCGCGATGTGGAAGTGTTCCGCGCGTTATTACAGGCTCGGTCCAGGGCTTTTTGGGCTTTTGGTTTATTTGGAATCCTTCATTTAAGCTCGCAAAGGTACCGTTTCCTTTATTTCATCATCGGGGCCGTACAAAGAACCTCTGAGGTCCGGATTGGGGTGTCTACACAAGTAAAGAGTGAACCTGTAGCAACAAAGGACTGCCTGAGAACTGGGCTGTGGGATTACCCTTCACTGCGTCGAGACCCATCAAAGTCTCTACCAACACTAAACCAGCAAAGCCTACACGGTTTCCAATTTGTTGAGTGAAATCAAGCAGCATAGAATCGACATGGCCGGACGAAGGACCAAGCAAGTAATAGTGGAAAAGGCAGACACATAGCGCATGAAAGCACGCTTTCTGTCGAAAGACTTGACGATGAACTTCAGCTACACCAAAACGCTGAATAAGCTGTAAGGTTTCTAGCCTTCCATTCACCATGAAAAACCTAACTTCGTGTTTCTGAACTTGAAGCAAATCTTTCAAAAGGTCACCACGATTGAATAAAGGGTTAGGGACAATGAGACTTTCTCTATCCGAGTGACCCATAATGGCAGCAAATTCCTCGATGGTAGGACACAGTTCTTCTCTTCTGAATCAAAAGACATGAAGAATAGGGTCCCACAAGCTGGTGGCTGCCCGAAGAAAAGCGAAATTCACAGGAATTTGGCGAAGAGAGCAAATGAAGTCCATACCAAAGGACTTAAAGTGTAGACGGTCGAGGCCATTAAAGGAATCCAACCACTGATCAAGGACTGGTTGCGCCATATGAAAACAACTATTACTGACAACGCTATCAAGTTCGTACAACGCCTACTTATAGGATAAGTCGAGTCCTAGTTTGAATCAGAATCGGATTCTAAATCCACATTAATCGAGTCGGTCTCTCGGGCGATACTTCGATGTAACGGCCGTAGGATCGACTCCCCGACCCTTGAAAACCAAGGTTGACTCAAAATCAAACCCAAGAAAATGAATCGATCACTCGCCCGCCTGATCAAAGGATCGGCCGCTTAATCGATAGCTCGGCCGTCAGAACGGCTATTTTACAGAGAACTTCCACGGTTCAGACCAGTTCCCCGAATCTTCATCAAACAAACCATGATAATACTAAACGAAACGGTGCAAACAAAAGCATACACAATCATATATCAGAGCAAAAGACTTTGTTTCATATAATGAAAGCTTTTTACATCACAAGGTGAATCATCCCACATTTCCTAAACAAACTATACATCGGTTTCCTATCGAACTAACCTATGTAGGAAGAGAAAAAGAAAAAACAAAAAAGGAAGGAGAAGAGGATGCTGAATCTTCTAGTGGTCCGAACACCAGAGACCAGCTGCAAAAAAGAAAAGGACACCCCCGGGGCGGTGTATACTAGAGGAGTACTACGGTGCAGAAGAGACACCACGTGGCTTAAAAGAATCACCACATGGCCCAGAAAAATCACCATACCGCGTACCACCGCCACCCCAGGAGTTCCACGTCACGAAAGCAAGCACCCCATGCGAGGGTCCCTAATCAAGCATCAAGACAAGACCGAGAACCTCGCGGACTCCCTCCGCGATCGCTGGCCACACATCGTCCATGGCCCAGAGCTGACTAAAATACGGAAAGGCAAGAGGGTCTTTGGTAGAGCTCTCGGATGAAGAGAGAAAGAGAAGAAAGAGAGAGAAATGAAATAAAACAACCGAGGCCATGGCCTTTTATAGGCCCCTGGAAATGAAGCGATTACGCGGCCGAATCATCCATTAATCGGCTGCTGGATCGATCTCCTGGCCTCCTAATCTATTTTGCTCAATACACCAATTCAAAGTTTTGGGTCCATGACCAACGAAAGCAACATGATCAGAACTAGCCTTGGGGGCATATCCAAGCATAAGGGATCTCTCTCTCCATAACAACAAGCTCACAACAACTAGTCGCTTGACCACTGAGGATTATCAAAACTCAAGCTCTCGCTCACAAGATCAAAAGGCCCTTGATACATCCAACTCAAGCTCTATGCCCAAATAACTGTGCTCCGGAAGTGCGTCAGCAATCAAACAACTCAACCACTATCACTATCAGCAGCTCTATGCTCGTACTCAGCACTCAGCAAGCCCTATGCCCAAGTCACTTAAAACAGCTCCGCACTCACTTTAAACAACCTCGTGCCTACTATCTCAACCATTCAGTAGCCAAGCCCCGAGCTCACCACTTCAACAACTCGGCGCTCACTCACCAACTAAGCACCATACTCCTTGCACCATCAACAGCTCTAAGCTCACTCCCAACAGCCTCGAGCCCATCATCTCAGCGTCTTAGCAGCTTCACTACCTCTCGACAGCTCATATCCCAGCAACTTCACACCATTCAAAGTCATTCAACAGCCTCAGCGGTTCAACTACTTTAGCAAGCTCTACGCTCGCTACCTCAGCAGCTTCATATACTATCCATCTCAACGGCTCTACACCCATGCTCACAATCATAATCATCCAGCGGCTCTACGCCCATATTAATCATCTCAACAGCTCTACGCCCGTATTCACCATCTCAGCGGATCTATGCCCGTATTCACCATTTCAGTGGCTTTATGCCCGTATTCACTACCTCAGCAGCTCTACGCTCGCTACTTCAGCGGCTCTATGCCCATCAAATCAGTAGCTCTAAGCCCATTATCTCAACTGGCTCTATGCCGTAACCAACCAATTCTCCACAGGCTCTACGCCACCCCAATCAAGATAGCATATATTCTCAAGCTTTACGCTTGAATGCTCAAAATCCAACATTTTGAATGCTCGAAGCTCTTCGAATGCCCAACCACTATGTACTGGATGCTCAAGTTCTACACTTGAATGCTCAAGCTCTACGCTTGAATGCCCAACCACTGCGTACTGGATGCTCAAAGCCTGTACTTTGAATGCTTGGATTCTGCCGTCCGAATGCTCAAGCTCTACGCTCTGAATGCTCAAGTCCAGAACTTGAAAGAAGCTCTACGCTTAAATCAAACACACACGCACGGGCCCGTGCACATAAGCATCAATTGCATCACCATTGTCACATCGAGTCTGCATTATCATATCTAACAATCATCATCATCATCGTATACACACTTTGCATATCTATCTCTCATGAAATAGGTCAATCCTACAATCAACCGGCTCTACGCCTCGATTTTATTGATCGGTCCAGTGCCTCGATTCTTTGGCTCTACGCCAAAACTTATGATGAGAAAGCTCCGTGCACAGACCATCAGAATGCAACCGGCTCTACGCCTTGGTTCAAATCACGTCAAGCTCTAAGCTCCGACACCTCAGGCTCTCGCCTTGTGAATACAACTGGCTCTATGCCTCAAATCTGTCAAGCTCATCAGGCTCTCGCCTTGTGACCACAACCGGCTCTATGCCTCGGTTCCATCACGTCAGAACTCTAAACTCTCCAGGCTCTCGCCTCATGACTACAACCGGCTCCGCGCCTTGGTTCCCTCATCTCAACGCTTCGTGCTTTAGTTACTGGCCTTGCGCCTCCCATATCTCAAAAACGGCATCCAACTCGTCTCCAGAAGATGGTTTGGGTTCCACCCCATATCTCAAAAGTGGCGTCCGACTCATCCTCAGCAGATGGCTTGGATTCCACCCCATTACAACAATTCCTTCTAGTTCATTCGCAAGAATAGGCTACTCTATCGAGCTCCCCTCAATCAAAGTAAGGATGATCAAGAAAAGCAAATGACTCACCCACCGTGTATTGATCTAACCCAAAATTCTGAAGAAGCTCTCCGCAAATATTTCCCCAGCAGCCCCGCGCTCCTTCAACTACCCTTCGCCAAAATCCTGGCTCAGCCTAGGTACGTTGCACTACGGCTGAAGGTACGTCTTCTGTTTCTAACCCTTCAAAACTTTTATTTTTCTTTATTGCCCTTCTGAACTACAGTTGGTCTGAATTTCCCTATGGAATACGTAGGCAGCCTCCTGGCCCGACCATAACAAAAACCTTTTTCAAAAACCCCTTGGAATAGTGGTTGGACCAAATTGAGTTGCTTTTACAGCTTTGACTCTTACTTAAACATGTCTCGCGATCCGTAGACACCCCAATTTGGCCTAACGATTATTTTAAGTCCCACCTTGGGGACCATCCCGATGATGAAATGGATACAGTGATTGCTGATTGACTTTCGGTGAACCTTAGGACTTTCGGTAAGAACTTTGAGCCACTTAGAGGACCCAATCCAGAGCCAAATAGCCTTTCAAACAGAAGTACAGTATCCCAGGAGAATCCATCTGTCGGCCGTGACATTGATCATACGGTCCCAACTTCAATCCTTCACCCGTGAAGCCTATTGCTTGAAAATCTCCCTGAGAGATGGATTAGCCGGCCGCCAGATCTATCATTCGGCCGCAATATCATTCCTTCGGTCGCCAGATCCTTTGCTCGGCCGCCAGATTATCTGTTTTCTAGATTCTAGAATGTTCTGTCAATCGTTTGATTCGTTCACAAAACCCTAGCAGCCTTTTTCCGATGCGTTCGGGCCACGTTCAGGGATTACCATGAAGAGTTTGTATCACTCCCCAACTCCAATTCCTACCGTGCGTTTTGATTGGTTGAGTTGTGTCATCCCTAGTGCCTATATAATGAGGGCTTTGGCTCCGAAATTGAGAGACCAACACCTCCCCATCCACCACAAAATTCTGCAAAAATACACTCTCATATCCCCTATACAAAAGCCCCAACCTTCTGAAGGCAGCCATAATCCGACGATCCAAACCCCGAAGTTCAAACCCTAACCCTAGGGTTTTAAGAAGCAATCAATCAATCACCCTCAATCCGAAGCAATCAAGCTACTGAGGGATCAAGGTGGTGAGGCCCAGGGGCCTCTGGTTCAATTTATTTTCCATTCTTACGCTTAATCGTACTTGTTTGATTATCTACTAATCGTCTGGTCTGGTGTGAGGAAGAGCATCGATTGGGGAATCAATCCCTCGGTCGATACATAGAACCAGGAGGATCCCTCGGCCGTGACATCCATTCACCGGTCGTGGGATCCATCTCCCTGGGATAGTTGTTTTATTCTGTTTTCTAATGCATGATTGACTTATCGTCTTGGCTCACCTTATTCACTGCTAAAGGCTAATAAACAGACTATGTGTTAGAATCGAATAAAGCAAGTTATAATCATATGTCGAACAACTATGGGCTAGTCTCACGACTGGGCAGAGAGGGGTGCCTAATTCCTTCCCCTCATTGTACCTTTGGCTCCCGTGCCCCGAATCTCTATCTGTTTTTCCTAGTTTTCTTAAACTAGGTGGTGACTCTGTTTCGATGATAACCACTATCGTGTGGCGATGTTCCTAGCCATAGGAATATCCACGATCTTGGTTTATGTAGCAAACAACCAAACAAATAGCAACGATCAATCTGTATGGCGATGCCCCGCTCCAGGGAGGTGTCTACACTTACTACCCCGAGGTCCCAGGTTTGACTCCCCTGCACTGCGAAAAAACCCTTAGGGCCACCCATGCGTTACAACCCTTTGGGTTAGAAAGGCTAGTTGGGGCCGTAGAGATTTAGTCCCATGGTGCTCACAAGCTGGCTCGGGGACACTCTGCGTTACCGAGTGATTTTTAGCCCTTGAGTTCTTGCCAACCAAGGTATTATTGACATTTCGCAGACAAATTTAGCACAAAATTTGCAATTGGTTGAGAGGATGAGGATAGAGGATTTGACAACGGTGGGATGAATTTGAAAACATGTATGCAAATCGTATTATGCAAATGAGGGGAGTAGGGAAATCCTCATTGGAGATTAATTGCTAATAAAATTTGAGATGTAAAAGTAGGAAAGAGAGAGAAGAAAATTAGGGCGAGAATTTTTTTACCTTAGCATATTTGTAGGCAGTTATAGGAGCATTTTAGGAAATTGAAATGTGTGACGGTGTCAAAAAAATTATTCACACCAACTTGGGTATTCCCTTTAGTAGTAGTTATATACGCCACATGTCCCTGTCTGTTACGAAAATTTGTGTAATTTTTGGACAAAAAATCGTGCTTGATTTTTAAATACTTATACCAAATTCAAGTACTTCAGTTCTTCAAGTTGGTGTAAAAATATGGTGAAATTACATGGAGGCTCCCTCATCTACACATCTTGGACACAAAATCCCATAACCTTTAAAAATGCCCAATCAACGCCCTTCTGTTAAAAGACCGTTAAGATGAAGGGGTCAGTGCGGATAATTTTTTATAGATGAGGGGGATTAGTGTGGGCGAGTTTTAAGGGGCAAAATTGTTATTTTTCCTCATTCCGTTAACTGAGTTAACATATTTTTTATTTAATAAAAATGGGGGTCTGAATGGATGATTTTAAACGTTAGGGGTTCTTTGTGTCCAAAATGTATAAATGAGAGGGTCTCCAAGTATTTTTACCTAAAAATATTAAAATATTATGTACGAAAGTATTTTATTTTTTGTGATCCAAAAATTGCGTGACTAGTTGTTATTTACATCCAAAAATATACCACCCAATGAGAAAATTACACGTAGCACTAAACAGTGTGCAGATCAATCAAAACACGTTACAATTACACCTAAGATACATGAGATCGAAGGGTTTAATTATAATGTTATTTTCGTACTATACGATATTGTTTATTTTGAGAACGACCACGTTTAGTTGCTTCGTCCATCGATATATATATATATATATATGATCACCCTAAGCGTAGGGCTAAAACGTCATTTAAAGCATAATAATCCGGAAGTCCGGGTATCATACCCAAGGGAATATCATCACGGCTCGATTGGATTTGTAGAAGTAAGATTTGCGGCCTTGAGAGGGCCAACTTTAGGACTAGTTTGAAATGGAGAAAATGTGCGATAAAATGGGATTTAAAATTATTTAAAACTAAGCGGCTAGGTCTAGGGGATTTTAGCACCCATAACTCGAATCAATCAGCTTTTCTCTTCAATAACTCAGGTTGAGATACGCGTTAACGATCTCCCAACCCAGAAGATTTATCATTAAGACCATTTTCTAGAAAAGGAGTCAAAACACCAAGTGAGTTTTAGTATTCATCTAGTAAATGCAAGTGATGACATAGCTCCAAGCATCATTCATGGCAAGTAGGTTTGCTCTTGCCTACGCAAGATCAAAGACGTTAACACCGCCAAGTTTTGATAGACAAATACGAACTACCATGATTTTTCAACTAAACATGAAGATTTATTGAGAAAAGCATGGTTAATCCAAGTCATGGAGTGCTAATCACCCCATGGCCAAGCCTAATTAACTACTCACTCATGCTAGGAATTGAATCAACAAAGCTAAATATTGAAAACATGACGGAATTCAAAATAAACTAGAGATTTATATAGATCAAGAGTGCAACTACAACTTTAATGAAGAGTAAAATGACTAACTACAATTATCTGAGGAAGAAAAGTGCAGAATTAACTAAGAATAATGAAGAACAAAGCAAGAGTAAACAACAAGAAATGAAAATCCTATTCTAGATCTAAAAAAGTGATATATCTAAATATTGTGATGTAATGGGGTATTTATACAAGCCCTAATTCGCGCACGAAATAAACGCCCTAAAAATCCGTCGCGAAGGCCTTCGGTATCGATACAATGGTTTCTTGTATCGATACCAAACAGCTTTGAGTAGAATCCACTAGGCCGGTGAAGCATCTCGGTATCAATACTGTAGACACCCCAATTTGGCTCAACGATTATTTCAAGTCCCACCTTGGGGACCATCCCAATGATGAATATGATATGTGGTTGTTGTGGTTGACTTCATGAAAGCCTTAGGAACTTTGTGGAACTCTTAAGGGATTAAGGAACACTTTGAAATAGGTGATAGGAGTGCCAAGCGATACTTAGAGTGGATAGAAATGTGTTTTAGCCTTGGTAGCATCGTCGATCTTTAAATAAGTCTGCTTTCAGCCCATTTTTCATAAATTAAACTTCCTTATTTTTGTGGTTGGATTCCACCATCTTGTAGTACTTTCAAAACCCTCTTTATTGATATATAATAAGCCTTAAACCAATTTGAAACGAGGGAGATACGAGAATTTTACCAAAACAATCCATTTTCTGACCCACTAAGGGTAAAATTGTCATATCTTTTGATGTACTAAATTTATTTGATCCAAACCACTTGGGTTAGAAAGTAAACTCAACCAGCTTTCCAACGGTCCAAAGAACGCGCAAAACCGAGTTTGGGAGTGTCCGGAGCGAGCCCGCAAAGTTTGGCCTTTTGCTGGAAAATCCTTTCCGCGGCCGCGAAATCCTTTCTTCGGCCGTGAAATCCTTTGGGCGGTCGGTAGACCGATGTTTTCCAGATTCTGGAATGTTCAGCAGCTTTTCAATCCGTTCGCCCAAACCCTAGCAGCCACTAACCATTACTTCGGGGCTACGAATACACTTACCATAGAGGTCTTATTGCCCTAGAATTCCACTTTGATTCACTCCCATTTGATTGGCCGGAGTGAGTCACCAATTGCCTATATAAAGGGCCTTAGGATTTTCGAAATAACGACCACGAAATACACATCTCTCCACTCCATGATCCGTCCCCAAACTCTACAGAAATCATCTCCTATCAATCCTCTACAAAAGCCCTAACTTCCCGTGAGTAGCCGCATCCGAGAGTAAAAACCCCCCAAAGAACTCACTTTGTTCTAGGGTTTTGTGAAGTTGACTACCACAATCAACCACTATTATCTACAATCAATCGCAATCCAAGCAATCAATTACTGAGGGATCAAGGTGGTGAGGCCCAACGGCCTACGGTTTGATTTAATTTCTGTCTCTCGCTTTTAATTAGTTCTTTCTATTAACTGTTTGTATTCTGGTGTGAGGAAGAACATCGGCTGGGGAATCAATCCTTCGGCCGATATATAGATCCAGTGGGATTCCTCGGCCGTGACATCAATTCACCGGCCGAGGGATCTATTTGCTGGGACATATTTGTTTTATGTTTATTCTGATGCATGCTTTCATTTATCGTACTGGCTCACCTTATCAACTGTTAAAGGCTAAAAACCAGATTATGTGTTAGAATTAAATAAAGCAAATATACATTGTATGTCGAACGATTATGGGCCAATCTCACGACTGGGCAAAGAGGGGTGCCTAACACCTTCCCCTTATTGTACTCTTGGCTCCCGTACCCGGAATCTCTGTCCATTTTTCCTAGTTTTAATAAACTAGGTGGCGACTCTATTTTGATGATAACCGTTATCGTGTGGCGATGTTCCTAGCCATGGAAATGTCCATGATCTTGGTTTATGAAGTGGAACCAAACAAGCGTGATCAATCTGTATGGCGATGCCTCGTTTGGGAGGTGTCTACAAATACAACTAAACGTTGTATCGATACTCATTTGCAATTGGTCCACGGGATTCTACTTTTCAATCGGGTATCGATACAGCGGTTCAAACCGCTGTATCGATACCGCCTTCGAATCTTCAGGTTCTTCAGCTTCCAGCCTTCGGCTTGGCTTCCAAAGGTCTTGGCCACCCATCGGGTCTTCAACTCTTCATTCTCGGGCCCCCAGTGACTCCATACTTGATCATCTTTGAGTCTTGGATGCCTCCGGCACGCTTTTAGCTTTAAAACCACCTTTATTAAGCGATTTTCCTACAAAATGAAAATAACATACCCTACGTGCAATATCAAATAAAATGCTCATTTAACTAAACATAAAGCGATAAAACTAAGGACTTAGGAACCAAGAATATGCATTATTAGGTGCTTATCACACCCCCCCAACTTGAGCTTTGCTAGTCCCTAGCAAATTGAAAACAAAAAGAAATATTTTGAACTATACAATCCTTTCGGCAAAACTTAAACACATGCTCATATTTATTACCAACTAAACAAGAGTTCGCAAACCTAATCATTCATTGCATTCTACAACTTGCTGCCGAAAACTTGATTGAATGACTAAGCACAAAGCGAGTGATAAGCAAGCTAAAAGGACTCGTATCCATAAACAAAAGGGGATACGGCTCACTTCAAAGTGACACAAAAGCTAGTAACCATATCCCACAAAAGTGCTTGGAAGATAGGCGATGATGAAAAGCAAGATCATGCCTTTTATGGGAAGCACTTATTGAACATAAATTTAACTAACAACTGAAAACTTGAACAACGAAAAGGAAAAACATGCCACAAACTAAGTATGCCAATCATAACACCTTGAATCACAAATGGAATAAAAGCGCATTATGGATCAACTAAGGGCTTTTATCAGCATATATTGACCGAGGTTAGCAAAAAGGGGAAAACTTGCAAAGTGGCGATAGCCTATACTAGCTCGTTAAACTACCCAAGTTTGGCCGCCGACACACCCCTAACTAACCACGAACATGTTAACCTACTAGACTCAATTACTAACATACTAAATACTAAACCAAACATGAACTAAATAATATCCACCGACTCAATAAAAATAAAATACTAAAGATAGAGTGGACGGCATGTCAACCATCCTAGACCCCGACCAAGTTGGAGGATTTCTACTTGAGACCTCTGGGTGTTTCTTCTTACTTGTTTCTCTTTCCTCTTCCTCCCATCTCTCTCTTCCTTTCTCTCCTCTCTCAATCCTCATCCTCCCATTCCGGTTCGTCGCCCCCGAAGTCATCACTATCATCCTCTTGAACAATTGGAGGTGGGGCGTATGGCTCGCTCGTTGACCCTTCCGACCGTCGTGAGAGCCATT
This sequence comes from Rhododendron griersonianum, assembly GCA_018127125.1. Taxonomy (NCBI): domain Eukaryota; kingdom Viridiplantae; phylum Streptophyta; class Magnoliopsida; order Ericales; family Ericaceae; genus Rhododendron; species Rhododendron griersonianum. Next base: position 22,275,341 of record CM030797.1, read on the forward strand.
CCAACCAGTGGTCCATTCGGGTTTGCTTCCTTGCCATTTCCCGGCTTTCCTTCTTCGACTTCCTCAAACTTTCAATGATTGATATGCCTTGGCAAAACAACTTCTTGTACAAAGTGGACTTCAGCGCATTCTTGGCCGGCATTGAAGTCAAATAAGTCCCACCAGGCAAACTCCTTGGCACTCGGGATTGGGAGACACTCTTGGTCAAAATGCTACTGTTTAAAATTCCCGGCTCAAGCTTTGTCTTTTCCGCGTACTTCTGCTCGATCACCCCATACTTCTTACAAATCTTCATGATCAAACATGGAAACGGCATTCTCGTTTGCAAAGCGGCCACCGTTTTGAACTTAATAATTTGCCCAAAGATATACTCCACCCAGCTTTCAAACCCGGTTGCGTGAAGGCGCAAAACGTCTCTCCTTCGCCCTCGGATGGTTTGTTCTCAGTTCCCCGGGGGTTTATGTTGTGATGCACAAATTGGTTCAAGAGCTTGTATTTCGATTTGAACTTGCCGGGCACGTGGGGGTCTCGGGCATCCGTAGGATTGATGTATAATTCCTGGGCCATGTCATAGGCTGTGGCAAAATTCTCCCTAGGGTAGTTGATTTCATGAGTGGCCTGACGCTGGTAGTTTAAAATAGTAGCAATCTCATAATGGTTTACCAACACCTCAATCCGCCCGATTTTGGATATTATCACAGCATCCGGCTCGTGTTAAGCACCCAACTCCGAGATTTTCATATGCTTATAAAACTCAGTCACTAAGGCCTTATTATAACCAGGATTTTCACCAAAGAAATACGACAAACCTTGTGCCTTGATTGCCCTTATAGCCCGGTGGTTCGCCTCGATGCTTGGTACATTCACATGATGCTCGTTCTTCGCAGTCCTTTTCTTCATTGTCTCCTCCCACCTCTTTTGCCTATCTTGCTGGACTTGTTCCGACGTCCGCTTCCTTCTAGCTCAAATTGCCCGAGGATCTCATCATCATTTTCAACTTCGCGTTGGCGCAAGGAGGTGGCCGCATGCTTGGCCTTTTGAGCGGTTTGTTTCAATTTCGGCATAGTATTTTCAGATTTGGGGGTTTTGGAGGGTGGGGGAGTTGAAATACGGGAGTTTTTGTGTAGATATGTAGGGGAGAGTAGAGGATTTTGATAATGTAGGGAGAAAAGAGGAAATTTCGTGTAGAGAGAGAAAAAGAGTGGGTTTACCTTGGGTTTTCAGATTTGGGTTGGAAAACCTTGAAATCCTTTGATTCGATGCTTGAAACGTGTAGATGAGGTGATTTGGTGAAGGTTTGGTGAAAGATTTATGGGATTTGGTGGAGTTTTGAAGGTTTTTGGTGGTTTTGGGGTTAGGGTTTTGGAATGGAGGTGGTGGCTATGGAGGTTTGTAGAGAGAAAGGGTTTGGGGAAGTGAAGATGATCGGCCATCGTCCTGTTAATATTCGCCAAAAAGACACTCGGTATCGATTTTCCTGAGTTCTCGGTTTCAATTGGGTATCGATACGACAGAACCTTGTATCATACCGAGAGATCTTCTCCTGAAATTCAGCTTGCCAACCCATTTTGCCAATGCCAATGCTCCTTTGCACCCGAAACACACCCGACGAGTACTTGAAAAACACCCGAAACCTTGCAAACCCAAAATTATACACACTTCACAAGCCACACATCCAACCAAACATCCGATTCCCTATGGTTAATAGTGAGATGATTCGGACTTGGCTTTATTCAAAAGGACAATGGGACTCATATGTGGTTTTATTACACAAAAAATGCCTTGTATCCTTTCCAAAATGCGCCAAAAATTCCATGACTATTCAAAGCACACAACTAACATACCTAGGCATGACATGAGACTATTGATCTGATCTAAGAACATGATAGACAAGAAATGTCGGGATATGGACAACACTTACTCAAAACTGCACTTGACACCTAGACCGTTCAATCTAAAACACCGTTCAATCTAAAACAAGCATACAAGTTAAGAAGCACAAACTCTTAGATTATACCGAACTCTTGCCAATTAAGAATTTAATGAGCATGTATCAAGTTAATAAAAGAGTTAAAAACCTAAGAAAAGGGGAAGGATTGCAAGTAAAAACTGTATTTATTTTTGAAAATTTTTGAATTTTTCTCATTTTGAAATTTTCAATTACCAATTTTCTTTTGAATTTTTTTAAATTTTTCACAAAAAAATAAAAAACAAATAGCACATAGCTATCCCTCCCCCCAACTTAAAGTGATGCTATGCCCTCATAGCATGAGGAACAAAAGTAAAGCGAGGAAGAAACTAGCTATTGTACCTCCAAAGGGAATGTCAACCCCTCAATACCTCGACCATGTTGGAGGCTTTGATGTCAATGTCTTGCTCCAGCCCAATTTGATGCTTCCAATGCTCACTCCTTCGATTCTCCCATTCGAAACCATAGCTAGTCATACAGGGTCATGGCCAAGGCTTTATCGGACTAACAACTGCGACACTTAGTCGCACCTATGCTTAGGGCTCTTGAACGCCTCACTCACCCCGGCTTTAGGCCCAAACCACCAAGGCTGGTGTGGTAGCATGTTAACCTTGCAGAAGACTTAAGAAAAAGACGACCTTCCACAAAACAAATGACATTAGAACTGTCAACTCGTGTTATCCGGCTTCAAACCAAATGAAACATAAAAGGCATAACGTAAATAAGAACAAAACGACATGAAAAGTAAATAAAAGACACTACCCGATCATCACGCGATCAAAACGAGTCATACTTTTCTTCCCATTCCCTACCGGTGGGGTAAGAAATGGGTGGCTATACTAGACCGTCGAGAGAGAAAAAGAAAAGAGAGAGAGAGAGAATGAAAAAGAGTGTGTGTTCAACCATACGAGGGCTTCGAACATTTAGCACGCCATTAAGAACTATTAGAAGAAATAGAGCACTCCAAGCTACATTCTTTGCCAAAAATTGAATTTGGCCATGCCACAAGATAAGATACTTTGAGTAAAGCAATTGCTGAATTCATTATAAAAACTTAAGTTCCACAAAGTGCATAGTCCAAACAAAATCAATTTTCAAATTGTTGACAAAATCTACAATATAAGGATGATAAACCACAAGAAAATCGTCAACACCGAAAAAATCAATTAATTCTATGATTGGTAACTTCTCAAGAATAGGCCCACATGCATCTTTTTTTCTAACGAGTGTAAGTAATCTACCTCAGCATCCATTTCGTTAGCGGTGAGGGGATCAAGGCACGGGGAATTCGAAGGGACAATTGTAGCTTCCATGGGCTCCAACTCTTTAAAGATTGGTCCATAAGCATCTTGCTTAGCCAACAACAAATAAAAGTAATCCACTTTGGCATCCATTTCCTTAGCGGTGATAAGTTTTTCCATCGGATCTTCATAGTAGACGCCCGATGTGTCAAGTATGTTCATCTCGTGAGCAAGGAGTAATTCCTCCGGGGAAGGATCAAGATACGGGAGATCGGAAGAGACTACTTTAGCGGTGAGGTGTTTCTCCCCCGGATCATCACATAGAGGGGGATCCACAAGAGGAGAACTCTGGACCTTAGTTTCATCAATAGGCTCATCACTCCATGCAGACTCCGAGGAGTTGTCACAATCTAAACTAACAGTTTCAACAAAGCTATGCAGCTTAATTTCCTCTTTCATGGCATCCAAGTTGGAATCCTTAAAACTTGAAGACAACTCACAAAATTGGAGCTTTTGGGCTAATTCATCAAGGTAATCCCAAAGCTCTTCAGCATTTTTATCCAAGAATTCATTATTGGACATAAAATCAACCTGGCATGTCTTAGGATTTAAACCATGGCAAAAGATAGCCAGAAGACTACAAAGCTCGAATTAAAACTCGACCAAGAGAATACGAAATATTTAAATCACTCCCAATATTGCAAAAAAGACTCATCATCTTGTTGATAGAAATGAGATAGTTCTTGTAAAAGCATATGAGTCTCATAAGAGGGAGTGAAAGTTTTGAAAAATTGTTTTGTAATCTCTTGCCATGTCGATCCTGGATTCAAAGAATAAAACCAATCTTGAGCACTATCACGCAAAGACGCTGGGAATACTTGTAAAATAGCCCTTTCATCACTAGCAAAAACTTTCTCAAGGTCATCAACATGCGAAAATAGATTTTTTGAGGCCAAGCCATAAAATATAGGAAGTGACACTGAACAATCAAATTGTTTTGCATACCCTTCATAGCATCTTGCAAAATGGGCCATAGTACCCCTTGCAACTTAGAGTAAACAGGCTAGAGGGGCTATGCTGCCACCTCTTCTCAAAATAAGATTGCAAGGGGTTATGCCACCACCTTAGCTAAGCAAAACAAGTAATTAAAAGCAACTAAAAACAAACTCAATATTTAGCTTAGCTTCGTTACACCTTAAGTTATGATATGAAGATCGGTTAGAGGTATCCACTAAACTAAATATGAGCTACCAAACATGAACTACTAAACCTAAAGTAAGGCGGAATACTTACAGCAGTTTGTCGAACCTCCAAGAAAGCCATAATAAGATATTCCCCGGTAACGGCACCAAAAATGCTTCGTCCGTTGATATATATATATATATCACCAAGCGTAGGGCTAAAACATCTTTTGAAGCATAATAATCTAAAAGTCGGGGTATCATACCCAAGGGAATAACGGCTCGATTGGATTTGTAGAAGTAAGATTCGCGGCCTTGAGACGGCCAATTTTAGGAGTAGTTTGGAACGGAGAAAATATGCAATAAAACGGGATTTAAAACTATTTAAAACTAAACGGCTAGGTCTAGGGGATTTTATCACTCATAACTCGAATCAATCAGCTTTTCTCTTCAATTACTCAGGTTGAGATACGTGTCAATGATCTCCTAACTTGGAAGATTTATCATTAAGACCATTTTCTAAAAAAGGAGTTAAAACATCAAGCGAGTTCTAGTATTCATCTAGCAAACGCAAGGGATGACATAGCTCCAAGCATCATGCATGACAAGTAGGCTCGCTCTTGCCTACGCAAGATCAAAGAGGTTAACACCGCCAAGTTTTGATAGACAAATACGAACTATCTTGATTTTCCAACTAAACATGAAGATTTATTGAGAAAAGCATGATTAATTCAAGTTATGGAGTGCTAATCACCCCATGACCAAGCCTAATTAACTAATTACTCATTCTAGGAATTGAATCAACAAAGCTAAATATTGAAAACATAACGAAATTCAAAATAAACTAGAGATTTATATAGATCAAGAGTGCAGCTACAACTATAATGAAGAGTAAAATGACTAACTATAATTATCTAAGGAAGAAAAGTGCAGAATTAACTAAGAACAATGAAGAACAAAGCAAGAGCAAGCAACAATAAATGATTCTAGATTTGAAAACGTGCTATATCTAGATATTGTGATGTAATGGGGTATTTATACAAGCCCTCATTCGAGCACGAAATATTTCAAAAATGCCCTAAAAATCTGCCGCGAAGGCCTTCAGTATCGATACAATGGTTTCTTGTATCGATACCGAACAGCTTTGAGTAGAATCCACTAGGCTGGTGAAGCATCTCGGTATCGATACAACTAAATGCTGTATTGATACCCATTTGCAATTGGTCCACGGGATTCTACTTTTCAACCGGGTATCGATACAGTGGTTCAAATCGCTGTATCGATACCGTCTTCGAATCTTCAGGTTTTAGCCTCCGGCTTGGCTTCCAAAGGTCTTGGCCACCCATCGGATCTTCGACTCTTCGTTCTCGGGCCCTCGGTGACTCCATACTTGATCATCTTTGAGTCTTGGATGCCTCCAGCATGCTTTAAGCTTTAAAACCTCCTTTATTAAGCGGTTTTCCTACAAAATGAAACTAACATACCCTGCTTGCAATATCAAATAAAATGCTTATTTAACTAAACATAAAGCGATAAAACTAAGGACTTAGGAACCAAGAATATGCATTATTAGGTGCTTATCATTAGTCTTAAAACATAAATCAAAGTAATTAATGATAGATGTCAAGAGGAGAATTAAGTATAACAGCTGATTACTCGTTAACCATCGAACGATGTCATTTAAAGACATTTCATGGGAAGAATCAATTATACTTATTTGCATCTATTTGTGAAACCCATTTCGAAGCACTAATCCATGCTACGTAGGAATAGAGAGCCCCATTATCCACATATTTAGCCACGACTTACAGCAACAAACATGGGAAGTGGAAGAGTTTGCTGAAAGACCAAGTCAACAAGCAGTTCAAAGGCAGTTACAACTGTTCTTGGAGGGAATCAAGGCATTTCAAATCAAATTTGAATGAATACTTGGGCGCTTAAAGAAAACGTGGAAAACAAGAAGTATGGACAGACCCTTGTCTATAAATAGAAGAAGCAACTGAAGAAGAATACCACCCCCGACAAAAATCATCATTTGACAATCCATACAAAATGGTTGCTCAGAGATCTAAAGTAGTTTAGGACTTAGGAATTAGTTCGAAATAGTTGTAGTTAAAGTAGTTGTAGCTTAATATTTTGCAAGTTTGAAAACTTATTTAGATGTAAGTTTGCTTTTGATTGAATTCAAGTTATCTTACATTATTTTGTCTTTTTCTTGCTTGTGGGCACACGTCCCGAAAATCGAACGCGATAAGCGGGTGCGCCCTTTTTTGAAAGCGCAGCGAAACGCTCAATTTAGAGTTGCCACTTGGGTTTAAAGGTCCGCCACCCAAGGAACCGAACTTGAAACGTTTGCTATGTTATTTGATTTGAAAAAAGACTTGTAGACTGGTCCGTCGTCACCTTGATATCTTAGGTTTGGGAGCTAGGTTACGAGAGGGGAAGGATTTTAAGGCACCCCTCTCACCCAATCCGGAGATCGGTCTCTACTCAGGCATTTGTAAAACATTTGCGATTCTTTCTCATTAATCAGTTTCTAGCCAGTTAGGGCGGGGTAACAGATTAAAGGGATTTAAAATTGTAACATGTTTGCAGGATGTGATAGATGGCATGCTCGCTTATTGAAATAATTAGTATAGGATGAAAACAGACTCTTATGGGAGTTTAAACAGACTGGAAGGCTGCTGTTTTGGAGTGTTGTGTGCAAGAGAAACTAGCATGCATTGATCAAGTCACTGCATGCAGATCTGACCTACGCGCGCCAGTAGGTTCAAACCCACAGCTCTTATTTTCAACCCTCTTGGCTCTGGAAATGACCAGTGCACACCCAGAACAAAACCACGTAGTTTATTAGCAGATAATATACAGTTATAGGCAGTTTGAATGGGCTACAAAGCCACCATATGAGTAAACACCCCATAAAAATAAAACAAAGGCCAAAGCCTAGTTACCCATGCAAAGGCCAGCCACTGGTCAAGAATGGACCTGAGCGCGCGGGTATTCCATAGTTGCGCGCGGGTTTGAGCCTGCAAACCAGTGCTTGGTTTTACATGTTTCTAGGACATGTCCAGAAAGGCCCCAGGGGTATTCTATTGCAGCAGGTATGCATATTGAAATAAAACTAGCAGTTTTAACCAAGGAAAGCAATAGACTAGTTTTTAACATGCTTGTAGTGATGTATATGTGTGTGGCCCGTGATCCTTTGGTCCTCGATCCTTCGTTGGTGACTCGATGATGGGTAAGCTTTCTCCTCCTAGCCTGCACAAGGAACGCACGACTAAGGCCTGGCCGGGGTTTGTCCCGACAAGGCCCTCCGGCGAGAGGATGAGTATAGCGCAGAGAGGAAGCAGAAAGCTTTTGAGAGAGTAATTGTGAGTATTGAGTAGTGTGTACCTGTTAGGGTTACCATCACTAGGTATTTATAGTGCCTTCTGTCTTGCTCTCCAAGTGCGATCGCGTGCTTTCCACGGGCCAAGTGACGTCATAATGATGTCGAGGAATGGATCTGATAACCGTTTTCAGGGCTGAGCTGGCACACCCATGTGCGCCCGTGATCATCTTCTGTTATAACCGCTTCTGCACGTGGCAGGGCGCGTGGCTTTTCAGCCAGTCACCGTCGGCTGCACGCCGTGCTCTGAAGGTATCCGAACGCGGGCAATGCCGAGCATGGCCATGCGTTTAACGAGGGAGTAACATCGCTGGAGGCCCTGCCGACGGCACAATCCGAGCGTGGGTTTGTCCGCTGCCGAGTCTGAGGCAAACCGAATACACATGATGGATCACCGTCGGCACGCCGTGCACGAAGCCTCTGATTGGTTCATGACAGGTCAGGTCCGCAGCATGCGAATCATCTGTGTTCGGTCCGCTACAATATGTAAACAAGAACATGAAATGATGAGACCCCAAGCTCAACGCAAGATCTGCATGCGCAGCCACAGAGTGGCGCGCGCGTGCTGGTGACCAGTGCGTGCTGGTCCTCGTCGCTATGGTTTTGAAACCATGCCAGCGTTAGGGTCAGGACTGATATTGATTACCAGCGTTGACCCTGCTAGCCCCCCTTAGGGATCAGAACATAAAGCAGTTAAATGTGTTATACCTTTGGTTTTTGGGTTTGAGAGAGTGATTGAGCTTGAGGTTTGAGGCTTGAATGGAGGATGTTTGAAAGGTTGGTATGTTGGTAGATGAAGAACAAATGGTGTAGTGCTTGAACTAGGAGTTGCTTGAGCCTTTGGGTGACAAAATGATCAACTAAGTTTTGCAACAAAGTGATCCAAAGGTTGTAACCCTTTGCTTGTATGAGAGAAGGGGTATATATAAAAGGAGAGGGTGAAGAGAGAGAGAGGACTTCAATCAGCCATAAATGGCTAGTTAGCTTTGCACCAAAGCCTTCCCTCACAATGGATGAGAGGGAAAAGGTGATGGGATGGGTGAAAGGGATGTCCCCTGGCGATGACTGCTTTTTCAATAGATTGGAAGGTTCTAAAGTGCTATAGACCCCTAATCATGGCAACTGCATGCTGAATAAAGCAAGTTTGACCAGAGCTTTGACGAGCGTGCGTGAGTTTTAAACTAGCGCGCACAGGTCAACGAGAAGGGTTGACTAGCGCGCGTGAGTTAAGGACTTGCACGCGCTAGTCAAAGCTACCCTGCCCTGGTCAATGGTCAAACCTGACATTTTGACCAACACCTAGCACTTTGACTAGCGCACGCTGGGTCAGAACCAATGCGTGATAGTAGGGTAAAGTTTAGGTTTGGTTAGGGTTAAAAGGGTATCAAATACTCAAAGCTCAACCACTCGACATTCCCGGGGTGTTCTTGATCCGTTTCATCATTGGGGAATCAAAAAACCGAAAGTAAGTTAATCTGGAAACCCAGATTGGGGTGTCTACATTGCTGAAATCCTAACAGTCCATTTGGATGGTGAGAAAGGGTGAGATAAGAAAGATGAGCCATTAAAATGGTGAGATTGGGTGAGAAAGGGGAGAAGCCAATCAAAACATTTTATTTCTGTACTTTTCTCTCTATTTCTCACCAAAATAGTCAATTCAAATGAGTGATTTGGCTAGAAACCAAAACCCTTTCTTTTCTTTTCTCTTGAAATCACTCCATCCAAAGGGGTTGTAAGAGTAATCGTATATAAACTTGCTTTTGATTAAATTCAAGCGTGCTTGTATTTAATTATCTTTTTTGGTTTCTCTGTTTGAAATGTGTCGATTCAGTTTGATTGATACTTTTTAGAAAAATCCTTTTCGTTGAGGTAATTGAACGGATAATCATAATTGCCTAATTAACTTAGCTATTTCTGAGTTAATCTGAAAAAGATAAATTTATATTCTTTTCTGGCACGCCTGCACACAATTATTTACCAAAGATTGAGTTGATTTAGCCCAAACAGTTGTAGAGTACAAGTAATTTGGTATGGAGGGAGTATATTTACATATATATGCATTTGTCTATTCCATCTGTTGCCCTGTATTTTTTTATTTCCAATTCACCAAAAATATTGGTAAATATGCAAAGATATGGTTATTCACTCTTTTCTTGTACACTCCTGGGCATGTTGAATGTAGGAGTATTTATCTTCTCCATAGTAGCTAAGGGCATTGTTGGCATTTTAGGTATTATGATCTCAGCCACTTTCCTTGGGTACTTTGATGACAGTCCGTTAATGGAGGGGGTTTAGTGCACACTGCCAGGAAAAAAAGTGAGAGAGGTAAATGTTATTTCAGAAATTTCATGGCAGATTTTTATAATATAGAAACATTAGGGGATGTCGATGAAATTTACCATTTTTTAATGCAGTTCAGTCCAAGTTACCCTCAAAATTTAAGTTCTAATCGGAATCAGAACCAGCCCAAAATCTGAAATCGAAACAAAGCTCCGCCGGCAACGAGGACAGGTACCACTCTCTCTCTCTCTCTCTCTCTCTCTCTCTCTCTCTCAGTTCGTCTCTTTAGTTCTCTGCGCTCTCTCTCTCTCTGGTCGTCTCTGTTGTGTGTGTGTGTGTGTCGGTAATTTAGATGCTTCAACTTAAAATGTCTGGGGTCTAGTAAATGAACACACCTTCTGTAGTAAGGGATTGCCTAATCCACGCACCACCAGTGAATCCATTCGGAGTATCGTACATTTCGCTGGCCATTCTGTTTATTATATTTTTTCTTTTGAGGTCTGAAGCGGTGGCTTTCTAGGTTAGGTTTCTGCCCAAGGGTTTTTTTTAATATATCTGCGAAAAAAAGAACTAAACTTTTAGCCATGGTTTCATTGCAGCTTCTACCCACACCAACAACAACGATATGAGTGCTACTCCCAATAAGAGGTTGCATGACGAGGCGGCAGCCAGCGGTACCTCTGGTGGAGTTGGTGCTGAAAACTCAAAATACCCAAATGACGATTCTGCTGTTGTGCACCCATTAGTTGGCCCTAAACTGGGACCATCTGTGGCACTGAGTGACTACCACCACCACCACCATACCCAACCGTTTGATCACGCGGGACAACAGGATTCCCAGATTCCCATTAAGATTCGGTCCCCGTTGCTTCCAATGTATCATAATCGGGTGTCCCCGTCTTCCAATGTTTCACATTTCGATCACCCTGTAGCTGCTTCAGAAAACAGGTCAGAGTCGAGGGACAATGCCAGGGATCTCAAAGCTGAGAACCGTGATGCTAGGGATTCGTATCAGAGTGGGAAAGAGAAAGAGAGCAAAGAAGCCAAACACGACAGGGATAGGGATGATAATCATCCGGAGTATAAAGATGACAGTGTGAAGACAGAAAAGGAAGGATATGGACCGGGGAACAGTCACTTGAGTTGGAAAGAATCGAAAGAACACCACAGGGGGGGAAAGAGGTATCCTGATATCCTGGGTGGAAATGTGGATCCATTGCATCCTTCACGGGCTAATTTGCAGGGCCCAGTTGAGAGGGAGGCCGGGAAGGAATTCTCAACTACTGAAGAGAGGGATTACTATGAAGCACTTGAGGCTGTTGGGGAGAATAAATTCGATTTAAAAGGTGAAGATAAATTCAAAGAGAGAGACAGGAAACGAAAAGACTTGAAGCACAGGGATTGGTTGGACAAAGACAAGAATGAGCGTCGGAACAACTTGCATCTAGGAAGTAGCAGTGGTGATGGAAAAGAGCCAGTGACGGAAGAAAGAGAAGCTGAGAGGTGGGAGCGAGAGAGAAAGGATCTTTCCAGAGATAAGGAAAAACCAAAGGAGAGGGAAAAGGATCATGTTAAGAGAGAAGCATGGAATGGAGCTGAGAAGGATGGTTTGCAGAATGATAAAGAACCAGTGGATGCATATGCCAGAACGTCTGAGCTGGAAAATTCAACATTAGAGCTGAAGAAGCAGAGAGACCTCGATGGCTGGAAAAACAATGATGGGGAAGCTAGAGAGAGGAGAAAGGGAAGAGATGCTGATGTAGACGAAGAGAGACCTGAAAAGCGCAGTAGGTGGTATGACAAAGACTCTGATGATGGATGTGCAGACACTGACTTGGGCGCAGAAAAAGAAAGGGAAGTTTTCAGTTATGGTGTTCAGCAACGTAAGCGGATGCTTCGGCCGAGGGGCAGTCCTCAAGTAGCAAACCGGGAGCCTCGTTTTCGTTCTCGTACACAAGACAATGAAGGGTAAAGTTTTCAATATTTCTTATATCTAATTCAATTCTAAGAACAGCTAGGGAAAGAGTAATAACTCATCATTATTTCACCCTTCTTCCTTCTAGAATCAGTGTATTTAATTTTGCATGCCACAATCAATACTATTGCAGAAAAATATGGTTGACTGTGTTATAACGTGTCAGGTTCTGAATTTTTTTTTTCGTGGCGTTTGCTACAAATAAATTTTGTGGGTAAGGGACTAAGACTTCATCTACTATTTTGATAAGTAGAGATATCATTGACTACCCTTCTTAGACGAGCAGTTTTGTGGGTAAGATTTTTGAATACTATGGTTTTTGGGTCCTTTGGGCTGTTTAAGATATAGAACACTTGGTGCTATATGATGAATAATGTATTGTAGCTTTTTTGCGATCTGAGAATTAAGTGGTGCTTTTGACGAGGCATCTCATCTAGCTGGAGCCGTTGTTGTGCAGTTAACTTGCCTATATATATGTATACACCTATTCATTACCTTACTAATTAGATTTTTTCTTGGATTAGAAAGTCAATAGGTTAAAATGGCGAATACAACATTGTTCAAATTGTGTAAGAAGTTGAGGAGATTCTGAGCGAGCGCCTGCCTTAAATATTGGTTTGGAAAATTTATGATGTTTGGAGAGATTGTAAACTAATTATGTTACTTATTTGGCATATCATTGTTAAATATCTAGTTTGGTGTCTGTCAAACATGTATTATTGGAGGAAGCAGTTAAATCTTTTTAGAGAAATCTTCTATGACCACACCATTTATGCTAAGTATGTAGGGAAATCTCTGAGGACTAAATGAATGGACCACTTAATATAGATCTGTTTAGAAATTAATTAATGGTAGCTAGGATTACTACATTGCTCATAATAACTAGGAAAATCATGAAGCAGGAAAAAAAAGCTTAGAAAAGCTATGAAGCACCGACACACCTACGCGGTCATCGTACTTGTGTTGGACATGCTGGGGACACTCCAAAATACACAATGTTGACTCTTAAGGTAGGACATGGTGGGGACACGTTTGAGAGTAGGGAGACATAGGCGAGACACCCGCGGGGGGGGGGGGGTGTTGTTGTGGGTGTGCATCGATGGGACACGACGGGGTTATACATGTAAATTCTCAAATTTTGATGGGTAAATATGTATTACTCCCTTCGTCCCTTTTCGTTGGCCCTAATTTGGAAACCAACTATTTAGGTGAACATAGTTTTTATTTTTTTTTGATAATGTAATTATATATTGTACTTTTGCTGACTTCCCATTGTTGCCCCTTGATGGAATGTTTCTTGAAATCCTTCATTATTTAAAGTAAAAGAAAAGGAAGGGCAAAATGGGTGCATTGCATTACTTTTTTGGAAACTTTTCAAAATGGACAATCTTTCTAGGACATCCTAAAATGGAAGGCCATGTTTGTGGGACGGAGGGAGTACTTCAATTGTTTTGGGTTAATATATATATCTCTATTATAAAACAGAAGGGTGTGGGGACAAGTTGTTGGAACGGCTTAGATTTATTTGATCCAAAGGCTATAGCGCATCCTTCCACTTCCCGGTTAAGTGCCCATGGTTTTCACCTAAATCACACAACTGCCATCCCCTTCCAACCGGGATGCGTAGTGCCGTAGGCACGGGCTAGCACTAGTATATATATAGTCCTCTTTAGGTCAGGGATCCCGCATTTTTCTTACGGTCTAGACCTCGTGCGGAGGTCCACTTTCCCGATCAAATTTCGTTGATCCGAACTGTTCAATGTGTTTAAAACGTGTTTTTAAGGGTACCTGGGAGAAATCGGCAAAAAATATGACTGGAAAGGGCTTTGATCTGAGCAGTTTTTCATAAAAACGCATAAAAATGCATTTTATGAAGACGGTTCAGATCAAGCCCTCCCCGGTCATATTTTTTGCTTATCTCTTGCGGGCACCCTTAAAAACACATTGAATGGTTCGGATCATCGAAATTCGATCGGGAACAATGAGGTCCGGACCGTAAGAAAATCCAAGATCCTTGACTTGAAAATTTCTGTAATATTACTATAATACAGTTTTACGCAAACATAAGAAGTGTAGTTATGCTCATCCGTGTTCTTAACTATGTTTCCGTTTGTTTTTGTACTTTGGTTGTGTTTGTAAATATTATTGTTTACAATGGAACGTGGTAATAATATTTTTGTTGTTTCCGTGCTGTGTCAGTGCTCCCATTTTTATAGAATTGCTCAGTCCCATGTGCATATCCTAGTGCCCATTTTTTTGGATGTGTCCCGTGCCGTGTCCGTATCTGTTCTAACAGCCAAAAATTCAATTTATCAAATCTACATCTTTTGCAATACGAGCAAGGGTATTCCCTATTAGACCATGTGAAGCTTCTTATTGATTTAACTATTTAAGCCTAAATCTGATACTTTGACAATATATATTTCTTATCCAAAGACATGGATATATATTTCAAAGTATTCTATAAATCATTTCCGAATTGTAGTGATACACAATTTTCGATTCTTTATTGGATCACGGTTTGACAACTATGGGATTGAGTCCAGACAAATTATTTTTCAACTAGTTTGGAGTCAATTTGATCAAACAAACCAATAATATGCAGGTTAGGAATTAGTCCTTCCATCCCAAAGTTCATTACGAAATGTCGTTCGTTTTTTAGATTAGACAATGAAGTACTTCTACGTATAACTTTTCAACTTTTTTGCACCAATTTAAAGGACTGATTTAGATCTTGTATTTGATGCGAAAAGTTCAAAAAATTATGCTCAAAAGTACTTAATTGTTTTATTTGAAAAATGATAAGACTTTTCGTACTGGACTAATTATGAGACAAGGGAGATTATTATTATTATTTTTGAATTGAAGGTGCCAAAAAAATTAAATATTGATAATTTCACTGTACGGTTTTGTTCATTGGCGGTGGGATTGATTTTGTAGGTCTAGGGGAGAAATTGGTTTTTGAACGTAGCGGAGCTATTACCTTTTCCATAATTCCCTTTTGATTTTACTTTGTTCCTTTTAATTTAATAGGTTAGATTACAGTGGCATCCTTTGAGGTTTCTATAAACATCGGGAAACCATCTATCTAGTTGCCTAAAAAGCTCGAGCGGTGCTAGTGTAATTTACCCTTGTTATTATGGTTATGTTCATGAATTGTCCATGTCTGTGTAATTCGTACGTGAGATTTGTGTTTGTTTTTATAGTTAATCAATTCTTGAAAAGTCATCAAAAGGATGCCACCAATGAATAAAAGAAAGCAAGGTATGTAAAAGAAGGCCAAACAAGAAAATGACATATACACCACTCTGAACTCCAAAAATTTTAACTTGTCAAAGAATTGGTATACAGTGTAGGGTTGCACTCCCTCGACCCCCCACTCAACACAGTAGAAGGAAATAGACTCTTAGTTTTGAAGAAAGGTCTATCCTCCCTGTCGAAATATCTTCGATTCCTCTCTCTAAATTAAGCATATCAAGCACAGCGAGATCAAAATCCACAGCTTCCATCTTGTTCTATACACTCTAACCCCGTACCATTGTTGAATAAGCTCCACCACCATTCAAGAGAAAACCTACCATATGTCTCGAACAATGATTAAACAAAGCGCCACTAACTCTCCATTTGTCCTGCACATGCAACAATGATTCCCAATGACTATCCTTCGTGTATAAGATTATCTATAGTGAGAATCTTATCCTTAGCTGCACACCAAGGAAAAAAAGAAACCTCGTTTGGGGCACAAGTGCCCCGAATGGCTCTCCAGGGAAAGGTAAAGTTTGCTTCTCCACCAAAAATTTGGTATTATCTTCCACCTGGAAAAGACCCATTAGTTGCCGGCATCCACCTCAAATAACCTCTCCTCTCCCCACGTCCCTCATCACATACAGTTTTCCCCTGAGTTTTCTAACAACTCCTTGAGCTCCCAATCTTGTACCTCCCTGTGAAGCAAAATATCCCACTGCACCGTCTCCTCTTCCACCCTGGGAGTCCACCACCAGTGCATCGCCTACTGCCGGCAATTGATTAAAAGGGTAAACATCGCTCAACCTAACATCTCCACCCCAAACATGCTCTCATCCCCGCCCTCACCTTCATATTAGTATGGCTAGAAACTCACCCATCATATCCTTATTCCATTGCAAAGACTCACCCCATATGTCAATCGTGTTTTCAGCGAGGACCGCTCACCCCAACCTGACTCATGCCTAGCGCACACTTCCCCAATAAACTTTGATTGAAAATAGCAAGCCTCCTCACTCCTAAACCCCCTTCTTGAACTGGTGTACTACTTTTATCCCAATCCATAAAATCGTATTTAAACTCCTCCCCAAAACCACCCCAAAGTAAATCTCTTTGCAGCTTTTCTAACCTGCTGGCCACCATTGAAACGAGGATAGTGAATGCTGACATGAAGTATATACCCAAGCTCGACAAAGTGCTTTTGATAAGGGTCATTCTTCCCGCTACCTCTTCTAGCCCGCAAGCCTTTTCTGAAATCCCTTGGGCAAAGGAAAGCCCAAATAAGATGAGGGAAAAGAACTAACCTTGCAGCCCAAGACTTCTGCCAACAAGTGCACTTCATCAAGCTCGCTGGCAGGAATGATTCAGTTTCCCTACATTCACCTTGGGGCCGGACATGCATCAAAACATATCAAAATCCCTCTAATGCAAAATGAGATTGCCCTTTTATGAGGGACTGGGAGGGGTAGTTTGGCCTTCGGCAAAGCAAAACAACCAAGATGCTTGGACTTTCCTATACCAAAATGGTAAAATGTGGAATATGTGGTAATCATAAACCGAACCAAACCAAACCAAACCAAACCGTGTCTTTTGTCCCAATCAATTGGGGTTGGCTACATTGAATATGTTTTCTCCATTGAGTTCTGTCAAGGGCATTCTGTTCCGGAATATTTGACAAGCCTATATCATTTCTATTGGGATATCATGAATCTGATTTGGAATATGTGGTACTCATTATGTTGCCTAAATTTAGTTAACTGTGCTTTCCTTGTTGACGTGGTGTAAATTGTTTCATTGTCATTACTCATTACTGTATTTTGATTTGATTTTTGGAAGGATATGACTTAAAACTAATCTTAATTGTTCATCCACGCGAGACACATGAAACTTGTTGCAAAAGGAAATAAAATGCTAATCGGACTCATTTTTGTAACTTTGCTTAGAATACATAATTCATCCCTCTAATCTTTTCCTATTATGGGTATTTTGTTTAGACAACAATATTATGTGCGTAATGTATTTATCTTTTTTGATTATCATAATGCTGACATTACCATCTTTCAAGAAGTTTTTTAACCCTCCGTAACTTGTAAAATAAGGGGTGTCCTGGCAGTATAGTCATCTTAAAGAAACTGCTGGTTGTATTTTTTATTTTTTTTTGGTTGATAATAGGAGAGGTTGTCCTTGTATTTTTCAGAACCCACAGGAGGTGTCTCCACCTAGCTAATTCCTCTAAAGAAAGTTAAAGAAAAACCTGCTTGCCAACTAGCCTTGTATAAAAACCTGCTTTCTCCACATGCTCTATTAATCTTCTCTTTCACTATAGAACTTGGTTGGTAAAGGGTGATCGACGGATCCCTAATGTCGAGCCGCCGCCTGACGTTGCTGGAAGCAACTGATGAAGAAGAGGAACATAAATGCCAGTGCAATCCCATAGAGGGAGATAATTACTTTATTTACACTAATGAACATGATGAAAGGTTTGATGCTTTATATTTGTGATCCTCCTCTCTTCCTCTCATTCTTGTAGTTATTCTTGTGAACTAGAAATCTAGGGCTTGAGTATCTTTTAGAAGGTGCGATGTCTGTTACAAGTTTCTGTAGCAGAACCCTGGGAGATCAATAATTTTTGATTTTGAGAAAAAAAGTTTGATCCTTACAAGGTCATTATGCCCAGTTCACTTTAGAGTGAAGCTAACAAATTATGTTAGTTTGGGAAATTCTGGCCTCCACTAAACATTTAAGTTGCATTGATTCTATTGTTTCCTTTTATAGTCTTGGCCCCAATTTGTACAATGACATCGTTTAGATTCTTTAGAACCCGTATTTAGTGTGAGAAGCTTCTTATAGTTATATATTGGGTTTGTGGAAGTGTTGGCGATCCTCTTAGCTCATCACTTGTTAGACAAGGTTCTTATCTCCTCTTGTTGCCTGGTGAAGGTTTTGTTGAAAGTAGTAACCAGCAAAAGTTGGTGTCTCAAATAGGAATAGTGCAAGGTTTAATGATGATGGCATATGAGGACGAACTCGATCACCTTTTTGACTGACTTTAGAAGATGATGGAAATATAATTGTAAGATATTATGTGAATTTTTTGTGATGGATTGTTGATTGGGTTTTTTATACCTCACTTTTAATTTAATTAATTGTTTCCAGCTATATAGGGTAATTTTTGTAAATAAATTGATTTAATGCTTGTGGTGTTTCATGTAAAAGTTTTGTGTATTTGGTCATCATGTGATAATGTCGTGACCTGAGGCAACTCGCCTTGTGAGCACGCTAGGCTAGGAGAACATGTAGATAGGAAGTTCTTTTCTACACAATACTTGAAGTCTCGTCTACGATAGTCTCAGTTTGGGAAATTAATGAAATTATAGAAGACATCGCATGTAGGTGAAGGGAGGGAAGGTAGGCTCCCCAACACCCAACCTGGAAAGGAAAAATAAAAACTCAGCCTTATTTCAAAGTTTCTGGTAAGAAGTTTAGAAACTACACTCTCTTTTCGTCTTTAGTAGCTAACTGTACGGAATGGGAGGGTTCATCTAATGTGTACACCTTTATAATGTTTTAATAACAGCTCTTGACCCACCCAGAGGGGGGAAAGGTCAAGCTATGAAGCATGATTGTTTGAATCTGCTACCTCTGCTAAAGCGACTGGCAAGTTGTAGGATAGTCCCTTGCGGACTTATGCCTCTCACCACCATATTTAGCTGCGAGCAATCTACGTTTTTGATCTCGTATGTAACATGTACTGCATATATGTACATGTAGAAATTCTATTCGATGATCATTCTGTTACAGAATTGGCCAACCTGTGCCCATTCAATTAATTGCCACATTTACCTTTTATCTGTCTGCATTAATGATTCATGGATATGGATAAATATACAAATGTTTATGAATGGGTGTATACATATGCACAATTTACCTTTTATGAATGTATGGAAGCAAACCGACCCATGATGCCCCACAATGGAGAAATCCAAGCTCTGCCACTGATTGCGCACTTCAGTTATAAGATGAAGTATTGGCAGCACATAGGATTCCTACATATAGTTACTAATGTTCTTGTTCTGGCACTTTTGTTTGTTTGTTTTTGGATAAGTTCCTGTTCCTTTGGTTTCACTGAACATTTTTTTATTGATATCACAACATTGTCAGTTCAGGAAAGTAGGTTAAAAATCAATTTACAGTCAATTTTTTTACTTTCCTAACTATTTGACAGTCAATTTCAATCTCAAAAGGAATACTTTTTCGTATATTTGTGTCTACATATTTTGTGATACTCAGATTCCTGAGAAATTGACATTGTCAAGATGGTTTGTTGAGCCTCAAGGATAATTTATTTGGTAGTGTCATGATTAACATAACTGCAGGTACTGCATTACTATGCGGTAATATAATATAATATAATAATATAGTATAATATAATATATCATACTTCCTCCTGTCCAAAAAGAAGAATTGCATTTCATATTTCTGATCTTGTAGAATTTTAGTATCAGGAGCCGCATGGTGGTTAAAGGGATTCTTACTATCTCTCTCTCTCTCTCTTTTTTTTAATTTTCTTTGCAGATCTCAAGGTAAGCTGCAGTAAAGCAGGAGTGTTATGCTTGCCGTAATAAGGAGCCTGCTCCTTGGTGTAAATCTGTCTTTATTAGGGCATTGCTATTTACACAACAAAGGGCAACTTTTGCCAAAGGAACAAGTGCTTTGAGCAGTTGTACTTTTCAACTTAATAAAGCATGAGTGCTTTGGCAAGTGCATCCCTGCTTTGACAATCGTTGCTCCCCTTTTGTTATTGTTCCTGAGGGAAGTTGCTTTAGTTCATAATCATATAGCTTCATTTTGTAGTAGATGTCAGTAGAAGTTGTTAGAGCTTGTCCCCCATTGGTTAATTATAACCTCCAAAGCTAGTATATGAGCTTGGCGGTCTCTCCACTCATTGCCAACTGATTTTGAGTTGGATGTTTTAACATGGTATCAAAGCTTGACTTTTGGAGGCTTTTTGACAAGACTCTTTATTGATTGGCCCGTTGTTTGTACCTTAAGTGCACCTTGTTTTGTTGATCCCTATGATATGGATCCTTTGTTTACCTCTCCACGTGCGGGTCAGAGGTCTCATGTGCAAGGGAGTGTTAGAGCTTGTCCCACATTGGTTTATTATAACCTTCAAAACTAGTACATGAACCTGTGCGGCCTCTCCACTCATTGCCAATTGGTTTTGAGTTGGATGCTTTAACAAAAGTTAATATGCCTTACAGTCATGTGCTTGTTTTGTTCTTCGACCTCTATTCTCCCTAACAAAGACAAATTGGAACTCATTGCTGTTGGTTAAGTCGTTAATTGTGCCAAATTAGGTCGTCATATCATAGCTTTCATTGAAAGGGGCGTTCAGTTCTGTTGAAATTGATAGGGACACTGGGATACTTTTTGAAGAAATTTTGGCTATGCCCTCCTTCAAATTCAAATGTGAAGTCGGAAAACATCTGTTGGGAATCCTTCTGGAAAAAAGAATGACGTTTTGTTGTGTGTTTATATAAGTTGATTATCCGCCAGCGTTGTTTGCCTTGGTGCATTTCTAATAGTCTCATGTGTTTCTGTTCGGAGAAGCCCACACAGTTGATTTTGGATACTTTTTAAGCAGTTGGCACCAAATAATCTTTTACATTTTGGGGAGAAGCAACACGAGTAATTCTAGGATATGAAACCTTTCTTTGGTCTTGAATGAAAGATAGCATTGTAGGCTAAACCAAAGCAAACCAAGCCTTGTGTCTCATCTACTAGGGCCTAGGGGTGGTCAGATGAGTTTTGATATTTGAGTGGGAGTTGATGATCTAGCAGTTGAGTTCTTAATTTGAGACTTAACTAAGAGAGAGATGGGAACCTTATCGGCATTCCTGGCTTTTGTCAGTTTAGATTGCTGTGAGATAAATGTACTGTTGAATGTAAGAGGATAGTTTCACGAATACATTGTAAAATGGTATTTTGCTTTCCAAAATTGGTTGCTACAATAGTTCACTTATCTGTATAATGAGTCTACAATGTCATTACAAAATTTAGCTCTTCATCTCAGGCATTCAGTTTGTTTGCGGGCATTTAATTTCATTTAACTATTTTAACCTAAAGTCCTTCCTTTCTGGTCGGACCTTCATTTTAGATCTAATTACTCTGTGGTGCGTGGTGGTTAAATTCAAGATTGCTTATCACAGAAGTTTGGTTTGATATGATATTCCCAGTGGTTAGTTTATGGGTTCTTCGCATTGTGCTATGTGAGCCTCCGATGTTTTTGTTGCAGGTAAGCATGAAGCATCTACTGTTGTTTATCGGGTCGGGGAATGCATGGAAGAGCTAATGAAGCTGTGGAAAGAATACGAGGCATCTCAATGCGATAGAAAATCTGAAAACTCTCAAAATGGTCCTACTCTCGAAATCCGGATACCGGCTGAGCATGTTACTGCTACAAATCGGCAGGTAAGGTCAAATATATAACCTGCTTTTTCAAGCTTCTACAGAAGTGCGAGGTTCTATTCTGGTGCTTTACATGTTCGTTTAGGTGAGTTGTTTCATTGCATGATAATTTATACCGGTTGGCCTCCGATGAGTTAGTAACACATAGCACTTGTATTGTCATGTTTTCAGTCTATACGGTTTAATACGCATAGTCTTGCAAGTATCCAGTTCATGGTTACTTATGTCCCGTACAGACAACAAGTTCAAACGGGTGACTGGTTTTCTGTCTCCACTTTTGTTCTGCAGGAATGGCTGTACAAAACTGTAGTATGTTGTTCATACGTTTGAATTTGTTGTCTGTTGGGTTGTCCGCTAACTATTGTAAATATGAGCACATGGCATAAAAGCTTTTGAAATTGAAGCTGGTATCACATTTATTGCTACAATCCAGTATACTTCCGTTACTCTGGGTTATTTGTTATATCTGCTGCCTCCCTGTCCAGGTTTATCTGTACCTCTGCTACCTGCATTGGTATCACCTCTACGTTTTATAAGTTTCTTATTCCCTTTCCATTTTCTCTTTCTGTTAGCTTTGGTTCCATTCAATTTTAGGTGATTGCATTTGTTGGTGAACTGCTTGATGGAAATGTTAAGGGGTTGTTTGCAGAAGCTTTTGTACACTGGCTTCTTTTTGTTTTCAGAATTTTTGGAAACAGTTCTGAAAAACTTGTTTGGCATGTTTTTTTTTTAATTTATAATTTTTATGAATATAGAAAACGGTTTGAGAAATTTTGGAAATTCGGGCAACCAAAAAAATCATGGTTTCATTTTGGGAAAAGGAACCCGCAGCTCTATAACGGCTACAGTGAATATAAGACTTAGCACAGCCACGGGCTGAATCTGATTACTTAAGAAGGCAAAAGACTTTGATGCAGCCTATACAGAGTTCATAACAAGTAAATATACTGGGGTGGAAGTTGGTTTATGTATGTTATGAAGTTAAAAGAGTCGGATATTTTGGTAATTTTTTTTTACTTTTCTGGACATGGGCTGTAGGGGTTGCTCTTGGGTCCTGGTGTGGGTCAAGTTATTTTTCTGCTCTTCAAATCTGTTTTATTTGAGTTTAAGATTGATTTTTGAAGTGAAAGGGTAAGTAGTATCCTTTATTAGTTAGGAAACATAGTCCTTGGGTTATAGATAGTCTATAAGGTCTCAATAAAGCAATGTAATGCTTCTTAGTTGATGGAGTTCGATTTTCAGAAAACTTTACAAACTTTTGGACCTCTTTTATGGGTTGTGAGATGCGATCGAACCCCAGGTGTGATGCCTCAGGCTCCTAGCAGTGATTCCTGACTTTTTTTCCTCTTCTTTCTGTTCCTCTTTCTTATTTTCTGCTTGCAATCAGCTTTGTTACTGTTTCCGGATCACTGTTTGCAGTGCAGGACAGCCCTGCAACAGCCCCTAAACTCGTGTATTTTCATCCTCAAACCGTACCCATTCGGTGCACCATGTGAAACCCTATAACCCCTCCTTGGTGTTTGTCCTTTTCCTTCATGAAAACCAACCTCTCCACTGCTATCTTCTCTGGACGATTTCAGTACACAACCTTTCGCCTCTCTCCCTAATTGCTCAGCTTAGGGTCTCCTTTTGGGTTTTCCCTTGTATTGAAGATTTGAAACTCTTGCCTTAGACTGTATTGAATACATTGCTTTCCGAGCCAACTGCCAAGTGGTGTCATGTAGAAAATCCTGGATGATGGCATTAATGCTTGTTGTGTTGATTTCGTTTGAATTCATGAAACAGTTTTTATATTTTATGGATGAGGTTTTTGGTACTCTTATTTGCTGAGGTAGCTATGTTATTTTTTGTTTGCATTACTTGCTGTCTGCATTGTTTGAGTGCTTCATGTGCAGGTTAGAGGTGGCCAGCTATGGGGTACGGATGTATACACCTATGACTCAGATCTTGTTGCCAGTATGTGGTGTTATGGTTAAGAACCTCTAATTTATTCTTGAGTCCATGTATTATGAAACTTTGTGGTATGACATGACCAAGCCTTGCTGTTTTCCAGTTCTCATGCACACGGGTTTTTGTCGTCCAACTGCTTCTCCTCCTCCACCGGCTATCCAGGAATTACGAGCAACTGTTAGAGTGCTACCTCCGCAAGATTGTAAGTCTGTTTGAAAATCTGTCTTTCTTGCTGAAGGTAATGCTTCATTACTGTTCATTGAAATATTTGCAACTATTGTGTACTAATTCATACATACATACAAGTAATAGCAAACCTTTGTTTCTGTATAATTTTGAACTGGGAAACGAAGTTTAGACAAGGGACAAGCAGTTAACTGAATGTGCACTTGAATGTGCATTTTGTTCTTTCAACTCTTCAGATGTTATTCATGAAAAGAATAACACTCTTTACATGTTAACTCATTGCCCCCACAAAGTATATGATACTTGCATGGGGAATATGGTTCATCAATTTTATGATACAAGACTGCTGCTATGACGGTATAGATGGAGTCTACATTTCATTTTTATTTCTGCGGTTGAATACATTTTACCTCCTTTTGGTTCGGTCAAAGGCACATTTTTTTCCTTCCATTAAATGTATCCTTTTATTGTCTGTCTTCCTCTACCCCACCATGTACTCCACCTCTTCCATATCACCACTACCTTTGTCATCATGGTGCCACCACCACCATCCCCTTCTTTGTCTCATTTTTTCCCCAATCTCTCTCACTATGTCTTAGTTCTACGCTAAACCTTCCGAACCCCTACATACCGCGACCATTGAAATTTCCAATTACAGTATGCCGTGTATGGTTCATAGGGTTCTTAACTTTTAACTTTTTAGTCATTTTAGAAAATGGTTAAAATAACTAAATTGTACCTTCACTATGCTGCTCATGTCCCTTTGGTCCGTAAACTTCCAATTTGACCGATTTTGTCCCAAGTCTTTTCGATTTGTCAATGTTGTTCTTACAAATTACAATTCTACATTCTACGTTTGCTTAATTACGGAAAGGTTCCTTAAGCATGTGCGTATATAGTTCCTCCTAACAGACCTAACCTCTGCTTAAGATTTCTAGTTTTGTTTTAAATTTCTTAATTTGAGTTTCTAATTTGCTTGTTCTCGATTAAATTGCGCTACTTTTTTGAAAGTAAATGGAATATTATCTACTTGTTCTTTTTCTTGCTCTTGCTTTTCAATTTTATTTATTACCAGCTATGTGGTATTGAGACTTATATTTAGTACCGGTCGAGGGGCTGACTCGATGGCATTCTTTAGATCTTGTAAGTTATAAATGTTTAATTGTTCTAGGTGTGCATTTTTACAGTTTATGGTTCTTTTAGTTTATAAATTTCAATCAATATTTGACCATTTACTATTATTTAAATTATTTGCTTTTGGTTCTTTAAATGCTTAATATGATGCAAACCAAATCAAAGGATAGATTCATAAGAGAGATGAATCCCAAAATGGGATACAAGGAGCAAAAGCTCTCTATATTCTTTTATCAATACATCAAAAAAACTAACTAATGAGGGCACAAGACACCTATTTATAGACTCAAAACCCTACACACACTAAAGACACTAAAATGACAACAATATCCCTAAATCCTACTGCATCATACACCCCCTCTAACGAAAACAACTTGTCCTCAAGTTGGACACACAAGACAACTAAATAAAGAAAACATAGAACTATAGAACTATTTATTATGCAGCTCCGAAGTAGCATGTGATTGCATTTCCTTAATTCACGTCACCCTCATGCAATAACCCATCTTCAATACGAGTTTTCGTTTGTGTACATCCACCGCGTCCTTGCTTATGTGCCAAGAAATCACCCATTTGCCATACCTGTTAAAGCTTAACACTTCCTCAACATAGGTGACTACGCTTGGTTCCAAAACGTCACAAGAATCATCAACCTTCGCATAGAGAAAATTCAACTTCACCACATGTCCAAGATCATACCCAAGACTTTCTTGAGTGAACACCATTCCCAAAGGATCTTCAAGATGTCCCAAGTCGTTTCTTCTCTCTTGTTTCTTCTCTCTTGGCCACTTTAGAGGTTGCTCGGGCACCACAACATCACAAACTTGCACATCTTGGACCAAAGACAATCTGAGAGACATGTTTGGAGAACAATCATCAAATTTTGGCTCTATGAAGTCCTCTAGACCCACTGGGACTTCAAAAGCAATCTCATTTGTCTTGGGTAGCACACACAATGCAACATTCGCTCCATGCCCTTCTTCTTGTACTTG
This sequence comes from Rhododendron griersonianum, assembly GCA_018127125.1. Classification (NCBI taxonomy): domain Eukaryota; kingdom Viridiplantae; phylum Streptophyta; class Magnoliopsida; order Ericales; family Ericaceae; genus Rhododendron; species Rhododendron griersonianum. The sequence goes on from CM030797.1 coordinate 22,301,351, forward strand.
TTTGCTATCGTCCCATTGCAAGAAGCGAGGTTCATTGCTAATAAGAATGGGCACTTCTTGTTCTTCATTGGAGCTTCCAACGTTCTCAAGTCCATCTTCATCACCATCAATATCCTCACTTGGATACTCATCATAGATGGGAACGTCTTCCACGTCAATATCCCCCTTTGAAGACTTGTCAAACATGAGAACTCTTTCAAATTCACCTTCAACATCTTCATTTGAAGACTCATCAAAGATGGAGAAATCTCCATACTCATCTTCAATCTCAAAGGCGCAATCATCTTGAAGAACACCTTCAAGGTCTTCACTAGGATATTGATCAAAGATAGGAAAATCATCGAAATAACCGAGTTCCATCCCCCCTTCAAACTCATCCGAATTGAGGCTCACATCCTCCTCAATCTCGTTTGGATTAAACTTTCCATAAGATTGAACATGGCGAACATCAATGTTGCTCTCCTCCTTGTAGTTAAAACTAGACTTAAATTGACTATAAGAATTATCAATACCTCCACGAGGTAGTAAACGATGCACCTTCGTAATCAAGGTAGCAACTTGTCTTTTTAACATCAACAATTGCACCTTATCGTTTAAGGTAGCAATTTGTGTACTCAATTCTTCAATCTCATTCCTATAACGATTTTGGTTGCCAAAGTTATCAATTCCATCACCATTATTCACCACCAAGCCTCTACCTCGTCTACCTCTAGCCCGATAAGCCATTACAACACCAACAATCAACTTCAAACAAGCAAATCAACCCAAATATTGAAAACCCAGTCAACTCAGTCACCCAACTCAGTCAACTCAGTGATTTTAGACCCAAACTCAGTCAAATAAGTGATTCTAAACCCAAACCCAGTCAACTCAGCACACAACTCAGCAAACTCAGACACAAACTAGATCTTTCACACCCAGACAATCTGAAATCAGTCACTCAGTACCCAAAACAACAGTGATTCGTAATCAATAATCACAAATCAACCTGAATAGCAACAAACCCACAACAAATTTAAGCTTGATGCAACAAATCTACATGAACAAGCTAACAAACCTGGAATCGCAATTTCAAGGTTGAAATAACAGTGGGTCGAGCTCAACAACCATTGATTAAGCTCCGAAAATGGCAATACAAGACCCAAAACCTTGATTCGAGTACCGAAATGGCGTTTGGCAGGTCTGAATCGCTGATTCGAGGTTCGAAAATGGCAGATTAGGCTTCGAAACCTTGATTCAAGTGCCGATTTGGTTACTAATCTTCAGGAATGAGCTCAAACTCGGCTGGGTATTGTCAAAATCACTAGTATAAAGTTCAAAACAAGTATTGAAAGGCTTATTGGGGTTCGAATGGGCTAAAGAAGTACAGATCAGATCTGAAATTGGTGTTTCTCGTCGGAAAACAGCAAACCCAGTTTCGAAATTGCTAGATCTGCGGTTTTGAAAGGTCAAAATCGATGTTTGGGTGTTGGATTAGGGTAGATATGGCCAAAACGAGTGGAATGGTGGCTCCGGCAAGATTTTTCGGCGCCGTTTTAGGGTTCCGGCGAGATTCTGGCGAGGTTTAGGTTTCCGGTGAAGTCTCCGGTGAGACGAACGGTTGTGATCGAGCCTAGAAGCTCTGATACCAAATGATGCAAACCAAATTAAAGGATAGATTCATAAGAGAGATAAATCCCAAAATGGGATACAAGGAGCAAAAGCTTTCTATATTATTTTATCAATACATCAAAAAAACTAACTAATGAGGGAACAAGACACCTGTTTATAGACTCAAAACCCTACACACACTAAAGACACTAAAATGACAACAATACCCCTAAATCCTACTACATCATAATACTCATATAATTGGTTTACTTAGTATGAGGCAAAGAACGGGCTCTAATACTGTAAAGCACAGACCTAGTTTCTTAGTTCAAAAGGTGGTGGAGTTATCAAGAACTTTACTGGGTATTGATACTATTCACTAAACTTTCACTCTAATAATTGTATTTTACAATCACACAGAGGACCTTTACGTTAAATTTCAATGTTTAAGGACTAAATTGGCCGAATTGAAACTTTGAGGATTAAAGTGACACTTGGACTATACACTTGAAGATTAAGATGAAGTACACTTGAATGCTTTAAGGACTAATTGACACTTGGACTATACACTTGAATATTAAATGCAATTGTATTTTTTGCTGGGAACGGTTGGGATATCCCTCACATTTTTTTCTGTTTTAACCGGCTGGTCTTGTCATGCTGTCTTCTTGCTTGTTTGTGGGTCGTCAGGGGTGGTACAGCGAGGGTGCGATAAACAAAGCCATTAGAGGGAGGGAAATTGAGACTTTTTATTGAACTTTAGTCTAGACTTTTTATTACACTTTAGTATAAGTGTTTTGATCCTAACTTGGCACACTTTGGGAACCTTGGATGGTTATACTTACAAGAATTGAAAGAGTGTGTTTTGGCGTTATATTACAGTGGACAAGGACCACTCATCTGCTTATTGCTTTCATTATTTCCCCTTATTGCATCTATATTATTTTTGTCTTACTCGACGTACATTGTTCATATACGATTCTGCCATTTTCTCTAGGTTACATATCTACGCTGAGAAATAATGTCAGGTCCCGTGCCTGGGGCGCTGCCATTGGCTGCAGTTATCGTGTTGAGCGCTGTTGCATTGTGAAGGTGAGAGCATTTCTTTATATTCCTTCTTTTCTCAGAATTAGACGGATTCTAATTTCTTTAATGTACAGCACTGATCCAAGGATTCTTTTCCTTATTATCAATAAGATCACTGTTCATGATCTGTTGTTATTTCACACAGAGTACCAGAGATATCTTGATTTTAATCACTTTGAGCTTTTTTTTGTTGGTGTGTACCTATAACGCTTGGAAATGGTTGATTGCATACCGTTAATCTCCCAAAAGTTCCATAACTTACATTGGCTTTTGATCCATTTTGCGGTCTTGGAGGGTCGATGAAGCACGGATACTCTTTTTTAGCCTCCGTATCATGTACCGTACGCGTATTAGATATAGATACGCTCGGATACGTTCCGGATACGTATCTGATACGTTTTATTTAGAGTATCCTGTTTTTAGATTTAATTTTTGGTACCCCGATATGTTTCGAATACGCTCGGATACGTTATGGATACGTTTTGGATACACGCGGGGGTAAAAATGTTATTACTTAAAATATATGGGTCAAAACTGCAATTAGGACTTTATATTTATTTCCCCTACCTGGACAAGTCGAAAACAGAGAAGAACGAAAGGCAGAAAAAAGACGACGATATCTCTCACTCGTCTCTCGACAACGATGACGACTGTAAGTGTTTCTCTCTCGTCTCTCTCTTGTCTCTCTCTCTCTCGTCTCTCATCTCTCTCTCATTGTGTAACAGTGTAAATATATCTATGTCTATCTCTCTCTCTATATATATACATATATATATACCTATACGGAAATGTATATCTCTCTCGTCTCTCTCTTGTCTGATTTAGGGGATTTTTTTTTTATAAATATAATCTGATTTTAGGGGATTTTTTTTTTCTGCTGGTACTGGTAGTTCTGTTTCCTCATCTTCACAACCTAATGAAGGGGATACAAATAATTTTTGGAAAAAATAATTTTATATTCAACGTATCGTATCCTACTTTTTGGAAAAATCACGTATCTGCGTATCCGTATCGTATCCGTATCCCGTATCCGTATCCGTGCTTCTTAGGGGTCGATTCATGAAATTCACTTCTTCTAGTTTGCCCATTTTTTTTGATTGGTTGTATATTGATGGTTCTGCTCTCTTTGTCATTGTCACTTCTCTTGCAGAAAGGAGGTGGGACAATTGCTCTTGAACCATGTCTAACACATACATCAACCTTGGAGCCAACTCTTGCTCCAGTGGTGGTGGAGCGCACTATGACGACAAGGGCTGCAGCTTCGGTAAACACCTTACAAATTTTTATCTTTTTTATCTTTCTTGTGCATGCATATGCATGTTTGATTTACATTATTAGCTGTCTAACTTCTCTGTTTTGGGCTCATTATAGTACTTTCGTGAAGTCCGTCAATCTCTAAAATTGATGGATCCATTTTGCTTTATAATTTCCAACTTTTTGTCAAGGGTTCTCAAAGAGAATATTTCTGTGTATAGTTGCATGTGATCAAAACTATCGCAGTTCCTTGGTTCTCATGTGTGATAAATCCTTTCTCTTGAGATTGGTGGTGTATTACAATTACAAAGTTAAAGGTCTTGTTAATTCAATCTTAATTTGATCCTTCAGCATAAATACATGTTAATCTATTGCTGATTAATGAAGAAGTAAGAGCCATATTTTCATTTTGTTTGTGTATCCAGACAATAATGTGCCTTTCTCCTATTGCTAATGCATTATGATATGGCTGGCATTAGTAGTTTTGATGCAGGATGATAAAGAAATAGATTAAATAAGATGGTAGCATAGGGAGGTGTAGGAGGAAGCCATCAGTGGTTGCTCCGTTAAGTCTTATGCGACTAATTTGGAGCGAGTGTAATAGAAGATCTTATCAAGGGTTGAGGAATCCATTGTGGATCAAGAGCGCCATTTTTTGAGCATATTACACAACTAGTTGTCGGGATTGGTGCCGATATTCTTTTATGGATTTTGTAGAATTGCTTTGCGTGTAGTATTGAGGGTTTTTGTGTAGTCATGGCAGTTTTTTTTTTTACGTACTATCGTTCGTTGCATGGATCCTATTGATGTGCTTTTTGTGTACTTCTAACTGTAAAGATATGTAGGTCAAACATCATATTGACTATCAACTTATTAAGTAATTCAACAAATAAAAAAATGGCCTATCCACATTCTTATTTCACAATCTGGCCCTGTTAATCGAAGTGATGGGAGAGGTAAGATTGGGGATATTTTGATTTTTGGCACCGAAAGATAACTTGATCAGATCGGTCAGCACTAAGCTGGGGAGGAAGCTAAAAAAGAATACTCATACTAGGCTGCAATATGGTACTACGAAGGAGAGTTCGCACAAAGATTGGAGAGAGTTCTAAATACTCGTTAATGGCTGCACCTTCGTCCCTTCTTTTAGTCTAGGAGTTCCATCTATTTAAGGGACATCCATTTGATGCACTTAAAATCAAGTAAACGTATTGATTTCCAGCATCTCTACTTGATCCCCACTTTTAGGAGTATTAATAACAATTTAGAATGATTAGTTTTGGTAAATTCATAGTTTTAGGCTTTGACTTATCTAAGTGGACATGCATTTTGGGAATCCCATATTGTATACATGGACTAATAAATTGGAATAGAGGGAGTTTTTATGTTCTCATTGTTCTCAGGCTTGGAGCCTGAGAACCTTTGCACCTAGCAATATCCTTATCAGAGTTGAATAGGTAAGAACGTAAAAGGCAAGTCTAGTATAGATGTTGAGTGTCGAGAAAGGTAAGCTTCTTTGGAAAGGCATACGATTAGTGATTAAACTTATTTAAAATTGAGAGAATTTGGGAGACATAGAAATGGCTGTGAAATGGTTATCACAGACTTGAATTTGGCGTTTTAGTTTGGAATCCGTCTCATATGTTGAGCTATTAATTTGCACCTTGCGTTATTTGTAGCACTGTCATGCGCCCTTACCTGAAATTCGACAGGGCATGGGATCAATTCATGGATTTTTTTTTTGTGCCCCTTGTACTAGTCATGAAAATGCCTTGTTTGTTGGTGAAGTAGGTATATTCTTTTGGCTTACGTGGCATTCAGTAGACTATGCTTTCTAGTCATATGGACGTGGATTAGAAAGGGGTTGATCTGAGTACTGGGCAACAATTCACTCCCAACTTCTTAAATACTATTGCTGGATTTGAACAAGATGAGGGTGGGAGCTTAGTTCCCGAGCTATATTACTTGAACTCTTCTAACCTAAGAGAGCTCAGAGATGGACACGGATGTGTGGACGCATTATTTCGCCAAAATTTTGGACACAGATAGGATATGTGTAACATATTACTTGTTAGAAGACAAATGTAGGTAAAGTATTAGTGAATGAGGGTAGTTTAGTCATTTCAATCATTTGTATCTTGTACTCACCCTATATATGAATAACATGTGCGTTGGGGTTAATTAACACCCTAAGCGCTTTTTCCTTTCTTTCAAACAACATGGTATCCAAGCTAAGATTTTCCGAGGCACAAGACTCTCTTGATTGCTTGCCTCGTTGTTTATACCTAAGAGTACCTTGTTACGTTATCCTTTGTTTCTCTCTACGTGCAAGTCAAGGGTAGCACGTGATGGGTTGGGTTTGAGTTTGTTCCATATTGGTTACTATAAATTCCAAAACTAGTATATGAGCTTGAGCGGCCTCTCCACTTTTTGCTAGTTGATTTTGAGTTGGATGCTTTACCATGATATGACCAAACCCTAACCGTAATCCACCACCATCGCCGCTGTGTATGCGACCGTCTGCCGTCGATCTGCCATCATCCCATCGTCGATCCTCATCATCGTTCTCCGCCGACCCCTGAACACCCTAACCCAAATCCTCTAATTTGAAACAGAAATATTTTTTTATGCATATTTATCTTTTGTTTATTTCCTTACATGCAGTGCGAAATGACAATACTAATTTTAATTTGACTGATCTCATCACAAATGCGAAAAATAAGACACTATTTTAAAGGTTTTACGTCGTTATATATTGTGGCCAATTCCTTTGGGTAGGCAAAAATTGGTTGGGTTAGTAGGGTAATATGGAGTGTTTATAGGGTTATATGAGCTGGAGTGAAACTGGGCCCATGAACGATTTTTATGTCATAAATTTGGCCTAAAGCATGAATAAATTTAAGTTGTGGTCTACGTATATATTTATAAATATGCAAAAAAGCTGCCGAAATACTACAAACCCATAAGCCCACCCTAGTAAACAAATCCTGCTAAATTTTGGGTCTTTTGTTGTCTCTTTTCCAGACCCAAAGAAGCAGTGCTGTCTCTCTCAGTTTGTTCGCGTTTGACAGTCTTAACACATGTTGGACATGTCTTCTTATTCTGCTGATGTGTTTCCTCGCACGTCCGGAAAAAGCTATAAATTATGAAATATGGTCAACGATGTGTCGGACATGTCTTTGTGCTAGACGTTCAGCACAAGGATACGTCTGCCCTGCGGGTGTGTCAGTGCTTCTTAGCTTCTAAAAGTGTGCAGGCCCGTGTTGGACATTTGGACAAGGGTATGCAGTATAGGTTAACCAAGCAATTGTATGCTTACCCATCAATCATATTGACTTGAGCCACTTGAGTTCGTTGTACACCTACGCATTATACTCCCATTTGAACAACAATGGTTGCATCTGGATGTTGTAAATATTAGATCTTCTGTTGCTGAAAAATCTCGGGGATGAAAGGAAAGCTTTAATCAACTCTGACCAACTTTAACCATTGCAACCAACACAACTGCAAAAACATGTACGTTTTGCTGAAAAGACATTCTGTAGCCTTCTTTTGAGCTTGCTGTAAGTATTTACCTTCTCATAATCTGATCTCCATGCCCAAGGTATTCCCATTTGGGGGAAATTCGATCACAAATTAGTCCAGAAAGGGATTACGGAAAAATGAGCATGTAATCATGCCTTGAAGAAGGATTTACATAGACCTGTATCAGGACCTTCAATGGCCAAAAAGCCTCCCTATTGTGTGAGGGAAAAGGACGTGATTTCAGCTGAAATTGGGGTGAATCTCTTTCTTTCTTGTTATGTTAAAAGCTGAATGATGAATTTGAAACTGAAGAATGTTAGACAACCGATTAATCTGAGTCAGAGTGCTGTCTGTTTCTTGTAATATTCTAACGCGTGGCAAAGTTACTGCCTTTCAGATTTTTCAAGAAAAGATCTCACTTATCTGATGTCGTTTTAAAGTTTTAAATTATTGCCAAGGTTGTTGCAATTTCTTGTCTAGCTTTATTCCATTGTCTTACCAAGGACTAAATGCTACTGCAAAGAACCACTAATAGGTTTGTTTGTTTACATGGACATTAGATATAATTGGTAGTTCTTCTGATACTGGTAGGATGTTTCATAGTTTGCGGTGATATGTGAAACATATTGTTGTCTTATAAATTGAGCTTACCTGCTGCCTTTTGTTGTTCAGAATGCCCTGCGTCAACAAAGGTTTGTACGAGAAGTCACCATACAGTACAACCTGTGCAATGAGCCATGGTATACTTCAAAACATTTTTTTCTTCTATAATTTTTTCCTTTCTTAGTGTTATGTTCTCTGTTTGGTTCTGGATATTTGCTTGTAAATTTCACTGTACTAGAGTTTGGAATCAGTCTTTGTTTTTCAAAATTGGTGGAAAGTGTGGCTGTTGTCTATCTAAGAGAGTATATCTCCTCTTAAAACTGTATTTGTAAGGTGATGCAGTACTTATGCCTGAAGTTCCCTTGGATTTTGATGAGACCCGAAATATGGATTTTTTTTTTAATCGGCATCGAAATATGGATTATGGGACATATATGGAGATCATTATCTGATACCATTCAAGGCTGGTAAGTCTAGTAGGTTGGAGAGACCTTTCGTTGAGGAAATTAGAGTGGCAGTTTTGGGTGTGACAGGCAAGGGACGAGGCTCCGAGATGTGATGGCCTTATGATGGCCCTCTCTCTGGATTGATGGTATCTTTGTTGCCAATCTTTTTGCTGAATTCTTTGGCATCTTTTCTTTTTTGATGCCTTAGAAGTAAACTCTTTTCGCATGGGGGATTCTAGGCCTATTAGCCTTGTCAAAAATTTGGTTAAACTATCTAGGTTATGAGTAGTTTTCAAGATGCCACCTCTTATTCAAATGGAGGCTTTTTTGAAGGGTTCCAGATTTTGGATGTGGCTTTCATGGCAAATGAGGCCTCTTAAGAATATATAGGATCAGAAAAGGAGGTAACATTTTTACTGCAGGTTTTGAGAAAGCTTATGATCATAGGGAGTGGGTTTCCTTGGATTGCCTTATTAGAGAGAGGCCTTGGTGTGGGGTGGATATAATGGATGCAGGGATGCTTGTCCTCTTGTGACGTATGTGTTATAGTAACTTGAAAGGTGGGTGCCTGTTTTAAGTTTTCCAAGGGTCATAGGCAGGGTAATTCTTCTTCTCCGACCTTGGTAACTTTAGTGGTGGATATGTTTGCCAGGATGGTTGACAGGATTAAGAATTATGGGATTACAGGATGTCTTCTTAATCTGGACAGATAGTGTTGGTTTGCCATTCACAGCACATGGCACCAATAGAGTGGTTAATTTGATGTTGGTTTTGAGATTTTTGTTTTGATTTGAGATGGAGTTATGGGTTGAGGGTGCGCGCATGAACAAGAGCACTGTTATGATTGGTAGAGATTGGAGGCTGATGTGATATTTACTTCTTTTGCTTTTTACCTTTGTTCTTGGTGGATTTCCTAATGGGATGTATCTTTGTATCCTATTGATTAGTTAATTTACTTATCAGAAGGGAAGTGATCAGTACGTAATTTCAAATTCCTGAGATGATATTCCCTTTCCTTATGGGCACATAGCCTAGAGGATGTTCAATGTCACAAGGATGCTATAATGCAGTTGTTAAAGTACAAGAGATTTGCATATGCTTATTAATGGACGTTCACTGTGCTCCCAAGTTGGAAATTCCATTTGCCTTGAAAACAGATTCTGCTCGACAGGAATGGCTCCTTCTTTACTTGTCAATATGAGGATCTAAAAGCATTTAGTCTTGCAGCAAGACTCTTGCTTCATATGAGGTTCTAAAAGCATCAGACAAGACTCTTGCTTCATTTTCAACGAATCTAGGACCTGAAACTTCTGAAAGATGATTATCATCGAGTAGGACACGATTTAGATTTATATTGGTCAAAGGATTCTGTTTTGCATAGGAGGGATCTCATAAATTATGCAAAACGACGAGTATTTTTGTTAAGAGTTTGGTGAACCATATTGCTTTTTGCACAGATTGGCCTGTAAATGACTTCAAATCAACGCGCAAATAGGCAACAGTCTATTTTGGTTTGCAGTCTGTCTTGTTTGCTCCTGTACAAAATAGAACAATACAGACAAAAGTACCAAATATAAGGTTGCCAGTAAATACATGATATTTCTCCAAGGCCATTATTTGTATAATATGCTATTTGTCTGGGCATTATCATACTATATAGGGCTTTGACTATAGCTGTAGATAAAAGGTTGTTTTATGATCTTCTTCCAAGGCCAGTTTTTGTATAATTCGCTAGTTGTCAAACACATTATCCTATGATACAAGGCTTAGACAATGCGTACTAAATGTTGATTATATGATATTCTTCCAACTTCCAAGGCCATTTTTTAGTTGTCCAACATATTATCCTAGCATATAAGGCTTTGACAATATCCAGGGGTGGCTCCACCTTATACCGAGGGGGTTCAAGCGAATCCCCAAGGCTCAAAAAATTCGCTAAAGTTTATACATGTTTACATATAATTTGTTTTTTCTTTAATATTTTGGGCGCTGTAGTACTCTAACGGAGCCAAAATAAATAAATTTTTTTTTTTTTGAACAAGTAGATGATATAGCTCAACAATACAAAATAAACTAGGCCCAAAAAAATTTCAACCAAAATAAATATGTTTATTTTATATAGAGCTTTGTATTCTCTATACGTTTTTGTCACCGCTGAACAAAAATCCTGGAGCCACCTCGGACAATATCTGAAGATTAAAGGATGTTGGAATCTGGAGAGGACTCAGGATCTATGAAGCACCGACACCTCTAGAGGTTGAAGTATCACAGTGTCGGGACATGGGGACACGGTGTGGACACGTATGTGGTGTGTCCCATAATTTAATTTAAATTTTTTATGGGGACACGGCTGGGGGCACAGGGGACACTGATGGGGACACGACAGGGGCCAAACTGTAATTTTTGAAAAAATTGGGGGTCAAATTGTAATTTTTTTAAAAATTTTGGGGCTAAATTGTAATTTTTTAAAAATTTCTGGGTGTCAAACTAAAATTATTTATTTAAATAAATATACACGTGGCGTGTCCCCCGCCATGTCCGTGTCCCCCATTTTTTTAGAATTCCCATGTCCCCGTCTCGGTGTCCGTGTCCGTGTATCATAGCTCATGATATTGTCATTGCATTGTGAAGCTCATTTAGTTCCTTCTTTTCTTTTTTGCTTTCGTTTCATGGAAGAAAGTAGAAATCCGTTTGTTTCATTTTTTGTGGAGAGAAGACTTGATGAAAACAGGTATTGGACATAAGGTTAACAAACTATTGATAACATTTGCTTCCACTCCAATTGGTCTATGGAATTAAAGGCTTCAGTACCGAAACTTTTACTTGTGGAGGAAGATTAGAATACACCCGGTTAGTACCCATTAGTGAATGTTGTAGAGCGATAGACTGTGTACAGATTGAGAGGGTATAGAGAGAGAATAGCTTAGATGGAGAGGGAGAGATTGCTTGTGATTGGGATGGGAGGGAGGGAGAGAGAGAGAGCGCGCACGCATGGGTTTGCCGGACTGGGAGGAATTTCAGCCATTGATTTAGTCGGCGAGGGTATAGAGAGAGAATAACTTAGATGGAGAGGGAGAGATTACTTGTGATTGGGATGGGGGAGAGAGAGTACATGTCTTTTAAGTTTTCATCTCAGCCATTGATTTCAATGGTTGGGATCGTGTCATATTGTGTCAAAAATGGTGTGGGTAGAACCGGCCCCATATATAGTCCCCTTCTACTAAGGGGACCTTATTATTGTAACATGTGGACCTATGAGTTCGACATTGTTCCCAATCAAAATTTGATAATCCGAACCGTTCAATGTGTTTAAAACGTGATTTTATGGGTACCCGCGAGAAATCGGCCAAAAATATGACGGGGAAGGGCTTGATCCGAACTGTTTTTCATAAAAAAAATCAGTTCGGATCAAGCCCTTCCCGGTCATATTTTTTGTCGATTTCTCGTGGGTACCCTTGAAATCACGTTCTGCACACATTGAATGGTTCGGATCATCAAAATTTGATCGGGAAAGTCCTTAACTTAGCCAAGTTAAGGGCGCCCTTAGTAGAAGCTTGGTCTGTGTCACGTACACAGGGTGCCTCTAATAAGGGCACCCTTATTTTCGTTATTTGTGGACTTCTGTTGTCAGCCGTTGGATTGTGTTTTCAATGGTCTGGATCTGCGGAAGGTTTATGACCGGTCACAATTAACTTTTCCCCTGAAAAGTTTCATTAAAATCTGGACCATTGAAAACATTGAAAACACGATCCAACTGCTGAGATCGATGTCCGCATTTTACTCCTCTAAGCCCTTAGAGGAAGCCCACTATATATATATATATATATATATATATATATATACACACACACGAATCTTCACATAAGGGCGCCCTTAACTTATTAAGTTAAGGACGTCCCTTTCCCGACCAATTTGTGATGATCCAAGCCGCTCAATATGTCCAGAATGTGATTTTAAGGGTACCCGCAAGAATTCAGCAAAAGAAAAAAAGACCGGAAAGGGTTTGATCCGAGCAGTTTTTGTTTGTATTTTATCGAACGGTTCAAATAAAAACTGCTCAAATCAAGCCCTTCCCGGTCTTTTTTTTTTGCTCATTTCTCGCGGGTACCCTTAAAATCACGTTCTGAACACATTGAGTGGCTCAGATCATCGAAATTTGATCGGGAAAGGGGAGAAAAGGGAACGTCCGCATTTTATTTAAAATGAGGGCGTCCTTACTTGAAGCTTATTGATATATATATATATATATGTATATATGTGTATATGCACGTGGCGTTTCCTCCGCAGTGTCCGTATCTCCTTTTTTTCAGAATTGCCGTGTCCCGTGTCCGTATTCGTGTCCGTGCTACATAGGATATGGGTAGGAATGGTGCTAAGTTTGATATCTTTGTGGAAGTGGATAGTGATGGTTCGGTTTAACTTGGGCAAGTTGATTTAGTTTCTAACAGATGTGACTTGTTTACACACACTTCTAACTTCTAAGAAGTGGGACGTGTAAACCAAAATCAGATCGAACACGTGGTCAAGAAAGTGAAGGTCTTGAAAGATAGGTATAACTGTTTGGAGGTGTTGAGGGATGAAGGGAAAACATCTAAATTGCCTAGAAAAGAGGAGTTAAAGCGTCATCGATGCTCGATAAATTACGATGTGCGCAGGAAAAGTGAGGGGGTGAAGGAAGCTTCCTTATTTACATTTTGATGAAGAAGTTCAGAAGAGAGTTCAAGAAGCAACACATCCTAACATTAAATTGGTTGGAAAAGCAGGAGGCGAGAAATGGAAATTTTTGAGCTGAAATTGCATTTTATGGGACTTAGGTCCAATATTAATTTGCAAGGGTTCAGCACTTTGTTCCGTTTTTTTTGTTTTTTTGTTTGGTTGTTTTAATGTTGTTGTTCTTTGTATTGTTCTTTATATCTCTTTACTCTGAAATTAAATGATTTGGGAATTTACACATCAAATCAAGTTACAAATTGATGAATCCCTATTTCCATCTCATAAGTTTGTGTGCTCCTGTATTTTTACAGGATCAAGTACAGTTTAAGCATTGTTGCAGACAAGGGATTGAAGAAACCCCTTTACACTTCTGCACGCTTGAAAAAAGGAGAAGTTTTGTATTTGGAAACACATTCACGCCGGTATTAACTTAGCACCAGTGTGTTTGCTTGCAGTTTAATAGGATATATATTGAATGCACTATTTTGAAAAGTTGAATGCTCAAGAAAGTTCGTTATATTTTATTAATCTGTGAAACATGCATAAGTATGTATTGCTAAAACTATAATGATTGTTGAAGTAAATAAATTCTTATACTACCTCGCGCTGCGCTCATGCTTTCAATCCTCGCACTTACGAATTCTAGTTGTTTGGTGGAGTTTTGAAGGATGCTTTCATGCTTGCGCTCCCGTACCCACACACGCACACGCATTATGTGACTTAGGGTGTAGCTATCTCTGAAAATCGAATATTTTGATTTGGTCTGATAAAAAAGAAGCTATTTTTCATTGTTATATGAAAAATCTTAAATTTCTTTCCTAGAGAAGTAAGCACGCATGGGCGTTGCAATTATCCAAAAAAAATAATATAAGATCATGTACAATATAATATATTATTGTACGACAAAAGCTGCACGGTATATTGACTACATTTTTGAATGAAAATACTTCTATTAAGTCGGCCCACCTCTAGTTAAAATTTTGGCTCCGTTGCTGGTCGACAATTATTCTTCTATCGTCCATATTACCCCCAATTCTGAACTTTGTTTAGGAAAAATTTAGAGAAATAATGCCAACAGAACTAAAGCGAGTTGCATTTATTGTTGCATTCTTGAACTGTTTTACCTTTCCAACTGTGACATCTATTTTGGAAATGCACAATAGTTGATGTAGGAAGTTGTTATCTAACCATGAAGCCATGAACAGTATATTGCAGTACACCTCTATAATTAAGGAATGTATTGGATATTACACAGCCAGCCATATCAACAAAAACACTTTTTGTATCACTGTAAATATCAATCTATACTTGATAAATATTGGTTACTTATTGTAAGCACAAACATAACACTAAATGCCTGGATGGTGCATTCTTTGAGTTACGGCCTTTTGCCGTAAAGCTCTTTGGAAATGAGTTGATATTATTGGATAAAGATGGAACATGACATCTTCTCATGTATCAATATTTCGGCGACAAAATAGAGTAAATGTTACTCCCTCCGTCCCTAAATGTTTGGCACTTTTATGCTTTTTGTTGTCCCATATAGTTTGTCCATTTTAAAAAGTCAAAAGTAAAATATGGTAAACTTCCCATGTTACCCTTTTCTTTTGGGCACAAAATTTTAAATTCAAATTTTCAAGTACTATTCAAAGTACAATAGAAGGGTAAGATTGGACACTTGCTTTTTGCACAATACAATAATATTTCTTCTTTAAAAGTTAGAACTCCCAAAAGTGCCAAACATTTAGGGACGGAGGGAGTAAATAATTAAGGTAAACTTGTGCTAGTAGTACCTATGGACACAATTTACTTGGCGCATAAAACTGGTACTATCAGTTTTCCTCTTTAATTAGCTCACTGTTCCTTGGAATCTGTGTTGTCCTATACTCAAACTTATCCTTTCTCTGATTAGTAAGGATGACTTTCCTTTTCATGTTTCTTTCTACATCTAATGATGGTACATTATCTCGATAAGCCCTCTCTCCTGTTTTTTCTTTTATCTACGGAATTTTGCGTGAAATTTAATTGGTAGATTGAATTGGAATGCCCTAGCTTAATCCACTTTTTGCCAGAAGGGTGTGCGTATCTAAGATGTACACTTTTAGATGTCTTGATAAAAAACATGGTAAAACTAAAAATGTAGCTTCAGAAATAAATCTGGTATTGAAACCCACTTTTGTTGTAGTGAGAAGCTTTTTCTGATATTTTGGTCTAGAGCTACTGTATATTTGATGGGTTTTTTTTTTGTTTTTTTGTTTTTTGAGCTGGTAAGATTAAAATAGTACTATGTGTACTTTTGTGGATGTTCTTGCATCTTCTTGAGTTTTTTTATGTTATCTGAAGGTATGAGCTCTGCTTTACTGGAGAGAGGATGGTCAAGGCTACATCTTCTCAGATGCATGATATGGAGATCGAGAGATCTCAGATTCACAACTTGCACTCTGCAAAGGTTGAAAGAGGTGGTGCAATAGACGGTGATAGCGTTTTGATCAATGTCTTCCGGTGGTCTCATTGTAAGAAGCCTATTCCCCAGAAACTCATGCTGTCAATTGGAATCCCACTGCCCCTTGAGCATTTGGAGGTAAAATATTTCTATCCTTTATCGTGAGTGCTACCTGGATGCTGTCAACTAAGGAGAATTTATTTGTTTTCTCATGAAGCCCAAAAAATTGAAAGGGGAACTCAGCTACGGTGTGTAACTATTATGCTTTGTTTGGAAGTTGAGGAAAGTGAGAGAAAAGAAGAATGAGGAAAATGGAAGAAAATTGAAAGGAAAATGAGAGGGAAATTACACTATTCACACTTCTAGATTTTTCTATTTTCTCTCATCTTTCTCCCCAAACCAAACAATGGGAGAGAAAAGTTTTTAATTTTCCATTGTACAAAGCATTAGTAAAATCTTTAACTACCTGGCTTAATTCAATATGAAAACTGCCTTCCTGTTCTGTTCCCTTAACCAAGTTTTACCAGTTGGCGTTAGCGTTATTTTCTCAAACGGCTGCCCATCAGCCTCGAAACCACTTTCGAACTTTCGTAACAATGGTTGACATATATGCAATGAGGAATATTGAATTTAATATTTAACGTTTGTATTGTCTCTCTGCTCATGATTATGGGGCTGCACCCTTGTATCTGCTGATCTATTATTTATTGTAATGAGGCTTTTTGCAAACTGTCTCTCACACCTGGTTCGTACGGCTCAGTACAACATTAGCTTCAGATCTGGTGATATTTAGGACAACTGGTAATATTGGAAGGCTCAATAATACAAAATATCCCGAGACTCCAGGGAATGGAAGATGTTTTTTACTTTTGTACCTAGCTAAACAGAAATTGTTAAGAGACTTGCCTCACATTGCTTTTGTCTGACTCATCCAGGCTTGGTTCTAGAGTCCTCTTTGCCCAGTGTCAGTTAACTTTGGGTTGGATGCCTGTGCATTCTGATCTCCACCATGTATCTTATTAATTCAGTTTGTTCATATTTCACACCCAATGTACAATTGCGCCACATGTCTAGGTCAGTGTAAGAGAATAGTCGGCACCTATGAAGCACCGTCACTCCTAGAGGCTGGCGTGTCCCCGTGTCCGACATAGTGACAAGGCGGTGGTGACACAGCAAAGTACATATGGTGTTGTGTCCATTAAATTTGATTAATCTTTTCAAGGGGACACAGGATCTACACGTATGGGGATACAGTGTGGGTTAAATATGCAATTTTTTAATGTTTTTTGGGGGTAAATGTGTATTACATCAAATATTTTAGATTAGAGGTATAATATGATGTATCATGTATATATGATGCTTGTTTATACAAATTGATGTTCATGCTTCTACATGTAAGTGTAATTTATTTAATTCTGCCGTCTCCCAGTCCCCATTTGCTTATAATTCCCGTGTCCGTGTCCATGTCCATATATCCGTGTCTGTGTTTGTATCCGTGCTAAATAGATTTTCGCGCATTGCTTCTCTAAGCCGCCTAGGCTTGGTTCCTATAATCTAGATGTCCCTCCACCCATTGTCAGTTACTTTTGGGTTGGCTGCCCAATTCTATCAGAAAGAAAAGTTTTTTTTTTTGAAAGGCATCAGAAGAAAAGTTACTTTATGACATTAAAAATTGGAAGGGAAGGATGCTTCGTGTTGTAACTTGGAACTTGGACTTCTGCTTATAGTTGCAATACAATAATGTGATTGAACACGGCTGAATGGACTTGATTTGCTGAATAAGATCTCTAAATCATAAGTTCATAACCCTTTTCAGCCTGAAGGAAAATAGAACCGTTGTTCAATCTTCTGGTTTTCCTTTTTATGGATGTTATCTTGCTCTTTGTGATTGAACAGGTATTGGAGGAGAATCTTGATTGGGAGGATATACAGTGGTCGCAAACCGGGGTTTTTATCGCAGGAAAGGAGTTTCCTCTTGCTCGGGTGCATTTCCTAGCACCAAACTAGTGGAGCTCCTCTCCATTTAATTTCCGGTCTGGTGTATGTATAAATATTACTTACTGATTTTGTCTATAGGAGGCACTCTGTTGTTAAATGAGGTGAATCGAAAGTATTACAAGCCAACTTATGTAACCTTACAGGCGTTTTATTTTCTAAATAATGACGTATTGATTCTGAATGATGTCTTTTAATCTGATGGATTCCCAGGCATTTTGATTAGTAACTGTAGAGGATCTTCTTAGAACTTGAAAAAGTGGGAGAGTGGTGGAGTTACTACTGGCTTGTGATTGCTCCGGGCACATAAGATGAAGACCTATCCAGCATAAACCATGTCTCTGAGTTCCGGAATTTGGTTTATTGGGAGTATTGCTTTTACTTCATCCTTCTGAGCTAAGGGCGGAAAGAAGGTAAGAAGCTTTGGAATGTAAACAAGGGCGTCTCTTTAGTAAATTCAAGCTCTGGCTCCCTAAAGATTGAAGAAATGGATTACAAAAACGGAACTTCTGCAACGGGCGCATTTGGTGTGACTGGTATAGCCGCCTTCTTATATTGGTATTGGAAAAAATCACTTAAATAAGGTCAATTTTATTGTATTTTTAAAATCGGATAATCTTGAATCTGCGGGAGGGTTGTTTTCCATTTATGTTTCCTGGCTGCGTACTCAGACACAAATAATAAGAACAAGCATACTTGCGAACTAGATGGCCACACTAGTTAAACAAACATTGTACGATGCAACTTTCAAATTTTTTTAATTTTTTTTTTATCATACGATGCAACTTTCATTGGCGGTTTGGTGACAAATATATAGAAACTGGATAAACACACCAAAGAAAAACCAATTGAGATAAACACATCAGAAAAATAATCACATTAATCAGTCGGTTTTGGATAAACGCATTAGATAAACGTTGATTTAGATAAACGGAGTGCGACTGAGTAGAACTCTTAAGTTTCTCCCTTTTGAATACATTTTACAGGGGTGGTTCCGGGGACACTTAAAAAAATATCCCAAAATTTCCGATTAAATTTTAATAATTTGAATCGTTCAATGTGTTTAAAACATGTTTTTAAGGGTACCCGGGAGAAATCAGCTCAAAATATGACTGAGAAGTGCTCAATCTAAATAGTTTTTCATAAAATAATATATATAGGCATTTACGAAAAACGGGGCGGGTTCTAGGGACAACTAAAAAAACATCCCAAATCTCAATCTCATAGTTTCCGATTAAATTTTTATGATCCGAATTGTTCAATATGTGCAGAATGTGATTTTAAGAGTGCCCGCAAGAAAATAGTAAAAAATATGATCGGGAAGTGCAAGTTTTGAGCAGTTTTTAATTGAACCGTTCATTAAATGTAAGTTAAAAACTGCTCAGATCAAAGCCCTTCCTGGTGATTTTTTTTCCTGTTTCTCGCAAGTACACTTAAAATCATGTTCGGATCATCAAAATTTGATTGAGAACTTTGGGGTGTTTTTGTAGATGTTTTTTTAGGTGTCCCCGAAACCGCCCCGTACAAAAAATAGTTTGGATCAAGCACTTTTCGGTCGTATTTTGAGCTGATTTCTCTTCAGGTACACTTAAAAACATGTTTTAAACACATTGAACGATTTGAATCATTAAAATTTAATCGGGAACTATGAGATTAAGGTTTGGGGTGTTTTTTTTAGGTATCCCCGGAACCATCCTTACCTTTTACGTCACCCGCATCAAAATTTCTCTAAACATAACAGACTTGCACTAAAATTATGTTTGACTATCACTTTGAAATTAATCCCGTTGCACCAAGAAGGCGATTGGCTATTGTACATTTTTATGCTAACAAAATTGTTTTGGGGGCGACTATTCGCAACCCTCTATTTTCTCCCTTAATCCGTTAAAATTTTCCAACTAATTACAACATGACCCCCTGATGCAAAATGACCTACTTGCCCCTATATATATACACACACACATGAAATGACCTACATGCCCTTATGAGCAAAATCCTAAATTATCTTTTTCCCTCTTCCCCCTCAAAAATCAGGGTCATTCACGTTTTAAAAAAAACACACACCAGTCAACTGTCGACTATTCTTCATCTTTCTAGGTTTGGATTTTGAAATTGAAATGGAATCAAATTCTATTGGCAACTATATGATGGCTGAGGAGGAGAAAGATACTGTGATGGACATTGTATCTTGGAAGCCGCGCGAGGAGGTAAATTTTCCCGTTCACAATGGCCTCTGCTTTGTTGTGGTTGTTGTACAGTGCTGTCTGATTTACGTCTGATTTACAAAATTTTAAACCAGTTTTTCGATGTTTCAGGTCCGAATAAATTAAGTAATTTCGGTAGGTAACCACTGTAAAATATTAACATACTCGACAGTTGGTTACCAAAATTGAGATACATTTTCAGCATTCAATTACCGAAATATATGTATTTTTTTTTGTTATACTAAAGTTCGACAGTTAATCACCGATATGTATATGAATTTTCGACATGTAGTTACCGAAATATTATCTTGTTTTCAATAGTTGTTTACCGAAATGTATGTAGGATTTTCGTATATATTATAGTTCGGCAGCTGGTTACCGAATTTTGTACATATTTTCGACATGAAATTATTGAAATATAATCTTGTTTTTAACAGCTGTTTACCGTACATATTTTCGACAAGTACTTACCGAAATTGATACTTATTTTCAAAAGTTAGATACCGAATTCTATGTATATTTTCGATATTCACTTACCGAAACAGATCCAAAGAGCTAGAAACTTGTTTTGATGGACTTTTGAATTTTTAATACTTTCTTCAGGGTGATGCTTCAACGCACGGCAGCCACATAAGTCTAGTGCCCCTATATGATTTCACACGGGAGTTTACGACGGAGAATGTGAGTGTTTTCAAACAGGTGGATAATTGGTTCTTTTGATTTTGTTTTTTTACTGCTATTGAATGTTTTTGTTCAATTATGTTTGTAGATTTTTCCATCCGAAGATGAGTTGAGACATTGGATAATATCTATCGGGAAAAAAATTAGTTTGTGATTTGATAAGGCATCAAAGATAATGGCAAAGAACAGAAGGCCAAAGATGCGGTTATCCTGGGAGGTTGTCTTTAAAGCAGTCGACAATGTTGGTGGGTATATGTGTTTCGTCATTGTCTAAACCGAGAGAGATCCTAAGTCTAATAAATGGCAAGGATGAATTCAGTCTTCAGTTTCATTCTATGTAATCGTGATTGCTAGTTTAAGTTTATGTAATCCAACTATGTTGTTCAAATTATGTATTGCTATCATGGTAGTTTATCATTTCGAGCATTCGAGGGATTTATTTTTTACACATTCGATGTAGACTGAATTTTAGGGACATGATTTTGCTGGTGTCGACATCCAAAAAAACACGTGCAACCACAATTTGCATCATAAACCAAATGAAATATGTCGAACATCATAGCCCAACATTTCTAGATATCAAATATCCAATATCCATAAACATCCACAAATAAAATGTCTCTTGTTCACCAACCAAAATATACAACTAATGATTGTCTAACATCATAAACTCAAGCTCTACCCTCAGGTATGTCCTCAAAGACAGCATCTTCCTCTTCCTATGAATACACTTTGGCCTAGCCATAGACCCGGCCCCGGCCCCGACCCCGACCCCGACCCTGACCTCGGCCTCGGCGCGGTGGATGCATAATAACCTGCATATAATAACAGTAATGCAAACTTAGAAATTCGAAAGGTCAAAAAAAAAGTTAATAATGTCAATAATACTCTTGAAATCTATAAGTTTAATGTCCTACACATGTTCAAGGGTAGGAAAACACCTACTTCTACTTCCAACATTCCAACAGCTATGAACTATTATTATTTCTCACACTTCAGGTTACTGTAGCAGGCCGAGCATGGAAGTTCGCACTGGTGCAGACCGAACCTGCTCCGTGCCGGGCGTAAGCCTCGCGCTCGGCTCCCGTCGGTGTTCATTCACCGACGCCCCACTTGCCACGGGCTCGGCAGAAGACAAGTCTATGCTCGGTCCAAGCCCGTCCACTGTCTTCGGCGAAGTTCCCTCGTCGGTCACATGTCAGGCTCGGCAGCACACGTGCTCGGCTACCTACGGAGCACGGTTGGCTGCCGACGACGGCTGGCTGCTGAGTCACGCGTCCCCCCACATGCGGAGGCGGTTATAACAGAAGATAATCATGGGCGCACATGGGTGTGCCAGCTCAGCCCTGAAAACGGTTACCAGATCTATTCTTTGATGTCACCATGACGTCACATGGCTCGTGAAAGGCACGCGATCGTACTTGGAGAGCAAGCCAAGAGGCCCTATAAATATCCAGTGATGGTAACCCTAAAGAGGTACACGCTACTCTACACTCAAACTGATACACACTCTAGCTTTCTGCTTCCTCTCGCCGCACATTACTTATCCTCTCGCCGGAGGGCCTTGCCGGGACAACCCCCGGCCAGGTCTTAGTCGTGCGCTCCCTGTGCAGGTTAGGAGAAGAAGGCTCAATAATCATCGAACCACCAGCGGAGGAACGAGGATCAAGGATCACGGGCCACACAATTGGTGAACCCGACGTGAATCGCTTCTGATTCAAACGGCACTCACATCCTCCAAACCCCCTCACTCCTTCATAAAACAACCACCAAACTACCTACCATGGGCGGAGATCTAGCAGACGCGGCCATTTCGGGGGCCAAAGACGCTAGTGGAAACGTCATCTCCACAACACCCCCCGAAAGGCACATGTCCATCTCCCTCGCCCCTGGGTCTGGACTCTCACCGGTTTCGGACGACGTAACGGCGGCCTACATCCGTCTACTACAGCGTCGCGACGATGAATGCGACAACGAACTGGCCGCGCTAAGGGCGGAGATTGCTCAAATGAAGCAGCATATGCAACAAGACACTACCCCAGCCGCGTCAAGATCTGGTGGAGGCAGGGGTAGGGGAGGGCAAACACCACCTCCACCACCACCACCACAAGGGCGTCAGAACGAGGGAGGCCAACGCGGATCCGTGAAAGACCGCCTAGGCTTCACCCCAGCACCAGGCGACGCCAGAGAAATCATCCTCTAAAAACAACCCACCGCATCTGGAACTGACCGTTCCAGAAGCCATCACGAGCGAACCAGGACGCGGGATACCGAGTCATTCACAAGTACGTACTCAACTGGTCGTGCAGAATTCTCTCGCACAACGGTCTCGCACCACAGCCGAGACTCCGCACGGACCAGACCCCATGTCTATGAACGTCTAGGTGACATCCCGCCTGAGAATCTAGACGACGAGCACCGTGCTCGGCGAAATGGTAAAGGCATACGCATCGAGGGCATGAACGAAGACAACAAAACCCGTCATAACAAAGAAAAAACCATCGCCGGCCCACGCCGAACAACGACGGACCTGCGAGAAAAGCTTCGGCGTAGGGACGCCGAGAAGGCATCAGCAAAGGAGAACAAGGAAAGGGATTCCAAGAGATCAAGGACGGACGAGCACGGCAAACCGCCGCACCCAGGATTTGAAAGACAACTGAAAGATCTCGGCGTCTTTCCCTTCACCTCCCACATCATCAACACACCGCCGGAGTCCACTTTTCATCTACCCAAATTCACAAAGTTCGATCCGGCGACCTGCGAGGCTTACACTCACCTCATCCACTTCAGGCAAACCATTGAGCTCTGCACACTAAAGGACGAAATAAAATGTAAGGCGTTCCCGTCCAGCCTCGGCTCCCTAAGACTCCAGTGGTTCAACAAATTGCCCGCTGGATCCATAAGGAACCTGGCCGACCTTGAACGTGCCCTTCAACACACGATTCATCACGAGCAACAAAACAGCTAAAGAGCCTGAATCCCTATCTCAGTTAAGGAAATTGCCGTCCGAAACTGTCAGACAGTATGCCGAACGCTACTGGCAGCTGTTCAACGAGATTTCTGGAATTGACGAATATTGGGCCGCGCGAACTTTCAAAAACGGTCTGGAATCCGGCAGCAAAATCTTAGACGAACTCGCCATCCACCCACCCCACGGCATGGGAGAATTAATGCGCGTAGTGGAGAGATTCTGCGCTCTTGAGGAGTTCTATGCGGACAGGGCGGCTCAGGGAATTTCGAGCTTGATCGCGCCCTTCACCTCGACCACTCCTCAACTGCCGGCACCAGTAATCACCCAGCAACCGCAATCCAAGAAGCAGGTCCACAACATCGAAGAAGGAAAGAAATGCCCACCCAAGGGACATGACTACGTGGCCGAGACCACACACTTCAAGGAACCAATCTGGTCTTTTCTAAAGGAAATCATGAGGCAACCTTGGTTCGAGTGGCCGACGGGCAAGCTTGGAACCGACACCGGACAACCAGATCAAAACCCAAGGAAAAAATGCTCTTACCACAACGAGCTCGGCCACTACACGACTGCCTGCGCACCATACAAGGCCCTTCTCGAAAAGCTTGCAGCTCAAGGTCACCTCGATCAATACATTGATCGGTCAAAGACGCCCGCCCAGCAGACAAATCCCAACCCCAACGAACAACGACCACTGATCCACGTCATCCACGGACCAGTAACGAAGGCATTCGAGACTGCCCTTAGAGCCGACATCGACCACGCCTCAACATCAAAAGAGATACTCTCCGTCGGCTGTGGATCCTAGCGTCAAAGACCGCAGGAAGTACCCAAATGGACGATAAGCTTTACCGAGCGTGACCTTGAACATGTTTAGACTCCGCATTCGGACGCTCTCGTCGTCACCGTACAAATCGGAGTCCACGACGTGAAGCGTGTCCTCATTGATCAAGGAAGTTCAGCCGAGGTTATGTACTACGGCCTCTTCAAGAAGTTGGACCTACCAGAGTCGGCTTTACAGCCCACCGAAGTACCCCTCATCGGCTTCAACGGAGCTCCTGTCTGGCCGCTTGGTCGAATCTTCCTCTCGGTCGTCGTCGGCTCAAAGACTCTAACTGTCGAATTCATTGTCGTCAACGCGCCGAGCCCATACAACGCCATCCTTGGCCGAACTTGGCTCCATGGAATGCAAGCTATTGCTTCGACGTACCACCAGGTCGTCCGCTTCATCGGTGCCTCGGGAAGACAGGAAGATTTGCGAGGCGACCAGGTAGCCTCCAAAAAATGCTACGTCTCCGCCGTCCACAATTCGTCCAAAGCAAAAACGGTGCAATGGGTTGAAGTCCCAGACATGGCCGTAATCAAAGACGTCGACCAAAAGGCCGAGGACAAAGCAGAGGAAGACTTGGTGAAGATGCCCATCAACGAGGATGGATCACGCTTCTTCTTACTCGGCTCTTCACTAACTGAGGCCGAGCGAAAAGAGATGTTCCAGTTCCTTCAAGACAATCTAGAAGTTTTTGCTTGGACCCCAGAGGAGATGCCAGGGGTAGATCCCAACTTCATTTGCCACTCCCTCAACATTAAAAAAGACTTGAAACCGGTTGTAAAAAAAGCTCGACGTTCGGCACCCGAGCACGCCGACGCTGTCATCGAAAAGGTCAACCGCCTACTTGAAACCAACGCAATACAAGAAGTGCAGTACCCAACTTGGCTCTCCAACACTGTGGTTGTAAAGAAAAAGAATGGGAAATGGAGAGTGTGCGTCGACTACACCAACCTCAATGACGCCTGTCCAAAGGACTGGTTCCCGCTACCGAAGATTGACCAACTGGTCGACGCAACAGCAGGCCATGCTCGGTTGAGTTTCTTGGATGCCTACCGTGGCACTAGATAGCCATGGACCCAGAAGACATGGAGAAGACAGCCTTCATCACACCACACAGCATTTTTTGCTACAGGGTCATGCCATTCGGCCTCAAAAATTCAGGTGCTACCTTCAACAGAGCAATTTTCAAAATGCTCTATGCGCAGATTGGCCACATCCTAGAAGCATACATTGACGACCTTGTCGTCAAAAGTCAGAAGGAGCAAAATCATCTCACGGAACTAGCCGAAGTATTCGAGATCCTCAAACACCACAAACTCCGTCTGAATCCAGAGAAGTGTGCGTTCGGCGTCAGTGCGGGAAAATTCCTCAGCCACTTGGTCATAAGGCGCGGCATTGAGGCCGACCCCACACAAATCAAGGCGGTGGCAGATCTAAGACCACCACGGACGATCAGAGAAGTTCAAAAGCTCACAGGAATGGCAGCAGCCCTCAACCGCTTCATCAATAAGTCATCTAACAAATGCCACGCCTTCTTTCACGCCCTTAAAGGAAAAAGCCGGTGAAGCTTTGAATGGACGCCAGATTGCGACAAAGCCCTGACCGAACTCAAGGACTATCTGAGCTCGGCACCTCTAATGGTAAAGCCCAAGGAGTTTGAAACCCTTTACCTTTACCTAGCAGTCTCACCTCACGCCATCAGCTCAGCTCTCGTTCGCCAAGAGGGAGCCGACGACATGCCGGTTTATTTCACAAGCAATACGCTACTTCCTGCCCAGACGCGCTATCTCCCCCTAGAGAAGTTAGCACTTGCCCTTGTTTCTTCGGCGAGAAAACTTCTGCCATACTTTCAGGCGCATACAATCACGGTCTTAACCGAATACCCCCTCAAAGCTCTCTTCCGAAAAGCCGACCTCTCCAACAGAGTGTCCAAATGGGCAGTCGAGTTGGCAAATTTCGACATCCGCTTCGAACCACGGATGGCAATCAAGGGGCAAGTCCTCGCCGATTTCATTGCCGAGCTGACTCCAGAGGACTCCAAAATTCTAAACACTCCCCAACCCACTCAACCCGCGGCCGAACATGAACCAAAAGGTAAACCGTGGCTCCTCTTTCAAGGAGACACTTGGCGATTGCAAGTCGACGGTGCCTCCAACAACAACGGAGCTGGAGCTGGAGTCGTTTTGGTCTCTCCTTGCGGAACTCTTCACGAAAGTGCCATCAGCATCGACTTTCCCGCCACAAATAATGAGGCCGAATATGAAGCCCTGCTTGCTGGCTTACGCTCGGCAATTGCAATGAAAGTTGACGACTTGGCCGTGTTTTGCGACTCTCAACTTATAGTCAATCAGGTGCTGGGGGACTACAAGGCTCGGGACCCAAGGATGATGAAGTACCAGGCCACGGCAGCAGAACTCATCACTCGCTTCAAAAATTTTAACATCGAGCAGATCAACCGCGAGCACAACGCACACGCAGACGCACTTGCTGGCCTTGCTTCGGCTTCGAAAGCGTCTGAGTTCAGAACTATAAACTTTGGCAACATTGACCACCCAAGTTTTGACACAACTCCAGAGGTGCTCAACATTGAACTTGGTCCAAACTGGATGGATGAGATCGTCGCTTTCCTCAGAAATGACACCTTACCCGACGACAAAAAGGAAGCTTTTCGAATCAGGAACAAGGCCGCCTACTATTGGCTCTCTGAAAGTGGTCAACTGTACAGAAAATCCATCTCCGGGCCCTATCTTCTCGTCGTCCATCCAAACCAAGTTCCTGAGATCCTCAACGAACTTCACTCAGGAAGCTGTGGCTGTCACTCCGGTGGACGTTCATTGTGCCAACGCGCGATGAGTCAAGGGTACTTTTGGAAGAACATGAAGAAAGACTATGAAGAAGTCGTACGAAAATGCCGACCATGCCAACTTTTTTCCCCAATTCCCAAGCTGCCGGCTTAGAACCTCTTCCCCATCACAAGTCCATGGCCATTCGCACAATGGGGGCTTGATATCGTCGGGAAACTCCCAACAGCACATGGGGGCTTCAAGTTCCTAATCACCGCAACAGACTATTTCTCAAAATGGGTGGAAGCTGAAGCCCTCGTTACCATCACAGAGGCAGACGTCCGACGCTTCGTTTGGAGAAACATTGTAACAAGGTTCGGCGTACCTTATGCCATCGTCTCAGACAACGGCACCCAATTCGTCGGAGACGGCCTCACAAGCCTCTGCGAGGAATTTGGCATACGCTTTTTCAACTCAACCCCAGCTTACCCTCAAGGTAATGGCCAAGCTGAGGCCTCAAACAAGACAGTCTGTGCAGGGATAAAACGCAGACTGAACTCAAAGAGAGGAAAATGGGCAGAAGAACTCCCCAGAGTTTTATGGGCTTACCGCTCCACACCACGTCGCTCTACAGGCCAAACTCCCTTCTCAATGGCATTTGGCATGGAGACTGTCATCCCACTGGAATCAAGGTTCCCAACCCTTCGAACAGAAACCTTCAACCCATAGACAAACGATGAAGCCGTGGAGCAAAAGAGCTGATTCTGGCTGAAGAAAAATGCGACGATGCTCGGCTAAAGCTCGCCGAATATCAACAGCAAGTTGCCAAAGGATACAACAGGAGTGTTCGAATCATGAAGTTCAAGCCAGACGACTTGGTTTGGCGAAAGGTCGTACAAGCAAGTAAGAAGAAAAAATTCATGCCTAACTGGGAAGGGACTTTTCGCATTGTCAAAACGGCTGGTGAAGGGGCATACACCCTCGAAGACATGAAAGGGAAAGTGCTCACCAACCCATGGAATGCACAGAACCTAAGAAGGGCATACATGTGAAGCTTCTTCCACAACATATCAGGCTGAACACTTCCTTCGGCCAACACTTAATGCCAAGAAATTTCAGTTTTCTCTAGCTTCGGCTTGATCTTCTATGTTTTTTACGTTTCAAAGAAGGGCTTCGGCCCAATGTTACTGTTTTTATCTTCTATTCTACCTGTACCTCGAGAACTATCAATGAAAAGACAATCTTTTTTGGTCAAAAAGTCTTCGAAAACATTTCAAGCATCATTCCACCTTCAGCTTCAATGCCGAACACAAACGTTGACTTCGGTCACACCCATAAACGGCTCCTCAAAAAAGCCTTTTGCTTCGGCCACCATAGCCGCCCAAAGAAGCAATCAATGGACGCACGGTCCGCCGAGCCTAAAATACACATATCTTATGGAACTTAGGCTTCGGCTCGGATTGGCAAGACACTATGGTCGGCCACCGAACATCCACACTCGCATTTTGGCGAGCAAAAAACCCACAAATCAATCAGCTACTCTCAACGTTCCTCTACCATGGCCAGGGGTTGACACTGTGGCCAAGCCCCAGCCACTGGCAAGGGGGCACTTAACACTCTTACAATTGACAAAGGCTGCATTACAACATTTCCATGTTCGGCGACATGTTAGAAAGGCAATACGACTTTGGTCAAGGCTCGGCTGAAACACCTACACTTAACCGTTCACATCATCCAAGGTTCCTAACTATTATGCCGAACCAAGACCAAAGTGGGGGCTACAGACAACAACACATTCAAAATTTTCTGAAGGAATGAAAGCAATCAGTCAAGTTCGGCAATAACAGAGACATTGCAGAAAGAAGCAACTCATTCAACATTCAAGCATTTCGAAAATAAAGACAAGTATCAACATAGACCCTAAGCTGGGAGGTACGGCGTAGTAAACCGTTTGGTGCCGACCCCCCTTCAACTATTACATCTGGCACGGTAAACTCCCAAGTTCGGAGCCGTCCAGTCCAACAAAAACTTTCAAACTCAAAAAGGAAACTACAACCCTAAAGTTGAGGTGGAACATCTTCGGCAACAACATCAGCAGCCCCTTGATTTTCAGCATCGGCGCTCCTATCACCATTCTTATTGGCCTGCTCGGTGTCATGCTCGGCATCATCAGCTAAGCCACCCCCTGCATCACCTGCCTTCCCTCCAGTTGGGCCACCTCCACCTTCAGCATCGGCCCCAGTCAGATCATCAACATCCTCATCGCTCTCAGAAAACTCCTCCGGAGGAAGTGGGGCACATTCCTCCTCCGTGTAGGGCAGCACGAGCTCGGGCACTACGGCTGCAAGAATGGTCTTCATCAAGTTCAGATCAGGTTCCAGCTGCATAACCCCACACGCAGCTTTCACCCCAGCCTTGTACCATGCTCGGTACGAAATATGAACCCTCTTCTGGACCTCCTCATTCACCATCGACCGAGCGTCTCTCATATACTCGGCTCCAGCTCGATCATACCCTGCTTGGTAGGCCTTCTCATCCACCTCCTTCATCTTCCTCTTCTCCCTCCTTACAACTTGACCGAGCTCGCGGTCAGACTTCTTGGCCTTTTCAAGTGCCTCATCCCTCTCCTTCTCAAGCTCGACTACCCTGGCCTTGGCCAGCTTCAGGGCAGTCTTTGCAGCCTTTGTTTTTTCACGCTCGGCCTTGGCGTCATCGCGGTATCGTGTTCTCTCGGCCGCCAACAGATCGGCCTGGCCGGACACTCGCAGCGCAGCCTGTAAAAGGATAAAATGGTCAAGCTCGGCGACAGAGGAAAGAAGTAAACTTAAAAAGGGAAAATTCAAAGTCAAGTCAAATACCTGAACAAGGTAAGCGCTCAAGTGCGCAATGCTCGGTTGCAGCTCCCCAGGAACTCTTTCCATGTCCCTCGGCAGAGCGAGGCCATGAAGCATGGTGACGGCCAATCCAGGCTCGACCTTGACACTGTCTTCAACAGTGAGGACCCTGCCGTCGGCCATTGCAAAGGATGGTGCGAATTCTTGCACTATCGACCGGCCACCCGTGCCAGCCGCCGTCTCCATAGCTTTCGAGCCACCCGCAGCTGATGACTCGGTTTGGTCCATCTCCTTCGGCAGCGGCGTCGGCGGCCTTGTAGGGAAGAAGTCATGGGTAACCTTCTGCTTCTTCACAGGATTCTCGGACGGTGCAGCTTCCTTTTGGCGAGCTGCGGCGCCATCTCTTATGTTAACCTTCACGACATTCCTTCTGCCCATATCGTCGGCAAATTCGGGGATTAGGGTTCGGAGAGCAGGGATATCGATACCTCGGAAATCGGCGGGTTGACTGTCTTGGAACCAGAAGTCGGCTGACTTCTTGAAGGTGGGAAACTTCAACCTAGGTTCCTTTACCTTCTTGCTCGGCTTACCTCCTCCCGCCTGTTTTTCAGCAACCTTCTTCTTACCCCCAGCCTTCGTGCTCGGCCCTGCCCCTTCCTCTCTCCTCCTCAATTTTCCCTTATATGAAGGTTCGTAACCTAGCAGCGTCGGCGCGTCACGGCAGATCTGAGCCTTCAGTGTTTCAACGTTCTTCTCAACAGACAGAGACTGCTGTACCTTCGCAATTGATCGGTGATCTGCGAAAGAAGAAAGTGTTAAATAAACGATGGAAATGCAACAGAAAGTGAATCATGCTCGGCAAGTTAAGAAACAGAAAACAACCTCGGAAGTCTTTGATCTTCGGCACGCTATGCAATCGCATCGTTTGATCGCCGAACTCGTAATTGCCACTAACTTCAACATAGAAGTTCGCCCACTTATCGGTGTCGGGCAATCCATCTATTAGGGGCTCCTTACGGCTACGTGTTGACAAGTACCTACGTTCGGTCTTGCCATGCCGAGACATGATATATGTATGAAATAGGTCGGCGACTGTAAACTTGAGATTGTGAAGCTCCTTCAGCTTAATCACGGACATCACTATCCTATAGCTGTTGATGGCAAAAAAATGAGGTACTATGCCGAACCTGGTCAGCAGTTCCCTCAGAAATGGGTGAAGGGGGAAGCGGAGCCCTGCATCACAAATAGCCATGAGGGGGACGGTTATGTGCTCGGGACGGTCCGCCCTTTTGTCCTTAATTCGGTCGCTGGCGACCCTACTGACGACGACGTCGTCTGGTATGTTATACGTACGGCAGAAATCTGCATACTCATCAGGGTGCCCGCTGAAGTAATGAGCGTGAGGACAGACCTGGCCTCTCTCATAAAGGTCGACAACCTCCCTATTCTCGGACGGAGTCTCGACGGGAGCAGAGTGGGAAGAAGTCGTGGCTCCGGCCTGTGAACGAAGCCTGGACTCGGCCTCAGGCCCTAGTTCATGCTCGGCTTCGGATTCCGTGCTAGTGGTGAAAGTTATCTCGGGTGCAGTGTTGTACCCACCATCATATTCGTGGTCACGTTCGGCGTTGGAGTCACTAGAACCTGACATGTTCGAGTCAATGGAAGAAGCTTGACGCCGGCTTCTGTGTATCTCCACGTATTCTCGGATCACAAGATTTGCAGAATCGTCCCCTAACTTTCAGAGTCGGATGAGATGACAATGATTGGGTGAGCCAGACCTAATAAAAGCAACAAAATAGAACATGAGACCTCGTCGTCGGCCAGAAAGCAGGGATCTCACTACGCTCGGCATCCTAATTGGCCCACCCCATCGTCTTCTTCAAGGCTCAGCCAAACCCGTGTTCGGCCTAAACCTACGAAACATCAGAAATTGGGGCTTGGCCAACTCCATCGACGGCCAAGCCCTGACACCATGAAGGATCTACGCTCGGAAGAACAGGTTGAAGAAGGAGATGAACAGTTCGTTCATCCAGGGCGCACTGTTCATTCAGAACAAAAAAATGCCCCAAAACCTAGAAAACTAAACGGAAAATGCAGAAAACTTGCATAAACGAGAGTAATGAAAAACGAACTCGTACCTGTGATTTTTGGCAAGATCTGGTGATGAAATCCCTAGGAACCGAGATTAGAAGACGAACCGTTGCTCTTAGAAGCTCTGGCAATGGAATTGTAGAGAGAGAAAGGATCTGTAGCCTTCTCTCTCCTCGCCTCGCCCCTTTTATAGGGCTAGGGTTGGGAGTTCGAGTTTCCCGCCCATCATTGCACCGCCGAACCATTGGCCATTCAGCGCACGACACGTGGCATGGAGAGGACAACCTGCAGGGCTTGCCAGCCGTCCTCTCGTCAGCCGTACCCAACCGTAGAGCGACACTTGGCACTCCTCCACTGGAAACTTCCACCGACGGCTGATGCTGCTTCCGAGGAAAGGAGGAGTCGTGTTCGGCTGAGTTACTCCTTTTGAAGACAAACGAAGATCACGTTCGGCATTCTATAGGTTCGGCCAAAGCTTGACTTCAATCCCTGCCACGGGTTCGGCATCGGCAGAGATTGAGGGGCTATTGTAGCAGGCCGAGCATGGAAGTTCGCACTAGCGCAGACCGAACCCGCTCCGTGCCGGGCGTAAGCCTCACGCTCGGCTCCCGTCGGTGTTCATTCATCGACGCCCCACTTGCCACGGGCTCGGCAGAAGACAAGTCTACACCCGGTCCAAGCCCGTCCACTGTCTTCGGCGAAGTTCCCTCGTCGGTCACATGTCAGGCTCGGCAGCACACGTGCTCGGCTACCTACGGAGCACGGTTGGCTGCCGACGACGGCTGGCTACTGAGTCACGCGTCCCCCCACATGCGGAGGCGGTTATAACAGAAGATGATCATGGGCGCACATGGGTGTGCCAGCTCAGCCCTGAAAACGGTTACCAGATCTATTCCTTGATGTCACCATGACGTCACATGGCTCGTGGAAGGCACGCGATCGTACTTGGAAAGCAAGCCAGGAGGCCCTATAAATATCCAGTGATGGTAACCCTAAAGAGGTACACGCTACTCTACACTCAAACTGATACACACTCTAGCTTTCTGCTTCCTCTCGCCGCACATTACTTATCCTCTCGCCGGAGGGCCTTGCCGGGACAACCCCGGCCAGGTCTTAGTCGTGCGCTCCTTGTGCAGGCTGGGAGAAGAAGGCTCAACAATCATCGAACCACCAGCGGAGGAACGAGGATCAAGGATCACGGGCTACACAGTTACCTTTTCGGCAAAAAACAGTTTCATGCACATAACACTTAATCCCTGCACTTAGTGGTGATTTCTACTAAGGCAAGTGTAAAATTGAAGAAAAAAGAATTATAATATTTCGGTTTCTGATTACTGAAAGTAGTAAACAATTTTGGTTTCTGGTTACTAAAAGTTCTTACATATTTCGACATTCAAAAACCAAAAATATGCAAGTAATATGGTTTTTGGTAACCGAAATTGTTTACCAATGTAAGACAGCCTCCAACCTGCTTCGTGTCCCTCTTACTTACACAACCACAGCTTGGATTATGCACTTACCTGCCTCACCTAGATCCGTTTGGCCAGTCATTAACTAACTAATTTCGTAAAACGGTAAACGGTAAAGCATTACGAAATGCAGTTGTTCCTCACTAACATTACTTCTCACACACATCCCATATTAATGACTTTATAACTGGTCTTATAAATCATGCAGAGGAAATTGTTGAAAAGCTAAAAAGAGGAAGTTATGTCTCAATCTCCAATTACTAAAAGCTACCTCAATTCGTCACAAAAAAGACCTAAACCATAACCATATGAAACCCACCTTCAACCGATTTACCCACCTTGAACTTACATATTTCATTTTTTTTGTCAAATTGAAAAATTTTCACCTCCTCATCCTCAAGGACAGTATCTTCCTCACAAACAATGTTTACATGATTTCAAAAGCATTCAACACTGGGAATTTTTTTTTCTTTGTTTTCTTTACAAAGAAATAGCCAACGAAAGAAAGAAAGGTTTTTTTAGGGGGCAGACTTACTTCCATTTTAGAGAGATAAACCCCCTAAGACCACACCAAGATCCATTGGAGATTACCATCTGGGTTTAGACCCATTACATTTCCAGACCAAAGCTCTGGTTTGATTGGAAGTACTGAAGAGCAAGAAACAGCAGCAACCAAGGCAGATCCTAACGAGGCAATACAAGGTAAACCCACATCAATTTCCCAAATTTATGAGTTTTCTGTTCCAGGGCTTAAATGGGTTGTCTTTGAAAATCTTTGAAAAAAGGCATCAACGTATGTATGTATGTATATAGACGGAAAAGGGAGAGACGAGAATGAGAGGGGAAGGAGGGAGAACGACGTACCTTGAAGTGGGAGAATCGTGTTTGGGGCGGTGTGTCGGCAGCGGTGGTGCGGCAGTGCTGGCTCCTGCTTTGGGGCGGTGGCTATGGAGGAAGAGAGACACGAACGCAGAGAAGAAGAGAGAGGGTTTTGTTTTGATTTTAGGGAAGCTGCTTATTTTGTAAGAATGCAATTTCAAGCTTAAAAATAATGTGTTTACGTAAATAATTTTCCTACTACTATGGATCTTATTTGATAGATCTCATCAAGATCTTTAATACGGTGCAAAAAAAATAAAAAAAATAATTTTCATTTACATTATTTTTTAATTTGAAAATGTGAAATAAGCTGCTTATTTTTTAAGAAGATTTCTGGAACGTTGTCTTAAAGTGTTATTTGAGGGATAGTGTAGGTGTTTAAGAGGGAAGGGGTATATTGGGAAGTTTAAGTGAATTTTATGGGTTGTTTGGAGTAAATTTCATACTCCGTCCGTCCCTTATTTAGAGTCCAGTATTTCATTTTAGGCTGTCCCTTAATAAATGTCCATTTTGTAAAGTTAGAGAGTAAAAGTTGGTGCATTGTCTATTTTGCCCCTAAAAGTAAATTCCATTTTGAAAAGTAAGTGAGTAAAAGTGTAATGATGATGGGTAAGTAGGAAAAATAGAGGAAAAAGTTGATATGAATGGTATAATGATGATGTATTTTTAATAAGTTGGAGTTACAAAGCATGATATTTAAAAAGGGACGGAGGGAGTATTAAATATATGGGTGATGGGTTAAGTGAAAGAAACGGGTTACGGGAGAAAATAGAGGGCTGCGAATAGCGGCCCCCATTGTTTTGACTTACACTTAAAACATAACGGGAAAATTTTAAAATAGTACCTGATCTTTCACACAAATCACTCATAGACATCTGACCTTTTAATATTATAAAAAAAACACCTGACCTATTTAAAAAAATCATCAATTTTTCACCCGCTGTTAACTTTCCATCCAAAAACAGATGGGAATGCTGAAATGGCCCACACCTGGCCATTTGGTGGGTTTTGGGGGGAAAACACATTAATTTATTGATTTCTCCTGCCAAAACCCACATATGGGGCCATGGAGTTACAAAAACAACTATTTTTACTTTTTCTATAACTTTTAGTTTAGTTTTTCTTTTCTTTTTTTCGCGTTTGTTAGTTTTGCGCCAACCTTTTGTAACTTATTGATTCGTTTCGACAAGACGAATCGGAAAAGTATATATTTTTTTTACTTTTACCCACATATTTTAGGAAATAACCACTTTTAAGTAAAACAAATTGACTATTTTCCAAAATATTTGGGTAAATATATAATTTTTTTTTACTTTTTTGATTCGTCTTGACGAGACGAATCAGAAAACAAAAAAAGTGAGGCGCAAAACTAAGAAACACAGAAAAAATTCAAATAAGAACAAAGCTAAAAGTTATAGCAAAAGTTAAGTAGAATGGGGATGTCCCAAAATCCCCAAACATCTCCTTCTCCTTCATTTGTTTCACACCATCTCAAGCTCTACCGATAAAAATGGCACAGAAATTTGATCCCCAAAATATGCAATAACCAGTTCAACAAAAAACAAACAGTTACAATAACCAAGATGAAGTCTTATAAGTATTACTCCCATAACAAACCATTGGAACTCCATGGCCCCACAGGTGGGTTTTGGCGGGAGAAATCAGTAGAGTAATGTATTTTTCCCTAAAAATGTATATTGATTTTCCTCCAAATGGCCAGGTGTAGGTCATTTCAGCATTTTCGTTTATTTTTGGATGGAAACTTAACGACGGATGGAAAATTGATAAGTTTTTAAATAGTCAGGTGTTTTTTTGATAATATTAAAAGATCAGGTGCCTATGCGTGATTTGTGTGAAAAGTCAGGTGCTATTTTGAAATTTTCCCAAACATAAATGATTGACACCTTCATCCTAAATGACTTACACCTAAACGCGGAAAAGCTTAGGGTATTATGATAGTCTACAAAAGCGATTATGCCCTCCTCTTTTGGTGGCGTCCGGCTATGATGCTCCCAGGCAGTTTTGGGAGCATCATACTCCCATTTTGTCTAAACCGTTTGGATCAACTTCTTTTAATCCCAGCCAAAGAATTCCTTCTCTCTCTTCCTCCCAATTACCTCCTATTCCCAGTTATCTTTGATCCTAACCAGTTACCAGTTGACTTGAAATTTTTTGGAAGCCCTAATATTTTGGCCCCTCCTCCCTCCCGCCTCTATCTTCTCTGCTCCTCTCGACCGTCGCACACTCGTCTCTCTCCTTCGCTCCTCGGCCTCTGCACCTCCACGGCTCCATATCGCAGACGACGAAACCTCCATGACTCCATAACGCATACGACGAAATCAGAGCCGGATGCCTCTCATTTCTCTCTCCTTTGCACGATCGACCAAACCTCCACAGCTTTCCCACCTCCACACCTCTACAGCCGCAAATGACGAAGCCCTCCCTCGTCCCTAACAGTTAGTCACAACGAAAAGCCCTCTCCTCCAACTCTTTCTCTCTCGAACACACAGTCACCACTACGAGTGTGGTATTTTTGCGTCACGGCCATTTCAAAGGTAAGATGATTGTTCTTGCTTCAATTACACAATTTATTTAGTTTTTATGTTTCCCCATTGCTTTATGATGAAGGCAACAGATCCCTCATGCAATGCAATCTTATGAATGGAGTCCTTTCTTAAGATTTTGTTTGGTAACTGTTCAATAAAATGTTCCAAAGACTGTGAAAAATCCACCTTATCGAAAACTCAATTCAAGACAATTGCTTATGAATACTCTAATCCTTGAACAGTTATAGTGTCACAATGCATCATTTCCATTAAACATAAGTTAGATTTTATATAAGGATGATTGCACGAGTAAGATTTTATTAGCTCGGGTTGAAGTGTAATTGCCTGAAGTAGGTATAGAAAATTGTAATGAGGCACCATTTTGATGATGAATCAAGGGACACTTAATTTTGTCCTGTGAACAACTAGATAAGTGTAGCTATAGATATGTATGGGGTTTTGTCCCTTTTCAAGTTGGGAGAGCCAATACAAGTTAGAACCAAAACAAAAATGTAAAAAAACGAGAAAAAAGGAAAGAATACATAGACATGTGTCTACCTTAGGCTTTAGTCAGCAGGAAAAGAAACTCCCCACATTCTGAATTTCGATCTTGGCAACGCTTAAGGAGGTAATTAGTTCTCATATTTTATGTTTTGACTTGAGTATTTAATCCATGGTTAGGATTACCAATTAAGGTAGAGACCTGTGTTATGTTGTGGGTCTAGTTCCCACGCCACTTGAATTTTTAGTTAAGTAAATTGGTTAGTATTGAATCTCATTC
Organism: Rhododendron griersonianum; assembly: GCA_018127125.1. Classification (NCBI taxonomy): domain Eukaryota; kingdom Viridiplantae; phylum Streptophyta; class Magnoliopsida; order Ericales; family Ericaceae; genus Rhododendron; species Rhododendron griersonianum. The sequence continues at coordinate 22,339,074 of CM030797.1, forward strand.
CAACTCCTTGATATTAAAGTTAAGTGTTGAAACTCCTTTGGTCTTTGTATTAATATAAAATTCTTTTTCGCTGTTAAAAAAAGAGAGCTAAGTGTTGAAACTATAGGTTAAATATTGGGATAGTGTTGAAATATAAGATGAATTCCTCAATTTTTAGATGAAGCAAGATGAAAAGCTGGGGTGGGGGGCAAGGAGACATTTTTCTAGTGTTCTGGATGTGGTGAACCATGGCTTAAAAATGATTGACCAAACCTAATTTGTTTGAGCACTATAGCATGTATTATTTGATCGTTTTTTCACATCATATATTGATCTTGTGTCTTGTTTTGTTTAATGCAGTTGCAATGCAAACTTTTTGGATTGGAGGAAGCTGACCGAATTAGGTGAATTTTTAGGGCTAGCCGCAGTATTTTGTACTTTTTGTAAAGATGAATTGAACCCAATATTTACTAGGAGAGGAAAATTAGGGGACCAACGGCAACAACTTGTTAAGGTGGGAATAATCTAACGTCGTTAATCTTTCATTTTCATTTACTATTGAAATCTGATGTAGGTGCTTCAAAAAATCATACGTATTAAAGTTGGTAAGTGTAGGGGTTCGATTAATCGGGATGGCTCTGGTTAGGTTCCTTCCTCCGCAGCTCCGTGCCTCCGCCGCTGAACCTGCAACAAGTCACTAGGGCTTGTGATGCCTAGTGACCCTCCGACGATCAAGTTAGATCTCAGGGGAAATGTTTAGGTCTAGGGTTAGGATAATGTGGCGTACCTCTTTCGGGTGTGTATCCCTTTGTATTTATAGACCTAGGTTTACTTGGCCCCCAAGCTAACGCGTGGAGAATACGCTCAGGTAACCGCCTCGGGTGACGTCATTCATGACGAAAGGAATAAAATGGTTACGGAGCACATGGCCAGGCCTGATCCCAATGATTACACCTGCTGCGTGATCCTCAGGGGACCCACCTGGCGTAACTGCTTCTCGTGGATATCCTTGGAAATACCGGAACGGATAGGAAGCTGATGGAAGCCCCGAAGTAACCGGGGACTGACTCCAATCTTGCAACCGATCTGAATAACCGAAGGGCACCTGTTACTTGACTGTGACCTGGTCATTCCTCAACCGTCGGTTCGCAATATAGGGCCAGGTTACCGAGCCGGTAACCGAGGCCTCTACAATAGCCCCTCAATGCTCTAGAGCACCACTCCTCAGCTCTAGGGAGTTGATTCTTCTTGTGAGCCGACGCGCTTGAGCTCTCAGCGAATGTGATTCCGAAGAGCGGAGCGGCTTCGGTGGCGACCGAGCAGCTAGCCCCAGCCCTAGGAGCCACGTGTTGGTCATCGCCAAAGTGTATGACATCATGGGTCGTCTTGGCACGTGAAGTTTCAGATGATTGGTACGAAACGTCCTTTCGGGGACACGTGTCAATGCGTAAATGGCTCGGAGGGCGGCGCGCCTAACCTCGGTACAGACTCTTGGTTGCTGACCGTCCGATGGAGACACGTGTCGGAGATCCAACGGCTCGGGCGCGATGCTTCGTTTCACGCGCGACCCTTCGTACGTTCCATTATAAATAAAGGGCAACAGGAGAGAGAAAGGCATCCAACCCTCCAGTCGACGTCGAACCGCTGCCGCCTTCTCTTGTCAAACTGAGATCGCGACTTCGAGCGATTTGGCGGCGAATCTTCACACTAAACTCTGGTATGTTGATCTCCACTCATTAATCTTCAAGTTTTGTTGATTTTCTCGAGCTTTTTCACCGTATTTGACGTGCATTGAGGCGGAGACGCCACCCGCCGTCGTCTGGTTCGCGGCGGAGCTGGCGTTTCTTGTCGCTGTTCATGATCCTCCCGAGGCCCAAATTCATCCCGAGATTGAAACTCATCCCGAGCCCTATCTTCAACCTGATACCATAGGAGTGACTTAGAGACCACACGGGTTCTCCCCGAGGACGAGGGTCCTGAGAAAGACCGAGGCTTAGAAACCCTGAGGAGCGATGACCATTTTGTCCCGAGCACTAGATCCTTTTGCTTTCCCCTAGGCATATAGCTAACGGGCTTTTGCACATTTTCTTCTTGTTAGGTGGGGGCGAATGGTCATTGAGTTCTCCTCGGACAGCTCCAGTAGTTCTGACTCCTCTTTGGTCGAAGCCATTTTTCAAGAGATTTGGAGCGAGAGGTTTGTCCGAATCCCGATCGACTGCATTGAACCGGTCAATCCTAACCGAGCTCCCCGAGAAATTACTTCACTTGATTCTTGGGAAATGGAAGCCCCAAGTACGTCGAACCGTGGACCGGGACCATTTGCAAATGCGCCCGAGGAGGTGCGGGGGCGCCGAAGACCGGTGAGGCCGTGTTCTTACCGAAACAAATACTTCACCGGGGCCCCGGCTGCCTATGCCGAGTTCAAAAGGGTTTATAGCATTCCTCCAGATGTTGAGGTTCGGTTGCTTTCAAACACCAACCCCAAAAACCTTCCGCACCGCCAAGGGGAGCTGATCTTCCCCCTGATGGCCATCACTGAGGGTAGTGTCAGGTTTCCCCTTCACCAGTTCGTCCCCCAGGTGCTCTGAACCCTCAATCTTACCTCCTCTCAGCTTACGGTAAACTCCTACCGAATCATTACCAGCATCATCGAGCTGAGGAGGCAATTTAACCTTACCTTCGGGCTCGAGGAGCTCTTCGGTGTCTACTTGGTGGGAGTTAACCGAGATCACAACCGATACTACCTTTCCTGCCGTACGGGGTACGACACTTTCTTGATCGACCACCTACCAGACTCCGAGGAGTGGGCGAGTATTTATGTCTCGGTCACCGGGAACTTCATGTTCGGGCCCGGAGAGAGCATAGATAATACCACTAGAGTTTCATTCGAGACCGGATCTCCTGGTTGGTAGAAATTATTCTTCGGTAGATGCCTTGTATATTTCTGTTATACCCTGCGTACTTGTATTGATTTCTCCTTGTTTTTTGGTATTTCCTTTGCAGCTGACGGCACTGTTCAAGAGCTTCGGGAAAGGGCCGTCTGAGCTCGGATAACCGTAGCCTACGCAATTCCCATTACAAGCCGGTATGCCCCTGAGCTCCTCGGTTACGTCCCTACTTACACCAGCTACTTGAAGAAGAAACTGTAGACACCCCAATTTGGCCTAACGATTATTTCAAGTCCCACCTTGGGGACCATCCCGATGATGAAATGGATACAGTGATTGCTGATTGCCTTCTCGAGATCCTTAGGACTTTCGGTAAGAACTTTGAGCCACTTAGAGGACCCAATCCAGAGCTATACAGCCTTTCAGACAGAAAATATAGAAGCCTAGGAGAATCCATCTGTCGGCCGTAACATCGATCTCACGGCCTTAACATCATTTCCTCACCCGAGCAACCTGTTGCTAGAAAATCTCCCTAAGAGATCAATCCCTCGGCCGTAAGATCGATTCCTCGGTCGCAACATCGTTTCCTCGGCCGCCAGATCTATTCCTTGGCCGCCAGATCGTCAAATCCATTCCTCGGCCGCCAAATCCATTCCTCGGCCGCCAGATCCATTCCTCGGCCGCCAGATCGTCTTTTTCCAGAATTCTGGAATGTTCTGTCAGTCGTTTGATCGACGCACCAAAACCCTAGCAGCCTTTTTCCGATGCATTCGGGCTACAAAAGAGATCGCGTCTAGAGATCTTTGAACCCTAGAATTCCTTTTTGATTCACGCCATTTGATTGGCCGGAGTGAGTCATCAATTGCCTATATAAAGAGGCCTTAGGGTTCCGAAATTAACATTCAATTCCTCCATCTCATACCTCCAAACTCTGCAGAAATCATCTCACATACTCCCTCTATAGGAGCCCTATCCTCCCGAAGGTAGCCATCAATCCGACGATCAAACCCCGAAGTTCAAACCCTAATCCTAGGGTTTTCAGAAAAAGCAATCAGTCAATCACCACCAATCCGAAGCAATCAAGCAACTGAGGGATCAAGGTGGTGAGGCCCAACGGCCTCTGGTTTGGTTTACTTATCGTTTTTATGTTTAATCGTAGCGTTTTGATTATCTGCTAAGTTTTCTGTCTAGTGTGAGGAAGAACATCGACCGGGGCTTTGATCCCTCGGCCGGTATATCAAACCAGTGAGATTACTCGGCCGTGACATCCATTCACCGGCCGAGTAATCTATTTCCTGGGACAGCTATGTTTTATTTTGTTTTCTGCTTTCCTATGCATGCCTTCAATTACAGTCTTGGCTCACCCTTTATTGCTTAAAGGCTAAAAACAAACTACGTGTTAGAATTAACTAAAGCATGTATATGTCTTATGTTGAATGATTATGGGCCAGTCTCACGACTGGGCAAAGAGGGGTGCCTAACACCTTCCCCTTATTGTACTTTTGGCTCCCGTACTCGGAATCTCTGTCTATTTTCCCAGTTTCGGTAAACTGGGTGGCGACTCTGTTTTGATGATGACCGTTATCGTGTGGTGATGTTCCTAGCCATGGGAATGTCCATGATCTTGGTCTATGAAGCAAGCAACCAATCGAGCAAACAAACGTGATCAATCTGTATGACGATGCCCCGTCTGGGAGGTGTCTACAGTTTTTGGCGACTCTGCTGGGGAATTGAGAGCCATAATCAGAAAGTTCAACATAAGACTAATACATACTTTGTATAATTCATTTATCATATGCATCGAGCGGGCAACCCCGTTGAGTTCACTTGATATCCCGGCATGACACGGGCTATGTTGGGGGTTCCAGCAAACTCCACAGTCACTCGTACCTAGAGGTATATAAAAAAGGGAATCACCCAATCACCGCCTATGATGGGTTGGTGAGAGGATTGGTGCCCTTTGACAACGGAGCACCCTGAGACTACCTAAACCTTGCATGTATTAGAAAGCCATAGAACTTATCAAACTAAGACAGGAACCTACAGGCTAGGAACCTACTTGCATTTGCTTGCAGAAGTTCTTCCTCACACCTTGTATATGTTGTTGTAACATCTTTTTCTGTGCAGAAGGGTTAGGGCTTGAACTAAAAGCTTTAACCCTAAGTCTTTATAGCCAAGCACTAATGGCGTTGACTGCAAGGTATATTTTTGGTAAAAAGCATCATTGCTTACTTAACACTCCCGCTTTACTTAAGGCACCGCGAAGCATGGATTTCTAGAATGAAATCAAACACTGGCCGCCCCGTCGGCAATTGAACTGGGGTTACTGCCTTGCAAGGCTAAAGGAAAGTGGGAGTGTGAGGTAGTAGAGTAGATTATGGATGATTATATGCAAAGTCAAGGACATTATGGATAGAACTTGCTATACTTATTTCTCGATGAATGATTCAACTTAGGACTTTGATTCCTATTTCCAAATCGGCCTAGCAACTCATCTTTCAAAATTCAAAAATTTGAGCATGCTTACCGCAACAAGCCGGTAAGATTTAGGAGTTTGTCAATGTGCTGGCAGGTAATCATGTGAATCCCAATTACCTCAATCATGTTTTGAGAAAGAGAAAAGAAAAAAAAAGAAAAAAAGAAAAAAAAAACTTGCTGAATAAGTTTCTGATAGATCAACTTCGATGTGCTTTGGTAAAAATAAGTTTTGATAAACACTTGCTGAAAGAATAACCTGAAGCTGGTAGAATCACGTTAGCATTGTTTGGAGTGAAAGAATCTTCCCTAACCAAGAATTGAGATAGATAAAAACTTTTCGAGACTTTTCTTAAGTGAAAATAGCTAAAGATGATCAAATCCTCAAACAACAAGTTTTTCTTAAAACCAAAAAGTGGAACATCCAAATAGCCGCTAGCACAGCGATAGACTCCGAGTCTACTCTCCGTTGTAGTCATCTGCTCAGCTTTTTTGGTCTGCCTCATAATGTGGATTGGCTTGGAAATAGGATCTTAAGTGACATGCAGTGTTTGTAAACAACGAGTCTTAAGAATCATCCATATCAAAAATTGCTGGCTATCTATGGTATCTGATAAACTCATACCTACGAAATGAATTGTTATGCATAACTCATCCATAATCTGTGAAAGTAGCTATGGTGCTCATTTTGTTTGCCTTTCTCTAACCATGCAGGGGACTAAAACCAAAAGAGAAGTCCATCACCCTCATTTCCTTTCATAGCACATTGCATGACCATGTGTTAACATCTAATATCATTTGGTTAAACCACCCCATTATGCTAGATTTGCATTTTGAATAAGTGTGTTTGAGTGTGCATTGCATAGACACTTGATTTTGGACATCTCAACCTGAGCGTAGCTAAGTTCTTGCTTTTCCTAAATTTTGGGTTTGGTCTAAGACGTGACAGCGATGGCTGACAAGAAGATTGAAGCTCTGGCTGCTAAAGTTAATGTATTGGCTAAATCAGTGGCTGCCCTAGCCACCATTGTTCACAGTTTGCAAGGAAGTCTTTCACAAGCTCCACCTCCACCTCCCCCTACTAGATGGACGAAAAACGCAGCTCAGAAAGAAACTTATCCCGCTAAGGACAACCAAATTGAAATGGTGGTGAATGATCTGCAGCAGCAACATGAAAATCAACTTCTTCTCAATACCATCGATCTAAACCAGGAATCTCTCAAAGGGAAAAACAACTGTAAGATGAACATAAGCAACAGTAATATTAAAATGATGGGATCCCATCTCGACCGCAGGCAAAAGAGAAACTTTGTTCCTCTTAGAATGAACTTGGAAAAGGTGTTCTGTATCTTGGAAGCAAAAGGGGTATTGAAGCCGTTACAGCCAAAATTTCCAAACTTTATACAAAAAGGCGGAGGGTATTGCAAGTACCACCAAGTAAATGGTCACTCTATCAGAGAATGCGGGGCTTTCAAGAATGCGATCCAAGACCTCATCGATCAAGAGAAGATTGATCCAGCTGAGTTTGATCACTGGGTAGCAGTAGCATCCATGCCTGTCACGTCTTAGGCTAAGAGTCAATCTTTTGAGGAGTCTTATCTAGCTATTTTTGGCTACTATTTTGGTCCATATTTGTTTCCTTTTAAAGAGGTCTATGTCTTGAGTTTATTTTGGTCATAAATCCGCTTGTTCACCTAGCATGAAATGTGAATCTCCTTAGACTTGAACTACGAATGGCCTGATTCTCTATTGGGATACGTAGGCACCTTTTGGTCGGCCACAAATTTTGAAAATGCTTTCTCCTGTGCTAGTTCGCTGCCATAGAATACTCATGATAACATCAAACGTTGAAAACAATCCACAAGGGTTTCAAAGTAATCTTATGACATCTTTTGGAACACATCATAATCACTTGAATTGTCAAAAGCGCAAAACGAGTTTTTCAAAGCTAAGACCCGCGTCATTTCTGTTGAGGAGTTGACACATCTTTGCACCCTTATAGAGATCACTTGTAAGCAAAACATGCTGTCAAAGATGAAGAGTTGGAAAAAGGAGAAAGAAGAAAAGAGAGGAGAAAAAAATGATGAGCTCGCTAGATTGAAAACCTGTAAGGGCGGTCTAGGCAAAAGTTAGAGCACGAACAAAATGAGAAATCAACCATGTCTCCATGCATCTACTATGTGTCTCAAAGGATTGTCCTCAATCTTAGAAAATTCACTTGGTTAACATCGAAGCCCCTAATTTCTTGGTAAGGATCCTTGCCACTTTGTCGTGTGTTTCAAGATGAAGAAAGGCATTCATTTCTCTATCCCAAACAATTATCCCTTGCTAGCCACATCGAGCCTCTAGATAATTTCTTTGAACAGCCTGCTAGGCAGCCATCCCCTACACTGGGCAAACACAAAAAAATACAAGGAGAGATGAAAGAAAAATCAATGAAATAATGAGCATCTCGTCATACAAGGGGCATTTTGAAGGAAACATTTCTTCCAATACATACGAAGGACATTTTTGAAGAAACCAACTCTTTCACACAAAGTGAGGCAAGAGACAACAAGAGTTGATAAAAATGTTGAAGATGGCTGCTACCTTTTAAAACCCAAGCGTGAGTAGAAATTAGGTTTGAGCCTTTACATCCGCTTCTTTTTCAAAGCCAAAACCCCAAGCCTACATTATGGTCCATAATAAAGTCCTCTCAGATTGGGAAACACGACTTAGTAGCAAGGTCCTAGACACTAGGGGCATCACCAGTGTGGGACTTAACATGAAGGGCAAGAATCTTGGAATTTGCATCATCTTGGCAAATTGCACAACATGGAGAGTTACGTGAGACATGGGGCATGGCTATGTTCCCCTTTATGCACTTCTCTCAAAAGTATCCAACCTCTTGTGTGGGTCTCAGTAGGTGCTTATCAATCCAACTCAAGTCAACCAAATCAAGCTCGAAGCAATAAACTCACCTAATTGACTAGGGGCATAGGTTTGCAAAATAGTTCTACGTTCTTTGATGATTGAATGACGTGAGTGTGGAACATGGATGGAATGATATGACCTTGAAATCCTCGAGGAAAAGCTTTCAAAGATGGTTTTATCCTAAGCATTCTTAACATAGCAAATGCAAGCGCAGTCACTTTTTTGCAAATTTCTGAGGAAATAACATGGGCCTCTCATTTCATGAAGAGTGCAGCAATATGGTTCCTTGACCAAACAATGTTTTCAGTGGTGCCGCTGGGGCATTGCGATCTTTCAAAACACCTGGCTAGTATAAGCAATAAGTCATTATTAGCCTTTCTAGGGCAAGGGGAAGCATTTTACCAAATACGCGAAAGTTGAGATGTCCAGAATGCATTGCGGGTTCACATGCATATCATCATCACCCTGTCTTTTGCACCTAGTATTTCATGTGTACATCCTTATGTTTGCTTAGCAAAATTAGTTGTCTTGGTTGCACGATCTAACCCCAAGTATGAGGTGTTCTTATGTTCAAACAAGGCAGGTTCATCAAGGCATCATGGCCATTAAGGAATAAATGGCAATAAAGGGATGCATTGTAAAGTCTACCTCCCTGCCAACACACTTGAAAAAAGCTCAGCCTGAGAAGCGTCATATCCTGGGGGAACACCTCAACTCTTTTGTGGAATGCTGTCACACAACACTATCAAGGGCATGCCAAGACCTCTGCCGAACGGAAACATTGCACTCACGTTCATTGTTATTCACATTGCATGTTTCTATGCTAGGGGCAAGTAGATTATTGTCATCATGCACGATTGAGCTAGGGTCAAGCATTCATGGCCTAAACAGGGGGCTTGCATTTCTTTTTAAATACTCAAATTAACATGCCTATGTATTGCATTGCAATCTATGTCACCCAAAATCGTTCAAGCTCTTGAACTAGGGTTCTTTAAATGTGATGGTCCTGCCCCTAGCAGTCAGCATAAAAGGGCTTCGGCCCGTGGTCGATCCCAAGCCTATTGCATATTGTTTTCCTATCCATTGCTGTTTTCTAAACTATTCAAATATGGATTGCAGGATTCTCCTGGATTTCGGTCCTTGAACCGACCATACCAAGCTTGGTATCTATGACCGATAGAGCCTAGTCAAAGAAAGCTGAAAGATAGGCTCAGCAAACTCTACAATTGGCACCATATCAACAGTATTAAAGTGGCTTCGCACTTCACATCCCCATAGCTCCTTACTTCGCATCAGCAGCTCTGCCTTCATAACTCAGAAGCCTCACACTTGCTCTTCAGTAGCACCGTACGCATGCCTTGTCACATTCACGACCTTGTTGGGTTTTAAGCAATTCTATGCACAGGCCGCCTTGCGCTCAGCAGGTCCAATCTCCACAGCTCCCTCTCAGCAGTTCCACTCCTCCCAGTAGCTCTATTCAGCAGCTCCCCACGCCCATACTCGAGCCATCTCAACAGCTCTAAGTTTACTATCACTACCAGCAACTCCATACTCATACTCAAAAGCTCTGTGCCCAAGTCGCTCAAACAACAGGCCAGCAAAACAATCCGGCGGCTTTCACTTAATACATTGAGTGAATAGCCAACAAGAAAAAGCACCTGCATGAAACTTACAATAACCTAGTGCACAGCCCTCCAGAAGGCGTTTATGTTGCTAGCTCCCGGAAAGCGTTTATGTTGCCAGAAAGCATTTAGCCACCAGAAGACGTTTGAGTCACTAGAAGGCGTTTGGCCTCCGGGAGGCACTCCCAGCAGTGGAGGTAATGGAAATCTCCCTAACAAAGTGGAATATACTCAAAACTAGCCTTGGGGACAATCCCGAGCATTTGGAATCTAGCCTTGGGGGCAATCCCGAGCATACTAAAAAAAAACTAGCCTTGGGGGCAATCCCGAGCATACTAAAAAAACTAGCCTTGGGGGCAATCCCGAGCATACCCAGAACTAGCCTTGGAAACATCCCGAGCATGTGGAAACTAGCCTTGGAAGAATCCCAAGCATGAGGAACAAATCAAACCCTGTGGAAGATGGAAGATGGAATACTCAACAGCATAGCAGTTCTACAAACTTACTACTCAGCAGCTCTAATCAACAAGATATCTGTGGGCAGCATGCCCTGGAAATTCTGGTTTCCAAAAATGCATGGCCCGGATCGAGGGAGCGCGAGCGCAGGTGGCAAGTGCTCGAAAATACAGAGTCGCCACTTGAGTTTTTGAGGGTCCGACACCCAAGGAACCGTATTTCGAAGCACCTGCCGCGCTGTTTGATTTGAAAAAGTTAAGGAACCAGTCCGTCATAACCATATCTGGGTTCGGGAGCCAGGTTACGAGATGGGAAGGGTTTTATGGCACCCCTCTCGCCCAATCCGGAGATCGATCTCTACTTAGGCATTTTGAAAACATTGCGATTCTTCTTTTATTAATCAATTTTAGCCAATTAGGGCGGGAGAACAGTTAATCGGGGATTAAAACTGTAACATGTTTGCAGGATGTGATAGATGGCATGGATGAGCAGTTAGTATAGGATGAGAACAGACTGCTGTGGGAGTTTAAACAGACTGGAAAGCTCATGTTTTGGAGTGTCGCACGCAAGAGGTAACGAGTATGCACTGATCAAGTCAATGCATGCTGACCAAACCTGCGCACGCTACCACAAGACCTGAGCGCGCCAGTAAGCCTAAGCCTAAGCCCACAGCTCTTATTCTCAAACCCTCTGGGCTCTGGAAGGACCAGTGCACACCCAGGACAAACCAAGCAGTTTAAACTCTCTGGGCTCTGGAAGGACCAGTGCACACCCAGGACAAACCAAGCAGTTTATGCAGTCATAATATACAGTTTAAAGGCTGAAAAGCCTAATAAATAAACAAAAACACCCCATAAACAGTGTGGGGACAAAATAATAGCCTAAAACCAAGTTAAACATGCAAGGCCAGCCACTGATCGGGAACAGAATGGAACCGTCGCGCGAGGGTTCCGAACAGTCGCGCGACGGTGCGCCCGGGCGCGCGATGGTTGCGCCCTGGCGCGCGACGATTGCGCCCTGGCACACTGGTCAACGCTCCATTTGACTATCGGGTGAGGGTTTGGGTGTAGCGCGCGATGGTTTGAGCCAACTTCCAGTGTCTGGTTTTGCACATTTCTGGGTTCTGGGACAGGTCCAGAATGATCCCAGGGGTACTCCAACAGAACAGAAATGAATATTGAAAGGTATAACTAGCATTTTTAAGTTAAAGAAAGCTGTAAAATGGTTATTTTGATGCTCAACAGTGATCTATAATAATTATTAAGACAATAAAACAGGAAAGAACCAACATCCCTTCCCCACGAGAACCATCGCGCGATGCTTGAGACAAGCGCGCGCGTGACTGGGTCCGTCGCGCGAGGGTATGTTAGTTGCACGGTTTTTGAAACCTTGCCAGCTTTAGGGCCAGGACTGGTATTGATTACCAGCCTTGACCCTGCCAGCCCCCCTCAGGGATCAGAACAGAGAGCAGAACAAAGGTATTATACCTTTGGTTTTTGAGTTTGAATGGTGTTTGAGCTTTGATACTTGGGGTTGAACAAGGTGATAGAGCTTGCAAAATGAGTGTATGGAAATGGCTAGAGTGATGAAGTATCAAGTGTATTTGGGTTTGTGTAACCTTTTGTGCTTGATTTTTTGTAACCCTTTGAAAGAGAAACAAAGGGGGCTATTTATAAGCATGGAGGGTGGATCTGGTTGGTGCCAGGAGAGGAATTCAGCCAGCCACGAGGCCTGGCTGAAGTTGCATTGGTGGCCAATTTTCTGCCTCTGAAAAAGTAGGTGGGGAACTGACCATCGCGCGAGGGTTCCAAACTGTCGCGCGAGGGTCAACAGTCAAACTTTGTCAACCTGGCAGTTTGACCAACGCGCGAGGGTTCCAAGCTGTCGCGCGAGGGTGCGCCCAGGCGCGCGATGGTTGCGCCCCGGCGCAGGATGATTGCGCCCTGGCGCACGTCAGTAGGGTTTTGGCTTTTGGAAGTGGCTTTAGACTAGGTTAGGTTCAAGGGTTATTCAAACACTCAAAGCTCAAACACTCGACATTCCCGGGGTGTTCTTGATCCGGTTCATCATCGGGGAATCAAAAACCGTAAGTAAACTAATCTGGAAGCCCAGATTGGGGTGTCTACAATATCATCTATTCTCAAGCTCCATGCTTGAATGCTCAAAGTTCTACACTTTGAATGCTCGAAGCCCTTCGAATGCCCAACCGCTATGTACTGGATGCTCAAGTTCTACACTTGAATGCCCAAGCTCTACGTTTGAATGCCCAACCACTGCGTATTGGATGCTCAAACTCTATGTTCGAATGCTCAAGGTTTATACCTTGAATGCTCAAGCTCTACGTTTGAATGCCCAACCACTGCGTACTAGATGCTCAAAGCCTGTACTTTGAATGCTCGGATTCTGCTGTCCGAATGCTCGAGCTCTATGCTCCGAATGCTCAAGACCAGAACTTGATAGAAGCTTTATGCTTAAATCAAACACACACGCACGGGCCCGTGCACATTAGCATCAATTGCATCACCATTGTTATCATCGAGTCTACATTAGCATATCTGCTCACATCTAACTGCCAGCATCATCATATACATATCTCTCTCATTCGTGAAACAGATCATCAGAATGTAACCGGCTCTACGCCTCGATTCAATCAAGCTCCTCAAATCGGCTCGACGCCTCAGTTTTATTGATCGGCCCGGCGCCTCGATCCTTTGGCTCTATGTCAAAACTTATGATGAGAAAGCTCCGTGCGCAGACCATCAGAATGCAACCAACTTTATGCCTTGGTTCAATCAAGCTCCTCCAACCGGCTCCACGCCTCGGTTCCTTCATTCCAACGCTCCATGCTCTATTTACTGGCCTTGCGCCCCCCATATCTCAAAAAAGGTATCAAACTCGTCTCCGGAAGATGGCTTGGGTTCCACCCCCATATCTCAAAAACGGCGTCCGATTCATCCCCAGCAGATGGCTTGGATTCCACCCCATTACATCAATTCCTTCCAGCTCATTCGCAAGGATAGGCTACTCTACCGAGCTCCTCTCAGTCAAAGTAAGGATGAACAAGAAAAGCAAACGCACCTGCCGTGTACTGATCTACCCCAAAATACTAAGGAAGCTCTCCGCCCAAAAAATTCCCTGGCAGCCCCGCGCTCCTTCAACTATCTTCCGCCAAAACCCTGGCTCAGTCTAGGTACGTTGCACTACGGCTTTTTATGCCCAAAGGTACGTCTTCTGTTTCTAACCCTCCAAACTTTTTACTTTTCTTTATTGCCCGAACTACGATTGGTCTGAATTTCCCTTGTGGAATACGTAGGCAGCCTCCCAGCCCGACCATAACAAAAACCTTTTTTGCCCGAACTACGGTTTGTCTAAATTTCCCTTGTGGAATACGTAGGCAGCCTCCCGGTCCGACCATAACAAAAACCTTTTTCGAAAACCCCTTGGAATAGTGGTTGGACCAAATTGAGTTGCTTTTTACAGCTTTGACTATTACTCAAACATGCCTCGCGATCCGTCTGAGCTCAGTCAAAGAGGGGCATCTTTAGACACCCCAATTTGGCCTAACGATTATTTCAAGTCCCACCTTGGGGACCATCCCGATGATGAAATGGATACAATGATTGCTGATTGCCTTCTCGAGAACCTTAGGACTTTCGGTAAGAACTTTGAGCCACTTAGAGGACCCAATCCAGAGCCATACAGCCTTTCAGATAGAAAATACAGAAGCCTAGGAGAATCCATCTGTCGGCCGTAACATCAATCTCACGGCCTTAACATCATTTCCTCACCCGAGCAACCTGTTGCTAGAAAATCTCCCTGAGAGATCAATCCCTCGGCCGTAAGATCGATTCCTCGGTCGCAACATCGTTTCCTCGGCCGCCAGATCTATTCCTTGGCCGCCAGATCGTCAAATCCATTCCTCGGCCGCCAGATCCATTCCTCGGCCGCCAGATCGTCTTTTTCCAGAATTCTGGAATGTTCTGTCAGTCATTTGATCGATGCACCAAAACCCTAGCAGCCTTTTTCCGATGCGTTCGGGCTACAAAATAGATCGCGTCTAGAGATCTTTGAACCCTAGAATTCCTTTTTGATTCACGCCATTTGATTGGCCGGAGTGAGTCATCAATTGCCTATTGTAGCGGACCAAACACAAATGATTCGCATGGTGCGGACCTGACCTGTCATGAACCAATCAGAGGCTTCGTGCACGGCGTGCCGACGGTGATCCATCATGTGTATTCGGTTTGCCTCAGGCTCGGCAGCGGACAAACCCACGCTCGGATTGTTCCGTCGGCAGGGCCTCCAGCGATGTTACTCCCTCGTTAAACGCATGGCCATGCTCGGCATTGCCCGCGTTCGGATACCTTCAGAGCACGGCGTGCAGCCGACGGTGACTGGCTGAAAAGCCACGCGCCCTGCCACGTGCAGAAGCGGTTATAACAGAAGATGATCACGGGCGCACATGGGTGTGCCAGCTCAGCCCTGAAAACGGTTATCAGATCCATTCCTCGACATCATTATGACGTCACTTGGCCCGTGGAAGGCACGCGATCGCACTTGGAGAGCAAGACAGAAGGCACTATAAATACCTAGTGATGGTAACCCTAACAGGGACACGCTACTCAATACTCACAATTACTCTCTCAAAAGCTTTCTGCTTCCTCTCTGCGCTATACTCATCCTCTCGCCGGAGGGCCTTACCGGGACAAACCCCGGCCAGGCCTTAGTCGTGCGTTCCTTGTGCAGGCTAGGAGGAGAAAGCTTACCCATCATCGAGTCACCAACGAAGGATCGAGGACCAAAGGATCACGGGCCACACAATTGGTGAACCCGACGTGAAACACTTCTGATCTAAACGGCTCTCTCATCCTCCATACCCCCCTCACTCCTTCGTAAAACAACCACCAAATCACCTACCATGGGCGGAGATCTAGCAAACGCAACCGTTTCGGGGGCCAAAGACGCAGGTGGAAATGTCAATTCCACGCCAACCCTCGAAAGGCACATGTCCCTCTCCCTCGCCCCTGGGTCCGGGCTCTCGCCCGTCTCAGACGACGTAACTTCGGCGTACATCCGCCTGTTGCAGCGTCGCGACGATGAACGCGCTAATGAACTGGCCGCTCTAAGGGAAGAGGTGGCCCAAATGAAGCAACACATGCAGCAGGACGCCACCCCTGCCGCATCAAGATCTGGCGGAGGCAGGGGTAGAGGAGGCCAAACTCTGCCTCCACCTCCACCACCGCAAGGGCGTCAGAACGAAGGAGGCCAACGCGGATCCGTTAAAGACCGCCTAGGCTTCATTCCAGCACCAGGCGACGCCAGAGAAATCATCCTCTACAAGCAGCCCACCGCATCTGGAACACATCGTTCTAGAAGCCATCTCGACGGAACTAGGACAAGGGATACCGAGTCGTTTACAAGCACGTACTCGATTGGTCGCGCAGAGTTCTCTCGCACGACGACCTCGCACCGTAGCCGAGACTCTGCACGGACCAGACCCCATGTTTCCGAACGCCTAGGGAACACCCCGATCGAAAACAAGGACGACGAGCACCACGCTCGGCGCAACGGGAAAGGCGTACATATTGAGGGCGCGAACGATGAGAACAAATCCCGTCGCAACAAGGATAAAACCGTTGACGGCCCACGCCGAACAGCGACGGACCTGCGAGACAAGCTTCGGCGGAGGGAAGCCGAGAAGACGGCGGCAAAAGAACACAAGGAAAGGGATTCAAAGAGATCAAAAACGGACGAACAAGGCAAACCACCGCGCCCAGGGTTCGAACGACAACTAAAAGATCTCGGCGTTTCCCCTTTCACCTCCCACATAATCAACACGCCGCCAGAGCCCACTTTCCACCTGCCCAAATTCACGAAGTTCGATCCGTCGACGTGTGAGACCTACACTCACCTCATCCACTTCAGACAAACCATTGAGCTCTGCACGCTGAAAGATGAGGTAAAATGCAAGGCGTTCCCGTCCAGCCTCGGCTCCTAGGACTCCAATGGTTCAACAAATTGCCCGCTGGATCCGTAAGGAACCTGGCCGACCTTGAACGCGCCTTCAACACACGCTTCATCACAAGCAACAAAACGGCTAAAGAGCCTGAATCATTGTCTCAAATGAGAAAACTATCGTCGGAAACCCTCAGGCAATATGCCGAGCGTTACTGGCAGCTATTCAACGAAATTCCAGGAATCGACGAATATTGGGCTGCGCGCACTTTCAAAAACGGCCTGGAAACTGGCAGCAAGATCTTAGACGAACTCGCCATCCGCCCACCACACGGCATGGGTGAACTGATGCGCGTCGTGGAAAGATTTTGTGCTCTCGAGGAACTTTATGCAGACAGAGCGGCCCAGGGAATCCCGAGCTCAACCAATCCATTCTCCTCGACCGGGCACAAGCTGCCAGCACAAGTGGCAACCCAACCAACGCAGCCAAAGAAGCAAGTGCACAACATCAAAAAGGGGAAGGAGCGTCCGCCGAAGGAGCACGACTACGTGGCCGAAACCACTCACTTCAAGGAACCGATTTGGTCTTTTCTGAAGGAAATAATGAGACAACCGTGGTTTGAATGGCCGACGGGCAAGCTCGGAACCGACACCAGCCAACCGGATCAAAATCCAAGGAAAAAATGCACTTACCACAACGAGCTCGGCCACTACACGACTGCCTGCGCACCATACAAGGCTCTCCTTGAGAAGCTTGCGGCTCAAGGTCATCTCGATCAATACATTGATCGTTCAAAGACGCCCGCCCGGCAGACAAATCCCAACCCCAATGAACAACGCCCGCTGATCCATGTCATCCACGGCCCAGTAACCAAGGCGTCCGAGACTGCCCTCAAAGCCGACATCAATCACGCCTCGACTTCAAAGGAAATACTCTCCGTCGGATGCGGATCCAAGCGTCAACGACCACAAGACGTGCCAAAGTGGACGATCCGCTTCACCGAACGTGACCTTGACCACGTTCAAACACCACATTCAGACGCCCTCGTCGTCACCGTCCAGATCGGCATTCACGACGTCAAACGCGTCCTCATTGATCAAGGGAGCTCGGCCGAGGTTATGTACTACGATCTATTCAAAAAACTGGAACTCCCAGAATCGGCACTACTACCAACCGAAGTACCCCTCATCGGCTTTAGTGGAGCACCCGTTTGGCCGGTTGGCCGAATCTTCCTCCCTGTCATCGTCGGCACAAAAACACTCTCGGTTGAATTTATCGTCGTCAACGTGCCGAGCCCATACAACGCCATCCTGGGACGAAATTGGCTTCACGGAATGCAGGCCATTGCCTCCACGTACCACCAACTCGTCCGCTTCATCGGCACCACTGGGAGACAAGAAGACCTGCGAGGTGACCAAATCGCCTCCAAAAAGTGCTACGTCTCCGCCGTACACAGTTCTTCCAAAGCAAAACAAGTGCAGTGGGTTGAAGTTCCAGACTTGGCCATAATCGAAGACGTCTGGCCGAGGACAAAGCTGAGGAGGACCTGGTGAAAATGCCCATCAACGAGGACGGATCACGCTTCTTCTTGCTTGGCTCCTCACTATCTGACGCCGAGCGAGAAGAGATGTTCCTATTCCTCAAAAACAATCTTGAAGTCTTTGCATGGACCCCGGAGGAAATGCCAGGGGTGGATCCCAACTTTATCTGCCACTCCCTCAACATAAAAAAGGACGCCAAACCAGTCGTTCAACGGGCTCGACGTTCGGCACCAGAGCACACCGACGCCGTGATCGAAGAAGTCAACCGACTCCTCGACACCAACGCCATTCAGGAAGTGCAATACCCAACCTGGCTATCCAACACGGTGGTCGTCAAGAAAAAGAATGGAAAGTGGCGAGTCTGCGTCGATTACACAAATCTTAACGACGCCTGTCCCAAGGACTGGTTCCCACTACCAAAGATCGACCAGCTCGTAGATGCAACAGCCGGCCATGCTCGGCTAAGTTTTCTGGATGCCTACCGCGGCTATCACCAGATTGCTATGGACCCGGCTGACATGGAGAAGACAGCATTCATTACTCCACATGGAATTTTTTGCTACAGGGTGATGCCGTTCGGTCTAAAGAACTCCGGAGCCACATTCAACAGAGCGATCTTCAAGATGCTCTATGCACAAATAGGCAACATCCTGGAAGCATACATTGACGACCTCGTCGTCAAAAGTCAAAAGGAGCACAACCATTTGAAGGAGCTGGCCGAGGTCTTCGAGATCCTTAAATTCCACAAACTCCGTTTAAACCCGGAGAAATGCGCGTTCGGCGTAAGTGCCGGTAAATTCCTTGGCCATTTGGTCACACGGAGGGGCATCGAAGCCGACCCCAACCAAATCAAGGCAGTGGCTGACCTTCGGCCACCAAGATCAATCAGAGAGGTACAAAAACTAACTGGGATGGCAGCGGCTCTCAACCGCTTCATCAGCAAATCGTCCGATAAGTGCCACTCCTTCTTTCACGCTCTCAAAGGGAAAAGCCGACGAAGTTTCGAATGGACGCCGGACTGCGACAGAGCGTTGGCCGAGCTCAAAGATTACCTGGGTTCTTCACCGCTGATGGTAAAGCCCAAAGAATACGAAAATCTCTACCTTTACCTTGCAGTCTCGAGCCATGCCATTAGCTCAGCACTTGTTCGGCGAGAAGGGGCCGACGACATGCCGGTATATTTCACGAGTAAGACACTCCTACCCGCCCAGACTCGGTACCTTCCACTGGAAAAACTGGCACTCGCCCTGGTATCTGCGGCGAGGAAGCTCCTGCCATACTTTCAGGCGCACACAATAACAGTGTTGACCGAGCATCCTCTCAAAGCGCTTTTTCGAAAAGCTGACCTCTCAAACCGAGTTTTGAAATGGGCGGTCGAGCTTGCGAACTTTGATATCCGCTTTGAACCGAGGACAGCAATAAAGGGTCAGGTCCTCGCCGACTTTATTGCTGAGCTAACACCTGAAGACTCCGAGATCCTAAACACTCCCCCAACTACTCAACCTTCTGCCGAAGGTGAACAGAAAAAGGACAAGTGGCTCCTCTTTCAGGGAGACACATGGCGATTGCAGGTAGACGGCGCCTCCAACAACAACGGAGCAGGTGCCGGAGTCGTTTTGGTCTCACCATGCGGAACACTTCACGAGAGTGCTATCACCATCGATTTTCCTGCAACAAATAATGAGGCCGAATATGAAGCACTGCTTGCTGGCTTACGCTTGGCAATCGCAATGAAGGTTGACGACTTGGCCGTGTATTGCGACTTTCAACTTATAGTCAATCAGGTGCTGGGTGACTAGGTGACTACGAAGCTCGGGACCCAAGAATGATGAAGTATCAGGCAACGGCGGCGGAACTCATCACTCACTTCAACAACTTCAACA
The DNA here is from genome assembly GCA_018127125.1 of Rhododendron griersonianum. NCBI lineage: Eukaryota > Viridiplantae > Streptophyta > Magnoliopsida > Ericales > Ericaceae > Rhododendron > Rhododendron griersonianum. Next base: position 22,358,787 of record CM030797.1, read on the forward strand.
TCATGCAGATCAACCGCGAGCACAATGCTCACGCCGACGCTCTTGCTGGTCTAGCCTCGGCTTCAAAGGCATCAGAGTTCCGAACCATAAATTTTGGGAACATTGACCACCCGAGTTTCGACACAACTCCAGAAGTGCTCAACATCGAGCTTGGTCCGAGCTGGATGGATGAAATCGTTGCCTTCCTCAGAACCGATACTCTACCCGACGACAAGAAGGAAGCCTTCCGTATCAGAAACAAGGCCGCGTACTATTGGCTCTTTGAGAACGGCCAACTCTATAGAAAATCCATTTCCGGGCCCTATCTTCTTGTCGTTCACCCAAATCAGGTTGCCAAAGTCCTTGACGAACTGCACTCCGGAAGTTGCGGCTGCCACTCTGGTGGACGTTCGTTATGCCAACGCGCGATGAGTCAAGGATACTTTTGGAAAAACATGAAGAAAGACTGCGAGGAAATTGTTTGAAGGTGCCGACCATGCCAACTTTTCTCCCCAATCCCCAGGCAGCCGGCTCAGAATCTCTCCCCCATCACAAGTCCATGGCCATTCACGTAATGGGGGCTCGACATCGTCGGGAAGCTCCCAACAGCACCTGGGGGCTTCAAATTCTTGATCACAGCAACGGATTACTTCTCCAAGTGGGTAGAGGCCGAGGCCCTTGTCACCATTACAGAAGTAGACGTCCGACGATTCGTATGGAGGAACATCGTGACAAGGTTCGGCGTACCCTACGCCATCGTCTCCGACAACGGCACCCAATTTGTCGGGGACGGCCTCACAAGTCTCTGTGAGGAGTTCGGCATCAGATTCTTCAACTCAACACCAGCCTACCCTCAGGGAAATGGCCAGGCCGAAGCCTCAAACAAGACGGTCTGTGCAGGGATAAAACGAAGATTGAATTCAAAGAGGGGAAAATGGGCAGAGGAACTCCCCAGGGTTTTATGGGCTTACCGCTCCACTCCCCGCCGTTCAACAGGCCAGACACCATTCTCAATGGCGTTCGGCATGGAGGCTGTCATCCCCCTAGAATCAAGGTTCCCAACCCTCCGAACGGAAAACTTCAACCCACAGTCCAATGACGAAGCCGTCGAGCAAGAACTGATTTTGGCTGAGGAAAAACGAGATGACGCTCGGCTAAAGCTTGCCGAGTATCAACAGACTGTCGCCAAGGGCTACAACAGAAGTGTCAGAATCAAGAAGTTCAAGCCCGACGACTTGGTTTGGCGTAAGGTCGTCCAAGCAAGCAAAAAGAAAAAGTTCATGCCTAATTGGGAAGGGCCATTTCGTATTGTGAAGGTTGCCGGTGAAGGGGCTTACACCCTCGAAGACATGCACGGCAAGGTACTCACCAACCCGTGGAATGCACAGAACCTCAGGAAGGCTTACATGTGACGCTTCAATCAGACAACTACCTTTGGCCAACACATCGTGCATTCAGAGTTTCTGTTTTCTTCGGCTTCGGCATAAACTCTTTTACTTTTTATTTTTCTTGCATTTCAAAGAAGGGCCTCGACCCACTGTTACTGTTTTTATTACTTTCCCTGTACTTCGAAGAAATATCAATGAAATGACAATCTTTTTCATTTCAAAGTCTTCAACAAACATTTCATGCATTCATTCCACTCTCGGCTAAGAATGCCACACACAAACGATGACTTCGGTCACACCCACCAAACGGCTCCTTAAAAAGCCCTTTGCTTCGGCCAACTTCACCGCCCAAAGAAGCAATCACTGGACATATGGTCCGCCGAGCTTGAAATACACTTTTGGAACTTAGGCTTCGGCTCGGATTGGCAAGACACTATGGTCGGCCACCGAAAGGTTACACTAGCAATTTGGCGAGCAAACCACCCACAACCAATCACCACTCTCAAACGTTCCTCTACCATGGCCAGGGGCTGAAACTTTGGCCGAGCCCCATCCACTGGCAAAGGGGCACTTCACACTCTCAAACTACGTCAAAGGTTGGATCATGTCAGCTAACAATACATCCATGTTCGGCGACCTATAGCAACTACGGCCATACTACTTTGGTCAGGGCTCAGCTGCAATATCTCTATTTAACCATTTCGATCATGAAATACTTTCAACTATTCAGCCGAACCCAAACCAAAAGTGGGGGCTACGGACAACTACATACAAACATGCAAGACCAACAAAATTATGTGAAGACATGAAGGCAATCAAACAAGCTCGGCAATAGTAGAGACGTTGCAAAAGGAAGCCATGCATTCATCTAAAACTTCGAAATAAAGACAAGTGTTTGAAAGATCCTAAGCTAGGAGGTATGGCGTAGTAAATCGTTCGGTGCCGACCCCCCTTAAACTATTACTTCTGGCACGGCAAACTCCCAAGATTCGGAGCCGTCCAGTCCAACAAAAATTCAAGAAATTCAAAGAAAACTATAACTCTTAGGTTAATGCGGATCACCCTCGGCTGCAGCTTCAGTAAGACGAGCAGCATCGCCCTCGGCTTCAACAGCCACTTCATCATTTTTCTGAACTGGCTCGGTGTCTTGCTCGGCGTTGACAGCCTCGTCCTTCTTCTCCCCAGTTGAACCATCCCCTCCACCTTCAGCGTCGGCGATAGTCATATCTTCGACATCGTCCTCACTCTCGGGAAACTCCTCCGGAGTAAGTGGGGCACATTCCTCCTCCGTGTACGACAGCACAAGCTCGGGCACTTCAGCTACAGGGATCGACTTCAGCAGGTTCATGTCCGGCTCCAGCTGCATGACCCCACACGCAGCTTTCACCCCATCCTTGTACCCAGTTCGGTACGCGATCGGCAGCTTGTAGACACCCCAATCTGGGCTTCCAGATTAGTTTACTTACGGTTTTTGATTCCCCGATGATGAAACGGATCAAGAACACCCCGGGAATGTCGAGTGTTTGAGCTTTGAGTGTTTGAATAACCCTTGAACCTAACCTAATCTTAAGCCACTTCCAAAAGCCAAAAACCCTATTGATGTGTGCCAGGGCGCAACCATCGCGCGCCCGGGCGCACCGTCGCGCGACGGTTTGACTCCATCGCGCGATGGTCAACCGGAGCATTGACCAGCGCGCCAGGGCTCATTGTCGCGCGACAGTTTGCAACCATCGCGCGACGGTCAGAACCTGTCCCCATCACCTTTATTCAGCTGGGCAGCTTAATTACCAAGTAACCCCCAGCCAGCCTCGTGGCTGGCTGCCCTCCATTCTTTGTACCAGACCTGCCTTTCCATTAGTGGAAGGTGCTCTCCCTATAAATAGCCCCCTTTGTTTCTCTTTCAAAGGGTTCCAAAAAAATTCAAAGCACAAAGGTTCTAACCCTAACCCTTTGTTCATCTCTCCTCCATTAGCAAGTGCAACATTTGGTTTCCAACCTAACACCCTAAGAACAAAGCTTGTTCTTCCTCCCCATTTTCACATTTCAATCAAACCTCAAACCCAACCTCAAATTCAAAGCTCAAACACTTTTCAAACCTCAAAAGCCAAAGGTATAACACCTTTGTTCTACTCTATGTTCTGATCCCTGAGGGGGGCTGGCAGGGTCAAGGCTGGTAATCAATACCAGTCCTGGCCCTAAAGCTAGCAAGGTTTCAAGAACTGTTCTGGTAGGAACCAACGCGCGAGGGTCCCGTATACGCGCGCGACACTTCATTGTTGTGCACGATGGACCGCGTGGGGATTGGTGCCCTACTGTTTTACGCTTTATTTACATATATCTCACTGTTAAGCATGCAAATAATCAGTTTACTGCTTTTCTTAGAGCTTAAATTGCTAGTTTTACATCTCAATATTCATTTCTGTTCAGTTTGGAATGCCCTTGGGATCCCCTGAATCTGTCTCAGGACCCCAAGCATGTAAAGCAATTCCTGGAAGTCCAGTCAGGAGTGTCGCGCGAGGTTTACTCTCTGTCGCGCGACAGTTCTCTGATTTCCATGAATGGCCCTTGCATGGGCAACTTGGCCCTTGGCCTCTGTTTTGATACCCCCACTGTTTAGGGGTTGTGTTTCATCTTATTTGGCTCCTGCTTGGAGTATTGTGTAATAATTAGCATTTTACAGTCTTCCAATACACTGCTTGGTTTGCTTCCTGGGTGTGCACTGGTCCTTCCAGAGCCCAGAAGGGGATGATTTTGGGACTGTGGTGAGATGACAACACTCGCGCGAGAGTCAGCGTGTCTCGCGCGATGATTGACTTGCATGCAGATCTGTTCAGGCATGCAAGTTGATCATCGTGCAGGGCAAATCTGCCCCGAGCCTGGTTTTGGCATCTGATCGCTGTTTCAAGATCATTCCGTTTATTATTCATCATGCTACTCATCCATGTCATTATTTGATCACATCCTGCGAATTGTTACAGTTTTAATCCCCGATTAACTGTTCCCCCGCCCTAATTGGCTAAAATTGATTAATAAAAGAAGAATCGCAATGTTTTCAAAATGCCTAAGTAGAGACCGATCTCCGGATTGGGCGAGAGGGGTGCCATAAAACCCTTCCCCTCTCGTAACCTGGCTCCCGAACCCAGATATGGTTATGACGGACTGGTTTCCTTCACTTTTTCAAATAAAGCGCGGCAGGTGCTTCGAAATACGGTTCCTTGAGTGTCGGACCTTCAAAACTCAAGTGGCCACTCTGTATTTTTTAGCACTTGCCACCTGCGCTCGCGCTCTCTCGATCCGGGCCCTTGCATTTTTGAAAATCGGAATTTCCAGGGCGTGCTGCCCACAGTGGCGACTCTGCTGGGGATGAATCGAACCAATATTAATCTATACTTAGAGTTTAATACGCTTGGGAACAATCCCTTAAAAGTCTGTCAAAACGGTTAGCTTCGCGCTGCCGAAGGTTGGAACGGTGATTTAACAGGACCTCGTGTCCGGCCATTCTAATCTGGGGCTTTTTCGATTGTTCACTTGCGTAGTTTCCTCTAAAGATGGACTAAATAAAGTGAGCCAAATTTGAAAAGGGATTTTGCGATTTTGCGATTCTTCTTCTCTTAATCAATTCTAGCATCTCATTTGCATCGATGTGGGAAAAGCCTCGTTGGATCGTTTTGGCGATCCGGCACGGTTTACCGGAGCCCGGGGACCCCGAATGACCGGCAACCTTCGACGATGATGGGTCATGCTACCGTTCGACTGTTACTCTGCGAAAAACGCGGGTAACGGGAGGTATATCTGTGGCCCTAGTCCAAGGAACCTGTTACAAGCCAAAACCAGCCTTTGCATATACAAAGCACTAGAACTCTCCAAACTAGGACAGGTACCCACAGGTTAAGATCTATTTGCATCTAACCCCATATACTGTCAATGTGTTACTGCTTTCCTTATCGCATGCACTGTACATACACTGTTTTGCATAGGAGCATGCTTAAGGCTGTTTTGTCTTTCGAGTTTGTCTTACGCTGTCTAAGACGTTGTTGGACCCGATGAGGAGTCATTCATTCTGTTGAATGTTCGTTATCAATCGCAAAAGTCCTTAGTTCAATGAGACTTTGAGAAATCAAAATTTACTACATCCTTGGCTCATGCCCGTTTAAGGATTCAACCGACAATATGGAACAACAAAGTGGTGATGTCGTGTCGCTAGCGCCACCCAGGTTGAAGTGCGTTGTCACTATACACCGCCGTGTTCAAGGTTAAGGTGCCATGACATCAACACCGAGTTGTTCCAAATTCAAAGTCGAATCTTCAAAAGGGACTAGCCAAAGATTTAGTCTATTTTGACATCTTTTAGGATCTGTCGATCTACTCAAGGACACATCGCCGAAAAGAATTCTGAGGATTCCGGCAACGTCTAAAACTTGTGAGGCAAACTCGTCTCTGATTCTGTACATGCATGCATATATTCTGTTCTGCGTAGGAGCATGTTTAGGGCGGCTTCTAGGTTGTCTCGCTTTCGAGTCTGTCTTATGCTTATTAGGACGCTGTTATAACCCGATGAAGATTCGTGCATCCCGTTAGTGCACGTTGTTAGTTTTTCAAAAGTCCTTAGATCAGCGAGACTTTGAGAAATCAAACCTTACTAAATCCTTGGCTCATGCCCGGTTGAGGATTCAACCGAACATAAGGAACCACAAAGTGTTGATGTCGTGATATTGATGTCATTTTGGTTATCGTGCTTTGCACGTACACCACCCCGGCTAAAGCGCGTTGTCGCTCACGCCACCCCGGTAAAGGTGTCACGCCATCAATACCGAGTTGTTTCTAATTCAAAGTCGAATCTTCAAAAGGGACTAGCCAAAGTTTTAGTCTGTTTTGACATCTCTTAGGATCAGTTTGATCTATTCAAAGGATATACCCTCGAAAAGAAATCTGAGGATTCTGGCAGCGTCCGAACATCATGAGACAGACTTGTCTCTAGTTCTAGAGTCTAGGGTGGACACCGACGACGATGTATGCATTGCATTTTGCTGCAGGAACGCCACTGAGCTTTCTCTTACTTTACCGTCTAGTTTTGGAGCCATTGCACCGAGCAAGAGAGTACCGAAAAGAAGAGCCACACCTACTTGGGAGCGTCTTCAGAATCCGGTTCAAAGACTTGTCAGGCTCGAAACTCAGTCAGTTGCAACGGAGGCTTCTCCAGGTTCATTGTTGGCCACCCTACAGTCGGGTTCGCCATCAATTTTGCAAAAAACCACGCCGTCGGCTTCCCCTTCTTCAACATCTTCAAGGCCAGCTATGGCAGATCAGCCGCTCACTCTGGAAACCATGCTTATGAACCTTCAGGATAGCATCACCGCCATGCAACAGAGGGCAGCTCAGACAGATACTAACATTGCCCGCCTGAATGACCTTATCCACACTCGTCTTCCACCCCCTCTCTAAGAGGAAGGCGAGGACGATGAGGCCGATCAGGAACAACCTGTCTTGGTCCCAGATCCGAATCACGAGGGGCGTCTCATTGTTCAGCTCAACCCTAAGGAGGCTCGTGCGCCTGCTGCAATCCCAAATCCGGTAGGTGGCAAGCCTATTTTGAATCCGGATATGGCCGCTCTCATGGCCAAGATGGCAAAGCTGGAGGAGGCAGTCTCCAAGTCTGAAAGATCAACGCAGGAGGAATTGACTTGGATCGTCTCTGCCTGTACCCTAATGCCAAACTCCCTGACAAGTTCAAGATGCCTGACTTGGTTAAGTTTGACGGGAGCGGTGACCCCAAAACTCATCTCTATGGCTACCATGCCGCAATGAAGCTGCTGGGTGTGGAAAGTGAGGCCATGTCTCAACTTTTCCCTCAAACCCTCTCTGGGCCTGCCTTCCATTGGTTTCTGTCAGTCGACATCTCCAAACGAAAAACTTGGGAAGATATAGGGGCTGCCTTTGTCTCTCAATATAGCTACAACTCTCAACTCAAGATGACTATTCGAGAGTTGGAATCCACGAAGATGGAAGCAAAGGAGTCCTTTGCGGACTTTGTTAAAAGGTGGAGAGCCAAAGCCGCTCTAATGACTGAGCGCCCGAGCGAGAGAGATCAACTCCGCATCATCTCCCGCAATCTGCATCTCGACTATGCCAGGCACTTGGTACTCGCTCAAGCGACCGCCAACTTTGAGATCTTCTTCGACTCTGGCCTAGCCATCGAGGATGCACTGCAAGCTGGAATCCTGCCAAGGGGTGAATCCTCTTCCTCCACTCAAAAGGCTAAGCCAAGGGCTTATTCGGGAAATAGTAGTGCATTGTTTGGTGACAGCAACTACTCCAATACAGCCGCAAGTGGGAGTGATGCCCCAGCTTCCAACTCCAGTCGTGCCGCCGATATCAATCAAATTCGAAGCGCTCAAAGCCTCCGATCTCGAACACAACCCCGAAGCTTCTCTGCCTTCGAGGCATCTCTGTCCGCAGTGATGGAGAAGCTTGTCAAGTTTGGGCATCTCAAACCGTTGACCCCAACTTTTCCACCCAAAGTCCTTCCGGCCAACTACAATGCCAACCTTTTCTGTGCCTTCCACCAAATGCCTGGCCATCTCACTGATAACTGCTTGCGTCTCCGACACGAGATTCAAGATCTAATTGATGATGGCACGGTTCAAGTTCCACCAAAGCCCAACGTCATTTCCAACTCCTTGCCTCAACACGGGCTTGACCCTCTGGTTGGTCAGGTATCTATCACCTCCACTCAGATCAACCCGAGCTCCACCATATTCAACCCTAGCCACCATATCGTCCCAGCACATCAACCCAAACCCATCGTATCCATCCCGTCTGAATCGGAGGTTAACATGATGGCTGTAGGTGGGACAACCGAGGTTTTCACTGCCAACGTCTGGTTTGACAGTGATGAGGGGCTTACAAAGGGGAAGACCGATTGGCTGAGTTCTAGTGATCAAAGGAGCATCGAGTAGGTTCGGCTGAAGAAGCTGAGGAGGCCGAAGTGCTGTTGCTTGGGCCTGATGCCCGCTGGATCCTAACTCTTTTTGCGGAAGCTATGGGTAGCTTTTTAACAATTGCATTTTCAAAACCGCGTCTAGTTTGCATTGGTGTCTTGTTTGAGTCTGACACAGAGTCTTTTGCGTTTGTCTAAGTCTAGCTCTGAGTCGGAGGTTGTGCCTCTTGGCCCTCCACGTCGTAGCTTTTGTTTCAAGTTTCGAGTCTGCTGTACTTGACAACCCCGAGGGTTTTTATGATATGCATCATCTTGCTTCTACATGCCTTGCTGGCTTTTATATAAACTGTGTCGACCCTGACGACGAAGGGATAGATTTCGATGGGATCATTCCCAAGGAAATGTGTTCCCTCGCCGAAAGGGAAGACGAAAGGCATGCTCAGCCTATTAAAAGAAGAAGTAATTTCAAATAAACTTGAAAGACAAGTATAACCTCCTGAAAGGTTCAAAGTTGGTTCAAAGCCGCCCCCAGAGGAGCATTGTGCCCGGTCAGACAGGCTTGAAGAATTCGTCGACGTCTTGGCATGGTCTCACCAAGTCACGCCTCGCGTTTGATTTTGAGACAAAGAAGTATCAATCCCCTGCTACCTAGTGCCAATCCAGAAAGCAGAAGCACAGAAGGCTCCGGGCCTTGTACCATGTTCAAAGCAGTGATAGTGGCGTTCCGCCAAGTACAAATGAGAAAGTGTACAAAACGGCCCGGAGCAAGGCATGCCAATTGAAGCACTCTTGACCCTGCGTCATCAAAGCCATTTTATCTGAGGCTGCAACCAAAGGTCTTCGACCTCGACAGCAACAAATTCAATACCCTGGGTCAACCTGGATCAATTCAAATGTTGCTTTTCCCTGTGAGAAGCTCGTTGGGCTGAAAACCCCAAGGGTGGGCAGTTCCAAGCAAAAGTTAGAGCAGCCTGCTAGACCAAAACCTATGAAGGTGGTTTAGGCAAAAATGAATAGGCAATATTCAAAAGCTCGCTAGACCGAAGACCTGAATGGGCGGTAATAGGCAAAAGTTAGAGCGTAAAAGGAGAGGTAAATACTCGAGAGTTAACCCTTGGTCTGAACTACGTTTTGACCTGATTCCCTAGTTTGGGATACGTAGGCAGTCTCTCTTTGGGACTCGGTCATACTCTGTCGAACCGTAGCCTGAACTACGTTTTGACCTGATTCCCTAGCTTGGGATACGTAGGCAGTCTTTCTATAAAACTCGGTCACAATCTATCAATTGGATCCATGGTTGACATTTTGGTACACATCAAAGGTCGAAGTGGATCGAAGATCAAGTCAAGCTGCATTGGAGGAACCAGAGGGGGAAAAACCTTCGTCTTTCAATTTTATTACAAACTGCTTCTTCAATTTACAGGCTGAGCATAAGTCTAAAAAATAATTGAAGCATCAAAAATAGAACGAAATCTTTGGCGAGGCCTTAGCTCACAGTTTATTCTAAGTTCAGCAAAGTCTGGTGTAAGCTACCGCAGAGCGTTTGTTCGAGTGATACGCGTTGGTCTCAAACATGCGCACGCTTCTTCAGTAGCAGTTGGCTACTACCCTCGAATGTCGTTCCAGGGGCTTTTGCCAAGTCTTGTCAAACCATGCAAGTCATATGGACTTAATGTGACTGCACGGGGGTGTCGGTTTCAGTCCGGGCCTATACGTGTCATAATCTGCGTCTTATGTCCATTTTTGCGACATTTTTCCAGTTTTTCAATCAATTGTCATATCGGGATGCTTTTCTCGATTTTGTTTGTACAGGTCTTTGTACCTTTTCCACTTTTCATAAGTGTCGGTTTCACCTGTTCAGGAATATTGTGAGTTTTGGCACATTAATGCCCAAAATTTCATTATATTTTATGTGTCTGAGGGTTCGCATTGTACCATGGGGCTCTGTCTCCCTTTTCGTTCGAGCTAGGCGAGTCTGTACATATGTGTGCATGTATGTGTGTCGATTCAAAGCACTTGTCAATGCAAATTAGATATTAGTGGTTAGCTTTTGCATTCTCTTCAACACTTGCAAAAAGAGAGTCAATAAATTGGAAAACGCAATTGTTGCATTGCTACCCTAGTATCTGTAATTCGCAAGCAGTGGAATCTCGTAAAGCAGAAAGGGCACGTCAGCCCAAGGCCAAGCAAGGCATCTCTGGGGCACATCCACCCAAGCATCGAAGAGGGGGCACGCAGGCCCAATGTCATTGCTCAAACGTCAATTGGGGCACGCCAGCCCGTTCAGCGTCTTTCTATCTGGGTGCACATCTCAGAAGCACTGACAGTACGGTGATGAGGCTCAGTGGTAGTCCTTAGGCGTCGTTGTCCTTCTAGGAACCGCCCTAAGCTTGCATCTGCATTTTCAATATTTTATACATGTCATTGCATATTGTGTGTATATCAAATGTTGAACGCAGGAAAAATCCATCAAAACGACAAAGCAAGCCTGCTCGGTATCGAAGGCAGCAAGTAAACAGCTCAGCAGTTGTCACCAATTTCTCCCCAACGGCAGTCCGCCTTGCTTCTATCCATGTTATCCACTGTTTGTGCTACTTGGATCAACACAACGACAGCCGGTTCTGTCCAATTTTCAATGGCTCGGTCACTTTTTATAGTGATCCGCCGTCTCTATCAACGACAGCCGGTCCTGTCCAACCTCAATGGCTCGATCACTTTTTTATAGTGATCCGCCGTCTCTATCAACGACAGCCGGTCCTGTCCAATCTTCAACGGCTCGATCACTTTTTATAGCGATCCGCCAGTTCAAATCAACGACAGCCGGTCCTGTCCAACTTCAAACGGCTCGATCACTTTTTATAGCGATCCGCCCTCCCAATTCAACGATGGTCAGCCATATCATCCATGATGGTCAGCCATATCGGTCATCCAACGGCTTGATCACTCAGCACAATGATCTCCCCGTCCGCTTTCAACGACAGCTGATCCTGTCAATTCCCCCAACGGCTCGATCATTTATACTGATGATCTGTCCGTTCAAAAACCAAAGCGTGTTCAGGCGTTCTTCAGTCAGTGTTGAGGCATTGGCAAGTCAAAGCGCGTCGAGGCGTTCTTCAGTCAGTGTTGAGGCATTGGCAAATCAAAGCGTGTTGAGGCGTTCTTCAGTTGGTGTTGTGGCATTGACAAACTAATCAACGACAGCCGGTCCTGTCAAATCCACAAACAACGACCAGAACATCGTTCGATGGTCCGTTCATCCGCAACTGATTGTTCCCCAGGAAAGTCCATCTTGACCTGTCCCGAACGACAATCACCCTCAATCTAGCCGAAAGTGCATCTTCCAGCAGGCTTATTGCTCTGTCTCGGATGGTCTTTGATAAGGAGATTGGCTCTGATTCCCAACAGACGGAATTCAACCTGCCTGACACGACCTACCCGTGTTTGTTGGAATACTTTGTGCCGAGGATAGCTTGATCCCCAGCAACGACGGCCGGTCCCGTCAACATCTGCAGCGACAGCCTGTCCTGTCCAAATTCAATCAACAAGCGGCGATGCAATCGTCCACTTCTGCTTCCATCCCCAGTGATGGTCCGCCCGTCCATTCAACCAATCAGGTTCTGTAAGTATGCTTGTCTACTTTGCTAGTATGTTCTGCTCTGGATTGCCTTGAGGGGTGTCTAGAAACCTTTGACGTTACTTGTACCAATTCAATGGTGCTCCAAGTGCCATCAAAGGGGGGCTACTGTAGACACCCCAATCTGGGCTTCCAGATTAGTTTACTTACGGTTTTTGATTCCCCGATGATAAAACGGATCAAGAACACCCCGGGAATGTCGAGTGTTTGAGCTTTGAGTGTTTGAATAACCCTTGAACCTAACCTAATCTTAAGCCACTTCCAAAAGCCAAAAACCCTATTGATGTGTGCCAGGGCGCAACCATCGCGCGCCCAGGCGCACCGTCGCGCGACGGTTTGACTCCATCGCACGATGGTCAACCGGAGCATTGACCAGCGCGCCAGGGCTCATTGTCGCGCGACAGTTCGCAACCATCGCGCGACGGTCAGAACCTGTCCCCATCACCTTTATTCAGCTGGGCAGCTTAATTACCAAGTAACCGCTGCCCTCCATTCTTTGTACCAGACCTGCCTTTCCATTAGTTGAAGGTGCTCTCCCTATAAATAGCCCCCTTTGTTTCTCTTTCAAAGGGTTCCAAAAAAATTCAAAGCACAAAGGTTCTAACCCTAACCCTTTGTTCATCTCTCCTCCATTAGCAAGTGCAACATTTGGTTTCCAACCTAACACCCTAAGAACAAAGCTTGTTCTTCCTCCCCATTTTCACATTTCAATCAAACCTCAAACCCAACCTCAAATTCAAAGCTCAAACACTTTTCAAACCTCAAAAGCCAAAGGTATAACACCTTTGTTCTGCTCTCTGTTCTGATCCCTGAGGGGGGCTGGCAGGGTAAAGGCTGGTAATCAATACCAGTCCTGGCCCTAAAGCTAGCAAGGTTTCCAGAACCGTTCTGGTAGGAACCAACGCGCGAGGGTCCCGTATACGCGCGCGACACTTCATTGTTGTGCACGATGGACCGCGTGGGGATTGGTGCCCTACTGTTTTACGCTTTATTTACATATATCTCACTGTTAAGCATGCAAATAATTAGTTTACTGCTTTTCTTAGAGCTTAAATTGCTAGTTTTACATCTCAATATTCATTTCTGTTCAGTTTGGAATGCCCTTGGGATCCCCTGAATCTGTCTCAGGACCCCAAGCATGTAAAGCAATTCCTGGAAGTCCAGTCAGGAGTGTCGCGCGAGGTTTACTCTCTGTCGCGCGACAGTTCTCTGATTTCCATGAATGGCCCTTGCATGGGCAACTTGGCCCTTGGCCTCTGTTTTGATACCCCCACTGTTTAGGGGTTGTGTTTCATCTTATTTGGCTCCTGCTTGGAGTATTGTGTAATAATTAGCATTTTACAGTCTTCCAATACACTGCTTGGTTTGCTTCCTGGGTGTGCACTGGTCTTTCCAGAGCCCAGAAGGGGATGATTTTGGGACTGTGGTGAGATGACAACACTCGCGCGAGAGTCAGCGTGTCTCGCGCGATGATTGACTTGCATGCAGATCTGTTCAGGCATGCAAGTTGATCATCGTGCAGGGCAAATCTGCCCCGAGCCTGGTTTTGGCATCTGATCGCTGTTTCAAGATCATTCCGTTTATTATTCATTATGCTACTCATCCATGTCATTATTTGATCACATCCTGCGAATTGTTACAGTTTTAATCCCCGATTAACTGTTCCCCCGCCCTAATTGGCTAAAATTGATTAATAAAAGAAGAATCGCAATGTTTTCAAAATGCCTAAGTAGAGACCGATCTCCGGATTGGGCGAGAGGGGTGCCATAAAACCCTTCCCCTCTCGTAACCTGGCTCCCGAACCCAGATATGGTTATGACGGACTGGTTTCCTTCACTTTTTCAAATAAAGCGCGGCAGGTGCTTCGAAATACGGTTCCTTGAGTGTCGGACCTTCAAAACTCAAGTGGCGACTCTGTATTTTTGAGCGCTTGCCACCTGCGCTCGCGCTCTCTCGATCCGGGCCCTTGCATTTTTGGAAACCGGAATTTCCAGGGCGTGCTGCCCACACAGCTTCTTCGCTAGTTCCTCGTTGACCATCGACCGAGCCTCCCTCACGTACTCGGCGCCGGCTCTGTGGTACCCAGCCTGGAATGCCTTCTCATCCACTTCCTTCATCTTCCTCTTCTCCCTGCGGACAACCTGCCCGAGCTCGCGTTCGGCCGTCTTTGCATTTTCAAGGGCCTCATCCCTCTCTTTCTCAAGCTCGGCAACCCTTGACTTGGCAAACCTCAAGCCGTTCTTCGCAGCCTTTGCCTTCTCACGCTCGGCTTTCGCGTCATCGCGGTAACGTGTCCTCTCAGCGGCCAGGAGTTCGGCTTGCCGAGAAGCACGCAGCAAAGCTTGCCCAGCCTACACAAGATTAAGTTATTAGCATCGGCAATATGTCAATATAAATTAAAAAACCAAGTCAAAACGTACCTGAACGAGATATGCACTGGTGTGGACTAGGCTCGGTTGGAGCTCCCCTGGAACCCTGTCCATATCCTTTGGAAGAGCAAGCCCATGCAGCATGGTCACAGCAAGGCCAGGCTCCTCCTTGACGCTGTCCTCCATCGTAACCACTCTGCCGTCGGCCATCGCGAACGATGGTGCAAACTCTGAGACGATCACTCGCCCACCAGAACCTGCTGCCCTCTCCACAGCCTTTGAACCTCCCGCTGTCGAAGACTCGGTTTGGTCCTTCTCCTTTGGAAGTGGCGTTGGCGGCCTGGCAGGAAAGAAGTAATGTACCTTCTGCCTCTTTGCAGGACTCTCGGTGGGAGAAGGAGCAGCTACTTTCTTGCTGGCAGCAGCTGCTTCCTTAAGGTTCATCCTCACCACATTTCTCCTCCCCATGTCGTCGGCAAAATGAGGAATTAAAGTTTGGATTGGAGGGATGTGGATACCTTGGAGGTCAGTTGGCAGACTTTCCTGGAACCAGAAGTCGGCTGACTTTTGGAAAGTGGGAAACTTTACCCTCGGCTCCTTCACCTTCTTGCTCGGTTTTGGAACTTCGTCGCCAACACCTACCTCAGTAGCTGATTTCTTACCCTTGGCCTTCGTGCTCGGCCCTGCCTCCTTATCCTTCTTCTTCCTCTTCGTCAACCTCCCCTTGTACGAAGGGTCATAACCCAGCAGCGTCGGCGCGTCGCGGCAGATACAAGCCCTTAGTATCTCCACGTGACTGTCTACGGCCAAAGAGTTCTGAGTCTTGGTTATTGATCGGTGATCTGCAAAGGAAAGAAGATGTAAGCTAAACATCAACAAATACATTAAAAGAATGGATCATGTTCGGCAGATTACAGAAACAAAGGGAAAACCTCGGAAATCCGTTATCTTCGGCACAGAATGCAGCCGCACAGTCTGATCGCCGAACTTGTAGTTCCCACTGACTTCGACGTACAGATTAGCCCACTTATCAGTGTCGGGAAGTCCGTTTATCAACGGCTCCTTACCGCTACGTGTGGACAAATATCTACGGTTAGTCTTACCGTGCCTAGACATAATGTATGTATGGAAGAGGTCGGCAATGGTGAAATCGAGGTTGTGAAGCTCCTTTAACTTAACTACGGACATCACAATCCTAAAGCTATTGATCGAGAAGAAGTGAGGTACTATGCCGAACCTAGCTAACAGTTCCCTCAGATATGGATGAAGGGGGAAGCGGAGCCCAGCCTCACAGATGGCCATTAGAGGGACTGTTATGTGTTCGGGACGATCTTGCCTCTTGTCCCTAATCCTGTTGCTAGCCACTTGGTGGACGACCACATCATCCGGTATGTCGTACGCTCGGCAGATGGCCGCATACTCATTGGGACGCCCACTGAAGTAATGGGCGTGGGGACAAACCTGCCCTCGCTCAAAGAGGTCGGTAAACTCTCTGTCCCCAGACGAAGTTTCAGCAGGAGCAGAGAGTGAAGAGGTCGTGGCTCCGGCCTGGGAACGAATCCTAGACTCGGCCTCCGGTCCAAGTTCGTGCTCGGCTTCGGATTCTGTGCTAGTAGAGAAGGTTATCTCTGGGTCGGTGTTGAAACCACCGTACTCGTGGTCAAGCTCGGCATTGGAATCACCAGAGTCTGACATATTCGAGGCAATGGAAGAGGTTTGACGTCGGCTTCTGTGTATCTCCAAGTACTCTCGGATCACAAGGTTCGCAGAATCGTCCCCTGAACTTTCAGAGTCGGATGAGATGACGATGATTGGGGGAGCCAGACCTAACAAAGTCAAAAATAAAACATGAGACCTCGTCGTCGGCCAGAAAACAGGAGTCTCACTACGCTCGGTGCCCTAAATGGCCCACCCCATCATCATTCTCAAGGCTCGGCCAAACCATGTTCGGTCGGAACCTCCCGAACAACAGAGACTGGGGCTCGGCCTTTTCCATCAACGGCCAAGCCCAGAACCCCTTGGAGGCTCCATGCTCGGAAGAACAGGTTGAAGAGGGAGATGAACAGTCCGTTCATCTCCATGGGTGCACTGTTCATTCAGAACAAAAAATGCCCCAAAAACCCAGAAAATCAAAGATGAATGGACTGAAAACTGCAGAAAGTCAGAGAGAAGCAAGAAACGATCTCATACCTGGATTTGTGGCGAGATCTAGTGGCAGAATCTGCTGGAGATCGAAGATGGAAGACGAACGATTGCTCTTGAGCTCTGGAGAATGGAGTTTTAGAGAGAGAGAGAACGAAGGAGCTTCTCTCTCCTCGCCTCGCCCCTTTTATAGGACTAGGGTTTGGGTTTTGAGTTTCCCGCCCATCATTACACCGCCGAACCAATGGCCACTCAGCGCATGACACGTGTCACTGAAAGGACGGTTTGCAGGGCTTGCCAGCCTTCCCCTCGTCCGCCGTACCCATCCACAAGGTGACATCTGGCGCCCAACCAATGGAGTGCTTCATCGACGGTCGGGACTCTCCTGAGAATGAAACGATTCAGACTCGGCTGGAATCCATTTTTATCAAACAAATATACGCTCGGCGATTCGACATGTTCGGCCTAAGGCTCAACTTCAATCTCTACCATGCGTACGGCATCGGCAGAAATTGAGGGGCTATTGTAGCGGACCGAACACAGATGATTCGCATGGTGCGGACCTGACCTGTCATGATCCAATCAGAGGCTTCGTGCACGGCGTGCCGACGGTGATCCATCATGTGTATTCGGTTTGCCTCAAGCTCGGTAGCGGACAAACCCACGCTCGGATTGTGCCGTCGGCAGGGCCTCCAGCGATGTTACTCCCTCGTTAAACGCATGGCCATGCTCGGCATTGCCCGCGTTCGGATACCTTCAGAGCACGGCGTGCAGCCGACGGTGACTGGCTGAAAAGCCACGCGCCCTGCCACGTGCAGAAGCGGTTATAACAGAAGATGATCACGGGCGCACATGGGTGTGCCAGCTCAGCCCTGAAAATGGTTATCAGATCCATTCCTCGACATCATTATGACGTCACTTGGCCCGTGGAAGGCACGCGATCGCACTTGGAGAGCAAGACAGAAGGCACTATAAATACCTAGTGATGGTTACCCTAACAGGGACACGCTACTCAATACTCACAATTACTCTCTCAAAAGCTTTCTGCTTCCTCTCTGCGCTATACTCATCCTCTCGCCGGAGGGCCTTGCCGGGACAAACCCCGGCCAGGCCTTAGTCGTGCGTTCCTTGTGCAGGCTAGGAGGAGAAAGCTTACCCATCATCGAGTCACCAACGAAGGATCGAGGACCAAAGGATCACGGGCCACACACCTATATAAAGAGGCCTTAGGGTTCCGAAATTAACATTCAATTCCTCCATCTCATACCTCCAAACTCTGCAGAAATCATCTCACATACTCCCTCTATAGAAGCCCTATCCTCCCGAAGGTAGCCATCAATCCGACGATCAAACCCCGAAGTTCAAACCCTAATCCTAGGGTTTTCAGAAAAAGCAATCAGTCAATCACCACCAATCCGAAGCAATCAAGCAACTGAGGGATCAAGGTGGTGAGGCCCAACGGCCTCTGGTTTGGTTTACTTATCGTTTTTATGTTTAATCGTAGCGTTTTGATTATCTGCTAAGTTTTCTGTCTGGTGTGAGGAAGAACATCGACCGGGGCTTTGATCCCTCGGCCGGTATATCAAACCAGTGAGATTACCCGGCCGTGACATCCATTCACCGGCCGAGTAATCTATTTCCTCGGACAGCTATGTTTTATTTTGTTTTTTGCTTTCCTATGCATGCCTTCAATTACAGTCTTGGCTCACCCTTTATTGCTTAAAGGCTAAAAACAAACTACGTGTTAGAATTAACTAAAGCATGTATATGTCTTATGTTGAATGATTATGGGCCAGTCTCACGACTGGGCAAAGAGGGGTGCCTAACACCTTCCCCTTATTGTACTTTTGGCTCCCGTACCCGGAATCTCTGTCTATTTTCCCAGTTTCGGTAAACTGGGTGGTGACTCTGTTTTGATGATGACTGCTATCGTGTGGCGATGTTCCTAGCCATGGGAATGTCCATGATCTTGGTCTATGAAGCAAGCAACCAATCGAGCAAACAAACGTGATCAATCTGTATGGCGATGCCCCGTCTGGGAGGTGTCTACAGAAACTGAGAAAGCAAGGGGTCTCGAGGGCAGGCCGAAGGGGAGGTCGAGGGAGAGGCCGAAGGGGAGGTAGAGGAGCAGGGAGAGGAGGAGGAACCGGGAATACTACGCAGGAAACCGAGGGCAGCAACTCCGGTCCTCGAGGCATTTTAAGGGGGGAGATCGACCGAGTAACACCGGAGAGGACCGGGCTGAGTGAAGAGATGGTGGGTCCGGGATCTCGGGAAGTCTTGAACTTGAGAAGACAGAGGCCTCGGGGACGAGGCGCCGGCGTTGTGATTGGTACTCCTGGAGCTTGGACCTCGAGGACCACCTCCAGTTCTCCCCAAGGGCCCTCGGAGAAGAGGGCTCGGCCCAACGCTGACGAGGGTGCCCGGGGAGAAAGGGTGGAGACCCTCATGATCAACGAGGAAGAGGAGGGCCGAGGGGCAGAGACCGGGGGGGAGGGCACCGATGTCGAGATCATGGTCCCAGCAAGGGAGATGCCCTGGGCTCCCGAGGTCCGTCACTACGCCGGGCGCTTGATTACCCATGCTGATAGTGCCGTTACCAACATCGGTACAGCGTACGGGCTGCTTCAGTCCGCCATTCTTCCTGGGGACGCTAGAGCTATGAAGGGCCTCACCGAGGACCTTTGCGGGGAGACAGCTCAGGCTCTTCTGGCGGTAAGTTGCTGTTACTTGTTGTTTATACCCTTCGGTTAGTCGTTTATACTTGTAATATTTTCCACTTGTTGACAGGCTGGTGCTCGGGTTCTAGCTCTGAATGACCGATGCAAGGCCCGAGAGAGGGAGGTGGAGGAGCTGAAACAGACCCTTGCCCAGAGGGAAGATGATCTCAGGATAGCTCGGGAGACTTGTGAACTCTATCTCACCGACTTTCAGCGCTGCGATAGGGAAAGGTTGCTTGCCGAGGCTAGGGCTGACAAGGCTGAAGAGGATACCAACACTCTGAGGGCTACCCGAGCTCGGGAGGTCGAGGCTGCTAGGAATAGGGGCTACGATGAAGGCTGGGACGCGGTCGGGGTGGAGTACAAGAAGCAGGTTCGGGAGATCGAAGCCGAGCTTTACAGGGATCGCTTCTTGGACGGACTTCGGTTCGGCCATGAGGCTCTTCTGAAGAAATTTGATCTCCCAGCCGACTTTGAGCTCCGAGTCTTGCCCGAGGCACCTCCCGAGGAGCTTGTCATGCCTGAGGAGGGGGACAAGCAGGTACTTGATCTCGAGGCAGAGATTCTCCAGGAGGTCCAAACCACTCCAATCGCCGTTGTTCCAACTGGAGATGCGATCCAGATTCCCCATCCTCCCAGCACTTAGGATTTTTCTTTCTTTCTTTTAGTCTCTGTTTGGCTGGACGATTCCGAACATTTGGAATTTACCGTTCCAGGGTTTGTAAACATTTTTTGCTTAACAGGCGCTGAACAGTTGGCCGAAGCCTGATTGGATGTGATAGTTTTGATCTAGGGCTTTAACTTGCAATCCATTTTGCTGTCTTTAAATGAATGCTTTCTTTCCCTTCACGACTTGTTTATTTTTGAGATGCTTGTATGGCTATGTGGTTATAACCGAAGGGTGACTCTGCCCTTGCTTTGGTTAAATGTTACGGGGTAAAGAGGCAGGTTTAACTGAAGCACTAACCAAGACAATTCTAAAAAATATTTGTCAAAAATTTGAGCTATTTGCAGCCCCTGCGTCGGGTGGGCTTGCCTGTGTTGAACAATCAAGAGCTGCCCGAAGCGTCTGAGTTTGCTAGTGAAGTCCCTACCACTTGGTGGGTAGCACAAAATCGAGTATGTTAAGCCGAGGCGAAATATTTAGCAATTTTGAATTTTGCATGCCCCTGCTTCGGTTTAATTTCCTTCGGTCCTTTTGTAGTAGATGAAGAGGGGCAAACACATCGTGGTAAGGGGAGGCTGCTTAGATTAGGGCTAGGGTCCCATAGTGGAAATGGCGTCGGCCATGACTTCGGGACGTAGCGAATCCAAACAGTGGATGACTTATTGGAAGGTCGGTATAAGGGGCTCGGGATGAGTACCAAGTGTCCTTAACGCGAACGTCCGAAAGTCCGAACGACCGAAGAGGTCGTGGTGACTTGGTGAGGGATCTGCCCTGGGAGGACAGTCCTTGAAGTCAGGATAAAACGGTCCGAGGAGAGACGAACCGAGTAGGAAGAGTAAATGACAAGATCAGAAAATGCGAATAAGAAAAGTAAATTTTCATTGAAACTGAAACTTGCCATTACATAATTGAGTTGGTCTCCACCTCAGAACTTGGAAAATAAAAAACTTGCAGAATGGAGAAACAGGCGGGCCCTCGGCACCGAAGCTTGGCTATCCGTAAAACTTTTTTAGGTTGTTGGCGTTCCAGGTCTTGGCAATTGGAGAACCATCCAACTTATCCAGCTTATAGTTACCCGAGCCGAGATGCTTGAGGACTCGGAAGGGGCCATCCCAATTAGGCATCAATTTTCTCTTCTTGGACTTCTCCACCAGCTTCTTCCAGACAAGATCGTCTGGCTTGAAGGACCGAAGACGGACGCTACGATTGTAGCCCTTGGCGACCTCTTGCTGATATGAAGCAAGCTTGATTCTTGAGTTCTCACGCTCCTCTTCGGCTAGATCGAGGTCCGCAGCGATATTCTCGTCATTCACCGACTCATCAAAATTTTTGGTCCGAATTGTTGGGAGCCCGACCTGGAGGGGGATGACAGCTTCCATTCCAAAAGCTAAGGAAAACGGGGTGCGACCGGTGGATCGCCGAGGCATTGTACGGTAGCCCCAGAGCACCCTAGGGAGCTCCTCGGCCCATTTGCCCCGGCGTGATTCGAGTCGACGCTTCAGCCCGGAAGAAATTGCCTTATTTGCGGCTTCGGCCTGCCCATTGCCCTGGGGGTAATATGGAGTAGAGGTGTCCCATTTGATGCCATATTCGTCCAAAAGGGCCCAATATTTTTGTTCGATAAACTGGCTCCCGTTGTCAGTAATGATGGCGAAGGGTACACCGAAGCGAGAGATAATATTTCGCCAAACGAAACGAATGATGTCAGTTTCCTCAACGGTAACCAGGGGTTCGGCCTTGACCCATTTGGAGAAGTAGTCGGTGGTGGTGAGGAGAAACTTAAATCCACCTGGGGCGACCGGGAGCTTTCCAACGATATCCATGCCCCACTGGGAGAAGGGCCATGGGCTGGTGAGGGGGCTGAGGTCCCGAGCCGGCTGGTGAATGATATGAGCGAACATTTGGCACTTCCGACAACGCTTGACATACTCTTCGGAATCCTTCTTCATTGTTGGCCACCAATACCCTTGAGTGATGGCTCGGTGCGCGAAGGAGCGTCCACCGGAGTGGCAACCGCTGTCCCCGGCGTGGAGCTCTTCAATGATGCCAGGTACCTGATGGGGGTGCGCAACCAGTAAGTAGGGACCAGTGAATGATCTTCGGTAAAGCTTGCTGTTTGGGTTGAGCCAGAAGAGGGAGGCTTTATTGCGGAGTCGGCGGGCGTCCTTCTTGTCGGTTGGGAGGATGTCATCTCGCAGGTAGCTAATGATCTCGTCCATCCAGCTCGGTCCGGGCTCTATGTTGAGTATCTCTTGGTTCAGGACCTCGAGTTCGAAGCTGGGCTTGTCAATGGAGATGGAACGATGTTCCGAAGCAGAGCAGGTCGAAGCGAGTCCGGTGAGGGTGTCGGCATGAGCATTCTGTTCCCTGGGAATGTGTTTGACATGAATGGCCTTGAAGCCTTTGAGCAACCGAACGGCAGAGCTGAGATAAATACGCATTCGGTCATCCCGAGCCTCATATCCTTCCGACAGCTAGTTAACCACTAGCTGAGAATCGCTGTAGATTACAAGTTTGTCAATACCGAGGCTTCAACGGTCTTGAGTCCAAAAATGAGCGCTTCATACTCAGCCTCGTTGTTGGAGGCCGAAAAATTGATGGATATGGAGCTTTCGTGTAGAACACCCGAGGGAGAGAGGAGTACAATCCCAGCTCCGGCGCCTCGGCTATTTGAGGCGCCATCCACATACATCTTCCAAACATCGCCATGGAAGAGTTTCCAAGCGGTGCTAGGGTTTGCTTGGAGAACGGCTTCGGGGCGGGGGGTCGAAATGGAATCCAGGACGTCGCCTGGAGTGAGCTCGGCAAGAACCTGAGCCTTGATTGCTATCCGGGGTTGGAAATGGATTTCGTAGTTTGCGAGCTCTGTAGACACCTCCCAAACGGGGCATCGCCATACAGATTGATCGCGTTTATTTGCTCGATTGGTTGCTTGCTTCATAAACCAAAATCATGGACATTCCCATGGCTAGGAACATCGCCACATGATAGCGGTTATCATCAAAACAGAGTCGCCACCCAATTTATTAAAACTGGGAAAATAGATAGAGATTCTGGATACGGGAACCAAAAGTACAATAAGGGGAAGGTGTTAGGCACCCCTCTTTGCCCAGTCGTGAGACTGGCCCATAATCATTCAACATAAGACGTGTAGATGCTTTGTTTAATTCTAACACATAGTCTGTTTATTTATTCCTTTAAACAGTAAGCAAGGTGAGCCAGTGCGATAAGTAAGCATGCATTCAGAAAGCAGAGAAGCAAACAAAATGTCCCAGGGAGATGGATCTCGCGGCCGATGAATGGATGTCACGGCCGAGGGATCCTCCTGGTTTGATGTACCGGCCGAGGGATCGAAGCCCCAGTCGGTGTTCTTCCTCACACCAGACAGAAAGATTAACAGTTAATCAAAACGCTACGATTAGTAAAAAAGACAGTAAATAAGACAAACCAGAGGCCGTTGGGCCTCACCACCTTGATCCCTCAGTTGCTTGATTGCTTTGGATTGGGTGTGATTGACTGATTTGCTTGATTGAAAACCTTAGAGTTAGGGTTTGAACTTCGGGGTTTGATCGCCGGGTTGACGGCTGCCTTCGGGAGGTTAGGGCTTTTGAAGAGTGGGTTTAAGGGAGTATTTGTGCAGAGTTTCGAGGCTTGAGAGAGTGTATACTCTGATAATTTTGTGTGTATATTTTCGGAGTCCAAAGGCCCTTTATATAGGCAATTGGTGACTCACTCCGGCCAATCAAATGGCGCGATTGCAATTGCAATTGTAATTCAATTCGAACTCTACGTCGTAATCCCTGAGCGTAGCCCGAACGCATCGAAGAGGTAGTGTAATCGGATCAAACGTCTGACAGAACACGTTCCAGAGTCTGGGAAAAGGTCGATCTGGCGGCCGAGTAAAGGATATCACGGCCGAGGAATGGATGTCTCGGCCGAAGGATAGATCTTGCGGCCGAGGGATTGATCTCTCAGGGAGATTTTGCTAGCAACAGGTTGCTCGGGTGAGGAAATGATGTTAGGGCCATGGGATCGATGTCACGGCCGTCAGATGGATTCTCCTAGGCTTCTGTATTTCTGTCTGAAAGGCTGTATGACTTTGAATTGGGTCCTCTAAGTGGCTCAAAGTCCTTACCGAAAGTCCTAAGGTTCTCAAGGAAGCAATCAGCAATCATTGTATCCATTTCATCATCGGGATTGTCCCAAGGTGGGACTTGAAATAATCGTTAGGCCAAATTGGGGTGTCTACAGATGCCCCTCTTTGACTGAACTCAGACGGATCGCGAGACATGTTTGAGTAAGAGTCAAAGCTGTAAAAAATAACTCAATTTGGTCCAACCACTATTCCAAGGGGTTTTTTTGAAAAAGGTTTTTGTTATGGTCGGGCCGGGAGGCTGCTTACGTATTCCACAAGGGAAATTCAGACCAATCGTAGTTCGGGCAATAAAGAAAAATAAAAAGTTTGGAGGGTTAGAGACAGAAGACATACCTTAGGGCTTAAAAAGCCGTAGTGTGACGTACCTAGACTGAGCCAGAGTTTTGGCGAAGATTTTGCGGAGAGCTTCCTTAGTATTTTGGGGTAGATCAGTACACTGCAGGTGCGTTTGCTTTTTTTGATCATCCTTACTTTGACTGAAAGGAGCTCGGTAGAGTAGCCTATCCTTGCGAATGAGCTGGAAGGAATTGATGTAATGGGGTGGAATCCAAACCATCTGCTGGGATGAGTTGGATGCCGGTTTGTGTTTGAGATGTGGGGGGCGCAGGGCCAGTATCTAGAGCACGGAGCTTTGCGTAATGAGGGAACCGAGGCACGGAGCCGGTTGTAGTCACGAGGCGAGAGCCTGGAGAATGATGGAATCAAGGCGTGGAGCCTGTTGTAATCTTGAGGCGGAGGCCTGAGGAGATTGGATAGGACCGAAGCGCAGAGCTGGTGTTGATCATAAGGCGAGAGCCTGAGGTGTCGGATTGAGGCGTGGAGCCTGCTGTGGTTATGAGGCAAGGGTTTGAGGTGAGCTTTAGAGCTTGATGTGATGTGATGAACCGAAGCGCAGAGCTGGTATAAGGCAAGGGCCTGAGGTGAAGGAACCGAGGCATGGAGCCTGAGGTGATTAGACTGAGGCGTGGAGCTTGAGGTGAAGGAACTGAGGAACTGAGGCGTGGAGCCTGAGGTGATTAGATTGAGGCGTGGAGCCTGCTGCAGTCTTGAGGCGAGGGCCTGAGTTGTCGGTGCTTAGAGCTTGACGTGATTTGAACCGAAGCGTAGAGCTGGTTGCATTCTGATGGTCTGTGCACGGAGCTTTCTCATCATAAGTGTTGGCGTGGAGCCAAAGGATCGAGGCGCTGGACCGATCAATAAAACCGAGGCGTGGAGCCGGTTGATTGCAGGGTTGACCTATTTCATGAGAGATATGCAGAGCGTATATGCGCGATGATGGTTGTTAGATGTGAACAGATATGCAGACTCGATGCGGATGCAATATGTGCACGGGCCCGTGCGTGTGTGTTTGTTTTTAAAGCTTAGAGCTTCTATCAAGTTCCGGACTTGAGCATTCATAGCGTAGAGCTCGAGCATTCGGACGGCAGAATCCGAGCATTCAAAGTACAGGCTTTGAGCGTCCAGTACGCAGTGGTTGGGCATCCAAGCGTAGAGCTTGAGCATTCAAGTGTATAACTTGAGCATCCAGTACACAGTGGTTGGGCATCCAAGCGTAGAGCTTGAGCATTCAAAAATGTTAGATTTTTGAGCATTCAGGCGTAGAGCCTGAGAATAAATGTCTTGATGGTTGGGGCGGCGTAGAGCCTGTTGCTTGTTTACGGCTTCGAGCCAGTTGAGATAGTGGGCTTTGAGCCGTTGAGTTTGTGATAACAGGCGTAGAGTCTGTTGCTGTGATAGCGAGCATAGAGCTGCCGAGCTAGTAAACATAGGCTTCGAGCCTGTTGAGGTGATGGCTTGGAGCCAACTGAGATAATGGGCTTTGAGCCGCTGAGATTGTGATAGCGAGCATAGAGCTGCTGAATGAGTGAATAAGTATAGGCGTAGAGCCTGTCGATAATGGGCCTCGAGCCGCTGAGTTGATTGCTATGGCTTCGAGCCAATTGAAACGGTGGGCTTGGAGCCGCTGAATTGGTTGTTACGGCTCCGAGCCAGTTGAAATGGTGGGCGCAGAGCCGCTTTGGTGAGATAACGAGCGTAGAGCCAGCTGCTGTGATAGCGAACATAGGCTTTGAGCCTGTTAAGAACTTGATTGTGTACGGCTTCGAGCCAGTTGAAACGATGGGCTTGGAGCCGCTGAATCGATGGGTGGGGACGTAGAGCCGCTGAGTTGATGAGTTGGTATGGCTCTGAGCCAGTTGAGATGGTAGATATAGGCTTCGAGCCTATTGAAGTAATGGGCGTAGAGCCGCTGGGATTGGTTGTCACGGCTTCGAGCCTGTTGAAATGGTGGGCTTGGAGCCGCTGAGTTGGTAGATGAGATGATAGGCATAGGGCCGCTAAATTGATATGAGCTTCGAGCCACTGAGTGAATTGATATGGGCGCAGAGCCTTGATCGACCTGCTCACAAGGTTATTGAGCGTGGAGCTGCTGAAGTTTTGGGCTCAGGGCTATTTGTTTTGCTTCCGCCAGCAGTTTGTGGAGAGAGATCTTCGATGCTTGGGCATGCCCCCAAGGCTAGTTTTGATCACATTGTATTGGCATCAGGGATGCCCCCAAGGCTACTCGGTTGGTTGAGGACTTTAGGAGTCTGTAGTGGCTTGAACTGGTGCATTGAGCATGATTTGATTTTTGTCGAAGGAAATTGATTAGGGGGCCAGGAGATCGATCTCTCGGCCGAAGGATTGATGTCTCGGCCGAGGAATCGATGTATCGGCCGTGAGAAAGCCAAAAGCTAGAAAATCGATTTAAGTTCGGTTTAATCGATTTCACGGCCCATTTAATCTTTTCTCCTCCTCCTCTCTTGTTCTTCTCCATTCCTCTCGTCCGACGACCACCACCGCACGCCGCCATACTCTTCCACCACCGTCGGCCACCATTATCTCCGGCGGCCGTCCCCTCCGATCACTGCTGCCGTTGCTGCCGGCTCTTGGTTGCTTGGGAACCGTTGGTTTTCCCTTACTTGGTTCGGACGTGATGGCCACGCCATCTTCAGGTGTCGCGGGTTCATCCTCGCATCCTCCATGTAGGTGCGAGCATCCGTCTTCCGATGATGAGGCGATTGAGGAGCCCGGTTTGTTTGATGCTGTAGACACCCCAATTTGGCCTAACGATTATTTCAAGTCCCACCTTGGGATAATCCCGATGATGAAATGGATACAATGATTGCTGATTGCTTCTTTGAGGACCTTAGGACTTTCGGTGAGAACTTTGACCACTTAGAGGACCCAATTCAAAGCCATACAGCCTTTCAGACAGAAATACAGAAGCCTAGGAGAATCCATCTGACGGCCGTGACATCGATCTAACGGCCACAACATCAATCCCTCAACCGAGCAACCTGTTGCCAGCAAAATCTCCCTGAGAGATCAATATCTCGGCCGCAAGATCCATCCTTCGGCCGAGACATCCATTCCACGGCCGCGACATCCTTTCCTCGGCCGCCAGATCGACCTTTTTCCAGGCTCTGGAACGTTCTGTCAGACGTTTGGTTTGATCCAACTACACTACCTTTCCGATGCGTTCGGGCTACGTTCGGAGATCACGACGTAGAGTTAGAGATGCATTGCAATTGCAATTGCCATCTCGTGATTTGATTGGCCGGAGTGAGTCATCCCTATGCCTATATAAAGGGGCCTTTGGGCTCCGAATTTAACACACAGAAATTGAGATACCTACACACTCAATCAAACCTCGAAACTCTGCACAAATACTCCCTCAATCCCATACTCCAAAAGCCCTAACCTTCCGAAGGCAGCCGTCAATCCGGCAATCAAACCCCGAAGTTCAAACCCTAACTCTAGGGTTCTCGATCAAGCAATCAATCGATCACACTCAATCCAAAGCAATCAAGCAACTGAGGGATCAAGATGGTGAGGCCCAACGGCCTCTGATTTGTCTTAATTTATTGCTTTTCTGATTAATCGTAGCATTTTTGATTATCCATTAATCTTTCTGTCTGGTGTGAGGAAGAACACCGACCGGGGCTTCGATCCCTCGGCCGGTACATTAAACCAGTGTGATTACTCGGCCGTGACATCCATTCACCGGCCGAGTAATCGATCTCCTGGGACATTTTGTTTGCTTTTCTGCTTTCTAATGCATGCTTCAATTATCGCACTGGCTCACTTTGCTTACCGTTTAAAGGAATAACTAAACAGACTATGTGTTAGAATTAGACAAAGCATCTATACGTCTTATGTTGAACGATTATGGGCCAGTCTCATGACTGGGCAAAGAGGGGTGCCTAACACCTTCCCCTTATTGTACTTTTGGCTCCCGTATCTAGAATCTCTATCTATTTTCCCAGTTTTAATAAACTGGGTGGCGACTCTATTTGATGATACCCGTTATCGTGTGGCGATGTTCCTAGCCATGGGAATGTCCAGGATTTTGGTTTATGAAGTGAGCAACCAATCGATTAAACACAATGTGATCAATCTGTATGGCGATGCCCCGCTTGGGAGGTGTCTACAGTTTTTGGCGACTCCGCTGGGGAATATGAGAGCCATAACCAGAAAGTTCAACATAAGACTAATACATGCCTTGTTTAATTCACTTATCATATGCATCGAGCGGGCAACCCGTTGAGTTCACCTGATATCCCGGCATGACACGGGCTATGTTGGGGGTTCCAGCAAACTCCACAGTCACTCGTACCTAGTGGTATATCAAAAAGGGGATCACCCAATCACCGCCTATGATGGGCTGGTGAGAGGATTGGTGCCCTTTGACAACGGAGCACCCTGAGACTACCTAAACCTTGCATGTATTAGAAAGCCATAGAACTTATCAAACTAAGACAGGAACCTACAGGCTAGGAACCTATTTGCATTTGCTTGCAAAAGTTCTTCCTCACACCTTGTATCATATGTTGTTGTAATATCATTTTCTGTGCAGAAGGGTTGGGGCATGAACTAAGAGCCCTAACTCTAAGTCTTTATAGCTAAGCACTGAAGCATAGCATTGCCTGCAAGGTATGTTTTTAGTAAGTTGAAAGCACCACTACTTATTTCTCACTCCCATTTTGCTTGAAGCACCGCGAAGCATGGATTTCTAGAACAAAATCAAACATCAAAAAAAAAAAAAAAAGAAGAAGTCGCCCCGTCGGCAATTGAACTAAGGTTACTCTAGCAATCTCTGCCTTGCAAGGCTAAAGGAAAGTGGGAGTGTGAGGTAGTAGAGCAGATTATGGATGATTGTATGCAAAGTTAAGGATATTATGGATAGAACTTGCAATACTCATTTCTCGATGAGTGATTCAACTTAGGACTTTGATTCCTATTTCCAAATCGGCATAGCAACCCATCTTTCAAAATTCAAAATTTTGAGCATGCTTACCTCAGCAAGCTGGTAAAATTTAGGAGGTTGTCAATGTACTAGCAAATAATCAGGTGGATTTCAATTACCTCAATCACGTTTTGAATCTTCCCTAACCAAGAATTGAAAGAACTTTCAAAACTTTTTGCAATACCTAGTCTAATGACAAGTTTTTCTAAAACATCCAAATAGCCGCTAGCACAGCGATGGACTCCGAGTCTACTTTCTGTTGTAGTCATATGCTCAACCTTTTCGGTTTATCTCATAATATGGATTGGGTTGGAAGTGGGATCTTAAGTGGCAGCAACGAGTCTTAAGAATCATCCATATCAAAAATAGCTGGCTATCTATAATATTTGACAAACTCATGCATACAAACGAATTGCTATGCATGACTCATCCATAATTTGTGAAGGTAGCTATGGTGCTTTGTAAATCATTTTGCTTGCCTCTTTCTAACTATGCAGGGGCCAAACCAAGAGAGGAATCCATCACCCTCATTTCTTCTTATAGCACATTGCATGATCACGTGTCAACATCGATTATCATTTGGTTAAGCCACCCCATCATGCTAGATTTGCATTTTAAGGGCAATAAGTGTGTTTGATGTGTGCATTACATAGACACTTGATTTTGGACATCTCAACCTAAGCGTAGCTAAGTTCTTGCTTTTTCTAAATTTTGGGTTTGGTCTTAGACGTGACAGCAATGACTGACAAGAAGATTGAAGCTCTGGCTGCTAAAGTTGATGTATTGGCTGAATTAGTGGCTGCCCTAGCCACCATTGTTCACAGTTTGCAAATAAGTCCTTCACAAGCTCCACCTCCACCTCCCCCTACTAGATGGACGAAAAATGCAGCTCAGAAAGAAACTTATCCCGCTAAGGACAACCAAATTGAAATGGTGGTGAATGATCTGCAGCAGCAACATGAAAATCAACTTCTTCTCAATACCATCGATCTAAACCAGGAATCTCTCAAAGGGAAAAACAGCTGTAAGATGAACATAAGCAACAGTAATATTAAAATGGTGGGATCCCATCTCGACCGCAGGCAAAAGAGAAACTTTGTTCCTCTTAGAATGAACTTGGAAAAGGTGTTCTGTATCTTGGAAGCAAAAGGGGTATTGAAGTCGCAACCAAAGTTTCCAAACTTTATACAAAAAGGCGGAGGGTATTGCAAGTACCACCAAGTAAGTGGTCACTCTATCAGAGAATGCGGGGCTTTCAAGAATGCGATCCAAGACCTCATTGATCAAGAGAAGATTGATCCAGCTGAGTTTGATCACTGGGCAGCAGTAGCATCCATGCCTGTCACGTCTTAGGCTAAGAGTCAATCTTTTGAGGAGTCTTATCTAGCTATTTTTGGCTACTATTTTGGTCCATATTTGTTTCCTTTTTAAAAGGTCTACGTCTTGAGTTTATTTTGGTCATAAATCCGCTTGTTGCACCTAGCATGAAATGTGAATCTCCTTAGACTTGAACTACGAATGGCCTGATTCTCTATTAGGATACGTAGGCACCTTTTGGTCGGCCACAAATTTTGAAAATGCTTTCTCCTGTGCTAGTTCGCTGCCATAGAATACTCATGATAACATCAAACGTTGAAAACAATCCACAAGGGTTTCAAAGTAATCTTATGACATCTTTTGGAACACATCATAATCACTTGAATTGTCAAAAGCGCAAAACGAGTTTTTCAAAGCTAAGACCCGCGTCATTTCTGTTGAGGAGTTGACACATCTTTGCACCCTCATAGAGATCACTTGTAAGCAAAACATGCTATAAAGATGAAGAGTAGGAAAAAGGAGAAAGAAGAAAAGAGAGGAGAAAAAAATGATGAGCTCGCTAGATTGAAAACCTGTAAGGGCGGTCTAGGCAAAAGTTAGAGCACGAACAAAATGAGGAAACAACCATGTCTCCATGCATCTACTATGTGTCTCAAAGGATTGTCCTCAATCTTAGAAAATTCACTTGGTTAACATCGAAGCCCCTAATTTCTTGGTAAAGATCCTTGCCACTTTGTCGTGTGTTTCAAGATGAAGAAAGGCATTCATTTCTCTATCCTAAACACTTATCCCTTGCTAGCCACATCGAGCCTCTGGATAATTTCTTTGAACAGCCTGCTAGGCAGCCATCCCCTACACTGGGGCAAACACAAAAAAATACAAGGAGAGATGAAAGAAAAATCAATGAAATAATGAGCATCTCGTCATACAAGGGGCATTTTGAAGGAAACATTTCTTCCAATACATATGAAGGACATTTTTGAAGAAACCAACTCTTTCACACAAAGTGAGGCAAGAGACAACAAGAGTTGATAAAAATGTTGAAGATGGCTGCTAGATTTTAAAACCCAAGCGTGAGTAGAAATTAGGTTTGAGCCTTTACATCTGCTTCTTTTTCAAACCAAAACCCCAAGCCTACATTATGGTCCATAATAAAGTCCTCTCAGATTGGGGAACACGACTTAGTAGCAAGGTCCTAGACACTAGGGGCATCACCAGTATGGGACTTAACACGAAGGGCAAGAATCTTGGAATTTGCATCATCTTGGCAAATTGCACAACATGGAGAGTCACGTGAGACAGGGGGCATGGCTATGTTCCCCTTTATGCACTTCTCTCAAAAGTATCCAACCTCTTGTGTGGGTCTCAGTAGGTGCTTATCAATCCAACTCAAGTCAACCAAATCAAGCTCGAAGCAACAAACTCACCTAATTGACTAGGGGCATAGGTTTGCAAAATAGTTCTACGTCCTTTGATGATTGAATGACATGAATGTGGAACATGGATGGAATAATATGACCTTGAAATCCTCGAGGAAAAGCTTTTGAAGATGGTTTTATCCTAAGCATTCTTAACATAGCAAATGCAAGCGCAGTCACCTTTTTGCAAATTTCTGAGGAAATAACATGGGTCTCTCATTTCATGAAGGGTGCAGCAATATGGTTCCTTGACCAAACTATGTTTTCAGTGGTACTGCTAGGGCATTGCGGTCTTTCAAAACACCTGGCTAGTATAAGCAATAAGCCATTATCAAATACGCGAAAGTTGAGATGTCCAGAATGCATTGCGGGTTCACATGCATATCATCATCACCCTGTCTTTTGCACCTAGTAGTTCATGTGTACATCCTTATGTTTGCTTAGCAAAATTAGTTGTCTTGGTTGCACGATCTAACCCCAAGTATGAGGTGTTCTTATGCTCAAACAAGGCAGGTTCATCAAGGCATCATGGCCATCAAGGAATAAAGGGCAATAAAGGGATGCATTGTAAAGTCTACCTCCCTGCCAACACACTTGAAAAAAGCTCAGCCTGAGAAGCGTCATATCCTGGGGGAACACCTCAACTCTTTTGTGGAATGCTGTCACACAGCACTGTCAAGGGCATGCCAAGACCTCTGCCGAACGGAAACATTGCACCCACGTTTATTGTTATTCACATCGCATGTTTCTATGCTAGGGGCAAGTAGATCATTGTCATCATGCACGATTGAGCTAGGGTCAAGCATTCATGGCCTAAACAGGGGGCTTGCATTTCTTTTTAAATACTCAAATTAACATGCCTATGTATTGCATTGCAATCTATGTCACCCAAAATCGTTCAAGCTCTTGAACTAGGGTTCTTTAAAAGTGATGGTCTTGCCCCTAGCAGTCAGCATAAAAGGGTTTCGGCCTGTGGTCGATCCCAAGCCTATTGCATGTTGTTTTCCTATCCATTGCTATTTTTCTAAACTATTCAAATATGGATTGCAGGATTCTCCTGGATTTCGGTCCTTGAACCGACCATACCAAGCTTGGTATCTATAACTGACAGAGCCAAGTCAAAAAAGCTGAAAGATAGCCTCAGCAAACTCTACAATTGGCACCATATCAACAGTATTAAAGTGGCTTCGCACTTCACATCCCTATAGCTCCTTACTTTGCATCAGCAACTTTGCCTTCATAACTCAGAAGCCTCACACTTGCTCTTCAGTAGCACCGTACGCATGCCTTGTCATATTCACGACCTTGTTGGGTTTCATAAGCTCCGAGCAATTCTATGCACAGGTCGCCTTGCACTCAGCAGGTCCAATCTCCACGACTCCCTCTCAACAGTAGCTCAATTCAGCAGCTCCTTGCACCTATTATCTCAGCAGCTACATGCTCGCTACCATCAAAACATGTCAATGGCTCCCCCACGTCAGTAGCACCCCGTGCTCAAAAGCTCCGTACTCAGGTCACTCAACTTCGGAAACTCGGCAGCTCTATGCCTATGCTCACTATCACCTAGCAGCTTTAGGCTCAGCAGCTCTAAGCCTACTCAGCGGCCCTGTGCTCGCCATCATGATCACTCAATAGCCCCTTTTACAGCCTTGTGCCCAAGTCGCTCATCAGCTCAGTATTCACTCCTCCAACGGCTTTGAGTTCAAGTATTTATCAACAACTCTAAGTTCACTATCACTACCAGCCACTCTATACTCATACTCAGCAGCCCTGTGCCCAAGTCACTCAAACAGCTCTGCACTCACCTCAACAGCCTCGTGCCTACTAGTCATTCAGCAGCTCTGTAGCTACCCCGAGCTCACATCTTGAAGATAAGCAGCCTCACCACTTCCAGGCCGGTGAAGCAATCTTGTGACTCCCACTTAATGCACATTTATGCAGTTCTGGCCCAGCGCACACTTCGGAAAGCATCCCTTCAGTAGGGGAGTTGAAAGTCTGCTTAACAAGGTTGAAATTAGGAGGCGAAGGAAATCTCCTAGGCGTGCATGATGATCATCTTGTCAGCAAAGACAATGGAAATCTCTGAAGACATTAATCACCGAAGCATTTAACAAACCTTATGGCACTTTGGGTCAACAAGTCAACGAAGTCAAAGTGGAATATGGTCAAGAACTAGCCTTGGGGACGATCCCGAGCATACTCAAAAAACTAGCCTTGGGGGCAATCCCGAGCATACTCAGAACTAGCCTTGGGGACGATCCCGAGCGATGGAAATCTCCTAGAGCGCATGTGTGAATCACTCCCAGCAGTGGAGGCAATGGAAATCTCCCTAACAAATTGGAATATGGTCAAAGACTAGCCTTGGGGACAACCCCGAGCGTATGGAATCTAGCCTTGGGGGCAATCCTGAGCATACTCACGAACTAGCCTTGGGGACAATCCCAAGCCTATGGAATCTAGCCTTGGGGCAATCCCGAGCATACTCAAAACTAGCCTTGGAAACATCCCAAGCATAAGGAACCAATCAAACCCCGTGGAAGATGGAAGATGGAATACTCATCAACTCAGCTGCCGAAGCCCACCATCTCAACTAGCTCGAAGCCGTAAACAATCATCTCAACACCCGTATTTATCATCTCATCAACTCAGCGGCTCAAAGCCCACCGTCTCAACTGGCTCGAAGCCGTAAACAAGCAAATCTCAATAGGCTCTACGCCGCCCCAACAATCAAGACATCATCTATTCTCAGGCTCTACGCCTGAATAATCAAGATATCTATTCTCAGACTCTACGCCTGAATGCTCAAAAATCTAACATTTTTGAATGCTCAAGCTCCACGCTTGGATGCCCAACCACCGTGTACTGGATGCTCAAGTTATACACTTGAATGCTCAAGCTCTACGCTTGGATGCCCAACCACCGCATACTGGATGCTCAAAGCCTGTACTTTGAATGCTCGGATTCTGCCGTCCGAATGCTCGAGCTCTACGCTTCGAATGCTCAAGTCCGGAACTTGATAGAAGCTCTAAGCTTAAAACAAACACACACGCACAGGCCCGTGCACATATTGCATCAACATTATCACATCGAGTCCGCATCTTCATATCTGTTCACATCTAACAAACCATCATCATATGTTCACATCTAACAAACAAGCATCACACATATACACTCTGCAATCAACCGGCACTATGCCTCGGTTTTATTGATCGGTTCAGCGCCTCGATCCTTTGGCTCCACGCCAACACTTATGATGAGAAAGCTCCGTGCACAGACCATCAGAATACAACCAGCTCCGCGCTTCGGTTCATTACGTCAAGCTCAAAGCTCTGACACCACAGGCTCT
Organism: Rhododendron griersonianum; assembly: GCA_018127125.1. Classification (NCBI taxonomy): domain Eukaryota; kingdom Viridiplantae; phylum Streptophyta; class Magnoliopsida; order Ericales; family Ericaceae; genus Rhododendron; species Rhododendron griersonianum. The sequence goes on from CM030797.1 coordinate 22,394,147, forward strand.
CATCCTGATCAATACCAGCTTTGCGCTTCGGTCTCATCAAGCTCTAAGCTCACCTCAGGCCTTCGCTTCAAGATTGCAACAGGCTCCACGCCTCGATTCTATCACTCTCCAGGCTCTCGCCTTATGACTACAACCGGCTCCGTGCCTCGGTTCCACCAAAGCTCCGTGCTCCAGTTACTGGCCCTGTGCCCCTCACGTCTCAAAAGCAAGTCGGCATCCAACTCATCCCCAGTAGATGGTCTGGATTCCACCCCATTACATCAATCCCATCCAGCTCATTCGCAAGGATAGGCTACTCTACCGAGCTCCTTTCAGTCAAAGTAAGGACGATCAAGAAAAGCAAACGCACCTGCAGTGTACTGATCTACCCCAAAATACTAAGGAAGCTCTCCGCAAAAACTCCCCAGGTAGCCCCGCGCTCCTTCAACTACTCTTCGCCAAAACCCTGGCTCAGTCTAGGTACGTCACACTACGGCTTTTTAAGCCCTAAGGTACGTCTTCTGTCTCTAACCCTCCAAACTTTTTGCTTTTCTTTATTGCCCGAACTACGATTGGTCTGAATTTCCCCTGTGGAATACGTAGGCAGCCTCCGGGTCCGACCATAACAAAACTTCTTTTGCCCGAACTACGATTGGTCTGAATTTCCCTTGTGGAATACGTAGGCAGCCTCCCGGCCCGACCATAACAAAACCTTTTTCGAAAAACCCCTTGGAATAGTGGTTGGACCAAATTGAGTTGCTTTTTACAGCTTTGACTCTTACTCAAACATGTCTCGCGATCCGTCTGAGTTCAGTCAAAGAGGGGCATCTGTAGACACCCCAATTTGGCCTAACGATTATTTCAAGTCCCACCTTGGGACAATCCCGATGATGAAATGGATACAATGATTGCTGATTGCTTCTTTGAGGACCTTAGGACTTTCGGTGAGAACTTTGACCACTTAGAGGACCCAATTCAAAGCCATACAGCCTTTCAGACAGAAATACAGAAGCCTAGGAGAATCCATCTGACGGCTGTGGCATCGATCTAACGGCCACAACATTAATCCCTCACCCAAGCAACCTGTTGCCAGCAAAATCTCCCTGAGAGATCAATATCTCGGCCGCAAGATCCATCCTTCGGCCGAGACATCCATTCCACGGCCGCGACATCCTTTCCTAGGCCGCCAGATCGACCTTTTTCCAGACTCTGGAACATTCTGTCAGACGTTTGGTTTGATCCAACTACACTACCTTTCCGATGCGTTCGGGCTACGTTCGGAGATCACGACGTAGAGTTAGAGATGCATTACAATTGCAATTGCCATCTCGTGATTTGATTGGCCGGAGTGAGTCATCCCTATGCCTATATAAAGGGGCCTTTGGGCTCCGAATTTAACACACAGAAATTGAGATACCTACACACTCAATCAAACCTCGAAACTCTGCACAAATACTCCCTCAATCCCATACTCCAAAAGCCCTAACCTTCCGAAGGCAGCCGTCAATCCGGCAATCAAACCCCGAAGTTCAAACCCTAACTCTAGGGTTCTCGATCAAGCAATCAATCGATCACACTCAATCCAAAGCAATCAAGCAACTGAGGGATCAAGGTGGTGAGGCCCAACGGCCTCTGGTTTGTCTTAATTTATTGCTTTTCTGATTAATCGTAGCATTTTTGATTATCCATTAATCTTTCTGTCTGGTGTGAGGAAGAACACCGACCGGGGCTTCGATCCCTCGGCCGGTACATTAAACCAGTGTGATTACTCGGCCGTGACATCCATTCACCGGCCGAGTAATCGATCTCCTGGGACATTTTGTTTGCTTTTCTGCTTTCTAATGCATGCTTCAATTATCGCACTGGCTCACTTTGCTTACTGTTTAAAGGAATAACTAAACAGACTATGTGTTAGAATTAGACAAAGCATCTATACGTCTTATGTTGAACGATTATGGGCCAGTCTCACGACTGGGCAAAGAGGGGTGCCTAACACCTTCCACCTTATTGTACTTTTGGCTCCCGTATCCAGAATCTCTATCTATTTTCCCAGTTTTAATAAACTGGGTGGCGACTCTATTTGATGATAACCGTTATCGTGTGGCGATGTTCCTAGCCATGGGAATGTCCATGATTTTGGTTTATGAAGTGAGCAACCAATCAATTAAACACAATGTGATCAATCTGTATGGCGATGCCCCGCTTGGGAGGTGTCTACAGATGCTACTACCTACGTTCTTCCTTCGCGTAGGCTGGGTTATGGCGGTTTCCTGCAGTACCACCCTCCTGTTGGTGGCCCAGAGGCCGAGATAGTTCGCAGAGAGCCTGAGCATCACTTGAGCATTCTGAACGTGCCGGTGAGTTTCCTGAAAAAGTAAAAAGTTTACTTTAGTTCGGAGTTTTGGAAATCTTTGTATTTTTTAAGAATAAAAATTTTTGCTTGCGGGATGAAAATCCCTTTTAGCTAGGAGCGTAAATGTGAAGAACCCATGTTTGGGTTGAACTTATTTTTGTTTAAGGAAACTAAAATAACTGTGCCCCCTGTCTAGGCTATGCATGTTTTTAGATGTTAATTCGATGCCCCTTAGCATTTCCTTTGTTTATGCAATCATGAGATTAACTCCCTTTTGTCTTTAGCAGAGAAACAGGAGGCTGGAAGCTCGCGGTGGAGGCAAGGAGGTGCAAAGATGGTTCTTGAAGCTGCCAGAGCAGGCTCGGGAATTAGTACGTGCTGCAGGTTTCGAGACATTCGTTCTGGGCCTCGATCTTCCGAAGATGGATTGGTCATTGATGACCTCGCTGGTTGAGAGGTGGTGGGATACCACCAATACCTTCCACTTTCCTGCTGCTGGCGAGATGACTATCACTCCGGGTGACTTTTCTTTGCTGACTGGCCTGCGGATAGGCGAAGTTGGTTGACCCCCGGCTTTGGGAGCGAGAGGGTGCTTTGAGGTGGTTTCTGGGCAAGGTGCCCCCTGTTCGTTCCCGGGGTCATATCGATCTTGCTTGGCTAAGCAAGACTTTTATGGTGGCTGACATTCTGACCCAGGTGAGTGCCGAGCAGTTGACGCGGGCCTTCCTTCTTTACCTCCTTGGGCAAACGTTGTTTGCCAACAAGGATGGTTCGGTACACACGCAGTTTTTGTCTCCTTTGCAGCACTTGGGAGCTATTCGGGAGTTTAACTGGGGCTCGTCTGCTTTGGCCACTTTGTATGGCAGTCTTGGAGCTTGTTCGCGGGACAAAAGTCCTATTCTTTGTGGCCACTTTCAAGTGCTTGAGGTACGTATCGTTCCTTTATACTTCTGTTTTCACTTTGGCTTTTTCTAGTTCTGAACTTGCTTTGGTTAACCTGCTTTTCAGCTCTGGGCTTTCGAGCACCTTCTCCAGTTTCCCCCTGAGACTAGGCATGGTGATGCGAACTGCATACCTCGTTACGAGCGATGGTTGATGGGGCAACGGAGGCCACGGTCACCAATTTTGAGCCTTCCTAAGTGGCGGCGAGTTTTGGATCGACTGACAGTCGATCAGGTACCTTTTTCTTCGTACCTCTTATCCTCTAGACTTCCATATTCTTGTGTTGGGGCTGATTTGTCCTTGCTTTGTAGGTACGGTTTGACCCTTGGGGTGGTATACCAGAGGATGCCCCTCTTGCACGTTGTAGAGTCCTGGACCGGACCCGTAGCTTGCTCGAGGGTCCATTTTGCCGAGCCTGGTACTTAGGCGATCGAGTGGCTAGTCAGTGGCTATCACGTGTTGAGGCTCTTCAGCTTGTTCCTCCTTCTCCCCCAGTATCTATGAGGTCCACTTCTTTGATGTCGAAGGAAGATCTGAAGAACGCTCGGATCAGAGATTGGGCGGGTTTACTCCTCCCGGCAGGTGACTATACGGAGTACTGCCGTCTTTTCCTGACCCCCTCTGTTGCGGCTCCTCCCGTTGCTCCTGTTTGGCCACGGGCTCCTTCGTTTGTCTCCTTCCACTCAGATGATGGGGAGGAGGAGCGCCTGATGCTGACTCCTTGCACGACCCAGCTTTACACTTTGCCAGTCGGGGCTTCACAGGTATCTTTAGCTTTCCATGTTAGCTTTCATCACTTCGCATTGTATCCCTTGCTTTAGATGTTTGTAATGTTTGACTATTCCACAGGTACCTGCCGAGATAGTGCAAGAATGGCTTCACGCCTATCAGAGTACAGAGGTTTTGGTTCGGAGACAGCGCCGTAGGATCCTTGAGGTACGACTTTCTTCATGAGCTTTATCTGCTGCGTATTATCCTTTGAGTCTGAATGTTTGTATCCCTCTTTGGCTGCAGCTTGAGGCTGAGGGAGTACCGGCTGCTGGTGGGGAGAATATGAGGACCAGTGAGCAGCCCTCGCCTTCTTCTCAGAGATCGCCTAGTTTTTAGGGCTTTTTTCTTTTTCCTGTTCATAGTTAGTAGAAGATAGGCAGAAACTATATTTGTAAAGCAACCACAACAATGATTTTGTAAATAAGTTTTTGTCTATGAAATGAGAAATGCCTTTTATGCCCCTAGATGTCTTGAGTTTGCATGCGATAGTCAGAACATGGCTTTTTGAATCAGAACATGACTTTTTGAACAAGTAATTTGTGTGAAAACACTTGGCCGAAGAATCGATCACTCGGCCGAAGGATCATTGTTACGGCCGAGGTATTGATTATCCGGCCGTTACGTCTATCTTCCCAAGGAAGCTAGGTTTTGCTTTAGCCAAGTGGCATCCTGTTTCACATTCTTTCCTATGCTTAGTCTTTGATTTTCTGTCTCTTGCTTTTGCCATGCTCCACAGCCTGATTGCCAAACTTAAGAGTCTTTTGAGGTATCGTACCCGTTGCGTTTGACGACTTTTGGGTTAGAGGGGATGAACTGTAATTCTTATGTCTATTGCTTGTTGCCAATTCTTCAAAAAAAGCATACTCATCTTTTGTGAGCTCAATACGCAGGGTTAGCCATGCCTATCATTGAGTACAAACCTGTTGATGTTTTCCTCTCTCCAAATGTTTGGGCCGCATCTCGATGTGAGATTGCCTACGTATCCCAATCAGGGAATCAGGCCTTTTACGTAGTTCCAGAGTCACCACCTTTGGGGGTTGGGTTTTCACTCTTGGTTTTTCTTTTTTTCTCATGCTCTAAGTTTTGCCTAGGTTACCTGATAGAGGTTGAGTCCCTAGCGAGCTTTCCTTCAAATGCCTTAACTTTTGCCTAGGCTGCGTTTTTCGCTTTTTTCTTGTCCTAGCAGGCTCTGCTCTTACTTTTGCTTGGGTGTATAGATTGCCCAACGAGCATTTTTCTCTCAAGAGGGTTTGTGTTTTGGAGAGGAATCTGATGGAGATGTTTTTATGAATCTCCTTGTAGCGTTTGTACTTTCACAATGGGCAAGCTAACCCTAAGTGTTCTCACGGAGATAGTGTCTTTCTTCTAAGTCCTGACAAAAAACCTAGTTTCTTAAGCAATTAGAGTTCATCCTTTCCTTCCCTTTTGTCGGGGACACAAAGATTTTGATCCCTTCGAATTTTTCCCTTGTTTTGGCAATGAGAGTATAGCGCATGGCAATTGCAATTTAGAAATTTGGATTTAGATAAGCATAATCTGAAAGATGAAAAAGGAATTCTCTTAGGGGAAATAAAATGCCCAAACAGTGGCCCAAAACTCGTTCTAGTTTGTTTAAAGCAAAAACAATGTTTTAACGTTTCTTATTTGCCATGTTGTGACTTCTCAGCTACTGCAGCATGTCGGGGTCATTTCCCTTGTCTTTTGCAACTTTGTACTCTTTCCCACCCTCTTCCTTGCCAAACAGAGCCTTTGAATTGGGTTTATCTTTGAAGTTCGTATGATGGCTACTTCCTTGAGCCATGAGCAATCCCCAAATGGATGTGTCAGTTTGAATCCCCCTTTCCTCATTGATTGTGTGGTCATCAGTCATTTCCTCTTGATTGAATAGTGATGCTAAGGAGGTTTCATCGAGCGGATCATTGCACTCTTCTTCCATTTCATCAAAGTCGCTTTCCCCTGTTTTATAGGGTTCTGTGCATATGAAATCCAGATATTCTCTTTCCTCTATCCATTGACTATAGTCACACTCGTCGTAAGGGTTGACCCATGGTTGCATTTGAAACTCCTCTACCTTTTCTATGAGATTGATCGTCTCCCAAACAATGGGCGGTGTTGGAATCTTGGGACGGTTGATGCGTACCACTATTTGGGCAGGCTCAAAGCGAGCGTGCCTTCTCATCATGATAACCCTTTCTTTTTCCTTCTTCCTATTCTCAAACCAGATACGAAGCCATTCGTCATCTTCTACAAATGGAATGTCTGGATCCTCCAAATTGTGTTTTGCCCAGGAGTGTTCCTTCCACTTCCTTAGCTTTTCCTCCTCTGCCTGATCTTTGCTGCTTATGTCGGACATATCAACGTCGATTACTTCTGACTGATTAGAATCATTATCCTCCTCCTCCTCCATCATGAAACACTCGTCCTCCTCGGGGAAGGTTAAGGTAGGTTTGGTTTGGTTGCCTTGGACAATGTATTGGCTGGGATTGTATGTGGGGTTGTGAGATAGATTTATGAGATTGATATTTCGAGGTGGCGGTTCAGCAATATGAGTAGGGAGTGGGTTGGCTTGCCCATCAGGTTTTGGTGGTTTTATGGTTCGACTATCAATAAGGTCTTGAATGTCGTGACGAAGACGCATGCAATTGTCTGTTTCGTGCCCAGGGTGTTGGTGGTAGGCGCATTGTTTGTTTGGATCATGGTTTGGACCATAGGGCGGCGGAGGAAGTGGCTTGTTTAGAGGTTTGAGATGCCCTTGACGGCTGAGAATGGTCAGGGCTTGGGACAAGGTCATGTAAAGAGGATCAAAGTTGCGGCGGGGTCGATTTGAGCTTCGGGATGGGCTAGTTTGGAAAGGGTCTTGAGACAAGGATGTGCCAAGGGTATTCACGGAGGCGTGAGATGTACGGCTAGAGAAGGTTTTCTTGAGTGGAGGAGTGGCCTCTTCTTTCCCAATGAGTCCTAACTTGATTCCATCTTCGATTTGCAACCCAGTGGCATGCAAGCGCTTGAAATCGGTGATAGCCTGTGTGTAAATATGCCTGAGATATTTGGGTTGCAAATTTTTGACAACTATCCTCACTTGGTCTTCCTCGGAGGGGCGGTTCTTCATCTTGGCAGCCTTTTCCCTCCATCTTGCCACAAAGGTAGCAAAGTCCTCATTAGAATCTTGTTTGGTCATTTCCAAGTCTCGAGTTGTTAGCTCAATTTGGACATTGTACGCATATTGCTTAACGAAAGCATTGGCAATTTCTGGCCAAGTTTGATAATGTACAAACTCCAAAGTGAGGAACCAGTCGAGAGCACTTCCGGTGAGAGTTCGTTGGAACAACTGAGCGATGAGCTCGTCATTCAAGCCCATCGGCTTCAGGGTGTTGATAACATGGCGAACATGACTGGTAGGGTTGCCAGTTCCATTGAACTTCTCAATGTTGGGCATCTTGAAATTCTCAGGCAGCTTGGATTCTGGGAAGAGGCAAAGTCCCTCGAAATCCAGAATTTGGTCCCCTTGTGAACGAGCCAAGGCTTGTTTGATTTATTTGACTTGCTTGGTCAACTCAGGACTTTCTGCCAACACTACTTTATGGGGGTTCTCGTCTTCCATTGATTTTTCCTCATCCTCAGCATCTCTAGCTGCCTTTTCTGCTAGTAGTACAGTGATTTGAGCTTGGAGGTCGGCAATAGTGGCGTCGTTATCTGCCATGAAGGTAGAAGGGTTGCTTGACGAAGCTTGAGATTTAGTAAATGACGGGGTCCGTTGAGGGGATGACCGGGAAGTTTCTGAAAGCGGTTGGAATAGTTGTGGTGAGGGTGTTTTGTCAGATGAAGACGATAGACGGGAGGGTTGCAGAGACCTTTGTTTGGCGTAGCTTCGGGTGTTATAAGAGTACAAAGTTGGCTGTGGTTGCTTCTTTGATTTACCTATTGTGCCTGCTTGAAGAATAGAATACCTGGAAGTCAGTATTCGGCCTGTGTAGGGTTAGGATTTGGGCTGAAAATCCCAACCCCTATGCACAGAAAGAGTTAATATAACAACAAAGGATACAAGGTCTGAGGAAGAACTTTTGCAAGTAGAATGCAAGTAGGTTCCTAGCCTGCAGGTTCCTGTCTTAGTTTGATAAGTTCTATGGCTTTCTAAAGCATGCAAGGTTTTGGTAGTTTCAGGGTGCTCCGTTGTCAAAGGGCACCAGTCCTTTCACTAACCCATCATAGGCGGTGATTGGGTGATTCCTTTTTGAAATACCACTAGGTACGAGTGACGATGGAGTTTGCTGGAACCCCCAACATAGCCCGTGTCATGCCGGGATATCAGGTGAACTCAACGGGTTGCCCGCTCGATGCATATGATAGATGAATTAAACAAGGCATGTATTGGTCTTATGTTGAACTTTTTGGTTATGGCTCTCATATCCCCAGCAGAGTCGCCAAAAACTGTAGACACCTCCCAAACGGGGCATCGCCATACAGATTGATCGCGTTTGTTTGCTCGATTGGTTGCTTGCTTCGTAAACCAAAATCATGGACATTCCCATGGCTAGGAACATCGCCACATGATAGCGGTTATCATCAAAACAGAGTCGCCACCCAGTTTATTAAAACTGGGAAAATAGATAGAGATTCTGGATACGGGAACCAAAAGTACAATAAGGGGAAGGTGTTAGGCACCCCTCTTTGCCCAGTCGTGAGACTGGCCCATAATCATTCAACATAAGACGTGTAGATGCTTTGTTTAATTCTAACACATAGTCTGTTTACTTATTCCTTTAAACAGTAAGCAAGGTGAGCCAGTGCGATAAGTAAGCATGCATTCAGAAAGTAGAGAAGCAAACAAAATGTCCTAGGGAGATGGATCCCGCGGCCGGTGAATGGATGTCACGGCCGAGGGATCCTTCTGGTTTGATGTATCGGCCGGGGGATCGAAGCCCCGGTCGGTGTTCTTCCTCACACCAGACAGAAAGATTAACAGTTAATCAAAACGCTACAATTAGTAAAAAAGACAGTAAATAAGACAAACCAGAGGCCGTTGGGCCTCACCACCTTGATCCCTCAGTTGCTTGATTGCTTTGGATTTTGTGTGATTGACTGATTTGCTTGATTGAAAACCCTAGAGTTAGGGTTTGAACTTCGAGGTTTGATCGCCGGGTTGACGGCTGCCTTCGGGAGGTTAGGGCTTTTGAAGAGTGGGTTTAAGGGAGTATTTGTGCAGAGTTTCGAGGCTTGAGAGAGTGTATACTCTGATAATTTCGTGTGTATATTTTCGGAGTCCAAAGGCCCTTTATATAGGCAATTGGTGACTCACTCCGGCCAATCAAATGGCACGATTGCAATTGCAATTGCAATGCAATTCAAACTCTACGTCGTAATCCCTGAGCGTAGCCCGAACGCATCGGAGAGGTAGTGTAATCGGATCAAACGTCTGACAGAACACGTTCCAGAGTCTGGGAAAAGGTCGATCTGGCGGCCGAGTAAAGGATATCACGGCCGAGGAATGGATGTCTCGGCCGAAGGATAGATCTTGCGGCCGAGGGATTGGTCTCTCAGGGAGATTTCGCTAGCAACAGGTTGCTCGGGTGAGGAAATGATGTTAGGGCCATGGGATCGATGTCACAGCCGTCAGATGGATTCTCCTAGGCTTCTGTATTTCTGTCTGAAAGGCTGTATGACTTTGAATTGGGTCCTCTAAGTGGCTCAAAGTCCTTACCGAAAGTCCTAAGGTTCTCAAGGAAGCAATCAGCAATCATTGTATCCATTTCATCATCGGGATTGTCCCAAGGTGGGACTTGAAATAATCGTTAGGCCAAATTGGGGTGTTTAGAAGCTCGACGGCCCACTGGGAGATTCGGTTGGAGAGATCCGCCTTCCGGAGGAGTGACTTGAGTGGGTACTCGGTAAGCACGATGATGCGGTGGGACTGGAAGTATGGGGCAAGCTTCCGAGAGGCGGAGACGAGGGCGAGAACGAGCTTTTCCAATGGAAGATAGCGCGTCTCGACGGGTGTCATTGTCTTACTGGAGTAGTAGATGGGTTGGTGCTCACGCCCCTCCTGTCAAACGAGGACCGAGCTTATCGCATGCGCAGAAACGGCAAGGTATAGAAACAGATCTTCCTGGTCCCGAGGTGTGACGAGGAGCGGAGCCTCGGAGAGATAGGCCTTCAACTGCTGTAGGGCTCGGTCACAGTCCTCGGTCCAGTTGAAACTTCGTCGGCTACCTTTAAGGAGGGCAAAGAATGGCTGGCATTTGTCAGAGGAACGACTGATGAATCTATTCAGGGCGGCGGCCATGCCTGTCAGGCGCTGAACATCCCTCTTGTTGTGGGGAGCCGAGAGCTTCTCGATGGCTAGGAGCTGTGCGGGGTCGGCCTCAATACCGCGTCGGGAGACGAGATGACCGAGGAATTTGCCGGAGCTTACACCGAAGGCGCATTTCTCGACGTTGAGGCGGAGTTTGTGCTTTTTAAGGATTTCAAATGCTTCGGCGAGGTGAGTCAGGTGATCACTGGCCTGCATGCTTTTGACCACCATATCATCGATGTAGGCCATCATAGTATCTCCCAGCAGACGCTCGAACATCTTGGTTATCATTCGCTGAAAAGTTGCCCCAGCGTTCTTCAGACCGAAGGGCATAACGAGATAGCCAAAGATCCCGTGGGGGGTGATGAAGGCCGTGTTTTCAACGTCTCCTCGCTCATGGCGATCTGGTGGTAGCCTCGATATGCATCCATGAAACTGAGTCAGTCGTGGCCTGCTGTTGCGTCTACGAGCTGATCAATCCGCGGGAGGGGGAAGAAGTCCTTCGGGCAGGCGTCATTGAGATTGGAATAGTCAGTGCAGATCCGCCATTTGCCATTCTTCTTTTTGACCACCACGGTATTGGCCAACCATTTAGGGTATTGTACCTCCCAGATGGCTTTTGCGTTTAGGAGCCGGTTGACCTCTTCAATGACAGCTTCGGAATGAACCGGGGAGGATCGCCTTGCTTTTTGTACGACCAGGCGTTTGGTTCGGTCGATGTTGAGCTCGTGGCAGATGAATTTGGGATCAACTCCGGGCATTTCATATATAGGGGGTCCAAGCGAAAACCTCGATGTTGTTTTTGAGGAAGTCCACCATATCGTTCCGCTTGGTGTCTCTGAGTGAAGAACCGACAAGAAAAAACCGTGAACCGTCTTCGGTGATGGGGATGGTGACAAGATCCTCAATTGCTTTCTCGTCGGCCGGCCTGCCGACGTCTTCCAACACTGGGGCTTCGGGCACTTCGATGAGGTTGACCCGAGAAGTTTGCTTGCTGCTTCGGACCGCATTGACATAACATCTTTTGGTTGCGGTTTGATCTTTGTATAAGTCCTCCTATCGTCCGTTGGCGCCTATGAAGCGGACCACCTGGTGATAAGTAGAGGCGATAGCCTTTAACTTATGGAGCCAGGTGCGCCCGACAATGGCGTTATAAGGGCTTGGGACATCGACTACGACAAATTCCATGTCCAGGACAACCGAGCCAGAGCGGACTGGGAGAGTGATCAGACCGAGGGGCCAAACCGGAGCCCCGTTGAAGCCTATGAGTGGGACTTCGGAAGGACGAAGGTCGGCGTCTGAGAGTTTCAAATCTTTAAACAGGGAGTAGTACATGACCTCGGCTGAGCTGCCCTGGTCTACGAGGACGCGTCGGACGTTGAAGGCTCCGATGTGTAGCGTGACCACGAGGGCATCATTATGTGGGAGTTGGATGCAGGCGAGGTCCTTCTCGGTGAATTTGATTGTCCACTTAGCTCCGTCGTCGGTCCGGGGCCGCTTTGCTTTGGGGCTGACTAGCATGACCTGTTTGGAAGAGGAGGCATCATCCAACTCGGCGCGGATGATACGAGCAGCTTCGGAGTTCAGAGGACCGTGGATGACATGAATCGTCTGGACCTCTTCTTCGGTGCGTGCTTCAGCCTGTTGTGCCCGAAGCCTTGTCTTCTCATGATCGATCAGGTTACCGAGATGGCCGCCGGCAACAAGCTGCTCCAAGTAGGCTTTGAAGGGCTTACAGGCGGTGGTAAAATGACCTTGTTCGTTGTGGTAGCTACATCGGACTATCGAATTTTTGATTTTCCCATTTTCGGTACCGAGCTTTTGGTTGGGGAAGGAGAAAAAGGGCTGATCCTTCACCTGGTCGATAATCCTGTAGATAGGGACAGTAAAGACGGTCTTCTCAGCATTGAAGTCACTTTGCCTCGGTGCCTTCCTCGGTGCCTGTTTGATATTATTGACTTGCTTCTTAGGTGTGGAAACTGAGGCGGCAGCTGGAGCGGACACCGAGGTGAGTGGTGTCTTGGAGCTCATGGCCTTCCCGATGCCTCTTTCAGCTTTAGATTCTATGAGTTGGCACCACCCTTTGATGCGAGTCATGAGGTCCTTCGTGGAGTTAGGTTTGTGTCGGGCAAGGTCGTCGTAGACCTGCTCGTCTTGGGCGGTGAGGCCGAGTTTGAACCCGCGGGCCGAGATGACACCGTCGCAGCATTCAATTTCGTTGAACAATTCCCAGTAGCGACCGGTGTATTGCCGGAGTGTTTCGTCGGGTAGTTTACGGAGGGAAAGGAGAGAATCGATCTCCTTCTCGTGCTTGTTGCTCGTGACGAACCAAGCCATTAAAGCATCACAGAGGGAGTCGAACGAAGATATTGACCGTGCGGGGAGCTGGTTGAACCAGGTTAGGCCCAGGTCCGAGGCTTGCGGGGAAGACCTTACAAAGGAAGGCGTCGTCCGAGGGCTCGTTGCGGAGGAAAAGGGACATAACGAGTTTGTACTGTACCAAGTGAGTATATGCCTTGGTTTTGCCGTCGTACTTGGCAAATTTGGGTTGGGTGAAGCCTTTCGGGGGGGTGACCGAGTCGATCTCCTTAGTGAAGGGGGAGGTCGTGAGTCTCTCAAGCCGGGCATCGCGGTGAGGTCGGATAGAACGGTCGGAACCGTCTGGACGCTCGGTCACGGTATGCCTCTTCGGGATCAACTGGTCCAATCTTTCATGCTCCTTTCTCTTCGGTTGAGTGCTTCCTGACTTCCGGGGGGAGCGCTCGTGTCGATGCTTCTTGTAGCTATCTCGAGCGTAGGGCTCGAGGCGCTAGGTAACCTTGCTTCCGTCACCCTTCTCCATGGGACGTAAGATGAACGGGCTTTCAGAACGAGCATTTTTGAGTTGCTCACGATACCCTTTGGTTTGGAATTCCAGGAGGCCGATGTCTGTAGACACCTCCCAAACGTGGCATCGCCATACAGATTGATCACGTTTGTTTGCTCGATTGGTTGCTCGCTTCATAAACCAAAATCATGGACATTCCCATGGCCAAGAACATCGCCACATGATAACGGTTATCATCAAATAGAGTCGCCACCCAGTTTATTAAAACTGGGAAAACAGATAGAGATTCTGGATACGGGAGCCAAAAGTACAATAAGGGGAAGGTGTTAGGCACCCCTCTTTGCCCAGTCGTGAGACTGGCCCATACTCATTCAATCATAAGACGTATAAATGCTTTGTTTAATTCTAACATATAGTCTGTTTATTTATTCCTTTAAACAGTAAGCAAGGTGAGCCAGTGCGATAAGTAAGCATGCATTAGAAAGCAGAAAGGCAAACAAAATGTCCCAGGGAGTTGGATCTCGCGGCCGGTGAATGGATGTCACGGCCGTGGGATCCTCCTGGTTTTATTTATCGGCCGAGGGATCGAAGGAAGACTTGAGGAATGCTCGGATCAAAGATTGGGCAGGTTTGCTTCTCCAGGCAGGCGACTACATGGAGTACTGCCGTCTTTTCTTGGCTTCAGCTCCTCCTGTTGCTCTTGTTTGGCCGCGGGCCCCTTCCTTTGTCCCCTTCCATTCTGATGGTGGAGAGGAGGAGCATTTGGGGCTTACTCCTGTGGGCACACGCCCCAAAAATTCCACATTTTAAGTATGAAATCAGGTGCGCCCTATCTTACGGAAAGCGCGGCGAAACGCTTCGCAGTTCAGAGTCGCCACTCGGGTTTTGCGGAAAGTACCCAAGAAACCGGGTTTTGAAAACGTTTGGATTACGTTGTTTGAGTTTGAAAAAGGCTAGTAGACTAGACTGTCGTCAGCTTCGATATCTGAGGTTCGGGAGCCAGGTTACGAGAGGGGAAGGGTTTTATGGCACCCCTCTCGCCCAATCCGGAGATCGGTCTCTACTCGGGCATTTTGTAAAATGTTTGCATTTTTCTCTCATTTTATCATTTTTAGCCAGTTAGGGCGGGGGAACAGTTAATGGGGATTAAAACTGTAACAAGTTTGCATTTATGTACAAGTATGTGATAAAAATGTTTGATGGATGTTCGATGTTTGTTCTAAAGTAAGTAATAGATTGAGAACAAGCTCCTGTGAGTGTTTGGACAGACTAGAACACACTGACTAAGGTGGTGCACGCAGGATCGGGCCTGTATGCACTGGCCAAGCCACTGCATACAGACATGACCTGCGTGCGCCACACAAGGTTTGGCGTGCGCCGGTAAGTCCAAACCCACAGCTCTTGCAAACAACCCTCTGGTCTCTGGAATGGACCAGTGCACACCCAGGACAAACCACGCAGGATATATCAACAATGTAATATAGTTACAGACAGATAAAGGGCTTAAAAGACACCAAATTAAAAACAAACCCATTAAACAGTGAGGGGAGGAAAAGCAGAGGCCAGGGCCTAGTTGCCATGCAAGGGCCAGCCACCGGTCAAGGTGTGACTGGCGTACGCTGGTACATGGTACCGTACGCCAGTTGACACAACTTGACCGGTGCTTGGCTTTGCATCATCTGGGCTCTGGAACATGACCAGAAGGCTCCCAGAGGCATCCCAAAGCAGCAGAATGGAAATATTGAGCTCTATATTTAAACAGTTCTAAAATACAGAAAGCAGTAAACTTGTTTTAGCATGCTTACAAGGTGATCAGATGGTAATGAAACAGGAAAAATGACGATCAGTGATCCCCACACCAGTTCTACCATACAGCCATGACTGGCGTACGGCACTAATGACTGGCATGCGCCACCTGATCATCATGCACGGTTTTGAAACCTTGCCAGCATTAGGGCTAGGACTGGTATAGATTACCAGCCTTGACCCTGCTAGCCCCCCTCAGGGGTCAGAACAGATAACAGAAAACAAAGGTGGTATACCTTTGCTTGTGAGTTTGGAGATGAGTTTGAGCTTGAACTTTGAGTATGATGGATGGATGGATGGTGAATATAATGGATGTATGGACTGTGGTATGTTGTTCTCTTGCTTAGTCTTTCAATGGATGAAAGAAAAACAAGAAAACCATGAGAGAAGAAGAAGAAGAGGACTTGGGGTCTCTTAATGGTGCTAACCCCTTGCAAATGAATGCAATGGGGGTATTTATGGAGGAGAGAGTGACTAAAATCAGTTGGGCATAAGGGGTTGTTTGGTGGCTTAGGGAAGGAGAGAGCCTTCCATGCATTTAATGCATGGGACAAGGCTTGAGAGGTGGTGTAGGAGTGGAGGGAACACCTCTGGCCGAAGTAATCATCAGGGGGCTGCCAGCTGACGTCAGGTGGTTACAAAAACTCCCACGCGTTCGGCTGAATAAAGTTGATTTGACTGGCATTGACTGGAGTACGCCCCTTTTTGAGTGGCGTGCGCCAGTAACTGGCGATGACTGACACGTGGCTGGGGTTCTAGCGCACGCTAGTCCATCACCAGCGTACTCCAGCAGGGTTTTGCTGTGGCCATTTGGTTCTGGCTTGAAAGATTCGACAAGGGGTTCGGAAAGGTTTGGATGAGGTTCGGGACGCTTAAACTCATTTACAAACTTGGGATGTTCTTGACCTTAATCATCATCGGGGAATCAAAGACCGTAAATAAACTATTCTGGAAAGTCCAAAATAGGGTGTCTACAGTAGCCCCCCTTTGACGGCACTTGGTGCACCATTGTTTTGGTACAAGTAACATCAAAGGTTTCTAGACACCCTATCAAGGCTATCCAGAAGAAATATAAAATGCGGACATGTATTTAAAAGTACCGTCCATTGAGAGATTGAAGATGGGCGGACCATCTGAAGATCGTTGGATGAGAGTTTGAACTCTGTTGAGAAATGGGGATGGGTGGACCATCATTGAATGCTGAGGCGGACTCTCCTGGGGAATAATCAGCTGCGGATAAATCATTGCCGCTAGGGATCAAACCTTCTTTGGCACAAAGAATTCCAACAACCACGGGTAGATCGCGTCAGGTAGGTTAAATTTCATCTGTTGGGAATCAGGGCCAATCTCCTTATCAGAGACCATCCGAGACAGAGCAATAAGACTGTTGGATGTTGCGCTAACGGTTGCGTTGGACGGACAGACCGTCGTTGATTTGATGTTGGATGGACGGACCGTTGTTGATTGGAAGTTGGACGGACAGACTGTTGTTGATTTGAAGTTGGACGGACAGACCATCGTTGATTTGAAGTTGGACGGACAGACCATCGTTGATTGGAAGTTGGACGGACAGACCGTCATTGATTTGGAATTGGACGGGCATACCGTCATTGATTTGATTTTGGACGGACAGACCGTCGTTGTTTTGAGATTGGACGGATAGACCGTCGTTGAATTTGAGATTGGACGGGTAGACTGTCGTTGATTCGAGATTGGACAGACATGCCGTCGTTGAATTTGAGATTTGGACGGACAGACCATCGTTCAATTGAATTTAGTTTGGACGGACGGACCGCCGTTGATTTGAATTTTGGACGGATAGACCGTCGTTGGCTTGACTCTGCTTGGGGAAATGGTTTAATTGCGGAACGATGAACGTTGTTGGGGACCAAACCTTATTCGGCACACAAGAAGTTCCAACAAATCACGGGTAGGTCGCGTCAGGTAGGTTAAATTTCGTCTGTCGGGAATCAGAGCCAATCTCCTTATCATGGACCATCCGAGACAGAGCAATAAGACTGTTGGACGTTGCGCCAATGGTTGAATTAGACAGACAGATCGTCGTTGATTTGAAATTGGACGGACAGACCGTCGTTTTGGATGGTGGATCACCATTGAGGATGATACAGACCATCGATGAGTTGGGACGGTGGGTCATCATTGAGGATGACTCGTTAACCATCGTTGAGTCGGGACGGTGGGTCATCATTGAGGATGACTCGTTAACCATCGTTGATTCGGGACGGTGGGTCATCATTGAGGATGACTCGTTAACCATCGTTGATTCGGGACGGTGGGTCATCATTGAGGATGACTCGTTAACCATCGTTGAGTTGGGACGGTGGGTCATCATTGAGGATGACTCGTTAACCATCGTTGAGTTGGGACGGTGGGTCATCATTGAGGATGACTCGTTAACCATTGTTGATTCGGGACAGTGGGTCATCATTGAGGTTTGAGTTGGGACGGTGGGTCATCATTGAGGATGACTCGTTAACCATCGTTGAGTGAGTGAACTGACAATATTCTAATCGTCGTTGAAAGATTGAAGAGGATGACATGGCTGATCGTCGATGATGGATTGAAAGGACGACATGGCTGATCGTCGGTGATGGATTGAAAGGACGACATGGCTGAGCGTCGTTGATGGATTGAAACGGGTGACATGGCTGATCGTTGGTGATGGATTGAAAAGGACAATATGGCTTATCGTCGTTGATGGACTGAGAAGGACGACATGGCTGATCGTCGGTGATGGATTGAAAGGACGACATGGCTGAGCGTCGTTGATGGATTGAGAAGGGGTGACATGGCTGATCGTTGGTGATGGATTGAAAAGGACAATATGGCTTATCGTCGTTGATGGACTGAGAAGGACGACATGGCTGATCGTCGGTGATGGATTGAAAGGACGACATGGCTGAGCGTCGTTGATGGATTGAGAAGGGGTGACATGGCTGATCGTTGGTGATGGATTGAAAAGGACAATATGGCTTATCGTCGTTGATGGACTGAGAAGGACGACATGGCTGATCATCGGTTGTTGGATTGAAAGGACGACATGGCTGATCGTCGGTTGAATTTGGACAGGACTGGCTGTCATTAAGGTTGGACAGGACTGACTGTCGTTGAGGTTGAAGCTAACCATGACACATATAGTGTAACGACCCTGATTTTTGGTCAGTGAAAATTTCGTTAAAAATTTGAATTTTATTATAATTACTTGGATTCCATTTAAAATTCCTTGCTAATATCCAACAATCCGTCGTTACTAAAATCTAGACTTGTAAAACTAGATTTCTTCACTCCGAGCAATAAGATCATTTTCTAAAGACAAGTGTGTAGGACTATTATCCTAATCATCGAGCTTAAGCCTAGAATATGTCTCGACTAGAAATCCTACTTAGCTAGCCTAGTTAGCTTCTAACCTAATCCTTGGAGATAATCTAATTTAAATCATTGACCTTCCTCGAGCCATTCGAACCATTCAAACCTCTTGAACCTTAAGTAGAACCCTTTGACCGAAAGTCAACCGTTGACCTTTGTCCATTGGTCCATAATTGTTAGTAGAATTATTATCCCTTGGATAATAGGACTAGTACTATTATATTATAGTTAAATCAATGACTAGAATCCCATGGGATTCTCCCATTAAAGAATTGGAAGAGTATCTAATATAATATAGGATTCTAGGATTTCCTATGTACAAATACTATATAATAAAGAGACATGTGACTTAGTATAATATAAAATTTTGACTAGATATCTACCCAAATCATCTAGTACATACCTAAATATTATAATAGGACATGAGTACACCTACTCCTATATAATATAGAGATAGAACACATGTGTTCATTTCATTGTTTAATAGGAAAATCCTTGTTCTTTCAAAACCCATTAGTTTATTAGAACCTTGTACTTCAATATCTTATTAGGTAGATATATACTTATATAAATATACATAAGTAGTACAAGAGAGAGAGAGAGAGAGGGAGAGAACCCGAGAGAGGGAGAGGGAGAGAGAGAGAGAGAGATAGGAAAGAGAGAGAGGGATTTGATGTACACACTACAAGAAAATCGTTCTATAGCAACGGTCGAAAGCATTGCCAAAAAGCCGAAAAACCGTTGGTAGAGACCCATTTAGGCTATATCAACGGTTGGTCAAACCGTTGCAATATATCCGTTGCTGTAGGGTATAGCAACGGTTTTGACTAGCGTTGGTACAGATTTTTTTTTAGTAACGGTTCCTGTTGCTAAAGGCAAGTTTTTTTTTTTTTAAAATCTGGGGTAAAATATGACATGGCAGCCACGTGGATTCCACGTGTCGCCATGACGCTTGCGTGGCGGCCACGTGTCGCTGACATGGCGGCCACGTGTCGCCCGCGTGGCGCATGGAAGGCAACACAATTTTGCTTCTCCTGGGAATCGAACCCAGGACCTCGCGTATGCGCGCGTGAGTGCATATCAGCTGGGCTAGCCCAGCACTTGTGCATTATTAAGGAACAACTAATATTTATATTATGCGAACTGTCATTAGAGCATCCATAATGTGATAATCAAAACCAAAAAGTTATTAAAGTTAGCAATATTTGATCAAAAAAGTGCTCACATTGTAATAACCAAACTTAGCAACCTCTTAATCAAATCAAATTTTGGCTTTTGAATAATCAAAACTAGCAACTTTTTTGCCAATAATCAAATCTAATGGTCTCCACATTTTTTTAATCAAATACACCCATCATTACATAAAAAAATTTTCTCTTTCTCAACAATGTTTCCAGAAAATTATTTTTAAATTATTTTTTTTCCAGAAACTTTAAAAAAAACAATATTTACAAAAAACTTTTTTTTAAAGTGTTTTAACACAAAAACTTTTTTTTTTTTTTTTAAACGGCTTTTAACATTTTTTTTTATAAAAAAAACTATTTTTTAACACAAATTTTTTTTTTTTAAAATGGCTTTTAACAAATTTTCAAAAAATAATTTTTAGCAACGGTTATTGGAAAACCGTTGCTATAGTCAGGTTTTTAGCAACGGTTATTGGAAAACCGTTGCTATAGTCAGGTTTTTAGCAACGGTTATTGGAAAACCGTTGCTATAGTCCGGTTTTTAGTAACGGTTATGAAAAACCGTTGCTATAGTCTTGTAATCTAGTAACGGTTGCATGAAAACCGTTGCTATAGTCCTGTTTCTAGTAACGTTTTGTAAACCGTTGCTAAACACCATCTATACTGACGGTTTTTTGAACCGTTGCTAAAAAAACCGTTGCGAGATCCCAAATTTCTTGTAGTGACAAGTACTAAATTTCTTCTTCCAAATCCTAGTTATATATACTTATAAGTACTTGTACTTATGGAGGGAGAGATATAGAAGATATGAGAGAGATATGGAAGTACTAAATCTCTTACAAACCAATCCTATACTCTTTCTCAAGTCAAACACCAACCCTTTGTCCTTTCTTGCTTAGGTGTCCATTGTACCAATGAGAGAAAGAGAGAGAGAGGAGAGAGGCCGAGAGAGAGAGAGAGGAGGAGGCCGGATGAGAGGGAGAGAGAGAATGTGATGTGTGTGCACTTGTACTCTTCCAAGCCTAGTCATGACCCTTGACCACTCTTCACACCTCATCATGTACCACCAAATCTAGGGTTTTCTTACTCTTTCAACTCTAAGGACAACCAACCCTAGATTTCTTACTCTTTCAAAGGTACTAGACAAGACTAGGAAACCCTTAGAATTGCCTACACTTGTCCTAGATTTGGAAGAAAGCACAAGGAAGATCTTGTAGTCTTTCAACCTTTGTACTTTAGTACATTGTACCATGGAGAGAGAGAGAGAGAGAGAGAAATAGGGGAGAGAGATAGGAGAGAGAGAGAGAGAGATATGGTTGTACCTTTCTTGATCTTTCTCTACCAAACCCTAATTCTATATATATAAGTACTTGTACTTATGGAAGAAGAGAGATAGGATGACATGAGTTAGATTGTTAGTACTAGATTGACTTACACAAAATCCTTACTCTTCCAAATCAATCCACCAACCCTTGTCCTTCCATATTTGAAACTATATATATATATATATATGTTGTACTTTGTACCAAAGAGAGAGAAAGAGAGAGAGAGAGGGAGAGAGAGGCCGAGAGAGATGAGGGAGAGAGAGAGAGAGAGGAGGCTGGATTGAGGGAGAGAGATAGAGAGTGATGTGTGTGCAAGTGTACCTCACCATATCTAGCTTACATCACCTTTCTTGCATCACCATGTACTACACAATCTAGGGTTTCTTATACTTTCACACCTAAGGACAACTAAATCTAATTTCTTAATCTTTTGAAGGACTAGATTGGACTAAAACCCCATAGAATAACATAAACCTTGTCCTAGTTTGGAAGAAGAAGATCTAGGTGATGTCATAACTTGTCATGGCTAGATTTGGAAGCAAAATCCATTGGATTTGGAGAGAGAGAGGGCCGGCCATGAGGGAGAGGGAGAGGCCATCCATTTGCCTATAAATAGGACCCCATGCTTTCATTCAACTCACACCTTTCCAACCTCCAGCTTCTCTCTCCAGAAAGCTTAGTGTTCTTAGTTGTTCTTTGCTTGTTCTTAAGTTGTTCTTGAGGTTCTTTCTTAGTTCATCAAGAAACTCTTCTAGTACCGCCACTAAACCACCATACAACCACCCTACTGATCCAAAAGTTCTAGTAGTACTAGTCAAGACTTAGTTTCGAGAGAAACCTTTCTCTTTCGAAGCTATCGAAGCTCACCGTAAGACGTTACTCCGTCCAACCGCCGACGTACTTCCTTTCAAAATCCGTAGTCATCTCTACCGCTAAGAAGAACGGTAGGATATTCCTACGTCCCTATCCTAAGTATACGTAGATTTCATAAGTATATGTAGATTACCTTATCTACTTTCCTTTAAGCATGACCAGAAATGTGTATAAATTGTTATTTTGGATAACCATGGCATGATTAGCATAACGTTAGAATCACTCAATAAACAAATGTTGTTTTGAACTTTTCAAAAAGGAAGCATGATTTTGGATTAAGCTGAAGTATTTGTATTTTGATCTTAAGATGGTGATGAGCATGACTACATGTTTACTTGCATTACTTGTGGTTGTTGATTAAAGCATAAGTGAGTTATCACTCCAAAGGCGTCCGTACATGTGGCGTTATGTTTAAATGTGATTGAGCATGATTATGTGATAATATGAGCATGACAGTAGAGTTGGATGATCTTGTTAGTTTAGTTTCAAGATTATTTAAATTGTGAAATGAACTACCGCGGAGTCATGGCATGCAAACGAGACACAAAAACCGAGAAAGTAGAAACATGGCACCTAGGGTGTGGATAAAGGAAATAGGTCGACTTGTATAAAATATTTTTGAAACTACATAATGACCGGACGTGGTAGTCATTGTGTGGATGTGAAAACCTGCATTGTGGCCGGACTCGGTAGCCCTTTGTATGGACTTGCGAAAACCGCAATGTGGCCGGACTTGGTAGCCCATTGCGAAGATTTCCAATGGGGCCGGACGTGGTAGTCTCATGTGGTAATATGGCTTGGTTATCCGCGGAGATGGAGCCAATGCAAGATTTGAATGGATTGTGAAAACCGCGGTGTGGCCGGACTTGGTAGCCCATCGTGTGTGTTGCTAATGGAGCCGGACTTGGTAGCCTCATTAGTAGCAATTTGTTAATGAAACTTTGGAAATGTGGATTTGGTAAAGGGGAAAAGGATGACACGGTCTATGACGAGTCGCGTAGGAGAAACACGAAAAGGCATGACACCAACGTTAGAAAGATAGCGAATGTGGATGTGTAATTGCTAGACTATGTTTT
Source organism: Rhododendron griersonianum (assembly GCA_018127125.1). NCBI lineage: Eukaryota > Viridiplantae > Streptophyta > Magnoliopsida > Ericales > Ericaceae > Rhododendron > Rhododendron griersonianum. The sequence goes on from CM030797.1 coordinate 22,416,959, forward strand.
TGAATGAGCATGTGTAATTGTTTATCTGCTTCTTGTTGTAAGTTAAGGGTTAGTGGGTATGATTTATTCTATTGAGCTTTGTAAGCTCACGGTGTTGCCCTTTGGTGACCCTGACATATTATATTGGTGGTGACACCGGTATAATGTGTCAGACCTTATAGACGAACAGGGTGAGATGTACACTGTGGAGGCTTTTGGAGCCGAAGAGCTGGCTAGGATGGAAGAGCAGGCGGAGCTGTAGTTAGGAACCTTAGTTCCCTTCCCTTTTGAATAAATGTACTCCCTTGTGAGATTAACAATGTAATTATGAGCCAGACTCTGTTCATTTTATCAATAAAATGTTTAATTAACGTACCCGAAAAGGGGAGCGTTACAGATAGCTCCAGCAATCACGGGTAGGTCGCGTCAGGCAGGTTGAATTCCATCTGTTGGGAATCAGAGCCAATCTCCTTATCAGGGACCATCCGAGGCAGAGCAATAAGACCGCCGGAAAATGTGCTAACGGTTGAATTGGAAGACGAACAGCCCGTCGTTGATTTGAGATTGGACGGATAGATCGTCGTTGATTTGAGATTGGACGGATAGATCGTCGTTGATTTGAGATTGGACGGATAGATCGTCGTTGATTTGAGATTGGACGGATAGATCGTCGTTGATTTGAAGATTGGACGGACAGACCGTCGTTGATTTGAAGTGGACGGGGTCTGCTTGGGGAAGTAGCAAACCGGGATGGAAACATGGATCAGAGCAACATGGGCTGCCTGTTGGGAATGAGCCTCAACGCTGATTTGATTTGGTTTGCCAATGCCGCAACACTGACGATAGAAACGCCTCAATGTTGGTTTGATTTGATTTGAAAGCCTCCACGTGCTTTGGATTGATTTTGATTTGATGCACCTTCCTGCTTTTGACATTTGATATACAATATGCAACGACAATATATGCTAAACACATATGTACAAATTGAAAATGCAAAGGCAGACTAGGGCGGCTTCTAGAGGGCGGGACGACACAAACGACGACCAGGACAACTTTGACGATTGAGGGCTACCACTGAGCCACACTTTTGCTTTACTGCTTTGATTTGAGATGCGGGCCTGCGTGCCCAAATAGATAACCTTCGAGCGGGTTAGATCACCCTGTGACTTGCTTGATTTGCTTTTGCGTTGGGCCAATGTATCCCTCTGTACTTGACGACTTGCTGCTTGCTTGGACCGTGGATGCCGTAGTGGTGCTGTAAAAGTTGCATTTATTCTCGGTTCATTGGAGATAGAGTATAAACCAATCGCTAATATCCAACTTGCATTGACGAGCGAATCGAGTTGACACACAGACATACGCACACATATAGACTGCCTAGCTCAGAAGAATGAGGAAGAAGAGTCCTAGGATACAATGCAGACTCTCCGACACATGGGCAAATAATAAAATTTTGGACATTAACAGGCCAAAATCCAAAATATCCCTAGATAGGTGAAACTGACACTCACACACAGTCAAATATGTACAAAGACCTGTGTGAATAAATGAAACAGAGAAGAAAGCCTCGGAATGGGCAGTAGACCGAAAAATAGAAAAACGTCGCAAAGATGGACAAAATACAAAAAGGGATGACTCATATAGGCCCGGACTGAAACCGACACCCTCGCACAGTCGCATTAGGCACATATGACCTGCACGGCATAGAAAACTTGGCAAGAGCCCTTAAAACCAATTTCGAGGCACCGAAACCTTGGTTTTAACTTGAAATTCCCACCGGGGGTTCAAAATTGTTGTTAGGGGTGATGGCTGCCAACCGCTGTATGCTGCGGGAATTGGAGAAGCGCGCGCAGGTTTGAGACCAACGTGTGTCACTTTGAGCAAACGTGCGTGAGTCTTAAACTAGTGCGCGTGACTGAAAATCTGCTCAAACTAGACTTTGCTGAACTTAGAATAAACTGTGAGCCCGTTGGGGCCTCTAGCATTTCGTTCTGCTTTTGATGCTTTTTTTTTTTTTAAAAGGCTTTTGCTCAGCTTTGAAATTGAAGTAGTAGTTTGAAATAAGATTGAAAGATGAAAGGATTCCCCCTTTTGTTTCTGATGAAGCTTGTCCTGTTCTTGACTACGGTGATGCACTAAAGCATTGGATCAAATTGATGGATTGTGATCGAGTCTTGAAGAGAGACTGGCTACGTACCCCATTTAGGCGACCATTGCGGTGTACCAAAGCCGTAAACCTGTGATCCAATTGAATAGATTATGACCGAGTCTTGAAAAGAGACTGCCTACGTATCCCACTTAGGCGACCATGGCGGTGTACCAAAGCCGTAAACCTGTGATCCAATTGAATAGATTATGACCGAGTCTTGAAAAGAGACTGCCTACGTATCCCATTTAGGCGACCATTGCGGTGTACCAAAGCCGTAAACCTGTGATCCAATTGAATAGATTATGACCGAGTCTTGAAAAGAGACTGCCTATGTATCCCAATTTTTGGGGAATCAGGTCAAAACGTAGTTCGGACCAAGGTTCACTCGTGTATTTTACCTCTCCTTTTACGCTCTAACTTTTGCCTAGAACCGCCTTTTTAGGTTTTCGGTCTAGCGAGTTTCGACTTTTGCCTATTTATTTTTGCCTAGACCGCCTCCTTAGGCTTTCGGTCTAGCAAGCTGCTCTAACTTTTGCTTGGAACCGCCCACCCTTGTGGTTTTTGGCCCAACGAGCTTCTCTCAGGGAAAAGTGGCTCTTTGAATTGATCCGGGTTGGCCAAGGTATTGAAGTTTGTCACCGTCGAGGTCGATGATCTTTGGCTGCAGCCCTTGATAAAATGGCTTTTACACAGGGTCTTGACTGCTTTGGTTGGAAATGCCTCGCTCCAGGCCACTTTTGCGCCTTTCTAATGTGCGCTTGATGGAATGCTGCTGACGTTGTTTTGAACATGGTACGAGGCCTGGAGCTTTTTGAGCTTCCGCTTTCTAGCTTGACATCCGGTGGCAGGAGATTTGATACTTTGTCATCTCATGATCGATGTCAGGCGTGTCTTTTGTGAAACCATGCCAAAATGTCGATGGTTCCTCAAACCTGTTGGACTAGGCGCAATTCTCCTTTGGGGACAGCGTTGAGCCAATTTTGAATCATCCGAGGGTCTACCTCATCTTTCAAGTTTATTGAAACTACTACTTCTTTTAAATAGGCCGAGCATGCCTTTTGTCTCCCCTTTCGGCGAGGGAACACATTTCCTTGGGGATGACCCCATTGAAATCTATCCCTTCGTCGTCAGGGTCGACACAGTTTATTCAAAAGCCAGCAAAGTACTTAGAAGCAAGATAGTGCATATCATAAAGAAAGCCCCACGGGGTTGCCAAGTACAGCAAAAGACTCGAATTGAGAATAGAAGCTACGACATGGAGGGCCAAGAGGCACGAACTCCGACTCAGAGCTAGACTAAGACGACTTGACAGACACTGTGTCAGACTCAGACTCAAAAGTGTGCAATGCAAGCTAAACGCGATTTGAAAATGCAACTTTTATTGTTACCCTTGGCTTCCTCACAGAGAGGTAGGATCTAGAGGATGTCAGGCCCAAGCAGCAGCACTTCGGCTTCCTCAGCTTCTTCGACCAAAGCTACTCAGTGCTCCCTTGAACAATGATCCTCAGCCTGTCAGTCTGCTCCTTGACTTGAATAAGCTCCCCCTTGAATTCTGCCTTTGCAAGCCCCTCATCACTGTCGAACCAGGTGTTGGCAGAGAAAGATTCCATTGTACAAACTGCGGCCACTGGACTGGCCTCGGGTTCAGACAGGGTGGATACACTCGTTTTGGGTTGATTTTCTAGGACAATGTAGAGGGTAGGGTTGAGTATGGTGGAGCTTGGGTTGATTGAGTGGTTGTGATAGATATCTGACTGACCAGAGGGTCAGAATTGAGTTGAAGCAAGGAGCCGGGAATGCCGTCGGGTTTTGATGGGAGTGGGACTGGAATGATGCCATTATCGATGAGATCTTGAACGGCATGTCGGAGGCGATAACAGGCATTGGTGGAATGGCCAGGCATTTGATGGTAGGTGCAGAAGTGATTAGGGTTGTGGCTAGCAGGGAGAACCTTGGGCAGTGGAGTTGGGGTTAGAGGCCTGATGGAACCGGCATCGAGAAGCTTCTCGTAAACTGAGGCCAGAGGTACAGATAAGCATGAGAAGGTCCTTGGCTGGCTCCGGCGACGGGATTGAGGGTTCAAGGTGGAACCCTTGCTTGCTTTGCCCAACACTGCGCCTTCAACATGGTGCATTCTTTTGCTTTTGGGGGTGACTTTGATTAGGGATTCAGCATCCTCCTTTGGGTGAACTCTAACCTCATGGAACTCGGCCAGACTTTTGAACATGTCTTTTGAGCACGGCTTGATTCCGACTGCAGGAATGTGGCGGGCCTGAGGAGGTTCTTTGGCTCCGGCATTAGCAGCGTTTAGCACCAGATCCGATTTAGACAGGGCAGAGGTAAAAAGGTCAACCAGCCCCTGGATGATAATCATTTGTTTGTCCAGCTTCTGGCTCATTTCTTCCACAACCTTCTTTATCTCAGCCAGCTCTGCTTGTGCTGCCATTTTGGATTGATGATCGAGGAAAGGGATATGGCTTTGGAAGTGCTAGTGAAATAGCCCCGGCAGACACTCCCAAGTAGGTTCGGCTCTTCTTTTCGGTACTTTCCTTGACGGTGCAACGCCCAAAGCTAGACAGTAAAGCAATCGAAGGCTCAAGAAGTGTCGCTGCAATAGTTTTATTTGAAAGAATGCAATGTACACGTCGTCGTTGGTGTCCTCCTAGACTCTACAACTAGCAGATAAGCCCATCTCATAATGTTCGAATGCTGCCAAGATCCTCGGATTTCTTTTCGACGGTGTATCCTTATTTGAAGCGACTAACATTAAGAGATGGCAAAACAGCCTAAGCCTTTGGTTATTCCATTCTCGAGGTTTCAACTTTAGAGGTCAAAACAACTCGGTGTAGATGACGCGATACCGAAACCGGGGCGGCGTTGTGGCAACACTCCACTTAGCCTGAGCGGTGTACGTGCTTCGCACGATAACCAAGGTGGTGTAAGTATCTCGGCATTCTCTCCGTTGTTCCTAATCTTCTGTTTGAAACCTCGATTGGGTCTAGACAAGGACTTAGAAAGTCTTGATTTCCCAAAGTCTCGTTGACCCAAGGAATTTGAAAGTTGATAACGTGCACCATCAAGATGCACGACTCTTCATCGGGCCAAGCAGTGTCCTATTAGTCATAAGACGGGTTTGAGAGAAAGACTACCTAAAAGCCGCCCTAGCATGCTCCTACGCAAGACGGTATGAATGTATGTACAGACATGCGATAGGGAAAGCAGTAACATATAGACAGTTTATGGGGGTTAGATGCAAGTAATCCTACCCTGTGGGTTCCTGTCTTAGGTTGGAAGGTTCTAGTGCTTTGTACGCGTGACGAGGCCGGTTTTGGTTTAAGGGGGGTTCCTCAGACTAGAGCCGTTTTATACCTCCCATCGCAACACGTACAGCAAAGCAATGGTCGAACAGTAATACGTCTCATCATCGTCCAAGGTTGTTGGGCATTCGAGGACCCCGGTCTCCAGTAAACTGTGTCGGTTACCCAAAACACCTCAACGGGGCTGACAGAACACCGATGCAAATGAGTGCGCGCTAAAGAATGATTGAGAGAGAGAGAAACGTAACGCTTTTTGAAAAATGCCTTTTGAAGCTTGGCTCACTTCATTAATCGATACTTGGAGAAAACTACACAAGCGAACAATAGTAAAAGCCCCAGTTCGGAGTGGTCGGATGTAGAATCCTGTTACGTTACCATTCCGTTCTTCAGAAGCACGAAGCGTACTGTTTTGACAAACTTTTGAAAATTGTTCATTCATGTATTAATTTCCAAGTGTAGATTAATGTAGTGTCCCCAGCAGAGTCGCCACTGTGGGCACACGCCCCAAAATTGTTCATTCATGTATTAATTTGGGTGCGCCCTATCTTGCGGAAAGCGCGGCGAAACGCTTCGCAGTTCAGAGTCGCCACTTGGGTTTTGCGAAAAGTACCCAAGAAATCGGGTTTTGAAAACGTTTGGATTACGTTGTTTGAGTTTGAAAAAGGCTTGTAGACTGGACCGTCGTCACCTTCGATATCTGAGGTTCGGGAGCCAGGTTACGAGAGGGGAAGGGTTTTATGGCACCCCTCTCGCCCAATCCGGAGATCGGCCTCTACTCGGACATTTTGTAAAACGTTTGCATTTTTCTCTCATTTTATCATTTTTAGCCAGTTAGGGTGGGGGAACAGTTAATGGGGATTAAAACTATAACAAGTTTGCATTTATGTACAAGTATGCGATAAAAATGTTTGATGGATGTTCGATGTTTGTTCTAAAGCAAGTAATAGATTGAGAACAAGCTCCTGTGAGTGTTTGGACAGACTAGAACACACTGACTAAGGTGGTGCACGCAGGATCGGGCCTGTATGCACTGGCCAAGCCACTGCATACAGACATGACCTGCGTGCGCCACACAAGGTCTGGCGTGCGCCGGTAAGTCCAAACCCACAGCTCTTGCAAACAACCCTCTGGGCTCTGGAATGGACCAGTGCACACTCAGGACAAACCACGCAGGATATATCAACAATGTAATATAGTTACAGACAGATAAAGGGCTTAAAAGCCACCAAATGAAAAACAAACCCCTTGAACAGCGAGGGGAGGAAAAGCAGAGGCCAGGGCCTAGTTGCCATGCAAGGGCCAGCCACCGATCAAGGTGTGACTGGCGTACGCTGGTACATGGTACCGTACGCCAGTTGACACAACTTGGCCGGTGCTTGGCTTTGCATCATCTGGGCTCTGGAACATGAGCAGAAGGCTCCCAGAGGCATCCCAAAGCAGCAGAATGGAAATATTGAACTCTATATTTAAACAGTTCTAAAATACAGAAAGCAGTAAACTTGTTTTAGCATGCTTACAAGGTGATCAGATGGTAATGAAACAGGAAAGATGACGATCGGTGATCCCCACACCAGTTCTACCATACAGCCATGACTGGAGTACGGCACTAATGACTGGCGTGCGCCACCTGATCATCATGCACGATTTTGAAACCTTGCCAGCATTAGGGCCAGGACTGGTATAGATTACCAGCCTTGACCCTGCTAGCCCCCCTCAGGGGTTAGAAAAGATAACAGAAAACAAAGGTGGTATACCTTTGCTTGTGAGTTTGGAGATGAGTTTGAGCTTGAACTTTGAATATGATGGATGGATGGTGAATATAATGGATGTATGGACTGTGGTATGTTGTTCTCTTGCTTAGTCTTTCAATGGATGAAAGAAAAACAAGAAAACCATGAGAGAAGAAGAAGAAGAGGACTTGGGGTCTCTTAATGGTGTTAACCCCTTGCAAATGAATGCAAGGGGGGTATTTATGGAGGAGAGAGTGACTGAAATCAGTTGGGCATAAGGGGTTGTTTGGTGGCTTTGGGAAGGAGGGAGCCTTCCATGCATTTAATGCATGGGACAAGGCTTGAGAGGTGGTGTAGGAGTGGAGGGAACACCTCTGGCCGAAGTAATCATCAGGGGGCTGCCAGCTGACGTCAGGTGGTTACAAAAACTCCCGCGCATTCGGCTGAATAAAGTTGATTTGACTGGCATTGACTGGCTTATGCCCCTTTTTGAGTGGCGTGCGCCTGTAACAACTCCAATTTTCAGTAAATAAAAATCTCGTTGATTATTATATTGACTCTATAAATTCCTTATTTTCCAATAATCCGTCATGATTAGATTTATTCGATTCAAAACCTAATTTCGTTACGCCTTGCGATTTATTCATTTTCTAAAGACAAGTGAGATAGTAAACCCTAAGACATCCTATTTAGCAAACCTAGCTAGCTTCTAACTATCGTTAGGGTAACCTAATCGAACCTTTGATCCTCGTGGACCATTTAAACCCTAAGTGAGACCTTGACCAAAAGTCAACCCTTGATCTATTACCCATTGGACGATAGATGCTAGGATAATCTTTATCCATTGGACCATAGATTTACACCTTGGATATTGTGACAAGATTGCTAAATACACTTTATAAGATTATATATTACTTACCATCTTTACCCATTGGACGATAGAAGTTGGGAGAATTATTAACCATTGGACGATAGGTTAACCTTTCTACCTAGTACAAGATCTATTAGTTAATTAGATTCACCATGAGTCATTGTACTATTATAGATAGATTATATAAGTTTAGTACTTCCACCCTTTAACCTTTGGTTAATAAATGTTAGGGGAATTATAATCCATTGGTCCATAAGGCCATATCAAGCTATAGTACTAGGTTAAAAATTAGTTAATTACTTCCTAGATATGATATGTACTTATTTAATTAAAGTATATGATATGTATATGTCATCCTAGGATACTATGTATTAGTATATAGTTATAAGTACATAGGTGGCATTTTGACTTAGTTAAATAGGGAATTTTGACTTAAAAGTCCAAGATGAGATCATATAGTACATTGTCCTTTATTTTAGTCTTTCTAATATATGTATATATATTAACCTAGGAGAGAGAGAGAGAGAGAGAGAGAGAGAGAGAGAGAATTCGGGAGAGGGAGAGGAGAGAGAGGCCGAGAGAGATAGAGAGATAGGAGAGAGAGAGAGAGAGATATGCATGTACTTTCTTGATCTTCTTCTACCAAAAACCCTAGTTCTATATTATATGTACTTGTACTAATGAAAGAAGAAAGATTTAAAGGACATGACGTGGACTAAAATACTAGATCTTCCTTGCCATGTCAAGCCTTACACCAAAACCTTACTCTTTCACCTAGTCAACCACCAACCCTTTGTCCTTTCTTACTTAGGTGTCCAAGAGAGAGAGAGAGAGAGAGAGAGAGAGAGAGAGAGTGGCCGAGAGAGAGAGAGAGTGGCCGGTTGAGAGAGGGAGAGAGTGTGTGATGTGTGTGACTAGTGTACTCCCATATCTTCCTACATCATCTTATTGCATCACCTTGTACCACCATATCTAGGGTTTCTTATTCTTTCAACCCTAAAGGACTACCATATCTTATTATCTTATCCTAGACTAGACACAAACCCCATTAAAGAAACCTAAACCTTGTCCTTGATTGAAAGAAAGAATAAGGGAAAAATCTTAGTCTTTCAACCCTTGTACCTTCTTTGGACCAAAGAGAGAGAGAGAGAGAGAGAGAGAGCCGAGAGAGATAGAGGAGAGAGAGGCCGAGAGAGAGGGAGAGAGAGGGAGAGAGATTTGTGTGATGTGTGCAAATGTACAACCAAGCCTAGTCATGTCCTTTAGCTCCACACCTCATCCAATCTAAGTACCATCAAATCTAGTCAATCTATTAACCCTTGGATAACAAATGTTAGGGGAAATATTGTCTCTTGGATAATAGACCAACCTTGGCCTATAAATAGCAAGCCATTCAAGCCTTTGAACTCACACCTTCAAGCATTGCTCCAACTTCTCTCTAGAAAGTCTAAGTGTTCTTGTTGTTCTTGCTTAGTTCTTAGTTGTTCTTGAGGTTCTTCCCTAGTCCTTCAAGAAACTCTTCTAGTGCCGCCACTAAGCCGCCACTCCACCACCCTACCGATCCAAAAGTTCTAGTTGCTTTAGTCAAGATCAAGTTTCGAGAGAAACCTTTCTCTTTCGAAGCTATCGAAGCCATTCCTAAGCCGTTACTCCGTCCGACGAACCATCCGTAGCCGTCTACCGCCAAGAAGAACGGTAGATATTCTATATCTACTCTTCTCTACGTATATGTAGAATACTCCTTACGAATAGTATAGTTTCCTATGATTCTCAAAGATCTAAGTATAGCGTATTGCATGCGTATTTCGAAATGATTATAGATTATTCTAAACCTTTGAAATTCTAAGTATACGTAGATTATCTTGTCTATATTCCTTAAGCATGACTAGAAATGTTTAGGAGTTGTTATCTTGATTAACCATGGTATGATTAGCTTAACGTTAGAAGTACTCAATAAACATATGCTATTTTGAACTTAAGAAGGCATGATTTTGGATTAAGTCGAAGTAATTGAATTTTGATCTTAGAATGATTGTGAGCTTGATTATGTGATTACTTGACTACTTGTTGTTGATAAAGCATAAGTGATTTATCACTCCAAAGGTGTCCGTCCATGTGGCACTATGCTTAACTTTGTGTGATTAAATGTTGAGCATGATAATGTGATAAAATGAGCATGCTATATAGTATAGAGTTGGATGATCTTGTTAGTTTAGTTTCAAGATTACTTAAATTGTGAAATGAATTACCGCGGAGTCTATGCATGCGAACGAGACATGAAAACCGAGAAAGTAGAAACATGACACCTAGGGTGTGGTTGATATGGATAAAATAAAGGATGGGATTAACATGCGGAAAATATTTTGAAAGTACATAATGACCGGACTTGGTAGTCATTGTGTAAGTGTTTGAAAACCGTAATGTGGCCGGACTTGGTAGCTCATTGCGTAGATTTCCAATGGGGCCGAACGTGGTAGTCTCGTGTGGAAATATAGCTTGGCCGGACGTGGTAGCCAATGCAAGATTTGAAAGAATGTGTTTTGTGAAACGATGATATGGCCGGACTTGGTAGCCATCGTGTGTGCTGCTAATGGAGCCGGACGTGGTAGCCTCATTAGTAGCAATTTGTGAAAGAAACTTTGGAAATTATGGTTTTGTTAAAGGTGAAAAGGTTGACACGGTCTACGACGAGTCGCGTAGGAGAAACTCGAGAAAAGGCATGACACCAATGCTAATAAGATATTGAATGTGGATATGTCATTGTTTAAACTATGTTGTTGAATGAGCATGTGTAATTGTTTATATGCTTCCTTGCTTTAAGTTAAGAGTTAGTGGGTATGGTTTATTCTATTGAGCTTATAGCTCACGGTGTTACCTTTTTGGTGACCCTGACATATTATACTGGGGGCGACGCTGGTATAATGTGTCAGAGTTAATTGATGAGCAAGGTGAACAGTATACATTGGAGGCCTTTGGAGCCGAAGAGCTTGCTAGGATGGAGGAAGAAGCGGAGTGATAGAATACCCTAGAATTCCCATCCTTGTGTAATAAAAAGTACTCTAGTAAGACTTATGTTGTAATAATGAGCTTGACTCTTAGTCTTTTTATTCAATAAAATGTTTAATTAACGAACCCGAAAATGGGGGAGTTACAGCGCCAGTAACTGGCGATGACTGACACGTGGCTGGGGTTCTAGCGCACGCTAGTCCATCACCAGCGTACTCCAGCAGGGTTTTGCTGTGGCCATTTGGTTCTGGCTTGAAAGATTCGACAAGGGGTTCGGAAAGGTTTGGATGAGGTTCAGGACGCTCAAAGCTCAAACTCATTTACAAACTTGGGATGTTCTTGACCTTAATCATCATCGGGGAATCAAAGACCGTAAATAAACTATTCTGGAAAGTCCAAAATAGGGTGTCTACAACTCCTTGTACGACCCAGCTTTATTCATTACCAGCCGGGGTTTCACAGGTATCGCCTTATTTCTGGTTTCGTTTTCCCTGGTTTATCATTGTATCTGTCGTTCCTGTATTTGAAATGCTTGGTTTGTTTCCATAGGTGCCTGCCGAGATAGTGCAGGAATGGCTTCATGCCTATCAGAGTGCAGAGTCTTTGGTTCAGAGGTAGCGCCGTCGGATCCTCGAGGTATGACTTTCCCCATGTATTCCATTTGCTTTGCATCATTCCTTGAACCTGAGTGTCTATATCTTCTTTTGGTTGCAGCTTGAGGCTGAGCGAGTACCGGCTGCTGGTGGGGAGGATGTGGGAACCAGTGAGCAGTCCCCGTCTCAGAGATCGTCTCAAAGACGCCGCCATGACTAGCTTTAGGATTTTCTTTTTTCCTGTTTATAGTTAGTAAAAGAGACAAGCAGAAACTGTATTTGTATAGTGAAGACAACCATAGTGATGATTTTGTAATCATGTTTTTGTTCATGAAATGAGAAATGTTTTTACGCCCCTAAATGCTTTGAGACATGGCTTTTTTGAACAAGCGATTGCTGATTGACAGTTATTTGTTATGAAATGAAATACCGGCCGAAAAATCAATTACTCGGCTGAAGAATCACTTTTACGGCCAAGGTTACTTTGATTTTCCAAAGGTAGATTTTGTTTTGGCCAAGTGGCATCCTCTTTTCTCTTCCTTCTTATGCTTGGTTTTGATTTCCCACTTTTTGCTTTTGCTATATTCCATAGTCTGATTGCCAAACTCGAGAGTTTTCAAGATATCCTGTCCATTGTGTTAATGACCTTTAGGTTAGAGGGGATGAACAATAATTCTTGTGTCCTTTTGTCTTTGCCAATTCTCTGAAAAATGACTAACTCATCTTTTGCGAGCTCAATACGCAGGGTTAGCTATGCCTATCATTGAGTACAAATCTATTGATGTTTTTCCTTTCCTCCAAATGTTTGGGCCATATCTCAATGTGAGATTGCCTACGTATCCCAATCAGGCCTTTTACATAGTTCCAAAAATCACCACCTTTGAGGTTGGGTTTCCACTCTTGGTTTTGCGTGCTCTAAATTTTGCCTAGGTTACCTGATAGAGGTTGAGTCCCTAGCGAGCTTTTGAATGCCTTATCTTTTGCCTAGGCTGCGTTTTTGCATTTTCTTGTCCTAGCCTCTTACTTTTGCTTGGGCGCTTAGGTTACCCAACGAGCATTTCTCTCAAGAGGCTTTTTGTGTTTTGGAGAGGAATTTGATGGAGGTATTTTTTTTGAATCTCCTGTTGCGTTTGTACTTTCACAATGGGTAAGCTAACCCTAAATGTTCTCACGGAGATAGCGTCTTCTTTCTAAGTTTTGACAAAAACCTAGTTTCTTAAGCAACTAAAGTTCATCCTCTCCTTCCTTTTTGTCAGGGACGTAAAGAACTTGATTCCTTGAATTTTCCTTCGTTTGGCAAAGAGACTGTAGTGTATTGACAATTGCAACTTTAGGAATTTAGATTGTTAAATAAGCATTATCTGAAAGATGAAATAGGAATTCACTTAGCAAAAATAAAGTGCCCAAACAGGGGCCCAAAATATATTCTAGTTTGATTTAGAAAACAAAAGCAATGTTTAATGTTCTTTGCCATGTTATGACTTCTTAGCTACTGTAGCATTTCGGGGTCGTCTTCTTTTCCTTTGTCTTTCGCAACCTTATACTCTTTTTCACCCTCCTCTTTGCCAAACAGAGTCTTTGATCTAGATTCTTCTTTGAAGCTTGCACGGTGGTTTCCTCTTTGAGACATAAGCAGTCCCCAAATGGAAATATCAGCTTGGGCTCTCATCACCTCTCCTTCTTCCTTGTTGACTGTGCATTCATAAAGGTGATTTGCTACCTTTATTTGGTTGAATAGTGATGCTAAGGAGATTCCATCGAGCGGATCATCGCATTCTCCTTCCATTTCGTCGAAATCACTCTCCCCTTTTTGATATGGGTTTGCACATGTGAAATCTAGATCCTCTGCTTCCTCTATCCACTGGCTATAGTCACATTCTTCGTAAGGATCGACCCATGGCTACATTTGAAACTCATCCACTTTTTATATGAGATTGATTGTTTCCCAGATGATGGGAGGCATTGGAATTTTGGGACGGTTGATGGGTACTACTATTTGGGCAGGCTCGAAGCGGGCATGCCATCTCATCATGATGACCCTTTCTTTCTCCTTCTTCCTATTCTCAAACCAGATGCGGAGCCATTCATCGTCTCATACAAATGGAATGTCTGGATCTTCCAAATTGTGTTTTGCCCAGGAATGCTCTCTCCATTTCCTTAGCTTTTCCTCCTTTGCTTGCTCTTCGCTACTTATGTCGGACATGTCGGGATCGATCACTTCTGACTGATCGGACTCATTGTTCTCTTCCTCCTCCATCACAAAACACTCATCCTCCTCTGGGAAGGTTAAGGTTGGTTTGGTTTGGTTGTTTTGGACAATGTATTGGCCAGGGTTGTATGTGGGGTTGCGAGATAGGCTTATGAGATTGATATTCCGGGGTGGTAGTTCAGCATTATGAGTAGGGGGTGGGTTGGCTTGTACATCAGGTTTTGGAGGCTTTATAATTCGGCTATCAATGAGGTCTTGAATGTCATGGCGGAGGCGAATGCAGTTATCTGTTTCATGCCCAGAGTGTTGGTGATAGGCGCACTGTTTGTTAGGATCATGGTTTGGGCCATAGGGTGGCTGAGGAAGTGGTTTGTTTAAAGGTTTGAGATGCCCTTGACGGCTAAGAATGGTTAAGGCTTGGGATAAGGTCATGTAAAGAGGGTCAAAATTGCGGCGGGGGCGATTTGAGTTTCGGGATGAGTTAGCTTGAAAAGGGTCTTGAGGCAAGGATGGGCCAAGGGTATTTACAGAGGCGTGAGATGTGCGGCTAGAGAAGGTTTTCTTAGGTGGAGGAGGAGCTTCTTCTTTCCCAATGAGCCCCAGCTTGATTCTGAAGACACCTCCCAAACGGGGCATCGCCATACAGATTGATCATTGTTTGTTTGCTTTCCACTTCATAAACCAGGATCGTGGATATTCCCATGGCTAGGAACATCGCCACACGATAACGGTTATCATCAAAATAGAGTCGCCACCTAGTTTATAAAAACTAGGAAAAGAGATAGAGATTCCGGGTACGGGAGCCAAAAGTACAATAAGGGGAAGATGTTAGGCACCCCTCTTTGCCCAGTCGTGAAACTGGCCCATAATCGTTCGACATATGATTAGTATTTACTTTATTTAATTCTAAACACATAATCTGGTTATTTAGCCTTTAACAGTTGATAAGGTGAGCCAAAACAGTAATGAAAACATGCATCAAAACAGAAAACAAACTGTCCTAGCAAATGGATCCCTCGGCCGGTGAATAGATGTCACGACCGAGGAATCCCACTGGATCGATGTATCGGCCGAAGGATTGATCCCCCAGTCGATGTTCTTCCTCACACCAGAACGAAGAGTTAATCAGGAATTAAAACACTACGATTAAAGTATAAAAACAAAAGATGAATCAAACCATAGGCCCCTGGGCCTCACCACCTTGATCCCTCAGTGCTTGATTGCTTCGGATTGAGGGTGATTGACTGATCTTCTTCTCGAAACCCTAGGATTTAGGATTTGTACTTCGGGGTTTGATCGTTCGGGATGCGGCTGCCTTCGGAAGGTTAGGGCTTCTATAGGGGGAGTATGTGAGATGATTTCTGCAGAGCTTGGAGGTATGAGATGGAGGAATTGAATGTTAATTTCGGAACCCTAAGGCCGCTTTATATAGGCAATTGGTGACTCACTCCGGCCAATCAAATGGCATGAATCAATAAGGTAGTTTAGGGTAACAAGATCTCTGATTGAATCTGCTTTCGTAGCCCGAAAGAATCGGAAAAAGGCTGCTAGGGTTTTGTTGATCGGATCAAACGATCGCAGAACATTCCAGAATCTGGAAAAAGGACGATTTGGCGGCCGAGCAAAAGATCTTGCGGCCGAGGAGTGGATGTCGCGGCCAAAGGATAGATCTTGCGGCCGAGTGATTGGATCTCTCAGGGAGATTTTTATGCAACAGGTTGCTCGGGTGAAGAAATGATGTTAAGGCCGTGAGATCAATGTCACGGCCGACAGATGGATTCTCCTAGGATTCTGTATTTCTATCTGAAAGGCTATTTGGCTCTAGATTGGGTCCTCTAAGTGGCTCAAAGTTCTTACCATAAGTCCATGGGTTCACAAGAAGTCAATCAGCAATCACTGTATCCATTTCATCATCGGGATGGTCCCCAAGGTGGGACTTGAAATAATTGTTAGGCCAAATTGGGGTGTCTATAGATGCCCCTCTTTGACTGAACTTAGACGGATCGCGAGACATGTTTAAGTAAGAGTCAAAGCTGTAAAAGCAACTCATTTTGGTCCAACCACTATTCCAAGGGGTTTTTGAAAAAGGTTTTTGTTATGGTCGGGCCGGGAGGTTGCCTACGTATTCTACAGGGGAAATTCAGACCAACCATAGTTCGGGAGGGTAATAAAAATAAAAAAAAATTTGGAGGGTTAGAAACAGAAGACGTACCTTCGGGCTTTAAAAAGCCGTAGTGCCACGTACCTGGGCTTAAGCCAGGATTTTGGCGGAGGATAGTTGAAGGAGCACGGGGCTGCCGGGGAAATTTTTTGCGGAGAGCTTCCTTAGTATTTTGGGGTAGATCAGTACATAGCGGGTGAGTCGTTTGCTTTTCTTGATCATCCTTACTTTGACTGAGGGGAGCTCGGTAGAGTAGCCTATCCTTGCGAATGAGCTTGAAGGAATTGATGTAGTTCGGTGTAATCCAAGCCATCTTCTGGAGATGAATCGGACGTCGGTTTTGAGATATGGGTGGCACAAGGCCAGTAACTGGAGCACGGAGCTTCGAGATGAGGGAACCAAGGCGCGGAGCCGGTTACAGTCATGAGGTGAAAGCCTGAGTGGTCAGAGCTTGACGTGATTTGAACCGAGGCGTAGAGCCGGTTGCATTCTGATGGTCTGTGCACAGAGCTTTCTCATCATAAATTTTGGCGTGGAGCCAAAGGATTGAGGCGCTGGGCCGATCAATAAAACCGAGGCGTAGAGCCAGTTGATTTGCAGGATTGACCTGTTTCATGAATAAGAGAGAGATGCAGAGTGCGTATATGATGATAGTGGTTAGATATGAGCAGATATGATGATGCAGACTCGATGATTACAATGGTGATGCAATTGATGCTAATGTGCACGGACCCGTGCGAGTGTGTTTGATTTAAGCATAAAGCTTCTTTCAAGTTCCGAACTTGAGCATTCGGAGCATAGAGTACGTTCGAGCATTCGGAAGGTAGAGTCCCAGCATTCAAAGTACAGACTTTGAGCATCCAATACACAGTGGTTGGGCATTCAGAGCATATAGCCTGAGCATTTAAGGTATAAACCTTAAGCATTCGAACATAGAGTTCGAGCATCCAGTACGCAGTGGTTGGGCATTCAAACGTAAAGCTGGAGCATTCAAGTGTAGAACTTGAGCATCCAGTACACAGTGGTTGGGCATTCGAAGGGCTTCGAGCATTCAAAGTGTAGAACTTTGAGCATTCAAGCATGGAGCTTGAGAATAGATGATATCTTGTTGTATGGAGCTGTTGAGTAGTGAGTTTGTAGAACTGCTGAGCTATTGAGTATTCCATCTTCCATCTTCCACGGGGTTTGATTTGTTCCTTATGCTTGGGATGCTTCCAAGGCTAGTTTCCATATGCTCAGGATTGCCCCCAAGGCTAGTTTTGAGTATGCTCGGGATTGTCCCCAAGGCTAGATTTCACATGCTCGGGATGTTTCCAAAGCTACTTTTGAGTATGCTCGGGATTGTCCTCAAAGCTAGTTCTGAGTATGCTCGGGATTGTCCCCAAGGCTAGTTCTTGACCATATTCCACTTTGACTTTGTTGACTTGTTGACCCAAAGTGCCATAAGGTTTGTTAAATGCTTCGGCGATTAATGTCTTCAGAGATTTCCATCGTCTTTGCTGACAAGATGATCCTCATGCACGCCTAGGAGATTTCCTTCGCCTCCTAATTTCAACCTTGTTAAGCAGATTTCCAACTCCTCTACTGAAGGGATGCTTTCCGAAGTGTGCGCTGGGCCAGAACTGCATAAATGTGCATTAAGTGGGAGCCATAGGATTGCTTCACCGGCCTGGAAGTGGTGAGGCTGCTTATCTTCAAGATGTGAGCTCGGGGTAGCTACAGAGCTGTTGAATGACTAAGATAGTAGGCACGAGGCTATTGAGGTGAGTGCAGAGCTGTTTGAGCGACTTGGGCACAGGGCTGCTGAGTATGAGTATAGAGTTGCTGGTAGTGATAGTGAACTTAGAGCTGTTAATAATGACTTGAACTCAGAGTCGCTGGAGGAGTGAATACGGAGCTGATGAGCGACTTGGGCACAGGGCTGCTGAGTATGAGTATAGAGTTGCTGGTAGTGATAGTGAACTTAGAGCTGTTAATAATGACTTGAACTCAGAGTCGCTGGAGGAGTGAATACGGAGCTGATGAGCGACTTGGGCACAGGGCTGCTGAATGAACACGGGGCTGTTGAGTGATCATGATGGCGATCACAGGGCCGCTGAGTGGGCTTAGAGCTGCTGAGCCTAAAGCTGCTAGGTGATAGTGAGCATAGGCATAGAGCTGCTGAGTTTCTGAAGCTACTGGACAATGGAGATGTCGGGATAATGACGATGGAGCTTGTTGAGTGACTTGAGTATGGAGCTTTTGAGCACGGCGTGCTACTGAGGTGGGGGAGCCATTAACATGCTTTGATGGTAGCAAGCATGTAGCTGCTGAGATAATAGGCACGGGGAGCTGCTGAATAGAGCTACTGGGAGGAGTGGAACTACTGAGAGGGAGCTGTGGAGATTGGACCTGCTGAGCGCGAGGCTGCCTGAGCATAGAGTTGCTCGGAGTTTATGAAACCCGACAAGGTTGTGAATATGACAAGGCATGTGCATGATGCTACTGAAGAGCAAGTGTGAGGCTTCCGAGTTATGAAAGCACGAAGCAAGGAGCTACAGAGATGCGAAATGTGAAGCCACTTTAATGCTGCTGACATGGTGACAATTATGGAGTTTGCTCGGGACAAGTTACGAGGCTATCTTCCATCTTCTTTGACTTGGCTCAGTCGGTCATAGACACAAAGCTTGATGTGGTTGGTCCTGATAACTTCAAGGACCGAAATCCGAGAGAATCCTGCAATCAACGTTTGAACAGTTTAGAAAACAGCAACGGATAGGAAAATAACATGGAACAGGCTTGGAGTCGACCACGAGCCGAAGTCCTTTTATGCTGACTACTAGGGGCAGGACCATCACATTTGAAGAACCCTAGTTCAAGAGCTTGAACGATTTTGGGTGAAATAGATTGCAATGCAACACATATGCATGTTAATTTGAGTATTTAAAAAGAAATGCAAGCCCCCTGTTTAGGCCATGAATGCTTGATCCTAGCTTAATCGTGCATGATGATAATGATCTAATTGCCCCTAGCATAGAAACATGCGATGTAAATAACAATGAATGTGAGTGCAATGTCTCTGTTCGGCAGAGATCTTGGCATGTCCTTGACAGTGCTGTGTGACAGCATTCCACAAAAGAGTTGAAGCGTTCCCCCAGGATATGGCACTTCTCAGGCTGAGCTTTCTTCAAGTGTGTTGACAGGGAGGTAGACTTTACAGTGCATCCCTTTGTTGCCTGTGGACACCCCAATTTGGCCTAACGATTATTTCAAGTCCCACCTTGGGACAATCCCGATGATGAAATGGATACAGTGATTGCTGATTGCTTCCTTGAGGACCTTAGGACTTTCGGTGAGAACTTTGACCACTTAGAGGACCCAATTCAAAGCCATACAGCCTTTCAGACAGAAATACAAAAGCCTAGGAAAATCCATCTAACGGCCGTAACATCGATCCCACGACCATAACATCAATCCCTCGCCCGAGCAACCTGTTGCCAGCAAAATCTCCCTGAGAGATCAATCCCTCGGCCGCAAGATCTATCCTTCGGCCGAGACATCCATTACACGGCCGCAACATCCATTACTCGGCCGCCAGATCGACCTTTTTCCAGACTCTCGAACGTTCTGTCAGACGTTTGGTTTGATCCAACTACACTACCTTTCCGATGCGTTCGGGCTACGCTCAGAGATTACGACGTAGAGTTAGATATGCATTGCAATTGCAATTGCCATCTCGTGATTTGATTGGCCGGAGTGAGTCATCCCTATGCCTATATAAAGGGGCCTTTGGGCTCCCAAATAAACACACAGAAATTGAGATACCTACACACTCAATCAAACCTCGAAACTCTGCACAAATACTCCCTCAATCCCATACTCCAAAAGCCCTAACCTTCCGAAGGCAGCCGTCAATCCGGCAATCAAACCCCGAAGTTCAAACCCTAACTCTAGGGTTCTCGATCAAGCAATCAATCGATCACACTCAATCCAAAGCAATCAAGCAACTGAGGGATCAAGGTGGTGAGGCCCAACGGCCTCTGGTTTGTCTTAATTTACTGTATTTTTGACTAACCGTAGCATTTTGATTATCCGTTAATCTTTCTGTCTGGTGTGAGGAAGAACACCGACCGGGGCTTCGATCCCTCGGCCGGTACATTAAACCAGTGTGATTACTCGGCCGTGACATCCATTTACCGGCCGAGTAATCGATCTCCTGGGACATTTTGTTTGCTTTTCTGCTTTCTAATGCATGCTTCAATTATCGCACTGGCTCACTTTGCTTACTGTTTAAAGGAATAACTAAACAGACTATGTGTTAGAATTAGACAAAGCATCTATACGTCTTATGTTGAACGATTATGGGCCAGTCTCACGACTGGGCAAAGAGGGGTGCCTAACACCTTCCCCTTATTGTACTTTTGGCTCCCTTATCCAGAATCTCTATCTATTTTCCCAGTTTTAATAAACTGGGTGGCGACTCTATTTGATGATAACCGTTATCGTGTGGCGATGTTCCTAGCCATGGGAATGTCCATGATTTTGGTTTATGAAGTGAGCAACCAATCGATTAAACACAACGTGATCAATCTGTATGGCGATGCCCCGTTTGGGAGGTGTCTACAGTTTTTGGCGACTCTGCTTGGGATGTGAGAGCCATAACCAAAAAGTTCAACATAAGACTAATACATGCCTTGTCTAATTCATTTATCATATGCATCGAGCGGGCAACCCGTTGAGTTCACCTGATATCCCGGCATGACACGGGCTATGTTGGGGGTTCCAGCAAACTCCACAGTCACTCGTACCTAGTGGTATATCAAAAAGGAAATCACCCAATCGCCGCCTATGATAGGATGGTGAGAGGATTGGTGCCCTTTGACAACGGAGCACCCTGAAACTACCAAAACCTTGCATGCTTTAGAAAGCCATAGAACTTATCAAACTAAGACAGGAACCTACAGGCTAGGAACCTACTTGCATTTTCACTTCCAAGTCCTTCCTCACACCTTGTATCATCTGTTGTTGTAAATAACTTTTTCTGTGCAGAAGGGTTGGGATTTTTAGCCTAAATCCTAACCCTACACAAGCCAAGTACTGACTTACAGGTACTCTACTTTTCAAAGCAGACACAATAAGTAAAACAAAGAAGCAACCACAGCCAATTTTATACTCTTACAACACTCGAAGTCACGCCAAACAGAGGTCTTTGCAACCGTCCCGTCTGTCACTCTCACCGGCCAAAACACCTACACCGCTACGGTCCCAATCACTTCCATGGACTCCGCGGTCATCTCCTCAACAAACTCAATCATCTACCAAATCCTAAGCTTCATCAAGTAATCCTCCCACTCTCATGGCAGATAAGGACGCCATCATTGCTAATCATCAAGCTCAAAGTCGCTATCTTACTAGCAGAGAAAGTAGCAAGAGATGCTGAGAACGAAGAGAAATCGGTGGAAGATGAGAATCCTCAAGAAGTGGTATTGGCAGAAAACCCTGAATTGGCCAAACAAGTCAAGGAGATCAAACGTACTCTGGACCCATTCACAAGGGGACCAAATTCTAGATTTTGAAGGACTCTGCCTTTTTCCAGATTCTCAACTACCTGAGAAGTTCAATAGAACTGGCAATCCCACTAGCCATGTCCGCCATGTCATCAACACTCTGAAGCCAATGGGCTTGGATGATGAGCTCATTGTTCAGTTATTTCAAAGGACTCTTACTGAAAGCGCTCTCGATTGGTTTCTCACTTTGGAGTTTGTGCACTATCATACTTGGCCAGAAATTGCCAATGCTTTTTTTCAAGCAATATGCATACAACGTCCAAATTGAGTTAACAACTCGAGATTTGGAAACAACTAAGCAGGAATCAAACAAGGACTTTGCAACCTTTGTGGCTAGATAGAGAGAAAAAGCCGCCAAGATGAAGAACCGCCCCTCTAAGGAAGATCAAGTGAGAATAGTTGTCAAGAGTTTGCAGCCCAAGTACCTCACACACATTTACACTCAGACTATCACTGATTTCAAGCGCCTGTAGGCTACTGGGCTGCAGATTGAAGAGAAGATCAAGCTAGGCCTCATTGGGAAAGAAGAAACTCCTCCACCCAAGAAAACCTTCACAACCCGTACGTCTCCTGCCTTCGTCAACGCCCTTAACTCAATCTTACCACAAGACCCTTTTCAAATTAGCTCATCCCAAAGCTCAAATCGCCCCCGTTGCAACTTTGACCATCTTTACATGACCTCATCTCAAGCCTTAGCCATTCTGAGCCATTAGGGGCATCTCAAACCTTTAAAACAAACCACTTCCTCAGCCACCCTATGTCCCAAACCATGATCCTAACAAACAGTGCGCTTACCATCAACACCCTAGGCATGAGACAGATAACTGCATGCGTCTCCGCCATGAAATTCAAGATCTCATTGATAGCCGAACTATAAAACTTCCAAAACCTAATGTGCAAGCCAATCCACTTCCTACTCACAAAGCTGAGCCACCACCCCAAAACATCGATTTCATAAACAACCCCACATACAATCCTGGCCAATACATTGTCCAAAACAACCAAACCAAGCCAACCTTTACCTTCCCAGAGGAGGACGAATGTTTCATGATGGAGGAGGAAGAAAACAATGAGTCCAATCAATCAGAAGTGATCGATCCCGACATGTCTGACAAAAGTAATGAAGAAGAACAAGCAAAGGGGAAAGTGACTTTGACGGAATGGAAGGAGAATACGATGATCCACTCGATGGAATCTCCTTAGCATCACTATTCAATCAAGTGGAAATAGCTGACGACTACACAATCAATAAGGAGGAAGAAAGGGTGATGAAAACCTAGACCAACACTTCCATTTGGGGACTGCTCTTGGCTCAAAGAAGTAGCCACCAGTGAAGATGGATCCAGTTCAAAGGCCCTGTTTGGCAAAGAAGAGGGTGGAAAAGAGTATAAAGTTGCGAAAGGCAAGGGTTTTGAAAACGACCTCGAAATGCTACAATAGCTAAGAAGTCACAACATGGCAAAGAACATTAAACATTGCTTTTATCAAGCTAAAACCTGTTTTGAGCCCCTGCTTGGGCATTTAATTTCTGCTAAGTGAATTCCTGTTTCATCCTCTAGACTACGCTTATTCAATGATTTACTTCCTAAATTGCAATTGCCAAACACTATAGTCTCTTTGCCAAACAAGGGAAAATTCAAGGAATCAAGTTCCCTGTGTCGCTGACAAAAAGGAAGGAAAGGATGAACTTTAGTTGCTTAAGAAACTAGGTTTTTGTCAAAACTTAGAAAGAAGACACTATCTCCGCGAGAACACTTAGGGTTAGCTCGCCCATTATGAAGGTACAAACACAAGAGAGATTTAGAAAAATATCTCCATCAAATTCCTCTCCAAAACGCAGAAACCCTCTTGAGAGAAGTGCTCGTTGGGTAACCTGAAAACCCAAGCAAAAGTAAGAGCAAAGCCTGCTAGGGCAAGAAAATGCAAAAACGCAGCCTAGGCAAAAGTTAAGGCATTCAAAGAAAAGCTCGCTAGGGACTCAACCTCCATTCGGTAACCTAGGCAAAATCAAGAGCATGTGAGAAGAAAAACCAAGAGTGAAAAACCCAACCTCAAAGGTAATGATTTTGGAACTACGTAAAAGGCCTGATTCCCTGATTAGGGATACGTAGGCAATCTCACATTGAGATGCGGCCCAAACATTTGGAGAGAAGGAAAAACGTCAACAGATTTGTACTCAATGATAGGTATAGCTAACCTTGCATATTGAGCTCGCAAAAGATGAGTATGCTTTTCTCGAAGAATTGGCAACAGCAATAGACACGAGAGCTATAGGTCATCCCCTCTAACCTAAAGGTAATTGACACAATGAGCAAGATACCTTGAAAACTCCCGAGTTTGGCAACCGGACTATGGAACACGGCAAAAGCAAAAGGCAAGAAAATCAAAACCAAGCATAAGAAGGAAGAGAAAAGAGGATGCCACTTAGCCAAAACAAAATCTACCTTTGGAAAATCAAAATAACGGCCGAAGGATCTATACATCGGCCATAACATCGATTCTTTAGCCGAGTAATCAATTCTTCGGCCAATATTTTATTTTCACACAAATTACTGTCTATCAGCAAATACTTGTTCAAACAGCCATGTTCTGACTATCGCATGCAAACTCAAGACATCTAGGGGCATAAAAAGCATTTCTCATTTCATGAACAAAAGCTTGCCTGCAAAATCATCACTGTGGTTGCTTTCACCATACAAATACAGTTTCTGCTTCTCTCTTTGCTAACCATGAACAGGAAGGAAAAAGAAAATCCTAAAGCTGGTCGTGACGCCGTCTTCAAGACGATCTCTGAGACAAAGAAGGGGATTGCTGGTTATCCTCCCCACTGACAGCTGGTGCTCATTCAACCTCAAGCTACAAGGAAAAGAATGCAAAACAAGGGGCAAGCACCAAGCGCCTCTTCTCCATCATCAAAATGGAAGGAGACAAAGGAAAGGGCCCGTGGCCAAACAAGAGCAACTGAAGGAACAGCAGGCAGAACTAAGGAAAAATGGCAGTACTCCATACAGCCACCTGCCTAAAGAAGCAAACCCGCCTAGATCTGAGCATTCTCCAAGTCTACTTTAGACATCGAAGAAGTAGACCTCATCAACGTCGGAGGAGGAGGAGGAGGAACAAATTGAAGATCCTCAGCACGCGGGCGCCACTGGCTGGCCACCCGATCACATAAGTACCAGGCTTAACAAAAGGGACCCTCGAACAGGCTACGAGTACAATCTGGAACCCTGGAACGTGTAAGAGGGGTGTCCTCTGATATACCACTCCAAGGGTCGAACCTCGCCTACAAACAAAGTCTAAATCAGCCACAGCACAGAGGAATGGAGATCTGAAGAGAAGGAATGCAAGGGGTACCTGGTCAACCGTCAATCGGTCCAAAACTTGTCGCCAGGGATCAAAACTGGCAACCGTGGCTTCCATTGCCCCACCAACCATCGCTCGTAGCAAGGGAAAAAATCACAACGAGAAAAGAAGAAGGATATACTTCAAGTACTCGGTAGTGACCACCAAAAGTCCTGTCCCGTGAACAAGCCCTAAGGAGGCCATACAAGGTGGCCAAGGCAGATGCTCCCCAATCAAGCTCCCAAACAGCCTCCAAATACTGCAAAGGGGCTAGAGACTGCCTATGCACTGAACTATCCTTGTTGGCAAACAACGTTTGCCCAAGGAGGTAGAGAAGAAAGGCCCGTGTCAGCTACTCAACACTCACCTGAGTCGAGATATCAACCTTCATAAAAGTCTTGATCAGCCAAGAGACGTCAACATGACCATGCGAGTGAAGAGGGGGCACCTTGCCCAAGAACCACTCCAAATCCCCTACTCGCTCCCAAAGCCAAGGGTTAACCCAAAGAGGAGCTCCACCTACTCATAGGCCAGTAAGCAAAGAAAAATCACCTGGCGTGATCGTCATCTCGCCAACAGAAGGAAAGTGGAACATGTTGGGAGTATCCCACCAACCAGCGAGGTCATCAACGACCAATCCATCTTCAGAAGATTGAGGCCCAAAACAAACGGCTCAAGACCAGCAGCGCGTACTAACTCCCGAGACTGCTCCGACAACGTCGCAAACCACTTGTGCACTAAAGGCCTCCACCGCAGGCCTCTAATCTCCTATTTCTCTGCCAAGGACAAAAAGAAGCTTACCGAAACATTGAGGATGCTCAAGTACTGCTCAGCAGCTCTACACCCACACCTCAACAGCTCTCTATGCCACGCCATGTGCACAATCTCGCGCTCGGCAGGCCAGTAAAACAATCCTATGGCTTCCACTCAATGCACCCTCCAGAAGGCGTTTATATTGCCAGCTTCCAGGAAGCGTTTATGTTGCCAGCTTGCAGAAAGCATTTAGCCACCAGAAGACATTTGAGTCGCTAGAAGGCGTTTGGCCTCCGGAAGGCACTCCCAGCAGTGGAGGTAATGGGAAATCTCCCTAACAAACTGGAATATGGTCAAGAACTAGCCTTGGGGGCAATCCCGAGCATGTGAAATCTAGCCTTGGGGGCAATCCCGAGCATACTCAAAACTAGCCTTGGAAACATCCCAAGCATAAGGAACCAATCAAACCCTGTGGAAGATGGAAGATGGAATACTCAACAGCTCAGCAGCTCAAAGCTGTAACAATTCTCAACAATCCTCTATCAGCGGCCTTACGCCCGCCACCTCATCAACTCAGCGGCTCGAAGCCCACCATCTCAACTGGCTCGAAGCCGTACACAAGCGCCTCGGCTCAAGCCCATCATCTCAACCGGCTTGAAGCCATAACAATCAACTCGGCGGCTCGAAGCCCACCTCAACAGGCTTGAAGCCTTCGCCTACTATCACCCGGCTCGAAGCCCTTTATTATAGCGGCTCGAAGCCCGTATCAATTCAGCGGCCCCTGTGCCCATCATCTCTACACAACTCAGCGGCTCTAAGCCCGCTATCTCAACTGGCTCGAAGCCGTAAGCAAACAATCTCAGCGGCTCAAAACCCATTATCTCAAATGGCTCCAAGTCATCACCTCAACAGGCTCGAAGCCTATGTTTACTATCTCAGCAGCTCTATGCTCGCTATCACAGCAACAGACTCTACGCCTGTTATCACAAACTCTTAACAGGCTCGAATCCTGTGTTCATCATCTCAACTAGCTCGAAGCCGTAAACAAGCAACAGGCTCTAAGCCGCCCCAACAATCAAGACATCTATTCTCAGGCTCTACGCCTGAATGCTCAAAAATCTAACATTTTTGAATGCTCAAGCTCTACGCTTGGATGCCCAACCACTGTGTACTGGATGCTCAAGTTATACACTTGAATGCTCAAGCTCTACGCTTGGATGCCCAACCACTGCGTACTGGATGCTCAAAGCCTGTACTTTGAATGCTCGGATTCTGCCGTCCGAATGCTAGAGGTCTACGCTCTGAATGCTCAAGTCCGGAACTTGATAGAAGCTCTAAGCTTAAAACAAACACACACGCACGGGCCCGTGCACATATTGCATCAACATTATCACATTGAGTCTGCATCATCATACCTGTTCACATCTAACAAACCATCATCATATACACACTTTGCATCTCTCTCTTATTCATGAAACAGGTCAAATCAACCGGCACTATGCCTCGGTTTTATTGATCGGTTCAGCGCCTCGATCCTTTGGCTCCACGCCAACACTTATGATGAGAAAGCTCAGTGCACAGACCATCAGAATACAACCAGCTCCGCGCTTCGGTTCATTACGTCAAGCTCAAAGCTCTGACACCACAGGCTCTCATCCTGATCAATACCAGCTCTGCGCTTCGGTCCTATCCCATCCCCTCAGGCCTTCGCCTCAAGATTGCAACAGGCTCCACGCCTCAATTCTATCACTCTCCAGGCTCTCGCCTCATGACTACAACCGGCTCCGTGCCTCGGTTCCCTCATCTCTAAAAGCTCCGTGCTCCAGTTACTGGCCATGTGCCCCCCACATCTCAAAAACAAACCGGCGTCCAACTCATCCCCAGCAGATGGTTTGGATTCCACCCCACTACACCAATTCCTTCCAGCTCATTCGCAAGGATAAGCTACTCTACCGAGCTCCTCTCAGTCAAAGTAAGGATGATCAAGAAAAGCAAACGCACCTGCAGTGTACTGATCTACCCCAAAATACTAAGGAAGCTCTCCGCAAAGAAACTCCCCAGGTAGCCCCGCGCTCCTTCAACTACTCTTTGCCAAAACCCTGGCTCAGTCTAGGTACGTCACACTACGGCATTTTAAGCCCTAAGGTACGTCTTCTGTCTCTAACCCTCCAAACTTTTACTTTTCTTTTGCCCGAACTACGATTGGTCTGAATTTCCCCTGTGGAATACGTAGGCAGCCTCCGGGTCCGACCATAACAAAACTTCTTTTGCCCGAACTACGATTGGTCTGAATTTCCCCTGTGGAATACGTAGGCAGCCTCCGGGTCCGACCATAACAAAACTTCTTTTGCCCGAACTACGATTGGTCTGAATTTCCCTTGTGGAATACGTAGGCAGCCTCCCGGCTCGACCATAACAAAACCTTTTTCGAAAACCCCTTGGAATAGTGGTTGGACCAAATTGAGTTGCTTTTTACAGCTTTGACTCTTACTCAAACATGTCTCGCGATCCGTCTGAGTTCAGTCAAAGAGGGGCATCTGTAGACACCCCAATTTGGCCTAACGATTATTTCAAGTCCCACCTTGGGACAATCCCGATGATGAAATGGATACAGTGATTGCTGATTGCTTCCTTGAGGACCTTAGGACTTTCGGTGAGAACTTTGACCACTTAGAGGACCCAATTCAAAGCCATACAGCCTTTCAGACAGAAATACAGAAGCCTAGGAAAATCCATCTGACGGCCGTAACATCGATCCCACGGCCATAACATCAATCCCTCGCCCGAGCAACCTGTTGCCAGCAAAATCTCCCTGAGAGATCAATCCCTCGGCCGCAAGATCTATCCTTCGGCCGAGACATCCAATACACGGCCGCAACATCCATTACTCGGCCGCCAGATCGACCTTTTTCCAGACTCTCGAACGTTCTGTCAGACGTTTGGTTTGATCCAACTACACTACCTTTCCGATGCGTTCGGGCTACGCTCAGAGATTACGACGTAGAGTTAGATATGCATTGCAATTGCAATTGCCATATCGTGATTTGATTGGCCGAAGTGAGTCATCCCTATGCCTATATAAAGGGGCCTTTGGGCTCCGAAATAAACACACAGAAATTGAGATACCTACACACTCAATCAAACCTCGAAACTCTGCACAAATACTCCCTCAATCCCATACTCCAAAAGCCCTAACCTTCCGAAGGCAGCCGTCAATCCGGCAATCAAACCCCGAAGTTCAAACCCTAACTCTAGGGTTCTCGATCAAGCAATCAATCGATCACACTCAATCCAAAGCAATCAAGCAACTGAGGGATCAAGGTGGTGAGGCCCAACGGCCTCTGGTTTGTCTTAATTTATTGCTTTTCTGATTAATCGTAGCATTTTTGATTATCCATTAATCTTTCTGTCTGGTGTGAGGAAGAACACCGACCGGGGCTTCGATCCCTCGGCCGGTACATTAAACCAGTGTGATTACTCGGCCGTGACATCCATTTACCGGCCGAGTAATCGATCTCCTGGGACATTTTGTTTGCTTTTCTACTTTCTAATGCATGCTTCAATTATCGCACTGGCTCACTTTGCTTACTGTTTAAAGGAATAACTAAACAGACTATGTGTTAGAATTAGACAAAGCATCTATACGTCTTATGTTGAACGATTATGGGCCAGTCTCACGACTGGGCAAAGAGGGGTGCCTAACACCTTCCCCTTATTGTACTTTTGGCTCCCGTATCCAGAATCTCTATCTATTTTCCCAGTTTTAATAAACTGGGTGGCGACTCTATTTGATGATAACCGTTATCATGTGGCGATGTTCCTAGCCATGGGAATGTCCATGATTTTGGTTTATGAAGTGAGCAACCAATCGATTAAACACAACGTGATCAATCTGTATGGCGATGCCCCGTTTGGGAGGTGTCTACATTGCCCTTTATTCCTTGTATAGAGATGATGGCCATGATGCCTTGATGAACCTGTCTTGCTTGAGCATAAGAACACCTCATACTTGGGGTTAGCTCGTGCAACCTGTAGACACCCCAATTTGGCCTAACGATTATTTCAAGTCCCACCTTGGGGACCATCCCGATGATGAAATGGATACAGTGATTGTTGATTGCCTTCTCGAGAACCTTAGGACTTTCGGTAAGAACTTTGAGCCACTTAGAGAACCCAATCAAAGCCATACAACCTTTCAGACAGAAAATACAGAAGCCTAGGAGAATCCATCTGTCGGCCGTAACATCGATCTAACGGCCTTAACATCATTTCCTCACCCGAGCAACCTGTTGCTAGCAAAATCTCCCTAAGAGATCAATCCCTCGGCCGCAAGATCCATCCTTCGGCCGCCAGATCGTCCTTTTTCCAGACTCTGGAACGTTCTGTCAGACATTTGATCCAACTACACTACCTTCCCGATGCGTTCGGGCCACGTTCAGAGATTGCGACGAAGAGTTTGAGTTGCATTGCAATTGCAATCGTGCCATTTGATTGGCCGGAGTGAGTCACCAATTGCCTATATAAAGGGCTTTTGGACTCCGAAAATATACACACGAAATTCATAAGTGAAATCATTCACCCAAGCTCCGATACTCTGTCAAAATACTCTCTCAAACCCACTCTTCAAAAGCCCTAACCTCCCGAAGGTAGCCATCAATCCGGCGATCAAACCCCGAAGTTCAAACCCTAACCCTAGGGTTTCCTGAGAAGCAATCAGTCAATCACACACAATCCGAAGTAATCAAGCAACTGAGGGATCAAGGTGGTGAGGCCCAACGGCCTCTGGTTTGTCTTATTTTCTGTCCATAATCATAATCTTAGCATTCTGATTATTTACTAACGTTTCTGTCTGGTGTGAGGAAGAACACCGACCGGGGCTTCGATCCCTCGGCCGGTACATAAAACCAGGAGGATCCCTCGGCCGTGACATCTATTCGCCGACCGCGAGATCCATCTTCCTGGGACAGCTTTGTTTTGTTTCCTGCTTTCTAATACATGTTTCAATTACCGTCTTGGCTCACCATTAACTGCTTAAAGGCTAAAAACAGATTACGTGTTAGAATTAAATAAAGCATCTACATGTCTTATGTTGAACGATTATGGGCTAGTCTCACGACTGGGCAAAGAGGGGTGCCTAATACCTTCCCCTTATTGTACTTTTGGCTCCCGTGCCCAGAATCTCTGTCTATTTTCCTAGTTTTAATAAACTAGGTGGCGACTCTATTTTGATGATAACCGCTATCGTGTAGCGATGTTCCTAGCCATGGGAATGTCCACGATTTTGGTTTACGAAGCAAGCAACCAATCGAGCAACAAACGTGATCAATCTGTATGGCGATGCCCCGCTTGGGAGGTGTCTACACAACCAAGACAACTACTTCCATTAAGCAGCCATAATGACATATACATGAAATACTAGGATCAAGAGATTAATGCAAAAGACAGGGTGATAATGATATGCATGTGAATCCGTAATGCATTCTGGACATCTCAACTTTCGCGTATTTGATCAAATGCTTCCCCTTGCCCTAGGGAGACTGATAGTGACTTATTGCTTATACTAGCCAGGTGTTTTGAAAGACCGCAATGCCCTAGCGGCACCACTGAAAACAATGTTTGGTCAAGGGACCATATGGCTACACTCTTCATGAAATGAGAGACCCATGTTATTTACTCATAAATTTGCAAAAAGTGGCTGCGCTTGTATTTGCTGTGTTAAGAATGCTTAGGATAAAACCATCTTTGAAAGCTTTTCCTCAAGGATTTCAAGGTCATATCATTCCATCCATGTTCCACACTCACGTCATTCAATCATCAAAGGACATAGAACTATTTTGCAAACCCATGCCCCTAGTCAATTAGGTGAGTTTGTTGCTTCGAGCTTGATTTGGTTGACTTGAGTTGGATTGATAAGCGCCTAATGAGACCCACATAAGAGGTTGGATACTTTTAAGAGAAGTGCATAAAGGGGAACATAGCCATGCCCCTTGTCTCACGTAACTCTCCATGTTGTGCGATTTGCCAAGATGATGCAAATTCCAGGATTCTTGCCCTTCATGTTAAGTCCCACATTGGTGATGCCCCTAGTGTTTAGGACCTTGCTACTAAGTCGTGTTCCCCAATCTGAAAGGACTTTATTATGGACCATAATATAGGCTTGGGGTTTTGGCTTGAGAAAGAAGTGGATGTAAAGGCTCAAACCTAATTTCTACTCACGCTTGGGTTTTAAAAGCTAGCAGCCATCTTCAACATTTTTATCAACTCTTGTTGTCTCTTACCTCACTTTGTGTGAAAGAGTTGGTTTCTTCAAAAATGTCCTTTGTATGTATTGGAAGAAATGTTTCCTTCAAAATGCCCCTTGTATGACGGGGTGCTCATTCTTTCATTGATTTTTCTTTCATCTCTCCTTGTATTTTTTTGTGTTTGCCCCAGTGTAAGGGATGGCTACCTAGCAGGCTAGTCAAAGAAATTATCCAAAGGCTCGACGTGGCTAGCAAGGGATAAGTGTTTGAAATAGAGAAATGAATGCCTTTCTTCATCTTGAAACACACGACAAAGTGGCAAGGATCCTTACCAAGAAATTAGGGGCTTCGATGTTTATCCAAGTGAATTTTCTAAGATTGAGGACAATCCTTTGAGACACATAGTAGATGCATGGAGACATGGCTGATTTCTTACTTTGTTCGTGCTCTAACTTTTGCCTAGACCGCCCTTACGGGTTTTCAATCTAGCGAGCTCGTCATTTTTTTTTCTCTTCATTTTTCCTCTCTTTTCTTCTTTCTCCTTTTTCCTACTCTTCATCTTCAACAACATGTTTTGCTTACAAGCGATCTCTGTGAAGGTGCAGAGATGTGTCTACTCCTTCTTAGCTCAACAAAAATGACGCGGGTCATAGCTTTGAAAAACTCGTTTTGCACTTTTGACAATTCAAGTGATTATGATGTGTTCCAAAAGATGCCATAAGATTACTTTGAAACTCTTGCGGATTGTTTTCAACGTTTGATGTTATCATGAGCATTCTATGGTAGCAAACTAGCACAGGAGGGAACATTTTCAAAATTGTGGCCGACCAAAAGATGCCTACGTATCCCAACAGAGAATCAGGCCATTCGTAGTTCAAGTCCGAGGAGACTCTCATTTTAGGTTCACATTTCATGTTAGGTGCAACAAGCGGACTTATGACCAAAATAAACTCAAGACATAGACCTTTTAAAAAGGAAGCAGATATGGACCAAAATAGTAGCCAAAACTAGCTAGATAAGACACCTCAAAAGATTGACTCTTAGCCTAAGACGTGATAGGCATGGATGCTATGCTGCCTAGTGATCAAACTCAGCTGGATCAATCTTCTCTTGATCAATGAGGTCTTGGATCGCATTCTTGAGAGCCCCGCATTCTCTGATAGAGTGACCATTTACTTGGTGGTACTTGCAATACCCTCTGCCTTTTTGTATAAAGTTTGGAAATTTTGGCTGTAACGGCTTCAATACCCCTTTTGCTTCCAAGATACAGAACACTTTTTCCAAATTCATTCTAAGAGGAACAGAGTTTCTCTTTTGCTTGCGGTCGAGATGAGATCCCACCATTTTAACATTACTGTTGCTTATGTTCATCTTACAGTTGTTTTTCTCTTCGAGAGGTTCCTGGTTTAGATCGATGGCATCGAGAAGAAGTTGCTTCTCATGTTGCTGCTGCAGATCATCCACCACCATTTCAATTTGGTTGTCCTTAGCAGAATAAGTTTCTCTCTGAGCTGCCCTTTTCATCCATCTAGTAGGGGGAGGTGGAGGTGGAGCTTGTGAAGGACTTCTTTGCAAACTGTGAACAAAGGTGGCTAGGGTAGCCACTGATTCAGCCAATACATTAACTTTAGCAGCCAGAGCTTCAATCTTCTTGTCAACCATCGCTGTCACGTCTTAGACCAAACCCAAAATTTAGGAAAAGCAAGAACTTAGTTACGCTCAGGTTGAGATGTTCAAAATCAAGTGTCTATGCAATGCACACATCAAACATAGTTATTGCCCTTAAGATGCAAATCTACCATGATGGGGTGGCTTGACCAAATGATACTCGATGTTAACGCATGGTCATGCAATGTGCTATGAGAGGAAATGAGGGTGATGCACTCCTCTTTTGGTTTAGTCCCCTTCATGGTTAGAGAAAGGCAAACAAATCGATAATACATAGCACCACAGCTATTTGCACAAATTATGGATGAGTCATGTATGGCAATTCGTTTTGTATGCATGAGTTTATCGGATACCATAGATAGCCAGCAATTTTTGATATGGATGATTCTTAAGACTCGTTGTTTACAAATACTGCATGCCACTTAAGATCCTACTTCCAAGCCAATCCATATTATGAGGCAGACCGAAAAAGCTGAGCAGATGACCACAATGGAGAGTAGACTCGGAGTCCATCGCTGTGCTAGCAGCTATTTGGATGTTCCACTTTTTGGTTTTAAGAAAAACTTGTTGTTTGAAGATTTGATCATCATTAGCCATTTTCACTTAAGAAAAGTTTCAAAATTTTTTATCTCTCTCAATTCTTGGTTAGGGAAGATTCTTTCACTCCAAACAATGCTAACGTGATTCTACCAGCTTTAGGTTATTCTTTCAGCAAGTGTTTATCAAAACTTATTTTTACCAAAGCACATCGAAGTTGATTTATCAGAAACTTATTCAACAAGTTTTTTTTCTCTTCTCTTTCTCAAAACATGATTGAGGTAATTGGGATCCACATGATTACCTGCCAGCACATTGACAAACTCCTAAATCTTACCGGCTCGTTGCGGTAAGCATGCTCAAAATTTTGAATTTTGAAAGATGGGTTGCTAGGCCGATTTGGAAATAGGAATCAAAGTCCAAAGTTGAATCATTCATCGAGAAATAAGTATTGCAAGCTCTATCCATAATATCCTTGACTTTGCATACAATCATCCATAACCTGCTCTACTACCTTACACTCCCTCTTTCCTTTAGCCTCGCAAGGCAAAGATTGCTAGAGCAACCCCTAGTTCAATTGCCGACGGGGCGGCCAGTGTTTGATTTCGTTCTAGAAATCCATGCTTCGCAATGCTTTAAGTAAAGCGGGAGTGTTAAGCAAGCAACGATGCTTTTTACCAAAAACATACCTTGTAGACAACGCCATTAGTGCTCGGCTATAAAGACTTAGGGTTAGGGCTTTTAGTTCAAGCCCTAACCCTTCTACATAGAAAGAGATGTTACAACAACATAAACAAGGTGTGAGGAAGAACTTCTGTAAAAATGCAAATAGATTCCTAGCCTGCGGGTTCCTGTCCTATTTTGATAAGTTGTATGGCTCTCTAACACATGTAAGGTTTAGGTAGTCTCAAGGGTGCTCCGTTGTCAAAGGGCACCAGTCCTTCGCCAGCCCATCATAGGCGGTGATCGGACGGTTTCCTTTTTCATATACCACTAGGTACAAGTGACTGTGGAGTTTGCTGGAACCCCTAACATAGCCCGTGACATGCCGGGATATTAGGTGAACTCAACGAGGTTGCCCGCTCGATGCATATGATAAAAGAATTAGATAAAGCAAATATTAATTGTATGTTGAACTTTCTGGTTATGGCTCTCAAGTCCCCAACAGAGTCGCCAAAAACTGTAGACACCTCCCAAACGGGGCATCGCCATACAGATTGATCATTGTTTGTTTGCTTTCCACTTCATAAACCAAGATCGTGGATATTCCCATGGCTAGGAACATCGCCACACGATAACGGTTATCATCAAAATAGAGTCGCCACCTAGTTTATAAAAACTAGGAAAAGAGATAGAGATTCCGGGTACGAGAGCTAAAAGTACGATAAGGGGAAGGTGTTAAGCACCCCTCTTTGCCCAGTCGTGAAACTGGCCCATAATAGTTCGACATAAGATTAGTATTTGCTTTATTTAATTCTAAACACATAATCTGGTTATTTAGCCTTTAATAGTTGATAAGGTGAGCCAAAACAATAATGAAAACATGCATCAAAACAGAAAACAAACTGTCCCAGCAAATGGATCCCTCGGCCGGTGAATAGATGTCACGGCCGAGGAATCCCACTGGATCGATGTATCGGCCGAAGGATTGATCCCCCAGCCGATGTTCTTCCTCACACCAGAACGAAGAGTTAATCAGGAATTAAAACACTACGATTAAAGTATAAAAACAAAAGATGAATCAAACCATAGGCCCCTGGGCCTCACCACCTTGATCCCTCAGTGCTTGATTGCTTCAGATTGAGGGTGATTGACTGATCTTCTTCTCGAAACCCTAGGATTTAGGATTTGTACTTCGGGGTTTGATCGTTCGGGATGCGGTTGCCTTCGGAAGGTTAGGGCTTCTATAGGGGGAGTATGTGAGATGATTTCTGCAGAGCTTGGAGGTATGAGATGGAGGAATTGAATGTTAATTTCAAAACCCTAAGGCCTCTTTATATAGGCAATTGGTGACTCACTCCGGCCAATCAAATGGCATGAATCAATAAGGTAGTTTAGGGTAACAAGATCTCTGATTGAATCTGCTTTCGTAGCGCTAAAGAATCGGAAAAAGGCTGCTAGGGTTTTGTTGATCAGATCAAACGATCGACAGAACATTCCAGAATCTGGAAAAAGGACGATCTGGCGGCCGAGCAAAAGATCTTGCGGCCGAGGAATGGATGTCGCGGCCGAAGGATTGATCTTGCGGCCTAGTGATTGGATCTCTCAGGGAGATTTTCATGCAACAGGTTGCTCGGGTGAAGAAATGATGTTAAGGCCGTGAGATCAATGTCACGGCCGACAGATGGATTCTCCTAGGATTCTGTATTTCTGTCTGAAAGGCTATTTTGCTCTGGATTGGGTCCTCTAAGTGGCTCAAAGTTCTTACCATAAGTCCATGGGTTCACAAGAAGTCAATTAGCAATCACTGTATCCATTTCATCATTGGGATGGTCCCCAAGGTGGGACTTGAAATAATCGTTAGGCCAAATTGGAGTGTCTACAGATTCCATCTTCGAAACCCTAATTTCGGAACCCTAAGGACACTTTATATAGGCAATTGGTGACTCACTCCGGCCAATCAAATGGCATGAATCAATAAGGTAGTTTAGGGTAGCAAGATCTCTAATTGAATCTGCTTTCGTAGCCCTAAAGAATCAAAAAAAGGCTGCTAGGGTTTTGTTGATCGGATCAAACGATCGACAGAACATTCCAGAATTTGGAAAAAGGACGATCTGGCAGCCGAGCAAAAGATCTTACGGCCAAGGAATGGATGTCGCGGCCGAAGGATTGATCTTGCGGCCTAGTGATTGGATCTCTCGGGAGATTTTCATGCAATAGGTTGCTCGGGTGAAGAAATGATGTTAAGGCCGTGAGATCAATGTCACGGCCGACAGATGGATTCTCCTAGGATTCTGTATTTCTGTCTGAAAGGCTATTTGGCTCTGGATTGGGTCCTCTAAATGGCTCAAAGTTCTTACCATAAGTCCATGGGTTCACAAGAAGTCAATCAGCAATCACTGTATCCATTTCATCAATGGGATGGTCCCCAAGGTGGGACTTGAAATAATCGTTACGCCAAATTGAGGTGTCTACAGATTCCATCTTCGATTTGCAACCCAGTGGCATGTAGGCGTTTGAAATTGGTGATAGCCTGCGTGTAGATATGCTTTAGATACTTTGGCTGCAGATTCTTGACGACTATCCTCACTTGGTCTTCCTCGGAGGGGCGATTCTTCATCTTGGCGGCCTTTTCCCTCCATCTTGGCACAAAGGTAGCAAAGTCTTCATTTGATTCTTGCTTGGTCATTTCTAAATCTCGAGTAGTTAACTCAATTTGGACATTGTATGCATACTGCTTGACAAAAGCGTTGGCAATTTCTGGCCAATTCTGATAGTGCACAAATTCCAAAGTGAGGAACCAGTCGAGAGCGCTTCCTGTGAGAGTTCGCTGGAACAATTGGGCGATGAGCTCATCATTTAAGCCCATTGGCTTCAGGGTGTTGATGACGTGGCGAACATGACTAGTAGGGTTACCAGTTCCATTGAACTTCTCGATGTTTGGCATTTTGAAATTTTCAGGCAGTTTAGATTCCGAGAAGAGGCAAAGTCCTTCGAAGTCCAGAATTTGGTCCCCTTGTGAACGAGCCTGGGAATGTTTAATCTCCTTGACTTGTTTGGCTAATTTGGGACTTTCTGCCAACCCTACTTTATGAGGATTCTCACTTTCCACCGATCTTTCTTCATCCTCGGCATCTCTTGCTGCTTTTTTCTGCTAGCAAGGTAGCAATTTGAGCTTGGAGATCGGCAATGGTGGCGTCGTTGTCTGCCATGAGAGTAGGAGGATTGCTTGATGAAGCTTAAGATTTGGTAGATGATGGGGTTTGAGAGGATGACCATGAAGTCCCTAGAAGTGATTGGGACCGTTGCGATGAGGGTATTTTGGCAGGCGAGGATGACAAGCGGGATGGCTGCAAAAACTTCTGTTTGGCATAGCTTCGGGTGTTGTAAGAGTATAAAGCTGACTGTGGTTGTTTCTTTGATTTACCTATCGTGCCTGCTTTGTAAAAGTAAAAATACCTGCAAGTCAGTACTTGGCTCGTACAGGGTTAGGATTTGGGCTGAAAGTCCCAACCATCCTGCATAGAAAGAGTTGTTTACAATAACAGATGATACAAGGTGTGAGGAAGAACTTGGAAGCAAAATGCAGGAAATTTTCCTAACCTGCAGGTTCCTGTCTTAGTTTGATAGGTTCTATGGCTTTTTAACACATGTGAGGTTTTGGGTAGTCTCAGGGTGCTCCGTTGTCAAAGGGCACCAGTCCTTTCACCAGCCCATCATAGGCGGTGATTGGGTGATTTCCTTTTTGATATACCACTAGGTACAAGTGACTGTGGAGTTTGCTGGAACCCCTAACATAGCCCGTGTCATGCCGGGGTATTAGGTGAACTCAACGAGGTTGCCCGCTCGATGCATATGATAAATGAATTGAATAAAGCATGTATTAGTCTTATGTTGAACTTTCTAGTTATGGCTCTCAAGTCCCCAACAAAGTCGCCAAAAACTGTAGACACCTCCCTGGAGCAGGGCATCGCCATACAGATTGATCGTTTGCTTGCTCGATTGGTTGCTTGCTTCGTAAACCAAGATCGTGGACATTCCCATGGCTAGGAACATCGCCACACGATAGCGGTTATCATCAAAACAGAGTCGCCACCTAGTTTATTAAAACTAGGAAAGTATATAGAAATTCTGGGTACGGGAGCCAAAAGTACAATAAGGGGAAGGTGTAAGGCACCCCTCTTTGCCCAGTCGTGTGACTGGCCCATAGTCATTCGACATATGATTAATTCATGCTTTATTTAATTCAAACACGTAGTTTGTTTAATTAAGCCTTTAAACAGTTAATGGTGAGCCAAGACTGTAATTGAAAGCATGCATCAGAAAGCTGAATAAAACAAACATGTCCTAGGGAGATAGATCTCGCGGCCGGTGAATGGATGTCATGGCCGAGAGATCTTCCTGGTTTTATGTACCGACCGAGGGATCGAAGCCCCGATCGATGTTCTTCCTCACACCAGACAGAGAAGTTAGCAGTGTAGACACCTCTCAAGCAGGGCATCGCTATACAGATTGATCATGTTAGTTGCTCGATTGGTTGCTTGCTTCGTAAACCAAGATCGTGGACATTCCCATGGCTAGGAACATCGCCACACGATAGCAGTTATCATCAAAACAGAGTCGCCACCCAGTTTGTTAAAACTAGGAAAATAGACAGAGATTCTGGGCACGGGAGCCAAAAGTACAATAAGGGGAAGGTGTTAGGTACCCCTCTTTGCCCAGTCGTGAGACTGGCCCATAATCGTTCAACATAAGACATGTAGATGCTTTATTTAATTCTAACACGTAATCTGTTTTTAGCCTTTAAGTAGTTAATGGTGAGCCACGACGGTAATTGAAACATGCATCAGAAAGCAGGAAACAAAACAAAGCTGTCCCAGGAAGATGGATCTCGCGGCCGGTGAATAGATGTCACGGTCGAGGGATCCTCCTGGTTTTATGTGCCGGCCGAGGGATCGAAGCCCCGGTCGGTGTTCTTCCTCACACCAGACAGAAACGTTAGTAAATAATCAGAATGCTAAGATTATGATTATGGACAGAAAATAAAACAAACCAGAGGCCGTTGGGCCTCACCACCTTGATCCCTCAGTTGCTTGATTACTTTGGATTGTGTGTGATTGACTGATTGCTTCTCGGGAAACCCTAGGGTTAGGGTTTGAACTTCGGGGTTTGATCGCCAGATTGATGGCTACCTTCGGGAGGTTAGGGCTTTTGAATTGTGGGTTTGAGAGAGTATTTTGACAGAATATCGGAGCTTGGGTGAATGATTTCACTTATGCATTTCGTGTGTATATTTTCGGAGTCCAAAAGCCCTTTATATAGGCAATTGGTGACTCACTCCGGCCAATCAAATGGCACGATTGCAATTGCAATTGCAATGCAACTCAAACTCTTCGTCGTAATCTCTGAACGTGGCCCGAACGCATCGGGAAAGTAGTGTAGTTGGATCAAATGTTTGACAGAACGTTCTAGAGTCTGGAAAAAGGACGATCTAGCGGCCTAGTAATAGATCACACGGCCGAGGAATTGGTGTTGTGGCCGAAGGATGGATCTTGCGGCCGAGGGATTGATCTCTCAGGGAGATTTTGCTAGCAACAGGTTGCTCGGGTGAGGAAATGATGTTAAGGCCGTTAGATCGATGTTACGGCCGACAGATGGATTCTCCTAGGCTTCTGTATTTTCTGTCTGAAAGGCTGTATGGCTCTGATTGGGTCCTCTAAGTGGCTCAAAGTTCTTACCGAAAGTCCTAAGGTTCTCGAGAAGGCAATCAGCAATCACTGTATCCATTTCATCATCGGGATGGTCCCCAAGGTGGGACTTGAAATAATCGTTAGGCCAAATTGGGGTGTCTACAGCAGATAATCAAGCGCTATGATTAAGCATAAAAACGATAAATAAATGAAACCAGAGGCCCTTGGGCCTCACCACCTTGATCCCTCAGTGCCTTGATTGCTTCGGATTTGATTGGGATTGCCTGATTTGCTTCTTGAAAACCCTAGGGTTAGGGTTTGAACTTCGGGGTTCGATCGTCGGATTAGCGGCTGCCTTCGGAAGGTTAGGGCTTTTGAAGAGAGGGTTTGAGAGTATGTTTCTACAGAGTTTCGTGACTAATGGTGGTGTGTTGTTATCAATTTCGTGGTTGAAGCCCTTTTTATATAGGCATAGGGATGACACAACTCGACCAATCAAAGCACACGACTGGAATTGGAGTTAGAGAGTGATACAAACTCTTTATGGTGATCTCCTGACGTAGCCCGAATGCATCGGAAAAAGGCTGCTAGGGTTTTGTTGATCGGATCAAACGATCGACAGAACATTCCAGAATCTGGAAAAAGGACGATCTGGCGGCCGAGCAAAAGATCTTGCGGCTGAGGAATGGATGTTGCAGCCGAAGGATAGATCTTGCGGCCGAGTGATTGGATCTCTCAGGGAGATTTTCATGCAATAGGTTGCTCGGGTGAAGAAATGATGTTAAGGCCGTGAGATCAATGTCACGGCCGACAGATGGATTCTCCTAGGATTCTGTATTTCTGTTTGAAAGGCTATTTGGCTCTGGATTGGGTCCTCTAAGTGGCTCAAAGTTCTTACCATAAGTCCATGGGTTCATCATCGGGATGGTCCCCAAGGTGGGATTTGAAATAATCGTTAGGCCAAATTGGGGTGTCTACAGCTGTCCATTTGAAAGATTCAACAAGGGGCAATGCTTGTCACCAAATTTGCTAAAATCCTGATTGCATTATTTTTTATGCACTGACTAAGCTATAAAATTATCTTAATTCTAGGAATAAAAATGATTGCTTTCAAACATACAAATCAGTGATTATTTTTTATTCTAATGAGCACAATCAGTGCTTTGGGACGTCAGTCTTGATGACTACTCATTTTTATGCATGCAACTTTGTTTAGTCCATGTGTTGATGCAGGTAGTGGTGATTGTGGCATGCACACCTCCAAGTAATTCGATTTGGAGCAATTTAATGAGGAAGAATCTGTTAAGGTAACAAATTAATCTTTGAATTTGATCTTGCGGTTACAAGTTCTTGGCCCATTCATTGTTTCTAATCGTCGCTTATTTGTTAAATGTAGCTAAAATTCAGTTCTAAAGAAAAATTACAAGAATGAAGTTATCTTTTTTGGGGAGAACAAGTACAGGAATGAAGTTATCCGAAAGGCTCAACAAAAATATTATGGCAGATGGAAAATTTGATGACAATTGTAGCTATTTTTGTTGTATGTGTGGGCAGCATGCCCTTAGAAATGGGAGAAGAATTCCGTTCCTTTCCCAAGGCAATGGGCCCGGATCAAGGGAGTGCGAGCGAAAAAGCAAGCGCTCGTAAATACAGAGTCGCCACTCGGGTTTGAAGGTCCGACACCCAAGGAACCGTATTTCGAAGCACCTGCCGCGCTGTTTGATTTGAAAAAAGTGAAGGAAACCAGTCCGTCATAACCATATCTGGGTTCGGGAGCCAGGTTACTAGAGGGGAAGGGTTTTAAGGCACCCCTCTCGCCCAATCCGGAGATCAGTCTCTACTTAGGCATTTTGAAAACATTGCGATTCTTCTTTTATTAATCAATTTTTAGCCAATTAGGGCGGGGGAACAGTTAATCGGGGATTAAAACTGTAACATGTTTGCAGGATG
Organism: Rhododendron griersonianum; assembly: GCA_018127125.1. NCBI lineage: Eukaryota > Viridiplantae > Streptophyta > Magnoliopsida > Ericales > Ericaceae > Rhododendron > Rhododendron griersonianum. The sequence goes on from CM030797.1 coordinate 22,459,362, forward strand.
TGATAGATGGCATGGATGAGCAGTTAGTATAGGATGAGAACAGACTGTTGTGGGTGTTTTAAATAGACTGGAAAGCCCCTGTCTTGGAGTATCGTGCACAGGAAGAAACCAGTATGCACTGATCAAGTCAATGCATGCTGACCAAACCTGCGTGCGCTACTACAAGACCTGCGTGCGCCAGTAAGCCTAAGCCCACAGCTCTTATTCTCAAACCCTCTGGGCTCTGGAAGGACCAGTGCATGTAGGGAGGTATTCCCAAACAAGTACAAATATTGGCCGAACACGTGGTGTGCCAGATCCGTGTAATGAGAAAAGTGATATGGGACTCCATATAAGATGAACGGCGGCGGTAAAGTCTGGTGCTACGAGAAGGCACCGGATTAGACGATCTGTTCGGCTTAGATAAGCCGGTGACATGAGAAGTCATTAGTTGATACACTCTGTTCGGCTTAGATGAGCCAGTGGCATGAGAAGTCATTTACTTGTGCAGTATGTTCGGTAGGGGCATCTGCCGAACAGATGGAGTCACTTGATGAAACGTTGTCTTAAGAGATAAGGCAATTGGAGTGCTCTGTCAGACGAACCCGATATACAGTAAAGATAAGTAAAGAAACAGTCCTATCGAGGGACGAGTTCTATGGTGAGAAGAGACCCTATGAGGAAGGGATCTCGGTTGATTGGGCAAGAGATCCCCAAGAGAGCCAGGATTCCTATACGGGGCAGGGGACCTGGGCAACAAAGATGCTTGGAAAGCAAGCATGCTCATATCTATAAATACGAGGTAAACCTGGAGAAAAAAGGTACGCAATAAGTTGCATTCATTCTACACTTTTCTACTGATAATTAGGGTTTTTGATACAGTACGAGATACTAACTTAGGCATCGGAGGGCCTTTGCCACGAGAGGCAGAGGTGCGCTCACCCCTTGTCTGTTTTACAGGTTAGGGTTCAGGCGAAGGTATTAGGGTTCCGGTTGAACAGCACGTGAAGGAAGGAGATTCAGCGCTGTTCTAGGTGCCATCTGTTTTTCTCCACCTACAATTGGCGCCGTCTGTGGGAAACGAAAGAGTTCCCTTTTGAAATACGACCATGGTGGAGGTAGATCCAGTCACACCAATCACCGATAAAAACCAGGCTGGTGGGGCAGGAGATAAATCCCCACCAGGTGCTCCGAGAAAGCCAACCAGCGGGCATGATAAGAGGACAACAAGCAAGGATCCTCTTACCATCCACAACAACTCCAAGAATAGGGAGGGCAGAACGGCTACAACCTCCACACGAAGGAGCAAATCCCATCACAGGGGAGAATCGGTTGCACATTCGAAAAGTGTGCATAGCAACGAGGATATCCTCGACAAAAAGAGGCAGGAAGTCGAGGAATACGCTCGACTAATTCGGAAAAGGGAACACGAGATCCGAGAGTTAGAGCGGATCCGAGAACATCCTGAGGATTCTGGGTTATCAGGAAGGAGATCCAGGGGAGACGGACTGGTCATGGTGCAATACACAAAGGCCCCTTCACGAAGAAGGAGGAGCAAGTCCAGAAGCCCCACTCCTCCCAAGAAAAGGGTTTCTTCACGAACAAGAAGGAGCAGGAGTTCGAGCAAGCAAAGAACTCCCCCCACGTTACAGGGGAAGCAGGAGCCGAAGCTCCTCACCCGAGGAAGGCATAAGAAAACACCACAGGGACAGGTACGAGAGACCTGATAATGATTGGAACAGGACAGTGACTCACGAATCCAAAAAGCGAGAAGATGGGTCTATGACTGCACGAGAAGCAGCAAGGCGGGCCCTGAGTAATATAGCAGCATCACCTTTTTCAAAAAGGCTACAGGATGCGCGCCTGCCGAGCAGAGTGAAGCATGGGACGTTCGTACTTTACGAGATAAATGCGGATCCCGTTGCTCACGTACAACATTACCAACAGGCTATGTTCATGCATGATGGAGATGACGCCATTATGTGTAAGATGTTCCCTTCAAGCTTGGGAAAAGTGGCTTTATCGTGGTTCCATAAGTTGGAACCACGTTCCATACGAGGATGGACGCAGTTAGCAGAAGAGTTCACTGCTCGGTTCTTGACGAGTAGAAAGGCTCCCAAGACATTCGAAAGTCTCTCAATGATGAAGCAGGAGGACAATGAGCCAATCAGAGACTACGCAAAGAAATACTGGGAGACCTTCAATGAGATAGACAGTTGCAGTGAGGAGTATGCGATTGCTACCTTCAAAACTGGCCTGCCTGTTCGGGGCGAGTTACACCGGTCATTGAATAAGCATCTTGTGGCATCATTGGTAAGGCTAATGGAGCGTATCGAACAACACGCAAGAATGGAGGATGACATACTCCGGGAGGAAGGTAGAGTTGTTGCCGAACAGCCAAAAACTCCAGCAAAGAAGGCGGATAAGCCAGAGCCCAGGGCCTATAGGAAAGAATATGGGCAGGCTAAGAAAGAGCCTTACAAGGAAAAGCAGGCACCTGATCCTAAGTCATTCTTTTCAATAACCACGGTTTGGAAAGAACCAATCTATAGGATTCTCTATCGAATAAAGAATCAGCCTTATTTCAAATGGCCCCCAAGTCTAGGTGGGGATAAGGATGCAAAACGTGCTACGAATCAACACTGCAGTTACCACAAGGATTGGGGTCATATGACCGAAGATTGTGAGATGTATAAGAGACATCTCGACGACTTAGTCTCTCGAGGTTACCTCAAGGAATTCATTCAGGAGGATCCCAAAGATAAAGGGAAAACAATGGAGTTGGATTACGAACAGAATCTTAAAGGGGTGATCCATATGATACATGGATTAGCCACGCCTTATACGAGGAATGAGGTGAGGCTGCTGCAGAGGCAGGTCAAGCATGACCAATATGTTATGCGAGTGGGGAACAAAAGAGGGCGAGATAATGACATGCCCAACGATGTTATAGTCTTTACAGATGAGGATCTGGGAGAGGTTCAGGTGCCCCACAACGATGCATTAGTCATAACCCTACGAATTGGGGAATATGACATTGAGAGAATCCTGGTAGATTCAGGGAGCTGTACAGAGGTGTTATACTACGACGCATTCAAGAAGTTGGGGCTGAAGCAGACGGTTTTGGAACAATCTATTACGCCTTTGGTTGGATTTGGTGCAAGTGCAGTATGGCCCCTCGGGAAAGTAACATTACCTGTTCGGGCGGGGACAGTGGTCCTTAGGACAGACTTCTTGGTGGTAGATGTACCATCCTCCTATAATGCAATCATAGGAAGGACTTGGTTACATAAGATGAGGGCTGTTTCTTCTACGTATCACCAGATGGTGAAATTCCCAGGGTCCAACGGGATCGAGAAGATTAGGGGAAATCAAAAGTCAGCACAACAGTGCCTGATTTCCATCATCAAGAAAGTTCCAAAGGCCCACCAAGTTCGTACAGTTGAAGTACCCGATCGACAAACTATCGAGGATGTTGGGAGAGATCCAGCAGAGAGAGTAGTGGAAGGCCTGAAGAAGATACAGATCAACGAAACTGATCCTGGAAGGTATTTTCTAATTGGGGTGTCACTGCCGGATGAGGAAGAAACCGAATTAGTGGGTTTCTTGAAAGAACATGTTGATGTGTTTGCTTGGATACCGGAGGAAATGCCTGGAGTAGATGCAGATGTGATCTGCCACCACCTGAATGTTGACCCGCAGCATAAGCCCGTTATTCAGAAGAAGAGAAGGGCAGCTTTACAGCATGTTGACGCTATTATTGAGGAGGTGGATCGTTTGTTAGAAGCCAAAGCAATACGAGAGGTCTATTACCCAGAATGGCTCTCCAACACCATGGTAGTGAAAAAGAAGAATGGGAAATGGCGTGTCTGTGTGGATTTCACAGACTTGAATAAAGCGTGTCCCAAAGATAGCTTCCCTCTCCCAAGGATCGATCAATTGGTTGACGCCACTGCTGGGTATGAGCGGATGAGTTTCCTCGACGCGTATCGAGGATACCATCAGATTGCCATGTTTGGGCCTGATCAAGAGAAGACTTCTTTTATCACACCACGAGGGTTGTACTGTTACAGTGTTATGCCGTTTGGGCTAAGGAACGCAGGAGCGACTTACCAGAGGTTGGCTACTATCATGTTTAGAAAACTTCTTGGCCAAACTATGGAGGTATACATAGACGATATGGTAGTCAAGAGCAGGACCAGACAAGGGCACATTCTGGACTTGAAAGAAGCTTTTGGAATTTTGAGGAAATACAAGTTGAAACTCAACGCCTCAAAATGTGCGTTTGGAGTTGGCTCTGGAAAATTCCTGGGCCACCTGGTGACTCTGAGAGGAATCGAGGCAAATCCTGATCAGATAACGACCTTACAGAAGCTCCAAAGTCCTAAGACTACGAAAGAAGTCCAGAGGCTGACTGGGATGGCTGCGGCCCTAAACAGGTTCATTAGCCGTTCAAGTGATAAGTGTAGGCCTTTCTTCCAGTTGCTAAAGAAAAGAGAAGGGTTCGAATGGGGAGCAGAATGTGAGCAGGCATTCCAGGACTTGAAGAAATATTTGGCTCAAGCCCCCCTCTTGTCGACTCCAGACCCAGGTGATATTTTGATTTTATATCTAGCAGTTTCTGAACATGCTGTAAGTGCGGTTCTGTTAAGGGACAAGGGGCCCGAACAGATCCCGGTTTATTATGTGAGTAAAACACTTCTGGACGCAGAAACGAGGTATCTGCCCCTCGAAAAATTGGTCCTTGCTTTAAGGACGGCAATAAGAAAGTTGCCTCATTATTTCCAGAGCCACAAAGTTGTGGTTTATACTGAGTTTCCTTTAAGATCCCTGCTACGAAAGGCAGATTTCTCTGGACGGATCTCAACTTGGTCTGTTGAGTTAAGTCAATATGATATTGACTTCCAACCGCGCACTGCAATCAAAGGCCAAGTGTTGGCTGATTTTGTGGCAGAATTTTCACCAACCGTAGCACCTCAGCCTCCTACGAGACAGGAGTAGAGAGTTGAACCATTAAGAAGAAAGGGTAAGGCGCCTGCCGAACAGGACCCTTTGGAATGGAAACTATTTGTCGATGGATCTGCCTGCAACACTGGTTCAGGTATTGGAATTGTTTTGTTCCCTCCTGGAGGGGTTATGTTGGAGCAATCTGTTCGGCTTGGCTTTAGTGCTTCGAATAATGTGGCAGAGTACGAGACTCTCCTGGTTGGCTTGAACAGTGCAAAAACTCTGAAGGTTAAAAGGATCAGGGTTTATTGTGATTCACAATTGGTGGTAAACCAACTGTCCGGCGAGTATGAAGCTCGAAATGAGAAGATGGCAGCCTACGTGGAGGCAGCCAAAAGTTTACTTAATACCTTCGAAAGGGTGTGTATAGAACAGATAAGCTCTGGACAGAATTCTCATGCAGATTCTTTGGCTTGGTTGGCTGCAGCTGTCCCAACTGAATTCAAACGAAAGGTAGCAGTTGACTACTTGGCCGAGCCGAGCATCGGAAGAAGTATGGACTTGATCCTGGACGTGAACCAAGGACCAAGTTGGATGGATCCAATCGTGGAGTTTTTACGAGATGAAACACTCCCAGCCGATAAGAAAGAAGCACACAAGATCAAAACCAAGTCTGCAAGGTTTTGGCTATCCCCTGAGGGGAAGCTATATAAAAAATCCTTCACTAGACCATATCTGCTTTGTGTACACCCCGAGATGGTACAGAAGTTCCTCCACGAGATACATGAGGGAACATGTGGAAGCCATGCTGGGGGCAGATCTATTGCCCACCGAGCAATTACCCAAGGGTATTGGTGGCCACACATGCAGGAGGATGCCAAGGTCTATGTTAAGATTTGTGAGAAATACCAGAAGTTCTCACCTATGATAAAGACACCGGCCGAAGACCTGGTACCCTTAACTAGCCCTTGGCCATTTGCCCAGTGGGGAATGGACATCGTGGGTCCACTCCATAAAGCAACAGGAAATCGAAAGTTCCTATTAGTGGCTACTGATTACTTCACCAAGTGGATTGAAGCAGAACCCTTGGCTAAAATCACTGAACCTATGATAGAAAGGTTTGTGTGAAAGAGTATTATCACTCGATTTGGAGTTCCTTACTCTTTGATCACAGATAATGGGGCACAGTTCCAGAAAAAGTTCAAGACATTCTGTTCCCAGTATGGGATAAGGAACTATTACTCAACCCCTGCTTACCCTCAAAGCAATGGGCAAGCAGAAGCTTCCAACAAAACCTGTAGCGACCTGTATTTTTAGGCCCGTATTTTTTTTCTTTTGTAATCGTACGGCCCGTCGAGATAGACGGTGCGGATATTCGGTGTGACGTCTTCGTGGAAGGATATAAGGGTAATTGTGCAAGAGGTGCACGTGTGTGTGTGTGTGTGGGGTGGGAGCATGGGATTACTCCCCATGCCAATAATTTCCCCAGGAGACTAACTTTCTCCCATTTTCTCCCCCACTCCTTCGGCTCTCTGTCTCTCACTCCTCTCCTCCGAAAACTCTCTTCTCTTCTCTCTCTTCGATTTAATCCACCTAGGGTGTGATTCCGGTTAAGGTCCAAGAATTAAAGTTGCTATACGGAGCACGGGCTTTCCGAATATCCAAGAAAAATCATGATCGGACCGCGTGGGAGCTCGGTTGACTTGGTCAAAGGTTCGGGTTTTGCTCAAAACCCATGAGGTAGGGATTTCTTACTCTTGTTATGCGTTTATACGGTGTTTATGTACCTAGATCGTGCCTTGTTTCGTTGTTTGAGATTGTTTCTTTCATTTCGGAATTTCTGCAGAACAGGTCTCTGTTTTTGGGGGTTTTTCATCTTCTTAATCCTGGAATTGATTTTTGGTCTCTTCATATGAAATAGAGTAGACTTGAAGCTCGTTTTAATTCCGCAAGAATCACCCGAAACCTTTGAGAATTGAATTCATGGTGATTTTTAGAAAACTGGTCTGCAATCTGTCTCGTGTTCTGCTGTTCTGAGTTTTCGCCCAACTTCGAATAGCTGTAACTTTCTCGTCTGATGTCCAATTCATGCAAATTTTATATCGATTCGAAGGTCTTGAAGTCAGCTTTCATTTGCCACTGGAATCGTCTTAAAACTCTTAGTACACAGAAAGTTATGATCGTTTGAGTGAAGGTGTGTCAATCTGTCCTGCTGCGTGACAGATCCGTATTGCTTCAGTAAATGTCTATTTAACCATCCTTGGAGTGCAGATTTGACTAGGGTTCCTTCATACCTTTTAAGCGTCGTTCAATTGCGCAACTTGTGGGACTGGAATCGTTCAAAAGTATTAAGAACTCGATTTATAGTGAATTATAGAAGATTGAGCTGAAATCTGGAAATCCGGACAGCGAACAGAGCTGCGTTTTTCATCGTTTGTTATGGTTAAGCGACGCTATTGGTTATGGGTCCTTATGGGTTTTAAAGATTGGTAAGTTAGCGATCTTTGGGCGTTGGAATCATTGAAAAATATTGAGTATGGAATTTTTAATGAGTTATCGAACACTGACTGCTCTCTGGGACAGTTTTGGTCCGTTAGTTCTTGTTCGTCCGTTTTGACTCCCGATCACCTCTAATCCTTTTTAAACATCGTTAAACCATCCCTAAGCTTGATTACTCGAGTTCCAATGATTCGTTGATCATTCGGATTCCCTTAAACTTTTTGGCGCTTATTCCATGAGGTCTAAGTATTAATATTAGCGGGTAGTATGTTGTAGAATCGCTAAGAGGTTGGTACGATATTGTGATATACTACGAGAAAAAGGCGTGTACTCTTTTATCAGTCGATGTTCTGTTATGATTGATTGTTTGGAATACATTGAAATGTGATTATCGATGTGAGTTTAACCTATAAGTTGGTTTGATGGACGTGATTTATTGTGTAATGAGATTATGAGAATTATTTGTTGAAGGGTTTGTGTGATTGTTGGGATTTAAGTGGCTGTAATTGAGAATTGGAATGAGAAAGTGACTGCAACGCAAGGGGTGGTAATGCAGAGTGCAACGCAAGGGGTGGTAATGCTGTGACTAGATAATGGGTGATGTTGACTGCAACGCAAGGGGTGGTAATGCAGACTGCAACGCAAGGGGTGGAAATGCAGAGTGATTGAGACTATGAGAAGTGTTGAAATGGTTGCGAACCTATTGTAAGTATGTTTGATTGATGTGAGTATATTAATGTTTCTACGTGACATGCGAACTGTTAGGAACACTTACAAGGTGTTTGGAACCCTTTGGCTGTAGATTATCTTCCGTTGTGATAAACCCATGTTTCTCATGTTCACTTGTCGAATTCTTTCACTCTTTGTGCATACTTCATCGCATTTTCGTATAACTTGAGTATAGATTTCTTTACTGGGCTAGTGTAGCTCAACCTATCATTTTTCAGGTACACTACATGGACACAGTCTGGGAGGGTGTGGAGTGCATGCTGACATCAAGCTAAAGATATTTTTTTGAAGTATGTCTTTCTTCATAAATCAACTGCATTGTACTATTTTCTCTATTTTGGAATACTGTATCAATTAATAGATTTGTGAGATTCAAAAATTGTATTGTAATTTGGGATACCGTATGTACTATTGTGAGGATTTGTATTTAAAATGGTATTGTTATTTATGTTAAAAATCGAGGGCGTGACAAATTGGTATCAAAGCATTAGGTTTGAATACCTAGAGACCGTGGGGAGACTTAGTCTCATGGGTTCAAAGATCATTGCATTTCTAACAAAAATATGAGTGAGCTTGCATGACTGACGTGTGTCCAATGAACTGGCATTGCATTTATGTCTACATGAAACAGTGAAGAACTAGTGCTCGTGTCTGAGAAAGAGAAAAGTTTGACCTCATTGTAGTGGTTGCAGTTGCATTTGTTGCCATTGTCACTGTTGCTGTTGGCAATCAGATTTTTGAACTATTTGTGCTAAGATGCATTTTGTTGATGGTTGTAATGGTTGTGAGTTATGACGATGATGATGTGCGAAAGAGGATATTTATTAGCATATGATAAAAGTTATTAGTGTAATTTACGAGATAAGTGCTTGATGTGTTTTTATTTAAATTGTGCAGATTACGTATTAAGCCTTAAATGTGTTAAGTGAATTCTGTGTAATATGAGTTGTGTTGTGTTGAGTATAAGTACATGAAGAGGTAGAGTAATGTATATGTCGGGAATTGAGCTAGAATGTATCTTGAGACGTTTAGAAAGGTAAGGACTTGTTGAGGTAACCTTTGTGGTTGGTCGTATTTGAAGTTGTGATTGTGAGTATATGTTGACTTAGGAAAAGAGGGTTATAAGTAGGGTGTCAGGATACGGTATGTGTCTTCTGGACACCCAGGCGACTACCGATGAGATCCAATTGGAAGAGGCGCTTGATCACCGCACCTTCTAGATGGAAGTCTTGGAAAGTCAATTGGACACTAGGATTGTGTATAGGGGTTAGATCTCTAGGCTTGAGATAGATGGCTCTACGTAGGAATTTCATAGAAAAGGGAAGTGCTATGATGTCGTAATCTTCATTGTTGAGGTGAATGTCGTGGTGGTGTCATTATATGACAGGATGGTAGAAAATAGTGATAGTATTGTGTGGTGAAAAATAATAATAATAATAAGAGACAAGACTTGAGGTGTACTATATCGATGTGACTTGAGGCAAGTGATTGATGTCAGTGTGTGGTGAGAGACTTGTTTGAAGTGAGGGCAATATGAATGAGGACTGTTGTGAGTTGAAAGATTAGAGTGTAGAGATTGTGTGTGATGTGTAATTGGCGACGTAGACTAGACTGATGACAGTATAGAATGCATTGAGGTGATAGATTTGAGAGAGACTAAGGTTTAAATAGTGGTAGTGATAGCAGTGATGGTGATAGGAGTCTTAGAATATAATGAGAAGAATAGAAGGGTTGTTTGCAACCCCGGAGTCTTGTGGGTATTCAGGGATAAGTCTGTCAATCGATCTGTGTCGGTGTTTGAGTTCTAGCATGAAGATATTCGAGAGTTTTGGATGTTTGTTGGTGCAGCTATTGCACACTTTGTGTAGGTGCTCTAGTGATGAGATGTTAATAGGTTGCAATATTGTTAAAATAGAGGAATGATTAGTATAAATGATACGTGTATTTATGATGTGAAGTGTAAGATCGTGAGTGTGAAAAGTACGTGATTTGATTCGACCGAATGAATGAGAAAGCTCGAGATTGGTAAAGTAAATAGAAACCGTGTAAGGTTTTGTGAGAGTAAAAGGAACAAGATGACTGTTAGGCTTCCTGAAGCCATAAATTGTAAAGTAGTGGATACTTGGTGAGTTCGTTGGGCACTCGGGGAGTTCGTTGGATATCTTTTAAATCCGTTGGATACTGAGTGAGTGCTAATGCGTGAATATGTGGCGGTGTGGTGTAAGCCATTAAATTGTACGGTTGATTTTCAGGAGATATTCCATGTATGAAATGTGTTGATATTTCATTTAAGTGCTTGATCTATTATGAATTTGAGTGTGTGGAATTTGCCCTTAAGATGCAGTCCAGAATTGGTAAAAAGAGTTATGGGGATACAAAGAGATATGAGTTAGAGATTGTGGTTAGCGGTTTTGATTTATGTGTATTGAGTATCTATGTATGAAATTATTGGTGTTCGGTTAATGGAAGTGTCCTATTGATACGTCTGAAGATCGGGTTGAACTCAAAAATTTCTTTTCCTTTTCCGAATGAGAGTGATGTCGTATGAAAGTTGATTCTTAGTTTAGTTCGTTTTGAAAAAAAAAAAAATGATAACGATACAAGTTTGGAGTCGGCTATATCATGATGATATGAACCTTATCTTAAAATTCGTTACCATGTTGTCTAAATTGTCGCATCCTAAAAGACTAGGTGAGATGCATAAGATTGATTGGTGATGATATCTTTCAAAAAAAAATTGTAAATGAACTTTTCCTGCTAAATTCTATAAAATTTCGCCACAAGGTGGACGTGTTTCGATGATTTTTCAACTACGAAAACTAAAATTTTCAATGGACTAAGTTTTTCGTCAAAACTGCCTGGAGGTGTGTGATATTACACTTTTACTATGAGAATGGTGAGTGGGAAACTCATTATTGTTGTTTAATTCTAATCCCATTGTGTCGGACATGTAGACTTTGAGCTAACGTATGCCTTTAAAGGGAATTTGTCTTGAGTTAGCATTGAGGGTCATTAGAGCTTTGTTTATGTGAGTCTTGAGAACGAGAGTAAGTTGAATAATAAGAAAGGAAGTGAAATAGAAACGTATGAGAGTTGACCACTTTATTGGCGTACATGAAAAGTCTTATAAACCTCAAGGGAGAGAATGGGAAAATCTTAAACTTGTTAATTGTATATGGCTTGGCAAGTTGTTGAGTTACGATCTCGTGAAATTCTCCTTTGAAATTGGACACTATCCTTAGAACCGGAACTGATTAGTCGGAAAGAATGAAAATGGATACGGTTTGGGTGACCAGAACTGATTGCTAACACGAGTAAGATTCATACGAATACGACAGCTCCTTCATCTGATGTGTGTGAACCTTGGGATCTGACGATCGTTTTGGTAAGAGGTGATACAAATTGATTGTGGCATTGTAGAGTTCATTGCGTCTTGGACACAAGAGTCGATGGGTACGAAACGTCATGAGTGGACACAGTCTTGTGGATTAGAGTTTCTTTGATGATGTGCTTTTGTAGGTTTGGTTTAAATTTCGAGGACGAAATTTTTTTTTAAGGAGGATAGAATGTAGCGACCTGTATTTTTAGGCCCGTATTTTTTTTCTTTTGTAATCGTACGGCCCGTCGAGATAGACGGTGCGGATATTCGGTGTGACGTCTTCGTGGGAGGATATAAGGGTAATTGTGCAAGAGGTGCACGTGTGTGTGTGTGTGGGGTGGGAGCATGGGATTACTCCCCATGCCAATAATTTCCCCAGGAGACTAACTTTCTCCCATTTTCTCCCCCACTCCTTCGGCTCTCTGTCTCTCACTCCTCTCCTCCGAAAACTCTCTTCTCTTCTCTCTCTTCGATTTAATCCACCTAGGGTGTGATTCCGGATAAGGTCCAAGAATTAAAGTTGCTATACGGAGCACGGGCTTTCCGAATATCCAAGAAAAATCATGATCGGACCGCGTGGGAGCTCGGTTGACTTGGTCAAAGGTTCGGGTTTTGCTCAAAACCCATGAGGTAGGGATTTCTTACTCTTGTTATGCGTTTATACGGTGTTTATGTACCTAGATCGTGCCTTGTTTCGTTGTTTGAGATTGTTTCTTTCATTTCGGAATTTCTGCAGAACAGGTCTCTGTTTTTGGGGGTTTTTCATCTTCTTAATCCTGGAATTGATTTTTGGTCTCTTCATATGAAATAGAGTAGACTTGAAGCTCGTTTTAATTCCGCAAGAATCACCCGAAACCGTTGAGAATTGAATTCATGGTGATTTTTAGAAAACTGGTCTGCAATCTGTCTCGTGTTCTGCTGTTCTGAGTTTTCGCCCAACTTCGAATAGCTGTAACTTTCTCGTCTGATGTCCAATTCATGCAAATTTTATATCGATTCGAAGGTCTTGAAGTCAGCTTTCATTTGCCACCGGAATCGTCTTAAAACTCTTAGTACACAGAAAGTTATGATCGTTTGAGTGAAGGTGTGTCAATCTGTCCTGCTGCGTGACAGATCCGTATTGCTTCAGTAAATGTCTATTTAACCATCCTTGGAGTGCAGATTTGACTAGGGTTCCTTCATACCTTTTAAGCGTCGTTCAATTGCGCAACTTTTGGGACTGGAATCGTTCAAAAGTATTAAGAACTCGATTTATAGTGAATTATAGAAGATTGAGCTGAAATCTGGAAATCCGGACAGCGAACAGAGCTGCGTTTTTCATCGTTTGTTATGGTTAAGCGACGCTATTGGTTATGGGTCCTTATGGGTTTTAAAGATTGGTAAGTTAGCGATCTTTGGGCGTTGGAATCATTGAAAAATATTGAGTATGGAATTTTTAATGAGTTATCGAACACTGACTGCTCTCTGGGACAGTTTTGGTCCGTTAGTTCTTGTTCGTCCGTTTTGACTCCCGATCACCTCTAATCCTTTTTAAACATCGTTAAACCATCCCTAAGCTTGATTACTCGAGTTCCAATGATTCGTTGATCATTCGGATTCCCTTAAACTTTTTGGCGCTTATTCCATGAGGTCTAAGTATTAATATTAGCGGGTAGTATGTTGTAGAATCGCTAAGAGGTTGGTACGATATTGTGATATACTACGAGAAAAAGGCGTGTACTCTTTTATCAGTCGATGTTCTGTTATGATTGATTGTTTGGAATACATTGAAATGTGATTATCGATGTGAGTTTAACCTATAAGTTGGTTTGATGGATGTGATTTATTGTGTAATGAGATTATGAGAATTATTTGTTGAAGGGTTTGTGTGATTGTTGGGATTTAAGTGGCTGTAATTGAGAATTGGAATGAGAAAGTGACTGCAACGCAAGGGGTGGTAATGCAGAGTGCAACGCAAGGGGTGGTAATGCTGTGACTAGATAATGGGTGATGTTGACTGCAACGCAAGGGGTGGTAATGCAGACTGCAACGCAAGGGGTGGAAATGCAGAGTGATTGAGACTATGAGAAGTGTTGAAATGGTTGCGAACCTATTGTAAGTATGTTTGATTGATGTGAGTATATTAATGTTTCTACGTGACATGCGGACTGTTAGGAACACTTACAAGGTGTTTGGAACCCTTTGGCTGTAGATTATCTTCCGTTGTGATAAACCCATGTTTCTCATGTTCACTTGTCGAATTCTTTCACTCTTTGTGCATACTTCATCGCATTTTCGTATAACTTGAGTATAGATTTCTTTACTGGGCTAGTGTAGCTCAACCTATCATTTTTCAGGTACACTACATGGACACAGTCTGGGAGGGTGTGGAGTGCATGCTGACATCAAGCTAAAGATATTTTTTGAAGTATGTCTTTCTTCATAAATCAACTGCATTGTACTATTTTCTCTATTTTGGAATACTGTATCAATTAATAGATTTGTGAGATTCAAAAATTGTATTGTAATTTGGGATACCGTATGTACTATTGTGAGGATTTGTATTTAAAATGGTATTGTTATTTATGTTAAAAATCGAGGGCGTGACAAAACCATTCTTGATGGGATCAAGAAGAGGCTAGACAAGGCAAAAGGCAAGTGGCCTGATGAACTGCCCCTGGTGTTGTGGGCCCACCGAACAACGCCTAGGAGGTCTACAGGAGAGACCCCCTATTCATTAGCGTATGGTACAGAGGCAGTCATACCCCTGGAAGTTGGACTTCCAACCAATAGGACTACATTGGTGGGAAGTGGGGGGAATGACAGGGCCTTAGAAATTGAGCTTGATCTGGCCGAAGAGAGGAGAGAAAGGGCCCTGGTCCACCTGGCCTCGTACCAAGAACAGCTAATGAGAGGCTACAACAAACATGTCCACCCTCGAGAGTTTGGCATTGGAGACCTTGTGCTTCGAAAAGTACTCGGCAATACCAAAGTAGCTAATGAGGGAAAGCTAGGAGCAAATTGGGAAGGTCCATATCGAGTGACTGAAATTGTGGGCATTGGAGCTTATAGGTTGGCAGACCTGGACGGGAACCCGGTGCCAAGGCCTTGGAATGTCCACAATTTGAGAAAGTTCTTTGTTTAAAAAGACTTGGTTTATCATTAATTCTGTTTTGGGATTATGATTGTGTTGGGATTACGAAGATAATTCCTTTGTTTTTTAATTCTGTTTTAAGATTATGATTGTGTGGGATTACGAAGATAATTCCTTTGTTTTTTACTTCCGTTTTAGGATTATGTTATTATGTGGGGATTACGAAGAAAATCCCTTTGTTTTTTAGTTGCAAGGAGTACGCCTAACGACCTTTTGAGTTTGAGAATTATGAATAAAAATTATGTTTTCACAACATATTTGATTTTTCAGAAATTTTGTTTCCTCTGATATATGGCTGTTTTTTGACTTATGAATCCGAAAAATGGCCACGCTGTCCCTCCTTCGTATTGGGGAGCAGGTAATTGGTATAAATGTTTTAGACGTACGAAAATACGTGCTAACAATATAAGTACGAGAAACTTGAATAAAGTACGAAATACTTGTTTAAACAAATTGCTAAGTACGATAAAACTTAACAATCTGTTTTAAGTACGAGAAACTTGAATAAAGTACGAAATACTTGTTTAAACAAATTGCTAAGTACGATAAAACTTAACAATCTGTTTTAAGTACGAGAAACTTGAATAAAGTACGAAATACTTGTTTAAACAAATTGCTAAGTACGATAAAACTTAACAATCTGTTTTAAGTACGAGAAACATGAACAAAGTACGAAATACTTGTTTAAACAAAATTCCTTGCTTACATGAGTTACTAAGTATGAAAAACTTAGAAGCAACATAAACACCCAAGTACGAATATACTTGGGAATTTGTCCAAATACGTGGAAAATGGGGAGCATACGAGAATATGCAGATTTATCCAAGTATGAATAAAACTTAGGAATATCCCTGAGTACATGAAAACTGGAAAGCTCACTAGTATGTGCACCAACAGCTAAGTGTGTACAGGACTTAGATTAATATCCAAGTATGAACACATTTGGTAGATACCAAACACTAAACATGTACGAGAAACTGGCTAAGTATGAAATAACTTAGTAAATTAACATGAAACCTCTGGCCACGAAGGGCCACTTACAATTTCAAAAAGCCACGAAAGGGCCGAACAAACCAATGTAATGCCACGAAGGGCCAAATAACTGTGTTAAAAGTATGTTAAAATGTACTGATGCCACGCAGGGCTGAGAATCATGGCCGCACAGGACCTCCAAAAATAGTAAGCTGTTGCAATTGTTAATCAGGGAGTTTGGAAAGGATTACCAAGCTCAGTCCAGGTTCTGGATCTCTGGGGAAATATTGCTCGGAACTTCCGTAGTAGTATCACCCCCAGTTGTCTGCTCCTCCAGGTTAATGGGATCAGTTGATGCCTCCTCAATATGTTGTTGCTCAGGATTAGCATCATGAGACTCAACCGGGACATTCTGAGACTCCATCTGTATCTCCTCATCTGCGTAAGCAAAGTCGTCAATTTCCTCAATGTCATCAAGAGGGGGCTCCTCGGAATCATGAGATTGCTGGAGACGCCTGCTGGGCAAATCATTGTCTGTCCAAAGGTTGGAATCTTCCGGGGCTCCCACTTTTGTCAGGCATGTCTCCCAGCACACGCTCCAAATCTGGTCCTGAATACCAGGCATCTGCTCCACATAGCTTGCTGTGGCAGCATCAAACCCTTTCTTAAATCCGTCGTCATGAGCTGCCTTTTTTGTGCTGTCAATTTTGGACAGCGCCTGGCAAAGGTTTTCTTCGGCAGCACCCAGCTTCACGTTCATCCCATCAGCTTCCAATTTGGCTTTGTCTCTCTCCCTTTCCACCCTTGTGACTGATCGAATCAGACGTGTGTTCTCATTCATCAGTCTGATTCTTTTAGCATCTGCTTCCTGAAACCTTTGTCCCAAGGTAACCATCTTTTGGATAAACTAAGAGGACAGCCAAAGAATTCTTTAGTGTGCAGATAAGAATTTATGTACCTCGAAAATGGTGCAACAAGAGTTGGAAGAAATAAATAAAAATACCTTAATTCCACTAACAAGACCAGTGGAAACAAGCCGGTCAGAAGCAGATGAGGACTCCTTCTGCATATCCACGGGAAGCAACAGACTTTGAGCAAGGGCCAATGCGGTCTCCGACGAGCT
This sequence comes from Rhododendron griersonianum, assembly GCA_018127125.1. Lineage (NCBI taxonomy): Eukaryota > Viridiplantae > Streptophyta > Magnoliopsida > Ericales > Ericaceae > Rhododendron > Rhododendron griersonianum. Next base: position 22,476,123 of record CM030797.1, read on the forward strand.
TGCACTGTCCCCAACATTCACTGGGCGGTCCCCCCTCACGAGTCGAGGGGCCCAGGCCTCGTGGACAACCTGGGTGACCGATGAGGGAGTCTCCAGAGTTGGTGTAGGAGTTTGTGTGTCAGAAGCCCCGGCTTCCTGATGCCTTTGGCGTTTGTCCCGATGGGCATTAGAAGCCTTAAGGGAACCATCTTGTTCCCGAGGAGAGGAGGACGATCGAGGTCCAGGCCCTCTGGTACGACGAGGTGCTGGAGCGGCAAGGCCAGTAGAGGCCGCCCTGCCCGGGGCACCGCGTCCCCGAGGTGAGATGGTAAGCAGGGTGCTAAGATTAAGGGGTTGATGAGACATGGTACCTGAAATTGGTGGGGATGGAGAGTAACCTGCTGAGGATAATTGACTGGTGTCTTGTTGAAAGACTGATTGTTCGGGCTGTTGCTGGATTGACTCTTGATGACGAGAGGACCTTCTTAGAATTAAGCGAGGAAGAGGGATCCCTTCAGAGATTGGAACCTCTCCTGGCTGTCCGGCAACTGTTACCCCAGCACCTGGCCTCGAACTCCTGGATGGGGGAGCAGTCGAGGTGGATGCACCGCTAGTACTTGGGTTCGCAAGTCTCCTATCAATGAATCCCCTGTAGGCTGGATCGTAGCCTAGTAAAACACTTGCGTCACGCCCCCATTCAGTAGTGCATGTACCTGGAACCCCTTTGTACTTTAGAACTGTGTTAATGTCCCCATTTTGGATGTAGCTGGGTTCCCTGGATGGACGTTTGTTGGCGTTTTCGGCTGAAACAACAAAACAAATGAAACCCTTAGTGGGACAGCTTCAGTATAAGAGGAAAAAATGACTGAACTTAAAAGAGCAGAAAGTAGAAGCATACGTGGGAAGCCCCATTCGTGGGGAACATGGACACCCACCACTTGACCATCTTCCCCATGGGCTCGAAAGCTCCAGTTACGTAAAGGAAGTCCATCTCGTGGTCCTGAGCAGAGTCTGGCAGGTTAAGCACGAAACGCTTCTCTGCCTTTCTCACTTTTAGATAGTAAGTATTGTATTCTCGATTCAATACAATGCTATACCACCACTGGATATCCCAGATTCCTAATTGGGTCCCGAGAATTTTGTTTAGAGCTACAACCCCCATAACTAATCTGAAAAAATTAGTAGATACTTGCATGGGATTGAGTCTGTACCAGTTGAGGGCTCGACGAAGTAGTGGGTCGAGGGGGAAGCGAACTCCGCCCTCAACAATAGCCACGATTGGGATACATGTTCTATCCCATTTACAGGCATTCCTAACCGCCCCTAGAGGGGCGAGTTCTAAACCCACGGTATCTGGGATGTTGTAATCTTTCCTAAAAGCTGCCATTGCAGCTGGAGTTTCACACAGCTTCCTAAACTTCCCTGGTTTGGGATCATTATTATCATCTGCCATGGACGGATTTTTCAGCCTGCTAATCTGCAAACCGGAAGTTCGTCCAATCCTTCTAACCAAAGGAATGACCCCATTGCTTTCCCAAGGTCTGCACCTCCTAAGGTTTTGACTGGGCCACCAACTGCTGATTCAGTTCAACGACAGCTGGAGCGCATTTCGGCTGCTATTTCGATCTGGGGACTGATCTGTTCATCCAAGGAGCACCGTCAGAGGCTTTGTCACGCTCTTTCTCGTCTTGAGGTTCAAGCAGATGTCACACCTGACGCAATGATATCTCTCATCCTCCCTCCAACCTCCAAACACACTGTGGTCTTTACTGATAAGGACCTTCCAGTCGAAAGGGTCGACCACAACTGCCCTTTGCACATTACTGTCAAGTGTCGAGGACTTTGGGTTCCGACTGTTCTCATTGACAACGACTCGGCGATCAATGTCTGTCCCCTGAGGGTTGCTTATCGTTTGGGACTCGCCAAGAAGGATCTTGCACCTTCCAACCTGGCTGTTAAGGCATATGACGGCACCCGTCGTGTGGTCGAGGGCACTTTAATGCTCAAGCTCGATGCTGAGGGCTTTGAGATGGATGTGGAGTTCCATGTTGTGGACATTCCCGTAACTTTCAACCTCTTGCTAGGCAGGCCGTGGCTTCATCGACCCGATATCATGGCCGTACCGTCTACCCTCCACCAAAAAGTCATTCTGGGTCTGCCTACCGGTACTTTGACCATCTGCGGGGATTCTGGCATTTGCCCGCTCAAGGAGGATGGGACTCCTGTTCTGGGAATTCTGCACGGCGAGGAGGACGTTGATCTCGGGGGTTTCTCTTTTGATACTTCCGGTACTGTGATGGCTATCAATGTGGACAGGAACTTCCTCATAAGCTCTGTCGCGCTGGACATTATGAGGAGGATGTCTTATTTTTCGGGTATAGGCTTAGGGTCTCGCCGATAAGGGGTCCCGGAGTTCCCTACTTTTCCTTTTAATAAGGGCCGCTTTGGTTTGGGGTATATCGCCTCTGCCAAAGATGCCAAAATGAGGAAATATACGGGAAAACCTGGGACCCTCTACGGTGGTCCCGACAGCTACTTTGTGCGCAAGGTGGGAAATGCCGCTTACACTGGACAGTCCGAGCCGTTTGTTCATTCTGAAACTGGGGAGCTGTTGCTTGGATTTTAGGTTTTCGCTGATGACACCTGGTCAAGCAGTGATGATGAGCCAGCAAGGGCAGAATTCAAGAGGAAGCTTAATCAGGTGAAGGTCAAGACTGACTGGCTGGGATCCATCGATCAGGGGAATTTGGAGCTGCTGTTCCAGGAATTCTCCCAAGTGGGTTTGGCTGGGGAAGCTGCAGAAGTTGAAGTGCTCATGCTCGGGCCCGACGCCCTCGAGGACCCTACCTCATTCATTGTAGAAGCCAGGGGTAGCCTTAAAAATTGTGTTTTTAAACCATGCCTAACTTGCATTGACGACACCTCCGAGTCTGAGTCTGAGTCGGATACAGTGTCTGTTGCGTCATCTAGGTCTAGCTCTGAGTTGGAGATTGTGCCTCTGTGCCCTCCACGTCATAGCTTTTATTTCGAGTTTGATTCTCTTGTACTTGGCGACCCTTCAGGGTCTTGTGAAATGAACGAGGCGTCTTCTGACTATTTCAATGATCTTTATATAAACTGTGTCGACCCTGACGATGAAGGGATAGATTTCGATGGGGATATTCCCAAGGAAATCCATGCCTTCATCGAAAGGGAAGACGAAAGGCATGCTCAGCCATTAAAAGAAGAAGTAGTTTCTATAAACTTGAAAGATGAAAACGATCCCCGAATGGTTCAAGTGGGCTCCACGCTTTCGCCAGAGGAGCATTGTGGTTTCAAAGAGCTACTCACTGAATTCAGCGATGTTTTCGCGTGGTCTCATCGAGATATGCCTGGTATTGACCCCGAGATCATGGAGCATCGGATCCCTTTGTTGCCAGATGCTAAACCTGTGAAGCAGAAACTCAGACGGATGAGGCCAGATTGGGTTCAGAAGATCAAGGAGGAAGTTACTAAGCAGATCGACGCTGATTTTCTCATGGTTTCTCAGTATCCCGTGTGGGTGGCCAACATTGTCCCTGTTCCTAAGAAAAATGGGCAAATTCGAGTCTGTGTTGATTTCCGAGACTTGAACAAAGCGAGCCCCAAAGACGATTTTCCCTTGCCACACATCGATGTGCTTGTGGATAATAATGCGGGGCACGCTTTGCTCTCGTTCATGGATGGCTTTTCTGGCTACAACCAAATTCTTATGGCACCCGAGGACCGTGAGAAAACCACGTTCATCACTGAGTGGGGGACTTATTGCTATTTCGTCATGCCGTTCGGTTTGAAGAATGCTGGACCAACCTATCAGAGGGCTGCTACAACTATCTTGCATGACATGATGCACAAAGAGGTCGATGACATGATCGCCAAGTCTAAAACTCGAGAAGGCCACATTCCTGTGCTTAGAAAGTTCTTCGAGAGGTTACATAAGTTCCGCATGCGCCTTAATCCTCAGAAGTGCACCTTCGGTGTCACAGCGGGCAAAATGCTTGGTTTCATGATCACTTCTCGCGGGATTGAGGTCGATCCGTCTAAGATTAAGGCTGTGCTCGACATGAAGCCTCCAGAGTCTGAAAAGGGAGTGCGCAGCTTTCTGGGGAAGGTTCAGTTTATCAGCAGATTCATCGCCAAGTTAACTTTAACTTGCGAGCCGATGTTTCGTCTACTCAAGAAGAATACCCCGTTCGTTTGGACAGACAAGTGTCAGGCGGCTTTCACTTCTATTTAGAACTACTTGCAAAACCCCCCGGTCTTGATGCCACCGGTGCCCGGGAAACATTTGATACTTTATCTGTCGGTGAATCCTTCTTCTATGGGGTGTTTGCTGGCTCAGGAAGGAGACAAGGGAGTTAAGAAGGCCATTTACTACTTGAGTAAGAAGATGGTTGGTGCTGAAGAACGTTACATTGCTCTTGAAAAGACGTGTTGGGCTCTCGTTTGGGCATCTAAAAAATTGAGACACTACATGCTGGCTTACCCAGTGAAGTTGATTTCTCGAATGGATCCTCTCAAGTATCTGTTTGAGAAGCTTGCGCTTACTGGTAAGTTAGCACGTTGGTTGCTCTTGCTTGCCGAGTTTGACCTCGAATATGTCACTAGGAAGTCTGTCAAAGGGTGCGCGGTTGCAAAATTCCTAGCTGATCATCCTGTCGATGGGCCAGAGGACTCAAACTTTGTGTTTCCAGATGAGGAGGTGCTAGCGGTCGTCGAGGACACCTGGACTCTTTACTTTGATGGGGCGGCTAATCAGAAAGGATACGGGATTGGAGTTTTGTTGATAACTCCTGATGGTTCTCACATTCCGCTTGCGTTCAAACTAAACTTGTAACGACCCTGACTTTTGGTCAGTGAAAATTTCGTTAAAAATTTGAATTTTATTTTAAATTACTTGGACTTCTTTTAAAATGCCTTTTTAATACCCAAAAATCCGTCGTTACTAAATTCTAGAATTAGATTTCTTCACTCCGAGCAATAAGATCATTTTCTAAAGACAAGTAGGTTGGACTACTTTCCTAACCATCAAGCTTAAGCCCTAGATTATATTTCTTGGCTGAAAATCCTACTTGGCAAGCCTAGTTAGCTTCTAACCTAATCCGTGGAGATAACCTAATTAAACCCTTGACCTTCCTTGAACCGTTTGAACCTTTTGATCTCTTGAACCCTAGATGAACCCTTTGACCAAAAAGTCAACTGTTGACCTTTGTCCATTGGTCCATAGTTGTTAGGAGAATTATTATCCATTGGATAATAGGACTAGTACTATTATATAATAGTTAATTCATTGTCTAGGATCCCATGGGATTCCCTCATTAAAGAATTAGAAGAGTATCTATTATAATATAGGATTCTAGGGTTTCCTATGTACAAATATTATATTATAAGGAGACATGTGCCAAATTGGAGTATTTTAATGTGGAATTTTGACTAGATACCTACCTAGATTCTCTAGTACTTACCTAAATATTATAATAAGGTACCAGTACACCTACTCCCATATAATATAGAGATAGAACACATGTGTTAATTCCATTGTTTAATAGGAAAATCCTATTCTTTCAAAATTCCATTAGTTTATGTAGTACCTTATGTACTTATATATCTTATTAGCATATATATATATATGCTAGTACAAGAGAGGGAGAGAGAGAATTCGGAGAGAGGGAGAGAGATAGGAGAGAGAGAGAGAAAGATATGGTGTACCCTTTGGATTATTTTCTACCAAATCTAAGTAATATATTCATATAAGTACCTAGTACCTTAGTTTATTAAATAAGAAAACATGTGCCAATTATATTAGTTTAATGGGAAATCTTGATACATTATCTAGTATTATATTGGAACATGTGTGATATTGATTAGTTTATTAGGATTTGTAATCTTCCTAGATTGTAAGTACATCTATTGTGTGTGTGTGTATATATATATATATAATATTTCAATAGAACACATGTGTATTGATTATTTTAATGAAAGTCTTAGTCTTGAAAATCTTATAGATTTCATAAGTACATTATTATTAAATACACTACTTGTACCTAGATATATATAGATATATATATGTGTGTACTTGGGAGAGAGAGAGAGAGAGAGAGAGAGAGAGAGAGAGAGTTGCCGAGAGGGAGGGAGAGAGAGAGAGAGAAGAAGAAGAAGAAGAAGAAGAAGAAGGAAAGAGATTTGGTTGTACCTTGATCTCCTATGTACTTTGATTTTCATATCACCTAGAGATTGTATTCTTCCTAGCCAAAATCTTGTACAATTGTCCTAAATGGTTAAACAAGTAACCAAATCTTGTACAAACCCTTACTTCTTCATTCAAAATCTTCCAAGATCCAAGGTACATGTCCTAGCCATGCAAGCCTAGTTTTAGACCTTGATCTTCCAAGGAAGCTTGATTTGGTGGAATAAAAAAAAATGAGATGTAGAGAGAGAGAGAGAGAGAGGCCGGCTAGGGAGAGGAGAGAGGAGAGCTTGGCCTATAAATAGCAAGCTCACTTCAAGCCTTGAACTCACACCTTCAAGCATTGCTCCAACTTCTCTCTAGAAACCATTTCTGTTTTTCCAGACAGCCTACTGCCCTCCACAAAGCCTCATCTTTCTCCTACCTAAAGTAGTTTCTAGGATAAACTCCCTTCGGGAAAGTTGTAGAGCACTTTGAGATCTTCAAGTTAGACCCAAGAACCACCCTAATCGGTCAAGAAACGACAAAGGTATTGACATCCGAAGTTCAGTAAAAATTCGGATTTCAAGATTCCAGACAGCAAACTGTCCCTTCCTTTATCATCATATTTCTCCTACCTAAAGTACTTTCTAGGATCAACTCCCTTCACGAAAGTTGTAGAGCACTTCTAGAGCTTCGATTTCAACGCGAGAACGATCTTATTCGGCCAAATATTGACCGAGTTACTGCCATCCAAAGTTGGGTCCGAATTTGGAGTTTCACCGCCCGTAGAATTTTCCAACAAGCTTATTCGGCCCCGACTAGTTTCGGATCAAGGTAGGATTTTCCTACACCTCCTACACTCTAAGTATATGTAGATTTTACCTATGCTTTCTAACTCTAACTATAACGCATGATATGCGTATGTTGAAATGAATGTAGACTTTTCCTATGATCTCTAACTCCAAGTATATGTAGGATTTTCCTACACCTCCTAAAACTCGAAGTATAGCGTATTGTATGCGTATTTTGAAATGATTGTAGACTATTCTATACACTCAAATCCTAAGTATAGATAATCGTGTATTTTGATAGATTAATCTCGATGATGGTATGATCACATGGATTTCCTATATCTACTTCTCCTGTGAAAACGTAGAATTTCCGTCTACACTATACTGATATATGCATAGCAATTTAATAAACATATGCTCTTTTGAACTTATGAAAGAAAGAATGAATTTTAAACGATAATGTTCGTAGCTTAACTGAAGTATTTGTACTTTGATCTTTTGAAATGATATTAGACTTGCTATGTGTTTACTTGCATTACTTGTGGTTGTTTAAAGTAAAGCATAAGTGATTATCACTCCAAAGGCGTCCGTACATGTGACGTTATGCTTTACGAATGATTTGAGCATGCTAAATGATATAGAATTGGATGATCTTGCTAGTTTAGTTTCAAGATTACTATGATTACATGAAAGTCTTACCGCGGAGTCTATGCATGAGAACGAGACACAAAAACCGAGAAAGTTAGAAACTTGACACCTAGGGTGTGTTTAAAGGCGTTGCCTTGGTAAAATATTTTTGAAACTACATAATGACCGATTAGAAAATCATTATGTGAGTTGTATAAAAGAAAGATTTATGACCTTGGATAAAATATTTTTGAAACTACATTGTGGCCGTTTGCCCAATGGGAGATGTGTGTGTGTGTTCCAATGGAAATCCATGGTGGCGGAACCATTGTGAGGTTGTGTGTGTTCCAATGTAAATCTGTGGTGGCGGAACCATTGTGAGGTTGTGTGTGTTCCAATGGGAATCCGTGGTGGCGGAACCATTGTGAGGTTGTGTGCGTTCCCATGGGAACCCGGAACGGCGGAACCATGGTGAGGTATGGCTTGGTTATCCGCGGAGAGGAGCCAATACAAATGTGTGCCAATGGGAACCCGGTGTGGCGGAACCATTGTGAGGATACTCGGGAACCCGGAACGGCGGAACCGAGGTTGGGTGTGTTCCAATGGAAATCCGTGGTGGCGGAACCATTGTGAGGTTGTGTGTGTTCTAATGGGACTCCGTGGTGGCGGAACCATTGTGAGGTTGGGTGTGTTAAAAGGATTTTCAAAATGTTGATTTGGGAAATGAAAGGTAACATGGTGACATGGTGACATGGTCTATGAAACGCTGCGTAGGAGAAACTCTGATATCACGAACACCAACGATAGTTAATAGAAAATGCGGATGTGTTATTGTTGATAGCTGTTGAATAAGCACGTACTGCGTAGATATCATTATCTGTATGATTCATTGCTGTTATATGTGACTTGCTATGTGTAGACACCCCAATCCGGACCTCGAAGGGTCTTTGATCGCCCCGATGATGAAATAAAGGAAACAAAGCCTTTGTGAGCTTGAATGAAGTATTCCTCCAGCATCCGCAGCCCAAACCAACCATCAGCCCAGAAAAACCGAAAAACCTCAAAAGCCCGGAGAAAGCCCAAGAAGCCCTGGACCGAACCTAAAGTACCGTGCGCGACGCATCTACACCGCACGACGTATCGAAATTTAATACGCCGCACGCAGTCATGAGGTTAACCGCACGGCATTTTGGATAAAGTTCTGACTGGCTCAGAAAGCTGTCGGCCACGCAATACGGCTCAGCCGAAAGCACACTTCTGGCTCGCCCAGAAAATACCTCCAACTTTTGAAATTCAAAATCCAAGGCTCTTGCCTATAAATACACCCCTCCACTCAAGGAAAAAGGGCCCTTGATCACCATTATACCCTTTCTCTCTCTTCTTGCTTTCACACCCACTTTCCCATTTCCAAGCCTTGAGAATGTTGTTCTTAAAAGACATTCTCTACGCCTTTTTACTCCATTTTTCTTCTCACCATTGAAGTTAGTCCCTTACTAACTTTGAGGTCCCAACCACCCAATATACCCATCCATTACACACATCCACACTTCTACTTTCTTTTTTTTTCACCCTCCGACATCCATCCTCCTTCATCAAAGCTCATTCAAGCTCTGGATCCAAGGTTAAAACCAAGTTTCCTTGGGCTAGGCTCTGTCCTGGCCCTGAGGGGACCTTTCTGTTCTCAAGCTTGACCCTTTTGGTTAAGATCTGACCCAAAACCTCTTTTACAAAACAAAACCAGAGCTCTGTACGAAGGTGTGTTAAACCGTGCGGCTCTTTAGAGCGTCGCACGGCGTAGCAGACCAATACGCACGGCATTTCAAAAAGAATACTGTTTTCTTGATCAAACGGTCTGGATCGCGATCGTCCGTTGTTGGGTCTTTTCTGTATACCAAAAGCTGTCTCAGAATGAGACCATTTCTACAAGCCATGTTTTAAACTCCATAGATCTTTTCAAAACAAGCAAGCGTATCAAAAATGGTTTTCCCTTCATGGTTTGAAAGAATGGTGTAGATCTGAGATGATTTGACAGTTGTGAGTTGTCTGAAGCTTTAAAATAAAACCGTGCGATGTAATGGTACACCGTGCGAAGCTTTACAAAACTATAAAAGTTTGGTATCAGAATCGGAACCTCGCACGGCATATTGGTAAGCCGCGCGCTACAAGCCAATATGCCGTCTGACGGAGGGCAGTGATTCAGACAGTTCATTTCTATGTTTTTCCTATTTATATCATCGCCATGTCATCTATATCATCTCTGTACAGCAAGCACCACTAGCACGGCAACGTGTGATGATCTATCTTGTTTCCCCTTCCCTTTATGTGTTTTCAAGGTTTTTCGAGTTGTATTAATCCCCCCATTTAAAATGCTTAGTAGAGACCGGTTTTCACCGGGCGAGCGGGGTGCTTTTCAACAAAACCTTCCCCGTTCGTAACCTGGCTCCCGGATCCAAAATCTCAAACAGTTTCGCTAGATCAAAAGGCCTTTTCTCTTCAAAACAAAACCCCCTCGGTTCCTCGGATCATCCATCTCAAAAATCCGGGTGGCGACTCTGTCACGAATCGCACCGCTTCGGGCGCGGGAGCCCACATTATGTGTAAGTTAAGGGTTAGTGGGTATGGTTTATTCTATTGAGCTTTGTAAGCTCATGGTGTTGCCTTTGGTGACCCTGACATATTATATTGGTGGCGACGCCGGTATAATGTGTCAGACCTTATAGATGAACAGGGTGAGATGTACACTTTGGATGCTTTTGGAGCCGAAGAGCTGGCTAGGATGAAAGAGCACGCGGAGCTGTAGTTAGGAACCTTAGTTCCCTCCCTTATTGAATAAATGTACTCCTTGTGAGGTTGATGATGTAATAATGAGCCAGACTCCATTTGATTTTATCAATAAAATGTTTATTTAACGTACCCGAAAATGAGGGGCGTTACAAAACTTTGACGTTACGAACAATCAAGCTGAGTATGAAGCCTGTATAGTTGGCATGGAAGCTGCCCTTGCGCTTGGTGTAGAAAAGCTTGAGGTCATTGGCGATTCCAACCTTGTCGTGTCCCAGGCCAACGGGGACTGGAAAGTTCGGGAGGACAGATTAAAGCCTTATCATCAAGACCTGGAGGATCTTATTCCTCGTTTCAACAAAGTGACCTTCACGCACATTCCCTGTCTAAAGAATCAGTTTGCTGATGCCTTGGCAACTTTAGCTTCCATGGTCGAACTCCCGCTGGGCGTCAAGCTTCGCCCGATCCTTATTGAACAACGGGACTTGCCTGCTTATCAATACGTCAACGCCATCGATGATGTCGAAGACGGCCTACCCTGGTACCATGACATATGGAATTTCATTGAGAACGGCAGTTACCCGCCCGACGCCACTAAGAAGGATCAAACCGCTTTACGAAGGTTGGCCGCACAATACATTCTCTGTGGAGGGAAGTTGTACCGAAGATCTCACTGTGGGATGCACAAGCTTTGTGTTAATGGCACTGAGGCCATCAGAATAATGGAAGAAATCCACGAGGGAGTCTGTGGCCCTCACATGAGTGGAGTCATGCTCGCCAGGAAGATCCTGCGGTAGGGGTACTTTTGGTCTACTATGGAGTCCCAGTGTGTGGATTATGTACGCCGCTGCCATAGGTGTCAAATCCACGCCAATCTCATACACGTCCCCCCTTCTAATCTCTTTGGCATGTCATCACCTTGGCCCTTCTCTGTTTGGGGAATTGACGTCATCGACATGGTCAGGCCCTCTGCTTCGAACGGTCATCGGTTCATTTTGGTAACAATAGATTATTTCACCAAGTGGGTAGAAGTTGAGTCCTACAAAACCTTAACTGCAGTTCAGGTCGCTCAGTTCATCAGGAAGAACATCATCTATCGATACGGGGTTCCTCAGGCTTTTGTGTCAGACAATGGGGTTCATTTCAAAGGCAGGGTTTTAGAGCTTTTCGATGAGTTCAAAATTCAGATTCATCATTCGACGGTCTATCGCCCTCAGACGAATGGGGCAGTCAAAGCAGCCAACAAAATGTCGAGACAATTATCAAGAAATCCGCAGAGTCCGCCAGGGACTGGCACGAACAACTGCCTCTAGCTCTTTGGGGGTATCGTACGTCGATTCGAACATCAACAGGGGCAACCCCTTTTTCCCTAGTCTATGGGATAGAAGCTGTGCTTCCCATCGAGCTCGAGGTACCGACTTTGAGGATCATGGCTGAATGTGAACTCACGGAATCCGAATGGCTTAGTGGGAGATTCGTTGAACTCATGCTCTTTGATGAGAGGAGGCTCCGTGCCTTGTATCATGTTCAGGGGTATTAGCGCAGAATTGCTCGGGCATTCAACAAGAAAGTCAAGTCTCGTGACTTGGCTGAAGGGGATATGGTCACAAAGAAAATCCGGGCTCCCATTTTCGATCCACGTGGTAAGTTCCGCCCGAAGCGCGCGGGACCTTACATTATCAAGACCATCCTCTCGGGTGGAGCGGCTTAGCTTATTGATCTGGACGGCAACGAGTTCAACACTTTGGTCAACCTGGATCAACTCAAACGTTACTATCCTTGAGAGAAGCTCGTTGGGCCGAAAACCACAAGGGTGGGCGGTTCCAAGCAAAAATTAGAGCAAGCCTGCTAGACTGAAAACCCAAGGGGGCAGTTTAGGCAAAAATAAATGGGCATTCAATCAAAGCTCGTTAGACTGAAAACTTGTAAAGGCAGTTCTAGGCAAAATTTAGAGCGCAAAAGGAGAGCCAAAATACACGAGCGAACCCTAGCTTGAACTACGTGCGACCTGATTCCTTGAAAAGGGATACGTAGGCAATCTCTCTGTGATATTCGGTCACAATCAATCTACCCAATCCATGGTCCCGAGGAGTGCCTCGACATTCAAGCAGAGCGGTGTTCAACACTTGGACCAAAAAGGGAAAGTTCACCATCTTTCATCTTTATTCAAAACTACTATTTCTAATACATAGGCTGAGCAGAGTCCTTAAAACAGTTAAGCATAAAAACAGAATGAAATGCTAGAGGCCTTAACGGGCTCACAGTTTATTCTACTTTTTTGAAATCTTGTCAGAAGTCAGTTTGCATTTTGCCTTCTTGCAATGTCTTTTCTCAGCCATGCTACGTAGCGGCGCTTGAGTCCTGTGCTGAAATCTGGTTCTGCTCCGCCAAGCTGTCTCAAACCCCAGTTATGCTCATACCCTACCAGATGTTGGGTAGTAAATGCTGGAATCTGGAAATCTTCTATCCCAGCTCAATGCAGACCCTGGTTCATGCCCAATTGCCGAAGGATGCGGCCCAGAATGTAGAAGGTGAAACTGGACAGCCCAGCAATCACTATCCGCTCAAAGCCTGCAGAGTTCAGGGCCATGTCTGGAATATTCAGAGTTTTGTGCCGCCAGACGATTTCACACGGGGACATCTCTCTCATGAAGGTGTGCCACTCCTCCTCAGACATCTCTGGATACAGCATCCCTCTTTGATGCATTCGCCCGGGCAGATGGGGCCAGTTCGCTTCAGGAGCTGCAATTAGCCCGAGTTTGTCGGACAACCATAACTGTACGGGCGAAAAGACAAGTAAGGAGCCATATAAAACTTGAGCGAAAAAACAAGTAAGGAGCTCCGATATAGCCTTTAGCCGAGAGTTGAGGTAAAAGCAGACTGTGCGAAAACCGGAAAAAGGTGAGCTGAGTGAGGGTTTACCTGTAACAAGAGTGCGCTACCGTCGAATATGTCTGTTTGGCCGGCGGCCACCAAATCCAGACCAATGAGCGTTTCTGCAAGAACCATAGGAACCACGTTCCTTCGAACTCCTAGCTGGGTGGCCACATCCACCAGCGAGGGATCGGGCCGTCCATTCGGAGACACCAACAGATATACGTCTAGTACGCCAATTGACAGGGCAAAACGGCGTCGGGCTTGCAGGGCAGTGTCCTCTGGATCACCGTCAGGCCTGTACCATTCCATCAGGCGCAGGACGTTTATTTGCCCGCCAGCCAGCAGGCTATCCGCCGCTCCCCTCGAAATGTTCAAACAGGATTTCAGGAGCTTCAGCATGCTTTTTCTATAGGGTGGCACAACAATCACACTAGAAGCAAAACCTTGGAGGTATGCTTGGAATTCCTACATGGTTGGGCACAGCTCGTTGTCTCCGAATCTGAACACGTGGACGTCCGGGTCCCAGAACTGTAGAGCCGCTCTCAGGATTTCGGGGCGGAGCCTGATGCTTTTGAGGAAGCGAAAGGCGGCCAGCCCGTGAGAGCGGAAGCATAGCCAGTCGCTTGCAACGAATTCTTCAAGCCATGGGCTGATTAGTGCAGGGAGGTGATTTGCCATTTGGAGGAGTGTATTTGGTGTTTCTACTGAAGGTATACCCTTCATTCAGGAGGCACTGCCCTTCTTATAGCTAGAGAAGGATGAAATATCCTTTACCTTTGAATGAAATATATATCCATGCAAGGTGGCTTCATGCCTTTAATTCAGGGACATTACCCTGAAGCCTTCAGATGACTTCTGCACGTCCAAAGCAGGTGACAGGGCCTGCAACACTTTAACTTCTGATTGAGTTAAGGCTGGCAGCTGTGACAGGATCTCTCCATCGCGCGAGGGTTTGGAAATGTCGCGCGATGGAAGGATGCTCGCGCGATGGTTTCACTTTGTCGCGAAAGGAATCAGTTTATTTGGGCCAGGAAAAAACAGGCTACTGTCTTTTGGAGGGTGGTTTTTCACGTTTTGCTTTGAGCCAGATTTCGGACGTCCAATGCTTCCAGTAGGTCATTATGGATGATTATGACTACGTCGAAGCTTTGTTTATTCGAATCACATGTTTGGGGATGATTTCGAGTCCCGGGGAAGCCAGGTTCCGAATTATAACCTTTACACAAGTTTTCATTCAACTGGTCGAGCCAGGCAAAAGGTCTTGCCGCTTACAAAGTTAACACACGAGATAAAGACAAACAGCCCGGATAACCCAACGGTTTCCGAACTTATTCCGGTTACAAGTTTGTTACACAAGGAATTCAGGAACTTCCCCCGGATCTTGCCTTGACTTCTTTGCGAAGCCATTTCACATAACGGCTCTCCAGCCATGTGACCGAACCCGGGTCTGGTTCCTCCAGCTCTCTTTCATCCCAGCTATATCTGTAGATGTGCAGGTTGCATGCGTTGAACTCTGGAAGCTCGAACGTTTCTCTTCCAAAGCACCTATTTTCTTGGCTAATCCCGAATTGGCGTAGCACGCGTCCCGGGATATAGAATGTGAAGCTTCCCAACCCTGCTATCATTACTCTTTCGAACCCAGCGGAGTTTACGGTCATCTCCAGGAGATTTAGCCACGGACATCTCCAGACGAGATCTTCGGGGTACATGTCATTCAGAAAGACATGCCATGCCACTGCCGACAACTCCGGGTACACCATCGGCCTTTCCACCAAGTTTCTGGGGACAAAGTCAAAACCAGCCTCCGGGGGTTCAAGCACGCCTACCTTGTCCGCAAGCCAAATCTACATGAGAGTTAAAAAAACAAGTAAGAAGCCAGATATGGCCTGAGTGAAAAAACAAGTAAGGTTTATCGAGCGATCCTTACCCGAGCGTCGAGGTAAAATGAAAGTGAGCAATAGAAAAAGGAGAGTTGAGTGAGAACCTACCTAGAGCAGGAGGGGGCATCCGCTGAACACGTTCGCCTGGCCATTTTCGATCAAATCCAAACCCATAAGGGTTTCCGCCAGGACTATGGGCATGATGTTTTTCCGGGCAATCATCTGGCAAGCGATGCTCACCAGTTTGGAACTAACCTTCCCGTCAGCGGGAATCAGCATATAGACAGCAAGCGCACAAATGGAGAGCATGAGGCGTCTTTGAGCCGGCCCGACATAATCTCCAAGGCCCCTTTCCGGGCCATACAATTCGATGAGACGAGCGATGTTGAGCTCGTTGTTTTGGAGTATACTGGAGGACAACTCTTCGAATTAAGATGTTGAGTTTCATCTGTAAGAGTTGCTCCATATCCTCTTGAAGGGGTGGAATGGCGAGAACATTGGAGTCGGCAAAGCCTCGAAGATAGGCTTGAAATTCTTCTACCGTCGGGCACATCTCGTCATTATAAAACTGGAACACGTGCATGACTGGATCCCAATAGCTCATTGTAGACACCCTAATTTGGCCTAACGATTATTTCAAGTCCCACCTTGGGACCATCCTGATGATGAAATGGATATAGTGATTGTTGATTGCCTCCTTGAGAACCTTAGGACTTTCGGTAAGAACTTTGAGCCACTTAGAGGACCCAATTCAAAGCCATACAGCCTTTCAGACAGAAATACAGAAGCCTAGGAGAATCCATCTGTCGGCCGTGACATCGATCCCACGGCCCTAACATCATTTCCTCACCCGAGCAACCTATTGCTAGCAAAATCTCCCTGAGAGATCAATCCCTCGGCCGAGACATCCATTCCTCGGCCGTGATATCCTTTACTCGGCCGCCAGATCGACCTTTTTCCAGACTCTGGAACGTGTTCTGTCAGACGTTTGATCCAACTACACTACCTTCCCGATGCGTTCGGGCTACGCTCAGAGATTACGACGTAGAGTTAGAGACGCATTGCAATTGCAATTGCCATCTCGTGATTTGATTGGCCGGAGTGAGTCACCAATTGCCTATATAAAGGGCCTTTGGACTCCGAAAATATACACATGAAATTCATAGGGTACACACTTTCTCAAGCCACGAAACTCTGCTAAAATACTCTCTCAAACCCACTCCTCAAAAGCCCTAACCTCCCGAAGGCAGCCGTCAATCCGGCGATCAAACCCCGAAGTTCAAACCCTAACCCTAGGGTTTTCAATCAAGCAATCAGTCAATCACGCCCAATTCAAAGCAATCAAGCAACTGAGGGATCAAGGTGGTGAGGCCCAATGGCCTCTGGTTTGTTTTATTCATCGTTCTTACGCTTAATCATAACTTTCTGATCATCTATTAAACATATATTCTGGTGTGAGGAAGAACACCGACCGGGGCTTCGATCCCTCGGCCGGTACATCAAACCAGGAGGATCCCTCGGCCGTGACATCAATTCACCGGCCGCGAGATCCATCTCCCTGGGACAGTTTGTTGCTTTCTCTGCTTTCTGACGCATGCTTTACTTATCGCACTGGCTCACTTTGCTTACTGTTTAAAGGAATAAATAAACAGACTATGTGTTGGAATTAAACAAAGCATCTACATGTCTTATGTTGAACGATTATGGGCCAGTCTCACGACTGGGCAAAGAGGGGTGCCTAACACCTTCCCCTTATTGTACTTTTGGCTCCCGTATCCAGAATCTCTATCTATTTTCCCAGTTTTAATAAATTGGGTGGCGACTCTATTTTGATGATAACCGCTATCATGTGGCGATGTTCCTAGCCATGGGAATGTCCATGATTTTGGTTTACGAAGCAAGCAAGCAACCGAGCAAACGAACGTGATCGATCTGTATGGCGATGCCCCGTTTGGGAGGTGTCTACAGTTTTTGGCAACTCTGCTGGGGATATGAGAGCCATAACCAAAAAGTTCAACATAAAACTAATACATGCCTTGTTTAATTCATTTATCATATGCATCGAGCGGGCAACCCGTTGAGTTCACCTGATATCCCGGCATGACACGGGCTATGTTGGGGGTTCCAGCAAACTCCACAGTCACTCGTACCTAGTGGTATATCAAAAAGGAAATCACCCAATCACCGCCTATGATGGGCTGGTGAGAGGATTGGTGCCCTTTGACAACGGAGCACCCTGAGACTACCAAAACCTTGCATGTTTTAGAAAGCCATAGAACTTATCAAACTAAGACAGGAACCTACAGGCTAGGAACCTACTTGCATTTTACTTGCAAAAGTTCTTCCTCACACCTTGTATCATTTGTTGTTGTAATTAACTCTTTCTGTGCAGAAGGGTTGGGATTTTCAACCCAAATCCTAACCCTACACAGGCCGAATACTGACTTCCAGGTATTCTATTTTTGAAGCAGGCACAATAGGTAGGTTAAAGAAGCAACCTCAGCCAGTTTTATACTCTTACAATACCCGAAGTCACGCCAAACAGAGGTCTTTACAGTCATCTCATCGGTCACCTTCGCCTGTCAAGACACCCTCACCGCAACGGTCCCAATTAGTTTCAGGGACTTCGCGGTCGTCTCCTCAACAAACCCGATTATCTACCCAATCCCAAGCTTCACCAAACAATCCCACTACCTACATCCCAAAAATGGCAGACAACGATGCTACTATCACCGAGCTCCGAGCCCAAATTGCTTATTTACAAGCCGAGAAAGCAGCAAGAGATGCTGAAGGCAAGAAAAATGAGGAAGAAGCAGAAAATCCTCATGAAGTTACAGAAAACCCTGAATTAGTCAAACAGGTCATGGAGATCAAGCACGCTTTGGCTCGTTCACAAGGACACCAAATTCTAGATTTCGAAGGACTCTACCTCTTTCCAGAATCTCAACTGCCTGAGCGGTTCAAAATGCCAAACATCGAGAAGTTCAACGGGACTGGTAACCCTACCAGCCATGTCCGCCATGTCATCAACACTCTGAAGCCTATGGGCTTGACCGACGAGCTCATCGCTCAATTGTTTCAAAGAACTCTCACTGGAAGCGCCCTCGATTGGTTTCTCACTTTGGAATTTGTACACTATCAAACTTGGCCAGAAATTGCCAATGCTTTTGTCAAACAGTATGCGTACAATGTCCAAATTGAGCTAACTACCCGAGACTTGGAGATGACTAAACAAGAATCCAATGAGGACTTTGCTACCTTTGTGGCAAGATGGAGAGAGAAGGCTGCCAAGATGAAAAGCCGCCCTTCCGAGGAAGATCAAGTGAGGATAGATGTCAAGAATCTACAGCCCAAATACCTCACCCACATTTACACTCAAGCCATCACTGACTTCAAACGCCTACACGCCACTGGATTACAAATTGAAGATGGGATCAAGTTGGGCCTCATTGGAAAAGAAGAAACCCCTCCACCCAGAAAAACCTTTCCAACCCGTGCATCTCCTGCCTCCGTCAACACCCTTAATTCAGTCTTGCCACAAGACCCTTTTCAAACTAGCTCATCTAGAAACATGAATCGCTCTCGCCGCAATTTCAGCCCACTCTATATGACTCCATCCCAAGCCGTCAAGGGCACCTTAGGCTCTTGAATAATCCACCTCCTCAGCCACCTTATGGCCCAAGCTATGATGCCAATAAGCAATGTGCATACCACCAACACCCTGGACATGAGACAGACCGCTGCATGTGTCTTCGTCATGACATCCAGGATCTCATTGATAGTCAAGCCATAAAACCTCCTAAGCCTAATGTACAAACCAATCCACTTCCCGCTCACAACAACGAACCACCACCTCAAAGTATCAATCTCATAAGCCTATCCAATAGCCCCACATATAATCCTACCCTACACATTATTCCAAATACCCAAGCCAAACCATCCCTAATCCTCTCTAAGAACAAGGAATGCTTTGCAACAGGGAGAGAACCCCACATCTATGCCATTGATGATGGGGATTGGTGGTTGGACATGCGTCAAGCCCTGCCAAGTGATTGGAAAGTTGGAAGAATTGAGCCTGCTGATCCTTAGGGCACCCATGAAGAAGAAGTGGGTCACCTCACCCGAAGCGGAAGGGTATACAAACCTCCTAAACTAAGTGGGGAAAGTTCAACCTCAACACGAGTAATGGAAGAAGAAGAAGGAAAAGAAAGCCAAAAGACCGAACCTGAGGAAGACAGGGTGCTAAGACAACTACAGAAAATCCAAGCTGATATCTCTATTTGGGGATTGCTTATGTCCTCCTACGAGCACCGTAATTCCTTCTTCAAAACCTTGGGGAAAGCCAAAGTTCCCATCGACATCACCCCCGAAGAACTGGTGGGTTTCATAATGGCGTCAAAGGCTCCAAAACCGACGATAGCTTTCACTAACAAGGATCTACCACCTGAAGGGCCTGCACACAACAAACCCCTCTACATTTCACTTAAATGTCTCACTAAATGGATCCCACTGGTCTTGGTGGATAATGGGTCTGCTTTAAACGTATGTCCTCAAAGGACCCTCGACAAGCTAAGGGTAAACGCCATCGATGTACGCCCTTCAAGCCAGGGAGTAAGGGGGTATGACAATTCAAAGAGAAGAGTGGTTGGGTGTGTCACACTGCCAGTAGAAGTGGAGAAGATCAAAAGGGACGTGGAGTTCCATGTGATGGATATACCAGCCACCTTTAATCTTTTACTAGGAAGGCCTTGGCTACATGACGCTGGGGCGGTACCTTCCACTTTGCATCAGAAAGTCAAATTCGCAGTAGATGGAAGGGTCATAACCATTCTGGGGGATTCATCAATCCGAGCTCATTCTGATACGCCTGTCCAAGAGGTAGAAACCGAGGAAACCTTCCTTACTGGATTCAGTCTTGAGGAAGCAACTGATGTGCAAGCCTTAATGGCTAAGAGAAACTTCTACGTAAGCACCCCCGCCATATGGATGATGAAGAAGCAAAACTACCTCCCTGGGTTGGGTTTAGGCAAAAGATCACAAGGCATCCCGCAAATGATTGATCCCCCGCATAATCAATACGCCTTTGGTCTTGGCTACACCCCGACAGAAGCCGAGGTAGAAAGGAAGAGAAGCATGGAAAAGGCTAAGGCAAGAGGAAGCAGGGTCAAAGAAGAGAAACTCGTGATCCCAAAAACACTCAATGGCTGGTTTGTAAGAGAAGGAGAAGACTTTCCATTCTGTGGCTTCGCAGAAACATGGGAAAATGAAATTACCAAGCAAAGGTACCCTGGAATGCAAATCTTCTTTGATCAGGAATGGACTGACAGTGATTTGGAAGAAGAACCAACCAATTCATCTCCTACTCCCGAAGACTGGATTGAGGTGCTAGCAGAATTTGACCTAAAGATTCTGTTTGGCAAAGAGGGTGAAGAAGAGTATAAAACTGCAAAAGGAAAAGGAGCCACTCCCGAGATACCGCAGTAAATCGCATGACAAAAATATTGCTTTCATTTCCTAAAGACAAGTTAGGACATGTTTTGGGCCCCTGTTTGGGCATTATCTACAATTAAATGAATCCCCATTTTATCACTTCTATGCTTGACAAATGATTCCATCTTTAAAATCTGATTGCTATACACTACAATCTCTCTGCCAAAGATAGAAGGATTTTAAGAATCTAATTCTTTATGTTACCGACCAAAAGGAAAGAAGGGACGAACCCTGATTACTTAGAACTAGGTTTTTATCAAAACTCAGGAAGAAGACGCTATCTCCGTGAGAACACTTAGGGTTAGCTTACCCATTGTGAAGGTACAAATACAACAGGAGACTCATAAGAACGTCTCCGTCAAATTCCTCTCCAAAAAAAAAAACACTAAAACCCTCTTGAGAGAAAAATGCTCGTTGGGCAATCTATACACCCAAGCAAAAGTAAGAGCAGAGCCTGCTAGGACAAGAAGACGCGAAAAACGCAGCCTAGGCAAAAGTTAAGGCATTCGAAGGAAAGCTCGCTAGGGACTCAACCTCTATCAGGTAACCTA
Organism: Rhododendron griersonianum; assembly: GCA_018127125.1. Taxonomy (NCBI): domain Eukaryota; kingdom Viridiplantae; phylum Streptophyta; class Magnoliopsida; order Ericales; family Ericaceae; genus Rhododendron; species Rhododendron griersonianum. Next base: position 22,497,286 of record CM030797.1, read on the forward strand.
GGAAAAACTTAGAGCATGACAGAAAGAAAAACCAAGAGTGAAAACCCAACCCCCAAAGGTGGTGATCTTGGAACTACGTAAAAGGCCTGATTCCCTGATTGGGATACGTAGGCAATCTCGCATCGAGATGCGGCCCAAACATTTGGAGAGATGAAAGACAATACCAAAAGGTTTGTACTCAATGATAGGCATAGCTAACCCTGCGTATTGAGCTCGCAAAAGATGAGTTAGTCATTTTCCAGGGAATTGGCAAAAACAAAGACACGTAAGAATCATCGTTCGTCCTCTCTGACTCAAAAGTCGTCGACATAAGGACAAAGCATTCTAACGATCCCAAAACATGGCAAAGAGGTTGTAGGAACAGCAAAAGCAAATAAAGAGCCTGAATCAAATTCAAGTGTAAGAAGGGAAAAACGCCACTTGACTAAAGCAAAAATCCAACTTCTTTAGGAAATAGAAGTAGCGGCCGAAGAAGGGAATCCTCGGCCAAGCGATCCATTCCTCGGCCCATGTTTAAATCCAAACACTCACAAAACTTTGAAAATATTGCATACAAGTCTGAAGTATCTAATTTCCAATACATGCTGAGGATGCTTCATAAAAATACAAATATCAAATTATCTATTTTTAGAGCTAACAAATACAGGTACAAGAAAGGAAAAGCTAGCTACTGCCCATGACCCCTTTTGGGCGCAGGACGAAAACGCTCAGGAACTGGGACAATGATCCTCTGCCCCTCACCAGCCTCAGCATCTCCATCACCAGCTCCGGTACTCCCACCCTCGCTAACTCCAGCACTCTGGGTAACCGACACTGTCGGTACTCGCTCTGCTTCAAGCTGTAGAGACACAGGATATAGGGATTCAGTTTCACATGAAACGTGGGATGGAAAAAGAAGAGATCAAAGGATGTATACCGCAGCTATTCGGCCACGCTGCCGTCGAGCCAAAGCCTCTGCACTCTGGAAAGCACGCAACCATTCCTGAACCACCTCAGCAGGCACCTGCAGAGGAAGCAATTGCATATACAATCAAGTAAGCAAGGAATGCTAAAGGAAACCAAAGCAGAATCTACAATATTACCTGCTGAATTCCGACAGGAAGCACGTAGAACTGCGTAGCACACGGTGTCACTGTCAAACGCTCCTCTTCTCCATTTGCATTGTGGAAAGAAATGAAACTGGGGGCCCGTGGCCAAACAGGAAGAGCAGCAGCAGCAGTAGCAGTAGGAAGGGTCAATGAGACCGAACGAAAGGCTGAGTAATCTCCCGCTACGAGAAAACTCATGGCTGGCTGTCTCTCAAGAGCGAGTAGCAAGCCCTCCCCGGTCAAAAGATGGGTCGATCTCATACCAACAGGAGGAGAGAGAGGAACAAGCTGCAACGCCTCGGAGTGTGGAAAGTATTGGCTCGCTACCCTCTCTCCAAGATACCAGGCTCTCAAAAATGGCCCCTCCAAAAGGAAGTGCTGGCTGTCCAACGCCCGAGCTGAGGTCAACTCCAGAGGAGCATCATCAAGTAGCACGCCCCATGGGTCAAAACGCACCTATAACAAGGGAAATAGCATCAAAATGACAGAATGAGGAAATTGCACGAAAATCAGAGGATAAAGAGATATCATACCTGATCCACCGTTAGGCGATCCAAAACTCGCCTCCAAGCCAGCAAGTCCATGGCAGGTGACCGTGACTTCCGAACTCCCTTCAACCAACGGGCTGCCCACGGAACAAACCTAGGCTCTCTGTGCCTGGTCGGAGGAGGAAACTACAACAAGTGCTCAAAAGCCCAGAGCTACAAGCGAAGACGGAAAACATGAATAACAAAGATAGAAGCAACAAGAGAATAACACAGAAATCAAAATGTATACCTCAAGAATGCGGTGATGCCCACCCAGCGACAAACTAACACCTCGGGAACAGGCACTCAGGTGCCCATACAGCGTAGCTAAGGCAGGAGTCCCCCAATCAAACTCGGCCATAGTATCCAAATTAACCAAAGCGGCCAAGAACTGGACATGCACCGAGTTTTCCTTATTACAAAACAGAGTCTGCCCGAGGAGGTAAAGAAGGAAAGCTCGTACCAGCTGAGAAAGGGAAACCTCCGCCAAGATGTCAGCTTGATCAAACTCTTCCCGAAGCCAGGAATAGGTGATGTGACCGCTCTCTGACACACGAGGGACCTTCCCCAAAAGGTAGTCAAAAACACCCTCTCGCTCATGAATCCGAGGGTCAATTGGAAGAGGATCGCCACCGACCCTCAGACCTGTAAGCAAAGCAAAATCACCCGGAGTGATCGTCATCTCCCCAGCCTCTGGAAAATGAAAAGTGTTGGTGGTGTCCCACCACCGCTCCACCAACGCTGTGGTCAATCCCAACTCCGCCTTCGGAAGGTGGAAACCGAGTATCAAGGGCTCAAAGCCAGCCAAAGCAACTGCGTCCTTGGCCTTGTAGACACCCCAATCTGGGCTTCCAGATTAGTTTACTTACGGTTTTTGATTCCCCGATGATGAAACGGATCAAGAACACCTCGGGAATGTCGAGTGTTTGAGCTTTGAGTGTTTGAATAACCCTTGAACCTAACCTAATCTTAAGCCACTTCCAAAAGCCAAAAACCCTATTGATGTGTGCCAGGGCGCAACCATCGCGCGCCCGGGCGCACCGTTGCGCGACGGTTTGACTCCATCGCGCGATGGTCAACCGGAGCATTGACCAGCGCGCCAGGGCTCATTGTCGCGCGACAGTTTGGAACCATCGCGCGACGGTCAGAACCTGTCCCCATCACCTTTATTCAGCTGGGCAGCTTAATCACCAAGTAATCCCCAGCCAGCCTCGTGGCTGGCTGGCCTCCATTCTTTGGACCAGACCTGCCTTTCCATTAGTGGAAGGTGCTAAGCCTATAAAAACCCTCCTTTGTTCATCTTTCAAAAGGTTAACAAAATTTTGCATTACAAAGGGTCTTTGCTTTGTACTCTTTTAAGCTAATAAAAGAGATACAAAGACACCCTAAGAACAAAGCTTGTTCTTCCTCCCCATTTTCACATTTCAACCAAACCTCAAACCCAACCTCAAATTCAAAGCTCAAACACTTTTCAAACCTCAAAATCCAAAGGTATATCTTACCTTTGTTCTGCTCTCTGTTCTGATCCCTGAGGGGGGCTGGCAGGGTCAAGGCTGGTAATCAATACCAGTCCTGGCCCTAAAGCTAGCAAGGTTTCAAAAGCCGTGGCCTAGCAAACCCTCGCGCGATGGACCCGAACACTCGCGCGACACTTCTGTCTGCATGAGATTGGTCCACGTGGGGAAGGGGTGCTAGCATTTTTCTTGTCTTATTCATGCTCATGGCTGTTATAGTTTTATTTTGATATAGATCACTGTTGATGCATGTAAAAACCAGTTTATTGCTTTCCTTTGTTAGAAAATGTTAGTTTTGCATTTCAATATTTAGTTCTGTTCCGTTGGAGTACCCTTGGGATCATTCTGGACCTGTCTCAGAACCCAGAAACGTGCAAAACCAGACACTGGAAAGTTGGCTCGAACCCGCGCGCGCTGCACCCAAACCATCGCGCGATGGTCAACGCTCCATTTGACCAGCGCGCCAGGGCGCAACCATCGCGCGCCCGGGCGCATTGTCGCGCGACGTTTTGGAACCCTCGCGCGATTGTTTATACCCGATCAGTGGCTGGCCTTGCATGTTTAACTTGATTTCAGGCTATTATTTTGTCCCCACACTGTTTATGGGGTGTTTTTGTTTATTTATTAGGCTTTTCAGCCTTTAAACTGTATATTATGACTGCATAAACTGCTTAGTTTGTCCTGGGTGTGCACTGGTCCTTCCAGAGCCCAGAGAGTTTAAACTGCTTGGTTTGTCCTGGGTGTGCACTGGTCCTTCCAGAGCCCAGAAGGTTTGAGAATAAGAGCTGTGGGCTTAGGCTTACTGGCGCGCGCAGGTCTTGTAGTAGCGTGCGCAGGTATGATCAGCATGCATTGACTTGATCAGTGCATACTGGTTACCTCTTGCGTGCGACACTCCAAAACAGGAGCTTTCCAGTCTGTTTAAACTCCCACAGCAGTCTGTTCTCATCCTATACTAACTGCTCATCCATGCCATCTATCACATCCTGCAAACATGTTACAGTTTTAATCCCCGATTAACTGTTCCCCCGCCCTAATTGGCTAAAATTGGTTAATAAAAGAAGAATCGCAATGTTTTCAAAATGCTTAAGTAGAGACCGATCTCCGGATTGGGCGAGAGGGGTGCCATAAAACCCTTCCCCTCTCCTAACCTGGCTCCCGAACCCAGATATGGTTATGACGGACTGGTTCCTTAACTTTTTCAAATCAAACAGCGCGGCAGGTGCTTCAAAATACGGTTCCTTGAGTGTCGGACCTTCAAAACTCAAGTGGCGACTCTGTATTTTTGAGCGCTTGCCACCTGCGCTCGCGCTCTCTCGATCCGGGCCCTTGCATTTTTGGAAACCGGAATTTCCAGGGCATGCTGCCCATAGTGGCGACTCTGCTGGGGATGATCGAACCGATATTAATCCATACTTAGAGTTTAATACACTTGTGAACAATCCCTTAAAAGTCTGTCAAAACGGTTAGCTTCGCGCTGCCGAAGGTTGGAATGGTGATTTAACAGGACCTCGTGTCTGGCCATTCTAATCTGGGGCTTTTTCAATTGTTCACTTGCGTAGTTTCCTCTAAAGATGGACTAAATAAAGTGAGCCAAATTTGAAAAGGCATTTTGCGATTTTGCGGTTCTTCTTCTCTTAATCAATTCTAGCATTCTCATTTGCATCGATGTGGGATAAGCCTCGTTGGATCGTTTTGGTAATCCGGCACGGTTTACCGGAGCCCGGGGACCCCGAATGACCGACAACCTTCGACGATGATGGGTCATGCTACTGTTCGACTGTTACTCTGCGAAAAACGCGGGTAACGAGAGGTATATCTGTGGCCCTAGTCCGAGGAACCTGTTACAAACCAAAACCGGCCTTTTGCATATACAAAGCACTAGAACTCTCCAAACTAGGACAGGTACCCACAGGTTAAGATCTATTTGCATCTAACCCCATATACTGTCAATGTGTTACTGCTTTCCCTATCGCATGCACTGTTTTGCATAGGAGCATGCTTAAGGCTGTTTTGTCTTTCGAGTTTGTCTTACGCTATCTAAGACGTTGTTGGACCCGATGAGGAGTCGTTCATTCTGTTGAATGTTCGTTATCAATCGCAAAGTCCTTAGTTCAATGAGACTTTGAGAAATCAAAATTTACTACATCCTTGGCTCATGCCCGTTTAAGGATTCAACCGACAATCTGGAACAACAAAGTGGTGATGTCGTGTCGCTGGCGCCACCCAGGTTGAAGTGCGTTGTCACTATACACCGCCGTGTTCAAGGTTAAGGTGCCATGACATCAACACCGAGTTGTTCCAAATTCAAAGTCGAATCTTCAAAAGGGACTAGCCAAAGATTTAGTCTATTTTGACATCTTTTAGGATCTGTCGATCTACTCAGGGACACATCGCCGAAAAGAATTCTGAGGATTCCGGCAACGTCTGAAACTTGTGAGGCAAACTTGTCTCTGGAACTGTGCATGCATACATTCTGTTCTGCGTAGGAGCATGTTTAGGGCGGCTTCTAGGTTGTCTCGCTTTCGAGTCTGTCTTATGCTTATTAGGACGCTGTTATAACCCGATGAAGATTCGTGCATCCCGATAGTGCACGTTGTTAGTTTTTCAAAAGTCCTTAGATTAGCGAGACTTTGAGAAATCAAACCTTACTAAATCCTTGGCTCATGCCCGGTTGAGGATTCAACCGAACATAAGGAACCACAAAGTGTTGATGTCGTGATATTGATGTCATTTTGGTTATCGTGCTTCGCACGTACACCGCCCCGGCTAAAGCGCGTTGTCGCTCATGCCACCCCGGTAAAGGTGTCACGCCATCAATACCGAGTTGTTTCTAATTCAAAGTCGAATCTTCAAAAGGCACTAGCCAAAGTTTTAGTCTGTTTTGACATCTCTTAGGATCAGTTTGATCTATTCAAAGGATATACCCTCGAAAAGAAATCTGAGGATTCTGGCAGTGTCCGAACATCATGAGACAGACTTGTCTCTAGTTCTAGAGTCTAGGGTGGACACCGACGACGATGTATGCATTGCATTTTGCTGCAGGAACGCCACTAAGCTTTCTCTTACTTTACTGTCTAGTTTTGGAGCCATTGCACCGAGCAAGAGAGTACCGAAAAGAAGAGCCAAACCTACTTGGGAGCGTCTTCAGAATCCGGTTCAAAGACTTGTCAGGCTAGAAACTCAGTCAGTTGCAACGGAGGCTTCTCCAGGTTCATTGTTGGACGCCCTACAGTCTGGTTCGCCATCAATTTTACAAAGAGCCACGCCGTCGGCTTCCCTTTCTTCAACATCTTCAAGGCCGGCTATGGCAGATCAACCGCTCACTCTGGAAACCATGCTTATGAACCTTCAGGATAGCATCACCGCCATGCAACAGAGGGCAGCTCAGACAGATACCAATATTGCCCGCCTGAATGACCTTATCAACACTCGTCTTCCACCTCCTCTCGAAGAGGAAGGTGAGGACGATGAGGATGCTCATGAACAACTTGTCTTGGTCCCAGATCCGAATCACGAGGGGCGTCTCATTGTTCAGCTCAACCCTAATGAGGTTCACGCACCTGCTGCAAACACAAATCCGGTAGGTGGCAAGCCTATTTTGAATCCGGATATGGCTGCTCTCATGGCCAAGATGGCTAAACTGGAAGAGGCTGTCACAAAGTCTGAAAAGATCAACGCAGGAGGAATTGACTTGGATCGTCTCTGTTTGTACCCTAATGCCAAGCTCCCTGACAAGTTCAAGATGCCTGACTTGGTTAAGTTTGACGGGAGCGGTGACCCCAAAACTCATCTCTATGGCTACCATGCCGCAATGAAGCTGCTGGGTGTGGAAAGTGAGGCCATGTCTCAACTTTTCCCTCAAACCCTCTCTGGGCCTGCCTTCCATTGGTTTCTGTCAGTCGACATCTCCAAACGAAAAACTTGGGAAGATATAGGGGCTGCCTTTGTCTCTCAGTACAGCTACAACTCTCAACTCAAGATGACTATTCGAGAGTTGGAATCCACGAAGATGGAAGCCAATGAGTCCTTTGCGGACTTTGTTAAAAGGTGGAGAGCCAAAGCCGCTCTAATGACTGAGCGCCCTAGCGAAAGAGACCAACTCCGCATCATCTCCCGTAATCTTCAGCCAGACTATGCCAGGCACTTGGTACTCGCTCAAGCGACCGCCAACTTTGAGATCTTCTTCGACTCTGGCCTAGCCATCGAGGATGCGCTGCAAGCTGGAATCCTGCCAAGGGGTGAATCCTCTTCCTCCACTCAAAAGGCTAAGCCAAGGGCTTATTCGGGAAATAGTAGTGCGTTGTTTGGTGACAGCAACTACTCCAATACAGCCGCAAGTGGGAGTGATGCCCCAGCCTTCAATTCGTGCCGCTGATATCAATCAAATTCGAAGCGCTCAAAGCCTCCGATCTCGAACACAACCCCGAAGCTTCTCTGCCTTCGAGGCATCTCTGTCCGCAGTGATGGAGAAACTTGTCAAGTCTGGGCATCTCAAACCTTTGACCCCAACTTTTCCACCCAAAGTCCTTCCGACCAACTACAATGCCAACCTTTTCTGCGCCTTCCACCAAATGCCTGGCCATCTCACTGATAACTGCTTGCGTCTCCGACACGAGATACAAGATCTAATTGATGATGGCACGGTTCAAGTTCCACCAAAGCCCAATGTCATTTCCAACTCCTTGCCTCAACACGGGCCTGACCCTCTGGTTGGTCAGGTATCTATCACCTCCACTCAGATCAACCCGAGCTCCACCATATTCAACCCTAGCCACTATATCGTCCCAGCACATCAACCCAAACCCATCGTATCCATCCCGTCTGAATCGGAGGTTAACATGATGGCTATAGCTGGGACAACCGAGGTTTTCACTGCCAACGTCTGGTTTGACAGTGATGAGGGGCTTACAAAAGGGAAGACCGATTGGCTGAGTTCTAGTGATCAAAGGAGCATCGAGTAGGTTTGGCTGAAGAAGCTGAGGAGGCCGAAGTGCTGTTGCTTGGGCCTGACGCCCGCTGGATCCTAACTCTTTTTGCGGAAGCTATGGGTAGCTTTTTAACAATTGCATTTTCAAAACCGCGTCTAGTTTGCATTGGCGTCTTGTTTGAGTCTGACACAGTCTTTTGCGTTCGTCTAAGTCTAGCTCTGAGTCGGAGGTTGTGCCTCTTGGCCCTCCACGTCGTAGCTTTTGTTTCAAGTTTCGAGTCTGCTATACTTGACAACCCCGAGGGTTTTTATGATATGCATCGTCTTGCTTCTACATGCCTCGCTGGCTTTTATATAAACTGTGTCAACCCTAATGACGAAGGGATAGATTTCAATGGGATCATCCCCAAGGAAATGTGTTCCCTCACCAAAAGGGAAGACGAAAGGCGTGCTCAGCCTATTAAAAGAAGAAGTAATTTCAAATAAACTGAAAGACAAGTATAACCTCCCGAAAGGTTCAAATTTGGTTCAAAGCCGCCCCCGGAGGAGCATTGCGCCCAGTCAGACAGGCTCGAAGAATTCATAGACGTCTTGGCATGGTCTTACCAAGTCACGCCTCGCGTTTGCTTTTGAGACAAAGGAGCATCAAATCCCCTGTTATCGGGTGCCAATCCAGAAAGCAGAAGCACAGAAGGCTCCGGGCCTTGTACCATGTTCAAAGCAATGATGATGATGTTCTGCCAAGCATAAATGAGAAAGTGTACAAAACGGCCCGGAGCAAGGCATTTCCAACCGAAGCTTTCTTGACTCTTTGTCATCAAAGCCATCGTATCTGGGGCTACAGCCAAAGGTCTTCGACCTCGACGGCAACAATACCATGGTCGACCTGGATCAATTCAAATGTTGCTTTTCCCTGTGAGAAGCTCGTTGGGCTGAAAACCCCAAGGGTGGGCAGTTCCAAGCAAAAGTTAGAGCAGCCTGCTAGACCAAAACCTATGAAGGTGGTTTAGGCAAAAATGAATAGGCAATATTCAAAAGCTCGCTAGACCGAAGACCTGAATTGGCGGTACTAGGCAAAAGTTAGAGCGTAAAAGGAGAGGTAAATACTCAAGAGTTAACCCTTGGCCTGAACTACGTTTTGACCTGATTCCCTAGCTTGGGATACGTAGGCAGTCTTTCTTTGAGACTCGGTCACAACTTATCAATTGGATCCATGGTTGACATTTTGGTACACATCAAAGGTCGAAGAGGATCGAAGATCAAGACAAGCTTCATTGGAGGAACCGGAAGGGGGAAAACCTTCGTCTTTCAATTTTATTACCAAACTGCTTCTTCAATTTACAGGCTGAGCATAAGTCTTAAAAATAATTGAAGCATAAAAAACAGAACGAAATGCTAGAGGCCTTAACAGGCTCACAGTTTATTCTAAGTTCAGCGAAGTCTGGTGTAAGCTATCGCAGCGCATTTGTTCGAGTGATGCGCTTTGGTCTCAAACCTACGCACTCTTCTTGCAACAGACAGTAGCAGTTGGCTACTACCCTCGAATGTCGTTCCAGGGGCTTTTGCCAAGTCTTGTCAAACCACGCAAGTCATATGGACTTAATGTGACTGCACGGGGGTGTCGGTTTCAGTCCGGGCCTATACGTGTCATAATCTGCGTCTTATGTCCATCTTTGCGACATTTTTCCAGCTTTTCGATCAATTATCATATCGGGATGCTTTTCTCGATTTTGTTTGTACAGGTCTTTGTACCTTTTCCACTTTTCATAAGTGTCAGTTTCACCTGTTCAGGAATATTGTGAGTTTCGGCACATTAATGCCCAAAATTTCATTATGTTCCGTGTGTCTAAGGGTTCGCATTGTACCCTGGTTCTCTTTTTCCATTTTTGTTCGAGCTAGGCGAGTCCGTACATATGTGCGCGCGTCTGTGTGTCGATTCAAAGCACTTGTCGATGCAAAGTAGATATTAGTGGTTAGTTTTTGCATTCTCTTCAACACTTGCAAAAAGAGAGTCAATAAACTGGAAAACGCAATTGTTACATTGCTACCCTAGTATCTGTAATCCGCAAGCAGTGGAATCTCGTAAAGCAGAAAGGGCACGTCAGCCCAAGGCCAAGCAAGGCATCTTTGGGGCACATCCACCCAAGCATCGAAGAGGGGGGCACGCAGGCCCAATTCCATTGCTCAAACGTCAATTGGGGCACGCCAGCCCGTTCAGCGTCTTTCTATCTGGGTGCGCGTCTCAGAGGCACAGACAGTACGGTGATGAGGCTCAGTGGTAGTCCTTAGGCGTAGTTGTCCTTCTAGGAGCCGCCCTAAGCTTGCATCTGCATTTTCAATATTTTATACATGTCATTGCACATTGTGTGTATATCAAATGTTGAACACAGGAAAAATCCATCAAGCGACAAAGCAAGCCTGCTCGGTATCGAAGGCAGCAAGTAAACAGCCCAGCAGTTGTCACCAATTGCTCCCCAACTGCAGTCCGCCTTGCTTCTATCCATGTTATCCACTGTTTGTGCTACTTGGATCAACACAACGACAGCCGGTCCTGTCCAATCTTCAGTGGCCTGATCGTTCTGCACACTGATTTGCCCATTTCTAATCAACGACAGCCGGTCCTGTCCAACCTCAATGGCTCGGTCACTTTTTATAGCGATCCGCCGTCTCCGTCAACGACAGCCGGTTCTGTCCAATTTCCAATGGCTCGGTCACTTTTTATAGTGATCCGCCGTCTCTATCAACGACATCCGGTCCTGTCCAACCTCAATGGCTCGGTCACTTTTTATAGCGATCCGCCGTCTCCGTCAACGACAGCCGGTCCTGTCCAACCTCAATGGCTCGATCACTTTTTATAGCGATCCGCCGTCTCAATCAACGACAGCCGGTCCTATCCAACTTCAAACGGCTCGATCACTTTGTATAGCGATCCGCCCTCCCAATTCAACGATGGTCAGCCATATCATCCATGACGGTCAGCCATATCGGTCATTCAACGGTTTGATCATTTATACTGCTGATCCTCCCATCCAGGCTTCAACGGTTTGATCATTTATACTGCTGATCCTCCCATCCAGGCTTCAACAATTTGATCATTTATACTGCTGATCCTCCCATCCAGGCTTCAATGGTTTGATCATTTATACTGCTGATCCTCCCATCCAGGCTTCAACGGCTTGATCACTCGGCACAATGATCTCCCCGTCCGCTTTCACCGACAGCTGATCCTGTCATTTCCCCCAGCGGCTTGATCACTCGGCACAATGATCTCCCCGTCCGCTTTCACCGACAGCTGATCCTGTCAATTCCCCCAGCGGCTTGATCACTCAGCACAATGATCTCCCCGTCCGCTTTCACCGACAGCTGATCCTGTCAATTCCCCCAACGGCTTGATCACTCAGCACAATGATCTCCCCGTCCGCTTTCAACGACAGCTGATCCTGTCAATTCCCCCAACGGTTCGATCATTTATACTGATGATTCGTCCGTTCAAAAATCAAAGCGCGTCGAGGCGTTCAAACCGTCAGTGTTGAGGCATTGGCAAAACAAAGCGTGTTGAGGCGTTCTTCAATCAATGTTGAGGCATTGGAAAATCAAAGCGCGTTGAGGCGTTCTTCAATCAGTGTTGAGGCATTGGCAAATCAAATCAGCGTCGAGGCGTTCAAACCGTCAGTGTTGAGGCATTGGCAAATCAAATCAGTGTTGAGGCATTCAAACCGTCAGTGTTGAGGCATTGGCAAATCAAAATCAGCATTGAGGCATTCTTCCGTCAGTGTTGAGGCATTGGCAAATCAAATCAGCGTCGAGGCGTTCTTCAGTCAGTGTTGAGGCATTGGCAAATCAAAACGCGTCGAGGCATTCTTCAGTCAGTGTTGAGGCATTGGCAAATCAGCGTTGAGGCATTCTTCCGTCAGTGTTGAGGCATTAGCAAATCAAAATCAGCGTGTTGAGGCGTTCTTCAGTCAGTGTTGAGGCATTGGCAAATCAAAGCGTCGAGGCGTTCAAACCGTCAGTGTTGAGGCATTGGCAAATCAAAATCAGCGTTAAGGCATTCTTCCGTCAGTGTTGAGGCATTGGCAAATCAAATCAGCGTCGAGGCGTTCTTCAGTCAGTGTTGAGGCATTGGCAAATCAAAACGCGTCGAGGCGTTCTTCAGTCAGTGTTGAGGCATTGGCAAATCAAAGCGTGTTGAGGCGTTCTTCAGTCAGTGTTGAGGCATTGGCAAATCAAAGCGTGTTGAGGCGTTCTTCAGTTGGTGTTGTGGCATTGACAAACTAATCAACGACAGCCGGTCCTGTCAAATCCACAAACAACGACCAGAACATCGTTCGATGGTCCGTTCATCCGCAACTGATTGTTCCCCAGGAGAGTCCGCCTTGGCCTGTCCCGAACGACAATCACCCTCAGTCTAGCCAAAAGTGCATCTTCCAGCAGGCTTATTGCTCTGTCTCGGATGGTCTTTGATAAGGAGATTGGCTCTGATTCCCAACAGATGGAATTCAACCTGCCTGACACGACCTACCCGTGTTTGTTGGAATACTTTGTGCCGAGGATAGCTTGATCCCCAGCAACGACGGCCGGTCCCGTCAACATCTGCAGCGACAGCCTGTCCTGTCCAAATTCAATCAACAAGTGACGGTCTGTCCGTCCATTCAACCAATCAGGTTCTGTAAGTATGCTTGTCTACTTTGCTAGTATGTTCTGCTCTGGATTGCCTTGAGGGGTGTCTAGAAACCTTTGACGTTACTTGTACCAATTCAATGGTGCTCCAAGTGCCATCAAAGGGGGGCTACTGTAGACACCCCAATCTGGGCTTCCAGATTAGTTTACTTACGGTTTTTGATTCCCCGATGATGAAACGGATCAAGAACACCCCGGGAATGTCGAGTGTTTGAGCTTTGAGTGTTTGAATAACCCTTGAACCTAACCTAATCTTAAGCCACTTCCAAAAGCCAAAAACCCTATTGATGTGTGCCAGGGCGCAACCATCGCGCGCCCGGGCGCACCGTCGCGCGACGGTTTGACTCCATCGCACGATGGTCAACCGGAGCATTGACCAGCGCGCCAGGGCTCATTGTCGCGCGACAGTTTGGAACCATCGCGCGACGGTCAGAACCTGTCCCCATCACCTTTATTCAGCTGGGCAGCTTAATCACCAAGTAATCCCCAGCCAGCGTGGCTGGCTGGCCTCCATTCTTTGGACCAGACCTGCCTTTCCATTAGTAGAAGGTGCTAAGCCTATAAAAACCCTCCTTTGTTCATCTTTCAAAAGGTTAACAAAATTTTGCATTACAAAGGGTCTTTGCTTTGTACTCTTTTAAGCTAATAAAAGAGATACAAAGACACCCTAAGAACAAAGCTTGTTCTTCCTCCCCATTTTCACATTTCAATCAAACCTCAAACCCAACCTCAAATTCAAAGCTCAAACACTTTTCAAACCTCAAAATCCAAAGGTATATTACCTTTGTTCTGCTCTCTGTTCTGATCCCTGAGGGGGGCTGGCAGGGTCAAGGCTGGTAATCAATACCAGTCCTGGCCCTAAAGCTAGCAAGGTTTCAAAAGTTGTGGCCTAGCAAACCCTCGCGCGATGGACCCGAACACTCGCGCGACACTTCTGTCTGCATGAGATTGGTCCACGTGGGGAAGGGGTGCTAGCATTTTTCTTGTCTTATTCATGCTCATGGCTGTTATAGTTTTATTTTGATATAGATCACTGTTGATGCATGTAAAAACCAGTTTATTGCTTTCCTTTGTTAGAAAATGTTAGTTTTGCATTTCAATATTTAGTTCTGTTCTGTTGGAGTACCCCTGGGATCATTCTGGACCTGTCTCAGAACCCAGGACGTGAAAAACCAGACACTGGAAAGTTGGCTCGAACCCGCGCGCGCTGCACCCAAACCATCGCGCGATGGTCAACGCTCCATTTGACCAGCGCGCCAGGGCGCAACCATCGCGCGCCCGGGCGCATTGTCGCGCGACGGTTTGGAACCATCGCGCGATTGTTTATACCCGATCAGTGGCTGGCCTTGCATGTTTAACTTGATTTCAGGCTATTATTTTGTCCCCACACTGTTTATGGGGTGTTTTTGTTTATTTATTAGGCTTTTCAGCCTTTAAACTGTATATTATGACTGCATAAACTGCTTAGTTTGTCCTGGGTGTGCACTGGTCCTTCCAAAGCCCAGAGAGTTTAAACTGCTTGATTTGTCCTGGGTGTGCACTGGTCCTTCCAGAGCCCAGAAGGTTTGAGAATAAGAGCTGTGGGCTTAGGCTTACTGGCGCGCGCAGGTCTTGTAGTAGCGTGCGCAGGTATGATCAGCATGCATTGACTTGATCAGTGCATACTGGTTACCTCTTGCGTGCGACACTCCAAAACAGGAGCTTTCCAGTCTGTTTAAACTCCCACAGCAGTCTGTTCTCATCCTATACTAACTGCTCATCCATGCCATCTATCACATCCTGCAAACATGTTACAGTTTTAATCCCCGATTAACTGTTCCCCCGCCCTAATTGGCTAAAATTGGTTAATAAAAGAAGAATCGCAATGTTTTCAAAATGCTTAAGTAGAGACCGATCTCCGGATTGGGCGAGAGGGGTGCCATAAAACCCTTCCCCTCTCCTAACCTGGCTCCCGAACCCAGATATGGTTATGACGGACTGGTTCCTTAACTTTTTCAAATCAAACAGCGCGGCAGGTGCTTCAAAATACGGTTCCTTGAGTGTCGGACCTTCAAAACTCAAGTGGCGACTCTGTATTTTTGAGCGCTTGCCACCTGCGCTCGCGCTCTCTCGATCCGGGCCCTTGCATTTTTGGAAACCGGAATTTCCAGGGCATGCTGCCCACAGGCCTCTTAAGGATGCCTTTCATACCACTCAAACACCTGGGGGCAGCTTCCCCACACGCGCAACCTCTCATTTGCCTGGCAAAATACAAAGAAGAAATCAAATACACAAAATATCGTCTATACAGGGGGCAACTTCTAGAGCTCAAACTCCCTATCAAATATCAAATTATCACTCTACGAAATCTCATATACAAAAATCATTTGACAGGATAAAATTCTACCTTCCTATTGGTGAAACCAAGGTGCTGCTCTGGCTCCCTGTGCAAGACCTCAGGTGGGATGTCACTGAGAGGAGGACGGTATCGCAAGGAACCACCACGCCCGACCAGGTGAACCTGAGGAGCGTAAGTGGCAACGTCGAACGGCGGAAGAATATCACCTCCCGCATCAGTAGAAACCTTGGGCTCTGTCTCAGGAGGAATAGGTTGTGAGGAGCTCCCCCCAACAGTGGCTCTGCGCCGACTCGAACGTAGGACGCGGGAATTCGAAACTCCGCCAAGAATCGCGGCCTCGACAGCTGGGGCCTTGCCCGTGTCTCTAGATACAGCAGGAACATCGGATGATGGAGGAGGAGGCGGTGGCGAAGCCATGACAACCGAAGGAAGTGACGACCGGAATCGTGGTGGTCGGAGGGTCGACGGCGGGAAGGTAGAAAAACAACGGTGGAGGAAGAAAGGGACGGTGACGGTCGCTCAAAAGGGAGAGAAGAGGATGAGGGATAGAAAGGATGAAATGACCCGTGAGATCGATTAAGTTTAACTTAAATCGATTTTCTGACTTTTGGCTTTCTCACGGCCGATACATCGATTCCTCGACCGAGACATCAATCACTCGACCGAGAGATCGATCTCCTGGCCCCTTAATCAATTTCCTTTAGCAACAGCAGATTTTGCTCAATGCACTGACTCAAGCCATTATAGAATTCTGGGTCCGTGACCAACAAAAGCAAAACCAAGTCAGCCTTGGGGGCACCCCCGAGCCAACACAACATAATCAAAACTAGCCTTGGGGGCATCGAAGATCTCTCTCCACAAACTGCTGGCCGAAGCAAAACAAGCAGCCGTGAGCTCAAAACTTTAGCAACTCCACACTCAATAACCTTGTGCACAGGTCGCTCAAGTCACCCAGGCTCTACGCCCATATCAACTCACTCAGCGGCTCTACGCCCATCATCATCTTCAGCGGCTTCAGGCCCACCATCTCAACTGGCTCGAGGCCGTAAAATCTCAGCGGCTCGAAGCCTATTATCAACAGGCTCTACGCCCATATTCACTCACTCAGCAGCTCTACGCCCGCTATCTCAACTCAGCGGCTCCAAGCCCATTATCTCAACTGGCTCGAAGCCGTAAACAAGCAACAGGCTCTACGCCGCCCCAACAATCAAGACATCTATTCTCAGGCTCTACGCCTGAATGCTCAAGAATCTAACATTTTTGAATGCTCAAGCTCTACGCTTGGATGCCCAACCACTGTGTACTGGATGCTCAAGTTATACACTTGAATGCTCAAGCTCTACGCTTGGATGCCCAACCACTGCGTACTGGACGCTCAAAGCCTGTACTTTGAATGCTTGGATTCTGCCGTCCGAATGCTCGAGCTCTACGCTCTGAATGCTCAAGTCCGGAACTTGATAGAAGCTCTAAGCTTTAAAACAAACACACACGCATGGGCCCGTGCACATATTGCATCAACATCGAGTCTGCACAATCATATCATCATATCTGTTCACATCTAACAAACAAGCATCGCACATATACACTCTACATGTCTCTCATGAAACAGGTCAACCCTGCAATCAACCGGCTCTACGCCTCGGTTTTATTGATCGGTTCAGCGCCTCGATCCTTTGGCTCCATGCCAACACTTATGATGGGAAAGTTCCGTGCACAGACCATCAGAATACAACCAGCTCTACGCTTCGGTTCAAATCACGTCAAGCTCTAAGCTCCGACAACTCAGGCCCTCGCCTCAAGATTGCATGCAGGCTCCACGCCTCAGTTCCTTCACCTCAGGCTCTTGCCTTATACCAGCTCCGCGCTTCGGTTCAGCAAGTCAAGCTCAAAGCTCTGACACTTCAGGCCCCTGCCTTATGATCAATACCAGCTCCGCGCTTCGGTTCCAACAAAGCTCTAAGCTTCGACAACTCAGGCCCTTGCCTCATAAATCACAGCTGGCTCTACGCCTCAAATCTAATCACCTCAGGCTCTCGCCTTATGATCAACACCAGCTTCGCGCTTCGGTCCTATCAATCCATCACTCTCCAGGCTCTCACCTCATGACTACAACCGGCTCCGTGCCTCGGTTCCCTCATTACGCAAAGCTCTGTGCTCCAGTTACTGGCCATGTGCCCCCCATATCTCAAAAGCAAACGGCGTCCGACTCATCCCAGCAGATGGCTTGGATTCCACCCCATTACATCAATTCCTTCCAGCTTCATTCGCAAGGATAGGCTACTCTACCGAGCTCCTTTCAGTCAAAGTAAGGATGATCAAGAAAAGCAAACGCACCTGCAGTGTACTGATCTACCCCAAAATACTAAGGAAGCTCTCCGCAAAAATTCCCCCGGCAGCCCCGCGCTCCTTCAACTATCTTCCGCCAAAACCCTGGCTCAGTCTAGGTACGTCACACTACGGCTTTTTAAGCCCTAAGGTACGTCTTCTGTCTCTAACCCTCAAAACTTTTATTTTTCTTTATTGCCCGGACTACGGTTGGTCTGAATTTCCTTTGTGGAATACGTAGGCAGCCTCCCGGCCCGACCATAACAAAACCTTTTTCAAAAACCCCTTGGAATAGTGGTTGGACCAAATTGAGTTGCTTTTACAGCTTTGACTCTTACTCAAACATGTCTCGCGATCCGTCTGAGCTCAGTCAAAGAGGGACATCTGTAGACACCCCAATTTGGCCTAACGATTATTTCAAGTCCCACCTTGGGACCATCCCGATGATGAAATGGATATAGTGATTGCTGATTGCCTCCTTGAGAACCTTAGGACTTTCGGTAAGAACTTTGAGCCACTTAGAGGACCCAATTCAAAGCCATACAGCCTTTCAGACAGAAATACAGAAGCCTAGGAGAATCCATCTGTCGGCCGTGACATCGATCCCACGGCCCTAACATCATTTCCTCACCCGAGCAACCTGTTGCTAGCAAAATCTCCCTAAGATATCAATCCCTCGACCGCAAGATCTATCCTTCGGCCGAGACATCCATTCCTCGGCCGTGATATCCTTTACTCGGCCGCCAGATCGACCTTTTTCCAGATTCTGGAACGTGTTCTGTCAGACGTTTGATCCAACTACACTACCTTCCGATGCGTTCGGGCTACGCTCAGAGATTACGTCGTAGAGTTAGAGATGCATTGCAATTGCAATTGCCATCTCGTGATTTGATTGGCCGGAGTGAGTCACCAATTGCCTATATAAAGGGCCTTTGGACTCCGAAAATATACACACGAAATTCATAGGGTACACACTCTCTCAAGCCATGAAACTCTGCCAAAATACTCTCTCAAACCCACTCCTCAAAAGCCCTAACCTCCCGAAGGCAGCCGTCAATCCGGCGATCAAACCCCGAAGTTCAAACCCTAACCCTAGGGTTTTCAATCAAGCAATCAGTCAATCACGCCCAATCCAAAGCAATCAAGCAACTGAGGGATCAAGGTGGTGAGGCCCAACGGCCTCTGGTTTGTTTTATTCATCGTTCTTACACTTAATCATTACTTTCTGATCATCTATTAAACGTATATTCTGGTATGAGGAAGAACACCGACCGGGGCTTCGATCCCTCGACCGGTACATCAAACCAGGAGGATCCCTCGGCCGTGACATCAATTCACCGGCCGCGAGATCCATCTCCCTGGGACAGTTTGTTGCTTTCTCTGCTTTTTGACGCATGCTTTACTTATCGCACTGGCTCACTTTGCTTACTGTTTAAAGGAATAAATAAACAGACTATGTGTTGGAATTAAACAAAGCATCTACATGTCTTATGTTGAACGATTATGGGCCAGTCTCACGACTGGGCAAAGAGGGGTGCCTAACACCTTCCCCTTATTGTACTTTTGGCTCCCGTATCCAGAATCTCTATCTATTTTCCCAGTTTTAATAAACTGGGTGGCGACTCTGTTTTGATGATAACCGCTATCATGTGGCGATGTTCCTAGCCATGGGAATGTCCATGATTTTGGTTAACGAAGCAAGCAACCAACCGAGCAAACGAACGTGATCAATCTGTATGGCGATGCCCCGTTTGGGAGGTGTCTACACTCATGGCCGCTTTAAGGAGTGTAGGGCATCGTCTAGCATGGCGGAGATCACGGATGGAGGCCAGGCCTCGAGATCTGGGGCCCTCCCAATCGGCGGTTTCCGACATTAGCCAAGGATCGAGCATGGCTGCAAAAGGGCTTTCCATTTTTGATAATTAGAAGGGATTTGTGTCTATAAAAGGAGGGGGATTCCCTACATTGCTTCTCTTGCCCTTCATTTATAGAAAAAAGCCCATAAATATCACCCTTGGTTTCCGCACCATGGCCTAACTTCATGCAAGGTGTCCTACCACCTTGCCAAACTGAGGACAACCTCCCCTGCAACCACAGAGCAGTCTGCAAGACATGGAAAGGATGATAAGGCTTCAGGCAGTGATTTGGTCAAACAAGGGCAGCTTAGCAGGGTCTGACCGTCACACGATTGTTCCGAATCGTCGCGCGAGAGAGCCTCCCTCGCGCAATGGTTCCAATCCCTCGCGCGAGGGTTTGTTTGCAATTTTGACAGTTTTCAAATGCTATTGTCCAGATTTGGTCACTTTGGGTTCCAGAGGTGCTTTCGCACTTTTTATGTTTCCAACAAGTCATTATGGGCATATGTGACTGTATCCAAGCATTGGATTCGAAATGTCGCGTTTAACGAAGATTTTGGACCCTCGACGGCCCATTTCAAGTTCAAATCAAGGTTTCGAGAGGCCGAAACTTGTTCTAGAGGTTTTAATCAAGGTTGGTCATGCCATATAGGTCACTTGGACATTATGTGACTGTATGGAGGTGTCGGTTTCAGTCCGGGACATAATCGAGTCATTCTTGGATGCTTTAGGCCGTTTTTGCGTCGTTTTGAGCATTTTCGTGTCCAAGTCTTTTTTCGGGGCATTTCCTTCAATTCCGTCGATTGGGATAAGTCATGTTAAGTATACTCGATCTTGCAAAAGAGTCAGTTTTGTCTGGATCGGGTTATTTTGGATTTGGCTCATTAATGCCCAAAATTTCATTATTTTCTCGTATCCTCGTATCCTAGTCGTATCCTGGGGTATATTTTCATTTTCTTCGCAGTTTAGTCACGTTTTGTACATACGCGTGTGTCTGTGAGCAGTTTTGGTGTGTTGTCAATGCAAGTTTTGGTATTAGTGGTTGGTTTTACTTTCTCCTATTCATAACGAGAAGAAATAAACCCTGAAAATGCAAATTTTATAGCTAAACCATGATCTTTCCGTATCAGCAAAAAAGGAACTACTGTATCTATGGCATTTCGGCCAATCAAAGCTATCACAGCAGTTAGGGCACAAGCACCCGCTAATCAAAAGGCACGCAGGCCCTCAAAACCTATGTCAACTAAGCTATCTACTTGGGCGCGCAGGCCCGGAATCAAAAGTCAAAATGCAAGGGAGGCTTCACGGTAACCCTCAGCGTACTCCAAGCCAGTCATCGCTCTCCACTTGCTCCCGTGGATCGTCTTTGTATGGAGGATCATCAACAGAGTCGTCGGAGCCGCTGCTAGAAGATGGACGTCGCTCTTTCTCTTCTTCTTCTCCCTCTTCTTCTTCTTCCTCTTCCTCGTCCTCCCCTTCTTCCTCTTCTTCGTCAGGAGACTCCAACGAGATCTGTCGCTTCTTGCGGGCCGGCTCCTCTTGCGTTGGCTTGTCGTGCATCTTGATTTGGAATTGCAGCTCAGCATGTCTAACGGCCTGCCTAGCAGCCTCCCGACTCGCAACCGCTGGCTGTGAACTCCTGGTCTGTCGCCGCGAAGTGGTGGCTGGAGGCATGGGTTTCTTTGCCACCACCTTTTTCGGTGGCGGGTCTCGTGTGCTCTTCCTCTTAGGAATCACCCTCCCCTGTGCCTGCATTGTCATTTCATTTCAAAGCATGAATATACATTGTGCATGTTGAATTTCACATATTGAAAATAGGTACGTTCTATAATCGAAAGCAGGAATGTATCGAAAGCAGGAATGTATCGTTTATATACTTGTTTCCTCTGAACAACGGCTGGCTGAGTCGATTTTGGTGTCAGTACCGAGTAGTGCAACTCCAGTGGCATGCCGCTCGCCGCTCTCCTCATCACATTCTCCAAGGCTAACATGCGTCGGACGGCCTCGTTCACCCATTCAATCGGCACCTGCATGCAATTTGGGTTTATCAGGCCAATCAATAGTAATTCAAGTGTATTGAATTGAAGAGCAATAATGGAAGCTAAGTCTTACCGGCACGGTCACGGGGGTAGGCTCCGCTCTCGCAGGCACTAAGTGTAACTCTGCAGGATTCCCCTGGCTATCAACCACAGGAATCCTCCAAAGCAGCTCAGGAGGTCCGCCAACCACAGGTCCGCCTAGGCCTCGCCTCACACGGCCTTCGCCTCCTCTCTGTCTCTCACCAGCAGCTCTCCTCTCCTCAGCAGCTCCTGCAGCCTGGTTCCGCACCTCTCTAAGGCCTCGGAACCCAAGCGGGCCCGCCAGGAAGTCTCTCTGGTAAACAGCATAGTCTCTCTCAGGGCGCAGGTAGTGTGCCAACTCGGCATCCGGCTGTGTGAACCTCTCTATCTCGGCCCGCGTGTACTCTCCCGTGTGTGAAGCCCGGGGCGGAAGTGGCCCTGGCACCTGGAACTCAAGGCGGCCAAGTGACTGGCGTGTCACTCGGTCTCCCAAGTACCACTGCCAACCGAAGGCCGACTCTAGTAACACCCTGCTGGCCGTGACAACTCTACTCCTGGCCAAGTACTCTGGCTCTGGCCCCACTCTTCTCCAAGGATCCCAGTTGATCTGCAGTTAAGACAAACAGGTAATGCAGGCAATTGATCAGCGACAGCATTAAAATCAAGGAAAGGAATGAATATTGGAAGTTTTGTGTTCTGATATACCTGTGAGGCCCTGAGATGGTCCAAGTATAGTCTGAAGGCGTTGAGGTCACCTCTCCCCTCCTTTTTCCCCATGTTGGACTTGCTCCATATCAGCGCACGGGGGAGGGTGCTCAGGTCTGGGTGCTTGCATTGTGGCGGATACATCCGCAGTACCTCGTAAGCCTAAAGCTGTGCAATGATCAGACAAATGCAAATATTAGTCACATGATATGCAATGTTTGAAATTAAAGCAGTCAAGCGAGCTAAGCCATCAAATAGACAAGTATAATCAAATTTATGCTTTGTAAACGGTTAGAGTTGTACCTCCCAAGCCCTCCAGTAGCCAGCAGTGCTCTGGCCCGTCCTCGACGAGTCACCAAAGAAGTGGTAGGCTGCACCTAGCGCTGCGCCACCCCAGTCAAAGTGTGAGGCTCCCCTCAAATCCCTCAACGCTGGCAAGTAGGAGAGATGCACTTTGCTTCGTCTGTTTGGGTACAAAGTAGCACCAAACAGGTATAACAAGTATGCCCGGGCCATCTGCTCCGCCTCCCGGTCATTGGTCACCTTCTTCTTCAGGTACTTTGTGAATTGATCGTACCGTGCCATCCCCTCCTCGATCTTGGGCACCTCGCCCAGAAACCACTCCAGGGCCACTCTGTCCTCCTGAATCCCCGAGTCAAACGGGATGGGTTCTCCTCCAACCCTCAGCCCGGTAATTGCCGCAAAGTTCGCAGGCGTCATCGTCATCTCCCCAGGAGGTAGGTGGAAGGTATTGGTGGTATCCCTCCACCTCTCCGCAAGTGCAACCAGGACCACGTGATCCGCCCTCGCCCGTGTCAGCGTCTGTACGAACTCTCCAAAGCCCGCCTCGTCTACTAACCGCCTCACCCTCTCCGGCAAGGCCTCGTACAGCTCCAAGGACCTACACGTGCCCCCGAAGCCGCGGATGTCCCTCTGACTTGCTCCCGCCTATTTCAAACGCAAAGACAAGCAGCAAAAGACATTATCAGTATACAGGGATTTCATTTTCAAGTTCTAGGTAATCAATGAAGCCTACGACATATGTTTAGCTCAAGCTGTCATACGCAGGATGCAGGGGATATCCCGCCGTCATGCCATGGTTCAACTTGGGAGTGTGGTTCCCATGCATATAGAGCTTTCATTTTCAAGTTCTAGGTAATCAATGAAGCCTACAGCATATGGTTGGTTCAAGTTACTACGTGCAGGGTATATAGCACAATAGGTATATCGTTGGGCATGGTTTGGCTCATAAGTGTCGTGTGCAATTCTAAGTTCAAATGATTTCAGGCAAAGTATCGATATTGAACTACGAAGAGCAAATATCAAATTGAATTGCAAAGGGAGTTTTCTGAGAATATACCTCCATCCAAGTGTTTGCAATATGGGCCCGGGGATCTCTCAACACGAGCTCGTCGTCATAATCCTTTTGTAGCGGTGTGTAAGCCGCAATGCCCGACGGCACGAACGAGTGTGGCGTGGGAGGCACGTACGCCTCCGCCGAAAAACCAGGGCGTGCCGTGGCCCTCGCCTCTGCCACTGCGATCACTCTAGGCCCCTGCGCCTCCGCTCCGGCCCTCTCCTCGGCCTCAACGTCCCTCAAAGGCTCCTCTCTCTCCGTTCTCTCTCTCTCGGCCCTCTCCGCCGCCTCCGATGCCTCAATGGCCCTGGCTCGATCCTCCTTGGCCTTCAAGACCAACTCCCCGATTGCGGGGTTATCCTCAAGAAGCCTCGCCAATACTTCGTCACTCAAAAACTCAATGACGTCGTGTTTTGTGATCGATCTATGACTCGACGACGTCGCCGCGGGCCGGAACAAGATGTCTTCTTCCCGGAATGGTTCCTCTGTGGCTTCTTCCTCGACAGCCCCTTTTCCCCTTGGTGGATCCCTCGGCGGCGATTCGGTCATCTCAATGTTATCATATCCGGCCCCACTGCCACTTCCTTCCCCAGTCTGAACCGTCGCGCGAGGCTCCTCCTCTGTCGCGCGACAGTGCTCTCTGCCACCATTGCCCCCAGCAGCATCTGGACGCACTCCGGTCACTACCGAGCCTCCCACGGCCATGCTCGGGTCCAATAGCTCAACACTGTGGCCCACGGCCCCCATTTCAACCGTCGCGCGAGCCTCTGGCTCTGTCGCGCGACGCTTCTCTTCGTCATCAGTTTCCTGCTCGCGGCTTTGTTCTTCGCCGCCGCCTACCACCGCTATACTGGCGTCTGTGCCAACCTCCGCTGCCGTCTGATCACCTGGTTCTAGACCCATGGGCCCTCCTCGGTCCTCCGGTCGATCAATAACATCACCCCCGCCGCCATCATCACTGTGATCTGCCATGGTTGTGTTGGGTGTTTGTGGTTTTCTTGATTTCGTGGATTGATCAAGGTTTGGGAGGAGATTTTGGCAAGAGATGGAAGTTGAGAGGGGGTTTTGAGAATTTGAAACTGCCTCGTACTGTTTCTGTAACGTCCCCGCGACGTTTAAACGAATGAAACAGGTTTGGGCCGGGTTTAGGCCTTTTCAGATCCAAGCCCTAACAGGGAACCATCGCGCGAGTGTTCTGAATTGTCGCGCGACGGTTTGTTTGGGCCTCAGGCCCAATTCAGCCCTAGGTCTGGCCCGGTATCATTCGTCTCTCTTTTTGATCCATGGGTCCCTGTTATGATCATACGGCACACATGGAAATCTTTTCGGGATTGTTACTGGAGCATTTTTATATCCCCAGCAGTGGTCCGCCCGCAATTCAGCGACGATCCATCCGTCTAATCTCAAATCAGCGACGATCCAATCTCAATTCAGCGACGATCTAACCGTCCAATTTCAATTCAGGGACGATCCATCCGTCCAATCTCAAATCAGTGACGATCCATCCGTCCAATCTCAATTCAGCGACGATCCAACCGTCCAATTTCAATTCAGCGACGATCTAACCGTCCAATCTCAATTCAGCGACGATCCATCCGTCCAATCTCAATTCAGCGACGATCCATCCGTCCAATCTCAATTCAGCGACGATCCATCCGTCCAATCTCAATTCAGCGACGATCCATCCGTCCAAATCATCAAAGTCCCCCCCCTTTTGGTGCACGGTATTTTTATATACTTGCTTGCATTTTCCATTTTATCGGCTTTTGGGCGGATTTGGTGGGTGTCTAGAAATCTTTGACGTTACCTGTACCTGTCAATGGTGCTCCGCGTGCCGTCAAAGAGGGACTACTATAGACACCCCAATCTGGATCTCCCATTTGTTTTACTTTATTTTTTAGTTTCTTGTTTCCCCGATGATGAGATCGGATCAAACAGGCTTGAATGTGGAATGGATTGGACTTGGAATGCTTGGAGCCCTTTTTGAACCCTTGAAACCTTCAGTCAAAACCCTAACCTAGGTTTGACCATCGCGCAATGCTTCCTGTTACTCGCGCGATAGTCAGCTTGCCAGGTGTTGGTCAAAGTCAAAGTTTGACTGTTGACCCTCGCGCGATTGTCTCAAACCCTCGCGCGATGGTCCAACCTGTCCCCATCATCTTTGTCCAGCTGGATTTTGTGATGATCAGTGGCCACATGGGCTGGAACCCCGTTTTCCTTGGCTGAACAGCGTTCTGGCAGGTTTTTGGAGCACTCCCACTCACAACAACTCCACCACCTTGGTGGCTAGCCTCCCCACCAAGTGGTTATGACCAGCCTTGTTGGCTGGTCTTAAAGCCAAGTCTTGCACCAACCTAGCCCTCTCACTTCTCCTATAAAACCCCCATTGCTCTTCCATTGCAAGGGTTACAAAATTTCAACAAGAAAGAATAATCAAATCTAGCACAAAGTTACAAACCCAAGCCACATTTCCTAGTCTTTCAACCTAGTGTTCTCCATACACTCATTTGCAAGGCTACACCATTTGATCCAATCCTTTTCCAAAAACCATTCAAGCAAAGGTATAAGATTTAACATGTTCCTGTTTTGATCCCTAAGGGGGGCTGACAGGGCCAAGGCTGGTAATCAATACCAGTCCTGGCCCTAAAGTCAGCAGAGTTACAAGAAACTGTAATCAGTTAAACCCTCGCACGATGGACCCGAATACTCACGCGACAGTTCTGTCTGCAAGAGATTGGTCCAAGTGGGGAAGGGATGCTGGTCATTTCTTGTCTTACTTATGAGCATGTCTGTTGTAGTTTTGTTTTGATGTATAGATCACTGATATGCATGTTAAAACAAATTCAGTTCCTTAGCTTACTACTCTAGTTAGTGTGGAATGCCCTTGGGATGTTTCTGAATGTGTCTCAGAGCCCCAAGCATGCAAAGCAATTCCTGGAAGTCCAGTCAGAACCCTCGCGCGAGGCTTTCACTCTGTCGCGCGATGGTTCACTGATTTCCAATGGCTGCCCTTGCATGGGCAACATGGCCTTTGGCCTCTGTTATTTTCCCCCACTGTTTAGGGGTTGTCTTTCCATTCATTTCAGTTGGTTTGTAATAACTATTTACTTTCCAGTACATATAAACTGCTTGGTTTGCCCCCTGGGTGTTCGCTGGTCCTTCCAGAGCCCAGAAGGGGATAAAGTTCAAACTGTTGGCGAGGCACCAACACTCGCGCGATGGTATGGAAGTATCGCGCGATGGTTCATTTGCTTGCAGGTTAATCCATGCATGCAAGTTGGCCACCGCTTGTGATAATTCCATACCAGGCCACTGTTTTGGTGTTCTCCCACTATTTTGAACTTTGTTCCATTTATTACTTAGTTTTCCATCCATCCATGCTATTTACCACATCTTGAGAACGTGTTACAGTTTTTAATCCCCGATTAACTGTTACCCCGCCCTAATTGGCTAAAATTTGGTTAGTAAAAGAAGAATCGTAAATATTTTCAAAATGCTCAAGTAGAGACCGATCTCCGGATTGGGCGAGAGGGGTGCCTTAAAACCCTTCCCCTCTCGTAACCTAGCTCCCGAACCCAGATATGGTTATGACGGACTGGTTTCCTTAAACTTTTTCAAAAATCAAATAGCGCGGCAGGTGCTTCGAAATACGGTTCCTTGGGTGTCGGACCTTCAAACCCGAGTGGCGACTCTGTATTTTACAAGCGCTTGCCTCTCCGCTCGCACTCCCTCGATCCGAGGGCCTTGCCAAATTTGTCAGAAAGGAAACGGAATCCCTTCACCGAGGGCATGTTGCCCACAGTCTCCGGTGGCAGCGACGACAGAGGGGGGACCCGGGGTCCCACTAAGCACAACGGTTGGGTCCGACTCCGTTGGCAATAAGTGGCCTTCGTGGCCTCTCGTGATCAATTCTCCCTGAATCCCGATTTAGGATATTTTGGATGAAATTGCAGTGCGAGAGAGTGATAGCGGTGTTGGTGGTGGTGGTGATACGGAGGAGATAATTACCGATGAAGGTGGTGATGAGGTGGTGGCCGAGATGGAGGTTGATGCCGTTGAGGCAACGGGGATGTTGGGGCGAACCCGAGAGGAGATGGGGAAAGCCCCAATGGTTATGGAGCATGTTGAGACGCCGATCCCCATTTTTGACTGGCCAGCCGGGGATTCGGGAGCGGAGTCGACTCGACGGGTCACTCTTTTGTGTAGACACCCCAATTTGGCCTAACGATTATTTCAAGTCCCACCTTGGGGACCATCCCGATGAGGAATGGATACAGTGATTGCTAATTGACTTCTCGTGAACCTTAGGACTTTCGGTGAGTACTTTTAGCCACTTAAAGGACCTAATTCAGAGCCAAATAGCCTTTCAGACAGAAATACAATATCCTAGGAGAATCTATCTATCGGCCGTAACATTGATCTCACGGTCTCAACGTCATTCTTTCACCTGTGAAACATGTTGCTTGAAAATCTCCCTGAGAGATTGATTCCTCGGTAGCCAGATCTATTCTTCGGCCGCCAGATCCATTGCTCGGCTGCTAGATCGTCTATTTTCCAGATTCTGTTCTGTCATACATTTGATCCGATCACCAAAACCCTAGCAGCCTTTTTTCGATGCATTCGGGCTACAAAGTAGATTTCATCTAGAGATCTTATTTACCCTACATTCCTTATTGATTCACACCATTTGATTGGCCGGAGTGAGTCACCAATTGCCTATATAAAGAGGCCCTAAGGGTTCGAAATAAACATGATCAAACACCCTCTCTAGCCTTGAAATCACTACGCCAAATATTGCTTTTGCCGGCGTTAGTAAAACCGCCGGGAATAACTACCTAAAACGGCGGTTTTTTTAAGAATGCCGTTTTTATAAGCTTTTATCGGCGGTTTTTAAAAATACCGCCATAAAAAATAGAATATATGGTTTTTTTAATACCGGCGGTTTATTAATGCCGCTTATAATAATACCGACCCGTATAATATAAATATTATTATTTATCCTATATGACACAATATCCGGGTCAGCCCAGTTGGTAGCACGCGCGCTATAGGACCCGGAGGTCCCGGGTTCGATTCCTGGGAGAACAAAAAAATTAACTACCGATTTTATTGCCGGCGGTTTTTTACCGCCGTTTTTAGTATTGCCGACGGTTTTCTAATGCCGCTTTTGTTTTTCCGACAATTATTTTCCCGGCGGTTTATTTCCGGAGGTTTTTGGACTTTTACCGGCGGTTTTGAGTATTACCGGCAGTTTTGGGACTATTAACGGCAGTTTTCTCATGCCGCTAATACTAAAATTTGGCGTAGTGAATTATGCATACATACTCTCTCATATCCCCTCTATAAAAGCCCTAACCTTCCGAAGGTAGCCGCGATCCAACGATCAAACCTCGAAATACAAACCCTAAACCAAGGGTTTTCGAGAAGCAAATCAGTCAATCACCCTCAATCCGAAGCAATCAAGCAACTGAGGGATCAAGGTGGTGAGGCCCAGGGGCCTATGGTTTGATCTCTTTCATGTTTTTGTATAGTAATCATAGCGTTTTGATTATTTGTTAAGTATTCGTTCTGGTGTGAGGAAGATCATCGGCTGGGGAATCAATCCTTCGGCCGATACATCGATCCAGTGGGATTCCTCGGCCGTGACAACTATTCACCGGTCGAGGGATCTGTTTCCTGGGATAGTTTATCTTTTCTGTTTATTTTGATGCATGCTTTCAATTATTGTCTTGGCTCACCATTAACTGTTTAAAGGCTACATAAACAGATAATTTGTTTAGAATTAAATAAAGCATGAATTAATCATATGTTGAACAATTATGGGCCAGTCTCATGACTGGGCAAAGAGGGGTGCTTAACACCTTTCCCTTATTGTACTTTTGGCTCCCGTACCCGGAATCTCTATTTGTTTTTCCTAGTTTTTATAAACTAGGTGGCGACTGTAGACATCCCAATTTGGCCTAATGATTATTTTAAGTCCCACCTTTGGGACCATCCCAATGATGAAATGGATACAGTGATTGCTGATTGACTTCTCGAGAACCTTAGGACTTTCGGTAAGAACTTTGAGCCACTTAGAGGACCCAATCCAGAGCCATATAGCCTTTCAGACAGAAATACAGAATCCTAGGAGAATCCATCTGTCGGCCGTTACATTGATCTCACGGCCTTAACATCATTTCTTCCCCCGAGCAACCTGTTGCTTGAAAATCTCCCTAAGAAATCAATCCCTCGGCCGCAAGATCTATCCTTCGGCCGCAACATCCATTCCTCGGCCGCCAGATCCTATGTTTTCCAGACTCTGGAACGTTCTGTCAGACGTTTGATCCAACTACACTACCTTCCTGATGCGTTCGGGCTATGCTCAGAGATTACCACGAAGAGTTTAAATTGCATTGCAATTGCAATTGCAATCGTGCATTTTGATTGGCCGGAGTGAGTCACCAATTGCCTATATAAAGGGCTTTTGGGTTCCGAAAATAACAACAATGAAATACACCAAATTCGTATACTTCCACACCCTCTCAAGCCACGAAACTCTACACAAATACTCTCTCAAACCCCCTCTTCAAAAGCCCTAACCTCCCGAAGGCAGCCATCAATCCGACGATCAAACCCCGAAGTTCAAACCCTAACCTTAGGGTTTTCCGAGAAGCAATCAGTCAATCACAATCAATCTGAAGCAATCAAGCAACTGAGGGATCAAGGTGGTGAAGCCCAACGGCCTCTGGTTAGTTTTATTTATTGTATTTATGATTAACCGTAGCGTTTTGATCATCTGCTAACTTTTCTGTCTGGTGTGAGGAAGAACACCAACCGGGGCTTCGATCTCTCGACCGGTACATAAAACCAGTAGGATCCCTCAGCCGTGACATCCATTCACCGGCCGCGGGATCCATCTCCTTGGGATAGCTTGTTTTGCTTCTCTACTTTTTGACGCATGCTTTACTTATCACATTGGCTCACCTTATTTACTGTTTAAAGGCTTAATTAAACAGACTATGTGTTAGAATTAAACAAAGCATCTACATGTCTTATGTTGAACAACTATGGGCCAGCCTCACGGCTGGGCAGAGAGGGGTGCATAACACCTTCCATTTACTGTACTCTTGGCTCCCGTACCCAGAATCTCTATTTTTCCTAGTTTTGATTAACTGGGTGGCGACTCTGTTTTGATAATGACCGCTATCGTGTGGCAATGTTCCTAGCCATGGGAATGTCCACGATCTTGGTTTATGAAGCAAGCAACCAATCGAGCAACAAACCACCAATCTATATGGCAATGCCCCGTTTGGGAGGTGTCTACAGTTTTTGGCGACTCTGCTGGGGACTTGAGAGCCATAACCAGAAATTTCAACATAAGACTAACACATGCCTTATTTAATTCATTTAGCATATGCATCGAGCGGGCAACCTCGTTGAGTTCACCTGATACCCTGGCATGACACGAGCTATGTTAGGGGTTCCAGCAAACTCCACAGTCACTTGTACCTAGTGGTATATCAAAAAGGAAATCACCCAATCACCGCCTATGATGGGCTGGTGAAAAGACTGGTGCCCTTTGACAACGGAGCACCCTTGAGACTACCTAAACCTTTCATGTGTTAGAAAGCCATAAAACTTATCAAACTAAGACAGGAACCTACAGGCTAGGAACCTACTTGCATTTGCTTGCAAAAGTTCTTCCTCACACCCATTGTATATGTTGTTGTAACATCTCTTTCTGTGCAGAAAGGTTAGGGCTTGAACTAAAAGCCCTAACCCTAAGTCTTTATAGCCAAGCACTAACGGCGTTGCCTGCAAGGTATATTTTTGGTAAAAAGCATCATTGCTTACTTAACACTCTCGCTTTACTTATTTCTAGAACGAAATCAAACACTGGCTGCCCCGCCGACAATTGGACTAGAGGTTGCTCTAGCAATCTTTGCCTTGCGAGGCTAAAGGAAAGAGGGAGTGTAAAGTAGTAGAACAGGTTATGGATGATTATATGCAAAGTCAAGGATATTATGGATAGAATTTGTAATACTTATTTCTCCATGGATGATTCAGCATGACAAGTGTAGGACTTTGTTTCCTATTTCCAAATCGGCCTAGCAACCCATCTTTCAAAATTCAAAATTTTGAGCATGCTTACCTCAACAAGCTGGTAAAATTTAGGAGGTTGTCAATATGCTAGCAAATAATCAAGTGGATTTCAATTACCTCAATCACGTTTTGAGAAAGAATCTTCCCTAACCAAGAATTGAAAGAACTTTCAAAACTTTTTGCAATGCCTAGTCTAATGACAAATTTTTCTGAAACATTCAAATAGCCGCTAGCACAGTGATGGACTCCGAGTCTACTTTCTGTTGTAGTCATATGCTCAACCTTTTCGGTTTGTCTCATAATATGGATTGGCTTGGAAGTGGGATCTTAAGTTGCAGCAACGAGTCTTAAGAATCATCCATAGCAAAAATGGCTGGCTATCTATAGTATCCAATAAACTCATGCATACAAACGAATTGCAATGCATGACTCATCCGTAATCTGTGTAAGTAGCTGTGGTGCTATATATATACATATCATTTTGATTGCCTCTTTCTAACTATGCAGGGGCCAAACCAAAAGAGGAGTCCATCCCCCTCATTTCATTTCTTTGTTCATCGCATGTCATTTGGTTGCACCACCACTAAGGGCAGTTTGCATATTAGAAAATGCGCCGCATGGACAATTAGTTTTGGATATCTCAACTTGAGCATGATTAAGTTTCTCCTTCTCTTAGATTTGGAGTTTGATCTCAGACATGATGGTAATGGCTGACGAAAAAGTTGAAGTTTTAATCCAACCAAGTTTTGAGCAATGGCAGCCATGTCCATCACGTCTTGGCTTAGATTTTAAAACAATCTGTAGACACCCCAATCTGGGCTTCCAGATTAGTTTACTTACGCTTTTTGATTCCCCGATGATGAAATGGATCAAGAACACCCCGGGAATGTCGAGTGTTTGAGCTTTGAGTGTTTGAAAAACCCTTGAACCTAATCTAGCCTAAGCCACTTCCAAAAGCCAAAAACCCTACTGACGTGCGCCAGGGCGCAGCCATTGTGCGCCAGGGCGCACCGTCGCGCGACAGACTCGAACCCTCGCGCGATGGTCAAACTGACAGGTGGACAAAGTTTGACCGTTGACCATCGCGCGCCAGGGCGCAACCATCGCGCGCCCAGGCGCACCCTCGCGCGACAGTTTGGAACCATCGCGCAATGGTCAGGTCCCCACCTACTTTTCTTGAGGCAGAAACTTGGCCACCAATGCAACTTCAGGCAGGCCTCGTGGCTGGCTGAATTCCTCTCCTGGCACCAACCAAATCCACCCTCCATGCCTATAAATAGCCCCATTTGTTTCTCTTTCAAAGGGTTGCAAAAAAATCAAGCACAAAAGGTTACACAAACCCAAATACACTTGATACTTCATCACTCTAGCCATCTACATACACTCATTTTGCAAGCTCTATCACATTGTTCAACCTCAACCTCAAACTTAGCTCAAAGTTCAAGCACTCATTCAAACTCGAAAAGCCAAAGGTATAGCTTACCGTGGTTGCTCTCTATTCTGATCCCTGAGGGGGGCTGGCAGGGTCAAGACTGGTAATCAATACCAGTCCTGGCCCTAAAGCTAGCAAGGTTTCAAAAGCCGTGGCCAAGTAAACCCTCGCGCGATGGACCCGAACACTCGCGCGACAGTTCTGTCAGCAAGAGATTGGTCCACGTGGGGAAGGGAGGCTGGTCATTTCTTGTTTTAGCTATGTGCATTACTGTTGTAATTTTTACTTAGCATATAGCTCACTGTTAAGCATGCTAACAACCAATTTACTGCTTTCCTTTGTTAAAATGTTAGTTTTACATTTCAATATTCATTTATGTTCTGTTGGAGTACCCCTGGGATCATTCTGGACCTGTCTCAGAACCCAGGATGAGCAAAACCGGACACTGAAAAGTTGGCTCGAACCCGCGCCTGCTGCACCCAAACCATCGCGCGATGGTCAACACTCCATTTGACCAGTGCGCCAGGGCGCAATCGTCGCGCGCCAGGGCGCAACCATCGCGCGCCCGGGCGCACCGTCGCGCGACGGTTTGGAACACTCGCACGATTGTTTGTCCCCGATCAGTGGCTGGCCTTGCATGTTTAACTTGGTATTAGGCCTTTATTTTGTCCCCACTGTTTAGGGGTGTATTTCCTTTTATTCCAATCTGTCTGTAATAATTATTTACATTCAGTACATATAAAACTGCTTGGTTTGTCCTGGGTGTGCACTGGTCCTTCCAGAGCCCAGAGGGTTTGAGAATAAGAGCTGTGGGCTTAGGCTTACTGGCGCGCGCAGGTCTTGTGGTAGCGTGCGCAGGTTTGGTCAGCATGCATTGACTTGATCAGTGCATACTGGTTTCTTCCTGTGCACGACGCTCCAAGACAGGAGCTTTCCAGTCTGTTTAAACTCTCACAGGAGTCTGTTCTCATCCTATACTAACTGCTCATCCATGCCATACTTGATCATATCCTGCAAACATGTTACAGTTTTAATCCCCGATTAACTGTTGCCCCGCCCTAATTGGCTAAAAATCGATTAATAAAAGAAGAATCGCAATGTTTTCAAAATGCCTAAGTAGAGACCGATATCCGGATTGGGCGAGAGGGGTGCCATAAAACCCTTCCCCTCTCGTAACCTGGCTCCCGAACCCAGATATGATTATGACGGACTGGTTCCTTAACTTTTTCAAACCAAACAGCGCGGCAGGTGCTTCGAAATACGGTTCCTTGGGTGTCGGACCTTCAAACCCGAGTGGCGACTCTGTATTTTTGAGCGCTTGCCACTTGCGCTCACGCTCCCTCGATCCGGGCCCCATTGCCTTGGGAAAGGAACGGAATCCTTCTCCCGTTTTTTAAGGGCATGCTGCCCACAGTGGCGACTCTGCTGGGGATGATCGAACCGATATTAATTCATACTTAGAGTTTAATACGCTTGGGAACAAGCCCTTAAAAGTCTCTCAAAACGGTTAGCTTCGCGCTGCCGAAGGTTGGAATGGTGATTTAATAGGACCTCGTGTCCGGCCATTCTAATCTGGGGCTTTTTCGATTGTTCGCTTGCGTAGTTTCCTCTAAAGATGGACTGAATAAAGTGAGCCAAATTTGAAAAAGGCATTTTATAACTTTGCGATTCTTCTTCTCTTAATCAATTCTAGCATCTCATTTGCATCGATGTGGGATAAGCCTCGTTGGATCGTTTTGGCAATCCGGCACGGTTTACCGGAGCCCGGGGACCTCGAATGACCAACAACCTTCGACGATGATGGGTCATGCTACCGTTCGACTGTTACTCTACGAATACGCGGGTAACGGGAGGTATATCTGTGGCCCTAGTCCGAGGAACCTGTTATAAGCCAAAACCAGCCTTTGCATATACAAAGCACTAGAACTCTCCAAACTAGGACAGGTACCCACAGGGTAAGATCTATTTGCATCTAACCCCGTAACTGCCTATGTGTTATTGCTTTCCCTATCACATGCACTGTTTTGCATAGGAGCATGCTTAAGGCTGTTTTTGTCTTTCGAGTTTGTTTTGCGCTGTCTAAGACATTGTTGGACCCGATGAGGAGTCGTTCATTCTGTTGAATGTTAGTTATCAATCGCAAAATCCTTAGACCAATGAGACTTTGAGAAATCAAAATTTACTAAGTCCTTGGCTCATGCCCGTTTAAAGATTCAACCGACAATAAGGAACAACAGAGTAGTGATGTCGTGTCACTGGCGCCACCCAGGTTGAAGTGCGTTGTCACTATACACCGTCGTGTTCAAGGTTAAGGTGCCATGACATCAATACCGAGTTGTTCCAAATTCGAAGTCGAATCTTCAAAAGGGACTAGCTGAAGGTTTAGTCTATTTTGACATCTTTTAGGATTTGTCGATCTACTCAAGGACACATCGCCGAAAAGAATTCTGAGGATTCCGGCAACGTCTGAAACTTGTGAGGCAAACTCGTCTCTGGTTCTGTACATGCATACATACATTCTGTTCTGCGTAGGAGCATGTTTAGGGCGGCTTCTAGGATTGTCACTTTTTCGAGTCTGTCTTATGCTTACTAGGACGCTGCTATAACTCGATGAAGAGTCGTGCATCTC
Organism: Rhododendron griersonianum; assembly: GCA_018127125.1. Taxonomy (NCBI): domain Eukaryota; kingdom Viridiplantae; phylum Streptophyta; class Magnoliopsida; order Ericales; family Ericaceae; genus Rhododendron; species Rhododendron griersonianum. Next base: position 22,532,812 of record CM030797.1, read on the forward strand.
GATGGTGCACGTTGTTAATTTTTCAAAGTCCTTAAATCAGCAAGACTTTGAGAAATCAAACCTTACTAAATCCTTGGCTCATGCCTGATTACGGATTCAACCGACAATAAGGACCCACAAAGTATTGATGTAGTGATATTGATGTCATTTTGGTTATCGTGCTTCGCACGTACACCGCCCCGGCAAAAGCGCATTGTCGCTGAAGCCACCCCAGTAAAGGTGTCACGCCATCAATACCGAGTTGTTTCTAATTCAAAGTTGAATCTTAAAAAGGGACTAGCCAAAGATTTAGTCTGTTTTGACATCTCTTAGGATCAGTTTGATCTTTCCAAGGGATGCACCCTCGAAAAGAAATCCAAGGATTCTGGCAGCATCCGAACATCCTAAGATAGACTCGTCTCTAGTTCTAGAGTTTAGGAGGACACTGACGATGATGATCTTTGCATTTTTGTTCTTTCAATTCTTTCAATAAACTGCTGAAGAGGGTGTCACTGAGCTTTCATTACTTACTGTTAAAGCTTCGGGCCATTGCATCGTCAGAGAGTACCAAAAAGAAGAGCCAAACCTGCTTAGGAGAGTCTGCCAGGGTTGTTACACCTTTGCTTCCAAGGTCATACCACCTACCTCGTTCATCAATTCAGAATGGCAGTACAAATGGAGCTGGCTGAGCTCAGGAAAGCTGTAGAGGAATTGGGTCACAAAATGGACAAACAGATGATTATGGTCCAGGGACTCGTTGGCCTTGTTACGTCCACAGCCCCGCAGCCAGATATGGGGCTAGTCAAAGAACCTTCTCAAGCTTACCACCCTCCAACGGTTGGAATCAAGCTAAGCTCAGGAGACATGTTCAAAGACCTAGCTGAGTTTCATGAAGCTAGGACTCACTCGAAGGAGGATGTTGATTCCTTGTTCAAAGCCTTTGCCAAAGGGGAGGACATGCTTAGTGATGAATTCAGCCCCGAAGGCAAAAGAATGCATACTGTTAATGAGGCAAACCGCAAAGCAAACAAGGGTTCCGCTTTGGATTCTCAGTTCACTCGCCGAAACCCGCCAAGGACTTTCTCATATTTCTCTACGCCTTTGGCCTCAATTTATGAGAAGCTCCTCGATGCTAGTTCCATCAAGCCCTTCAATCCAACTCCTCTACCCAAAAATCCATCACCCAACTTCAAGTATAATCTCTATTGTACCTACCATCAAATGCCTGGCCATTCTACCAATGCCTGTTTCTGGCTTCGACATGTTGTTCAGGATCTCGTCGATTGTGGCATCATCACAAACCCACCACCATCAACAGCCGATATCAATCAGGTTCAAAACGCTCAAAGCTTCCGAGCCCGAACCCAACCCCGGAGTTTCTCTGTTTTCGAGGCATCTCTATCTGCAGTAATGGAGAAACTTTTCCAATCCGGGCATCTCAAGCCTTTGACCCCAACTTCCCCACCCAAAGTCCTACCAGCCAACTGCAATGCCAACCATTTCTGTGCCTTCCATCAAATGCCTGGCCATCTCATGGACAAGTGCTATCGTCTCCGACACAAGATTCAAGACCTTATTGACAATGGCACGATTCAAGTTCCACCAAAGCCCAATGTCATTTCCGACTCCTTGCCTCAACACGAGTCTGACCCTCTGGTCGGTCATATAACAATCGACTCTACTCAAGTCAACCCGAGCTCCAAGCCGACTGTACCGATCCCGTCTGAGCCCGAGGACAGCCTGTTGGCTGCTGTTTGTGTGATTGGGACTTCCACACCTGGATTGACAGTGATGAGGGGCTTACAAAGGAAAGGACCGACTGGTTGAGGTCCATTGTTCAAAGGAGCATCGAGTAGGTTTGGTCGAAGAAGCTCAGGAGGCCGAAGTGCTGTTGCTTGGGCTTGACTCCTACTGGATCCTACCTCTTTTTGTGGAAGCTATGGGTAGCTTTTTAACAATTGCGTTTTCAAAACCGCGTCTAGTTTGCATTAGCGTCTTGTCTGAGCCTGACATAGAGTCTTTTGCGTTTGTCTAAGTCTAGCTCTGAGTCGGAGGTTGTGCCTCTTGGCCCTCCACGTCGTAGCTTTTGTTTCAAGTTTTGAGTCTGTTGTACTTGGCAAACCCCGAGGGTTTTTATGATATGCATCCTCTTGCTTCTACATGCTTCGTTGGCTTTTATATAAACTGTGTCAACCCTAATGACGAAGGGATAGATTTCAATGGGATCATCCCCAAGGAAATGTGTTCCCTCGCCAAAAGGGAAGACGAAAGGCATGCTCAGCCTATTAAAAGAAGAAGTAATTTCAAATAAACTTGAAAGACAAGTATAACCTCCTGAAAGGTTCAAAATTGGTCCAAGCACCGCCCCCAGAGGAGCATTGTGCCCAGTCAGTCAGGCTCGAAAGGTTCATCGACGTCTTGGCGTGGTCTCATCAAGTCACGCCTCGCGTTGATCCTGAGACAAAGGACCATCAAATCCCCTGTTATCGGGTGCCAATCCAGAAAGCAGAAGCACAGAAGGCTCCGGGCCTTGTACCATGTTCAAAGCAATGATAGTGGCGTTCTGCCAAGCACAAATGAGAAAGTGTACAAAACGGCCCGGAGCAAGGCATGCCAACTAAAGCACTCTTGACCCTGTGTCATCAAAGCCATTTTATCTAGGGCTGCAGCCAAAGGTTTTCGACCTCGATGGCAACAAATTCAATACCATGGTCGACCTCACTATGCCAAATATTGCTTTTGCCGGCGGTATTATTATCGGCGGTAAAAAAACTGCCGTTAAAAGCTACTTTAACCGGCATTAGTAAAACCGCCGGGAATAACTACCTAAAACGGCGGTTTTTTTACGAATGCCGTTTTTATAAACTTTTACCGGCGGTTTTTTAAAATACCGCCGGAAAAAATAGAATATACGGTTTTTTTTAATACCGGCGGTTTATTAATGCCGCTTATAATAATACCGACCCGTATAATATAAATATTATTATTTATCCTGTATGACACAATATGCGGGTCAGTCCAGTTGGTAGCACGCGCACTATAGGATCCGGAGGTTCCGGGTTCGATTCCTCGGAGAACAAAAAAATTAACCATCGATTTTATTGCCGGCGGTATTATTACCGGCGGTTTTTTACCGCCGTTTTTAGTATTGCCGGCGGTTTTCTAATGCCGCTTTTGTATTTCCGACAATTGTTTTCCCGGCGGTTTATTTCCGGCGGTTTTTGAACTTTTACCGGCGGTTTTGAGTATTACCGGCGGTTTTGGGACTATTAACGGCAGTTTTCTCATGCCGCTAATACTAAAATTTGGCGTAGTGCCTGGATCAATTCAAAAGCAACTTTCCCCTAAGAGAAGCTCGTTGGGCTAAAAACCCCAAGGGTGGGCAGTTCCAAGCAAAAGTTAGAGCAGCCTGCTAGACCAAAACCTATGAAGGAGGTTTAGGCAAAAATGAATAGGCAATATTCAAAAGCTCGCTAGACCGAAGACCCGAATGGGCGGTACTAGGCAAAAGTTAGAGCGTAAAAGGAGAGGTAAATACTCGAGAGTTAACCCTTGGCCTGAACTACGTTTTGACCTGATTCCCTAGCTTGGGATACGTAGGCAGTCTCTCTTTGGGACTCGGTCATACTCTGTCGAACCGTGGCCTGAACTACGTTTTGACCTGATTCCCTAGCTTGGGATACGTAGGCAGTCACTCTTAGAGACTCGGACACATATCTATCAATTGGATCCATGGTTGACATTTTGGTACACATCAAAGGTCGAAGAGGATCGAAGATCAAGACAAGCTTCCTTGGAGGAACCAGAAGGGGGAAAATCTTCGTCTTTCAATTTTATTACCAAACTGCTTTTTCAATTTACAGGCTGAGCATAAGTCTTAAAAAATAATTGAAGCATCAAAAACAGAACGAAATGCTAGAGGCCTTAATAGGCTCACAGTTTATTCTAAGTTCAGCGAAGTCTGGTGTAAGCTACCGCATCGCATTTGTTCGAGTGATGCGCGTTGGTCTCAAACCTGCGCATGCTTCTTGCAGCAGGCAGTAGCAGTTGGCTACTACCCTCGAATGTCATTCCAAGGGCTTTTGCCAAGTCTTGTCATACCATGCAAGTCATATGGACTTAATGTGACTGCACGGGGGTGTCGGTTTCAGTCCGGGCCTATACGAGTCATAATCTGCGTCTTATGTCCGTTTTTGCGACATTTTTCTAGTTTTTCAATCAATTGTCGTTTCAGGATGCTTTTCTCGATTTTGTTTGTACAGATCTTTGTACCTTTTGCACTTTTCGTAAGTGTCAGTTTCACCTGTCAAGGGAATGTTGTGAGTTTTGGCACATTAATACCCAAAATTTCATTGTATTCCATGTGTCTAAGGGTTCGCATTGTACCCTGGTTCTCTTTCTCCATTTTTGTTCGAGCTAGGCGAGTCCGTACATATGTGTGCGCGTCTGTGTGTCGATTCAAAGCACTTGTCAATGCAAAGTAGATATTAGTGGTAAGTTTTTGCATTCTTTTCAACACTTGCAAAAGAAAGTCAATAAACTGGAAAACGCAATTATAACATTGCTACCCTTAGTATCCGTAATCCGCAAGCAGCGGAATCTCTTGAAGCAGCAGGGGCACATCAGCCCAAGGCCAAGCAAAGCATCTCTGGGGCTCACCTATGGGGCATATCTGCCCAAGCATCGAAAAAAGGGGGGCACGCAGGTCCAATTCCAGTGCTCAAGCGTCAACTGGGGCAAGCTGGTCCGCTCAACGTCTATCTATCTGGGTGCACATCTCAGAAGTAACAGACAGTACAGTAATGAGGCTCAATGGTAGTCCTTAGGTGTCGTTGTCCTCCTAGGAGCCGCCCTTAGCTTGCATCTGCATTTTCAATATATTATACATGCCTTTGCATATTGTGTATGTTAAATGTAGAAAGCAGGAACCAAGAATGGTCGCCATCCTCTCGATTTGTTTTCCAAGGGATGCGATGCAATCTTCTGCAGAACAATCAACGACAATCCATCCGTCCAACTTCCAAATCAACGACGATCCATCCGTCCAATTCCAATCAACGACGGTCTGTCCGTCCAACTTCCAATTCAACCGATAGCGCATTTTCCAGCGGTCTTATTGCTCTGTCTCGGATGGTCATTGATAAGGAGAATGGCTCTAATTCCCTACAGATGGAATTCAACCTGCCTGACGCGACCTACCCGTGATTGTTGGATTCCTTTGTGCCGAGGATAGTTTGATCCCCAGCAGCGATGGTCTATCGGTCCACGGCCGTAATTATTTCCCCAGCAGCAGTCCATCTTGTCAATATCTATGCTATTTTCAAGGGTAATCTCTCCTTGGGATACTTCAAGTCAAATCAACGATGATCAGCCATGTCATCGCCGACGATCAGTCATGTCGTCCCTTCAAATCAAATCAACGATGATCAGCCATGTCATCGCCGACGATCAGCCATGTCGTCCCTTCAAATCAAATCAACGATGATCAGCCATGTCATCGCCGACGATCAGCCATGCCGTCCCTTCAAATCAAATCAACGATGATCAGCCATGTCATCGCCGACGATCAGCCATGTCGTCCCTTCAAATCAAATCAACGATGATCAGCCATGTCATCGCCGACGATTAGCCATGTCGTCCCTTCAAATCAAATCAACGATGATCAGCCATGTCATCGCCGACGATCAGCCATGTCGTCCCTTCAAATCAAATCAACGATGATCAGCCATATCATCAATGACGGTCAGCCATATCAGTCATTCAACGATGATCAGCCATATGATCAATGACGGTCAGCCATATCGGTCATTCAACGATAATCAGCCATATCATCCTTGACGGTCAGCCATATCGGTCATTAAACGATGATCAGCCATATCATCCATGACGGTCAGCCATATCGGTCATTCAATGATGGTCAGCTATATCATCCACGACGGTCAGCCATATCTGTCATTCAACGACGGTCAGCCATATCATCTATCTCCACCAAATCAACGACAGCCGGTCCTGTCAAATGTCTGCAACGACTTCAACGGCCCCAACGGTTTGATTATTCGGCACATTGATCTCTCCATCCGCATTCACGACAGCCGGTCCTGTCGAAGTTCCCCAACGGTTTGATCATTCGGCACATTGATCTCTCCGTCCGCATTCACGACAGCTGGTCCTGTCAAATCCCTCAACGGCTTGATCATTACGCACACTGATTGTTCCCCAGGAGAGCCCGCCTTGGCCCTTCCCGAACGACGATCGCCCTCAATCTAGCCACAAGTGCATCTTCCAGTAGGCTTATTGCTCTGTCTCGGATGGTCTTTGATAAGGAGATTGGCTCTGATTCCCTACAGATGGAATTCAACCTGCCTGACACGACCTACCCGTGTTTGTTGGAATACTTTGTGCCGATGATAGCTTGATCCCCAGCAACGACGGCCGGTCCCGTCCAAATCTGCAGTGACAGCCTGTCCTACCCAAATTCAATGAACAAGTGGCGATGCAATCGTCCACTTCCACTTTCATCCCCAGCGACGGTCCGTCCATCCATTCAACCAATCAGGTTCTGTAAGTATGCTTGTCTACTTTGCTAGTATGTTCTGCTCTGGATTGCCTTGAGGGGTGTCTAGAAACCTTTGACGTTACTTGTACACCAAGTCAATGGTGCTCCAAGTGCCGTCAAAGGGGGGCTACTGTAGACACCCCAATCTGGGCTTCCAGATTAGTTTACATACGGTTTTTGATTCCCCGATGATGAAACGGATCAAGAACACCCCGGGAATGTCGAGTGTTTGAGCTTTGAGTGTTTGAAAAACCCTTGAACCTAATCTAGCCTAAGCCACTTTCAAAAGCCAAAAACCCTACTGACGTGCACCAGGGCGCACCGTCGCGCGACAGACTCGAACCCTCGCGCGATGGTCAAACTGACAGGTGGACAAAGTTTGACCGTTGACCATCGCGCGCCAAGGCGCAACCATCGCGCGCCCGGGCGCACCCTCGCGCGACAGTTTGGAACCATCGCGTGATGGTCAGGTCCCCACCTACTTTTCTTGAGGCAGAAACTTGGCCACCAATGCAACCTCAGCCAGGCCTCGTGGTTGGCTGAATTCCTCTCCTGGCACCAACCAGATCCACCCTCCATGCCTATAAATAGCCCCCTTTGTTTCTCTTTCAAAGGGTTGCAAAAAAATCAAGCACAAAAGGTTACACAAACCCAAATGCACTTGATACTTCATCACTCTAGCCATCTACATACACTCATTTTGCAAGCTCTATCACATTGTTCAACCTCAACCTCAAACTCAACTCAAAGTTCAAGCACTCATTCAAACTCAAAAAGCCAAAGGTATAGCTTACTGTGGTTGCTCTCTGTTCTGATCCCTGAGGGGGGCTGGCAGGGTCAAGGCTGGTAATCAATACCAGTCCTGGCCCTAAAGCTAGCAAGGTTTCAAAAGCCGTGGCCAAGTAAACCCTCGCGCGATGGACCCGAACACTCGCGCGACAGTTCTGTCAGCAAGAGATTGGTCCACATGGGGAAGGGAGGCTGGTCATTTCTTGTTTTAGCTACGTGCATTACTGTTGTAATTTTTACTTAGCATATAGCTCACTATTAAGCATGCTAACAACCAATTTACTGCTTTCCTTTGTTAAAATGTTAGTTTTACATTTCAATATTCATTTCTGTTATGTTGGAGTACCCCTGTGATCATTCTGGACCTGTCTCAGAACCCAGGATGAGCAAAACCGGACACTGAAAAGTTGGCTCGAACCCGCGCGCGCTGCACCCAAACCATCGCGCGAAGTCAACGCTCCATTTGACCAGTGCGCCAAGGCGCAATCGTCGCGCGCCAGGGCGAAACCATCGCGCGCCCGGGCGCACCGTCGCGCGACGGTTTGGAACCCTCGCGCGATTGTTTGTCCCCGATCAGTGGCTGGCCTTGCATGTTTAACTTGGTATTAGGCCTTTATTTTGTCCCCACTGTTTAGGGGTGTATTTCCTTTTATTCCAATCTGTCTGTAATAATTATTTACATTCAGTACATATAAAACTGCTTGGTTTATCCTGGGTGTGCACTGGTCCTTCCAGAGCCCAGAGGGTTTGAGAATAAGAGCTGTGGGCTTAGGCTTACTGGCGCGCGCAGGTCTTGTAGTAGCATGCGCAGGTTTGGTCAGCATGCATTGACTTGATCAGTGCATACTGGTTTCTTCCTGTGCACGACACTCCAAGACAGGAGCTTTCCAGTCTGTTTAAACTCCCACAGGAGTCTGTTCTCATCCTATACTAACTGCTCATCCATGCCATACTTGATTACATCCTGCAAACATTTTACAGTTTTAATCCCCGATTAACTGTTCCCCCGCCCTAATTGGCTAAAAATCGATTAATAAAAGAAGAATCGCAATGTTTTCAAAATGCCTAAGTAGAAACCGATCTCCGGATTGGGCGAGAGGGGTGCCATAAAACCCTTCCCCTCTCGTAACCTGGCTCCCGAACCCAGATATGGTTATGACAGACTGGTTCCTTAACTTTTTCAAACCAAACAGCGCGGCAGGTGCTTCGAAATACGGTTCCTTGGGTGTCGGACCTTCAAACCCGAGTGGCGACTCTGTATTTTTGAGCGCTTGCCACCTGCGCTCGCGCTCCCTCGATCCGGGCCCCATTGCCTTGGGAAAGGAACGGAATCCTTCTCCCGTTTTTTAAGGGCATGCTACCCACACAATCTTTTCATACCTAGCTAACTTTCACCGCCGTTTTGGCCCATGTTTTGCTTCTCTTGAAAAAAAAATTGATATCATTTTGATCATCATGGTTTCTGGCCAATTGTCACACTCAGCATGTAATGTGGGTCTTAAATTCAAGTCTCCTCGAATATGATCTACGAATGGCCTGATTCTCTGTTGGGATACGTAGGCACCTTTTGGTTGGCTACAAATTTGAAAACGTTCCCTCCTGTGCTAGTTTGCTGCCATAGAATGCTCATAATAACATCAAACGTTGAAAACAATCCTTAGGGATTTCAAAGTAATCTTACTGCATCTTTTGGAACACATCATAATCATTTGAATTGTCAAAAGGGCAAAATGAGTTTTTCAATGCTATGACCCGCATCATTTCTGTTGAGCTAATAAGGAGTTGACACATCTCTGCACCCTCACAGAGATCACTTGTAAGCAAAACATGCTGTTGAAGAATAGGAAGAAGGAGAAAGAAGAAAAGAGAGGAAAAATGATGAGCTCGTTAGATTGAAAACCCGTAAGGGCGGTCTAGGCAAAAGTTAGAGCACGAACAAAGTGAGAAATTAGCCAGGTCTCCATGCATCTACTATGTGTCTCAAAGGATTGCCCTCAATCTTAGAAAATTCACTTGGTTAACATTGAAGCCCCTAATTTCTTGGTAAGGATCCTTGCCACTTTGTCGTGTGTTTCAAGATGAAGAAAGGCATTCATTTCTCTATCCCAAACACTTATCCCTTACTAGCCACATCGAGCCTCTGGATAATTTCTTTGAACAACCTGCTAAGCAGCCGTCCCCCACATTGGGGCAAACAGAAAAAAATACAAGGAGAGATGAAAGAAAAATCAATGAAAGAATGAGCACCCCGTCATACAAGGGGCACTTTGAAGGAAACATTTCTTCCAGTACATACAAAGGACATTTTTGAAGAAACCAACTCTTTCACACAAAGTGAGGCAAGAGACAACAAGAGTTGGTAAAAATGTTGAAGATGACTGCTAGCTTTTAAAACCCAAGCGTGAGTAGAAGTTAGGTTTGAGCCTTTACATCCACTTCTTTCTCAAGCCAAAACCCCAAGCCTACATTATGGTCCATAACAAAGTCCTCTCAGATTAGGGAACACGTCTTAGTAGCAAGGTCCTAGACACTGGGGGCATCACCAATGTGGGACTTAACACGAAGGGCAAGAATCCTGGAATTTGCATCATCTTGGCAAATCACACAACATGGAGAGTTACGTGAGACAAGGGGCATGGCTATGTTCCCCTTTATGCACTTCTCTCAAAAGTATCCAACCTCTCATATGGGTCTCAGTAGGTACTTATCAATCCAATTCAAGTCGACCAAATCAAGCTCGAAGTAACAAACTCACCTAATTGACTAGGGGCATAGGTTTGCAAAATAGTTCTATGTCCTTTGATGATTGAATGACGTGAGTGTGGAACAGGGATGAAATGATATGATTTTGAAATCCTTGAGAAAAAGTTTTCAAAGCTGATTTTATCCTAAGCACTCTTAACACAGCAAATACAAGTGCAGCCACTTTTTGCAAATTTCTGAGGAAATAACATGGGTCTCTCATTTCATGAAGAGTGTAGCAATATGGTCCCTTGACCAAACAATGTTTTCAGTAGTGCCGCTAGGGCATTGCGGTCTTCCAAAACACCTGGCTATTATAAGCAATAAGTCACTATCAGTTTCCCTAGGGCAAGAGGAAGCATTTGATCAAATACGCGAAAGTTGAGATGTCCAGAATGCATTACGGATTCACATGCATATCATTATCACCCTGTCCTTTGCATTGATCTTTAGACCCTAGCATTTCATGTGTATGTCATTATGGTTGCTTAATGGAAGTAGTTGTCTTGGTGGCACGATCTAACCCCAAGTATGAGGTGTTCTTATGTTCAAGCAAGGCAGGTTCATCAAGGCATCATGGCCATGAAGGAATAAAGGGCAACAAAGGGATGCACTGTAAAGTCTACCTCCCTGCCAGCACACTTGAAAAAAGCTCAGCCTAAGAAGCGTCATATCCTTGGGGAACACCTCAACTCTTTTGGAATGCTGTCACACAGCATTGTCAGGGTCATGCCAAGATCTCTGCCAAACAGAAAGAGAAACATTGCATTCATGTTGATTGTCGCATACATCACATATCTCTATACTAGGGGCAATTAGGTTGTCATTGTCACGCACAGATAAGCTAGAATCAAGCATCCATTGCCTAAACAGGGGGCGTCGATTTCTTCCTGAATGTTCAGTTCAATATGCATATATGTCACGTTGCAAACTATGTCACCCGCAGAGGTTCAACATCTGAACGAGGGTTCCTGAACTTGGTGGTTTTACCCCTAACAGTCAGCATAAAAAGGACTTCGGCCCGTGGCCGATCCCAAGCCTGTTGCATGTTGTTTTCCTATCCATTGCTGTTTTCTAAACTATTCAAATGTCGATTGCAGGATTCTCCTGGATTTCAGTCCTTGAACCGACCAAACCAAGCTTGGTATCTACAACCGACAGAACCTAGTCAAAGAAGCTGAAAGATAGCCTCAGCAAACTCTACAATTGGCACCATGTCAACAGTTTTAAAGTGGCTTCACACTTCACATCTCCATAGCTCCTTACTTCGCGCTTTCATGTCGCCTTGCGCTCAGCAGGTACAATCTCCACAGCTCCCTCTCAGCAGTTCCACTCCTCTCAGTAGCTCTATTCAGCAGCTCCCCGCGCCCATTATCTCAGCAGCCCTGCGTTTACTATCAGCAGCACCTTGCTTCAAGCTCCATATTCACTATCACAGCGGCTCCGCGCCGACAAACTCATCGGCGATATGCCCATGTTCACCTTCTTAGCGGCTCCACGCCCATACTTGAGCCATCTCAACACTCACCTGAGTCAAGATATCAGCCTTCATAAAAGTCTTGATTAGCCAAGAGATGTCAACATGACCACGCGAGTGAAGAGGGGGCACCTTGCCCAAGAACCACTCCAAAGCCCCTACCTGCTCCTAAAGCCGGGGGTTAATCCAAAGAGGAGCTCCACCTACTCACAGGCCGGTCAGCAAAGAAAAGTCACCTAGTGTGATCGTCATCTCACCAGCAGATGGAAAGTGGAATGTGTTGATACCATCACCTTTCAACCAGCGAGGTCATCAACGTCCAGTCCATCTTCGGAAGGTTGAGGCCCAAAATGAACGCCTCGAAACCAGCAGCACGAAGCTTACCAAAACATTGAAGACGCTCAAGTGCTGCTCAGCGGCTCTACGCCCACACCTCAGCAGCTCTATGCCACGCCATGTGCACAGCCTCGCGCTCAGCAGGCCAGCAAAAGAATCCTGCGGCTTCCACTCAATGCAGTGAGTGAGCATTTATACAGTTCTGAGTCAATAGCCAACAAGAAAAAGCACTTGCAAGAAGCTTACACTAAACCCAGTGCATAGCCCTCTAGAAGGCGTTTATGTTGCCAGAAAGCATTTAAGCCACCAAAAGACGTTTGAGTCGCTAAAAGGCGTTTGGCCTCCGGAAGGCACTCCCAGCAGTGAAGGTAATGGAAATCTCCTTAACAAAGTGGAATATGGTCAAAAACTAGCCTTGGGGACAATCCCGAGCATGTGGAAATCTAGCCTTGGGGGCAATCCCAAGCATACTCAGAACTAGCCTTGGGGACAATCCCGAGCATGTGGAAATCTAGCCTTGGGGGCATTCCCGAGCATACTCAGAACTAGCCTTGGGGACAATCCCGAGCATACACAAATCTAGCCTTGGGGACAATCCCGAGCATACTCAAAACTAGCCTTGGAAACAACCCGAGCATGTGGAAACTAGCCTTGGAAGAATCCAAAGCATGAGGAACAAATCAAACCCCGTGGAAGATGGAAGATGGAATACTCAATAGCATAGCAGTTCTACAAACTCACTACTCAGCAGCTCCAATAAACAAGATATCATCTATTCTCAAGCTCCATGCTTGAATGCTCAAAGTTCTACACTTTGAATGCTCGAAGCCCTTCGAATGCCCAACCACTGTGTACTGGATGCTCAAGTTCTACACTTGAATGCGCAGCTCTACGTTTGAATGCCCAACCACTGCGTACTGGATGCTCAAACTCTATGTTCGAATGCTTAAGGTTTATACCTTGAATGCTCAAGCTCTACGTTTGAATGCCCAACCATTGCGTACTGGATGCTCAAAGCTTGTACTTTGAATGCTCGGATTCTGCCGTCCGAATGCTTGAGCTCTACGCTCCGAATGCTCAAGTCCAGAACTTGAAAGAAGCTCTACGCTTATATCAAACACACACGAACAGGCCCGTGCACATTAGCATCAATTGCATCACTATTGTTATCATCGAGTCTACATCATCATATCTGCTCATATCTAACCATCATCATCACACTCTGCATATCTCTCATGAAACAGGTCAACCCTGCAATCAACCGGCACTACGCCTCGATTTTTATTGATCGGTCCAGCGCCTCGATCCTTTGGCTCTACGCCAAAAACTTATGATGAGAAAGCTCCGTGCACAGACCATCAGAATGCAACCAACTCTACGCTTCAATTCAAATCACGTCAAACTCTAAGCTCCGACACCTCAAGCTCTCGCCTTATGATCAATACCAGCTCTACGCTTCGGTTCAAATCACGTCAAGCTCTAAGATCCGACACCTCAGGCTCTCGCCTTATGATCAATACCAGCTCCGCGCTTCGGTTCTATCAAAGCTCAAAGCTCCAGTCTGCTCAGGCTCTCGCCTCATGACCACAACAGGCTCTACGCCTCAATTCTATCACCTCAGGCTCTCACCTCATGACTACACCGGCTCCGCGCCTCGGTTCCCTCATCCCCAAAGCTCCGTGCTCTAGTTACTAGCCTTGCGCCCCCCATATCTAAAAAATGGCATCCGATTCATCCCCAGGAGTTGGCTTGGATTCCACCCCAATCACATCAATTCCTTCCAGCTCATTCGCAAGGATAGGCTACCCTACCGAGCTCCCCTCAGTCAAAGTAAGGATGATCAAGAAAAGCAAACGCACCTGCCGTGTACTGATCTACCCCAAAATACTAAGGATGCTCTTCGCAAAAACTTCCCCGGCAGCCCCGCGCTTCTTCAACTATTCTCCGCCAAAACCCTGGCTCAGTCTAGGTACGTCACACTACGGCTTTTTAAGCCCAAAGGTACGTCTTCTGTTTCTAACCCTCCAGACTTTTTCTTTTTTTACTGCCCGCCCGAACTACGGTTGGTCTGAATTTCCCTTGTGAAATACGTAGGCAGCCTCCCGGCCCGACCATAACAAAAATCTTTTTCGAAAACCCCTTGGAATAGTGGTTGGACCAAATTGAGTTGCTTTTACAGCTTTGACTCTTACTCAAACATGTCTCGCGATCCGTCTGAGCTCAGTCAAAAAGGGGCATCTGTAGACACCCCAATTTGGCCTAACGATTATTTCAAGTCCCACCTTGGGGATCATCCCAATGATGAAATGGATACAGTGATTGCTGATTGACTTCTCGAGAACCTTAGGACTTTCGGTAAGAACTTTGAGCCACTTAGAGGACCCAATCCAGAGCCATATAGCCTTTCAGACAGAAATACAGAATCCTAGGAGAATCCATCTGTCGGACGTTACATTGATCTCACGGCCTTAACATCATTTCTTCACCCGAGCAACCTGTTGCTTGAAAATCTACCTGAGAGATCAATCCCTCGACCGCAAGATCTACCCTTCGGCCGCAACATCCATTCCTCAGCCACCAGATCCTTTGCTCGGCTGCCAGATCCTATGTTTTCCAGACTCTGGAACGTTCTGTCAGACGTTTGATCCAACTACACTACCTTCCTGATGCGTTCGGGCTATGCTCAAAGATTACCACGAAGAGTTTGTATTGCATTGCAATTGCAATCGTGCATTTTGATTGGCCGGAGTGAGTCACCAATTGCCTATATAAAGGGCTTTTAGGTTCCGAAAATAACAACAACGAAATACACCAAATTCGTATACTTCCACACCCTCTCAAGCCACGAAACTCTGCACAAATACTCTCTCAAACCCCCTTTTCAAAAGCCCTAACCTCCCGAAGGCAGCCATCAATCCGACGATCAAACCCTGAAGTTCAAACCCTAACCCTAGGGTTTTTCGAGAAGCAATCAGTCAATTACAATCAATCCGAAGCAATCAAGCAATTGAGGGATCAAGGTGGTGAGGCCCAATGGCCTTTGGTTTGTTTTATTTACTGTATTTATGATTAACCGTAGCGTTTTGATCATCTGCTAACTTTTCTGTCTAGTGTGAGGAAGAACACCGACCGGGGCTTCGATCCCTCGGCCGGTACATAAAGCCAGGAGGATCCCTCGGCCGTGACATCCATTCACCGGCCGTGGGATCCATCTCCCTGGGACAACTTGTTTTGCTTCTCTACTTTTTGATGCATGCTTTACTTATCGCATTGGCTCACCTTATTTACTGTTTAAAGGCTTAATTAAACAAACTATGTGTTAGAATTAAATAAAGCATCTACATGTCTTATGTTGAACAACTATGGGCCAGCCTCACGGCTAGGCAGAGAGGGGTGCCTAACACCTTCCCCTTACTGTACTCTTGGCTCCTGTACCCAGAATCTCTATTTTTCCTAGTTTTGATAAACTGGGTGGCGACTCTATTTTGATAATGACCGCTATCGTGTGGCGATGTTCCTAACCATGGGAATGTCCACGATCTTGGTTTATGAAGCAAGCAACCAATCGAGCAACAAACCACCAATCTGTATGGCAATGCCCCGTTTGGGAGGTGTCTACAGCGACTCTATTTTGATGGTAACCACTATCGTGTGGCGATGTTCCTAGCATTGGAATATCCACGATCTTGGTTTACGAAGTAGAAAGCAAACAAACAACGATGATCAATCTGTATGGCGATGCCCCGCTTCGGGAGGTGTCTACAGTTTTTGGCGACTCCGCTGGGGACTTGAGAGCCATTACCAGTGTGGGCAACATGCCCTTAGAAATTCCATTTTTCAAAGCAAGGGCCCGGATCGAGGGAGCACTAGCGAAACGAGCGCTTGTAATTTAAAGAGTCGCCACTTGGGTTTGAAGGTCCAACACCCAAGGAACCGAATTCGAAATGCCTTACACGCTATTTGATTTGAAAAAGTGAAAGTACTAGTGCATCATAACCATATCTGGGTTCGGGAGCCAGGTTACGAGAGGGGAAGGGTTTTCAGGCACCCCTCTCGCCCAATCCGGAGATTGGTCTCTACTTAGGCATTTTGAGAAAATATTGCGATTCTTCTTTTCTTAACAATTTATTAGCCAATTAGTGCGGGGGAACAGTTTAAAGGGAAATTAAAACTGTAAAATGTTGCAGGATGTGATTGAATAGCATGAATGGATGCGAAAGCAGTAAATAGGATAAAACCTGGTTCTGTCTAAAAAAGCAAACCCAGTGCATAGTATCAAACTTGACATGCGCAAGAAGGAACTCACATACACAGACCAAAGCCACTGCACGCGGTTCCAACCTGTGCACGCCAATATGAAACACGCGCGTGCGGGTGTGCTTTTCTTACAGGCTCTGTTTTTATCCTCCTCTGGGCTCTGGAAGGACCAGTGCTCACCCAGGACAAACCATACAGTTATAGTAGTTACACAACACAGTTTAAAGGCTGAAAAGCCCTACAATTTAACAAAACACCCCATAAATAGTGTGGGGATAAAAACAGAGACCAAATGCCTAGTTACCCATGCAAGGCCAGCCACTGGTCAGAGAGGACCTACTCGCGCGGGTAAACAACAAGCACAAGTGGATCTTAGCCACTTAACCAGTGGTTGGTTTACATGTTTTTTGGGCTCTGGGACATGTCCAAAAAGACCCCAGGGGTACTCCACAGCAGCAGGTATGAATATTAACTACAAACTAGTACTTTTAACTAAGGAAAGCAATAAACTGGTTGTTAGCATGCTTACAGTGACCTATATACAAAGTAAAACAAAAAACAATAAGGCACCAATCCCCGTGCAAGGCCTGCGCGCGCAGCCACAGAGTGGCGCGTGCGTAGGAATGATTAGCGCGTGCTGGTCCTTGGCAATACGGTTTTTGAAACCTTGCTAGCTTTAGGGCCAAGACTGGTATTGATTACCAGCCTTGACCCTGCCAGCCCCCCTCAGGGATCAGAACAGAATACAGTACAAAGGTGTTATACCTTTGGTTTTTGAGTTTGAATGGTGTTTGAGCTTTGAGGTTGATTGTGAGCTTGTTGAGTGATTGTTGGGTGTTTGAGGATGAAGAACAAGGATTGTGTTCTTGGGTGCCTTTGTATCTCTTTGGTTGAAGAGAACAAAGTTGGTTGCTAATGTGGTGACCCTAATTTTTGTAACGCTTTTGAAGAAGAACCATGGGGGGTATTTATAGGAGAAGCAATGGTGGTGAATGGAGATATAACCAGCCAACAAAGGCTGGTTTGAGTTGCTTGGTGGCTAAGTTTCCACCTTTGGAAAATGTTGGTGGGAGATATGTGGGATGTGGACACCTCCTGTCCGGATACTGCTTTTCAGGCAAAATGGAAGCTTCCAATGTGCTGTACTCCACGGATAATGACTTCTGCATGCTGAATAAAGCAAGTTTGACCAGACGCTGACCGGCGCGCGCGAGTTTGGGACTTGCGCGCGCAAGTCAATGCTTGACCAGCGTGCGCCAGTTGTGGACTAGCGCGCGCGAGTCCAAGCCACCTAGAGCTGGTCCATGGTCAAACCTGACCATTTGACCAATACCTGGCACTTTGACCCACACACGCTGGGTTTCAACAAACACATGCTAGTAGGGTTTTGGTAGGTTAAAAAGGGGTGTCAAACACTCAAACATGCTATCATTCCCAGGGTGTTCTTGATCCTCTTCATCATTGGGGAATCAAAAATTGAAAATAAACTAATCTTGAAGCCCATATTGGGGTGTCTACATTGCCCCTCTTTGACGAAACTTAGAGCACCATTAAGTTGGTATGGGTAATGTCAAAGATTTCTAGACACCCCTCAAGGCTATCCAGAAGAAAACAAATAGAAAATGCAGACATGTATATAAAAATACCGTGCATCAAGAGATCGAAGACGGGCGGACCATCACAAGATCATTGGAAGAGAGTTTGAACTATGTTGGGGGAATGGAAAAACCTGGATGGGCGAACCATCATTGAATGCCGAGGTGGACTCTCCTGGGGAATAAAAGGTTTTGGACAGGTGGACCATCACGGGTAGGTCGCGTCAGGTAGGTTGAGTTCCATCTGTTGGGAATCAGAGCTAATCTCCTTATCAAAGACCATCCAAGACAAAGCAATAAGACTGCTGGAAGATGCACTAATGGTTGGATTGCCATAGACCAGGACGGACAGACCGTCGCTGCAAATGGATTGGATGGGACAATTCGTCGTTGAATTGGATAGGAACGGTTGTTGTTGAGTTGGACAAGACTGGCTGTTGTTGATGTGGACAGGCGGATCATTCTTTAGAATGATCGAGCCATAGTGAATTGGACAGGACTGGCTGTCAGTGAATTGGACTGATTGGATGATATTCTGATCGTCGTTGTGGATCGATTGGACGATATTCTGATCGCCGTTGAAGCATGGAATCGGACGATATTCTGATTGCCGTTGTGGGAGTGAACGGACGATATTCTGATCGCCGTTGATGGAGGGGGGACAATATTCTTATCGCTATTGTGGATTGATCAGACGATATTCTGATCGTCGTTGTGGATTGAAAGGACGATATGGCTGACCGTCATTGATTGATGGAAACAGACGACATGGCTGATCGTCGTCGATGGATCGAAACAAACGACATGGCTGATCGTCGTTGATGGATCGAACTGGACGACATGGCTGATCGTTGTTGATTGATGGAAATGGACGACATGGCTGATCATCGTTGATGGATGGAAATGGACGACATGGCTGATCATCGTTGATGGATGGAAATGGACGACATGGCTGATCGTTGTTGATGGATGGAAACAAACAACATGGCTGATTATCGTTGATGGATCGAATTGGACGACATGGCTGATCGTCGTTGATGGATCGAATCGGATGACATGGCTGATCGTCGTTGATGAATTGAATGGACGACATGGCTGATCGTCATTGATTGACGGAAACGGATGACATGGCTGATCGTCGTTGATGGACGACATGGCTGATCGTCGTTGATGGATTGAATGGATGACATGGCTGATTGTCGTTGAATTGGACGATAACAGATGACATGGCTGATCGTTGTTGATTAATCGAATTGGACGACATGGCTGATCGCCGTTGATGAATTGAATGGATGACATGGCTGATCGTCGTTGATTAACGGAAATAGATGACATGGCTGATCGTCGTTGATGGATTGAAACGGATGACATGGCTGATCGTCGTTGATAGATTGAATGGATGACATGGCTGATCGTCGTTGAATTGGATGATAATGGACGACATGGCTAATCGTCGTTGATTGATCGAATCAGACGACATGGTTGATCGTCGTTGATAGATTGAATGGATGACATGGCTGATCGTCGTTGATTGACGGAAACAGATGACATGGCTGATTGTCGTTGATGGAAATGGACGACATGGCTGATCATCGTTGATGGATTGAATGGACGACATGGCTGATTGTTGTTGAATTCACTACAAGAAAATGTGGCATTAACGTCGTTTTTCTTACCGGCATGTGTTAAAATGCCACTAATACTAGTTATGCCGGAAAATATTATCTTTAAACGGCATTAATTATAAAATGCCGGTAAAAGTTACTCAAAAATGGCATTATTCCAGAAAAATGCCGTTTTTAATTTCGTTATGGGCGCCACAATTTATTATCCCCTCCTAAACGACGTCGTCTCATGTAATTTGACCCTTTTTTCCATACTTTTTCCCTCCTACTTCTTCCTTTTTCCCTCTTATTTTTTCCTTTTCCATCTCTCGTCCTCACCCCAAACCAGTGATTCACTCTGGCAAACGAAAATCCCCCAAAATAAAACCCCAAAAACGGAAGCCCCCGATCGAAACGGAAAAACCTGGTGATCGATCTCTCTGCAAACAAAAATCCCCATCTTCACTGGTCTTCGCATGATATCTCACGGTTCTCACCATCGCAGGTACACTATTTCTTCTTGATCAAACAAATCTGCGTTCTGGGTTTGATTTGCGCCTGGGTTTGAACTTCACATCCCCTCTCTATTTAGAGCTTTGAGTTTACAAAATTTCTCCATTTGTTCACCTTTGAACCTTGAATCTCGTTTCTCTGTTTAGGGTTTCAGAATTGCATGCTCATAGTTCCCAAATTGATGTACTGCTTGTGTTCTATTTCTGCCATTAGACTGCAGGGTTTGCTAAACTGTTGGTTACCAAGTTTTTTTGCTCGAGTTTTATCTTGAACATTTTTTTGTCCTCTTAGACGAATGGATGGTTTCTGGTTGCTTTAGTTATGGAGTTACTTGCATCAGCGACTCTGAGAGCAAGCCTCAACCCTACTGACCTTCACATTTGGAAAAACAAACTACTGGGAAAAAAAAATCATTAAACCACCAAACCCCTCTAGGTCTAGGAGATCATCTCTATCACTATCATTGACGGCTCACTTACCTCCCAAAGCCCCCCTATAACTTTCACTCATATAGCTAAGATTTCCAATTGTTAACTTCTACGAAAACAGCCTAAAGATTCGGCTTCTGTGTCCTTATTAGATAAGAATAACGAATATGATTGTAGGGATTACTTGGTATCATTACTATATTGCAAATCTGAAGTATTGGGTGGAGACCATCTCGATTTTGTGTATAGATAGATGTGGGTCTTTCAAAGACGCATATAAACTGTTTGTTGAAATGCTTGTTAAGAAAGTGAACACAGTGGTCATATGGTTGAAGTTTTGTTAGTATAATAATCCATTTTTAGGAGCAAATTTTTCGTATATCATGACTTTGTTATTAGGAAAAAAAATGGTTCAGGAACATCCATTCCCAAGTCCTTAGATCTCAAGGTTTTCGTGCACCGTTCTAGAGGGAGATGGGGAGCGGACACCGAAATGAGAATCTGTTAGAGATGATTGAACTTCAATCATCTCAACAGTATGGAATGGTCACTGGTGGCTGGAAATTGGCCATTTCCAGGGCCTGCTCTAGTTCTAGGTTCGTATCTCCAAGGGGCATATGGCACCATGCTGATTCCTCCGGGAATGGTTCCCTTTGTTGGTTGGAATCCTTACCAGGTTGGTGCATGATCTTAAAAGAATCTGTAGACACCCCAATCTGGGCTTCCAGATTAGTTTACTTACGGTATTTGATTCCCCAATGATGAACCGGATCAAGAACACCTCGGGAATGTTGAGTGTTTGAGCTTTGAGTGTTTGCAAAACCCTTGAACCTAACCTAGTCTTAAGCCACTTCCAAAAGCCAAAAACCCTACTGACGTGCGCTAGGGTGCAACCATCGTGCGCCGGGGCGCAACCATCGCGCGCCGGTCTGACTCCATCGCGCGATGGTCAAACGGAGCGTTGACCAGCGCGCCAAGGCGCACCATCGCGCGACAGACTGGCTTCATTGCGCGACGGTCCAAGCTGTCCCCATCACCTTTATCAGCTAGGCAGCTTAATCACCAAGTAACCCTCAGCCAGCCTCGTGGACTGGCTGGGCTCCTCTCTTTGCATCACCTTACCTTTCCAAAGGATGCAATTTGGCCACCAAGCCAAACCAACCCTTGTTTGGTTGGTTTTTCCTCCTCCATACACCATTTCAACCACTCCTTCAATAAATAGCCCCCATTGTTCATCTTTCAAAGGTTAATAACTTAGAGTTCAAGTTTTGTGAAAAGGTTCAAAAAATCCATACACCTTGGGTTTTCAAGTGTAATCAAGAAAGGTTACAAAATCCTACAACCTTTTTCACACCTCAATCAAGCACAACCATCTTGTTATTCAACTCAAACATCCATCATTCAATCTCAACCTCAATTCAAAGCTCGAACACCCATTCAAACTCAAAGGCCAAAGGTATAGCTTACCTTTGTTCTGCTCTCTGTTCTGATCCCTGAGGGGGCTGGTAGGGCCAAGGCTGGTAATCAATACCAGTCCTGACCCTAAAGCTAGCAAGGTTTCAAAAGCCGTGGCCAAGCAAACCCGCGCGCGATGGACCTGAACACTCGCGCGACACTTCTGTCTACATGAGATTGGTCCACGTGGGGACGGGATGCTGGTCATTTCTTATTTTTATCATGTACATGGTTGTTGTGTAGTTTATTTTAGTATTAAGTCACTGTGTCGCATGCTAAAATACATACAGTAGTTTAGTTTAATGTTTCACTTGGCTTGGAATGCCCTTGGGATGCTCTTGAACATGTATCAGAGCCCAAGCATGCAAAGCAATTCCTGGAAGTCCAGTCATGACCCTCGCGCGAGTGTGTCACTCTGTCGCGCGATGGTCATCTGATTTCCAGAGACTGCCCTTGCATGGGCAGCTTGGCCCTTGGCCTTTGTTTCAATACCCCACCTGTTTAAGGGTTGTTCTTCAATTTTATTCGTTCTATTTGTAATATTATTTACTTTTCAATACATATAAACTGCTTGGTTTGCCCCTGGGTGTGCACTGGTCCTTCCAGAGCCCAGAAGGGGATAAAGTTCAGACTGTGAGAGAGGCATCAACACTCCCGCGAGTGTATGGGTTTGTCGCGCGACAGTCAGCTTGCATGTACGTAGATTCATGCATGCAAGTTGGCCATTGCTTGTGCCAAATTCATACAAGGCGTTGTTTTGATGCTTGATCACTGTTTTTGGACTTTATTCCATTTATTGTTCACCATTTCATCCATCCATGCTATATTGATCACATCCTGCAAAGTGTTACAGTTTTAATCCCCGATTAACTGTTCCCCCGCCCTAATTGGCTAAAAGTTGATTAATAAAAGAAGGATCGCAATGTTTTCAAAATGCCTAAGTAGAAACCGATCTCCGGATTGGGCGAGAGGGGTGCCTTAAAACCCTTCCCTACTCGTAACCTGGCTCCCAAACCCAGATATGGTTATGACGGACTGGTTTCCTTCACTTTTTCAAATCAAACAGCGCGGCAGGTGCTTCGAAATACGGTTCCTTGGGTGTCGGACCTTCAAACCAGAGTGGCGACTATGTATTTACGAGCGCTCGCTTCTCCGCTCGTGCTCCCTCGATCCGAAGGGCCTTGCCATTGTTGGAAAGGAACGAAATCCTTTTTCCAAGGGCACGTTGCCCACAGCGGCGACTCTGCTGGGGATGATCGAACCGATATTAATCCATACTTAGAGTTTAATACACTTGGGAACAATCCCTTAAAAGTCTGTCAAAACGGTGAGCTTCGCGATGCCGAAGGTTGGAATGGTGATTTAACAGGACCTCGTGTCCGGCCATTCTAATCTGGGGCTTTTTCGATTGTTCACTTGCGTAGTTTCCTCTAAAGATGGACTAAATAAAGTGAGCCAAATTTGAAAAGGCATTTTTTGTAAATTTTGCGATTCTTCTTCTCTTAATCAATTTCTAGCATTCTCATTTGCATTGATGTGGGATAAGCCTCGTTGGATCGTTTCCCGAATGGCCAACAACCTTTGACGATGATGGGTCATTCTACCGTTCGACTGTTGCTCTGCGGTTACGCGGGCAACGGGAGGTATATCTTTGGCCCTAGTCCGAGGAACCTGTTACAAGCCAAAACCAGCCTTTGCATATACAAAGCACTAGAACTCTCCAAACTAGGACAGGTACCCGCAGGGTAAGATCTATTTGCATCTAACCCCATATACTACCTATGTGTTACCGCTTTCCCTATCGCATGTACTGTACATACATTGTTTTGCATAGGAGCCTGCTTAAGGCTGTTCTGTCTTTCGAGTTTGTCTTGCACTGTCTAAGACGTTGTTGGGCCCGATGGGGAGTCGTTCATTCTGTCGAATGTTCGTTATCAATCGCAAAGTCCTTAGTTCAATGAGACTTTGAGAAATCAAAATTTACTACATCCTTGGCTCATGCCTGATTAAGGATTCAACCGGCAATAAGGAACAACAAAGTGGTGATGACGTGTCACTGGCGCCACCCAGGTTGAAGTGCATTGTCACTATACACCGCGGCGTTCAAGGTTAAGGTGCCATGTCATCAACACCGAGTTGTTCCAAGTTCAAAGTTGAATCTTCAAAAGGGACTAGCTGAAGATTTAGTCTATTTTGACATCTTTTAGGATCTGTCGATCTACTCAGGGACACATCGCCGAAAAGAATTCCGAGGATTCCGGCAACGTCTGAAACTTGTGAGGCAAGCTTGTCTCTGGTTCTGTACATGCATACATTCCATTTTTGCGTAGGAGCATGTTTAGGGCGGCTTCTAGGTTGTCTCTCTCTTTCGAGTCTGTCTTATGCTTATTAGGATGCTGCCCGATGAAGAGTCGTGCATCTCAATGGTGCATGTTGTTAATTTTCAAAGTCCTTAGATCAGCGAGACTTTGAGAAATCAAAATTTACTAAGTCCTTGGCTCATGCCCGATTGAGGTTTCAACCGACAATAAGGAACCACAAAGTGTTGATATCGTGATATTGGTATCATTTTGGTTATCGTGCTAAACACGTACACCGCCCTGGCTAAAGCACTAAGTTGCCCACGCCACCCCGGTAAAGGTGTCACGCCATCAATACCGAGTTGTTTCTAATTCAAAGTCGAATCTTCAAAAGGGACTAGTCGAAGACTTAGTCTGTTTTGACATCTCTTAGGATCAGTTTGATCTATTCAAAGGATACACCCTCGAAAAAAATATCTGAGGATTCTGGCAGCGTCCAAAAATCATGATACAAGCTCATCTCTAGTTTTAAAGTCTAGGAGGACACTGATGACGTTGATCTCTGCATTTTCGTTCTTTCAATTCTTTCAATAAACTGCTGAAAGGGCATCACTGAGCTTTCATTACTTTACTGTCAAAGCTTCGGGCCATTACATCGTCGGAGAGTACCGAAAAGAAGAGCCAAACCTGCTTAGTAGAGTCTGCCAGGGCTGTTACACCTTTGCTTCCAAGGTCATATCACCTATGTTGTTCATCAATTCTGAATGGCAGTACAAATGGAGCTGGCTGAGCTCAGGAAAGCTGTAGAGGAATTGGGTCACAAGATGGACAAACAGATGATTATGGTCCAAGGACTCATTGGCCTTGTTACCTCCACAGCCCCGCAGCCAGATATGGGGCTAATCAAAGAACCTTCTCAAGCCTACCACCCTCCAACGGTTGGAATCAAGCTATGCTCAGGAGACATGTTCAAAGACCTGGCTGAGTTTCATGAGGCCAGGACTCGCTCGAAGGAGGATGTTGATTCCTTGTTCAAAGCCTTTGCCAAAGGGGAGGACATGCTTAGTGATGAATTCAGCCCCGAAGGCAAAAGAATGCATCCTGTTGATGAGGCAATGTGTTGCAACTGCGAAGCAAACAAGGGTTCCGCTTCGGATTCTCAGTTCACTCGTCGGAACCCACCAAGGACTTTCTCATGTTTCTCTACACCTTTGGCCTCAATTTATGAGAAGCTCCTCGATGCTGGTTCCATCAAGCCCCTCAATCCAACTCCTCTACCCAAAAATCCATCACCCAACTTCAAGTATAATCTCTATTGTACCTACCATCAAATGCCTGGCCATTCTACCAATGCCTGCTTCCGGCTTCGACATGCCATTCAAGATCTCATCCATTGTGGCATCATCACAACCCCATCTCCATCAACAGCCGATGTCAATTAGGTCCGAAACACTCAAAGCTTCCGAACCCAACCTCGGAGTTTCTCTGTCTTCGAGGCACCTCTATCTGTAGTAATAGAGAAGCTTTTCCAATCCGGGCATCTCAAGCCTTTGACCCCAACTTCCCCACCCAAAGTCTTACCAGCCAACTGCAATGCCAACCATTTCTGTGCCTTCCACCAAATGCCTGGCCATCTCACAGACAAGTGCTATCGTCTCCGACACGAGATACAAGATCTTATTGACGATGGCACGATCCAAGTTCCACCAAAGGCCAATGTCATTTCCGACTCCTTGCCTCAACACGAGTCTGACCCTCTGGTTGGTCATATAACAATCAACTCTACTCAAATCAACCCGAGCTCCAAGCCGACTGTACCCATCCTGTCCGAGCCCGAGGACAGCCTGCTGGCTGCTGTTTGTGCAATTAGGACTTTCTCTGCCGACATCTGGTTTGACAATGATGAGGGGCTTACAAATGAGAGGACCGACCAGCTGAGGTCTGTTGTTCAAAAGAGCATCGAGTAGGTTTGGTCGAAGAAGATGAGGAAGCCGAAGTGCTGTTGCTTGGGGCTGACACCCGCTGGATCCTACCTCTTTTTATGGAAGCTACGGGTAGCTTTTTGACAATTGCATTTTCAAAACCGCGTCTAGTTTGCATTGGCGTCTTGTCTGAGTCTGACATAGAGTCTTTTGCACTTGTCTAAGTCTAGCTCTGAGTCGGAGGTCGTGCCTCTTGGCCCTCCATGTCGTAGCTTTTGTTTCAAGTTTCGAGTCTGTTGTATTTGGCAAACCCCAAGGGTTTTTATGATATGCTTTATCTTGCTTCTAAGTACTTCACTAGCTTTTATATAAATTGTGTCGACCCTGACGACGAAGGGATAGATTTCGATGGGATCATCCCTAAGGAAATGTGTTCCCTCGTCGAAAGGGAAGACGAAAAGGCATGCTCAGCCTGTTAAAAGAAGAAGTAATTTCAAATAAACTTGAAAGACAAGTATAACCTCCCGAAAGGTTCATTTGGTTCAAAGCCGCCCCAGAGGAGCATTGCGCCCGGTCAGACAAGCATCAACATTTTGGCATGGTCTCATCAAGTCACGCCTCGCGTTTGATTTTGGGACAAATAAGTATCAATCCCCTGCTACCGGGTGCCAATCCAAAAAGCAGAAGCACAAAAGGCTCTGGGCCTTGCATTGTGTTCAAAAGCAACAGTGGCGTTCCGCCAAGTACAAATGAAAAAGTGCACAAAACGGCCCGGAGCAAGGCATGTCAACCGAAGCACTCTTGACCCTGCGTCATCAAAGCCACTTTATCTGGGGCTACAGCCAAAGGTCTTCGACCTCGACAGCAACAGTTTCAATACCCTGGGTCAACCTGGATCAATTTCAAAAGCTACTTTTCCCTGAGAGAAGCTTGTTGGGCTAAAAACCCCAAGGGTTGGCAGTTCCAAGCAAAAGTAAGAGCAGCCTGCTAGACCAAAACCTATGAAGGCGGTTTAGGAAAAAATGAATTGGCAATCAATCAAAGCTCGCTAGACCGAAGACCCGAATGGGCGGTACTAGGCAAAAGTTAGAGCGCAAAAGGTGAGGTAAACACACGAGAGTTAACCCTTAGCCTGAACTACGTTCTGACCTGATTCCCCCAAAATGGGATACGTAGGCAGTCTCTCTTTGAGACTCGGTCACAATCTATCAATTGGATCCATGGTTGACGTTTTGGTACACATCAAAGGTCGAAGAGGATCGAAGATCAAGACAAGCTTCCTTGGAGGAATCAGGAGGGGGGAAAGCCTTTGTCTTTCAGTTTTATTGCAAACTACTTCTTCATTTTACAGGCTCAGCATAAGTCTTAAAATATTTGAAGCATAAAAAACAGAACGAAATGCTGGCGAAGCCTAATGGCTCACAGTTTATTTTAAGTTCAGCGAAGTCTGGTGTAAGCAACCGCAGCGCGTTTGTTCAAAGTAATGCGCATTGGTCTCAAACCTGCGCGCGCTTCTTGCAGCAGACAGTAGCAGTCAGCTGCTACCCTCGAATGTCGTTCTGGGGCTTCTGCCAAGTCTTGTCATGCTGTGCAAGTCATGTGGACTTAATATGACTGCACGGGTGTCGGTTTCGGTCCGGGCCTATACGAGTCATCATTTGCGTCTTATGTCCGTATTTACGACATTTTTCCAGCTTTTCAATCATTTGTCGTGTCGGGATGCTTTTCTCAATTTTTCTTTGTACAGGTCTTTGTACCTTTTTGCACCTTTCGCAAGTGTTAGTTTCACCTGTTCAGGAATGTTGTGAGTTTTGGCACATTAATGCCCAAAATTTCATTGTGTTCTATGTGTCTAAGGGTTTGCATTGCACCCTGGGACTCTTTCCCCCTTTTCGTTCGAGCTAGGCGAGTTTGTACATATGTGCGTGCATCTGTGAGTCGATTCAAAGTACTTGTCAATGCAAATTAGATATTAGTGGTTAGTTTTTGCATTCTCTTCAACACTTGCAAAAGAGAGTCAATAAACTGGAAAATGCAATTTTACATTGCTACCCTAGTATCAGTAATCCACTGGCAGTGGAATTTCGTGAAGTAGCAAGGGCACGTCAGCCCAAGGCCAAGCAAGGCACACCTATGGGGCATATCCGCCCCAAGCATCGAAAAAAGGGGCACGCAGGCCCAATTCCAGTGCTCAAGCGTCAACTGGGGCACGCCGGCCCGTTCAACGTCTATCTATCTGGGTTCACATCTCAGAAGTACCAGATAGTACAGTAATAAGGCTCAGTGGTAGTCCTTAGGTGTCGTTGTCCTCCTAGGAGCCGCCCTTAGCTTGCATTTGCATTTTCAGTATATTATACATACCCTTGCATATTGTATGTATTAAATGTTGAAAGCAGGAAGATGGCCCGCATGGTTGCCGTCATATGATTTGTTTGCCAAGGGATGCGATGCAATCTTCTGGGGAACAATCAATGACAGCCAGTCCTGTCAAATTTCTCAACAGCTTGATCTTTCAGCACACTTATCTGCCCAGTTAAAATCAATGACAGCCGGTCCTGTCCAACCCCAATGGCTTGATCACTTTTTATAGCGATCCGCCAGTTCAAATCAACGACAACCGGTCCTGTCCAACCCCAATGGCTCGATCAATTTTTATAGTGAATGCCAATTCAAATCAACGACAACCGGTCCTGTCTAACCTCAATGGCTCGATCACTTTTTATAGCGATCCGCCAGTTCAAATCAACGACAACCGGTCCTGTCCAACCCCAATGGCTCGATCACTTTTTATAGCGATCCGCCAGTTCAAATCAACGACAACCGGTCCTGTCCAACCCCAATGGCTCGATCACTTTTTATAGCGATCCGCCAGTTCAAATCAACGACAACCGGTCTTGTCCAACCTCAATGGCTCGATCACTTTGTATATCATCCATGACGGTCAGCCATATCAGTCATTCAACGATGGTCAGCCATATCATCCATGACGGTCAGCCTTATCGGTCATTCAATGATGGTCAGCCATATCATCCGCGACGATCAACCATATCATCCGCGACGATCAGCCATATCGTCTATCTCCACCAAATCAACGGCTTGATCATTCTGCACACTGATCAGCCCATCTCCTATCAAAATCCCTCAACGGTTTGATCATTCGGCACATTGATCTCTCCATCCGCATTCACGACAGCCGGTCCTGTCAAATCCCTCAACGGCTTGATCATTCTGCACACTGATCAGCCCGTATCCTATCACAGTTCCTCAACGGTTTGATCATTCAGGTGTAGACACCCCAATTTGGCCTAACGATTATTTCAAGTCCCACCTTGGGACAATCCCGATGATGAAATGGATACAATGATTGCTGATTGCTTCCTTGAGGACCTTAGGACTTTCGGTGAGAACTTTGAACCACTTAGAGGACCCAATTCAAAGCCATACAGCCTTTCAGACAGAAATACAGAAGCCTAGGAGAATCCATCTGACAGCCGTAATATCGATCTAACGGCCATAACATCAATCCCTCACCCGAGCAACCTGTTGCCAGCAAAATCTCCCTGAGAGATCAATTCCTCGGCCGCAAGATCTATCCTTCGGCCGAGATATCCATTCCACGGCCGCGACATCCTTTACTCGGCCGCCAGATCGACCTTTTTCCAGACTCTGGAACGTTCTGTCAGACGTTTGGTTTGATCCAACTACACTACCTTCCCGATGCGTTCGGGCTACGCTCAGAGATTACGACGTAGAGTTAGAGATGCATTGCAATTGCAATTGCCATCTCGTGATTTGATTGGCCGGAGTGAGTCATCCCTATGCCTATATAAAGGAGCCTTTGGGTTCCGAAATTAACACGAAATTCATTAGAGAATACATTCTCTCAAGCCACAAAACTCTGCCAAAATACTCTCTCAAGCCCTCTCTTCAAAAGCCCTAACCTCCCGAAGGCAGCCATCAATCCAGTGATCAAACCCCGAAGTTCAAACCCTAACCCTAGGGTTTTCAAAGAAGCGATCAGTCAATCACAATCAAATTCGAAGCAATCAAGCAACTGAGGGATCAAGGTGGTGAGGCCCAACGGCCTCTGGTTTGTCTTACTTACTGTATTTATGACTAACCGTAGCGTTTTGATCATCTGTTAATCTTTTTGTCTGGTGTGAGGAAGAACATCGACCGGGGTTTCGATCCCTCGGCCGATACATCAAACCAGGAGGATCCCTCGGCCGTGACATCCATTCACCGGCCGTGGGATCCATCTCCCTGGAATAGCTTGTTTTGTTTTGCTTTCTGATGCATTCTTTAATTACAGTCCTGGCTCACTTTATTTACCGTTTAAAGGATTAATTAAACAGACTATGTGTTAGAATTAAATAAAGCATCTATACGTCTTGTGTTGAATAACTATGGGCTAGTCTCACGACTGGGTAGAGAGGGGTATCTAACACCTTCCCCTTAGTGTACTTTTGGCTCCCGTACTCAGAATCTCTATCTATTTTCCCAGTTTTAATAAACTGGGTGGCGACTCTGTTTTGATGATAACCGCTATCATGTGGCGATGTTCCTAGCCATGGGAATGTCCATGATTTTGGTTTACGAAGCAAGCAACCAATCGAGCAAACAAACGTGATCAATCTGTATGGCGATGCCCCGTTTGGGAGGTGTCTACAGTTTTTGGCGACTCTGTTGGGGAAATGAGAGCCATAACCAGAAAGTTCAACATAAGACTAATACATGCCTTGTCTAATTCACTTATCATATGCATCGAGCGGGCAACCCGTTGAGTTCACCTGATATCCCGGCATGACACGGGCTATGTTGGGGGTTCCAGCAAACTCCACAGTCACTCGTACCTAATGGTATATCAAAAAGGGAATCACCCAATCACCGCCTATGCTGGGCTGGTGAAAGGACTGGTGCCCTTTGACAACGGAGCACCCTGAGACAACCTAAACCTTTCATGTGTTATAAAGCCATAGAACTTATCAAACTAAGACAGGAACCTACAGGCTAGGAACCTACTTGCATTTGACTGTAAAAGTTCTTCCTCACACCTTGTATCATCTGTTGTTGTAAATAACTTTTTCTGTGCAGAAGGGTTGGGATTTTCGGCCCAAATCCTAACCCTACACAAGCCAGGTACTGACTTACAGGTACTCTACTTTTCAAAGCAGACACGATAAGTAAAACAAAGAAGCAACCACAGCCAATTTTATACTCTTACAACACCCGAAGTCACACCAAACAGAGGTCTTTGCAGCCGTCCCGTCTGTCACCCTCACTGGCCAAAATACCTACACTGCTACGGTCCCAATCACTTTCATGGACTCCGCGGTCATCTCCTCAACAAACTCAATCATCTACCAAATCCTAAGCTTCATCAAGTAATCCTCTCACTCTCATGGCAGATAACGACGCCATCATTGCTAATCACCAAGCTCAAAGTCGCTACCTTACTAGTAGAGAAAGCAGCAAGAGATGCTGAGAACGAAGAGAAATCGGTGGAAGATAAGAATCCTCAAGAAGTGGTATTGGCAGAAAACCCTAAATTGGCCAAACAAGTCAAGGAGATCAAACATACTCTGGCCCGTTCACAAGGGGACCAAATTCTAGATTTTGAAGGACTCTGCCTTTTTCCAGATTCTCAACTACCTGAGAAGTTCAATAGAACTGGCAATCCCACTAGCCATGTCCGCCATGTCATCAACACTCTGAAGCCAATGGGCTTGAATGATGAGCTCATTGTTCAGTTATTTCAAAGGACTCTTACTGAAAGCACTCTCGATTGGTTTCTCACTTTGGAGTTTGTGCACTATCATACTTGGCCAGAAATTGCCAATGCTTTTGTCAAGCAATATGCATACAACGTTCAAATTGAGTTAACAACTCGAAATTTGGAAATAACTAAGCAGGAATCGAACAAAAACTTTGCAACCTTTGTGGCTAAATGGAGAGAAAAAAACCGCCAAGAACCGCCCCTCTGAGGAAGATCAAGTGAGAATAGTCGTCAAGAGTTTGCAGCCTAAGTACCTCACGCACATTTGCACTCAGGCTATCACTGATTTCAAGCGCCTGCATGCTACTGGGCTGCAGATTGAAGAGGGGATCAAGCTAGGCCTCATTGGGAAAGAAGAAACTCCTCCACCCAAGAAAACCTTCCCAACCCGTACATCTTCTGCCTCCGTCAACACCCTTAACTCAATCTTACCACAAGACCCTTTTCAAATTAGTTCATCCCAAAGCTCAAATCGCCCCCGTCGCAACTTTGACCCTCTCTATACGACCTCATCTCAAGCCTTAGCCATTCTGAGCCGTTAGGGGCATCTCAAACCTTTAAACAAACCACTTCCTCAGCCACCCTATGGCCCAAACCATGATCCTAATAAACAGTGCACCTACCACCAACCCCTTAGGCATGAAACAGATAACTGCATGCGTCTCCGCCATGACATTCAAGATCTCATTGATAGCCGAACTATAAAACTTCCAAAACCTGATGTGCAAGCCAATCCACTTCCTACTCACAATGCTGAACCACCACCCCGAAACATTGATCTCATAAACCTATCTCACAACCCCACATACAATCCTGGCCAATACATTGTCCAAAACAATCAAGCCAAGCCAACCTTTACCTTCCCAGAGGAGGATGAATGTTTCATGATGGAGGAGGAAGAAAACAATGAGTCCGATCAATCGGAAGTGATCGATCCCGACATGTCTGACAAAAGCAATGAAGAAGAACAAGCAAAGGGGAAAATGACTTTAATGAAATGGAAGGAGAATACAATGATCCACTCGATGGAATCTCCTTAGCATCACTATTCAATCAAGTGGAAATAGCTGACGACTACACAATCAATAAGGAGGAAGAAAGGGTGATGAAAGCCTAGACCAACACTTCCATTTGGGGACTACTCATGTCTCAAAGAAGTAGCTATCAGTAAAGATGGATCCCAGTTCAAAGGCCCTGTTTGGCAAAGAAGAGGGTGGAAAAGAGTATAAAGTTGTGAAAGGCAAAGGTTTTGAAAACGACCTCGAAATGCTACAATAGCTAAGAAGTCACAACATGGCAAAGAACATTAAACATTGCTTTTATCAAGCTAAAACATGTTTTGAGCCCCTGCTTGGGCATTTAATTTCTACCAAGTGAATTCCTGACTATGCTTATTCAATGATTTATTTCCTAAATTGCAATTACCAATACATTATAGTCTCTTTGCCAAACAAAGGAAATTTCAAGGAATCAAGTTCCTTGTGTCGCTGACAAAAAGGAAGGAAATGATGAACTCTAGTTGCTTAAGAAACTAGGTTTTTGTCAAAACTTAGAAAGAAGACACTATCTCCGCGAGAACACTTAGGGTTAGCTCGCTCATTATGAAGGTACAAACACAAGGGAGATT
Source organism: Rhododendron griersonianum (assembly GCA_018127125.1). NCBI lineage: Eukaryota > Viridiplantae > Streptophyta > Magnoliopsida > Ericales > Ericaceae > Rhododendron > Rhododendron griersonianum. The sequence continues at coordinate 22,566,168 of CM030797.1, forward strand.
TAGAAAAATATCTCCATCAAAATTCCTCTCCGAAACGCAGAAACCCTTTTGAGAGAAGTGCTCGTTGGGTAACCTGAAAACCCAAGCAAAAGTAAGAGCAAAGCCTGTTAGGGCAAGAAAATGCAAAAATGCAGCCTAGGCAAAAGTTAAGGCATTCAAAGAAAAGCTTGCTAGGGACTCAACCTCCATTAGGTAACCTAGGCAAAATCAAGAGCATGTGAGAAGAAAAACCAAGAGTGAAAACTCAACCTCAAAGGTGATGATTTTGGAACTACGTAAAAGGCCTGATTCCCTAATTGGGAGAAGTAGGCAATCTCACATCGAGATGCGGCCCAAACATTTGAAGAGAAGGAAAAACATCAACAAATTTGTACTCAATGATAGGCATAGCTAACCCTGCGTATTGAGCTCGCAAAAGATGAGTATACTTTTCTCGAAGAATTATAGTTCATCCCCTCTAACCTAAAGGTTTTTGACACAATGAACGGAATACCTCGAAAACTCTCGAGTTTGGCAATCAGACTATGGAACATGGCAAAAGCAAATGCAGGAAAACCAAAACCAAGCATAAGAAGGGAGAGAAAAGAGGATGCCACTTGGCCGAAACAAAATCTACCTTCGAAAAATCAAAGTAACAGCCAAATAATATATACATCGGCCACAATATCGATTTTTCAGCCGAATAATCAATTCTTCGGCCAGTATTTCATTTTCACACAAATTACTGTCTATCAGCAAATACTTGTTCAAAAAGCCATGTTCTGACTATCGCATGCAAACTCAAGACATCTAGGGGCATAAAAAGCATTTCTCATTTCATGAACAAAAGCTTGCCTACAAAATCATCACTGTGGTTACTTTTACTATACAAATATAGTTTATGCTTCTCTCTTTGCTAACCATGAACAGGAAGATCCTAAAGCTGGTCGTGACGGCGTCTTCGAGTCGATCTCTGAGATGAAGAAAGGGATTACTGGCTATCCTCCCCACTGACAGCTGGTGCTCACTCAGCCTCAAGCTACAAGGAAAAGAATACAAAACAAGGGGCAAGCACCAAGCGCTCCTCTTCTCCGTCATCAGAGTGGAAGGAGACAAAGGAAAGGGCCCGTGGCCAAACAGGAGCAACTGAAGGAACAACAGGCAAAACCAAGGAAAAATGGTAGTACTCCATACAGTCACCTACCTAAAAGAGCAAACCTGCCCAGAGCATTCTCCAAGTCTACTTTAGACATCGAAGAAGTAGATCTCATCAACGCCGGAGGAGGAGGAGGAACAAACTGAAGATCCTCAACACGCGGGCGCCACTGGCTGGCCACTCGATCACATAAGTACCAGGATTAACAAAAGGGACCCTCGAACAGGCTACGAGTACAATCTGGAACCCTGGAACGTGCAAGAGGGGTGTCCTCTGACACACCACTCCAAGGGTCGAACCTCGCCTACAAACAAAGTCTAAATTAGCCACAGCACAGAGGAATGGAGATCTAAAGACAAGGAATGCAAGGGGTACCTGGTCAACCGTCAATCGGTCCAAAACTCGTCGCCAAGGCTCAAAATTGGCGACCGTGGCTTCCGTTGCCCCACCAACCATCGCTCGTAGCAAGGGAAAAATCACAACGAGAAAAGAAGAAGGATATACCTCAAGTACCCAGTAGTGACCGCCAAGAGTCCTGTCCCGTGAACAAGCCCTAAGGAGGCTATACAAGGTGGCCAAGGCAGATGCTCCCCAATCAAGCTCCCAAACAGCCTCCAAATACTGCAAAGGGGCTAGAGACTGCCTATGCACTGGACTATCCTTGTTGACAAACAACGAGGTAGAGAAGAAAGACCCGTGTCAACTTCTCAACACTCACCTGAGTCAAGATATCAACCTTCATAAAAGTCTTGATCAGCCAAGAGACGTCAACATGACCACGCGAGTGAAGAGGGGGCACCTTGCCCAAAAACCACTCCAAATCCCCTACTCGCTCCCAAAGCCAAGGGTTAACCCAAAGAGGAGCCCCACCTACTCATAGGCCAGTAAGCAAAGAAAAATCACCTGGCATGATCATTATCTCGCCAACAGAAGGAAAGTGGAACGTGTTGCGAGTGTCCCACCACCTTTCAACCAGCGAGGTCACCAACGACCAATCCATCTTCAGAAGATGGAGGCCCAAAACAAACGGCTCAAGGCCAGCAGCGCGTACTAACTCCCGAGCCTGCTCCGACAACGTCACATACCACTTGTGCACTAAAGGCCTCCACCGCGAGCCTCCAGTCTCCTGTTTCTCTGCCAAGGACAAAAAGGGAGTTAATCTCACGATTGCATAAACAAATAAAAAGCTAGGGGCATCAAATCGACGTTTAAAAAGCATGCATTGCCTAAACAGGGGGCACAGTTATCTTAGCTTCTTTAAACGGAACAACTTCGACCCAACCACGGGTCCTTCTCATTCACGCCCCTGGCTAAGAGGGATCTCATCCCGCAAATCAAAAAAAAAAAAAAACTCACTCTTAAATCATACAAAATCAAAAACTCCGAACTAAAGCAAACTTTTTGCTTTTCAGGAAGCTTACCGAAACATTGAGGACGCTCAAGTGCTGCTCAGCGACTCTACGCCCACACCTCAACAGCTCTATGCCATGCCATGTGCACAGCCTCGCGCTCAGCAGGCCAGCAAAACAATCCTGCGGCTTCCACTCAATGCAGTGAGTGAACATTTATACAGTTCTGAGTCAACAGCCAACAAGAAAAAGCACCTGCATGAAGCTTACAATAACCTAGTGCACAGCCCTCCAGAAGGTGTTTATGTTGCTAGCTTCAGGAAAGCGTTTATGTTGCCAGAAAGCATTTAGCCACCAGAAGACATTTGAGTTGCTAGAAGGCGTTTGGCCTCCGGAAGGCACTCCCAGCAGCAGAGGTAATGGAAACCTTCCTAACAAAGTGGAATATACTCAAAACTAGCCTTGGGGACAATCCCGAGCAAACATTCCGAGCCTTGGGGGCAATCCCGAGCATACTTAGAACTAGCCTTGGGGACAATCCCGAGCATGTGGAATCTAGCCTTGGAAACATCCCAAGCATGAGGGAACTCTCTCTCTCCGTAACAGCAAGCTCACCAGATGCTGGTCACTTGACCACTGAGGATAATCAAATTCAAGCTCTCGCTTATAAGATCAAAAGGACTCTATGCCCAAGCCAACTATGCTCCGGAAATGCGTCAGGAATCAGCAACTCAGTCATTACCACTATCCTACTCGCCCAGCGACACCACGTGCTTATCAAAGTTACTCATCATCTCAGCGGCACCAAGCTCTTGCTCCGCGCCCACTATTGACAAATCATTCAGCAGCTCTACAACCAAGCCTCGAGCTCATTACCTTAGCAACTCGAAGCCCATTATCAACAGGCTCTATGCCCGTATTCATTCACTCAACAGGCTCTAAGCCCAATCACCGTCAGCAGCTCTACGCTTGCTATCTCAGCGGCTCGAAGCCCATTACCTTAACAGGCTCAAAGCCTATGTCTACCATCTCAGCGGCTCGAAGCCCATTACCTCAACAGGCTAGAAGCCTATGTCTACCACCTCAGCGGCTCCAAGCCCATTATCATAGCGACTCTACGCCAGTATTCACTATCTCAACTGGCTCGAAGCCGTAACAACCAACTCAGCGGCTCCAAGCCCATTATCATAGCGGCTCTACGCCCGTATTCACTATCTCAACTGGCTCAAAGCCGTAACAATCAACTCAGCGGCTCCAAGCCCTCGACTCAGCAGCTCTATGCTCGCTATCACTCACTTAGCGGCTTCGAGCCCGTCGTCTCAACTGGCTCAAAGCCGTAACAACCAATCTCAACGGCTCAAAGCCCATTATCAACAGGCTCTATGCCCGTATTCACTCACTTAGCGGCTCCAAGCCCATTATCGACAGGCTCTACGCCCGTTATCACAACCCAGTGGCTCAAAGCCCAACATCTCAACTGGCTCGAAGCCGTAAACAAGCAACAGGCTCTACGCCGCCCCAACAATCAAGACATCTATTCTCAGGCTCTACGCCTGAATGCTCAAAAATCTAACATTTTTGAATGCTCAAGCTCTACGCTTGGATGCCCAACCACTGTGTACTGGATGCTCAAGTTATACACTTGAATGCTCAAGCTCTACGCTTGGATGCCCAACCACTGCGTATTGGATGCTCAAAGCCTGTACTTTGAATGCTCGGATTCTGCCGTCCGAATGCTCGAGCTCTATGCCCTGAATGCTCAAGTCCGAAACTTGATAGAAGCTCTAAGCTTAAAACAAACACACACGCATGGGCCCGTGCACATATTGCATTATCACATCGAGTCTGCATCATCATATCTGTTCACATCTAACAACCACCATCACACATATACACTCTGCATATCTCTCATGAAACAGGTCAACCCTGCAATCAACTGGCTCTATGCCTCGGTTTTATTGATCGGTTCAGCGCCTCAATCCTTTGGCTCCACGCCAACACTTATGATGAGAAAGCTCCGTGCACAGACCATCAGAATACAACCAGCTCTACGCTTCGGTTCATCACGTCAAGCTCAAAGCTCCAGTCACCTCAGGCTCTCGCCTTATGATCAACACCAGCTCCGCACTTCGGTCCTATCAAGCTCAAAAGCTCAGTCACCTCAGGCTCTCGCCTTATGATCAAACACCAGCTCCGTGCTTCGGTCCTATCAAGCTCAAAAGCTCCGACACCTCAGGCTCTCGCCTTATGATCAACACCAGCTCCGCGCTTCGGTCCAATCCAAACTCTTCAGGCCTTCGCCTCAAGACTGCAACAGGCTCCACGCCTCGATTCCATCACTCTCCAGGCTCTCGCCTCATGACTACAACCGGCTCCGTGCCTCGGTTCCCTCATCACCAAAGCTCCATGCTCCAGTTACTGGCCCTGCGCCCCCCACATCTCAAAAGCAAACGGCGTCCAACTCATTCCTAGCAGATGGTTTGGATTCCACCCCACTACATCAATTCCTTCCAGCTCATTCGCAAGGATAGGCTACTCTACCGAGCTCCTTTCAGTCAAAGTAAGGATGATCAAGAAAAGCAAACGCACCTGCAGTGTACTGATCTACCCCAAAATACTAAGGAAGCTCTCCGCAAAAACTCCCCAGGTAGCCCTGCGCTCCTTCAACTACTCTTCGCCAAAACCCTGGCTCAGTCTAGGTACGTCACACTGCGGCTTTTAAAGCCCTAAGGTACGTCTTCTGTCTCTAACCCTCCAAACTTTTTGCTTTTCTTTATTGCCCGAACTACGATTGGTCTGAATTTCCCTTGTGGAATACGTAGGCAGCCTCCCGGCCCGACCATAACAAAACCTTTTTCGAAAACCCCTTGGAATAGTGGTTGGACCAAATTGAGTTGCTTTTTACAGCTTTGACTCTTACTCAAACATGTCTCGCGATCCGTCTGAGTTCAGTCAAAGAGGGGCATCTGTAGACACCCCAATTTGGCCTAACAATTATTTCAAGTCCCACCTTGGGACAATACCGATGATGAAATGGATACAATGATTGCTGATTGCTTCCTTGAGGACCTTAGGACTTTCGGTGAGAACTTTGAACCACTTAGAGGACCCAATTCAAAGCCATACAGCCTTTAAGAACAGAAGCCTAGGAGAATCCATCTGACGGCCGTAATATCGATCTAACGGCCATAACATCAATCCCTCACCCGAGCAACCTGTTGCCAGCAAAATCTCCCTGAGAGATCAATTCCTCGGCCGCAAGATCTATCCTTCGGCCGAGATATCCATTCCACGGCCGCGACATCCTTTACTCGGCCGCCAGATCGACCTTTTTCCAGACTCTGGAACGTTCTGTCAGACATTTGGTTTGATCCAACTACGCTACCTTCCCGATGCGTTCGGGCTACGCTCAGAGATTACGACGTAGAGTTAGAGATGCATTGCAATTGCATTTGCCATCTCGTGATTTGATTGGCCGGAGTGAGTCATCCCTATGCCTATATAAAGGAGCCTTTGGGTTCCGAAATTAACACGAAATTCATTAGAGAATACATTCTCTCAAGCCACAAAACTCTGCCAAAATACTCTCTCAATCCCTCTCTTCAAAAGCCCTAACCTCCCGAAGGCAGCCATCAATCCAGTGATCAAACCCCGAAGTTCAAACCCTAACCCTAGGGTTTTCAAAGAAGCGATCAGTCAATCACAATCAAATCCGAAGCAATCAAGCAACTGAGGGATCAAGGTGGTGAGGCCCAACGGCCTCTGGTTTGTCTTACTTACTGTATTTATGACTAACCGTAGCATTTTGATCATTTGTTAATCTTTTTGTCTGGTGTGAGGAAGAACATCGACAGGGGTTTCGATCCCTCGGCCGATACATCAAACCAGGAGGATCCCTCGGCCGTGGGATCCATCTCCCTGGAATAGCTTGTTTTGTTTTGCTTTCTGATGCATGCTTTAATTACAGTCCTGGCTCACTTTATTTACTGTTTAAAGGATTAATTAAACAGACTATGTGTTAGAATTAAATAAAGCATCTATACGTCTTGTGTTGAATAACTATGGGCCAGTCTCACGGCTGGGCAGAGAGGGGTGCCTAACACCTTCCCCTTACTGTACTTTTGGCTCCCGTACTCAGAATCTCTATCTATTTTCCCAGTTTTAATAAACTGGGTGGCGACTCTATTTTTATGATAACCGCTATCATGTGGCGATGTTCCTAGCCATGGGAATGTCCATGATTTTGGTTTACGAAGCAAGCAACCAATCGAGCAAACAAACGTGATCAATCTGTATGGCGATGCCCCGTTTGGGAGGTGTCTACATCAGCACATTGATCTCCCCATCCGCATTCACGACAGCCGGTCCTGTCAAATCCCTCAACGGCTTGATCATTCTACACACTGATCAGCCCATCTCCTGTCACAGTTCCCCAACGGTTTGATCATTCGGCACATTGATCTCCCCGTCCGCATTCACGACAGCCGTTCCTGTCAAATCCCTCAACGGCTTGATCATTCTGCACACTGATTAGCCCGTCTCCTGTCACAGTTCCTCAACGGCCTGATCATTCGGCACATTGATCTCTCCGTCCGCATTCACGACAGCCAGTCCTATCAAATCCACAACAACGATCAGATTATCGTCCGATGGTCCGTTCATCCGCAACTGATTGTTCCCCAGGAGAGTCCGTCTTGGCCTGTCCCGAACGACGATCACCCTCAGTCTAGCCACAAGTGCATCTTCCAGCAGCCTTATTGCTCTGTCTCGGATGGTCTTTGATAAAGAGATTGGCTCTGATTCCCAACAGATGGAATTCAACCTGCCTGACACGACCTACCCGTGTTTGTTGGAATACTTTGTGCCGAGGATAGCTTGATCCCTAGCAACGACGGCCTGTCCCGTCCAAATCTGCAGCGACAACCTGTCCTGTCTAAATTCGATCAACAAGCGGCGATGCAATCGTCCACTTCTACTTCCATCCCCAGCGATGGTCCGTCCGTCCATTCAACCAATCAGGTTCTTTAAGTATTCGTGTCTAGTATGTTCTATTCTGGATTGCCTTGAGGGGTGTCTAGAAACCTTTGACGTTACTTGTACCAAGTCAATGGTGCTCCAAGTGCCGTCAAAGGGGGGCTACTATAAACACCCCAATCTGGGCTTCCAGATTAGTTTACTTACGGTATTTGATTCCCCAATGATGAACCGGATCAAGAACACCTCGGGAATATTGAGTGTTTGAGCTTTGAGTGTTTGCAAAACCCTTGAACCTAACCTAGTCTTAAGCCACTTCCAAAAGCCAAAAACCCTACTGACGTGCGCCAGGGCGCAACCATCGCGCGCCGAGGCGCACTGTCGCACGACGGTCTGACTCCATCGCGCGATGGTCAAACAGAGCGTTGACCAGCGTGCGATAGACTGGCTCCATTGCGCGACGGTCCAAGATGTCCCCATCACCTTTATCAGCTGGGCAGCTTAATCACCAAGTAACCCTCAGCCAGCCTTGTGGCAAGGCTAGGCTCCTCTCTTTGCATCACCTTACCTTTCCAAATGATGCAATTTGGCCACCAAGCCAAACCAACCCTTGTTTGGTTGGTTTTTCGTCCTCCATACACCATTTCTACCACTCCTTCTATAAATAGCCCCCATTGTTCATCTTTCAAAGGTTAATAACTTAGAGTCCAAGTTTTGTGAAAGGGTTCAAAAAATCCATACACCTTGGGTTTTCAAGTGTAATCAAGAAAGGTTACAAAATCCTACAACCTTTTTCACACCTCAATCAAGCACAACCACCTTGTTATTCAACTCAAACATCCAACTCAACCTCAATTCAAAGTTTGAACACCCATTGAAACTCAAAGGCCAAAGGTATAGCTTACCTTTGTTCTGCTCTCTGTTCTAATCCCTGAGGGGGGCTGGTAGGGCCAAGGCTGGTAATCAATACCAGTCCTGGCCCTAAAGCTAGCAAGGTTTCAAAAGCCGTGGCCAAGCAAACCCGTGCGCGATGGACCCGAACACTCGCGCGACACTTCTGTCTGCATGAGATTGGTCCACGTGGGGACGGGATGCTGGTCTGTAGACACCCCAATCTGGGCTTCCAGATTAGTTTACTTACGGTTTTTGATTCCCCGATGATGAAACGGATCAAGAACACCCCGGGAATGTCGAGTGTTTGAGCTTTGAGTGTTTGAATAACCCTTGAACCTAACCTAATCTTAAGCCACTTCCAAAAGCCAAAAACCCTATTGATGTGTGCCAGGGCGCAACCATCGCGCGCCCGGGCGCACCGTCGCGCGACGGTTTGACTCCATCGCGCGATGGTCAACCGGAGCATTGACCAGCGCGCCAGGCCGCATTGTCATGCGACAGTTTGGAACCCTCGCGCGATGGTCAGAACATGCCATTATTCAGCTGGGCAGCTTAATCACCAAGTAATCCCCAGCCAGCCTCGTGGCTGGCTGGCCTCCATTCTTTGGACCAGACCTGCCTTTCCATTAGTGGAAGGTGCTAAGCCTATAAAAACCCTCCTTTGTTCATCTTTCAAAAGGTTAACAAAATTTGGCATTACAAAGGGTCTTTGCTTTGTACTCTTTTAAGCTAATAAAAGAGATACAAAGACACCCCAAGAACATAACTTGTTCTTCTTCCACTCAAACACCTCATTCAACCTCAATCCAATTCAAAGCTCAAACACCTTTCAAACCTCAAAAGCCAAAGGTATAGCATACCTACTGTTTTCCTGTTCTGATCCCTGAGGGGGGCTGGCAGGGTCAAGGCTGGTAATCAATACCAGTCTTGGCCCTAAAGCTAGCAAGGTTTCAAAAGCCGTGGCCTAGCAAACCCTCGCGGGATGGACCCGAACACTCGCGCGACACTTCTGTCTGCATGAGATTGGTCCACGTGGGGAAGGGATGCTAGCATTTTCTTGTCTTATTCATGCTCATGGCTGTTATATAGTTTTATTTTGATATAGATCACTGTTGATGCATGTAAAAATCAGTTTATTGCTTTTCTTAGAGCTTAAATTGCTAGCTTGCATTTCAATATTTAGTCCTGCTCTGTTGGAGTACCCCTGGGATCATTCTGGATCTGTCCCAGAACCTGGAACGTGCAAAACCAGACACTGGAAAGTTGGCTCGAACCCGCGTGCGCTGCACCCAAACCATCGCGCGATGGTCAACGCTCCATTTGACCAGCGCGCCAGGGCGCAATCGTCGCGCGCCAGGGCGCAACCATCGCGCGCCCGGGCGCATTATCGCGCGACGGTTTGGAACCCTCGCGCGATTGTTTATACCCGATCAGTGGCTGGCCTTGCATGTTTAACTTGGTTTTAGGCTATTATTTTGCCCCCACACTGTTTATGGGGTGTTTTTGTTTATTTATTAGGCTTTTCAGCCTTTAAAACTGTATATTCTGACCGCATAAACTGCTTGGTTTGTCCTGGTGTGCACTGGTCCTTCCAGAGCCCGGAGAGTTTAAACTGCTTGGTTTGTCATGGGTGTGCACTGGTCCTTCCAGAGCCCAGAGGGTTTGAGAATAAGAGATGTGGGCTTAAGCTTACTGGCGCGCGCAGGTCTTGTAGTAGCGTGCGCAGGTATGATCAGCATGCATTGACTTGATCAGTGCATACTGGTTACCTCTTGCGTGCGACACTCCAAAACAGGAGCTTTCCAGTCTGTTTAAAACTCCCACAGCAGTCTGTTCTCATCCTATACTAACTGCTCATCCATGCCATCTATCACATCCTGCAAACATGTTACAGTTTTAATCCCCGATTAACTGTTCCCCCGCCCTAATTGGCTAAAACTGATTAATAAAAGAAGAATCGCAACGTTTTCAAAATGCCTAAGTAGAGACCGATCTCCGGATTGGGCGAGAGGGGTGCCATAAAACCCTTCCCCTCTCGTAACCTGGCTCCCGAACCCAGATATGGTTATGACGGACTGGTTCCTTAACTTTTTCAAATCAAACAGCGCGGCAGGTGCTTCGAAATACGGTTCCTTGAGTGTCGGACCTTCAAAACTCAAGTGGCGACTCTTTATTTTTGAGCGCTTGCCACCGGCGCTCGCGCTCTCTCGATCCGGGCCCTTGCATTTTTGGAAACCGGAATTTCCAGGGCGTGCTGCCCACAGTGGCGACTCTGCTGGGGATGATCGAACTAATATTGATCTATACTTAGAGTTTAATACACTTGGGAACAATCCCTTAAAAAGTCTGTCAAAACGGTGAGCTTCGCGCTGCCGAAGGTTGGAATGGTGATTTAACAGGACCTCGTGTCCGGCCATTCTAATCTGGGGCTTTTTCGATTGTTCACTTGCGTAGTTTCCTCTAAAGATGGACTAAATAAAGTGAGCCAAATTTGAAAAGGCATTTTGCGATTTTGCGATTCTTCTTCTCTTAATCAAATTCTAGCATCTCATTTGCATCGATGTGGGATAAGCCTCGTTGGATCGTTTTGGCAATCCGGCACGGTTTACCGGAGCCCGGGGACCCCGAATGACCGACAACCTTCGACGATGATGGGTCATGCTACCGTTCGACTGTTACTCTGCGAAAAACGCGGGTAACGGGAGGTATATCTGTGGCCCTAGTCCGAGGAACCTGTTACAAGCCAAAACCAGCCTTTGCATATACAAAGCACTAGAACTCTCCAAACTAGGACAGGTACCCACAGGTTAAGATCTATTTGCATCTAACCCCATATACTGTCTATGTGTTACTGCTTTCCCTATCGCATGCACTGTACGTACACCGTTTTGCATAGGAGCATGCTTAAGGCTGTTGTGTCTTTCGAGTTTGTCTTACGCTGTCTAAGACGTTGTTGGACCCGATGAGGAGTCGTTCATTCTGTTGAATGTTCGTTATCAATCGCAAAGTCCTTAGTTCAATGAGACTTTGAGAAATCAAAATTTACTACATCCTTGGCTCATGCCCGTTTAAGGATTCAACCGACAATATGGAACAACAAAGTGGTGATGTCGTGTCACTGGCGCCACCCAGGTTGAAGTGCGTTGTCACTATACACCGCCGTGTTCAAGGTTAAGGTGCCATGACATCAACACCGAGTTGTTCCAAATTCAAAGTCGAATCTTCAAAAGGGACTAGCCAAAGATTTAGTCTATTTTGACATCTTTTAGGATCTGTCGATCTACTCAGGGACACATCGCCGAAAAGAATTCTGAGGATTCCGGCAACGTCTAAAACTTGTGAGGCAAACTCGTCTCTAGTTCTGTACATGCATGCATATATTCTGTTCTGCGTAGGAGTATGTTTAGGGCGGCTTCTAGGTTGTCTCGCTTTCGAGTCTGTCTTATGCTTATTAGGACGCTGTTATAACCCGATGAAGATTCGTGCATCCCGATAGTGCACGTTGTTAGTTTTTCAAAAGTCCTTAGATCAGCGAGACTTTGAGAAATCAAACCTTACTAAATCCTTGGCTCATGCCCGGTTGAGGATTCAACCGAACATAAGGAACCACAAAGTGTTGATGTCGTGATATTGATGTCATTTTGGTTATCGTGCTTCGCACGTACACCGCCCCGGCTAAAGCGCGTTGTCGCTCACGCCACCCCGGTAAAGGTGTCACGCCATCAATACCGAGTTGTTTCTAATTCAAAGTCGAATCTTCAAAAGGGACTAGCCAATGTTTTAGTCTGTTTTGACATCTCTTAGGATCAGTTTGATCTATTCAAAGGATACACCCTCGAAAAGAAATCTGAGGATTCTGGCAGCGTCTGAACATCATGAGACAGACTTGTCTCTAGTTCTAGAGTCTAGGGTGGACACCGACGACGATGTATGCATTGCATTTTGCTACAGGAACGCCACTAAGCTTTCTCTTACTTTACTGTCTAGTTTTGGAGCCATTGCACCGAGCAAGAGAGTACCGAAAAGAAGAGCCAAACCTACTTGGGAGCGTCTTCAGAATCCGGTTCAAAGACTTGTCAGGCTAGAAACTCAGTCAGTTGCAACGGAGGCTTCTCCAGGTTCATTGTTGGCAGCCCTAGAGTCGGGTTCGCCCTCAATTTTACAAAGAGCCACACCGTCGGCTTCCCCTTTTTCATCATCTTCAAGGCCAGCTATGGCATATCAACCGCTCACTCTGGAAACCATGCTTATGAACCTTCAGGATAGCATCACCGCCATGCAACAGAGGGCAGCTCAGACAGATACTAACATTGCCTGCCTGAATGACCTTATCCACACTCGTCTTCCACCCCCTCTCGAAGAGGAAGGCGAGGACGATGAGGCCGATCAGGAACAACCTGTCTTGGTCCCAGATCCGAATCACGAGGGGCGTCTCATTGTTCAGCTCAACCCTAAGGAGGCTCGTGCGCCTGCTGCAATCCCAAATCAAGTAGGTGGCAAGCCTATTTTGAATCCGAATATGGCCGCTCTCATGGCCAAGATGGCAAAGCTGGAGGAGGCAGTCTCCAAGTCTGAAAAGATCTACGCAGGAGGAATTGACTTGGATCGTCTCTGCCTGTACCCTAATGCCAAGCTCCCTGACAAGTTCAAGATGCCTGACTTGGTTAAGTTTGACGGGAGCGGTGACCCCAAAACTCATCTCTATGGCTACCATGCCGCAATGAAGCTGCTGGGTGTGGAAAGTGAGGCCATGTCTCAGCTTTTTCCTCAAACCCTCTCTGGGCCTGCCTTTCACTAGTTCCTGTCGCTCGACATCTCCAAACGAAGTACTTGGGAAGACATAGGGGCTGCCTTTGTCTCTCAATATAGCTACAACTCTCAACTCAAGATGACTATTCGAGAGTTGGAATCCACGAAGATGGAGGCAAAGGAGTCCTTTGCGGACTTTGTTAAAAGGTGGAGGGCCAAAGCCGCTCTAATGACTGAGCGCCCTAGCGAAAGAGACCAACTCCGCATCATCTCCCGTAATCTTCAGCCAGACTATGCCAGGCACTTGGTACTCGCTCAAGCGACCGCCAACTTTGAGATCTTCTTCGACTCTGGCCTAGCCATCGAGGATGCGCTGCAAGCTGGAATCCTGCCAAGGGGTGAATCCTCTTCCTCCACTCAAAAGGCTAAGCCAAGGGCTTATTCGGGAAATAGTAATGCGTTGTTTGGTGGCAGCAACTACTCCAATACAGCCGCAAGTGGGAGTGATGCCCCAGCCTCCAACTCCAGTCGTGCCGCCGATATCAATCAAATTCGAAGCGCTCAAAGCCTCCGATCTCGAACACAACCCCGAAGCTTCTCTGCCTTCGAGGCATCTCTGTCCGCAGTGATGGAGAAACTTGTCAAGTCTGGGCATCTCACACCTTTGACCCCAACTTTTCCACCCAAAGTCCTTCCGGCCAACTACAATGCCAACCTTTTCTGTGCCTTCCACCAAATGCCTGGCCATCTCACTGATAACTGCTTGCGTCTCCGACACGAGATACAAGATCTAATTGATGATGGCACGGTTCAAGTTCCACCAAAGCCCAACGTCATTTCCAACTCCTTGCCTCAACACGGGCCTGACCCTCTGGTTGGTCAGGTATCTATCACCTCCACTCAGATCAACCCGAGCTCCACCATATTCAACCCTAGCCACCATATCGTCCCAGCACATCAACCCAAACCCATCGTATCCATCCCGTCTGAATCGGAGGTTAACATGATGGCTGTAGGTGGGACAACCGAGGTTTTCACTACCAACGTCTGGTTTGACAGTGATGAGGGGCTTACAAAGGGGAAGACCGATTGGCTGAGGTCCATCGTTCAAAGGAGCATCAAGTAGGTTTGGCTGAAGAAGCTGAGGAAGCCGAAGTGCTGTTGCTTGGGCCTAACACCTGCTGGATCCTACCTCTTTTTGTGGAAGCTATGAGTAGCTTTTTTTTTAACAATTGCATTTTCAAAACCACGTCTAGTTTGCATTGGCGTCTTGTCGAGTCTGACACAGAGTCTTTTGCGTTTGTCTAAGTCTAGCTCTGAGTCGGAGGTTGTGCCTCTTGGCCCTCCACGTCGTGGCTTTTGTTTCAAGTTTTGAGTCTGTTGTACTTGGCAAACCCCGAGGGTTTTTATGATATGCATCATCTTGCTTCTACATGCTTCGCTGGCTTTTATATAAATTGTGTCAACCTTAACGACGAAGAGATAGATTTCGATGGGATCATTCCCAAGGAAATGTGTTCCCTCGCCAAAAGGGAAGAGGAAAGGCATGCTCAGCCTATTAAAAGAAGAAGTAATTTCAAATAAACTTGAAAGACAAGTATAACCTCCTAATGGTTCAATTGGTTCAAAGCCGCCCCCAGAGGACCATTGTGCCCGGTCAGACAGGCTCGAAGAATTCATAGACGTCTTGGCATGGTCTTACCAAGTCACGCCTCCCGTTAATCCTGAGACAAAGGAGCATCAAATCCCCTGTTGTCGGGTGCCAATCCAGAAAGCAGAGGCACAGAAGGCTCCGGGCCTTGTACCATGTTCAAAGCAATAACAGTGGCGTTCCGCCAAGTACAAATGAGAAAGTGTACAAAACGGCCCGGAGCAAGGCATGCAAACTGAAGCACTCCTGACCCTGCGTCATCAAAGCCATTTTATCTGAGGCTGCAACCAAAGGTCTTCGACCTCGACAGCAACAAATTCAATACCCTGGGTCAACCTGGATCAATTCAAATGTTGTTTTTCCCGGTGAGAAGCTCGTTCGGCTAAAAACTCCAAGGGTGGGCAGTTCCAAGCAAAAGTTAGAGCAGCCTGCTAGACCAAAACCTATGAAGGAGGTTTAGGCAAAAATGAATAGGCAATATTCAAAAGCTCGCTAGACCGAAGACCCGAATGGGCGGTACTAGGCAAAAGTTAGAGCGTAAAAGGAGAGGTAAATACTAGAGAGTTAACCCTTGGCCTGAACTACGTTTTGACCTGATTCCCTAGCTTGGGATACGTAGGCAGTCTTTCTTTGAGACTCGGTCACAATCTATCAATTGGATCCGTGGTTGACATTTTGGTACACATCAAAGGTCGAAGTGGATCGAAGATCAGGACAAGCTTCATCGAAGGAACCAGAAGGGGGAAACCCTTCGTCTTTCAATTTTATTACCAAACTGCTTCTTCAATTTACAGGCTGAGCATAAGTCTTAAAAAAATAATTGAAGCATCAAAAACAGAACGAAATGCTAGAGGCCTTAACAGGCTCACAGTTTATTCTAAGTTCAGCGAAGTCTGGTGTAAGCTACCGCAGCGCGTTTGTTCGAGTGATGCGCGTTGGTCTCAAACCTGCGCACGCTTCTTGCAGCAGGCAGTAGCAGTTGGCTACTACCCTCGAATGTCGCTCCAGGGGCTTTTGTCGAGTCTTGTCATACCATGCAAGTCATATGGACTTAATGTGACTGCACGGGGGTGTCGGTGTCAGTCCGGGCCTATACGAGTCATAATCTACATCTTATGTCCGTTTTTGCGACATTTTTCCAGTTTTTCAATCAATTGTCATGTCGGGATGCTTTTCTCGATTTTGTTTGTACAGGTCTTTGTACCTATTTGCGTCTTTCATAAGTGTCAGTTTCACCTGTTTAGGAATATTGTGAGTTTTGGCACAATAATGCCCAAAATTTCATTGTATTCCGTGTGTCTAAGGGTTCGCATTGTAACCTGATTCTCTTTCTCCCTTTTCATTCAAGCTAGGCGAGTCTGTACATACGTGCGCATGTCTGTGTGTCGATTCAAATCACTTGTCAATGCAAATTAGATATTAGTGGTTAGTTTTTTTGCATTCTCTTCAATACTTGTAAAAGAGAGTTGATAAACTGGAAAACGCAATTGTTGCATTGCTACCCTAGTATCCATAATCCGCAAGCAGCGGAATCTCTTGAAGCAACAGGGGCACGTCAGCCCAAGGCCAAGCAAGGCTTCTCTGGGGCACATCTACCCAAGCATCGAAGAGGGGGCACGCAGACCCAATGTCATTGCCCAAACGTCAATTGGGGCACGCCAGCCCGTTCAGCGTCTTTCTATCTGGGTGCGCGTCTCAGAAGCAGACAGTTCAGTAATGAGGCTCAGTGGTAGTCCTTAGGTGTCGTTGTCCTTCTGGAGCCGCCCTAAGCTTGCATCTGCATTTTCAATATTTTATACATGTCATTGCATATTGTGTGTATATCAAATGTTGAACGCAGGAAAAATCTATCAAGCGACAAAGCAAGCCTGCTCGGTATCGAAGGCAGCAAGTGAACGGCTCAGCAGTTGTCACCGATTTCTCCCCAGCTGTAGTCCGCCTTGCTTCTATCCATGTTATCCACTGTTTGTGCTACTTGGATCAACACAACGACAGCCGATCCTGTCCAATCTTCAGTGGCCTGATCGTTCTGCACACTGATTTGCCCATTTCTAATCAACGACAGCCGGTCCTGTCCAACCTCAATGACTCGGTCACTTTTTATAGCGATCCGCCGTCTCCGTCAACGACAGCCGGTTCTGTCCAATTTCCAATGGCTCGGTCACCTTTTATAGTGATCCGCTGTCTTCGTTAACGACAGCCGGTCCTGTCCAACCTCAATGGCTCGATCACTTTTTATAGTGATCCGCCGTCTCTATCAACGACAGCCGGTCCTGTCCAACCTCAACGGCTCGATCACTTTTTATAGCGATCCGCCCTCCCAATTCAACGATGGTCAGCCATATCATCCATGACGGTCAGCCATATCGGTCATTCAACGGTTTGATCATTTATACTGCTGATCCTCCCATCCAGGCTTCAACGGTTTGATCATTTATACTGCTGATCCTTCCATCCAGGCTTCAACGGTTTGATCATTTATACTGTTGATCCTCTCATCCAGGCTTCAACGGTTTGATCATTTATACTGCTGATCCTTCCATCCAGGCTTCAACGGTTTGATCATTTATACTGTTGATCCTCTCATCCAGGCTTCAACGGTTTGATCATTTATACTGCTGATCCTCTCATCCAGGCTTCAACGGTTTGATCATTTATACTGCTGATCCTCCCATCCAGGCTTCAACGGTTTGATCATTTATACTGATGATCCTTCCATCCAGTTTCTCCAACGGCTTGATCACTCAGCACAATGATCTCCCCGTCCGCAATCACCGACAGCTGATCCTGTCAATTCCCCCAACGGCTTGATCACTCGGCACAATGATCTCCCCGTCCGCAATCACCGATAGCTGATCCTGTCAATTCCCCCAACGGCTTGATCACTCAGCACAATGATCTCCCCGTCCGCTTTCAACGACAGCTGATCCTGTCAATTCTCCCAACGGCTTGATCACTCGGCACAATGATCTCCCGTCCGCTTTCAACGACAGTGATCCTGTCAATTCTCCCAACGGCTTGATCACTCGGCACAATGATCTCCCGTCCGCTTTCAACGACAGCCGGTTCTGTCAAATCCACAAACAACGAGCAGAACATCGTTCGATGGTCCGTTCATCCGCAACTGATGTTCCCCGGGAGAGTCCGCCTTGGCCCTTCCCGACGACAATCACCCTCAATCTAGCGGAAAGTGCACTTCCAGCAAGCTTATTGCTCTGTCTCGGATGGTCTTTGATAAGGAGATTGGCTCGATTCCCAACAGATGGAATTCAACCTGCCCTGACACGACCTACCCGTGTTTGTTGGAATACTTTGTGCCGAGGATAGCTTGATCCCCAACAGCAACGACGGCCGGTCTCGTCAACATCTGCAGCGACGCCTGTTCTGTCCAAATTCAATCAACAAGTGACGCTCTGTCCGTCCATTCAACCAATCAGGTTAGTAAGTATGCTTGTCTACTTTGTTAGTATGTTCTGCTCTGGATTGCCTTGAGGGTGTCTAGAAACCTTTGGCGTTACTTGTACCAATTCAATGGTGCTCCAAGTGCCATCAAAGGGGGCTATGTAGACACCCCAATCTGGGCTTCAGATTAGTTTACTTACGGTTTTTGATTCCCGATGATGAAACGGATCAAGAACACCCCGGGAATGTCGAGTGTTTGAGCTTTGAGTGTTTGAATAACCCTTGAACCTAACCTAATCTTAAGCCACTTCCAAAAGCCAAAAACCCTATTGATGTGTGCCAGGGCACAATCATTGTGTGCCAGGGCGCAACCATCGCGCGCCCGGGCGCACCGTCGCGCGACGGTTTGACTCCATCGCGCGATGGTCAACCGGAGCATTGACCAGCACGCCAGGGCTCATTGTCGCGCGACAGTTTGGAACCATCGCGCGACGGTCAGAACCTGTCCCCATCACCTTTATTCAGCTGGGCAGCTTAATCACCAAGTAATCCCCAGCCAGCCTCGTGGCTGGCTGGCCTCCATTCTTTGGACCAGACCTGCCTTTCCATTAGTGGAAGGTGCTAAGCCTATAAAAACCCTCCTTTGTTCATCTTTCAAAAGGTAAACAAAATTTGGCATTACAAAGGGTCTTTGCTTTGTACTCTTTTAAGCTAATAAAAGAGATACAAAGACACCCCAAGAACATAACTTGTTCTTCTTCCACTCAAACACCTCATTCAACCTCAATCCAATTCAAAGCTCAAACACCTTTCAAACCTCAAAAGCCAAAGGTATAGCATACCTACTGTTTTCCTGTTCTGATCCCTGAGGGGGGCTGGCAGGGTCAAGGCTGGTAATCAATAACAGTCTTGGCCCTAAAGCTAGCAAGGTTTCAAAAGCCGTGGCCTAGCAAAACCTCGCGCGATGGACCCGAACACTCGCGCGACACTTCTGTCTGCATGAGATTGGTCCACGTGGGGAAGGGATGCTAGCATTTTCTTGTCTTATTCATGCTCATGGCTGTTATATAGTTTTATTTTGATATAGATCACTGTTGATGCATGTAAAAATCAGTTTATTGCTTTTCTTAGAGCTTAAATTGCTAGCTTGCATTTCAATATTTAGTCCTGCTCTGTTGGAGTACCCCTGGGATCATTCTGGATCTGTCCCAGAACCTGGAACGTGCAAAACCAGACACTGGAAAGTTGGCTCGAACCCGCGTGCGCTGCACCCAAACCATCGCGCGATGGTCAACGCTCCATTTGACCAGCGCGCCAGGGCGCAATCGTCGCGCGCCAGGGCGCAACCATCGCGCGCCCGGGCGCATTATCGCGCGACGGTTTGGAACCCTCGCGCGATTGTTTATACCCGATCAGTGGCTGGCCTTGCATGTTTAACTTGGTTTTAGGCTATTATTTTGCCCCCACACTGTTTATGGGGTGTTTTTGTTTATTTATTAGGCTTTTCAGCCTTTAAAACTGTATATTATGACTGCATAAACTGCTTAGTTTGTCCTGGGTGTGCACTGGTCCTTCCAGAGCCCAGAGAGTTTAAACTGCTTGGTTTGTCCTGGGTGTGCACTGGTCCTTCCAGAGCCCAGAGGGTTTGAGAATAAGAGATGTGGGCTTAAGCTTACTGGCGCGCGCAGGTCTTGTAGTAGCGTGCGCAGGTATGATCAGCATGCATTGACTTGATCAGTGCATACTGGTTACCTCTTGCGTGCGACACTCCAAAACAGGAGCTTTCCAGTCTGTTTAAAACTCCCACAGCAGTCTGTTCTCATCCTATACTAAATGCTCATCAATGCCATCTATCACATCCTGCAAACATGTTACAGTTTTAATCCCCGATTAACTGTTCCCCCGCCCTAATTGGCTAAAATTGATTAATAAAAGAAGAATCGCAACGTTTTCAAAATGCCTAAGTAGAGACCGATCTCCGGATTGGGCGAGAGGGGTGCCATAAAACCCTTCCCCTCTCGTAACCTGGCTCCCGAACCCAGATATGGTTATGACGGACTGGTTCCTTAACTTTTTCAAATCAAACAGTGCGGCAGGTGCTTCGAAATACGGTTCCTTGAGTGTCGGACCTTCAAAACTCAAGTGGCGACTCTGTATTTTTGAGCGCTTGCCACCGGCGCTCGCGCTCTCTCGATCCGGGCCCTTGCATTTTTGGAAACCGGAATTTCCAGGGCGTGCTGCCCACATGGTCATTTCTTATTTTTATCATGTACATGGCTGTTGTGTAGTTTATTTTAGTATTAAGTCACTGTGTCGCATGCTAAAATACATACAGTAGTTTAGTTTAATGTTTCACTTGGCTTGGAATGCCCTTGGGAAGCTCTTGAACATGTATCAGAGCCCAAGCATGCAAAGCAATTCCTGGAAGTCCAGTCATGACCCTCGCGCGAGTGTTTCACCCTGTCGAACGATGGTCATCTGATTTCCAGAGACTGCCCTTGCATGGGCAGCTTTGCCCTTGGCCTTTGTTTCAATACCCCACCTGTTTAGGGGTTGTTCTTCAATTTTATTCGTTCCATTTGTAATATTATTTACTTTTCAGTACATATAAACTGCTTGGTTTGCCCCTGGTTGTGCACTGGTCCTTCCAGAGCCCAGAAAGGGATAAAGTTCAGATTGTGAGAGAGGCTGTAACAACTCCAATTTTCAGTAAATAAAAATCTCGTTGTTTATTCGATAATTCTTTTATTATTCTTGAGTGACTCTATAAACTTCCTTTCTAAATTCCTCTTAAGACCTTGAGTCGTTCTTAGTAATCCGTCATGATTAGATTCATCACTCCGGGCAATAAGATCATTTTCTAAAGACAAGTGTCTAGCATATTGAGAAGTCGTAGAATCGTATTTCTTGACTAGAAATCCTACTTAGCAAGCCTAGTTTGCTTCTAACCGATTCATTGAGATGACCTAACTACCAATCTCAACCCTAGTTGAACCTTGTGAACCTTTCCCAACCCTAAAGGAACCCTTTTGACCAAAGTCATCTTTGACCTTTACCCATTGGACGATAAATGCTAGGGAAATCTTTATCCATTGGACAATAGGCTTTCCAGCTAAGTTATTTTATTAGATTTGACCAAGGTACACTTGTATAGTATTATATGTTTGGAAGATGTATATATAATATTCCAATATTATACCTTACTCTTTTACCCATTGGTCCATAGAAGTTAGGGAAAATATCGCCCATTGGTCCATAGCTTAGTCTTTCTACCTAGTACAATATCTATTAGTTTAATAGATTCACCATGAGTCATTGTACATATATATATACATTATGCAAGCATAGTACATTCCATCTTTATCCATTGGATAATACATGTTAGGAGAATTTTGGTCCATTGGTCAATAAGGCCAAGTCAAGCCATAGTACTAGGTTTTATTAGTTAATTGCTTACTAGATATGATGTGTACCTATTTGCTTAAAGTATTAGATATGTATATGTCATCCTAGGATTCTAAGTCCTAGAATATAGTTTTAAGTACAACATGTGGCAATTAGACTTAGTTTATTAGGGAATTTTGACTTGATAGACCTAGTGAGGTCATGGTGTACCCTTTCCTCCTTAGTCATCCTTACATAATTATATATTAATCAAGAAAGAGGGAGAGAGAGAGAGAGAGAGAGAGAGAGAGAGAATCCGAGAGGGAGAGGAAGAGAGGGAGGCCGAGAGAGATGGGAGAGGGAGAGAGAGAGAGATAGGAGAGAGAAAGAGGGGTGATGTACAACTACCCTAGATTGTCTTCTACCAAATCCTAGTTATATATACATATAAGTACTTGTACTTAGGAAGGAAGAAATATAGGAGATAAGAGAG
The DNA here is from genome assembly GCA_018127125.1 of Rhododendron griersonianum. Taxonomy (NCBI): domain Eukaryota; kingdom Viridiplantae; phylum Streptophyta; class Magnoliopsida; order Ericales; family Ericaceae; genus Rhododendron; species Rhododendron griersonianum. Next base: position 22,588,199 of record CM030797.1, read on the forward strand.
AGATATGGAAGGAGAAGATTTCCTTACACCTCAATCTCTTACTCTTTCTCAAGTCAACTACTTACCCTTGTCCCTACGTAGTTATATATATACTCATTGTACCAAAGAGAGAGAGAGAGAGAGAGAGAGAGGCCGAGAGAGATGGAGGGGGAGAGAGAGAGAGATAGGCCAGATGGGAGAGGGAGAGAGAGGGTGTGATGTGTGCAACTTGTACTCATCCAACCTAGTCATAGTCCTTTGGCCAACTTCTTGCATCACCGAAGGACAACCAAATCTAGGGTTTCTTACTCTTTCCTATCCAATCCAATCTTCTAAGTACTAGACTAGACCAAAACCCCAATAGAATAACCTAGATTTGTCCTAGATTGGAAAGAAGAACAAGAAAAATCTTTGTAGTCTTTCAACCTTTGTACTTATATATATGTACATTGTACCAAGGAGGGAGAGAGAGAGAGAGAGAGAGAGGGGGGAGAGAGAGAGAGAGGCCGGGAGAGAAGGAGAGAGGGAGTGTGATGTGTGCAAGTGTACTCTTGAACCTAGTCATAGTCCTTTGGCCATCATCCTACCTCATCGAAGTACCATCAAATCTAGTCACTCCATTAACCATTGGACAACAAATGTTAGGGGAAAAATTGTCTCTTGGATAATAATCCAACCTTTGCTATAAATAGCAACCATTCCTTCCAATTTCAACTCACACCTTTCATTCTACAACTTCTCTCTCTAGAAAGATTAGTGTTCTTGTTGTTCTTGCTTGTTCTTGAAGTTCTTCCCAAGTTTTTCAAGAAACTCATCCAAGGCCGCTATTAAACTGCCACTCCACCACCCTATCGATCCAAAAGTTTTAGTAGTGTTAGTCAAGATCTAGTTTCGAGAGAAACCTTTCTCTTTCGAAGCTACCAGAAGCCATCCTTAAAAAGTTACTCCGTCCGACCACCGACGTACCATCTTTCCTCCGTAGTCATCACTACCGCCAAGAAGAACGGTAGACTATTCCATACACTCAAATCCTAAGTATAGATATTCGTGTATTTATATAGAATGATCTTACCCCTACTTACTCACTCAAGTATACGTAGAATTTCAATAAACATATGTTGTTTTGAACTTTGAAAAGGAAGAATGAATTTTGAAAGATAATGTTCGTAGCTTAGATTTAAGTATTCGTACTTCGATCTTGGAATAATTATGAGCATGTTTATGTGTTTACTTGTCTACTTGTTGCTGATAAAGCATAAGTGGTTTACCACTCCAAAGGTGCCCGTCCATGTGGCACTATGCTTTACCTTATATGATTAAATGTTGAGCATGATGATGTGATAAAGTGAGCATGCTATTTAATATAGAGTTGGATGATCTTGCTAGTTTAGTTTCAAGATTACTATGTTTACATGAAAGGTCTTACCGCGGAGTCTATGCATGAGAACGAGACACGGAAACCAAGAAAGTTAGAAACATGACACATATGGTGTGGCTAAGAAATGGAAATGTTTGAAATGGTAAAATATTTTTGAAACTACATAATGACTAAGAATGGGAGTCATTATGGGAGTATGGTGTGTTTTGTGTGCCAATGGGAACCCGGCGCGGCGGAACCATTGTGAGGATACTCGAGAACCCGGCGCGGCGGAATCGAGGTTGGGTGTGTGGCTTGGTTATCCGTGGAGAAGAGCTAATGCAAGATGTGTGCCAATGGGAACCCGGCGCGGCGGAACCATTGTGAGGATACTCGGGAACCCGGCACGACGGAACCGAGGTTGGGTGTGTTGAAAATGTGATTTTCGAAAAGTTGACTTGGTTTTGTAAAAGGAAATTGGTGACACGGTCTACGATGAGTCGCGTAGGAGAAATACAAAAAGGCATGACACCAATGTTAGAAAGATAGCAAATGTGGATGTGTAATTGCTAACTATGTTGTTGAATGAGCATGTGTAATTGTTTATATGCTTCTTGTTATAAGTTAATGGTTAGTGGGTATGGTTTACTCTATTGAGCTTTATAAGCTCACGGTGTTGCCTTTGGTGACCCTGACTTATTATATTGGTGGCGACGCCGGTATAATGGGTCAGATCTCATAGACGAACAGGGAGAGCAGTACACGTTGGAGGCCTTTGGAGCCGAAGAGCTTGCTAGGATGGAGGAAGAGGTGGAGCAGTAGATAACCTTAGATTTCTCATCCTTTATGTAATAAAAGTACTCTCGTAGGAATCATGTTGTAATAATGAGCCTGACTCTTCGTCTTTTATTTCAATAAAATGTTTACTTAACGTACCCGAAAATGGGGGCGTTACAGAGGGATCAACACTCGCGTGAGTGAATGGGTTTGTTGCGCGATAGTCAGCTTGCATGTACATAGATTCATGCATGCAAGTTGGCCATTGCTTGCGCCAAATTCATACAATGCGCTGTTTTGATGCTTGATCACTGTTTTTGGACTTTATTCCATTTATTGTTCACCATTTCATCCATCCATGCTATATTGATTACATCCTGCAAAGTGTTACAGTTTTAATCCCCGATTAACTGTTCACCCGCCCTAATTGGCTAAAAGTTGATTAATAAAAGAAGGATCGCAATGTTTTCAAAATGCCTAAGTAGATACCGATCTCCGGATTGGGCAAGAGGGGTGCCTTAAAACCCTTCCCCTCTCGTAACCTGGCTCCCAAACCTAGATATGGTTATGACGGACTGGTTTCCTTCACTTTTTCAAATCAAACAGCGCGGCAGGTGCTTCAAAATACGGTTCCTTGGGTGTCGGACCTTCAAACCCGAGTGGCGACTATGTATTTACGAGCGCTCGCTTCTCCGCTCGCGCTCCCTCGATCCGGAGGGCCTTGCCATTGTTGGAAAGGAACGAAATCCTTTTTCCAAAGGCTCGCTACCCACAGAATCTTTTGTTAAAGCATATTTTTAAATTATCGCAAACCATTTCCGGTGACATATGAGTACAATTTTGAACTATGAAGTTGGCGACAAGTCTTTTGCAAAACTTATTTTGGAAAGTCATGTTGTTGAAGTAGATGTACCTTTAATACTAAGTTAGTTGTTCACCAGGTGGAGGCACCTGCAAGTTCAGCCCCCTCACCTAGTACTCTATCCACAATGGGAGGAGTATCTGTTTACTTGCAGATAAGGATCAAAACCCTCTGAGATAAAATAAGCATAAAATAACAAAGTGCATGAAAACCAGAGACAACTGCCTGTATCCGTCCGAAGACAACCTTAATTAGGACACATTATTAGGGGTGGATGCAGCTAAAGCCTGGTCCCATTGGCAGGCCCGGCCCTGAGATTAGTGAGGCCCTAGGCGGTGGTCGAAAATGGGGCCTCTCAGTTTTAGTATATTAATAAACTTTTCGGTATATGCAACAAAACAAAGTGTGGCTGGGTGGTTTTTAGCTGCTTCTTTAGAGCCTGAGAATCCGAGTTCGAGCCTTGCAAGTAGCATTTCAAATCTTTTTTTGTAAAGGTTCCAAAATGGATGCTTAAAAATTGAAAGGGAAAGAATTGAACCTGCGTCCATTTGTCTCTATTTGCACACGCATTTGCCACTGGTGCTACACCAAACTTCTTTCAATACAATTTACATACAGAGTATTTAACCTATTCTACAATTTGGGGGCCCTGTCATTGGGCCCAAAGAGGGAGGCCCTAGGCGGGCTAAATCCTAGTCTCATGGTGGGCACCGTCTCACTTTTCCCTAAACACACTAGTACCCTTTTTTTTAATAATAGCACGTATCATTTACTCTCTTGAAAGCCTCACCTGATTTTTTGTAACTACACTACTAGTAGTACCCCATGTTAGATATTGTTTCACATTTTACCCTATGGAATTTTTATTCTTGTGCCCACTTAATTATTTCAAAAATAAGCCCTGCCTAATAATAACCAAGATCTCACCTTTTCCCTCAGCTCTCTCACAATTTTTCAGTCTTTTCCCCCCTCGACCACCCGTGAGTATGCTAACACCGACCAACAACTCTAGACCAGGGACCACCACTCAGAACTCCTCCAGACTCGCACTCTCCTGTCTAGACAAGTCGACTAACCTCTGCCTTCAAGATTTGAGTGAAAGCTATAGGTCATTTCATCTATGTTGATTTATATGTTATTTTTTGTGTTTTAGATCACTAATCTCAGGGCAGTCTTTTGATATGCTCATCTGTGTATATTATCATCAGTGAATACATGTTACAATTATCATCAATTGTAGTGCAATTTCAACGCCGTCTTCTTGGAACTGTTTTCTGCATTTTTTACTTGTTTTCTGCACTTTCAGACTTGTTTTCTGCAGCATCTAAACTATGAATTGCCTTCTTGTCACGCCCTCGATTTTTAACATAAATAAATATAACCATTTCAACAAAAGATCCTCACATAAGTAAATATTACCCAAACTGAGTTCCCACCTGTTAATTACAAAATCAAGTCCCCAAATTTAGAAGTATACAACATTGGCACTCCGGCCCAAAATTAACTTAAATACATGAGCAAAGTGTTTAGAGCGATACAATTTCTTGTCAAAGATCAAATAGATAAATTTAGTTACAATACCATCTCTTTTCAAAAAAAGAGGCTAATACAAAGATGGACGAGTAACTAAGTTGGGTTAACATCCAAAAATCTTCGTTTCCAACTACGCTGAGTCATGCGTCCTATGGCCCTGCATTCGAACCTGGAAAGAAGGATTTTGTTGAGCTACTAGAGCCCAGTAGAAAAATCTCTACAAATTCTATATGCAATAAGGTGAAAAACATGGACATATGGAATCAAGCTACATGACAAATCTAAAATAACCCACTCCAATCCAATTAGCTAGCATTAAGCATTCACATCCACAAACATACACACACTTTTCTCCCAGTCACTTTCCACCCCTTGCGACTTGTGTTACCACCCCTTGCGTCACAATAAACTCCACCCCTTGCGTCACAATCAATTCCACAATCAACTTCACGACAACTACCACATTATCAACACTACCGACACGTCACAAACGACTCATGAATCACAACAATCAAGCCCTAGACATGGTATCCATAAGCATATGCAATCTACCAATTATAAAGGGTTTCACCCGGACCACACATAGCATTTCAACACAAATATCACACGAATCCACCATAAAACATGTAGGAAGAAAGAGAAATCCCTACCAAAGTGGATTTTGAGCAAAACCCTTGGTCTAACAAGCGGATTTAGCCCAAATCTTTCGAGAACAAGCTACTCCCAAGCTTTTCTACAAGATCTAGAGTGAAAACAACCCACAAACATGACAAACAAACAAAGATCAACAAGTAGTTGAGAGGGGAGAGAGGAAAAACGTGGGCAAGAGCCCCAAAGTGAGAGCGAGAACATGGAACTTAATTACCCCTTGTTCACCAAATGTGAGATTTGAATGATTTTGATGAAGAAAACCCTTGGATCTTGAAGATTTGAACTTGTAATCAAGAGGTTTGGGTGAGATTGGAGTGAGGTGGGTGAGAGAGGGTTTGGAGATCTAATTTCGTGGCTTTTGGGTGTGGGAAATGACAAAAAGGGGTATTTATAGTGGTCCAAAAAGCGTGCTGAAAAAGTGCAGAAAACAGAGCTTGTACCGGTACTGGTCGACTCCCAATACCGGTTCATGAGCCTACAAAATGTCAGAAAACATAACTTCTGGACATCATGTACCGGTACTGGGCGACAACCAGTACCGGTTCAAGCAAGGCAGAAAATGAATTTTTTTGCGACTGTTACCGAATCAACCCCACATGCTACCAACACTTCCAAACAACAATACAACATTAAAACTAACGTTTTACTATTCTCCAAGAGTCCGATACACACCCGGATACGTACCTCCGTACACCCCCATAACATACGAGCGATTTTACTAGCAATACAATTACTTAACGAGATAAACGATTTCTGAAATTAAAATAAATTTGCGAGTCTCTACAATCTATCCTCCTTAAAGAAATTTCGTCCCAAAATTTACGATTCAAGTCAAACACACTCATGCATCAAGTAATCATGCTTATACCGCAATACCTGCCATATAACAATCAAACTAACATTCACAAGACCAAAAGTCGGGATTTACATTTATTCAACTAGAAAATAGATGTGGATACTTCTCCCTAACCTCATCTTCCCTTTCCCACGTCGACTCTTCCTTTCCGAGATGACTCCATAGAACTCGCACTAACGGAATTGTCTTACCTCTCAACACTTGGTTGCGTGAATCTAGGATATGTATCGGCTCCTCCCCATAAGACGCATTGGCTTCTAACTCCATTTGGGACCACTCTAAGACATGAGACGGATCCGGCTCATACTTTCGCAACATCGATACGTGAAATACATCGTGAACTCCCGATAACCTCGGTGGCCAGGCCAATCGATACGCAACTTTCCCAATCTTCTCGATAATGTCAAACGGTCCAATGAAACGCGGTGAAAGCTTTCCCTTTTGCCCAAAACGAGATAGTCCCCGACGTGGTGACACCTTAAGGAAAACATGATTCCCCACTTCAAATGATAACGGTCGGCAACGACGATCGGCATAACTCTTTTGTCTACTTTGCGCGGTTATCAACCGTTGGCGAATCAGCTTAACTTGCTCGGTGGTTCTCCTTTGTGCCTCAAGAAGTCGTAGACGAATCGCTCTCGTGCTTTCGGAAGTCTCTTGAATCAATTCCGGCCCAACCAATGTAGCCTCGCCCAACTCGGTCCAACAAACGGGTGATCGACACGGTCTCCCATACAAAGTCTCATATGGTGCCATCTCAATACTAGATTGGTAACTATTGTTGTACGCGAATTCGACTAACGGTAGGTGATCTTCCCAACTTCCCCGGAAATCCATAACGCAAGCCCGAAGCATATCTTCTAAAATTTGGATCGTTCTCTCGGATTGCCCATTCGTTTTAGGATGATACGCGGTGCTAAATAATAAGTTGGTGCCAAGAGCTGCTTGCAAACTTTGCCAAAAACGCGCGGTAAACCTCGGATCTCGATCGGACACGATAGAAATAGGTATTCCATGAAGGCGGATAATCTCACGAATGTATAATCGACTAAGCGTATCAATCGAATCCGAAACTTGAATAGGTAAGAAATGCGCTGACTTGGTCAATCGATCAACTATCACCCAAATGGCATCATGCCGCCTCGGTGACCTTGGTAAACCGGTAACGAAATCCATAGTCACGTTCTCCCACTTCCACTCGGCCACTGGCAACGGTTGCAACTCCCCGGCGGGTCGTTGATGTTCGGCTTTGACTTGTTGGTATGTAAGGCATTTGGATACAAAAACGACAACGTCTCTCTTCATTCCCGGCCACCAAAACTGTCTACGAAAATCACGATACACTTTCGTTCCTCCCGGATGCATGGCTAACGGTGAATGGTGGAATTCTCTCAAGATTTACTCCCGACACGAAATGGGTACGAACAATTTTCCTTGGTATCGCAAACTTTGATCGGCATGAATCATCCACCCCTCTCGAGCATTTCCGCTAAGAAACTTGGCGCGAAACTCTCCCGCCTCTTCATCTTGTTGTTGGGTACTCGAGTCGACAATGTTGATTGGACGGTTAGGTTGCATAAAGTGACTCCCTCTCGAACTTCCTCAAAATGCAATGCGTACGAACCCAAGTCGTTCATCATTTTCCACTTGTGGATAGCCAAACTCGCAAGGTGCGTTGATTTCCTACTCAGAGCGTCCACTACAACGTTCGCCTTTCCCGGGTGGTATTGCAACTCAAAATCGTAGTCTTCTAGGTGTTCCATCCAACGACGTTGACGTAGATTTAGCTCCTTTTGAGAAAACAAGTACTTAAGACTTTTATGATCGGAATACACCTCAAACCGCTCACCGTAAAGGTAATGTCGCCAACTCTTTAATGCAAAAACGACGGCCGCAAGTTCTAAATCATGGGTAGGATAGTTCCGCTCGTGAGTTTTCAATTGCCGCGATCCGTACGCCACCACTCGCCCCAATTGCATCAATACACACCCTAACCCCTCCTTTGAAGCATCACAATACACCGAGTAGCCAACTCCCCGTTTGGGCACAACCAAAACCGGCACGGTAGTCAACCTTCTCTTCAATTCCTCAAAGGCCTTCTCACAAGCGTCATTCCAAATAAAACGAGTTCCCTTACGTGTCAATTTGGTCATCGGTGCCGCTAGACGAGAAAAATCAAGGACAAAACAATGGTAGTACCCGGCCAAGCCCAAGAAACTCCGGATCTCAAACACACTCCTCGGTCGTTGCCAATTCAACACGGACTCTATCTTTCCCAGATCAATGGACACCCCATCCTTCGATACAACGTGACCCAAAAACTTAACTTCCGATAACCAAAACTCGCACTTACTAAGCTTAGCGTACAATTGATGCTCTTTCAAGAGTTCAAGAACAATGGAATGATGAGATTGGTGTTCCTCCTCCGAAGGAGAGTAGATAAGGATATCGTCCACAAAAACGAATGATGCGGTTCATTAAATCCATGAATGTCGCCGATGCGTTCGTCAATCCAAAGGGCATAACCATGAATTCGTAGTGGCCATAACAAGTGCGAAAAGCGGTTTTAGGAATGTCCTCCCTCCGAACCCTCAATTGGTGATAACCGGACCTCAAGTCGATCTTGGAAAAACACGTTGCGCCTCGAAGTTGGTCAAATAAATCATCGATTCTAGGCATAGGGTACTTATTCTTAATGGTGACACGGTTTAACTTACGATAGTCAATACATAGGCGAAGCGACCCATCTTTCTTCTGAGCAAACAAGGCCGGTGCTCCCCATGGCAACGTACTTGGATGGATAAACCCCAAACCCTCCAATTCTTGCAACTGCGTCTTCAATTCTCTCAACTCAGCGGGCGCAAAACGATAGGGAGGTACGGAAATGGGAGCTGTGCCAGGAAGTAAATCGATAGAGAATTCAATCCCGTTCGGGTGGTAAACTAGGCAGCTCTATCGGAAATACGTCCGGAATGTTACAAACAATAGAGGAAACTCCCCACGCGCGGATACATCCTCATCTAAGGCCAAACTCGCTAATAAGGCATACATCGACTCCTGCTCCCGAGACCCACACAAGTATGGTTCTAACGGTTCCCGACGCTCCCCGAAGAACTCGAAACAAGAACCCTCAGGCGGACAGATACGGACTCGACGCTTGAAGCAATCAATGGTAGCGTGGAACGTAGACAACCAATCCATTCCCAATATGAGATCGAAACTCGACATACTCAGCACGATGAAGTCAAAAGTAAAACAACGATCTCGAATAATAAGCTCACTACCCCAGCAAATACGATCTAGCGGTGACCTTCCTCCTATAGGTGTCTCGACGAATAACGGTGGACTAATACTCTCGGTTTCCAATTCCAAAGCACAAACAAAAGATGCAGCAATGAATGAATGCGATGCTCCAGAATCAAATAACACTCTAGCAAATGAGTTAAACAATAGAAATGTACCCCTCACAATTGAAATCTCTGGGGTCTGAGAAGTGATAGGAGGTGGTGGCGGAATAGCGGAAGTAATAGCAAAGGCTCTACCCTGAGTCTGACCCTGAACATGTCCACCACGTTGACCAGAACCCTGAGTAGGCGTCGAAGAACTCGCTCCTCTCTCAACCTGAGATCCCTGAGCAGACGTAGTCTGACGGAAATGAGGCGGCTGCTGCTGCCTCTGAGCACCTCGGAACGATTGCCGACCAGAACTCTAACCACCCCTCAGTTGCTGCACCGAACCCGATTCGCTTTGTGTTCCCTCCTTAAGCGGACAATTCCTAGCAAAGTGGCCGGCCTTCCCACAAATAAAGCACGTGCCCAAAAGCCGCGGACACTGAGCACGAATGTGTCCCACTTGACCACACTCGTGACACACAACCGGAGGCCTATTCAAATTTCCCTGAGTCCCAAACGAAGAAGAAGATGGTGGTCTAAAGTTTGACGGACCCTGCGAAGCCAAAAACTGATCCCGTTGCCTCTTCCTCCCCAAACTACCCAAACTCCCCAAAGAAGAGCTCACACCTCCTACCAGTTGCCTCGGTTCCCAAACTTTAGGGTTTCTCGGCGCCTCCTTAGGAGTCTCGATACTCCTCGCACACTCTACGACCTCGAAAAACTTCCCCTTGCGTTGTGCCATAACAAACTTTTTCACAGTGTCATGCAAACCCCTTTCGAACCGCCTACATTTCCTTTCTTCAATTGCCACCAATTCCGGTGCAAAGCGGGATAAAGATTGGAACTTTAGAGCGTACTCCGACACGGTCATATTCCCTTGTTCTAACTTCCCAAACTCCTCCCTCAATTGGTCGCGGCTAGTCTCCGGAAAGTATTGCTCCTCGAAGAGCATTTCGAACTCGGCCCAAGTTAAGTTTTCCACATCCGGCTCATTCGCTTGAGCCGCGGTCCTCGCCGCCCTCCTCGCATCCTTCCTTGATTCTAGAACTGACTCCCACCACTCATTAGCTTCCCCAGTAAGTTGAACGGCCACAATGTTGACTCGCAAATCATCCTCTGTAATCCCAAGAGCCCTAAAAAGCTTTCGAATCTGAGCTAGCCAGTGATCGGCCACTAGAGGGTCACTGCTCGACCCATCGAACGTCGGTGGATTCCTACGGCTGAATTACCTCATAGCCGACAAAGCACGACTTTCGGCACCTTCCCTCGGCGCGGGGTTTAGAAGGTTAGCGGCCGCAAGAGCCGCAACAAAGTCCCTAGCAAAAGGGTTTTGAACGATTGGTTCCTCCGCTCCCTGACCATGACCGGCCCCTTCCCCCGGATTCTTCACTCAGATTCTCACCATGATGGCTAACTTCATCCTCAACCGGCTCCCTTCCTGCACGACCACGGCCACCCCTACGGCCACGACCATGGCCACCCCGACTCTCGGCCTCACCTGCTCTAGCACGCGTTCTCGGAGGCATCTAGCTACAAGTTATAAGAAAGAGAAACTCATTAACGATGACATTATTTAATGAGGTCTAACCCCCAACTATCCCAACAAGAGCCAAATCAATTCTACACCATTTTACCATAATGAAATGCAACGCCAAATAAGCCAAGTAACATCAATGCATATAGACACACATATGTTATGCAAATGGCGTGACTTTTGAACCCATGAGACTAGAAGTCTCCCCACGGTCTCAAAGTATTCAAACCTAGACGCTCTGATACCAATTTGCCACGCCCTCGATTTTTAACATAAATAAATATAACCATTTCAACAAAAGATCCTCACATAAGTAAATATTACCCAAACTGAGTTCCCACCTGTTAATTACAAAATCAAGTCCCCAAATTTAGAAGTATACAACATTGGCACTCCGGCCCAAATTAACTTAAATACATGAGCAAAGTGTTTAGAGCGATACAATTTCTTGTCAAAGATCAAACAGATAAATTTAGTTACAATACCATCTCTTTTCAAAAAAAGAGGCTAATACAAAGATGGACGAGTAACTAAGTCGGGTTAACATTCAAAAATCTTCGTTTCCAACTACGCTGAGTCATGCGTCCTATGGCCCTGCATTCAAACCTGGAAAGAAGAATTTTGTTGAGCTACTAGAGCCCAGTAGAAAAATCTCTACAAATTCTATATGCAATAAGGTGAAAAACATGGACATAGTGAATCAAGCTACATGACAAATCTAAAATAACCCACGCCAATCCAATTAGCTAGCATTAAGCATTCACATCCACAAACATACACACACTTTTCTCCCAGTCACTTTCCACCCCTTGCGACTTGTGTTACCACCCTTTGCGTCACAATAAACTCCACCCCTTGCGACTTGTGTTACCACCCCTTGCGTCACAATCAATTCCACAATCAACTTCATGACAACTACCACATTATCAACACTACCGACACGTCACAAATGACTCATGAATCACAACAATCAAGCCCTAGACATGGTATCCATAAGCATATGCAATCCACCAATTATAAAGGGTTTCACCCGGACCACACATAGCATTTCAACACAAATATCACACGAATCCACCATAAAACATGTAGGAAGAAAGAGAAATCCCTACCAAAGTGGGTTTTGAGCAAAACCCTAGGTCTAACAAGCGGATTTAGCCCGAATCTTTCGAGAACAATCTACTCCCAAGCTTTTCTACAAGATCTAAAGTGAAAACAACCCACAAACATGACAAACAAACAAAGATCAACAAGTAGTTGAGAGGGGAGAGAGGAAAAACGTGGGCAAGAGCCCCAAAGTGAGAGCGAGAACATGGAACTTACCCCTTGTTCACCAAATGTGAGATTTGAATGATTTTGATGAAGAAAACCCTTGGATCTTGAAGATTTGAACTTGAAATCAAGAGGTTTGGGTGAGATTGGAGTGAGGTGGGTGAGAGAGGGTTTGGAGATCTGATTTCGTGGCTTTTGGGTGTGGAAAATGACAAAAAGGGGTATTTATAGTGGTCCAAAAAGCGTGCTGAAAAAGTGCAGAAAACAGAGCTTGTACCGGTACTGGTCGACTCCCAGTACCGGTTCATGAGCCTACAAAATGTTAGAAAACATAACTTCTGGACATCATGTACCGGTACTAGGCGACAGCCAGTACCGGTTCAAGCAAGGCAGAAAATGAATTTTTTTGCGACTGTTACCGAATCAACCCCACATGCTACCAACACTTCCAAACAACAATACAACATCAAAACTAACATTTTACTATTTTCCAAGAGTCCGATACAAACCCGGATACGTATCTCCGTACACCCCCATAACATACGAGCAATTTTACTAGCAATACAATTACTTAACGAGATAAACGATTTCCGAAATTAAAATAAATTTGCGAGTCTCTACACTTCTTATAAGCTATCAATCAAATAGATGAATCTTTTGAAAGAACTGTTCAAGGAACAAGCAGCTCCCTCTCTCGCTACTAGTTGATCTGACAATGCTATTTCCCTATCTGCTTTTGCCCTTCGCCTCGCTTTCTCTCAATTACTTGAAAGGATTTTCTCGACTGTTAATTGCATCTATAACGAAGGTTGAGTTCTCACTTTCTGAAGACTAGTTCGATAGTAGATCATGAAAGCTTGTGCCAAATAGTGCTTAGTCTTATACTAGAGCTGGCTTGGTAACGACCCTAAAGAACTTTGATTCAGATAGTAAGAAAGTGTAACGACCCTGATTTTTGGTCAGTAAAAATTTCGTTAAAAATTTGAATTTTATTTTAATTACTTGGACTTCTTTTAAAATTTCTTTTAAATACCCAAAAATCCGTCGTTACTTAATTCTAGACTTACAAAAATTTGATTTCTTCACTCCGAGCAATAGGGTCAATTTTCTAAAGACAAGTGTCTGGTTTATTTTCCTAACTATTAAGATAAAGTCTTAGAATCCTATTTCTTGACTGGAAATCCTACTTAGCAAGCCTAGTTAGCTTCTAACCGATTCGTTGAGGTAACCTAACTACCAGTTACACTTCCAACCCTAGTTGAACCTTTTGAACCTCTCCAAACCCTAAAGGAACCCTTTGGACCAAAGTCATCTTTGACCTTTACCCATTGGACGATAGAAGTTAGGGAAATCTTTATCCATTGGACAATAGGCTTTCTACCTAAGTTACCCTATTAAATTTGACCAAGGTACACTTATATAGTATTATATAGGAAGATGTATATATAATAATCTGTAGACACCTCCCAAACGAGGCATCGCCATACAGATTGATCACGTTTGTTTGCTCGATTGGTTGCTTGCTTCGTAAACCAAAATCATGGACATTCCCATGGCTAGGAACATCGCCACATGATAGCGGTTATCATCAAAACAGAGTTGCCACCCAGTTTATTAAAACTGGGAAAATAGATAGAGATTCTGAGTACAGGAGCCAAAAGTACAGTAAGGGGAAGGTGTTAGGCACCCTTCTCTGCCCAGCCGTGAGACTGGCCCATAGTTATTCAACACAAGACGTATAGATGCTTTATTTAATTCTAACACATAGTCTGTTTAATTAATCCTTTAAACAGTAAATAAAGTGAGCCAGGACTGTAATTAAAGCATGCATCAGAAAGCAAAACAAAACAAGCTGTTCCAGGGAGATGGATCCCACGGCCGGTGAATGGATGTCACGGCCGAGGGATCCTCCTGGTTTGATGTATCGACCGAGGGATCGAAACCCCGGTCGATGTTCTTCCTCACACCAGACAAAAAGATTAACAGATGATCAAAACGCTACGGTTAGTCATAAATACAGTAAGTAAGACAAACCAGAGGCCGTTGGGCCTCACCACCTTGATCCCTCAGTTGCTTGATTGCTTCGGATTTGATTGTGATTGACTGATCGCTTCTTTGAAAACCCTAGGGTTAGGGTTTGAACTTCGGGGTTTGATCACTGGATTGATGACTGCCTTTGGGAGGTTAGGGCTTTTGAAGAGAGGGATTGAGAGAGTATTTTGGCAGAGTTTTGTGGCTTGAGAGAATGTATTCTCTAATGAATTTCGTGTTAATTTCGGAACCCAAAGGCTCCTTTATATAGGCATAGGGATGACTCACTCCGGCCAATCAAATCACGAGATGGCAATTGCAATTGCAATGCATCTCTAACTCTACGTTGTAATCTCTGAGCGTAGCCCAAACGCATCGGGAAGGTAGTGTAGTTGGATCAAACCAAGCGTCTGACAGAACGTTCCAGAGTCTGGAAAAAGGTCGATCTGGCGGCCGAGTAAAGGATGTCGCGGCCGTGGAATGGATATCTCGGCCGAAGGATAGATCTTGCGGCCGAGGAATTGATCTCTCAGGGAGATTTTGCTGGCAACAGGTTGCTCGGGTGAGGGATTGATGTTATGGCCGTTAGATCGATATTACGGCCGTTAGATGGATTCTCCTAGGCTTCTGTATTTCTGTCTGAAAGGCTGTATGGCTTTGAATTGGGTCCTCTAAGTGGTTCAAAGTTCTCATCGAAAGTCCTAAGGTCCTCAAGGAAGCAATCAGCAATCATTGTATCCGTTTCATCATCGAGATTGTCTCAAGGTGGGACTTGAAATAATCGTTAGGCCAAATTGGGGTGTCTACAGATGCCCCTCTTTGACTGAACTCAGACGGATCGCGAGACATGTTTGAGTAAGAGTCAAAGCTGTAAAAAGCAACTCAATTTGGTCCAACCACTATTCCAAGGGGTTTTCGAAAAAGGTTTTGTTATGGTCGGGCCGGAAGGCTGCCTACGTATTTCACAAGGGAAATTCAGACCAATCGTAGTTCGGGCAATAAAGAAAAGCAAAAAGTTTGGAGGGTTAGAGACAGAAGACGTACCTTAGGGCTTTAAAAGCCGCAGTGTGACGTACCTAGACTGAGCCAGGGTTTTGGCGAAGAGTAGTTGAAGGAGCGCAGGGCTTCCGGGGGAGTTTCTTTGCGGAGAGCTTCCTTAGTATTTTGGGGTAGATCAGTACACTGCAGGTGCGTTTGCTTTTCTTGATCATCCTTACTTTGATTAAAAGGAGCTCGGTAGAGTAGCCTATCCTTGCGAATGAGCTGGAAGGAATTGATGTAGTGGGGTGGAATCCAAACCATCTGCTAGGGATGAGTTGGACGCCGTTTGCTTTTGAGATGTGGGGGGCGCAGGGCCAGTAACTGGAGCATGGAGCTTTGGTGATGAGGGAACCGAGGCACGGAGCCGGTTGTAGTCATGAGGCGAGAGCCTGGAGAGTGATGGAATCGAGGCGTAGAGCCTGTTGCAGTCTTGAGGCGAAGGCCTGAGGAGTTTGGATAGGACCGAAGCGCGGAGCTGGTGTTGATCATAAGGCGAGAGCCTGAGGTGTCGGAGCTTTTGAGCTTGATAGGACCGAAGTGCGGAGCTGGTGTTTGATCATAAGGCGAGAGCCTGAGGTGACTGAGCTTTTGAGCTTGATAGGACCGAAGCGCGGAGCTGGTGTTGATCATAAGGCGAGAGCCTGAGGTGACTGGAGCTTTGAGCTTGACGTGATGAACCGAAGCGTAGAGCTGGTTGTATTCTGATGGTCTGTGCATGGAGCTTTCTCATCATAAGTGTTGGCGTGGAGCCAAAGGATCGAGGCGCTGAACCGATCAATAAAACCGAGGCATAGAGCCGGTTGATTGCAGGGTTGACCTATTTCATGAGAGATATGCAGAGTGTATATGTGTGATGGTGGTTGTTAGATGTGAACAGATATGATGATGCAGACTCAATGTGATAATGCAATATGTGCACGGGCCCGTGCGTGTGTGTTTGTTTTAAGCTTAGAGCTTCTATCAAGTTCCGGACTTGAGCATTCAGAGCGTAGAGCTCGAGCATTCGGACGGCAGAATCCGAGCATTCAAAGTACAGGCTTTGAGCGTCCAGTACGCAGTGGTTGGGCATCCAAGCGTAGAGCTTGAGCATTCAAGTGTATAACTTGAGCATCCAGTACACAGTGGTTGGGCATCCAAGCGTAGAGCTTGAGCATTCAAAAATGTTAGATTTTTGAGCATTCAGGCGTAGAGCCTGAGAATAGATGTCTTGATTGTTGGGGCGCCGTAGAGCCAGTTGCTTGTTTACGGCTTCGAGCCAGTTGAGATGTTGGGCTTTGAGCCGCTGGGTTGTGATAACAGGCGTAGAGCCTGTCGATAATGGGCTTGGAGCCGCTAAGTGAGTGAATACGGGCATAGAGCCTGTTGATAATGGGCTTCGAGCTGTTGAGATTGGTTGTTACGGCTTTGAGCCAGTTGAGACGACGGGCTCGGAGCCGCTGAGTGAGTGATAGCGAGCATAGAGCTGCTGAGTCGAGGGCTTGGAGCCGCTGAGTTGATTGTTACGGCTTCGAGCCAGTTGAGATAGCGAATACGGGCGTAGAGCCGCTATGATAATGGGCTTGGAGCCGCTGAGTTGGTTGTTACGGCTTCGAGCCAGTTGAGATAGTGAATACGGGCGTAGAGCCGCTATGATAATGGGCTTGGAGCCGCTGAGGTGGTAGACATAGGCTTCTAGCCTGTTGAGGTAATGGGCTTCGAGCCGCTGAGATGGTAGACATAGGCTTTGAGCCTGTTAAGGTAATGGGCTTCGAGCCGCTGAGATAGCAAGCGTAGAGCTACTGACGGTGATTGGGCTTAGAGCCTGTTGAGTGAATGAATACGGGCATAGAGCCTGTCGATAATGGGCTTCGAGTTGCTAAGGTAATGAGCTCGAGGCTTGGTTGTAAAGCTGCTGAATGATTTGTCAATAGTGGGCGCGGAGCAAGAGCTTGGTGCCACTGAGATGATGAGTAACTTTGATAAGCACGTGGTGTCGCTGGGCGAGTAGGATAGTGGTAATGACTGAGTTGCTGATTCCTGACGCATTTCCGGAGCATAGTTGGCTTGGGCATAGAGTCCTTTTGATCTTATAAGCGAGAGCTTGAATTTGATTATCCTCAGTGGTCAAGTGACCAGCATCTGGTGAACTTGCTGTTACGGAGAGAGAGAGTTCCCTCATGCTTGGGATGTTTCCAAGGCTAGTCTTGAGTATGCTCGGGATTGCCCCCAAGGCTAGATCCCACATGCTCGGGATTGTCCCCAAGGCTAGTTCTAAGTATGCTCGGGATTGCCCCCAAGGCTAGTTCTGAGCATGCTCGGGATTGGCCCCAAGGCTCGGAATGTTTGCTCGGGATTGTCCCCAAGGCTAGTTTTGAGTATATTCCACTTTGTTAGGGAGGTTTCCATTACCTCTGCTGCTGGGAGTGCCTTCCGGAGGCCAAACGCCTTCTAGCAACTCAAATGTCTTCTGGTGGCTAAATGCTTTATGGCAACATAAACGCTTTCCTGAAGCTAGCAACATAAACACCTTCTGGAGGGCTGTGCACTAGGTTATTGTAAGCTTCATGCAGGTGCTTTTTATTGTTGGCTGTTGACTCAGAACTGTATAAATGTTCACTCACTGCATTGAGTGGAAGCCGCAGGATTGTTTTGCTGGCCTGCTGAGCGCGAGGCTGTGCACATGGCATGGCATAGAGCTGTTGAGGTGTGGGCGTAGAGTCGCTGAGCAACACTTGAGCGTCCTCAATGTTTCGGTAAGCTTCCTGAAAAGCAAAAAGTTTGCTTTAGTTCGGAGTTTTTGATTTTGTATGATTTAAGAGTGAGTTTTTTTTTTTGTTTTGATTTGCGGGATGAGATCCCTCTTAGCCAGGGGCGTGAATGAGAAGGACTCGTGGTTGGGTCGAAGTTGTTCCGTTTAAAGAAGCTAAGATAACTGTGCCCCCTGTTTAGGCAATGCATGCTTTTTAAACGTCGATTTGATGCCCCTAGCTTTTTATTTGTTTATGCAATCGTGAGATTAACTCCCTTTTTGTCCTTGGCAGAGAAACAGGAGACTGGAGGCTCGCGGTGGAGGCCTTTAGTGCACAAGTGGTATGTGACGTTGTCGGAGCAGGCTCGGGAGTTAGTACACACTGCTGGTCTTGAGCCGTTTGTTTTGGGCCTCAATCTTCTGAAGATGGATTGGTCGTTGGTGACCTCGCTGGTTGAAAGGTGGTGGGACACTCGCAACACGTTCCACTTTCCTTCTGTTGGCGAGATGATGATCATGCCAGGTGATTTTTCTTTGCTTACTGGCCTATGAGTAGGTGGGGCTCCTCTTTGGGTTAACCCTTGGCTTTGGGAGCGAGTAGGGGATTTGGAGTGGTTTTTGGGCAAGGTGCCCCCTCTTCACTCGCGTGGTCATGTTGACGTCTCATGGCTGATCAAGACTTTTATGAAGGTTGATATCTTGACTCAGGTGAGTGTTGAGTAGTTGACACGGGTCTTTCTTCTCTACCTCGTTGTTTGTCAACAAGGATAGTCCAGTGCATAGGCAGTCTCTAGCCCCTTTGCAGTATTTGGAGGCTGTTTGGGAGCTTGATTGGGGAGCATCTGCCTTGGCCACCTTGTATAGCCACCTTAGGGCTTGTTCACGGGACAGAACTCTTGGCGGTCACTACTGGGTACTTGAGGTATATCCTTCTTCTTTTCTCGTTGTGATTTTTCCCTTGCTACGAGCGATGGTTGGTGGGGCAACGGAAGCCACGGTCGCCAATTTTGAGCCTTGGCGACGAGTTTTGGACCGATTGACGGTTGACTAGGTACCCCTTGCATTCCTTGTCTTTAGATCTCCATTCCTCTGTGCTGTGGCTAATTTAGACTTTGTTTGTAGGCGAGGTTCGACCCTTGGAGTGGTGTGTCAGTGGACACCCCTCTTGCACGTTCCAGGGTTCCAGATTGTACTCGTATCCTGTTCGAGGGTCCCTTTTGTTAATCCTGGTACTTATGTGATCGAGTGGCCAGCCAGTGGCGCCCGCGTGTTGAGGATCTTCAGTTTGTTCCTCCTCCTCCTCCGGCGTTGATGAGATCTACTTCTTCGATGTCTAAAGTAGACTTGGAGAATGCTCAGATAAGTTTGCTCTTTTAGGTAGGTGACTGTATGGAGTACTACCATTTTTCCTTGGTTTTGCCTGCTGTTCCTTCAGTTGCTCCTGTTTGGCCACGGGCCCTTTCCTTTGTCTCCTTCCACTCTGATGACGGAGAAGAGGAGCGCTTGGTGCTTGCCCCTTGTTTTGTATTCTTTTCCTTGTAGCTTGAGGCTGAGTGAGCACCAGCTGTCAGTGGGGAGGATAGCCAGTAATCCCTTTCTTCATCTCAGAGATCGACTCGAAGACGCCGTCACGACCAGCTTTAGGATCTTCCTGTTCATGGTTAGCAAAGAGAGAAGCATAAACTATATTTGTATAGTAAAAGTAACCACAGTGATGATTTTGTAGGCAAGCTTTTGTTCATGAAATGAGAAATGCTTTTTATGCCCCTAGATGTCTTGAGTTTGCATGCGATAGTCAGAACATGGCTTTTTGAACAAGTATTTGCTGATAGACAGTAATTTGTGTGAAAATGAAATACTGGCCGAAGAATTGATTATTCGGCTGAAAAATCGATATTGTGGCCGATGTATATATTATTTGGCTGTTACTTTGATTTTTCGAAGGTAGATTTTGTTTCGGCCAAGTGGCATCCTCTTTTCTCTCCCTTCTTATGCTTGGTTTTGGTTTTCCTGCATTTGCTTTTGCCATGTTCCATAGTCTGATTGCCAAACTCGAGAGTTTTCGAGGTATTCCGTTCATTATGTCAAAAACCTTTAGGTTAGAGGGAATGAACTATAATTCTTCGAGAAAAGTATACTCATCTTTTGCGAGCTCAATACGCAGGGTTAGCTATGCCTATCATTGAGTACAAATTTGTTGATATTTTTCCTTCTCTTCAAATGTTTGGGCCGCATCTCGATGTGAGATTGCCTACGTATCCCAATTAGGGAATCAGGCCTTTTACGTAGTTCCAAAATCAACACCTTTGAGGTTGAGTTTTCACTCTTGGTTTTTCTTCTCACATGCTCTTGATTTTGCCTAGGTTACCTAATGGAGGTTGAGTCCCTAGCGAGCTTTTCTTTGAATGCCTTAACTTTTGCCTAGGCTGCATTTTTGCATTTTCTTGCCCTAACAGGCTTTGCTCTTACTTTTGCTTGGGTTTTCAGGTTACCCAACGAGCACTTCTCTCAAGAGGGTTTCTGCGTTTCGGAGAGGAAATTTGATGGAGATATTTTTCTAAATCTCCCTTGTGTTTGTACCTTCATAATGAGCGAGCTAACCCTAAGTGTTCTCGCGGAGATAGTGTCTTCTTTCTAAGTTTTGACAAAAACCTAGTTTCTTAAGCAACTAGAGTTCATCCTTTCCTTCCTTTTTGTCAGCGACACAAGGAACTTGATTCCTTGAAATTTCCCTTGTTTGGCAAAGAGACTATAATGTATTGGTAATTGCAATTTAGGAAATAAATCATTGAATAAGCATTGTCAGGAATTCACTTGGTAGAAATTAAATGCCCAAGCAGGGGCTCAAAACATGTTTTAGCTTGATAAAAGCAATGTTTAATGTTCTTTGCCATGTTGTGACTTCTTAGCTATTGTAGCATTTCGAGGTCGTTTTCAAAACCTTTGCCTTTCGCAACTTTATACTCTTTTCCACCCTCTTCTTTGCCAAACAGGGCCTTTGAACTGGGATCCATCTTTACTGATAGCTACTTCTTTGAGACATGAGTAGTCCCCAAATGGAAGTGTTGGTCTAGGCTTTCATCACCCTTTCTTCCTCCTTATTGATTGTGTAGTCGTCAGCTATTTCCACTGGATTGAATAGTGATGCTAAAGAGATTCCATCGAGTGGATCATTGTATTCTCCTTCCATTTCATTAAAGTCATTTTCCCCTTTGCTTGTTCTTCTTCATTGCTTTTGTCAGACATGTCGGGATCGATCACTTCCGATTGATCGGACTCATTATTTTCTTCCTCCTCCATCATGAAACATTCATCCTCCTCTGGGAAGGTAAAGGTTGGCTTGGCTTGATTGTTTTGGACAATGTATTGGCCAGGATTGTATGTGGGGTTGTGAGATAGGTTTATGAGATCAATGTTTCGGGGTGGTGGTTCAGCATTGTGAGTAGGAAGTGGATTGGCTTGCACATCAGGTTTTGGAAGTTTTATAGTTCGGCTATCAATGAGATCTTGAATGTCATGGCGGAGACGCATGCAGTTATCTGTTTCATGCCTAAAGGATTGGTGGTAGGCGCACTGTTTATTAGGATCATGGTTTGGGCCATAGGGTGGCTGAGGAAGTGGTTTGTTTAAAGGTTTGAGATGCCCCTAACGGCTCAGAATGGCTAAGGCTTGAGATGAGGTCGTATAGAGAGGGTCAAAGTTGCGACGGGGGCGATTTGAGCTTTGGGATGAACTAATTTGAAAAGGGTCTTGTGGTAAGATTGAGTTAAGGGTGTTGACGGAGGCAGGAGATGTACGGGTTGGGAAGGTTTTCTTGGGTGGAGGAGTTTCTTCTTTCCCAATGAGGCCTAGCTTGATCCCCTCTTCAATCTGCAGCCCAGTAGCATGCAGGCGCTTGAAATCAGTGATAGCCTGAGTGCAAATGTGCGTGAGGTACTTAGGCTGCAAACTCTTGACGACTATTCTCACTTGATCTTCCTCAGAGGGGCGGTTCTTGGCGGTTTTTTTCTCTCCATTTAGCCACAAAGGTTGCAAAGTCTTTGTTCGATTCCTGCTTAGTTATTTCCAAATTTTGAGTTGTTAACTCAATTTGAACGTTGTATGCATATTGCTTGACAAAAGCATTGGCAATTTATGGCCAAGTATGATAGTGCACAAACTCCAAAGTGAGAAACCAATCGAGAGTGCTTTCAGTAAGAGTCCTTTGAAATAACTGAACAATGAGCTCATCATTCAAGCCCATTGGCTTCAGAGTGTTGATGACATGGCGGACATGGCTAGTGGGATTGCCAGTTCTATTGAACTTCTCAGGTAGTTGAGAATCTGGAAAAAGGCAGAGTCCTTCAAAATCTAGAATTTGGTCCCCTTGTGAACGGGCCAGAGTACGTTTGATCTCCTTGACTTGTTTGGCCAATTTAGGGTTTTCTGCCAATACCACTTCTTGAGGATTCTCATCTTCCACCGATTTCTCTTCGTTCTCAGCATCTCTTGCTGCTTTCTCTACTAGTAAGGTAGCGACTTTGAGCTTGGTGATTAGCAATGATGGCGTCGTTATCTGCCATGAGAGTGAGAGGATTACTTGATGAAGCTTAGGATTTGGTAGATGATTGAGTTTGTTGAGGAGATGACCGCGGAGTCCATGAAAGTGATTGGGACCATAGCAGTGTAGGTGTTTTGGCCAGTGAGGGTGACAGACGGGACGGCTGCAAAGACCTCTGTTGGGCGTGACTTCGGGTGTTGTAAGAGTATAAAATTGGCTGTGGTTGCTTCTTTGTTTTACTTATCGTGTCTGCTTTGAAAAGTAGAGTACCTGTAAGTCAGTACCTGGCTTGTGTAGGGTTAGGATTTGGGCCGAAAATCCCAACCCTTCTGCACAGAAAAAGTTATTTACAACAACAGATGATACAAGGTGTGAGGAAGAACTTTTACAGTCAAATGCAAGTAGGTTCCTAGCCTGTAGGTTCCTGTCTTAGTTTGATAAGTTCTATGGCTTTATAACACATGAAAGGTTTAGGTAGTCTCAGGGTGCTCCGTTGTCAAAGGGCACCAGTCCTTTCACCAGCCCATCATAGGCGGTGATTGGGTGATTCCCTTTTTGATATACCACTAGGTACGAGTGACTGTGGAGTTTGTTGGAACCCCCAACATAGCCCGTGTCATGCCGGGATATCAGGTGAACTCAACGGGTTGCCCGCTCGATGCATATGATAAGTGAATTAGACAAGGCATGTATTAGTCTTATGTTGAACTTTCTGGTTATGGCTCTCATTTCCCCAGCAGAGTCGCCAAAAACTGTAGACACCTCCCAAACGGGGCATCGCCATACAGATTGATCACGTTTGTTTGCTCGATTGGTTGCTTGCTTCGTAAACCAAAATCATGGACATTCCCATGGCTAGGAACATCGCCACATGATAGCGGTTATCATCAAAACAGAGTCGCCACCCAGTTTATTAAAACTGGGAAAATAGATAGAGATTCTGAGTACGGGAGCCAAAAGTACAGTAAGGGGAAGGTGTTAGGTACCCCTCTCTGCCTAGCCGTGAGACTGGCCCATAGTTATTCAACACAAGACGTATAGATGCTTTATTTAATTCTAACACATAGTCTGTTTAATTAATCCTTTAAACAGTAAATAAAGTGAGCCAGGACTGTAATTAAAGCATGCATCAGAAAGCAAAGCAAAACAAAACAAGCTGTTCCAGGGAGATGGATCCCACGGCCCGTGAATGGATGTCACGGCCGAGGGATCCTCCTGGTTTGATGTATCGGCCGAGGGATCGAAACCCCGGTCGATGTTCTTCCTCACACCAGACAAAAAGATTAACAGATGATCAAAACGCTACGGTTAGTCATAAATACAGTAAGTAAGACAAACCAGAGGCCGTTGGGCCTCACCACCTTGATCCCTCAGTTGCTTGATTGCTTCGGATTTGATTGTGATTGACTAATCGCTTCTTTGAAAACCCTAGGGTTAGGGTTTGAACTTCGGGGTTTGATCACTGGATTGATGGCTGCCTTCGGGAGGTTAGGGCTTTTGAAGAGAGGGATTGAGAGAGTATTTTGGCAGAGTTTTGTGGCTTGAGAGAATGTATTCTCTAATGAATTTCGTGTTAATTTCGGAACCCAAAGGCTCCTTTATATAGGCATAGGGATGACTCACTCCGGCCAATCAAATCACGAGATGGCAATTGCAATTGCAATGCATCTCTAACTCTACGTTGTAATCTCTGAGCGTAGCCCGAACGCATCGGGAAGGTAGTGTAGTTGGATCAAACCAAACGTCTGACAGAACGTTCCAGAGTCTGGAAAAAGGTCGATCTGGCGGCCGAGTAAAGGATGTCGCGGCCGTGGAATGGATATCTCGGCCGAAGGATAGATCTTGCGGCCGAGGAATTGATCTCTCAGGGAGATTTTGCTGGCAACAGGTTGCTCGGGTGAGGGATTGATGTTATGGCCGTTAGATCGATATTACGGCCGTTAGATGGATTCTCCTAGGCTTCTGTATTTCTGTCTGAAAGGCTGTATGGCTTTGAATTGGGTCCTCTAAGTGGTTCAAAGTTCTCACCGAAAGTCCTAAGGTCCTCAAGGAAGCAATCAGCAATCATTGTATCCATTTCATCATCGGGATTGTCCCAAGGTGGGACTTGAAATAATCGTTAGGCCAAATTGGGGTGTCTACATAATCCAATATTATACCTTGCTCTTTATCCATTGGTCCATAGAAGTTAGGGAAAATATTGCCCATTGGTCCATAACTTAGCCTTGTCATCAAATACTAGACTAATTAGTTTAATAGACTCACCATGAGTCATTGTACTTATATATATACATTATGCAAGCATAGTACTTTCCATCTTTATCCATTGGATAATAAATGTTAGGAGAATTGTTACCCATTGGTCAATAGGTTAGTCTTTCTACCTAGTACAAGATCTATTAGTTTAATAGATTCACCATGAGTCATTGTACTTATATACTTACATTATGCAAGTCTAGTACTTACCATCTTTATCTATTGGATAATAAAAGTTAGGAGAATTGTTGCCCATTGGACAATAGGTTAGTCTTTCTACCTAGTACAACATCTATTAGTTTAAGTAGATTCACCATGAGTCATTGTACTAGTATAGATAGATTATATAAGCATAGTACTTCCATCCATTAACCATTGGATAATAAAAGTTAGGGGAATTTTGGTCCATTGGTCAATAAGGCCAAGTCAAGCCATAGTACTAGGTTTTATTTAGTTAATTGCTTACTAGATATGATATGTACCTATTTACTTAAAGTATTAGATATGTATATGTCATCCTAAGATTTTAAGTCCTAGAATATAGTTTATAAGTACATAGGTGGCATTTAGGCTTATTCTATTAGAAATTTTGACCTAAAAATCTAGGATAAGATCACATAGTACCCTTGTCCTTTATAGTTAGTCATCCTTAGGTATTCATATATTAATCAAGGGAGAGGGAGAGAGAGAGAGAATCCGAGAGAGAGGGAGAGGAGAGAGGGCCGAGAGAGATGGGAGAGGGAGAGAGAGAGAGGTAATGTACAACTACCCTAGATTTTCTTCTTTCAAATCATAGTATATATATACTTAAGTACTTGTACTTGGAGAGGAAGATATATGGAGAGATATGGGAAAGATTTCAAGGTACAAGATTTCCTTACAAGCCTTACAAACAAAGCCTATACTCTTTCTAAGTCAATCTCCAACCTTTGTCCTTCCATGCATATATATATATATATATATATATATATATATATATATATATATATATACTAGGAGAAAGAGAGAGAGAGAGAGGCCAAGAGAGATGGAGGGAGAGAGAGGGCCGGATGGAGAGGGAGAGAGAGGGAGTGATGTGTGCAACTTGTACTCTTCCAAATCTAGTCCAATCCATGGCCAATCTTCTTACATCACCATGTACCAACAAATCTAGGGTTTCTTGCTCAATATCTTGCCAAATCAAATCTAAAGTACCAATTCTAGCCAAGCAAACCTTTGTCCATTGGACAATAAATGCTAGGGAAAACCTTATCCCTTGGATAATAAAAGTTAGTCAAGACAACAAGTACTAGGATTTATTTAAAAAGTCACTTCCTAGATTTCCATGTGTTTATATGCATTTAAGAAATGTGTATATCTAATTTCCTAGATTTCTAAGTACACTAATAAATATATAAGTACTAGTACCTCTTGAATTAGTTTAATAGGAAAATCTTGGCCTTATATTTTATTTGATACTTGAAAATCTTGATAGATTATATAGTACCTAAAGTACCAAATCAAATCTAGTCATTCTATTAACCATTGGATAACAAATGTTAGGGGAAAATTTACCCCTTGGATAATAATCCAACCTTTGGCTATAAATAGCACCCATTCCTTCCCATTTCAACTCACACCTTTCATTCTACAACTTCTCTCTCTAGAAAGCTTAGTGTTCTTGCTTGTTCTTGGTGTTCTTGCTTGTTCTTGAAAGTTCTTCCCAAGTTCTTCAAGAAACTCATCCAAGACCGCCACTAAACCGCCACTCGACCACCCTTCGATCCAAAAAGTCTAGTAATATTAGTCAAGATTTAGTTTCAAGAGAAACCTTCTCTTTCGAAGCTACCGGAAGCTTACCGTAGGAAGTTACTCCGTCCGACCGCCGACGTACCTTCCTTACTCCGTAGTCGTCACTACCGCCAAGAAGAACGGTAGACTTTTCCTATGACCTCTAACTCTAAGTATATGTAGATTAATCTCTACTCATTTCCCTAAGTATAGATAATTGTATGATCATGTAGATTCTCTATATTGATAAGTATACGTAGAATATCAATAAACATATGTTGTTTTGAACTTTTGAAAAGGAAGAATTTTGAAAGTCAAATGTTCATAGCTAAACTTTAAGTATTCGTATTTCGATCTTAGAATGATTATGAGCATGTATACGTGTTTACTTGTCTACTTGTTGCTGATAAAGTATAAGTGGTTTACCACTCCAAAGGTGTCCGTCCATGTGGCACTATGCTTTACTTTGTATGATTAAAGTATGATGATGTGATAAAATGAGCATGCTACCTAATATAGAGTTAAATGATCTTGCTAGTTTAGTTTCAAGATTAAAATGAATGATTTATGTGTACGTACGTGAAAAGTCCTACCGCGGAGTCAATGCATGTAACGAGACACAGAAATTGAGGAAATAGAAACATGATGCCTAGGGTGTGTTAAAAACAAGGTGTGTTTTTGAAAACCGCAATGTGGCCGGACTTGCCCATTGTGTGTGTAAAAGAAAGATTTGTGACATCGGATAAAATATTTTTGAAACTACATTGTGGCCGTTTGCCCAATGGGAGTTGTGTGTGTGTGTTCCAATGGAAATCCGTGGTGGCGGAACCATTGTGAGGTTGTGTGTGTTCCAATGGAAATCCGTGGTGGCGGAACCATTGTGAGGTTGTGTGTGTGCCAATGG
The DNA here is from genome assembly GCA_018127125.1 of Rhododendron griersonianum. Taxonomy (NCBI): domain Eukaryota; kingdom Viridiplantae; phylum Streptophyta; class Magnoliopsida; order Ericales; family Ericaceae; genus Rhododendron; species Rhododendron griersonianum. Next base: position 22,615,679 of record CM030797.1, read on the forward strand.
GAACCCGGCGCGGCGGAACCATTGTGAGGATACTCGAGAACCCGGCGCGGCGGAATCGAGGTTGGGTGTGTTCCCATGGGAATCCGGAACGGCGGAACCATGGTGAGGTATGGCTTGGTTATCCGCGGAGAGGAGCCAATGCTAATGTGTGCCAATGGGAACCTGGCGCGGTGGAACCATTGTGAGGATACTCGGGAACCCGGCGCGGCGGAACCGAGGTTGGGTGTGTTCCAATGGAAATCCGTGGTGGCAGAACCATTGTGAGGCTGTGTGTGTTTTAAAAAAAAACCTCTATGTGGCCGAACTTGCCCATTGTGTGGTGTGCGTGTGTAAAGGAAACGATTTTCGAAATGTTGATTTGGTGAATAAAAGGTAAAATGGTGACATGGTCTATGAAACGCTGCGTAGGAGAAACTCTGATGACACAGACACTTACACTAGTCGAGAAATGATTATGCTTGTGTTGTTATTATTTGGATATATGTCTGCTATATGACTTGCTATGTGTAAGTTAAGGGTTAGTGGGTATAGGATTATTCTACTGAGCTCTCGTAGCTCACGGTGTTGCCTTTGGTGACCCTGACATATTATATCGGTGGCGACGCTGGTATAATGTGTCAGACTTTGTAGATGATCAAGGTGAGCTGTACACCTTGGAGGCTCTTGGAGCAGAAGAGCTGGCTAGGATGGAGGAGCAGACGGAGCTGTAGTTAGGAACCCTAGATTTTCCTTCCTTTTTTGTAATGAAAGCACTCTGATGGGAATTATGATGTAATAATGAGCCAGACTCTCTTTTAATATTCAATAAAATTGTCCTTTTAATGTACCCGAAATTGGGGGCGTTACAGAAAGAGCCTTTCCTTGCATTTAGTGAATATAGCATGAATCTTTCTTCAGTGCAATCTTCGTCAAGAAAATGAAATTGGGACCTCTCGCTAGCAAACCGTTAGCGCTTTGCTCTGGCTAGGCTAGCTTGACACCTCTCTCCTTGCCCCCGGTCACTCCTACATTTGCTAGTAGGCCAGCTCTCTTAGTCTCGGCCTTTTGGTACAAAAAGATGAGTTAGTCAAGGCACAGAAGAGTACGTCTTTCTATATGCCCAATATATAATAGCTCTCTTCCCAAGGGTATCTCAATAGAAGTTAGATCAGCTGAGTGTTTTTTTTTTTTTTTGCAATTTTAATCAAGTTAATAGTTTTAGGTCTGAACCTCTTGGTGTGAGTTGTTTATCTTATTTTGGAATTAGTTCAAATCATTTTTGGCCAGTTAAATGGTTTCAACACTGTCTTGAAATATTGCGTCTTGCCATGGAAGGGAATAGGCAATATCTACTGTCTAGGCTCAAGTTCTGTCTGATGCCATTGAGTTAAGTTGATCAATACCAGCAAATATTCCTCGGATATGTTTTCCATGTAGTGAAACCAACTGTTTTCTTTTCATTTATAGTTTCATTGAAGTTTAAAATGCATGGTTCTAGTTAGTAACTGACGTCCATGCATCATGGTACATTATAGAGCAATGGTCATCTATGAGGAACTTGGTTGTGTTGAATACTGTAAGCTCATGTAACATGGTTCTCCAGCCACTTGTATTCACTCTGAATTGATGCAACGGGGAGTTCGATACAAGGGAGCCGTTGCTGGTGCATTGACAAAACCTCGGAATATGTAGTATGAGAATAAGGGCTCAAGTTTAAAGCATCCACCGAAAGAAAAGAAGAGCAATATTTAGGTATGTAATCAGTCAATCTCCCCAACAACTTCGATCTACGAGATCAACACTGATGAATGGCTTTTCTTTTAACTTCCTAGGGAGCCGACTAGGACTACATTTAATTTGAGATTACAAAAAGACAGAAAAATGATCTGTCCTACCTATTACCATGCCTAATGGTTTTGGCCTTCAGAGATTATCAACCTTTGAATTTATTTAAGTAGGTTGCATTGAATAGTTAAAAATGATGTAAACCAAGAATGAATTCAGTAAAATGAATTTTAGATGAATGCTGGAAGTATGTTAGCTCGACAACAAGAAGAATAGGAGAAAGAATAGAGAAAGTGAGGGTTGGAAAGAAAGCAAGTGGGGATGGAGGGTTAGATAATATGCGATTCAAGGAGTCTACCAAGCTTCTTGATCACGTCGGAGGAAATAGACAGTCCTGTACCTTTGTGGGGCATTACTTATTAGATGTTCTAATCATCTGTTTGTTGTTGTCAGGAAACACCTTACTTGAAATGAAGTCCATTAAGTGGTCCAGGGAAAGATACATTGGTGACTGCCTGACTGGTCAAGCATGATGCCCATTGTGATTTGTAAATCTTCCATTAGAGCCCAACACCATTATCAACTGGTAGCAACTCTAGTGATGTTTTTCTTTCTAGCAGTTTAGAGAAGAGAAAGTAAGGAAGTATAAGATTATGTCATGTTATGAAGCACTTTTCAATGGGTGTTTAAACTTTAAACTGCTGACTGATCCAGGTAAACACGAAATGACGAACAGAAACCCGACCTCAATTCAGGTCGAACTGGGATTTTGTACTCCAACTGAATTTCTGATTACAACCCAGCTAAAATTGCCTATTGGCTCTTAGCATGGATATCAGGCCTAATTCTTTCCTTGTTCGTCCTTTGTTTATCATATCCACCCGTAATATCACCAGCGAGGCAATGTTCCTTTCTCAGTCTCGTGGTTTTCTGCTAGGTTTTTTTTCCCATTTCTTCATAACCATTTTTGAAGATTTCTGTGCTGTTGTCATATGCGGGTAATAACTAGCAAACCCGGCAATCTTGGCTTGGCTGCTTGTTTATTTTTTTATTTTTTACATGGAAGTGTTTTTTTGGAAGTGCATGCATTTAACATAGCTGGAAGTGTTTGCGCGCAGTTTTAATCAACAAGTGTTTTATATCTACGTCTAATGGTCAATTTCTTGCATTTGCAGGTTCATAACATAGGCAAGCATGCACAATAGGAATGATGGGAAATCTTCTTCATTATGCCAACCGTTTTGGGTCTTTTTGTATGGAAGATTCGCAACCAAAAGTCATTTTATTTGTTGCGATTAGTTTTATCTTTTGTTTTTGGAGATAAGGAATTAGAACCTGTATTTTGTCGCATGTTTTATAATTATGTTATGTAATGACTCGGTAGACACGATACATGTTTCTAGAATATTTCGTTTTATTATATGTAATTTGCATTTTGGTATAGTTGAACTTCAAATTGTTTTTGGCAACTATACAGTTTGATATACAGAAAATAGTGGATTGTGACAAAAATGAGCGCAGGTTTATCTGAAAATGGACAGATCATGACTAAATTTTTACCGGCTTGTTGAAAATGCCTGTAAAAGAATTAAATAGAAAAAATATATAAACGGCTTTTTACAAATGCCGGTAAAGAGTTATAACATTTGCGGCATTTGACTAATGCCGAGTATAGATTTTTTTCCGGCGGTTCTACAAACTGCCGTTAATAGTTGTAAATTCGTCTTTTTTATAAGTAAGAAAAAACGCCGGTTTTATTTCCGGCATTTGTACAAATGCCGTTTATGTGTTACCGACACTTTTGTAGACGGCATTTTCTAATTTCGCCAACAAATGCCGGGAATAGTTTTACCGGCATTTTTTTGACCTATACCAGCATTTATTAAATGCCGGAAAAAGTGAAATTTGGCGTAGTGATTGGACGATAACGGATGACATGGCTAATCGTCGTTGATTGATCGAATCGGACGACATGGCTGATCGTCGTTGATGGATTAAATGGACGACATGGCTGATCGTCGTTGAATTGGACGATAACAGACGACATGGCTGATTGTCGTTGATTGATCAAATCAGACGACATGGCTGATTGTCACTGATGAATGGAAATGGACGACATGGCTAATCATCGTTGATGGATTGAATGGACGACATGGCTGATCGTCGTTGATTGATCGAATCGGACGACATGGCTGATTGTCGTTGAAGAATGGAAACGGACAACATGGCTGATCGTCGTTGATGGGTTGAATGGATGACATGGCTGATCGTTGTTGAATTGGATGGGCGGATCAGTTTTCAGAATGATCAAGCCGTTGAGAAATTGGACAGGATCGGCTGTCGTTGACGTGGACGGGTGGATCAGTTTTCAGAATGATCGAGCTGTTGAATTTGGATTGAATTCTGATCCCCCAAAGTGTATTCTAAGTGCCAGCAGAGTAGGACAGCAAGGCCGTGCGCTTGATTGTTGCCATGGAAAATGAGTTAAGGAAAGCGGCGTGTGGCATTTCCCCATATTTGCTCTATCCCAAAGAAGCGGTTCCGGTTCCAGTTCCAACAGTAACTAGGCCACAGGCATGATCTCCAAAATCTTGTTTACTTGCTGCCTTCGATACTGGATATACATGCTTTGACGCTTGATAGAATTTTCTTGCTTTCAACATTTGATATACTATATGCAATGATAAATTGAATGCGCAAATTGAAAATGCAGATGCAAGCTAAGGGCAGCTTCTAAGAGGACAATGACGCCTAAGGACTACTACTGAGCCTCATTACTTTACTGTCTTGCGCTTCTGAGATGCGCACCCAGATAGATAGACATTGAGCGGGCCAACGTGTCCCAGTTGATATTCATTATTGGCATGAGTTGCTGTAGACACCCCAATTTGGCCTAACGATTATTTCAAGTCCCACCTTGGGGACCATCCCGATGATGAAATGGATACAGTGATTGCTGATTGCCTTTTTGAGAACCTTAGGACTTTCAGTAAGAACTTTGAGCCACTTAGAGGACCCAATCCAGAGCCATACAGCCTTTCAGACAGAAATACAGAAGCCTAGGAGAATCCATCTGTCGGCCGTAACATCGATCTCACGGCCTTAATATCATTTCCTCACCCGAGCAACCTGTTGCTTGAAAATCTCCCCGAGAGATCAATCCCTCGGCCATAAGATCTATCCTTCAGGCGCAACATCGTTTCCTCGGCCGCCAGATCGTCAAATCCATTCCTCAGCCGTAAGATCAATTCCTCGGTCGCCAAATCCATTCCTCGGCCGCCAGATCGTCTTTTTCCAGAATTCTGGAATGTTCTGTCAGTCGTTTGATCGACGCACCAAAACCCTAGCAGCCTTTTTCCGATGCGTTCGGCCTACGAAATAGATCGCGTCTAGAGATCTTTGAACCCTAGAATTCCTTTTTGATTCATGCCATTTGATTGGCCGGAGTGAGTCATCCCTATGCTTATATAAAGAGGCCTTAGGGTTCCGAAATTAACATTCAATTCCTCCATCTCATACCTTAAAACTCTGCAGAAATCATCTCACATACTCCCTCTATAGAAGCCCTAACCTTCCAAAGGCAGCCACATCCCGAACGATCAAACCCCGAAGTACAAACCCTAACCCTAGGGTTTTCGAGAAGCAAATCAGTCAATCCCTTCTAATCCGAAGCAATCAAGCTACTGAGGGATCAAGGTGGTGAGGCCCAGGGGCCTATGGTTTGATCTCTTTCACGTTTTTATGCATTAATCATAGGGTTTTGATTATCTGTTAAATATCTGTTCTGGTGTGAGGAAGAACATCGGTTGGGGGATCAATCCTTCGGCCGATATATCAATCCAGTGGGATCCCTCGGCCGTGAAATCCATTCACCGGCCGAGAGATCCATTTCCCTGGGACAGTTTGTTTTGTTCAGCTTTCTGATGTATGCTTTAATCATCGCACTGGCTCACCATTAACTGCTTAAAGGCTAAAAACAGACTACGTGTTAGAATTAAATAAAGCATCTATATGTCTTATGTTGAACAACTATGGGCCAGTCTCACGGCTGGGCAAAGAGGGGTGCCTAACACCTTCCCCTTACTGTACCTTTGGCTCCCGTACCCGGAATCTCTATCTGTTTTCCTAGTTTTAATAAACTAGGTAGCGACTCTGTTTTGATGATAGCCGCTATCGTGTGGCGATGTTCCTAGCCATGGGAATGTCCACGATCTTGGTTTATGAGGCAAGCAGCCAATCGAGCAACAAGCGTGATCAATCTGTATGGCGATGCCCCGTCTGGGAGGTGTCTACAGTTTTTGGCGACTCCGCTGGGGATATGAGAGCCATTACCAAAAAGTTCAACATAAGACTAATACATGCCTTGTTTAATTCATCTATCATATGCATCGAGCGGGCAACCCGTTGAGTTCACCTGATATCCCGGCATGACACGGACTATGTTGGGGGTTCCAGCAAACTCCACAGTCACTCGTACCTAGTGGTATATCAAAAAGGGAATCACCCAATCACCGCCTATGATGGGCTGTTGAGAGGATTGGTGCCCTTTGACAATGGAGCACCCTGAGACTACCAAAACCTTGCATGTGTTAGAAAGCTATAGAACTTATCAAACTAAGACAGGAACCTACAGGCTAGGAACCTACTTGCATTTTGCTTGCAAAAGTTCTTCCTCACATCCTGTATCATTTGTTATTGCAAATAACTCTTTCTGTGCAGAAGGGTTGGGATTTTCAACCCAAATCCTAACCCTACACAAGCCAAGTACTGACTTACAGGTACTCTACTTTTCAAAGCAGACACAATAAGTAAAACAAAGAAGCAACCATAGCCAATTTTATACTCTTACAACACCCGAAGACACGCCAAACAAAGGTCTTTGTAGCCGTCCCGTCTGTCACCCTCACCGACCAAAACACCTACGCTGCTACGGTCCCAATCATTTTCAGGGACTTCGCGTTCATCTCCCCAACAAACTCAATCATCTACCAAATCCTAAGCTTCATCAAGCAATCCTCCCACTCTCATGGCAGATAACGACGCCATCATTGTTGATCACCAAGCTCAAAGTCGCTACCTTACTAGCAGGGAAAGCAGCAAGAGATGCTAAGAACGAAGAGAAATCGGTGGAAGATGAGAATCCTCAAGAAGTGGTATTGGCAATCCTCCCACTCTCATGGCAGATAACGACGCCATCATTGCTGATCACCAAGCTCAAAGTTGCTACCTTACTAGCAGAGAAAGCAGCAAGAGATGCTGAGAACGAAGAGAAATCGGTGGAAGATGAGAATCCTCAAGAAGTGGTATTGGCAGAAAACCCTAAATTGGCCAAACAAGTCAAGGAGATCGAACGTACTCTGGACCCATTCACAAGGGGACCAAAACCTGGATTTTGAAGGACTCTGCCTTTTTCCAGATTCTCAACTACCTGAGAAGTTCAATAGAACTGGCAATCCCACTAGCCATGTCCGCCATGTCATCAACACTCTGAAGCCAATGGGCTTGAATGATGAGCTCATTGTTCAGTTATTTCAAAGGACTCTTACTGAAAGCGCTCTCGATTGGTTTCTCACTTTGGAGTTTGTGCACTATCATACTTGGCCAGAAATTGCCAATGCTTTTGTCAAGCAATATGCATACAACGTTCAAATTGAGTTAACAACCCAAAATTTGGAAATGACTAAGCAGGAGTCAAACAAAGAATTTGCAACCTTTATGGCTAGATGGAGAGAAAAAGCCGCCAAGATGAAGAACCGCCCCTCTGAGGAAGATCAAGTGAGAATAGTCGTCAAGAGTTTACAGCCCAAGTACCTCACGCACATTTACACTCAGGCTATCACTGATTTCAAGCGCCTGCATGCTACTGGGCTGCAGATTGAAGAGGGGATCAAGCTAGGCCTCATTGGGAAAGAAGAAACTCCTCCACCCAAGAAAACCTTCCCAACCCGTACATCTCCTGCCTCCGTCAACACCCTTAACTCAACCTTACCATAAGACCCTTTTCAAATTAGCTCATCCCGAAGCTCAAATCGCCCCGGTCGCAACTTTGACCCTCTCTATATGACCTCATCTCAAGCCTCAGCCATTCTGAGCCATTAGGGGCATCTCAAACCTTTAAACAAACCACTTCCTCAGCCACTCTATGGCCCAAACCATGATCCTAACAAACAGTGCGCCTACCACCAACACCCTAGGCATGAAACAGATAACCGCATGCATCTCCGCCATGACATTCAAGATCTCATTGATAGCCGAACTATAAAACTTCCAAAACCTGATGTGCAAGCCAATCCACTTCCTACTCACAATGCTAAACCACCATCCCGAAACATTGATCTCATAAACCTATCTCACAACCCCACATACAATCCTGGCCAATACATTGTCCAAAACAATCAAGCCAAGCCAACCTTTACCTTCCCAGAGGAGGATGAATGTTTCATGATGGAGGAGGAAGAAAACAATGAGTCCGATCAATCGAAAGTGATCGATCCCGACATGTCTGACAAAAGTAATGAAGAAGAGCAAGCAAAGGGGAAAATGACTTTGACGAAATGGAAGGAGGATACAATGATCCACTCGATGGAATCTCCTTAGCTCACTATTCAATCAAGTGGAAATAGCTGACGACTACACAATCAATAAGGAGGAAGAAAGGGTGATGAAAACCCAAACCAACACTTCCATTTGGGGACTACTCATGTCTCAAAGAAGTAGCCACCAGTGAAGATGGATCCAGTTCAAAGGACCTGTTTGGCAAAGAAGAGGGTGGAAAAGAGTATAAAGTTGCGAAAGGCAAAGGTTTTGAAAACGACCTCGAAATGCTACAATAGCTAAGAAGTCACAACATGGCAAAGAACATTAAACATTGCTTTTATCAAGCTAAAACATGTTTTGAGCCCCTGCTTGGGCATTTAATTTCTACCAAGTGAATTCATGTTTCATCCTCTAGACAATGCTTATTCAATGATTTATTTCCTAAATTGCAATTACCAATACATTATAGTCTCTTTGCCAAACAAGGGAAATTTCAAGGAATCAAGTTCCTTGTGTCGCTGACAAAAAGGAAGGAAAGGATGAACTCTAGTTGCTTAAGAAACTAGGTTTTTGTCAAAACTTAGAAAGAAGACACTATCTCTGCGAGAACACTTAGGGTTAGCTCGCTCATTATGAAGGTACAAACACAAGGGAGATTTAGAAAAATATCTCCATCAAATTCCTCTCCGAAACGCAGAAACCCTCTTGAGAGAAGTGCTCATTGGGTAACCTGAAAACCCAAGCAAAAGTAAGAGCAAAGCCTGCTAGGGCAAGAAAATGTGAAAATGCAGCCTAGGCAAAAGAAGTGCTCGTTGGGTAACCTGAAAACCCAAGCAAAAGTAAGAGCAAAGCCTGCTAGGGCAAGAAAATGCGAAAATGCAGCCTAGGCAAAAGTTAAGGCATTCAAAGAAAAGCTCGCTAGGGACTCAACCTCCATTAGGGATACGTAGGCATGTGAGAAGAAAAACCAAGAGTGAAAACTCAACCTCAAAGGTGATGATTTTGGAACTACGTAAAAGGCCTGATTCCTTGATTAGGGATACGTAGGCAATCTCTCATCGAGATGCGGCCCAAACGTTTGGAGAGAAGGAAAAACATCAACAGATTTGTACTCAATGATAGGCATAGCTAACACTGCGTATTGAGCTCGCAAAAGATGAGTATGCTTTTCTCGAAGAATTGGCAACAACAATAGACACAAGAATTATAGTTCATCCCCTCTAACCTAAAGGTTTTTTGACACAATGAACGAAATACCTCGAAAACTCTCGAGTTTGGCAATCAGACTATGGAACATGGCAAAAGCAAAGGCAGGAAAACCAAAACCAAGCATAAGAAGGGAGAGAAAAAAGGATGCCACTTGGCCGAAACAAAATCTACCTTTAAAAAATCAAAGTAACAGCCGAATAATATATACATCAGCTGCAACATCGATTCTTTAGCCGAGTAATCAATTCTTCGGCCAGTATTTCATTTTCACAGAAATTACTGTCTATCAGCAAATACTTGTTCAAAAAGCCATGTTCTGACTATCGTATGCAAACTCAAGACATCTAGGGGCATAAAAAGCATTTCTCATTACATGAACAAAAGCTTGCCTACAAAATCATCACTGTGGTTGTTTTCACTATACAAATACAATTTCTGCTTCTCTCTTTGCTAACCATGAACAGGAAGGAAAAAGAAAATCCTAAAGCTGGTCGTGACGCCGTCTTCGAGACGATCTCCGAGATGAAGAAGGGGATTGCTGGCTATCCTCCCCACTGACAGTTGGTGCTCACTCAGCCTCAAGCTACAAGGAAAAGAATGCAAAACAAGGGGCAAGCACCAAGCGCCTCTTCTCCGTCATCAGAATGGAAGGAGACAAAGGAAAGGGTCCGTGGCCAAACAAGAGCAACTGAAGGAACAGCAGGCAGAACCAAGGAGAAATGGCAGTACTCCATACAGTCACCTACCTTAAGAAGCAAACCCGCCCAGTCTCTGATCTGAGCATTCTCCAAGTCTACTTCAGACATCGAAGAAGTAGACCTTATCAACGCCGGAGGAGGAGGAGGAACAAACTGGAGATCCTCAGCACGCAGGCGCCACTGGCTGGCCACCCGATCACATAAGTACCAAGCTTAACAAAAGGGACCCTCGAACAGGCTACGAGTACAATCTAGAACCCTGGAACGCGCAAGAGGGGTGTCCTCTAATACACCACTCCAAGGGTCGAACCTCGCCTGCAAACAAAGTCTAAATCAGCCACGGCACAGAGGAATGGAGATCTAAAAACAAGGAATGCAAGGGGTACCTGGTCAACCGTCAATCGGTCCAAAACTCGTCACCAAAACTGGCGACCGTGGCTTCCGTTGGCCCACCAGCCATCGCTCACAGTGAGAAACACAATTCACATCCTCATGCTTGGTATCAGTTGGAAACTGAAGAGAAAGGAAGTAAAAAAGAAGGATATACCTTAAGCACTCGGTAGTGACCGCCAAGGATAAAACTCTTGTCCCGTGGGCAAGCTCCAAGATTGCCATACAGGGTGGCCAAAGCGGATGATCCCCAATCAAACTCCCTAACGGCCCCCAAATGCTGCAAAGGGGCCAAGAGCTGTGTATGCATTGAACTATCCTTGTTGGCAAACAATGTCTACCCGAGGAGATAGAGAAGGAAAGCCCGTGTCAACTGCTCAATACTCACCTGAGTCAAAATATCAGTCTTCATGAAAGTCTTGCTCAGCCAAGAGACATCAACTTGACCTCGGGAGTGAAGAGGAGGCATCTTGCCCAAGAACCACTCCAAAGCCCCTACCCGCTCCCAAAGCCTGGGGTCAACCCGAAGAGGAGCTCCACTTATTCGCAAAGAAGTCACCTGATGTGATCGTCGTCTCACCAACAGAAGGAAAATGGAATGTGTTGGTAGTATCCCACCACCTTTCAATCAACGAGGTCATCAATGACCAATCCATCTTCAGAAAGTTTGAGGCCCAAAGTGAACGCCTCAAAACCAGCAGCACGTACTAACTCCCGAGCCTGCTTCGGCAACGTCACAAACCACTTGTGCACCTCTGCAAAACCTGACAAAGGAAACTTATTGAAACATTGAGGACGCTCAAGTGTTGCTCAGCGGCTCTACGCCAACCAACTCAGCGGTTCTATGTCCACAATCATTTAATGGTCTCACTCACCTAGCGGCCTCAAGCTCATCACTCCAACAGTCAGGCTCATTCAGTAGCTCCAACTAGCCACCTGGCAACACCATGTGCTCCTTGTTCGCCATCTCAGACAGCATCATAACCCAACAACTCTCTAATATTCAACTCAGTGGCTCAAACGCCCATGAAAACACCGTCTTTGCAAGCACCATACTTCCTGCACAATCAGGTCACTCAGCAGCACCATGTGCTCACTTTTAAAGCCATTCAATAGTTCTACGCACATCCCTGTGCTCAAAAGCTCCATACCCATTATCACCCAGCAGCTTTAGGCTCACTATCAGCAGCTCCGTGTTCATCTAGCAGCCCTGTGCCCAAGTCACTCCGCGCTCACCTCAACAGCCCCGTGCCTACTATCTCAGTCATTCAGCAGCTCTGTAGCTACCCTGAGCTCACGTCTTAAAGATAAGCAGCCTCACCACTTCTAGGCCGGTGAAGTAATCCTGTGGCTCCCACTCTAATGCACATTCATGCAGTTCTGGCCCAGCGCACCCTCCGGAAGGCACTCCTAGCAGTGGAGGTAATGGGAAATCTCCCTAACAAAGTTGAATCTACCTAACAAGGAGGCAAAGGAAATCTCCTAGGCATACATAAGGATCACCTCATCAGCGAAGATGGTGGAAATCTCCCAAAACAAGTTGAATTTGCCAAAGGAGGCGATGGAAATCTCCTAGAGCGCATCACCCCATCAGTGGAGGTAATGGAAATCTCCCTAACAAAGTGGAATATGGTCAAGAACTAGCCTTGGGAAACAATCTTGAGCATACTCAGAACTAGCCTTGGGGGCAATCCCGAGCATACCCAAAACTAGCCTTGGGGACAATCCCGAGCATGTGGAATCTAGCCTTGGGGGCAATCCCGAGCATACTCAAAACTAGCCTTGGAAACATCCCAAGCATAAGGAACCAATCAAACCCCGTGGAAGATGGAAGATGGAATACTCAACAGCTCAGCAGTTCTACAAGCCCGCCATCTCATCAACTCAGCGGCTCGAAGCCGTAACAATTCTCAACAATCCTCTATCAGCGGCTCTACGCCCGCCATCTCATCAACTCAGCAGCTCGAAGCCCACCATCTCAACTGGCTCGAAGCCTTAAACAATCATCTCAACACCCGTATTTATCATCTCATCATCTCAGCGGCTCTAAAGCCCACTGTCTCAACTGGCTCGAAGCCGTAAACAAGCAAATCTCAACAGGCTCTAAGCCACCCCAACAATCAAGCCATCTATTCTCAGGCTCTACGCCTGAATGCTCAAAATCTGACATTTTGAATGCTCGAAGCTCTTCGAATGCCCAACCACTGTGTACTGAATGCTCAAGTTCTACACTTGAATGCTCAAGCTCTACGCTTGGATGCCCAACCACTACGTACTGGATGCTCAAAGCCTGTGCTTTGAATGCTCAGATTCTGCCGTCCGAATGCTTGAGCTCTACGCTCTGAATGCTCAAGTCCGGAACTTGATAGAAGCTCTAAGCTTAAATCAACACACACGCACGGGCCCGTGCACATTTGCATCAATTGCATCAACATTTTCACATCGAGTCTGCATCATCATATCTGTTCACATCTAACAAACCATCATCATCACGTATATACACTCTGCATATCTCTCTTGAAACAGGTCAACCCTGCAATCAACCTGCTCTACGCCTCGGTTTTATTGATCGGTCCAGCGCCTTGATCCTTTGGCTCCACGCCGACACTTATGATGAGAAAGCTCCGTGCACAGACCATCAGAATACAACCAGCTCTACGCTTCGGTTCAAATCACGTCAAGCTCAAAGCTCCAATCTCCTCAGGCCCTCGCCTCATAACTACAACAGGCTCCACGCCTCAGTTCTATCACCTCAGGCCCTCGCCTTATGATCAATACCAGCTTCGTGCTTCGGTTCTATCAAGCTCTAAGCTCCGACACCTCAGGCCCTCGCATCATGACTACAGCAGGCTCCTCGCCTCAATCCTATCACTCTCCAGGCTTTCGCCTCATGACTACAACCGGCTCCGTGCCTCGGTTCCCTCATCCCCAAAGCTCCGTGCTCCAGTTACTGGCCTCGCGCCCCTCATATCTCCAAAAAATCGGCGTTCGATTCATCCCCAGCAGATGGTTTGGATTCCACCCCATTACATCAATTCCTTCCAGCTCATTCGCAAGGATAGGCTACTCTACCGAGCTCCTTTCAGTCAAAGTAAGGATGATCAAGAAAAGCAAACGTACCTGCCGTGTAATGATCTACCACAAAATACTAAGGAAGCTCCCCACAAAAAACTTCCCTGGCAGCCCAGCGCTCCTTCAACTATCTTCCGCCAAAACCCTGGCTCAGTCTAGGTACGTCACACTACGGCTTTTTAAGCCCTAAGGTATGTCTTCTGTCTCTAACCCTCCAAACTTTTTATTTTTCTTTATTTGCCCGAACTACGGTTGGTCTGAATTTCCCCTGTGGAATACGTAGGTAGCCTCCCGGCCCGACCACGACAAAACCTTTTTCAAAAACCCCTTGGAATAGTGCTTGGACCAAATTGAGTTGCTTTTACAGCTTTGACTATTACTCAAACATGTCTCGCGATCCGTCTGAGTTCAATCAAAGAGGGGCATCTGTAGACACCCCAATTTGGCCTAACGATTATTTCAAGTCCCACCTTGGGGACCATCCCGATGATGAAATGGATACAGTGATTGCTGATTGCCTTCTTGAGAACCTTAGGACTTTCGGTAAGAACTTTGAGCCACTTAGAGGACCCAATCCAGAGCCATACAGCCTTTCAGACAGAAATACAGAAGCCTAAGAGAATCCATCTGTCGGTCGTAACATCGATCTCACGGCCTTAACATCATTTCCTCACCCGAGCAACCTGTTGCTTGAAAATCTCCCTGAGAGATCAATCCCTCGGCCATAAGATCTATCCTTCGGCCGCAACATTGTTTCCTTGGCCGCCAGATCGTCAAATCCATTCCTCAGCCGTAAGATCGATTCCTCGGCCGCCAAATCCATTCCTCGGCCGTAAGATCGATTCCTCGGCCGCCAGATCGTCTTTTTCCAGAATTCTGGAATGTTCTGTCAGTCGTTTGATCGACGCACCAAAACCCTAGCAGCCTTTTTCCGATGCGTTCGGGCTACGAAATAGATCGCGTCTAGAGATCTTTGAACCCTAGAATTCCTTTTTGATTCACGCCATTTGATTGGCCGGAGTGAGTCATCCTTATGCCTATATAAAGAGGCCTTAGGGTTCCGAAATTAACATTCAATTCCTCCATCTCAAACCTCAAAACTCTGCAAAAATCATCTCACATACTCCCTCTATAGAAGCCCTAACCTTCCAAAGGCAGCCACATCCCGAACGATCAAACCCCGAACTACAAACCCTAACCCTAGGGTTTTTGAGAAGCAAATCAGTCAATCCCTTCTAATCCGAAGCAATCAAGCTACTGAGGGATTAAGGTGGTGAGGCCCAAGGGCCTATGGTTTGATCTCTTTCACATTTTTATGCATTAATCATAGGGTTTTGATTATCTGTTAAATATCTGTTCTGGTGTGAGGAAGAACACCGGTTGGAGGATCAATCCTTCGGCCGATATATCAATCCAGTGGGATCCCTCGGCCGTGAAATCCATTCACCGGCCGAGAGATCCATTTCCCTGGGACAGTTTGTTTTGTTTAGCTTTCTGATGTATGCTTTAATCATCGCACTGGCTCACCATTAACTGCTTAAAGGCTAAAAACAGACTACGTGTTAGAATTAAATAAAGCATCTATATGTCTTATGTTGAACAACTATGGGCCAGTCTCACGGCTGGGCAGAGAGGGGTGCCTAACACCTTCCCCTTACTGTACCTTTGGCTCCCGTACCCGGAATCTCTATCTGTTTTCCTAGTTTTAATAAACTAGGTAGCGACTCTGTTTTGATGATAGCCGCTATCGTGTGGCGATGTTCCTAGCCATGGGAATGTCCACGATCTTGGTTTATGAGGCAAGCAGCCAATCGAGCAACAAGCGTGATCAATCTGTATGGCGATGCCCCGTCTGGGAGGTGTCTCAGTTGCATTGGGCCTGCATGCCCCTTTCTTTGCTGTTTGGGAGGATGTGCTCCATAGATATGCTTTGCTTGGCCTTGGGTTGACGTGCCCTTGCCGCTCACGAGATTCCACTGCTTGTGGAATACAAAGGTTAGGGTAGTAATGTAAAAATTGCATTTTCTAGTTTATTTATCCCCTTTGCAAGTGTCTAAGAGAATGCAAAAACTAACCACTAATATCCAATTTGCATTGACAAGCAAACTGAATTGACACACAGACATGCGCATATGTACAGACTCGCCTAGCTCAAATGAAAAGGGAGAAAGAGCCCTAGGATACGACACGGACCCTTAGAATACAATGAAATTTTGGGCATTAACGAGCCAAAACTCAAATATCCCCTTGACAGGTGAAACTGACACTTGTGTGAGGTCAAACAGATGTACAACAACTCGTACGAATCAACAAAATTGAGAAAAACATCCCGACATGACAATGGATTGAAAAACTGAAAAAATGTCACAAAAAATGGACATAAGACGCAAATGACGACTTGTATAGGCCCGGACTGAAATCGACACCCCCATGCAGTCAAATTAGGTCCATATGACCTGTATGGCTTGACAAAACTTGGCATAAGCCCCTTGAACGACATTCGAGGTACTTTGAACTTGAGACGAAAAAATGATAAGTTGGAGGCAGTAGCTGACTGCTGCTAGAATTGAACAACCGCGCGCAGGTTTGAGACCAACACGCATCATTTTGAAAAAACGCGCGTGAACCTCAAACTAGCGTGCGTGACTACAAGTCTACTGCAACTGCTCACACCAGACTTCGTTGAACTTAGAATAAACTGTGAGCCGTTAGGCCTCATAAGCACTTTGTTCTATTTTTCATGCTCAATCAGTTTCTTTTAAGGCTTTGCTCAGCTTTTGTAATCGAAATAGCAATTTTCATTAAACTTGAAAGATGAAAGGTTTCCCCCTTCTGTTTCTTCAACGAAGCTTGTCTTGTACTCGACCCTTCTAGACCCTTGGCGTGTACCAAAACGTCAACCATGGATCCAATTGATGGATATGATTGAGTCTCGAAGAGAGACTGCCTACGTATCCCATTCTGGGGATTCAGGTCAAAACGTAGTTCAGGCCAAGGTTACTCTCAAGCGTTTTACCTCTCCTTTTACGCTCTAACTTTTGCCTAGTACCGCCTTCTCTAGTTTTCGGTCTAGCGAGCTTTCGAATATGTGCTTATTTACTTTTTCCTAGACCACCTTCATAGGTTTTCGGTCTAGCAGGCTGCTCTAACTTTTGCTTGAAATTGCCCACCCTTGGAGTTTTCAGGCCAATGAGCTTTTCTTGGAGAAAAGTAGCACCTGTGTTGATCCAGGTTGACCAAGGTATTGAATTTGTTGCCGCCGAGGTCGATGATTTTTGGCCGCAGCCCCAGATACAATGGCTTTGATGACACAGGGTCAAGAGTGCTTCGGTCGACATGCCTTGCTCCAGGCCTGTAACGCCCCCATTTTCGGGTACGTTAAATGACAATTTTATTGATAAACTCAAATGGAGTCTGGCTCATCATTACATCATCAACCTTACAAGGTGTACATTTATTCAAAGGGGAAGGGAACTAAGGTTCCTAACTACAGCTCCGCCTGCTCTTCCATCCTAGCCAGCTCTTCGGCTCCAAAAGCCTCCAAAGTGTACAGCTCACCCTGTTCATCTATAAGGTCTGACGCATTATCCCGGCGTCGCCACCAATATAATACGCCAGGGTCACCAAGAAGGTAACACCGTGAGCTACAGAGCTCAATAGAATAAACCATACCCACTAACCCTTAACTTACATGTAGCAAGTCACATATAACAACAATGAATCATACAGATAGTGATATCTACGCAGTACGTGTTTATTCAATAGCTATTAACAATAACACATCCGCATTTTCTTTCTAACGTTCGTTGGTTTTTGAAATATCAGAGTTTCTCTTACGCAGCGTTTCATTTCTCAAATTACATTTTGAAAATCGTTAAGTAACCAGAAATTCACATAGACAATTACACAAGCTCATTCAACAACATGGCTAGCAATTACACATCCACATTCAAAATCTTATTAGCGTTGGTGTCATGCCTTTTCGTGTTTCTCCTACGCGACTTATCGTAGACCGTGTCATCCTTTTCACTTTTACAAAAACCACAATTTCCAAAGTTTCTTTCACAAATTGCTACTAATGAGGTTACCAAGTCCGGCTTCATTATTAACACACATGATGGCTACCAAGTCCGGCCATATCATGGTTTCAAAAAATTGCTACTAACGAGGCTACCAAGTCCGGCTCCGTTAGTAACACACACGATGGCTACCAAGTCCGGCCATAGCATGGTTTTCAAAACATACTCTTTCAAATCTTGCATTGGCTACCAAGTCCGGCCAAGCCATATTTCCACATGAGACTACCACGTCCGGCCCCATTGGAAATCTTCGCAATGAGCTACCAAGTCCGGCCACATTACGGTTTTCACAAGTCCGCACAAAGGGCTACCAAGTCCAGCCACCTTGCGGGTTTTCACAATTCACATAATGACTACCACATCCGGCCCCATTGGAAATCTTCGCAATGGGCTACCAAGTCCGGCCACATCGCGTTTTTCGCAAGTCCACACAAAGGGCTACCAAGTCCGGCCACCTTGCGGGTTTTCACAACTCTCATTGGGCTACCATGTCCGGCCACAATGTAGTTTCAAAAATATTTTATCCAAGACCAATTATTTCCTTTATCTTCGCAATGGACTACCAAGTCCGGCCACATTGCGGTTTTCACAAATACTCACACAATGACTACCAAGTCCGGTCATTATGTAGTTTCAAAATATTTTCCGCATGTTAATCCATCCTTTCTTTAACCACAACCTAGGTGTCATGTTTCTACTTTCTCGGTTTTTGTGTCTCGTTGCATGCCATGACTCCGCGGTAATTCATTCCACAATTTAAGTAATCTTGAAACTAAACTAACAAGATCATCCAACTCTATACTATATAGCATGCTCATTTTGTCACATCATCATACTCACATTTAATCACACAAGGTTAAGCATAGTGCCACATAGACGGACACCTTTGGAGTGATAAATCACTTATGCTTTATCAACAACAAGTAGTCAAGTAATCACATAATCATGCTTTCTTAAGTTCAAAACAGCATATGTTTATTGAGTGTTCTAACGTTAAGCTATTCATGCCATGGTTAATCAAGATAACAACTTCTAAACATTTCTAATCATGCTTAGGGAAAGTAGCTCGTATAATCTACGTATGCTCGAGATTTCAAAGGTTTAGAATAATTCACTATCATTTCGAAATACGCATGCAATACGCTATACTTAGATCTTTGAAAGTATAGTAAAATTATACTAAACTTAAAGAGTATTCTACATATACGTAGAGAAAAGTAGTTATAGGATATCTACATTCTTTTCAACATACGCATATCATACGTTATATTTAGAGTTTAGAAAGCATAGTTAAGATCTACATATACTTAGAGTGTAGGAGGTGTAGGAAGATCCTACGCTTAAGCATCATACTATATCTTAAAGGTAAACTACGTTTAATTATCATTCAACCAAATCACATGTACTTAGAACAAGGTTGTATTTAATCTAGTTTTGAAAGCATAACTACGTATACTTAGGATTTAAGTAGATAGGAGAATCTACTATACTTAGGGTTAGGAGGTGTAGGAAAATTCTACCTTGATCCGAAACTAGTCGGGGCCGAATAAGCTAATTGGAAATCCTACTGGCGGTTGAAACTCTCGAATCTGGACCGAACTTCGGATGGCAGTAACTCGGTCAATATTTGGCCGAATATGATCGTTCTTGAGTTGAAATCGAAGCTCTAGAAGTTCTCTACAACTTTCGTGAAGGAAGTTGATCCTAGAAAGTACTTTAGGCAGGAGGAATATGGTGATAAAGGGGGAGACAGTAAGCTGTCTGGAAATCTGGAAATCCGAATTTTTGCTGAACTTCGGATGTCGATATCTTTGTCGTTTCTTGACCGATTAGGGTGGTTCTTGGGTCTAACTTGAAGCTCTTGAAGTGCTCTACAACTTTCCCGGAGAAAGTTGGTTCTAAAAACTACTCTAAGCAGGAGAATAATGAGGATTTACAAAGGGCAGTAGGCTGCCTGGAAAAACAGAAATGGTTTCTAGAGAGAAGTTGGAGCAATGCTTGAGTTTCTAGAGAGAAGTGGGAGCAAGAAGTGAAGGTGTGAGTTTAAGCTTGGAGTGGCCTTCTATTTATAGGCCAAGGGTGATCTATTATCCAAGGGGTAAATTTTCCCCTAACATTTGTTGTCCATTGGATAAAAATTTGTCTAGATTTGGTTGTCCTTTGGTGAGGTAGGATGATGGCTTAAAGGACATGACTAGGCTCATTGTACACTTTGCACACATCACTCTCCCTCTCTCCCTCTCATCCGAAATCTCTCTCTCTCTCTCTCTCTCCATGGTACAATAGGTGGAAAGATTACAAAGATATTTCTTGTTCTTTCTTCCAATCTAGGACAAGTGTAAGCAATCCTAAGGGTTTCCTAGTCTAGTCTAGTACTTGAAAGAGTAAGAAATGGTGATATGGTTGTCCTTAGATATCCAAGAGCAAGAAATACTAGATTTTGGTGGTACATGATGAGGTAGTAGGATGATGTAGGAAGATTGACCAAGGGTTGGACTAGTACACATCACTCCCTCTCTCTCTCCTCTCAACCGGCCATCTCTTTCTCTCCCTCCCATCTCTCTCGGCCTATCTCTCTCCCTCTCTCCCGAATTTCTCTCTCTCTCTCTCTCTCTCCTATCTCTCTTGTACTTCCTATATCTAATATATATATATATACTTACTAGATATGAAGGACAAGGAAAGAATAAACAAATGGGATTTTGAAAGAGTAAGATTTTCTATTAAACTAATGGATTTAGCACATGTGTACTCACTTTATTTTAATAAGGAGTAGGTGTACACTTGCCCTAATATAATATATAGAATCCTATGGAAATATATATATATAAGTATAAATCTTATTCTTTCACTAGAGAATCCCATGGGAAAATTGGGTAATGCTACTAACCAACATACATTAGTACTAGTCCTATCATCCAATGAATAATAATTCCCCTAGTTGTTATTAACCAATGGGTCATAGTCCTCCTAACTTTTCTTATCCAAAGGTTAAAGATAGAAAGTACTAGGCTTATATAATCTATTTATGCTAGTACAATGACTCATGGTGAATCTACTTAAACTAATAGACCTTGTACTAGATAGAAAGACTAACATATTGTCCAATGGGCAACAATTCCCCTAACTTTTATTATCCAATGGATAAAGATGGTAAGTACTATACTTTCATAAAGTATGTATATAAGTACAATGACTCATGGTGATTCCATTAAACTAATTAAATCTTGTACTAGGTGGAAAGACTAACTTATTATCCTATGAACAATATTTACCCTAACTTTTATCATCCAAAGGTCATCCATTTCCCTTGTAGTTATTAACCAATGGTCTAAGATGGAAGGTACTATATGTAGATATAAGTACAATGACTCATGGCAAATCTATTAAACTAATGGATCTTGTACTTGATAGGAAGACTTAACCTATTGTCCAATGGGTAACAATTCTCCTAACATTTATGGACTAATGGGTAAAAGAGTAAAGTATAATATTGGAATATTATATATACATCTTTCAAATATGTGTACAAAGGCCTATATAATACTATATAAGTGTACCTTGGTCAAATCTAATAAAATATCTTAGGTAGAAAGCTTATTGTCCAATGGATAAAGATTTCCCTAACTTCTATCGTCCAATGGGTAAAGATGGTAAGTAATATATAATCATATAAAGTGTACCTAGCAATCTCGTCACAATATCCTCGGTGTAAACCTATGGTCCAATGGATAAAGATTATCCTAGCATCTATCGTCCCATGGGTAATAGATCAAAGGTTGACTTTTGGTCAAGGTCTCACTTAGGGTTCAAATGGTTCACGAAGATCAAAGGTTCGATTAGGCTACTCTAACGATTAGTTAGAAGCTAGCTAGGCTTGCTAAATAGAACGACTTAGGGTTTACTATCTCACTTGTCTTTAGAAAATGACTATGTTGCATGGCGAAGAAATCTCATCACGACGGATTACTAGGGAAAATATACAAGTGCTTTACAAGTATACTTGTCTAGGAGGAATGACTAGAAAGTCTATATGAAGAAAACTATATTTATAAGTCTAGATTTTAGTAACGACGGATTTTTGGATATTAGAAAGGAATTTTAAATGGAATCCAAGTAATAAAATAAAATTCAAAATTTTTTATGAAATTTTTATTTCCCAAAAATCCGGGTCGTTACAAGGCCATTTTGTACACTTTCTCATTTGTGCCTGGCGGAACACCGCTGCCGCTGCTTTGAACATGGTACAAGGCCTGGAGCCTTCTGAGCTTCTGCTTTCTGGCTTGACATCCGGTAACTGGGGATTTGATGCTTCTTTATCTCAGGATCAACGCGAGGCGTGACTTGATAAGACCACGCCAAGACGTCGATGAATTCTTCGAGCCTGTCTGACCGGGCGCAATGCTCCTCTGGGGGCAGCGTTGAACCAAATTTGAACCATCCGAAGGTCTACCTTATCTTTCAAGTTTATTGAAACTACTTCTTCTTTTAATAGGCTGAGCATGCCTTTTATCTTCCCTTTCGGCGAGAGGACACATTTCCTTGGGATGATCCCATCGAAATCTATCCCTTCGTCGTCAGGGTCAACACAATTTATATAAAAGCCAGCGAAGTACTTAGAAGCAAGATAAAGCATATCATAAAAACCCTCGGGGTTGCCAAGTACAGCAAAAAGACGCAAACTAAAATAGAAGCTACAACGTGGAGGGCCAAGAGGCACAAACTCCAACTCAGAGCTAGACCTAAACAAACTCAAAAGACTCCGTGTCAGACTCAGACACATCGCCAATGCAAACTAGACGCAGTTTTGAAAATGCAAAATTTAAAAAGCTACCTGTAGCTTCCACAAAAAGAGGTAGGATCCAGCGGGTTCAGGCCCAAGCAACAGCACTTCGACCTCCTTAGCATCTTCGACCAAACCTACTCGGTGCTCCTTTGATCATTGGACCTCAGCCAGTCAGTCTTCCCCTTTGTAAGCCCCTCATCACTGCTAGTCCAGATGTCGGCAGTGAAAACCTTAATTGCCCAACCTACAGCCATCATGTTAACCTTCGGTTCGGACGGGATGGATACAATGGGTTTGGGTTGATTTGCTGGGACGATATAGTGGCTTGGGTTGAATATGGTAGGGCTAGGTTGGATTTGAGTACAGGTAGGGTTGATTTGAGTGGAGAAGATGGATATTTGGCCAACTTGTGAGCCAGAGTTGGGTTGAGGGAAGGAGTTGGAAACAACATTGGCTTTTGATGGAAGTGGGTCTGGAATGATGCCACTATCGATGAGATGTTGAATGGCATGTCAGAGACGGTAGCAAGCATTGGTGGAATGGCCAAGCATTTGATGGTTGGTGCAATAGAGGTTAGGTTTGAAATTGGCAGGGGGATTTTTAGGTAATGGAGTTGGATTGAGGGGTTTAATGGAACCAACATCGAGGAGTTTCTCATAAACTGAGGCCAAAGGTGCAGAGAAGAATGAGAAAGTCCTTGGTTGATTCCGGCGACTGGATTGAGGGTTCAAAGTGGAACCTTTGTTTGCTTTACAACTGCACCACATGGCACCATCAACAGGATGCACTCTTTTGCCTTTAGGGTTGATTTCATCACTATGCATGTCTTCCCCTTCGGCATTGGCTGTGAACAAGGACCCAACATCCTCATTTGGGTAGGTCCTGGCCTCATGGAATTCAACCAGGTCTTTGAACGTGTCCTTCGAGCACAACTTGTTTCCGACTACAGAAGCGTGGCAGGCTTGAGGATGTTCTTTGACTAGTCCCATATCCAGTTGCAGGGCTATGGAGGTAAAGAGGTCAACCAGCTTTTGCCACAAATCTAACATCTGAGTCATTTGTTTGTCCATCTTGTGACCCATTTCCTCTACAGCCCTCTTTAGCTCAACCAGCTCAATTTGTGCTGTAATTTTGGATTGATGACCGAGGAAGGTAATATGACCTCAAAAGTGAAGGTGAAATAGCCCCGGTAGACGTTCCCAAGCAGGTTTGGCTCTTTGGCGCTTCCTTACTCGGTAAGATGGCCTAGAGCTTTGGACAGCAAAGCAAATGAGAACTCAGTAAGGTTCCTGCAGCAATTAGAATGCAATGCACACGTCGTCGTGGGTATCCTCCTAGACTCTAAATCTAAAGACAAGTCTGTCTCATGATGCTCGGATGATGCCAGAATCCTCGAAATTCTTTTCGAGGGTGTATCCTTGATTGAATCGACTAACCCTAAGAGATGTCAAAATAGTATAAGCCTTTGACTATTCTGTTCTCGAAGTTTCAACTTTGAACTTGGAACAACTCGGTATTGATGGCGTGGCACCTTAACCGGGGTGGCATCAGCAACATCACGCTTTAGTCGGAGTGGTTATAAATGACGCATCACTTGTAACCTGAATGATATCGCATCACGGCATCAATACTTTGTGGTTCCTTATTTTCGGTTGAATCCTCATTCGGGCATAAGCCAAGGACTTAATAAGGTTTGATTTCTCAAAGTCTCACTGATCTAAGGACTTTGAAAATCAATAACGTGCACCATTGAGATGCACGACTCTTCATGGGGTTATAGCAGCGTCCTAATATTCATAAAGCATACTCAAAGAGAGACAACCTAGAAGCTGCCCTATCATGCTCCTACACAAAACGGTATGTATGTACAGTGTATGCGATAGGAAAAACAGTAACACATAGACAGTATATGGGGGTTAGATGCAAACAATCTTACCCTGCGGGTACCTATCCTAGTTTGGAGAGTTCTAGTGCTTTGTATATGCAAAGGCTGGTTTTGGCTTGTAACAGGTTCCTTGGACTAAAGCCAAGATATACCTCCCGCCACCCGCGTAACCGCAGAGCAATAGTCGAATGGTAGAATGACTTATCATCGTCGAAGGTTGTTGGGCATTCAGGGTCCCTAGGCTCCAGTAAACCATGCCGGATTGCCAAAATGCTCCAACGAGGCTATCCCACATCGTTGCAATTGAGAATGCTAAGAAATTGATTAAAAGGAAGAAGAATCGCAAAATGCTTTTTCAAATTTGGCTCACTTTATTCAATCTATCTTTAGAGGAAACTACGCAAGCAAACAAACGATAAAGTCCCAGATTGGATTGGCCGGACACAAAGGTCCTGTTAAATCACCATTCTGGTCTTCGGTAGCGCAAAGCTCACCGTTTTGACAGACTTTTAAGGGATTGTTTACAAGTGTATTAAACTCTAAGTTTTAGATCAATATTGGTTTGATCATCCCTAGCAGAGTCTCCACTGTGGGCAACATGCCCTTAGAAATTCTATTTTCCAAAGCAAGGACCCGGATCGAGGGAGTGCTAGCGGGACGAGCGCTCGTAATTCAGAGAGTCACCACTTGGGTTTGAAGGTCCAACACCCAATCCGGAGATTGGTCTCTACTTACGCATTTTGTGAAAATATTGCGATTTTTCTTTTCTTATCAATTTATTAGCCAATTAGGGCGGGGGAACAGTTTAAAGGGAAATTAAAACTGTAACATGTTGCAGGATGTGACTGAATAGCATGAATGGAAGCAAAAACACTAAATAGGATAAAACATGGTTCTGTCCAAAAAGAGCAAACCCAATGCATAGTATCAAACTTGACATGCGCAAGAAGGAACTCACATACACTGACCAAAGCCACTGCACGCGGTTCCAACCTGCACATACCAATATGAAACATGCGCGGGCGGGTGTGCTTTTCTTACAGGCTCTGTTTTTATCCTCCTCTGGGCTTTGGAAGGACCAGTGCTCACACAGGATAAACCATACAGTTATAGTAGTTACACTACACAGTTTAAAGGCTGAAAAGCCCTACAATTTAACAAAACACCCCATAAATAGTGTGGGGATAAAAACAGAGGCCAAAGGCCTAGTTACCCATGCAAGGCCAGCCACTGGTCAAAGATGGACCTACGCGTGCGGGTAAACCACAGGTGCGTGCGGATTTGAGCCACTTAACCAGTGCTTGGTTTACATGTTTCTGGGCTTTGGGACATGTCCAAAAATACCCTAGGGGTACTCCACAGCAGCAAGCATGAATATTAACTAAAAACTAGCAGTTTTAACTAAGGAAAGCAATAAACTGGTTGTTAGCCTGCTTACAGTGACCTATATACAAAGTAGAACACAAAACAATACGGCACCAATCCCCGCGCAAGACCTGCGCGCGCAGCCATAATGTGGCGCGTGCGTACGAATGATCGGCGCGCGCTGGTCCTTGCCACTACGATTTTTGAAACCTTGCCAATTTTAGGGCCAGGACTGGTATTGATTACCAGTCTTGACCCTGCTAGCCCCCCTTAGGGATCAGAATAGAGTACAGTACAAAGGTGTTATACCTTTGGTTTTTTAGTTCGAATGGTGTTTGAGCTTTGAGGTTGATTGTGAGCTTATTGAGTGATTGTTGTGTGTTTGAGGATGAAGAACAAGGATTGTGTTCTTGGGTGCCTTTGTATCTCTTTGGTTGAAGAGAACAAAGTTGGTAGCTAATGTGGTGACCCTAACTTTTGTAACGCTTTTGAAGAAAACCATGGGGGGTATTTATAGGAGAAGCAATGGTGGTGAATGGAGATATAACCAGCCAACAAGGGCTGATTTGAGTTGCTTGGTGGCTAAGTTTCCACCTTTGGAAAAGGTTGGTGGGAGATATGTGTGTAGACACCTCCCAAGCGGGGCATCGCCATACAGATTGATCATGTTAGTTGCTCGATTGGTTGCTTGCTTCGTAAACCAAGATCGTGGACATTCCCATGGCTAGGAACATCGCCACACGATAGCAGTTATCATCAAAACAGAGTCGCCACCCAGTTTATTAAAACTAGGAAAATAGACAGAGATTCTGGGCACGGGAGCCAAAAGTACAATAAGGGGAAGGTGTTAGGCACCCCTCTTTGCCCAGTCGTGAGACTGGCCCATAATCGTTCAACATAAGACGTGTAGATGCTTTATTTAATTCTAACATGTAATCTGTTTTTAGCCTTTAAGCAGTTAATGGTGAGCCAAGACGGTAATTGAAACATGCATCAGAAAGTAGGAAACAAAACAAAGCTGTCCCAGGAAGATGGATCTCGCGGCCGGTGAATAGATGTCACGGCCGAGGGATCCTCCTGGTTTTATGTACCGGCTGAGGGATCGAAGCCCCGGTCGGTGTTCTTCCTCACACCAGACAGAAACGTTAGTAAATAATCAGAATGCTAAGATTATGATTATGGATAGAAAATAAAACAAACCAGAGGCCGTTGGGCCTCACCACCTTGATCCCTCAGTTGCTTGATTGCTTCGGATTGTGTGTGATTGACTGATTGCTTCTCGGGAAACCCTAGGGTTAGGGTTTGAACTTTAGGGTTTGATCGCCGGATTGATGGCTACCTTCGGGAGGTTAGGGCTTTTGAAGAGTGGGTTTGAGAGAGTATTTTGACAGAATATCGGAGCTTGGGTGAATGATTTCACTTATGAATTTCGTGTGTATATTTTCGGAGTCCAAAAGCCCTTTATATAGGCAATTGGTGACTCACTCTGGCCAATCAAATGGCACGATTGCAATTGCAATGCAACTCAAACTCTCTGTCGTAATCTCTGAACGTGGCCCGAACGCATCGGGAAGGTAGTGTAGTTGGATCAAACGTCTGACAGAACGTTCCAGAGTCTGGAAAAAGGACGATCTGGCGGCCGAGTAATAGATCACACGGCCGAGGAATTGATGTTGCGGCCGAAGGATGGATCTTGCGGCCGAGGGATGAATCTTGCGGCCGAGGGATTGATCTCTCAGTGAGATTTTGCTAGCAACAGGTTGCTCGGGTGAGGAAATGATGTTAAGGCCGTTAGATCGATGTTACGGCCGACAGATGGATTCTCCTAGGCTTCTGTATTTTCTGTCTGAAAGGCTGTATGGCTCTGATTGGGTCCTCTAAGTGACTCAAAGTTCTTACCGAAAGTCCTAAGGTTCTCGAGAAGGCAATCAGCAATCACTATATCCATTTCATCATCGGGATGGTCCCCAAGGTGGGACTTGAAATAATCGTTAGGCCAAATTGGGGTGTCTACAGATGCCCCTCTTTGACTGAGCTCAAACGGATCGCGAGACATGTTTGAGTAATAGTCAAAGCTGTAAAAGCAACTCAATTGGTCCAACCACTATTCCAAGGGGTTTTTGAAAAAAGTTTTGTTATGGTCGGGCCGGGAGGCTGCCTACGTATTCCACAAGGAAAATTCAGACCAACCGTAGTTCGAACAATAAAGAAAATAAAAAGTTTGGAGGGTTAGAGACAGAAAACATACCTTAGGGCTTAAAAAGCCGTAGTGTGACGTACCTGGACTGAGCCAGGATTTTGGCGGAAGGTAGTTGAAGGAGCGCTGGGCTGCTGGGGGAGTTTTTTGCGAAGAGCTTCCTTAGTATTTTGGGGTAGATCAGTACACGGCAGGTGCGTTTGCTTTTCTTGATCATCCTTACTTTGACTGAAAGGAGCTCAGTAGAGTAGCCTATCCTTGCGAATGAGCTGGAAGGAATTGATGTAGTCGAGGTGGAATCCAAGCCATCCGCTGGGGATGAATTGGATGCCAGTTTGTTTTTGAGATATGGGGGGCACAGGGCCTGTAACATAGAGCACGGAGCTTTGGAGATGAGGGAACCGAGGCACGGAGCCAGTTGTAGTCATGAGGCGAGAGCCTGGAGAGTGATGGTTTTTAACGTGGTGGAATCGAGGCGCGGAGCCGGTCATAGTCACAAGGCAAGAGCATGGGGTGATTAGAACTAAGGCGTAGAGCCTGCTGTGGTCATGAGGCGAAGGCCTGAGGAGAGCTTAGAGCTTGACGAAATCGAAGCGCGGAGCTGGTATAAGGCGAGAGCCTGAGGTGTTCGAGCTTAGAGCTTGACGTGATTTGAACCGAAGCGTAGAGCTGGTTGTATTCTGATGGTCTGTGCACGGAGCTTTCCCATCATAAGTTTTGGCGTAGAGCCAGAGGATCGAGGTACTGGACCGATTAATGAAAATTGAGGCGTAGAGCCGGTTGATTGCAGGGTTGACCTATTTCATGAGAGATATGCGAAAAGTATATGTGTGATGATGGTTGTTAGATGTGAACAGATATGATGATGCAGACTCGATGTGAAAATGTTGATGCATTTGATGCAAATGTGCACGGGCCCGTGCGTGTGTGTTGATTTAAGCTTAGAGCTTCTTTCAAGTTCCGAACTTGAGCATTCAGAGCATAAAGCTCAAGCATTTGGACGGCAGAATCCGAGCATTCAATACAGGCTTTGAGCATCCAGTACGCAGTGGTTGGGCATCCAAGCGTAGAGCTTGAGCATTCAAGGCGTAAACCTTAAGCATCCAGTACACAGTGGCTGGGCATTCGAAGAGTTTTGAGCATTCAAAATGTTTGATTTCGAGCTTTCAGGCGTAGAGCTTGAGACAGATGATGTCTTGATTGTTGGGGTGGTGTAGAGCCTGTTGAGATAGTCACAGCTTCGAGCCAGTTGAAATAATGGGCTTAGAGCCGCTGAGTTGGTTGTTACGGCTTAGAGCCAATTGGGATAGCAGGCTTGGAGCCATTGAGTTGACAGGTGAGGGCGTAGAGCCGCTGAGTGATGAGTTGGTGAACTCGGGTGTAGAGCCTGTCGATAATGAGCTTCGAGCCGCTGAGTGATGGGCACAGAGCCGCTGAGATGACTGTTATGGCTTAGCGCCAGTTGAGATAATGGGCTTAGAGCCGCTGAATGATAGTGAGTATAGGCACAGAGCCGTTGAGATGGTTGTTACGGCTTAGAGCCTATTGCTTGAAGCCGCTGAGTTGTGGTAGCGAGCATAGAGCTGCTGAGTCGAGGGCTTGGAGCCGCTGAGTGATGAGCGTAGAGCCACTGTGTTGATAGAGATGGTGGGCACAGGGCCGCTGAGTTGATGGATATGGTGTATAGCCGCTATGATAAAGGGCTTTAAGCCGCTGAGGTGGTAGACATAGGCTTAGGGCCTCGAACCACTGAGTGTGTATAGGCATAGAGCCGCTGAGTGAGTTGATATGGGCGTAGAGCCTGGGTGACTTGAGCGACCTGTGCACAAGTTTATTGAGCGCGGAGCTGCTGAAGTAATGAGCTCAGGGCTGCTGAGTGTCTTGTTTTGTTGTAGTAGGAACTTCGGCCAGCAGTTTGTGGAGAGAGAGAGATCTTTGGTGCTCGGGCATGCCCCCAAGGCTAATTCTGATCACGTCGTATTGGCTTGGGGGTGCCCCCATGGATGACTTGATTTCGAATCTGTTGGTCATGGACCCAGAATTCCATAATGGCTTGAATTGGTGCACTGAGCATGATCTGATGTTGCCGAAGGAAATTGATCGGAGGACCAGGAGATTGATCCAACGGCCGAATGATTGATGTCTCGGTCGAGGTATCGAATACTCGGCCGCTTAATCGGTTCGTTCCCAGGGGCCTATAAAAGGCCACGGCCTCAGCCGTTTCATTTCATTTCCCTCTTTCCTCGGTTTCTCTCCTCATCCGAGAAACTTACCGAGAGCTCCTCTCGTCTTTAACTTGGTTCTTGTCAGCTCCGAGCCATGGATAGTGCGCGGCTGGTGATCGCGGAGGGAGTCCGCGACGTTCTTGGTCTTGTCTTGATGCTTGATTAGGGACCCTAGCTCGCATGGGTGGTTTGCTTCCGTGATGCGGAGCTCCTGGCGTGGCGGTGGTACGCAGTGTGGTGATTTTTCTGGGCCATGTGGTGATTCTTTTGAGCCACGTGGTGTCCCTTCTGCACCGTAGTACTTCTCTGGTATACACCGCCCCAGGGATGTCCTTTTCTTTTTTGCAGCTGGTCTCTGGTGTTCGGACCACCAGAGGGTTCGGCATCCTCTTCTGCTTCCTTTTTTCTGTTTTTCTGTTTTTCTTCCTGCATAGGTTAGTTCGACAGGAAATCGATGTATAGTTTGTTCAGGAAATGTGGGATGATCCACCTTGTGATGTAAAAAGCTTTCGTTATATGAAACAAAAATCTTTTGCTCTGCTATGTGATTGTGTATGCCATATCTACATTGTTTGTACGTGATAACTTGTTAATCTGGTGAAACAAACTGAACCGTGGAAGCAGTCTGCAAAACAGCCGTTCTGGCGGCCGATCTAATGATTACGCGGCCGAGGCTTCGATCTGGTGGCCGAAGGATCGTTTTGTCTGCCTGGGTTTGACTGGCAAGTCAACCCTGATTTTCACGGGCCGACGGATAGATCCTACGGCCGTCATATCGAAGTGCCGGCCGAGAGACCGACCAAATTACCGAGGATTAAGAATCCGATTCCGATTCGAACTAAGACTGGATTTAGTTCTATAAATACGCGTTCTACGAACCCGATAGCTTTGTCAGCAGCAGTTCCTTGCACATGGCACAACCAATCCTTGATCAGTGGTTGGATTCCTTTAATGGCCTCGACCGTTTACACTTTAAGTCCTTCGGCATGGACTTTCTCTTTTCCTTTCGTCAAATTCCTGTGAATTTTGCTTTCCTTAGGGCAGCCACTAGCTTGTGGGATCCTATCTTTCATGTCTTTCGATTTAGGAGAAAGGAATTGTGCCCTACTATCGAGGAATTTGCTGCCATCATGGGTCATTCGGATAGAGAGGGTTTCGTTGTCCCTAATCCTTTGTTCAACCGAGGTGATCTCTTGAAGGATTTGCTCCAAGTTCAGAAACATGAAGCTAGGTTCTTCATAGTGAAGGGAAGGCTGGAGATTCTGGAGTTTATCCAGCGTTTTGGTACAGTTGAGACTCATCGTCAAGTTTCCCAACAGAAGGCGTGCTTTCATGCGTTGTGCATTTGTCTCCTTCATTATTACTTGCTTGGCCCTTCCTCTGGCCATGCTGATCCCATACTGCTTAACCTGGCTCAACAAATTGGAAACCGTGTGGGTTTTGCTGGCTTAGTGTTGGCAGAGACCTTGATGGGTCTAGACGTGATACAGGGTAACCCTACAGCTCAGTTCTCGGGCAGTCCTTTGCTATTGCAGGTTCACTCTGTGTTTGTTTATTTGTCAAGTTATCTTTTCGCTCATCACTCTTTTGTTTTGACTCACGTGTTCTTTCAACTCACAATTTTCCCTTATTCCCTAGGTGTGGTTGTTTGAGAAGCTAAAGGTGTGGGATGGGCCAGAGCGACTTCCTTATAATCCAGACCAATGCATGGAGCGTCGCATGATTAAACAGTTCTCAACTGAGGCTGCTTGGGAAGCATGGATGAAGACTTGCAGAGGTGATTGGATTCAATGGGTTTGCCCCTGGTATGGTGTGGAGAGCATGACTATGAGTACCATTAACCATTTTGGTGTAGCAGTGATTGGTATTACTCGAGCCGTTTTCTACTTTCCTGCTCGCTTTCAAAGGCAGTTCGGGACTGAACAAACCGCAATCCTAGGTGACCCTGAGTACACTGTTTCAAAGGCCCATGATGCCAACTTCCGTCGCAATATGCTGCGTCTTTGGCCGAATAGAGTGATGCAGGAGGTTGCTGAGAACTTTGTTTTCAAGCTATCAGGTTCTTACAAACGTTGGTTGAAGAAAAACCTTTTGGAGGATAGTAGTACAAAGAGAAAGAAGACCTAAAGATTGACATTTTGCTTATGTTTTTCAAAAGATGTTTGTTTGATTCTAGCTTTCATGGATTAAGAATTGTTTAGGCTTGCTTTGTCTTTTCCCTTTGGAAATAATAAAACATTTGGTCATTTTATTCGAAGATGTTATTGCCATGATTTGATAGTGGACATGCTTTAGGATAGACCTAGAAACTTTGGAAGTGATGATGATAGCAGTGGCCGGATCTCAAACTTAGAGATTGCCTACGTATCCCATAGAGGGAATCAGGCCATAAACGTAGTTCCAACAAAGGGGATTTGTTTTATTTTTAGTTAGGGTTCACTCGGGTATTTTCCTCTCCTTTTGTGCTCTAAATTTTGCCTAAAACCGCCCTTGCGGGTTTTCGGTCTAGCGAGCGTTTTATTTATGCCTTAGTTTTTGCCTAAGCCGCCCTTGCGGGTTTTCGACCTAGCAGGCTGCTTTAATTTTTGCTTGGATCCACCTACCATTGTGGTTTTCGGCCCAACGAGCATCTCTCAGGGGTAGTACTTCCTCAACTTGTCGATGTTGACTGGCGTCGCGAATTCCATTCCATCCAAGTCTGCAATGTATGCTGCTCCTCCAGAAAGTATGCGTTTGATAAGGTAGGGGCCTCCCCAGTTTGGTCTAAACTTGCCTCTTGGGTCTGAAACGTGGCGACGGATTGCTTTGAGCACCATGTCTCCTACCTTGATGTCCCTTGGTTTGACCCTTTTGTTGAATGCTTATGCAATGCGGCGTTGATACCCTTGTACATGGTATAGCGCTCTCAGCCTCCTTTCGTCTAGTAATGCCAACTCGTCGTAGCGGTTTTGAACCCAATCTTCTTCGATCATTCCAATCTCAGCTAGAACCCTTAACGAAGGTAATTCCAGCTCGATAGGCAAGACAGCCTCCATTCCATAAACCAGAGAGTAGGGAGTAGCCCCAGTTGAAGTTCTTTCAGTTGTTCGATAACCCCATAATGCCAAAGGTAGCATTTCTGGCCAGTCTGTGTAGGTGTCGGTAGTCTTCCATAGAATCCTCTTGATATTCTTGTTTGCAGCCTGAACTGCTCCATTAGTTTGGGGTCGATAAGTAGATGACCGATGATTCTGTATTCCAAATTCGGCAAAAAGCTTCTTTGTTGCTCCTTTGAAGTGCGACCCATTGTCACAGACGAACTCGTGAGGTACACCATATCGATAGATGATATTAGCGCGAATAAATTTGGCCACATGAGTGGCTTTGAGAGTAGCATAAGAAGCTGCTTCTACCCACTTGGTGAAGTAGTCGATAGCCACTAGAATGAACTGATGCTTGTATTTTCCCTTTGGATTTATGCTTCCAATGACGTCTATCCCCCAGGTGGAGAATGGCCAAGGGGATGTCATGCTATTTAATTCCGTAGGGGGAATACGCATGCGATCAGCGTGGGTTTGACATTTGTAGCATCGACGGACATAGTTAGCACAGTCAGCCTCCATCGTGGTCCAGTAATATCCCTGCCGCAAGATCTTCTTTGCCATCGTTGCCCCGTTCATGTGTGGCCCACAAATTCCTTTGTGTATTTCCTCCATTACCTTACGGCTATCTTCCGTTGTGACCCAAAGTTGATTTGGGCCCAAGTGTGCCCTTCGATACAATGCTCCTCCACAAATTACAAATCGGGCGGCAAACTTCCACAGAGCTGTTTTGTCTTTTGAGGTGGCCTCGGATGGGTATTCTCCTCCTTCCAAGAATTTCTTTACGTCTTTGTACCATGGCTTGCCATCGTCTTCACCTTCCTCGGTAAAGGTACATTCGCATGCTGATTTGACCTTTTGTTCGATCATGAGTGGCCGCATTGTGAATCCCAGGGGTATTTCGACCATAGATGCTAATGTTGCCAGTGCATCCGCAAACCTATTGCTCACTCGGGGAGTGTGTGTGAAGACAACGGAATTGAATTGTGGAATTAGATTTTCCAGCACGGAGTGATACAGTTTCAGTGTGTCTTCCTTGACCTTCCAGTCTCCTCTTGCTTGAGATACCACAAGGTATGAATCCCCAATGACTTCTACCCTTTTTGCCCCTAGTTCCAGGGCTGCCTCCATTCCAGCAATACAAGCCTCATATTCAGCTTGGTTGTTAGTGACTTCAAACCTCAGTTTATATGACAAAGGGATATGGGAGTCGTTTGGGGAAACTAGCAACACCCCTATGCCATATCCACATTGGTTTGACGCTCCGTCAAAGTAAAGCTGCCAAGTGTTGTCTAAGAGACATAAGATGTCCTCGTCGGGGAACATGAAGTCTTCTGCCTCGGCTTCTGTCACAGGATGTTCTGCCAAGAATTCTGCCACAGCTCTTCCCTTCACTGATTTCCTTGTCATGTATTTGAGGTCGAATTCTGCTAGCAGCAATAACCACCTAGCTAGCTTTCCGATAAGTGCTGGCTTTTCGAAAAGATATTTGATTGGGTCTAAACGAGAGACCAGCACCACCGGATGTGCTAACAGGTAGTGCCTCAGTTTCTTTGTGGCCCATACTAGCCCCCAACAGGTTTTCTCGAGGGGAGTGTATCTTGTTTCACAGTCCATCATTTTTTTGTTGAGGTAGTATATAGCGCACTCTACTTTGGCATCGTTTTCTTGCGCTAGCATGCATCCCATGGATGTGTCCGTTACTGAGAGATACAGAATCAATGGTTTCCCAGGAATAGGCGGTGATAATACAGGCGGATTCTGAAGATATTCTTTGATTGCCTCAAACGCTTGCTGACAGTCTTGGCTCCACTCAAAGTCAGTACCTTTCTTTAGTAGCTTGAAAAGGGGTTCGCAGGTAGTTGTGAGCTTGGAGATGAACCAGCTGATGAATTGTACCTTCCCCAAGAAACTTCTTACCTCCTTTTCTGTCCTAGGCGGTGATATTTCCATGATAGCCTGTATCTTGGAAGGGTCTACCTCGATTCCTCTTTGAGTGATGAGAAATCCCAACATTTTTCTAGCCGTTACCCCAAAAGTGCATTTTTGAGGATTAAGACGTAGTTTGTAATTCTTAATACTCTCAAAGAACTTTTGGAGTGCTCCATAGTGTCCTTCCCTTTCCTTTGATTTGACTATCATATCGTCGACATATACCTCGATCTCTATGTGCATCATGTCGTGCAGTAGTGTTGTTGCCATTCTCTGGTAAGTGGCTCCAGCGTTTTTTAACCCAAACGGCATCACTCGGTAGCAGTAGGTTCCCCAAGGTGTGGTGAAGGTGGTTTTCTCTCTATCCTCAGGAGACATAAGGATTTGATTATACCCAGAAAATCCATCCATGAAGGATAGCAATGCATGGCCTGCGGTATTGTCTACTAGCTCGTCTATATGGGGTAATGGGAAGTCATCTGTGGGCTACCACAGCCCCGGGTGAGATCGGGGCGGCCCAAATGAAAGTCGCGCACCTCGAACTTTTGAGATCGATTTGAAAAATTATTTGATTTGAGTTTGAAGAGTCGCCACCCGGATTTGTGGTATATCACCCGAGAAACCGTTTTGTCTTTTTTTTTTTGTTTTTTTTTGTTTGGGTAAATTAGCTTGAAATTAAAAAAGGTTAAGCGAATGTACAGCCTACAAGGGGCATACCCCAGGAGGAAAAGAAAAGGGAAAACAACAAGAATGAAAAAAGTACGGTAACCATGCACAACCCGCATGGAGAGTAAAATAGAGTGACATAGGCAATACAAATGGGTCTGAGTAGAGCCATGTAGTAAATGAAATGAAGTGAGGCGAAATGTAAATACTTCCTGGCACAACCCGCCAGGTTAGGAATGAATGTAAGTAAAGTAGATAGTCTTGGTCAACGATGACCACATGATAACCTGCGCTGAGGAGAGATCCTCCTCCTCCAAGGCTGGGATAAGAAATCCAAGAACCGAGAAGCCACTCACCCCGAGGCTAGCATAATACCCACTCAAAAGAAGTCAACTACTACAGAGGGACTCGGACCGAGAGGTTCGAACTGGAGATGTCGGCATCCGACAAGGCTACCCTGCTAAGCACCCTGCACACCACGCCCATTTCAACCAGACTACTACATCCTCGCCCAAATCCCCTAGGCTCGCTAACTGCTCTTAGCGGAACAGGAAGAGGGACCACCAAAAGTAGCCCCCAAACCACAAGTGGACCAAGCTGCTCTTTTCGATCAGTGCAACCACTAAATCTAATCAGAAAC
This sequence comes from Rhododendron griersonianum, assembly GCA_018127125.1. Classification (NCBI taxonomy): domain Eukaryota; kingdom Viridiplantae; phylum Streptophyta; class Magnoliopsida; order Ericales; family Ericaceae; genus Rhododendron; species Rhododendron griersonianum. The sequence continues at coordinate 22,652,204 of CM030797.1, forward strand.
AGACTGCAAAACTACCCCTTTCGATCAGCAAGGATCCACCAATCTAGTCAATGATAGCTCCGGCAACTACCTCTTTCGATCAGACTCATCCATAATCTGATCATCGGCGCCCACAGCTGCTGCTACTGCGGGATAGCCCCTTAACTAGGATAATCCAATCTAATCGATAGCAGCCACGACCACAAGAATACTACGCAACTCCTCAGGGCTAAAAGCACTGGCTCAAGGGATACAGAGGGCTCTACGAAGAGCCCGCCCCCGATTTCAGTCCAACAGATGACTGCCTATCGGGGGTTGCAAAATCTAACAGTAAACTGGCCCTTAAGTCCAGCAACAATATGACAATAAATAGATAAGTGCAAAGAGTATGGCTGCATTGCATAATGGTAAAGTAAGGGATACTACCCCCACTGCCCGAGCCACCAGCCAGCTTGCCTTCCCGGGCTGGCCTGCCATCGGGCGGGTTGATGCCTGCCGCTACTGCTGCCTGCAGCCTGCTGCTACTGCCTGCCGCTGCTGCTGCCTGCTGCCGCCTGCTGGGCGAAAGTAAGACTCGAAACGCCCGGGCAAAAGCTGCTGCCTAGCCTCTGCCCGAGCAGAACAGTCACGGACAGCACTGCTGCTACCCCCTCCGCCCGAGCCACACAGGATGGCCTGCCCGGGCTGGCTTGCTTGGCTGTTCTGTGGTTGGGTTGTTTGTTGGCCGGGCTGGCCTGGCTGGCCTACTAGGCTGGTGACTGAAATGGTGACTGCCTGCCCGGGCTAGCAGCTTGGCCTGGCTGCTTGGCCCACGCAGGGATATGGAGGCCTGGTGAAGGCCAATGGCTGTGAAGCCCCTGCCTGGCCTGGATGGCCCGGCGCCTGGAGAACTCCGGCGAGCCGCCGTGGTTGGCTAAGCCCCACGGAGCTGTAAAAGGTGGGCGGCTGGGCTTGACCCCGGTCACCGTTGATGCTTGATGATGGCCGACGGCCGTTATTACCGTTGCTGCACAGGGTTCGGAGGTGTGGCCTTGCTGGGACTCTGCACATGTAGATCTCAGTGGTGAATCCGCCTAGCTGCCGTGCCACTGTACGAGCACAAATTGAAGCAGAAAGGACACATCTCAGTAGAGGTATGGTAAATAAGGAACCCATAAAGCTCGACCCATGAGGTTCCGAACACAAAGCTACGGCCGTGGCTTGATTTCAGGTCTGCCCGGTGCAGATCCCAAGAGGTAGCCGCCGGTCCACGGCGGGGTTGGATCTGGAATCGAGGCACCACGATCGGAGCTGCACAGGTCCCACGGTTGGACAGTGAAACCCACTTGCCCCATTTGAAATGCCTGGTGTGAGGTCTGGAGCTTCATATGACTCGGAGCTCCAGTCGTAGGATGGTAGGAGGCCGAACCACCCACGGCTGAGATGCGGCCTGAGGTGGGCTTGGCCGTAGAAGATGAACCCTCGACTGGGGCCGACCATAGCTTGGCCGGAGTAGATCCGGTCTGGTAGATCCGGAATGGTACCCGCCGGTTCACGGCGGGGTTGAGGTTGGGCCGGACCAGGTGGAGTTGAGCTCCGGGAGGCCGGGTATGGAGGGCGGTGGAGGAGAGCCCCTGTCGTGCGAGGGGCTCCCTTGCCCGGTGAGGTCCGCTGCTGCTGCCGTCTAGGTGGGAGGCCGGCGTGGCTGGGCCAGGAGGCTGGGAGGCCGACGAGGCTGGATGCCGTTGGGGAGGTTTCTCTCTCTAGGGTAGAGAGAGAAGCTCCCTCTCTTCCCTCTGACGATCTTCTTTCCATGATTGTTAACCGTTTTGTCTTGAAAATGATTGATTTGAAATTGAAAACCAGAGATCGTTTTGAGGGTCCGGAAGCCATGTTACGAGGGGGGAAGGGTTTTACGGCACCCCCCTCGCCCGATTCGAAATCGGTCTCCACTAAACGTTTGTGGGATTTTTAAAAGGGATTTTGTTTCATTTAACCAGCTAGCAATTATCCACAGTTATACCAAATAAGAGGTGCATACATGTGCATATGTACGGATGGGATGAAATAGCCATGCACAATATGCAAGATAACTGAAAATAAAATCCTGTCACTGCATCCACTCTCGAGCGCTCGGGAGTGGTCCCGAGCGCTTGGGAGTGCTGACACTCTCAACCTACAAAACTTGTTAGTACTGACAAGATATAATGCACTGACTTGTAAACTGAAATAAGTTTAAACAAGCTAGAGGCTCAACAGAGAACCTGACAGACTGAGATAAGCCCTCAATCTCTCAGATCATGTATCCCTGCCCAAAGAAGGTTAGATCTACAAGCTTAAATGAGCAAATAGGTACATTCAGCCATGCATGAAGTCATGCAACACAGCAAACTGGGAGAATGGAAAGCAGTAACATCCATGCACTCCCGAGCGCTCGGGAATGGTCCAGAGGGCTTGGGAGTGAGCTGCATGTTAGGTTTGTTTTAAACAGGAAATGATATTGACTGGACATGCAAACATCCTTGTTTTGATCTTTCCTAAAAGAAAATCATCTTTTAACTTTAAAAGAAAAGAACCTTGTCCACATACGAAACTTGTGAGAAATGCTTCTGTTTTAGGAAAACTGATTTTGTATGTCTGCATGCTATGATAAAACCATCTTACTTAAGAATGCACCTCACCCCCCCAGCCTGTTGTTCAACAAAATGCCATGCATGGGACTGGAAACAGTCCCGAGCGCTCGGGAGCACTCTCGAGCGCTCGAGAGTGTTTCCAGTAGGGGTTTTGTGAAAACATCTTTTTGTACCCCATTGCTCTTGCTTTAACACCTAGATCTCCCAACCTCACACTCAGTATTAAGAACTGAGGTGGGCTGGGAGACCTCCCTCAGAAAGGAAGTACAGCCCTTGTTTTGAGATCAAAGTAGAAGTATTTTTCTACCTTTTGAGAGACTTTGCTCCTTGAGTGACTTTGAAAGGTGGAAAGAAGGAAGAAAAATGCAGAGAATTAGAGATCAAGTCTGTTCTCCACCCCCTGCCTCTTCTGGTCTTTTTGCTCTTTTAAAACCTTGTTTTTGGAAAATGTTTGAGGTTGAAGAAGAGGGTTTTTTGCTTGAGAGATTTTTAGAAATGTTTTACCAGAGATCGAGAGGGTTAGAGAGAGAGCTAAAGCCCCCTGTTTCAGCTGAGAATGAAGGTATATATAGGCAAAATGACCTATGGTCTCATTTGAAATGAATTTGAAATTAAACAATTTTTTTAATGGGGGAAAATCTGATGGCCTGGTCTTCTCTGACTGAGGTTGAGTGTTGACTCAAACCTCAGCCGGCTCAAGGTGACTGCAATGATGGATAGCATGGGTAGTGGGAGATCTCATCATCCATTAGGCAGCCTAGAAGACTCGAGCGCTCGAGAGTGAGCCAAGCCCGTGCTTTTAGAAAATGGTTTGGAGCGCTTGGGACTGCTCCCAAGCGCTTGGAAATGATTTTGACCATTTTTTTGTCCTTTTCAAAGTCCTTCAAGAAGCAAAGTTTCACATGGTTCGAGGCTTGTTTAATCCAAATTCATCATCGGGGAGCCTCCGGGCCACAAATCAAGGAAGTTCGAGAAGTCCAAATTGGGGTGTCTACAGTTGCCCCTCTTTGGGCGACGCTCGACATCATGTCTGGATGCGAGTGGCGTCCAAAGATTGAGACAGCCCAATTCGAGCCAAATCAAATCCTTGATTCAAAATCAAATGCAAGAAAAGATGTACAAGCATTCGATGCATGAGGTCGTGCTCTTCCGAACTGCCTACGTACCCTTTTCTGCAGGGATCAGACCAGTGTAGTTCTTCGGGGCAAATGCAAACATGCAGACATGCAAGCAAATGATAGAAAGGTGTCCCTCAGGACGGTGCCAAAACAATGGCGGGATGAGATTAATAGAGGGCGAATAGACTTGAATTTGAAAAGCTTGAATATTGAAAGAAGCTTGAATTTTGAAGGAAGCTTGAATTTGAGATTAAAGGGTGTCTCTCAGGACAACGCCAAATTTATGGCAGGAAGAGACTGGAGGGTGTCCAACAGGACGGTGCCAAATTTATGGCAGGAAGAGACTGGAGGGTGTCCAACAGGACAGCGCCAAATTTATGGCAGGAAGAGACTGGAGGGTGTCCAACAGGACGGTGCCAAATTTATGGCGGGAAAGAAAGGGTGCCAAATCTATGGCAGGAAAGAACGGTGCCAAATCTATGGCAGAAAAAGAAAGGTGCCAAATCTATGGCGAGTTCGACGGGTGCCAAATCTATGGCTGCGGATGATTGGGGGGGTGTCCCTCAGGACAGTGCCAAATCTATGGCAGCGGATGAGTGAATGGTGTCCCTCAGGACGGTGCCAAATCTATAGCAGCGGATGAGTGAATGGTGTCCCTCAGGACAATGCCAAATCTATGGCAGCGGATGAGTGAATGGTGTCCCTCAGGACAATGCCAAATCTATGGCAACGGATGAGTGAATGGTGTCCCTCAGGATGGTGCCAAATCTATGGCAGCGGATGAGTGAATGGTGTCCCTCAGGACAATGCCAAATCTATGGCAGCAGTTGAGCAGTCATGTTGACGAATATGAAGGAAGAAGGCGACCGTGAGAGGTTGAGGTTAGAATGTGAGACCCGTGTTTCGACTTTTGACAACACTGATGATTTTTAGCTTTGAAAAACAACAATGGACATGTCCGAGTACCCTTTCTGCTTTACTGTTTTTGGCCAGCGGACCGGTATTGTTAGGATTTTGGGATTTGGGATGGAGTTTATCTTTGGATGGAAATTGGGTTCGAGTTGGATCCAGGGCTTGAACGGGGGTTGGCTTGAGTTTGACCTTGATCAGGGCTTGAGTTTATACCATTCATGCTCCAGTCTTGAGGTTGGCTGTATGCTTGCCGTGATTGATGACATTGGGCTGATGTGCCCCCGTGAGTGACAGGCCTTAGTTTTGATTCTTTTCTTTGATTCCACTGATAGTTTCGGCAACCAGTTTTATCACAAGTGCAAGCGCGAGTTCTTCCCTGTGTCGGAACTTCTCTCGCGAGTTGGGACCTCAATGACGACCGGAAATGACCTTGCGTGAATTTGGGCAAGGCCTAGATGACTCGAAGGACAAGAAAAATCCTTTATGAGAGGACTGACTCTTAACGAAGACCTTGACTGGACGAGGAGTTTGATTTGACTGGACGAGGCACTTGATTATTTGAGGATTTAATGTTTGAAATTGTCATGATAAAATCAAGTTTTGATGATTTTCCCATTCTGGGTTTTGAAATTGTTTTGGCTCCATCAAGTGATGCTCATTCAGAATTCTCTTGTTTTGTCAGAACACGAGGATTTTTACCGTGAATCATGCCCCAGGTTGCTGATGACAACCCATGGATTTAGAAAATGCCCCAGCTCGGATGTTACAGGATTCATGAAATGCCTCGTCCCTCCCTCTCGTCTTCTCCTAGTGTCTAGGATTTTTGTTATCAAGTTGTGTTTTTCAATCTGAAAGGACTTCATTCGGGTTGTAACGTGGCCAAGGTTTGGCTTAACAAAGAAAGGATAATAGGCTCAAAAATTTTCATTTTCTTTGGGTTTCGAGAGCTAGCAGCCATCTTGAATACTTTTGTCCTTTTGCTTTTGACGGGCGCCTTATTTGCTTCGCACTTTGTTGTGCCGATGTGTTTGGCACTCTCGTTGATTCTGAGCTTTCTCTGATTCTTTTTCGATGTTTTGCATCTCATTGTGCCCATGTATTTTCACGCTTTGAATTCTGATGCGCCGATGATAACCATGTGTTTGGCACATTTGTCCTCCTCATTTCACCCCGGTGTGGGGGATAGCTGCCTAGCTGGGTTCTTTCAAAGAAATTGATTTAGGCTCAAAGGGGGTTATCAATGGATATATATCTTCAAGCGTGTGATAAAAGAAAAGAATGCCTTTCTTCATTTTGAATTGCACAACTCGATAACTAGATCCTAGATGCAAGTTAAGAGATTTGTGTGCTCTAACTTTTGCCTAGATCACATTCGAGGTTTTGATCTTGCGAGCTTTTTCTCAGGCCAAGGTGTTGCTTTTTGACGGCGTCAGGGAGTGGTCCCATGAAATTCTTCTTCTTGCAAGGTGTGGGCAGCATGCCCTGGAAATCCCGGTTTCCAAAAATGCAAGGGCCCGGATCGAGGGAGCGCGAGCGCAGGTGGCAAGCGCTCGAAAATACAGAGTCGCCACTCGGGTTTTGAAGGTCCGACACCCAAGGAACCGTATTTCGAAGCACCTGCCGCGCTTTATTTGAAAAAGTTAAGGAACCAGTCCGTCATAACCATATCTGGGTTCGGGAGCCAGGTTACGAAAGGGGAAGGGTTTTATGGCACCCCTCTCGCCCAATCCGGAGATCGGTCTCTACTTAGGCATTTTGAAAACATTGCGATTCTTCTTTTATTAATCGATTTTAGCCAATTAGGGCGGGGGAACAATTAATCGGGGATTAAAACTGTAACACTTTGCAAGATGTGATCAAATATTGGCATGGACGGATAACATGATGAATAATAAACGGAATGATCTTGAAACAGCGATCAGATGCCAAAACCAGGCTCGGGGCAGATTTGCCCTGCACGATGATCAACTTGCATGCCTGAACAGATCTGCATGCAAGTCAATCATCGCGCGAGACACTCTGACTCTCGCGCGAGTGTTGTCATCTCACCACAGTCCCAAAATCATCCCCTTCTGGGCTCTGGAAGGACCAGTGCACACCCAGGACAAACCAAGCAGTTTAAACTCTCTGGGCTCTGGAAGGACCAGTGCACACCCAGGACAAACCAAGCAGTTTATGCAGTCATAATGTACAGTTTAAAGGCTGAAAAGCCTAATAAATAAACAAAAACACCCCATAAACAGTGTGGGGACAAAATAATAGCCTAAAACCAAGTTAAACATGCAAGGCCAGCCACTGATCGGGTATAAACAGTCGCGCGATGGTTCCAAACAGTCGCGCGATCGTGCGCCCTGGCGCGCGATGGTTACGCCCTGGCGCGCGATAGCTGCGCCTGGGCGCACTGGTCAACTCTCCTTTTGACTATCGCGCGAGTGTTTGGGAGCAGCGCGCGAGTGTATGGGCCAAACTTCCAGTGCTTGGCTTTGCATGTTCCAGGTTCTGGGACAGATCCAGAATGATCCCAGGGGTACTCCAACAGAACAGAAGTGAATATTGAAGTGCAAAGCTAGCATTTTTAAGCTAAAGAAAGCTGTAAAATGGTTATTAGCATGCTCCACAGTGATCTAATACCAAAATAAACTACACAACAGCTATGGAAATAACCAAAAATAAGAAATGACCAGCACCCCTTCCCCACGTGATCTATTCTCGTGCAAAGCGAACTGTCGCGCGAGTATTCATGACCATCGCGCGAGGGTGTGCTTGATCTACGGTTTTTGAAACCTTGCTAGCCTTAGGGCCAGGACTGGTATTGATTACCAGCCTTGACCCTGCCAGCCCCCCTCAGGGATCAGAACAGAGAGCAGAACAAAGGTAAGATATACCTTTGGATTTTGAGGTTTGAAAAGTGTTTGAGCTTTGAATTGAGGTTGAGTTTGTTTGTGGTGTTTGAGTGGAAGAACAAACTATGTTCTTGGGGTGCTAGATTGGAAACCAAATGTTGCACTTGCTAATGGGGGAGAGATGAACAAAGGGCTAGGGTTAGAACCTTTGTGCTTTCAATTTTTGGAACCCTTTGAAAGAGAAACAAAGGGGGCTCTTATAGGCTTAGCACCTTCCACTAATGGAAAGGCAGGTCTGGTCCAAAGAATGGAGGTCAGCCAGCCACGAGGTTGGCTGAGGGTTACTTGGTAATTAAGCTGCCCAGCTGAATAAAGGTGATGGGGACAGGTTATGACCGTCGCGCGATGGTTCCAAACTGTCGCGCGAGGGTCAACGGCCAAGCTTTGTCCATCTGGCAGTTTGACCATCGCGCGAGGGTTCTAGAATGTCGCGCGACGGTGCTCCCTGGGGCGCGATGGTTGCGCCCTGGCGCACAATGGTTGTGCCCCGGCGCACGTCAGTAGGGTTTTTGGCTTTTGGAAGTGGCTTAAGACTGGGTTAGGTTCAAGGGTTATTCAAACACTCAAAGCTCAAACACTAGACATTCCCGGGGTGTTCTTGATCCATTTCATCATCGGGGAATCAAAAACCGTAAGTAAACTAATCTGGAAGCCCAGATTGGGGTGTCTACAGCAGCCCCCCTTTGATGGCACTTGGAGCACCATTGAATTGGTACAAGTAACGTCAAAGGTTTCTAGACACCCCTTAAGGCAATCCAGAGCAGAACATACTAGCAAAGTAGACAAGCATACTTACAGAACCTGATTGGTTGAATGGACGGACAGACCGTCGCTGGAGATGGAAGTAGGGACAGGCTGTCGCTGCAGATGTTGACGGGACCGGCCGTCGTTGCTGGGGATCAAGCTATCCTCGGCACAAAGTATTCCAACAAACACGGGTAGGTCGTGTCAGGCAGGTTGAATTCCATCTGTTGGGGAATCAGAGCCAATCTCCTTATCAAAGACCATCCGAGACAGAGCAATAAGCCTGCTGGAAGATGCACTTTTGGCTAGACTGAGGGTGATTGTCGTTCGGGACAGGCCAAGACGGACTCTCCTAGGGAACAATCAGTTGCGGATGAACGGACCATCGAACGATGTTCTGGTCGTTGTTTGTGGATTTGACAGGACAGGCTGTCGTTGAAAGCGGACGGGGAGATCATTGTGCTGAGTGATCAAGCCGTTGGGGAAATTGACAGGATCAGCTGTCGTTGATAGCGGACGGGGAGATCATTGTGCTGAGTGATCAAGCCGTTGGGGAATTGACAGGATCAGCTGTCGTTGATAGCGGACGGGGAGATCATTGTGCTGAGTGATCAAGCCGTTGGGAACTTGGATGGGCGGATCATCAGTATAAATGACCAAACCGTTGAAGCCTGGATGGGAGGATCAGCAGTATAAATGATCAAACTGTTGTAGCCTGGATGGGAGGATCAGCAGTATAAATGATCAAACCGTTGAAGCCTGGATGGGAGGATCAGCAGTATAAATGATCAAACCGTTGAAGCCTGGATGGGAGGATCAGCAGTATAAATGATCAAACCGTTGAAGCCTGGATGGGAGGATCAGCAGTATAAATGATCAAACCGTTGAAGCCTGGATGGGAGGATCAGCAGTATAAATGATCAAACCGTTGAAGTCTGGATGGGAGGATCAGCAGTATAAATGATCAAACCGTTGAAGCCTGGATGGGAGGATCAGCAGTATAAATGATCAAACCGTTGAAGCCTGGATGGGAGGATCAGCAGTATAAATGATCAAACCGTTGAAGCCTGGATGGGAGGATCAGCAGTATAAATGATCAAACCGTTGAAGCCTGGATGGCTGACCGTCATGGATGATATGGCTGACCATCGTTGAATTGGGAGAGCGGATCGCTATAAAAAGTGATCGAGCCGTTTGAAGTTGGACAGGACCGGCTGTCGTTGATTTGAACTGGCGGATCGCTATAAAAAGTGATCGAGCCATTGGGGTTGGACAGGACCGGCTGTCGTTGATTTGAAATGGCGGATCGCTATAAAAAGTGATCGAGCCGTTGAGGTTGGACAGGACCGGCTGTCGTTGATTTGAAATAGCGGATCGCTATAAAAAGTGATCGAGCCGTTGAGGTTGGACAGGACCGGCTGTCGTTGATAGAGGCGGCGGATCACTATAAAAAGTGACCGAGCCATTGAGGATTGGACAGGACCGGCTGTCGTTGATAGAGACGGCGGATCACTATAAAAAGTGACCGAGCCATTGAGGATTGGACAGGACCGGCTGTCGTTGATAGAGGCGGCGGATCACTATAAAAAGTGACCGAGCCATTGAGGATTGGACAGGACCGGTTGTCGTTGATAGAGACGGCGGATCACTATAAAAAGTGACCGAGCCATTGAGGATTGGACAGGACCGGCTGTCGTTGATAGAGGCGGCGGATCACTATAAAAAGTGACCGAGCCATTGAGGATTGGACAGGACCGGCTGTCGTTGATAGAGGCGGCGGATCACTATAAAAAGTGACCGAGCCATTAAGGATTGGACAGGACCTGTCGTTGATAGAGACGGCGGATCACTATAAAAAGTGACCGAGCCATTGAGGATTGGACAGGACCGGCTGTCGTTGATAGAGACGGCGGATCACTATAAAAAGTGACCGAGCCATTGAGGATTGGACAGGACCGGCTGTCGTTGATAGAGGCGGCGGATCACTATAAAAAGTGACCGAGCCATTGAGGATTGGACAGGACCGGCTGTCGTTGATAGAGACGGCGGATCACTATAAAAAGTGACCGAGCCATTGAGGATTGGACAGGACCGGCTGTCGTTGATAGAGGCGGCGGATCACTATAAAAAGTGACCGAGCCATTGAGGATTGGACAGGACCGGCTGTCGTTGATAGAGACGGCGGATCACTATAAAAAGTGACCGAGCCATTGAGGATTGGACAGGACCGGCTGTCGTTGATAGAGACGGCGGATCACTATAAAAAGTGACCGAGCCATTGAGTTTTGGACAGGGCCGGCTGTCGTTGATTTGATCCAAGTAGCATAAACAGTGGATAGCATGGATAGAAGCAAGGCGGACTGCAGCTGGGGAGAAATTGATGATAACTGCTGAGCTGTTTACTTGCTGCCTTCGATATCGGGCAGGATCGCTTTGTTGTTTTGATGGATTTTTCCTGCGTTCAACATTTGATATACACACAATATGCAATGATATGTATAACATATTGAAAATGCAGATGCAAACTTAGGGCGGTTCCTAGAAGGACAACGACGCCTAAGGACTACCACTGAGCCTTATTACTGAACTGTCTGCTTCTGAGACACGCACCCAGATAGAAAGACGCTGAACGGGCTGGCGTGCCCCAATTGACGTTTGAGCAATGGAATTGGGCCTGCGTGCCCCTTCTTCGATGCTTCGGCAGGTGTGCCTCATAGGTGAGCCCCAGAGATGCCTTGCTTGGCCTTGGGCTGTTGTGCCCTTTCTGCTTCGAGAGATTCCGCTGCTTGCGGATTACGGATACTAGGGTAGCAATGTAACAATTGCGTTTTCCAGTTTATTGACTCTCTTTTACAAGTGTTGAAGAGAATGCAAAAACTAACCACTAATATCTAATTTGCGTTGACAAGTGCTTTGAATCGACACACAGACACGCGCACATATGTATAGACCCGCCTAGCTCGAAATGAAAAGGGAGAAAGAGTCCCAGGGTACAATGTGAATCCTTAGACACACGAAATATAATGAAATTTTGGGCATTAATGTGCCAAAACTCACAACATTCCTGAACAGGTGAAACTGACACTTATGAAAAGTGGAAAAGGTACAAGACCTGTACAAACAAAATCGAGAAAAGCATCCCGATATGACAATTGATTGAAAAGCTGGAAAAATGTCGCAAAAATGGACATAAGATGCAGATTATGACTCGTATAGGCCCGGACTGAAATCGACACCCCCGTGCAGTCACATTAAGTCCATATGACTTGCATGGTTTGACAAGACTTGGCAAAAGCCCCTGGAACGACATTCGAGGGTAGTAGCCAACTGCTACTGTCTGCTGCAAGAAGCGTGCGCAGGTTTGAGACCAACGCGCATCACTCGAACAAACGCGCTGTGGTAGCTTACACCAGACTTCGCTGAACTTAGAATAAACTGTGAGTCTGTTAAGGCCTCGCCAGCATTTCGTTCTGTTTTTGATGCGTCAATTATTTTTTTAAGACTTATGCTCAGCCTATAAATTGAAGAAGCAGTTTGGTAATAAAATTGAAAGACGAAGGTTTTCCCCCTTCTGGTTCCTCCAATGCAGCTTGATCTGATCTTCGATCCTCTTCGACCTTTGATGTGTACCAAAATGTCAACCATGGATCCAATTAATAGATTGTGACCGAGTCTCAAAGAGAGACTGCCTACGTATCCCAAGCTAGGGAATCAGGTCAGAACGTAGTTCAGGCCAAGGGTTAACTCTCGAGTATTTACCTCTCCTTTTGCGCTCTAACTTTTGCCTAGTACCGCCCATGCGGGTCTTCGGTCTAGCGAGCTTTTGAATATTGCCTATTCATTTTTGCCTAAACCTCCTTCATAGGTTTTCGTCTAGCAGGCTGCTCTAACTTTTGCTTGGAACTGCCCACCCTTGGGGTTTTCAGCCCAACGAGCTTCTCTCAGGGAAAAGTTGCTTTTGAATTGATCCAGGTTGACCTAGGTGTTGAATTTGTTGCTGTCGAGGTCGAAGACCTTTGGTTGTAGCCTTAGATAAATGGCTTTGATGACGCAGGGTCAAGAGTGCTTCGATTGGAAACGTCTTGCTCCGGACCGTTGTGTACATTTTCTCATTTGTGCTTGGCAGAACGCCACTATCATTGCTTTGAACATGGTACAAGGCCCGGAGCCTTCTGTGCTTCTGCTTTCTAGATTGGCACTCGGTAGCAAGGGATTGATACTTCTTTGTCCCAAAATCAAATTCAAGGCGTGACTTGATGAGACCATGCCAAGACGTCGACGAATTCTTCAAGCCTGTCTGACTGGGCACAATGCTCCTCTAGGGGCGGCTTTGAACCAAATGAACCTTTCGGGAGGTTATACTTGTCTTTCAAGTTTATTTGAAATTACTTCTTCTTTTAATAGGCTGAGCATGCCTTTCGTCTTCCCTTTTGGCGAGGGAACACATTTCCTTGGGAATGATCCCATCGAAATCTATCCCTTCGTCATTAGGGTTGACACAGTTTATATAAAAGCCAGCGAAGCATGTAGAAGCAAGATGATGCATATCATAAAAACCCTCGGGGTTGCCAAGTACAGCAGACTCGAAACCTGAAACAAAAGCTATGACGTGGAGGGCCAAGAGGCACAACCTCCGACTCAGAGCTAGACTTAGACAAACGCAAAAGACTCTGTGTCAGACTCAGACGAGATGCCAATGCAAACTAGACGCGGTTTTGAAAATGCAATAGTTAAAAAGCTACCCATAGCTTCCACAAAAGGAGGTAGGATCCAGCGGGTGTCAGACCCAAGCAACAGCACTTCGGCTTCCTCAGCTTCTTCAGCCAAACCTACTTGATGCTCCTTTGAACGATGGACCTCAGCCAAACGGTCCTTTCCTTTGCAAGCCCCTCATCACTGTCAAACCAAACGTTGGCAGTGAAAACCTCGGTTGTCCCACCTACAGCCATCATGTTAACCTCCGGTTCAGACGGGATGGATACGATGGGTTTGGGTTGATGTGCTGGGACGATATGGTGGCTAGGGTTGAATATGGTGGAGCTCGGGTTGATTTGAGTGGAGGTTATAGATACCTGACCAACCAGAGGGTCAGACCCGTGTTGAGGCAAGGAGTTGGAAACGACGTTGGGCTTTGGTGGAACTTGAACCGTGCCATCATCAATTAGATCTTGTATCTCGTGTCGAAGACGCAGGCAGTCATCAGTGAGATGGCCAGGCATTTGGTGGAAGGCACAGAAAAGGTTGGCATTGTAGTTGGCTGGAAAGACTTTGGGTGGAGAAGTTGGGGCCAAAAGTTTGAGGTGCCCAGACTTGACGAGTTTCTCCATTACTGCAGATAGAGATACCTCTAAGACAGAGAAACTCCGGGGTTGTGTTCGAGATCGGAGGCTTTGAGCGCTTCGAATTTGGTTGATATCGGCTGTTGATGGAGGTGGAGTCGTGATGACACCACAATCGACAAGATCTTGAACGGCATGTCGAAGCCGAAAACAGGCATTGGTAGAATGGCCAGGCATTTGATGGTAGGTGCAATAGAGGTTATGCTTGAAATGGGGTGATGGATTTTTGGGTAGAGGAGTTGGATCGAGGGGCTTGATGGAACCAGCATCGAGCAGTTTCTCATAAATTGAGGCTAAAGGCGTAGAGAAGCATGAGAAAGTCCTTGGTGGGTTCCGACGAGTGAACTGAGAATCCGAAGCGGAACCCTTGTCTGCTTCGATGTGCCTCATCAACAGGATGCATTCTTTTGCCTTCAGGACTGAATTCATCACTAAGCATGTCCTCCCCTTTGGCAAAGGCTTTGAACAAGGAATCAGCATCCTCCTTCGAATGAGTCCTGGCCTCATGAAACTCAGCCAGGTCTTTGAACATGTCTCCTGAGCACAGCTTGATTCCAACTGTTGGAGGGTGGTAGGCTTGAGAAGGTTCTTTGACCAGTCCCATATCTGGTTGCGAGGCTGTGGAGGAAACAAGGCCAACGAGTCCCTGGACCATAATCATCTGTTTGTCCATCTTGTGACCCAATTCTTCTACAGCTTTCCTGAGCTCAGCCAGCTCCATTTGTACTGCCATTCCGAATTGATGAGCGAGGTAGGTGATATGACCTTGGAAGCAAAGGTGTAATAGCCCTGGCAAACTCTTCTAAGCAGGTTTGGCTCTTCTTTTCGGTACTTTCCGATGATGCAATGGCCCGAAGCTTTGACAGTAAAGTAACGAAAGCTCAGTGACACCCTTTCAGCAATTTATTGAAAGAATTGAAAGAACGAAAATGCAAAGATCATCGTTCTCAGTGTCCTCCTAGACTCTAGAACTAGAGACAAGTCTGTCTCATGACGCTCGGACGCTGCCAGAATCCTCGGATATATTTTTTTCGAGGGTTTATCCTTTGAAAAGATCAAACTGATCCTAAGAGATGTCAAAACAGACTAAATCTTTGGCTAGTCCCTTTTGAAGATTCGACTTTGAATTAGAAACAACTCGGTATTGATGGCGTGATACCTTTACCTGGGTGGCGTGAGCGACAATGCGCTTTAGCCGGGGCGGTGTACGTGCGAAGCACGATAACCAAAATGACATCAATATCACGACATCAATACTTCGCGGTTCCTTATGTTCGGTTGAATCCTCAACCGGGCATGAGCCAAGGATTTAGTAAGGTTTGATTTCTCAAAGTCTCGCTGACCTAAGGACTTTTGAAAAACTAACAACGTGCACTATCGGGATGCACGAATCTTCATCGGGTTATAACAGCGTCCTAATAAGCATAAGACAGACTCGAAAGCGAGACAACCTAGAAGCCGCCCTAAACATGCTCCTACGCAGAACAGAATGTATGCATGCACAGTTCCAGAGACAAGTTTGCCTCACAAGTTTCAGACGTTGCCGGAATCCTCAGAATTCTTTTCGGCGATGTGTCCCTGAGTAGATCGACAGATCCTAAAAGATGTCAAAATAGACTAAATCTTTGGCTAGTCCCTTTTGAAGATTCAACTTTGAATTTGGAACAACTCGGTGTTGATGTCATGGCACCTTAACCTTGAACACGGCGGTGTATAGTGACAATGCACTTCAACCTGGGTGGCGCCAGCGACACGACATCACTACTTTGTTGTTCCATATTGTCGGTTGAATCCTTAAACGGGCATGAGCCAAGGATGTAGTAAATTTTGATTTCTCAAAGTCTCATTGAACTAAGGACTTTGCGATTGATAACGAACATTCAACAGAATGAACGACTCCTCATCGGGTCCAACAACGTCTTAGACAGCGCAAGACAAACTCGAAAGACAAAACAGCCTTAAGCATGCCCCTATGCAAAACAGTGTATGTACAGTGCATGCGAAAAGCAGTAACACGTAGGCATTTAGAGGGTTAGATGCAAGTAGATCTTAACCTGTGGGTACCTGTCCTAGTTTGGAGAGTTCTAGTGCTTCGTATATGCAAAGGCTGGTTTTGGCTTGTAACAGGTTCCTCGGACTAGGGCCACAGATATACCTCCCGTTACCCGCGTTTTTCGCAGAGTAACAGTCGAACGGTAGCATGACCCATCATCGTCGAAGGTTGTCGGTCATTCAGGCGCCCTGGGCTCCGGTAAACCGTGCCGGATTGCCAAAACGTTCCGACGAGGCTTTTCCCACATCGATGCAAATGAGATGCTAAAATTTGATTAAGAGAAAAAGAATCGCAAAATCGCAAAATGCTTTTTTAAATTTGGCTCACTTTATTTAGTCCATCTTTAGAGGAAACTACGCAAGCGAACAATCGAAAAAGCCCCAGATTAGAATGGCCGGACACGAGGTCCTGTTAAATCACCATTCCAACCTTCGGCAGCGCGAAGCTCACCGTTTTGACAGACTTTTAAGGGATTGTTCCCAAGTGTATTAAACTCTAAGTATAGATCAATATTAGTTCGGTTCGATCCCCAGCAGAGTCGCCACTGTGGGCAGCATGCCCTGGAAATCCCGGTTTCCAAAAATGCAAGGGCCCGGATCGAGGGAGCGCGAGCGCAGGTGGCAAGCGCTCGAAAATACAGAGTCGCCACTCGGGTTTTGAAGGTCCGACACCCAAGGAACCGTATTTCGAAGCACCTGCCGCGCTTTATTTGAAAAAGTTAAGGAACCAGTCCGTCATAACCATATCTGGGTTCGGGAGCCAGGTTACGAAAGGGGAAGGGTTTTATGGCACCCCTCTCGCCCAATCCGGAGATCGGTCTCTACTTAGGCATTTTGAAAACATTGCGATTCTTCTTTTATTAATCGATTTTAGCCAATTAGGGCGGGGGAACAGTTAATCGGGGATTAAAACTGTAACACTTTGCAAGATGTGATCAAATATTGGCATGGACGGATAACATGATGAATAATAAACGGAATGATCTTGAAACAGCGATCAGATGCCAAAACCAGGCTCGGGGCAGATTTGCCCTGCACGATGATCAACTTGCATGCCTGAACAGATCTGCATGCAAGTCAATCATCGCGCGAGACACTCTGACTCTCGCGCGAGTGTTGTCATCTCACCACAGTCCCAAAATCATCCCCTTCTGGGCTCTGGAAGGACCAGTGCACACCCAGGACAAACCAAGCAGTTTAAACTCTCTGGGCTCTGGAAGGACCAGTGCACACCCAGGACAAACCAAGCAGTTTATGCAGTCATAATGTACAGTTTAAAGGCTGAAAAGCCTAATAAATAAACAAAAACACCCCATAAACAGTGTGGGGACAAAATAATAGCCTAAAACCAAGTTAAACATGCAAGGCCAGCCACTGATCGGGAACAGAATGGAACCGTCGCGCGAGGGTTCCGAACAGTCGCGCGACGGTCCGCCCGGGCGCGCGATGGTTACGCCCTGGCGCGCGATAGCTGCGCCTGGGCGCACTGGTCAACTCTCCTTTTGACTATTGCGCGAGTGTTTGGGAGCAGCGCGTGAGTGTATGGGCCAAACTTCCAGTGCTTGGCTTTGCATGTTCCAGGTTCTGGGACAGATCCAGAATGATCCCAGGGGTACTCCAACAGAACAGAAGTGAATATTGAAGTGCAAAGCTAGCATTTTTAAGCTAAAGAAAGCTGTAAAATGGTTATTAGCATGCTCCACAGTGATCTAATACCAAAATAAACTACACAACAGCTATGGAAATAACCAAAAATAAGAAATGACCAGCACCCCTTCCCCACGTGATCTATTCTCGTGCAAAGCGAACTGTCGCGCGAGTATTCATGACCATCGCGCGAGGGTGTGCTTGATCTACGGTTTTTGAAACCTTGCTAGCCTTAGGGCCAGGACTGGTATTGATTACCAGCCTTGACCCTGCCAGCCCCCCTCAGGGATCAGAACAGAGAGTAGAACAAAGGTAAGATATACCTTTGGATTTTGAGGTTTGAAAAGTGTTTGAGCTTTGAATTGAGGTTGAGTTTGTTTGTGGTGTTTGAGTGGAAGAACAAACTATGTTCTTGGGGTGCTAGATTGGAAACCAAATGTTGCACTTGCTAATGGGGGAGAGATGAACAAAGGGCTAGGGTTAGAACCTTTGTGCTTTCAATTTTTGGAACCCTTTGAAAGAGAAACAAAGGGGGCTCTTATAGGCTTAGCACCTTCCACTAATGGAAAGGCAGGTCTGGTCCAAAGAATGGAGGTCAGCCAGCCACGAGGCTGGCTGAGGGTTACTTGGTAATTAAGCTGCCCAGCTGAATAAAGGTGATGGGGACAGGTTATGACCGTCGCGCGATGGTTCCAAACTGTCGCGCGAGGGTCAACGGCCAAGCTTTGTCCATCTGGCAGTTTGACCATCGCGCGAGGGTTCTAGAATGTCGCGCGACGGTGCTCCCTGGGGCGCGATGGTAGGGTTTTTGGCTTTTGGAAGTGGCTTAAGACTGGGTTAGGTTCAAGGGTTATTCAAACACTCAAAGCTCAAACACTAGACATTCCCGGGGTGTTCTTGATCCATTTCATCATCGGGGAATCAAAAACCGTAAGTAAACTAATCTGGAAGCCCAGATTGGGGTGTCTACACAAGGGCAAAATATCTCGTGTTTTGATTCCTCAATTAATGGTGAAAAACAATTCCAAGTTGCGGGATTATCACAAAACGCGAGTTTATTATCACAATTTCGACACAAGCTTGAGATTGATTTCGAAAGACAGGACGGACCGACGAAGGATTGACTCGAAAGATTGTGGCCAAATTTTGGGATCGACTGAACATGACCGGGCCTTAGGATGAGGCTGCCTACGTATCCTTCTTGCAAAGGAATCAGGTCATAACGTAGTTCGGGCCTACAAACTGACTCTCTTTTTGGTTTTTTCCTTTTTTGTCTTTTTTGACTACAAACTTGAACTTGAAAACATACAGACACAAAAGTATGAAAGACTCGAGATACAAATTGACTCGAAATTGACTTGAAAAAGACTCGACTCGAAACTCAAAAGTTTTCCAAACTCGTGAGTAATTCCATTCATGGACTGCACTCAAAACCCTCCTCCAGATCTGAGGTCCGGCACTGGGATGGTTCCGTCGTTGATTAAGTCTTGGATCTTGTGATGGAGACGGTGACAGTCATTGGTAGCGTGACCGGGCATTTGATGGAAGGCGCAGAAGGCATTTGGGTTGTGGTAGGCTGGGAGCTTTTGAGGTAGGGGAGTTGGCAGGAGTGGCTTGACGGTTCCGCTTTCGACAAGTCTTTCGAATACCATGGATAGTGGTACAAAAAACTCGGAAAAGACACGAGGTTGTTTAGGCTTGGTGGCTTGAGCAACGATCTGGCTAACGGGCTCGGTCCGGACATGGTCGGTATGTGTAGGGTCAGATGGCAAGTCGGCGTAACCATACAGCATGTTGCTGCTGTCGGGGTCTACATTTTCTGTTTCTGGGAAGGAATCAGCATTTTCGAGGATGCCCAACTGAACAGCTTCTTCGACGGCCAGGCCTGTTTCGAAGAATGTCTTGAAGTTGGAAGAGGCTTGAGCTAGGATCATGTTCCTGGCAAGTGCGGGCTGGAGGTTTCGGACAATCATCCGAATTTGATCTTTCTCCGAGGGTTTGTCCTTCATCTGAACAGCCTTTGCTCTCCATCTTCGAACAAAATCCATAAAAGACTCATTCGGTTCCATTTTTATTGATTCCAACTCTCGAGTGGTGACCTCAAGTTGGATGTTATAGTCAAAGTGGGCCACGAAAGCCTCACAGATGTCTTCCCAAGATTTCTTCTTTGCCACTTCCAAGGCAGTGAACCAGCACAAGGCATGTCCAACCAGTGTTTGAGAAAACATTTGGGCCATGGCATCTTTCTCCAAGCCCCACATGGAAAGTGCCCCAATGTAACTGGTCAAGTGTGCTTTTGGATCACCGGTTCCGTCAAACTTAGCGAAGTCGATTGGCTTGAATTTCCTGGGTAGTCTGGCATTCGGGAAAAGGCAGAGTTCGTCGAAGTCGAAACCAATTGAGGTGATTCTTTCGCTTCTGGCTAAGGACAGCTCAAGTTGGGATAATTTGGCTTCGATGGTGGCCATTTCTGGGCTTTGGGAGTTTGGTTCAGAGGGTGGTTCATGATTATTTTCGAGGGGTGTTTCTGGGTTTTGTGGAAGTGGAAATCGTCTGGCAACCCCGATTATCATAAGCATCAACTGGGTAATCTGGTTGTCTGTTCGTTCACCCATCTGTCGGATAGAGGTTCGAATTTGATCCAACTCGTTCAGAATCCCTGCTAGCTATTCCCCGTTTAGATGTTCCCCATTCAAATTTTCCACCGGCTGTTCCATATCTTCCCACAAAATCTGAGTTTTTGAGGGTATGGTTTCATTGTAGGATGGATGACTCAGTGCTGACAGTAAAGCAAAAAGCGAACTCAGAACGTGCCCCTGTTATGATTTATTGAAAAATGTGTATGAATAAAAGAATTGTTAATAACATGTTGTCATCGTCTACTCAAGGGATCAAACTTTACAGATAGTTCCAACAGTCACGGGTAGGTCGTTGTCAGGCAGGTTAAATTCCTCACGTTGGGAATCAGAGCCAATCTCCTTATCTAAGACCATCCGAGACAGAGCAATAAGACTGCTGGAAGGTGCACTCAAGGCTAGAGTGAACTAGAGGGAGCCGTTCGGGCATGGCGAACACCGGAGTTATCCCAAACTCCATGGATTTATGGTCTCCTAGACCCTGACTCAAGAAATGACATCCTATGAAGGATTGCCTTAGTCCTCAGAGATTCTTTTGAGCGTGTATCCTTTGATTAGGAATGACAAGACTTGAGAGATATCAAGACAGATTAAGCCTTTAACATTTTTCACTTGAAATTTCTGTTTTGGTTTCAAAAACCGTTTAGCGTAAATGACATGATACCGTAACTGGGGCGGCGTAAGTGGCATGGCGCCATTAGCCTAAGCAGTGTAAGTGACTTCGCACTATAACCTGGGTGGTGTGGGTATCACGACATTGTAGCCTAATTGTTTCGTTAATTTTCATTGAATCCATGATTGAAAAATGTATAGAAGACTTAACGAATTTTGATATCCCCAAAACCTCGTCATTCCAAGGACTAATTAATTTCAACAACGTGCCTTTAAGAAGCACGACTCTTCATCGGTCCAGGCAATCCTAAACAGGCTGCGCGAGCGAGTCTAAGAGTTCTATACAAGATACGAAAGCGAACGGACGGCATAAGATGCAAGGTGTGATGTGCAAGCGGGATGAGATCACGGTCTCTCGAAGGTTGCCTCATCCCTCAGAATTTCTTTTAGGGTGTATCCTTTGTTCAGAACGACAAATTCTAAGAGATGTCAAAATGAACTAAGTATTCAACTAGTCCTCATTTGAAGTTTCAATTTTGAACTTGGAATAACTTAGTATAGACGACATGAAGCCACAACCAGAGTGGTGTCAGTGACATGGTGCCATTAGCCAGAGTGGTGTAAGTAAAGTGGCATCACGGCGTCGTTTCCTTGTTATTCCTTATTCTCCGTTGAATCTTCGATTAGGTATTAGTCAAGGACTTAGTATATTTTGATTTCCCAAAGTCTCATTGTTCTAAGGACTCATGTAGTTCCGATAACGTACACCAGAGTGCACGACTCATCATCGGGCCTCGGCAACCCTTCTAGACCGTGCGAGCGAGTCTCAAGAACACATGACTTGAAATTGAACAGACAGCATGACGGCATGACATGAATGAGATGCATGGTGAGATGGAGAAAGCAGTAACATGTAGGCAGGATATAGCATATAATCCTACCCTGTGGGTCCCTGTCCTAGTTTGGAAGGATCTATGGCTTGCTAAGCATGTACAAAGGCCGGTTTTGGCTTAAAAAGGGTTCCCCGGACTAGAGTCAAAGTATACCTCCCACTATTGAGCGTACACCCAATAATGGTACAAATGGTAGGGATGACTCATCACGGTCGAGGGTTGTTGAGTATTCCAGGATTCCCCATCACCGGCAAGCCGGGTAGGATTGCCGAAACACAATAGCGAGGTTGCACAAGATACATATACAAAAGATAGACAATGAAACAAAATCCCTTTTGAAAATCCCACAAACGTTTTTCAAGCTTGGCTCACAAGTTTAATTGATGCCTAAGGAAAGCGGGCCGTTTTACAACATGCCAACTTTTTCTCAAGTATCAATTAAACCTCCCCAGCAGAGTCGCCACTGTGGGCTACCACAGCCCCGGGTGAGATCGGGGCGGCCCAAATGAAAGTCGCGCGCCTCGAACTTTTGAGATCGATTTGAAAAATTATTTGATTTGAGTTTGAAGAGTCGCCACCCGGATTTGTGGTATATCACCCGAGAAACCGTTTTGTCTTGAAAATGATTGATTTGAAATTGAAAACCAGAGATCGTTTTGAGGGTCCGGAAGCCATGTTACGAGGGGGGAAGGGTTTTACGGCACCCCCCTTGCCCGATTCGAAATCGGTCTCTACTAAACGTTTGTGGGATTTTTAAAAGGGATTTTGTTTCATTTAACCAGCTAGCAATTATCCACAGTTATACCAAATAAGAGGTGCATACATGTGCATATGTACGGATGGGATGAAATAGCCATGCACAATATGCAAGATAACTGAAAATAAAATCATGTCACTGCATCCACTCTCGAGCGCTCGGGAGTGGTCCCGAGCGCTCACTCTCAACCTGCAAAACTTGTTAGTACTGACAAGATATAATGCACTGACTTGTAAACTGAAATAAGTTTAAACAAGCTAGAGGCTCAACAGAGAACCTGACAGACTGAGATAAGCCCTCAATCTCTCAGATCATGTATCCCTGCCCAAAGAAGGTTAGATCTACAAGCTTAAATGAGCAAATAGGTACATTCAGCCATGCATGAAGTCATGCAACACAGCAAACTGGGAGAATGGAAAGCAGTAACATCCATGCACTCCCGAGCGCTCGGGAATGGTCCAGAGCGCTTGGGAGTGAGCTGCATGTCAGGTTTGTTTTAAACAGGAAATGATATTGACTGGACATGCAAACATCCTTGTTTTGATCTTTCCTAAAAGAAAATCATCTTTTAACTTTAAAAGAAAAGAACCTTGTCCACATACGAAACTTGTGAGAAATGCTTCTGTTTTAGGAAAATTGATTTTGTATGTCTGCATGCTATGATAAAACCATCTTACTTGAGAATGCACCTCACCCCCCCAGCCTGTTGTTCAACAAAATGCCATGCATGGGACTGGAAACAGTCCCGAGCGCTCGGGAGCACTCTCGAGCGCTCGAGAGTGTTTCCAGTAGGGGTTTGTGAAAACATCTTTTTGTACCCCATTGCTCTTGCTTTAACACCTAGATCTCCCAACCTCACACTCAGTATTAAGAACTGAGGTGGGCTGGGAGACCTCCCTCAGAAAGGAAGTACAGCCCTTGTTTTGAGATCAAAGTAGAAGTATTTTTCTACCTTTTGAGAGACTTTGCTCCTTGAGTGACTTTGAAAGGTGGAAAGAAGGAAGAAAAATGCAGAGAATTAGAGATCAAGTCTGTTCTCCACCCCCTGCCTCTTCTGGTCTTTTTGCTCTTTTAAAACCTTGTTTTTGGAAAATGTTTGAGGTTGAAGAAGAGGGTTTTTTGCTTGAGAGATTTTTAGAAATGTTTTACCAGAGATCGAGAGGGTTAGAGAGAGCTAAAGCCCCCTGTTTCAGCTGAGAATGAAGGTATATATAGGCAAAATGACTTATGGTCTCATTTGAAATGAATTTGAAATAAAACCATTTTTTTAATGGGGGAAAATCTGCTGGCCTGGTCTTCTCTGACTGAGGTTGAGTGTTGACTCAAACCTCAGCCGGCTCAAGGTGACTGCAATGATGGATAGCATGGGTAGTGGGAGATCTCATCATCCATTGGGCAGCCTAGAAGACTCGAGCGCTCGAGAGTGGTCTCGAGCGCTTAGGACTTCACTCTCGAGCGCTCGAGAGTGAGCCAAGCCAGTGCTTTAAGAAAATGGTTTGGAGCGCTTGGGACTGCTCCCAAGCGCTTGGAAATGATTTTGACCATTTTTTTGTCCTTTTCAAAGTCCTTCAAGAAGCAAAGTTTCACATGGTTCAAGGCTTGTTTAATCCAAATTCATCATCGGGGAGCCTCCGGGCCACAAATCAAGGAAGTTTGAGAAGTTCAAATTGGGGTGTCTACATCATCCTTTGGACTGGCTCTGTTGAGATCTCGAAAATCTACGCAAACCCTAATTCCTCCAATTTTTTTTGGTACGGGAACGATGTTAGCTACCCATTGTGGATATTCGGTGACTATGAGAAAACCGGCGTTGATTTGTTTAATGACTTCTTCTTTTATCTTTAAAATCCAATCATGGCGCATACGCCTCAGTTTTTGTTTAACTAGTTTTGCATCAGGATAAAGGGGAATTTTATGCTGAACAATTTCAGGGTCTATTCCAGGCATGGCCTCGTAAGACCAGGCAAAAACATCTTTGTATTCTTTTAGCAAAAAGATTAGTTTTTCACTTTCTTGAGGGGATAGTGTGGTACCAATTTTAACCATTTTAGGCTTGTTTTCAGAGCCTATGTTTGCTGTGATTATTTCCTCGGAAAAAGGTTTAGCGTGCCTTTCTTCTTCTCTCTCGATGAATTCTAGAATCTCATTTGGAATTTCTTCCTCAAAATTTGGCGTGTCAGAATCCATACAATTGATTATAAGCAAAGTGAAATACTCTAAATCTTCCTTCTCATTGCTAAGATTATCAAAAGACATTTCAGAGTCAAACTCAAAATAAATGTTATGCTTTGGTGCTTTGACCAGGTTTTCCTCACTAGACTTAGTAGTTTCAAAAGATGAAAAGCTTGACTCGGACTGAGTCGACTCGGAGTCGGAATCGAAATCGGAATCGGAACTAAGACAAGAACTAGCGCTTTTCATTTTGTATTTTAGGGCATACTCCACGGTCCAGTTAGGGTAAGCCCCTTTTTCAGCATCCACAATCAATTCAGAGCAGTCTTTTTCATCACCAAGGTTGATCATCAGTACTTCGCTGTCACCTTGATTTGCACTTTCATCATTGTCACCCTGCAAGTCTTGGAGGGCCATTTGATTTGCTATTGCTGTTATCTCTTCCAGTTGGGCTTCAATCTCTACTTCGTCGCTATTGTCGACTCTTCGTGTGCCAATAAAGCCCCACCAATTACCAAATCTATCTATGATGGGGTGGATCACCCTTATTTCATTGTTGGTGACCTCCTCATCAAAGAGTAGGTTTAGTGATATCTCGTCTAGTGGGTTGTTGTCGACAGACTCTTCTTCCTTTGCCTTTTCAGTTTCGAGGTTATTGACCTCATCTATTGTCCAATAGTCGTCGGTAGGTGCATAGGGGTCATAAAAATAGATTGGGACCCTGCGAAGCCCTTCTTCTTCAATCAAGTCTTCCACTTCCTCCTCATAAACCGTTCTAGCGAACATGACATGGATGTCTTCAATGATAGTCACCACAGGCTTTGGTTGATTTACCGGAGTGATGTATTCAGAGGGGTTGAAATCTTCAACAGCAGAGTGGAGCGGGCCAGACAGCTCGGTGACAACTTGAAAGTGCGAATCATATGTAGACAGTGAAGCAGTCATTTTCCTGAAAAGATTTTTGTTTTAGTTAGATTGGTTGATCCTACCTACTGTTCATTTGACTTAGAGAAATTCCTAAGGTTTAACTTGCAAAAGAGAAACTTTACAACATACATATATACAATGGGTGTGAGGAAGAACTTTTGCATTTGACTTAGAGAAATTCCTAAGGTTTAACTTGCAAAAGAGAAACTTTACAACATACATATATACAATGGGTGTGAGGAAGAACTTTTGCAAGTAAAATGCAAATAGGTTCCTAACCTGTAGGTTCCTGTCTTAGTTTGATAAGTTCTATGGCTTTCTAATACATGCAAGGTTTTGGTAGTCTCAGGGTGCTCCGTTGTCAAAGGGCACCAATCCTCTCACCAGCCCATCATAGGCGGTGATTGGGTGATTCCCTTTTTGATATACCACTAGGTACGAGTGACGGTGGAGTTTGCTGGAACCCCCAACATAGCCCGTGTCATGCCGGGATATCAGGCGAACTCAATGGGTTGCCCGCTCGATGCATATGATAGATGAATTAAACGAGGCATGTATTAGTCTTATGTTGAACTTTTTGGTTATGGCTCTCAAATCCCCAGCAGAGTCGCCAAAAACTGTAGACACCTCCCAAGCGGGGCATCGCCATACAGATTGATCATGTTAGTTGCTCGATTGGTTGCTTGCTTCGTAAACCAAGATCGTGGACATTCCCATGGCTATGAACATCGCCACACAATAACGGTTATCATCAAAACAGAGTCGCCACCCAGTTTATTAAAACTAGGAAAATAGACAGAGATTCTGGGCACGGGAGCCAAAAGTACAATAAGGGGAAGGTGTTAGGCACCCCTCTTTGCCCAGTCATGAGACTGGCCCATAATCGTTCAACATAAGACATGTAGATTCTTTATTTAATTCTAACACGTAATCTATTTTTAGCCTTTAAGCAGTTAATGGTGAGCCAAGACGGTAATTGAAACATGCATCAGAAAGCAGGAAACAAAACAAAGCTGTCCCAGGAAGATGGATCTCGCGGCCGGTGAATAGATGTCACGGCCGAGGGATCCTCCTGGTTTTATGTACCGGCCGAGGGATCGAAGCCCCGGTCGGTGTTCTTCCTCACACCAGACAGAAACGTTAGTAAATAATCAGAATGCTAAGATTATGATTATGGACAGAAAATAAAACAAACCAGAGGCCGTTGGGCCTCACCACCTTGATCCCTCAGTTGCTTGATTGCTTCGGATTGTGTGTGATTGACTGATTGCTTCTCGGGAAACCCTAGGGTTAAGGTTTGAACTTCGGGGTTTGATCGCCGGATTGATGGCTACCTTCGAGAGGTTAGGGCTTTTGAAGAGTGGGTTTGAGAGAGTATTTTGACAGAATATCGGAGCTTGGGTGAATGATTTCACTTATGAATTTCGTGTGTATATTTTCGGAGTCCAAAAGCCCTTTATATAGGCAATTGGTGACTCACTCCGGCCAATCAAATGGCACGATTGCAATTGCAATTGCAATGAAACTCAAACTCTTCGTCGTAATCTCTGAACGTGGCCTGAACGCATCGGGAAGGTAGTGTAGTTGGATCAAACGTCTGACAGAACGTTCCAGAGTCTGGAAAAAGGACGATCTGGCGGCCGAGTAATAGATCACACGGCCGAGGAATTGATGTTGCGGCCGGAGGATTGATCTTGCGGCCGAGGGATTGATCTCTCAGGAAGATTTTGCTAGCAACAGGTTGCTCGGGTGAGGAAATGATGTTAAGGCCGTTAGATCGATGTTACAGCCGACAGATGGATTTTCCTAGGCTTCTGTATTTTCTGTCTGAAAGGCTGTATGGCTCTGATTGGGTCCTCTAAATGGCTCAAAGTTCTTACCGAAAGTCCTAAGGTTCTCGAGAAGGCAATCAGCAATCACTGTATCCATTTCATCATCGGGATGGTCCCCAAGGTGGGACTTGGAATAATCGTTAGGCCAAATTGGGGTGTCTACAATGTGGGATGTGGACACCTCCTATCCGGATACTGCTTTTCAGGCAAATTGGAAGCTTCCAATGTGCTGTACTCGACTGATAATGACTTCTGCATGCTGAATAAAGCAAGTTTGACCAGACGATGACCAGCTTGCGTGAGTCTGGGACCTGCGCGTGTGAGTCAACGCTTGACCAGCGCGCACGAGTCGTGAACTAGCGCGCGCGAGTCCAAGCCACCTAGAGCTGGTCCATGGTCAAACCTGAGCATTTGACCAATACCTGGCACTTTGACCCACGTGCGCTAGGTCTCAACCAACACATGCTAGTAGGGTTTTGGTTGCTTAAAGGGTTAGGTTAGGTTCAAAAGGGGTGTCAAACACTCAAAGCTCAAACATGCTATCATTCCCGGGGTGTTCTTGATCCTCTTCATCATTGGGGAATCAAAAACCGAAAATAAACTAATCTGGAAGCTCAGATTGGGGTGTCTACAACCAGAAAGTTCGACATAAGACTAACACATGCTTTATTTAATTCATTTATCATTTGCATCGGGCGGGCAACCTCGTTGAGTTCACCTAATATACCGGCATGTCATGGGTAATGTTAGGGGTTCCAGCAAACTCCACAGTCACTTGTACATAGTGGTATATCAAAAAGGGAATCATCCGATCACCGCCTATGATGGGCTGGCAGAAGGACTGGTGCCCTTTGACAGCGGAGCACCCTTGGGACTACCCAAACCTTACATGTGTTAAAGAGCCATAGAACTTATCAAAATAAGACAAGAACCCGCAGGTTAAGGAAATTTTCCTGCATTTTGCTTTGAAGTTCTTCCTCACACCCTGTATCATTTGTTGTTGTAACATCTCTTTTTGTGTAGAGGGGTTGGGATTTTCAGCCCAAATCCAATCCTAACCCTATACAGCCAAGTATTGACTTACGGGTATTTTACTTTCAAGCAGGCACAATAGGTAAGCCAAGAAAGCAACCACAGCCAATTTTATACTCTTACAACACCCGAAGTCACGCCAAACAGAGGTCTTTGCAGCCGTCTCGTCTGTCACCTTCGCCTGTCAAAACACATTCACTGCAACGGTTCCAATCACTTCCAGGGACTTCGCGGTCATCTTCTCAACAAACCCGATCATCTACCAAATCCCAACCTTCACCAAGCAATCCTCCCACTCCCATCTCAAAAATGACAGACAACAACGCCACTATCACCGATCTCCAAGCCCAAATCACTGCTTTATTAGCCGAGAAAGTAGCAAGAGACGCTGAGGACAAAGAAGACATGAAAGAAGAGGATGAAAATCCCCATAAAGTGGTATTGGCAAAAAATCCCGAATTGGCTAAGCAAGTCAAGGAGATCAAACATGCTTTGGCTCGTTCATAGGGAGATCAAATTCTGGACTTTGAAGGACTTTGCCTCTTTCCAGATTCTCAATTGCCTGAAAGATTCAAGATGCCAAACATCGAGAAGTTCAATGGGACTGGAAACCCTACCAGCCATGTCCGCCATGTTATCAATACTCTAAAGTCGATGGGCTTGAACGACGAGCTCATTGCTCAATTGTTTCAAAGGACTCTCACTGGAAGTGCCCTAGATTGGTTCCTCACCCTTGAATTTGTTCATTATCAGACTTGGCCAGAAATTGCCAACGCTTTCGTCAAGTAGTATGCATACAATGTCCAAATTGAGTTAACCACTCGAGATTTGGAAATGACCAAGCAAGAGTCAAGCGAAGATTTTGTCACTTTCGTAGCTAGATGGAGAGAAAAGGCTACCAAAATGAAGAACCGTCCTTCCAAGGAAGATCAAGTAAGAATAGTTGTCAAGAATCTACAGCCTAAGTATCTGAAGCATATCTACACTTAGGTTATAACCGATTTCAAGCGGCTGCATGCTACTGGGCTGCAGATTGAAGAAGGGATCAAACTGGGACTCATTTGAAAAGAAGAAGCTCATCCACCTAAGAAATCCTTCCCAACTCATACATCTCATGCCTCCGTAAACACCCTTGATCCAGCATTACCACAAGACCCTTTCCAAGCTAGCCTTTCCCGAAATTCAAATCGGCCTCGCCGTAACTTTAACCCTCTCTACATGACTCTCTCCCAAGCCTTAACCATTCTAAGCCTTCAAGGGCATCTCAAACCCTTGAACAAACCTCCTCCTCAGCCACCTTATGGCCCAAACCATGACCCCAACAAACAGTGTGCCTACCATCAACACCCTGGGCATGAGACAGACAACTGCATGCGCCTTTGCCATGATATCCAAGACCTCATCGATAGTCGAACCATAAAACCTCCACAACCTGATGTGCAAACCAAACCATCCCACAATGCTGAACCACCCCAAAATATCTATCTTATAACCCTGTCTCACAACTTCATATACAACCCTAGCCAATACATTATCCGAAACAACCAAGCCAAGCCAACCTTGACCTTCCCAGAGGAATATGGGTGTCTCATGATGGAGGAAGAAGAAAACAATGAGTCTGATCAATCGAAAGTGATCGATCCCGACATGTCTGACAAGAGTGACGAAGAGGAACAAACAAAGGAGGAAAAGCTAAAGAAATGGGAAGAACATTCCTGGGCGAAAAACAACTTGGAGGATCCAAACATTCCGTTTGTGGAAGATGATGAATGGCTGCGCATTTGGTTTAAGAATAGGAAGAAGGAAAAAGAGAGGGTCATCATGATGAGGAGGCATGCTCGCTTCGAGCCTGCTCAAATAGTGGTACCCATCAATCGTCCATAGATCCCAATGCCTCCTATTGTCTGGGAAACAATCAACCTTATAGAAGAAGTGGAAGAGTTCCAGATGCAGCCATGGGTCAATCCCTATGAGGAATGTGACTATAGTCAATGGGTAGAAGAAGAAGATTTGGACTTCATATACGCAAATCCATACAAAATAGGGGAAAGTGACTTTGACGAAATGGAAGGAGAATACGATGATCCGCTCGATGAAATCTCCTTAGCATCACTATTCAACCAAGTAGAAGTAACTAATGACTGCACAATCAACGAGAAGGAAGAAGAGGTGATGAAAACCCAGGCTGACATTTCCATTTGGGGACTTCTCATGTCTCAAAGAGGTAGCCACCATGCAAGCTTTGAAGTTGGATCCAGCTCAAAGGCTCTGTTTGGCAAAGAAGAGGGTGGAAAAGAGTGTAAAGTTGTGAAAGGCAAAGAAAGAGAAGATGACCCTGAAATGCTACAGTAGCTGAGAAGTCACAACATGGCAAAGAACATTAAACATTGCTTTTGTTTTCTAAATCAAACAAGGACATGTTTTGGGCCCCTGTTTGGACATTTTATTTCTGCTAAGTGAATTCCTGTTTCATCTTCTAGATTATGCTTATTCAACAATCTAATTCCTAAATTGCAATTGCCATACACAATAGTCTCTTTGCCAAACAAGGGAAATTTCAAGGAATCAAGTTCTTTGTGTCGCTGACAAAAGGTAATGAAAGGATGAACTTTAGTTGTTTAAGAAACTAGATTTTTGTCAAAACTTAGAAAGAAAACGCTATCTCCATGAGAACACTTAGAGTTAGTTTGCCCATCGTGAAAGTACAAACACAAAAGGAGATTTAGAAAAATATCTCCACCAAATTCCTCTCCAAAGTACGGAAAACCTCTTGTGAGAAATGCTCGTTGGGTGACCCAAGAAACCCAAGCAAAAGTAAGAGCAATGCTTGCTAGGGCAAGAAAATACAAAAACGTATCCTAGGCAAAAGTTAAGACATTCAAAGAAAAGCTTACTAGGGACTCAACCTCCATTAGGTAACCTAGGCAAAATCAAGAGCATGTGAGAAGAAAAACCAAGAGTGGAAACCCAACCTCAAAGGTGGTGATTTTGGAACTACGTAAAAGGCCTGATTCCCTTATTGGGATACGTAGGCAATCTAGCTTTGAGATGCGGCCCAAACATGTGGAGAGAAGATATCAAAATGGTTTGTACTCAATAATAGGCATAGCTAACCCTGCGTATTTGTGGGCAGCATGCCCTCAGAGAAGGGATTCCGTTCCCCTTCCGATGAACTTTCGGGGCAAGGGCCCTCGCAGGAATCGAGGGAGTGCGAGCGGAGAGGCAAGCGCTCGAAAATACAGAGTCGCCACTCGGGTTTTGAAGGTCAGACACCCAAGGAACCGTATTTCGAAGCACCTGTCGCGCTATTTTGATTTGAAAAAGTGAAGGCACCAGTCCGTCATAACCATATATGGGTTCGGGAGCCAGGTTACGAGAGGCGAAGGGTTTTAAGGCACCCCTCTCGCCCAATCCGGAGATCGGTCTTTACTTGAGCATTTTGAAAATATTTACGATTCTTCTTTTATTAACCAGATTTTAGCCAATTAGGGCGAGGGAACAGTTAATTGGGGATTAAAATTGCAACACGTTTTGCAAGATGTGATGAATAGCATGGATGGATGAAATATTAAGGAAATAAATGAGACAAAGTTCAAAATATCAATAAAACACCA
This sequence comes from Rhododendron griersonianum, assembly GCA_018127125.1. NCBI lineage: Eukaryota > Viridiplantae > Streptophyta > Magnoliopsida > Ericales > Ericaceae > Rhododendron > Rhododendron griersonianum. Next base: position 22,683,985 of record CM030797.1, read on the forward strand.
AAACAGTGCTTGGTATGATTTTGTCACACAGTGGCCAACTTGCATGCATGGATCAACCTGCATGCAAACGAACCGTCGCGCGACAAACCCATACACTCGCGTGAGAGTTTGTGTTTCACCAATAGTTTGAATTTTGTCCCCTTCTGGGCTCTGGAAGGACTAGTGCACACCCAAGAGGCAAACCAATCAGTTCATAAGTACTGGAAAATAATTAATTATTACAAGCCAACAGAAGCAAATGGAAAAACTGCCCCTAAACAGTGGGGGAAATAATCAGAGGCCTAAGGCCTAGTTGCCCATGCAAGGGCCATTTCTGGAAATCAGTGAACCATCGCGCGACAGTTCGGAATACTCGCGCGAGGGTTCTGACTGGACTTCCAGGAATTGCTTTACATGCTTGGGGCTCTGAGACATGTTCAGAGATATCCCAAGGGCATTCCAGACTGACTGAAGCAGCAAGTTAAGGACAAGACCATTTTAAAACCAAGTTAGCCATGCAAGGGCAGCCACTGGAAATCAACGAACCGTCGCACGACAGAGTGGAAGACTCGCGCGAGGGTTGTGATTGGACTCCCAGGAGTTGCTTTGCATGTTTGGGATTCTGAGAAATCCAGGAAAATCCCCAGGGCAAACAGGCTGACTAAAATAAAGAACTAGGAAACTGGACTTGTTTTTATCATGCATAACAGTGATCTATATATGGAAATAAAAACCAAAACAGAGATGACCATGAATAAAACAAGAAATAACCAGCTTCCCTTCCCCACGTGGACCAATCTCTTGCCGACAGAAATGTCGCGCGAGTGTTTGGGTCCATCGCGCGAGGGTTTGGCTGGTTACAGGTTCTTGTAACTCTGCTGACTTTAGGGCCAGGACTGGTATTGATTACCAGCCTTGGCCCTGTCAGCCCCCCTCAGGAATCAAGACAGGAACAAGTAATTTTTATACCTATGCTTGAATGGCTTTTGGAATGGATTGAATGGAGTGATGTGGCCTTGCAAGGTAGTGTAGTGGATTTGAAAGACTAGGAATTGGTTAAGGTTAGTGACTTTGTGCTAGATTTGATAACCTTGTGATTTTTATGAAAATTTGTAACCTTGTAACCCTTTGCATGGAAGAGCAATGGGGGTATATATAGGAGGAGTGAGTGGTGCAATGGGAGGTGGAAAACTTGGCCAAGTAACCAGCCAACAAGGCTGGTCACTCTTGCTTGGTGGAGAGACTAGCCACCAAGATGAGTGGGGGTGGTTGTGAGGGTGTGAGGGTGAGCCTGCCAGGACGTTGTTCAGCCAGAGAAAACGGGGTTCCAGCCCATGTGGCCCTGATGATCACTAAATCCAGCTGGACAAGGGTGATGGGGACAGGTGGAACCGTCGCGCGAGGGTTTGGAACCATCGCGCGAGGGTCAACAGTCAACCTTTGACTTTGACCAACACCTGGCAAGCTGACTATCGCGCGAGGAACAAGAAGTATCGCCCGACGGTTAAACTTCGATTAGGGTTTTGACTGAAGGCTTTAGGGGTTCAAAGGGTTCAAGAAGGGTTCCAAATCCAATCCATTCCACATTCAAGCCTGTCTGATCCAATCTCATCATCGGGGAAACAAGAAACTGAAAAATAAAGTAAAACAAACGGGAGACCCATATTGGGGTGTCTACAGTAGTCCCTCTTTGACGGCATGCGGAGCACCATTGACTGGTACGGGTAACGTCAAAGATTTCTAGACACCCACCAAATCCGCCCGAAAGCCGATTAAATGGAAAATGCAGACTAGTATGTAAATATACCGTGCACCCATAAATAAGTTGGACGGATGGATCGTCGCTGAATTGAAATTTGACGGATAGATCGTCGCTGAATTGAAATTGGACGGATAGATCGTCGCTGAATTGAAATTGGACGGATGGATCGTCGCTGAATTGAAATTGGACGGATGGATCGTCGCTTGTTTTCAAATTGGACGGATAGATCGTCGCTGATTTGAAATTGGACGGTTAGATCGTCGCTGATTGGACGGATAGATGGTCGCTGATTTGAAATTGAACGGATGGATCGTCGATTGTTTTGAAATTGGATGGATAGATCGTCGCTGAATTGAAATTGGACGGATAGATCGTCGCTGATTTGAAATTGGACGGTTAGATCGTCGCTGATTGGACAGATAGATCGTCGCTGATTTGAAATTGGACGGATAGATCGTCGCTGAATTGAAATTGGACGGATAGATCGTCGCTGAATTGAAATTGGACGGATGGATCGTTGCTTGTTTTGAAATTGGACGAATAGATTGTCGCTGAATTGAAATTGGACGGATAGATCGTCGCTGATTTGAAATTGGACGGTTAGATCGTCGCTGATTGGACGGATAGATCGTCGCTGATTTAGGGCGGACCACCACTGGGGCTATAAAAATTCTTCGGGATGCAGGCGAAAACCTTCATAACCTCGCTCAAACTTGTTATGCGAACATACCAAGACTTTATAGGCTCCAAAAAGAGGAGTAACTGAAACTGGGCCAGACCTAGGGCTGAATTGGGCCTGAGGCCCAAACGAACCGTCGCGCGACAATTCGGAACACTCGCGCGAGGGTTCCCAGTTAGGGCTTGGATCTGAGAAAGCCCAGACCCGGCCCAAACCCGTTTCATCCGTTCAAAACCACGCGGGACGTTACAGAAACAGTTCCCAGCCGTTTCAAAACTTCAAAACTCTCTTAACTCTCGTCCTCTTCCACGAATCTCTCCCAAACCTTTGATCCAGCCACAAAATCACCAAACCCACGCGTGATCACTCATCCATGGCAAACCCAGAGGATGGGGAAGGCAGGGGCGAGGTTATTGACCGGTCGGAGGACCGAGGAGGTCCAATGGGCGTAGAAATAGGGGATCAGCCACCGGCGGAGGCCATCGCAGAGGCCGAAGTAGAGGCTCCGGGCGGCGGCGGTGAAGAACAGAGCCGCGAGCAGGAAACTGGTGACAGCGAGATCCATCGCGCGAAAGAGCCAAAGGCTCGCGCGACGGTTGAAACATGGGCCATGGGCCACAGTGTTGAGCTATTGGACCCAAGTATGGTCGTAGAAGGATCGGTGGAGACCGGAGTGCACTCAGAAGCTGCAGGGGGCAATGGTGACAGTGATCACCGTCGCGCGATAGAGGAGGAGCCTCGAGCGATGGTTCATTCTAGAGAAGGCAGTGGCAGTGGGGCCGGAGATGACAACATAGAGTCAACTAAGTCGCCGCCGAGAGACTTGTCAAGGGGCAAAGGGGCTGTTGTTGAAGAGGAAACCACGGAGGCACCAATCCGGGAAGAGGATATATTGTTTCGACCTACGGCGACGTCATCGAGTCATAGACCGATCACGAAACAGGACGTTGCCGAGTTCTTGAGTGATGAGGCATTGGCGAGACTTCTTGAGGATAACCCCCTGATTGGGGAGTTGGTCCTGAAGGCCAGAGAGGAACGTGCCCGGGCCATTGAGGCGTCGGAGGCCGCGGAGAGAGCCGAGAGAGAGAGAGAAAGGAGAGAGTTGAGCTTTTGAGGGACGCTGAGGCCGAGGAGAGGGCCGAAGCGGAGGCACAGGGGCCTAGAGTGACAGCGGTGGCAGAGGCGAGGAACACGAGACGCCTCGGTTTTTCAGCGGAGGCGTACGTGCCTCCCACGCCACACTTGTTCGTGCCGTCGGGCTTTGCGGCTTACGTACCGCTACAGAAGGACTATGACAATGAGCTCGTGTTGAGGGACCCCCGGGCTCACATTGCTAGCACTTGGATGGAGGTACATTCCCAGAAAAACTCCCTTTGCAATTCAATTTCGATACCACGCTTGTTGTGGCTAGATTTCGATACTCGCTTGAAAAGACTTGAACTTAGAATTGCATGTGGTATTCGTGTGCCAAACCACGCCAAAACAATACACCATGAGCGCCTTGCATGAAGTAACACGAACCAAACACACGCCATAGGCTTCATTGATTACTTAGAACTTGAAAATGAAAACCCTGTATGCACGAGAATCTAGAACAACACACCATACTCTGAGGTTGAATCATGGCATGACGAGATATCCCCCACATCCTTTGTGCAACAGCCTGAGCCAAACATGTGCTGTAGGCTTCATTGATTACCTAGAACTTGAAAATGAAATCCCTGCATACTGATAATATCCTTTGCTGCTTGTCTTTGCATTTGAAACAGGCGGGAGCAAGTCCGAGGGACATCCGCGGCTTTGGGGGCGCGTGTAGGTCCTTGGAGCTGTACGAGGGCTTACCAAAGAGGGTGAGGAGGTTAGTAGACGAGGCGGGTTTTGGAGAGTTCGTACGGACGCTGACACGGGCGAGAGCCGATCACACGATCCTGGTTGCACTTGCAAAGAGATGGAGGGATACCACCAATACCTTCCACCTACCTCCTGGGGAGATGACGATGACACCCGCAGACTTTGCGGCGATCACCGGGCTGAGGGTTGGAGGAGAGCCTATCCCGTTCGACTCAGGGATCCAAGAGGATCGGGCTGCACTAGAGTGGTTTCTGGGCGAGGCGCCCAAGATTGAGGAGGGGATGGCGAGGTACGATCAGTTCAAGAAGTACCTGAAGAAGAAAGTGACGAATGACCGGGAGGCGGAGCAGATGGCCCGGGCGTACTTGCTATACATGTTTGGTGCCACTTTGTACCGAAACAGACGGAGCAAAGTGCATCTCTCCTACTTGCCGGCGTTGAGGGACCTGAGGACGGCCTCACGCTTTGACTGGGGCGGTGCGGCGTTGAGCACAGCCTACCACTTCTTTGGTGACTCGTCGAGGATGGGTCAGAGCACTGCTGGTTACTGGAGAGCTTGGGAGGTACAATCCTGGCCTTTTGCACAACACAATTTCAATTATGCTTGCTTATTTATTTGCTTAGCCCGCTTGATTGCTTCAATTTCAAATATTGCATATCCTGCGACTAATGTTTGTATTTGTCTAAATATTGTGCAGCTTTGGGCCTACGAGGTACTGCGGATGTATCTGCCGCAATGCAAGCACCCGGACTTGAGCACCCTTCCCCGCGCGCTGATATTGAGCAAGTCCAACATGGGGAAGAAGGAGGGGAGAGGCGACCTCAATGCCTTTAGACTGTACTTGGACGAGCTTAGGGCTTCACAGGTATGACATAGAACACGAAATTTCTAATGCGCATTCCTTCTTCTTTCTTTTTTTGATTTTAATGATGTCGCTGATCAATTGCCTGCATTGCCTTCTTGTCTTTGCCGCAGATCAATTGGGATCCTTGGAGAGGAGTGAAGCCAGAGCCAGAGTACTTGGCCAGGAGCAGAGCTGTTACAGCCAGCAGGGTGCTGTTGGAGTCGGCTTTCGGTTGGCAGTGGTACTTGGGAGACCGGGTGACACGTCAGTCACTTGGCCATCTCGAGTTCCAAGTGCCCGGGGCCACTTCCGCCCCGGGCTTCACGCACGGGAGAGTACACACGAGCTGAGCTGGAGAGGTACACGCGGCCGGATGCCGAGTTGGCACACTACTTGCATCCTGAAAGGGACTACGCTGTTTACCAGAGAGACTTCCTGGCGGGCCCGCTTGGGATCCGTGGCCTTAGAGAGGTGCGGAACCAGGCCGCAGGAGCTGCCGAGGAGAAGAGAGCTGCCGATGAGAGACAGAGGGGAGGCGAAGGCCGTGTGAGGCGAGGCCTAGGCGGACCTGTAGTTGGTGGACCTCCTGAGCTACTCTGGAGGATTCCTGTGGTTGACAGCCAGGGGAATCCTATAGAGTTACAGTTAGTGCCCGCGAGAGCGGAGCCCACCCCTGTGACCGTGGCGGTAAGACTTAGCTTCCAGTATTGCTTTTCAATTCAATATATGTGAATTACTGTCGATTGGCTTGATGAACCCAAATTGCATGCAGGTGCCGACTGAATGGATAAATGAAGCCGTCCGACGCATGCTAGCCTTGGAGAACGTGGTGAGGAGAGCGGCGAGCGGCATGCCACTGGAGTTGCACTAATCAGCACCGATACCACAGCCGACTCAGCCAGTCGTTGTTCAGGGGAAACAGGTACATAAACGATACGTTCCTGCTTTCAATACATTCCTGCTTTTGACGCTTTCGATACATTCCTGCTCTTGATTGTAGAATGTACCTATTTTCAACATATGGTATATAACATGCACAATGCATACTCATGCTTTGAAATGAAATGACAATGCAGGCACAGGGGAGGATGAATCCTAGGAGGAAGAGCGCGCGAGATCCGCCACCGAAGAAGGCGGCGGCAAAGAAGCCCACGGCTCCAGCCAGTACCTCACGGCGACAGACCAGGAGTTCGCAGCCAGCGGCTGCGGGTCGGGAGGCTGCTAGGCAGGCCGTTAGACATGCCGAGCTACAGTACCAAATCAAGATGTGAGAGAAGCCGACGCAAGAGGAGCCGGCCCGCAAGAGGCGATTGGTCCCGTCAGATCCTCCTGAGACAGAAGAGGAGGAAGAGGATGACGAAGACAAAGAAGAAGAGGAAGAGGAAGAGGAAGAAAAAGAGGAAGAGCGACGTCCCTCTTCTAGCAGCGGCTCCGACGACTCTATGGATGATCCCCCGTATAAGGACAACCCGCGTGAGCAGCAAGGCGATGATAGCAACGATGACTGGCTCGGACGGCGCTGAGGACCACCGCGACGTCTTCTTTGCTTTTGACTTTTGATTTCGGGCATGCGTGCCCAAGTAGATAGTTTAGTTGACATAGGCTTTGGAGGCCTGCGTGCCTTTTGATTAGCGGGCGGATGTGCCCTAACTACTTTGATAGCCTTTGATCGACCGAAGTGCCACAGATACAGTAGTTCCCTTTTGCTTACATGGATAGATCACGGTTTAGCTATAAAAGTTGCATTTTCAGGCTTATTGTTTCTCATTATAAATAAGAGAAAGTAAAACCAACCACTAATACCAAAACTTGCATTGACAACGCACCAAAAATGTTCACAGACACACATGAATGCACAAAATGCGACCAAACTGCAAAGAAAACGGAAATATACCCCAGGACACAGCTAGGATACGAGGATACGAGAAAATGGGCATTTATGGGCCAAAGTTCCAAATAACCCGATCCAGACAAGACTGACTCTCATACAAGACCAAGTATGCCTAACATGACTTGTTCCAACTGACGGAATTGAAAGAAATGCTCCGAAACAAGATTTGGACACGGAAATGCTCAAAAATGACGCAAAACGACCCAATCATGGTAAACATGGCTCAATTATGTCCTGGACTGAAACCGACACCTCCATACAGTCACATAAGGTCCAGGTGACCTGTATGGCATGACCGAATTGGGCTAGAACTTCCATAGCGAGTTTTGACCTCCCGAAACCTTGATTTGAACCTGAAACGGGCCCCCGATGTTCCAAAATCTTCGCTAAATGCGACATTTCGAATCCGATGCTTGAATAGAGTCCCCTATGCCCATAATGATTTGCTGGAACCATCAAAAGTGCAAAAAGACCCTTGGAACAAAAATGACCAAATTTGGGCAGTAGCATCTGAAATCTGTCAAAACTGCAGACAAACCATCGCGCGATGGTGTGAAACTGTCGCGCGAGTGAGACTATGTCGCGCGATCATTTGGAACCGTCGTGCGATGGTCAAACCCTGCTGAGCTGCCTTTGTTTGACCAAATTATTGCCATAAACCTATTCACTTCCCCACGTCTTGCAAGCTATTCTGAAGTTGCAGAAGAGGGTTGTCCTTGTATGGCAAGGTGGTAGAACACCTAGGCCTCAATCTCATCCTCCGGCGCGAGAACCGAGGACGATATTTCCAATATCTTGCCTATAAGAAGAAGGCATTAGGAGTAATATAGGGTATACCCCTCCTCGTTACTGAAAATGGGAGATTCGTTAATGGAAACACTCGATCCTTGGCGAATGAGGGACAAAACCATAAATTGGGCGAGCCCCCGGTCTCGGTGTCTGTCCTCAATCCGCGACCTCCGATTCAGTCGACCATGCGTCGAGCTTCTCCAAGCTGCATTGCCCTTCTGGGACCCGACTGTGCATGTCTTCCGGTTCCATCAAGACGAGATGTGCCCAACCATGGAAGAATTCCAAGCGTATGTGCCAGGCTTTGCCAACTTAGATGTCCTTGCAGTTCCGCCACTTCACGAAGACATGGAGCAAATTCTACAGGCAAAACTCAACATTCCTGAGGCACTGACGGCCAGCATCGTTCAGAATGGCGAACTCAACATCATTCGACTGATTGAGCTGTATGGCCCCGAGGGAGCCCTGGGAGATTACGTAGGGGAAGCTCACAGGCGCTTCGTATTATCCATATGCGCACTGGCTGCTTATATGCTGATCCCTATCGAAGGAAGGGTGAGTCCCAAACTGGGGAGCATGGCCCTACAAATGGATGCCCAGAAAAACATCATGCCCGTGGTTTTAGCGGAAACGCTCCTGGGCTTGGATATGGTGAGGCTTGAGCAAGCAGAATCATTCAGTGGATGTCCTATCTTGCTCCAGGTGAATTCCCACTCAACTCATTTCTCGCATCTTCGTCTTTACCCGAATACTTAGGCTGTACTTGATTTCTGACTTATCTCCTGCTCTCATGCAGCTCTGGCTGTCGGACAAAGTGGGAGTTTTAGAAGAGCCACAGGCTGGCTTTGAAGGCTTCCCCAGGCTTTTGGTCGAAAGACCGATGATATTCCCCGACCTGACAGTGGACATATAGTTCGCATTTCTGAATGACCTGCACCCTGAAGACATAGTCTGGAGATGTCCTTAGCTAAACCTTCCGGAAATGACGATCAATTCAGCTGGATTCAGTAGAGTGGTAATCGCTGGCTTAACGAGCTTCACCTTTTACATCCCAGGGCGTACTCTTCGTCAACTCGGGAGAAGCCAAGGGTACAAACGCTATGGAGCGGAAGATTTCGAAATCCCCATATTTGACTCATGGAATCTGCGCTGCTACAAAGGCAACTGGAGCAACAGGGCTTTGAAAGAACCAATTCCAGACTTCAAGACATGGCTGGACAATCGCTATGTAAGATGGCTTCGTGCTGAAGTTGAAGCAAGGCTAAGGGGATATTTCTGAATCCCGTAGCAAACAAGCTTGTAATCGGAGAAAGCTCCAAAACCGACAGGCTGTCTGAGCTATCTCCTTTAGCCCTTTTTCAGTGTTTACCTTGTAAGTTGCACGTCCCGTTGCCCGGCTCGACCGGCTGAATAACAACTTTGAATAAGTATAATCCGGACGTTATCCACCCGAGGGACTGATTCCATCACCGAATGTGCGATTTGAACAAACAACGCTTCGACGTAGTCATAATCGTCCATAATGACCTACTGGAAGCATCGGAATCCCAAAATCTGGCCTGAGGCAAAATGCGACAAATCACCCACCAAAAGTAAGTAGCCTGCCTTACTGTGCCAAAATAAATTAAATCCTCGCGCAAGAAGTGAAACTGTCGCGCGAGACTCACTCAGTCGCGCGATACTACTGAACCGTCGCGCAATAGAGTGGGTCTGTTACAACTGCCAGCCTTGACTCATCCGGAGATTAAAGTGTGGCAGGCTTTTCCATAAGCTCTGGACGTGCAGGAGCTTCTGGGCTTCCCCAAAGGTGTGTCCTTAAGTGTTAGGTCATGGGGGACACCTTGCATGGATATTTTATCCAAGGCAAGAGACATTCCATCCTCACTTGGCTATAAAGGAAGAGTTGCCTCCTGAATGAAGACATGTCTTCAGCTAGAGAAACCCCAGATATACTTCTACCAATGGCAAATCCTCTCCCTACATTAATCAGCCCGTGGCTCGAAGAATTTGTCGCGAGTGACTGGCTATGCTTCCGTTCTCATGGGCTGGCCGCCTTTCGCTTCCTAAAAAGCATAAGGCTCCACCCCGAAATCTTGAGAGCAGCTCTCCATTTTTGGGATCGGGACGTCCATGTGTTCCGATTCGGGGACAACGAGCTGTGCCCGACTGTAGAAGAATTTCAGGCATACCTCCAAGGTTTTGCCTCGAGCGTGATTGTCGTGCCGCCCTGTAGAAAGAGTATGCCGAAGCTCCTAAAAACCTGTCTGAACATTTCGAGTGGAGCGGCGGGTAGCCTGTTGGCTGGCGGGCAAATAAACGTCCTGCGCCTAATGGAATGGTACAGGCCTAACGGTGATCCAGAGGATACTGCCCTGCAAGCCCGGCGCCGCTTTGCTTTGTCAATTGGCGTACTGGCCGCATACCTGTTGGTGTCTTCGAATGGACAGCCCGACCCCTCGCTGGTGGACGTGGTCACTCAGATGGGTGTTAGAAGGAACGTGGTTCCTATGGTGCTTGTGGAAACGCTCATGGGTCTGGATTTGGTGGCCGCTGGCCAAACAGAGATATTCGGCGGTAGTCCACTCTTGTTGTAGGTAAACTCTCTCAGCTCACCTTTTTCCGGTTTTCACACAGTCTGCTTTTATCTCAACACTCGGCTAAGGCTATATAGAAGCTCCTTACTTGTTTTTCTTTCGCTCAGGCTTTATATGGCTCCTTACTTATTTTTTTCGCTCGTGCAGCTATGGCTATCTGACAAACTCAGACTAATTGCAGCTCCTGAAGCGAACTGGCCCCATCTGCCCGGGCGAATGCATCAGAGAGAGATGCTGTATCCAGATATGTCTGCTGAGGAGTGGTATACCTTCATGAGAGAGATATCCCCGCGGGAAATCGTCTGGCAACACGGAAGCTTGAACATTCCGGACATGGCCCTGAACTCTGCGGGTTTCGAGCGAATGGTGATTGCTGGGCTGTCCAGTTTCACCTTCTACATTCCTGGCCGTATCCTTCGGCAACTGGGCATGAACCAGGGTCTGCACCAAGCTGGGGTAGAGGATTTCCAGATTCCTGCATTCACTACCCAACATCTGGTTGGGTATGAGCACAACTAGGGTTTGAGACAACTCGGCGGAGCAGAACAAGATTTCAGCACAGGACTCAAATGCCGCTACGTAGCATGGTTGAGAAAAGACATTGCAAGAAGACAAAATGCAAACTGACCTCTGACATGACCTCAATAATCTAGCATAAACTGTGAGCCCGTGAGGGCCTCTAGCATTTCGTTCTGTTTTTATGCTTACTGTTTTAAGGACTCTGCTCAACCTATGTAATAGAAATAGTAGTTTTGAATAAAATTGAAAGATGGTGAACTTTCTCTTTTTGGTCCAAGTGTTGAACACCGCGCCGCTTGAATATCGAGGCACTCCTTGGAACCATGGATCGAGTTGATTTGATTGTGACCGAATCTCACGGAGAGATTGCCTACGTATCCCAAGCTAAGGAATCAGGTCAGAACGTAGTTCAGGCTAAGGTTCGCTCGTGTATTTTAGCTCTCCTTTTGCGCTCTAATTTTTGCCTAGAACTGCCTTTACAGGTTTTCAGTCTAGCGAGCTTTGATTGAATGCCTATTTATTTTTGCCTAAACTGCCCCCTTGGGTCTTCAGTCTAGCAGGCTTGCTCTAATTTTTGCTTGGAACCGCCCACCCTTGTTGTTTTCAGCCCAACGAGCTTCTCTCAAGGATAGTAACGTTTAAGTTGATCCAGGTTGACCAGAGTGTTGAACTCGTTGCCGTCCAGATCGATGAGCTGAGCCGCCCCACCCGAGAGGATGGTTTTGATAATGTAAGGTCCCGCGCGCTTTGGGCGGAATTTACCACGTAGATCGAAAATGGGAGCCCGGATTTCCTTCGTAACCATATCCCCCTCAGCCAAGTCACGAGACCTCACTTTATTGTTGAATGCCCGAGCAATTCTGCGCTGATACCCCTGAACATGATACAAGGCACGGAGCCTCCTCTCATCAAAGAGCATGAGTTCAACAAATCTCCCACTATGCCATTCGGATTCTGTGAGTTCACATTCAGCCATGATCCTCAAAGTCGGTACCTCAAGCTCGATGGGAAGCACAGCTTCCATCCCATAGATTAGGGAAAAAGGGGTTGCCCCTGTTGATGTTCGAATTGACATGCGATACCCCCAAAGAGCTAGGGGCAACTACTCGTGCCAGTCCCTGGCGGACTCTGCGGACTTCTTGATAATTGTCTCAACATTCTTGTTGGCTGCTTCAACTGCCCCATTCGTCTGAGGGCGATAGACCGTCGAGTGATGAACCTGAATCTTGAACTCATCGAAGAGTTCTAAAACCCTGCCTTTGAAATGAACCCCATTGTCTGACACAAAAGCCTGAGGGACCCCGTATCGATAGATGATGTTCTTCCTAATGAACTGAGCAACCTGAACTGCAGTTAAAGTTTTGTAGTATTCAGCTTCAACCCACTTTGTGAAATAGTCTATTGCCACCAAAATAAACCGATGCCCATTCGAAGCAGAGGGCCTGATCATGCCAATGACGTCAATTCCCCAAACAGAGAAAGGCCAAGGTGACGACATGCCAAAAAGATTAGAAGGGGGAACATGTATGAGATTAGCGTGGATTTGACACCTATGGCAGCGGCGTACATAATCCACACACTGAGACTACATAGTAGACCAAAAGTAACCCTGCCTCAGGATTTTCCAGGTGAGCATGACTCTGCTCATGTGAGGGCCACAGATTCCTTCGTGGATCTCTTCCATTATCCTGATGGCCTCAGTGCCATTAACACAAAGCTTGTGCATCCCGCATTGAGACCTCCGGTACAACTTCCCTCCGCAGAGAATGTACTGCGCAGCCAGCCTTCGTAGAGCAGTTTGATCCTTCTTAGTGGCGTCCGGCGGGTAATCGCCGTTCTCAATGAAGTTCAATATGTCATGGTACCAGGGTAGGCCGTCATCGACATCGTCGACGGCGTTGACATATCGATAAGCAGGCAAGTCCCGCTGTTCAATGAGGATTGGACGAAGCTTGACACCCAACGGGAGCTCGACCATGGAAGCTAAAGTAGCCAAGGCATCAGCAAACTGATTCTTTAGACGGGGAATGTGCGTGAAAGTCACTTTGTTGAAGCGAGGGATGAGATCCTCGAGATCTTGATGATAAGGCTTCAACCTATCTTCCTGAACTTTCCAGTCCCCGTTGGCCTGAGACACAACCAGATTGGAATCGCCAATGACCTCAAGCTTTTCCACACCGAGCGTGAGAGCAGCTTCCATGCCAACAATGCAGGCTTCATACTCAGCTTGGTTGTTAGTGACATCAAAATTGAGTTTAAACGCAAGCGGAATATGAGAACCATCCGAAGTTATCAACAAAACCCCAATCCCATATCCTTTCTGATTAGCCGCTCTGTCAAAGTAAAGAGTCCATGTGTCTTCGGCAACTGCTAGCACCTCCTCGTCTGGAAACACAAAGTCTGAATCTTCTGGCCCATCGACAGGATGATCAGCCAAGAATTCTGCGACCGCACGCCCTTTGACGGATTTCCTAGTGACATATTCAAGGTCGAACTCGACGAGTGTAGACACCTCCCAAACGGGGCATCGCCATACAGATTGATCATGTTTGTTTACTCGATTGGTTGTTTGCTTCGTAAACCAAAATCATGGACATTCCCATGGCTAGGAACATCGCCACATGATAGCGGTTATCATCAAAACAGAGTCGCCACCCAGTTTATTAAAACTGGGAAAACAGATAGAGATTCTGGACACGGGAGCCAAAAGTACAATAAGGGGAAGGTGTTAGGCACCCCTCTTTGCCCAGTCGTGAGACTGGCCCATAATCGTTCAACATAAGACATGTAGATGCTTTGTTTAATTCTAACACATAGTCTGTTTATTTATTCTTTTAAACAGTAAGTAAGGTGAGCCAATGCGATAAGTAAAGCATGCGTCAGGAAAGCAGAACAAAACAAACTGTCCCAGGGAGATGGATCCCGCGGCCGGTGAATAGATGTCACGGCCGAGGGATCCTCCTGGTTTGATGTACCGGCCGAGGGATCGGAGCCCCGGTCGGTGTTCTTCCTCACACCAGACAGAAAGATTAACAGATGATCAAAATGCTACGGTTAGTCAGAAATACAGTAAATAAGACAAACCAGAGGCCGTTGGGCCTCACCACCTTGATCCTTCAGTTGCTTGATTGCTTCGGATTTGATTGTGATTGACTGATTGCTTGATTGAAAACCCTAGAGTTAGGGTTTGAACTTCGGGGTTTGATCACTGGGTTGGTGGCTGCCTTCGGGAGGTTAGGGCTTTTGAAGAGTGGGATTGAGAGAGTATTTTGACAGAGTTTCGTGGCTTGAGAGAGTGTATACTCTGATGAATTTCGTGTGTTTATTTTCGGAGTCCAAAGGCCCTTTATATAGGCAATTGGTGACTCACTACGGCCAATCAAATGGCACGATTGCAATTGCAATTACAATGCACCTCTAACTCTACGTCGCAATCTCTGAGCGTAGCCCGAACGCATCGAGAAGGTAGTGTAGTTGGATCAAACGTCTGACAGAACACGTTCCAGAGTCTGGAAAAAGGTCGATCTGGCGGCCGAGTAAAGGATATCACGGCCGAGGAATTGATGTCTCGGCCGAAGGATAGATCTTGCGGCCGAGGGATTGATCTCTCAGGGAGATTTTGCTAGCAACAGGTTGCTCGGGTGAGGAAATGATGTTAGGGCCGTGGGATCGATGTCACGGTCGACAGATGGATTCTCCTAGGCTTCTGTATTTCTGTCTGAAAGGCTGTATGGCTCTGAATTGGGTCCTCTAAGTGGCTCAAAGTTCTTACCGAAAGTCCTAAGGTTCTCAAGGAAGCAATCAGCAATCATTGTATCCATTTCATCATCGGGATGGTCCCAAGGTGGGACTTGAAATAATCGTTAGGCCAAATTGGGGTGTCTAGAGCGAGCAAGAGCAACCAACGCGCTAGCTTACCAGTAAGCGCAGGCTTCTCAAACAGATACTTGAGAGGATCCATTCGAGAAATCAACTTCACTGGGTAAGCCAGCATGTAGTGTCTCAACTTTTTAGACGCCCAAACGAGAGCCCAACACGTCTTTTCAAGAGCAGTGTAATGTTCTTCAGCACCAACCATCTTCTTACTCAAGTAGTAAATGGCCTGATCAACCCCCTTGTCTCCTTCCTGAGCTAGCAAACACCCCATAGACGAAGGATTTACAGATAAGTAAAGTATCAAGGGCTTCCCGGGCACTGGTGGCATTAAAACCGGAGGGCTCTGCAAGTAGGTTTGAATAGAGGTGAAAGCCGCCTGACACTTTTTTGTCCAAACAAACGGAGTATTCTTCTTCAATAGACGAAACATCGGCTCGCAAGTTAGAGTCACTTGGCGATGAATCTGCTGATGAACTGAACCTTCCCCAAAAAGCTCCGCACTCCCTTTTCAGAATCCGGTGGCTTCATATCAAGGACTGCTTTGATTTTCGAGGGGTCGACCTCAATTCCACGAGAGGTGATCATGAAACCAAGCATTTTACCTGCCGTGACACCGAAGGTGCACTTCTGAGGATTAAGGTGCATGCGGAATTTTCGTAGTCTCTCGAAGAACTTCTTAAGTACAAGAATGTGGCCTTCTCGAGTTTTGGATTTGGCGATCATGTCATCGACATAAACTTCGACCTCTTTATGCATCATGTCATGCAAGATAGTTGTACCAGCCCTCTGATAGGTTGGTCCGACATTCTTCAAACCAAACGGCATGACCAAATAGCAATAAGTCCCCCACTCAGTGATAAACGTGGTTTTCTCGCGGTCCTCGGGTGCCATGAGAATTTGGTTGTAGCTGGAAAAACCATCCATGAACGAGAGCAAAGCGTGCCCCGCAGTATTATCCACAAGCACATCGATGTGTGGCAAGGGAAAATCGTCTTTGGGGCTCGCCTTGTTCAAGTCCCTGAAATCAACACAAACCCGAATTTGCCCATTTTTCTTAGGAATAGGGACAATGTTGGCCACCCATGTGGGATATTGAGAAACCATGAGAAAACCAGCGTCGATTTGCTTAGTAACTTCCTCCTTGATCTTCTGAACCCAATCTGGCCTCATCCGTCTGAGCTTCTGCTTTACAGGTTTGGCATCTGGCAACAAAGGGATCCGATGCTCCACGATCGCGGGGTCAATGCCAGGCATGTCTTGGTGAGACCATGCAAAAACATCGCTGAACTCAGTGAGCAGCTCTTTGAAATCACGATGCTCCTCTGGCGAAAGCGTGGAGCCAACTTGAACCATTCGGGGATCGTTTTCATCTTTCAAGTTTATAGAAATTACTTCTTCTTTTATTGGCTGAGCATGCCTTTCGCCTTCCTTTTCGATGAAGGCACGGATTTCCTTGGGAATATCCCCATTGAAATCTATCCCCTCATCGTCAGGGTCGACACAGTTTATATAAAGATCATTGAAATAGTCAGAAGATGCCTTGTTCATTTCACAAGCCCCTGAAGGGTCGCCAAGTATAAGAGAATCAAACTCGAAATAAAAGCTATGACGTGGAGGGCCCAGAGGCACAAACTCCGACTCAGAGCTAGACTTAGACGACTCAACAGACTCTGTATCTGACTCAGACTCAGACTCAGACTCGGGCTCAGAGGTGTCATCAATGCAAGTTAGGCGTGGTTTGAAAATGCAATTTTTAATGCTACCCCTAGCTTCAACAATGAGAGAGGTAGGGTCCTCTAGGGCGTCGGGCCCGAGCATGAGCACTTCGGCTTCTTCAGCTTCCCCAGCCAAACCCACTTGAGAGAATTCCTGGAACAGCAGCTCCAAATTACCCTGATCGACGGATCCCAGCCAGTCAGTCTTGATCTTCACCTGATTAAGCATCCTCTTGAATTCTGCCCTTGCTGGCTCATCGTCACTGCTTGACCAGGTGTCATCAGCGAAAATCTCAAATCTAGGCAGCAGCTCCCCGGTTTCAGAATGAACAAATGGCTCGGGCTGTCCAGTACAAGCAGCATTTCCCACCTCACGCACAAAGTTGGGACCACCGCAGAGGGTCTGAGGTTTTCCCATATTTTTCCTCCTTTTGGCATTTTCGGCAGAGGCGATATACCCCAAACCAAAGCGCCCCTTGTTGGAAGGAAAAGTAGGGAACTCCGGGACCCCTTGTCGGCGAGACCCTAAGCCTATGCCTGGAAAATAAGACATCCTCCTCATAATGTCCAGTGCGACAGAGCTTATGAGGAAGTTCCCATCCACGTTGATAGCCATCACAGTACCTGAAGTATCAAAGGAGAAACCTCCAAGGTCGACGTCTTCTTCACCGTGCTGAATTCCCAAGACAGGAGTCCCATCCTCCTTGAGCGGGCGAATGCCAGAATCCCCGCAAATGGTCAAAGTACCGGTAGGTAATGCCAACATAACCTTTTGGTGGAGAATAGATGGTACAGCCATGATGTCAGGTCGATGGAGCCACGGCCTGCCTAGTAGGAGATTGAAGGTTGCGGGAATATCCACGACATGGAATTCCACATCCATCTCAAAACCCTCAGCATCGAGTTTGAGCATTAAAATACCCTCGACTACGCGACGGGTGCCGTCATATGCCTTGACAGCCAGGTTGGAAGGTGCAAGGTCCTTCTTGGTGAGCCCCAAACGGTAAGCAACCCTTAAGGGGCAGACGTTGATCGCGGAGCCGTTGTCAATGAGAACGGTCGGGACCCAGAGTCCTCGACACTTGACGGTGATGTGCAAAGGGCGGTTGTGGTCAACTCCTTCAACTGGCAAATCCTTATCTGTAAAGATCACAGTATGCTTGGAGGTCGGAGGGAGGATAAGAGATATCATCGCTTCAGGAGTGACATCCGCTTGAACCTCAAGCCGAGATAGAGCATGACAAAGCCTCTGACGATGCTCCTTGGACGAACAGATCAGTCCCCAGATCGAAATAGCGGCCGGAATGCGCTCCAGCTGTCGTTGAACAGAATCAGCAGTTGGTGGCCTAGTTAAAACCTCAGGAGGTGCAGACCTTGGGAAAGCAATAGGTTCGTTCCTTTGATTAGAAGGATTGGACGAACTCCCGGCCTGCAGATTAGCAGGCTGAAAAATCCGTCCACTCATTGTAACATTGTGAACATTCCCCACGGAAGGCACGACCTGAGGGTCTTCATTCACATCCCAGAGATTAGCAGGAACATCTCCCAGTTTGCGTTTTCCTCTGTCGGTGGTTGGTGCAGAGACGGGCACTTCCATGTCTAAGCCCAAGTCCTCGGCCAGATCTTTCATCAGTAGGGAGTCCCAGAAGTTCAAGTCTTTCACGGCAGCCACTTCGGCAACAGGCTCCGGATTTGCAATGAAGGGAACACCCCAAAGACCAGTGTCAGCCAGGGATTGATTGACTGCCCAGACTTCATTTCCAACTTGGACATCCACTATGTCATCGACTTCCCAAAGATTGACAGGTGGGACAAGGTCCGTAACCATGATACTGCAGTCCCTGTTGTTCGGATAAGGCACTTCAGGGCGCGGGCATTCTTCGTCAACAATGTAAGAGCAAGGGTCAAAGTCGGTGTCGGGATCAGTATCACAAACTGAATCTGTAACGACCCTGATTTTTGGTCAGTAAAAATTTCATTAAAAATTTGAATTTTATTTTAATTACTTGGACTTCTTTTAAAATTTCCTTTTAAATACCCAAAAATCCGTCGTTACTAAACTTATAAAATTAGATTCTTCACTTCGAGCAATAGGGTCATTTTCTAAAGACAAGTGTCTGGTTTATTTTCCTAACTATTAAGATAAAGTCTTAAGAATCCTATTTCTTGACTAGAAATCCTACTTAGCAAGCCTAGTTAGCTTCTAACCGATTCGTTGAGGTAACCTAACTACCAATTGCACTTCCAACCCTAATTGAATCTTTCCAAACCCTAAAGGAACCCTTTGGACCAAAGTCATCCTTGTCCTTTACCCATTGGACGATAAAAGTTAGGGAAATCTTTATCCATTGGACAATAGGCGTTCTACCTTAGATATTTTATTAGATTTGACCAAGGTACACTTATATAGTATTATATAGGCCTTTGTACACATATTTGAAAGATGTATATATAATATTCCAATATTATACTTTACTTTGTTATCCATTGGTCCATAAAAGTTAGAGAGAATATTACTCATTGGTCCATAGCTTAGTCTTGCCACCAAGTACTAGACCAATTAGTTTAATAGATTCACCATGAGTCATTGTACTTATATACATACATTATGCAAGCATAGTACTTTTGTAGACACCCCAATCTGGGCTTCCAGATTAGTTTACTTACGGTTTTTGATTCCCCGATGATGAAACGGATCAAGAACACCCCGGGAATGTCGAGTGTTTGAGCTTTGAGTGTTTGAAAAACCCTTGAACCTAACCTAGCCTAAGCCACTTCCAAAAGCCAAAACCCTACTGATGCGCGCCAGGGCGCAATCATCGCACGCCAGGACTCAACCATCGCGCGCCCGGGCGCATCGTCGCGCGCCAGGCCGCACTGTCGCGCGACAGACTAGAACCCTCGCGCGATGGTCAGTTCCCCACCTACTTTTTCAGAGGCAGAAATTTGGCCACCGATGCAACTTCAGCCAGGCCTCGTGGCTGGCTTTGTCCCTCTCCTGGCACCAACCAGATCCACCCTCCATGCCTATAAATAGCCCCCTTTGTTTCTCTTTCAAAGGGTTACAAAAAATCAAGCACAAAAGGTTCTAACTTTTCAAACACACTTGATATTCCATTACTCAAACCATTTTCATACACTCTTTTTACAAGCTCTATCACCTCATTCAACCTCAACCTCAATTCAAAGCTCAAGCACTCTTTCAAACTCAATCTAGGTATAGCATACCTACTGTTTTTCTGTTCTGATCCCTGAGGGGGGCTGGCAGGGTCAAGGCTGGTAATCAATACCAGTCCTGGCCCAAAAGCTGGCAGAGGTTCAAAACCGTAGTGGCAAGGACCAGCGCGCGACTGTCCCACATACTCGCGCGACACTTCGTGTTTGCACGTACAGGACAGCGTGGGGATGGGTGCCTTGTTGTTTTATGCATTTCTTTGTATATAGATCACTGTAAAGCATGCTAACAACCAATTTACTGCTTTCCTTTGTTAGAAATGTTAGTCTTGCATTTCAATATTAAGTTATGTTCTGTTGGGGTACCCCTGGGATCATTCTGGACCTGTCTCAGAACCCAGGACGTGAAAAACCAGACACTGGAAAGTTGGCTCGAACCCGCGCGCGCTGCACCCAAACCATCGCGCGATGGTCAACGCTCCATTTGACCAGCGCGCCGTGGCGCATCGCCGCGCGCCCGGCGTCAGCCCGGTCGCGCCCGGGGCGGATTGTCGCGCGACGGTTTGGAACCCTCGCGCGATTGTTTATACCCGATCAGTGGCTGGCCTTGCATGTTTAACTTGGTTTTAGGCTATTATTTTGTCCCCACACTGTTTATGGGGTGTTTTTATTTATTTATTAGGCTTTTCAGCCTTTAAACTGTATATTATGACTGCATAAACTGCTTAGTTTGTCCTGGGTGTGCACTGGTCCTTCCAGAGCCCAGAGAGTTTAAACTGCTTAGTTTGTCCTGGGTGTGCACTGGTCCTTCCAGAGCCCAGAAGGTTTGAGAATAAGAGCTGTGGGCTTAGGCTTACTGGCGCGCGCAGGTCTTGTAGTAGCGTGCGCGGGTATGATCAGCATGCATTGACTTGATCAGTGCATACTGGTTACCTCTTGCGTGCGACACTCCAAAACAGGAGCTTTCCAGTCTGTTTAAACTCCCACAGCAGTCTGTTCTCATCCTATACTAACTGCTCATCCATGCCATCTATCACATCCTGCAAACATGTTACAGTTTTAATCCCCGATTAACTGTTCCCCCGCCCAAATTGGCTAAAATTGGTTAATAAAAGAAGAATCGCAACGTTTTCAAAATGCTCAAGTAGAGACCGATCTCCGGATTGGGCGAGAGGGGTGCCATAAAACCCTTCCCCTCTCGTAACCTGGCTCCCGAACCCAGATATGGTTATGACGGACTGGGTTCCTTAACTTTTTCAAATCAAACAGCGCGGTAGGTGCTTCGAAATACGGTTCCTTGGGTGTCGGACCTTCAAAACCCGAGTGGCGACTCTGTATTTTTGAGCGCTTGCCACCGGCGCTCGCGCTCCCTCGATTTTCAAAAAAGGGCCGCAATGGCGAAAGGAACGGAATCCTTTTTCCAAGGGCACGCTGCCCACAACTTTCCATCTTTGACCCTTGGGTAATAAAAGTTAGGGTAAATATTATTCATTGGATAATAAGCTAGTCTTTCTACCTAGTACAAGATCTATTAGTTTAATAGATTCACCATGAGTCATTGTACTTATATAAATAGATTATATAAGCATAGTACTTTCCATCCATTACCCATTGGATAATAATGGTTAGGGGAATTATGGTCCATTAGTCAATAAAGTCTAGTCAAGCCATAGTACTAGGATTTATTAGCTTAATTGCTTAATAGATGACATGTAAAGAAATATATATGATATTTTGCCCTAGGATTCTTTGTACCCTAATACTATATTATAAAGGGAGACATGTGCCATATTGACTTAGTTTAATAGGGAATTTTGACTTGGAAGATCTAGTGAGGTCATGTAGTACTATCTACTTTTGTATACTTGGTCAATACATATATATATATATACTTTGCTTCTTTAACCATTAGTCAATAAAAATTAGGAGAATTATTACCCATTGGATAATAGAGTTAATCTTTCAACAAGTACTAGGGTTTACTAAATAAAATCACTTCCTAGATTTCCCATGTACTTATAAACTTAAAGTATTTACTTTCCTAGATTCTAAGTACACTATATAATTATATAAGTACTAGTACCTCTTGGATTATTGTAGAGAATCTTGACCTTATCACCCTTGTCTTCTACCCATTGGTTACTAAAGGTTAGGGAGATTTTTATCCATTGGATAATAGAAACCCTAGATTTTCTATTTAAGAAAATTTGGTGATAGATGTGATAATTACATATATATATATATTTGTTTATAGTTTTATAAACACATGTTAAGGTACATGTATATATTATTCTAAGTATATGTTACTTTATTTCTTTACCAATTGGTTAACAAAAGTTAGGGGAAATATTACCTATTGGTTAATAACTACAAGGGAAATGGATATCCATTGGATAATAGAACTAAGTACTAAGATATATTGGTTAATTCATTATCTAGATTTTCCCATGAGATATTCTATTAAAGAAATAAGAGTTGTACCTAGATTTGTACCTAGATTTTCTATGTACCCTAATTCTATTTGACATAGTTTAAATATAGAATTTTGACCTAAAAATCTAGGATAAGATCACATAGTACCCTTGTCCTTTATAGTTAGTCATCCTTAGGTATTCATATATTAATCAAGGGGAGAGAGAGAGGGAGAGAGAGAATCCGAGAGAGAGGGAGAGGAGAGAGAGCCGAGAGAGATGGGAGAGGGAGAGAGAGAGATAGGAGAGAGAAGGAAGATATGATGTACTCTTGGATTGTTTTCTTTCAAATCCTAGTATATATATACTTAAGTACTTGTACTAGTGAAAGAAGAAAGATATGAAGATTTGAGATAGATTTTAGGGTACCAAAAATCTCTTACAACCTTACACCAAATCTCTTACTCTTTCTCAAGTCAACCACCAACCCTTTGTCCTTCATGCTTAGGTGTACATTGTACCAAAGAGAGAGAGAGAGAGAGAGAGAGAGAGAGAGAGAGGGAGAGAGAGGCCGAGAGAGATGGAGGGAGAGAGAGAGAGAGAGAGAGATAGGCCGGATGGGAGAGGGAGAGAGAAAGTGTGATGTGTGCAACTTGTACTCACTCAACCTAGTCATAGTCCCTTGGCCAACTTCTTGCATCACCAAAGGACAACCAAATCTAGTCTTTCTTACTCTTTCTATCCTATCCAATCTTCTAAGTACTAGACAAGACTAGGAAGCCCTTAGAGAATCACCTACACTTGTCCTAGATTGGAAGAAAGAACAAGAAAAATCTTTGTAATCTTTCCACCTATGTACTTATGTGCATTGTACCATGGAGAGAGAGAGAGAGAGAGAGAGAGAGAGAGATTTCGGATGAGATGGAGAGAGGGAGAGTGATGTGTGCAAGTGTACTCTTAAGCCTAGTCATGGTCCTTTGGCCAACACCTCACACAATCCAAGTACCATCAAATCTAGTCAATTCTTTATCCATTGGATAACAAATGTTAGGGGAAAGATTGTCTCTTGGATAATAGACCAACCTTGGCCTATAAATAGAAAGCCATTCAAACCTTGAACTCACACATTCACTTCTTGCTCCCACTTCTCTCTAGAAATTCAAGCATTGCTCCAACTTCTCTCTAGAAACCATTTCTGTTTTTCCAGACAGCCTACTGCCCTTTGTAAATCCTCATTATTCTCCTGCTTAGAGTAGTTTTTAGAACCAACTTCCTCCGGGAAAGTTGTAGAGCACTTCGAGAGCTTCAAGTTAGACCCAAGAACCACCCTAATCGGTCAAGAAACGACAAAGATATCGACATCCGAAGTTCAGCAAAAATTCGGATTTCCAGATTTCCAGACAGCTTACTGTCTCCCCCTTTATCACCATATTCCTCCTACCTCAACCAGTTTCTAGGATCAACTTCCTTCACAAAAGTTGTAGAGCACTTCTAGAGCTTCGATTTCAACTCAAGAACGATCGTATTCGGCCAAATATTGACCGAGTTACTGCCATCCAAAGTTCGGTCCAGATTCGAGAGTTTCACCGCCCGTAGGATTTCCAATTAGCTTATTCGGCCCCGACTAGTTTCGGATCAAGGTAGGACTTTCCTACACCTCCTACACTCTAAGTATATGTCGATTTTTCTATACTTTCAAACTCTAAATATAATTAGAAATGTGTTTGCTTTGAAATAGAGATAATCGTGTTTATAGGTAGATTAATCTCTACTCATTTCCCTATGTATAGATAATAGTATGATCATGTAGAATTCTCCGTCCCCGCTATTCCTATGTATACGTAGAATTTTTCCTATACCTCCTAAACTCTAGGTATAGATCATGGTATACGTATGTTGAATTAAATGTGGAATACTCTTATACGCTATTTTTAAGTGTATGAAGAATATCTTGTCTTACTTACTCTAAACTTATTGTATAACACTTGAACGTTGGAATGCATGTTAGATATACTAATGAAAGTATGAGCATGATGAATAATAGACTTTTACTTCTATAAAGACTTATGCTCTTTTGAACTTCCCTAAAGAAAGAAGAACGAATTTTATGAAAGGTTAACTTGGATAGAAGGAATTGTATTTCGATCTTAGAATGATTATGAGCATGTTTACGTGTTTACTTGTCTTAATGTCGATATGTGTTAAGCATAAGTGATTTATCACTCCAAAGGTGTCCGTCCATGTGGCACTATGCTAAACTTTGTGTGATTAAATGTTGAGTATGTGTAGACACCCCAATTTGGCCTAACGATTATTTCAAGTCCCACCTTGGGACCATCCCGATGATGAAATGGATACAGTGATTGCTGATTGCCTCCTTGAGAACCTTAGGACTTTCGGTAAGAACTTTGACCCACTTAGAGGACCCAATTCAGAGCCATACAGCCTTTCAGACAGAAATACAGAAGCCTAGGAGAATCCATCTGTCGGCCGTGACATCGATCCCACGGCCCTAACATCATTTCCTCACCCGAGCAACCTGTTGCTAGCCAAATCTCCCTGAGAGATCAATACCTCGGCCGCAAGATCTATCCTTTGGCTGAGACATCCATTCCTCGGCAGTGATATCCTTTACTCGGCTGCCAGATCGACCTTTTTCCAGACTCTAGAACGTGTTCTGTCAGACGTTTGATCCAACTACATTACCTTCCCGATGCGTTCGGGCTACGCTCAGAGATTGCGACGTAGAGTTAGAGGTGCATTGCAATTGCAATTGCAATCGTGCCATTTGATTGGCCGGAGTGAGTCACCAATTGCCTATATAAAGGGCCTTTGGACTCCGAAAATATACACACGAAATTCATCAGAGAATACACTCTCTCAAGCCACGAAACTCTGTCAAAATACTCTCTCAATCCCACTCCTCAAAAGCCCTAACCTCCCGAAGGTAGCCGTCAATCCGGCGATCAAATCCTGAAGTTCAAACCCTAACCCTAGGGTTTTCAATCAAGCAATCAGTCAATCACAATCAAATCCGAAGCAAACAAGCAACTGAGGGATCAAGGTGGTGAGGCCCAATGGCCTCTGGTTTGTTTTGTTTACCGCATTCATAACTAATCATAGCTTTCTGATTATCTGTTAATCGTATAGTCTGGTGTGAGGAAGAACACCGACCGGGGCTTTCGATCCCTCGGCCGGTACATCAAACCAGGAGGATCCCTCGGCCGTGACATCCATTCACCGGCCGCGGGATCCATCTCCCTGGGACAGTTTGTTTTATTTTGCTTTCTGACGCATGCTTTACTTATCGCACTGGCTCATCATTAACTGTATAAAGGATTAATTAAACAGACTATGTGTTAGAATTAAATAAAGCATCTATACGTCTTGTGTTGAACGATTATGGGCCAGTCTCACGACTGGGCAAAGAGGGGTGCCTAACACCTTCCCCTTATTGTACTTTTGGCTCCCGTGCCCAGAATCTCTATCTGTTTTCCTAGTTTTAATAAACTAGGTGGCGACTCTGTGTTGATGATAACCGTTATCATGTGACGATGTTCCTGGCCATGGGAATGTCCATGATTTCAGTTTACAAAGCAAGCAACCAATCGAGCAAACAAACGTGATCAATCTGTATGGCGATGCCCCGTTTGGGAGGTGTCTACAGTTTTTGGCGACTCTGCTGGGGATATGAGAGCCATAACCAGAAAGTTCAACATAAGACTAATACATGCCTTGTTTAATTCATCTATCATATGCATCGAGCGGGCAACCCGTTGAGTTCACCTGATATCCCGGCATGACACGGGCTATGTTGGGGGTTCCAGCAAACTCCACAGTCACTCGTACCTAGTGGTATATCAAAAAGGGAATCACTCAATCACCGCCTATGATGGGCTGGTGAGAGGATTGGTGCCCTTTGACAACGGAGCACCCTGAGACTACCAAAACCTTGCATGTTTTAGAAAGCCATAGAACTTATCAAACTAAGACAGGATCCTACAGGCTAGAAACCTACTTGCATTTTTACTTCCAAGTTCTTCCTCACACCTTGTATATGTTGTTGTAACATCTCTTTCTGTGCAGAAGGGTTAGGGCTTGAACTAAAAGCCCTAACCCTAAGTCTTTATAGCCAAGCACTAATGGCGTTGCCTGCAAGGTATATTTTTGGTAAAAAGCATCATTGCTTACTTAACACTCTCGCTTTATTTAAAGCACCGCGAAGCATGGATTTCTAGAACGAAATCAAACACTGGCTGCCCCGCCGGCAATTGAACTAGAGGTTGCTCTAGCAATCTTTGCCTTGCAAGGCTAAAGGAAAAAGGGAGTGTAAAGTAGTAGAGCAGGAAGTCAAAGATATTATGGATAGAACTTGCAATACTTATTTCTCCATGGATGATTCAGCATGACAAATTTAGGACTTTGGTTCCTATTTCCAAATCGGCCTAGCAACCCATCTTTCAAAATTCAAAATTATGAGCATGCTTACCCCAACGAGCTGGTAAAATTTAGGAGGTTGTCAATGTGCTAGCAAATAATCAAGTGGATTTCAATTACCTCAATCACGTTTTGAGAAAGGATTTTTCCCTAACCGAGAATTGAAGGAACTTTCAAAACTTTTTGCAATGACTAATCTAATGACAAGTTTTTCTGAAACATTCAAATAGCCGCTAGCACAGCGATGGACTCCGAGTCTACTTTCTGTTGTAGCCATATGCTCAACCTTTTCGGTTTGTCTCATAATATGGATTGGCTTGGAAGTGGGATCTTAAGTGGCAGCAACGAGTCTTAAGAATCATCCATATCAAAAATGGCTGGCTATCTATAGTATCCGATAAACTCATGCATACAAACGGATTGCAATGCATGACTCATCCATAACGTCTGTAGCTGTGGTGCTATATGTATACATATCGTTTTGCTTGCCTCTTTCTAACTATGCAGGGGCCAAACCAAAAGAGGAGTCCATCCCCCTCATTTCCTTTCTTTGTTCATCGCATGTCATTTGGTTGCACCACCACTAAGGGCAGTTTGCATATTAGAAAAATGTGCCGCATGGACAATTAGTTTTGGATATCTCAACTTAAGCATGATTATGTTTCTCCTTCTCTTAGATTTGGAGTTTGATCTCAGACATGATGGTAATGGCTACGAAAAAAAATTTGAAGTTTTAATCCAACCAAGTTTTGAGCAATGGCAGCCATGTCCATCACGTCTTGGCTTAGATTTTAAAACAATCTTCTCGTACCTAGCTAACTTTCACCGCCATTTTGGCCCATGTTTTGCTTCTCTTGAAAAATTGATATCATTTTGCTCATCATGGTTTCTGGCCAATCGTCACACTCAGCATGAAATGTGGGTCTTAAATTCAAGTCTCCTCAAATATGAACTACGAATGGCCTGATTCTCTGTTGGGATACGTAGGCACCTTTTGGTCGGCCACAAATTTGAAAATGTTCCCTCCTGTGCTAGTTCGCTGCTATATAATGCTCATGATAACATTGAGTATTGAAAACAATCCTTAGGGATTTCAAAGTAATCTCATGGCATCTTTTGGAACACATCATAATCACTTGAATTGTCAAAAGCGCAAAACGAGTTTTTCAAAGTTATGACCCGCGTCATTTCTGTTGAGTTAAGAAGGAGTTGACACATCTCTGCACCCTCACAGAGATCACTTGTAAGCAAAACATGCTATTGAAGATGAAGAAGGAGAAAGAAGAAAAGAGAGGAAAAATACAGATAAAAGAAAAAAAAAATGATGAGCTTGCTAGATTGAAAACCCGTAAGGGCGGTCTAGGCAAAAGTTAGAGCATGAACAAAGTAAGAAATTAGCCGTGTCTCCATGCATCTACTATGTGTCTCAAAAGATTGTCCTCAATCTTAGAAAATCCACTTGGTTAAACCTCGAAGCCCCTAATTTCTTGGTTAGGATCCTTTCCACTTTGTCGTGCGTTTCAAGATGAAGAAAGGCATCCATTTCTCTATCCCAAACACTTATCCCTTGCTAGCCACATCGAGCCTCTGGATGATTTCTTTGAACAGCCTGCTAGGCAGCCATCCCCTACACTGGGGCAAACACAAAAAAATACAAGGAGAGATGAAAGAAAAATCAATGAGAGAACGAGCACCCTGTCATACAAGGGGCACTTTGAAGGAAACATTTCTTCCAATACATACAAAGGACATTTTTGAAGAAACCAACTCTTTCACACAAAGTGAGGCAAGAGACAACAAGAGTTGATAAAAATGTTGAAGATGGCTGCTAGCTTTTAAAACCCAAGCGTGAGTAGAAGTTAGGTTTGAGCCTTTACATCCACTTATTTCTCAAGCCAAAACCCCAAGCCTACATTATGGTCCATAACAAAGTCCTCTCAGATTGGGGAACACGATTTAGTAGCAAGGTCCTAGACACTAGGGGCATCACCAATGTGGGATTTAACACGAAGGGCAAGAATCCTGGAATTTGCATCATCTTGGCAAATCATACAACATGGAGAGTTAAGTGAGACAAGGGGCATGGCTATGTTCCCCTTTATGCACTTCTCTCAAAAGTATCCAACCTCTCATGTGGGTCTCAGTAGGTACTTATCAATCCAATTCAAGTCAACCAAATCAAGCTCGAAGTAACAAACTCACCTAATTGACTAGGGGCATAGGTTTGCAAAATAGTTCTATGTCCTTTGATGATTGAATGACGCGAGTGTGGAACAGGGATGAAATGATATGATTTTGAAATCCTTGAGGAAAAGTTCTCAAAGCTGATTTTATCCTAAGCATTCTTGACACAGCAAATACAAGCGCAGTCGCCTTTTTGCAAATTCTGAGGAAATAACATGGGTCTCTCATTCCATGAAGAGTGTAGCAATATGGCCCCTTGACCAAACAATGTTTTCAGTAGTGCCGCTATGGCATTGCGGTCTTTCAAAACACCTAGCTAGTATAAGCAATAAGTCACTACCAGTCTCCCTAAAGAGCAAGGGGAAGCATTTGATCAAATACGCGAAAGTTGAGATGTCCAGAATACATCGCAGATTTACATGCATATCAGTATCATCCTGTCTTTTGCATTGATCCCTTGATCCTAGTATTTCATGCATATATCATTATGGCTGCTTAATGGAAGTGGTTGTTGCACAAACTAACCCCAAGTATGAAGTGTTTTTATGCTCAAGCAAGGCAGGTCAATCAAGGCATCATGGCCATCGTCTTTATGCAAAGAGTGAAGTGAGCCATGGATCCAGTTGGGCAAACTCCCTGCGGCCGACAATCCACCTTGCCTTTGTTGCTAAGTTTACTAACAATTTTGCAGGGGCAACAAAGGGATACACTGTAAAGTCTACCTCCCTGTCAACACGCTTGGCCTTCAAAAAGAAGAAAGCTCAGCCTGAGGGGCATCAACTCTTTTGTGGAATGTTGTCACACAACATTGTCGAAAGCACGCCAAGATCTCTTCCAATCAACAAGAGAAGCATTGCATTCATGTTCATTGTCGCATATATCGCATATCTCTGTACTAGGGGCAATTAGGTTGTCATTGTCATGCACAATTAAGCTAGAATCAAGCATCCATTGCCTAAACAGGGGGCTTCTACTTCTTCCTGAATGTTCAGTTCAGTATGCATATATGTGTTGCATTGCAATCTATGTCACCCAAAATCGTTCAAGCTCTTGAACTAGGGTTCTTCAAATGTGATGGTCTTGCCCCTAGCAGTCAGCATAAAAAGGACTTCGACCCATGGTCGACTCCAAGCCTGTTGCATGTTGTTTTCCTATCCATTGCTGTTTTCTAAACTATTCAAATGTGGATGGTAGGATTCTCTTGGATTTCGGTCCTTGAACCGACCATACCAAGCTTTGTATCTATGACCGACAGAGCCAAGTCAAAGAAGCTAAAAGATAGCCTCGTAACTAGTCCTGAGCAAACTCTACAAATAGCACCATGTCAACAACATTAAAGTGGCTTCGCACTTCACATCTCCATAGCTCCTTACTTCGCGCTTTCATCTCCATGTCGCCTTGCGCTCAGCAGGTCCAATCTCCACAGCTCCCTCTCAGCAGTAGCTCTACTCAGCAGCCCTGCACTTACTATCAGCAGCACCGTGCTTCAAGCTCCATATTCACTATCACGGCGGCTCCACGCCGATAAACTCATCGGCAATATGCCCATATTCACCTTCTCAGCGGCTCCACGCCCATACTCGAGCCATCTCAACACTCACCTAAGTCAAGATATCAACCTTCATAAAAGTCTTGATCAGCCAAGAGACGTCAACATGACCACGCGAGTGAAGAGGGGGCACCTTGCCCAAGAACCACTCCAAATCCCCTACTCGCTCCCAAAGCCTAGGGTTAACCCAAAGAGGAGCTCCACCTACTCATAGGCCAGTAAGCAAAGAAAAATCACCTGGCGTGATCGTCATCTCGCCAACAGAAGGAAAGCGGAACGTGTTGGGAGTATCCCACCACCTTTCAACCAGCGAGGTCATCAACGACCAATCCATCTTCGGAAGATTGAGGCCCAAAACAAACGGCTCAAGACCAGCAGCGCATACTAACTCCCGAGCCTGCTCCGGCAACGTCACAAACCACTTGTGCAGTAAAGGCCTCCACCACGAGCCTCCAGTCTCCTGTTTCTCTGCCAAGGACAAAAAGGGAGAAGCTTACCAAAACATTGAGGACGCTCAAGTGCTGCTCAGCGGCTCTACGCCCACACCTCAACAGCCCTATGCCACGCTATGTGCACAACCTCGCGCTCAGCAGGCCAGCAAAACAATCCTGTGGCTTCCACTCAATGCACCCTCCAGAAGGCGTTTATATTGCTAGCTTCCAGAAAGCGTTTATGTTGCCAGCTTGCAGAAAGCATTTAGCCACCAGAAGACATTTGAGTCGCTAGAAGGCGTTTGGCCTCCGGAAGGCACTCCCAGTAGTGGAGGTAATGGAAATCTCCCTAACAAATTGGAATATGGTCAAGAACTAGCCTTGGGGGCAATCCCGAGCATACTCAGAACTAGCCTTGGGGACAATCCCGAGCATGTGAAATCTAGCCTTGGGGACAATCCCGAGCATGTGGAATCTAGCCTTGGGGACAGTCCCGAGCATGTGAAATCTAGCCTTGGGGGCAATCCTGAGCATACTCAAAACTAGCCTTGGAAACATCCCAAGCATAAGGAACCAATCAAACTGTGGGCAGCATGCCCTTCGGAGAGAAAGGATTTCGTTCCTTCCCGCCGTTTGCGGCCCCTTTTCGAAAAATCGAGGGAGCGCGAGCGCCGGTGGCAAGCGCTCGAAAATACAGAGTCGCCACTTGAGTTTTTGAGGGTCCGACACTCAAGGAACCGTATTTTGAAGCACCTGCCGCGCTATTTTTGTTTGAAAAAGTTTAAGGAAACCAGTCCGTCATAACCATATCTGGGTTCGGGAGCCAGGTTACGAGAGGGGAAGGGTTTTAAGGCACCCCTCTCGCCCAATCCGGAGATCGGTCTCTACTTCGGCATTTTTATGAAAACTTTTGTGATTCTTCTTCTTTTAATTAATTTTAGCCAATTAGGGCGGGGGAACAGTTAATCGGGGATTAAAACTGTAACAATTTGCAGGATGTGATCAAATGATAGCATGGATGGATGGCATGACAAGTAATGAATGGGATGAACTTAAAACAGCGATCAGATGCCAAAACTAGGCTCGGGACAGATTTGCCCTGCACGATGGCCAACTTGCATGCATGAACAGATCTGCATGCAAGCAAACCGTCGCGCGAGACACATGAACCCTCGCTCGAGTGTTCTCATCTCACCACAGTTCCAAATTCATCCCCTTCTGGGCTCTCGAAGGACCAGTGCACACCCAGGAGGCAAACCAAGCAATTTATATGGAACTGTAAAAATACTAATTATTACAGATTGCTTCAAAAGGAGCCAAATGAAATGAAACACAACCCCTAAACAGAGGGGGTATTAAAACAGAGACCAAAGGCCTAGTTGCCCATGCAAGGGCTATTCATGGAAATCATAGAACTGTCGCGCGACGGAGAGTGAGTCTCGCGCGACATTCCTGACTGGACTTCCAAGAATTGCTTTGCATGCTTAGGATCTTGAGACAGGTTCAGGGGATCCCAAGGGCATTCCAAATTATTTAGAAAAGTAAACTAAGCTACTGTATTTTGTTTTTTGGCATACATCACAGTGACCTATATTCCAAAATAAGCTACAACAGGCATGCTCAAATTTGAGACAATAAATGACTAGCCTCCCTTCCCCACGTGGTCCATTCTCTTGCTGACACAAGTATCGCGCGAGTATGGTGGACCATCGCGCGAGGGTGTAGCTGCCACGAATTCTTGTAACTCTGCTGGCTTTAGGACCAGGACATGGTATTAATTACCAGCCTTGGCCCTGTCAGCCCCCCTCTGGGATCAAGACAGAAACAGGTTAAATGTTATACCTTTGCTTGGAAAGGGTTTGGAAATGGATTGGATTGATTGGTGTGGCCTTGCAACTAAGTGTACATTGAAACACTAAGTTTGGAAGATTAGGATGTGGTTTGGGGTTAGTAACTTTGTGCTAGAGGATCAATTGCCTTGTGGAAGAGTAATTAACCTTGTGATTTTTTTTCTTGGAACCCTTAACATGGAGGATGAAGGGGGGTATTTATAGGGGGAGTGCAAGGGCTAGGTAGTGGCCAAACATGGCTTTAGGACCAGCCAACAAGGCTGGTCAAAACTTGGTTGTAAGGCTAGCCAACAAGGTGATGAAGTGGTTGGGAGATGTATGTGGTTAGAACCTGCCAGAACTCTGTTCAGCTAAGGAAAATGGGGTTCCAGCCCATGGGGACCCATGTGACATCCACTCATCACAAATCCAGCTGGACCATGTGATAGGGACAGGTGAGAACTGTCGCGCGAGTGTTCGGAACCATCGCGCGATGGTCAACAGTCAACAGTTTGACTTTGACCACACCTGGCAAGCTGAGTATCGCGCGAGGAACATGAAGGATCGCGCGATGGTCAAAACTGATCCTAGGGTTTGACTGAAGGTTCAGAGGGGTTCAAAAGGTTCAAGCAGGGTTCAAAGCACTCCAAGCTTAATCCATTCCCAATCCAAGCTCGTTTGATCCGATTTCATCATCGGGGAAACAAGAAAACCGTAAAACAAAGTAAAACAATTGGGAGATCCAGATTGGGGTGTCTACAGTAGTCCCTCTTTGACGGCACGTCGAGCACCATTGACTGGTACGGGTAACGTCAAAGATTTCTAGACACCCACCAAATCCACCCAAAAGCTGATTAAATGGAAAAATGTAGACGAGTATATAAAAATACCGAGCACCAAGGGGAAATTGAAGATCAGACGGATAGATCGCCTCTGGTTGATTATCGGACGGATGGATCGTCGCTGATAGAAGATCGGACAGATGGATCGTTGCTGATTGATGATCGGACGGATGGATCGTCGCTGATTGCTGATCGGACGAATGGATCGTCGCTGATTTGATGATCGGACGGATGGATCGTCGCTGATTGAAGATCAGACGGATGAATCGTCGCTGATTGCTGATCGGACGGATGAATCGTCGCTGATTGCTGATCGGACGGATGGATCATCGCTGATTGAAGATCGGACGGATGGATCGTCGCGGATTGATTGATCGGACGGATGGATCGTCGCTGATTGTGGATCGGACGGATGGATCGTCGCTGATTGATTGATCGGACGGATGGGATCATCGCTGATTGATTGATCGGACGGATGGATCGTCGCTGATTGTGGATCGGACGGATGGATCGTCGCTGATTTGATGATTGGACGAATGGATCGTCGCTGATTGAAGATCGGACGGATGGATCGTCGCTGATTGCTGATCGGACGGATGGATCGTCGCTGATTGAAGATGGGACGGATGGATCGTCCCTGATTGCTGATCGGACGGATGGATCGTCGCTGATTGAAGATCGGACGGATGGATCGTCGCTAATTGATTGATCGGACGGATGGATCGTCGCTGATTGTGGATCGAATGTATGGATCGTCGCTGATTTGATGATCGGACGGATCGATCGTCGCTGATTGAAGATCGGACGGATGGATCGTCGCTAATTGATGATCGGACGGATGGATCGTCGCTGATTGCTGATCAGACGGATGGATCGTCGCTGATTGTGGATCGGATGGATGGATCGTCGCTGATTTGATGATCGGACGGATGGATCGTCGCTGATTGAAGATAGGACGGATGGATCGTCGCTGATTGCTGATCGGACGGATGGATCGTCGCTGATTGAAGATCGGACGGATGGATCGTCGCTGATTGATGATCGGACGGATGGATCGTCGCTGATTGAGGATCGGACGGATGGATCGTCGCTGCTTGAGGATCGGACGGATGGATCGTCGCTGCTTGAGGATCGGACGGATGGATCGTCGCTGCTTGAAGATCGGACGGATGGATCGTCGCTGCTTGACGATCGGACGGATGGATCGTCGCTGATTGAAGATCGGACGGATGGATCGTCGCTGATTGATGATCGGACGGATGGATCGTCGCTGATTGAAGATCGGACGGATTGATCGTAGCTGATTGCTGATCGGACGGATGGATCGTCGCTGATTGAAGATCGGACGGATGGATCGTCGCTGATTGAATGATCAGACGGATGGATCGTCGCTGATTGTGGATCGGACGGATGGATCGTCGCTGATTTGATGATCAGACGGATGGATCGTCGCTGATTGAAGATCGGACGGATGGATCGTCGCTGATTGCTGATCGGACAGATGGATCGTCGCTGATTGAAGGTCGGACCACTGCTGGGGATGTAAAAGTCTTCGGGCTTGAAGGCGAGATTTCCCAAAATGACCCTCAAAATCATTGTGCATTATATCAAAAGTCATGGACCCCAACGGAGAGGCAATTGAGGTTGGGCTGGACTTAGAATCTGGACTGGGCCTGAGGCCCAAAGGAAGTGTCGCGCGACACTCGAGAACCATCGCGCGAGGGTCTCGAGTTAGGGCTTGGATCTGGACAGGCCCAGACCCAGCCCAAACCCGTTCCAATCGTTTAAACGTCGCGGGGACGTTACCAGAACAGTACCACAACAGTTTCAAAACTTTGAAACTCCTCCCACTCTCGTCTCTCCTCTCAAACCAACCTCAAACCCTCTCAATCCCCCAAAACATCCACGAAATCAACAGACCCACGCATATCTATCACAGCCATGGCGGATCAGGGTGGTGACGGAGGTAGCGGCGACGTTATTGATCAACCGGAGGACCGCGGAGGGCCCATGGGTCTTGAAACAGTCGATCAGACGGCGGCGGAGGTTGGTACAGACACCGGTGCAGCGGCGGTAGGCGGCGGCGACGAAGAACAGAGCCGTGAGCAGACACCTGGTGATGGCGAGATCCATCGTGCGACAGAGCCAGAGGCTCGCGCGATGGTTGATACAGGGGTCGTGGGCCACAATGTTGAGCGGCTGGATCCGGTCACGGCCATAGAAGGGCCAGTGGTGGCTGGAGTAAGTCCAGAAGACGTCGGAGATATTGGTGCTGGAGAGCACCCTCGCGCGACAGAGGAGGAGCCTCGCGCGAGGGTTGATGCTGGAGGAGGCAGTAGTAGTGGGGCAGGAGACGACACTGTCGAGCCGACCGGGTCCCCGCCGAGGGATTCGACGAAGGGCAAAAGCATTGTAGATGCCGAGGAGGAGGTCATAGAGACTCCGGTTGAGGTCCGAGAGGAGGACATTTTGTTTCGGCCCGCGGTGACGTCGTCGAGTCATAGACCGATTACAAAACACGACGTCGCCGAGTTCTTGACAGACGAGGCACTGGCGAGGCTTCTTGAGGACAACCCCCTGATTGGGGAGTTGGTCTTAAAGGCTAGGGAGGATCGTGCCCGGGCCATTGTGGCGTCGGAGGCCGCGGAGAGGGCCGATAGAGAGAGACAGGAGAGAGAGGACCTTTTGAGAGAGGCGGAGGCCGAGGAGAGGGCCAGAGCAGAGGCACAGGGGCCTAGGGTTACGGCCGTGGCGGAGGCGAAGGACACGAGTCGCCCGGGCTTTTCAGCGGGAGCATATGTGCTTCCCACGCCGCACCTTTTTGTGCCGTCAGGCATTGGGGCACGCGTACCGTCGCGGAGAGACTACGACGACGAGTTGGTGTTGAGAGATCCCCGGGCCCACATTGCAGCGACGTGGATGGAGGTATATTCCCAGAAAACACCCTTTGTAATTTGATTTCGATATTCTTGCTTTGATAGTTCACATTCGATATTTGTTTAGAACATGCATGAACTTCGAATTGCACAGACGGCTTGCAAGCCAAAGCATGTTAAACCTATGCACTTCTTGCAATGTAGGCCCAATACGTAATAACTTGAACCAACCATCCGTTGTAGGCTTTATTGATTACCTAGAACTCGAAAATGAGGACTCTGTATGCACGGGCATTTAGAATAGCACACCATACTCCCGAGTCGAGCCATGGCATAGAATTAAAGCCAAACATGTGTCCTAGGCTTCATTGATTACCTAGAACATGAGAATGAACTTCCTGTATACTGATAAACCCTTTTGCTGCTTGTCTTTGTATCTGAAACAGGCTGGAGCAGGACAGAGGGATATCCGCGCCTTTGGGGGCGCGTGTATGTCTTTACAGCTGTACGAGGGGCTGCCTGAGAGAGTGAGGCGGTTGGTAGACGAGGCAGGCTTCGGGGTGTTTGTACAGACTTTGACCCCTGCGAGGAATGACCACGCCGTCCTCGTAGCGCTTGCTGAGAGGTGGAGGGATACCACCAATACCTTCCACCTACCTCCTGGGGAGATGACAGTGACGCCTGCGGACTTCGCAGCGATCACGGGGCTGAGGGTTGGAGGTGAGCCCATCCCGTTTGACTCGGGGATCCAGGAGGATCGGGCTGCTCTGGAGTGGTTTCTGGGCAAAGCGCCCAAGATAGAGGAGGGGATGGCGAGGTATGACCAGTTCAAGGATTACTTGAAGAAGGAGGTGACGAATGACCGGGAGGCGGAGCAGATGGCCCGGGAGTTCCTGCTGTACTTGTTTGGTGCCACTCTGTACCCAAACAGACGGAGTAAAGTCCACCTCTCCTACTTGCCAGCGTTGAGGGACTTGAGGACGGCCTCACGCTTCGACTGGGGTGGAGCTGCTCTTGGGACAGCCTACCACTTCTTTGGCCACTCGTCGAGGACGGGTAAGAGCACGGCCGGCTACTGGAGGGTTTGGGAGGTACAATTCTAACCCTTTATTAAGCACAATTTGATTATGCTTGTCCATTGTTTAGTCAGCTTGACTGTTTCAATTTCAAATACTGTATGCCTTGACTAATGTTTGAATTTGTCTAAACATTGTGCAGCTTTGGGCCTACGAGGTTTTGCGGATGTATCCGCCGGAGTGCAAGCATCCAAACTTGAGCACCCTCCCTCGCGCGCTGAAGTGGAGCAAGGCGAGCACAGGGAAGAAAGAAGGGAGAGGTGAGCTCAACGCCTTCAGACTGTACTTGGACGAGCTCAGGGCCTCACAGGTATGAACACGTAATCATAGGCATCAGACATGTATCCATTTCCTTGCTTTAATGCTATCGCTGATCAATTGCTTGTATTGCTTGTTTGCCTTGAATTGCAGGTCAATTGGGATCTGTAGACACCCCAATCTAGGCTTCCAGATTAGTTTACTTACGGTTTTTGATTCCCCGATGATGAAACGGATCAAGAACACCCCGGGAATGTCGAGTGTTTGAGCTTTGAGTGTTTGAATAACCCTTGAACCTAACCTAATCTTAAGCCACTTCCAAAAGCCAAAAACCCTATTGATGTGTGCCAGGGCACAATCATTGCGCGCCAGGGCGCAATCATCGCGCGCCGGGGCGCACCGTCGCGCGACGGTTTGACTCCATCGCGCGATGGTCAACCGGAGCATTGACCAGCGCGCCAGGGCTCATTGTCGTGCGACAGTTTGGAACCATCGCGCGACGGTCAGAACCTGTCCCCATCACCTTTATTCAGCTGGGCAGCTTAATCACCAAGTAATCCCCAGCCAGCCTCGTGGCTGGCTGCCCTCCATTCTTTGGACCAGACCTGTCTTTCCATTAATGGAAGGTGCTAAGCTTATAAATAGCCCCCTTTGTTTCTCTTTCAAAGGGTTCCAAAAAATTCAAAGCACAAAGGTTCTAACCCTAACCCTTTGTTCATCTTTTAAAAGGTTAACAAATTTTGGCAATCAAAGGGTCTTTGCTTTGTACTCTTTTAAGCTAATAAAAGAGATACAAAGACACCCTAAGAACAAAGCTTGTTCTTCCTCCCCATTTTCACATTCCAATCAAACCTCAAACCCAACCTCAAATTCAAAGCTCAAACACTTTTCAAACCTCAAAATTCAAAGGTATATCTTACCTTTGTTCTGCTCTCTGTTCTGATCCCTGAGGGGGGCTGGCAGGGTCAAGGCTGGTAATCAATACCAGTCCTGGCCCTAAAGCTAGCAAGGTTTCAAAAGCCGTGGCCTAGCACACCCTCGCGCGATGGTCCCGTATACTCGCGCGACAGTCTTGTCTGCATGAGATTGGACCACGTGGGGAAGGGGTGCTAGCATTTTTCTTATCTTATTCATGCTCATGGCTGTTATAGTTTTATTTTGATATAGATCACTGTTGATGCATGTAAAAATCAGTTTATTGCTTTTCTTAGAGCTTAAATTGCTAGCTTGCATTTCAATATTTAGTTCTGCTCTGTTGGAGTACCCTTGGGATCATTCTGGACCTGTCTCAGAACCCAGAAACGTGCAAAACCAGACACTGGAAGTTGGCTCGAACCATCGCGCGCAGCACCCAAACCCTCGCGCGATAGTCAAACGGAGTGTTGACCAGTGTGCCAGGGCGCAATCGTCGCGCGCCAGGGCGCAACCATCGCGCGCCCGGGCGCATTGTCGCGCGACGGTTTGGAACCCTCGCACGATTGTTTATACCCGATCAGTGGCTGGCCTTGCATGTTTAACTTGGTTTTAGGCTATTATTTTGTCCCCACACTGTTTATGGGGTGTTTTTGTTTATTTATTAGGCTTTTCAGCCTTTAAACTGTATATTATGACTGCATAAACTGCTTGGTTTGTCCTGGGTGTGCACTGGTCCTTCCAGAGCCCAGAGAGTTTAAACTGCTTGGTTTGTCCTGGGTGTGCACTGGTCCTTCCAGAGCCCAGAGGGTTTGAGAATAAGAGCTGTGGGCTTAGGCTTACTGGCGCGCGCAGGTCTTGTAGTAGCGCGCGCATGTATGATCAGCATGCATTGACTTGATCAGTGCATACTGGTAACCTCTTGCGTGCGACACTCCAAAACAGGAGCTTTCCAGTCTGTTTAAACTCCCACAGCAGTCTGTTTTCATCCTATACTAACTGCTCATCCATGCCATCTATCACATCCTGTAAACATGTTACAGTTTTAATCCCCGATTAACTGTTCCCCCGCCCTAATTGGCTAAAATTGGTTAATAAAAGAAGAATCGCAATGTTTTCAAAATGCTTAAGTAGAGACCGATCTCCGGATTGGGCGAGAGGGGTGCCATAAAACCCTTCCCCTCTCGTAACCTGGCTCCCGAACCCAGATATGGTTATGACGGACTGGTTCCTTAACTTTTTCAAATCAAACAGCGCTGCAGGTGCTTCGAAATACGGTTCCTTGGGTGTCGGACCTTCAAAACCC
This sequence comes from Rhododendron griersonianum, assembly GCA_018127125.1. Lineage (NCBI taxonomy): Eukaryota > Viridiplantae > Streptophyta > Magnoliopsida > Ericales > Ericaceae > Rhododendron > Rhododendron griersonianum. The sequence continues at coordinate 22,723,770 of CM030797.1, forward strand.
GAGTGGCGACTCTGTATTTTTGAGCGCTTGCCACCTGCGCTCGCGCTCCCTCGATCCGGGCCCTTGCATTTTTGGAAACCGGAATTTCCAGGGCGTGCTGCCCACAGTGGCGACTCTGCTGGGGATGATCGAACCAATATTAATCTATACTTAGAGTTTAATACGCTTGGGAACAATCACTTAAAAGTCTGTCAAAACGGTTAGCTTCGCGCTGCCGAAGGTTGGAATGGTGATTTAACAGGACCTCGTGTCCGGCCATTCTAATCTGGGGCTTTTTCGATTGTTCGCTTGCGTAGTTTCTTCTAAAGATGGACTAAATAAAGTGAGCCAAATTTGAAAAAGGCATTTTGAGATTTTGCGATTCTTCTTCTCTTAATCAATTTCTAGCATTCTCATTTGTATCGATGTGGGATAAGCCTCGTTGGATCGTTTTGGCAATCCGGCACGGTTTACCGGAGCCCGGGGACCCCGAATGACCGACAACCTTCGACGATGATGGGTCATGCTACTGTTCGACTGTTACTCTGCGAAAAACGCGGGTAACGGGAGGTATATCTGTGGCCCTAGTCCGAGGAACCTGTTACAAACCAAAACCAGCCTTTGCATATACGAAGCATTAGAACTCTCCAAACTAGGACAGGTACCCACAGGTTAAGATCTATTTGCATCTAACCCCATATACTGTCAATGTGTTACTGCTTTCCCTATCGCATGCACTGTACATACATTGTTTTGCATAGGAGCATGCTTAAGGCTGTTTTGTCTTTCGAGTTTGTCTTACACTGTCTAAGACGTTGTTGGACCCGATGAGGAGTCGTTCATTCTGTTGAATGTTCGTTATCAATCGCAAAGTCCTTAGTTCAATGAGACTTTGAGAAATCAAAACTTACTACATCCTTGGCTCATGCCCGTTTAAGGATTCAACCGACAATGTGGAACAACAAAGTGGTGATGTCGTGTCGCTGGCGCCACCCAGGTTGAAGTGCGTTGTCACTATACACCGCCGTGTTCAAGGTTAAGGTGCCATGACATCAACACCAAGTTGTTCCAAATTCAAAGTTGAGTCCTCAAAAGGGACTAGCCAAAGATTTAGTCTATTTTGACATCTTTTAGGATCTGTCGATCTACTCAGGGACACATCGCCGAAAAGAATTCTGAGGATTCCGGCAACGTCTGAAACTTGTGAGGCAAACTTGTCTCTGGAACTGTGCATGCATACATTCTGTTCTGCGTAGGAGCATGTTTAGGGCGGCTTCTAGGTTGTCTCGCTTTCGAGTCTGTCTTATGCTTATTAGGACGCTGTTATAACCCGATGAAGAGTCGTGCATCTTGATGGTGCACGTTTTTAGTTTTTCAAAAGTCCTTAGATCAACGAGACTTAGAGAAATCAAACCTTACTAAATCCTTGGCTCATGCCCGGTTGAGGATTCAACCGAACATAAGGAACCACAAAGTGTTGATGTCGTGATATTGATGTCATTTTGGTTATCGTGCTTCGCACGTACACCGCCCCGGCTAAAGCGCGTTGTCGCTCACGCCACCCCGGTAAAGGTGTCACGCCATCAATACCGAGTTGTTTCTAATTCAAAGTCGAATCTTCAAAAGGGACTAGCCAAAGACTTAATCTGTTTTGGCATCTCTTAGGATCAGTTTGATCTTTCCAAAGGATATACCCTCGAAAAGAAATCTGAGGATTCTGGCAGCGTCCAAACATCATGAGACAGACTTGTCTCTAGTTCTAGAGTCTAGGGTGGACACCGACGACGATGTATGCATTGCATTTTGCTGCAGGAACGCCACTGAGCTTTCTCTTACTTTACTGTCTAGTTTTGGAGCCATTGCATCATCGGAAAGTACCGAAAAGAAGAGCCAAACCTGCTTAGAAGAGTCTGCCAGGGCTGTTACACCTTTGCTTCCAAGGTCATATCACCTACCCTGTTCATCAATTCGGAATGGCAGTACAAATGGAGCTGGCTGAGCTCAGGAAAGCTGTAGAAGAATTGGGTCACAAGATGGACAAACAGATGATTATGGTCCAGGGACTCGTTGACCTTGTTTCCTCCACAGCCTCGCAACCAGATATGGGGCTGGTCAAAGAACCTTCTCAAGCTTGCCACACTCCTACAGTCGGAATCAAGCTGTGCACAAAGGACATATTCAAAGACCTGGCTGAGTTTCATGAGGCCAGGACCTACCCAAAGGAGGATGCTCGATCCTTATTCACAACCACTGCCAAGGGGAAGGACATGCTTAGTGATGAATTCAGCCCCAAAGGCAAAAGAATGCATCCAGTTGATGGGGCAATGTGTTGCAACAGCCAAGCAAACAAGAGTCCTGCTTTGAACTCTCAATCCACTCGCCGGAACCCACCGAGGACTTTCTCATGCTTCTCTGCGCCTTTGGTCTCAATTTATGAGAAACTGCTCGATGCTGGTTCCATCAAGCCCCTCGATCCAACTCCTCTACCCAAAAATCCATCACCCAATTTCAAGCATAACCTCTATTGCACCTACCATCAAATGCCTGGCCATTCTACCAATGCCTGTTTTCGGCTTCGACATGCCGTTCAAGATCTTGTCGATTGTGGTATCGTCACAACTCCACCTCCATCAACAGCCGATATCAACCAAATTCGAAGCGCTCAAAGCCTCCGATCTCGAACACAACCCCGGAGTTTCTCTGTCTTAGAGGTATCTCTATCTGCAGTAATGGAGAAACTCGTCAAGTCTGGGCACCTCAAACTTTTGACCCCAACTTCTCCACCCAAAGTCTTTCCAGCCAACTACAATACCAACCATTTCTGTGCCTTCCACCAAATGCCCGGCCATCTCACTGATAGCTGCTTGCGTCTCCGACACGAGATTCAAGATCTTATTGACGATGGCACGATTCAAGTTCCACCAAAGCCCGATGTCATTTCCGACTCCTTGCCTCAACACGAGTCTGACCCTCTGGTTGGTCAAATATCAATCGACTCTACTCAGATCAACCCGAGCTCCACCATATTCAACCCTAGCCACTATATCGTCCCAGCGAATCAACCCAAACCCATCGTATCCATCCCGTCCGAATCGGAGGTTAACATGATGGCTGTAGGTGGGGCAACCGAGGTTTTCACTGCCAACGTTTGGTTTGACAGTGATGAGGGGCTTGCAAAGGAAAGGACCGTTTGGCTGAGGTCCATCGTTCAAAGGAGCATCAAGTAGGTTTGGCTGAAGAAGCTGAGGAAGCCGAAGTGCTGTTGCTTGGGCCTAACACCTGCTGGATCCTACCTCTTTTTGTGGAAGCTATGGGTAGCTTTTTAACAATTGCATTTTCAAAACCGCGTCTAGTTTGCATTGGCGTCTTGTTTGAGTCTGACACAGAGTCTTTTGCGTTCGTCTAAGTCTAGCTCTGAGTCGGAGGTTGTGCCTCTTGGCCCTCCACGTCGTAGCTTTTGTTTCAAGTTTCGAGTCTGCTGTACTTGGCAAACCCCGAGGGTTTTTATGATATGCATCGTCTTGCTTCTACATGCTTCGCTGGCTTTTATATATACTGTGTCGACCTTAACGACGAAGGGATAGATTTCGATGGGATCATTCCCAAGGAAATGTGTTCCCTCGCCGAAAGGGAAGACGAAAGGCATGCTCAGCCTATTAAAAGAAGAAGTAATTTCAAATAAACTTGAAAGACAAGTATAACCTCCCGAAAGGTTCAAATTTGGTTCAAAGTTGTTCCCAGAGGAGCATTGCACCCAGTTAGACAGGCTTGAAGATTTCATCGACGTCTTGGCATGGTCTCATCAAGTCACGCCTCGCGTTGATCCTGAGATAAAGAAACATCAAACCCCCCTGCTATCGGGTGCCAATCCAGAAAGCAGAAACACAGAAGGCTCCGGGCCTTGTACCATGTTCAAAACAGCAACAGTGGCGTTCCGCCAAGTACAAATGAGAAAGTGTACAAAGCAGCCTGGAGCAAGACATTTCCAACCGAAGCACTCTGGACTCTTTGTTATCAAAGCCATATTATCTAGGGCTGCAGCCAAAGGTTTTCGACCTCGATGGCAACAAATTCAACACCATAGTCGATCTGGATCAATTCAAAAGCAACTCTTCCCTGAGAGAAGCTCGTTGGGCTGAAAACCCCAAGGGTGGGCAGTTCCAAGCAAAAGTTAGAGCAGCCTGCTAGATCAAAACCTATGAAGGAGGTTTAGGCAAAAATGAATAGGCAATATTCAAAAGCTCGCTAGACCGAAGACCCGAATGGGCGGTACTAGGCAAAAGTTAGAGCGTAAAAGGAGAGGTAAATACTCGAGAGTTAACCCTTGGCCTGAACTACGTTTTGACCTGATTCCCTAGCTTGGGATACGTAGGCAGTCTCTCTATGAGACTCGGTCACAATCTATCAATTGGATCCATGGTTGACATTTTGGTACACATCAAAGGTCAAAGAGGATCGAAGATCAAGACAAGCTTCATTGGAGGAACCGGAAGGGGGAAAATCTTCGTCTTTCAATTTTATTACCAAACTGCTTCTTCAATTTACAGGCTGAGCATAAGTCTTAAAAAAATAATTGAAGCATAAAAAACAGAACGAAATGCTGGCGAGGCCTTAACAGGCTCACAGTTTATTCTAAGTTCAGCAAAGTCTGGTGTAAGCAACCGCAGCGCATTTGTTCAAAGCGATACGCGTTGGTCTCAAACCTGCGCACTCTTCTTGCAGCAGACAGTAGCAGTTAGCTACTACCCTCGAATGTCGTTCCTGGGGCTTTTGCCAAGTCTTGTCAAACCATGCAAGTCATATGGACTTAATGTGACTGCACGGGGGTGTCGGTTTCAGTCCGGGCCTATACGTGTCATAATCTGCGTCTTATGTCCATCTTTGCGACATTTTTCCAGCTTTTCAATCAATTATCATATCGGGATGCTTTTCTCGATTTTGTTTGTACAGGTCTTTGTACCTTTTCCACTTTTCATAAGTGTCAGTTTCACCTGTTCAGGAATATTGTGAGTTTCGGCACATTAATGCCCAAAATTTCATTATGTTCCGTGTGTCTAAGGGTTCGCATTGTACCCTGGGGCTCTGTCTCCCTTTTCATTCGAGCTAGGCGAGTTTGTACATATGTGCGCATGTCTGTGTGTCGATTCAAAGCACTTGTCAATGCAAATTAGATATTAGTGGTCAGTTTTTGCGTTCTCTTCAATACTTGCAAAAGAGAGTCAATAAACTGGAAAACGCAATTGTTACATTGCTACCCTAGTATCTGTAATCCGCAAGCAGTGGAATCTCGTAAAGCAGCAAGGGCACGTCAGCCCAAGGCCAAGCAAGGCATCTCTGGGGCACATCCACCCAAGCATCGAAGAGGGGGCACGCAGGCCCAATGTCATTGCTCAAACGTCAATTGGGGCACGCCAGCCCGTTCAGCGTCTTTCTATCTGGGTGCGCGTCTCAGAAGCAGACAGTTCAGTAATAAGGCTCAGTGGTAGTCCTTAGGCGTCGTTGTCCTCCTAGGAGCCGCCCTAAGCTTGCATCTGCATTTTCAATATTTTATACATGTCATTGCATATTGTGTGTATATCAAATGTTGAACGCAGGAAAAATCCATCAAAATGACAAAGCAAGCCTGCCCGGTATCGAAGGCAGCAAGTAAACAGCCCAGCAGTTGTCACCAATTTCTCCCCAACTGCAGTCCGCCTTGCTTCTATCCATGTTATCCACTGTTTGTGCTACTTGGATCAACACAACGACAGCCGGTCCTGTCCAATCTTGATGCTTTCGATCGTTCGCACACCGATCCGCCGATTCAAATCAACGGCGGCCGGTCTGTCCAACCCCAATGGCTCGATCACTTTTTATAGCGATCCGCCGACTCCAACGACAGCCGGTCCTGTCCAACCCCAATGGCTCGATCACTTTTTATAGCGATCCGCCAGTTCAAATCAACGACAGCCAGTCCTGTCCAACCTCAATGGCTCGGTCACTTTTTATAGCGATCCGCCGTCTCCGTCAACGACAGCCGGTCCTGTCCAACCTCAATGGCTCGATCACTTTTTATAGCGATCCGCCGTCTCAATCAACGACAGCCGGTCCTGTCCAACTTCCAACGGCTCGATCACTTTTTATAGCGATCCGCCCTCCCAATTCAACGATGGTCAGCCATATCATCCATGACGGTCAGCCATATCGGTCATTCAACGGTTTGGTCATTTATATTGTTGATCCTCCCATCCAGGCTTCAACGGTTTGATCATTTATACTGCTGATCCTCCCATCCAGGCTTCAACGGTTTGATCATTTATACTGCTGATCCTCCCATCCAGGCTTCAACGGTTTGATCATTTATACTGCTGATCCTCCCATCCAAGTTCCCAACGGCTTGATCACTCAGCACAATGATCTCCCCGTCCGCTTTCAACGACAGCTGATCCTGTCAATTCCCCCCAACGGCTTGATCACTCAGCACAATGATCTCCCCGTCCGCTTTCAACGACAGCTGATCCTGTCAATTCTCCCAACGGCTTGATCACTAAGCACAATGATCTCCCCGTCCGCTTTCAACGACAGCTGATCCTGTCAATTCCCCCCAACGGCTTGATCACTCAGCACAATGATCTCCCCGTCCGCAATCACCGACAGCTGATCCTGTCAATTCCCCCAACGGCTTGATCACTCAGCACAATGATCTCCCCGTCCGCTTTCAACGACAGCTGATCCTGTCAATTCTCCCAACGGCTTGATCACTCAGCACAATGATCTCCCCGTCCGCTTTCAACGACAGCTGATCCTGTCAATTCCCCCAACGGCTTGATCACTCGGCACAATGATCTCCCCGTCCGCAATCAACGACAGCCGGTCCTGTCAAATCCACAAACAACGACCATACCCGTGTTTGTTGGAATACTTTGTGCCGAGGATAGCTTGATCCCCAACAACGACAGCCGGTCCCGTCAACATCTGCAGCGACAGCCTGTCCTGTCCAAATTCAATCAACAAGTGACGGTTTGTCCGTCCATTCAACCAATCAGGTTCTGTAAGTATGCTTGTCTACTTTGCTAGTATGTTCTGCTCTGGATTGCCTTGAAGGGTGTCTAGAAACCTTTGACGTTACTTGTACCAATTCAATGGTGCTCCAAGTGCCATCAAAGGGGGGCTACTGTAGACACCCCAATCTGGGCTTCCAGATTAGTTTACTTACGGTTTTTGATTCCCCGATGATGAAACGGATCAAGAACACCCCGGGAATGTCGAGTGTTTGAGCTTTGAGTGTTTGAATAACCCTTGAACCTAACCTAATCTTAAGCCACTTCCAAAAGCCAAAAACCCTATTGATGTGTGCCAGGGCACAATCATTGCGCGCCAGGGCGCAATCATCGCGCGCCGGGGAGCACCGTCGCGCGACGGTTTGACTCCATCGCGCGATGGTCAACCGGAGTATTGACCAGCGCGCCAGGGCTCATTGTCGCGCGACAGTTTGGAACCATCGCGCGACGGTCAGAACCTGTCCCCATCACCTTTATTCAGCTGGGCAGCTTAATCACCAAGTAATCCCCAGCCAGCCTCGTGGCTGGCTGCCCTCCATTCTTTGGACCAGACCTGCCTTTCCATTAATGGAAGGTGCTAAGCTTATAAATAGCCCCCTTTGTTTCTCTTTCAAAGGGTTCCAAAAAATTCAAAGCACAAAGGTTCTAACCCTAACCCTTTGTTCATCTTTTAAAAGGTTAACAAATTTTGGCAATCAAAGGGTCTTTGCTTTGTACTCTTTTAAGCTAATAAAAGAGATACAAAGACACCCTAAGAACAAAGCTTGTTCTTCCTCCCCATTTTCACATTCCAATCAAACCTCAAACCCAACCTCAAATTCAAAGCTCAAACACTTTTCAAACCTCAAAATTCAAAGGTATATCTTACCTTTGTTCTACTCTCTGTTCTGATCCCTGAGGGGAGCTGGCAGGGTCAAGGCTGGTAATCAATACCAGTCCTGGCCCTAAAGCTAGCAAGGTTTCAAAAGCCGTGGCCTAGCACACCCTCGCGCGATGGTCCCGTATACTCGCGCGACAGTCTTGTCTGCATGAGATTGGACCACGTGGGGAAGGGGTGCTAGCATTTTTCTTGTCTTATTCATGCTCATGGCTGTTATAGTTTTATTTTGATATAGATCACTGTTGATGCATGTAAAAATCAGTTTATTGCTTTTCTTAGAGCTTAAATTGCTAGCTTGCATTTCAATATTTAGTTCTGCTCTGTTGGAGCACCCTTGGGATCATTCTGGACCTGTCTCAGAACCCAGAAACGTGCAAAACCAGACACTGGAAGTTGGCTCGAACCATCGCGCGCAGCACCCAAACCCTCGCGCGATAGTCAAACGGAGCGTTGACCAGTGTGCCAGGGCGCAATCGTCGCGCGCCAGGGCGCAACCATCGCGCGCCCGGGCGCATTGTCGCGCGACGGTTTGGAACCCTCGCGCGATTGTTTATACCCGATCAGTGGCTGGCCTTGCATGTTTAACTTGGTTTTAGGCTATTATTTTGTCCCCACACTGTTTATGGGGTGTTTTTGTTTATTTATTAGGCTTTTCAGCCTTTAAACTGTATATTATGACTGCATAAACTGCTTGGTTTGTCCTGGGTGTGCACTGGTCCTTCCAGAGCCCAGAGAGTTTAAACTGCTTGGTTTGTCACAGGTGTGCACTGGTCCTTCCGAGCCCAGAGGTTTGAGAATAAGAGCCGTGGGCTTAGGCTTACTGGCACGCAAGTCTTGTAGTAGCGCGCGCAGGTATGATCAGCATGCATTGACTTGATCAGTGCATACTGGTTACCTCTTGCGTGCGACACTCCAAAACAGGAGCTTTCCAGTCTGTTTAAACTCCCACAGCAGTCTGTTCTCATCCTATACTAACTGCTCATCCATGCCATCTATCACATCCTGCAAACATGTTACAGTTTTAATCCCCGATTAACTGTTCCCCCGCCCTAATTGGCTAAAATTGGTTAATAAAAGAAGAATCGCAATGTTTTCAAAATGCTTAAGTAGAGACCGATCTCCGGATTGGGCGAGAGGGGTGCCATAAAACCCTTCCCCTCTCGTAACCTGGCTCCCGAACCCAGATATGGTTATGACGGACTGGTTCCTTAACTCTTTCAAATCAAACAGCGCGGCAGGTGTTTCGAAATACGGTTCCTTGGGTGTTGGACCTTCAAAACCCGAGTGGCGACTCTGTATTTTTGAGCGCTTGCCACCTGCGCTCGCGCTCCCTCGATCCGGGCCCTTGCATTTTTGGAAACCGGAATTTCCAGGGAGTGCTGCCCACAGGATCCCTGGAGGAGAGCGGGACCAGAGCCAGAGTACTTGGCCCGGAGCAGAGTTGTTACAGCCAGCAGGGTGTTACTGGAGTCGGCCTTCGGTTGGCAGTGGTACTTGGGGGATCGAGTGACGCACCAGTCGCTTGGTTACCCTGAGTTCCAAGTGCCAGGGCCACTTCCACCTCGGGCTTCACACACGGGAGAGTACACACGGGCTGAGCTGGAGAGGTACACGAGGCCGGACACTGAGCTTGCGCGCTACCTGCGTCCTGATAGGGACTATGCTGTCTACCAGAGAGACTTCCTGGCGGGTCCACTGGGGATCCGCAGCCTGAGAGAGGTGCGGGGCCAGGTCGCAGGGGCAGCTGAGGAGAGGAGAGCAGCTGGAGAGGGACGTAGAGGAGGTGAGAGCCGGGCAAGGCAAGCCCCGAGCGGACCGGTAGTTGGTGGACCTCCTGCGCTACTTTGGAGGATTCCTGTGGTTGACAGCCAGGGGAATCCTGCGGAGTTACAGTTAGTGCCTGCGAGAGCGGAGCCCACTCCTGTGACTGTTTCGGTAAGACCCAGCTTCCAATATTGCTTTTCAATTCCAAATACTTGAATCATATGCTGAATAGCCTGATGAATTTGAATTGCATGCAGGTGCCAACCGAGTGGGTGAACGAGGCCGTTCGACGCATGCTGGCGTTGGAGAACGTGGTAAGAAGAGCGTCGAGCGGCATGCCACTGGAGTTGCAGTACCAGGTGCCGACACCACAGCCGACTCAGCCAGCCGTTGTTCAGAGGATCCAGGTATGAAAAACGATACATTCCCGCTTTCGATACATTCCTGCTTTGATAGCTTGATGGACTGCACCTGTTTTCAATACAGAAATACAACATGCACAATAGATACTTATGCTTTGAAATGAAATGCCAATGCAGGTGCAGGGGAAGATGAACCCTAGGAGGAAGAGTACGCGAGATCCGCCACCAAAGAAAGCGACGGCGAAGAACCCCACACCTCCGGCCACTACTACGCAGCGATAGACGAGGGGCTTACAGACGGCGCGCGCACGCGAGGAGGAAGACAGACGAGCCGCGAGGCAAGCTGAGCTTCGGTACCAACTCAAGAAGCGCGAGAAGCCGACACTGGAGGAGCCGAGCCGGCGGAAGCGGCTAATCTTGGGTCATACTTCCGAGGACGAGGAAGAAGAGGACGAAGAGGAAGGAGAGGAAGGGGGAGAAGAGGACGAGGAGGAAGGAGAGGACGAGGAGCACTCGTCCACTAGCAGTGGCTTCGACGACTCCATTGACGATCCGGGGTACAGAGACGATCCCCAGGAGCTACGGGACGATGCGGGTAGCGGTGACGGGCTTTGAGTGCACAGAGGGCGATGACAAAGGCTCCGTTACCCTTTTGCATGCTGCTTTTGCTTTTGATTTCGAACCTGCGTGCCCAAGTAGATAGCTTTTGACAGATACTTTGAGGGCCTGCGTGCCCTTTGACTAGCGGGCGCATGTGCCCTGACTTGACTTGGTGTCTTTGATCGGCCGATGAGCCATTGATATAGCAGTTGACATGGATAGATCACGGTTGTTATAGAAATTTGCATTTTTCAAGTTTATTGCTTCTTGTTACGAATAAGAGAAAGTAAAACCCGCCACTAATACCAAACTTGCATTGACAACACATCGAGACCACTCACAGACACATATGAGTATAAAAACGGGTCTAGCTCTGAAAGAAATAGGAAAAGTACCCTAGGATACGGCTAGGATACGAGGATACAAGAAATAATGAAATTTTGGGCATTAACACGCCAAAACTCATGATACTCTGTTGAAAACAAAACTGACACTCGTGAAAGGTCAATGACGATCAACATGACCTGTACCAATCAACGGAACTGAACAAAACGTCCCCAGAAAAGACTTATACCGAAAAACGCACAAAACGACGCGAAAATGGCATAATACGTCCAAGAATGACTCAATTATGTCCCGGACTGAAACCGACACCCCCACACAGTCACTTAAGGTCTAGTTGACCTGTATGGCATGCCCAAAATGGGCTAGAGCCATCATGGCGAGTTTTGATCTCCCGAAACTTCGATTTGAACTTGAAACGGGCCTCCTGAGAGTCCAAAATCTTCGTTGAGCATGGCATTTCGAATCCGATGCTTGGATACAGTCATAAATACTTATAATGGCTTGCTGGAATCATTAAAAGTGCAAAAAGACCCTTGGAATGAAAAACGACCAAAATCGGGCAGTAGCTGTTGGAAACTGTCAATACTGCAGACCAACCATCGCGCGATGATTTGGAACTGTCGCGCGAGTAATCTCTATCGCGCGATACTTTGGAAGTGTCACGCGATAGTCAAATCCTGCTAAGCTGCCTTGGTTTGACCAAATTATTGCCAATATCCTGTTCATTGTTCCACGTCTTGGGAGTTGTTCTGATGTTGCAGAAAGAGGAGAGTCCTTGCATGGCAAGGTGGTGGGACACCTAAGCCTCAAATCCATCACATTTGGCCTATAAGAAGGAAGGCTTCTAGGAGGAATGTAGTGTACACCCTTCTTTATTACCAAAAATGGGAGATGCGTTGACGGAATTACTCGACTTTTGGTTACTGAGGGAAGAGACCTGTGGACACCCCAATTTGGCCTAACGATTATTTCAAGTCCCACCTTGGGACAATCCCGATGATGAAATGGATACAATGATTGCTGATTGCTTCCTTGAGGACCTTAGGACTTTCGGTGAGAACTTTGACCACTTAGAGGACCCAATTCAATGCCATACAGCCTTTCAGACAGAAATACAGAAGCCTAGGAGAATCCATCTGACGGCCGTAACATCGATCCCACGGCCACAACATCAATCCCTCACCCGAGCAACCTGTTGCCAGCAAAATCTCCCTGAGAGATCAATCCCTCGGCCGCGAGATCTATCCTTCGGCCGAGACATCCATTCCACGGCCGCGACATCCTTTCCTCGGCCGCCAGATTGACCTTTTTCCAGACTCTGGAACGTTCTGTCAGACGTTTGGTTTGATCCAACTACACTACCTTTCCGATGCGTTCGGGCTACGCTCGGAGATCACGACGTAGAGTTAGAGATGCATTGCAATTGCAATTGCCATCTCGTGATTTGATTGGCCGGAGTGAGTCATCCCTATGCCTATATAAAGGGGCCTTTGGGCTCCGAATTTAACACACAGAAATTGATAGACCTACACACTCAATCAAGCCACGAAACTCTGTCAAAATACTCTCTCAATCCCATACTCCAAAAGCCCTAACCTTCCGAAGGTAGCCGTCAATCCGGCGATCAAACCCCGAAGTTCAAACCCTAACTCTAGGGTTCTCGATCAAGCAATCAATCAATCACGCCTAATCCAAAGCAATCAAGCAACTGAGGGATCAAGGTGGTGAGGCCCAACGGCCTCTGGTTTGTTTTATTTCCTGTCAATAATCATGATCTTAGCATTTTGATTATTTACTAACGTTTCGTTCGGTGTGAGGAAGAACATCGACCGGGCTTCGATCCTCGGCCGATATATCAAACCGGGAGGATCCTCGGCCGTGACATCCATTCACCGGCCGCGAGATCCATTACCCCGGGACAGCTTTGTTTGTTTCTTGTTTTCGATGCATGCTTCAATTATTTTCTGGCTCACTTTACTTACTGTTTAAAGGATTAATTAAATGACTATGTGTTAGAATTAAATAAAGCATCTATACGTCTAATGTTGAACGATTATGGGCCAGTCTCACGATTGGGGAAAAGAGGGTGCCTAACACCTTCCCCTTATTGTACTTTTGGCTCCCGTATCCGAATCTCTGTCTATTTTCCTACTTTTAATAAACTGGGTGGCGACTGTTTGATGATAACCGCTATCATGTGGCGATATTCCTAGCCATGGGAATGTCCATGATTTTGGTTTACGAAGCAAGCAACCAATCGAGCAAACAAACATGATCAATCTGTATGGCGATGCCCCGTTTGGGAGGTGTCTACGGTTTTTGCTCCGCTTGGGAATATGAGAGCCATAACCAAAAAGTTCAACATAAGACTAATACATGCCTTGTTTAATTCATCTATCATATGCATCGAGCGGGCAACCCGTTGAGTTCACGATATCCCGGCATGACACGGGCTATGTTGGGGGTTCCAACAAACTCCAGTCTTGCGTACCTAGTGGTATATCAAAAGGAAATCACCCAATCACCGCCTATGATGGGTGGTGAGAGGATTGGTGCCCTTTGACAACGGAGCACCCCGAGACTAAACCTTGCATGTTTTAGAAAGCCATAGAACTTATCAAACTAAGACAGGAACCTACAGGCTAGGAACCTACTTGCATTTTCATTTCCAAGTTCTTCCTCACACCTTGTATCATCTGTTGTTGTAAATAACTTTTTCTGTGCAGAAGGGTTGGGATTTTCAGCCCAAATCCTAACCCTACACAAGCCAAGTACTGACTTACAGGTACTCTACTTTTCAAAACAGACACAATAAGTAAAAACAAAGAAGCAACCATAGCCAATTTTATACTCTTACAACACCCGAAGTCATGCCAAACAGAGGTCTTTGCAGCCGTCTCGTCTGTCACCCTCACCGGCCAAAACACCTACACTGCTACGGTCCCAATCACTTTCAGGGACTCCGCGGTCATCTCCTCAGCAAACTCAATCATCTACCAAATCCTAAGCTTTATCAAGTAATCCTCCCACTGTCATGGCAGATAACGACGCCATCATTGCTAATCACCAAGCTCAAAGTCGCTACCTTATCAGCAGAGAAAGCAGCAAGAGATGCTGAGAACGAAGAGAAATCGGTGGAAGATGAGAATCCTCAAGAAGTGGTATTGGCAGAAAACCCTGAATTGGCCAAAACAAGTCAAGGAGATCAAATGTACTATGGCCCGTTCACAAGGGGACCAAATTCTAGATTTTGAAGGACTCTGCCTTTTTCCAGATTCTCAACTACCTGAGAAGTTCAATAGAACTGGCAATCCCACTAGCCATGTCCGCCATGTCATCAACACTCTGAAGCCAATGGGCTTGGATGATGAGCTCATTGTTCAGTTATTTCAAAGGACTCTTACTGAAAGCGCTCTCGATTGGTTTCTCACTTTGGAGTTTGTGCACTATCATACTTGGCCAGAAATTGCCAATGCTTTTGTCAAGCAATATGCATACAACATCCAAATTGAGTTAACAACTCGAGATTTGGAAACGACTAAGCAGGAATCAAACAAGGACTTTGCAACCTTTGTGGCTAGATGGAGAGAAAAAGCCGCCAAGAGCCGCCCCTCTGAGGAAGATCAAGTGAGAATAGTCATCAAGAGTTTGCAGCCCAAGTACCTCATGCACATTTACACTCAGGCTATCATTGATTTCAAGCGCCTGCCTGCTACTGGGCTGCAGATTGAAGAGGGGATCAAGCTAGGCCTCATTGGGAAAGAAGAAACTCCTCCACCCAAGAAAACCTTCCCAACCCGTACATCTTCTGCCTCCGTCAACACCCTTAACTCAACCTTACCATAAGACCCTTTTCAAATTAGCTCATCCCAAAGCTCAAATCGCCCCCGTTGCAACTTTGACCATCTTTACATGACCTCATCTCAAGCCTTAGCCATTCTGAGCCATTAGGGGCATCTCAAACCTTTAAAACAAACCACTTCCTCAGCCACCCTATGGCCCAAACCATGATCCTAACAAACAGTGCGCTTACCATCAACACCCTAGGCATGAGACAGATAACTGCATGCGTCTCCGCCATGACATTCAAGATCTCATTGATAGCCGAACTATAAAACTTCCAAAACCTAATGTGCAAGCCAATCCACTTCCTACTCACAAAGCTGAGCCACCACCCCGAAACATCGATTTCATAAACAACCTCACATACAATCCTGGCCAATACATTGTCCAAAACAACCAAACCAAGCCAACCTTTACCTTCCCAGAGGAGGACGAATGTTTCATGATGGAGGAGGAAGAAAACAATGAGTCCAATCAATCAGAAGTGATCGATCCCGACATGTCTGACAAAAGTAATGAAGAAGAACAAGCAAAGGGGAAAGTGACTTTGACGGAATGGAAGGAGAATACGATGATCCACTCGATGGAATCTCCTTAGCATCGCTATTCAATCAAGTGGAAATAGCTGACGACTACACAATCAATAAGGAGGAAGAAAGGGTGATGAAAACCTAGACCAACACTTCCATTTGGGGACTGCTCATGGCTCAAAGAAGTAGCCACCAGTGAAGATGGATCCAGTTCAAAGGCCCCTGTTTGGCAAAGAAGAGGGTGGAAAAGAGTATAAAGTTGCGAAAGGCAAGGGTTTTGAAAACGACCTCGAAATGCTACAATAGCTAAGAAGTCACAACATGGCAAAGAACATTAAACATTGCTTTTATCAAGCTAAAACCTGTTTTGAGCCCCGCTTGGGCATTTAATTTCTGCTAAGTGAATTCCTGTTTCATCCTCTAGACTATGCTTATTCAATGATTTACTTCCTAAATTGCAATTGCCAAACACTATAGTCTCTTTGCCAAACAAGGGAAATTTCAAGGAATCAAGTTCCCTGTGTCGCTGACAAAAAGGAAGGAAAGGATGAACTCTAGTTGCTTAAGAAACTAGGTTTTTGTCAAAACTTAGAAAGAAGACACTATCTCCGCGAGAACACTTAGGGTTAGCTCGCCCATTATGAAGGTACAAACACAAGAGAGATTTTGAAAAATATCTCCATCAAATTCCTCTCCGAAACGCAGAAACCCTCTTGAGAGAAGTGCTCGTTGGGTAACCTGAAAACCCAAGCAAAAGTAAGAGCAAAGCCTCTAGGCCAGAAAATGCAAAAACGCAGCCTAGGCAAAAGTTAAGGCATTCAAAGAAAAGCTCGCTAAGGACTCAACCTCCATTAGGTAACCTAAGCAAAATCAAGAGCATGTGAGAAGAAAAACCAAGAGTGAAAACTCAACCCCAGAGGTGATGATTTTGGAACTACGTAAAAGGCCTAATTCCCTGATTGGGATACTTAGGCAATCTCACATCGAGATGCGGCACAAACATTTGGAGAGAAGGAAAAACATCAACAAATTTGTACTCAATGATAGGCATAGCTAACCCTGCGTATTGATCTCGCAAAAGATGAGTATGCTTTTCTCGAAAAATTGGCAACAGCAATAGACACAAGAACTATTGCTCATCCCCTCTAACCTGAAGGTCATTAACACAATGAGCAGGATATCTCGAAAACTCTCGAGTTTGGCAATCGGACTATGGAACATGGCAAAAGCAAAAGGCAAGAAAATCAAAACCAAGCATAAGAAGGAAGAGAAAAGAGGATGTCACCTTTGGAAAATCAAAGTAATGGCCGAAGAATCTATACATCGGCCACAATATCAATTTTTCAGCCGAATAATCAATTCTTCGGCCAATATTTCATTTTCACACAAATTACTGTCTATCAGCAAATACTTGTTCAAAAAGCCATGTTCTGACTATCACATGCAAACTCAAGACATCTAGGGGCATAAAAAGCATTTCTCATTTCATGAACAAAAGCTTGCCTACAAAATCATCACTGTGGTTGCTTTCACTATACAAATACAGTTTCTGCTTCTCTCTTTGCTAACCATGAACAGGAAGGAAAAAGAAAATCCTAAAGCTGGTCGTGACGTCGTCTTCGAGACGATCTCTAAGATGAAGAAGGGGATTACTGGCTATCCTCCCCACTGACAGCTGATGCTCACTCAGCCTCAAAGCTACAAGGAAAAGAATGCAAAACAAGGGGCAAGCACCAAGCGCCTCTTCTCCGTCATCAGAATGGAAGGAGACAAAGGAAAGGGCCCATGGCCAAACAAAAGCAACTGGAGGAACAATAGGCAAAACCAAGGAAAAATGGCAGTACTCCATACAGTCACCTGCCTAAAGAAGGAAACCCGCCTAGTCTCTGATCTGAGCATTCTCCAAGTCTACTTTAGCCATCGAAGAAGTAGATCTCATCAACGCCGAAGGAGGAGGAGGAACAAACTGAAGATCCTCAGCACGCGGGCGCCACTGGCTGGCCCCCGATCACATAAGTACCAGGCTTAACAAAAGGGACCCTCGAACAGGCTACGAGTACAATTTGGAACCCTGGAAAGAGGGGTGTCCTCTGATACACCACTCCAAGGGTCGAACCTCGCCTACAAACAAAGTCTAAATCAGCCACAGCACAGAGGAATGGAGATCTAAAAACAAGGAATGCAAGGGGTACCTGGTCAACCATCAATCGGTCCAAAACTCGTTGCCAAGGCTCAAAATTGGCAACCGTGGCTTCAGTTGCCCCACCAACCATCACTCGTAGCAAGGGAAAAATCACAACTAGAAAAGAAGGAGGCATCTTGCCCAAAGACCACTCCAGAGCCTCTGTCCGCTCCCAAAGCCTGGGGTCAACCCAAAGAGGAGCTCCACCTACTCATAGGCTAGTAAGCAAAGAAAAATCACCTGGCGTGATCGTCATCTCACCAACAGAAGGACAGTGGAACGTGTTGGTAATATCCCACCACCTTTCAACCAGCGAGGTCATTAACGACCAATCCGTCTTCGGAAGATTGAGGCCCAAAACAAACGCCTCAAGACCAGCAGAGCGTACTAACTCCCGAGCCTGCTCCGGCAACGTCATAAACCACTTGTGCACCTCTTTGCCTCGACCGCGAGCCTCCAGTCTCCTGTTTCTCTGCCAAGGACAAAAAGGGAGTTAATCTCATTGCATGAACAAATATAAAGCTAGGGGCATCAAATCGACGTTTAAAAAGCATGCATTGCCTAAACAGGAGGCACAGTTATTTTAGCTTCTTTAAACAGAACAATTTCGACCCAACCACGGGTTCTTCTCATTCACGCTCCTAGCTAAAAGGGATTTCATCCCACAAATAAGAAGTTCACTCTTAAATCATAAAAAATCAAAAACTCTGAACTAAAGCAAACTTTTTGCTTTTCAGGAAGCTTACCATTGAGGACGCTCAAGTACTGCTTAGCGGCTCTACGCCCACACCTCAGCAACTCTACAATTGGCACCATGTCAACAGCATTAAAGTGGCTCCGCACTTCACATCTCCTTGCTTCGTGCTATCATCAAGCAAATCCAGCAGCTCTACGCCAACCAACTCAGCGGTTCTACATTCACAATCATTTAACGGTCTCGCTCACCTAGCGGCCTCAAGCTCATCACTCCAACAGTCAGGCTCATTCAATAGCTCCAACTAACCACCTGGCAACACCATGTGCTCCTTGTTCGCCATCTCAGACAGCATCATAACTCAACAACTATCTAGTATTCAAACTCAGTGGCTCAAACGCCCATGAAAACACCGTCTCTGCAAGCGCCATACTTCTTGCACCATTAGGTCACTCAGCAGCACCATGTGCTCACTTTCCAAGCTGTTCAACAGTTCTACGCTCATCCCTGTGCTCAAAAGCTCTATACCCATCATCACCAAGCGGCTTTAGGCTCACTATCAGCAGCTCCGTGTTCGTCCAGCAGCCCTGTGCCCAAGTCGCTCAAACAGCTTCGCGCTTACCTCAATAGCCCCGTGCCTACTAACTCAGTCATTCAGCAGCTCTGTAGCTACCCCGAGCTCATGTCTTAAAGATAAGCAGCCTCACCACTTCCAGGCCGATGAAACAATCATGTGGCTCCCACTTTAATGCACATTTACGCAGTTCTAGCCAAGCGCACCCTCCGGAAGGCACGTAATGGGAAATCTCCCTAACAAAGTTGAATCTACCTAACAAGGAGGCAAAGGAAATCTCCTAGGCATGCATAAGGATCACCTCATCAGATGGTGGAAATCTCCCAAAACAAGTTGAATTTGCCAAAGGAGGCGATGGAAATCTCCTAGAGCGCATGTGTGAATCACCCCGTCAGTGGAAGTAATGGAAGTCTCCCTAACAAAGTGGAATATGGTCAAAAACTAGCCTTGGGGGCAATCCCGAGCATGTGGAAATCTAGCCTTGGGGACAATCCCAAGCATACTCAGAACTAGCCTTGGGGACAATCCCGAGCATGTGGAAATCTAGCCTTGGGGACAATCCCAAGCATACTCAGAACTAGCCTTGGGGACCATCCCAAGCATACTCAGAACTAGCCTTGGGGACAGTCCCGAGCATGTGGAATCTAGCCTTGGAGGCAATCCCGAGCATACTCAAAACTAGCCTTGGAAACATCCCAAGCATAAGGAACCAATCAAACCCCGTGGAAGATGGAATACTCAACAACTCAGCGGCTCGAAGCCCACCATCTCAACTGGCTCAAAGCCGTAAACAATCAGTTCTCGACAGGCTCTACGCCCGCCATTTCATCAACTCAGCGGCTCGAAGCCCACCATCTCAACTGGCTCGAAGCCGTAAACAATCATCTCAACACCCGTATTTATCATCTCAACGGCTCGAAGCCCACCGTCTCAACTGGCTCGAAGCCGTAAACAAGCAACAGGCTCTACGCCGCCCCAACAATCAAGACATTTATTCTCTGGCTCTACGCCTGAATGCTCAAAAATCTAACATTTTTTTGAATGCTCAAGCTCTACGCTTGGATGCCCAACCACTGTGTACTGGATGCTCAAATTATACACTTGAATGCTCAAGCTCTACGCTTGGATGCCCAACCACTGCGTACTGGACGCTCAAAGCCTGTACTTTGAATGCTCGGATTCTGCCGTCCGAATGCTCGAGCTCTACGCTCTGAATGCTCAAGTCCGGAACTTGATAGAAGCTCTAAGCTTAAAACAAACACACACGCACGGGCCCGTGCACATATTGCATCAACATTATCACATCGAGTCTGCATCATCATATCTGTTCACATCTAACAAACCATCATCATATACACACTCTGCATCTCTCTCTTATTCATGAAACAGGTCAATCCTGCGAATCAACCGGCTTTACGCCTCGGTTTTATTGATCGGCTCGGCGCCTCGATCCTTTGGCTCCAAGCCAAAATTTATGATGAGAAAGCTCCGTGCACAGACCATCAGAATGCAACCGGTTCTACGCCTCGGTTCAAATCACGTCAAGCTCCAAGCTCTGACTCCTCAAGCTCTTACCTCATGATTACAACCGGCTCCGCGCCTCGGTTCCCTCATTCTAACGCTCCGTGCTCCAGTTACAGGCCCCGAGCCCCTCATATCTCAAAACGGCATCCGACTCATCTCCAGAAGATGGCTTGGGTTCCACCCCATATCTCAAAAACGGTGTCTGAATCATTCCCAGCAGATGGTTTGGATTCCACCCCATTACACCAAATCTCTTCCAGCTCATTCGCAAGGATAGGCTACTCTATCGAGCTCCTTTCAGTCAAAGTAAGGATGATCAAGAAAAGCAAACGCACCTGCAGTGTACTGATCTACCCCAAAATACTAAGGAAGCTCTCCGCAAAGAAACTCCCCAGGTAGCCCCGCGCTCCTTCAACTACTCTTCGCCAAAACCCTGACTCAGTCTAGGTACGTCACACTACGGCTTTTTAAGCCCTAAGGTACGTCTTCTGTCTCTAACCCTCCAAACTTTTTGCTTTTCTTTATTGCCCGAACTACGATTGGTCTGAATTTCCCTTGTGGAATACGTAGGCAGCCTCCCGGCCTGACCATAACAAAACCTTTTTCGAAAACCCCTTGGAATAGTGGTTGGACCAAATTGAGTTGCTTTTTACAGCTTTGACTCTTACTCAAACATGTCTCGCGATCCGTCTGAGTTCAGTCAAAGAGGGGCATCTATGGACACCCCAATTTGGCCTAACGATTATTTCAAGTCCCACCTTGGGACAATCCCGATGATGAAATGGATACAATGATTGCTGATTGCTTCCTTGAGGACCTTAGGACTTTCGGTGAGAACTTTGACCACTTAAAGGACCCAATTCAAAGCCATACAGCCTTTCAGACAGAAATACAGAAGTCTAGGAGAATCCATCTGACGGCCGTAACATCGATCCCACGGCCACAACATCAATCCCTCACCCGAGCAACCTGTTGCCAGCAAAATCTCCCTGAGAGATCAATCCCTCGGCCGCGAGATCTATCCTTCGGCCGAGACATCCATTCCACGGCCGCGACATCCTTTCCTCGGCCGCCAGATCGACCTTTTTCCAGACTCTGGAACGTTCTGTCAGACGTTTGGTTTGATCCAACTACACTACCTTTCCGATGCGTTCGGGCTACGTTCGGAGATCACGGCGTAGAGTTAGAGATGCATTGCAATTGCAATTGCCATCTCGTGATTTGATTGGCCGGAGTGAGTCATCCCTATGCCTATATAAAGGGGCCTTTGGGCTCCGAATTTAACACACAGAAATTGAGATACCTACACACTCAATCAAGCCACGAAACTCTGTCAAAATACTCTCTCAATCCCATACTCCAAAAGCCCTAACCTTCCGAAGGTAGCCGTCAATCCGGCGATCAAACCCCAAAGTTCAAACCCTAACTCTAGGGTTCTCGATCAAGCAATCAATCAATCACGCCTAATCCAAAGCAATCAAGCAACTGAGGGATCAAGGTGGTGAGGCCCAACGGCCTCTGGTTTGTTTTATTTCCTGTCAATAATCATGATTTTAGCGTTTTGATTATTTACTAACGTTTCTGTCTGGTGTGAGGAAGAACATCGACCGGGGCTTCGATCCCTCGGCCGATATATCAAACCAGGAGGATCCCTCGGCCGTGACATCCATTCACCGGCCGCGAGATCCATTACCCTGGGACAGCTTTGTTTGTTTCCTGCTTTCTGATGCATGCTTCAATTACAGTCCTAGCTCACTTTACTTACTGTTTAAAGGATTAATTAAACAGACTATGTGTTAGAATTAAATAAAGCATCTATACGTCTTATGTTGAACGATTATGGGCCAGTCTCACGACTGGGCAAAGAGGGGTGCCTAACACCTTCCCCTTATTGTACTTTTGGCTCCCGTATCCAGAATCTCTGTCTATTTTCCCAGTTTTAATAAACTGGGTGGCGACTCTGTTTTGATGATAACCGCTATCATGTGGCGATATTCCTAGCCATGGGAATGTCCATGATTTTGGTTTACGAAGCAAGCAACCAATCGAGCAAACAAACATGATCAATCTGTATGGCGATGCCCCGTTTGGGAGGTGTCTACAAGACCATAAATTGGGCGAGCCCCCGGTCTCGATGTTTGTCCTCAATTCGAGACCTCCGATACGCTCGACCGTGCGTCGAGCTCCTCCAGGCCGCATTGCCTTTTTGGGATCCGGTCGTGCATGTCTTCCGATTCCGTCAAGACGAGATGTGCCCTACCGTAGAAGAATTCCAAGCGTACATGCCAGGCTTGGCCAACTTAGACGTTCTTGCGGTTCCGCCTGTTCACGAAGACATGGAGCAAGTCTTACAAGAGAGACTCAATATTCCAGAGGCACTGACGGCCAGTATTATTCAGAATGGCGAACTCAACATCTTCCGCCTAATTGAGCTGTATGGACCCGAGGGAGCCCTGGGAGATTACGTGGGGGAAGCTCACAGACGCTTCGTTTTGTCTATATGCGCACTGGTCGCGTATACGCTTATTCCCGTTGACGGAGGAGCGAATCCCAAATTAGTGAGCATTGCCCTGCAAATGGATGCTCAGAAAAATATCATGCCGGTGATTTTAGCGGAAACGCTCCTGGGTTTAGACATGCTGAAACTTGAGCAAACTGACTCCTTCAGCGGATGCCCTATCCTGCTCCAGGTAAATTCCCATTCGGCACAATTTCTTGCATCTTCATTTTTACCCCAAATACTCAAGCTGTATTTGATTTCTGATTTGTCCTCTGCTCTTATGCAGCTCTGGCTGGCGGACAAAGTGGGGGTTTTAGAAGAGCCACAGGCTGGCTTTGAATAGTTCCCTAGGCTTTTGGTCGAAAGACCAATGTTATTCCCCGACCTGACGGTGAACATATGGTTTGCGTTCCTGAATGATCTGCAATCTGAGGACATAGTCTGGAGATGTCTCTGGTTAAGCCTTCCAGCAATGGCGCTCAATTCAGCTGGATTCAAGAGAGTGATAATCACTGGCCTATCGAGCTTCACATTTTACGTCCCAGGGCGTACACTCCGACAGCTCGGAAGAAGCCAAGGGTATAAGCGTTACGGGGCGGAAGATTTCGACATTCCTGCATTTGACTCGTGGCAATTGCGCTGCTACAAAGATAACTGGGGCGATAGGACGTTGAAGGAGCCAATCCCAGAGTTCAAGACATGGCTGGAGAGTCGTTACATAAGGTGGCTTCGCGTTGAAGTCGAAGCAAGGCTGAGGGGATATTTCTGAATCCCGTGGGAAAACCCAAGCTGTAATTAGTAAAACCATCAGGCTAGCTGAACTTCTGGCTCCGCTTTTTAATACTTATTTTGTAAATTGTACGATCCTTCGTCCGGCTCGACCGGCTAAATAACAACTTTAAATCATCCGGCCGTTATCCATTTGAGGGACTGAATTCGTCACCAAACGTGCAATTTGAACAAACAACGCTTCGACGTAGTCATAATCACCCATAATGACCTACTGGAAGCATCGGAATTTCAAAATCTGGCCCGAGTCAAAATCCGAAAAATAACCCCAAAAAGACAGTAGCCTGTCTCACTGTGCCGAATTTAAACTTAACCCTCGCGCGAGCAAACAAAACCATCGCGCGAGTACGAACCGTCGCACGACACTTCAGGACCATCGCGCGATGGAGAACTCCTGTTACAGTGGCCAGCCTTGACCCATTCGGACAGAAAAAGGTGGCAGGCTTTGTCAGCAGGTCTGGACGTGCAGGGGCTTCTGGTTCCTCCCAGAGGTGTTCCCTTTTTCTTTAATAAGCAAAGGGACACCTTGCATGGACACCTCATCCAAAGGAAAGATATTACATCCTTGCTTGGCTTATAAAGAAAGAGTAACTCCCTGAATGAAGGGTGTGTTCTCCGCGAAAAACTTCAGACACTTTCCCCCAAATGGCAAATCATCTCCCCACATTAATCAGCCCGTGGCTCGAAGAATTTGTCGCGAGCGATTGGCTATGCTTCCGTTCTTACTGGCTGGCCGCCTTTCGCTTCTTAAAAAGTGAAAGGCTCCGCCCCGAAATTTTGAGAGCGGCCCTGCAGTTTTGGGATCGGGACGTCCATGTGTTCCGATTCGGGGACAACGAGCTGTGCCCGACAGTAGAAGAATTTCAGGCATATCTCCAAGGCTTTGCTTCGAGCGTGATTGTCGTGCCACCTTACAGGCAAAGCATGTCAAAGCTGCTGAAAACCTGTCTGAATATTTCCAGAGGTGCGGCGGAAGGCCTGCTGATTGGCGGACAGATAAACATCGTGCGCCTAATGGAATGGTACGGGCCCGACGGCGATCCAGCGGATACTGTTCTGCAGGCTTGACGTCGATTTGCTATGTCAATTGGCATATTGGCCACATATTTGCTGGTGTCTCCGCATGGACGGCCCGACCCCTCGCTGATTGACGTGGCTACGCAAATGGGTGTTCGAAAGAACGTAATTCCCATGGTGCTCGCCGAAACACTCATTGGTTTGGATTTGGTGGCCACCGGTCAAACGAACACGTTCGGTGGCAGCCCACTCCTGTTGCAGGTAAATCCTCACTCAGCTCACCTTTTTCCGGCTTTCACACAGTCTGTTTTTACCTCAACTCTCGGCTAAGGCTATATAGAAGCTCCTTACTTGTTTTCTCTCGCTCAGGCTTATGTGGCTCCTTACTTGTCTTTTCGCTCATACAGTTGTGGCTGTGCGACAAACTTGGCCTAATCTCAGCTCCTGGAGCGAACTGGCCCCGTCTGCCCGGGCGAATGCATCAAAGGGGAATGTTGTACCCAGAAATGTCTGAAGAGGAGTGGTACACCTTCATGAGGGAGATGTCTCCGCGTGAGATCGTCTGGCAGCACGAAGCCCTGAACATCCCGGACATGGCTATACACTCTGCAGGTTTTGAGAGAATGGTGATTGCTGGGTTGTCCAATTTCACATTCTATATTCCAGGTCGTATTCTGCGGCAGTTAGGCATGAGCCAAGGCTTTCATCGAGCTGGGATAGAAGATTTCCAGATTCCAGCATTCACAGCCCAACATCTGACAGGGTACGAGCGTAACTGGGCTTGAGAGAACTCGGAGGAGTGGAAGACGACTTCAGCACAAGACTCAAACGCCGCTATGTAGCATGGCTAAGAGAAGAGGTTGCAAGGAGACGAAACATAGACTAACTCCTGACACAACTCCAATGATCTAGAATAAACTGTGAGCCCGTGAGGGCCTCTTAGCATTTCGTTCTGTTTTTTATGCTTTACTGTTTTTCTTAGGGCTCTGCTCAGCCTATGTAATAGAAATAATAGTTTTGAATAAAGGTGAAAGATTAAGAATTTTCCCCTTTTTGGTCCAAGTGTTGAACGCCACGCCGTTTGAATGTCGAGGCACACCCTGGAATAAAAAACCCTGGATCGAGTTGATTGATTGTGACCGAATCTCACAGAGAGACTGCCTACGTATCCCAAGCTAGGGAATCAGGTCAAAACGTAGTTCAGGCTAAGGTTCGCTCGTGTATTTTGGCTCTCCTTTTGCGCTCTAATTTTTGCCTAGAACTGCCCTTGCAGGTTTCCAGTCTAGCGAGCTTTGATTGAATGCCTATTTATTTTTGCCTAAACTACCCCCTTGGGTTTTCAGTCTAGCAGGCTTGCTCTAATTTTTGCTTGGGACCGCCCACCCTTGTGGTTTTTGGCCCAACGAGCTTCTCTCAAGGATAGTAACGCTTAAGTTGATCCAGGTTGACCAGAGTGTTGAACTCGTTGCCGTCCAGATCGATGAGCCGAGCCGCCCCACCTGAGAGGATGGTCTTGATAATGTAAGGTCCCGCGCGATTCGGGCGGAATTTACCAGGTAGATCGAAGATGGGAGCCCGGATTTCCTTTGTGACCATATCCCCTTCAGCCAAGTCACGAGACTTCACTTTCTTATTGAATGCCCGAGCAATTCTGCGCTGATACCCTTGAACATGATACAAGGCACGAAGTCTTCTCTCATCAAAGAGCATAAGTTCAACAAACCTCCCACTAAGCCATTCGGACTCCGTGAGTTCACATTCAGCCATGATCCTCAAAGTTGGTACTTCAAGCTCGATGGGAAGGACAGCTTCCATCCCATAGACTAGGGAAAAAGGGGTGGCCCCTGTTGATGTTCGAATTGACGTGCGGTACCCCCAAAGAGCTAGAGGCAGCTGCTCGTGCCAGTCCCTGGCGGACTCTGCGGACTTCTTGATGATAGTCTCGATGTTCTTGTTGGCTGCCTCAACCGCCCCATTCGTCTGAGGGCGATAGACCGTTGAGTGATAAAACTGAATCTGGAATTCCTCGAAAAGTTCTAACACCCTGCCTTTGAAATGGACCCCATTGTCAGAAACGAATGCCTGTGGAACCCCGTACCGATAGATAATGTTCTTTCGGATGAACTGAGCAACCTGAACCGCCGTCAGGGTCTTGTAGGATTCAGCCTCGACCCACTTGGTGAAGTAATCTATTGCCACCAAAATGAACCGATGCCCGTTCGAAGCAGAAGGCCTGATCATGCCGATAACGTCGATACCCCAAACAGAAAAGGGCCAAGGCAATGTCATGCCGAACAGTAGAATGAGGGACATGCATGAGATTGGCATGGATTTGACACCTATGGCAGCGGCGCACATAATCCACACACTGGGATTCCATGGTAGACCAAAAGTAACCTTGTCGCAGGATTTTTCTGGCGAGCATGACCCCGCTCATGTGAGAGCCACAAACTCCCTAGTGAATTTCCTCCATGATTTTGATGGCCTCAGCACCACTGACACAGAGCTTGTGCATTCCATAGTAAGATCTCCGATACAGTTTCCCTCCGCAGATAATGTATTGAGCAGCTAACCTTCGCAGCGCTGTTTGGTCCTTCTTAGTGGTGTCAGGCGGGAACTGACCACTTTCAATGAATTCCAAATGTCATGATACCAGGGTAGGCCGTCATCAACATCATCGACGGCATTGATGTACTGATAAGCAGGCAAGTCCCGCTGTTCAATTAGAATAGGACGAAGCTTGACACCAATCGGAAGCTCAACCATAAAAGCCAGAGTTGCTAGAGCATCAGCGAATTGGTTCTTCATCCGAGGGATGTGCGTGAACATGACTTTGTTGAAACGAGGAATGAGGTCCTCCAGGTCTTGGTGATAAGGTTTTAACCTGTCCTCCCGAACTTTCCAGCCCCCGTTAGCCTGAGAAACGACAAGGTTGGAATCACCAATGACTTCGAGTTTCTCCACACCTAGCGTAAGAGCAGCTTCCATGCCAACGATGCAGGCCTCATATTCAGCTTGGTTGTTCGTGACATCGAAATTGAGTTTAAATGCCAACGGAATATGAGCACCTTCGGGGGTTATCAGCAAAACTCCAATCCCGTATCCCTTCTGATTGGCTGCTCCATCAAAATAAAGGGTCCAGGCGTCCTTGACCACCGCCATTATCCCTTCATCCGGAAATGCAAAATCTGAGTCCTCTGGCCCATTGACAGGATGATCAACTAGGAATTCGGCGACCGCGCGTCCCTTGACAGACTTCCTAGTGACATACTCGAGGTCAAATTCTACAAGCAAAAGCAACCAACGTGCTAGCTTACCAGTGAGCGCAGGCTTCTCAAATAGATACTTGAGAGGATCCATTCGAGAAATCAACTTCACTGGGTAAGCCAGCATGTAGTGTCTTAATTTCTTGGATGCCCAAACAAGAGCCCAACACGTCTTTTCGAGAGCGGTGTAGCGTTCTTCAGGGCCAACCATCTTCTTACTTAGGTAGTAAATGGCCTTTTTGACTCCCTTTTCTCCCTCTTGAGCTAGCAAACACCCCATAGACGAAGGATTTACAGACAAGTAAAGTATCAAGGGTTTCCCCGGTACTGGTGGCAATTAAAACCGGAGGGTTCTGCAGGTAGGTTTGAATGGAGGTGAAAGCCGCCTGACACTTGTCTGTCCAAACAAACGGAGTATTCTTCTTCAATAGACGAAACATCGGCTCGCAAGTTAGAGTCAACTTAGCGATGAATTTGCTGATGAACTGTACCTTTCCCAAAAAGCTTCGCACCCCCTTTTCAGAATCTGGTGGCTTCATATCAAGGACTGCTTTGATTTTCGACGGGTCGACCTCAATTCCACGAGAAGTGATCATGAAATCGAGCATCTTACCAGCTGTAACCCCAAAGGTGCATTTATGAGGATTTAGATGCATACGAAACTTTCGTAACCTCTCGAAGAACTTCCTAAGCACAGGAACGTGGCCTTCTCGAGTTTTGGATTTGGCAATCATGTCATCGACGTAGACCTCGACTTCTTTGTGCATCATGTCATGCAGGATGGTGGTAGCGGCTCGCTGATAAGTGGGCCCGGCGTTCTTCAAGCCGAAAGGCATGACAAGATAACAATAAGTCCCCCACTCAGTGATGAACGTGGTTTTTTCACGATCTTCAGGCGCCATGAGAATTTGGTTGTAGCCAGAGAAGCCATCCATGAACGAAAGCAAAGCGTGCCCCGCAGTATTGTCCACAAGCACATCGATGTGTGGCAGGGGAAAATCGTCTTTGGGGCTCGCTTTGTTCAAGTCCCGAAAATCGACGCAAACTCGAATTTGGCCATTTTTCTTAGGAACAGGGACAATGTTGGCAACCCATGTGGGATACTGAGAGACCATGAGAAAGCTAGCGTCAATCTGCTTAGTAACCTCCTCCTTAATCTTCTGAACCCAATCCGCCCTCATCCGTCGGAGTTTCTGCTTCACAGGCTTGGCATCCGGAAACAAAGGAATGCGATGCTCCACAATCTCGGGATCGATTCCGGGCATATCTCAATGAGACCACGCAAAGACGTCACTGAATTCGGTGAGCAGCTCTTTGAAATCGCGATGCTCCTCTGGTGAAAGTGTGGAGCCCACTTGAACCATCCGGGGATCGTTTTCATCTTTCAAATTTATAGAAACTATTTCTTCTTTTAATGGCTGAGCATGCCTTTCGTCCTCCCTTTCGATGAAGGCACGGATTTCCTTGGGAATGTCCCCATCGAAATCTATCCCCTCATCGTCAGGGTCGACACAGTTTATATAAAGATCATTGAAATAGTCAGAAGAAGCTTCGTTCATTTCACAAGCCCCTGAAGGGTCACCAAGTACAAAAGAGTCAAACTCGAAATAAAAGCTATGACCTGAAGGGCCTAGAGGCACAAACTCCGACTCAGAGCTAGACTTAGAGGACGAAACAGACTCTGACTCAGACTCAGACCCAGACTCAGACTCAAAAGTGTCGTCAATGCAAGTCAGGCGTGGCTTGAAAATGCAATTATTTAGAGAGCCCTTGGCTTTCACAATGAGAGAGGTGGGATCCTCGAGGGCGTCGGGCCCGAGCATGAGCACTTCGGCCTCTTCAGCTTCCCCAGCCAAACCCACTTGGGAGAATTCCTGGAATAGCAGCTCCAAATTCCCCTGATTGATAGATCCCAGCCAGTCAGTCTTGAGCTTCACCTGATTAAGCTTCCTCTTGAATTCTTCCTTTGCTGGTTCATCATCACTGCTTGACCAGGTGTCATCAGCGAAAATCTCAAACCCAGGCAGCAGCTCCCCGGTTTCGGAATGAATAAAGGGCTCAGCCTGCCTAGTGTAAGCGGCATTTCCCACCTCGCGTACAAATTTGGGACCGCCGCAGAGGGTCCGAGGTTTTCCCATATATTTCCTCCGCTTAGCATCTTTGGCAGAGGCGATATACCCCAAACCAAAGCGGCCCTCGTTGAAAGGAAAAGTAGGGAACTCCGGGACCCCTTGACGGCGAGAACCTAAACCAATGCCTGGAAAATAAGACATCCTTCTCATATTGTCCAGCGTGACAGAGCTTATGAGGAAGTTCCCGTCCACATTGATGGCCATCACAGTGCCTGAAGTATCAAAAGAGAAACCCCCAAGATCGACGTCTTCTTCACCGTGTTGAATTCCCAAAACGGGAGTCCCGTCCTCCTTGAGCGGGCGGATGCCAGAATCCCCGCAGATGGTTAAAGTACCAGTAGGTAGCCCCAGAATAACCTTTTGGTGGAGGGTAGATGGCACAGCCATGATGTCGGATCGATGAAGCCACGGCCTGCCCAACAGAAGATTGAAAGTCGCGGGAATGTCCACGACATGGAACTCCACGTCCATCTCAAAACCCTCAGCATCGAGTTTGAGCTTTAAAACACCCTCGACTACGCGACGGGTGCCGTCATATGCCTTGACAGCCAGATTGGAAGGTGCAAGGTCCTTCTTGGTGAGTCCTAAACGATAAGCGACCCGCAGAGGGCAGACGTTGATAGCGGAACCATTGTCAATGAGAACAGTCGGGACCCAGAGTCCTCGACACTTGACGGTAATGTGCAAAGGGCGGTTGTGGTCGACTCCTTCGACCGGCAGATCCTTGTCCGTGAAGATCACTGTATGCTTGGAGGTTGGAGGGAGGATGAGAGATATCATTGCCTCTGGTGTGACGTCGACCTGGACTTCAAGGCGGGATAATGCATGACACAGCCTCTGACGATGCTCCTTAGACGAACAGATCAGTCCCCAGATAGAAATTGCAGCAGGAATCCGCTCAAGTTGCCGCTGAACTAAGTCAGGAATCGGATTGCCATCAGATACCTCAAGAGGTGCAGACCTTGGGAAAGAAATAGGTTCGTTCCTTTGATTAGCAGGATTGGAAGAATTCCCGGCCTGCAGATTAGCAGGCTGAAAAATCCGTCCACTCCTTGTAACATTGTGAACGTTCCCCAAAGAGGGCACGACTTGAGGGCCTTCCTTCACATCCCAGAGGTCAGCAGGGACGTCTCCCAGTTTGCGTTTTCCCTTGTCAATAGTTGGCGCAGAGGCGGGCACTTCCATGTCTAAGCCCAGATCCTCAGCCAGATCTTTCATCAGCAAGGAGTCCCAGAAGCTCAAGTCTTTCACAGCAGCCACTTCACAATAGGCTCCGGATTTGCAATAAAGGGAACATCCCAAAGACCAGTGTCAGCCAGGGTACGATTGACAGCCCAGACTTTGTTTCCAACTTGGACATCCACTATGTCGTCCACTTCCCAAAGATTAGCAGGCGGAGCGTGGTCCGTGACCATAATACTGCAATCCCTGTTGTTGGGGTAAGGCACCTGAGGGCGCGGATTTTCCTCGTCGACAATGTAGGAACAGGGGTCATGGTCAGTGTCGGGATCAGTATCACAAACTAAATCAAAGACCGAACCAAAGAGGGAAAGGTGGTCTCCCAAGGCCCGTGGATCTTCCTGGACAAGTTCGTCCTCTGCGTAGTGAAGCATGTAGCCTGGTATAGCATATCCTTGAAGAGGGTTAGGGTCAACGTCCATGGGAGCATTCCAAGTTGGCTCAGGATCCCAGTAATATTCTGCTTCGGGAACTAGAGGCTCGATTGGGTTGAACAACATGTATAAAGAGAAGCCATCCAGAGGATCGAGCGTGGCTGCTTCATAACCAGCCAACCAGCCATCATACCAGGCTTGATCAAACGGGACATTTTCGGGTTGTGGAGGAATCCCGTCCATTTCAAAGCTTGACCACTCATTGAGGAGAGGAATGGCGTAGTCCCAATTGTCTGCTATGGCCCAGCTGGTAGCTTGCATGTTACTATCCGAGGGAGGCACCCAAGGCTGGTAGGGATCAGGAAACGGGCCAGCGATGGTCGCGTACGGGCTGTCAAGCGACGAGGCAGAGCTGATCTGCACAGCAGGGATTGATCGATGGAAGAGAGAGCTGACGAATTCTTCGGAGACAGATGATCCAGCTTGTAAAGGTTCTGAAGGTGCATCTGCGTCAACAACCTGGCCTTCAACCACATGTATATAAGAAATCTCGGTGGATGATTCGAGCGGGAAAGGCACGATGGGCCTGGGTTGATCGGTTGAGGCTATATAGTCAGTGGGGTTGAATACAATGGAGCTAGGGTTGATATAAGTGGAGCTGAGAGATATCTGGCTGATATGGGGTACAGCGTTGTGCTTGGGGAGAGAGTTGGCAATGACATTGGGTTTTTGAGGTGGTGGAGGGGTTTCCAGCGTGCCATCGTCAATGAGATCCTGGACTGCATGACGGAGGCGAAAGCAGGAGTCAGTGAGATGACCCGCTCCTTGATGGTAAGCACAGTAAAGGTTGGCTTTGAAGCCGGGTAAAGGGTTCTTGGGTAGAGGAGTTGGATCCAGGGGCTTGAGATGCCCTGATTTGACCAACTTTTCCAAGACCGAGGATAGAGGTGCCTAGATAGCGGAAAACCTGCGGGGTTGGTTCCGAGGCCGGTTGCTCTGTGGAGTTTGAACTTGATTGACATCCGCAATGTGATTAGCAGTGCCGGAGGAAGTGGTGTTGGTACCGGCGGTTGCCGTGTTGGAGTAAGCCCCTGTTCCGAACAGCGCATTTGCGTTCCCAGAATAAGCCCGGGGCTTTGACTTGGTAGTGTGCGAGGATTCACCCTTTGATAAAATCCCACTCTGCAGAGCATCTTCGATGGCCAGGCCAGAGTCGAAGAAGGTTTCAAAGTTGGCAGACGCCTGAGCTAGGACCAGATGCCTAGCATAGTCTGGTTGAAGATTGCGGGAAATGATACGGAGCTGATCCTTCTCACTCGGGCGGTCAGTCATCTGTGCAGATTTAGCTCTCCACCTTTTGACAAAGTCTGCAAAGGACTCCTTAGCTTCCATCTTGGTGGATTCAAGTTCCCGGGTAGTCATTTTCAGCTGGGAGTTGTAATTGTACTGCGAAATAAACGCAGTCCCAATGTCCTCCCAAGTCCTCCTTTTGGCAATGTCGAGTGACAAAAACCAATGGAAAGCAGGGCCTGAGGGAAAAGTTGCGACATGGCCTCTGGCTCGACAGAAAGAAGTTTCATAGCGGCATGGTAGCTGTAGAGATGAGTCCTGGGGTCACCGCTCCCATCGAACTTAGCCAAGTCCGGCATTTTGAATTTTTCAGGAAGTCTGGCATTGGGATACAGGCAAAGGCGATCCAGATCGATCCCTCTGGCACTGATCTTTTCCGTCTTAGCAATGGATTCCTCTAGTTTGGTCATCTTGGCCATGAGCGCGACCACATCCGGATTCTGAGCTGGTTCTTCTTGGTTTGGAGGCAGTCTGCCACCCGCAAGGTTTGCAGCGGGCCTGCGGTCCTCCCTCGGGTTCAGCACCATGAGACGTCCTGCGTGAAGCGGATCTGGAACCAAGATAGGTTGCTCCTGGTCCGACTCATCGTCCTCGCCTTCTTCCTCGAGAGGGGGCGGAAGGCGAGTGTGGATGAGGTCGTTTAGGCGGGCAATGTTGGCATCTGTCTGAGCTGCCCTCTGTTGCATAGTGGTGATGCTGTCCTGAAGATTCATGAGCATGGTCTCCAAGGTAAGAGGTTCTGGTTGTGGCCGTTCCATCGTGACAGGTGGTTCAGAGCTGCTTGATGCGGATGCCGGGGTAGTCGGACGTCCTTCCTGTAAGACTGGCGGTGAACCTGCCTGAGAATCTGACTGTAGAGCAGTCAACAGAGTGTGCGGAGAGTCTTCCGTGGCGACTGACTGGGATCGCGACCTGACAAGCCTCTGAACGGGATTCAGATGCAGACGTTCCCAAGCGGGTTTGGCGACTGGCCTCGATACTTTCCTTGGCGGTGCAATGATTCAGATCTTTGCTTGCAAGGCAAAAGGAGGTTTAATAAGGGCCCTGCAGTAACTTTAATCTAAATAAAAGACTAAAGCGGATGCAGCAAACGTCGTCAGTGTCACCCTAGACTCTAGAACCAAAAGACAAGTCTGTCTCACGACACTTCGGACACTATTTTAGGCCCTCAGAATTCTTTTCGAAGATGTATCCTTGTTTGGAACAAGCGGTCCTAAAGGATGTCAAAAGGAGTCTAAACCTTTGTCCATTTTGATGTTCGGGGTTTCAAGTTTTCTGAAGCCAGAACAACTCGGTATGAATATCATGATGCCATAACCCGATTGGCGTGAGGAGCACTGTGCTATTAGCCGGGCGGTGTAAGTGACGGGGCACTTGTCACCTTTGGGTGTAAGCATCATGGCATTTTACTCCGTGGTTCCTCGTTTTTTGTTTGAAACCCTAAACAGGTACGCGGGCAAAGGTGTAGAAAAGCTTCTGATTTCCTAAAGTCCCACCGTAAAAGGACTTCAAAGATGATAACGCGCACCACTGAGATGCGCGACTCCTCATCGGGCTATGACAGTGTCCTACTAAGCCTAAAGACAGACTCGAAACAGATTGAGAACCTAGGAGCCATCCTAGACATGCTTCTACGCTGAACGAGATGTATGTACAATTCATGTGATAAGAAAAAGCAGTAACACATAGGCATTTACGGGGTTAGATGCAAGTAGATCTTAACCTGTGGGTACCTGTCCTAGTTTGGAGAGTTCTAATGCTTTGTATATGCAAAAGGCCGATTTTGGTTCGTAACAGGTTCCTCGGACTAGGGCCACAGATATACCTCCCGTTACCCGCGTATTCGCAGAGTAACAGTCGAACGGTAGCATGACCCATCATCGTCGAAGGTTGTTGGTCATTCGGGGTCCCCGGGCTCCGGTAAACCGTGCCGGATTGCCAAAACGATCCAACGAGGCTTTTCCCACATCGATGCAAATGAGATGCTAAAATTTGATAAAAAGAAGAAGAATCACAAAGTCGTAAAAATGCCTTTTCAAATTTGGCTCACTTTATTTAGTCCATCTTTAGAAGAAACCACGCGAGCGAACAATCAGAAAAGCCCCAGATTAGAATGGCCGGACACGAGGTCCTGTTAAATCACCATCCCAACCTTCGGCAGCGCGAAGCTAACCGTTTTGACAGGCTTTTTAGGGTTTGTTCCCAAGCGTATTAAATTCTAAGTATGAATTAATATTGGTTCGATTATTCCCCAGCAGAGTCGCCACTGTGGGCAGCATGCCCTTCGGAGAGAAAGGATTTCGTTCCTTCTCGCCGTTTGCGGCCCCTTTTCGAAAAATCGAGGGAGCGCGAGCGCCGGTGGCAAGCGCTCGAAAATACAAAGTCGCCACTTGAGTTTTTGAGGGTCCGACACTCAAGGAACCGTATTTCGAAGCACCTGCCGCGCTGTTTTTGTTTGAAAAAGTTTAAGGAAACCAGTCCGTCATAACCATATCTGGGTTCGGGAGCCAGGTTACGAGAGGGGAAGGGTTTTAAGGCACCCCTCTCGCCCAATCCGGAGATCGGTCTCTACTTAGGCATTTTTATGAAAACTTTTGTGATTCTTCTTCTTTTAATTAATTTTAGCCAATTAGGGCGGGGGAACAGTTAATCGGGGATTAAAACTGTAAGGCATGACAAGTAATGAATGGGATGAACTTAAAACAGCAATCAGATGCCAAAACTAGGCTCGGGACAGATTTGCCCTGCACGATGGCCAACTTGCATGCATGAACAGATCTGCATGCAAGCAAACCGTCGCGCGAGACAAATGAACCCTCGCGCGAGTGTTCTCATCTCACCACAGTTCCAAATTCATCCCCTTCTGGGCTCTGGAAGGACCAGTGCACACCCAGGAGGCAAACCAAGCAATTTATATGGAACTGTAAAAATACTAATTATTACAGGTTGCTTCAAAAGGAGCCAAATGAAATGAAACACAACCCCTAAACAGAGGGGGTATTAAAACAGAGACCAAAGGCCTAGTTGCCCATGCAAGGGCTATTCATGGAAATCACAGAACTGTCGCGCGACGGAGAGTGAGTCTCGCGCGACATTCCTGAATGGACTTCTAGGAATTGCTTTGCATGCTTAGGATCTTGAGACAAATTCAGGGGATCCCAAGGGCATTCCAAATTATTTAGAAAAGTAAACTAAGCTACTGTATTTTGTTTTTTGGCATACATCACAGTGACCTATATTCCAAAATAAGCTACAACAGGCATGCTCATATTTGAGACAATAAATGACTAGCCTCCCTTCCCCACGTGGTCCATTCTCTTGCTGACACAAGTGTCGCGCGAGTATGGTGGACCATCGCGCGAGGGTGTAGCTGCCACGAATTCTTGTAACTCTGCTGGCTTTAGGACCAGGACATGGTATTAATTACCAGCCTTGGCCCTGTCAGCCCCCCTCTGGGATCAAGACAGAAACAGGTTAAATGTTATACCTTTGCTTGGAAAGGGTTTGGAAATGGATTGGATTGATTGGTGTGGCCTTGCAACTAAGTGTACATTGAAACACTAAGTTTGGAAGATTAGGATGTGGTTTGGGGTTAGTAACTTTGTGCTAGAAGATCAATTGCCTTGTGGAAGAGTAATTAACCTTGTGATTTTTTTTCTTGGAACCCTTAACATGGAGGATGAAGGGGGGTATTTATAGGGGGAGTGCAAGGGCTAGGTAGTGGCCAAACATGGCTTTAGGACCAGCCAACAAGGCTGGTCACAACT
This sequence comes from Rhododendron griersonianum, assembly GCA_018127125.1. Taxonomy (NCBI): domain Eukaryota; kingdom Viridiplantae; phylum Streptophyta; class Magnoliopsida; order Ericales; family Ericaceae; genus Rhododendron; species Rhododendron griersonianum. Next base: position 22,760,521 of record CM030797.1, read on the forward strand.
TGGTTGTAAGGCTAGCCAACAAGGTGGTGAAGTGGTTGGGAGATGTATGTGGTTAGAACCTGCCAGAACTCTGTTCAGCTGAGGAAAACGGGGTTCCAGCCCATGGGGACCCATGTGACATCCACTCATAACAAATCCAGCTGGACCATGTGATAGGGACAGGAGAGAACTGTCGCGCGAGTGTTCGGAACCATCGCGCGATGGTCAACAGTCAACAGTTTGACTTTGACCACACCTGGCAAGCTGAGTATCGCGCGAGGAACATGAAGGATTGCGCGATGGTCAAAACTGATCCTAGGGTTTGACTGAAGGTTCAGAGGGGTTCAAAAGGTTCAAGCAGGGTTCAAAGCACTCCAAGCTTAATCCATTCCCAATCCAAGCTCGTTTGATCCGATTTCATCATCGAGGAAACAAGAAAACCGTAAAACAAAGTAAAACAATTGGGAGATCCAGATTGGGGTGCCTACACAAACCCCGTGGAAGATGGAAGATGGAATTCTCAACAGCTCAGCAGTTCTACAAGCCCGCCATCTCATCAACTCAGTGGCTCGAAGCCGTAACAATTCTCAACAATCCTCTATCAGCGGCTCTATGCCCGCCATCTCATCAACTCAGCGGCTCGAAGCCCACCATCTCAACTGGCTCGAAGCCGTAAACAATCATCTCAACACCCATATTTATCATCTCATCATCTCAGCGGCTCGAAGCCCACCTTCTCAACTAGCTCGAAGCCGTAAACAAGCAAATCTCAACAGGCTCTACGCCGCCCCAACAATCAAGACATCATCTATTCTCAGGCTTTATGCCTGAATGCTCAAAATCCAACATTTTGAATGCACGAAGCTCTTCGAATGCCCAACCACTGTGTACTGGATGCTCAAGTTCTACACTTGAATGCTCAAGCTCTACGCTTGGATGCCCAACCACTGCGTACTGGACGCTCAAAGCCTGTACTTTGAATGCTCGGATTCTGCCGTCCGAATGCTCGAGCTCTACGCTCTGAATGCTCAAGTTCGGAACTTGATAGAAGCTCTAAGCTTAAAACAAACACACACGCACGGGCCCGTGCACATATTGCATCAACATTATCACATCGAGTCTGCATCATCACATCTGTTCACATCTAACAACCATCATCACAACATATACACTCTGCATATCTCCCATGAAACAGGTCAACCCTGCCATCAACCGGCTCTACGCCTTGGTTTTATTGATCGGTCCAGCGCCTCGATCCTTTGGCTCTACGCCAACACTTATGATGAGAAAGCTCCGTGCACAGACCATCAGAATGCAACCAGCTCTACGTTTCGGTTCAAATCACGTCAAGCTCTAAGCTCCGACAACCCAGGCCCTCGCCTCAAGACTGCAGCAGGCTCCATGCCTCAATCTAATCACCTCAGGCTCTCGCCTTATGATCAATACCAGCTCCATGCTTCGGTCCTATCAAGCTCAGTTCTATCACCTCAGGCTCTTGCCTTATACCAGCTCCGCGCTTCGGTTCAAACACGACAAGCTCTAAGCTCCGACACCTCAGGCCTTCGCCTCACGACCACAGCAGGCTCTACGCCTCAATCTGATCACCCTAGGCTCTCGCCTTGTAACCACAACCGGTCCCGCGCCTCGGTTCCATCACATCAGAAGCTATCACCTTAGGCCCTCGCCTTGCGACTACAACAGGCTCCGTGCCTCGGTTTCCTCGTCCCCGAAGCTCCGTGCTCTAGTTACTGGCCCTGCGCCCCCCATATCTCAAAACAAACTGGCGTCCGACTCATCCCCAGCAGATGACTTGGATTCCACCCCATTACATCAACTCCTTCCAGCTCATTCGCAAGGATAGGTTACTCTACCGAGCTCCTTTCAGTCAAAGTAAGGATGATCAAGAAAAGCAAACACACCTGCCGTGTACTGATCTACCCCAAAATACTAAGGAAGCTCTCCGCAAAAACTCCCCGGCAGCCCCGCGCTCCTTCAACTACTCTTCGCCAAAACCCTGGCTCAGTCTAGGTACGTCACACTACGGCTTTCCAAGCCCCAAGGTACGTCTTCTGTCTCTAACCCTCCAAACTTTTACTTTTTCTTATTGCCCGAACTACGATTGGTCTGAATTTTCCTTGCGGAATACGTAGGCAGCCTCCCGGCCCGACCATAACAAAACCTTTTTCAAAAACCCCTTGGAATAGTGGTTGGACCAAATTGAGTTGCTTTTTACAGCTTTGACTCTTACTCAAACATGTCTCGCGATCCGTCTGAGTTCAGTCAAAGAGGGGCATCTGTAGACACCCCAATTTGGCCTAACGATTATTTCAAGTCCCACCTTGGGACCATCCCGATGATGAAATGGATACAGTGATTGCTGATTGCCTCCTTGAGAACCTTAGGACTTTCGGTAAGAACTTTGAGCCACTTAGAGGACCCAATTCAGAGCCATACAGCCTTTCAGACAGAAATACAGAAGCCTAGGAGAATCCATCTGTCGGCCGTGACATCGATCCCACGGCCCTAACATCATTTCCTCACCCGAGCAACCTGTTGCTAGCCAAATCTCCCTGAGAGATCAATACCTCGGCCGCAAGATCTATCCTTCGGCCGAGACATCCATTCCTCGGCCGTCATATCCTTTATTCGGCCGCCAGATCGACCTTTTTCCAGACTCTGGAACGTGTTCTGTCAGACATTTGATCCAACTACACTACCTTCCCGATGAGTTCGGGCTACGCTCAGAGATTGCGACGTAGAGTTAGAGGTGCATTGCAATTGCAATTGCAATCGTGCCATTTGATTGGCCGGAGTGAGTCACCAATTGCCTATATAAATGGCCTTTGGACTCCGAAAATATACACACGAAATTCATCAGAGAATACACTCTCTCAAGCCACGAAACTCTGTCAAAATACTCTCTCAATCCCACTCCTCAAAAGCCCTAACCTCCCGAAGGTAGCCGTCAATCCGGCGATCAAATCCCAAAGTTCAAACCCTAACCCTAGGGTTTTCAATCAAGCAATCAGTCAATCACAATCAAATCCGAAGCAAATAAGCAACTGAGGGATCAAGGTGGTGAGGCCCAATGGCCTCTGGTTTGTTTTATTTACCGCATTCATAACTAATCATAGCTTTCTGATTATCTGTTAATCGTATAGTCTGGTGTGAGGAAGAACACCGACCGGGGCTTTCGATCCCTCGGCCGGTACATCAAACCAGGAGGATCCCTCGGCCGTGACATCCATTCATCGGCCGCGGGATCCATCTCCCTGGGACAGTTTGTTTTGTTTTGCTTTCTGACGCATGCTTTACTTGTCGCACTGGTGTAGACACCCCAATCTGGGTCTCCCAATTGTTTTACTTTGTTTTACGGTTTTCTTGTTTCCCCGATGATGAAATCGGATCAAACGAGCTTGGATTGGGAATGGATTGAGTTTGGAGTGCTTAGAACCCTGCTTGAACCTTTTGAACCCTTCTGAACCTTCAGTCAAACCCCAGGGTCAGATTTGACCGTCGCGCGACTCTTCCTGTTCCTCGCGCGATACTCAGCTTGCCAGGTGTGGTCAAAGTCAAACTATTGACTGTTGACCCTCGCGCGATGGTTCTGAACCCTCGCGCGATGGTTCTCTCCTATCATTATCACATAATCCAACTGGATTTGTGATGATTGGGTGTCACATGGGTCCCCATGGGCTGGAACCCCGTTTTCCTCAGTTGAACAGGGTTCTGGCAGGTTACACCCTCACACCCTCACAACCACTCCCACTCACCTTGTTGGCTAGTCTATCCACCAAGTTGTGACCAGCCTTGTTGGCTGGTTGCAAAGCCATGTTTTGCCACCACCTAGCCCTTTCACTTCCCCTATAAATAGCCCCATTGGTCTTCCATATTAAGGGTTCCAAGAAAAAGGTTAAGAAGTTTAACTACCATTCACAAGGCAATTAGCATTCTAGCACAAAGTTACTAACCCAAACCACTTCCTAGTCTTCCAATTAAGTGTTCTACACACACACTTAGTCAAAGGCTTCACCAATCAATCCAATCCATTTCCAAACCCTTTCCAAGCAAAGGTATAATGTTTAGCCTGTTTCTGTTTTGATCCCTGAGGGGGGCTGATAGGGCCAAGGCTGGTAATTAATACCATGTCCTGGTCCTAAAGCCAGCAGAGTTACAAGAATCTGTGGCAGCTAAACCCTCGCGCGACGGTCCACAACACTCGCGCGACACTTGTGTCAGCAAGAGAATGGTCCTCGTGGGGAAGGGAGGCTAGCCCTTTACTGTTTTTGCAATCTTAGTATGCCTGTTGAGCTTCATTTCAAATATTGATCACTGTTATGCATGCAAAACGAAATACAGTAGCTTAGTTATTTGTCTCAGATAGTTTGGAATGCCTTTGGGTGATCCTTGAACCTGTCTCAGGACCCCAAACATGCAAAGCAGGACTGTCGCGCGACACTTGCTCTCTGTCGCGCGATGGTTCTCTAAACCCCAGGAGTGGCCCTTGCATGGGCAACCAGGCCCTTGGCCTCCTTTTATCCCCCCACTGTTTAGGGGTTGTGTTTCCTTTTTATTCAGTTCCATTTTCAAGCTGTCTGTAATAATTAGTATTTTACAGTCCTTTGATAAACTGCTTGGTTTGCCTCCTGGGTGTGCACTGGTCCTTCCAGAGCCCAGAAGGGGATGAAATTGAAACTGTGCTGAGATGACAACACTCGCGCGAGGGTTTGAGTGTCTCGCGCGATGGTTCTCTTGCATGCAGATTTGTTCATGCATGCAAGTTGGCCATCGTGCAGGGCAAATCCATCCCGAGCCTGGTCTTGGCATCTGATCGCTATTTTAGGTTTCATCCCATTTATTACTCGTCATGCCATCCATCCATGCTATTATTTGATCAAATCCTACAAATTGTTACAGTTTTAATCCCCGATTAACTGTTCCCCCGCCCTAATTTGCTAAAATTAATTAAAAGAAGAAGAATCACAAAAGTTTTCATAAAAATGCCTAAGTAGAGACCGATCTCCGGATTGGGCGAGAGGGGTGCCTTAAAACCCTTCCCCTCTCGTAACCTAGCTCCCGAACCCAGATATAGTTATGACGGATTGGTTCCTTCACTTTTTCAAATCAAACAGCGCGGCAGGTGCTTCGAAATACGGTTCCTTGAGTGTCGGATCCTCAAAAACTCAAGTGGCGTCTCTGTATTTTTGAGCGCTTGCCATCTGCGCTCGCGCTCCCTCGATTTCCAAAAACGGGCCGCAACGGCGAAAAGGAACGAAATCCTTTCTCTCCGAAGGGCATGCTGCCCACAGTGGCGACTCTGCTGGGGACTAATCGAACCAATATTAATTCATACTTAGAATTTAATACGCTTGGGAACAATCCCTTAAAAGCCTGTCAAAACGGTTAGCTTCGCGCTGCCGAAGGTTGGGATGGTGATTTAACAGGACCTCGTGTCCGGCCATTCTAATCTGGGGCTTTTCCGATTGTTCGCTCGCGTAGTTTCTTCTAAAGATGGACTAAATAAAGTGAGCCAAATTTGAAAAGTCGTTTTTACGATTTTGTGATTCTTCTTCTTTTTATCAAATTTTAGCATCTCATTTGCATCGATGTGGGATAAGCCTCGTTGGATCGTTTTGGCAATCCGGCACGATTTACCGGAGCCCGAGGACCCCGAATGACCAACAACCTTCGACGATGATGGGTCATGCTACCGTTCGACTGTTACTCTGCGAATTCGCGGGTAACGGGAGGTATATCTGTGGCCCTAGTCCAAGGAACCTGTTACGAACCAAAACCGGCCTTTTGCATATACAAAGCAATAGAACTCTCCAAACTAGGACAGGTACCCACAGGTTAGGATCTATTTGCATCTAACCCTGTAAATGCCTATGTGTTACTACTTTTCTTATCGCATGAACTGTGCATACATCTCGTTCAGCGTAGTACCATGTCTAGGATGGTTCCTAGGTTCTCGATCTGTTCCGAGTCTGTCTTTAGGCTTATTAGGACACTGTCATGGCCCGATGAGGAGTCGTGCATCTCAGCAGGTGCGCGTTATGATCTTTAAGTCCTTTTACGGTGGGACTTTAGGAAATCAGAAGCTTTTCTACACCCTTGCCTGTGTACCTGTTTAGGGTTTCAAACCAAAAACGAGGAACCACGGAGTAAAATACCATGATGCTTACACCAAAAGGTAACAAGTGCCTCGTCACTTACACCGCCCGGCTAATAGCACAGTGCTGCTCATGCCAATCTGGTTATGGCATCATGATATTCATACCGAGTTGTTCTGGCTTCAGAAACTTGAAACCCCGAACATCGAAAGGGACGAAGGTTTAGACTCCTTTTGACATCCTTTAGGACCGCTCGTTCCAAACAAGGATACATCTTCGAAAAGAATTCTGAGGGCCTTAAACAGTGTCCGAAGCGTTGTGAGACAGACTTGTCTTCTGGTTCTAGAGTCTAGGGTGACACTGACGACGTTGGCTGCATCTGCTTTGGTCTTTTATTTAGATTAAAGTTACTGCAGGACCCTTATTAAACCTCCTTTTGCCTTGCAAGCAAAGATCTGAATCATTGCACCGCCGAGGAAAGTATCGAGGCCAGTCGCCAAACCCGCTTGGGAACGTCTGCATCTGAATCCGGTTCAAAGGCTTGTCAGGTTACAATCCCAGTCAGTCGCCACGGAAGACTCTCCACGCACTCTGTTGACTGCTCTACAGTCAGATTCTCAGGCAGGTTCACCACCGGTCTTACAGGAAGGGCGTCCGACTACCCCATCATCCGCATCAAGCAACTCCGAACCTCCTGTCACGATGGAACGGCCACAGCCAGAACCTCTTACCTTGGAGACCATGCTCATGAACCTTCAGGACAGCATCACCGCCATGCAACAGAGGGCAGCTCAGACAGATGCTAACATTGCCCGCCTGAATGACCTCATCCACACTCGCCTTCCACCCCCTCTCGAGGAAGAAGGTGAGGACGATGAGTCTGACCAGGAGCAACCCATCTTGGTTCCAGATCCGCTTCACGCAGGACGTCTCATGGTGCTGAACCCAAGTGAAGGCCGCAGGCCCGCTGCAAACCTTGCAGGTGGTAGACTGCCTCCAAACCAAGAAGAACCAGCGCAGAATCCGGATGTGGTCGCACTCATGGCCAAGATGACCAAGCTGGAGGAATCCATTGCTAAGACAGAAAAGATCAGTGCCGGAGGGATCGATCTGGATCGCCTTTGCCTGTATCCCAATGCTAGACTTCCTGAAAAGTTCAAAATGCCGGACTTGGCTAAGTTCGATGGGAGCGGTGACCCCAGGACTCATCTCTACAGCTACCATGCCGCTATGAAACTCCTTTCTGTCGAGCCAGAGGCCATGTCGCAGCTTTTTCCTCAGACCCTTTCAGGCCCTGCTTTCCATTGGTTTTTGTCACTCGACATTGACAAAAGAAGGACTTGGGAGGACATTGGGACTGCGTTTATTTCGCAGTACAACTACAACTCCCAGCTGAAAATGACTACCCGGGAACTTGAGTCCACCAAGATGGAAGCTAAGGAGTCCTTTACGGACTTCATCAAAAGGTGGAGAGCTAAAGCCGCACAGCTGACTGATCGCCCGAGTGAGAAGGATCAGCTCCATATCATTTCCCGCAATCTCCAACCAGACTATGCTAGGCATCTGGTCCTAGCTCAGGCATCTGCCAACTTTGAAACCTTCTTCGACTCTGGCCTGGCCATCGAAGATGCTCTGCAGAGTGGGATTCTATCAAAGGGAGAATCCTCACACGCCACCAAGTCAAAGCCGCGGGCTTATTCTGGGAACGCAAATGCGCTGTTCGGAACGGGAACTTACTCCAACACGGCAACCGCCGGTACCAACACCACTTCCTCCAGCACTGCTAATCACATTGCAGATGTCAATCAAGTCCAGACTCCGCAGAACAACCGGCCTCGGAACCAACCCCGCAGCTTTTCCGCTATCGAGGCACCTCTATCCTCGGTCTTGGAAAAGTTAGTCAAATCAGGGCATCTCAAACCCTTGGATCCAACTCCTCTACCCAAGAACCCTTTACCCAGCTTCAAACCCAACCTTTACTGTGCTTACCATCAAGGAGCGGGTCATCTCACTGACTCCTGCTTTCGCCTCCGTCATGCAATCCAGGATCTCATTGACGATGGCACACTGGAAACCCCTCCACCACCTCAGAAACCCAACGTCATTGCCAACTCTCTCCCCAAGCACAACGCTGTACCACATATCAGCCAAATATCTCTCAGCTCCACTTATATCAACCCCAGCTCCACCATATTCAACCCCACTGACTATATAGCCTCAACCAATCAACCCAGGCCCATCGTGCCTTTCCCGCTCGAAGCATCCACCGAGATTTCTTACATACATGTGGTTGAAGGCCAGGTTGTTGACACTGATGCGCCTTCAGAACCTTTACAAACTGGATCACCTGTCTCTGAAGAATCTGTCAGCTCTCTCTTCCATCAATCAATCCCTGCTGTACAGATCAATTCTGCCTCGTCGCTTGACAGCCCGTACGCAACCATCACTGGCCCGTTTCCTGATCCCTACCAGCCTTCGGTGCCTCCCTCAGATAGTAACATGCAAGCTACTGGCTGGGCCATAGCAGACAATTGGGACTACGCCATTCCTCTGATTAACGAATGGTCAAGCTTTGAAGCGGACGGGATTCCTCCACAACCCGAAAATATCCCGTTTGATCAAGCCTGGTGTAGACACCCCAATTTGGACTTTTCAAAATTCCTTGATTTGTGGCCCGGAGGCTCCCCGATGATGACTTTGGATTGAAACAAGCCTGGTACCAATCGGAACTTTGCTCCTTGAAGGATTTGAAGAAGTATTAAAAATGGTAAAAAAGGCATTTTCAAGCGCTTAGGAGCAATCCCAAGCGCTCCAAAACTGTTTCACAAAACCTCTGGCCTGGCTCTTTCTCGAGCGCTCGAGAGTGAGGTCCCAAGCGCTCGGGAGTGATCCCAAGCGCTCGAGACTTTTCTGTGGCCCAATGCATGGCTGTATCACCCACTCACCTTACAAATCATCATTACAGCCACTTTCAGCCTGCCGATGGATCATTTCACACTCAACCTCTGGTAGGAAGATATTCAGGCCAAGGGTTTACCTATTAAAGAAATGTTTTTTCAAAACCATTTGATTTTCAAAAACCATTTGATGATTTGCCTATAAATATGGCTGGTTTTCAGCTAGGAAGAGAGGCACGAAAATTTCATTCCAGAGCACTCTTACTCTCTGCTCTTTTTCTCTCTCTAGCTAAAGACCAAAAACCTCCTAACTCTCTTCCAAACTTCAAAGGGTTTTGCAAATCACCAAGGAAAAGGGCAAGAAATCCAGAATACCCATTTGATCTCTTGCACTCTCCTCTCTTCATCCACATTTCAAAGCTACACCAAGGAGCAAGGTTCAAGGAAAAGGTAGAACTCTTACCTTTGGTCACAACCTAAGGGCTGTTCTTCCCTTCTGAGGGGGGTCTCTCAGCCTGACCCAGTCTTCAATACTGGGTGCATGGTTGGGAGACCCTAGTGTAAAAACAAGAGCAATGGGACACAAAAATGTTTTCATAAAACCCCTTACTGGACACACTCCCAAGCGCTCGAGAGTCTTCTGGAGCGCTCGGGACTGCCCCAGGTCTCATGCTTCCCCCCCTTGTGACGCAGTAGGTTGGGAATGAGGTGTGATAAAGATGGATGGTTCCATTTTGGCATGCATGCACAGAAAGCCATTTTCCCCAAAACAGAACCATTTTCTCACAAAGATTGCATGGGTGAACAAAGTTCCCTTTTGTTTAAAGTCAAAAGAATCAGTCATTTCAGAGAAATATAAAAACAAGGGCTTTTGCATGTCAAGATGGAACCACTTCTTGTTTGAGAGAAAGCTGACATGCAGCACACTCCCAAGCGCTCCGAACCATACCAGAGCGCTCGAGAGTGCATGCATGCCATTGCTTCCTATTTTCCCACTCTGCTGTGTCATCAGGTCCCTGCATGCATTAGTGTGGCCTGTTGCTCTTTTAAATTCATAGATTTAACTTTGTTAAGGCAGGGATGCATGATTTGAAAGATTGAGGGCTTAGCTCAGTCTTCCAAGTCCTCTGCTGAGCCAGTAGTGTACTTGATGTCATTTAAATTTCCAGTTTAGTATTGTATCCTGTCTGTGCTAACAAATTTTGCAGGTTCAGAGTGTCAGAACTCCCAAGCGCTCGGGACTGTACCCGAGCGCTCGAGAGTGAAGTCAGTAACAGATCCTCATTTTCTGTAATCATGCATTTTGCTCACCTTCATCTAATCATCCACTGCACAACTGCACATGCATGCAATTCTTACCTGCTATAACTGTACATACTTGCTAAATGGTCTAATGAAACAAAATCCCTTTTGAAAAATCCCACAAACGTTTAGTAGAGACCGATCTCGAATCGGGCGAGGGGGGTGCCGTAAAACCCTTCCCCCCTCGTAACATGGCTTCCGAACCCTTGAAACTGATCTCTGGTTTTCAATTTCAAATCAACCAATGGTTTTCCAAACAAAACGGTTTCTCGGGTGATATACCGCAAATCCGGGTGGCGACTTTTCAAACTCTTCAAACGGTGTACTTCTCTTCAAAGTGGCACCAAGAACAAAACAAAAAGAGCGACCCTCGTATTTTTTCTTCTCCGAGAGCGGGAAAGATATAAATTTTCGGGCATAGCAGCCCACAGTGGCGACTCTGCTGGGGAAATAGGTTAATTAATACTTGAGAAAAAGTTGGTTTGTTGATAAAACGGCCCGCTTTTCTTGAATATCAATTAAACTTGTGAGCCAGGCTTGAAAAATGTTTGTGGGATTTTCAAAAGGGATTTTGTTTCATTATTTATTTCTTGTAGGTGTATATCTTGTGCAACCCCGCTGTTGTGTTTCGGCAATCCTACCCGGCTTGCCGGTGATGGGGAATCCCGGAATGCTCAGCAACCCTCGACCGTGATGAGTCATCCCTACCGTTTGTACCATTATTGGGTGTACGCTCAATAGTGGGAGGTATACTTTGACTCTAGTCCGGGAACCCTCTTCAAGCCAAAACCGGCCTTTGTACAAGTTTAGAAAGCAATAGAACCTTCCAAACTAGGACAGGGACCCGCAGGGTAGGATTATATGCTATATCCTGTCTACATGTTAACTGCTTTCTGCATCTCATCCATGTCATGCCGTCATGCTGTCCGTCCAATTTCGTGTCTTGATCTCACTCGCACAGTCTGTAGAAGGTTGCCGAGGCCCGATGATGAGTCGTGCACCCCGGTGTACGTTGTCTAAACTACATGAGTCCTTAGAACAAAGAGACTTTGGGAAATCAGGATGTTACTAAGTCCTTGACTAATGCCTAATAGAAATTTCAATGGAGAATAAGGAATAACAAAGGAACCGGCGCCGTGATGTCACTTTACTTACACCACCTTGGCTAATGGCACAGTGCCACTGACACCACGATGGTTGGGGTATCACGCCGTCTATACTAAGTTATTCCGAGTTCAAAATTGAGACTTCGAATGAGGACTAGTCGAATACTTAGTTCATTTTGACATCTCTTAGAATTTGTCGTTCTGAACGAAGGATACACCCTAAAAGAAATTCTGAGGAATTAGGCAACCTTCGAAAGGCCGTAATCTTATCACGCTTGCACATCGCACCTTGCATCTTACGCTTGCTTTCGTGTCGCATATAGAACTCTTACGCTTGCTTGCGCATCTTGTTTAGGATCGCCTTGACCAATGATGAGTCGTGCTTTTTGAAGGCACGTTGTTGAAATTAATTAGTCCTTGGAATGACGAGGTTTTAGGGATATCAAAATTCGTTAAGTCTTCTATACATTTTTCAATCATGGATTCAATGAAAATTAACAAAACAATTAGGCTACAATGTCGTGATACCCACACCACCCAGGTTATAGTGCGAAGTCACTTACACTGCTTAGGCTAATGGCGCCATGCCACTTACGCCGCCCCGGTTACGGTATCATGTCATTTACGCTAAACGGTTTTCGAAACCAGAACAGAAACTTCAAGTGAAAAATATTAAAGACTTAATTTGTTTTGATATCTCTCAAATCTTGTCATTCCTAATCAAAGGATACGCATTCAAAGGAATCTCTGAGGACTAAGGCAATCCTTCATAGGATGTCATTTCTTGAGTCAGGGTCTAGGAGATCATAAATCCATGGAGTTTGGGATACCTCTGGTGTTCGCCGTGCCCGAACGGCTCCCTCTAGTTTAGCCTTAGGTTCATCTTCCAGCAGTCTTATTGCTCTGTCTCGGATGGTCTTAGATAAGGAGATTGGCTCTGATTCCCAACGTGCGGAATTTAACCTGCCTGACACCGACTTACCCGTGACTGTTGGAACTTTCCGTAAAGTGCGATCCCTTGAGTCGACGATGACAACACGTCAATTACAACTCTTTTATTCAATACAGATTTTTTTCAATAAATCATAACAGGGGCACATTCTGAGTTCGCTTTTTGCTTTACTGTCAGCATTGGGCCACACATCCTACAACGAAACCATACCCTCATAAACTCATAATTTGTGGGAAGATATGGAACAGCCGGTGGAAAATTTGAATGGGGAACATCTGAACGGGGAACAGCCAGCAGGGATTCTGAACGAGTTGGATCAAATTCGGACCTCTATCCGACAGATGGGTGAACGAACAGACAACCAGATTACCCAGTTGATGCTTATGATAATCGGGGTTGCCAGACGACTTCCACCTCCACAAAACCCAGAAACACCCCTCGAAAATAATCATGAACCACCCTCTGAGCCAAACCCCCAAAGCCCAGAAATGGCCACCATCGAAGCCAAATTATCCCAACTTGAGCTGTCCTTAGCCAGAAGCGAAAGAATCACCTCAATTGGTTTCGACTTCGACGAGCTCTGCCTTTTCCCGAATGCCAGACTACCCAGGAAATTCAAGCCAATCGACTTCGCTAAGTTTGACGGAACCGGTGATCCAAAAGCACACTTGACCAGCTACATTGGGGCACTCTCCATGTGGGGCTTGGAGAAGGACGCCATGGCCCAAATGTTTTCTCAAACACTGGTTGGACATGCCTTGCACTGGTTCACTGCCTTGGAAGTGGCAAAGAAGAAATCTTGGGAAGACATCTGTGAGGCTTTCGTAGCCCAGTTTGATTATAACATCCAACTTGAGGTCACCACTCGAGAGTTGGAATCAATAAAGATGGAACCGAAGGAGTCTTTTATGGATTTTGTTCGAAGATGGAGAGCAAAGGCTGTTCAGATGAAGGACAAACCCTCAGAGAAAGATCAAATTTGGATGATTGTCCGAAACCTCCAGCCCGCACTAGCCAAGCACATGATCCTAGCTCAAGCCTCTTCCAACTTCAAGACATTCTTCGAAACAGGCCTGGCCGTCGAAGAAGCTGTTCAGTTGGGCATCCTCGAAAATGTTGATTCCTTCCCAGAGACAGAAAATGTAGACCCCGACAACAGCAGCACGCTGCATGTCAATGCAAGCTACACCGACTTGCCACATGACCCTACACATACCGACCATGTCCGGACCAAGCCCGTTAGCCAGATCGTTGCTCAAGCCACCAAGCCTAAACAACCTCGTGTCTTTTCCGAGTTTCCCGTACCACTATCCATGGTATTCGAAAGACTGGTCGAAAGCAGAACCATCAAGCCACTCCTGTCAACTCCCCTACCTCAAAAGCTCCCACACTACCACAACCCAAACGCCTTCTGCGCCTTCCATCAAATGCCCGGTCACGCTACCAATGACTGTCACCGTCTCCGTCACAAGATCCAAGACTTAATCGACAACGGAACCATCCCAGAGCCGGACTTCAGATCGGGAGGAGGATTTTGAGTGCAGCAAAGCATGAATGGAATTTCTCACGAGTTTGGGAGAGCTTTTAAGTTTCGAGTCAAGTCTTTGTCTTTCAATTTCGAGTCAGTTTGTACTTCGGGTCTTTCATGCTTTCGTGTCTGTATGTTTTCAAATTCAAGTTTGTAGTCCAAAAAAAAAAAATGAAAGACCAAAAAGAGAGTCAGTTTCGTAGGTCTGAACTACGTTATGACCTGATTCCTTTGCAAAAAGGATACGTAGGCAGCCTTATCCTGAGGCCCGGTCATGTTCTTGCAAGTCAACCCCGAAATTCATTTGCGATCTTTCGAGTCAATCTTTTATCGGCTTGTCATGTCTTTTAATGACGATCCTATTGAGTCGAAATTGTGATAATAAACTTGTGTTTTGTGATGATCCCACAACTTGAAATTGTTTTTCACCATCATTTGAGAAATTCAAAACACGAGGTATTTTGCACTTGCAAGAAGAAGAATTTCAGGGGGCCATTCCCTGGCACCGTGAAGAAGCAACGTCTTGGCCCAAGTAAAAAGCTCGCTAGATCAAAACATCAAAATATGATCTAGGCAAAAATTAGAGCACGAAGATCTCTTAAAAAAAAAAAAAAAAACTGCGTCTAGGATCCTGTATCAAGTTGTGCAATTCAAAATGAAGAAAGGCATTCTTTTCTTTTATCACACGCTTGAAGACATATATCCATTGATAACCCCTTTGAGCCTAAATCAATTTCTTTGAAAGAAACCCGGCTAGGCAGCTATCCCCCACACTGGGGTGAAACAAAGAAGACGAAAGTGCCAAGCACCTGACCATCATCGGCGCGTCAGGATTCAAAGCGCGAAAGTGCCAAATGCATACGCACATTGGGATGCAAAACATCGAAGAAAAATCAGAGAAAACTCAAGAATCAACTAAAGTGCCAAACACATCGGCACAACAAGTGTGAAGGAAAGCAAATGAAAGAAGGCGCCTATCAAAAGCAAAGAAGGCACAAAATTATGCAAGATGGCTGCTAGCTCTCGAAACCTAAATGAAAATTTTGAGCCTATTATCCTTTCTTTGTTAAGCCAAAACCTTGGCCACGTTACAACCCGAATAAAGTCCTGTCAGATGGAAGAGCACAACTTGACAACAAAAATCCTGGACAGCAGGGAAAAACGAGAAGGGACGCCAAGGCGTTTTAAGAATATGGCAAAAATCTCAACCTGGGGCATGATTCCTAATAAAAATCCTCGTGTTTTGCTAAGACAATTTCAAAACCAAATGGGGAAATCTTCAAAACACGATTTTATCATGACAACTTCAAACATTAAATTCTCAAATGATCGAGCTCCTCGTCCGGTCACATCAAAACTCCTCGTCCAGTCAAGGTCTAGGTTAAAAGTCAGTCTCCTGATAATGGGTCTTTCTTGTCCTTTGAGTCATCTGGGCCTTGCCCAAATTCATGCAAGGTCATTTCCGGTCATCATTGAGGTCCCAACTAGTGAGAGAAACTCCAGTACATGGAAGAACCCGCACTTCGGATCATGACAAAACTAGTTGCCAAAACTATCAGTGGAAGCAAGGAAAAGGATCAGAACGAAGGACTGTCACTCACTGGGGCACATCAGCCCAATCCCATCAATCACCGCAAAAGCACAGCCGACCTCAAAGATTAGGGCATGAATGCTCGGGACTCAAGCCCTGATCAAAGCCAAACTCAAACCAGCTCCAGCTCAAACCCAATTTCCATCCAAAGACGAACTCCATCCCAAATCCCAAGGTCCTGAAGATACCGGTCCACTGGCCAAAAATAGTAAAGCAGAAAGGGTACTCGAACATGTCCATTGTTGTTTTTCAAAACTAAAAATCATCAGTGTTGTCAAAAGTCGAAACACGGGTCTCACTTTCTAACCACGACCCCCCACGGTCGCCTTCTTCCTTCATATTCGTCAACATGACTGCACATCTCTTGCCATAGATTTGGCATTGTCCTGAGGGACACCCTTTAATTTCAGATTCAAGCTTCCTCCAAAATTCAAGCTTCTTCCAAAAATTCAAGCTTTTTCCAAAAATTCAAGCTTTTCAGATTCAAGCTTCTTTTAAAATTCAAGCTTCTTCCAAAAATTCAAGCTTTTCAGATTCAAGCTTCATTCGCCACCCTTCATCCCCGGTTTTCTCCAGGATCTACCCCGCCATAGATTCGGCGCTGTCCTAAGTGACACCTTTCTATCATTTGCTTGCATGTCTGCATGTCTGCATTTGCCCCAAAGAACTACGCTGGTCTGATCCTTGCAGAAAAGGGTACGTAGGCAGTCTGAAAAGACGCGACCACATGCATTAGATGTTTGTATATTTACTTGCATTTGATTTTGAGTTGAGGATTTGATTCAGCTCGAATTGGGCTGTCTCAATCTTTGGACGGCACTCGTATCTTGATGTGATGCTGAGCGTCGCCCAAAGAGGGGCAACTGTAGACACCCCAATTTGGACTTTTCAAAATTCCTTGATTTGTGGCCCGGAGGCTCCCCGATGATGACTTTGGATTGAAACAAGCCTGGTACCAATCGGAACTTTGCTCCTTGAAAGATTTGAAGAAGTATTAAAAATGGTAAAAAAGGCATTTTCAAGCGCTTAGGAGCAATCCCAAGCGCTCCAAAACTGTTTCACAAAACCTCTAGCCTGGCTCTTTCTCGAGCGCTCGAGAGTGAGGTCCCAAGCGCTCGGGAGTGATCCCAAGCGCTCGAGACTTTTCTGTGGCCCAATGCATGGCTGTATCACCCACTCACCTTACAAATCATCATTACAGCCACTTTCAGCCTGCCGATGGATCATTTCACACTCAACCTCTGGTAGGAAGATATTCAGGCCAAGGGTTTACCTATTAAAGAAATGTTTTTTCAAAACCATTTGATTTTCAAAAACCATTTGATGATTTGCCTATAAATATGGCTGGTTTTCAGCTAGGAAGAGAGGCACGAAAATTTCATTCCAGAGCACTCTTACTCTCTGCTCTTTTTCTCTCTCTAGCTAAAGACCAAAAACCTCCTAACTCTCTTCCAAACTTCAAAGGGTTTTACAAATCACCAAGGAAAAGGGCAAGAAATCCAGAATACCCATCTGATCTCTTGCACTCTCCTCTCTTCATCCACATTTCAAAGCTACACCAAGGAGCAAGGTTCAAGGAAAAGGTAGAACTCTTACCTTTGGTCACAACCTAAGGGCTGTTCTTCCCTTCTGAGGGGGGTCTCTCAGCCTGACCCAGTGTAGACACCCCAATTTGGGCTTCCAGATTAGTTTACTTACGGTTTTTGATTCCCCGATGATGAAACGGATCAAGAACACCCCGGGAATGTCGAGTGTTTGAGCTTTGAGTGTTTGCAAAACCCTTGAACCTAACCCAGTCTTAAGCCACTTCCAAAAGCCAAAAACCCTACTGACGTGCGCCAGGGCGCAACCATCGCGCGCCCGGGCGCACCGTCGCGCGACATTCTAGAACCCTCGCGCGATGGTCAAACTGCCAGATGGACAAAGTTCGGCCGTTGACCCTCGCGCGACAGTTTGGAACCATCGCGCGACGGTTAGAACCTGTCCCCATCACCTTTATTCAGCTGGGCAGCTTAATCACCAAGTAACCCTCAGCCAGCCTCGTGGCTGGCTGACCTCCATTCTTTGGACCAGACCTGCCTTTCCATTAGTGGAAGGTGCTAAGCCTATAAGAGCCCCCTTTGTTTCTCTTTCAAAGGGTTCAAAAAATTGAAAGCAAAAAGGTTCTAACCCTAGCCCTTTGTTCATCTCTCCTTCATTAGCAAGTGCAACATTTGGTTTCCAACCTAGCACCCTAAGAACATAGTTTGTTCTTCCACTCAAACACCACAAACAAACTCAACCTCAATTCACAGCTCAAACACTTTTCAAACCTCAAAATCCAAAGGTATATCTTACCTTTGTTCTGCTCTCTGTTCTGATCCCTGAGGGGGGCTGGCAGGGTCAAGGCTGGTAATCAATACCAGTCCTGGCCCTAAGGCTAGCAAGGTTTCAAAAACCGTAGATCAAGCACACCCTCGCGCGATGGTCCTGAATACTCGCGCGACAGTTCTGTTTGCACGAGAATGGACCACGTGGGGAAGGGGTGCTGGTCATTTCTTATTTTTGGTTATTTCCATAGCTGTTGTGTAGTTTATTTTGGTATTAGATCACTGTGGAGCATGCTAATAACCATTTTACAGCTTTCTTTAGCTTAAAAATGCTAGCTTTGCACTTCAATATTCACTTCTGTTCTGTTGGAGTACCCCTGGGATCATTCTGGACTTGTCCCAGAACCTGGAATGAGCAAAGCCAAGCACTGGAAGTTCGGCCCATACCCTCGCGCGCTGCTCCCAAACACTCGCGCGATGGTCAAAAGGAGAGTTGACCAGTGCGCCCAGGCGCAGCTATCGCGCGCCAGGGCGCAACCATCGCGCGCCAGGGCGCACCCTCGCGCGACTGTTTGGAACCATCGCGCGACGGTTCCATTCTGTTCCCGATCAGTGGCTGGCCTTGCATGATTAACTTGGTTTTAGGCTATTATTTTGTCCCCACTGCTATTGGGGTGTTTTTGTTTATTTATTAGGCTTTTCTAGTCCTTCCAGAGCCCAGAGAGTTTAAACTGCTTGGTTTGTCCTGGGTGTGCACTGGTCCTTCCAGAGCCCAGAGGGTTTGAGAATAAGAGCTGTGGGCTTAGGCTTACTGGCGCGCGCAGGTCTTGTAGTAGCGTGCGCAGGTATGATCAGCATGCATTGACTTGATCAGTGCATACTGGTTACCTCTTGCGTGCGACACTCCAAGACAGGAGCTTTCCAGTCTGTTTAAACTCCCACAGCAGTCTGTTCTCATCCTATACTAACTGCTCATCCATGCCATCTATCACATCCTGCAAACATGTTACAGTTTTAATCCCCGATTAACTGTTCCCCCGCCCTAATTGGCTAAAATCGATTAATAAAAGAAGAATTGCAATGTTTTCAAAATGCCTAAGTAGAGACCGATCTCCGGATTGGGCGAGAGGGGTGCCATAAAACCCTTCCCCTCTCGTAACCTGACTCCCGAACCCAGATATGGTTATGACGGACTGGTTTCCTTCACTTTTTCAAATAAAGCGCGACAGGTGCTTCGAAATACGGTTCCTTGAGTGTCGGACCCTCAAAAACTCAAGTGGCGACTCTGTATTTTCGAGCGCTTGCCACCTGCGCTCGCGCTCCCTCGATCCGGGCCCTTGCATTTTTGGAAACCGGGATTTCTAGGGCATGCTGCCCACAGTGGCGACTCTGCTGGGGATGATCGAACCAATATTAATCTATACTTAGAGTTTAATACGCTTGGGAACAATCCCTTAAAAGTCTGTCAAAACGGTTAGCTTCGCGCTGCCGAAGGTTGGAATGGTGATTTAACAGGACCTCGTGTCCGGCCATTCTAATCTGGGGCTTTTTCGATTGTTCGCTTGCGTAGTTTCCTCTAAAGATGGACTAAATAAAGTGAGCCAAATTTGAAAAGGCATTTTGCGATTTTGCGATTCTTCTTCTCTTAATCAATTCTAGCATCTCATTTGCATCGATGTGGGAAAAGCCTCGTCGGAACGTTTTGGCAATCCGGCACGGTTTACCGGAGCCCCGGGCGCCCGAATGACCGACAACCTTCGACGATGATGGGTCATGCTACCGTTCGACTGTTACTCTGCGAAAAACGCGGGTAACGGGAGGTATATCTGTGGCCCTAGTCCGAGGAACCTGTTACAAGCCAAAACCAGCCTTTGCATATACAAAGCATTAGAACTCTCCCAATTAGGACAGGTACCCACAGGTTAAGATCTATTTGCATCTAACCCCATATACTGTCTATGTGTTACTGCTTTCCCTATCGCATGCACTGTACATACACTGTTTTGCATAGGAGCATGCTTAAGGCTGTTTTGTCTTTCGAGTTTGTCTTACGCTGTCTAAGACGTTGTTGGACCCGATGAGGAGTCGTTCATTCCGTTGAATGTTCGTTATCAATCGCAAAGTCCTTAGTTCAATGAGACTTTGAGAAATCAAAATTTACTACATCCTTGGCTCATGCCCGTTTAAGGATTCAACCGACAATATGGAACAACAAAGTAGTGATGTCGTGTCGCTGGCGCCACCCAGGTTGAAGTGCATTGTCACTATACACCGCCGTGTTCAAGGTTAAGGTGCCATGACATCAACACCGAGTTGTTCCAAATTCAAAGTTGAATCTTCAAAAGGGACTAGCCAAAGATTTAGTCTATTTTGACATCTTTTAGGATCTGTCGATCTACTCAGGGACACATCGCCGAAAAGAATTCTGAGGATTCCGGCAACGTCTGAAACTTGTGAGGCAAACTTGTCTCTGGAACTGTGCATGCATACATTCTGTTCTGCGTAGGAGCATGTTTAGGGCGGCTTCTAGGTTGTCTCGCTTTCGAGTCTGTCTTATGCTTATTAGGACGCTGTTATAACCCGATGAAGATTCGTGCATCCCGATAGTGCACGTTGTTAGTTTTTCAAAAGTCCTTAGATCAGTGAGACTTTGAGAAATCAAACCTTACTAAATCCTTGGCTCATGCCCGGTTGAGGATTCAACCGAACATAAGGAACCGCAAAGTATTGATGTCGTGATATTGATGTCATTTTGGTTATCGTGCTTCGCACGTACACCGCCCCGGCTAAAGCGCATTGTCGCTCACGCCACCCAGGTAAAGGTATCACGCCATCAATACCGAGTTGTTTCTAATTCAAAGTCGAATCTTCAAAAGGGACTAGCCAAAGATTTAGTCTGTTTTGACATCTCTTAGGATCAGTTTGATCTTTTCAAAGGATAAACCCTCGAAAAAAAAAATATCCGAGGATTCTGGCAGCGTCCGAGCATCATGAGACAGACTTGTCTCTAGCTCTAGAGTCTAGGAGGACACTGACAACGATGATCTTTGCATTTTCGTTCTTTCAATTCTTTCAATAAATTGCTGAAAGGGTGTCACTGAGCTTTCATTACTTTACTGTCAAAGCTTCGGGCCATTGCATCATCGGAAAGTACCGAAAAGAAGAGCCAAACCTGCTTAGAAGAGTCTGCCAGGGCTATTACACCTTTGCTTCCAAGGTCATATCACCTACCTCGCTCATCAATTCGGAATGGCAGTACAAATGGAGCTGGCTGAGCTCAGGAAAGCTGTAGAAGAATTGGGTCACAAGATGGACAAACAGATGATTATGGTCCAGGGACTCGTTGGCCTTGTTTCCTCCACAGCCTCGCAACTAGATATGGGACTGGTCAAAGAACCTTCTCAAGCCTACCACCCTCCAACAGTTGGAATCAAGCTGTGCTCAGGAGACATGTTCAAAGACCTGGCTGAGTTTCATGAGGCCAGGACTCATTCGAAGAAGGATGCTGATTCCTTGTTCAAAGCCTTTGCCAAAGGGGAGGACATGCTTAGTGATGAATTCAGCCCTGAAGGCAAAAGAATGCATCCTGTTGATGAGGCAAACTGCAAAGCAGACAAGGGTTCCGCTTCGGATTCTCAGTTCACTCGCCGGAACCCACCAAGGATTTTCTCATGCTTCTCTACGCCTTTAGCCTCAATTTATGAAAAGCTCCTCGATGCTGGTTCCATCAAGCCCCTCAATCCAACTTCATTACCCAAAAATCCATCACCCAACTTCAAACCTAACCTCTATTGCACCTACCATCAAATGCCTGGCCATTCTACCAATGCCTGTTTTCGGCTTCGACATGCCGTTCAAGATCTTGTCGATTGTGGTGTCATCACAACTCCACCTCCATTAACAGCCGATATCAACCAAATTCGAAGCGCTCAAAGCCTCCGATCTCGAACACAACCCCGGAATTTCTCTGTCTTAGAGGTATCTCTATCTGCAGTAATGGAGAAACTCGTCAAGTCTGGGCACCTCAAACTCTTGGCCCCAACTTCTCCACCCAAAGTCTTTCCAGCCAACTACAATGCCAACCTTTTCTGTGCCTTCCACCAAATGCCTGGCCATCTCGCTGATGACTGCCTGCGTCTTCGACACGAGATACAAGATCTAATTGATGATGGCACGGTTCAAGTTCCACCAAAGCCCAACGTCATTTCCAACTCCTTGCCTCAACACGGGTCTGACCCTCTGGTTGGTCAGGTATCTATCACCTCCACTCAAATCAACCCGAGCTCCACCATATTCAACCCTAGCCACTATATCGTCCCAGCAAATCAACCCAAACCCATCGTATCCATCCCGTCTGAACCGGAGGTTAACATGATGGCTGTAGGTTGGGCAGTCGAAGCTTTCTCTGCCAACACCTGGTTTGACAGTGATGAGGGGCTTACAAAGGCGAAGACTGACTGGCTGAGGTCCATTGTTCAAAAGAGCACCGAGTAGGTTTGGTCGAAGAAGCTGAGGAAGCCGAAGTGCTGTTGCTTGGGTCTGACACCCGCTGGATCCTACCTCCTTTTGTGGAAGCTATGGGTAGCTTTTTAACTATTGCATTTTCAAAACCGCGTCTAGTTTGCATTGGCGTCTTGTCTGAGTCTGACACAGAGTCTTTTGCGTTTGTCTAAGTCTAGCTCTGAGTCGGAGGTTGTGCCTCTTGGCCCTCCACGTCGTAGCTTTTGTTTCAGGTTTCGAGTCTGCTGTACTTGGCAACCCCGAGGGTTTTTATGATATGCACCATCTTGCTTCTACATGCTTCGCTGGCTTTTATATAAACTGTGTCAACCTTAACGACGAAGGGATAGATTGCGATGGGATCATTCCCAAGGAAATGTGTTCCCTCGCCGAAAGGGAAGACGAAAGGCATGCTTGGCCTATTAAAAGAAGAAGTAATTTCAAATAAACTTGAAAGACAAGTATAACCTCCCAAAAGGTTCAATTGGTTCATAGCCGCCCCCAGAGGAGCATTGTGCCCGGTCAGACAGGCTCGAAGAATTCATAGACGTCTTGGCATGGTCTCATCAAGTCACGCCTCGCGTTGATCCTGAGACAAAGGAGCATCAAATCCCCTGCTACTGGGTGCCAATCCAGAAAGCAGAAGCACAGAAGGCTCCGGGCCTTGTACCTTGTTCAAAACAGCAACAGTGGCGTTTTGCCAAGCACAAATGAGAAAATGCACAAAACGGCCCGGAGCAAGGCATTTCCAATCGAAGCACTCTGGACCCTGCGTCATCAAAGCCATTTATCTGAGGCTACAACCAAAGGTCTCCGACCTCAACAGCAACAAATTCAATACCTAGGTCAACCTGGATCAATTCAAAAGCAACTTTTCCCTGAGAGAAGCTCGTTGGGCTGAAAACCCCAAGGGTGGGCAGTTCCAAGCAAAAGTTAGAGCAGCCTGCTAGACCAAAACCTATGAAGGAGGTTTAGGCAAAAATGAATAGGCAATATTCAAAAGCTCGCTAGACCGAAGACCCGCATGGGCGGTACTAGGCAAAAGTTAGAGCGCAAAAGGAGAGGTAAATACTCGAGAGTTAACCCTTGGCCTGAACTACGTTCTGACCTGATTCCCTAGCTTGGGATACATAGGCAGTCTCTCTTTGAGACTCGGTCACAATCTATCAATTGGATCCATGGTTGACATTTTGGTACACATCAAAGGTCGAAGAGGATCGAAGATCAGATCAAGCTGCATTGGAGGAACCAGAAGGGGGAAAACCTTCGTCTTTCAATTTTATTACCAAACTGCTTCTTCAATTTATAGGCTGAGCATAAGTCTTAAAAATAATTGAAGCATCAAAAACAGAACGAAATGCTGGCGAGGCCTTAACAGGCTCACAGTTTATTCTAAGTTCAGCGAAGTCTGGTGTAAGTTACCACAGCGCGTTTGTTCGAGTGATGCGCGTTGGTCTCAAACCTGCGCACGCTTTTTGCAGCAGACAGTAGCAGTCTGCTACTACCCTCGAATGTCGTTCCAGGGGCTTTTGTCGAGTCTTGTCATGCTGTGCAAGTCATATGGACTTAATGTGACTGCACGGGGGTGTCGGTTTCAGTCCGGGCCTATACGTGTCATAATCTGCGTCTTATGTCCGTTTTTGCGACATTTTTCCGGTTTTTCAATCAATTGTCATTTCGAGGTGTTTTTCTCGATTTTGTTTGTACAGGTCTTTGTACCTATTTGCGTCTTTCGTAAGTGTCAGTTTCACCTGTTCAGGAATATTGTGAGTTTTGGCACATTAATGCCCAAAATTTCATTGTATTCCATGTGTCTAAGGGTTCGCATTGTACCCTGGGGCTCTGTCTCTTTTTTTCGTTCGAGCTAGGCGAGTCTGTACATATGCGCGCATGTCTGTGTGTCGATTCAAAGCACTTGTCAATGCAAATTAGATATTAGTGGTTAGTTTTTGCATTCTCTTCAACACTTGCAAAAGAGAGTCAATAAACTGGAAAACGCAATTGTTACATTGCTACCCTAGTATCTGTAATCCGCAAGCAGTGGAATCTCGTAAAGCAGAAAGGGCACAACAGCCCAAGGCCAAGCAAGGCATCTCTGGGGCTCACCTATGAGGCACACCTGCCGAAGCATCGAAGAGGGGGGCACGCAAGCCCAACGTCATTGCTCAAACGTCAATTGGGGCACGCCAGCCCGTTCAGCGTCTTTCTATCTGGGTGCGCGTCTCAGAAGCAGAGAGGCTCAGTGGTAGTCCTTAGGCGTCGTTGTCCTTCTAGGAACCGCCCTAAGTTTGCATCTGCATTTTCAATATGTTATACATATCATTGCATATTGTGTGTATATCAAATGTTGAACGCAGGAAAAATCCATCAAAACAACAAAGCAATCCTGCCCGGTATCGAAGGCAGCAAGTAAACAGCTCATCAATTTCTCCCCAGCTGCAGTCCGCCTTGCTTCTATCCATGCTATCCACTGTTTATGCTACTTGGATCAAATCAACGACAGCCGGTCCTGTCCAATCCTCAATGGCTCGGCCACTTTTTATAGTGATCCGCCGTCTCTATCAACGACAGCCGGTCCTGTCTAATCCTCAATGGCTCGGTCACTTTTTATAGTGATCCGCCGTCTCTATCAACGACAGCCGGTCCTGTCCAATCCTCAATGGCTCGGTCACTTTTTATAGTGATCCGCCGTCTCTATCAACGACAGCCGGTCCTGTCCAACCCCAATGGCTCGGTCATTTTTTATAGTGATCCGCCGTCTCTATCAACGACAGCCGGTCCTGTCCAACCTCAATGGCTCGGTCACTTTTTATAGCGATCCGCCAGTTCAAATCAACGACAGCCGGTCCTGTCCAACCCCAACGGCTCGATCACTTTTTATAGCGATCCGCCAGTTCAAATCAACGACAGCCGGTCCTGTCCAGGCTTCAACAGTTTGATCATTTATACTGATGATCCTCCCATCCAGGCTTCAACAGTTTGATCATTTATACTGCTGATCCTCCCATCCAGGCTTCAACGGTTTGATCATTTATACTGCTGATCCTCCCATCCAGGCTTCAACGGTTTGGTCATTTATACTGATGATCCGCCCATCCAAGTTCCCAACGGCTTGATCACTCAGCACAATGATCTCCCCGTCCGCTATCAACGACAGCTGATCCTGTCAATTCCCCCAACGGCTTGATCACTCAGCACAATGATCTCCCCGTCCGCTTTCAACGATAGCCTGTCCTGTCAAATCCACAAACAACGACCAGAACATCGTTCGATGGTCCGTTCATCCGCAACTGATTGTTCCCCAGGAGAGTCTGTCTTGGCCTGTCCTGAACGACAATCACCCTCAGTCTAGCCGAAAGTGCATCTTCCAGCAGGCTTATTGCTCTGTCTCGGATGGTCTTTGATAAGGAGATTGGCTCTGATTCCCTACAGATGGAATTCAACCTGCCTGACACGACCTACCCGTGTTTGTTGGAATACTTTGTGCCGAGGATAGCTTGATCCCCAGCAACGACGGCCGGTCCCGTCAACATCTGCAGCGACAGCCTGTCCTGCCCAAATTCAATCAACAAGCGACGGTCCGTCCGTCCATTCAACCAATCAGGTTCTGTAAGTATGCTTGTCTACTTTGCTAGCATGTTCTGCTCTGGATTGCCTTGAGGGTGTCTAGAAACCTTTGAAGTTACTTGTACCAATTCAATGGTGCTCCAAGTGCCATCAAAGGGGGCTACCGTAGACACCCCAATTTGGGCTTCCAGATTAGTTTACTTACGGTTTTTGATTCCCGATGATGAAACGGATCAAGAACACCCGGGAATGTCGAGTGTTTGAGCTTTGAGTGTTTGCAAAACCCTTGAACCTAACCCACCTTAAGCCACTTCCAAAAGCCAAAAACCCTATTGACGTCGCCCTGGCGCAACCATCGCGCGCCCGGCGCACTGTCGCGCGACATTCTAGAACCCTCGCGCGATGGTCAAACCGCCGATGGACAAAGTTCGGCCGTTGACCCTCGCGCGACGCTTTGGAACCATCGCGCGACGGTTAGAACTGTCCCCATCACCTTTATTCAGCGCAACTTAATCACCAAGTAACCCTCAGCCAGTGCTGGCTGACCTCCATTCTTTGGACCAGACTGCCTTTCCATTAGTGGAAGGTGCTAAGCCTATAAGAGCCCCCTTTGTTTCTCTTTCAAAGGGTTCCAAAAATTGAAAGCAAAAAGGTTCTAACCCTAGCCCTTTGTTCATCTCTCCTTCATTAGCAAGTGCAACATTTGGTTTCCAACCTAGCACCCTAAGAACATAGTTTGTTCTTCCACTCAAACACCACAAACAAACTCAACCTCAATTCACAGCTCAAACACTTTTCAAACCTCAAAATCCAAAGGTATATCTTACCTTTGTTCTGCTCTCTGTTCTGATCCCTGAGGGGGGCTGGCAGGGTCAAGGCTGGTAATCAATACCAGTCCTGGCCCTAAGGCTAGCAAGGTTTCAAAAACCGTAGATCAAGCACACCCTCGCGCGATGGTCCCGAATACTCGCGCGACAGTTCTGTTTGCACGAGAATGGACCACGTGGGGAAGGGGTGCTGGTCATTTCTTATTTTTGGTTATTTCCATAGCTGTTGTGTAGTTTATTTTGGTATTAGATCACTGTGGAGCATGCTAATAACCATTTTACAGCTTTCTTTAGCTTAAAAATGCTAGCTTTGCACTTCAATATTCACTTCTGTTCTGTTGGAGTACCCCTGGGATCATTCTGGACTTGTCCCAGAACCTGGAATGAGCAAAGCCAAGCACTGGAAGTTCGGCCCATACCCTCGCGCGCTGCTCCCAAACACTCGCGCGATGGTCAAAAGGAGAGTTGACCAGTGCGCCCAGGCGCAGCTATCGCGCGCCAGGGCGCAACCATCGCGCGCCAGGGCGCACCCTCGCGCGACTGTTTGGAACCATCGCGCGACGGTTCCATTCTGTTCCCGATCAGTGGCTGGCCTTGCATGATTAACTTGGTTTTAGGCTATTATTTTGTCCCCACTGTTTATGGGGTGTTTTTGTTTATTTATTAGGCTTTTCAGCCTTTAAACTGTATATTATGACTGCATAAACTGCTTGGTTTGTCCTGGGTGTGCACTGGTCCTTCCAGAGCCCAGAGGGTTTGAGAATAAGAGCTGTGGGCTTAGGCTTACTGGCGCGCGCAGGTCTTGTAGTAGCGTGCGCAGGTATGATCAGCATGCATTGACTTGATCAGTGCATACTGGTTACCTCTTGCGTGCGACACTCCAAGACAGGAGCTTTCCAGTCTATTTAAACTCCCACAGCAGTCTGTTCTCATCCTATACTAACTGCTCATCCATGCCATCTATCACATCCTGCAAACATGTTACAGTTTTAATCCCCGATTAACTGTTCCCCCGCCCTAATTGGCTAAAATCGATTAATAAAAGAAGAATCGCAATGTTTTCAAAATGCCTAAGTAGAGACCGATCTCCGGATTGGGCGAGAGGGGTGCCATAAAACCCTTCCCCTCTCGTAACCTGGCTCCCGAACCCAGATATGGTTATGACGGACTGGTTTCCTTCACTTTTTCAAATAAAGCGCGGCAGGTGCTTCGAAATACGGTTCCTTGAGTGTCGGACCCTCAAAAACTCAAGTGGCGACTCTGTATTTTCGAGCGCTCGCGCTCCCTCGATCCGGGCCCTTGCATTTTTGGAAACCGGGATTTCCAGGGCATGCTGCCCACACCCAGTCTTCAATACTGGCTGCATGGTTGGGAGACCCTAGTGTAAAAACAAGAGCAATGGGACACAAAAATGTTTTCATAAAACCCCTTACTGGACACACTCCCAAGCGCTCGAGAGTCTTCTGGAGCGCTCGGGACTGTCCCAGGTCTCATGCTTCCCCCCCCCCCCCCTTGTGACGCAGTAGGTTGGGAATGAGGTGTGATAAAGATGGATGGTTCCATTTTGGCATGCATGCGCAGAAAGCCATTTTCCCCAAAACAGAACCATTTTCTCACAAAGATTGCATGGGTGAACAAAGTTCCCTTTTGTTTAAAGTCAAAAGAATCAGTCATTTCAGAGAAATATAAAAATAAGGGCTTTTGCATGTCAAGATGGAACCACTTCTTGTTTGAGAGAAAGCTGACATGCAGCACACTCCCAAGCGCTCCGAACCATACCAGAGCGCTCGAGAGTGCATGCATGCCATTGCTTCCTATTTTCCCACTCTGCTGTGTCATCGGGTCCCTGCATGCATTGGTGTGACCCGTTGCTCTTTTAAATTCATAGATTTAACTTTGTTAAGGCAGGGATGCATGATTTGAAAGATTGAGGGCTTAGCTCAGTCTTCCAAGTCCTCTGCTGAGCCAGTAGTGTACTTGATGTCATTTAAATTTCCAGTTTAGTATTGTATCCTGTCTGTGCTAACAAATTTTGCAGGTTCAGAGTGTCAGAACTCCCAAGCGCTCGGGACTGTACCCGAGCGCTCGAGAGTGAAGTCAGTAACAGATCCTCATTTTCTGTAATCATGCATTTTGCTCACCTTCATCTAATCATCCACTGCACAACTGCACATGCATGCAATTCTTACCTGCTATAACTGTACATACTTGCTAAATGGTCTAATGAAACAAAATCCCTTTTGAAAAATCCCACAAACGTTTAGTAGAGACCGATCTCGAATCGGGCGAGGGGGGTGCCGTAAAACCCTTCCCCCCTCGTAACATGGCTTCCGAACCCTTGAAACTGATCTCTGGTTTTCAATTTCAAATCAACCAATGGTTTTCCAAACAAAACGGTTTCTCGGGTGATATACCGCAAATCCGGGTGGCGACTCTTCAAATGGCGTACTTCTCTTCAAAGTGGCACCAAGAACAAAACAAAAAGAGCGACCCTCATATTTTTTCTTCTCCGAGAGCGGGAAAGATATAAATTTTCGGGCATAGCAGCCCACACCTGGTATGATGGCTGGTTGGCTGGTTATGAAGCTGCCATGCTCGATCCTCTCGATGGCTTCTCCTTATACATGTTGTTCAACCCAATTGAGCCTCCAGTTCTCGAAGCAGAGTATTACTGGGATCCTAAGCCAACTTGGAATGCTCCCATGGATATTGATCCTAACCCCCTTCAAGGCTATGCTATACCGGACTACATGCTTCACTACGCAGAGGACGAACTTGTCCAGGAAGATCCACGGGCCCTGGGAGACCACGTTTCCCTCTTTAGTTCGGTCTTTGATTCAGTTTGTGATACTGATCCCGACGCTGACTATGACCCCTGTTCCTACATTGTCGATGAGGAAAATCCGCGCCCTCAGGTGCCTTACCCCAACAACAGGGACTGCAGTATCATGGTCACGGACCGCGTTCCGCCTGCTAATCTTTGGGAAGTAGACGACATAGTGGATGTCCAGGTTGGAAATGAAGTCTGGGCTGTCAATCGTTCCCTGGCTGACACTGGTCTTTGGCATGTTCCCTTTATTGCAAATCCGGAGCCTGTTGCTGAAGTGGCTGCTGTGAAAGACTTGAGCTTCTGGGACTCCTTGCTGATGAAAGATCTGGCTGAGGATCTGGGCTTAGACATGGAAGTGCCCGTCTCTGCACCAACTACTAACAGAGGAAAGCGCAAACTGGGAGATGTCCCTGCTGACCTCTGGGATGTGAAGGAAGACCCTCAAGTCGTGCCCTCTTTGGGGAACATTCATAATGTTACGAGGAGTGGGCGGATTTTTCAGCCTGCTAATCTGCAGGCCGGGAGTTCTTCCAATCCTGCTAATCAAAGGAATGAACCTGTTTCTTTCCCAAGGTCTGCACCTCTTGAGGTATCAGCTGGCAACCCGATCCCTGACTTAGTTCAGCGGCAACTTAAGCGGATTCCTGCCGCAATTTCTATCTGGGGACTGATCTGTTCCTCCAAGGAGCATCGTCAGAGGCTGTGTCACGCTCTATCCCGCCTTGAAGTCCAGGCCAACGTCACGCCAGAGGCAATGATATCTCTCATCCTCCCTCCGACCTCCAAGCATACAGTGATCTTCACGGACAAGGATCTGCCAGTCGAAGGAGGCGACCACAACCGCCCTTTGTACATCACCGTCAAGTGTCGAGGACTCTGGGTCCCGACTGTTCTTATTGACAACGGCTCTGCAATCAACGTCTGCCCTCTGAGGGTCGCTTATCGTTTAGGACTAACCAAGAAGGACCTTGCACCTTCCAATCTGGCTGTCAAGGCATATGACGGCACCCGTCGCGTAGTCGAGGGTATTTTAAAGCTCAAACTCGATGCTGAGGGTTTTGAGATGGACGTGGAGTTCAATGTCGTGGACATTCCCGCGACTTTCAATCTTCTGTTAGGTAGGCCGTGGCTCCATCGGTCCGACATCATGGCTGTGCCGTCTACTCTCCACCAAAAGGTTATTCTGGGGCTACCTACCGGTACTTTAACTATCTGCGGGGACTCTGTCATCCGCCCGCTCAAGGAGGATGGGACTCCTGTGTTGGGAATTCAACACGGTGAAGAAGACGTCGACCTTGGGGGTTTCTCTTTTGATACTTCAGGCACTGTGATGGCCATCAACGTGGATGGGAACTTCCTCATAAGCTCGGTCGCGCTGGACATTATGAGGAGGATGTCTTATTTTCCGGGCATTGGTTTAGGTTCTCGCCGTCAAGGGGTCCCGGAGTTCCCTACTTTTCCTTTCAACGAGGGCCGCTTTGGTTTGGGGTATATCGCCTCTGCCAAAGATGCCAAGCGGAGGAAATATATGGGAAAACCTCGGACCCTCTGCGGTGGTCCCAAATTTGTACGTGAGGTGGGAAATGCCGCTTACACTGGGCAAGCTGAGCCCTTTATTCATTCCGAAACCGGAGAGCTGCTGCCTGGGTTTGAGATTTTCGCTGATGACACCTGGTTAAGCAGTGATGATGATCCAGCAAAGGTAGAATTCAAGAGGAAGCTTAATCAGGTGAAGATCAAGACTGACTGGCTGGGATCTATCAATCAGGGAAATTTGGAGCTGCTGTTCCAGGAATTCTCCCAAGTGGGTTTGGCTGGGGAAGCTGAAGAGGCCGAAGTGCTCATGCTCGGGCCCGACGCCCTCGAGGATCCCACCTCTCTCATTGTGAAAGCCAAGGGCTCTCTAAATAATTGCATTTTCAAGCCACGCCTGACTTGCATTGACGACACTTCTAAGTCTGAGTCTGAGTCTGAGTCTGAGTCTGAGTCAGAGTCAGAGTCTGTTCCGTCCTCTAAGTCTAGCTCTGAGTCGGAGTTTGTGCCTCTGGGCCCTCCATGTCATAGCTTTTATTTCGAGTTTGACTCTCTTGTACTTGGCGACCCTTCAGGGGCTTGTGAAATGAACGAGGCATCTTCTGACTATTTCAATGATCTATATATAAATTGTGTCGACCCTGACGATGAGGGAATAGATTTCGATGGGGACATTCCCAAGGAAATCCGTGCCTTCATCGAAAGGGAGGACGAAAGGCATGCTCAGCCATTAAAAGAAGAAATAGTTTCTATAAATTTGAAAGATGAAAACGATCCCCGGATGGTTCAAGTGGGCTCCACACTTTCGCCAGAGGAGCATCGCGATTTCAAAGAATTGCTCACCGAATTCAGTGACGTTTTTGCATGGTCTCATCAAGATATGCCCGGAATCGATCCCGAGATTGTGGAGCATCGCATTCCTTTGTTTCCAGATGCCAAGCCTGTGAAGCAAAAACTCCAACGGATGAGGCCGGATTGGGTTCAGAAGATTAAGGAAGAGGTTACTAAGCAGATTGACGCTGGCTTTCTCATGGTCTCTCAGTATCCCACATGGGTGGCCAACATTGTCCCTGTTCCTAAGAAAAATGGCCAAATTCGAGTTTGCATTGATTTTCGGGACTTGAACAAAGCGAGCCTCAAAGACGATTTTCCCCTGCCACACATCGATGTGCTTGTGGACAATACTGCGGGGCACGCTTTGCTCTCGTTCATGGATGGCTTATCTGGCTACAACCAAATTCTCATGGCACCCAAAGACCGTGAGAAAACCACGTTCATCACTGAATGGGGGACTTATTGCTATCTTGTCATGCCTTTCGGCTTGAAGAACGCCGGGCCCACTTATCAGCGAGCCGCTACCACCATCCTGCATGACATGATGCACAAAGAAGTCGAGGTCTACGTCGATGACATGATCGCCAAATCCAAAACTCGAGAAGGCCACGTTCCTGTGCTTAGGAAGTTCTTCGAGAGGTTACAAAAGTTTCGTATGCGTCTAAATCCTCAGAAATGCACCTTTGGGGTTACAGCTGGTAAGATGCTCGGTTTCATGATCACTTCTCGTGGAATTGAGGTCGACCCGTCGAAAATCAAAGCAGTTCTTCATATGAAGCCACCGGATTCTAAAAAGGGGGTGCGAAGCTTTTTGGGAAAGGTACAGTTCATCAGCAGATTCATCGCCAAGTTGACTCTAACTTGCGAGCTGATGTTTCGTCTATTGAAGAAGAATACTACGTTTGTTTGGACAGACAAGTGTCAGGCGGCTTTCACCTCCATTCAAACCTACCTGCAGAACCCTCCGGTTTTAATGCCACCAGTGCCAGGGAAACCCTTGATACTTTACTTGTCTGTAAATCCTTCGTCTATGGCGTGTTTGCTAGCTCAAGAGGGGGGAAAGGGAGTTGAAAAGGCCATTTACTACCTGAGTAAGAAGATGGTTGGCGCTGAAGAACGCTACACCGCTCTTGAAAAGACGTGTTGGGCTCTTATTTGGGCATCCAAGAAATTGAGACACTACAAGCTAGCTTACCCAGTGAAGTTGATTTCTCGAATGGATCCTCTCAAGTATCTGTTTGAGAAGCATGCGCTTACTGGTAAGCTAGCGCGTTGGTTGCTTTTGCTCGCAGAGTTTGACCTCGAGTATGTCACTAGGAAGTCTGTCAAGGGACGCGCGGTCGCCGAATTCCTGGCTGATCATCCTGTCAATGGGCCAGAGGACTCGGATTTTCCGTTTCCGGATGAAGGGGTAATGGCGATTGTCAAGGACACCTGGACCCTTTATTTTGATGGAGCAGGCAATCAGAAGGGATACGGGATTGGGGTTATGTTGATAACCCCTGAAGGTGCTCATATTCCGCTGGCATTTAAACTCAATTTCGATGTCACGAACAACCAAGCTGAATATGAGGCCTGCATTGTTGGCATGGAAGCTGCTCTTACGCTTGGTGTGGAAAAACTCGAAGTCATTGGTGATTCCAACCTTGTCGTTTCTCAGGCTAATGGGGACTGGAAAGTTCGGGAGGACAGATTGAAGCCCTATCACCAAGACCTGGAGGACCTCATTCCTCGTTTCAACAAAGTCACGTTCACGCACATCCCTCGGTTGAAGAACCAGTTCGCTGATGCTCTAGCAACACTGGCTTCCATGGTCGAGCTTCCGATCGGTGTCAAGCTTCGTCCTATTCTAATTGAACAGCGGGACTTGCCTGCTTACCAGTACATCAACGCCGTCGATGATGTTGATGACGGTCTACCCTGGTATCATGACATTTGGAATTTCATTGAAAGTGGTCAGTTCCCGCCTGACACCACTAAGAAGGATCAAACAGCACTACAAAAGGTTGGCTGCACAATACATTATCTGTGGGGGGAAGCTGTATCGGAGATCTCACTGCAGAATACACAAGCTCTGTGTCAGTGGTACCGAGGCCATCAAAATCATGGAGGAAATTCACGAGGGAGTTTGTGGCCCTCACATGAGCGGGGTCATGCTCGCCAGGAAAATCCTGCGACAAGGTTACTTTTGGTCTACCATGGAATCTCAATGTGTGGATTATGTACGCCGCTGACATAGGTGTCAAATCCATGCCAACCTCATGCATGTCCCTCCTTCTAAACTGTTCGGCATGACATCGCCTTGGCCCTTTTCTGTTTGGGGTATCGACGTTATCGGCATGATCAGGCCTTCTGCTTCGAACGGGCATCGGTTCATTTTGGTGGCGATAGATTACTTCACCAAGTGGGTCGAGGCTGAATCTTACAAGACCCTGACGGCGGTTCAGGTTGCTCAGTTCATCCGAAAGAACATCATCTATCGGTACGGGGTTCCACAGGCGTTCGTTTCTGACAATGGGGTTCATTTCAAAGGCAGGGTGTTAGAACTTTTCGAGGAATTCAAGATTCAGGTTCATCACTCAACGGTCTATCGCCCTCAGACGAATGGGGCGGTCGAGGCAGCCAACAAGAACATCGAGACTATCATCAAGAAGTCCACAGAGTCCGCTAGGGACTGGCACGAGCAGCTGCCTCTAGCTCTTTGGGGGTATCGCACGTCAATTCGAACATCAACAGGGGCAACCCCTTTTTCCCTAGTCTATGGGATGGAAGCTGTGCTTCCCATCAAGCTTGAGGTACCGACTTTGAGGATCATGGCTGAATGTGAACTCACGGAGTCCGAATGGCTTAGTGGGAGATTTGTTGAACTTATGCTCTTTGATGAGAGGAGGCTTCGTGCCTTGTATCACGTTCAGGGGTATCAGCGCAGAATTGCTCGGGCATTCAACAAGAAAGTGAGGTCTCGTGACTTGGCTGAAGGGGATATGGTCACAAAGGAAATCCGGGCTCCCATTTTCGATCTACGTGGTAAGTTCCGCCCGAAGCGTGCAGGACCTTACATTATCAAGACCATCCTCTCGGGTGGGGCGGCTCAGCTCATTGATCTGGACGGCAACGAGTTCAACACTCTGGTCAACCTGGATCAACTTAAACGTTACTATCCTTGAGAGAGGCTTGTTGGGCCGAAAACCACAAGGGTGGGCGGTCCCAAGCAAAAATTAGAGCAAGCCTGCTAGACTGAAAACCCAAAGGGGCAGTTTAGGCCAAAATAAATAGGCATTCAATCAAAGCTCGCTAGACTGGAAACCTGCAAAGGCAGTTCTAGGCAAAAATTAGGGCGCAAAAGGAGAGCCAAAATACACGAGCGAACCTTAGCCTGAACTACGTTTTGACCTGATTCCCTAGCTTGGGATACGTAGGCAGTCTCTCTGTGAGATTCGGTCACAATCAATCAACTCAATCTAGGGTTTTTGTTCCAGGGTGTGCTTCGATATTCAAAACGACGTGGTGTTCAACACTTGGACCAAAAAGGGGAAAATTTTTAATCTTTCACCTTTATTCAAAACTATTATTTCTATTACATAGGCTGAGCAGAGCCCTAAGAAAAACAGTAAAGCATCAAAAACAGAACGAAATGCTAAGAGGCCCTCACGGGCTCGCAGTTTATTCTAGATCATCGGAGTCATGTTAGGAGTCAGTCTGTATTTTGTCTCCTTGCAACCTCTTCTCTTAGCCATGCTACATAGCGGCGTTTGAGTCTCGTGCTGAAGTCGTCTTCCACTCCTCCGAGTTCTCTCAAGCCCCAGTTACGCTCATACCCTACCAAGTGTTGGGCTGTGAATACTGGAATCTGGAAATCTTCTATCCCGACTCAATGTAAACCTTGTCTCATGCCTAACTGCCGCAGAATACGACCTGGAATGTAGAACGTGAAACTGGACAACCCAGCAATCACCATTCTCTCAAAACCTGCAGAGTGCATAGCCATGTCCGGGATGTTCAGGGCTTCGTGCCGCCAGACGATCTCGCGGGGAGACATCTCTCTCATGAAGGTGTACCACTCCTCCTCAGAAATCTCTGGGTACAGCATTCCCCTTTGATGAATTCGCCCAGGCAAATGGGGCCAGTTTGCTTCAGGAGCCGAGATTAGCCCGAGTTTGTTGCACAGCCACAACTGTATGAGCGAAAAGACAAGTAAGGAGCCACATAAGCCTGAGCAAAAGAAAACAAGTAAGGAGCTTCTATATAGCCTTAGCCGAGAGTTGAGGTAAAAATAGACTGTGTGAAAGCCAGAAAAAGGTGAGCTGAGTGAGAATTTACCTGCAACAGGAGTGGACAGTCACCGAACGTGTTTGTTTGGCCAGCAGCCACCAAGTCCAAACCAATGAGCGTTTCAGCAAGCACCATGGGAACTACGTTCTTTCGAACACCCATCTGTGTAGCCACGTCTACCAGCAAGGGGTCGGGCCGTCCATGCGGAGACACCAGCAAGTATGCGGCCAGTATGCCAATTGACATGGCAAATCGACGTCGAGCCTGCAGAACGGTATCCGCTGGATCGCCGTCGGGCCCGTACCATTCCATTAGGCGCACGACGTTTATCTGTCCGCCAATCAGCAGGCCTTCTGCCGCACCCCTTGAAATATTCAGACAGGTTTTCAGCAGCTTTGACATGCTTTGTCTGTAAGGTGGCACGACAATCACGCTCGAAGCAAAGCCTTGGAGATATGCCTGAAATTCTTCTACGGTCGGGCTTAGCTCGTTGTCCCCGAATTGGAACACATGGACGTCCCGGTCCCAGAACTGGAGAGCCGCTCTCAGGATTTC
Source organism: Rhododendron griersonianum (assembly GCA_018127125.1). NCBI lineage: Eukaryota > Viridiplantae > Streptophyta > Magnoliopsida > Ericales > Ericaceae > Rhododendron > Rhododendron griersonianum. The sequence continues at coordinate 22,797,216 of CM030797.1, forward strand.
GGGGCGAAGCCTTATACTTTTTAGGAAGCGAAAGGCAGCCAGCCCGTGAGAACGGAAGCATAGCCAATTGCTCGCGACAAATTCTTCGAGCCACGGGCTGATTAATGTGGGAAGATGATTTGCCATTAGGGTCTAGGGCCTTTGGGATTTTTCCCCTACGAAGGATGTGTGATTACTCAGGAGGCAACCTTGCTTTTATAAAGCCAAGGAAGTGTGTAATGTTTTTCCCTTGGATGAGGTGTCCATGAAAGGTGTCCCCCCTAGTCATTAAAAGCAAGGACACACCTCTGGGAGGAACCAGAAGCCCCTGCACGTCCAGAGCTGCTGGCAAAGCCTGCCACCTTTTACTTTCTGAATGGGTCAAGGCTGGCCACTGTAACAGGAGTTCTCAACCGCGCGATGGTTCTGAAGTGTCGCGCGACTGTTTGTACTCGTGCGATGGTTTTGTTTGCTCGCGCGAGGGTTCAGTTTAATTCGGCACAGTAAGGCAGGCTACTGTCTTTTGGGGGGTGATTTTCCGAATTTTGACTCGGGCCAGATTTTGAAATTCCGATGCTTCCAGTAGGTCATTATGGGTGATTATGACTACGTCGAAGCGTTGTTTGTTCAAATTGCACGTTTGGTGACGAATTCAGTCCCACGAATGGATGATGGCCGGATGGTTCTTATTTAAAGTCGTTATTTAGCCGGTCAAGCCAGGCAAAAGGTCGTACAATTTACAAAGCAAGCATTGAAAAGCAGAGCCAGAAGTTCAGGCAGCCTGATGGTTTTACTAATTAAAAACTTGGTTTTCCCACGGGATTCAGAAATATCCCCTCAGCCTTGCTTCGACTTCTGCGCGAAGCCATCTTACGTAGCGACTCTCCAACCATGTCTTGAAGTCTGGGATTGGTTCCTTCAGTGTCCTATCACCCCAGTTGTCTTTGTAGAAGCGCAATTGCCACAAGTCAAATACAAGGATGTCAAAATCTTCCGCTCCATAACGCTTGTACCCTTGGCTTCTCCCGAGCTGTCGGAGTGTACGCCCTGGAACGTAAAACGTGAAGCTCGATAGGCCAGCGATTATCACTCTTTTGAATCCAGCTGAATTGAGCGTCATTTCTGGAAGGTTTAACCAGAGACATCTCCAGACTATGTCCTCAGAGTGCAGATCATTCAGAAACGCAAACCATATATCCACCGTCAGGTCAGGGAATACCATTGGTCTTTCGGCCAAAAGCCTGGGGAAGTCTTCGAAGCCAGCCTGTGGCTCTTCTAAAACCCCCACTTTGTCCGCCAGCCAGAGCTGCATGAGAACAGAGGACAAATCAGAAATCAAATACAGCCTGAGTATTTGGGGTAAAAATGAAGATGCAAGAAAGTGTGTCGAATGGGAATCTACCTGGAGCAGGATAGGGCATCCGCTGAAGGAATCAACTTGCTCAAGTTTCAACATGTCTAAACCCAGGAGCGTTTCCCCTAAAATCACGGGCATGATGTTTTTCTGGGCGTCCATTTGCAGGGCGATGCTCACTAATTTGGGACTCGCTCCTCCTTCAATGGGAATCAGCATATATGCAGCCAGTGCGCATATGGACAAAACGAAGCGTTTGTGAGCTTCCCCCACGTAGTCTCCCAGGGCTCCCTCGGGCCCATACAGCTCAATTAGGCGGATGATGTTGAGTTCACCATTCTGAATGATACTGGCCGTCAGTGCCTCTGGAATATTGAGTTTCGCCTGTAGGATTTGCTCCATGTCTTCATGAACGGGTGGAACTGCAAGAACGTCTAGGTTGGCAAAGCCTGGCGCATACGCTTGAAATTCTTCTATGGTAGGGCACATCTCGTCTTGTCGGAACCGGAAGACATGCACAATCGGATCCCAAAAAGGCAATGCGGCTTGGAGGAGCTCGACACACGGTCGAGCGAATCGGAGATCTCGAATTGAGGACAAGCATCGAGACCGAGGGCTCGCCCAGTTTATGGTTTCTTCTCTCAGTAGCCAAAGATCGAGTATTTCCGTCAACGCATCTCCCATTTTTGGTGATAAAGAGGGATGCACACTATATTCCTCCTAAAACCTTCCTTCTTATAGGCCAAATATGGTGGAATTGAAGCCTAGGTGTCCCACCACCTTGCCATGCAAGGACTCCCTTCTTTCTGCAACATCAGAACAGCTCCCAAGACGTGGAACAATGAACAGGATAATGGCAATAATTTGGTTAAACCAAGGCAGCTTAGCAGGATTTGACTATCGCGCGACACTTCCGAAGCATCGCGCGACAGTTCCAAACCATCGCGAGATGGTTTGTCTGCAGTTTTGACAGATTCCAACAGCCACTGTCCATTCTTGGTCGTTTTTCATTCCAAGGGTCTTTTTGCACTTTTAATGATTCCAGCAAGTCATTATAAGTATTTATGACTGTATCCAAGCATCGGATTCCAAATGCCATGCTCAACGAAGATTTTGGACCCTCGGAGGCCCGTTTCGAGTTCAAATCGAGGTTTCGGGAGGTCGAAACTCGCCATGGAGGCTCTAGCCCATTTTGGTCATGCCATGCAGGTCACCTGGACCTTGTGTGACTGTATGGAGGTGTCGGTTTCAGTCCGGGACATAATTGAGTCATCCTTGGACGTATTATGCCATTTTCGCGTCATTTTGTGCGTTTTTCGGCATAAATCTATTCTCGGGACGTTTTGTTCAGTTCCGTTGATTGGTACAGGTCATGTTGACCGTCATTGACCTTTCATGAGTGTCAGTTTTGTCTTCAACAGAGTATTGGGAGTTTTGGCGTATTAATGCCCAAAATTTCATTATTTCTTGTATCATCGTATCCTAGCCGTATCCTAGGGTACCTTTCCTATTTCTTTCAGAGCTAGGCCGGTTTTTATACTCATATGTGTCTGTGAGTAGTCTTGGTGTGTTGTCAATGCAAGTTTGGTATTAGTGGCGGGTTTTACTTTCTCTTATTCGTAACGAGAAACCATAAACTTGAAAAATGCAAATATCTATAAACAACCATGATCTATCCATGTCAACAAAGGAACTACTGTATCAACGGCACTTCGGCCAATCAAAACCATCAAGTCAGGTCAGGGCACATGCGCTCGCTAGTCAAAAGGCACGCAGGCCCTCGAAGTATCTGTCAAAAACTATCTATTTGGGCACGCAGGCCCATAATCAAAATCAAAAGCAACATGCAAAAGGGTAACAGAGGCTTCATCGTTGCCTTCCGCGCACTCCAAGCCCGTCATCGCTACCTGCATCGTCCCGTAGCTCCTGGGATCATCTCTGTACCCCGGATCGTCAATGGAGTCGTCGGAGCCATTGCTAGTGGACGAGTGCTCCTCGTCCTCTTCTTCTCCTTCCTCCTCATCCTCTTCTTCCTCTCCTTCCTCTTCTTCCTCGTCCTCAGAGGTTCGACCCAAGATTAGCCGCTTTCGGCGGCCCGGCTCCTCTAGTGTCGACTTCTCGCGCCTTTTTAGTTGATACCGAAGCTCAGCATGCCTCGCGGCTTGTCTGGCTTCCTCCTCGCGTGCCCGCGCTGTCTGTAAGCCCCTGGTCTGTCGCTGCATAGTAGTGGCCGGAGGTGTGGGTTCCTCTGCCGCCGCCTTCTTCGGTGGCGGTGTGGGCAGCATGCCCTGGAAATTCCGATTTCCAAAAATGCAAGGGCCCGGATCGAGGGAGCGCGAGCGCAGGTGGCAAGCGCTAAAAAAATACAGAGTCGCCACTCGGGTTTGAAGGTCCGACACCCAAGGAACCGTATTTCGAAGCACCTGCCGCGCCGTTTGATTTGAAAAAGTTAAGGAACCAGTCCGTCATAACCATATCGGGGTTCGGGAGCCAGGTTACGAGAGGGGAAGGGTTTTATGGCACCCCTCTCGCCCAATCCGGAGATCGGTCTCTACTTAGGCATTTTGAAAACATTGCGATTCTTCTTTTATTAATCAATTTTAGCCAATTAGGGCGGGGGAACAGTTAATCGGGGATTAAAACTGTAACATGTTTACAGGATGTGATAGATGGCATGGATGAACAGTTAGTATAGGATGAGAACAGACTCCTGTGGGAGTTTAAACAGACTGGAAAGCTCCTGTCTTGGAGTGTCGTGCACAGGAAGAAACCAGTATGCACTGATCAAGTCAATGCATGCTGACCAAACATGCGCACGCTACTACAAGACCTGCGCGCGCCAGTAAGCCTAAGCCCACAGCTCTTATTCTCAAACCTTCTGGGCTCTGGAAGGACCAGTGCACACCCAGGACAAACCAAGCAGTTTATGCAGTCATAATATACAGTTTAAAGCCTGAAAAGCCTAATAAATAAACAAAAACACCCCATAAACAGTGTGGGGACAAAATAATAGCCTAAAACCAAGTTAAACATGCAAGGCCAGCCACTGATCGGGTATAAACAATCGCGCGAGGGTTCCAAACCGTCGCGCGACAATGCGCCCGGGCGCGCGACGATTGCGCCCTGGCGCGCTGGTCAAATGGAGCGTTGACCATCGCGCGATGGTTTGGGTGCAGCGCGCGCGGGTTCGAGCCAACTTTCCAGTGTCTGGTTTTTCACGTCCTGGGTTCTGAGACAGGTCCAGAATGATCCCAGGGGTACTCCAACAGAACAGAACTAAATATTGAAATGCAAAACTAACATTTTCTAACAAAGGAAAGCAGTAAACTGGTTTTTACATGCATCAACAGTGATCTATATCAAAATAAAACTATAACAGCCATGAGCATGAATAAGACAAGAAAAATGCTAGCACCCCTTCCCCACGTGGACCAATCTCATGCAGACAGAAGTGTCGCGCGAGTGTTCGGGTCCATCGCGCGAGGGTTTGCTAGGCCACGGCTTTTGAAACCTTGCTAGCTTTAGGGCCGGGACTGGTATTGATTACCAGCCTTGGCCGTGCCAGCCCCCCTCAGGGATCAGAACAGTGAGCAAAACAAAGGTGTTATACCTTTGGCTTTTTTTTGAGTTTGAACGGTGTTTGAGCTTTGATGCTTGAGGTTGAACAAGGTGATAGAGCTTGCAAAATAAGTGTATGTAGATGGCTAGAGTGATGAAGTATCAAGTGTATTTGGGTTTGTGTAACCTTTTGTGCTTGATTTTTTGTAACCCTTTGAAAGAGAACAAAGGGGGCTATTTATAGGCATGGAGGGTGGATCTGGTTAGTGCCAGGAAAGGGACAAAGCCAGCCACGAGGCCTGGCTAAAGTTGCATCGGTGGCCAAATTTCTGCCTCTGAAAAAGTAGGTGGGGAACTGACCATCGCGCGAGGGTTCTAGTCTGTCGCGCGACGGTGCGCCCTGGCGCGCGACGATGCGCCCGGGCGCGCGATGGTTGCGTCCTGGCGTGCGATGATTGCGCCCTGGCGCGCATCAGTAGGGTTTTTGGCTTTTGGAAGTGGCTTAGGCTAGATTAGGTTATTGGGTTTTGCAAACACTCAAAGCTCAAACACTCGACATTCCCGGGGTGTTCTTGATCCATTTCATCATCGGGGAATCAAAAACCGTAAGTAAACTAATCTGGAAGCCCAGATTGAGGTGTCTACAGGCGGATCTCGCGCACTCTTCCTCCTAGGGTTCATCTTCCCCTGCACCTGCATTGTCATTTCATTTCAAAGCATGAGTATCTATTGTGCATATTGTATTTCTGTATTGAAAGCAGGTACAGTCTATCAAACTATCAAAGCAGGAATGTATCGAAAGCTGGAATGTATCGTTTTTCATACCTGGGTCCTCTGAACGACGGCTGGCTGAGTCGGCTGTGGTGTCGGTACCTGGTATTGCAGCTCCAGTGGCATGCCGCTCACCGCTCTTCTCACCACGTTCTCCAATGCCAGCATGCGTCGAAAGGCCTCGTTCACCCACTCAGTTGGCACCTACATGCAATTCAAGTTTATCAGGCTATTCAGCGTATAATTCAAGTATTTGGAATTGAAAAGCAATATTGGAAGCTGAGTCTTACCGAAACGGTCACAGGAGTGGGCTCCGCTCTCGCGGGCACTAACTGTAACTCTGCAGGATTCCCCTGGCTATCAACCACGGGAATCCTCCAAAGTAGCTCAGGGAGTCCACCAGCCACCGGTCCGCTCAGAGTTCGCCTTGCCTGGCTCTCACCTCCTCTCCATCTCTCTCCAGCTGCTTTCCTCTCCTCAGCGGCTCCTGCGGCCTGGCCCCGCACCTCTCTCAGGCCACGGATCCCCAGTGGACCCGCCAGGAAGTCTCTCTGGTAGACAGTATAGTCCCTCTCAGGACACAGGTAGTGCGCAAGCTCAGTGTCTGGCCTCGTGTACCTCTCCAGCTCAGCCCGCGTGTACTCTCCCGTGTGTGGAGCTCGGGGTGGGAGTGGCCCTGGCACCTGGAACTCAAGGTGACCAAGCGACTGGCGCGTCACTCGATCCCCCAAGTACCACTGCCAACCGAAGGCCGACTCTTGTAGCACCCTGCTGGCCGTAACAACTCTGCTCCGGGCCAAGTACTCTGGCTCTGATCCCGCTCTCCTCCAGGGATCCCAATTGACCTGCAATTCAAGGCAAACAAGCGATGCAAACAATTGATCAGCGACAGCATTAAAGCAAGGAAACAGATACATGTCTAATGCTTATGGTCAGGTGTTCATAACTGTGAGGCCCTGAGCTCGTCCAAGTACAGCCTGAAGGCGTTGAGATCACCTCTCCCTTCTTTCTTCCCCATGCTCGCCTTACTCCATTTCAGTGCGCGGGGGAGGGTGCTCAGGTCTGGATGCTTGCACTCCGGCGGATACATCCGCAAAACCTCGTAGGCCCAAAGCTGCACAATGTTTAGACAAATTCAAACATTAGTCACAAGGCATACAGTATTTGAAGTTGAAACAGTCAAGCCGACTAAACAATGGACAAGCATAATCAAATTGTGCTTAATGAAGGGTTAGAATCGTACCTCCCAGACCCTCCAGTAGCCAGCCGTGCTCTTTCCCGTCCTCGACGAATTGCCAAAAAAGTGGTAGGCTGTCCCAAGAGCAGCTCCACCCCAGTCGAAGCGTGAGGCCGTCCTCAAGTCCCTCAGCGCTGGCAAGTAGGAGAGGTGGACTTTGCTTCGTCTGTTTGGGTACAGAGTGGCACCAAACAGGTATAGCAGGAACGCTCGGGCCATTTGCTCCGCCTCCCGGTCATTCGTCACCTCCTTCTTCAGGTAGCCCTTGAACTGGTCGTACCTCACCATCCCCTCCTCTATCTTGGGCGCCTTGCCCAGAAACCACTCCAGAGCAGCCCGATCCTCCTGGATCCCCGAGTCGAACGGGATGGGCTCACCTCCAACCCTCAGCCCTGTGATCGCTGCGAAGTCTGCAGGCGTCACTGTCATCTCCCCAGGAGGTAGGTGGAAGGTATTGGTGGTATCCCTCCACCTCTCAGCAAGTGCTACAAGGACGGCGTGGTCATTCCTTGCAGGGATCAAAGTCTGTATGAACACCCCGAAGCCCGCCTCACCCACCAACCGCCTCACTCTCTCAGGCAAACCCTCGTACAGCCGTAAGGACATGCACGCGCCCCCGAAGCCGCGGATATCCCTCTGTCCCGCTCCAGCCTGTTTCAGACACAAAGACAAGCAGCAAAAGGGATTATCAGTATACAGGAAGTTCATTCTCAAGTTCTAGGTAATCAAGGAAGTCTAGGACACATGTTCGGCTTGAGTTCTATGCCATGGCTCGACTCGGGAGTGTGGCGTGCTATCCTTGATTCCCGTGCATACGGAGTTCTCATTTTCAAGTTCTAGGTAATCAATGAAGCCTACAACGGATGGTTGGTTCAAGTTATTGCATGTTGGGCTTACGTTACAAGAAGTACATAGTTTAGCATGCTTTGGCTCGCAAGTTATCTGTGCAATTCTAAGTTCGAGCATGTTCTAAGCAAGTATCGAATTTGAACTATCAAAGCAAGAATATCGAAATCAAATTACAAAGGGTGTTTTCTGGGAATATACCTCCATCCACGTCGCTGCAATGTGGACCCGGGGATCTCTCAACACTAACTCGTCGTCGTAGTCTCTCTGCGACGGTATGCGTGCCCCAATGCCCGACGGCACAAAAAGGTGCGGCGTAGGAAGCACATATGCCTCCGCTGAAAAGCCCAGGCGACTCGTGTTCTTCGCCTCCGCCACGGCCGTAACCCTATGCCCCTGTGCCTCTGCTCTGGCCCTCTCCTCGGCCTCCGCCTCTCTCAAGAGCTCCTATCTCTCCTGTCTCTCTCTCTCGGCCCTCTCCGCGGCCTCCGACGCCTCAATGGCCTGGGCACGATCCTCCCTGGCCTTTAGGACTAACTCCCCAATCAGGGGGTTATCCTCAAGAAGCCTCGCCAATGCCTCGTCTGTCAAGAACTCGGCGACGTCGTGTTTTGTGATCGGCCTATGACTCAACGACGTCACTGCGGGCCGAAACAAAATGTCCTCCTCTCGGACCTCAACCGGAGTCTCTGTGACCTCCTCCTCTGCATCTACAATGCTCTTGCCCTTCACCGAATCCCTCGGCGGGGACCCAGTTGGCTCAACAGTATCATCTCCGGCCCCACTGCCACTGTTATCTCCAGCTTTAACCCTCGCGCGAGGCTCCTCCTCTGTCGCGCGAGGCTGCTCTCTGGTACCAATGTCTCCTGTGACGTCTGGACTTACCCCAATCACCACTGACTCTTCCACTGCCATGCTCGACCCCAATGGCTCGACAGCAGCCTCTGCTTCCTCAGCTCCCACTGTCGCGCGAGCCTCTGGCTCTATCGCGCGACTATTCTCGTCACCACTAGCCTCCTTCTCGCGACCCTGTTCGCCTTCGCCGCCGCCTGCCACCGCTGCACCGGCGTCCGTACCAACCTCCGCTGCCATCTGATCGACTGTTTCAAGACCCATTGGCCCTCCTCGGTCCTCCGGTTGATCAATAACGTCGCCACCACCTCCGTCACCACCGTGATCTGCCATGGATGATAATGGGTGTGTGTGGGTGTGTTGATTTCGTGGATGTATTAGGGTTTGAGAGAGATTTGAGAGGAGAGATGAGAGTTGGGTGGATTTTGAAAGGTTTGAAACCGCCCTCGTACAGTGTCTGTAACGTCCCCGCGACGTTTTAAACGAGTGGAACGGGTTTGGGCCGGGTCTAGGCCTTTTCAGATCCAAGCCCTAACTCGAGACCCTCGCGTGATGGTTCAAAAGTGTCGCGCGACACTTCGTTTTGGGCCTCAGGCCCAATCCGGGTTCGGGGTCTGGCCCAATCTCAATTACTCTCTTTTGGGGTCTATAACTTTTGGTATACTCTATGACAAAATTTGAGGGTCATTTTGGAAGTCTTGCCTTCAAGCCCAAAGATTTTTGCATCCCCAGCAGTGGTCCGCCCACAAACAGCGACGATCCATCCGTCCGATCATCAATCAACGACGATCCATCCGTCCGATCTTCAATCAGCGACTATCCATCCGTCCGATCATCAAATCAGCGACGATCCATCCGTCCGATCATCAAATCAACGACGATCCATCCGTCCGATCATCAATCAGCGACGATCCATCCGTCCGATCATCAATCAACGACGATCCATCCGTCCGATCTTCAATCAGCGACGATCCATCCGATCTTCAATCAGCGACGATCCATCCGTCCGATCATCAAATCAGCGACGATCCATCCGTCCGATCATCAATCAACGACGATCCATCCGTCCGATCTTCAATCAGCGACGATCCATCCGTCCGATCATCAAATCAGCGACGATCCATCCGTCCGATCTCAATCAGCGACGATCCATCCGTCCGATCATCAATTCAGCGACGATCCATCCGTCCGATCTTCGATCAGCGACGATCCATCCGTCCGATCATCAAATCAGCGACGATCCATCCGTCCGATCATCAACCAGCGGCGATCTATCCGTCCGGTCTTCAATTTCCCCTTGGTGCATGGTATTTTTATATACTCGTTTGCATTTTCCATTTAATCGGCTTTTGGGCGGATTTGGTGGGTGTCTAGAAATCTTTGACGTTACCCGTACCAGTCAATGGTGCTCCGCGTGCCGTCAAAGAGGGACTACTGTAGACACCCTAATCTGGGTCTCCTAATTGTTTTACTTTGTTTTACGGTTTTCTTGTTTCCCCGATGATGAAATCGGATCAAACGAGCTTGGATTGGGAATGGATTGAGTTTGGAGTGCTTAGAACCCTGCTTGAACCTTTTGAACCCTTCTGAACCTTCAGTCAAACCCCAGGGTCAGATTTGACCGTCGCGCGACTCTTCCTGTTCCTCGCGCGATACTCAGCTTGGCAGGTGTGGTCAAAGTCAAACTATTGACTGTTGACCCTCGCGCGATGGTTCCGAACCCTCGTGAGATGGTTCTCTCCTGTCATTATCACATAATCCAGCTGGATTTGTGATGATTGGGTGTCACATGGGTCCCCATGGGCTGGAACCCCGTTTTCCTCAGTTGAACAGGGTTCTGGCAGGTTACACCCTCACACCCTCACAACCACTCCCACTCACCTTGTTGGCTAGTCTATCCACCAAGTTGTGACCAGCCTTGTTGGCTGGTTGCAAAGCCATGTTTTGCCACCACCTAGCCCTTTCACTTCCCCTATAAATAGCCCCATTGGTCTTCCATGTTAAGGGTTCCAAGAAAAAGGTTAAGAAGTTTAACTACCATTCACAAGGCAATTAGCATTCTAGCACAAAGTTACTAACCCAAACCACTTCCTAGTCTTCCAATTAAGTGTTCTACACACACACTTAGTCAAAGGCTTCACCAATCAATCCAATCCATTTCCAAACCCTTTCCAAGCAAAGGTATAATGTTTAGCCTGTTTCTGTTTTGATCCCTGAGGGGGGCTGACAGGGCCAAGGCTGGTAATTAATACCATGTCCTGGTCCTAAAGCCAGCAGAGTTACAAGAATCCGTGGTAGCTAAACCCTCGCGCGACGGTCCACAACACTCGCGCGACACTTGTGTCAGCAAGAGAATGGTCCTCGTGGGGAAGGGAGGCTAGCCCTTTACTGTTTTTGCAATCTTAGTATGCCTGTTGTAATTTATTTTGATTTGTAGATCACTGTTATGCATGCAAAACGAAATACAGTAGCTTAGTTATTTGTCTCAGATAGTTTGGAATGCCTTTGGGTGATCCTTGAACCTATCTCAGGACCCCAAACATGCAAAGCAATTCCTGGAAGTCCAGTCAGGACTATCGCGCGACACTCGCTCTCTATCGCGCGATGGTTCTCTGAACCCCAGGAGTGGCCCTTGCATGGGCAACCAGGCCCTTGGCCTCCTTTTATCCCCCCACTGTTTAAGGGTTGTGTTTCCTTTTTATTCAGTTCCATTTTCAAGCTGTCTGTAATAATTAATATTTTACAGTCCTTTGATAAACTGCTTGGTTTGCCTCCTGGGTGTGCACTGGTCCTTCCAGAGCCCAGAAGGGGATGAAATTGAAACTGTGCTGAGATGACAACACTCGCGCGAGGGTTTGAGTGTCTCGCGCGATGGTTCTCTTGCATGCAAATTTGTTCATGCATGCAAGTTGGCCATCGTGCAGGGCAAATCCATCCCGAGCCTGGTCTTGGCATCTGATCGCTATTTTAGGTTTCATCCCATTTATTACTCGTCATGCCATCCATCCATGCTATTATTTGATCACATCCTGCAAATTGTTACAGTTTTAATCCCCGATTAACTGTTCCCCCGCCCTAATTGGCTAAAATTAATTAAAAGAAGAAGAATCACAAAAGTTTTCATAAAAATGCCTAAGTAGAGACCGATCTCCGGATTGGGCGAGAGGGGTGCCTTAAAACCCTTCCCCTCTAGTAACCTGGCTCCCGAACCCAGATATGGTTATGACGGACTGGTTCCTTCACTTTTTCAAATCAAACAGCGCGACAGGTGCTTCGAAATACGGTTCCTTGAGTGTCGGATCCTCAAAAACTCAAGTGGCGACTCTATATTTTTTAGCGCTTGCCATCTGCGCTCGCGCTCCCTCGATTTCCAAAAATGGGCCTCAACGGCGAAAAGGAACGAAATCCTTTCTCTCCGAAGGGCATGCTGCCCACAACTGGCTCATCATTAACTGTTTAAAGGATTAATTAAATAGACTATGTGTTAGAATTAAATAAAGCATCTATACGTCTTGTGTTGAACGATTATGGGCCAGTCTCAGACTGGGTAAAGAGGGGTGCCTAACACCTTCCCCTTATTGTACTTTTGGCTCCCGTGCCCAGAATCTCTATCTGTTTTCCTAGTTTTAATAAACTAGGTGGCGACTCTGTGTTGATAATAACCGTTATCATGTGGTGATGTTCCTAGCCATGGGAATGTCCATGATTTCAGTTTACAAAGCAAGCAACCAATCGAGCAAACAAACGTGATCAATCTGTATGGCGATGCCCCGTTTGGGAGGTGTCTACAGTGTGATGATGTGATAAAGTGAGCATGCTATTTAATATAGAGTTGAATGATCTTGCTAATTTAGTTTCAAGATTTCTTAAAATGTGAAAAGAACTATCGCGGAGTCATGGCATGCGAACGAAACACAAAAACCGAGAAAGTTAGAAACATGGCACCTAGGGTGTGGTTAAAGAAAGGATGGAATTAACATGCGGAAAATATTTTGAAACTACATAATGACCGGACTTGGTAGTCATTGTGTGAGTGTTTTTTTTGAAAACCGTAATGAGGCCGGACTTGGTAGCCCATTGTGAAGATTGCCAATGGGGCCGGACGTGGTAGTCTCATGTGGCAATATGGCTTGGTTATCCGCGGAGAGGGGCCAATGCAAGATTTGGAAGAAGATGTTTTTGAGAAACCGCGATGTGGCCGGACTTGGTAGTCCATCGTGAGCGATGCTAATGGAGCCGGACTTGGTAGCTTCATTAGTAGCGATTTGATGAAGAGACTTTGGAAAGGTTGATTTAGAAGTGATAATGAAGTAAAAAGGATGACACGGTCTACGATGAGTCGCGTAGGAGAAACTCAAAAAGGCATAACACCAACGTTAGTAAGATAGTGAATGCGGATGTGTCATTGTTACTTATGTTGTTGAATGAGCATGTGTAATTATTATATGCCTATTTGTTATAAGTTAAGGGTAAGCGGGTATGGTTTATTCTATTGAGCCCTCAAAGCTCACGGTGTTACCTTTGGTGACCCTGACTTATTATATTGGTGGCGACGCCGGTATAATGGGTCAGACCTCATAGATGAGCAGGGTGAACAGTACACGTTGGAGGCCTTTGGAGCCGAAGAGCTTGCTAGGATGGAGGAAGAGGCGGAGCAGTAGCTAACATTAGATTCTCACCCTTTTGTGTAATAAAAGTACCCTAGTAGGATTCATGATGTAATAATGAGCCCGACTCTTAGTATTTCAATTCAATAAAATGTTTATTAAACATACCCGAAAATGGGGGCGTTACAACATGGTATCAGAGCTCTAGGCTCAACACTCGGCCATGGGTAGAATGGGTAGAACCATAAGATAGTTTGACAGTTGCACAAACGTGAAATTGAGTTTAAGTTTACTGTCCCAAATTGGGTGGAATTCTGTCGAAACAATCTTCGGATTGAAGTAAGGTGTGGAAATTGGCAGTACCACCGAGCTGGGGATTCCCGAACAATTGGATGATGACTTAAATCAAGGATCGAATGTGGAATTTAGAAACTCAAAGTTCTTTAGAGTTAAGAAAACCCTTGTCTTAAAGACACTACTAATTGAGGTTTAAACTCTGTCTTTCCTGGTAATTGAACCACTTAGATCACCTAGTCAACCTGTTAGCTGGAGCTCGTCATCTCAAGATCGCCATAGAAATCATGACAACCTAACTAGTGGAGCACCCTGACTTCATTGCCGCTGTACTCGCGGAAAAGCAAGATTTCATTAGAGTGCAGCAAAATACCCCTGTCCCCGTGGAAACCGACCCTTGGTTTCCTGCACTGTTCCCAATCCTTTGTGCCTACTACGAGATCTTTGGTACCCTACCCCTAATGGAAAACCTTGAGGTTGGAGTTAAGGGGGAAGAAGTCGATGGCAATAAGGATGCCGATAAGGTGACTAAGGAAGGAAACCTTGCGAATGAAGGAAGTCTTGAGGAGGACGAGGTCCTAGAGGACCTGTGAAAACCAAGGATACCAATTAGGTGCCCTTAAATAAGATCTAGCAGAAGCTGTAATCCTTCGGGATATAGGATGTTGAAGATTAGGATCACCGTTGCTTGTTTAATGTTTCCTAAAATTGTACTATTGCTATGCTTGATAATAAAAGCCTTATTTCGTTTATCACTTGTCCTTGTATGCTGCTTTTAAGTACTTGTATCTTAATTCTTATAACGATCCGTACGCGATTCCCACCTCGCAAGTAGAATAGTCTTAGGATAAGATCCCGAAAGCCATAGTTGTTCTTGTGGCACCCTAAGACAAATCGGACCACGTAGGAGTAGGTAGGATCGTTCCAACTTGTACTAGGAAGAATCTTATGTCTTAACTTGTCTTTTGTAGTAGAACTCTATGCTTATAAATGTAATTTTCTACTCATCTATGAAAAGCATGCTTTATTTTAGGGTACTGTCGCACACTACCCGTTAAGCAATTTTTTCGTTTACTAGCCATTCTTGGATATATATTTTCCTACGCCTCTTAGGGGACGAGAACAGAACCTAACACCGGGTGCCGAGCGGGGCCCCATTCGGCCCGGCAAACCGCCCCCTCCCAACCTCCAAATTTCAAATTCAAATTCAAAATTCAAATTTAAATTTCAAAACTTTCCCTCCTCCACACCCCTCACCCGACCCTATAAATACCCCCCCCCCCCCCCCCCTCTTCCCATCTCTTCATCTCTCCCACTATCTTAACCCCTCCACATCACTACCCCGCCATGGCAATCCGACGACGAGGATTTCCGAAAGACGCCGCGTTCCGAGAAATTGAGCGAGCCGAACTCACCATGACAATCCAAACTCTACGGCTGCAACCCTTCATCTTCGTTCTGTTTTGTGCGGTGCTTACAATAGGCATGCAACGGTGGTTCGATAGGAACAACCGTCTCAACACCTTCTGGTACTGGGCTCTCGTGGTGGCCGTTGCACTCGCAACGTTTGTAAGGGAATACGAACGCCGTTTGCTCCAAGCTTTCGATGATAGATGGTAGGGTGAGGCATGGCGGTGGCACCATAGCCACTATTATCTGTTCATTTTCTTGTACCTAATGAAGCCTTCGGGCGAGTAATATATTGTTCTTATTCTACCTCGAAATTCGATTGCTTGCCTGCAGCAATTTGTCTTGTTCGTTATACACTAGCACCCGAAACAGAACCACTAAGTTCGAGTAAGGGTAACATCACCATTACGAGGGAGTATAGCAGTTAGTCTAAGTGTGTAGTGAGTGCGGACTAGAAATAGCCAACCTACCACCCAACTTGCAATCTTAGAGTAATCAACGTGACAAAGTTCAACGAAATCCTGAGAATGGATTGGTTATCGGCACATCGAGCGATCTGAGGATGGTGACGGCATATACCCCTAAAAGGACGCGTGTCTGATTTAAGGGGGATAGACGATGATTCAAGGACCATATAGCAACAAGGTCTAATCCGTAGCCACGCACCAATTTCGAGGACGAAATTATTTTAAGGGGGATAGGTTGTAACGACCCTGATTTTTGGTCTGTAAAAATTTCATTAAAAATTTGAATTTTATTTTAATTACTTGGACTTCTTTTAAAATTTCCTTTTAAATACCCAAAAATCCGTCGTTACTAAACTTATAAAATTAGATTCTTCACTTCGAGCAATAGGGTCATTTTCTAAAGACAAGTGTCTGGTTTATTTTCCTAACTATTAAGATAAAGTCTTAAGAATCTTATTTCTTGACTAGAAATCCTACTTAGCAATCCTAGTTAGCTTCTAACCGATTCGTTGAGGTAACCTAACTACCAATTGCACTTCCAACCCTAATTGAATCTTTCCAAACCCTAAAGGAACCCTTTGGACCAAAGTCATCCTTGTCCTTTACCCATTGGACGATAAAAGTTAGGGAAATCTTTATCCATTGGACAATAGGCGTTCTACCTAAGATATTTTATTAGATTTGACCAAGGTACACTTATATAGTATTATATAGGCCTTTGTACACATATTTGAAAGATGTATATATAATATTCCAATATTATACTTTACTTTGTTATCCATTGGTCCATAAAAGTTAGAGAGAATATTACTCATTGGTCCATAGCTTAGTCTTGCCACCAAGTACTAGACCAATTAGTTTAATAGATTCACCATGAGTCATTGTACTTATATACATACATTATGCAAGCATAGTACTTTCCATCTTTGACCCTTGGATAATAAAAGTTAGGGTAAATATTATTCATTGGATAATAAGCTAGTCTTTCTACCTAGTACAAGATCTATTAGTTTAATAGATTCACCATGAGTCATTGTACTTATATAAATAGATTATATAAGCATAGTACTTTCCATCCATTACCCATTGGATAATAATGGTTAGGGGAATTATGGTCCATTAGTCAATAAAGTCTAGTCAAGCCATAGTACTAGGATTTATTAGCTTAATTGCTTAATAGATGACATGTAAAGAAATAGATATGATATTTTGCCCTAGGATTCTTTGTACCCTAATACTATATTATAAAGGGAGACATGTGCCATATTGACTTAGTTTAATAGGGAATTTTGACTTGGAAGATCTAGTGAGGTCATGTAGTACTATGTACTTTTGTATACTTGGTCAATACATCTATATATATATATACTTTTGCTTCTTTAACCATTAGTCAATAAAAGTTAGGAGAATTATTACCCATTGGATAATAGAGTTAATCTTTCAACAAGTACTAGGGTTTACTAAATAAAATCACTTCCTAGATTTCCCATGTACTTATAAACTTAAAGTATTTACTTTCCTAGATTCTAAGTACACTATATAATTATATAAGTACTAGTACCTCTTGGATTATTGTAGAGAATCTTGACCTTATCACCCTTGTCTTCTACCCATTGGTTACTAAAGGTTAGGGAGATTTTTATCCATTGGATAATAGAAACCCTAGATTTTCTATTTAAGAAAATTTGGTGATAGATGTGATAATTACATATATATATATTTGTTTATAGTTTTATAAACACATGTTAAGGTACATGTATATATTATTCTAAGTATATGTTACTTTATTTCTTTACCCATTGGTTAACAAAAGTTAGGGGAAATATTACCTATTGGTTAATAACTACAAGGGAAATGGATATCCATTGGATAATAGAACTAAGTACTAAGATATATTGGTTAATTCATTAGCTAGATTTTCCCATGAGATATTCTATTAAAGAAATAAGAGTTGTACCTAGATTTTCTATGTACCCTAATTCTATTTGACATAGTTTAAATATAGAATTTTGACCTAAAAATCTAGGATAAGATCACATAGTACCCTTGTCCTTTATAGTTAGTCATCCTTAGGTATTCATATATTAATCAAGGGGAGAGAGAGAGGGAGAGAGAGAATCCGAGAGAGAGAGAGGGATCGTGATCTTATCCCGCTTGCACACCGCACCTTGCATCTTATGCAGTCCGTTCGCTTTCGTATCGCGTATAGAACTCTTAGACTCGCTCGCGCAGCCTGTTTAGGATTGCCTGGACCGATGATGAGTCGTGCTTTTTAAAGGCACGTTGTTGAAATTAATTAGTCCTTGGAACGACGGGGTTTTGGGGATATCAAAGTTCATTAAGTCTTCAATACATTTTTCAACCATGGATTCAACGAAGTTTAACGAAACAATTAGGCTACAATGTCGTGATACCCACACCACCCAGGTTATAGTGCGAAGTCACTTACACCGCTTAGGCTAATGGCGCCATGCCACTTACGCCGCTTCGGTTACGGTATCATGTCATTTACGCTAAACGGTTTTTGAAACCAAAACAGAAACTTCGGGGGAAAAATGTTAAATTTGTCTTGATATCTCCCAAATCTTGTCATTCCTAATCAAAGGATACACATTCAAAAGAATCTCTGAGGACTAAGGCAATCCTTCATAGGATGTCATTTCTTGAGTCAAGGTCTAGGAGACCATAAATCCATGGAGTTTGGGATAACTCTGGTGTTCGCCGTGCCCGAACGGCTCCCTCTAGTTCAGTCTAGCCTTAAGTGCATCTTCCAGCAGTCTTATTGCTCTGTCTCGGATGGTCTTAGATAAGGAGATTGGCTCTGATTCCCAACGTGAGGAATTTTACCTACCTGACAACGACCTACCCGTGATTGTTGGAACTATCTGTAAAGTTTGATCCCTTGAGTCGACGATGACAACACGTGAATAACAATTCTTTTATTCATACACATTTTTCAATAAATCATAACAGGGGCACATTCTGAGTCCGCTTTTTTGCTTTACTGTCAGTACTGGGCCATCCATCCTACGTAAAGCCATACCACCTTCTCCGACTACCTCGACATGACAGGGCAAACAGAGCTAGTTGGGCTGAAAAAGGCTGTAGAGGAAATGAATCAGAAAATGGATGAGCAGACGGCTCTATTGCAAGGGCTGATTGACCTTTTCACCTCCGCCATGTCGAATCCAGATCTGGGACTGACTGCTGGTAAGGCCAGGATCAAAGAAACTCCACAAACCTACCACCCTCCAACCGCCGGAATCAAGCCACGCTCAGAAGTGAAGCTCTCTCACATGCTCAAAGACTTGGTCGAATTCCATGACGCCAAGAATCGCTCAAAGGAAGGTACTAGATCCTTGCCTAAAACTAGTGCTAAAAGGCAAGATGTGCACAACCCCAAAGGCAAGAGAGCATCATGCAGTGTCGAAACAAGCAATGTCTTCGCCAGAGGCCCACTTGGCACCACTATGAACCCTCAACCCAGCTGCAAAATCCCACCAAGGTTCCTCTCCCGTTTTCCTGTCCCTTTATCTTCGGTTTATGAGAGACTCCTCGAAGCCGGTCTCATCCAGCCGCTCCCTCCAACTCCCCTACCTCAGAAGCTCTCGTCGTCCCACAACCCAGACGCCTATTGTACCTTTCACCAATGTACCGGCCATTCCACTAATAGCTGCTTCCGTCTCCGCCACAAAATCCAAGATCTCATCGATGATGGAACCATCTCACCTCCACTTTCAAACCCAAGTTCTGCTGTGGGAAACTATCCTCTGACCTTTGAGGGGTTCAAGGTTGGCCAGGTCAGTGACTCAATGGGACATGCTTCCTTTGGACGACTTCTGAGCAACCAAAGTGTCAACAGCAATGGCATCAAAATCCATCCCCTCCAGTGCATTATCGACAATTGGCTGCCAGAGCCCTTTGTTCCAACCCCTAATATGCTCAGTGCCTTAGCTATAAGCTCCAAGCCGACGCAGAATCTGAGAGTGGATCAAAATCCGAATGATGCCTGAAATAGTGTGAAAGGACTGGAACCATCCCAACGCCAGACCTCAGATCTGAAGAAGAATGGCGAATGCAGTGCAGCCAATCCATGGATGGAATTTCTCACAAGTTTGGAAAGCTTTCAAGTTTCGAGTCAAGTCTTTGTCTTTCAATTTCGAGTCAGTTTGTACTTTGGGTCTTTCATGCTTTCGTATCTGTATGTTTTCAAATTCAAGTTTGTAGTCAAAAAAGAAAAAAAAAACCAAAAAGAGTGTCAGTTTTATAGGCCTGAACTACGTTATGACCTGATTCCTTTGCAAGAAGGATACGTAGGCAACCTTATCCCGAGGCCCAGTCATGTTCATTTGAGTCGATTCCAAAATTCGGTCACGGTCTTTCAAGTCAATATCGAGCTTCTTGAGTCGAAATTGTGATAATAAACTCGCGTTTTGTGATAATCCCTTATCTTGGAATTGTTGTTTACCATCAATTAAGGAATCAAAACACGAGATACTTTGCCCTTGCAAGAAGAAGAATTTCATGGGACCACTCCCTGACGCCGTCAAGAAGCAACGCCTTGGCCTGAGAAAAAGCTTGCTAGATCAAAACCTCAAAATGTGATCTAGGCAAAAGTTAGAGCACACAAATCTCTTAACTTGCATCTAGGATCCAATTATCAAGTTGTGCAATTCAAAATGAAGAAAGGCATTCTTTTCTTTTATCAAACGCTTGAAGATATATACCCATTGATAACCCCCTTTGAGCCTAAATCAATTTCTTTGAAAGAACCCAGCTAGGCAGCTATCCCCCACACCAGGGTGAAATAAAGAAGAACAAAAGGGCCAAACACCTGCCCATCATCGGCGCATCAGAATTCAAAGCGTGAAGGTGCCAAATACATGGGCGCAATGAGGTGCAAAACATCGAAGAAAAATCAGAGAAAGCTCAAAATCAACAAAAGTGCCAAACATATCGGCACAACACAAGGTGCGAAGCAAATCAAAGGAAAGAAGGCGCCCATCAAAAGCAAAAAGGGCACAAAATTATTCAAGATGGCTGCTAGCTCTCGAAACCCAAAGGAAATGAAAATTTTTGGGCCTGTTATCCTTTCTTTGTTAAGCCAAACCTTGGCCACGTTACAACCCGAATAAAGTCCTGTCAGATTGAAAAACACAACTTGATAACGAAAATCCTAGACAATAGGAGAAAAACAAGAAGAAGGGGCAAGGCATTTCGCGAATCCCGCAAAATCCAAGCTGGGGCATTTTCCAAATCCACGGGTTGTCATCAGCAATCTGGGCACGATTCATTGTAAAAATTCTCGTATTTTGACAAAACAAGATCAAAGAAAATTCTGAATGAGCATCACTTGATGGAGCTAAAACAATTTCAAAACCCCGAATGGGAAAATCATCGAAACTTGATTTTATCATAACAATTTCAAACAACAATTGTGGGGCATGCTTGCCATTTTTCAAAACCCTTAAATAATCAAGCTCCTCATCTAGCCAAATCAAACTCCTTGTCCAGTCAAGGTCATCATGGAGAGTCAGTACTCTCATAAATGGTCTTTCTTGTATTTTGAGTCATCTAGGCCTTGCCCAAATTCACGCAAGGTCATTCCCGGTCTTCAATCTAGTCAAGTCATATTGATCTTAAGGTCCTAACTCATGAGAGAAACCCCAGTGCATGGAAGTACCCGCACTTGTGCTCATGACAAAACTGGTTGCCGAAACTGTCAGTGGAATCAAGGAAAAGAATTAGAACTGAGGCACATCGGTCCAATGTCGTCAATCATAGCAAGCATACAGCCAACATCAAGAGTGGGGCATGAATGCTCAAAACCCAAGCTCTGATCAAAGTCAACCTCAAACCGGCCCCAGCGCAAGCCCTGGCTCCAGCTCAAACCCAATTTCCATCCAAAGACAAACTCCATCCCAAATCCCAAGGTCCTGAAAATATTAGCCCGCTGATCAAAAACAGTAAAGCAGAAGGGATACTCAGGCATGTCCTTTGTTTTTCAAAAAATAAAAATAAAAGTAAAAAAATACCATCGTTGTTGTTAAACGTCGAAACACGGGTCTCACTTTCTGATCTCGACCTCTTATGGTCGCCTTCATCTAGCATATTTGTCAACTTGACTGCTTGACATGCTGCCGTAGATCTGGCATCGTCCTCCGGGATGTCTTTCAACCAAATTCCACCATAGATTTGGCGTCGTCCTTCGGGACGTCATTCAACCATTTGCTGCCATAGATTTGGCATCGTCCTGCGGGACACCTTTCAACTGTTTGCTACCATAGATTCAGCATCGTCCTGCGGAACACCTTTCAACCAATAGGAGGCTGCAGACATCAGTAGTCCCGAGCGCTCGGGAGTGAGGTCCCAAGCGCTCGAGACCACTCTCGAGCGCTCGAGAGTGCTGCTGTCTACAGCAGCTTCTGATTCCAACTCTTTCTAGCCTCAGTTCAACCTCGCAAATGCATGCAGCTTAGATCAGAAGGTCCTCAGCATGTACTCTGGGGATACAGCAGTTTTCGTTATGTATTTTCTTGAGTATTCGTCCATTTTCCTCAAAAATACGAAAATTTCCAAGATTTTCATTCCGCGAACATGTCAAATTCCACGTTAAGCGTATTTGATTGAGTCCGATGACACGTGTAGGTCGCATTGTGCATTTGTGACTGTGTGGCATGATCAAATGCGCGTTAACATTCTTAGTTCAAGTTTTTGTCATTCAAGCGCCCCAAAATCATCATTTTCAAGCACAAGTGAGGGTCGGTCTTTGTGACAAGGGCATTTTTGTAAATCTAGCGGTCCTCGCAGGTCACGACACTCATTGCCAGCTGTACAGTGCACTCGGTTACGATCAAAAGCCCTTGAGTCTAAGTTTCATGGTCGATCGCTCAAAATTTGCTATTATACGTCAATGTCAAGTTTTCATTCATTACTTTGAGAGTACCGGTTGAAATTTGCGTCCTCTTTACTTTCTTTCAAGCTAGACGAACATATTTCATAAAATACAATTCTTAAAGGAAGTGCGAACGAATGCAAAAGAACGAAGTGCAAATTTTCATAAATGAAATACGGTATTTACAATGAGTAAGGAAGAAAGTACAAAAGCTGGGGCAAACACACGCCCAATCCTAACTACCGGGGCACGCAGGCCCAAACAAAATCAAGGCACGCAGGCCTAGAAGCTACAACTACGCCGGCACATGGGCCCACGTACAAGAAAGCTAGTAAAGCAAAAACCTAAGACTCAGACGCGACGAGTCCTCTTCTGCTGGTGGCCCTCGGGCTCTGTGCTCTCACTCTCGTCACCGTCGTCACCGTCGTCTGCGCTAGGAGAACCGGAAGCAGTCTCTGAGTCCGTCGACCCTAAGACACGTGACTCGGAGGACTCCTCTGACTCGTCATCCTCCTCTGACTCCACGCGAGCGAGTCTCCGCTGGGACGCCGCCCTAGGAAAAACCTCGAACTGTCTAGCCTCCGCAGCGGGCCGCGACACTCCCTGTGTCCCTCGTCCCCGTGTGCTGGCGGAAGCTGGAGAGCTCGTGGTAGTCTGAGGTCGTGCCCTAGCTGAACGTCGTGGCTGCACCTGCATATCACAAACATGCGATCATTATATGCATATTTCAAAATTCATTTGATTCATTAAAAGTTCTATGCCATGCGTTGTCATACCTCTGGAACGACAGGAGAAACAGGCTCAGGGACAGGTCTGGTCTGCAAGACCCTCCCTCTAGCACAGCCCTTCAGCAGGTGGTGCATCCCCACCATCAGCATGATGGCCGTCTCGGCCCACTCTCGCGGTACCTGTAACATTCAAGTATCAGAAATGTGCAAACAGTAATCATTCAGAGCATAAGAGAATCGAATTCGTTTATACCTGAGCAGGAAGCCGCATAGGCGGCGGCGGAAGGCGTGGGACGTCTATCACCGCCCGTGCCCCCGAAGGATCTGTCGCCCCTATCGTCCACTCCAGCGTAGGTAGCGCAGTCGAAACTGACGCCTCCACTGTCTCCGGGACCCCCGTGTCACCCCCTCCTCTGCCAAGTGGGCTGGCACCTCGACCGCCTGCAGGCTGCCTACCACCTCGACCACTACCTCGTGCGGACCGGCCGCCACGGCCCCGTGCTCCAACCTCTCCTCCGGCACCAGGGCCTCGCCCTCCCTCAGCTACTCTCCGCTCCAACTCAACCTCCACCCCTAGGCTCGTGGCCAGGTACTAGTCTACGTAAGCTGCGTAGTCCAGACCGCGTCATAGGTGTCGCTCCAAGACCGTGTCCGGCACTGTGAACTGCTCCAGCTCCCCACGAGTGTACGTCTCCGTCCGCTGCACACGTGGAGGAAGTAGCCCAGGCACTACGAACGCTGGAAGACCGAGCGACTGCCGAGTCACCCGGTCTCCCAAGTACCACTGCCAACCCAGTGGGCACTCCAGCAGCACCCTGCTCCATGTCACCTCCCGACTCCTAGGAAGGAACTCAGCCTCCACCCTCGACCACCTGTCCCAGTGCACCTGCATGTCGAATTTGGAAACATCAATAAAAGCATACGTCGAAGTTAGAAAAGAAAAGAGATAAGGTCAAGTCGTACCGCGACCCCGGTCAAGCTGTCTAGCCAACGTCGGAAGGTCATCACCTCCCCTCTCCTCTCCTTCGTTCTCCTGTAAGCCTTGCTCCACGCGAGCCCGCGAGGAAGCAAACCAGGATCTCGGCACGTGTTTTCAGGCAGGAACATCCCGAGAACCTCGTAAGCCCAAAGCTGCATATGATCAAAATTCAAGTCAATTCAATTTCAAGCATCATTTCAAATCAATAAGCAGTCGATAGTAATATTAAAGCAGTAATTTGAGCCATACCTCAACGATCCTCCAGTAGCCTCCGACTGTGTTGTCCACTCCGCGTGAGGCAGCCCCTAGAAAGCAGTAGAGAGTGCACAGCGCACCCCCTCCCCAGTCGAACCGTCCTGCGGTCCTCAGGTCGACCAGGCCCGCCAGGTAGCAGAGGTGCACCCGCGACCGCCTAGTCGGGTACAGAGAAGCCCCGAAAAGGTAGAGCAGGTACGCCCGGGCCATCCTCGCCGCCTCCTCGTCGTCTGCGGGCTCGTGGTCCCAGTACTCCACGAACTGCCCGTAAGCCGCCATCCCTCCGCTATGCCGTGGAGCCCGCCCGAGGAACCACCGCAAAGCTGCGTCATCCAGTACCAAGCTCGAGTCCTAGGGGATCGGCTCTCCTCCCACTCTCAGTCCTGTGATCGCTGCGAAGTCCAGCGGTGTCAGCGTCATCTCCCCGAACCGGAGGTGGAAGGTGTTGGTAGTATCCCACCACCTCTCGGTCAGCGGTGTAAGCACAGCGCGGTCCACCCTCACCGCCGTCATCAGCTGGATGAACGGCCCGAAACCCGCCGCCTCCACTAACGCCCGTACTCTCTCAGGCAGCCCCTTGAAGTACTTCAGCGAGCTAGCTAAGCCTCCGTGACCGTAAACGTCCGTCGTGCGCTGTTTCAACAGAGTATAGAAATAGCATTTCAATCAATATCGCATTTTGCAACAATTCAAGTGTCGAATTCAAGAGTTACAAGTTGTCGAAAGTTTACCGTGGTCCAGCCCGTAGAGATGTGCGAGTCGCGGTCACGGAGAAGTAGGTCCTCGGAGTAGTCAACCCGAGCGGGGACATAGCTCACCATCCCCACCAGCTCGAAGAAGTGAACCCACGGAGCGTAAGTTGCACTCGCGAACCTAGCACGCTCACCTCCCAGGTAGGCCTTCACCTCGTCGACCGCGGTCACCCGTGCCTCAACGGCCGCCTCCGGCTCCGGTCCCTCCATCTCTATCTCCTCTACCTCCTCCTCCTCAACTCTGTCTCCTCCTGCATCCGACGCCCCGGCGCCGCTCAGCAAAGCCCCCAGCATGAGCGCTGCGGCCCGGTCCTCCGGAGTCTCAGCACCTCTCAGCACGGCCGCAACCCCCGAGTCGAGGCCGAGCACGTCTAGTATATCCCGCGGCTCCGCAGAGTCCAGGAAGTCGCCCTCCTCAAAAGGAATGTGGCGTGAGGCCCCAATCCCGCTGTCTCCTCCCTTCTGTACCGCCGCCGTCGACCTCAAAGCGGGGGTGGCTGTGACACTACCACCAACCACCACCTCGTCGACCTGTCGCTCATCGCGGGCCCGATCCGCGGCCACGAACAACTCCTCCACGGTAGTGTGGGCAGCATGCCCTGGAAATTCCGGTTTCCAAAAATGCAAGGGCCCGGATCGAGGGAGCGCGAGCGCAGGTGGCAAGCGCTCAAAAATACAGAGTCGCCACTTGAGTTTTGAAGGTCCGACACTCAAGGAACCGTATTTCGAAGCACCTGCCGTGCTGTTTGATTTGAAAAAGTTAAGGAACCAGTCCGTCATAACCATATCTGGGTTCGGGAGCCAGGTTACGAGAGGGGAAGGGTTTTATGGCACCCCTCTCGCCCAATCCGGAGATCGGTCTCTACTTAGGCATTTTGAAAACATTGAGATTCTTCTTTTATTAATCAATTTTAGCCAATTAGGGCGGGGGAACAGTTATTCGAGGATTAAAACTGTAACATGTTTGCAGGATGTGATAGATGGCATGGATGAGCAGTTAGTATAGGATGAGAACAGACTGCTGTGGGAGTTTAAACAGACTGGAAAGCTCCTGTTTTGGAGTGTCGCACGCAAGAGGTAACCAGTATGCACTGATCAAGTCAATGCATGCTGATCATACCTGCGCGCGCTACTACAAGACCTGTGCGCGCCAGTAAGCCTAAGCCCACAGCTCTTATTCTCAAGCCCTCTGGGCTCTGGAAGGACCAGTGCACACCCAGGACAAACCAAGCAGTTTAAACTCTCTGGGCTCTGGAAGGACCAGTGCACACCCAGGACAAACCAAGCAGTTTATGCAGTCATAATATACAGTTTAAAGGCTTAAAAGCCTAATAAATAAACAAAAACACCCCATAAACAGTGTGGGGACAAAATAAGAGTCTGAAATCAAGTTAAACATGCAAGGCCAGCCACTGATCAGGTACAAACAATCGCGCGAGGGTTTCAAACCGTCGCGCGACAATGCTCCCGGGCGCGCGATGGTTGCGCCCTGGCGCGCGACGATTGCACCCTGGCGCACTGGTCAAATGGAGCGTTGACCATCGCGCAATGGTTTGGGTGCAGCGCGCGCGGGTTCGAGCCAACTTTCCAGTGTCTGATTTTTCACGTCCTGGGTTCTGAGACAGGTCCAGAATGATCCCAGGGGTACTCCAACAGAACAGAAATGAGCATTGAAATGCAAGCTAGCAATTTAAGCTCTAAGAAAAGCAGTAAACTGATTTTAACATGCATCAACAGTGAGCTAATACTTAAAAGACTTGAAAGTGACTATGAATACAACAAGAAATTTAAAGACCAGCATCCCTTCCCCACGTGGTCCATTCTCGTGCAAACAGAACTGTCGCGCGAGTGAGTGGGACCATCGCGCGAGGGTTTGCTTGGCCACGGTTTTTGAAACCTTGCTAGCTTTAGGGCCAGGACTGGTATTGATTACCAGCCTTGACCCTGCCAGCCCCCCTCAGGGATCAGAACAGAGAGCAGAACCAAGGTAAGTTATACCTTTGGTCTTTGAGTTTGAAAAAGTATTGAGCTTTGAGTTGTGGTTGAGATGTTTGAGGTTGTTTGAGGAGTGAAAATGGGGGAGGAAGAACAAACTTTGTTCTTGGAAGCTTTGGAATGTAAGCCTTTGGAATTTTGTACCAAATCTTGAACCAATTTTTTTGTAACCTTTTGAAAGAGAACAAAGGGGGGGCATTTATAGGCTTAGCACCTTCCATTAATGGAAAGGTAGCTCTGGTCCAAAGAATGGAGGCCAGCCAGCCACGAGGCTGGCTGGGGGTTACTTGGTGATTAAGCTGCCCAGCTGAATAAAGGTGATGGGGACAGGTTCTGACCGTCGCGCGAGGGTTCCAAACTGTCGCGCGACAATGCGCCCTGGCACGCTGGTCAATGCTCCGGTTGACCATCGCGCGATGGAGTCAAACCATCGCGCGACGGTGCACCCGGGCGCGCGATGGTTGCGCCCTGGCGCGCAATGATTGTGCCCTGGCACACATCAGTAGGGTTTGTGGCTTTTGGAAGTGGCTTAAGACTGGGTTAGGTTCAAGGGTTTTTGCAAACACTCAAAGCTCAAACACTCGACATTCCCGGGGTGTTCTTGATCCGTTTCATCATCGGGGAATCAAAAACCGTAAGTAAACTAATCTGGAAGCCCAGATTGGGGTGTCTACAAGTAGGAGTGGGAGGAGTGCCCGTGGCACCACCCCGGCTGCCCGCGGCATCTCTGCCACCGTCCGTCTGACCCCCACCAGCGTCGGGCTCATCCCCGACCTCGCCGGCTTTCCCAATCACCATGGAACTTTCCCGGGCCTCCTCTACCACCTCTCGGCCACCACCATCGTCACCCACTACCACCGTGCTCTCACCAATAACCCCCTCGTTGCTAGGCACAACCCTGCCACCACCTACCATCACCGAACCCCTGCTAGCCTCCGCAACCACTTCTGAACCTCCCTCACCACCACCCATCGTCAATGGGTCCCCACCTGTGACTCTCTCGTCGCTGGGTGTAGCCTGACCGCCGCCGCCCTCAGCCATCTCCGCCGCAGCAACACCACCGCGGGCCTCGCCCACCGTCGTTCTCTCCTCGGTGTCGGCCATTACCCATCCTTCTGCTTCCTGAAGTTTCTTCTTACCTCTGATTCGAGCTTCCTGGCACACAATCGCCCAATGAATGATCGAAGAAATCTCGAGGTCTCAAAATCGATCTGTGGCTTTTCAGGAGAGAGAGAGAGAGATCGTGAGAGGGGTCGACTGGAAAGTGAGAGAGAGAGAGTTCGTCGAGAGTTGGTGAGAGAATAGAAACCGTCTGGTTCTCGAGCGCTCGAGATTGGGTTTTGAACCCCAGACCTAGAAAAGGAAGACGAAGGAGTGGCGGGCCCCAGACGCGGTCCCGAGCGCTCGACACCACTCCCGAGCGCTCGGGTGTAGTCCCAAGCGCTCCACTCTGTTTTCGGTCGTTGTGCCGAAATCTTCGATCCCCTGTCCATTTCACTTTCTGACAATTATTGCAATGTCGAGGCTTTTTACAAAATCAATCTCAGTCCTGTTTTCAGTTCGTATCGAAACAGAGCAATTGATCACGAACTTCAGTCGATTTTACACGTTCGGTTCACGCTTGAAAATGGGTACTTTATGTCGAAATCGATAAAAATGGTCTAATCATTTCATTCGCAGAAGGTTTTACCCTTGTGTTGACCGCCAAACAGAGCAACAGGTGGATTTGTCCCGAAGCCTTGTGTTGTCCGCCAAACAGAGCAACAGGTGGATTTGCCTAGAAGCCTTGTGGTGTCCGCCAAACAGAGCAATAGGTGGATTTGCCCAGAAGCCTTGTGGTGTCCACCAAACAGAGCAACATGTGGATTTGTCCCGAAGCCTTGTGTTGTCCGCCAAACAGAGCAACAGGTGGATTTGTCCCGAAGCCTTGTGGTGTCCGCCAAACAGAGCAATAGGTGGATTTGCCCAGAAGCCTTGTGGTATCCGCCAAACAGAGCAACAGGTGGATTCTTCATACGAGTATTTGCATTTGTCCCCAGAAGCCTTGTGGTGTCCGCCAAACAGAGCAACAGGTGGATTCTTCATACGCATATTTGCATTTGTCCCCAGAAGCCTTGTGGTGTCCGCCAAACAGAGCAACAGGTGGATTCCCCATACGAGTATTTGCATTTACCTTGTTTGTCCGCCAAACAAAGTAACATGTGGACTCTTCATGCATTTATCTTACCAATGTCTTGTCGATGCTTACTTTCTCGTGCATGTTTGCATTTGCCCCAAAGAACTACGCTGGTCTGATCCCTGCAGAAAAGGGTACGTAGGCAGTCTGAAAAGACGCGACCTCATGCATCAAATGTTGGTGTCTTCACTTGCATTTGTGTTTTGAATTGAGGATTTGATTTGGCTCGAATTGGGCTGTCTCAATCGTTGGACGGCACTCGTATCCAGACATGATGCTGAGCGACGCCCAAAGAGGGGCAACTGTAGACACCCCAATTTGGACTTGTCAAAATTCCTTGATTTGTGGCGCGGAGGCTCCCCGATGATGAATTTGGATCGAAACAAGCCTCGTACCAATCGAGACTTTGCTCCTTGAAGGATTTGAAAATGAAATAAAAATGTGTAGACACCCCAATTTGGCCTAACAATTATTTCAAGTCCCACCTTGGGACAATCCCGATGATGAAATGGATACATTGATTGCTGATTGCTTCCTTGAGGACCTTAGGACTTTCGGTGAGAACTTTGAACCACTTAGAGGACCCAATTCAAAGCCATACAGCCTTTCAGACAGAAATACAGAAGCCTAGGAGAATCCATCTGATGGCCGTAATATCGATCTAACGACCATAACATCAAACCCTCACCCGAGCAACCTGTTGCCAACAAAATCTCCCTGAGAGATCAATTCCTCGGCCGCAAGATCTATCCTTCGGCCGAGATATCCATTCCACGGCCGCGACATCCTTTACTCGGCCGCCAGATCGACCTTTTTCTAGACTCTGGAACGTTCTATCAGACGTTTGGTTTGATCCAACTACACTACCTTCCCGATGCGTTCGGGCTACGCTCAGAGATTACGACGTAGAGTTAGAGATGCATTGCAATTGCAATTGCCATCTCGTGATTTGATTGGCCGGAGTGAGTCATCCCTATGCTTAAATAAAGGAGCCTTTGGGTTCCGAAATTAACACAGAAATTGATAGACCTTCACACTCAATCAAGCCTCGAAACTCTGTCAAAATACTCTCTCAATCCCATACTTCAAAAGCCCTAACCTCCCGAAGATAGCCGTCAATCCGGCGATCAAACCCCGAAGTTCAAACCCTAACCCTAGGGTTCTCGATCAAGCAATCAATCAATCACACCCAATCCAAAGCGATCAAGCAACTGAGGGATCAAGGTGGTGAGGCCCAACGGCCTCTGGTTTGTCTTAATTTACTGTCTTTTTGACTAATCGTAGCATTTTTTATTACCTGCTAATCTTTCTGTCTGGTGTGAGGAAGAACACCGACCGGGGCTTCGATCCCTCGGCCGGTATATCAAACCAGGAGGATCCCTCGCCGCGGGATCCATTTCCCTGGGACATTTTGTTTGCTTTTCTACTTTCTGATGCATGCTTATTTATTGCACTGGCTCACCTTGCTTACTATTTAAAGGAATAAATAAACAGACTATGTGTTGAAATTAAACAAAGCATCTATATGTCTTATGTTGAATGAGTATGGGCCAGTCTCACGACTGGGCAAAGAGGGGTGCTTAACACCTTCCCCTTATTGTACTTTTGGCTCCCGTATCCAGAATCTCTATCTGTTTTCCCAGTTTTAATAAACTGGGTGGCGACTCTATTTGATGATAACTGTTATCATGTGGCGATGTTCCTAGCCATGGGAATGTCCATGATTTTGGTTTATGAAGCGAGCAACCAAGCAAACAAACGTGATCAATCTGTATGGCGATGCCCCGTTTGGGAGGTGTCTACAGTTTTTGGCGACTCTGCTGGGGACTATGAGAGCCATAACCAAAAAGTTCAACATAAGACTGATACATGCCTTGTCTAATTCATTTATCATATGCATCGAGCGGGCAACCCGTTGAGTTCACCTGATATCCCGGCATGACACGGGCTATGTTGGGGGTTCCAGCAAACTCCACAGTCACTCGTACCTAGTGGTATATCAAAAAGGAAATCACCCAATCACCGCCTATGATGGGCTGGTGAGAGGATTGGTGCCCTTTGACGACGGAGCACCCTGAGACTACCAAAACCTTGCATGTTTTAGAAAGCCATAGAACTTATCAAACTAAGACAGGAACCTACAGGCTAGGAACCTACTTGCATTTTGCTTCCAAAGTTCTTCCTCACACCCATTGTATATGTATGTTGTAAAATTTCTCTTTTGCAGGTTAATCCTTAGGAATCTCTCTAAGTCAAATAAACAGTAGGTAAGATTAATCAATCTAACTAAAGCAAAAACCTTTTTCAGAAAAAATGACTGCATCATTGTCCATGTCTGATTCGCACTTTCAAGTTGTCACCAAGCTGTCTGGCCCGCTCCACTTTGCTGTTGAAGATTTCAACCCCTCTGAATACATCACTCCAGTAAATCAACCAAAGCCTATAGTGGCTATCATTGAAGACAACCATGTCATGTTCGCTGGAACGGTTTATGAGGAAGAGGTAGAAGACCTGATTGAAGAAGAAGGGCTTCGCAGGGTTCCAATCTACTTTTATGACCCTTATGCACCTACCGATGATTATTGGCCAATAGACGAGGTCAACAACCTCGAGACAGAAGAGGCAAAGGAAGAAGAGGCTGTCGACAATGACCCACTAGACGAAATATCACTAAACCTACTCTTTGATGAGGGGGTCACCAACAATGAAATAAGGGTGATCCACCCCATCATAGATAGCTTTGGTAATTGGTGGGGCTTTGTTGGGCCAAAAGAAATTCTAGAATTCATCGAGAGAGAAGAGGAAAGGCACGCTAAACCTTTTTCTGAGGAAATAATCACAGCAAACATAGGCTCTGAAAACGAGCCCAAAATGGTTAAAATTGGTGCCGCACTATCTCCTCAAGAAAGTGAAAAACTAATCCTTTTGCTAAAAGAATACAAAGATGTTTTTGCCTGGTCTTACGAGGACATGCCTGGAATAGACCCTGAAATTGTTCAGCATAAAATTCCTCTTCATCCTGATGCAAAACCAGTTAAACAAAAACTGAGACGTATGCGCCCTGATTGGGTCCTAAAGATAAAAGAAGAAGTCACTATACAAATCAACGCCGGTTTTCTCATAGTCACCGAATATCCACAATGGGTAGCAAACATCGTTCCCGTACCAAAGAAAACTGGAGGAATTAGGGTCTGCGTAGATTTCCGAGATCTCAACAAAGCCAGTCCGAAAGACGACTTCCCATTACCTCACATAGACGAGCTAGTGGATAACACCGCAGGCCATGCATTGCTATCTTTCATGGACGGATTTTCTGGGTATAATCAAATCCTTATGTCTCCGGAGGATAGAGAGAAAACCACCTTCACTACGCCTTGGGGAACTTACTGCTACCGAGTGATGCCGTTTGGGTTGAAGAATGCTGGAGCCACTTACCAGAGGATGGCAACAACACTACTGCACGACATGATGCACAAAGAGGTCAAGGTATATGTCGACGATATGATAGTCAAATCAAAGGAAAGGGAAGGACACTATGGAGCACTCCAAAAGTTCTTTGAGAGGATTAGGAATTACAAGCTACGTCTTAACCCTCAAAAATGCACTTTTGGGGTAACAGCTGGAAAGATGTTAGGGTTCCTCATCACTCAAAGAGGAATCGAAGTAGATCCTTCCAAGATACAAGCTATCATGGAGATATCACCGCCTAGGACAGAGAAGGAAGTAAGGAGCTTCTTAGGGAAGGTACAGTTCATCAGTAGGTTCATTTCCAAGCTCACAACCACCTGTGAACCTCTTTTCAAGCTACTAAAGAAAGGTACTGATTTTGAATGGAGCCAGGACTGCCAGCAAGCATTCGAGGCAATCAAAGAATATCTTCAGAATCCACCTGTACTGTCGCCGCCCATCCCTGGGAAGCCGTTGATTCTGTATCTTTCAGTAACAGACACATCCATGGGATGCATGCTAGCACAAGAAAACGACGCCAAAGTAGAGTGCGCCATATACTACCTCAGTAAAAAAATGATGGATTATGAGACAAGGTACACTCCCCTCGAGAAAACCTGTTGGGGGCTAGTATGGGCCACAAAGAAACTGAGGCACTACCTGTTGGCACATCCGGTGGTGCTGGTCTCTCGTTTAGACCCAATCAAGTATCTTTTCGAAAAGCCAGCACTTATCGGAAAGCTAGCTAGGTGGTTATTACTGCTAGCGGAGTTCGACCTCAAATACATGACAAGGAAATCAGTAAAAGGAAGAGCTGTGGCAGAATTCTTGGCAGATCACCCTGTGACAGAAGCCGAGGTAGAGGACTTCATGTTCCCCGACGAGGACATTTTATGTCTCTTAGATGACACATGGCAGCTTTACTTTGATGGAGCATCAAACCAATGTGGATATGGCATAGGGGTATTACTAGTTTCCCCAAACGATTCTCACATCCCTTTGTCATATAAACTGAGGTTTGAAGTCACTAACAACCAAGCTAAGTACGAGGCTTGCATTGCTGGAATGGAGGTAGCTCTGGAGCTAGGGGCAAAAAGGGTAGAAGTCATTGGGGATTCAAACCTGGTGGTATCTCAAGCCAGAGGAGACTGGAAGGTCAAAGAAGATACACTGAAGCTATATCACTCTGTGCTGGAAAATCTAATTCCACATTTCGACTCTGTTATCTTCACACACACTCCTCGAGTAAGCAATAGATTTGCAGATGCACTGGCAACGTTAGCATCTATGGTCGAAATACCCCTGGGATTCACGATGCGGCCGCTCATGATCGAGCAAAAGGTTAAACCAGCATGTGAGTGCACCTACAGAGGAAGGAGAAGACGATGGCAAGCCATGGTACGAAGACGTGAAGGAATTCCTGGAAAAAGGAGAATACCCACCCGAGACCACCTCAAAGGACAAAACGGCTCTGCGGAAGTTTGCTGCCCGATTTGTAATCTGTGGAGGAGCATTGTATCGAAGGGCACACTTGGGTCCAAGTCAACTTTGCGTCACAACGGAAGACAGCCACAAGGTAATGGAAGAAATACACCAAGGAATTTGTGGGCCACACATGAATGGGGCAACGATGGCAAAGAAGATCCTACGTCAGGGATATTACTGGACTACAATGGAGGCCGACTGCGCTGATTATGTCCGCCGATGTTACAAATGCCAAACTCACGCTGATCGTATGCGTATTCCCCCTACAGAATTGTATAGCATGACATCCCCCTGGCCATTCTCCACTTGGGGGATAGACGTCACTGGAAGCATAAATCCAAAAGGGAAATACAAACATCAGTTCATTCTGGTGGCCATCGACTACTTCACCAAATGGGTAGAAGCAGCTTCTTATGCTACTCTCAAAGCCACTCATGTGGCCAAATTCATTCGCACTAATATCATCTATCGATATGGTATACCTCACGAGTTTGTCTGTGACAATGGATCGCACTTCAAAGGGGCGACAAAGAAGCTTTTCGCCGAATTTGGGATACAGGATCATCGGTCATCTACTTACCGACCTCAAACTAATGGAGCTGTTGAGGCTGCAAACAAGAATGTCAAGAGGATTCTGCGGAAGACTACCGACACTTACACAAACTGGCCAGAAATGCTACCTCTGGCGCTATGGGGATATCGAACAACTGAAAAGACTTCAACTGGGGCCACTCCCTACTCTCTGGTCTATGGAATGGAAGCTGTCTTGCCTATCGAATTGGAATTACCTTCGTTAAGGGTTCTAGCTGAGACTGGAATGATCGAAGAAGACTGGGTTCAAAACCGCTACGACGAGTTGGCACTACTAGACGAAAGGAGACTGAGAGCTTTATACCATGTACAAGGGTATCAACGCCGCATTGCACGAGCATTCAACAAAAAGGTGAAACCTAGGGACATCAAGGTAGGAGACATGGTGCTCAAAGCAATTCGTCGCCATGTCTCAGACCCAAGGGGCAAGTTTAGACCAAACTGGGGAGGCCCCTACCTTATCAAACGCATACTTTCTGGAGGAGCAGCATACATTGCAGACTTGGATGGAATGGAATTCTCAACGCCAGTCAACATTGACAAGCTGAGGAAGTATTACCCATGAGAGATGCTCGTTGGACCGAAAACCACAAGGGTGGGCGGATCCAAGCAAAAATTAGAGCAGCCTGCTAGGTTGAAAACCTGCAAGGGCAGCTTAGGCAAAAACTAAGGCATAAATAAAACGCTCGCTAGACCGAAAACCCGCAAGGGCGGTCTTAGGCAAAATTTAGAGCACAAAAGGAGAGGAAAATACCCGAGTGGACCCTAACTAAAAACAAAACAAATCCCCTTTGTTGGAACTACGTTTATGGCCTGATTCCCTCCATGGGATACGTAGGCAATCTCCAAATTTGAGATTCGGCCACTGCTATCATCATCACTTCCAAAATTTCTAGGTCTATCCTAAAGCATGTTCGCTATCAAACTATGGCAATAACAACTTCGAATAAAACGACCAAATGTTTTATTATTTCCAAAGAGAAAGGACAAAACAAACCTAACCAATTCTTAATCCATGAAAGCTAGAATCAAACAAACATCTTTTGAAAAAACATAAGCAAAGCGACAATCTCTAGGTCTTCCTTCTTTTTGCACTACTATCCTCCAAAAGGTTTTTCTTCAACCAGCGTTTGTAAGAACCCGATAGCTTGGCAACGAAGTTCTCAGCAGCCTCCTGCATCACTCTATTTGGCCAAAGACGCAGCATATTGCGACGGAAGTTGGCATCATGGATCTTAGAGACGGTGTACTCAGGGTCACCCAAGATTGCGGCTTGTTCAGCCCCAAACTGCCTTTGAAAGCGAGCAGGGAAGTAGAAAACGACTCGAGTAATGCCAATCACTGCTACACCAAAATGGTTCATGGTACTCGCAGTCATACTCTCAATACCATACCAGGGGCAAACCCATTGAATCCAATCACCCCTGCAAGTCTTCATCCACGCTTCTCAAGCGGCCTCAGTTGGGAACTGTTTAACCGTGTGACGCTCCGTGCACTAGTCTGGATTATAAGGAAGTCGCTCCGGCGCATCCCACACTTTTAGCTTCTCAAACAACCACACCTAGAGAACAAGGGAAAATTGTGAGTTGAGAGAACACGTGAGTCAAAACAAAAGAGTGATGAGTGAAAAGATAAACTTGACAAATAAACAAATAAAAGAGCGAACCTGCAATAGCAAGGGACTGCCTGAGAACTGAGCTGTAGGACTACCCTTCATCACATCCAGACCCATCAAGGTCTCTGCCAACACTAAGCCAGCGAAACCCACACGGTTTCCAATTTGTTGAGCAAGGCTAAGCAACACAGGATCAGCGTGGCCAGAGGAAGGGCCAAGCAAATAATAATGAAGGAGACAAATGCACAACGCATGAAAACACGACTTCTGTAGAGAAACTTGGCGATGAGCCTCAGCGGTACCGAAACGCTGAATAAGTTGCAAAATCTCCAGCCTTCCTTTCACTAGGAAGAATTTAACTTCATGTTTCTGAACTTGGAGTAAATCCTTCCGGAGATCACCTCGGTTGAACAAAGGATTAGGGACAACAAGACCCTCTCTGTCTGAATGACCCATGATGGCCGCAAACTCCTCGATAGTAGGGCACAACTCCTCTCTCCTAAATCAAAAGACGTGAAAATCAGGGTCCCACAAACTAGCAGCTGCCCTAAGGAAGGCAAAATTCACAGGAATTTGACGAAGGGAAAAGAGGAAGTCCATACCAAAGGACTTAAAGTGTAAAGGGTCGAGGCCATTGAAGGAAATCAACCACTGATCAAGGCCTAGTTGTGCCATATGTAAGGAATTGCTACTGACAACGCTATCGGGTTCGTAGAACGCGTATTTATAGAACTAAGTCGAATCTTAGTCCGAATCGGAATCGGATTCTTAATCCTCAGAATTTCAATCGGTCTCTCGGCCGATACTTCGATATGACGGCCGTAGGATCTATCCATCGGCCAGTAGATATCAGGGTTGACCTGCAAGTCAAACCCAGGCAAACAAAACGATCCTTCGGCCGCCAGATTGAAGTTTCGACCGTGTAATCACTAGATCGGCCGCCAGAACGGCTATTTTACATACTGTTCCCACGGTTCAGTTTGTTTCGTTGGATTAATGAGAATATCACACAACGTAGAAACAGCATATACAATCACAAGCAGAGCAAGAAGGTTTTTGTTTCATATAACGAAAGCTTTTTACATCACAAGGTGGATCATCCCACATTTCCTAAACAAACTATACATCGATTTCCTATCAAACTAACCTATGCAGGAAGAGAAACAAAGAAAAAAAACAAAGGAAGCAGAAGAGGATGTCGAACCCTCTGGTGGTCCAAACACCAGAGGCCTGCTGCAAAGAAACTAAGAAGAGGACACCCCTGGGGCGGTGTATACCAGAGGAGTACTACGGTGCAAAAGAGACACCACATGGCCCAGAAAAATCACCACACCGCATACCCCTGCCACGCCAGGAGCTCCATGTCACGGAAGCAAGTCACCCATGCGAGGGCCCCTAATCAAAGCATACCCATGCGAGGATCCATGATCAAGCGTCAAGACAGGACCAAAAGCAAACGCGGTCTCCCTCTGCGCACGCTAGCCACGTCAGCATATCACCTACGGCCCGGAGCTGTCGGAAACAAGGAGAAGTGGAGGGGGTCTTCGGTGGAAGCCTTGGACGGAAGGAACGGAGAGGGAAGAAAGGAAAGTGAAACAAACGGCTGAGGCCGTGGCCTTTTATAGGCCCCTGGAAATGAATCGATTAAGCGGCCGAGACATCGGTTCCTCGGCCGATACATCAATCCTTCGGCCAGAAGATCGATCTCCTTGCCCTCGAATCAATTTCCTTCGACGAGAAGCAGATTTTGCTCAGTGCACTAATTCAAGCCACTGCAGACTTCTAAGTCCTCAAGCAACCAAGTAGCCTTGGGGGCATACCCAAGCATGAGGAAAATCTCTCTCCACATACTGCTGGCCAGCAAAACGAGACACTCAGCAGCCCTGAGCTCAAAACTTCAGCGGTTCTATACCCATATCCACTACCGAGGAATCAAGCAGCTCCGTGCCCATATCAACTCATTCAGCGGCTCTATGCCTATTACTCAACAAGCTCGAAGCCTATGTTTACCATCTCAACGGCTCTAAGCCCTCGACACAGCAGGCTCTACGCCCGTTATCTCACCAAAGCGGCTCTACGCCTTCTACTCAGCGGCTCGAAGCCCATTACCTCAACAGGCTCGAAGCCTTCGTCTACTATCACCCAGCGGCTCGAAGCCCTCGAATCAGCAGCTCTATGCTCACTATCACGGCAACAGGCTCTACGCCTGTAATCACTCAACTTAGCGGCTCCAAGCCCATTGTCTCAACTGGCTCGAAGCCGTACACGATCAAGTTTTTAACAGGCTCGAAGCCTGTGTTCATCATCTCAACTGGCTCGAAGCCGTAAACAAGCAATCTCAGCGGCTCAAAAGCCCATTATCTCAAATGGCTCCAAGCCATCTCCTCAACAGGCTCGAAGCCTATGTTTACTATCTCAGCAGCTCTATGCTCGCTATCATGGCAACAGGTTCTACGCCTGTAATCACCAAACTCAACGGCTCAAAGCCCATCATCTCAACTGGCTCGAAGCCATAAACAAGCAACAGGCTCTAAGCCGCCCCAACAATCAAGACATCTATTCTCAGGCTCTACGCCTGAATGCTCAAAAATCTAACATTTTTGAATGCTCAAGCTCTACGCTTGGATGCCCAACCACTGTGTACTGGATGCTCAAGTTATACACTTGAATACTCAAGCTCTACGCTTGGATGCCCAACCACTGCGTACTGGACGCTCAAAGCCTGTACTTTGAATGCTCGGATTCTGCCGTCCGAATGCTCGAGCTCTACGCTCTGAATGCTCAAGTCCGGAACTTGATAGAAGCTCTAAGCTTAAAACAAACACACACGCACGGGCCCGTGCACATATTGCATCAACATTTTCACATCGAGTCTGCATCATCATATCTGTTCACATCTAACAACCATCATCACACATATACACTCTGCATATCTCTTATACAGGTCAACCCTGCAATCAACCGGCTCTACGCCTCGGTTTTATTGATCGGTTCAGCGCCTCGATCCTTTGGCTCCACGCCAACACTTATGATGAGAAAGCTCCGTGCACAGACCATCAGAATACAACCAGCTCTACGCTTCGGTTCAAATCACATCAAGCTCTAAGCTCCGACAACTCAGGCCCTCGCCTCAAGACTGCAACAGGCTCCACGCCTCAATCCAATCTCCTCAGGCCCTTGCCTCATAACCACAGCAGGCTCCAGGCCTCAGTTCCTTCACCTCAGGCCCTTGCCTTATGCCAGCTCCGCGCTTCGGTTCATCACGTCAAGCTCAAAAGCTCCGACACCTCAGGCTCTCGCCTTGTGATCAATACCAGCTCCGCGCTTCGATTCCATCAAGCTATAAGCTCACCTCAGGCCTTCGCCCTATGACTACAACCGGCTCCGTGCCTCGGTTCCATCATCTCCAAAGCTTCGTGCTCCAGATACTGGCCCTGCACCCCCCACATCTCAAAAACAAACCGGCGTCCAACTCATCCCAGCAAATGGTTTGGATTCTGCCCCATTACATCAATTCCTTCCAGCTCATTCGCAAGGATAGGCTACTCTACCGAGCTCCTTTCAGTCAAAGTAAGGATGATCAAGAAAAGCAAACGCACCTGCCGTGTACTGATCTACCCCAAGATACTAAGGAAGCTCTCCGCAAAAACCCCTCGGCAGCCCAGAGCTCCTTCAACTATCTTCCGCCAAAACCCTGGCTCAGTCTAGGTACGTCACACTACGGCTTTTAAGCCCTAAGGTACGTCTTCTGTCTCTAACCCTCCAAACTTTTTGCTTTTCTTTATCGCCCGAACTACGATTGGTCTGAATTTCCCTTGCGGAATACGTAGGCAGCCTCCCGGCCCGACCATAACAAAATCTTTTTCGAAAACCCCTTGGAATAGTGGTTGGACCAAATTGAGTTGCTTTTTTACAGCTTTGACTCTTACTCAAACATGTCTCGCGATCCGTCTGAGTTCAGTCAAAGAGGGGCATCTGTAGACACCCCAATTTGGCCTAACAATTATTTCAAGTCCCACCTTGGGACAATCCCGATGATGAAATGGATACATTGATTGCTGATTGCTTCCTTGAGGACCTTAGGACTTTCGGTGAGAACTTTGAACCACTTAGAGGACCCAATTCAAAGCCATACAGCCTTTCAGATAGAAATACAGAAGCCTAGGAGAATCCATCTGACGGCCGTAATATCGATCTAACGGCCATAACATCAATCCCTCACCCGAGCAACCTGTTGCCAGCAAAATCTCCCTGAGAGATCAATTCCTCGGCCGCAAGATCTATCCTTCGGCCGAGATATCCATTCCACGGCCGCGACATCCTTTACTCGGCCGCCAGAGCGACCTTTTTCTAGACTCTGGAACGTTCTGTCAGACGTTTGGTTTGATCCAACTACACTACCTTCCCGATGCGTTCGGGCTACGCTCAGAGATTACGACGTAGAGTTAGAGATGCATTGCAATTGCAATTGCCATCTCGTGATTTGATTGGCCGGAGTGAGTCATCCCTATGCCTATATAAAGGAGCCTTTGGGTTCCGAAATTAACATAGAAATTGATAGACCTTCACACTCAATCAAGCCTCGAAACTCTGTCAAAATACTCTCTCAATCCCATACTTCAAAAGCCCTAACCTCCCGAAGATAGCCGTCAATCCGGCGATCAAACCCCGAAGTTCAAACCCTAACCCTAGGGTTCTCGATCAAGCAATCAATCAATCACGCCCAATCCAAAGCGATCAAGCAACTGAGGGATCAAGGTGGTGAGGCCCAACGGCCTCTGGTTTGTCTTAATTTACTGTCTTTTTGACTAATCGTAGCATTTTTTATTACCTGCTAATCTTTCTGTCTGGTGTGAGGAAGAACACCGACCGGGGCTTCGATCCCTCGGCCGGTATATCAAACCAGGAGGATCCCTCGGCCGTGACATCCATTCACCGGCCGCGGGATCCATTTCCCTGGGACATTTTGTTTGCTTTTCTGCTTTCTGATGCATGCTTATTTATCGCACTGGCTCACCTTGCTTACTGTTTAAAGGAATAAATAAACAGACTATGTGTTGAAATTAAACAAAGCATCTATACATCTTATGTTGAATGAGTATGGGCCAGTCTCACGACTGGGCAAAGAGGGGTGCTTAACACCTTCCCCTTATTGTACTTTTGGCTCCCGTATCCAGAATCTCTATCTGTTTTCCCAGTTTTAATAAACTGGGTGGCGACTCTATTTGATGATAACTGTTATCATGTGGCGATGTTCCTAGCCATGGGAATGTCCATGATTTTGGTTTATGAAGCGAGCAACCAAGCAAACAAACGTGATCAATCTGTATGGCGATGCCCCGTTTGGGAGGTGTCTACAAAATGGTCAAAATCATTTCCAAGCGCTTGGGAGCAGTCCCGAGCGCTCAAAACCATTTTCCAAAAACCTTTGGTCTAGCTCACTCCCGAGCGCTCGAGAGTGAAGTCCCAAGCGCTCCAGACCACTCTCGAGCGCTTGGGTCTTCTATGCTGCCCAATGGATGGCTGGGCTCCCCACTACCCATGCAATCCATCATTGCAGTCACCATGAGCCGGCTGAGGCTTGAGTCAACACTCAACCTTAGTCAGAAGGAGTCAGAGCCAGCAGATTTTCCCCCAACCAAATATTTTATTTCAAAATCAATTTCATTTCAAAACTATAGGTTATCTTGGCCTATATATACAACTGATTTCAGCTGAAGCAGGGGGCTTTTAGAGGGGCTACGAAATCTTTCTCCTGGAGAACCCCATTCTCTGCTCTCTCTCTCTCTCTCTCTACAAAGCAAAAATTCTCAAACCAAAGCTTGAACCTAAAACTTCAAACCTAAAACTTCAAAAGCTTTCAAAAATCATCAAGGAAAATGCAGGAAATCCAGAATACTCTAAGCTTCTGATTTCTTGTACTCTTCTCTCTTCATCCACATTTCAAAGCCATTCAAAGAGCAAAGTTCCAACAAAAGGTAGAAAATCCTTCTATCTCAATCTCAAACAAAGAGGCTGTTCTTCCCTTCTGAGGGGGGTCTCTCAGCCTGACCCAGTCTTCAATACTTGGTATATGGTTGGGAGACCCTAGTGTAAAAACAAGAGCAAAGGGGTACAAAAAATGTTTTCACAAAACCCTTACTGGAAACACTCTCGAGCGCTCGAGAGTGCTCCCGAGCGCTCGGGACTGTTTCCAGTCCCATGCATGGTATTTTGTTAGACAACAGGCTGGGGTGAGGTGGAGTCTTAAGTGAAATGGTTTTATTCTGGCATGCAGATGTAGAAAATCATTTTCCCTAAAACAGAAGTGTTTCTTACAAATTTCATGTAAGAATAAGGTTTTCCAAAGTTAAAAATAAGATTTTCTCTTGTTAAAGACCTAGACAAGTGTGACTGCATGATAAAATGATTTCATTTTCCATTTGAGAGCAAGCTGACATGCAGCTCGCTCCCAAGCGCTCTGACCCATTCCCGAGCGCTCGGGAGTGCATGCATGCCATTGCATTCCATTTCCCCAGTCTGCTGTGTTCTCTGATTTCTGCGTGCATAAATGTACCTATTTGCTCATTTAAAGCTATAGATCTAATTTTACAATGGCAAGGATCCAGGGATTGAGAGATTGAGGGCCCATCTCAGTCTGTCAAGTCCTCTGTTGAGCCCATATTGTGTTTATACACATTTCAAATTCCAGTTTTACATTATATTCTGTCAGTGCTAACAAAGTTTTGCAGGATCAGAGTGTCAGCACTCCCAAGCGCTCGGGACCATTCCCGATCGCTCGAGATTGAATACAGTAACAGGGCTGCATTTTCAGTTATCTTGTATTTTGCATGGCCATTTCACCCTCTACTGTACACATGCACCAGTATACACCTCTTATTTGGTATAACTGTGGATATCTGCTAGTTGTTAAATGAAACAAAATCCCTTTGAAAAATCCCACAAACGTTTAGTAGAGACCGATTTTGAATCGGGCGAGGGGGGTGCCGTAAAACCCTTCCCCCCTCGTAACATGGCTTCCGGATCCTTAAAACTGATCTCTGGTTTTCAATTTCAAATCAATCATTTTCAAACAAAACAGTTTCTCGGGTGATATACCATAAATCCGGGTGGCGACTCTTCAAATCAAACCATTTTTCGAATCAATCCAAAACGGTTCGAGGCGCGCGATTTTCCATTTGGGCCGCCCCAATTCACCCGGGGCTGTGGTAGCCCATAGTGGGCCCGCTTGGGATCCGTGGCCTTAGAGAGGTGCGGAACCAGGCCGCAGGAGCTGCCGAGGAGAGGAGAGCTGCCGGTGAGAGACAGAGGGGAGGCGAAGGCCGTGTGAGGCGAGGCCTAGGCGGACCTGTAGTTGGTGGACCTCCTGAGCTACTCTGGAGGATTCCTGTGGTTGACAGCCAGGGGAATCCTGCAGAGTTACAGTTAGTGCCCGCGAGAGCGGAGCCCACCCCTGTGACCGTGGCGGTAAGACTTAGCTTCCAGTATTGCTTTTCAATTCAATATATGTGAATTACTGTCGATTGGCCTGATGAACCCAAATTGCATGCAGGTGCCGACTGAATGGATAAATAAAGCCGTCCGACGCATGCTAGCCTTGGAGAATGTGGTGAGGAGAGCAGCGAGCGGCATGCCACTGGAGTTGCACTACTCAGCACCGATACCACAGCCGACTCAGCCAGCCGTTGTTCAGAGGAAACAGGTACATAAACGATACGTTCCTGCTTTCGATACATTCCTGCTTTTGACGCTTTCGATACATTCCTGCTCTTGATTGTAGAATGTACCTGTTTTCAACATATGGAATATAACATGCACAATGCATACCCATGCTTTGAAATGAAATGACAATGCAGGCACAGGGGAGGATGAATCCTAGGAGGAAGAGCGCACGAGATCCACCACCGAAGAAGGCGGCGGCAAAGAAGCCCACGGCTCCAGCCAGTCCCTCACGGCGACAGACCAGGAGTTCGCAGCCAGCAGCTGCGGGTCGGGAGGCTGCTAGGCAGGCCGTTAGACATGCCGAGCTGCAGTACCAAATCAAGATGCGAGAGAAGCCGACGCAAGAGGAGCCAGCCCGCAAGAGGCGATTGGTCCTATCAGATCCTCCTGAGACAGAAGAGGAGGAAGAGGATGACGAAGACGAAGAAGAAGGGGAAGAGGAAGAGGAAGAAGAAGAGGAAGAGCGACGTCCCTCTTCTAGTAGCGGCTCCGACGACTCTGTGGATGATCCCCCGTATAAGGACAACCCGCGTGAGCAGCAAGGCGATGATAGCAGCGATGACTGGCTCGGACGGCGCTGAGGACCACCGCGACGTCTTCTTTGCTTTTGACTTTTGATTTCAGGCCTACGTGCCCAAGTAGATAGTTTAGTTGACATAGGCTTTTGGAGGCCTGCTTGCCTTTTGATTAGCAGGCGGATGTGCCCTAACTGCTTTGATAGCCTTTGATCGACCGAAGTGCCACAGATATAGTAGTTCCCTTTTGCTTACATGGATAGATCACGGTTTAGCTAGAAAAGTTGCATTTTCAGGCTTATTGTTTCTCATTATAAATA
Source organism: Rhododendron griersonianum (assembly GCA_018127125.1). Lineage (NCBI taxonomy): Eukaryota > Viridiplantae > Streptophyta > Magnoliopsida > Ericales > Ericaceae > Rhododendron > Rhododendron griersonianum. The sequence goes on from CM030797.1 coordinate 22,842,066, forward strand.
AGAGAAAGTAAAACCAACCACTAATACCAAAACTTGCATTGACAACGCACCAAAAATGTTCACAGACACACGTGAATGCACAAAATGCGACCAAACTGCAAAGAAAACGGAAATATACCCCAGGACACAGCTAGGATACGAGGATACGAGAAAATGGGCATTTATGGGCCAAAGTTCCAAATAACCTGATCCAGACAAGACTGACTCTCATACAAGACCAAGTATGCCTAACATGACTTGTTCCAACTGACGGAATTGAAAGAAATGCTCCGAAACAAGATTTGGACACGGAAATGCTCAAAAATGACGCAAAATGACCCAATCATGGTAAACATGACTCAATTATGTCCTAGACTGAAACCGACACCTCCATACAGTCACATAAGGTCCAGGTGACCTGTATGGCATGACCGAATTGGGCTAGAACTGCCATAGCAAGTTTCGACCTCCCGAAACCTTGATTTGAACCTGAAACGGGCCCCCGAGGGTCCAAAATCTTCGCTAAATGCGACATTTCGAATCCGATGCTTGAATAGAGTCCCCTATGCCCATAATGATTTGCTGGAACCATCAAAAGTGCAAAAAGACCCTTGGAACAAAAACGACCAAATTTGGGCAGTAGCATCTGAAATCTGTCAAAACTGCAGACAAACCATCGCGCGATGGTGTGAAACTGTCGCGCGAGTGAAACTATGTCGCGCGATCATTTGGAACCGTCGCGCGATGGTCAAACCCTGCTGAGCTGCCTTTGTTTGACCAAATTATTGCCATAAACCTATTCACTTCCCCACGTCTTGCAAGCTATTCTGAAGTTGCAGAAAAGGGTTGTCCTTGTATGGCAAGGTGGTAGAACACCTAGGCCTCAATCTCATCCTCCGGCGCGAGAACCGAGGACAATATTTCCAATATCTTGCCTATAAGAAGAAGGCATTAGGAGTAATGTAGGGTATACCCCTCCTCGTTACTGAAAATGGGAGATTCGTTAATGGAAACACTCGATCCTTGGCTAATGAGGGACGAAACCATAAATTGGGCGAGCCCCCGGTCTCGGTGTCTGTCCTCAATCCGCGACCTCCGATTCAGTCGACCATGCGTCGAGCTTCTCCAAGCTGCATTGCCCTTCTGGGACCCGACTGTGCATGTCTTCCGGTTCCATCAAGACGAGATGTGCCCAACCATGGAATAATTCCAAGCGTATGTGCCAGGCTTTGCCAACTTAGATGTCCTTGCAGTTCCGCCACTTCACGAAGACATGGAGCAAATTCTACAGGCAAAACTCAACATTCCCGAGGCACTGACGGCTAGCATCGTTCAGAATGGCGAACTCAACATCATTCGACTGATTGAGCTGTATGGCCTCGAGGGAGCCCTGGGAGATTACATAGGGGAAGCTCACAAGCGCTTCGTATTATCCATATGCGCACTGGCTGCTTATATGCTGATCCCTATCGAAGGAAGGGTGAGTCCCAAACTGGTGAGCATGGCCCTACAAATGGATGCCCAGAAAAACATCATGCCCGTGGTTTTAGGGGAAACGCTCCTGGGCTTGGATATGGTGAAGCTTGAGCAAGTAGAATCATTCAGTGGATGTCCTATCTTGCTCCAGGTAAATTCCCACTCAACTCATTTCTCGCATCTTCGTCTTTACCCGAATACTCAGGCTGTACTTGATTTCTGACTTATCTCCTGCTCTCATGCAGCTCTGGCTATCGGACAAAGTGGGAGTTTTAGAAGAGCCACAGGCTGGCTTTGAAGGCTTCCCCAGGCTTTTGGTCAAAAGACCGATGATATTCCCCGACCTGACGGTGGACATATGGTTCGCATTTCTGAATGACCTGCACCCTGAAGACATAGTCTGGAGATGTCCTTGGCTCAACCTTCCGAAAATGATGATCAATTCGACTGGATTCTGTAGAGTGGTAATCGCTGGCTTAACGAGCTTCACCTTTTACATCCCAGGGCGTACTCTTTGTCAACTCGGGAGAAGCCAAGGGTACAAACGCTATGGAGCGGAAGATTTTGAAATCCCCATATTTGACTCGTGGAATCTGCGCTGCTACAAAGGCAGCTGGAGCAACAGGGCTTTGAAAGAACCAATTCCAGACTTCAAGACATGGCTGGACAATCGCTATGTAAGATGGCTTCGTGCTGAAGTTGAAGAAAGGCTAAGGGGATATTTCTGAATCCCGTAGCAAACAAGCTTGTAATCGGAGAAAGCTCCAAAACCGACAGGCTGTCTGAGCTGTCTCCTTTAGCCCTTTTTCAGTGTTTACCTTGTAAGTTGCACGTCCCGTTGCCCGGCTTGACCGGCTGAATAACAACTTTGAATAAGAATAATCCGGACGTTATCCACCCGAGGGACTGATTCCATCACCGAATGTGCGATTTGAACAAACAACGCTTCGACATAGTCATAATCGTCCATAATGACCTACTGGAAGCATCGGAATCCCAAAATCTGGCCTGAGGCAAAATGCGACAAATCACCCACCAAAAGACAGTAGCCTGCCTTACTATGCCAAAATAAATTAAATCCACGCGCGAGAAAGTGAAACTGTCGCGCGAGACTCACTCAGTCGCGCGATACTACTGTGGGCTACCTGCCCGAAAAATATATTTTCCGTTTTGAGAGAAAATATTGTTTTGAAGAGTTGAAAGAGTCGCCACCTGGATTTATGGTTTATCACCCGAGAAACCGTTTTGTTTTGAAAATGATCGATTTGAATTGAAAACCAGAGATCGTTTGAAGGGTCCGGAAGCCATGTTACGAGGGGGGAAGGGTTTTACGGCACCCCCCTCGCCCGATTCGAGATCGGTCTCTACTAAACGTTTGTGGGATTTTTAAAAGGGATTTTGTTTTATTAGACAAGTAGCAAGTATCCACAGTTATACCAGATAGGAAGTGTTTGCATGTGCATGTGTACAGGAGGGTGACAAAACTGTGAAGTAATAAAATGCATGACAGCAGAAGCTGGGAAACTGCCACTGACTTCACTCCCGAGCGCTCGGGAGTAGTCCCGAGCGCTTGGGAATTCTGATGCCCAACCTGCAAACTTGTTAGTACAGACAGGATGTAATGCTAAAAAGGGGAACTGGAATGCTGTGATTTACACTACAGGCTCAGCAGAGGATTTGAAAGACTGAACTAAGCCTTCAATCTTTCAGATCGTGCATCCCTGCCATGACAAGATTAGATCTACAAATTTTAAAGAACAAATGGGTACCCTTATGCCTGCAGAAACCAAGGAACACAGAAGACTGGGGAGATAAGAGGAAATGGCATGGCTGCACTCCCGAGCGCTCGGGAACAGTCCAGAGCGCTTGGGAGTGTTATGCACAACAGCTTTGCTTTAAACAGAAAATGGTACTGACATGTAAAAATCCTTATTTTGTTATTTCCCAATAGGAAATCATCATTTAACTTTGGAAAAACCTTATATTACATGAAAACCTGTGAGGAATACTTCTGTTTTGGGGAAAATGATTCTCTGTGCATGCATGCCAAAATGAAACCATTTATTTGAAGAGTACACCTCATTCCCTACCTACTGTACGACAAGGGAGCATGCAAGAAACTGGGGACGGTCCCGAGCGCTCGGAAGCATTCTCGAGCGCTCGAGAGTTATGCCAGTGAGGGTTTGCCAAAATGTTTTTGTACCCCATTGCTCTTGTCTTTACACTAAGGTCTCCCAGCCATGAACCCAGTATTGAAGACTGGGTCAGGCTGAGAGACCCCCCTCAGAAGGGAAGAACAGCCTCTATGTTTGGGGTTGAGATAGAAGGATTTCTACCTTTTTGCTCGAACTTTTCTCTTTGGAATGGCTTTGAAAGGTGGATGAAGAGAGAAGAATACAAGAGATCAGAAGCTTGAAGTGTTCTGGGTTTCCTGTATTTTCCTTGAGGATTTTTCGAAAAGCTTTTTGAAGTTTGAAGTTGAAACTTGAGTTAGGGAGCTCTTGTTCTGAAAGAGAGGGAGAGAAGAGAAGGAGAGGGTTCCCAGGGAGGAGATTTTGTAACCTCTGGCTCAGCTGAAAACAGGTTTTATTTATAGGCCAAAAATAACCTATGGTTTTTGAAAATCAAATGGATTTTTAAATAAAATATGTTTAAAGGGAAAATCATTTAGCCTGAAGATTCCTGACCGAGCATGAGTGCTAGCCGTAAATCTCAGCCGGCTAAAGGTCTCTGCAATGATGGATTGCATGGGTAATGAGGAACCCCGCCATCCATTGGCCAGCGCAGGAGACACGAGCGCTCGAGAGTGAGCCAGGCCAGAGGTTTTGAAAGTTATTTTTGAGCGCTCGGGACTACTCCCAAGCGCTTGGAAGTGATTTTGACCATTTTTTATTTCCTTTCAAATCTTTCAAGGAGCAAAGTTCCAATCGGTACGAGGCTTGTTCCAATCCAAATTCATCATCGGGGAGCCTCCGGGCCACAAATTAAGGAAATTTGAAGAGTTCAAATTGGGGTGTCTACAACTACTGAACCGTCGCGCGATAGAGTGGGTCTGTTACAGCTGCCAGTCTTGACTCATCCGGAGATTAAAGTGTGGCAGGCTTTTCCATCAACTCTGGACGTGCAGGAGCTTCTGGGCTTCCCCAGAGGTGTGTCCTTAAGTGTTAGGTCATGGGGGACACCTTGCATGGATATTTTATCCAAGGCAAGAGACATTCCATCCTCACTTGGCTATAAAGGAAGAGTTGCCTCCTGAATGAAGACATGTCTTCAGCTAGAGAAACCCCAGATATACTTCTACCAATGGCAAATCCTCTCCCTACATTAATCAGCCCGTGGCTCGAAGAATTTGTCGCGAGTGACTGGCTATGCTTCCGTTCTCACGGGCTGGCCGCCTTTCGCTTCCTAAAAAGCATAAGGCTCCGCCCCGAAATCCTGAGAGCAGCTCTCCATTTTTGGGATCGGGACATCCATGTGTTCCGATTCGGGGACAACGAGCTGTGCCCGACTGTAGGAGAATTTCAGGCATACCTCCAAGGTTTTGCCTCGAGCGTGATTGTCGTGCCACCCTGTAGAAAGAGTATGCCGAAGCTCCTAAAAACCTGTCTGAACATTTCGAGTGGAGCGGCGGGTAGCCTGCTGGCTGGCGGGCAAATAAACGTCCTGCGCCTGATGGAATGGTACAGGCCTGACGGTGATCCAGAGGATACTGCCCTGCAAGCCCGGCGCCACTTTGCTTTGTCAATTGGCGTACTGGCCGCATACCTATTGGTGTCTCCGAATGGACGGCCCGACCCCTCGCTGGTGGACGTGGTCACTCAGATGGGTGTTAGAAGGAACGTGGTTCCTATGGTGCTTGCGGAAATGCTCATGGGTCTGGATTTGGTGGCCGCTAGCCAAACAGAGATATTCGGCGGTAGTCCACTCTTGTTGCAGGTAAACTCTCTCAGCTCACCTTTTTCCGGTTTTCACATAGTCTGCTTTTATCTCAACACTCGGCTAAGGCTATATAGAAGCTCCTTACTTGTTTTTCTTTCGCTCAGGCTTTATATGGCTCCTTACTTGTTTTTTTCACTCGTGCAGCTATGGCTATCCGACAAACTCAGACTAATTGCAGCTCCTGAAGCGAACTGGCCCCATATGCCCGGGCGAATGCATCAGAGAGAGATGCTGTATCCAGATATGTCTGCTGAGGAGTGGTATACCTTCATGAGAGAGATATCCCCGCGGGAAATCGTCTGGCGACACGGAAGCTTGAACATTCCGGACATGGCCCTGAACTCTGCGGGTTTCGAGCGGATGGTGATTGATGGGCTGTCCAGTTTCACCTTCTACATTCCTGGCCGTATCCTTCGGCAACTGGGCATGAACCAGGGTCTGCACCAAGCTGGGGTAGAGGATTTCCAGATTCCTGCATTCACTGCCCAACATCTGGCTGGGTATGAGCACAACTGGGGTTTGAGACAACTCGGCGGAGCAGAACAAGATTTCAGCACAGGACTCAAACGCCGCTACGTAGCATGGCTGAGAAAAGACATTGCAAGAAGACAAAATGCAAACTGACCTCTGACATGACCTCAATAATCTAGCATAAACTGTGAGCCCGTGTGTAACAACTCCGATTTTCAGTAAATAAAAATCTCGTTGATTATTTTAATGACTCTAAAAATTCCTTATTTTCTGATAATCCGTCATAATTAGATTTATTCGATTCAAAACCTAATTTCATTTCGCCACGCGATTTAGTCATTTTCTAAAGACAAGTGAGTTAGTAAACCCTAAGGTATCCTATTTAGCAAGCCTAACTAGCTTCTAACTATCGTTAGGGTAACCTAATCGAACCTTTGATCTTCATGAACCATTTGAACCCTAAGTGAGACCTTGACCAAAGTCAACCTTTGATCTATTACCCATTGGACGATAAATGCTAGGATAATCTTTATCCATTGGACCATAGGTTTACACCTAGGATATTGTGACTAGATTGCTAGGTACACTTTATATGATTATATATTACTTACCATCTTTACCCATTGGACGATAAAAGTTAGGAGAATTATTAACCATTGGACGATAGGTTAGTCTTTCTACCTAGTACAAGATCTATTAGTTTAATTAGATTCACCATGAGTCATTGTACTATTATAGATAGATTATATAAGTTTAGTACTTTCATCCTTTAACCTTTGGTTAATAAAAGTTAGGGGAATTATAGTCCATTGGTCCATAAGGCCAAATCAAGCTATAGTACTAGGTTAAAATTAGTTAATTCCTTCCTAGATATTGTGGGCACACGACCCAAAAATCCCCGCGTTCTCGGTATGGAAAAATTCCGGGTGCGCCCTTTTTGGAAAGCGCGGCGAAACGCTTCGCAAATCAAAGAGTCGCCACTCGGGTTTTGCGGTTAGCACCCAAGAAACCGTCCTTTTGAAAACGTTTGGACCACGTTTGTTTGATTTTGAAAAAGGCTTTTGTAGACTGGACCGTCGTCACCTTTGATCTTTAGGTTCGGGAGCCAGATTACGAGAGGGGAAGGGTTTTATGGCACCCCCCCTCGCCCATTCCGGAGACCGGTCTCTACTCAGGCATTTTATAAAACATTTGCATTTCTCTCTTTATTTGATAATTCTTTTAACCAATTAGGGCGGGGGAACAGTTAATGGGGATTAAAACTGTAAACAAGTTGCATTTATGTACAAAAATATGACAAAATGTTTATGGATGTTGATGTTTGATCTATACAAGCATAATAGATTGAGAACAAGCTTTTGTGGACATTTTAAGCAGACTGGAGCACACTGACTGTGAGATAGTGCACACAGGAACAAGCCTGCATGCACTGGCCAAGCCACTGCATGCAGTCATGACCTACGTGCGCCACTACACAACTGGCGTGCGCCGGTAAGCCTAAGACCACAGCCTCTGTTGTCAACCCTCTGGGCTCTGGAAAGGACCAGTGCACACCCAGGACAAACCACGCAGTTAAATATGGATTACTAAGCTATTACAGACAATGTAAAGGGCTTAAAAGCCACCAAATAGACAGAAAACCCCTTAAACAGCGAGGGGAGGATGATCAAAGGCCTGGAGCCTAGTTGCCATGCAAGGGCCAGCCACTGGCCAAGGAGTGACTGGCGCACGCAGGTACATGGTACCGTACGCCAGTTGACACTGCTCAGTCAGTGCTTGGCTTTGCACCATCTGGGCTCTGGAACATTACCAGAAGGACCCCAGAGGCATTCCAAAGTAACATAAAGGAAAAACTAAGTACTATGCTTAAACAATTCTACAATACAGAAAGCTGTAAACTGGTTTTAACATGCAGCAAGGTGATCAAAGCTTAAATAATGCAAGAAAACAATGATCCATGATCCCCACGCCAGTTTTGCACGTACTACCATGACTGGCGTACGGCACTCAGTACTGGCGTGCGCCACTGATCATTGTGCACGGTTTTTGAAACCTTGCCAGCTTTAGGGCCAGGACTGGTATAGATTACCAGCCTTGACCCTGCCAGCCCCCCTCAGGGGTCAGAACAGAAAGCAGAAAGCAAAGGTGGTATACCTTTTTTTTTTGCTTTCGAGTTTGAGAGAAAGCTTGAGCTTTGAGCTTGAGGGAGATGGATGGAGGATGGATGTGGTGTGGTTTATGGACTATGGAGAGTATTCCCTTGCTTACTCTTTCTATGGAAGAGAAAGGAAGCAAAGGAGGAAAAATGAAAGGGAGGAAGGCAAAGGGCTTGAGCTCTTAATATTGCTAACTTTGTGAACTTTTGTAACCCTTTGCAAGAGTGAGAGAGGGGAGTATATATAGAGGAGAGGGACTGAAATCAGCTGGTCCTAAGGGGGTGTTTGGGGTGGAAAGGCTTTGGAGGAGCCTCCCATGCATTTAATGCATGGGACTTGCCTTGAAAGGCAATGTAGGAGGGAAGGGGACAGTTCTGGCCGAGATAATCATCAGGGAGCTGTAGACTACGTCAGGGTGGCCACAAAAGTTCCGCGCTTCTGGCCGAATAAAGTTGATTTGACTGGAATTGACTGGCGTGCGCCACTGGTTGAGTGGCGTGCGCCAGAAAGCGTCGATGACTGACACGTGGCAGTGGTTCCTGCGCACGCTAGTCCACCACTGGCGTACTCCAGTAGGGTTTTGTTGTGGCTATTTGGTTCTGGCTTGAAGGGTTTGAAAGGGGTTCGAAGAGGTTTTGGGATGAGGCTCGGGATGCTCAAAGCTCAAACTCATTCACAAACTCGAGATGTTCTTGACCTTAATCATCATCGGGGAATCAAAAGACCGTAAATAAACTATTCTGGAAAGTCCAAAATAGGGTGTCTACAGTAGCCCCCCTTTGACGGCACTTGGAGCACCATTGTTTTGGTACAAGTAACGTCAAAGGTTTCTAGACACCCTCTCAAGGCTATCCAGAAGAAATTGAAAATGCGGACATGTATTTAAATGTACCGTCCATTGAGAGATCGAAGATGGGCGGACCATCTGAAGATCGTTGGAAAAGAGTTTGAACTCTGTTGGAAGATAGGGATGGGTGGACCATCATTGAATGTTGAGGCGGGCTCTCCTGGGGAATAATCAGTTGCGGATAGATTAATGCCGCTAGGGGTCAAACCTTCTTCGGCATAAGTAACTCCAACAATCACGGGTAGGTCGCGTCGGGTAGGTTAAATTCCATCTGGTGAATCAGAGCCAATCTCCTTATCATGGACCATCCGAGACAGAGCAATAAGATCCGGAAGATGCGCTAACGGTTGAGCCGGATAAATTCCATCGTCATTGATTTGATTTTGGACGGACAGACCGCCGTTGATTTGAGGTTGGACGGACAGACCGGCCGTTGATTTGAAGATTGGACGGACAGATCGCCGCTGATTCGAGGTTGGACGGATAGATCCGTCGTTGATTTGGGTTGGACGGACAGATCGCCGCTGATTTGGGTTGGACGGACACACCGCCGCTGATTTGGGGTTGACGGATGCACCGCCGCTGATTTGAGGTTGACGGATGCACCGGCCGCTGATTTGGGGTTGGACGCACCGCCGCTGATTTGAGGTTGACGACAGACCGCCGCTGATTTGAAGGTTGGACGGATAGACCGTCGCTGATTTGAGGTTGGACGGACAGACCGGCCGCTGATTCGAGGTTGGACGGACAGACCGCCGCTGATTTGGGCTGGACGGATGCACCGCCGCTGATTTGGGCTGACGGACGCACCGCCGCTGATTTGGGGTTGGACGGACTGACCGCCGCTGATTTTTGGATGGACAGACCGTCGCTGATTTGAGGTTGGACGGATGCACCGCCGTTGATTTGAAAGTTGGACCGACGATCGCCGCTGATTTGAGGTTGACGACGCACCGCCGTTGATTCAAGGTTGACGATGCACCGTCGTTGATTTGAAGGTGGGACGGACAGACCGTCGTTGATTTGAAGTTTGGACGGACAGACCGTCGTTGATCTGGACAGGACGGGCTGTCACTGCTGGGGATCGAACTATCTTTGGCACAGAGAATCCCAACAATCACGGGTAGGTCGCGTCAGGTAGGTTAAATTCCATCTGTTGGGAATCAGAGCCAATCTCCTTATCATGGACCATCCGAGGCAGAGCAATAAGACTGTTGGACGATGCGCTACTTGTAGACCGATGTGGACTAGGATAGGCGACGGTGTTGTAGACTGATTGGACGGGCAGACCGTCGTCATGGATCGATCGGACGATATTCTGATCGCCGTTGAGAGGGTGAACGCGGGCAATATTCTGATCGCCGTTGGTCGGGGTGAACGCGGGCAATATTCTGATCGCCGTTGATCGGGGTGAACGCGGGCAATATTCTGATCGCCGTTGGTCGGTGGTGAACGCGGGCAATATTCTGATCGCCGTTGCTCGGGGTGAACGAGGGCAATATTCTGATCGTCGTTGGTCGGTGGTGAACGCGGGCAATATTCTGATCGCCGTTGGTCGGGGTGAACGCGGGCAATATTCTGATCGCCGTTGGTCGGTGGTGAACGCGGGCAATATTCTGATCGCCGTTGATCGGGGTGAACGCGGGCAATATTCTGATCGCCGTTGGTCGGTGGTGAACGCGGGCAATATTCTGATCGCCGTTGCTCGGGGTGAATGCGGGCAATATTCTGATCGCCGTTGGTCGGTGGTGAACGCGGGCAATATTCTGATCGCCGTTGCTCGGGGTGAACGCGGGCAATATTCTGATCGCCGTTGGTCGGTGGTGAACGCGGGCAATATTCTGATCGCCGTTGTTCGGGGTGAACGCGGGCAATATTCTGATCGCCGTTGGTCGGTGGTGAACGCGGGCAATATTCTGATCGCCGTTGGTCGGTGGTGAACGCGGGCAATATTCTGATCGCCGTTGGTCGGTGGTGAACGTGGGCAATATTCTGATCGCCGTTGGTCGGGGTGAACGCGGGCAATATTTTGATCGCCGTTGGTCGGTGGTGAACGCGGGCAATATTCTGATCGCCGTTGGTCGGGGTGATGACATGGCTGATCATCGTTGAATGGACGACATGGCTGATCGTCGTTGAGATGGACGATATGGCTGATCGTCGGTGATGGCATGGCTGATCATCGTTGAGATGGACGATATGGCTGATCGTCGGTGATGACATGGCTGATCATCGTTGAATGGACGACATGGCTGATCGTCGTTGAGATGGACGATATGGCTGATCGTCGGTGATGACATGGCTGATCATCGTTGAGATGGACGATATGGCTGATCGTCGGTGATGACATGGCTGATCATCGTTGAGATGGACGATATGGCTGATTGTCGGTGATGACATGGCTGATCATCGTTGAAATTGGACGATATGGCTGATCGTCGGTGATGACATGGCTGATCATCGTTGAAATTGGACGATATGGCTGATCGTCGGTGATGACATGGCTGATCATCGTTGAGTGGACGACATGACTGATCGTCGGTGAATTTGAACAGGACTGGCTATTGTTGAGGATAAAGCTAACCATGGCACGGATAGTTCCAACAAATCACGGGTAGGTCACGTCAGGTAGGTTAAATTCCATCTGTTGGGAATCAGAGCCAATCTCCTTATCAAGGACCATCCGAGACAGAGCAATAGGACTGCTGGAAGATGCGCTAAATTGAATCGGAAGTTGGACGGACAGACCGTCGTTGATTTGAATTGAACTGATATATCGTCGCTGATTTGAGGTTAGATAGATCGTCGTTTGATTTGAAAATAGGACGGATGGATCGTCGTTTGATTGGAATTGGACGGATAGATCGTCGTTGATTGGAATAGGACGGATAGATCGTCGTTGATTTGAAATAGGACGGATGGATCGTCGTTTGATTGGAATTGGACGGATAGATCGTCGTTGATTGTAATAGGACGGATAGATCGTCGTTGATTTGAATTGGGACGGATGGATCGTCGTTGATTTGAAATTGGACGGATGGATCGTCGTTTGATTGGAATTGGACGGATAGATCGTCGTTTGATTTGAAAATAGGACGGATGGATCGTCGTTGATTTGAAATAGGACGGATGGATCGTCGTTGATTTGAAATAGGACGGACTCTGCTTGGGGAAATAGCGAACCGGGATGGAAGCATGGATCAGGGCAACATGGGCTGCCTGTTGGGAATGGGCCTCGACGCTGATTTGCTTTGATTTGCCAATGCCACAACACGCTGGTTTGGCTTGATTTGATTTGAAATCACCCATGTGCTTTGGATTGATTTTGATTTGATGCACTTTCCTGCTTTTGACATTTGATATACAATATGCAACGATAACGTATGCTAAACACATATGTACAAATTGAAAATGCGAAGACAGACTAGGGCGGCTTCTAGAGGACGGGACGACACAAACGACGACCAGGACAATTTTGACGATCGAGGGCTACCACTGAGCCACACTTTTGCTTTACTGCTTTGATTTGAGTTGCGGGCCTGCAGGTCCAGGTAGGTAACTTTCGAGTGGGTTAGAGGTTTGCTGCTTTGATTCGAGGTGTGGGCCTGCGTGCCCAAGTAGATAACTTTCGAGAGGGTTGGATCACCCTGTGACTTGCTTGATTTGCTTTTGCGTTGGGCCAATTTATCCCTCTGTACTTGACGATTTGCTGCTTGGACTATGGATGCCGTAGCAGCGCTGTAAAAGTTGCATTATTCTCGGTTCATTGGAGACAGAGTATAAACCAATCACTAATATCCAACTTGCATTGACGAGCGAATCGAGTTGACACACAGACATACGCACACGTATAGACTGCCTAGCTCGGAAGAATGAGGAAGAAGAGTCCTAGGATACAATGCAGACTCTCCGACACATGGGCGATAATGAAATTTTGGGCATTAACAGGCCAAAATCCAAAATATCCCTAGATAGGTGAAACTGACACTCACACACAGTCAAATATGTACAAAGGCCTGTACGAATAACGAAACAGAGAAGAAAGCCCCGGAATGGGCAATAGACCGAAAAACTAGAAAAATGTCGCAAAGATGGACAAAAGACGCAAATGGATGACTCATATAGGCCCGGACTGAAACCGACACCCCCGCACAGTCACATTAGGCACATATGACCTGCACGGCATAGAAAACTTGGCAAGAGCCCTTAAAACCAATTTCGAGGCACCGAAACCTTGGTTTTAACTTGAAATTCCCACCGGGGGGGTTAAAATCGTTGTTAGGCGTGATGGCTGCCCAACCGCTGTACGCAGCGGGAATTGGAGAAGCGCGCGCAGGTTTGAGGCCAACGCGTGTCACTTTGAGCAGACATGTGTGAGTCTCAAACTAGCGCGCGCGGCTGGAAAGCTGCGCAAACTAGACTTTGCTGAACTTAGAATAAACTGCGAGCCCGTTGGGGCCTCGTAAGCATTTCGTTTTGTTTTTGATGCTTCTCTTTTTTTTTTAAAGGCTTTTGCTCAGCTTTGAAATTGAAGTAGTAGTTTGAAATAAGATTGAAAGACAAAGGGTTCCCCCTTCTGTTTCTAATGAAGCTTGTTCTGTTCTTGACCCTTCTCGACCCTTGATGTGTACCAAAACGTCAACCATGGATCCAATTGATAGAATATGACCGAGTCTTGAAGAGAGACTGCCTACGTATCCCACATTTGGGGAATCAGGTCAAAACGTAGTTCAGGCCAAGGTTCACTCGTGTGTTTTACCTCTCCTTTTACGCTCTAACTTTTGCCTAGTGCCGCCTTCTCAGGTTTCCGGCCTAGCGAGCTTTCGACTTTTTGCCTATTTATTTTTGCCTAGACCGCCTCCTTAGGTTTTCGGTCTAGCAGGCTGCTCTAACTTTTGCTTGGCACCGCCCACCCTTGTGGTTTTCGGTCCAACGAGCTTCTCTCAGGGAAAAGTGGCTCTTGAATTGATCCAGGTTGACTAGAGTGTTGAATTTGTTGTCGTCGAGATCAATGACCTTTGGCTGCAGCCCCAGATAAGATGGCTTCTGATAGTGCAGGGTCCTGACTGCTTCAATTGAAAATGCCTCGCTCCATGCCACTTTTGCGCCTTTCTAATGTGCGCTTGATGGAATGCTGCTAACGCTGTCTTGGACACAGTGCAAAGCCTGGAGCCTTTTGAGTTTCTGCTTTCTGGCTTGACATCCGTTAGCAGGGGTTTTGAAGTTTCCTTATCTCATGATCAATGCCAGGTGCGTCCTTGTGAGACCATGCCAAAACGTCGATGAATTCTTTGACCCTGTCTGATCGGGCACGATGCTCCTTTGGGGGACAGCGTTGAGCCAATTTTGAACCATCCGGGGCACAATGCTCCCTTGGGGGACAGCGTTGAGCCAATTTTGAACCATCCGGGGCACAATGCTCCTTTGGGGGACAGCGTTGAGCCAATTTTGAACCATCCGGGGCACAATGCTCCTTATCTTTCAAGTTTATTGAAACTACTTCTTCTTTTAATAGGCCGAGCATGCCTTTTGTCTTCCCTTTCGGCGAGGGAACACATTTCCTTGGGGATGACCCATCGAAATCTATCCCTTCGTGGAGACACCTCCCAAACGGGGCATCGCCATACAGATTGATCACGTTGTGTTTAATCGATTGGTTGCTCACTTCATAAACCAAAATCATGGACATTCCCATGGCTAGGAACATCGCCACACGATAACGGTTATCATCAAATAGAGTCGCCACCCAGTTTATTAAAATTGGGAAAATAGATAGAGATTCTGGATACGGGAGCCAAAAGTACAATCAGGGGAAGGTGTTAGGCACCCTTCTTTGCCCAGTCGTGAGACTGGCCCATAATCGTTCAACATAAGACGTATAGATGCTTTGTTTAATTCTAACACATAGTCTGTTTAGTTATTCCTTTAAACAGTAAGCAAAGTGAGCCAGTGCGATAAACGAGCATGCATCAGAAAGCAGAAAAACAAACAAATGTCCCAGGGAGATGGATCTCGCGGCCGGTGAATAGATGTCACGGCCGAGAGATCCTCCTGGTTTGATGTACCGGCCGAGGGATCGAAGCCCCGGTCGGTGTTCTTCCTCACACCAGACAGAAAGATTAATGAATAATCAAAACGCTATAGTTAATCAGAAAAGCAATATATTAAGACAAACCAGAGGCCGTTGGGCCTCACCACCTTGATCCCTCAGTTGCTTGATTGCTTTGGATTGAGTGTGATTGACTGATTGCTTGATCGAGAACCCTAGAGTTAGGGTTTGAACTTCGGGGTTTGATCGCCGGATTGACAGCTGCCTTCGGAAGGTTAGGGCTTTTGGAGTATGGGATTGAGGGAGTATTTGTGCAGAGTTTCGAGGTTTGATTGAGTGTGTAGGTATCTCAATTTCTGTGTGTTAATTCGGAGCCCAAAGGCCCCTTTATATAGGCATAGGGATGACTCACTCCGGCCAATCAAATCACGAGATGGCAATTGCAATTGCAATGCATCTCTAACTCTACGTCGTGATCTCCGAACGTAGCCCGAACGCATCGGAAAGGTAGTGTAGTTGGATCAAACCAAACGTCTGACAGAACGTTCCAGAGTCTGGAAAAAGGTCGATCTGGCGGCCGAGCAAAGGATGTCGCGGCCGTGGAATGGATGTCTCGGCCGAAGGATAGATCTCGCGGCCGAGGGATTGATCTCTCAGGGAGATTTTGCTAGCAACAGGTTGCTCGGGTGAGGGATTGATGTTGTGGCCGTGGGATCGATGTTACGGCCGTCAGATGGATTCTCCTAGGCTTCTGTATTTCTGTCTGAAAGGCTGTATGGCTTTGAATTGGGTCCTCTAAGTGGTCAAAGTTCTCACCGAAAGTCCTAAGGTCCTCAAGGAAGCAATCAGCAATCATTGTATCCATTTCATCATCGGGATTGTCCCAAGGTGGGACTTGAAATAATCGTTAGGCCAAATTGGGGTGTCTACAGATGCCCCTCTTTGACTGAACTCAGACGGATCGCGAGACATGTTTGAGTAAGAGTCAAAGCTGTAAAAAGCAACTCAATTTGGTCCAACCACTATTCCAAGGGGTTTTTCGAAAAAGGTTTTGTTATGGTCGGGCCGGGAGGCTGCCTACGTATTCCACAAGGGAAATTCAGACCAATCGTAGTTCGGGCAAAAGAAGTTTTGTTATGGTCGAACCCGGAGGCTGCCTACGTATTCCACAGGGGAAATTCAGACCAATCGTAGTTCGGGCAAAAGAAGTTTTGTTATGGTCGGACCCGGAGGCTGCCTACGTATTCCACAGGGGAAATTCAGACCAATCGTAGTTCGGGCAATAAAGAAAAGTAAAAGTTTGGGGGGTTAGAGACAGAAGACGTACCTTAGGGCTTAAAAAGCCGTAGTGTGACGTACCTAGACTGAGCCAGGGTTTTGGCGAAGAGTAGTTGAAGGAGCGCGGGGCTACCTGGGGAGTTTCTTTGCGGAGAGCTTCCTTAGTATTTTGGGGTAGATCAGTACACTGCAGGTGCGTTTGCTTTTCTTGATCGTCCTTACTTTGACTGAAAGGAGCTCGGTAGAGTAGCCTATCCTTGCGAATGAGCTGGATGGGATTGATGTAATGGGGTGGAATCCAAACCATCTGCTGGGATGAGTTGGACGCCGGTTTGTTTTTGAGATGTAGGGGAGGCGCAGGGCCAGTAGCTGGAGCACGGAGCTTTGGCGATGAGGGGACCGAGGCACGGAGCCGGTTGTAGTCATGAGGCGAGAGCCTGGAGAGTGATTGATAGGACCGAAGCGCGGAGCTGGTGTTGATCATAAGGCGAGAGCCTGAGGTGATTGATAGGACCGAAGCGCGGAGCTGGTGTTGATCATAAGGCGAGAGACTAAGGTGATTGATAGGACCGAAGCGCGGAGCTGGAGTTGATCATAAGGCGAGAGCCTTGAGGGGATTAGATTGAGGCGTGGAGCCTGCTGTGGTTTATGAGGCGGAGGCCTGAGGTGAGCTTAGAGCTTGATGGGACCGAAGCGCGGAGCTGGTATTGATCAGGATGAGAGCCTGTGGTGTCAGAGCTTTGAGCTTGACGTGATGAACCGAAGCGCGGAGCTGGTATAAGGCAAGGGCCTGAGGTGAAGGAACTGAGGCATGGAGCCCGAAGTGATTGAGGCGTGGAGCCTGCATGCAGTCTTGAGTTTGTCGAAGCTTAGAGCTTGACGTGATATGAACCGAAGCGTAGAGCTGGTTGTATTCTGATGGTCTGTGCACGGAGCTTTCTCATCATAAATGTTGACGTGGAGCCAAAGGATCGAGGCGTTGGGCCGATCAAATAAAACCGAGGCATAGAGCCGGTTGATAGCAGGGTTGACCTGTTTCATGAGAGATATGCAGAGTGTACATGTGTGATGATGGTTGTTAGATGTGAACAGATATGATGCAGACTCGATGTGAAAATGTTGATGCAAATGTGCACGGGCCCGTGCGTGTGTGTTTGTTTTAAGCTTAGAGCTTCTATCAAGTTCCGGACTTGAGCATTCAGAGCGTAGAGCTCGAGCATTCGGACGGCAGAATCCGAGCATTCAAAGTACAGGCTTTGAGCGTCCAGTACGCAGTGGTTGGGCATCCAAGCGTAGAGCTTGAGTATTCAAGTGTATAACTTGAGCATCTAGTACACAGTGGTTGGGCATCCAAGCGTAGAGCTTGAGCATTCAAAAA
Organism: Rhododendron griersonianum; assembly: GCA_018127125.1. Taxonomy (NCBI): domain Eukaryota; kingdom Viridiplantae; phylum Streptophyta; class Magnoliopsida; order Ericales; family Ericaceae; genus Rhododendron; species Rhododendron griersonianum. The sequence continues at coordinate 22,859,639 of CM030797.1, forward strand.
TGTTAGATTTTTGAGCATCCAGGCGTAGAGCCTGAGAATAGATGTCTTGATTGTTGGGGTGGCTTAGAGCCTATTGCTTGTTTACGGCTTCGAGCCAGTTGAGATGTTTGGGCTTTGAGCCGCTGAGTTTATGGCTTCGAGCCATTTCAGATGGTAGATACAGGCTTTGAGCCTATTGAGATAGCGGTCTTGGAGCCGCTGAAGTGATAGACACAGGCTTCGAGCCTGTTAAGAGCTTGATTGTGTACGGCTTCGAGCCAGTTGAGACAATGGGCTTAGAGCCGCTGGGTTGGTTGTTACGGCTTTGAGCCAGTTGAGATAGCGGTCTTGGAGCCGCTGAGTTGTGATAGCGAGCGTAGAGCTGCTGAATGAGTGTATACAGGCGTAGAGTCTGTCGATAATGGGCTTCGAGCGGCTGAGATTAGTTGTGTACGGCTTTGAACCAGTTGATTGTTACGGCTTCGAGCCAGTTGAGTCAGTGGGCTTAGAGCCACTGAGTGAGTGAGAACGAGCGTAGAGCTGCCGGGTCAAGGGCTTGGAACCGCTGAGTTGACTGTTATGGGCGTAGAGCCTGCCAATAATGGACTTGGAGCTGCTGAAGTTTTGAACTCGGGGCTGCTGAATGTCTTGTTTTGCTGGCCAGCAGTTTGTGGAGAGAGATTTTCGATGCTTGGGCATGCCCCCAAGGCTGGTTTTGATCATGTTGTGTTGGCTCGGGGATGCCCCCAAGGCTACTTGGTTGTTTGAGGATTCAGAAGTTTGTAGTGGCTTGAATTGGTGCACTGAGCATGATCTGACGTTTGTGGAAGGAAATTGATTGGCGGGCCAGGAGATCGATCTCTCGGCCGAAGGATTTATGTCTCGGCCGAGGAATTGATGTCTCGGCCGTGAGAACGCCAAAAGCCAGGAAATCGATTTAAGTTTAGTTAAATCGATCTCACGGCCCATTTAAACTTTTCCTCTCCTCCTCCCTTATTCTCCCCCGTTCCTCTCGTCCGACGACCGTCGTACACCGCCGCCCTCCTCCCTTACCGTCGGCCGCCATCTTCTCCGGCGACCATCCTCTCCGACCATCGCCGTCGTTGTCGTTGCTGCTGGCTTCGGTTGTTTTTGGGGAACCGTTGGTTTTCCTTCTTGGTTCGGACGTGATGGCCACGCCATCTTCGGACGTTGCGGGTTCATCCTCGCACCCTCCATGCAGGTGCAAACATCCGTCTTCTGATGAGGAGGCGATTGACGAGCCCGATTTGTTTGATGCTGCTGCCTACGTTCTTCCTTCCCGTAGGTTGGGTTATGGCGGTTTCCTGCAGTACCGCCCTCCTGTTGGTGGCCCAGAGGCCGAAGTAGTTCGCAGAGAGCCTGAGCAACACTTGAGTGTTCTAAATGTGCCGGTAAGCTTCCCTGAAAAAGTAAAAAGTTTACTTTAATTCAGAGTTTGAAAATCCGTGCATGATTTAAAGAGCGAATTTCTCATTTGCGGGATGACAATCCCTTTTAGCTAAGGGTGTGGATGAGAGAGACCCGTGTTTGGGTTGAATTGATTTTGTTTAAAGAAACTAAAATAACCGTGCCCCCTGTCTGGGCGATGCATGCTTTTAAATGTTAATTTGATGTCCCCTAGCGTTTCCTTTGTTTATGCAATCATGAGATTAACTCCCTTTTTGTCTTTGGCAGAGAGATAGGAGGCTGGAGGCTCGCGGAGGAGGCAAGGAGGTGCACAGATGGTTCTTGAAGCTGTCGGAACAAGCTCGGGAATTGGTACGTGCTGCGGGTTTCGAGACATTTGTCCTGGGCCTTGATCTTCCGAAGATGGATTGGTCATTGATGACCTCACTAGTTGAGAGATGGTGGGACACCACCAACACATTCCACCTTTCCCCGGCTGGCGAGATGACTATTACTCCAGGTGACTTTTCTTTGCTGACTGGCCTGCGAGTAGGCGGTGTTCCTCTTAGAGTTGACCCCAGACTCTGGGAGCGAGCAGGCGCTTTGGAGTGGTTTCTGGGCAAGGTGCCCCTTGTTCGTTCGCGAGGTCACATCGACCTTGCTTGGCTGAGCAGATCCTTCACGCAGGCTGATATCTTGACCCAAGTGAGCGTCGAGCAGTTGACACGGGCCTTCCTTCTTTACCTCCTTGGGCAAACGTTGTTTGCCAACAAGGATGGTTCAGTACACACGCAGTTTTTGGCTCCCCTGCAGCACCTGGGAGCCACTAGGGAGTTTGACTGGGGCTCGTCTACTTTGGCCACCTTGTACGGCGGTCTTGGAGCTTGCTCGCGGGACAAGAGTCCCATTCTTTGCGGCCACTTTCGAGTGCTTGAGGTACGTATCATTCCTTTGTACTTCTGTTCTTACTTTGGCTTTTTCCTGGTTCTGAACTTGCTTTGATTATCTTGCTTTTCAGCTCTGGGCTTTTGAGCACCTTCTCCAGTTTCCCCCTGAGACCAGGCACGGTGATGCGAGTTGCATACCTCGTTACGAGCGATGGTTGATGGGGCAACGGAGGCCACGGTCACCAGTTTTGAGCCTTCCCGAGTGGCGGCGAGTTTTGGACCGACTGACGGTCGATCAGGTACCTTTCCTTTTGTACCTCTTGTCCTTGAGACTTCCGTATTCTTGTGTTGAGACTGATTTGTCACTGTTCTTACAGGTACGGTTTGACCTTTGGGGTGGTGTACCAGAGGATGCCCCCCCTCGCACGTTGTAGAGTCCTGGATCGGACCCGTAGTTTGCTCGAGGGTCCGTTTTGTAGGGCTTGGTACTTGGGTGACCGAGTGGCCAGTCAGTGGCGGCCACGCGTTGAGGCTCTTCGGTTTGTTCCCTCTTCTCCTCTAGTATCCATGAGGTCCACTTCCTTGATGTCGAAGGAAGATCTGAAGACTGCCCGGATCAGAGATTGGGCAGGTTTACTCCTCCAGACAGGTGACTTTACAGAGTACTGCCGTCTTTTCTTGACCTCCTCTGCTGCAGCTCCTCCCGTTGCTCCTGTTTGGCCATGGGCTCCTTCGTATATCTCCTTCCACTCAGACGATGGGGAGGAGGAACGCCTGATGCTGACTCCTTGCACGACCCCGCTCTACACTTTGCCAGACGGGGCTTCACAGGTATTTTTAGCTTCTTATGTTAGCTTTCATCACTCCGCATTGTATCCTTGCTTTAGATGTTTGTAATGCTTGGTTGTTCCACAGGTACCTGCCGAGATAGTGCGGGAATGGTTTCGCGCCTACCAGAGTACAGAGGTCTGAGTTCGGAGACAGCGCCGTAGGATCCTCGAGGTATGACTTTCTTCATGAGTTTTATCTGCTATGTATTATCCCTTGAGTCTGAATGTTTATATCTTTCTTGGCTGCAGCTTGAGGCTGAGAGAGTACCGGCTGCTGAGGGAAATGTGGGGACCAGTGAGCAGCCTTTGCCTTCTTCTCAGAGATTGCCTAGTTTTTAGGGCTTTTCTTTTCCCTGTTCATAGTTAGTAGATGATAGGCAGAAACTATATTTGTATAGTAAAAGCAACCACAGCAACGGTTTTGTAAACAAGTTTTTGTTTGAGAAAAGGGAAATGCCTTTCATGCCCCTAAATGTCTTGAGTTTGCATGTGATAGTCAGAACATGGCTTTTTGAACAAGTTTTTGCTGATAGACAGTAATTTGTGAAAATATTTGGCTGAAGAATTGATCACTCGGCCGAAGGATCAGTGTTGCGGCCGAGGTATCGATTATCCGGCCGCTAAGTCTACTTTCCCAAGGAAGATAGGTTTTGCTTTAGCCAAGCGGCATCCTATTTCACATCCTTTCCTATGCTTAGTCTTTGATTTGCTGTCCCTTGCTTTTGCCATGCTTTACAACCTGATTGCTAAACTTTAAGAGTTTTTTGAAGGATCATACCCTTTGCGTTTGACGACTTTTGGGTTAGAAGAGATGAACTGTAATCCTTACGTGTCTTTGTTTTTGTCAATTCCTTGGAAAATGACTAACTCATCTTTTGCGAGCTCAATACGCAGGTTTAGCTATGCCTATCATTGAGTACAAACATGTTTTTCTTCTCTCCAAATGTTTGGGCCGTATCTCGATGTGAGACTGCCTACGTATCCCGATCGGGGAATCAGGCCTTTTACGTAGTTCCAAGATCACCACCTTTGGGGGTTGGGTTTTCACTCTTGGTTTTTCTTTCTCTCATGCTCTAAGTTTTGCCTAGGTTACCTGATAGAGGTTGAATCCCTAGCGAGCTTTCCTTCAAATGCCTTAACTTTTGCCTAGGCCGCGTTTTCGCTTTTTCTTTGTCCTAGCAGGCTCTGCTCTTACTTTTGCTTGGGTGTGTAGATTGCCCAACGAGCATTTTTCTCTCAAAAAGGGTTTGTGTTTTGGAGAGGAATCTGATGGAGATGTTTTTATGAATCTCCTTGTGTTTGTACTTTCACAATGGGCAAGCTAACCCTAAGTGTTCTCACGGAGATAGCGTCTTCTTCCCAAGTTTTGATAAAAACCTAGTTTTAAGTAATTTAGAGTTTTATCCTTTCCTTCCCTTTTGTCGAAGACACGAGGATTTTGATCCTTTCAAATTCTTCCTTTGTTTTGGCAATGAGAGCATAGTGCATGGCAATTGCAATTTAGAAATTTGGATTTAGATAAGCATAATCTTGAAGATGAAAAAGGAATTCTCTTAGCGGAAATAAAATGCCCAAACAGGGGCCCAAAACTCGTTCTAGTTTGTTTAAAGCAAAAATAATGTTTTAACGTTTCTTATTTGCCATGTTGTGACTTCTCAGCTACTGCAGCATGTCGGGGTCATTTCCTTTGTCTTTTGCAACTTTGTACTCTTTCCCACCCTTTTCCTTGCCAAACAGAGCCTTTGAACTGGGTTCATCTTTTGCACGATAGCTGTCTCCTTGAGCCGTGAGTAATCCCCAGATGGATGTGTCGGCAGGAAACCCCCTTTCTCTTTCCTCATTGATTGCGTGGTCATTAGCTATTTCCTCTTGATTGAATAGTGATGCTAAGGAGGTTTCATCGAGCGGATCATTGCACTCTTCTTCCATTTCATCAAAGTCACTTTCCCCTGTTTTATAGGGTTCTGTGTACATGAAATCCAGATCTTCTCTTTCCTCTATCCATTGACTATAGTCGCACTCATCGTAAGGGTTGACCCATGGTTGCATTTGGAACTCCTCTACTTTCTCAATGAGATTGATTGTCTCCCAAACAATGGGCGGTGTTGGAATTTTGGGATGGTTGATGCGCACTACTTTTTGGGCAGGCTCGAAGCGAGCGTGCCTTCTCATCATGATGACCCTTTCTTTTTCCTTCTTCCTTTTCTCAAACCAGATACAAAGCCACTCGTCATCTTCTACAAATGGAATGTCTGGATCCTCCAAATTGTGTTTCGCCCAAGAGTGTTCCTCCCACTTCCTTAGCTTTTCTTCTTCTATTTGATCTTCGCTGCTTATGTCGGACATATCAATGTCAATTACTTCTGACTGATCAGAATTATCATCCTCCTCCTCCTCTATCATGAAACATTCGTCCTCCTCGGGGAAGGTTAAGGTAGGTTTGGTTTGGTTGTCTTGGACAATGTATTGGCTGGGATTGTATGTGGGGTTGTGAGAGAGATTTATGAGATTGATGCTTCGAGGTGGTGGTTTGGTATTATGAGTAGGGAGTGGGTTAGCTTGCCCATCAGGTTTTGGTGGTTTTATGGTTCGGCTATCAATAAGATCCTGAATGTCGTGACGAAGACGCATACAATTGTCTGTTTCGTGCCCAGGATGTTGGTGATAGGCGCATTGCTTGTTCGGGTCATGGTTTGGGCCGTAGGGCGGCGGAGGAAGTGGCTTGTTTAGAGGTTTGAGATGCCCTTGACGGCTGAGAATGGTTAAGGCTTGGGATAAGGTCATATAGAGAGGATCAAAGTTGCGACAAGGTCGATTTGAGCTTCGGGATGGGCTAGTTTGGAAAGGATCTTGAGGCAAAGAGCCAAGGGCATTCACGGAGGCATGAGACGTACGGCTAGAGAAGGTTTTCTTAGGTGGAGGAGTGACCTCTTCTTTCCCAATGAGTCCCAGCTTGATTCCATCTTCGATTTGCAACCCAGTGGCATGCAAGCGCTTGAAATCGGTGATAGCCTGTGTGTAAATATGCCTGAGATATTTGGGTTGCAAATTTTTGACAACTATCCTCACTTGGTCTTCCTCGGAGGGACGGTTCTTCATCTTGGCAGCCTTTTCCCTCCATCTTGCCACAAAGGTGGCGAAGTCCTCATTGGAATCCTGTTTGGTCATTTCCAAGTCTCGAGTTGTTAGTTCAATTTGGACGTTATACGCATACTGCTTGACAAAAGCATTGGCGATTTCTGGCCAAGTTTGATAATGTAAAAACTCCAAAGTGAGGAACCAGTCGAGGGCACTTCCGGTGAGAGTTCGTTGGAACAACTGGGCAATGAGCTCGTCATTCAAGCCCATCGGCTTCAGGGTGTTGATAACATGGCGAACATGACTGGTAGGGTTGCCAGTTCCATTGAATTTCTCAATGTTGGGCATCTTGAAATTCTCAGGTAGCTTGGATTCTGGGAAGAGGCAAAGTCCCTCGAAATCCAGAATTTGATCCCCTTGTGAACGAGCCAAGGCTTGTTTGATTTCCTTGACTTGTTTGGTCAACTCAGGACTTTCTGCCAATATCACTTTATGGGGATTCTCGTCTTCCATTGATTTTTCATCATCTTCAGCATCTCTAGCTGCTTTTTCTGCTAGTAGTGCAGCGATTTGAGCTTGGAGGTCGGCAATAGTGGCGTCGTTGTCTGCCATGAAGGTAGAAGGTTTGCTTGACGAAGCTTGAGATTTAACGAATGACGGGGTTTGTTGAGAGGATGACCGGGAAGTTCCTGAGAGCGGTCGGAATTGTTGTGGTGAGGGTGTTTTGTCAGATGAAGACAATAGACGGGAGGGTTGCAGAGACCTTTGTTTGGCGTAGCTTCGGGTGTTATAAGAGTACAAAGTTGGCTGTGGTTGCTTCTTTGATTTACCTATTGTGCCTGCTTGAAAAGTAGAATACCTGGAAGTCAGTATTCGGCCTGTGTAGGGTTAGGATTTGGGCTGAAAATCCCAACCCTTCTGCACAGAAAGAGTTAATACAACAACAGATGATACAAGGTGTGAGGAAGAACTTTTGCAAGTAGAATGCAAGTAGGTTCCTAGCCTGTAGGTTCCTGCCTTAGTTTGATAAGTTCTATGGCTTTCTAAAGCATGCAAGGTTTAGGTAGTTTCAGGGTGCTCCGTTGTCAAAGGGCACCAGTCCTCTCGCCAGCCCATCATAGGCGGCGATTGGGTGATTTCCTTTTTGATATACCACTAGGTACGAGTGACTGTGGAGTTTGCTGGAACCCCCAACATAGCCCGTGTCATGCCGGGATATCAGGTGAACTCAACGGGTTGCCCGCTCGATGCATATGATAAATGAATTAGACAAGGCATGTATTAGTCTTATGTTGAACTTTTTGGTTATGGCTCTCACATCCCCAGCAGAGTCGCCAAAAACTGTAGACACCTCCCAAACGGGGCATCGCCATACAGATTGATCACGTTGTGTTTAATCGATTGGTTGCTCACTTCATAAACCAAAATCATGGACATTCCCATGGCTAGGAACATCGCCACACGATAACGGTTATCATCAAATAGAGTCGCCACCCAGTTTATTAAAACTGGGAAAATAGATAGAGATTCTGGATACGGGAGCCAAAAGTACAATAAGGGGAAGGTGTTAGGCACCCCTCTTTGCCCAGTCGTGAGACTGGCCCATAATCGTTCAACATAAGACATATAGATGCTTTGTTTAATTCTAACACATAGTCTGTTTAGTTATTCCTTTAAACAGTAAGCAAAGTGAGCCAGTGCGATAAACGAGCATGCATCAGAAAGCAGAAAAACAAACAAATGTCCCAGGGAGATGGATCTCGCGGCCGGTGAATAGATGTCACGGCCGAGAGATCCTCCTGGTTTGATGTACCGGCCGAGGGATCGAAGCCCCGGTCGGTGTTCTTCCTCACACCAAACAGAAAGATTAATGAATAATCAAAACGCTATAGTTAATCAGAAAAGCAATAAATTAAGACAAACCAGAGGCCGTTGGGCCTCACCACCTTGATCCCTCAGTTGCTTGATTGCTTTGGATTGAGTGTGATTGACTGATTGCTTGATCGAGAACCCTAGAGTTAGGGTTTGAACTTCGGGGTTTGATCGCCGGATTGACGGCTGCCTTCGGAAGGTTAGGGCTTTTGGAGTATGGGATTGAGGGAGTATTTGTGCAGAGTTTCGAGGTTTGATTGAGTGTGTAGGTATCTCAATTTCTATGTGTTAATTCGGAGCCCAAAGGCCCCTTTATATAGGCATAGGGATGACTCACTCCGGCCAATCAAATCACGAGATGGCAATTGCAATTGCAATGCATCTCTAACTCTACGTCGTGATCTCCGAACGTAGCCCGAACGCATCGGAAAGGTAGTGTAGTTGGATCAAACCAAACGTCTGATAGAACGTTCCAGAGTCTGGAAAAAGGTCGATCTGGCGGCCGAGCAAAGGATGTCGCGGCCGTGGAATGGATGTCTCGGCCGAAGGATAGATCTCGCGGCCGAGGGATTGATCTCTCAGGGAGATTTTGCTGGCAACAGGTTGCTCGGGTGAGGGATTGATGTTGTGGCCGTGGGATCGATGTTACGGCCGTCAGATGGATTCTCCTAGGCTTTTGTATTTCTGTCTGAAAGGCTGTATGGCTTTGAATTGGGTACTCTAAGTGGTCAAAGTTCTCACCGAAAGTCCTAAGGTCCTCAAGGAAGCAATCAGCAATCATTGTATCCATTTCATCATCGGGATTGTCCCAAGGTGGGACTTGAAATAATCGTTAGGCCAAATTGGGGTGTCTACACTTCGTCGTCAGGGTCGACACAGTTTATTCAAAAGCCAGCAAAACACTTAGAAGCAAGATAGTGCATATCATAAAGAAAGCCCCACGGGGTTGCCAAGCACAGCAAAAGACTCGAATTGAGAATAGAAGCTACGACATGGAGGGCCAAGAGGCACGAACTCCGACTCAAAGCTAGACTAAGACGACTTGACAGATACTGTGTCAGACTCAGACTCAAAAGTGTGCAATGCAAGCTAGACGCGATTTGAAAATGCAACTTTTATTGTTACCATTGGCTTCCTCACAGAGAGGTGGGATCTAAAGGACGTCAGGCCCAAGCAACAGCACTTCGGCTTCTTCAGCTTCTTTGACTAAACCCACTTGGGAGAACAGCAACTCCAAATGCCCTCGAGTGAAGGACCTCAGACTGTCAGTCCGCTCCTTTGCTTGATCGATCCGGTCCTCGACCAGTGCTTTCCAGTTTTCAGCCCCATCTTCTATTCCGCACCCTGCAGCCTCGGATTCAGAAGGGCTAAACACAGCTGGTTCGGGTTGAGTTTTTGGGACAGTGCAGAGGGTTGGGTTGAGTATGGTGGAGTTTGGGTTGTTTTGAGTGGAGGTGATAGATATCTGACCAACCAGAGGGTCAGACTTGAGTTGAAGCAATGAGCTGGGAATGCTGTCAGGTTTTGATGGGAGTGGGACTGGAATGATGCCATTATCGACGAGATCTTGAATGGCGTGTCGGAGGCGATAACAGGCATTGGTGGAATGGCCAGGCGTTTGATGGTAGGTGCAAAAATGATTAGGGTTGTGGCTAGCAGGGAGAACCTTGGGCAATGGAGTTGGGGTTAGAGGCCTGATGGAACCGGCATCGAGAAGCTTCTCGTAAACTGAGGCCAGAGGTGCAGACAAGCATGAGAAGGTCCTTGGCTGGCTCCGGCGACGGGATTGAGGGTTCAAAGCGGAACCTCTGCTTGCTTTGCACAACACCGCGCCTTCAACAGGGTGCATTCTTTTGCTTTTGGGGGTGACTTTGATTAGGGATTCAGCATCCTCCTTTGGGTGAACTCTAACCTCATGGAACTCGGCCAGACTTTTGAACATGTCTCTTGAGCACGGCTTGATTCCAATCGCAGGAGTGTGACAGGTCTGAAAAGGTTCTTTGACTAGCCCCGGATCCGGCTTTGACATGATGGAGGTGAAAAGGTCAAACAGCCCCTGGATGATAATTGTTTGTTTGTCCAGCTTCTGGCTCATTTCTTCCACAACCTTCTTTATCTCAGCCAGCTCTGTTTGTGCTGCCATTTTGGATTGATGATCGAGGAAGGTGATATGGCGGTGAAATAGCCCCGGTAGATGCTCCCAAGCAGGTTTGGCTCTTCTTTTCGGTACTTTCCTTGATGGTGCAACGCCCAAAGCTAGACAGTAAAGCAATCGAAGGCTCAGGAAGTGTTCCTGCAATAGTTTTATTTGAAAGGATGCAATGTACATGTTGTCGTTGGTGTCCTCCTAGACTCTAGAACTAGCAGACAAAACCGTTTTATGACAGTGACGCTGCCCAGGTCCTCGGATTTCTTTTCGACAGTGTATCCTTGTTTGAATCGACTAATCACTAAGAGATGTCAAAACAGCTTAAGTCTTTGACTATTCCGTTCTCGAAGTTTCAACTTTGGAGGTCGGAACAACTCGGTGTAGATGACGTGATACCGGAACCGGGGCGGCGTTGTGGCAACACTCCACTTAGCCTGAGCGGTGTACGTGCTTCGCACGATAACCAAGGTGGTGTAAGTATCACGGCATTCTCTCCGTTGTTCCTAGTTTTCTGTTTGAAACCTCGATCGGGTTTAGGCAAGGACTTAGAAAGTCTCGATTTCCCAAAGTCTCGTTGGCCCAAGGAATTGGAAAGTTGATAACGTGCACCATCAAGATGCACGACTCGTCATCGGTCCAGGCAGCGCCCTAGCAGGCATAAAACGGGTTTGAAAGAGAGAAAACCCTAAAAGCCGCCCTAGCATGCTCCTACGCAGAACGGTATGAATGTATGTACAGGCATGCGATATGGAAAGCAGTAACACATAGACAGTTTATGGGGGTTAGATGCAAGTAATCCTACCCTGTGGTTTCCTGTCTTAGTTTGGAAGGTTCTATTGCTTTGTACGCATGGCGAGGCTGGTTTTGGCTTAAGGGGGTTCCTCAGGCTAAAGATGTTTTATACCTCCCATCGCAATGCGTGCAGCAGAGTGATGGTCAAACGGTAATACGTCTCATCATCGTCCAAGGTTGTTGGGCATTCGAGGACCCCGGGCTCCAGAAAACTGTGCCGGTTACCCAAAACACCTCAACGGGGCTGATAGAACACCGATGCAAATGAACGCGCGTCGAAAGAATGATCGAGAGAGAGAAACGCAATGCTTTTTGAAAAATGCCTTTTGGAGCTTGGCTCACTTCATTAATCGACACTCGGAGAAAACTACACGAGTGAACAATAGTAAAAGCCCCAGTTCGGAGTGGTCGGATGTAGAATCCTGTTTCTTCAGCAGCGCGGAGCGTACTGTTTTGACAGACTTTTGAAAATTGTTCATTCATGTGTTAATCTCCAAATGTTGATTAATGTAATGTCCCCAGCAGAGTCGCCACTGTGGGCACACGACCCAAAAATCCCCGCGTTCTCGGTATGGAAAAATTCCGGGTGCGCCCTTTTTGGAAAGCGCGGCGAAACGCTTCGCAAATCAGAGAGTCGCCACTCGGGTTTTGCGGTTAGCACCCAAGAAACCGTCCTTTTGAAAACGTTTGGACCACGTTTGTTTGATTTTGAAAAAGGCTTTTGTAGACTGGACCGTCGTCACCTTTGATCTTGAGGTTCGGGAGCCAGATTACGAGAGGGGAAGGGTTTTATGGCACCCCCCCTCGCCCAGTCCGGAGACCGGTCTCTACTCAGGTATTTTATAAAACATTTGCATTTCTCTCTTTATTTGATCATTCTTTTAACCAGTTAGGGCGGGGGAACAGTTAATGGGGATTAAAACTGTAAACAAGTTGCATTTATGTACAAAAATATGACAAAATGTTTATGGATGTTGATGTTTGATCTATACAAGCATAATAGATTGAGAACAAGCTTTTGTGGACATTTTAAGCAGACTGGAGCACACTGACTGTGAGATAGTGCACACAGGAACAAGCCTGCATGCACTGGCCAAGCCACTGCATGCAGTCATGACCTGCGTGCGCCACTACACAACTGGCGTGTGCCGGTAAGCCTAAGACCACAGCCTCTGTTGTCAACCCTCTGGGCTCTGGAAAGGACCAGTGCACACCCAGGACAAACCACGCAGTTAAATATGGATTACTAAGCTATTACAGACAATGTAAAGGGCTTAAAAGCCACCAAATAGACAGAAAACCCCTTAAACAGTGAGGGGAGGATGATCAAAGGCCTGGATGGAAGATCCATGCAAGGGCCGAGCCACTGGGACAAAGATAACAAGCGCACGCCACTACATGGTACCGTACGCCAGTTGACACTGCTCAGTCAGTACTTGGCTTTGCACCATTTGGGCTCTGGAACATGACCAGAAGGACCCCAGAGGCATTCCAAAGTAACAGAAAGGAAAAACTAAGTACTATGCTTAAACAGTTCTACAATACAGAAAGCTGTAAACTGGTTTTAACATGCAGCAAGGTGATCTAAGCTTAAATAATGCAAGAAAACAATGATCCATGATCCCCACGCCAGTTTTGCACGTACTACCATGACTGGCGTACGGCTCTAAACGACTGGCGTGCGCCACCTGATCATACCAAATGGCTTTGAAGCCTTGCCGGCTTTAGGGCCTTGACTTGTATAGATTACCAGCCTTGACCCTGCCAGCCCCCTCAGGTGTCAGATCATAAAGCAGATCGCAAAATTGGTATACCTTTTTTTGCTTTCGAGTTTGCGAGAAAGCTTGAGCTTTGAGCTTGAGGGAGATGGATGGAGGATGGATGTGGTGTGGTTTATGGACTATGGAGAGTATTCCCTTGCTTACTCTTTCTATGGAAGAGAAAGGAAGCAAAGGAGGAAAAATGAAAGGGAGGAAGGCAAAGGGCTTGAGCTCTTAATATTGCTAACTTTGTGAACTTTTGTAACCCTTTGCAAGAGTGAGAGAGGGGAGTATATATAGAGGAGAGGGACTGAAATCAGCTGGTCCTAAGGGGGTGTTTGGGGTGGAAAGGCTTTGGAGGAGCCTCCCATGCATTTAATGTATGGGACTTGCCTTGAAAGGCAATGTAGGAGGGAAGGGGACAGTTCTGGCCGAGATAATCATCAGGGAGCTGTAGACTACGTCAGGGTGGCCACAAAAGTTCTGCGCTTCTGGCCGAATAAAGTTGATTTGACTGGAATTGACTGGCGTGCGCCACTGGTTGAGTGGCGTGCGCCAGAAAGCGTCGATGACTGACACGTGGCAGTGGTTCCTGCGCACGCTAGTCCACCACTGGCGTACTCCAGTAGGGTTTTGTTGTGGCTATTTGGTTCTGGCTTGAAGGGTTTGAAAGGGGTTCGAAGAGGTTTTGGGATGAGGCTCGGGATGCTCAAAGCTCAAACTCATTCACAAACTCGAGATGTTCTTGACCTTAATCATCATCGGGGAATCAAAAGACCGTAAATAAACTATTCTGGAAAGTCCAAAATAGGGTGTCTACAGATATGATATGTACTTATTTAATTAAAGTATGTAATATGTATATATGTCATCCTAGGATACTATGTATTAGTATATAGTTTATAAGTACATAGGTGGCATTTTGACTTAGTTTAATAGAGAATTTTGACTTAAAAGTCCAAGATGAGATCATAGGGTACATTGTCCTTTTAGTTAGTCTTCCTATTATATGTATATATATTAACCAAGGGAAGAGGAGAGAGAGAGAGAGAGAGAGAATTCGGGAAAGAGAGGGAGAGAGAGGCCGAGAGAGAGAGATGAGGGAGAGAGATAGGAGAGAGAGAGATAGTGTTGTACCTTTCTTGATCTTCTTCTACCGAAAACCCTAATTCTATATATATAAGTACTTGTACTTATGGAAGAAGAAAAATAGGATGACATAGGTTAGATTATTAGTACTAGATTTACTTACACACAATCCTTACTCTTCCAATCAAACCACCAACCCTTAGTCCTTATATGCTTAGGTGTCCATTGGACTAAGAGAGAGAGAGAGAGAGTGGCCGAGAGAGAGAGAGAGGGAGAGAGAGAGAGAGAGAGATGGCCGGTTGAGAGAGGGAGAGAGAGTGTGATGTGTGTGACTAGTGTACTCACCATATCTTCCTACATCATCTTCTTGCATCACCATGTACTACTCAATCTAGGGTTTCTTATCCTTTCAACCCTAAAGGACCACCATATCTAAATTTCTTATTCTTTCAAAGTACTAGACTAGACACAAACCCCATTAAAGAAACTTAAACCTTGTCCTAGGTTAGAAGAAAGAATAAGGGAAAATCTTGTAGTCTTTCCAACCCTTGTACCTCCATTTGACCAAAGAGAGAGAGAGAGAGAGAGCCGAGAGAGATAGGGAGAGAGAGAGGCCGGGAGAGAGGGAGAGAGAGAGAGAGAGATTGTGTGATGTGTGCAAGTGTACAACCAAGCCTAGTCATGTCCTTTAGCTCAACACCTCACCCAATCTAAGTACCATCAAATCTAGTCAATTTAGTAACCATTGGATAACAAATGTTAGGGGAAAAATTGTCTCTTGGATAATAGACCAACCTTGGCCTATAAATAGCAAGCCATTCAAGCCTTGAACTCACACCTTCAAGCATTGCTCCAACTTCTCTCTAGAAAGTCTAGTGTTCTTGTTGTTCTTGCTTAGTTCTTAGTTGTTCTTGAGGTTCTTCCCTAGTTCTTCAAGAAACTCTTCTAGTGCCGCCACTAAACCACCATACAACCACCATATCGATCCAAAAGTTCTAGTAGCTTTAGTCAAGATCAAGTTTCGAGAGAAACCTTTCTCTTTCGAAGCTATCGAAGCCATTCCTAAGCCGTTACTCCGTCCGACGTACTATTTTCCTAATCCGTAGCCGCCTACCGCCAAGAAGAACGGTAGATATCTATATCTACTCTTCTCTACGTATATGTAGAATACTCCTTACGCTCTAACTTTAAGTATAGTATAATTTTCCGATACTTTCAAAAATCTAAGTATAGCGTATTGCATGCGTATTTTGAAATGATAGTAAATTATTCTAAGCCTTCGAAATCCTAAGTATACGTAGATATTCTATATCTACTCTTCTCTACGTATATGTAGAATACTCCTTACGCTCTAACTTTAAGTATAGTATAATTTTCCGATACTTTCAAAAATCTAAGTATAGCGTATTGCATGCGTATTTCGAAATGATAGTAAATTATTCTAAGCCTTCGAAATCCTAAGTATACGTAGATTATCTTAGCTATTTTCCTTAAGCATGATTAGAAATGTTTGGAAGTTGTTATCTTGATTAACCCTGGCATGATTAGCATAACGTTAGAAACACTCAATAAACATATGTTGTTTTGAACTCAAGAAAGCATGATTTAGGATTAAGCTGTAGTGATTTCATTTTAATCTTAAGATGATATGAGCATGATGACATGTTTACTTGACTACTTGTTGTTGATAAAGCATAAGTGATTTATCACTCCAAAGGTGTCCGTCCATGTGGCACTATGCTTAACTTTGTGTGATTAAATGTTGAGTATGATGATGTGATAAAATGAGCATGCTATCTAATATAGAGTTGAATGATCTTGCTAGTTTAGTTTCAAGATTTCTTAAAGTGTGAAAGAATTACCGCGGAGTCATTGCATGCAAACGAGACACGAAAATCGAGAAAGTAGAAACATGACACCTAGGGTGTGGTTAAAGAAAAGATGGGATTAACCTGCGGAAAATATTTTGAAATTACATAATGACCGGACTTGGTAGTCATTGTGTAAGTGTTTGTGAAAACCGTAATGTAGCCGGACTTGGTAGCTCATTGCGAAGATTTCCAATGGGGCCGGACGTGGTAGTCTCATGTGGAAATATGGCTTGATTCTCCGCGAAAAGGAATCAATGCAAGATTGAAAGAGAATGGATTTTGAAAACCATGATTGGCTGGACTTGGTAACCATCATGAGTGTTACTAATGGAGCCGGACTTGGTAGCCTCGTTAGTAGCAATTTGTGAAAGAAATGTTGGAAATTGTGATTTTTGATAAAGGTGAAAATGTTGACACGGTCTACGATGAGTCGCGTAGGAGAAACACGAAAAGACATGACACCAACGCTAAAAGATATCAAATGTGGATGTATCATTGTTTAACTATGTTGTTGAATGAGCATGTGTAATTGTTTATATGCTTCCTTGCTATAAGTTAAGAGTTAGTGGGTATAGTTTATTCTATTGAGCTTGTAGCTCACGGTGTTACCTTTTTGGTGACCCTGACATATTATACTGGGGGCGACGCTGGTATAATGTGTCAGAGTTAATTGATGAGCAAGGTGAACAGTACGCATTGGAGGCTTTTGGAGCCGAAGAGCTTGCTAGGATGGAGGAAGAAGCGGAGTAATAGAATACCCTAGAATTTCCATCCTTGTGTAATAAAAAGTACTCTAGTAAGACTTATGTTGTAATAATGAGCTTGACTCTTAGCCTTTTTATTCAATAAAATGTTTAATTAACGAACCCGAAAATGGGTTCGTTACACCGTGAGGGCCTCTAGCATTTCGTTCTGTTTTTATGCTTACTGTTTTAAGGACTCTGCTCAGCCTATGTAATAGAAATAGTAGTTTTGAATAAAATTGAAAGATGGTGAACTTTCTCTTTTTGGTCCAAGTGTTGAACACCGCACCGCTTGAATATCGAGGCACTCCTTGGAACCATGGATCGAGTTGATTTGATTGTGACCGAATCTCACGGAGAGATTGCCTACGTATCCCAAGCTAGGGAATCAGGTCAGAACGTAGTTCAGGCTAAGGTTCGCTCGTGTATTTTAGCTCTCCTTTTGCGCTCTAATTTTTGCCTAGAACTGCCTTTACAGGTTTTCAGTCTAGCGAGCTTTGATTGAATGCCTATTTATTTTTGCCTAAACTGCCCCCTTGGGCCTTCAGTCTAGCAGGCTTGCTCTAATTTTTGCTTGGAACCGCCCACCCTTGTGGTTTTCGGCCCAACGAGCTTCTCTCAAGGATAGTAACGTTTAAGTTGATCCAGGTTGACCAGAGTGTTGAACTCGTTGCCGTCCAGATCGATGAGCTGAGCCGCCCCACCCGAGAGGATGGTTTTGATAATGTAAGGTCTCGCGCGCTTTGGGCGGAATTTACCACATAGATCGAAAATGGGAGCCCGGATTTCCTTCGTAACCATATCCCCCTCAGCCAAGTCACGAGACCTCACTTTCTTGTTGAATGCCCGAGCAATTCTGCGTTGATACCCCTGAACATGATACAAGGCACAGAGCCTCCTCTCATCAAAGAGCATGAGTTCAACAAATCTCCCACTAAGCCATTCGGATTCTGTGAGTTCACATTCAGCCATGATCCTCAAAGTCGGTACCTCAAGCTCGATGGGAAGCACAGCTTCCATCCCATAGACTAGGGAAAAAGGGGTTGCCCCTGTTGATGTTCGAATTGACGTGCGATACCCCCAAAGAGCTAGGGGCAACTGCTCGTGCCAGTCCCTGGCGGACTCTGCGGACTTCTTGATAATTGTCTCAACATTCTTGTTGGCTGCTTCAACTGCCCCATTCGTCTGAGGGCGATAGACCGTCGAGTGATGAACCTGAATCTTGAACTCATCGAAGAGTTCTAAAACCTTGCCTTTGAAATAAACCCCATTGTCTGACATAAAAGCCTGAGGGACCCCGTATCGATAGATGATGTTCTTCCTGATGAACTGAGCAACCTGAACTGCAGTTAAAGTTTTGTAGGATTCAGCTTCAACCCACTTGGTGAAATAGTCTATTGCCACCAAAATAAACCGATGCCCGTTCAAAGCAGAGGGCCTGATCATGCCAATGACGTCAATTCCCCAAACAGAGAAAGGCCAAGGTGACGACATGCCAAAAAGATTAGAAGGGGGAACATGTATGAGATTAGCGTGGATTTGACACCTATGGCAGCGGCGTACATAATCCACACACTGAGACTCCATAGTAGACCAAAAGTAACCCTGCTTCAGGATTTTCCTGGCGAGCATGACTCCGCTCATGTGAGGGCCACAGATTCCTTCGTGGATCTCTTCCATTATCCTGATGGCCTCAGTGCCATTAACACAAAGCTTGTGCATCCCGCAGTGAGACCTCTGGTACAACTTCCCTCCGCAGAGAATGTACTGCGCAGCCAGCCTTCGTAGAGCGGTTTGATCCTTCTTAGTGGCGTCCGGCGGGTAATCGCCGTTCTCAATGAAGTTCCATATGTCATGGTACCAGGGTAGGCCGTCATCGACATCGTCGACGGCATTGACATATCGATAAGCAGGCAAGTCCCGCTGTTCAATGAGGATTGGACGAAGCTTGACACCCAACGGGAGCTCGACCATGGAAGCTAAAGTAGCCAAGGCATCAGCAAACTGATTCTTTAGACGGGGAATGTGCGTGAAAGTCACTTTGTTGAAGCGAGGGATGAGATCCTCGAGATCTTGATGATAAGGCTTCAACCTATCTTCCCAAACTTTCCAGTCCCCGTTGGCCTGAGACATAACCAGATTGGAATCGCCAATGACCTCAAGCTTTTCCACACCGAGCGTGAGAGCAGCTTCCATGCCTACAATGCAGGCTTCATACTCAGCTTGGTTGTTAGTGACGTCGAAATTGAGTTTAAACGCAAGCGGAATATGAGAACCATCCGGAGTTATCAACAAAACCCCAATCCCATATCCTTCTTGATTAGCCGCTCCGTCAAAGTAAAGAGTCCATGTGTCTTTGGCAACTGCTAGCACCTCCTCATCTGGAAACACAAAGTCTGAATCTTCTGGCCCATCGACAGGATGATCAGCCAAGAATTCTGCGACCGCACGCCCTTTGACGGATTTCCTAGTGACATATTCAAGGTCGAACTCAGCGAGCAAGAGCAACCAACGCGCTAGCTTACCAGTAAGCGCAGGCTTCTCAAACAGATACTTGAGAGGATCCATTCGAGAAATCAACTTCACTGGGTAAGCCAGCATGTAGTGTCTCAACTTTTTAGACGCCCAAACGAGAGCCCAACATGTCTTTTCAAGAGCAGTGTAACGTTCTTCAGCACCAACCATCTTCTTACTCAAGTAGTAAGTGGCCTGATCAACCCCCTTGTCTCCTTCCTGAGCTAGCAAACACCCCATAGACGAAGGATTTACAGATAAGTAAAGTATCAAGGGCTTCCCGGGCACTGGTGGCATTAAAATCGGAGGGCTCTGCAAGTAGGTTTGAATAGAGGTGAAAGCCGCCTGACACTTGTCTGTCCAAACAAACGGAGTATTCTTCTTCAATAGACGAAACATCGGCTCGCAAGTTAGAGTCAACTTGGCGATGAATCTGCTGATGAACTGAACCTTCCCCAAAAAGCTCCGCACCCCCTTTTCAAAATCCGGTGGCTTCATATCAAGGACTGCTTTGATTTTCGAGGGGTCGACCTCAATTCCACGAGAGGTGATCATGAAACCAAGCATTTTACCTGTCGTGACACCGAAGGTGCACTTTTGAGGATTAAGGCGCATGCGGAATTTTCGTAGCCTCTCGAAGAACTTCCTAAGTACAGGAATGTGACCTTCTCGAGTTTTGGATTTGGCGATCATGTCATCGACATAAACTTCGACCTCTTTGTGCATCATGTCATGCAAGATAGTTGTAGCAGCCCTCTGATAGGTTGGTCCGGCATTCTTCAAACCAAACGGCATGACCAAATTGCAATAAGTCCCCCACTCAGTGATAAACGTGGTTTTCTCGCGGTCCTCGGGTGCCATGAGAATTTGGTTGTAGCCGGAAAAACCATCCATGAACGAGAGCAAAGCGTGCCCCGCAGTATTATCCACAAGCACATCGATGTGTGGCAAGGGAAAATCGCCTTTGGGGCTCGCCTTGTTCAAGTCCCTGAAATCAACACAAACCCAAATTTGCCCATTTTTCTTAGGAACAGGGACAATGTTGGCCACCCATGTGGGATATTGAGAAACCATGAGAAAACCAGCGTCGATTTGCTTAGTAACTTCCTCCTTGATCTTCTGAACCCAATATGGCCTCATCCGTCTGAGCTTCTGCTTTACAGGTTTGGCATCTGGCAACAAAGGGATCCGATGCTCCACGATCTCGGGGTCAATGCCAGGCATGTCTTGGTGAGACCATGCAAAAACATCGCTGAACTCAGTGAGCAGCTCTTTGAAATCACGATGCTCCTCTGGCGAAAGCGTGGAGCCCACTTGAACCATTCGGGGATCGTTTTCATCTTTCAAGTTTATAGAAACTACTTCTTCTTTTATTGGCTGAGCATGCCTTTCGTCTTCCCTTTCGATGAAGGCACGGATTTCCTTGGGAATATCCCCATCGAAATCTATCCCCTCATCGTCAGGGTCGACACAGTTTATATAAAGATCATTGAAATAGTCAGAAGATGCCTCGTTCATTTCACAAGCCCCTGAAGGGTCGCCAAGTACAAGATAATCAAACTCAAAATAAAAGCTATGACGTGGAGGGCCCAGAGGCACAAACTCCGACTCAGAGCTAGACTTAGACGACTCAACAGACTCTGTATCTGACTCAGACTCAGACTCAGACTCGGGCTCAGAGGTGTCATCAATGCAAGTTAGGCGTGGTTTGAAAATGCAATTTTTAATGCTACCCCTAGCTTCAACAATGAGAGAGGTAGGGTCCTCTAGGGCGTCGGGCCCGAGCATGAGCACTTCTGCTTCTTCAGCTTCCCCAGCCAAACCCACTTGAGAGAATTCCTGGAACAGCAGCTCCAAATTCCCCTGATCGACGGATCCCAGCCAGTCAGTCTTGATCTTCACCTGATTAAGCTTCCTCTTGAATTCTGCCCTTACTGGCTCATCGTCACTGCTTGACCAGGTGTCATCAGCGAAAATCTCAAATCCAGGCAGCAGCTCCCCGGTTTCAGAATGAACAAATGGCTCGGGCTGTCCAGTGTAAGCAGCATTTCCCACCTCACGCACAAAGTTGGGACCACCGTAGAGGGTCTGAGGTTTTCCCATATTTTTCCTCCTTTTGGCATTTTCGGCAGAGGCGATATACCCCAAACCAAAGCACCCCTTGTTGGAAGGAAAAGTAGGGAACTCCGGGACCCCTTGTCGGCGAGACCCTAAGCCTATGCCTGGAAAATAAGACATCCTCCTCATAATGTCCAGTGCGACAGAGCTTATGAGGAAGTTCCCATCCACGTTGATAGCCATCACAGTACCTGAAGTATCAAAAGAGAAACCTCGAAGGTCGACGTCTTCTTCACCGTGCTGAATTCCCAAGACAGGAGTCCCATCCTCCTTGAGCGGGCGAATGCCAGAATCCCCGCAAATGGTCAAAGTACCGGTAGGTAATGCCAGCATAACCTTTTGGTGGAGAGTAGATGGTACAGCCATGATGTCAGGTCGATGGAGCCACGGCCTGCCTAGTAGGAGATTGAAGGTTGCGGGAATATCCACGACATGGAATTCCACATCCATCTCAAAACCCTCAGCATCGTGTTTGAGCATTAAAATACCCTCGACTACGCGACGGGTGCCGTCATATGCCTTGACAGCCAGGTTGGAAGGTGCAAGGTCCTTCTTGGTGAGCCCCAAACGGTAAGCAACCCTCAGGGGGCAGACGTTGATTGCGGAGCCGTTGTCAATGAGAATGGTTGGGACCCAGAGTCCTCGACACTTGACGGTGATGTGCAAAGGGCGGTTGTGGTCAACTCCTTCAACTGGCAAATCCTTGTCTGTAAAGATCACAGTATGCTTGGAGGTCGGAGGGAGGATAAGAGATATCATCGCTTCAGGAGTGACATCCGCTTGAACCTCAAGCCGAGATAGAGCATGACAAAGCCTCTGACGATGCTCCTTGGACGAACAGATCAGTCCCCAGATCGAAATAGCGGCCGGAATGCGCTCCAGCTATCGTTGAACAGAATCAGCAGTTGGTGGCCCAGTTAAAACCTCAGGAGGTGCAGACCTTGGGAAAGCAATAGGTTTGTTCCTTTGATTAGAAGGATTGGACGAACTCCCGGCCTGCAGATTAGCAGGCTGAAAAATCCGTCCACTCCTTGTAACATTGTGAACGTTCCCCACGGAAGGCACGACCTGAGGGTCTTCATTCGCATCCCAGAGATTAGCAGGAACATCTCCCAGTTTGCGTTTTCCTCTGTCAGTGGTTGGTGCAGAGACGGACACTTCCATGTCTAAGCCCAAGTCCTCGGCCAGATCTTTCATCAGTAGGGAGTCCCAGAAGTTCAAGTCTTTCACGGCAGCCACTTCGGCAACAGGCTCCGAATTTGCAATGAAGGGAACACCCCAAAGACCAGTGTCAGCCAGGGATCGATTGACTGCCCAGACTTCATTCCCAACTTGGACATCCACTATGTCATCGACTTCCCAAAGATTGGCAGGCGGGACAAGGTCCATAACCATGATACTGCAGTCCCTGTTGTTCGGATAAGGCTCTTCAGGGCGCGGGCATTCTTCGTCAACAATGTAAGAGCAAGGGTCGAAGTCGGTGTCGGGATCAATATCACAAACTGAATCATAGACCGAGTTGAAGAGGGAAACATGATCTCCCAAGGCCCGTGGATCTTCCTGGACAAGTTCATCCTCTGCGTAATGTAACAGGTAGTTCGGTATAGCGTAGCCTTGAAGAGGGTTAGGGTCAATGTCCACAGGAGCATACCAAGCTGGCTCAGGATCCCAGTAATACTCTTCTTCGAGAACCGGAGGCTCGACTGGGTGAAACAGCATGTATAAGGAGAAACCATCCAAGGGATCGAGCAGAGCTGCTTCATAACCGGCCATCCAGCCATCGTACCAAGCTTGATCAAACGGGACGTTTTCGGGTTGTGGAGGAAAGTCGTCCGCTTTGAGGCGTGACCACTCGTTGAAAATAGGGAGGGCGTAGTCCATGTTGTCTGCTATGGCCCAACCTACAGCCTGCATGTTGTCTTGGAGTGGAGTTTGAACGGATCGAGACTGATCCACAAGACCAAGAGAGAAGTCAGCCATATTTCCATATGGGCTGTCCAGCGGAGATGCAGAATTGAGCTGCACGGCGGGGATTGACCAGTGGAAGAGAGAACTGACAAACTCTTTAGAGACAGGTGATCCAATTTGCAAAGGTTCCGAAAGTGCATCAGTGTCAACAATCCGGCCTTCGACCACTTGTATGTAAGAAATTTTGGCCGAGGTTTCAAACGGCAAAGGTACAATCGCCCTGGGTTGATCGGCTGAGGCTATATAGTCGGTGGGGTTGAATATGGTGGAGCTGAGGGATATTTGGTTGATGTGGGGAGCAGCATTGTGCTTGGGAAGGGAATTGGCAATGACATTAGGCTTTTGAGGTGGCGGAGGGATTTCCAGCGTGCCATCGTCAATGAGGTCCTGAATTGCATGACGGAGGCGAAAGCAAGAGTCAGTGAGATGACCCGCTCCTTGATGGTAAGCACAGTAGAGGTTGGCTTTGAAGCCAGGTGAAAGGTTCTTGGGTAAAGGAGTTGGATCCAAGGGCTTGAGATGTCCTGATTTGACCAACTTTTCCAAGACTAAGGACAGAGGCGCCTCGATAGCGGAAAAGCTGCGGGGTTGGTTCCGAGGCCGGTTATTCTGCAGAGTCTGGACTTGATTGACATCCGCAATGTGGTTGGTCGTATTGGAGGAGGTGGCATTGGAACCGCTGGTTGCTGTGTTGGAGTAAGTCCATGTCCCAAACAGCGCATTGGCATTCCCAGAGTATGCCCGAGTCTTGGTTTTAGGAGGATTAGAGGATTCCCCCTTCGCTAGAATCCCACTCTGCAGTGCATCCTCGATGGCCAGGCCAGAATCGAAGAAGGTTTCAAAGCTCGCAGACACTTGAGCAAGCACCAGATGCCTAGCATAGTCAGGTTGGAGGTTGCGAGAGATGATACGGAGCTGGTCCTTCTCGCTGGGGCGATCAGTCATCAAAGCGGCCTTGGCCCTCCATCTCTTGACGAAGTCAGCAAAAGACTCCTTAGTTTCCATCTTGGTGGACTCGAGTTCCCGAGTGGTCATCTTCAGCTGGGAATTGTAACTATATTGCGCAATAAACGCAGCTCCAATATCCTCCCAGGTTCTCCTTTTGGCAATATCGAGCGACAAGAACCAATGGAAAGCAGGGCCCGAAAGGGTCTAAGGGAAAAGCTGAGACATGGCCTCCGGCTCAATGGAGAGTAGTTTCATAACGGCATGGTAACTGTAGAGGTGGGTCTTGGGATCACCGCTCCCGTCAAATTTGACCAAGTCAGGCATTTTGAACTTCTCAGGAAGCCTGGCGTTAGGATACAGGCAGAGGCGGTCCAAATCAATTCCCCCAGCATTGATCTTTTCGGTTTTGGAAATGGATTCCTCTAACTTGGTAATCTTTGCCATAAGTGCGGTCATGTCGGGGTTCTGAGCTGGCTCTTCTTGGTTTGGAGGAAGTCTACCGCCCGCGAGGTTTGCAGCGGGCCTGCGGCCTTCCCTTGGGTTCAGTATCATGAGACGCCCTGCGTGAAGCGGATCTGGAACCAAAATGGGCTGCTCCTGGTCAGACTCATCGTCCTCGCCTTCCTCTTCCAGAGGGGGTGGAAGACGAGTGTGGATAAGATCGTTCAGGCGGGCAATGTTAGTATCTGTCTGAGCTGCCCTCTGTTGCATGGCGGTGATGCTGTCCTGAAGGTTCATGAGCATGGTCTCCAAGGTAAGAGGTTCTGGCTGTGGCTGTTCCATTGTGACAGGAGGTTCGGAGATGCTTGATGCGGATGATGGGGTAGTTGGACGCCCTTCCTGTAAGACTGGTGGTGAACCCGACCGTGAACCTGACTGAGAATCTGAGTGCTGTACTGCCGAAGGTGAGCGCGGAGAGTTTTTCGTGATGACTGACTGGGACTGTGACCTGACGAGCCTTTGAACCGGACTGAGTTGCAGATGTTCCCAAGCGGGTTTGGCAACTCGCTTCGATACTTTCGTTGGAGGTGCAATGATTCAGAACTTTGCAACAAAATAAGAGAAGGCTTAATAGGGGTCCTGCAGAAACTTTAATCTAAATAAAAGACCAAAGTGCAGATGCAGCCAACGTCGTCGGTGTCGCCCTAGACTCTAGAACTAGAAGACAAGTCTGTCTCAAGACATTCGGACATTGCTCGTGGCCCTCAGAATTCTTTTCGAATGTGTATCCTTATTTGAAACAAGCGGTCCTAAAGGATGTCAAAAGAAGTCTAAGCCTTCGTCCATCCCGCCGTTTAGGATTTCAAACTTGAAGTCAGAACAACTCGGTATGAATATCATGATACTATAACCAGGTTGGCGTGAGCAGCACTGTGCTATTAGCCGGGCGGCGTAAGTGACGAGGCACTTGTTACCTTTTGGTGTAAGCATCATGATGTTTACTCCGTTTGTTCCTCGTTTTCTGTTTGGAATCCTAAACAGGTTTAACAGACGAGGGTGTAGAAAGGCTTCTGATTTCCTAAAGTCCCACCGTCCGAAGGACTAGGAAAACTGAAAACGCGCATCATTGAGATGCACGACTCCTCATCGGGCCATCACAGTGTCCTAATGATTTCAAAGACAGACCTGGAAAGATCGAGGACCTAGAAGGCGCCTTAGACATGCTCCTACGCAGAACAAGATGTATGTACAGTTCATGCTGCAGGGAAAGCAGTAACACGTAGACAGTATATGGGGTTAGATGCAAATAGATCTTAACCTGGGGGTACCTGTCCTAGTTTGAAGAGTTCTAATGCTTTGTATATGCAAAGGCCAGTTTTGGTTTGTAACAGGTTCCTCGGACTAAGGCCACAGATATACCTCCCATTGCCCTCGATTCGCAGAGCAACGGTTGAACGGTAGCATGACCTATCATCGTCGAAGGTTGTTGGTCATTCGAGGTCCCCGGGCTCCGGTAAACCGTGCCGGATTGCCAAAACGATCCAACGAGGCTTATCCCACATCGATGCACATGAAATGCTAGAATTTGATTAAGAAAAGAAGAATCGTAATTTTGCAAAATGCTTTTTCAAATTTGGCTCACTTTATTTGGTTCATCTTTAGAAGAAACTACACAAGTGAACAATCGAAAAGGTCCCAGATTAGATTGGCCGGACACGAGGTCCTGTTAAATCACCATTCCAACCTTCGGCAGCGCGAAGCTCACCGTTTTGACAGACTTTTAAGGGATTGTTTGCGAGTGTATTAAATCCTAAGTATGAATTAATATTGGTTCGATTTATCCCCAGCAGAGTCGCCACTGTGGGCAGCATGCCCTCGGAGAAGGGATTCCGTTCCCCTTCCGACGAACTTTCGGGGCAAGGGCCCTCGCGGGAATCGAGGGAGCGCGAGCGGAGAGGCAAGCGCTCGAAAATACAGAGTCGCCACTCGGGTTTTCCGACACCCAAGGAACCATATTTCGAAGCACCTGCCGCGCTATTTTGATTTGAAAAAGTGAAGGCACCAGTCCATCATAACCATATCTGGGTTCGGGAGCCAGGTTACGAGAGGGGAAGGGTTTTAAGGCACCCCTCTCGCCCAATCCGGAGATCGGTCTTTACTTGAGCATTTTGAAAATATTTACGATTCTTCTTTTATTAACCAGATTTTAGCCAATTAGGGCAGGGGAACAGTTAATCGGGGATTAAAACTGCAACACGTTTTGCAAGATGTGATGAATAGCATGGATGGATGAAATATTAAGGAAATAAATGAGACAAAGTTCAAAATATCAATAAAACACCAAAACAGTGCTTGGTATGATTTTGTCACACACAGTGGCCAACTTGCATGCATGGATCAACCTGCATGCAAACGAACCGTCGCGCGACAAACCCATACACTCGCGCGAGAGTTTGTGTTTCACCAATAGTTTGAATTTTGTCCCCTTCTGGGCTCTGGAAGGACCAGTGCACACCCAGGAGGCAAACCAATCAGTTCATAAGTACTGGAAAATAATTAATTATTACAAGCCAACAGAAGCAAATGGAAAAACTGCCCTTAAACAGTGGGGGAAATAATCAGAGGCCTAAGGCCTAGTTGCCCATGCAAGGGCCATTTCTGGAAATCAGTGAACCATCGCGCAACAGTTCGGAATACTCGCGCGAGGGTTCTGACTGGACTTCCAGGAATTGCTTTACATGCTTGGGGCTCTGAGACATGTTCAGAGATATCCCAAGGGCATTCCAGACTGACTGAAGCAGCAAGTTAAGGACAAGACCATTTTAAAACCAAGTTAGCCATGCAAGGGCAGCCACTGGAAATCAACGAACCGTCGCGCGACAGAGTGGAAGACTCGCGCGAGGGTTGTGATTGGACTCCCAGGAGTTGCTTTGCATGTTTGGGATTCTGAGAAATTCAGGAAAATCCCCAGGGCAAACAGGCTAACTAAAATAAAGAACTAGGAAACTGGACTTGTTTTTATCATGCATAACAGTTATCTATATATGGAAATAAAAACCAAAACAGAGATGACCATGAATAAAACAAGAAATAACCATCTTCCCTTCCCCATGTGGACCAATCTCTTGCAGACAGAAATGTCGCGCGAGTGTTTGGGTCCATCGCGCGAGGGTTTGGCTGGTTACAGGTTCTTGTAACTCTGCTGACTTTAGGGCCAGGACTGGTATTGATTACCAGCCTTGGCCCTGTCAGCCCCCCTCAGGGATCAAGACAGGAACAAGTAATTTTTATACCTTTGCTTGAATGGCTTTTGGAATGGATTGAATGGAGTGATGTGGCCTTACAAGGTAGTGTAGTGGATTTGAAAGACTAGGAATTGGTTAAGGTTAGTGACTTTGTGCTAGATTTGATAACCTTGTGATTTTTATGAAAATTTGTAACCTTGTAACCCTTTGCATGGAAGAGCAATGGGGGTATATATAGGAGGAGTGAGTGGTGCAATGGGAGGTGGAAAACTTGGCCAAGTAACCAGCCAACAAGGCTGGTCACTCTTGCTTGGTGGAGAGACTAGCCACCAAGGTGAGTGGGGGTGGTTGTGAGGGTGTGAGGGTGAGCCTGCCAGGACGCTGTTCAGCCAGAGAAAATGGGGTTCCAGCCCATGTGGCCCTGATGATCACTAAATCCAGCTGGACAAGGGTGATGGGGACAGGTGGAACCGTCGCGCGAGGGTCAACAGTCAACCTTTGACTTTGACCAACACTTGGCAAGCTGACTACCGCGCGAGGAACAAGAAGTATCGCGCGACGGTTAAACTTCGATTAGGGTTTTGACTGAAGGCTTTAGGGGTTCAAAAGGGTTCAAAGGGTTCAAGAAGGGTTCCAAATCCAATCCATCCCACATTCAAGCCTGTCTGATCCGATCTCATCATCGGGGAAACAAGAAACTGAAAAATAAAGTAAAACAAACGGGAGACCCAGATTGGGGTGTCTACAGTATTGAGCTCGCAAAAGATGAGTTAGTCCTTTTTCAAAAGAATTGACAAACAACAAAAGACACAAGAATTATTGTTCATCCCCTCTAACTTGAAGGTCATGGACATAATGGACAGGATATCTTGAAAACTCTCGGATTTGGCAATCAGACTATGAAACATGGCGAAAGCAAAAGGCGTAAAATCAAGATTAAGCATAAGAAGGAAGGGAAAATAGGATGCCACTTGGCCAAAACAAAATCCAGCTTCATTTGGAAAAAGGAAGTAACGGCCAAAGGATTGATATCTCGGCCGCAAAATCGATTCCACAGCCGTGTGATTGATTCATCGGCCGGTATTTCGTTTCGCACGAATTGCTGTAAGCAACAAATGCTTGTTCAAAACAATTTTAAAAGCCATGTTCTGACTATCACATGCAAAGACATTTAGGGGCATAAAAAGCACTTCTCATTCCATGAAAAAAGCTTACTTACAAAATCATCGTTGTGGTTGCTTTCACTATACAAGTACAGTTTCTGCTTGTCCTTTCACTAACTATGAATAGGAAATAAAAGAGAAAATCCTAAGGCTAATCATGACAGCGCCTCCGAGACGACCTCTGAGACAAAGACGGGGATTGCTCACTAGTCCCCATATCCTCCCCGCTAGCAGCAGGAGCTCGTTCAGCTTCAAGCTACAAAGAAAGGGTACAAGAGCTCAGTTTCAAGAAAGAATACAAAGCAAAGGAAATTAATATATGGGAAAATCGTAACTCGAGGATTCGATGGCGCTGCCTCCAAACCAAAGCCTCCGCACTCTGATAAGCATGGAGCCATTCCTGCACTATCTCAGCAGGTACCTGTGGGATAACCAAACGTTGCAAGCATCTAAGCATGGGATACAATACGAAGCAGCAAAAGCTAGAATGGAAAGCTAAGGATACCTGCAGAGCTCCGGCTGGTAACGTGTAAAGCTGGGTCGAACAAGGAGTAAGTGCCAAACGCTCCTCCTCTCCATTAGCGGAATGGAAAGAGACAAAAGTAGGGGCCCGTGGCCAAATAGGAGCAACTGGAGGAATAGCAAGTGGAGTCAAGAAAAGACGACAGTACTCCATATAGTCACCCGCTTGGAGAAGCAAGCCTGCCCAGTCTCTAATTCTAGTATTCTTCAAGTCTTCCTTAGACATCAAGGAAGTAGATCTCATTGACACCGGAGGAGGAGGAACAAACTGAAGAGCCTCAGTATGCAGGCGCCACTGGCTAGCCACCCGATCGCCCAGGTACCAAGCTCGGCAAAAAGGGCCCTCGAGCAAGCTACGGGAACAATCCAAAACCCTGGAACGCGCAAGAGGGGCGTCTTCTGGTACGCTGCTCCAAGGGTCAAAATGCACCTACAAATAAGGTCAAATCAGCTACAGCATAAGGATATGGAAACCTGAAGATAAAGAACACAAGAGAAGAGAGGTACCTGATCTATCGTCAATCGGTCCAAAACCCGTCGCCACTCGGGAAGGCTTAAAACTGGTGACCGTGGCTTCCGTTGGCCCACCAGCCATTGCTTGTAGCGAGGAACACAGTTCGCATCCTCATGCTTGGTATCATTCAAAAACTAAAGAAGATGCTCGAAAGCCCAGAGATGAAAAGTGAATTAGCAAACAGGTTCAAAACCGGGAAAAATCAAAGTGAGAAAGAAAGGAAGTAAAGAAGAAGGATATACCTCAAGCACTCGGTAGTGACCGCCAAGGATGAAGCTCATGTCTCGTGAACAAGCTCCAAGGTTGCCGTACAAAGTGGCCAAAGCAGATGACCCCCAATCAAATTCCCAAACAGCCTCCAAATACTGCAAGGGAGCCAGAAACTGTGTATGCACCGAGCTATCCTTGTTGGCAAACAATGTCTGCCCAAGGAGGTAGAGAAGGAAAGCTCGTGTCAGCTGCTCGACGCTCACCTGAGTCAAGATATCAGCCTTCATAAAAGTCTTGCTTAGCCAAGAGACGTCAACATGACCGCGTGAACGAAGAGGAGGCACTTTGCCCAAAAACCACTCCAAAGCCCCTACCCGCTCCCAAAGCTTGGGATCAACCCTAAGAGGAGCTCCACCTACTCGCAGGCCGGTAAGCAAAGAGAAGTCCCCTGGCACGATCGTCACCTCACCAGCGGATGGGAAGTGGAACGTGTTGGTGGTATCCCACCATCTCTCAACCAGCGAGGTCATCAACGACTAGTCTATCTTTGGGAGATTGAGACCCAGAATGAACGTCTAAAACCTGCAGCACGCACCAACTCCCGAGCTTGCTCTGGCAATGTCAAAAACCATTTGTGCACCTCCTTGCCTCCACCACAAGCCTCTAATCTCCTATTTCTCTGCAAATGAAATGGGAGTTAATCTCATGATTGCATAAACAAATGAAAAGCCAAGGGGCATCAAATTAATGTTTAAAAGCATGCATTGCCAAAACAGGGGGCACGATTATTTTAACCGAACAAATTCGACCCAACCACGGGTCCTTCTCATTCATGCCCCTGGCTAAAAGAGATTTCATGCCGCAAACAAAAATTCACTTTTAATCATGCAAGTTTAACTACGAATTGACAAAAGCAAACTTTTTGTTTTCCAGGAGATTCAGAAAGCTTACCAGAACATTGAGAATGCTCAAGTGTTGCTCGGGCTCTCTACGAACTACCTCGGCCTCTGGGCCGCCAACAGGAGGGCGGTACTGTAAGAAACCACCAGAACCCAACCTACGCGAAGGAAGAACGTAGGTAATGATGTCAAACAGACCAAGCTCCTCAACCGCCTCCTCGTCGGAAGAAGGATACTCGCACCTGCATGGAGGGTGTGAGGAAGAGCCCGTAACGGATGGTGGGACATCGGTAGAAGAAGACGGTGCTTCGGAAGAAGCCATTGCAATCAAGAAGAAGAGAGAGAGGAAGAATGCAGCAGAAGAGAAAGGAGAGGAGGACGGTGGTGGACGACGGCAATGGCGGCGGCGAATGACGCCGGTGACCGGAGAGATGAGGGCCGGAGAGGTACTCGAACGAGAGGGATGGAGAAGAAAAGAGGAGGAGGAGAAAAGATTAAATGAACCGTCAAAACGATTAAACCAAACTTAAATCAATTTTCTGACTGTTGGCTTTCTCACGGCTGAGTCATCGATTCCTCAGCTGAGACATCGATTATTCGGCTGCTGGATCGATCTCCTGGCCCTCCAATCTATTTCCTACGGCCACATCAGACTTTGCTCGATGCATCAATTCAAGTTTTGGGTCCATGACCAACAATACCAATGATGAATATTGATTAAGCAAATCAGAACAAGTCTTGGGGGCATCCCCGAGCATGTGGAATCTCAAGCAGCAATATCAAATTCACTTTGGAAATCCTCCGAGGCTCTCTCCGTAATGACGAGCTCACAATTACTGGTCACTTGACCGTCAAGGATTATTGAACTCCGAGCTCTTGCTCCCAAGGGTCCTCAATACCTCATACTCAGGCTCCATACCCTAAGTTGCTGTACTCCAGAAGATCGACAACCATGCAAAAGCTCCACCATCTCGCGACTCTGTGCTTGCTATCTCACTATTCCCGCAGCTTTATTAGCTCCATCTTAGCAGTTTCGTGCTTCCCATCCCCGTAGCTCTATGCTCGCTATCAATAGCTCCGTAGCTCCTTGAGCAAATTTGGTACTTATCACCGTCTCAACAGCAGTTCCATGCTCACCAAGCTTAAACAGCACTGTGTGCTCATTATCTTAATGGCTCCATGCCCACTACTATCAAACTACCTAATCACCTACTCAACCCCACTGCCTCAGCAACAGCCATGTGCTCAACAAGCTTAGCAGCACTACGTGCTCATTACCTCAATTGCTCCACACTCAAGTCACCATGTGCTTAGCTCCGTGCTTACTCACCACCTTCGAGCTACAGCTCTCCATTAGCAGCTTTGTGCTCACTACCAAGCTACCCAGTGGCCTTGTGCTCTCATCCAAAAGCACTATTTAATAGCTCCACTGCTTCAAGTTTCTCCATTTCAGCAAATCCATCATCACCATCAACAGCTTTAGCGTCTCTCAGTAGCCCCGTATGACTCTGTGCTCACTATCCCAGCAGCCCTGAGCTCAAGTCGTTATCAACTGCTCTACAGCTCCATGATCATTATCTCTGTCACTTAGCAGCTCCAGCAACCTCACCCATTCACCATCCTTAGCAAGCCCTGTGCTCAAATCATTCAACAGCTCTGTGTTTACTATCTCCCAACAACTCTATCTTAGCAACTTCTCCACGCCCGTGAACTCACTGTCAGCAAATCCGAAACACCCAGCAGCTCTCCGCCTGTAACCACCTCAGCAGCTCTACGCTCGCTATCAACAGCTCCACCCTCATACCCATGCATCCAGTTACTCAGCAGCTCTAAGCTCACCTTCACTCAGCAACGGCTTTACGCCTGTAGCAACGGCTTTACGCCTGTAGCCATCTCTAGCAAGTCACTCATGTCCTGTAAGTGTAGTTGTTTTCCTTAGTTGGCACACATAAATTTATTTGTTTTCTTACCCTTTTCCTTGTTTTCGGTTTTTTTTTTTGCCTTTTGTGTTTTCGAAAACAAAACCATGAAAAGGTCTACATCACATATCCTTTTTATACAACTTTAATTTTTCAACCCCAAAAAATGAGCAATGCTCCACACACAACTTTGAAACACAACTCCGGCCACAACTATGTCCAAAACCGTTAGACGTATATGGTTCCACATGCATTGAAAGGTTCAGGACACATTTGTGTCCGGAGTTGTGTTTTAAAGTTGTGTAAGTAGACTTTTTCAAGAAAAATTGCATACCTAGTTTAGTCTCTATTGATAGGGGTATGGGAGGGGTATATTGAGTACAGATAAAACCACAAACAAGATACGGGTTGAGAAGGGGGAGTATTCTGAGGAGTGACTTATAGCTTCCATTGTCGATATAGGTTGAAGTGGAAGTTTACTTACATAAAAACAAAACTGAAAAACTGAAAACGATACCTAAAACCAGATGGACATCTAGGACTGGTCATAGTGTTGTTGCTGCAATGTACTTGGCAATGAAGGGATGTTAGTTTGGGTAGCTAAATCTACTTGATAACTTCTATTTTATTGGCGTTTGAGTTTTTGTTTCTTGCTCCTTGTTAGGAGCATAAGTAACGTTCTATTATAGGTGTTGATGTTGTGCTAGAAAGATAAAGGAGTGTTTATTTTTGTGAGTGGTATTGCTATTTGGGCTCAGGGACATACAAAAAAGAACGGTAACCCCGTAAACCAAATGTTGGCCAAACAATTGTATGGCCATGGCTCATTGTTTATTCTAACTATATGTCGCGACAGTCACCTTAATTTAATTTGGTTTTTTACTATACAACTTTTAGAAGGAATTGAAAAAAGTTGACTGGATGCACCAAATTCATCTTCAACTAATCTGAATTTTTTTGTTTGTTGAGAGGAACTAATCTGATAGAGGATGCTCTATATTGACGAAGTGACATGACCTATATCAACGAAGCTGTGGGAACTACCGTTGCATGGCCTGCTGACAAAGTTATTATGGACTCTTCGCCAAGGTAATGTACTTTTATTCCCTCCTCAATTTCAAAGTATTCTCTCGGATGATAAATGTATGCCTGATAAATTTGCTGCTTTGTGACCTTTCAATGGAGAGATGCAAGTAGTACTATTGGGTTTCAAATAAAATATTTTCCTGTCATCCTTGTCATTTTAATTGTTTTCCTTTTCTCCTTTTTGGATCTGTTGAAGGTTAAAGAAAAAGGCGGAGAGACAGTGCTACCAAACTTGTGGTGGTTCAAAAACCATAACAAAGACACCACCACAACCCCAAGATTGCAAGATGCTCGCATATTGGAACAAATCCACCACAACTCCAAGATTGGAAGCACAGTTAGATTTTCTCCTTTTTGGTTATGCTTATGCCGATGTTGAGAAAGAGGTAATAAACAAAACTTTTGCATGGGCTGCCCATCAATCAAACAAAGGAAAGAGTGTAATTGTTTAATAGGGATAAACTTGATTCTTCACAAGCTTATCCCCCCCGCCCCCCAAAAAAAAAAAACCGACCCTATAGTGCTAGCACTTCCCGTTTTTTCTATTCCATTCCATTCCCCTTGTCAAGTATCAACTTTGTATGGTTGTGACTTGTGAGGTTTTTTTTTCTCTTCCATACATATTGGAGAGATAAGGATATGAAGAAGCAAAAAAAGAAGATTAATACACTAGGTGAAGGAAGGATAACAACTCAGGGAAAGAAGGACAAGTTTCCCTTTACGTGTCCAAGAGGTGGAGTGTGTCCAATGATTGCAATAATAATTTATCTGGTGGTGTGCATTCTTCATGTTATGGTCTATCAGGCTCTAAATTTTTCCTACAGCTTTTTCTTTTTTGTTTAAGCACAGTTTTTTGTTTCTATTTTGAGTTCTCATGTTTTTAACTTTTAACTCTTAGATGGTAAGTGCATGAAGACCATTGTCATGGATGGAGGTAGCCAAGTTAAAGTCCAAGTATGATGAGAAGGTCAACCTTGGTGATGGATTAGGTAAGCTAACTTCTTTCTTAGGACCTCTAGTTCAAGAGATCAAAGTGGATCCATTCAGGTTTAGTTCATTTAGTGCTATGTTCTAAGTCTCTTATCTTGTATGTAGGCCGATTGGTTGAAAGAGAAAGATCGATACTTCGTCACTTTTTGTTGAAGATGGAGATTGTGATCTTGCTACCGTTTGTTGGAAAGCAATTTAAGTTTTTGCATTGATGAATATTTTTGTTGTTGTATCAATACATTTAGCTAGGCAACTTAGTGTTGAGATATTTGTAGGTTATGTTCTCTCTTTGTAAATGCTGTAAGCATATGGAGGCTAGCTCGATTTCCTTCCATTTATGCTTAAGTAGTGTTGTTGGATGAAATGTAAGGATAATATGGGAATATAATGGTGTTTCATTTTGACAATTGGATGTTTGACTATTTGTTTTGGTAGTTCCTTTTTATGCTATTCAAAATGAAATGGTTAGGAAAAGTGCGGGTCATTACATAGCATGCAGTGAATGCTACTCCCTCCGTCTCTTATTTAGAGTCCAGTATTCCATTTTAGACTGTCCCTTAAAAAGTGTCCATTTTGTAAAGTTAGTGGATAAAAATTGGTGCATTTTCCATTTTGCCCCTAAAAGTATATTCTATTTTGAAAAGTTAATGAGTAAAAGTGTAATGATGATGCCTCCATAGAGGGTAAGTAGGGAAAGTGGAGATAAAAGTTGATGTAAAATGTGTAATGATGATATCTCCTTAATAAGTTGGAGTTACGAAACGGGACGCTTAAAAAGGGACGGAAGGAGTATATAATGCAATTGTATGTGAGAAAAGATTGACACATTATAACGGGTCAAAAATTCTATGAAATTAATGAGACGTTTTTAACAGTGGGCAAAGAATGCTATCAAAAGGTTTACCACAGCAGGCAAAAAATGCCAAAGAAAAGTTTACCACAGCAGGCAAAAAACACTATAGAAAAGTTTACCAACATTGTTTGAGGTATAAAAAAAACAAGTCATAATTATAAGGGACTATGTCAGATATGAATGAGGACCAATATTTCTGTTCACATGAACTAAGTCATATTTTCTGACAAAATCTTGTCCAATATGATTGACTATTCTAATGACAAGTCTAAGGGCACATGAGGATGTTAGTTAAGGGACTTGATGCAGGGAAGCATGTTGAAAAAGAAGAATGTGCAATAAGGATAATCACGAATAAGTATGAACTAGAGGTAATCCCTTTACGAACACACAATAATAATGAGAAATTTCTCAATTTTCATGAGAGAGAGAGTTGGGGAGGGGGTGAGAGAAAGGGAGAGAGAGATTTTTGGAGAATTAAAGAAACATTATTCAATGCCCCATGGGCATTACCACATGCTGGCCCAATTTATCTTTTCACCACACATTTGTGTGGTTTCCATTACAAAATGTCGAGCCCATACAAAAAGATTTATTTGTCCCTTGTATCGAACTGGTACAACGCTTGTAACCATTGTAATGAGAAGTCTAAGGGCACATCAGAGTGGAATGTAGGGAGAGCCATCTCCCATTCAACCTCAACCAAAATTGTTTGGGAAAAAAAAGGGCAAGTTGTTTTATTATGTAAGAGATAGAACTACTAGTATTTATATTACAAAGATGGGGTATATAAAGGCAAGTCAGAAAATTGAGTAGACTACATTAAGTATTCTAAACGACCAATCTTGTTTTTAACTAGATCAAGTCATATATTCTGATAGAACATTTTTATGGGCACAGGAGGGTGGAAAGTTAGGGGGACCCCATCTCCCATTCAATCTCAATCAATATTGTATGAGGTATAAAAGGGCAAGTCATTAAATATAAAAGACTACGTTGGGTATGAGTGAGGACCAATATTTCGGTTCACAAGGATCAAGTCATATTTTCTGGCAAAACCACCATATGGAGTCTTTCGATCTGAATGGGCCTTTCGGTTTAAATTATTATGTACGGATTATGTAGTTTGTTGTCCTATTCGGTTTAAATTATTATGTAGGGATTATGTATTTTGTCGGCCTTTTACGTCTCCCCAATGGGACCTATCCTCCATTCAACCTCAACCAAGTTTATTTGGGCCATGTGGGCATCATGCCCTTAGAGAAGGATTTCGTTCCTTTCCAAAGCAATGGGCCTGGATCGAGGGAGCACGAGCGGGGAAGCAAGCGCTCGGAATACAGAGTCGCCACTCAGGTTTGAAGGTTAGACACCCAAGGAACCGTATTTCAAAGCCCCTGCCGCGCTATTTGATTTGAAAAAGTGAAAGCACCAGTCCGTCATAACCATATCTGGGTTCGGGAGCCA
This sequence comes from Rhododendron griersonianum, assembly GCA_018127125.1. Lineage (NCBI taxonomy): Eukaryota > Viridiplantae > Streptophyta > Magnoliopsida > Ericales > Ericaceae > Rhododendron > Rhododendron griersonianum. The sequence goes on from CM030797.1 coordinate 22,896,950, forward strand.
GGTTACGAGAGGGGAAGGGTTTTAAGGCACCCCTCTCGCCCAATCCGGAGATCGGTCTCTACTTAGGCATTTTGTGAAATCTTTTGTGATTCTTCTTTTATTAATCGATTTTTAGCCAATTAGGGCGGGGGAACAGTTAATTAGGGATTAAAACTGTAACAATTTGCAGGATGTGATCGATGTAGCATGAATGGATGAAAAGTTTGAAAAATAAATGGAATAAAGTCCAAAACTGTTATTAAAACACCAAAGCAGTGCCTTGTATGAGTTTGGCACGAACAATGGCCAACTTGCATGCATGGATCTTCGTGCATGCAAGTTCACCATCGTGCGACAAAGTCATATAAACGCGCGAGTGTTGATGCCTCACCAACAGTTTGAATTTTATCCCCTTCTGGGCTCTGGAAGGACCAATGCACACCCAGGGAGCAAACCAAGCAGTTTATGCATACTGAAAGTGAATATTAATTACAACCAAAATGAATAAAATTGACTTACAACCCCTAAACAGTGGGGGTATTAAAACAAAGGCCAAGAGCCAAGTTGCCCATGCAAAGGCAGCCTCTGGAAACAGGATGACCATCGCGCGACACAGTGGATTCCACGCGTGTGGGTCATGACTGGATTTCCAGGAATTGCTTTTGCATGCCTGGGCTCTGAGACATGTTCAAAAGCAACCCAGGGGCATTCCAAGGTAGACAGAAAGGAAATCTAAGCTAGGCTACAGATATCAACATGCAAAACAGGAGATCAATTTTTAGCATGCAACACAGTGACTTATCATGTAATAAAAACAAGAAATAACCAGTATTGCCAGCCCCACGTGGACCATCACATGTGACTTGTGACAGTCACGCGCGTCTCGGGGTCCATCGCGTGTGGGAGTACCAGTTGAAGGTTCTTGTAACCTTGCTGACTTTAGGGCCAGGACTGGTATTGATTACCAACCTTGGCCCTGCCAGCCCCCCTCAGGGATCAAACAGTAAACAGGTAGTAAGCTTTATACCTTTGCTTGAATAGTGTGAAAATGGATTGAACAAGGTTGTGGAGCTTGTAAAATGAGTGAAAGGAAGTGGGTTGAACAATGAGTGAACAAGGGCTTTGGAGATTATGTAACCTTGTGCTTGAACTTTTTATATTTTTTGTAACCCTTTACTTGGAAGAGTAAGGGGGTTATTTATAGGAGGTTGGGAGGTGCAAGGTTGGTGGAGAACTAGGCCTCGCAACCAGCCAACAAAGCTGGCCAACCTCACTTGGTTGAGGAAATGGCCAACAAGGTGATGGGAGTGGTTGTGTGGGTGGAGCAACCCACACAGCCTGCAGAACACTGTACTGTCGACGAAAACGGTGTTCCAGCCCCACAGGCCACCTGATGATTACAAAATCCAGCTGGAAAAAGGTGATGGGGATAGGCATTGACCCTCATGCGAGAGAGTGGAACATACGCGCGAGTGAGCACACAGTCGCGCGATGGTCAAAGGTCAAAGTTTTGACCTTTGACCAACACCTGGCAATCTCACCAACGCGCGAGTGAGCCACAGTAACGCGCGATGGTCAAACCTTGGTTAGGGTTTTGACTTAGGGCTTTGGGGTTAAAAAGGGATAAAAGGGGTTTTACTCATTCCAAGTTCAATCCTTTCCATACTCAAGACTGTTTTTTATCTGATTCATCATCGAGGAAACAAGAAACCGAAAAATGAAGTAAAACAATTGGGAGACCCAGATTGGGGTGTCTACAGGCTAAAAAGGACAACTAAAAAGATAGAAAATACTTTCTATTACACCATCATGAAAGACAGTCTATGGTTCCTAAAGACTACACTTTTTATCTTTAACGACCAAATTTTAATTTACCCGAGACCAAGTCCATATTGCCAAAAGGCTACACTGTATGTCTGTGTGGACCACATGTTTATTGTATAAAGAGCACGTCATATTTTTTGGGAAGTGATAAGTGTGAAAAGTTAGGTGGTGATTCTTTCAAGACCAAGACCAAGTTCATATTGCCAAAAGGCTACACTCTATGTCTGTGTGGACCACATGTTTATTGTATAAAAAGCAAGTCATATTTTTTGGGAAGTGATAAGTGTGAAAAGTTAGGTGGTGGTTCCTTCAAGACCACAAGACCAAGTCCATATTGCCAAAAGACTACACTCTATGTCTGTGTGGACCACATGTTTATTGTATAAAGAGCAAGTCATATTTTTTGGCAAGTGATAAGTGTGAAAAGTTAGGTGGTGGTTCTTTCAAGACCAAGACCAAGTCCATATTGCCAAAAGGCTACACTGTATGTCTGTGTGGACCACTCGTTTATTGTATAAAGAGCAAGTCATATTTTTTGGCAAGTGATAAGTGAAAAGTTAGGTGGTAGTTCTTTCAAGACCAAGACCAAGTCCATATTGCCTAAAGACTACACTCTATGTCTGTGTGGACCACATGTTATTGTATAAAGAGCAAGTCATATTTTTTTGGCAAATGATAAGTGTGAAAAGTTAGGTGATGGTTCTTTCAAGACCAAGTTCATATTGCCAAAAGACTACACTCTATGTCTGTGTGGACCACATATTTATTGTTTAAAGAGCAAGTCATATTTATTGGCAAGTGATAAGTGAAAAGTTAGGTGGTGGTTCTTTCAAGACCAAGACGAAGTCCATATTGCCCAAAGACTACACTCTATGTCTGTGTGGACCACATGTTTATTGTATAAAGAGCAAGTCGTATTTTTGGCAAGTGATAAGTGTGAAAAGTTAGGTGGTGGTTCTTTCAAGACAAAGACCAAGTCCATATTGCTAAAAGACAACACTCTATGTCTTTGTGGACCATATGTTTCTTGTATAAAGAGCACGTCATGTTTTTTGGCAAGTGATAAGCATGGAAAGTTAGTTGGTGGTTCTTTCAAGACCAAGACCAAGTCCATATTGCTAAAAGACTACACTCTATGTCTTTTGTGGACCATATGTTTTTTGTATAAAGAGCACGTCATATTTTTTGGCAAGTGGTAAGCGTTGAAAGTTAGGTGGAGGTTCTTTTAAGACCAAGTCCATATTGCTAAAAGACTACACTGTATGTCTTTGTGGACCATATCTTTATTGTATAAAGACCACGTCATATATATTTTTTTGGCAAGTGGTAAGTGTGAAAAGTTATAATTAATAACTTGGTCTTTTATATACATTTGTTGGGTAATCCATCTATAGTATGGGAGGTCTGGAGAAAAATCATGAAAATGGTGTCATGGATAGTTACATCAACTTCCCCTAAAGTTCGCCAACATCTTATTTATATAAGTGGGAAACAAAAGTGCCAACATCTTGTTTATATAAGTGGGGAGCGAAAGTTGTATCATGGAAAGTTACATCGACTTCCCTTCCAGTTCGCCAATATCTTGTTTACATCATCTATGTCCATATGTTGTTGGAGTCGCCTTCATCAAGGAGATATGGCACTGGTGGATTCCAATTGTGACACAACACTGGACAGCTCCCCCAAAGAGCTCAACATGAAAGATTTCCATTGCTGAGATGGTCCTATGAAAGATATATTATGTATGTTTAACCACCACCACTACTGTTGCGATAACTTGAATACCATTTCATACAAAAATAACCAAAAATGTCCCAATTAATGAAGTCACTCATTCCTTGGTATCAACAAACTAATAAGCCGGTATCATAAAAATGAGAATGTTAATGCATCTTCACCATAAATTGCATCGGAAATTCCAAGTATTTAAAAAAGAACTCTATACATGTAGTGATAAAAAATAAAAATAAAAACTAATGTACATCTCTTTGTAGCTAAAAGAAAGCTTTCTACTAAAAAACAATAAGTGCTAGAGAATGATCAACACTGAATTGACAACCCTTCAACTCTTAGACCTGCAATTCAGAAAGAATGGAAATGGATAAGTGACAGCATAATCAAACCACTAACAAGGAAGTTAAAAGATGAACTCCGAAATAGAGCATTACATACCTCAGCAAGGGAGACAATAACATTCAAGTTCAGTTGCAAAGTGGACTTCAATATCTATGCTCATCCTAGTAAAAAATAAACAAGTGCAATTAAGTCTGGTAAGTAAAAATATAACAGAGAAGTTATACACAATAAAGATAGATAGTTGTTAGCTTGAAGTAATCTATAAGAGTCTATACACAACTTAAACATATGCAAAATTACCTTAAAAAACTGCTCATTACTTGCATATAAGTATCTTTGTTCCGCCATAAGATCTTCAATGTCTACCCTGTTAGCAAGATAAAGGTACCTACAAATTGAGCAAATTAAGTTTGACACTTATTACACAAAGCATCTTAATATTGAAACACAACATATCTTTTATTGGTTAAAATTGAAAAGTTGGCGGTGAAGTACATAGGAGCGCAAAAAGATTCAGCCTCTTTTATTAACCTATTTTTCACACCATAGAATTGTCTTGTTTACGCTATGAAAGGCTTATTTGTTGTACTGCCACCTTCTTCCATAGTTGACATCCAAAAAATCGCTTGCCAATATGCCAAGTCTGCATCACTCAATAGAGACTTTCACTAGTATTTTTTTTGATTGGTTAATGCTTCTAACAAGCAAGAGCCAGCCAATCGTTTGTGAAAGAATAATTAAAGGAATATGACAGGAAGTTAAAAAGATGAGCTTCAAAATAGAACATCACATACCTCAACAAAGACATTAACATTCAAGTTAAGCTCCAAATTGGATCTCAAATGCAAATCGGTCATGACGGCAGCATTCAGAAGAGTACTCTTCTCATGCCACATATTAAAGTTCAATTCAAAGTTTCAAGGCCCTGCATAAGGTTACCACCAAGTCAATCAAGATCATATACAGGTAATGAAAGCTTCGTATGACTGTTGTACGGAAAAGAACAAAAGTCTAGAATTATTCATCACCTAGTCTACCTACCTTGTGAATGTTGTTCTAGTTGACTCGTTAGTAAAATGCAAACAAACCCCTCATATTGTTCTCCACAATGACAGCATGGTAAAGAAAATTCTTGACGAAAAATTCTAATTGGGGACCTTTAGAGTTTCACCACACACATAATAAATATGTGAAATTAACACCAAAATAGACAAGAACCGGAAATGGTTCTATTTAAAGCTAGCTAGTCCATCTTATTCCTTGGCCATTCCAGTGAGGCCAACCAATTATCATTCCATTTACTTTCAAAATGCTTCAAATTTTCAATCAAACAACGCTACCTTTGCGTGATGGTCATTTGCTCATGTCTAAATTCCAATTGCTACTACAATATCGCCATGCTAAAGCGACTTTTAGTTCTCTATAATTGGACTTTAAATCCCAATCACAACTAATATTCTTTTACAACTAATATTTTTCCACTCCTATCATATATATGGGTTCTCGGATGGTGACTATAGTAACAAATTTCATTCAAGCATATTGTCAAACAATGGATAGTCAAAATAAAAGGTCGTTGTGTATAATTTCAAATCACTAAGTCTCCAAAAAAACAAGAAACAAAGAGAAAAAAAAACACCACAAATTTGTTCATACAACAATTGCCAATTCTTTTCTATACCCAAAATCAATAGCGAATACGGAAGTCTAATCCAAGAACTAAGGACAAAGCAAAGGGCAGGACTTGAGTGTGATAAATTAGTGGGCCGGCCAACTCCCTTCCGCTCCTTAAAAGTTTTGTCCATGACATTGAATCACAGATTACCCAAAACATATTTAGGCATATTAATCATATTATCCTAAATGCAGCACATATGTATTCTGAAACCTCAAATTCTTACATTGAATAGCAGAAGAATGCCAACTAAAATTTTCCCTTGCTCCTGAGAAGAATAATTTTCTTAACCCAGTACCATTGACTCATAGTTCTATAAATGATATTTAAAAAATTTCATCCAAAAAGCCACAAACACAATCTTTTTACCGTTCCTATGATTCCTACCAATTAAACTAACGAATAATACCCATCCGTTCAAATCAAAGGATTCCTGATTTAGTGAGGATAAAATGAGATAAAATACATAGATCTGATCAAATCATAGACAAATGTGGGTATACCTCAGTTCATCTTCCATTAATCACAAAAGAAACCCTAGGAGATTGGAGTGAGCTAATTTCGAACTAGCCCTCAGTTCATCTTTGAATCAATGGAGAAAAAGAGAGAGAAAGATGGAGTTCAAAACCTGAGAGAGAGAGAGAGAGAGAGGAACATACCAGTTATCGTTGATGTGAGAGAGAGAGAGAGAGAGAGAGAGGGGAGAGTCGGTGAGGAGGAGATTTGGGAAGGGAATGAGGGTTAGGGATTTTACTGGTATATAAGGGAGGATATAATTGTCAATTCAACTTCTCATACCATGTCTTGGTGAATAATTTTGTTTGTCATGAAAGTGGTGATTTCAAGAGTGGAGACCATCTATTGGTGATTAATATTGGTCCACACCTCCTGCCGGTAATTTTCCCAATACACTTTCCCCTCTTCCTCTTTCTTCTTCTACGTCTTCTCCTTCTTTGCCCCTCACTCTCTCTCCTGACCTAGCTATCTCACTCTCACACCATATCCATCAAGAATCCACACCATGTCCATCGTATCTTGGCAATCTAGACTCGTTGATTTTGTTGAAAAGTTTGGAGAGAGTTTTCTTGGTGGGTTTCAAGCTTGGAAGTCTAGGGCTTGCGTGGATCTCTAGGGTTTTGCTCAAAACCCATCAAGTTTGGATCTCTCTCTCTCTGTGTGTGTTTATGTGTAGATTGGGTGCTTAGATTAGTGTTTAATCTTCTATTTTCTTGTTGGGTAAAATCTGTGAAAGTCTGAAAATCACATAGTTGAAAACCCAATTGCTACTAGTACCACTATTTTCCTCCTATTGCTAGCAACACTCCAAAATTGAAAACAATGTTTGCTCCTATCGATTCCACATTTTTCTCGCTACCAGTACCATTTTTCTGCTCCTACCGGTACCATGTTTATGGTGCTACCGGTAGCAATTGTCCATAATCGAAACCCAGTTTTTCGCTACTAGTACCACGTTTTCCCTCCTACCGGTAGCACCTATAGATTTTTGAAAAAATTCCTGTTTTGCGTATTCCAAGGCTGTGGTTCATATGAATTGGATTGTTTCTACATAATTACATGAGATTGAGTTTCTAAATGATAATTTGATACATTGTGGTTAGATGAAATGGAATTCGATGATGAGCTTAGTGATGAAATGAAAATATGTGTAGCGAAATGGATGGTTCTCTTAGAATTGGATTCTTTTATTTACATTCATGGGATTGAGATCTTAAAAGCATATTGGACATAATGTGTGAGATAAACTGAAGATAAATAATGTTGACATCTACATTGAAGTAAATAATGATTTTATTGAGAAATGAGGAAAGTAAAGGAAAACGGTCTGTCTTAAGAACTTGGAATGTGGGTACACAATGCTAGGCGGCCGGGGATCATACGGGGTCCCAAATACCTGGATAAGGTGGGATGTACGGAGTCCCAAATACCTGAGATTAGGGCCACCCTCGGGTATGGCGCTAGGCGGGGGATGTACAAGGTTCCAAATACCCGGACAAGGTGGAATGTATGGGTCCCAAATACCCGGATTATGAACCACTAATGATGTATTGGCGTTGAAATGAAAACTTAATCATAAGGGATATGATTGATGAAAAAACTTAGATTTGGGGTATTGTAATACGTATGTGTGGATGAATGCTGTGATTTTGCTAAATATGTTTTAAAGACGTGTGGTGGCATCGTGTATTCTTGTTTTATTTAAAAAGGGCATTATGGGCGGAAATGTATGAGTTCCTTTGTTCTAGATCATGATGGTGTGTTAGCCTTATTCAAATTTCATTGCTCATGTTATGATTCTCTGGCACGTCATCTCACATTCATTTAGAGTTAGCGGAGATTTTTGTACTGGGCAATTGTATACTCAACCCTTCCATTTTAATGTGCCAATCCAAGACCATGACATGGAATGTGCATTGCCGGACAGTCTTTTGGAAAGTTTCTTGCAAAGTTATTTTTGTCTTCTTTTTTTTGGAACGGCAGTTATTTTTGTCATCTTATGTAAATAATTTTTTTTTGGAAGATGAGAATGTAACTTTATAACTAAATCTTTTTGACCTTGGATGAATCTAAAGATTACTTGACTTCTTCTATCTCGTTATACATATGGGATATTGGGCGGTGGTCCCGGGGATGTACATGGATTTCAGCATGATACTCGTAGGTATTTATGTATGAAAAGGATGTTATTTTATTTATGAGAAAGCCTTTATTATTATGTTTTAAATCGATGGCGTAACAGACATCATTATAGCTTTCACATCAACTTTTACCTATACCTTTCAAAATTATCCTTCACTTTTGCTCATTTGTTCTTTACCCATTAACTTTTCCTAAAAAGGGACAAAATGAGGATTTTACAAAATTTTATCCATTAACTTTTACTTTTTAAACTGGACACTTCTTAAAGGACAGCTTAAAATGGAATATAAGACTCTTATTTGGAAACAAAGAGAGTAATATATATAATCTTGGAAGTAAAAAAGGAAGGTGGTTGCACTGTCCATTTTTCCAAAATAACTTTTCCTCTCCCCCAAAATCCTTGTTATATGTACTCGAAAAAAAATTATGTTTTGATCGGCGAATTTTTTTTATTAATCTCCAAAAAAGTACAAAGATTAAAAGAACAAGGGCAATTGAAAATTAAAATTAATTAATTTTCAAGGCTACCCAAGACTCAGGTGTTGGCTAGAAACCAACAAAAAAGACCCTAAACAAATGCAACCACCCCTGCCCACCCAAGACAACCACCACACCCCATCCTCTGATCCGCCAGCCCATTGGAAAAGATGCTTCTATGCTGTAGAGACTCAAAAAATTTTAAATTTTGAAATGATTATTAAATGTCTAATTGAGAAAGTATGGTTTATTTGGTGGTTAATTAGATTGAGGATTGAAGCGAAAGAATTGAAACTAGAGGGAGGGTGTGTGTGATTTAGAGATATGTGAGTATATATAGTGGGTGTGTGGGGTGTAGGAGATTATTTCATCTCCTCTCTCGGCTCATTCTCTCTCTCTTCTCCTCTCACTCAAAAATCCTCCAAGACCTCAAGAACTTCAAGAATCAACCTCCCTCCGACCTTCCAATCTCGTGCTCGAGCTCGAAATTTCATGGGTCAAGCTTGGAGGAAAGCTCTCATCGATTTCGGAGTTTTTGGAGGCTAGGGCTTGACCAAATCGTTTGAATCTCGGCCATTGTTGCGAGGTAGGGATTTCTTCATCACTTTTATATGTATATGTGTTGATTTTGGTGTAAAAGTTGGTTCTTGGCCATTGTCTCTTGCCTTATCGAAATCTGTCAAAAATCTGCAAATCGCCTGCTGTAATGCTGTAATGCATTGGTACCGGTACCATGATCTCTGATTGCTCACTGGATTGGTTTGGTACCGATACCTACTTTTTGAGGTACCGGTACCAATGACTCAGAAAATAGTTTTGAGCTTCGTTGATCCCTCGTCGATTGTTTTGAACCCTGGACACTTCTAACACCTTCATAACATCTCCTAACCTATCCCAATCATGTTCAATTGACTCCCTATGATTGAATGATGTTGTCCTTGTTCCGTTGGCCTCCCGTTAGTAGGAATAATAAGAGTTTACTTGGTTAAAACCGTATTAAAATGCATCCTATCTATTGGTTGACTACTTGGAAATGTTTGTGGCATAATTGAAGCATTGTTAGCATATCGTGTGGTGTTTCACGTATGAATGTGATCATGAGAGAGTCTCGGTTTGCATCTTGAGTGCGAAAGTAGTTTGTGAGTCGGAAGTTGGTATAGGGAGTCTCGTAACGCAAGGGGTGGTAATACGGAGACTCAAATGGATCTCGTAACGCAAGGAGTGGTAATACGATGGTCCAAATTGTTAGGGTTCACCGTAACGCAAGGGGTAGTAATATGGTAACTCTCGAGATGTTGTACTGTAACGCAAGGGGTGGAAATACAGTCAGTGAAGATTTGTGATAAGTGTGTCGTGTCGGGGTTGTTAGAGATGTTTGTGTCTCATGAACCATATGGCATAATGCGATGATACTATGACTTGGAATGACTGTACTGAATGATTGACATACCCATAGCTAATTACTTTTCATCGATTGAGCCATATCCACTTGTCTTCTTTCTTTGCATATATCATCATGTTTGCATATAAAATTAGTAAAGATTTTCCTACTGGGCTAGTGTAGCTCAACTTAATCTTTCTTTTCAGGACAAAATACTGGACAATAGCTCACATGCAACGTATGCTTGGAAATGAAAGACTTTTTGGAAGCTAACCTCATTAGTTACTTAAACATCTTTGTAATTGACTTTCTTTTGATAAAGATGGGTCTGTAACTATTCATTCAAGAATTTCCTTTTGACTAAACCATTTGTAACTTATCAACTTGTTCGTACTCGTAATTAAGTTTATTTGGGGCCGGAGTGCCAAAGTTGTAAATCTTTAAACTTAGGGACCTGTTGTAAAGTTAAGTGAATGGGAAATCTTTTGGGTACTATTTATGCTATGCGAGGATCTTTATTTGAAAGGATTTTTTTTTATGTTGAAAATCGAGGGCGTGACATATGCCACCATTGGAACCCGGGGAACCAACCCCTGTTGTTGCCCAGAGCGACACAGAAAAAACGCCTCTCCACTATCGAGAAACCTGACCAAATGAAAATCACAGTCGCCGCACACCGCCTGCCAACCACCATCTGCCACAGGCCAACCAAAACCCACCATAACAAAAAACCACCAAACACCAAGAAACAGAGAAGACCCATGCCGTCCAGTCACCAAGAAATTTGCAAATCGATCCTCACAAACAACCAAAGGCACTGAGAGCAAAGAGAAAACGTCGTCGAGACAACCCCGCCTCGGCATCACCCAATGAAAGCTCTGAGCAGATCCTCCCGCTCTGTTCAAACAACCCAACTAGATCCTGCTCCAAGGTTTCACTTGGCGTTAGGCCAGATGATGCATACCAAAATACCAAAAGAATCAAAGATTCAAACAAATGAGCAAAATCCCATTAAAGGGGATAAACCCCAAAGGGTAGAGAGATAAACTATGTCTCAATCAATATATTCAATATTCTTAATAACAATAGCTTACAAATGAGAGACTCACTCACCTATTTATAGACTCAAAACTCTACTAGCCCTAAAGACACTATAATGACGTAAGTACCCTTAATTCTACTACATCATACACCTCCTCTAAAAACAAAAAACTTGTCCACAAGTGGAACAACAAAACTCAAAGACACTTAAATAAAGAAAACATAGAAGTGATTCTCTTGCAGCTCCAAATTAGACATGTGGCTACATTTCTTGATCAACGGATCACCCTCAACATAGCCAATATTCAATATGAGCTTCTTCTTGAATACATCCACCGCGGCCATACTTAGGTGTGAATAAGCAATCTATTTGGTATGTCTTCAATATAGCAAAACACCATCAAAAGATCTTAGAACACATACTCCCAAAATTTACTTAGACCAATCATCATTCGAAGATGTAAAAACGTGCATCACATAATACCCAAGACTTGCTCGAGTGAACACCATGCCCAAGGGGTCTTCAAACTGTTCCATGAGTGCTTCTGCTTGTTTTGATGAAGTCCGGTGAGTGGGCATGGAGAAAAGTTTTGGCTTGGGGACCAATCTACCACAAACTTGAACATCTTGCAATTGGGGCAACTCAGGAGGCAACACTTGAAATCAATCCTCGACATGTTTTTCAACCAACTCTTCATCAAATAGTGTAGCTTCCAAATCATTCCCGTAATCTTCAAGTTGAGTGACTTGTACCAAAGGCAACTTGAAAGTCAAGTCTTGAGAGCAATCTTCAATCTCAAGGTCACAACTTACCTCTTTTCCATAACCTTCTGCCAAAAGTTCCTCACCACCTTGTCTAGGCCTAAGAAAACTTTCTTTGAGCATATCAATAAGCATTCCCTCTTCATGATTAACACCAAACTATAACTAGTCATAAATAGGAACATCTCCATGTGAGAGTTCGTCAAAAGTAGAAACATCATTATAACCAATGTCCTCCTTTGAAAATTCGTCAAACACGGTACCTGTCACGCCCTCGATTTTCAACATAAAATATAATGATTTCCAATAAAGATACCTCGCAATAATACAGATAATACCCCAAATCAAGGTTCATTCCCATATTTGCAATTTAAGTTCAAAGTTTCTTGTCAAGCTTGACGATCCAAATAACATAATAGAAAAGAAGTTTTAGGGTTTACAGTCCCCCGTGATCAAACGATAGTCATAATAGAAATCGATATTATACTGCCAAAGAGTTTTACAAAAGATGCCAAAGTAATTTCCATATCAGCTTTCAAAGGGATGATGTCAAAAATTCACGCCAAGCACTCCATGTTGCTATCTCCAAGTGTACCTGAAAGAAGGATAGGGTTGAGCAAAACACGTGCCCAGTAGAGAGTTCTATGCTCAAACTATATGAAAATGAAATGAATCATGCATCGAGAATGAGTAAGCATAGGCAGTGATGCCCAAGGTACGAATGATTACCAACGAGCTATACGCTTTGAGCAAAGGATTCCAAACTCCACCGGAATGTCACAAATCGTTACTCCTCAGACCAGATACATCAGTAAACTTATGTTAGTCCACACTAGTCCATGCGTCATTCCAATTCATCTTATTATTCTTTGTACGATACCACAATCGTTCTCGTGTCTACAGTCATCATTGTCCAATCCCTTAATCACAGAATCTTTCTTTTCTTTTAATCAGGCATTTCCATCAATAATCACTAGGGTCACCTCGGGTCTATTTCCCTCGAGCGCAGGGTCACCCCGAGTCTATTCCCTTGATAATAATAATAACTTAGGTCACCTCGGGTCTATTTCCTCGAGCGTAGGATCACCCCGAGTCTATTCCCTAAATAACAAATCGTTTGGGTCACCTCGGGTCTATTCCCTCGAGCGCAGGGTCACCCCGAGTCTATTCCCTCAATCATTATCATCCTCATTTCATAAGTCGCTGGTTAGCGGAAACGCACATAGCTTAACCGACCATCTATCATTTCATAATCAACTTCGTCATCAATCTATCGGTTATACCACAATTCTTCAACCAACCATTATAAAACACTACAATACTCTATCCATTTGTTTCTTCGTTTGAACCTTTTAGGATGAGTTCCAAAAGAATTTGAAGGTTTGATGTGTCGATCAAACAACCACAGTTTAATCCTCCCAAACAGTTATTTCATGATATCGATTTCACTTCAAGCATTCTCAACGATCTAACGATCCACCACATGAATTACATTTTAAACGTTCCAAACTAATCACCATATCATGACCACATCTAATAATCTATTACACGCCCTTCCCTCTAAGTACACCACAATACTACACGCAATGTACCAACCCATCACCACCGTACGACATACCTCTCGCTAGTATTGACACCTAGACCTCATGAAACGAGCATCAAGGAACAAAAGGAACAACGTGACAGATAATAAGAATATGAATTTCAATCTTACCCTTCGATTAACTAGACGGACACCCATCTATCCCTTTGACACTCACCACGACAACTCTCATAACCTACAACGCCCCTAAACAACCCTACTTTACATTCTCCGTCTACAACGTTACTAGCATTTTGGTTATCGAGTATCTAAGAAAAGGAATCGAGTAATAAGACATTGAAGGACGAACAACCAAGCTTAGAGATGGTTTAAAAGTGTTTTAAAGGTGTTAGAAGTGATTGGAAACCAAAACGGTGAAGTACGAAGTAAAACAGCAAAAGCTGGAGATAAGCAACAGGTATCGATACCTTAACACAAAGGTATCGATACCATTTGATCAAAACGGTTCCAGACGCAAGGGTATCGATAACAATGGCAAATGGTATCGATAACAAGTGATTTTCTGGGTTTTGGAACACAAGGGTATCGATAACAAAGGGTAAGGTATCAATAATAAAGGGTGTCAAGCAGATTTTCTACAGATTTTCATGGGTTTCTCAACAACAACAACATCAACAACAATAACCACGATCAATGGCAAGAATCAAGCTACAATAAACAAGTCATAAACATATAATGAGAGTTAGAACTCCCTACCTCAAGATTGAAGAACGAAATCGAATGATTTTCCAAGCCCTAGTTCCAAAACTTGCAACCGGATGGGATACGCCTCTACCGAGCTCAAACCAACGAGGAACGAGCTCCACCACGCGAAGGAATGAAGGATTGAAGGCTGTTTTGTGTGGGTTTTGGGTTGAATGGGTGAAATTGTGAAATAGGGGAGAGGGAGAGTGGGAGCCGAGAGAAGAGAAAGGGATCGGGAGAGTGAGAGAGAGAAAAGGGGGAATTTCATTTCCTACTCCCTCACACACACATCTATATACACACCACACACACTAACCCCTCAACTATAACACTCTAACACATTAACCCCAAATTAAATAAACTTGACAAATTCCATCTTTTCCTTCAATTATAATATCTAATAAACTTTTTAATAACTTTTGAAATTACAGGTCCTTACAGTACCTCCTTCAAAGCCATCTCCAAAGTCTTCATTTGGAGACTCAACAAAGACGGGCAAATCTTCAACCTCATCAAAGACATCAAAGACATAATCAAATTCAAGAACACCCTAGTTCTTCACTTGGGAGTTCATCAAAGATTGGAACATTAGTGTATCTACAATCATCATTACAACTTGGTCCTATCACCTCGTTGACAAAGAGAGTATCAAGAATGGGCTCATAAGCCTTTTCACTAACTTTCAACTCAAGAAATGGCTCTCCAAGCTTGAAGCATTTGAATATTCTGCTAGGTGACGGATTGCTTGCCTCCAAGGTGCTGTTAAAGGTTGATTTTCAATTGGGACAGCTCCTAAGGACTTGCTCTTACCAAAACTAATCAAGGAATCGGCATTGGGGTGTTTGATTAAAAGGTAAGAACTCCTCCTTGGAGCTTCATCTTAACCCATTCCCTAATCTTTTCTTTGTCTCTCCTTTATCGACTAACTTTGAGTTGTGTCCACCAATCCGAAACTCTTCCCTTAAGGCAAGTAGATGCCAACTTCACCTTCTTTTCGTCGATAACATAACAATATTCAAAAACACTCTCAATGGTGTTCAACCAACCAACGAACTCTAGTGGGCTTCCACAAAACTTGGGAAGTTTATTATCAACATCGTTCACCGATGTATATTCAAATCTAACCACATTTGCTCTACGCCAATGTGGAGCACCATAATGATTTTTCAATGGAGTGCAATCCATTCTATTGGTCGTATGTTGCAAACGCCGCAACCTTTCAACCAAGGTAGTTACTTCTTCACTCAACTCTTTAATCTCATTCTGATTATCTTTCAAATTGCAATCATTTTGCATTCCACATTGTGGAATAACCTTCAACCATTCACTATTGTCCACCACAACTTCTCTAACTCTACCTCCTCTTCTACATCTAGCCCGATAAGCCATTACAATACCACAATCAACTCCAAATAAGCAAATCAACCCCAAAGAACATGCACCCAGTCACCTCAGTCGCCGAACTCAGTCAACTCAGTGATTTTAGACCCAAACTCAGTCAACTCAATACAACAACTCAGCCAACTCAACCAAAATCGATCAAACCCAATTAACTCAGTACCAAACAATCTCAACTCGCAAGTAAACAACAGAAATCTGATAGTAATCGCAGCAAATCGCAACAAACAAGACAAACTCAACTAAAATCGAACCTAAATTTCATATTCAAGTGCCAAAGAGTAGTTCAAAGACCCTTACCGTTGTTTTTGAGTGCCGAAAGAGGGTTAGTCAACATATTAGACTTGAATAGAAGGCTGTTCGACCCTAATCAACAGTTTCAAAGTCAATCTAAGGTTGTTCGAACTGTATGAGTGATTCGAACACCATAGAAGCATTTCACAGGTACAGGTCTTAATTTTGAGCTCCGAAATGGCTAAATAGAGTGTGAAATCACTTGTTTGAGGTCCGAAACAGGCAGATCTAGCCTCGTTAGGGTTCGAAAATGAGTTTTAAGTGCGTGAACAATGTCGAAGTGAAGACTCAAGCACCGGGTCGTACGTGAACAATGTCGAAATGGGCAGATCTGTAGCCAAAATGGATTTTAGATGTCTGAACAACAAGAATCAACTCTGAAAAGGGTCGATTTATGAGTTTCAATGGTCGAAATCAAGTTTTAGGGTCGTGGGTTGAACAGATCTGGAGAAAACGAGTGGATTGGGGCTCCGACAAGAATTTTCAATGCCATTTTAGTGTTCCAGCGAGGTTTAGGTTTCCGTCGAGATGAACGGTGGGGATCGAGCCTAGAAGCTCTGATACCAAATGATGCAAACCAAAATACAAAAGAAATCAAATATTCAAATAAATGAGCAAAATCTCATTAAAGGGGATAAACCTCATAGGGTAGAGAGAGAGAGGGAGAAAAAAAACCTATGTCTAAATCAATATATTCAATATTCTTAATAATCAAAAGCTTACAAATGAGAGACTTATTTATAGACTCAAAACAATACAAGCCCTAAAGACACTAAAATGACATTAGTACCATTAATTCTACTACATCACCAAAACCGGCAACACTCAAGAGTGTTGCATGGTGGAAGACCTCACGACTCCAATCACCTCGAGATCTCGCCGTTAGGCCAACCGGCATCACCCATGAGTGGACGCCGGCGATCAAGCTGCGAAGCCAGAGGAGCCGAAACTAGGAGAAGCAACGATGGCGAAGAAAGCACCGCACAACACCACCTACAAAAAGAAAGAAAGAAGAAAAAGAAACAACACCCCCCCCCCCCAGCTGAGGTAAAGAGAGAAGGGGGAATTAGAGAGACAAGGGAATGTGGCCCAAACACCTTATCCTGGTAAAGAAGAGCTCAACAATGTTTTGAAGAGTGCTCTCTACCATTTACAATTCTAGGTTTAGTTAAGATCAATCGACGCTCTGAACATGAAAATCTTAACCGGAATATGCTAAAGAAAATCTATTTTCTCTTCGATCTTCTTCCTTCCATTTTTGCTCGGTTTCTTCATATTTTTTTTTCCACTGATTGGCACCGCCGATACTTCTTATTAGAACATACCTCAAGTCACCCGAATAAGCCATAACTGGCTCGTACCACCAATATTCGCCCAAAAACTAACTGAAACAAAATCAGACCTCCTTTGTACCTGATTTCTCCAGAAATAGTATGTCCGAGCCAATACGGCATTCAGTGACTATTCACGATATTGAACTAAACAACAAAGCCTGGGCCATAGGGATAGGAACGGGGATGGAGTCATGTTTGTAAGAACAAGATTAGGGAGTACGGGGTATATTTAGTTCTTTGAGCCTCACATGTTCCCTTCTATTCCATGGGATATCATAAGGGTTTTAGTTATACAATCGGATTCACACTACGTTCAGTTAGTCCAAACCTCTCCACTTCATCCCACAAACAAGCGCCCCCTACAGAGTAGAGCACGAGAAAACACCAAGATTTGAGATAGTCCAATCTGCAAGCCTTAAATAAGCAAACAATAAGCCAATAAAAAAAAAAAAAGAAACTACAAAGACCTATCAAAATGTTTTCCTGCTCAGCCCTAAATTCATCCAAGAAAGGAAAATGCAAAACTGAATTTTACATTCTTTGAAGCAATAAAAGGAAAATGTGAGACTTTTCTCCTTGTTCACGAATCTTACAGTTTATGCTATAATAACGCAATGTGAAAGGATTCACATGAAACTACCTCAGTTAGTTTTCTTTTCTTCTTCCTCTATTACTTCCAGACCAGGAGCAGCCTGATTTCCATCTTCACCAGCAAAACCGAATTCATTTACCCGTTTCTTGTCGACTGGATAAATCCACCTCTGGTACACATATATGAGAAAGATAACATCTGCATGGCATGAGCAGGAAGATAGAAAAGTAAGTGTACCAGGTCATGACGTAAAACATGCAACATATTCCATAGAAGTTGTTTCCGAACCCAGGAATTGTGTTCCATGGTCGTGAAGTACTATGTTGGCACATTGGCAACGTTGTTAACCTTGTGCACCTGCAAGCCTCAGGGACATTTAAAAAAAAAAAGAAGGCCAAAACTATTTGATCAGTTCTACTTTTGGGCCTCTTAGAGCAATCTCTGATCATATCAACAAAGTTAAATCCCATGAAGGGATATTTCTACTCAAATCTGATGAAATTTGTTAAATAACTGAAGTTAAATATGGTTTTCTCCAGCGAAAAAAAATCGAGATTTTTCTGACAAGTTACGAATTTTTAAAAACCATTTCACGAATGAGGATTTGGAGTCAAATCACATTAGTTTTACTATAATCTTGATCAAAATATGGAGTATGGGTTGCAGATGGCCTAGCAACAAGGACTGAAAATCTTGGTAACGTGCTTCCACTGACGCACAGGACCCTGACCCCCACCAAAACAACATAAAAGCCACCACGGACGGAAAAAATAACGCTGACACTGCTGCATGATAATCATCGAAACAAACTTTGAAAGAACTCATACTATATCCCTGCAGCAGATCCTAGTTAAGAACCTCATTCTGTGACAGAGTGCAGTTAAGGTATGTGACATTTCCATGTAAATCACACTGTTACCACAACTCACCATCACGGAAGACAGAAAGCCTATGCAATGTCGGCATTTTTATGACGAAGGCAAAGAGATCATCAATAATGGTATTAAGAAACTTGTAGGTCATCTGCCTCCAGGGTAGATGGGCCACAGACTTCAGCTTATAGTTGATGAACAATTGAGGGCACATCATGGAAAAACCTGCAAAATAATAGGAAAGAAATCAATCCAAATAACATGTCAAATTCTTTACCGACGACGACATTCATATGAGATGTTATGCATTTGTTGATAAGTGATTACATATTCCCGTACATAGATGGCCAAGTAAGAAGATGATCGAAACTTGTCACTAAGTGTTTCAACAAAAACCAAAATCCGGCCCGAAATCCCAACTCATTAGGTTCAGTGAAGTATTTTATATTTCAACCCGATTGGAAGTACATGAAGGATTACTTTGCCCAAGACCCTCCCTTGGTTTGCAAAAATATACATGACCTCCGTACAATTTAACGCATACAAAACTGTGACATCAAGGTCGCCTCAAAGTGCGAAGCAATATGCCGATGATCTATTTGATTGGCCCAACTCAGAGATTTTCCTCCTATTTTTTTTATCGAGACTAGTGAGTTGAATAAAAATTGCCTAGGGATCAGTACAGATGAGTAATCCCTCATTCTGGATAACCAGTACTACACAACTAGAGGTGGCAAATGGGCGGGTCTGGGCGGGTTGAAATGGGTCGCGGGTCAAATATGGGCGGATCAAATATGGGTCAAATAGTATACTGGTTGAAACGGATCGGGTCGAATATGGGTCAAGTCAAACCCAAACCCGCCCAACCCGACCCGTTTTCCCCCCCCTCTCTCCGACGATGGAAAATACGATACCCTGATCTCGTATGAATTGAGAGAAAACAACCAAGAAAACCTTTTTTTTTTGTCTTCATTTAAATTTTTTCGTATTTGTTAGTTTTGCGTCAAACTTTTGTGACTTATTGATTCGTATTGATGAGAGAAACTGAAAAAGTAAAACAAAAAATTGATCGAAATTGATAAGACCCAAATCTACCCCATTATTTTCTAACTACGTACAGTCTACAGATTTCTTATTCCGTCCATACGGTGCAAAAAAGAACAATCATTTTCAATTAAGTACTACTATGAACTACTCTATATTTTCCACAGCCCGACTATGGGTACAGCAAATGTACACCAGATCGTGTGGGTCATTTGTCGAGATGCCACACAAATGATTTGGGGACACCAAATGTACACCAGATTGTGTGAGACATACGCTGAAATGCCACACAAATTATTTGAGCCGTTTAATTCATTTAAAATATTTTTCTAAGGATCTTGGATCAAATTAGCTCAAGTGAATATCGAATAAAAGCTTGAATGATTCATTAGATATTTCGTCTCTTAAAATTCAGGAACCAAAAATTAAATGAACTGGTGAAGCTTTTAACGATATTTAATTGAACTGATTTTTTAAACCGACTCTTGAAAAAAACATTTGAAAGAAACCGAATCATTTGTGTAGGAATCCGAAGTAATGCGATACAATTACGTGTACACCCGTTGGATTTGTTTGTTTATACTATATATATATTTTGCATTAGTACTTCGGTTTGCGTCACTCGACAAGCCATACTTGGTACATAATCAGATAGCACTAATTGAAACGAAACAGTGCGTAACTATTTAAGAAGTCAATTTGGGTTTTATAAGTCAAACCCATATTGAACTACCTAAACCCATATTTATATGGGTTGAACCCATATCAACCCATTATATAATATGGGCGGGTTGGGTTGGATTATAAGTGGGCGGATTTGGGCGGGTTACAAAATATGGGTTGAGATTGCCACCTCTATACACAACCCTTTGGTATAGTCCAATACTATTGTCCAGTTCATCAATTAAACAGCCCATAGGGTTGGCCTCAAATATTGTAAAACATGCATACACACACAAAAAACTTGTACATCACGAACTAAAAAGTTTCAACAGAAGTAGCACGTTAGCCAAGAAAGAAAAAAGAAAATATGAAAGAGACACCAAAGAGTAATCGTATTACTAGTAAATAATAAGGATAAGAGGCTGCAGAAAAGACAATTGGAGGAATCGAAGGTCTTACCAAACATGTAAACACAGCTTGTAAGCGAAGAGAGAATCCACGAGTACCAGCTCTTGTGGCGTTCGTACATGAGAGAATAAACAGAGGAGCATGCAACCAGAAAGAATAGCACATAAGACAAATACTTCATCGCAAGATCATCATACTCCTTTGTCTTGTTACCCGCATATGACTCACGATCTCTGAATCTCAACATAGGTACCTTCCCAGACCTATCAATCTGGAAAACATTAAGCCAACATTTTCAAACAGATGCCTTGAAGTAATTAAACAAGGCTAATAAGTATGACAGCAATTTGATAAACCAGCAACTGATGTAGATTGACCAGTAAGGTAGTCCCAATAAGAGCACAGGATTCACCGGTACGTGTATACAAAGCACATGCAAACATGATTTTCAGGAAAACTACAATCCAAGCAATTCTAGTGCATTCAGGTACTCCATATCACCCGCACTGGGGTGGGTCCAAGCATCAGCGATTGACCAAGGACTCCAGGTAGTAATGAAACATAAGTCTAAGGAATAACCAACAATGTTACCACTTTGTTTGGTTGAGCTTTTAGAAAGTTATTTTTGAGAGTTGAGTGGTAATGAGTGGAGAGAGATAGAGAGAGATTTATTGGAAACTGTACCGAGAGTTGAAAGTTACTCTCAAAAAGGGCAACCAAACACAGTGGTTATGAACTTCATATGACATTTTTATCAGCAAACGCGATAGAGAGACCATGTGGCCATATAGAATAGTCAACCACCCAGACTAGCAATTGGGGATCAGTTAAACAAATCTGGCTTTGCTGCTCTACTCTATTAAGGGGCATGACTAGCCATCTTTTCTTTCTGGTTTCTGGGAGCATAGTATTTCTTGTTATTGTTATTTATCAGTCTTTGTAAGGTAGTGTAGTCTTTTAGTCGCATTAGGGTTGCCAACGGTTAACAAGGTTAGCCTATATAAACCATTTTACCCGTATTATTGTGATTATGCCGCATGGGGTGGGTCTTTGGAAGGGTATTAGGAGAGGATGGGGTGAGTTATCTAGACATACTAATATGAAAGTGGGAGCAGGGAGGAGGGTGAAGTTTTGGGAGCATATTTGATGTGGAGATGTTAGGTTGCGAGATGCTTACCCTTCTATATTTCAGTTCACAGCGGATGGGTGCCGCCACCGGAAGAAGCTTTGATTTGCATCTGCATCTGCATCTTCTGTTAGGACCAGAGGGACACCACACACACAACCCACACACCGATTTCAGAGAAAAACTCCCTTCGTATATATATTCACAGTATACAAAGATGAAAAAACTCTCCAGGAACCAACGCTGTTCCTCTCCGGGAAGCCACAGACCGGCTCCCCCCACTCTCCTCACCCTCTCCCTCACATCATGTCACACTCTAACCCTAATAAGGTTTAAAAGCTATATATATAAGGGAGTTTTTCTCTGAAATCGGTGTGTGGGTTGTGTGCGTGATGTCCCTCCGGGACTAACAATTGGAGTCAGAGAGCCAGCCAGGTTAGATTGAGAGGGTCACCGAAAAACGTTTTTTGTCCCACTGGTTCGATTTCTGGAAGAAAAAAAAAGGTGCTCAAAAACTGTGTTTGATGATAGTTTTGGATTCCCCTCACTGAGACGATCGCAACGGTGTGTGTGCAGTCGTGTTTCGTCACCCAAGGAAGTCGCACAGGCATTTTGAAAGGCGGCAGGCTGTTCTATGTTGGCTCAGATCAGAAGTGCTCGAAAATAAATTTTAACGACTGGGTTTTGTTCGTCTCGTCGAGACGATCTCGGGAGTGGCCAAAATGTCGCCGGAATCGCCCGGGAGAGGCCGCACGCGCTGGTCAACTGTGGCGCGTGGCAGCGAGTAGATCTCACTCGCGTGCACGCGCGGAAGGATCTGGAGAAGACGCTGAGTCAGCCGCCAGCTCAGCGTCACATGTTGACACGTCAGCTGCCATGTCGGAGACACGTGGCAGCCACATCAGCAGGTATGGGTCCCAGTCTGCCACATCATCATGTCACATCGGATGGTCAGCATGCCACATCAGCCGGTCAACGATGACATGGTTGTCCAGTCAGCTGCTAAGTCAGTGGTTTGTGCCAGCCGGTTCACAGGTTGTTTTTTGGACCGATTCGAAGCCGATATGGCCGGTTCAAACCGGTTTTGGACTGGGTTCAATGTTCCGGATCCAACCCCGCGCTCCGTTTTTTGTTTGAAGGCTCCTAAGCTAGTGTAATTGCTTACTCAAGCAGGAATCGGATGTTTGGAGGCGAATCGGGTTGTGAGGAGGCTTGTTGCAGCAAAGTGATCTGTTCCGGACGGCCATGGGAGGTCGTAATCAGTCGCGGAAAACCTAGTGAGCAAGAATACATTCTTTTGAGTGTTGCATCCTGGTTTGGGGGGTGCTGGAGAGCTCGTCTGGTAATGACACAAGCGCAATGACACAAGCGCTTACTAGGGTGACATATCAGAGATCAAAGGTTGCAAGGAAAAGCCTGGAGTGGAACGAGGATTGACGAGTGGCAGGAGGCTCTAGGAGAGGTATATGTGATGGACAGTGCTGAAGACCTATCATCAAGAGTTGCAGTTGTGATTTGAGTTGTGATTTGGGCTACATGAGGAGGATGGGCAACCCATATTGCTGAACTTTGCCTGCTGGAACCCTAAGAAGCTTTGGTGACCTCTGTTCAAACAAATCAAGACTGGATCTGCAACCCTAGCACGTGGAAAACCTTACGATTTAAACAACCAAGAACCACTGAGCCTCGTATGATCTCGCGGAACCTTGTCCGACCTCCGGCAACTTCGGCTACCTTTGTAAAACCCCCAGCAAAGCCTGCAACGATTCGTCATCGATCTGCAACAGAGGCCTCCGATCAGCAACAACAGGTCCTCACCTATCACTGATAGCCCTTTTCGAACTTCGGCAACCTTACACGAACTCCCGAGAACCCTCTAAAACCTCCAAAAACTTCTCTCAGCCCTTGATACACGACTATTTCCTCACGATATGTGCAGCGGAAGTGATTTTGACTGGGTCAGCCAGGGCTGGCCCTGAGATTCTCGGGGCCCTAAGCAAAAAAATCAAGATCGGGCCCTTGATCCTTATTAACTATGGCTCACCCACAAAAGCTAGATTGATGCAATTCCTACCAAAAATTGTGAAGCATTCTTAAGGCATTATTCGATTGACAATTACCAAATCAAGTTTCAAAATATTTCAAAAATGACTTTAGAAGTATGATTCAGTGTATTTTAAAAGGAAGATACAAAATTAAGGGAAAAAATCACAAAAGCAAACCAATTGTAGTGTGGTGGAGTACTTTAAATCTGTATGTTTGATATAAATATAAATGTTCATCTTGGAAGACAAAAAACATATTGGCCCAACAATATGGTGTCTCTAGGCTAAACCATTTGGTTGAGTTCAAAACTCGATAGCAGCATTTAATCCCTACAGCGGTTCCATAGGAAAATTATTTTATATATTCAAAAAATAGATGTAAGAAGATTCGAACTCGCGACCCTAGGGCCTAGGCCAAAGGCACTAATCTAGCCTTCCAACAACTGAACCATAGGGGCCCTTCAAAATTGTGCTGCATATTTCATTTAATACTTCTCTCTTTGGGGGCCCTATTTTCGGGCCCGAATGTGGGGGCCCTCGGTCAGCGTCTTCTTTGAGGAAGTCTGATATCATTTTGATTCTTCTTTTCATTGTTCATCATGTCTCACAATAATGTGCAAGCTATTGGCAGACATTGACCGGTTAGAATTTGATGCAAGCCAACATTTTAATTATTATAGAAATATAGGAATCTTATTTTATTATTCTAAAATAAGTATTTTAGTAGGAATGTTTTATTTTAGTCAAGATTTTTTTATAAGTATTTAGTTTTCCTGGTTTGTTTTGATCTATTATTCCTATTTTGTATAGGATTCTTGGTCAAGGAAAATTAGGACTAATTTTGTTTCCTTATTTTTATTTTCCTTTTGAGTTTTTAAGAATGGTAGGTTTAGAAATTCAATTAGTATAATAATTGATGTAAGCATTGGGGCAAGGTGGTTGTTATTTGATTAATAAAAAGATTGAGAGTTTTCTCATTATTGTTTATTCGTAGAGAGAGTATCTCTAGTTCAAACTTGTTCGTGATTGCCCTTGTTGCACGTTCTTTTTCAAGACGCTTCCCTACATCAGAATTGCTCTTATTGGTCATATGCGATGGAAAATTTGTTGTCAACAAGGGTATGTGGGGGACATGCAAATGGTTTGGTACTACGGCCTACTGATCATAAAGTTGAAGGTTGTGCGATTACACTTGCAACATGGAAAATGGAGAAGGCACAGATTCTTACTTGATTCACAACTCTGTAGAACCAAGTACAGGTATGTTTTTTCCCCAGTGCTATACAACAAAGAAAGTTTCGAGTATCTGAAAACCATGTACCTTGAATCGAATTTTACTAACCAGTGCTTGGAATGTCCATTCGAAGTGCCACTCAGAAAGATAAATTGATTCAGAAATTTTATGATGAGATGACTGACTATTGGGATCTATTGGCCTCCTGGAACCATCAGATTTGCAACTACTAGAGAGTGATGCCAAATTTCAGGAGAAACGACTTGTATAGTTTCTCATGGCTATCCGAGATCAACTTGAGCCTACTTGAAGGGCAATTCTACATCAGTCTCCTTTACCCACAGTGAATGGAGCAGTTCATACAAGGAAACCTAGGTTAAAAGGGGCTTACGTTGCACCTCGCTCTGTCTGTTTTAGTCACTTCATCTGCACCTCTCGTGCCTAGACCAGCATCACATTAATTCAAGTCACGGGCAGACCCTAAATTTCGTATTACTATCAACGAATGTAGTTTTAGCAGCCAAAAGGGCCAGTTGAAAATGGCATGCCCTAAGCTTGTACAAATGAAGGGATGCATCCTCGCCATCCTGGAGCCTACTTCTATTGCTATTCGATCTTTGCTCTTGTTCGCGCAATTCAGTAGTTCCGGGCTTTTGTGTCTACCAACGAAGGGGATCCTCAACAAACTTCTAGTATGAATACCATTCACTCATGTTTACATAGTTCTTATACCACACTTATCTTACCAACATGACACAACTTTTTTGTCCGGTTTCTTCCCACCAATTGTGTTTCCTCTACTTTCCCTTATGGATATTGCAACCATAAACGGACCCTTATGCATAGTGTTTTATGCGTTTGTGATATAATATTCCCTATTTCATCCCTTTTATTGTCCATCTCAAATATATTCTAATTTCAGTTCCTTTTTAAGCCTAATTTCAATTAGTCAATTGTCTAAATCTGTATTTGACATTTGGTTCTTTTCTTCTTGTTGCATTGTGTAGAATTGGACATCCAAGAAGCATATTGGGACCGTCGTAGAGTTGGTGATCTCTACACTCTAGAAGCTCGCACATTCCAATGGAGTCTACTTCCACCACTTGATTATCTTTCTTTTTGTGTGGAAGGGGAATCCTCTTGCTTTTCTCGTTGGGATTATAGGACGCTTGTCTAGTGAGTGACTTAGTGTTGCAAAGTCTCCAGTGAAATTTCTTTGCAAAGTCTGGTCTTTTTGGTGAAATTTCTATTTGGAAAATTTCTTAGTGTAGCGGTTGTAACTTCACGAAAATGTCTTCTTTAAATGTAATAAAAGTAATTCTGTTTCTACTTCTTTTCATCTTGTTCAGTTGTTCATACTAATTAGTATGGGATTCTTCTCCAATTCCAACAAAGGGTGGTTCTATGTATTTTCGTTCGTAGATGATCACCAGTTGGCTTTCATAGGTTTATTCACTGACAATCAATTTTTCAAAACTTACGTCACTTTTCACGCTATGGCCCAAACTCAATTTTCTACCTCAGTTAATGGGGTGAAGAACACTTTTAAGTCAATTTTTGGCAACTCATTCTATTGTTCACCAAGCCTTTTTTTTCCTCATACTCCTGCCCAATACAACAAGCTGAACGAAAGAATAGTCCTCTCTTCTTACGAGCCTCTCTGTGGTCAAGTTCTGCTCGTCGTGTCCTCGGTATCTTCTTGGGATATGGCATCAATCAAGAAGAGCTATTACTTTTGTGACCAAGTGACTAAGGAGTTGTATGTGCCGAAGGAGCAGTTCATGTTGGTTCTCTAGAGCATATGCTGTATTTTCCCTTCCACCCAAAGCTGCACCTGATGCTAAAGTACTTCGTTCAAATTGATTCATTTTGGTCCAATGTGGTTTCTAAGGAGTACAATCTACCCTCAAATTATCTTTGTGCTTCTTCTTCTCCTCCCTACAGTTCCCCAGCTCTGCCTCCCTGGTCCAGCATGTCTAATCACCATTACCCTACTCGTGATCGGCATCCCCCGATAAGACTTGGTTCCTTAGTAGCAGGATCCTTCTAAAATGGGTGCGCTCCCTAGACGGGAGCTCGAATCGGCACTCCCAAGATGGGAGCTTGACGGGAGCTCGCTTCTAACTAAGATGGGAGTTTATCGGCCGTCAAGGCAGTTATTCTTGTACTTTTAAGGGAGTTATGCCATGGTGGAAATAAGAATATGGGAATCATATTTTTTCTTGATAGGCATATGAGAATCATATTAGTCAAGAAATTTTGCAAATTGAGAATAAATAACTTCCAATAATTACACTTTAAGATCGAGAAATTTTTTATTATCACTTTTTCTTTAATGGTTAAGTATTTAAAAATATTTTATATACATATTTTTATACAATCAATATACACTCCTTAGGCGCTCCCAACCTTAGGAGCTTCTAGGTGCCTCCGCTCCCCCGCACCCACTTCATGCTACTAAGCTTGGTTCTACTAATACTTACTTTTCGTCGTCCCCCAATAAGTTTCGGAGGTTATTAACCAATGTCGAACAAGCTCTATCCAAAAACATACCACCAAGCCCAGCAGCAATGTTTACAATTATTTACTCGTTCCATCATTTCAGCCAGCTGCTTGTTAGATGTTTACAAGCAGGGCCTATGAGCCAATATCTTATGGTAAGTCCTTTAAAGCGATGGTCACAACAACTGACCAAAGCATTCCTCTGAGACACATGTTTCTTAAACAAATTTAAGCATCGCCTACGAATACAGCTATGTGATACTCAACGTTAACAAGCAAAAAAGTGGATATGGAATTCTAAGATGATTTAAGCATGTCATTCTCTATTTGACTATTTCTCTCAACCTGAGATTGACGTACCAGATATTAAATGGTAAAATGCACAGTACAAAACAAAATAAACTAACAGAAGTACACGTTGACTTGACATATCTTTTATCTTCTGAAGAAAATCAATTCAAGCACTTTTCAGGGTCCAAATAGGCGTGCAGACAAATAAATTACAAATCACAGCATGTTACAGAAACAACAAAAGATTTGAAATATGGAAAAATGAACGTTTATGGTTTCTGTTATGATACTAATGATTCATTGCCCCCTCAATATGACAAATTCCACAGGTTTGATGGAAAATAAGCTATTAGCTTAGGTTTTATAACATAAGAGACAAAACCATTTTGCCTACACAAACAGAGATGCATCGTCAAACAAAAGCAAAGATATATAAAACGGCATTGCTAGACACTTTTGTAACCTGAAGCAATACCTCAATGTGCATGGCTTTCCCAATTTTCCAAAACTCGATGCAACAACCAACACCAGAACTTGCAAGTATCATCCATGAAGTATCATTGTCAAGTAGGTAGAGAAAGACAATGAACTGACATATAAAGCTCACGACAACCGTCTTCGCAGAAAGTCCTTCCATTGATTTATTTTTGTTCCAAAACTGAATATCTGTAGTGCATGGAAAATTAAATTAATCTATATTTCCCATGTCCCATACAACTCATCATAGAAGAGATACAGATGATTTCCATTACCATTCTTAAATGCCAAGAAGTCAAATATGGAATGAAATATTGAGACAACCATTGTAATCACTAGAAGGTACGGATTCCCTTCCAAGAATACTCTCTGCAAAAAAAAAAAAAAAAGCAGATTAACCAAACCAAATTTGGAGTGAACAAGTAGACTTAGATGACTTAAGAAATTATAAATCCCATTACATTGCTGTAATGTATTTAGATGCATATTAACAAAACAAACCAATACCAGCATGACAGAATCCCATCACATTGTCTCCTTCGTTGGTCAAAATTAGCAATGGACGCATCATTCACATGATTATAAGTTAGCAGATGCAGTCGCTATGGAGGATTTGGCTCAGCTCTAATTGTTTTAGTTATTAGAATCATATGATTCACGATTAGTACCTTACGATTCGATACGAAGGTCGATTACAAAGGCTACCTGTATCGGAAATAGCTGTGAATCGGTGGATCTTTTGATTCACTCAAAATTTGCCGAATTCGTTTTTTACTCATTTTTTGCTTTTTTGTTGTTGGAAAAGGGAACAAAATATTTTTTTAAGATAATTAGTATTGTTATATAACTTATATGCCATCTTTTGCCTATGTTTCTCCTTATGTAGTATTATAGGTAACAAGAGAGGGAGATTTATTAAGAAGATGGATCGGAAAAGACAGAGAAAAAATGGGGTTGTATTTTGTACTTTCAACTCTTCTCCATAAAAGGGACCATGAGTAGAATTCACAAATCCACATCTCTTGGAAGCTGCAATAGAAGCAGCTTAGGTTACCAAATCGACATTTAGAAGAAGCTTTTTATTGATTTAGGTCTAAACTTTCATTTACAGTGTATATTTTAGTTACCCAAATCAAAAAACATATGTTTCTATGCATTATAGAAATCATGACTGGATTGGAGCGATTCACAATTCGATTGGATTGGATTCACCATTCGAAAAAGGACCATTTCGATTTTCGATTCGATTCACGATTTGACAACCTTAGCATACAGAAGTCAATTCCTACTAGGCAGATGTGATATGTGTGGCTTATCTTAGGCAGTGTTTTTGTGATCTCGTATACTATCCCCAACTATGGATCTGATATGGAAGGGCGGGGCATATGTCTTAGGGCCCAATTGGATGCAGGATAAGGATTTGGGGTATTATTTATAAAGAGGGATAAGATAGTAGGGGGTATTATTTAAGAAGGGTGGACTCACATTGATATGACTTTTATGGAGGGGGGATTAATTAGTATTTGGTTTGGATGAGGTATTAGAGAGGGGGGATAAAATAGTACTTGAATTGGATGAGGGATAAAATGGGAGGATAAGGAAGGGTGAACGATGTAAGAAGCTGTTAAATGACTCTTTTGCCCTTGTGCATTAATAAATTAGATTATTCATTAAGTTAAATATAAAAATGCAAAAGTCAATAAAATTAATTACTTTTTTCATAATTAAGCAATAATAATTTTATTTATTTATTAAGTATAAAAATTCAAATTCGTGGTTTTTTTAAGTGTGGATTGGTAGGGTTGTATGGAACACAGGGGCACACATGGACTTAATAAATTTCTTTAGTTTTTTTTATTTTCCTTGTTCTTGCTATAAAAGAGAGAGAGAGAGAGAGAGGGAGAGAGAGAGAGAGAGAGAGAGAAAACGGCAAAAGATTTCCTTAGTTTTTTTTATTTTCCTTGTTCTTGCCGTAAAAGAGAGTGAGAGGGAGAGAGTAAAAAAAACGGCAAAAGACAAAGAAGAAGAAGAAACCCAGTTCACGAACAGAGCTTCACGATCGTCACCGGCTCCTCGCCGTCATCACGGTTTGCCCCCCCCCCCCCCCCCATTTCTCCTAATCGTCTGGGTGTGCATGTGTGATGGGAGGCTGGGAGTGGGGGAAAGGCGATAAGGAGGGGTGAAATCATCAAATTTCGAGGGGGATTAGGGGGATAAATTATGGATACCTCAAACCCCAGCCGAAACTTAGACCCCCGAATCCCCTCTTCTCCGGTCTTACCCAAGAAAGGGGATAAACGAATACCCCTAGGTTTTGGCTTCCCAAACCAGGGCTTAGAGATGGGCCCAGGTCTAATTGAGGGGTGATAACTTATACCCCTTCCTTCTCCAGCATCCAAACAAGCCCTTAGTGTCTAACATTCGTACCCAACTTCAACTCTTTGATCATCTTAACTTTTATGACTTTAAGAAAAACAAGGTCACATCCGTTAGAAAATAAATATTTCTAGCCTTTTCAAATGGATGAGATAGAAATTTCATATTTTGCCTTAATCCCAATTTATGTACTTGGATGAGAGGTCAAAACAAAACTTAAAAAGATCAAGAGTAAATAATTATTCGAACTTCGAAGCTTCATTAATCTGAGGCTAAGGAAAAAGGTAGTACCTTGAGCTCGTCAGCCTCACCTTCAAGCATGCTCCCATAACTACGGTGGATCTGGAATGATTGATCAATTTGCTGGAATAGCTGCCACTTCGTCATACTTATCGGACCCACCTCAAGATTCAGCGACAATTCCGTTATTGTGTCATTTATCATTATTAACTTATCTCTAAGTAACCAAAACTCATTGAAGAATATGGTTGGATAGTAATTCCCAGTTTTTAGTTCAATATTCAAGTCTGCAAACTCAAGTCAAGAAAACTCAAGACCACAATGACTTCAGAAGCACACTTTTCAACTAAAACCTCACGTAATCAGATACATAAATAGTTAATGAAGTCCAAAACGTAGGACAGGGAGAAGAAAAGAAAAGGATAGAATTTACTGTTCTATTTTAGTGCAAAATGAAGTACTTCGCAAGATGTACGACTGGGAGAAGTGCAGAACACTTTAGTGCTTCGTACTTAAATGAAAAGCACTTTTAAATAGAGGTCTTAACATCACTAAAGGAGATTCGAATTCACTAATCAGTCCATACAAAACTAGTACTAGTAATAGCAAATCATCGTGAATCAAGTACTGAATGGAACCAATTCTTGCCAATTCTGAACAGTAGCCAAAAATGAATCTTGGTCAAGTTTCTTAGACCCAACAGCAAAAAATTGCAGCTTTTTTTTCCTCCTTTTTCCGAGGGCATATTTGTGTGGATGCACAAGTGTAATGCCCCATGTCAACCACTAACCTAGTAACTTGTTGGAGCCTAACTGCATGGCCCAAAATGCTTAAGCTCAAGTTACTAGTAGTAGGTTACATGGTTCTTTATCTCCCCATATAGACTTTCCATGCAATCTCCCCACCTTTATGGCCTCGCACCCTCGCAATGGGTTGAGCACTAGAGTCGCGACAATATTTCACAGGTCTTTTCCATAATGACCAGGGTCACCACAGCATTTCTTTTCCCTGGCCCGAGCCCACACGATTGTGTACACAAGTTGCTCTAATACCATCCTTAACGCCCCCAATAGACCACTGACCGAGTAACTTGTTGGAGCCAAACCATATGGCCCAAAATGCTTAAGCCCAAGTTACAAGTAGTAGCTTACATGGTTCCTTGTATTCCCATGATCACCTATGTAGACTTCGGATGTAGGAATCGGTGTCCCAATAAGAGCCTCGAAAGGTGTTATTTACATTATCTTTGATCTCCCATCCCTACTCGTATATGAGGAAGAACCCTATGTGGGTCAGGTTTGAAGCAACAAAAACAAGGGATCCCAAAGGCTTTGACCCTTTCATTGTTCTTTAAGGATATTGGGTACCCTTTATTTCTTCTTCAGGTTGTCGAGTGCATCTGTGTCGGGTTTTGACAGTTCATTCAAGTTTATTCCACACTCAAGATTATCGTTTATTGCTAACTTTATTGAACCCTTTCAAGTTTCAAGATATAAGACCACACGATCACCAATCCATCAATTGAGATAAACTTTTCATTGATGAGGACCTAAATATGCATTCTTAATACAAGCACATTTGCATTTTTTTTTTTGAAAAACATGACCGAGTAAGAGCGATTCACGATTCGCCATTTCAATTCACAATTAGCGGAAGGACATT
Organism: Rhododendron griersonianum; assembly: GCA_018127125.1. NCBI lineage: Eukaryota > Viridiplantae > Streptophyta > Magnoliopsida > Ericales > Ericaceae > Rhododendron > Rhododendron griersonianum. The sequence continues at coordinate 22,929,668 of CM030797.1, forward strand.
ATAGACTCTCCATTCAAATAAAAAATTTGATAACACAATGCCTAGAACACTTAAAACATAAAAGTTATCCTAGCATACTAGCATGAACACAATGCCTTAAGTTCAGGAATCAATACCGAAATATACAAAGCAATTCCACACTAGCATGAAATATGAATAATACAAGCAGCAAGATGAACATTTTCCTATGGGCACATTTAGAACCCTAGTTTTCCAGTTTTACTTAATTTATCGGTCTTTTTTACAATGCTAGTCCAGTTTCATACATACTAAAACACTTTGTTAAATATAGGGTACATCAAAAGTTTCATGCTTGCAGCACAGGAGCTCCATAAGATGTGTCAAAGAAATAGAGTCCCACATTGCTTGGGAGTGGAATGGGTAATCACTTAATAACATTTGAGACCTCTTCACTCATTGACAATTGATTTTGAGTTTGATATAAAGTTTCCACATGGTATCAGAGCGGGGCCCATTCCACCCCACATTCTAAAAAAAAATTCACAATCCACATCCCACGATGCCAGACTAGCAAAAATAGTTGCACGATGATAGGAACCAAAAAATGGCCACACATGACAAACCTCAAACGCAGCTACATGTGGGGAGATGTCAAAGAAATAGAGTCCCACATTGCTTGGGAGTGGAATGAGTGATCACTTAATAACATTTGGGACCTCTCCACTCATTGCTAATAGGTTTTGAGTTGGATATAAAGTTTCCACAAGATGTATCATCTCATAACTCTAATAAACCTCTTCAGTAATACTCAAAACAAGTCAAGTAAGTTAAGTAATGGATCACAACACAATCTAGAAGGACAACAATAGACATTGAAGGATACAAGGATCGATATTGGGCGGAACAGCATTTTTCGGATATCTGCAGATGATTGGCAAGATTAGCAAGTTAATGACAATGAATTCTCTATAATTGAAACGTGATGCGTACAAACTCAACATATGAATAATTAAGCATCATTGCACTCGGTAGATTCAGAAGCTGAAATAAAGAAATACGCAAATATGTATATCTACAATCTGAATGTCACAAAAAGTGGGGTGAATGTCACAAAAAGTGGGGTGAATGTCAAAACAAGGAAACATGCAAGACAATTGCAACTAAACAGCTCAGACGATTTGCTAATTCATGAACAAATCAACAGATAAATATAACCTACCACCTTGAGGTCAAACCCTAAGGCATGTAATCATGTTACCTCCTCAACATTGAAAAATATGCAAAGGAGGCTAAGGAGCCTCTAGTGATTTTGGACTGAAATGCTACAGTTAAATTTCCCATCTACTTAGTCTGCTAAGAAAGTTCCGCTAACAAGTTAACAAGGGGGTATTATGGTCAATTAGCAAGTTAAAAGATGTTACTGTGCAGAATGCAGATTGATCCAACAACCATACGGCCTGTATGGTGGCCGGAGAAGGGAGGGGGATAAGAGCCTTCATGGGATAAGCAAGCTCTGTCCCACTCTTATCCCCTGTGTTTGCTTCCCCCTTTGAACCCAGATTGCTTATCCAGTGGATAAGCAAAACCCACCCCAACCCTCCGGGATAAGCTTATCCAAATGGACATAATTACCGGTGCCCCTTGTACCTCCCCAAACCCTGTTTGTAATCTCATTATAAGGAAATTAAGTTAGCTCTCTCATTAATTCTTTATGCACCCAATCTTATCCATCCATTTCAACTACCAAACAAACCCCTTCTTAGTTACTTCCTCTTTCTTAACTCATTCCCCCTTATAACATATCCACCTCTTATCCATCCTTCTTCCTTATCCCCCAAACCTTAACAGCCCACCAAACAAGCCGATAGGGTAGACGTGTGCTGATAATCGAATGTGAGGTGAAGAACTGAATAGCAACTTAAGCGAAAGTAAATCCTAAGCAGTTTTTGGGCAAGCTTCATGCAGGTCAGCAATCACAATTACAGACGATGTGAGAACAATGTTGAAACTTCACGCTTTTCCTTGAAGGCTTGGTTGTTCAAAGAACTTAGTCATTGAGTAGGTTCTAAGAGTCAGCAGCCAAGCACCTCATCAGGAAGCAGCCCCCTTAGGTAGGTAGCTCACTATTTGACAAACTAACGTGCTTCCTAACAATGCAACCTCCTTCAGATAGCATTGAAATATTCTCCCAAATGGACCTTCTTAGGTCCACATGGGCTGCACAAAGCTGTAATTTCTTTTTAAGATTTTAACGGGTAAATGAACTTCATATTCTCAACTAGCAAAACAACACCATCGTCTCTCTTATTCCATTTGTCTCTGAATGTATCTGTGTTTCGAGAATGCATTTTTGTGCATCTTTCTATTCCTAGGCTTAGACCCTGATCCACTAAGCACTTTTTCTTTTGGCACTTTTTGTCCTTATTCAAATTTTTTTCACGTTCGTTAGTTTTGCACCAAACTTTTGTGGATTATTGATTCGTCAGAAAAGTAAAAAAAAATTACTTTTACCCAAATATTTTGGAAAATAACCACTTTTTAGCAAAAACAAAAGTCAAAAATTGACTTTTGCTAAAAAATGATTACTTCCCAAAATATTTGGGTAAAAGTAAAGTTTTATATTTTACTCTTTTTTTTGCTAAAAATTGGTTATTTCCCAAAATATTTGAGTAAAAGTAAAAAAAAATTACTTTTCCAATTCCTCTCGTCGAGACGAATAATAATCCACAAAAGTTTGGCGCAAAACTAACAAACACGAAAAAAATTTGAATAAGGACAAAAGCGAAAAAAAAAGTCCTAAAAGTTTTAAAAGTTGTTAGTGGAACGGGGTCTTAGATTTAGTATTGCTTCTCTTGAGGGTAGGATAGTCATTATGTCCTCTAGGGCAACGTAATATTTTTCTATTTAACCTGTATTAGGGTTGTATTACATCTAACTTGATCAGCAATACATTTCTGCTTCTTCTCTCATTTGCTCTGCATCACTATCACCTTCATGTATCTCCTATTAAGAACTTCATCCGATGCAGATCTAAATGCATGCCAATGGTAGATGCGAAACGGCCCAACAGTCGAGGACCATCATTCTATAAAGCCATGGGCCCCAGCGGTTTTCGGCCCAATTCCTTTGTTTGGGCCTCTGAATCATCAATTTTGCCATGTTAGGAAATAATTAAACTGTTAATTACTTGGTCAATACTACTCCGTTTTGACCTAGGTTTTTGGCAGTAATTATATTTTTAATATATAGTTTCCGGATTTGAGCCTAACTCAAATCTTTTGGGTTTTGGTAATTTTCGTAATTCCTTTATTTTGTTGCTTGGTCAGAGCAAGTGTTGCCTTTTCCGGTTCTTCCGTACTTTGTTTAGGGTTTTCTTAGCCTATAAGTTATCGCTGTAAGGCCTAGGGCTATTCAGTTTTGAGTTGATTCATAAAAATTGAGTCTTAGAGAGAGTTCCTTTGGATTATCTTGTTTGTGATTGTCCTTGTTGCATTGTTCGTCAATTTCCTATTCACTTCCCCTGCATCATCCCTTCTTTCTTTAGTTTTTATAACTGAAATAAAGCCCCTCCACTTTCCCTACTCCTCTCTCGTCAACATAGTCTCTCAAATCTATCTTACTCAAATGTTTCTCACAAGAGAACCGACTTTGATAATGTCTAAGATGTAGTGAATCAACAAGGTACAACAAACATGAATGAGTTTTGATTAGTTGGCATTTGTTCCTCATTTACAAACAGGTTCTTTCAGACACTGCAAGTACCTTGTAAAATCATCAACCAAATTCACAGTAATGTTTGGTTTCCAATAACACACCCATTCCACAGGGGTATCATCTGTAGGAGCCTCAACTTCCACCTGAAGCAATCAAAACATGTCTTTATTGACATAAAACATCTACAAATAGCATAATCCAGGCAGAATCAGAGCGAAAAAAGATGTAACTATGCAAAGGAAACGAAATTATACCTTCATTCACTAAAAGGAAAAAAAGTTTATACCTTCAGCAATCAAAATATAATATAAGGTAGGTACACTATGCCTGAGCTAAGAATTATCATGCCGAGAGTTGAAGATAAAAAGATGATGATTCCAAGTTCTTAACTTCATAATTTGTCATTTCAGAAAGTAAGCATTAATAATATAACCATCAGTTTGCTTTCCTGATTTTCCCTGACTTGTGGTTATTATTCATCACACAATTAACCTTTCCTGTAGTTCGATTATAACCTTTTTGACAGGCAGCACAAAATCCCACTAGTTAAAAGTCCTCAACAGCGTGTGTGGGAGCGTGTGTGGGAGCATGCCTAGGGTCGTACCCAGTAAAACCTTAATTGAAATACAAGGACCGCAATAATGATGTAAAATGTGTTGCCAAAACAACAAAGAAAAATAACTCAGACAAAAATATATATTTTGAGGATCTAGCATGGATAAGCAAAACTTATATAGGTTAAAGCAATTTGGGGGGGGGGGGGGGGGAAAGAACCTCAGACACCATTGCACCCTCGCTAGACCCTTTGGAATCTCCCAACAAGCTCTTCCGTTTATCTGCTTTTGACTTGGGCAGGTAGGTCACAACAGCTGATATCAAGGAAAAACGAGATCTCGTTGTTTATACTTTTTACACAGTGATTTATCTGTAGTTAATGAGAAACAATCTTACGGTGCGTCCTCCCAAATGCAGCCAATGGCTGATACTCGGGATCGTTAGGGTCCGGCGGGTAACCAGAACGAGCAAAGAAAATGTGAGCATAAAGACTGCCGTTCTGCTTCAAAGCCTGATAGGAGAATATTATGAGAAGTTTGGCATAGGTAATCAAATCTTTCCAAACACAGTAAAAGGTCCCATGCCCGTGCGAGTATCAAAAGACAAGTAATATGCACTCAAATGTAACCCATAGGAAGTAATCTTTGCTGTGTACATTTACTACCTCAGATGGATAGTACTTGAGAGACAAAGACCTGGTACTCTCTGGTCCCCAAACAGCGTAAGGTATATTTGTCTCATGCCAAACAAGTGCACCTTCGCTACCAAAGTCGTTGAACTTTTCATGTTCCGAGAGATAAAACCACATATCCTGAACAAGCAGACTTACATTGTCAAATGGTAGGACTGACAATGAGAAAGAGGAAAACATATCAGCATAAGCAGTAAAGACTTTTTATAAGACATGACCAGAGTCTCTCTCTCTCCCTCTCTCTCTCTCTCCCTCTCTCTCTCTCTCTCTCCCTCTCCCTCTCCCTCATTTGATGAAGTCGACCCAGTCACAGTTTCTGATGAGGTTGATGAAGGTTCTTGTGGCCCTTCTCATCTGATATCATTTTTTATTGATTTCCTCCTTGATGACATCTCAGTCAATAAGGGCTGTTAATTGCATTATCACTCTCTCTCTCTCTCATTTGATGAAGTCGACCCAGTCACAGTTTCAGATGAGGTTGATGAAGGTTCTTGTGGCCCTTCTCATCTGATATCGTTTTTATTGATTTCCTCCTTGATGACATCTCAGTCAATAAGCGCTGTTAATTGCATTATCAGAAAATCAAGTGATGGGAAGTTATTTGGTTGCAATACTGTCTATGTTGGTGCTATTACTGCTATTGAGGATGCACTACGAGGTATCATCTGTTCACAACTATTAGTTAGGCCTGTGTGTATGTACTCTTCACAAAGTATCTGTGCCGATCAACAATCAACATGCGGGTAAGGGTATACGATCCATGTCCTGCATGATTAGTTAGACATTCACCGAACGACCATATTGTTCAATTCAAGTGTGCATGATATATTATGCATGACTGGTAAACAGCTACATCTCATAGTTCATGATTTGAAACAAACAAAAATCTCCATGAAGTTTTGTATGCCTCTATGTCAGGTTTGATTAAGTCTATGCTATTATTTTGTATCAACCCCAGTTGCTCTTCTCAATTAACTGTGTGCAATCAACTCAGAGAAGCATCGTCATGTGGTAAATTCTTCCTCCACCACTCTATACATTTTCTCTTCCAAATAGATCGCAGAAAAATGTTCAACATCGCCAAGTGATAGTAGAAGTTCTTATAGGAAACCAAAGCGTGAAAAGCTGGACTGGAGTGTTCTAATACCTCCGAAAGGTCGAAAGGAAAGAGAATGATTTCCATCAAGTGATGGCAGTTGAAGTTGAACCGCTCAGTGTACTCGAAAAGTATACAGTTGGTGGTATGAACAAAAAACATATGTATATTAACTTCCCGACTACCAATTAAACCAATGAGCATGCAGAAATGTGCGAAGCACGATCATTACACTAGTAACCATAGACAAAATTTCCTCGAGTCCAACACACTGTACCTATTTGACTTATAAGAAATTTTTTTCACCCAAGGGACTTACAAGGGGACTAATCCTAATGAATTTTCCAAAATTAATATGGAAAACTAATGTAACATGTGAGAACATTTGGAAGGCCCGGGCACCCCGGCACCCCCTTGTGTCCGCTACTGACTACACGTCGCCGCTTGGCTGAACCTCACCTAATGGCTCATCCAACTCTCTGCATAGGCAATACAGTCAAACTATACCCAGATCATAGGGCTAGCCCATAACAACGATATATACAGAGAAATTTATGCAGAAGCAAGAGATTTACTATACCGACTCACAGAGGTAATAAATTTTTAACCTCAGGCAAATCAAAAAATCAAATCGAACGACGAAAAAGATCCATACTGTTGAGAGAAAATCGAACGACAACAATCAAATCGGTGCGTTTTAGTATAGAGTGAGATTGCGTAGAAGACGAACCAAGGGTTCACCCTTTTGGAAGAGATTAGAGATCTGGAGAGAAGGCTCCAGAGGCTTATTCTTGGGAGCGAAGAATTTGGAGGCAAAGTACCAAAACACCGCTATTCTAATAACTCCGGTTACGGTCTGCCCGAAACCCTGCTGCTGCTGCGGCTGCCTCGCTTCTCCTACCACTCCTCCTCCGCCGGCAGCTCCGGCAGTTGCAGGCGGCGCCATGGCCACGATCTCAGATGGATTGGATTTGACCTAACAGTTCACGCCAGCAACGTCGAAAACAGGAAGAGATGTAATATGCGATTAAAAAGACGATTTCTTGTTCTTTTCTTTTTTTGGACGGTGAGATGCTTGGAGAGTTGGAGATATTTTCTCGCAGGCGCTTCTATTTGCAACTACAAATACAATTCTTTTTGCTAAATAAATAAAATCCACCCCCTTTTTTTTTGTAGTTATTACTATAATATAACAATGGAAATTAATCCACCTTGTCCAGAATGAATCTCTATTATAAAACAAAAGGGTGTGGGGACAAATTATTGGAACGACTTAGATTCATTTGATTCAAAGGCTGTAGTGCATTCTTCCACTTTCCGGTTAAATGCCCATGATTTTCACATAAATCACACAACTGCCATCCCCTTTCAACCGGGATACATAGTGCCGTAGGCACGGACTACCACTAGTGCTAGGATAAGCCATCAAGCACACGATGCACTGCGCTGGATAATTGCTAAAATATACCGCGACGGATATTCGCAGTAGGGACGTATCCTTGAATTTGAAAAGTAAGATGACCCTTGAACTTGAATTAGAAAAGTGGGACGGACCCTTGAAGTAAAGTTCTCAAGGCAATTTGTGCCGGTTTGAGAAACAAAGGTTGAGCTTGAAAAGGGTCGGACTCTCGAGTTTGAATTTGAAAAGTGAGACGGACCCTTGAAGTTGAATTACTGCATTGGGATGATTCAATCAAGACGTGGGGTCAAAAGGGGCTTGAAAAAGAGGTCGAACAGGTTCAAACATGGTAATGACCAAAAGGTGCGAACTGTCTCCTGGATAGGGAACCCAGCGCTGATAAGACGCTTCGTCTTCCTGATTTTAAGTGCGCGACCCTTCAAGTTCATGCGTTCTGGTTCTGTTTTCGACGACTGGGTGTGACTTTTCGATAGCCAGCGACGTGTTTAAATGCAGAGGGGGAGTTCTAACCCTTTCACATTCATTCCATTTTTCTCGAAAAAAATAACCTTTCTCTGTTATTCTCAATGGAAGATCTCAAGATGTGCGTGGCAAGCTTGGAGCCCGAAGTGGCCTCCTTGCGCGAAGAAGTCGTTGCGCTCTAGTCCCACATTTCTTCCTTGCGGTCTAGTTTGCAAACGCTTCGGAGGGCGGTCTTGAATCTCCGAGACATAGCCTTTGACGCAAAGCAGAGGCGGCTCCACATTGAGGAATCCATGGTCAACTGAACACTCAAAACAAAAAAATTTGCTTAGAATACATGTAATAGCCTTGAACACCTAACCCAAAAAGAATTGAACACTCCGTCACAATCCAAATACACCTCACAATCATAATGAAAAAAGAAAGAGAAAAAGAAGAATCTATAGGGGCAAGTAGTATGTTCTGCATTCTCTCTCTATCTTTATTATCGATGGTAAATGTGTTAATTTCGCATTCATGAGTTATGACAATAACTATTTTTTGTTTAGTTATCTTATAGAATTACGGAGAAAAGCTTTAAAAAAATTCAATTACGTTGCAAAATCCCGTTAACTTGAATAATATTCCTTCGAATTTAAGACTACGATAAAAAATTTCATCATGTCATCCTAAAGTAATTTTCGAAAAGGTCAACCTCAACATACTCACTACAATTTCTTTCAAAAGGGTTTTAGTACATAATACGTTGGTTAAACATTGACACAAAATATAAGAACTCTTCTAGGACAACTGTAAAATTTTACCCCCTCTATTCTCAAAACACTGTCTAGTACGCAATACGACAACTTTCAAAAAAACTATTATTTTTGTCTAATATATATATATATATATATATGTCTATATAATAAAACAAAGTTGTGTTTGAATCCAAAAGACAACCAACGGTCCAGATTTATCCCCTCCTTCTACATAAATCTCCGCCCTCCATTCTACATTCCTTTTAGGTTTTATAATTTTAATCTACATTCCTTTTATGATTTGAATCAATCTGACTAATAGTCCGGGAATTTCCATAGGTAGATACCGTAGATTGACTCAAATTGATTTCATCCGACGGTTGAGTGTGATTTTTTCAATTTTTAAGCTTGATTGACTTGATTATAATTACAAATTTATAATGACAGATTTCAATCTTGCTTCCCCCTTTGACTGCCGATTTTTTGGGGTAATAATTTTTAATGCCCATTTTTTGTCTCCCCACAAGAAACCCCAGCCGCACCACAAACCCTCTCGACTCCCCCCCCCCCCCCCTCTCTCTCTCTCTCTCTCTCTCTCTCGACTCCCTCTCTCTCCCTCACACCCATCGCACCGCCGCAAGCCCTCGGGAATCGAATCCCAGCCGCTCCTCTCTGGCTCTTCCTCTCTCTCACCTCTATCGAACCAGTCACCGATCTTGACCTGTTGCCGATCCTGATTGGACACCACTAAAACCATCAACCGGCGCGATCGAGGCTCTCAGGGTTCGAATCGATGGCATGTAGTTCTTCTTCACCTCAAAAGGTTTGAAATCTCAGTATCGTACGAATCACATCTTTCACTAAAAAAACTACGAGTCTAGGGTTTGTTCACTAAATACTTGATATATGTTGTCGTAGGTAAGGTTTTTCTCTCTCCAAGAGATTTCTTCTCTTTCCGAGCACCACCACCTGTGGCCGATCGAACATTACGCTCACCCAAGTAGCGAGAACAACCGAGGTTAAAGGTAACCACTCTTCCACCAAGTGTTGAAAAAATACTTGAATCGATGGATTTTGTTTTTCATAATCGCTTTCCATTTGCGCATAGATTTGACTATGTGTGGGTTTTTTTTCTCTGCTTCTTTATCCTTAAAAATAAGACCAAATATAAAAAAAAAAATTAAGTTGTTTTGAGACCAAATATGATAGCTTGATCAGGATTTTATTGAAGAACAGAACACTCAAGCCACAAGCAAGGGCTGATGCCTATCCTTTTTTGTGCATCATGAATAGGTTTGTAGTTCATAGTTCATGGGCTCATCCCTGACTATTACTACCAAATGCTTTAACAGCTGCCCATGTTGAGTTCTACTGCTAGCTTAGTGTTCGGTTCAGAGAGGCTGATTTTCAGAAACTTAGTGTTCAGTTCTACTGTTTTCAACATGAGGTGCCTTTATAAGTTAGCTTAGTGTTCAGTTCTACTATTTCTCTTTTTTGTTTACAGTTCATTGCTGATGGAGTGTTCTTTGCTGAGCTGAACGACGTGTTGATGAGAGAGCTAGCGGAGGTCAGGGTAACTCCAATGCGAATCGAGATCACCATCAGAGCCACTCGCTATCAGAACATCCTCAGTGATTATTCCCTGATTGATCGCACATGATTATTTTCTGTTTGTGTTTTGTGTTTCAAAATCAGTCCTGGATTCAAAATTGTTGCTTTCCTTGCGTCTGTTCTTTAGTTTCTCAGTTCCCCATTGCTCTATATGTTATGCTTTGGAAAAAGAGAGCAAACACTAGGTGTTATTTGACTGGAAGTTATGGTAAAACCTAAAGTAGTTTAGAGATGGTATGGTAAAGTATCAACCAGTTCAATTTATTCACCATGATGCAGTAATGGTTCCATATCAAGGTTCGTTTTTTTATTTTCTATCTTCCATTTGGGTTTTTAGGGTTTGTTTTGTCTGTGTATTGCTCATCAGTGGATGTTATTTAGAAGACTTATGAAGTGGGCTTTAAGGGTTTGAAAAGGATTGGAGAGGTTGGGGTTTTGAATACACTAGGGATTGGAGAGGTTGGGGTTTTGAATACACTAGGTATTTGAGAGGTTGCTAAATATTCCGAGTATTGTTCTTGAACTTTATGTACACAAAGTGGAAGCTTGGTAGTATTACGAAAATCAAAATGTAAGCTTCCATAAGTAATGCACCAGCTTTAATCGAATACACTATATTTATTGGTTACCTGTAGCAATCTTTTTATTGATAACCAAATTGTTTCTTCTGATTTCAGTTTTCTTAAAGTTCCCCTCAGTCATAGAACGCCGACGTCAGCGTGCTACAGGTTCTACCTCTCTCTCTCTCTCTCTGCATTACTTTCTGATTTGGAGTGTATTGATAGCTCACTGCCTGTTTGATGAAATGTCTCAAAGGATTCCTTAAATACATACTAATGTTCTTAGTCTAAATGGGAATTTATACTTTCCCTGTGCGGCGTCGTTTTTAGCTCGGAATTATTTTTTCTTAGGTTACGAGTTTTTTTTTTAGAATTAACTGATTGATTTGGTTTTGTTGTAATTTGTAGATGAGCCAGGGAAGCAGATGAGAAGTGATGTTAGGATTAAGAACACTAGCAGTTCTCATGTGGCTTCAAGGTATTGGTGCTTACTTTGATGTTTTTAATTTGTTCAGATGTTTTGTATCCAAATGCAGCGATTAGTGACTGCAAGTAGCTCCTGATCATAGATTTAAGTATCATCAGTTACGTAACAGTTTTTCGGTCCTTCTGTACCGATTTTTTTGGTTACTTGAAGCCTTTTTTGTATTGTGTGCTTTATTGCCAAGTCTTTTACTCCATGTTCCGGAAACTGGAAGCCATGGTAATCTTATTTTGGTTGTTTTCTCATATGCATTTAACTGTTAACTCAAAGGTGATGAAGTAAAATGCCACTGCTTTCTCATTCAGAACTATAGCGTGTTCTATTTTCTATGACTTTGTGCATTGAACTCTCAAACCACAGGGTTGTGTGTATTGCTCATGAAGTATATTTTTTAAGTGTTTTCAAGCACAGGCAATATGCTAAAAACACTAGAATTGTTGACTACATTGTAATGCGCATTTTATATGTGGGTTTTGAAGAATCACAATGTGGTTAAAAACATAGGTTTTGCTTTGATTTGTGATTAGTGGTTGGCATTGAAAGTTTTGCTAATAATTGTTATGTTGTTAATAAGAGGTTTATGTGAGAAACAACTGATGCTGGGAGGAAGATATTGACATTGGCGATGAGATGCCAATGACCTGCTTATCACCAATGGAGATTGAGAAGGATGATGGCGCTGCAGCAGGTAGCGGTGGTCATGATAATAAGGGTCATGCAATCGGCAGTTCAAGCAGCTCCAGCGGCTCAAGCAGCGATTCATCCTCATCAAGTGGTAATTAACATCTAAAATTCCTTATTTTCTTCCTATGTGGAAATAGTTGGTGAAATTTTTTGTGGAGTGGTTATGTGATCATGAGGGATTATGTGCAGATTCTGAATCTGGGAGCTCTTTGGGAAGTGATTCTGATGCGGATAATGCAGAGTCGAGGGGCTGAGAGACCAAATAAGTTTTAAAGACTTGAACTAGGAGTGAGTGATGATGATTGAAGAAAACAAGGGTCTGAATTCTTTCCCCTTGGGAAAAGAAGAGCTATAAATCTACGGGCCGCCGCCAATTTCATTCCGGCCAAGTCCTTCCGAGCTCGCAAGGCTTACTTTTGCAACGAGGTCTGATCTCCATTCGTTTTTTCTCTCCTTTGATTTCGTCGATGAATGTACAGAAAAGAGTTTAGTCTTTATTTTGCCTATGGTGAAATTCAATCGAATTCGTATCTATTGGCATAACTTTCGATCGAAATCGTTTGATTTTATCGTATTCATGGGTAGATTATTATTATACTTCAGCATTGAGGTCTTTTGCTTACGTAGCAAAGCAATTGATTGAAAATATTGGAGTTTGTCATAGGTATAGTCAGATGATAGATGAACTGATTTTTCCACTTGGGTAACTAATGGCTAGACAAGTATTGGATTTTTGAGGATTAAAGAGCTGCCTTATTGGACCTGTTAGTGAGTGCATTTCTGTCACATTGTAAATCATAGAATCCTCATGAGTACATGAAATGATCCAAGTTTGTATGCTTTTATTGGAGAGATGATGTCAAAAGTTCAATATTAGACTGAAAGTAGGATTGTGAACATCACAAATTATGTTTTTCGTTTGTCGTTTGTGATTTTGGAGGTTTAATTTCCATAGTCAATGACTATATTAGTTTATTTATTTTTACGTTTGTGCAAAAATACCACTCAAGTACGTCAAATTGCGAGGTTTCAAATTCATAAGTATTCACTTATTATGCAGAGCATTGGCTGGTGTGCTTAGATTTGTACTTATATTGTTAAATGCATAGCACTGGCTGGTGTGCTTAGATTTGCTCTTATGTTGTTAAATGCAGAGCACTGATTGGTCTTATGTTAAATGCAAAGCACTGATTGGTGTGCTTAGATTTTTACTAATTTAGTTGATGCAGAACACTGGCTGGTGTTCTTAAATTTAAATGCAGAGCACTGGCATGCACATGTTTTTTGTTTTGTTTTTGCAATAAAATAGCCATGATCGAGTCACATGTGACACATATAAGAACAAAACAGAAAATAGAAAACATGTGCACGGATTATTGTTTTTCGCATAATTGGATTTGTGGGGCATTGGTTGACATATTGCTCGCGAGTCAAGTTTTTATTTGCATGTGCTGATCGTTCGAGTTGTGCCTTTAGGCATGGGCATGCACTAGCAACGTGCCTTCAGGCACGGGCATTCGCTAGTATATATATATTTGAGTTCTCGTTTTGCCTCGTAGTTAAGTTTTTTAGAACAGAAGTTATATTTTTTTAACGAACTATTTATACTAATTTATGAAATTTTGTACATAAATTATTGGTAAATAAATTAGCTAGTAGAGTTAAGGTAATTTTTGAACAACCTACCACAAATTTCTGGAGCCGCCACTGACGCGAAGGACGATGGTCCCAACGCGAAGCTCGGAGGGAAAGTGACTGCTAATGAAGAAAGTAGCGGAGATCCAAACGCTTCGGATGATCACTCCGATGCTGCCAATGATGCAAGCGATGGGTCAAGTCCCGGAGATGACAGCAAGAACGAGGTTGATGACGCTGACTTCGATGTCTTCAACCACGTGGACAGTGATTAGAGGGGGTGAAACCTATTTTTGTTTTTCTATTTTTTGTTCAAATCTTTTGCATGAATGAATGAATCATTTCCATTTCTTGCCATAATTATTCTGAAAATCATGGATCACGGGCAATGCTTATTCAAAACATGAGCAGCGCTAGAAAGGGGTTAGAATCCCATGGCCTGTGTCAGGCAAAGCCCATCGCTGGGCTTAGCATCCCCAGCATTGGGGATCTGGTCCTGGACCTGAACCAACATGACCCTTTTCTTTTCTTTTTCCCCGTTTTCTTCTTTCCATGCATTTACTCTCACACTCATGCGCTCTAGTTCAGAGATCTCCCTTCTCTCTTTCAATCTCTCTCTCACTCTCAGTTTCTCTCTTGGACCTCACACTCTCGATTCCTTTTCTCTCAGACCTCACTTTCCTCGATTCCTGGGCCATGGGCTGTCCTTGGGTTCGATTGGCAGGTTGTTTGGGCTAAATTAGCTTAATTTTTGGCAAAATGATTGTGTGCAGGCGTGCCAGAAAATAATAGAAATTATTTTTTTCAGATTAACTCAAAAATAGCTAACTTAATCAGGATTTTCCTATACGGTATCAACCAAAATGAATTGACACTCTTCAAACAGAGAAATCAGAAAAGATAATTGAATATAAGCAAGCTTGAATTTAATCAAAAGCAATCTTATATATGATTACTCTTAAGATTTCAACAAGAACAAAACATAAATATAAGCACGCTTGAATCTAATCAAAAGCAAGCTTATACGCGATTGCACTTTTAACAAGAACAAGACAAAATAATGTAAGATAACTTGAATTTAATCGAAAGCAAGTTTATATTCAAATAAGTCTTCAAACTTGCAAAATATTAAACTACAATTACATTAACCACTTCAAACTAATTCCTAAGTCCTAAACTACTTTAGATCTCTGAACAATCATTTTGTCTATGGGATGTCAGATGATGATTTGTCGGGGCTTCTTCTTCATTTTCTTCTTCTATTTATAGACAGAGGGTCTGTTTGTAGTTCTCTTTCTCCACATTTCCCTTGAATGTCTGAGTCTTCATTCAAATTTGATTTGAAACGTCATAATTCCCTTTAAGAACGGTTGCAACTGCCTTCGAACTGCTGTCGACTTGGTCTCTTCAGAAAACTCTTCTCCTTCTCACGTTTGCTGCTATAGATCGTGATTAAACACATGAATAATGGGCTCCTGTTTATGCGCAACATGAATTAGTGCTTCGAAATAGGTTACCCAGATGATTATGGGTAAACATAACTAATCTTCCTTAAGAAACGGATCCCTAATGACACCGTTCGATGGTTTTAAGAGTTAATCAACGGTTATCCTTAATTATCATCTTGATATCTATCGTTTTATGGCCAAACGTGGTCGTTTCCAATCTAAACGATACCGTATAGTACAAAAATAACATTGTAATAAAGCTCATCGATTCTATGTATCTTGGGCATAACTACAACGTGTTTTGATTGGTCTGCACACCGTTTAGTGCTACGTGTCATTTTCTCATTAGGTGGTATATTTTTGGATGTAAACACAGGCGCAGTGGGAAAACCGCACGAGCTCTGGCCCTTTCTTGAAGTTTGATTAGCCATTCTCGCTGCCGGTTTGGATTGCGTGATGAGGAGTGCCTGGGGTGGTTGTTGTACATGGTGTGGTGGCTCTTCTATGCCATGTGGTGATTCTTTTGAGCCACATACATGGTGGTTTTCTTGCGCCACAATGCTTCTTTGACACACACCACCTCGACGTCGTTTCCTTTTGCCATAATGCTTCTTTGGTTCAACCATCAAAAGCTTCTACGTGCTCTTCTTCCTTTCCCTTCCTTTTGGCCGGGCCTGTGTGCCTGAAGTTTTTCTTTTGGGCGCTTGTTTGCCCTAGTAGTTCATAGGAGTAGAGATAACGGCTGGGCCTGCGTGCCCCTTTTTCTTCAAGTGCTCTATTTGCGTTTATTTTGATTTGACATTGGGCCTGCATACCCCGTAGTTAGCATTGGGTTGGCAACTTGGCATCCCCCACTGTACATGTACTTTTGTACTTCAACTTGTGGATTCCATCTTGGTTATAAAATTTGCACTTTCACTCGTTCATTCAATTCTTGTTGTTACTAATTTTAATGAAAATGAACATGATTGATAATTTGCACTGACAGATAGACTTGAGACTTTTCACGTAGCTATTTGTAACTATACAACCTTGTCTAGCTAGAAAGAATAAAGAAAAAGAGACAAAAAACAAAATGGTATTCCTTAAGTGGGAAACAATAAGATTTTGTACCGAAACTCTGGATTTGTATAAGCGGACAAAACTGACACTCATACACAGTCATAAAATACACAACGTGACATATATGATTCAATCGAATGACCAAAAGTATTCTTAAAACGGAGTTTGAAGCGCCGCGGGCTCGCTTGAATAGAAGATTGACATTTTTCGTATTGAACCCATGGATTTTGATTGAGATGGACAGGGCCATAAAACATGTTAGGACAATTGGATGTGGCCCAGAAGGCTCGGGAGTGATTTTGGATGCTTGAAACCAAAAATTGCAGAAATCTGCAGAAAATGCAAACTGAAACCCAGCGCTGTGTTTTTATTTCCCAGCGTTGGGCTCAGCTTTAGAGAGTAGTTGTCTGCTGATTCCCCAGGGCTTGTCTTTTTGGCTTTCCCATGCTTTGAACGCATTTAAACCCTTGTATAGTCATCAGACAAGACCATGCATAGTTCCAAAATTTTAAGGCAATATTTAAGTCTTCCTAGGTAAAAATAAATGGAGACTTTATATAGAGTACAAACGGTATATTAATTAACAATATCTAAAAATAAAAAATTAGTCTTAGATCCACTATAAGGAATTTGAAGAGTCTCTAGTCCACCTCCCAAATTAATAAAGTTTTTAGTCCATTTTTAACATTTTATAGTAGGCTCAGTCAACTTCATTTCAATTTAATATTTATACCTTCCTGCCACATCATCGCCGGGAAGTTGACCGGTGCCAAAAAGTTCGCCAAAAAATTGGCCGGCGCCAGTAAATTCGCCAGAAAATTGCACTTTCATATGGTTCTAGGGTACACTTAGTTTCATGGAGTTTTAGGCACTTTCATTGGATTTAGGATTTTAGACACTTTCATTGGGTTTTAGGTGCACTTAGTTTTATAGGGTTTTAGTAATTTAGGCACTTTTATAAGATTTTTGTGGTTTAGGCACTTTCATAAGGTTTTAATGGTTTAGGCACTTAGTTTCATAGGATTTTATTAAAAAATAAGTAAAAAATTTGACAAAGGGGGTTTGGTGGCTTATTAAGCAAGTGGACTAGGGACTCTACAAATTATTGATGTGGACTAAAGACTACAAGTTTCTTATAGTGAACTTATCACTATCTAAAAATAACAATGAATCTAGAAGGGTTTTTCATACACATGTTAAATACGAGCAACATGTTGAAAAATCAATTTACAACCTATTTTGATCACTATACTCCTACACAATATTCTGTTTTAAAATTTAATCTGTACATATTTCTCCAACAAAAGTATCATAATATGTTTTGACTATAATATAAAAAACTACAATTGACAACCTAAAATACAAAATGCAAAAATACAATTAGGCTCCGGACCCAAAATCGGAGTTGTGGGTGGGTGTATGGTGTGTGAGTCGTAATACTGTTGTTTGAAAATATTCCAAATTTCATTCACTTTGTTCTGTTTGGTTGTCAGTTTTGAGATAAAAAGGTTCTATAGGTTTGGGTATTTTTTTCGTCTTTAGTACTCCTTCCGTCTCTATTTAAGTGTTCTGCTTTGTAACTCCAATTTATTAAGAAAATATCATCATTACACTTTTCACATCAACTTTTACCTCAACTTTTTCTACTTACCTTTTATGGAAACATCATCATTGCATTTTTACTCACTAACTTTTCAAAATGGAATTTACTTTTAGGGGCAAAATGGAAAATGTATCAACTTTACAAAATGGACACTTATTAAGAGACAGCCCAAAATGAAATACTGGACTTTTAAAAGGGGACGGAGGGAGTAATTTTTTTTAATATTTTAATAAACTCTTTTACTTTTTGAAAAGAGATACGTTATGTACATTTAAAAATTAAAAAATAAGTAAAAAATTTGACAAAGGGGGTTTGGTGGCTTATTAAGCAAGTGGACTAGGGACTCTACAAATTATTGATATGGATTAAACTACAAGTTCCTTATAGTGAACTTATCACTATCTAAAAATAACAATGAATCTAAAAGAGTTTTTCATACACATGTTAAATACGAGCAACATGTTGAAAAATCAATTTACAACCTATTTTGATCACTATACTCCTACACAATATTCTGTTTTAAAATTTAATCTGTACATATTTCTCCAACAAAAGTATCATAATATGTTTTGACTATAATCTAAGAAACTACAATTGATAACATAAAATACAAAATGCGAAAATACAATTAGGCTCCAGACCCAAAATTGGAGTTGTGGGTGGGTGTATGGTGTGTGAGTCGTAACACTGTTGTTTGAAAATATTCCAAATTTCATTGACTTTGTTTTGTTTGGTTGTTAGTTTTGAGATTAATTTTTGAAATAAAAAGGTTCTACAGGTTTGGGTATTTTTTCGTCTTTAGTAATTTTTTTTAATATTTTAATAAACTCTTTTACTTTTTGAATAGAGGTACGCTATGTACATCTAAAAATTAAAAAATAAGTAAAAAATTTGATAAAAAATCAATACAAACAAAAAAATACCAATGATAAAATAGAAATTTTTTGTAGAGATTATTTCTGTGAGGAAAACTAAAGAAAGCGATTCTGTCCCCACTTGAAAATATTCTGTCCCCACTGGTCTCACTCCCACCATCGTTCCCTCTCTGTACTGATACACAGCCCGCACAGGGAGAAAGACAGAGAGAGAGTGAGTGGGAGTAGAAAACCCTGCAAGCTCCGTTTCCATGGCGCGCTTATCGAAGAAAGCATACAACAACGGCAATGGCTTCGGAGACCACCAGGCCGTGTACGATGACGTCTTCAGAGGTCCGCCCAAGTTCGGACTCCCCACTCTCTCTCCTCGCGTCGAGGACTACGCCGAGATTTTCGGCGGCTTCCACGCCTCTCGCGCTTCATCCATCCCCATTCTCGACCTTCCGGCTCTCGACCACGAAGCCAATTTTTCCTTCGAGGAAAGCTCCCATTTCGACTATTCGCAAGTATTCGGCTCTTCCAACGCTTGCGATTTCGCCGTCACATTCGAACAATTGTTCAACCAGTCGAACAAGAATTCCTGTGACGAAGCTTGGTATGCAAATTTTTTTTCCTCCAGCTTTTCCCCCTCCTTATGCATTCATTTGGTCATTTATGCCCTGTTTGGAACTTGAGGAAAGTGGGGGAAAAGACAATGGTACTGTTCGCATTACTAAAATTTCCTATTCTCTCTCCTCTTTCTCTCCAAACCTAACAATGGAGTAGAAAATTTTTAAATTTTCCTTTCCTTTCGTTCAAATTTTTTGTTTTTGTTTTTTTATTCCCATTTATTTATGCTGAAAAACTGTATTCCTGCAAAGAATGCTTATTTATTGTTCTTCTTCTTCGTAGTGGTTAATATTTGGGTACTCAAACATGATTCCTTGTAAAACAGCATTTATAGGTTACTGCAGTTAGAGCATGTACAGCCCTTACTGAAATCTCCTCTTGAACTAAACACCATCACCAACACACACACCCCCCCCCCCCCCCACCCCTACCTACCCACCCCAGGGGAAAAAACTCCCTTCACTTAAACCTATGTCAAATTGAGTTTTACGCGAAATTTTGCTAAAAAAATAAGGGAAACTCAAATATGTACTCAAACTTTTAACGGCCATTTTGTGTCTTCTAATTCAGAAGAATCAGAACGGTGCCTTTGTTTAAGCTTTTACTCAAATTCACGGTTATATTGAGTTTACTCGTTGAAGTGCTTAATATGGAATGAAGCTTTACTCAAATTTGAGCAAAGGCTTAAAATCGTTATGTGATTATACTGTAAAGTCACTTTGGGCCTTCAATAGTGTATTACAAAAATTTTCTTTGAGAAACGTTTAGCTTGATACCCTGTCGACGACAGGATATACCTAAGAAAGACCAATTTTTTTTGCAAAGAATGTGCACTTCTTAACGTTGACATACAGTTTGTTTTCTCTGAGGGTGTGTAGCACTTGCCTTAAATGTGACAAATGATCCTCTGGATAGTATGTATATTAAGATATCATCGAAGTATATGACAATGGATTTTCCGATGAAAGATTGAAGGACTTGGTTCATCGTACGGACGAAGGTGCGTTTGACAAACCAAATGGCATGACAAGCCACTCACAGTGGCCCTCTTTAGTCTTAAGGCTGTCTTCCACTCATCCCCTAGTCGTATCCTAATCTGATGATACCCCCTCCTAATATCAATCTTGGAGAAGATTTCGCGACACTCAACATATCAAGCATGCCATATAGTCTAGGTATGGGAAACCTATACTTGATGGTTATTTTGTTGCTAGCGCGACTATTGATGCACTTTCTCCAAGTGCCACCCTTCTTTGGTGTAAAGAGTGATGTAACTGTACAAGGACTCCTCTCTCTAAGAAGCCTTTTACTAAGCAACTTTGGAAATTTCTTTCCAACTCTGTTTCATGCTACGGAGGCTTCTTATCTGAAATTGTTTTCTTCATAACTTAAATTCTTGAGCTCGAGATTTTATGGGCTCCTTGGAAATGTCAGGGGATTCTAGCAACTAGCAAGTAAAACGAAAGGTAGTGCGCAGGCTAATGATCTAAACTTGCAAAGGGAGCGCCAAAAGCATTTAATTATATACTCACCAATATTTTATTACTTCTAGTGAGGATTTTGTTAATTGTTGAGATTGATCTAGGTTTATGTTCTGTAGTTCCTCCTTTTAGTTAAACTATTTGTGTAGGTATACATGAATATGTGTATGTACTATGTTTATTTACCTCTCATAGACACTGCTGCAAGTGAAGCCTTGTGCACTGGGTACAATTTTTTTTTTTTTTTCAAGGAACTCGCTAATAGAACATTGATGCTTGTGTCACAATATGCTGCTATTAAGATCATTGATTGTAGGTTTCCCATATGCCAACAAGGCAATGATATCCCAAGTTTTTCTATGTTGCTTATTTTATGAGCAAGTTTAAAAGCTCAATCAATTTTTTTTTTTGATCAGAAAAGCTCAATCATTTGATGTGTTATTTTGTCCTTATTGTAGGACTCCAGCTCAGAGTGAATCTTTGTCAGATGAGTCAGACCCTTCTGCTGGTTCAGAAAGGAGTCGGAGCTTGTCAAATGGAGAATCTCACCAGTCATGTGATGGCAGTAAGCATTTCAATATTTTATATAATAAGGCTAGTCAAGGAAGCAAGGAAGATATCTCAACTGGGATGGCCCACAGAACTCAACTGCTTGCTGTTCCTGGTTTCACTTGCGTATTTAATGGGAACCCTCCTTCGCAAAAGAAGGGGGATAGGGATACGCCATTTCTGGTAACTGATGTTCTCAACCCAAGTGTGGATTTTAGTGGGAGAACAAAAGAGGGAAAGCAGTTCAGGAAAACTGTGTCACACCAGGCAACCAGTAGTTTTGGCACAACGACCTGTAGAACTGATCTGAAACCTGTCGGACATGGAAGAAGTGCTTCTTGTATGGATGGGGCATTTGTAACTGTAACTGATATCAGCCTAAGAACTCAGCCGTCTCAGTTGCCACCTCCCCTGAGGCCGCCTCCTGTTATAGCTGTGAAAGATGGAGATTCGGATACACAGAAAGCGAAGTTCAAAGCTTCTAAAAGTTTTTCTTTAGGAGAGACGGCAGGCGACAGCTCCCCACCTTTCCTTGATGTGGAGGTAGATGCAAGTTCGTCTGCTGCAGTCTCCGCTGCAGCTATGAAAGATGCCATGGAAAATGCAGAAGCAAAGCTAAAAAGTGTGAAAGAACTAGCGGAGAGAAAGAAGGAAGGTCTTCAAAGCCGTACAAAGCTGGGATTGCACAATGACGCAAAATATAGGAAGGAAAAACCAAGCAGGGAAATTGATGTGTCCAACTGTTTTAATGAAGACAGAGCGCTTGGAACTTTTCAAAGAGATTGCTGTGGAATGAAAACTTTTTCTGGAGATGAAAGGAAGGAACTAATGACGACGACACTGGTAGATTCGGATTCAACTAAAGAGGAAAGACATAAAAATTTGGCAAAAATTTCTGCTGATAAAAAGCATGGGAAAGATAATTTATCTCAAGTATGTAATGAAAGTGAAGCATCTGTGGCATGGAGACAAGCACATAATTACCAATTAGTTGAAACAGATAAATGCAGAAGTAACTTTGACCCGGCGGAGGATTATAGGGTATCAATGCAAAATGCACCTTTTCATGAGCCCAGGCAAGAGAAAAAAGAAACTGCCGCACTTCAGGAGCAAGAAGACGACAATACACAAATAAGAGCTGATAGGGAGGCTCTTGAATTGGATGATGGGAAGGAGGAGAGATCGAAGGCAACTAAAGAGTCAAGCAGGCAAGAGAAGCATGGGACAAACGTCAATATGCATGAAGAGGGTTGTGAACAGGAAGAAAAAGGGAAGCAAAGCGTTGCCCAACCTAAGATTCCAGTTGAAGCTGATAGAAGTGAAGTGTGTGAAAACCTTGCACAAGTGAAGCATAATGAGCATGGAGTGAAAGTTCAAAGGAAACTGAAAGAGGCTACTGAAAAAATTGAAGACGACGAGACTCAAAAGGACTGCTGTGAAAGGGAAGAAAATGAAAGGAGATTAAAAGAAACTCTTGAGAGGGAAAGATATGAGAAAGGACTAAAAGAGGCCACTGAACGGGCAGAAATTGAGAAAAGACTGAAGGAAGCTCTAGACCAAGAAGAGAGGGAGAAGCAGCAAGGAGAGGCTTGTGAAAGCAAAAATAAAGAAAAGAGACAAAAAGAGGCTCGTGAAAGAGAGGAGAATGAGAAGAGATCTAATGAATCTCTTGAGCAGGAAGAGAACAAGAAGAGATTTCAAGAGGCTCTCGAGCGGGAAGATACTGCAAAGAAACTGAAAATGGCTCTCGAGGAGGAAGAGAATGAGAAACAGCTAAAACTGGCCCGTGAAAGGGATGAAAATGAGGAGAGGCTTCTAGACGATCATAGGCGGCAAGAGATTGAAAAGAAACTGAAAGGTGCCTATCAGCAGGGAGGAGATGGGGAAAAACAAAAAGAGGCTCATGAAAGGGAGGAGAAAAGTAAGGAGAGACTACCTGTGGCTTATGAAAGGGAAGAGAATGAAAAGAGACTTACAGAGGCCTGGGAACAAGATGAAAATGAGAGAAGATTGCAAGAAGTTTGTGGAAGAGAAGAAAGTGAGAAGAATTTAAAAGAGGATCTCGAGCATGAAGAAATTGATAAAAGACCTGAAGGGGTTAATGACTGTGAAGAAACACAGAAGGGAATTGAAGTTGCAGGTTATTTGGAAGAATTTAAGGGATGCAGCAACGATCATGAGCAACATGTAAAGGATGAAAATGGAAGAAGACTAATTTCTAACCAAGGAACTTTTGTGAATGCCAAGTTGGAGACTTTGAAGGCTTCTAATGTGGCAGTTGAAGTGGTGAATGTCCTGACTGAAGAGCAATCAAACTCTTCTGGTCTGGCTGAAGATGACCCACAACATGAAAAGAACCAAACCAGAAAGAAATACTCGATGGAGTCACTTCATCTACATGATAGTGTGAAGTCTGTTGAAGCTGGCATTGACAGTAAACAAATACAGATAGACAGAGATGAGAAAACTTCTGGAATCGCCTCTAATAATGGTAAGCCACATGTGCTCAGTAATCAACTAGGAGAGAGCGGGCCCAATGTTGAAGAAGTGGAGGTGACGTTTGAGATGGAAGAAACCGAAGATAAATTCATGTCATCACAAGTTGCAACTGAGTTGGTTGAAAATGGGAGGAAAATGAGAGGTGATCAGACAGCCGTGTTGGAGGAAAAAATAAATGCACAATGCATTCCTCAGAAGGCTAGCACAAGCCAATACATCGAAAGGAAAGGAAAGAGTCTTAACAATATCCTCGCACCTGAAAAGAGAGAAAAACAAGATAGCATGAAAAGAGAGCTGGAAAAGGACTGTCAAAGAAAGATAGAGGAAGAGAGGGAAAGAGAGAGGGAAAGAGAAAAGGACCGGATGGCTGTTGATAGAGCTGGCACTGAAGCTCGTGAAAGTGCATTTGTTGAAGCCCGTGAAAGGGCTATTTTGGAGAGGGCAACTTCTGAAGTACGACAAAGAGTTATGGCGGAGGCCCGAGAAAGGCTAGAGAAGGCACATGCAGAGGCTAGAGAGAGATCGTTAGCAGAAAAAGCATCTGTGGAGGCCAGGCTCAGGGCAGAGCGTGCTGCAGTTGAGAGAGTAACTGCAGAGGCTCGAGAACGAGCTTTTCAAAAAGCCATGAATGAGAAGGCTACTTTTGAGGCACGAGAACGCGTTGGAAGATCAGTTGCTGATAAGGCCTCTGCTTCTTGCAATAATGGTGGAATTAGACAAAACACTTCGTTTTCTGTGAGTATTCAGTATTCACCTCATTGGTTATAAAAAAGTGCATGCTGGATAGCCTATTAAACTGAACGTACATTGCAGGATCTGCAGGATATGCAATGCCAGGGAGTTGGATTTTCCAGAAATTCATATTCATCTTCCTCAGTCGATTGTGGTACGTGCTATGTAACACACTGGGAATAGTTTTCTGAGTGTAGAAGCTTTTACAGTTTTATACTTGAACCCTAATAAACTAAGAAGCACTCACACTTAAAAGAAGGTGATGTGTCGCTATTGTACATGTGTCGGACACTGACTCTCCGAAATCGTTATTCGGATGAGTGTCTGACACTATTTTTGCGACGTGTCTTAACACTTCTTTGGCGTCCATGACTAAGAAATTAAGACATTTGTTAGACACTTGCTAACGTTAGACTATCAATAAATTTTGGAATTTGAAAAAGGTGAATAATTTTAAAAAAGTTGAAAAAAAACAATTGGTATGATTAATCAACTTTAATTTGACTTAAAGTTTGGAGAGATCTTTGTAAGAATTTGTTTGAGGATGCCTAGTTATGCTTGTGATACATCTTTAAGGATTTTTCTGAGTCCCATGTCACTGTAGACTCTTTATAACTTATTTGTCTTGTCGGTTATATGATTTGGGACGTAAACTTACGGTGATGTATAGATGCAGAACAATATGATTGATATATATAATTGAATGTATTCCCAACATGTCCATGTCCTATATTATGGGAAAATAACGTCTCTGCATGCCTTTGTTGTCGTATCTTTTCTCCCGTCTTCGTATCCTTGCTGCTTTGCTAAGAAGCACATACTCTTCCAAGAAGGTGACCTGTCTAGGATGGGACATCACGCGGGACACTTAGTCTTCCAACCACGCGGGAAATCGACACGTGTCGAGCAGTCTTCCAACCACGTCCTATTTTTGGGCTTCCCTGGACAATAATTTGAGTTTGGACACTTAGGAAAGGCGTGTCCGTCACTGAAGCACATGTTAAACACTTTTGCAGGTTTGAAATGAGTAAACCTTCTGATCCAATAACATAATGACGACAATGTAGATCAATGGGCATTAATCCCTCCTCCTTTAGGCTTTTGAGTTTAAGAGATTCTCGATTGCCAAAACGTAAATTCCGTTTATGAGAAAACTTCTAAAATAGGAGTTTGTGGCTTATTTTTCACACTTCTTATCTAGTAAGTGAATACAGAAACTGGTCTTACTATTTTTGGTGTGATAAATATAAATGGATCTGTCACTCACTAATACTAACACCAATGTTCTAAAAAGCGCTCAGCGCTAGGCGGGCGGCCGACCACCTTCAAGCTTCAAGACTTATTAATCGGCCATTAATCGCTTTTTAGCAATTAGTCGGTTTTTTTTTAAAAAATATTCTACAACCTCCCTACCATTAATAATCACAGTTTTTCATAGTTTAACAGTTCTCTACATTTCAAATATAGAGACATAGAAGTTCAATGTTCATAGTTCAAACCAAATGAAACCAAGTACAGAAAATTACTAGTCAATTGTAAAGTTCAACGTTCAAACCAAATGAAACCAAGTACGGAAAATTACTAGTCAATTACAAAGTTCAACGTTCAAACCAAATGAAACCAAGTATGGAATTATTAGTCAATTACTCATCCTCTTCTTCTCCATATCCATCCATAACTTCGTCTCCATCGGACTCACACTCAAAATCCTCATCTACCTCCTCTTCGGTATCATCCTCCGACACAAAATCTTCCTCATGTAGCTCTTGTACTCCAATATTTCTAGTAGTCCTAGGTTGAAGGACTTAATCCGCTCCCGTAGCTTCCCCAATTACCTCCCATGTAAGTTCCGAAACCGGGTCAACTTCTTCGTCACCACCTTCAACCAGCCATCCTTGTGCATTTGTTGCTTCTTTAGTACGTAATACATCCTTCCCCTTTCTTTTATTGTTGATGAGTTTGGCATTGAATTGGACATACACTAGATTGTTCAACCCTTGTCGCATCTAGTCTATTCCTTTTCTTTGTATGTATCTATACAAAAAAGAAAAATCCTAAGTTAATATAATTTCTTATGCATATATATACAAAGAAAGAGAGAGAGTGTATGTACTTACTCCTTCAAAAGTGCTCCAATTTCTCTCACACCCCGATGAACTTGAAGTCAAAGAGAGAATTCGAGTGGCCATTCTTTTCAAATTGGGTGTATGATTGCCATAGTTAGACCACCATCCAACTAGTCATGAAAGAAAGCACAAAAAAAAATAGTACTAAGTAACTTAGCAAAAAAAAAAAAAAAAATACTAAGGAAAGTAACTACTTATTTACTCGGATCATAAGAGTCATTGTTCGTCGCACATCCTATTGTGGCTAATGGTCTTCCATATCCACCTTCTTTGTTCTTGTACTTCAACAACTCTCTAATCTCTATTGATGACTTCATCTCGAACATTGACATCATCGGGAAAGAAAGCTTCAACACAAGTAAGAACCCCATCCATAATGATAGGATCATCTTGAATGGTAGAATTGTTGAAGAAGTAAAAAGGATTCAAAAAGTAAGCTGTCAAATGCAATGCACTATCTAGCCGACCCTTAGCTTTCCCATCAATGACATCTAGTATTGGCCTGTAGTTAGTCTCAACTTGCTTGTATGCCGCTTTGATCTCTTCTTTTGCTTTTGTGAGCTCTCCATACACATAGCCCATTGAGGGCTTTTGATCCCCATCAACAAGTCGAAGAACCATCACCGACAGACCAAACACTTTCAAGCATAAGGTTACACCATTCCAAAATGCTTGACTCATCACGGTAGCATATGCCGCTTTTCCCTTTGGGCTCTTAGCCCATTTACTCTCACCCCATGCATTGCTACTAAACATCGCTCGCAATTCTTGTTTCTTTTCCATCAAGCTTTGTAAAGTCAAGAATGATGTCGCAAATCGAGTAACACCCGGCCTCACTATGTCTCTCTTCTTCGTATATTTTCTCCTCATCGCCAATGTATTATGATGAGCATAAACAAATATAGTGAACGCTTTGGCCTTATCAATAGTTGCTTTAAACTTGGATTGCTTACCAATTCCTTCAAGCATGAGGTTAATTGTGTGGGTGCCACATGAGGTCCAAAATATGTTAGGCCTCTTGATCTTTAGCAAATCAGCCGCGGCCATATTGTTGGATGCATTGTCTGTCACTACTTGAACTACATTTTGTGCCCCAATATCTTCAATGAACTTGTCAACATAGTCAAAGATATACACCCCCGTGTGTGACGCCTCCGAATCTTCCTTTGAAGAAAGAAAACAAGTCCCTTGCTTACAATTAACGCACAAGTTCATAATGCTTCTCCTCTTTCGGTCGGTCCAAGCATCAGTCATGATAGAGCAACCCGTCAAAGCCCACTCTTCTTCTTGCTTTTTGAGGAATGTTTTGGTTCTCTCCACCTCCTCCTTCAATAATGGTTCTCTTAGTTGGTATTGGCTCAGGGGTTGGTATCCCGGGCCAAATAGACCAATTCAACAAATCGTTTGAAGCTATCATTGTCTATGGCATGAAATGGAATGCCGGATTCGTACACCCATCGAGCCAAGTATTGACTCACTTTATGACTCTTCTCCTTCCAAATTGCGTCATTTATGTTTGGTTGTCTCGTCTTCTTAAATCCACTCGTGTCAGAAGAATCGGGATTGATATTTGTATATCTATCCATGGGACCAAGAACATAGGGCCTCTTCTTTGATCCTACTGCTACATTTTCAATTTCATCACCTTCATGTACTATATTCACTTCCTCCCTAATATCCATGGCTGCTTTCTTCTTGTTTTTCTTCTTAGCTGCATTATCATCAATTGCCTTCTTACACTTTAATATATCTTCCTTGCTTGCCTTAGTGCATGAGGCAACCCCTAATTTGAGCTATGTGTCTTTCATCCTACTAACCCCTCCAGTATACTGAAGCCCACACAAAAGGCATTGTAGGCGGTCCTTATTGCTAGGATCCACAATAACTCCATAATCCCATCCAACATCAACCAAATTTCTTTTCAATAGCGGCGCAGAAGTAGAGGCCTCCGAAGATGGAATATGAGTGGGATCCATTGACATTTGATAATTGATATCAGTAAAGACTACACAGTAACACAAAAAAAAAAAAAAACAGAGGAGAAAGTCAAGAAACTGTTAACATGATTATAAGTTAAGATTTTAAGATTTTACACTTTGTGTTAAGTGATAACACCAAACAATACTACACTTTGTATTAAGATTTAAAAAATAAAATAAAATTACTACACTTTGGCCACTGTCCACACTCCACAGTGTCCAGACGTGGCCATATACCATGGACTTTCAAAAGAAAAAGAATGCCGATAGCAAAAAATCCACTAGAGAGATCGTACAAGAGAGAGAGGGATCGAGAGAAACTGTGAGAGAGAGATCATACGAGAGAGAGAGAAAGAGAGAAATTACAGCAGTGCGGCGGCGATGGTAGACGGCGGCGACTTCACAGGCGGCGGCAACTTCACTCCAATTCCAAGATCGATCGATCGAGTCGGATCGACTGCAACGACTGGCCGACTGGGTAACAAAGCCCTAAATCTGTATTCGAAGCCCCTTTAAACTGGTATGAGATATAACAATTACCCCCCTTCATTTTCCAAAAATACTGATTTTACCCCTATTAATCGCCGCACAGCCGACTAATCGCCGCTTAACCGATTAATCGACAAATCGCCGGTTAATCACCGACTAACGCCGATTAACCTCTCGAGCGCCAAATCCAACCGCCTAGGCATTAATCTCATCGGAGATGGCAAATCGGCGATTAATCCCGCCTTTTAGAACACTGACTAACACATATAACTTCTAACACTCCCATCAAGCTGGAGAATAAATCTCACTAAGGCTTAGCTTGTTACGTAGTAATTGTAGCTGTTGCTTGAACTGTGGTTTGGTAAACATATTAGCAGTGTTCTAAATGGCGCTCGGTGCTAGTTGGGTGCAGGGACGGAACTAGGATTTTCTATACGAGGGGTTCGGCCACAACATGAACAATAAAATTTTAAAATTTCAATGTTCAAGAATATAAAATATTTGGATGACCAAATGATACCTATTACAAAACACAATATCTAGGATTCTAGGTGATCTTAACAAACCAAAAACAACTAGAAGGTAAAAAAATAAAAGTTTTTCAATTCGATACACCTCAAGCACGTATCAAAATGGAATTTAACGATACCTTAGATCCGAAAGTCACCTATGTATGGTTGAGTTGGAGCTAATTGTTGCAGTAATTTTCTTCTCAAAAAATATAACCAAAGCATTTGTGAGAAATTCATTCTCCATCCAAAGCATGTGTTCTGACAATATATATTTATAGTTGAAAATGTTATTTCTAATTAACTATTTTTATTTAAACAAAAAAAAACTTTAATTATAAAATTTGGAAACCACGCAGGGGCCGTGGCCCCCATACGCCCACACTTGCCTCCGTCTCTAGTTGGGTGGCGATCCACTGCCAAGCGCCTAGCCCGCCGAGCAATTTGTCGTTTGTTTTTTTTAAATATTTTTGTTAGAAACATAATCCATCATTTGTTCACTACAAAAACAAACCAAAGTGGACTCAAATAACATACCATCAAAAACTTCACCAAATAAGCTTCATTGAGAGAGAGAGAGTGTGTGTGTGTGGCGACATCGTCGCCGATGAGAGGAGACTGGATTTGGTTTCTCCTTTGGCGATCGGCGCCTCTGGAGTTGCTACCTTAGTTGCACGAAGTGGGTGCGGGAGCGGAAGCGAGGGCGGGAGCGAGGGCATATAGAAGCTCCCGAGGTTGGGAGCGTGTACATATAGTAGAAAATAATGTAGCATAGAGTATTCTATTTAAAAGTGCAATAATTTAGGAAGTACAAATATGGGCCAAGTCCTCCATAAGTGTCAGAAGAAATGGGCTAGTGGTACAATATATGAATTTCTTTTCAAGATATCATGACCTAGGCTAGATATATGAGTTCATCAAAGACCAATTAATAAAGCCAAGTGATAAATCCTTGTTTTTCTATACAAATATCATACAAAAGTTCCCATCTTTGTAAGGAGCGAGCTCCCATCTCGATGGGAGCGGGCTCCCGTCAAGCTCCTTAGTTGGGAGCGCAAAAGCGGGCTCCCAAGGTTGGAGCGGCACCACTTTAGGAGGTCCCTGCAACTAAGGTTGCTACTAGTAACGGTTTAGGGCAGATTGTGTTTTGTTATACTTTGGTTTACAACACCAAGACCCTTTTATTATTTTACTACAACACTTAACAAAGTGAGTAGCTATCTCGCCACCATCCAACTTTTCTCAAACAATAAGACACTCAACTTCTATGTGCTTAGTCCTCTCATGAAAAACTAGATTAGAAGCAATATAAATAGCTTCTTGATTATCACATTAGAGATTAATAGATGAACCGCACACTAAACCCTATCCCTTCAAAAAAGGAGCGCACCCACAAAATTTCACCTGTAGTGTGAGCCATATCTCTCTGCTTTTGTGCTAGACATGCAACGACTATCAGTTCTTACTCTCTCATGTAGTAATATTTCCACCATGGGAGGTACAATATCCTGTTGTAGATCTCCTATGAGATGGCTCCCCTGCCCAATCGGATTTGGTAAAAGCCTCAACATGCAAGTGTGTACTAGCTTAGTAAAACAAACCATGTCATGGATGTCGGTTTTCTAAGGGAAGGGATTGACTGGCCTATTCCGCCCGGGGCTTTGAGATAGCTTGCAATTGTAAGAGCAACTTTCCAAGAGATTAGGAACCAAACAACACTGTGGGAAGACCTGTCCTGTAATAGAGGTACCCAAACTGAACTTTCCTGAGTGTACGTAGTAGTCGAAGAGGATGGTAGAAGCTAGGCAATGATACTCATCCTCTGAAACAATAGCGTGATGGGCAAAAGGACGACTATGAAAATCCCTAAAACACTCAACAATATGATTATTGCCTTCATAGAAAGTGCAATGTTGAGGAGCATGGCCATGACCAAGGCCACCTCTTGTGCACAACACCCCGGATCTGAATCATGGCTAAAACCACAAGCTTCATGCCTAAATCACGATCAAATCTACCACGACCACATTTGTGTGACTCCTAACCACCATGTCTAATATCACAAGAGAAGTAACCACAAGAGAGCGGTGACCGAACCGAAACGAGATCAAGGGTAGCAAAAGAGCAAAACCAGTATTAGACATGGAAGCCTACTAAAGATTGCTGAATTCCTTAGTGCGAGAAGGTAAACTGGTAACCTTGAGCTCCCATAAGTTGAGAGTGAGCAAGATCATACTGATATCAGACAAATAAGAAAGGAGAAAACTGATATTGTATTACTGTTGAAGAAGATAATTATTACATTGCAAAGCTGGGTATAAATAACACTAGGAATGATACAAAAAAGGTAAATCTAATCAAGCCTAATCTGTGCCCTAATTAGTACTATATGATTACGCCTAATCTTTGCCATAAATAGCTAAGATATGATACACCAAAATATACACTAAGATACATTCCATTCACACCCCCCTCAAACTCAGGATGCGAGAGCGGAGAGCATTGAGAGTTTGCCGAGGAAGCGAAACCGAGCTGTAGTGTGGGTCTTCGTGAAGAAGTCAGCCCACTGCAACGTGGAGGGAACAAAGGGTAAGGTAATGGTGGCTGACTGAAGATGCTGACGAACAAAATGGCAATCTATTTCGATGTGCTTTGTGCGTTCATGGAAGGCCGAGTTGTGGGCTATCTGAATAGCACTCTTATTATCACAATACAGAGGCCTAGGCGAAGACCAAACTTGGGCTTGGTAGTTTTGTGATGAAATCTTGGAGAAAACCAAACTAGGGCTTCGGTAGTTTTGGTTCTTTCCTGTATTTTGTGATGAAATCTTTGTAGCCTTTGGGCTTCTTACATTCGGGTATTGTGAAATGAATTGCTTGGCTGCCCAAAAAAAAAAAAAAGACCAAATCCAATTTACCTCCCAATCTCCTTATTCCACACCCCAATTCCATTCCTTTTTCTTTCATTTCACTCGGGAGAACGGATATCACAAAAATCTTTGAATCCTTAAAAGGAACAAGACCAAACTCGAGTCGGAATGCTATACAGAAAGCAGCAAACGCATATCCTAGAATCACAAAAATCTTTGAAACCACGAAATTGCAAAATAGTCGCAAGCGTGAAGCGCCAAGATGGAATGTTGGAATCCATGGGAAGTTGCCACTCTTTTCAAATGGTCAAACAGATATAAAACGAGAAAACTTTAAATATCCTGCTTAAGAGACTAATCAATCAAGTTCATTTATATCTAAGGCTTTATTTTTGTGCTACTTACAAAAGCGTGCAGAAGATCAAGCACTTAAGGTGAAAAAGAAATTGGTGACATCATTGTGATTGTTTGTAGGAATGGCAACATGAATGGATTTTAAATCCCATGTCCTCGAACCCGAAATTTTGTTTCACCTCTAATCCTTCATGATCCTCCTCAGCTAATTTTTTCGGCACTTAAGGTCCCTTCCCAACGATTAGTAGGGCTTCTAACGGGTATCGAGTTTCCCCACTTCCCACCCCAATTTCCATAAACCAAAATGCCCCTTCGGGCATCAAAATAAATGTTATAGAAAGACATAAGAACATCAAAATCACTAAGACATGGAGAATTAATGCAATATTTGACTTTAGTTAAACAACGTAAGTCTATCTTTTTTAGCGACATAACCTATTCCGCTTTCTCGGGTGCTCAGTGAATCCTAGGAATTTTCTAATCAGACCTGTATTTCGAATTATAATAAGAATATAAAAATTTATTCTACAAAGAGCCAAGGAGAATAATGTATTCATATATACTGTATAAAGATGTAAGAAATTTTCATAAAAAAACATATTGAAGCAAGTATGGGCAGAGGTATTTCTTTCGTTGCTAAAACTGTTTTGAATTTAATAGAGGAGGGGGAGAGGGAAATGGGTGAGCAAGATGAGTGTAGCGGAAATGAGAATGTTGCGGTGGATGTGTGGTAAGACTAGACGAGACAGGATAAGAAATGAAACGGTCCGCGAGATGGTAGGTGTACTGGTGTAGCACCTATAGAGGAGAAGTTGAGGGAAAATAGGCTATAGGTGGTTTAGGCATGTCTACCGTAGACCTGTAGATGTAGTAGTTAAGAGAATGGATAAAATATCTTTGGGTAGTAACCCTACGGGGAGGGGAAGATCTAAATTGACATAAGATGCTGTTGTGCGCAAAGATACGAGTCTAATGGGTTTGAGTGAACAAGTAGCCCTTGACAAAGCTCAATGGAGAAAAAGGATTCATGTAGCCGACCCCAATTGATTGGGACATAAGGCTCGGTTTGGTTTGATAATCTTTTATTTCGTCTTACCAGAGCTATGTGTGGGGTTGTGACTCAAATTCAAGACCTCGCCTAAGCCTCTGGTTCAGCGAATGGGTTAGCCTAGCTCCTTTGTCCTAACCGTGGGGTTGTGACTCAAATTCAAGACCTCGCCTAAGCCTCTGGTTCAGCGAATGGGTTAGCCTAGATCCTTTGTCCTAACCTGCACAGGTGAGACCCACCGTTAGTGCCCAAGCTGGTCAAAGTCAACTGGTCAGGCACTTCGATGGTTAAGTAAGCAAGTGCGTTAGGAGAGGAAAGGAAAGTGCAGAGCAATTAGGGTTGGAAGGAATGGTGTACCCTGTTACGTTGATCTCTTCCCTTTATATAGAGCCCCAAGACTTGCTCTCCAAGTAAACGCGTTTCTATCATGCTTTGTAACTGCTTCTGTTGACGTCATACCTGACGTTCTGGATAAGGTGGTTTCTGAGCACGTGCGTGAGCTTTCACCCTTGTGCGCCCGTGCCCAACTCGTGCGGTAACTGTTTTGGTTGACGTCACACCTGACGTATGAAGGAGGTTTGGTGCACACGGATGTGTTGGCACGTACGAGTTGGCCGAGCTACAATGTCAAAACCAAATGTAATGTTGATGCCATAATGAGTTAGCAATCCAGACCTGCTTATCAAAATGTCGCTAATGCCAAACCGAGTTGACCAAACCTACCAGCCCGGTCAATTACTCAATCTGATTAGACAGATTCAAGGGGCTACGCCTGGCCTTTAGCGTATTGACTTTGAACGGACTAGTGTATTCGGCCCACTACATTGTGTTCCTTGGTTTAAAGCTATAGGAACCTCTGTTAGTTAGTTTAACAAACATTGTTTTCTTTGGAGTAGTAAATACCTATTGAGTGAGTTAGATTATTTAACTTAAAGTAGTTGAGGAAGTGGGGGGTCGGGGGCCATCAAGGGGCCGGAACTATGAGGCTAGCTGATGCACTCTATTTAACCCTCATGAGAATCAAGATTTAACGCATGACCATTAATCGCGCCACCCGCATAACTGATGTCCAATACCACTTTGTGTGTGTGACATATTGAGTTTCTATTCATGGAGCTGAGTTCAAGACATAGTTCATTCTGGCTCCTTAAATGGAAGGTGCTTGATGCAAACCAAAATATTGAGGGAATCAAAGATTCAAAGAAAGAGAGGAAAATCCTATTCAAGGGGATAAACCCCAAAGGGTAAAGAGAGAAACTATGTCTCAATCAATATATTCAATATTCTTAATAATCAAAAAGCTACCTAATGAGCACTCTAGACTTCTATTTATAGACCCTCTACTACAAGGACTCAAAATAACATACATACCCTTAAACCTACTGCATCAGACTCGCCCTCTTAAAAAAACTTGTCCTTAAGTTGGACAACAAGACACAAGACACTAAATAAAGAAAACATAGGGCATGCAAGCTTCGGGTTAGGCCTGTAGCCGCATTTTATTGACCATCATCACCCTTTATGCAATAACCCATCTTCAATACGAGCTTCCGTTTATGTATATCCACCGCGTCCTTGCTTATGTGCCAAGAAATCATCCATTTGCCATGCCTCTTAAGGCTCAACATTTCCTCAACATAGGTGACTACCTTTGGTTCCAAAACGTCACAAGAATCACCAACCATTGCATAGAGAAATTTCAACCTCAACCCATGCCCAAAATCATGCCCAAGACTTTCACAAGTGAAGACCATTCCCAAAGGATCTTCAAGTTGTCTCAAGTTGCCACGAGTGAATTCAACACAAAGTTCGCTATCTCGCACCAAAGATGATTCGGGAGGCATCTCATGGAAGCAATCATCAAGCTTAGACTCTATGAAATCCTCTAGAACCGGCGGGAAATCAAAGACAACCTCTTCGGATTTTGGTAGCACACTCAATGCAACATTAACTCCATTCCATTCTTGTACTTGTTGGCTATCTTCCCAATTCAATAAGCAAGGCTCATTGCTCACAAGAATAGGCATTTCTTGTTCTTCATTATTGTCACCAACGTGCTCAAGCCCTTCATTACCCAGCTCTTCTTCAAACTTGTCCCATATGGGAACATCTTCAAAATCACTACAAGTCTCAACGATACAATCATTTTCAGACACTTTATGTGAAAGTTCATCAAGCATAGCAACAATATCTTCCTCATCATCCTCAGATGGAAACTCGTCAAATACGGGAATTCCTTTGAAATTACCTCCATAGTCTTCATTTGAAGACTCATCAAAGATGGGCAATTCTTCAATCTCATGTTCAATCTCAAAGACACATAATCATCTCCAAGAACACCCTCAAGTTCTTCAGTTGGATGTTCATCAAAGATTGGAACATTAGTATACTGATAATCATCATAACAACTTGGTTCTTTCACCTCGTTGACAAAGAGAGGATTATGAACATGATCACTAGCCTTTTCACAAACTCCCAACTCAAGAGATGATCTCCCAAGCTTGAAGCATTCGAATATTCCACAAGGTGACAAATTTCTAGCCTCCAAGGTGCCGATTAAAGGTTGATTTTCAGTTGGGACCTTAGTTGCACGAAGCGGGAGTGGGGGCGGGGGAGTGGAGGTACCCAGAAGCTCCCAAGATTAGGAGCGGCAATTTATATTTTATTTTATATAGTTTTTAATTTTCGGTGGTTAATATAAAATTACTCAAAATGTAATATTTTTAATTTTTGGGGGTTAATATAAAATTTCTCTAAATATTTGGGTTACACTGTAATTAAACCTTTATAACTCAAAATCCACATCGACTACACCAGATCTCGGCTACATGACTACGCCTCTTCCAAGCCCTAGATCGACATATTTCGTCTCCCTCTCTGGTATGTCTCGTCTCTCTGTCTCTCGCATGTCTCTCTTTCTGTCACTGTGTAAATATATGTATGTATATAGGTCGACGTCATCTCTCTCTCCCCGTAAGCTCCCATTTCCGGTAGGAGTGTGATCCCGTCTCAAGGGGAACGTGCTCCCATGGCGTTTCTTACTTAGAAATGCGGAATCACGTTTCTCGTCCACGAGCACCTACATACATATAGGTCGACGTCATCTCTCTCTCCCCGTAAGCTCCCATTTCCGGTAGGAGTGTGATCCCGTCTCAAGGGGAACGTGCTCCCATGGCGTTTCTTACTTAGAAATGCGGAATCACGTTTCTCGTCCACGAGCACCTACCAAGTAGGCGTTTCCTGCAACTAAGGTCGGGATAGCCCCTAAGGACTTACTCTACCAAAACTAGTCAAGGAATCGGCATTGTGATGTTGATTGAAATGTAAGAATTCCTCCTTAAGCTTATTCTTCATCTTACCCCATTTCTAATCTTTTCTTTGCCTCTCATTTGTCGACTAACTTTGAGTTGTTTCCACCAATCCGAAGCTCTCCCCTTAAGGCAAGTAGATGCCAACTTCACCTTTTTTTCTTCGATAACAAAACAATATTTGAAGACACTCTCAATGGTGTTCAACCAACCAACGAACTCTAGTGGGCTTCCACAAAACTTGGGAAGTTCATTATCAATATCGTTTACCGATGCGTATTCAAATCCAACCAAATTTGCTCTTCACCAATGCGGAGCACCATAATGAATTTCCAATGCAATGGAATCCTTCATTTCGGTCGGATGTTGCAAACGCCGCACCTTGTCATACAAGGTAGCAACTTGTTCACTCAACTCTTTAATCTCATTCCGATTTTGACTTGCATTTTCATACTAAAGCCATCACCATTGTTCACCTCAAATCCTCTACCTCTAGCACCTCTCTTGCCTCGACCTCTATGAGCCATTCCAATCAACCACACATAACTCCAACCAAATTAACCCCACAATTAACTTGAAATACGTAGCTAGAGAAAGCTAGAGAAAACCATGTCTACTCAGTCACGCAACCCAATCAACTCAGCTCAGAAAATTAGTGAATAGTTACCCACCCAGTCAACTCAGTAATTTCCAACCCAAACTCAGCCAAACATAGTTCAAAATCGATGAACATAACTAAAAGAACCACAGACTCGTACACAGATCGAACAGAAAAACTCAATTAAATCCTCAAACCTGATTTAGGGTTCGAAATATGCTGAATCAGATTTGAACAGGTTGAATCGAGTTCGAAATTGTCTGAACCGAGTTCGAAACAGCTCTAGATGGATTGAGATATGATTTTCGAGTGTTGAAATAGGATTTCGAAGGCCTGAAATACAATTTTGAGCGTCGAAATGGTCTAATCGAGTTCGAATAAGGCTGGGTCAAGTGCGAAATCACCTGTTTGAGGTCCGAAACAGGTAGATCTAGCCTCGTATTGTCAGGTTAGGGTTTGAAAATGAGTGGGTCATGCTCGAAATGCAAAATCGAGTGCAGATCTGGGCGTGAACAGTGCCGAAATGGCTGGACAGTGCTCGAAATGCTTCGAAATAGGCTGTACAGTGCTCGTAATGCTCCAAAATGGGTTTTAGCAGGAATCAGCTTTGAAATGGTTGATTAGTGAGTTTTGAGGGTCGAAATCGAGGTTTGGACTATTGGGTTGGGTAGATCTTAGGATTTCGAGTGGTTTGGGGGCTCCGGCGAGATTTTCCGGCGCCGTTGTAGGTTTTTGGCGAGGTCTCCGGCGAGATGAACGGTTGGGATCGAGCCTAGATGCTTTGATACCTAATGATGCAAACCAAAATATCGAGGGAATCAAAGATTCAAAGAAAGAGAGCAAAATCCCATTCAAGGGGATAAACCCCAAAGGGTAGAGAGAGAAACTATGTCTCAATCAATATATTCAATATTCTTAATAATAAAAAAGCTACCCAATGAGCACTCTAGACTCCTATTTATAGACCCTCTACTACAAGGACTCAAAATGACATGCATACCCTTAAACCTACTGTATCAGTGCTACACTAATTGTAGGTGCAAGTTTGGAAGATACTTAGGCCTACTCATAGTATTATAGTTTCCAAAGTGTGTCTGTCGTATTGTGAAGTTGTGAAGGAAGAGAGAGACGTGGAATAGGAACCCTCATATTAGGGTTATTTTCTCATAGAATAAACTGATTACAACGTGAGATAGTTATACAACACACTAGACTAATTACACTATGGTCCTAGACAATGATCTAGTTACACAATAGAATAACTAATAAACTAATTACAAATAAACCCATAATCTAACACTCCCCCTTAAGTTGGTGCGAATATATCAATCAAGCCCAACTTGAATACATTGGGGTGGAAACTTTTGCGACCAAGTCCTTTTGTGAATATGTCAGCTAATTGATTTTCAGATCTCACAAAAGGCATACATATCAAACCCTCGCTCAACTTCTCCTTGATGAAGTACCTGTCAATCTCTATATGCTTCGTTCTGTCATGTTGAATAGGATTATGAGTAATGTTTATGGCAGCTTTGTTGTCACAGTAGAGTTTCATAGGACCATTATCAGAAATTCCCAAATCACGTAGCACTGTTTGGAGCCATAAGAGCTCACAAACTCCATGTGCCATAGCTCTATACTCAGCTTCTGCACTAGACCTGACAACCACTGATTGCTTCTTACTTTGCCAAGTAATCAAATTCCCCCCAAGGAAAGTACATTAGCCAGAAGTAGAGCGTCTATCATCCACAGAACTAGCCCAATCGGCATCAGTAAATGTCTCCAACCGCAGGTGACCATGATTAGAAAACAGAATTCCTCTCCCTGGAGCAAACTTGAGATACCTCAAGATACGGTAAATTGCATCCAGATGTGAAGTATGAGGATCATGCATAAATTGACTAACAACACCTACTGCATAAGTAACATTCGGTCGGGTGTGCGCTAAGTATATTAGTCGACCCACAAGTCGCTGATACCTCTCCTTATCAGTGCGCTCCCCCACATCTCTACTAAGATGATGATTCGCCTCAATAGGAGAATCTGCAGGTCTACAGCCCAACATACCAGTTTCTTCCAAAAGATCAAGTATATACTTCTGTTGGGAGATAAAAATATCTCTATCAGACCTTGTCACTTCCATTCCAAGAAAATATCTTAGTGGTCCCAAATCCTTAATCTCAAATTCTTGAGTCAGACTGGACTTAAGATTGAAAATCTCATCCACATCATTGACTATCATTATCATATCATCAACATAAACAATAAGGACAACAATCATACCGGTACCTCCTTTGATGAACATAGTATGATCTGCATGGCTCTGTTTGTAACCAAACCTCAACATAGCCTTTGAAAATCTGCCAAACCATGCTCGAGGTAATTGCTTTAACCCATAAAGAGCTTTCTTCAATCTACACACCTTTCCCTCAGTCTCTGAGGAAAAAAAACCCGGTGGTATATCCATATACACCTCCTCTAACTAACCATGAAGGAATGCATTTTTCACATCAAACTGGTGAAGAGGCCAATTCAAATTGGCAGCACACGAAATTAGAGCCCGCACAGTATTCATCTTCGCTACTGGAGCAAACGTCTCCTTGTAGTCAATGTCATAGGTTTGAGTAAAACCATTGGCTATAAGTCTCGCCTTGTATCTCTCAACTGTACCATCAGCATTCTGCTTAACTGTGAAAACCCACTTACATCCCACTAATCTCTTTCCTCCTGGAAGTGATACCAGCTCCCAAGTGCCATTCTTTTTCAAAGCTGTCATCTCTTCTACGATAACTCCTTTCCACTTAGGTACCATGAGTGCATCATGCCAATTCTGTGGAATAGATATAGAAGAAAGAGACGAAACAAAAGCATGGTACGAAGGAGATAAATGATCATAAGAGACAAACTGGGAGATGAGATGTTGAGTACATACCCTAACACCTTTTCAAAGAGCAATAGGAATTAGAATCAATTACAGGAGGTTCATTGGGAGAAGATTCATTACCAGATGAGTCAGCGGAAGGGTCCGGAACTGGAGCAGGCAATTGTGATAGACGAGGTGGCACCACACAGGGGGACCTTCCATTTTTCTGTCTAGTTCTAGTGTAGACCTTCAATTTAGACCCTTGCAGCCGTTGTGGTAGTTCCTCGATGTCCTCACCAATGTCATGTGTTGCTTTTTCGGCAGATACTAGTTCCTCTCCAGATTTTCCCTTCTCCCCGTCACCATGATTATGAAAAGTAAACATCTCTTTCTCCCTCATCTCTTCTTGCCTATGCTCCCCCTGAAGAGATGGAGTGGAGGGAGAATAAAAAGATTCCTGTTTCCCAAAATGTGACATCCATAGAGAAAAAACTTCCTAGAGTAAGAATCATAACACTTATAGCCCTTATGAGTAGGAGTGTACCCAATGAAAACACATTTATGGGCTTCAGGACCTAACTTGCCACCAGAGGGGGTGAGGGGCATGAACAAAACACACACAACCAAAGACTCTCGGAGGAAGAGTTGTGACGCGAAAACTACCAGGGAGACACTCAATCGGAGTTTGGAAGTGGAGAACACTAGATGACATACGGTTGATAAGGTAAGTTGCAGTCAAAATCGCTTCTCCCCATAAATATTTGGGAACATTCATGGTGAACAAAAGAGAGTGAGCAACCTCAGCAAGATGACGATTTTTGCATTCAGCAACTTCATTTTGCTGTGGAGTGTCAACACAAGTCGTCTGAAAAAGAATGCCATTTTCATCCCAAAAAAAAAGCTCGAAAATTCTTATTGATATACTCAGTTCCATTGTCACTACGGAGAATTTTGATTTTCGCATCAAATTGGGTGCGCACCATTGCAGGAAAAGATTTAAAATAAGAAAAGACTTCACTTTTTGACTTAAGTAAATACACCCAAATAAAAGTTACAAACCACTGATAACCCTTGAAAGAGGTAACAGGGGAAGGACCCCAAATATCAGAATGAATAACCATAAAAGGGGAAGTACTCCGTTTATTAATAGGTGCATAAAAAGAACGTTTATATTTCCCAAGCTCACAGGCTTCACAAAGAAACTGACTCCGAGAACAATGCTTAATTAAATGAGGAAAAAGTTTCTCTAAAATCCCAAAAGAGGGATGACCCAATCTACGGTGCCATTGATGTAACATAGAAAGGGTTGAGCTTGTATCTGTTTGCTGAGCTAGACCACATGACATGGGTGAATGAGAGGGATGAGCTACAGACTCCAAAAAATAGAGGCCACCATGTGCTTTACCACTGTCAATCACCTTCCTCGTATCCAGTTCCTGAAAAACACAATGAGTAGGAAAAAAGGTCACAGAACAATTTGCGGAACGAGTAAAACTACTAACGGACAGAAGGTTAGTGGCAAAGTTTGGAATATGTAGAACTGAAGAGAGGGAAATAGAGGGAGATAAGTGACGAAACCTTCTCCTGAGATAGCAGAAAAAATCCCATCTGCTATTCTGACCTTATCCTTACCAGAACAAGTAGAGTAAGAATCAAACACAGAGGAACAACCTGTCATATGGTCTGAAGCACCTGAATCTATAATCCAAGGAGTAGCAGGAGAGGTAGTAAGTGCACTGGTTGGGATACCTGTGTGAGCAAAATAGGATGAATTGGGTGCGACAGTGGAAGCGAAAGCTATAGTAGATGGAGAATCAGCCCGAGCCATTAGGCGCCTGAGAGATTGCATCTCCCCCTGAGAAAGTTTCTAGTAGAAGCCTTTTGTTTATCCTCCGACATTTCAACAGAAGAATAGCAATTCCAAATAAGCACTACCGAGTCAACTCAGTCAAATGAGAGATTGCATCTCCCCCGAGAAAAGTTTCTAGTGGAAGCCTTTTGTTTATCCTCCGACATTTCAACAAAAGAATAGCAATTCCAAATAAGCAGTACCGAGTCAACTCAGTCAAATTAGTGATTTTAAACCCAAATTCAGCTTACTCTGTACACAACAGATGCAGAAAACTGACCAACGGAGCTGTAAGATGTCAAACAGTACACTAGCACAGATTGGGGTCTGAAAAACCTTGAATATACCTAACCCAGTTCAAAAACGAAACTGACGAGGGTCCGGCGAGGTCTGACGAAACTGACCCAGTTCTTGAACGCACCAAATACCTCGGATGATCAAGCCAGTCCAACACGAGTAAAAAAAACGAGTGACCCAGTCCAAAAAAGAGAGCCAAGAACGATGACCTAGTTCAAACAGAGGTCGCCGGTGGTCTGAAAGTCATTCTGGTGGTCGGCGAGTGCTCTATCGTGGCTGAAGATGGTCAGCGAGTGGTGACCCAGTCTGGAACAGGTCACAAAAGGAGATCTGGGCTGTCGGAGATCTGAAAAAACTCAAACTGGGCTGTCGGAGACTACTTAGCCTCAAATAGTGCCGGAAGCGCAATACCCAGCAAAAAACGAGAGCCAAGGAGGGTTGCCGGACGTCAGGGAGGGGCGCCGGACGTCGAGAAATCAGCGCCGATGGTTGGCGAGTGCTAGGCTGTGGTCGCCTGAGATCAGCGACCGCTAACAAGTGTTTGTTGTTGCCGATAACCAAAACAGAGCTGCTGTTTGCAGTTGTTGTCTAGTAACGATGGCTCCCTTTGATCAAACAGGTCCCCACGCATCACGTTCTCTACAAAACACTATCGATGATGGATCGATGCTCTGATACCATGTGAAGTTGTAAAGAAGAGAGACGTGGAATGGGAACCCTCAGATTAGGGTTATTTTCTCATAGAATAAACTGATTACAACGTGAGATAGTTATACAACACACTAGACTAATTACACTATGGTCCTAGAGAATGAACTAGTTACACAATAGAACAACTAATTACAAATAAACCCATAATCTAACACATGTATTTTAGAACAAAATTAATCGCCAAGTCAATTATAAAACATTTAAGTTTCAATAAAAGTACGGGTTTGTTGAAATATTTGAATCAAAAAAATAATTTACTCAATGCTATTTCTGTTAATTTTTTGGGTAATAGAAGTTAGGTTGAATGGAAAATGGTAAATCAATGCTCCAATCATACGTTACTTTTGCATGGGTCTGCATACCAGACGAATTTCATAAGGCCGGGGCTAGAGGATAACTTCTATTATTTTGATTTTTGTCTTCTCCTTTGGCTCTTCTTCCCTCTATGGGATGAAGACGTTTATTCATGGCTTATTAAGGTGATGAGAAAAGAAGTATGGGTGCTGGTGTATGGGCTGCTATGGGTGATCCATTATGGAGCATAAGGCTGATGAATAAATGAGTTTTGGGTCTTCATCTATATACATGTGTTAAGTTTTGAGATTTATATTCGTGTTACGGGTATCCTAAGTCTCTGTTTTCTGATTACTAGACAAAGATATAATTATCAATGTTAGTTTTGTGGGCAGATGTGGTTCGTTGCTGGTTCTATCCTCCCAGTGAATGTGAACACTGGATGAGGAAGTGTTGTGACCTTTGGTTTTATCTCGAGCCAGTTTGAACCTTTTTGTGGGGAGGAACATGGGCTTAAGGGCAGTGGTAATTCGCCTGTGAATCACATGGCAGATTATCTAATACATCCTTTTGATACTTCTTTTTTATTTACCTTTTCTGCGGTGGTCATTTTGTTGGGTGCAAAAGGGGTTTAAATAGTAATCCCTTTAATAAAACAATTAAAATCCTAAAACAAATCGGAATCGGGACCCCGAACGACCAAAACGCCGCCGTTTAAAAGCCTACTTAAGCCCTCGGTAGCGCTATAGAAACACAGGTG
Source organism: Rhododendron griersonianum (assembly GCA_018127125.1). Lineage (NCBI taxonomy): Eukaryota > Viridiplantae > Streptophyta > Magnoliopsida > Ericales > Ericaceae > Rhododendron > Rhododendron griersonianum. Next base: position 22,974,190 of record CM030797.1, read on the forward strand.
TAGCGCTAGCGAGCCTTTAAGGCGTTTTGACTTCGTTGACCCAGCTGTTGACCGTTGACCCCTTAGCCTTTAGGTAGCGCTACACCCTTTTTTGTGTAGCGCTCGCCAATTCTCTGATCACTTCGAGGGCCTTGCTATGCCACTTCTGAGCGCTATACCACTTTTCTGTAGCGCTCACGAATGACTACGATGACTTTCTCGTCAATTCCACTTCAACACTTAGTCTCCACAGCCCTTCACGCTCGCCAATTCTCTGATCACTTCGAGGGCCTTGCTATGCCACTTCTGAGCGCTATACCACTTTTCTGTAGCGCTCACGAATGACTACGATGACTTTCTCGTCAATTCCACTTCAACACTTAGTCTCCACAGCCCTTCTCGCTCTCAAGCTCCATCACGGCCTTTCCGAATACCTCTCAATCCAAACTCGGCGCAAAAACCACCTTATTTCCTGCAAAACTAACAAAAATACAAAAACAAGACAAAGCACGACATCAAGCGGAAAGTGGAATAAACCGCGCCTCTAACGCGCTAGAACGCCCTACTTAGGCGCTTATATCTATGATATTGCGCGCCTATCACACCCCCCAACTTGAAGGTTGCTAGTCCCTAGCGACAAGAAGAATAAAACAAATAAATAAAAGGATAGATCTTTTAAACCCCCGGGCGGCCCCGGTAGGACGAGTGAAGTCTCGTGAGGGTTTTCAGCAGTGATCACCCACAAAACACAAAGGATTCGGACACTTCGAATGCAACTCAACCCAATCAATAACCTCTAAAAACACTACAATAACTGTCAAGCAAGTCAAAGGCAAGATATTTCATTCATGGATAAAGTTAAACAAATGAACTCCGTACCAAACTTAGCACAAAAATTAATCCTCACCTACGATCGGATAGAGAATTTTCAAATGGCATGCATGTATGGAAAGCCACATAAAGAAATTTACCAATCTCGAGAACAGTTCACACACCGTTGATAGCCCAGTGTTTCTTAAGCGCACTCCTTCCCTTTTTGTATTTTTCCTCTTTCTATTTTTTCTTTATGTGTTTTTCTCATGGTCGTGCAATGCCCGGATCTCTCGGGCTTTCTAGTTGACTCTTTAGCGAGCTTTGGGTCGGTTATCCCCAAGCCAAACGGCTTTAGAGCACCAGGTTTTAAGAGACCCCTACGGACTTAATTGCTCAAGCCAAAAAGGCTTTATATTGAGATCCAAGCTAACCACTCTTAACGATACTTTCACAAAGTCTATCCATCTTTTGACGCGAACAACACGGTGGGAGCATACCCCGATTGCCCGGTTACTACTCAATGGATGCCCAGATAAGCATTAACAATATAGCACACACAACTTATTCTCTTACTCTCTTTTTTTATAATGGGAATGGAGTTCCAAAAATTCCATCAAACAAGCTTATACCGAAATACCAAAAACATGTGAACCAAACTCTAGACCGGTAAATACTCATGTGGGGCAGTGTGTGTGAGAGCACGTTTTCAAGTGACCAAACGCTATTCAACTATAGATGATACCGGCTAACCAAGTGCTTCTTCAACATCATGTTCACGAGCTTAAGTTTATCCATAAAATTGTATCGAGACTCCGACTCACACAACAACCACTATAGTACTAATTAAAAGCCATCAACCAAGAATAGCTGCAACCAAGTATCCAAAATCCTTAATTCAAAGCAAAATGAAAAACAAGTACGAAGTACACCCTCCCCCCAACTTAGAACATGCTATGTCCTCAAAGCATGAAGACAATAAGAAAATAAAGAACAAGGGAGAAGAGATGGACCTACGGTTGGCAGCCAACCACCATGACCTCGGCCGATGTTCGAGGAATTTGCCGTTTCCGGCCTCCACGCAAGCCACCAAATCCTGCAAAAGACATTAGTAATGCCCGGTCGTGGTATCCGGGCTACAAACAATTGAAACAAAATAAAAGAACACCACCAGACATTCACGCAGTCTCACGTGTCATACTTTTCTCCCCGTGTCAAGCGAATGAGCAAGACACGGGTGGCTATACAAGACCAAAAAGCAAAATCCCAAACGGAAAAGAAAACCTTTTTGGATTTTAAAAATATGATTTTTTTTTTCAATTTTTCTGTTTATTCTTTTTCTGAATTTTAAAAGAAAAGAAAAAGAAACAAAAAACTAAAGATTAGAATTCCGGTTCACCTATTTCATCCAGGATCGACCAAAACCTCTACAGGATCATCCGACACATCAACAGGGTCATCCGGCTGAACCGACGATGGGAGAGCTGTAGACAATGGGGCGCCCAGCGGCTCAAGAACTGGGTCCCAAGCGGCGCCACACATATCCTCAATTGCAAACACCTCCATCAAACTCCCTAATTCTGGAAAATTTAAGAATGATGCCTCCTTGGCGATCTCCAGAAGATCCTTATACAAAATATTATCGACATGCTCTTGCACCAGCGTGTCGATCAAACTCACCGCATACACTTCCTCATCATCCTTGACTCGGTTATCCGCATTAAACACTTTCACCTCCATTTTCAAGTCCCCAAAAGACAATTGGACTTGTCCAGTTTTGCAATTCATGACAGCACTGGAGGTGGCTAAAAATGGACGAGTCCAAGGATGATAGGAGTCTTCTCAAAGACCTCTGGAATCGGGCAAGTTTCCAAGACAATAAAGTCTACTGGAAACAGAAACTCACCCACTTGAATTAAAACATCTTCCACCACTCCCTTTGGAATTTTCACACTCCGGTCAGCCAACTGTAGCTTGACCCGTGTGGCTCTCAAATCGCCTAAGCCTAACTTCAAATATACCGAATAAGGGAGCAAATTGACACTCGCTCCTAAATCTAGTAAAGCCTTATCAAATTGTTGGCCCGCGATAGCTATAGGGATGGTGGGACAACCAGGGTCCTTGCACTTGGTGGGGATCTCAGCCTGGAGAATGGAGCTCACTTGCTCCGTCAGAAACACTTTGTCCTGACTCTTGGTTCTCCGCTTTGACATGCATAGATCCTTCAAAACCTTTGCAAACTGAGGGATTGCATCAATGGCTTCTATCAAAAAGATAGGGAAGTGAACTTTCTTGAAAAGTTCGAACATCTTAAGGTTCATATTCTGCTTCGGTTTCACCGCCAGCCTTTGGGGAAATGGAGCTACTGGCACAGCTGGCGGTGTTGGAGTCGTGGGGGCTGCAGCTACAGGCACCACCACTTCAGGAGACTCCGCCTCTTTCTCCTCCTCAGGGACACTTCCCAAATCTGGAATAACTACTGGTGCAGCTACCGGCACCAGGTGTGGCACCGATTTTTGCTTGGGAGGTAAGTCCTTGTTGATCACCTTCCCACTTCTGAGAGTGGTGATCGCCTTAGCCTCTTCCAGACTGAGATTCGAATTACTTGGGCCAGAAAAATCGCCTACATAATGAGTACCGGCGGCATTGACTTGTGGTTGAGAAGGGAACCTTCCCTTCTCCTGCTGTATTTGCCCAACTACTGCCGTCAATTGGGTCAATTGGGTCCTAATGTCACCAATGGCCTGCTTGGTCTGATCAGTAAAACTAATCTGAGACTGCATGAGAGCCTTCATCATCTCATCAGTCTGCTTATCCCGAGGGGGATGATTAATGCCAGGGGGTGGTCCAAAAGATGAAGGACCAAACCCCTGCTGCTGCTGAGGTTGGTAACGGAACTGAGTCATTTGGCCTTGAGGAGGCCGAAACTGCTGCGGCGGAGGTAGCGCAAAGGGTTGAGCTTGGCCTCCACCTACGGGTCTGGAGTCCGACCACCCAAAATTGGGGTGATCCCTCCATCCCGAATTATACGTGCTAGAATAAGGATCCCAAGTCCTGACTGCATTAACATCTTCTTGATTAAACTGACTCGCCCCCTTGGCGGCAATAAACCCAGGGCAAACGGTCGCGGTGTGCCCTTTGCATTCACACCACACGCACACTTCCTCAATTGAAACCTCATTAACTGGACGAACCTGCCTCACCTCGAACTCCTCTAATCTCTGAGCCATTTTCTCAACCTGAGCCTGGAGTCGCTGGTCACGAATGGTAACCAGGACAACGCTGGACCCAGAAGGTCCGGATCGCTCAAAATCGGATGGTTCTAAAGCCCTCTGCCTATCAGCTAGGTCATCTAAGAAATCCCAAGCCTGGTCCGCTGTTTTGGACAAGAAATCGTCCCCTTTGCAAGAATATTCTATATGCTGGACTGACTCAGCGTTGAGACCCAGATGAAAGAAACCGATTAATTGAATTCTCTCAAAGCCATGGTGTGGCAGCCTTAGGAGTAATTCCTTGAAACGCTCCCATGCCTTGAGAAATGACTCATCCCTCTCCTGCCTAAAGCCTTGAATTTGACGCCTGAAACTCTTAGTCTTAGCCTCAGAAAAGTACTTTCTATAAAAGGCGTCGCGCACTTGTGCCCAAGTGGTGAAGGATTGAGACTTTTGCATTCGGAACCACAGAAGCGCGCCATCTTTCAACGTCGCCTCAAACAGCTTGAGGCACGCATCCTCATATTGGGTATTAGACGCAAAGTTGCGCACCAATCCCTCGAATGTCCGCACATGCTCGTACGGATCATCGCACTCCCTCCCGTGGAAACTAGGGAGACTATTAAGGACACCAGGTTTGACTGTAAAGGCATTGCGTGCCTCTTGTGTCTCTTGAGGGAATACAATGGGTCCGAGAGGAGTAGTCCTCTCGGGATGCATGTGCTGTCTCAAGGACGGCGGATTTATTAATTGCCTATCTCCCATCTCGACTAATTCTGATTCTGACTCCGAAACTGACTCTGGAACTGACTGGAAAAGTGGATTGCTGACACTAACTGACTCAAAAGGCAAATCTATATAAAAATCACTAATGGGAATAGACTCTGACTGGTGCTCAGCTGAGTCTGACTCTAAACTAGAAGATGAAGAACTAGACAACACAGGCTGACTCGACTCCAGTTCTTTTTGAACTAAACGATGTGTCGGATCGCGATAATAAAGAGGGTCCTGTTTAAAGGACACCTTCTTCTCTCTACCTATGGTGACTCAACTAAAAGACAAAAAATACGAAAACTCACACTCTAGAACACACGTCGCCGTCCCCGGCAACGGCGCCAAAAATGCTTGACCGATCGGGTGTATTAAAATAAAGACGCGTCCCAAGCGTAGGACTCTCGACCAGTGTAGCACAATATCCGGAAGTACCGGAGTCGAACCACAGAGACGGACGGACGGTGCTGACTCAAAAGTGTTGAATTCTAGTTTAACCTGGCTCTTAGGTAGCCACCCCTTGTTCAATGAGATTGATTAACTAACTAAATTACCCAACTGAATTAATGAAATAAGAATTTAAAAAGGAGAGTACAGCCGTGGGAACTCAGCGTCCGCAACTAGCCTAACCAATGTTTACTCGGTCCACAATTATTCAATTTGTTGATTTTAGAATAGGAAAAAGTATCCCTAACAAATGCACACCACCTGTCACCAGACCCCGTGCGCATTCGAATTCCGGCGATGCCTGGGTTTGTTTGTTAGAAGAGTTTTCGTATCCCAAAATTGCTTAAACGTTCTGTTTTATTGAACCCGAGGTAAACATCAATTAGTCTAGCCACGAGGCGCCTTCGCCCCGCAGCCGCACTCTATGAAACTACTCACTCATAATTTTAACGGACGCAACAAACATATATTTAGAACTAAACATGACTTAGTAATTGAAATAAAAATAAAATACGATACCACAGATTTGCGGAAGAAGAACGGATTCAAACACCAAAGAAGATCAAGGATTAAAAGCTGGAAAATCTGAAGAACTGGAATTAAAACTTGAATCTGCAATTAAAACTCAAAAAGAACAGCAGCCAAAGTTAAGAGCAAAAATAAAACGTAAGTAATGAATGCGTAACCCTAATTACGAGTTAAAAAGGGGTTTAAATAGTAATCCCTTTAATAAAACAATTAAAATCCTAAAACAAATCGGAATCGGGACCCCGAACGACCAAAACGCCGCCGTTTAAAAGCCTACTTAAGCCCTCGGTAGCGCTATAGAAACACAGGTGTAGCGCTAGCAAGCCTTTAAGGCGTTTTGACTTCGTTGACCCAGCTGTTGACCGTTGACCCCTTAGCCTTTAGGTAGCGCTACACCCTTTTTGGTGTAGCGCTCGCCAATTCTCTGATCACTTCGAGGACCTTGCTATGCCACTTCTGAGCGCTATACCACTTTTCTGTAGCGCTCACGAATGACTACGATGACTTTCTCGTCAATTCCACTTCAACACTTAGTCTCCACAGCCCTTCTCGCTCTTAAGCTCCATCACGGCCTTTCCGAATACCTCTCAATCCAAACTCGGCGCAAAAACCACCTTATTTCTTGCAAAACTAACAAAAATACAAAAACAAGACAAAGTACGACATCAAGCGGAAAGTGGAATAAACCGCGCCTCTAACGCGCTAGAACGCCCTACTTAGGCGCTTATATCTATGATATTGCACGCCTATCAGGTGCCCTGTCCACATAGTGACCAATAATAATTTTCTTTACATTGTGGATTTTTGTTTCTCCATCAACCTTTGACATTTTTTCTTCCTTTTTTATAATCACGATGTGTTTCCATTTTCTATATCAAGCTTCCAGTAACACTCTGAGATTTGTAGGATTTGAAGGTGAATCAGCTCAGAGGTGTAAAGCTAGGTTAGAGAGGCATCAAAGAACTGCTGAGCGTGCAGTATGTTTCTTTTTTCTCAATTTGGTTTCCATTGGTCTGTAGAATGGGTATTGTTTTGTCCGCACCTATTATTCTGAACTCTCACCATTCCTGTCATTTTTTTCCAGGCGAAAGCTCTAGCAGAGAAGAACATGCGGGATCTTCTTGCTCTAAAAGAGCAAGCAGAGAAAAACGTAAATATAATTCCTTAAGTGTAATTTCCACAACCATGAACTAGCACTTCTTTTCAATTGCTCAAATTAATATATGCTTGCAGAGATTGGCTGAAGCTCTTGATGTTGAAGTGAAGAGATGGTCGAGTGGAAAAGAAGGGAACCTGCGTGCATTGCTTTCAACATTGCAATATGTATGTATTAATGACCTTAATCCTTCTTGAACGTAAATGTGCTCTGTGCTTTTCTTGGTATTTACACATATTCAAGTGCATTCTGAACTATTGTTATTTTTATACTTTTCAGTTATGGCATGTACTTACCATAGAAAATGAAAAGATAATTCAGGGCAGAAGCCTCTTACAGAGTTGCAATGTGTGAGCTTGTCTACGGGCCTTGTGTTGTTTGGCTGTTTGAAGGTCCCATGAATCTGTTTTGCAGCCTACAAGCCGTTTCAGTGGGATCCTAATAATTGGTGTGATGTAAATCCTAGAGTGCTAAATTCTTCATGCTTGACTTGATCACTGTCTTGAAGATGTATAGATTTAGATATCGAGATCACTTAGATTGGCTAAGTTATTAACATGACTAAACCATAAAAGGAACCAAATTTACTATTGTCCATGCTACTATTTCTGGATTGAGGTATTTGGCTGCAGTGACAAATTTGCTTCTGATGCAGATTTTTTATCTTTTATTTGTTCACTTGGTTTTTTATGGTAATTGATTTTCACACTCCCCTTTTTTATAACCACAGTCCCTTTACTGTCCTCTTGTGATATGAATTTACAAAATTAACCTTTTTATTTGTATAATCTTCCACTTGGAAGATTATACAAATAAAAAAGAGAGTGTGAAAAAGGAGAGAGATTATACAAATAAAAAGGTTAATTTTGTAAATTCACAAGAACAACAAGGGAGTGGTTATGAAAAAGGAGAGTGTGAAAATCACTACCCTTTTTATAGTCCTTCAGAAACTGAACAAGGCCCATATTTTGTATCCGTATAATCTGATATTATCTGTAATAATTTCCTCGTTCAATCAGGGATGGAGCCAGGAATTTCACCACGCAGGGGCGACCATGCGTGCGAGAAAAAAATATAAATACTCATGCATAATCATATAAATACATTAAAACTCAAAATAACTTAAATACATAAATCGGTTTAACTAATGAGATCGATCTTGATGTATGTGTCTTGTTTTTCTTTATTGTTCATCTTCTTCTTTTTTCATTCATCATTCATCACAACTGGACGAATTTGGTACATGGGCTTTCATGTTACTTGATTTTACCGGTCAAAAAACAAAGAATTAGGAGAAGTATAGAATAACAATTGGGGAAAGGCATACCTACAACTTAAATTTCACCAAAATTACTTAGGGTTTCCAAAATTTCTTCTCCTCTGTCTCCATTTTCTCGAAATTGCCTTTGAAGTCTTAACAATTGGGGATGTTTGTGCCAAGAGAGAGAGAGGGGGGGGATTTGGCGTGCCATTGAGATTTTAGTGCAAAAAGAAAGAAAACTGTAAAACACTAAACCCATCTAACGAAAGGTGGAAGTTTATTACTTGAATATTCATAATATTAACCCTATAGTTTTATTTTTTGTTATATTTTAGCCCTTAGCCTTTAGTAATTAATGTTGGTATCCTCGTAGTTCAAAGGTTACAATCATTTTTTTTTTTTCAAAATTCTACACAGGGGCGAGCCTATATACTTTCATAGAATTTTTTTTTTACATATAATAGTAGTGCTTTTTTCCTTCTTGCAGGGGCAACCGCCCCTCCCTGGCTCCTTCCCTACGTTCAATTATCTTCCACTTGATGGATGCTATCACTGTTTTTTCCATGCTTCTATGATGATCAACTTGTTCAGTACTAGTATTCATCCTTGATAAAAATAAAAAAAAGTGTCCATCCTCGCTTCACTTGATGCTCTAACTGTGTATTTTTCTGTAATTTTCGACTAACCTGAGCTCTAATTGCCTTTTTTTCATCCATTCTCAGATCCTTGGGCCTGATAGTGGTTGGCAGCCAATTCCCTTGACAGAAGTGATAACTTCTGCAGCTGTTAAGAAAGCTTACAGAAAAGCAACTCTATGTGTTCATCCTGACAAATTGCAACAACGAGGTGCTAGTATACAGAAAAAGTACATATGCGAAAAGGTTTTTGACCTTCTGAAGGTATTTAACTGGCTTCCTGTTCTTTTTAGTAATTTGATTTGATCAATGACTATATGTTCTAGAAAGCATTCATTTGTATTTAAAATGAATCCAATGCAATAGAGAGCTGAAAGTTAGCTTGATTAAAATATCCTTGTCATTTCTTTTGTAGCTTCCTAAGGGTAAAATCAGAATGGTCATCCAATGGATACTAATTCTTAGTTTATTATTGCAGTAGTGTTATTGTTGAGCTCGATATGGTCTTGTTAGCTAGTCCTTTAAATATTTAAGAGAATGTTTTAGGGAAAAGTCCACTTTACCTCCTTGTTGTTTGGGTTGGGTGCGTTTTACCTACCACACGTTTGAACTTAATCACATAGCCCCATGTGGTTTATGAATCAAACTGCAGTCTATTTCTCTTAACGGAACAAGGAAAGACAAAAACACCCTTTCATTTTTAACTCCATATTCAGCCTACATTACTTGGAACAATCAAGCGTTTATGGCTCTGTAAAGCAAGGGGTTGAAGAACAGTCCCTTTGGATGCTTAATCAACGGATAATGACTTGGGGAAAATCAGCAAATGCTTATCCGGATTTCACCGAAAGACTTCTATGTGAAAGAATTAGAGCATACCTGTAAACCCCATCTCTCCCTCTCCCTCTCTCTCTCTCAAGCCGAAGTGAAAAAACAAAGGAAGAAACAACAAAACCAACTACATAGACCAGTGTATTTGTGCGTCGTTGGAAGAAGTGCCATCCAACACATGGGTAACGTCCTTGAATTTGTTAAAGGAGTGAGGTTTATTAGCACGAAGCCACATACTGAGTTTTTGTAGCTGACAAGATGATGGAATTTCTTTATCTTCTATACTCTGTGTTGCTTGCTTGAGGTCTGGGTTAGGGTTTTGGATATAGGCTCATAGAATTAAAATTACAGTTTGTGTTTCTCAGGTTTGATTTCAGTGTATTGTGTGCAAGTTATTATAGCTTAGGTCTAAGAAGAAACAGAGGAAGAAGAATAAGAAGAGTGGCATTTTAGCAATTTTGGAATCAGATAATGGTGATCTTGGGTTCAAATAATTAATGTACCTATACCCACTCTAAAAATATGCGAGTGGGTGACACCTCTAGTTAATTTGGATGAAAATTTTGACTGTGCAGTTTTATCCATACTGCTATCGGGCCTACAATGTCGTATGTCACGGAGTGTTGGGCTGCCAGGATAGTAACATGCGAGTAAGATTTGAAGCTAAAAAAAAAAATGCGAGTAAAATGAGTGTAGCTGAAATAAGAATGTTGAGATGGAAGATAGAAGTAATTTGGACATGTTTATCATAGATTGCCCGATGCAGTAGTTAGGAGGAGTGATATAGTTACGATTGAGGATAACACTAAGAGGAGGGGTAAACCAAAATTGACATTAAAGGCGGTAGTTCGAAAGTATCTATGTCTTTTAAATATCACGAAACCCGATGCCCCCGTTCGGTTTGGGGGCATCCATGCCCCTATTTGCCCTCAACCGTTGGATCTCCATTTTTTAATCTCAACCATTGGTTGGATTCCTCTCGTAGTAAGTGTGGCCATACATTGTGGTCACCACTAGAGGCGGTAGCGTAGTGGCTCATGGCTCACTCCCACAGGGTTTGGGTGGCCAAGAGGTCACGGGTTCGTGTCGTGCTAACGACACCCCCTCTCGAATTTGGTCCTCTTGCGAAGCTCTGCAGTGGTCCACTAGCCCTTGGTGAGGCGGGAGTTGTGGTTCTTTGGTCCCTTTCGGGACCTGCCGCGAGTCTGGCGTCCCTATGGTCACGCCCAGGGGAGAGTTGCTATGCCTGGTCGCCCCCTCTTCCACCCTATAGACTTAGCAAAAAAGAAAAAGAAAAGAAGAGAAAGTGTGATTATACATTGTGGTAAGTGTGGTCATATCATAGTAAATGGTATGTAAAACCACTTTGTGTGGTAAGTAAAATTGCAAATTTTTGTGGAAAAAATCATAAAACCATCTCGTTTCTGGGGGGAGGTTTTGATCTAATGGCTGAAATTTACTTATTTTTCAATCTAAAGGTCCATATTCACGGGGGCATCCATGCTTCTATACCAGTTAGGGGAATAGCATGGAAGAAAAATTCGGGAAAAAAAACATATTCATGTAGTTGACCACAATTGATTGGGATGGAAGGCTTGGTTTGGTTTGGATCTTGGTTGGACAAATTATGAACACCGAAACTAGCGCAAAGGAGTTCCCGCAATGTTCTAGCATTTATTGATATCTAATGGACCCCTTCAATTATGACCGTATCAGATGGACCATTAACACTACTGGAATCTATATCCACTTTTTACTAAGTATGGTGTTTGCAATCTAAACATTGTGGGTTTACAGTGTGCACTGCTACGATAGGGGTTTGACGTATTTCGTTATTGGTGGATAGATCTATAAGTCCATGGAAGAAAGGGGGTCAAGGTCCTGTCATGAAGCAACAACGATGGATACTTCGATTAATCGAGTTTGGATGAATACACATTGCAGTAGTGGAACTTCACTGTCACCATTAGGAAGAGGCAAATACGGGCTGATCTTTGCCACGGGCGTCGCGTTTTCATCTTAACGGAGTACAGGAGAACTGTTGTATTCAATTGGCACTGCTCCTTTTTGTCGTTTTCATCTCTTGGTTGGAACAAAATGTTAGTGTGAAGCAACTAGCGATTGCATGTTTAATAATCATTGCAGTACTGAACTGATTATTGTTTTCTTATGCTTGTTTTCAGGAAGCTTGGCACAAATTTAACTCGGAGGAGCGGTAGTTCAGCCTTTGGTGCTCTCCCAAAGGGTGCAAAGTTGTGGATGCAAATACTCGACCCAAAAAAAGTTACTTAAGCGAAGCGAGCCCTGCAAACAAATCTGTTTGGTACGAGACCCCATTTTCCATCTCATGGTATTTAACTGCCGAGTCAAGTTTAATCCCACTGTCTTAGTTTCAAATTAAAGCAGAATTAAAGAACTAAAAACATGTTCGACTTGGAAAAAAGTTTACCATTGAGCCCGAAAGCTTGCTGTTCATCCCATTCTGGTCCCCTCGGTTACATTTGATTATCCAACTTTGCGATCTTCAATCTTTATGTGTTAGCTCCTATGGAGCCGGTTGAACAGACCTTGATCTCGTGAATAGTATTTGATCTATTATGTGTATCACGGTTGTATTTTTTCCTCAGTGTATTCGCCAAAAAAAGAGAGTAAAAAAATACATCTTAATGATTCTGGTTGAATTTCTCGGTCAACATAGTCCGATTTATGAGCTTTGTTTCTGGTTGGACATTAAGTGCAAATTACTTTTATAATGATTAAACTCAAGATAATTACCTGTAACATAAAAATAACCGTGGATAAAAGCACATTGGAATGAGTTTCAGACATTTTGATTTTTCAAAAAAGAAAAAGAATGAGTTTCAGAAAAACACGAATGCCTCTGTTCCTTTTTAAGTGTCCAGTTTCGTAACCCCAACTTATTAAGGAGACATCTCTGTGTTTGATTTGCAGTTTTGAGATAAAAAAAAGTTATATAGGTTTTGCGTATTTTTTCGTCTTTAGTAGTAAATTTTTTTAACATTTTAACAAACTCTTTTACTTTTTGAATAGAGGTACGCTATGTACATCTAAAAAGTTAAAAATAAGTTAAAAATTTGACAAAAAATCACTAAAGATGAAAAAACACAGATGACGAAACAGTCAAAAATTTTGGAGAGATTATTTCTGAGAGGAGAATCAAACAAAGTGAAATCATTATACCTTTCACATTAATTTTTATCTCTAATTTTCCTACTTATCTTCTATGGAGACATCATCTTTACATTTTTACTCTCTAACTTTTTAAAATGGAATCTACTTTTAGGGCAAAATGAAAAATACACTAATTTTTATCCACTAACTTCACAATATGGACACTATTTATGGACAACCTAAAATATAATACTAGACTCTAGGGACGGAGGGAGTATTTCTATGGTTTCTAAATTCCACAGTAGCAGTGTCGCACCCACCTTTGAAATTAAATACCACAGTCGCAGGATTGATCGTGCTGCGAGTTTGAGGTTTGGACCTTCAACCGTATGGTGTGATCATGTTTTTAGTGCTCTTGATCCTATGGCCAGATGATCAGTTAAGTTTTGCTTGTGAGCAGGGGAAAAGAATGCTATCGGTGACGAAGATGTGAGTCGCTATAGGTCGATATTTTAGTCAGCAAAACCCTACCTTCCTCCGTGTCAGTTTGTTTATCCCATTTCGACATAACAAGAATCATATTGCATATAAAAGTGTAATAAATTGATAAAATAGTGAATGTAGACAAAAAAAAAAATTGAGAGAGAAGAAGTACAATTTGGACTGCGAAGCATAATCACAGAAAGTATTTGAGAGATTTTTTTGTGTATTTGGTGAACAACCATTAGTCGTTGTCGATTACCTCTAATGACCACCTGTTTCTGGTTGCCGAACAAACAAAAACATTGTTTTCACGATTCAGAGTAGTTTGGTTTGGTTCGATTGATCAATCTGTTCTAGTTTTTCGGTTTAGAACAAAAACACAAGTGACTCCAAGTATCATATGGATTAAACAACAATTTGAAAGTTCAAACAACAATAGGCATGAAGCAAAAACAACTAAAAATAACATAAGAAAAAAAAATAGCAGCAGAAAAAGAAGGGCCGAGATGAGAAGAATGTGTTAGAAGGGGGATTAAATTAAGGATGGGAGATTATCTTACATACATGGTGTGGTTGATAGTTTGTGTGGGTGAATAAAGTTGGGTGGATGACGAAAAAGGTAAATTCTCTCTTTACCGTTCTAAATGTGTTTTAATGCACAAGTTGGTTGGTTCCGCATTAGCCTCAACTGATTTTGGACCAAATTAATCCTCAAAAACCACTCTTCTACTTTAGCTATTCAATTTTTCCCAATTACACAGCATCGGACTCTTTATTCCCACTTCTACCATATTTTTTAATATTAAGACTAGTGTGCACAGTGCAATGAAAATATTAAAATAAGCGTGAACATTAAAATAAGCATGAACAGTGAAATAAAAAACATTAAAATACTATAAGTAGCAAATGAATAGTTGCTCGGGATTTTGCACGAGGCACTGTAGCATTTGTGGAAATTTGGTTAAAGTAAAGAGCCATGGGGGTTGGCTTGCTACTTTAGCTTGGTGGAGGGAGTAGAGAGGGAGGTGTTGATGCTCTTTAATGTGCTTGTCTACCAAATACTATCAAATTAGCTAATTCGGACATATATAATCTATCCAACCACATAGCCACATAGGCCACCTAACAAACAAGCCACTAGATCTGAAGTCTATTTTTCGTGGGGCCCGGAGCTATGACGTGGCATTAAAGGCACGGGACACCCTTCGACGAGGGGTGGGTCAGTCATTTACATCGCCACCAAAACGGCGGGGAACGAAACCTACTATGGTCCTGGTGCAGCAGCAGTTCCCCTTTTGAAATCACCGAAGCGATCGAACTCAATTCCACTATCCAAGACAAGAAGGAAATGTCCTCCGGGGGGCGGCCGATAAGGGTGCTGAACGTGGCGGAGAAGCCGTCGGTGGCGAAGGCGGTGGCAGGGATACTCTCCCAAGGCGGCGGGATGAGGGTGAGGGAGGGGCGATCGAGGTTCAACAAGATCTTCGAGTTCGGCTACACCATCAGGGGGCAGCAGTGCCAGATGCTCTTCACCTCCGTCACCGGCCACCTCATGGAGCTCGACTTCGACGACCGATACCGCAAGTGGCACTCGTGCGACCCCTTACAACTCTACCGCGCCCCGGTCGTCAAGTACGTACCCGAAGACAAGTTGGACATAAAGAGGACGTTGGAGGAGGAGTCTAAGAACTGCCAGTGGCTTGTCTTGTGGCTGGACTGCGATAGGGAAGGGGAAAACATTGCGTTTGAGGTTGTTGAAGTTTGTACACAAGCCAATCGCCACCTCAATGTCTGGAGGGCTCGTTTCTCTGCCTTAATTGATAGGTAGTATTGTTACTCAACCCGAAAATCTAGGGTTTTTAGTAGGATTATTTATT
This sequence comes from Rhododendron griersonianum, assembly GCA_018127125.1. Lineage (NCBI taxonomy): Eukaryota > Viridiplantae > Streptophyta > Magnoliopsida > Ericales > Ericaceae > Rhododendron > Rhododendron griersonianum. The sequence goes on from CM030797.1 coordinate 22,989,312, forward strand.
TATTTTTGTTTCTGTTAATTTTTTTTCGCTTTTAGTGTTGGGTCAATTTACTACAGAGGTCAAATTAGTGCTTGACAATGAGCCAAGCATTTTTATTTTTATTTTTACTGGCAAAGTAACAGCTTTTTGATAACAAATAAACATTACAAGGGAGAGGAGAGAAGGATTACAGATCAAATGAAAGCATGTGCAAGCACCAAGTTGACCTTCGCATTGTCGAACTAAACTTTTTTTTCAAATGAAGACAAAAATAATTAGAAAGTGTTTGTTTTGGATTATTTTTGTTAGTAAATTTTTGAAGATTTTGATCATGATTTTTCACTTTTTGGATTACTCTCGTCGAGACAAACTGATAATCCACGGGAAATTGACGCAAAACTAACAAAGGAGAAATTTTATTTGAATGCAGACGAAAAAATAATTGTGCATGATTATTAAGCCAAAACGGTCAGCGCCTCTGGTTTTCTGTTTTGAATATTCCAATTCTCATGCTTGAGTTTTACTCTTGCCATGTTCAGGGATATCCGTGAATCTGTGGAAGCTCTTGTTCGACCTAATCAATTGTTTGCCGATGCTGTAGACGTTAGGCAAGTGAGTACAGGCAGCAAAGCACTCAGTTTAGATTCTTTTGGCAGTTTGGCAACTTGCTCATTCTTTTGTATTGTTGTGTGTGCAGAATCTTTAACACTTTCAGACAGAAATTGCTTTCCGGTTCATTGATTCTGTTTTTAGGAACGGATTTTTGCTATTTACGGCAGTTAGTCTCCCGTCTTCCTGAATGGAAAAAAGTACTTAGCAAATCGGGTTAATTCTGATGCTTTTGCAGGAAATAGATCTCCGCATTGGTGCTTCATTCACTAGGTTTCAAACTATGCTGTTGAGGGATGCATTTCATCTTGATTTTGCTAGAGATAACAGGAATGTTGTTCTAAGTTATGGCCCTTGTCAGGTACTGTTACAACTAAAAACATCATGTTAAGTTTTTGTCAATCAGGATGTGTAAAGCCTATAATCTGCAAGTTCGTAGCTTGGACAAGGAAGTTTCATGTTTTATCCCAATCTTCTAATTGTCATCGACTGCTGCAGTTCCCGACACTAGGTTTTATTGTGGAACGGTATTGGGAGATTCAATCGCACGAGCCTGAAGAATTCTGGACGATCAACTGCACTCACAACTCGGATGAAGGCATTGCTACCTTCAATTGGATGTAAAATGCTCAGGATCTTCCACCTTAAATGTCATCTTTCCATGTCCGGTTGTCGATGTTTTAAACTCCTTGGCTTTGTGGTTTTCAGGCGTGGCCACATGTTTGACTATACTTGCGCAGTGATAATCTATGAAATGTGCATACAGGAACCCGCTGCAACTGTGAGTGTTACAGAAGTTGCACGGAATTCATGTTTTACAACTAATGGTGCTGTCAAGCTCTCACTAACTGTTCCCAATTACAACCATGAATGGTATTGGGGTTCAGCTTGCAGTAAAGTGAGGCAACTTGAGTGGTCCACCACTAAGCTTGTTGATAAGCTTCACTAGTATAGTACAGAAGGCCCCATAGTTATCACATTAGATTAAACATGAACATTCAGGGATATTAGATTGATAACCGGATTTCTTAGACTGGCAAATTCCGATCTAAACTCACTATCAGATGTACTCTTGCCATGGTTTTGGGCCTTTTGTCTCATTATGAATGTGAAATCATGATTTTTTTTCGTTGGTTAAAGGACTTTTGATCAGGGAAATAGCAAAGATGCCAAACATAAGCTACTGTTCAAACTTGGCCGAAATTAAGAAGAAAGAAACAAAATAGATGGAAGGAGGAATTCTAAATCAGCTTACTATCCAATATACACAATGTAAATTCTTTTCAGAGCTATATCGACACCAATCACATATCTGCTTCTCATTTTCATGTTATGCAGTTCATACTTATATTTTCTATTCATCAGGTCGCAAAAGTTAGACAACAGGAGAAACTGAAGTATCCTCCTCATCCTTTAAGTACAATCGAGCTTGAGAAACGCGCCTCGCGTTACTTCCGGATAAGTTCTGAGCAAACCATGAAGGTCCGTTTCAGGAACTCAGCTGTGGTGTTTGACAGTTTCTTTATGTTCTCGACTTGACTAAATTGATACGTTGAACATCTATATATACCAATTACTCAGAATAGAGAATACTTCGATTATAAAATTGAGTTTTTTATAATAAAAAAATCAAGAAACGTTTTGTTATTGCCTTCTTTCTTTTTTGTTTTCGAAACTACATCTTTTCAGATGGTGACACTAAAAAATCTTAATAGTTTCTTTTTATATCCACCTGTTACCTTTTTTTCAAATTTTTTTGATCTAGTGCATTCGAGTTTCAGCACTTCTGAATTCTGATATCACTCATATAGACATAGTTTTTATTGGACTTCAATTTTAGTAATATTCTCTATATCCAAGAAACTTGGAATTTATTTATTTATTTTTGTTAATTTTGTTTTACTGTTTTTTTTTTTGTAGGTGGCTGACGACCTCTACCAAGCTGGTTTCATCAGTTACCCTCGTACAGAGACTGATTGCTTTTCACCGAGGACTGATTTGCGTGTCAGTAACTTTATTTGTACATTGGCAAATATTCTCAACTTCTTGGCTATACAGAAATTGTTAATGCCTTTAAATAACCAAGATTCTGCCCTGCGCTTTGAGCTGGTTGTTTCACTCGAATAGCCAGGAATCTTTGTCAGACTGTTAAAGCTCAAAATAGAAATATATTTTCAAAATTTTGGAAAACTTGTTATCATTTTTATTCATAAATGTTTCTTAATCCTCGTGAAAGTAGTTAGAGGGATTGAACAATTGAATGCGACATTTAACAGCATTTACCAAGGAGTTGAATCAAACTCATTAGCGATAACAATCACTGTGTTTGGTTCGCAATTTTGGATTGAAAATTTTGAGTTAAAATGTAAAAACATGTGATTGGATGGATTATTTGAAAGATGAGTGGGTCCCTTTGCTCAAACTCACCTTAAAGGAAAAAAAAACCCCACGGTTAAAAACTCCCGGGTTGCCAGTTGGACCAAAAGTCTGTCCTTTTTGTCATCTCTCTCTCTCTCTTGAATCGGAAAGTCTACGGTTCCGACCAAAGGGATTCCGATCGGATCCGACGCTCTGCCGGGCCAACTCCGGCCACCAAACGGCCGATCCGAGCCGTCCAAAAATTCTTTAAAAAAAAGAAGAGTGGGCCTAGGCAAGAATTAACAACATCCGATGTGTGTAGGTGCTCGATCCAAACACTCCATGTTTTTGTATATATATATTTACCTACACACATCGGATGCCATTGATTCTCACGTGGGCCCACTCGTTTTTTTTTAAATTTTTTTTTGGATGGATCGGATCGGCCGTCTGGTGGCCGGAGTTGGCCCGGCAGGGCGTCGGATCCGATCGGGATCCCTTTGGGGTCCATCACTCCTTTTACTCCGTATTATTCTACTTCTGTTTAAGAGATTGAAGTGGGGCCATTTGGTAATGCTATTGGTCAGTAGTCAGTGTACTTGATTGTGGGCCCTTGACTTTGTCCCCAGCAAACCAACTCTAAAATAATTTTTGGAGAAAAACTTCAAAAGTGGAACCGATCTCAGTGAATGTAGTTCTTCGTGAAAAAACTCACTGAATATCACTTTGGGTATTTCAGTTCTGGGAATTTCTCTTTTCCGAGTTTAGTAAGCATTTGTTTATGTTAGTCTTGTTTATGTAGTTCATGTTGGATAATGCTTCTCATATGGCTGCATTTGCCGCTTGTGCCGGATTAAGGACTTTTTGGTATCTTTCTTTGATTTAGGCGATTGTGCAAGAACAACAAGGGCATCCTGTATGGGGTTCATATGCCCAACGACTATTGGACCCTGGAGAAGGACTTTGGAGAAATCCTAGTGGTGGTGGCCACGATGACAAAGCGCATCCTCCCATCCACCCGACTAAGTTTTCTAGTGGAGAATCTAGATGGAGTCAGGATCACCATGTTAGTACTATTATAATGGGACTCAAGCTAATATAGGATAAAATCCAATAGTTGCATGGTCTTTGTCATGGAGGTTTCATAAAATATGTTGTTAATGTGTACAGAGATTGTATGAGCTGGTTGTTCGCCATTTCCTGGCCTGTGTTTCCAAACCAGCAGTAGGAGCTGAAACTACAGTTGAGGTTGATATTGCCGGTGAATTGTTTTCTGCATCTGGGAGAGTAATACTCGAAGTGAGTCTTCTGCCATGTTCCTCAATCTTCCCTTGCCATTTAATTTAAGATTATCTCGCTAACCTTAAGCTTTCTGCAGTTTGGGTAGTTTTATGTGTTGTTTCAAACCATACTGTGGTGTGATAATTATAGGACTTTTACTTGACTCAGCTAATGGATTTTAGCAAATACGTATATACTTCTCCTCTGAATTATAGGGAGCATGTTTGTTTCTCAAGATTGATATTAGTATAACTTTAAACTGCACTACATTTTCAAAAGAAGCATTCCAGTCTCCAGAGTTCACCAATTTGTCAGCAAAAGGTATGTTACATGAAACCAGTTGCGCGTGTTATATGTCAGTGTGGGTTTACTGGTCAGACATATCAAGATTCGAACACTGACTAGGCAAAGAGGTTTTTAATATTTCTTTTTGGATTCGCTCAGTTGGGTTAGTTGTTTATGATTTTTCAAATTTGCTGATGCTCTTGACATCGAATTATGGTAGGTTGCTCATGAAGTTAATGCATGAACTAAATCTGTTTTTGACATTGATATTTATCTGTGCATGTCGTACATGGACTTCTCAGCCACAAGGTTTTAGTCAGTGGTCACATACAAGACTTTCAATCCTGCGAACTTAAGAAATTAGAACACTTCGAATGTTTATCATCTCTTTCTTGTAATCCCAGGTTTGAGAACTTGATACACATATTCCTCTCAGCTGTTTCAGTAGAGTGATGCTTGAAAAGACTAAAGACATATTAGAATTTGAAAAACCAGAAAGAGATTAATTTGTTGCATTACTTTCTTTGTCTACTGTTTTATCCCTACATTGGTGATTGTTATCTAGGTATAATTGTATAGTAGGTATCTAAACCAAATGTTGTCTGAGTGATTTTAGAAATCCTCTAGCAGATGAGAGCTTTAGAAGGGAAGGATAGAAATCTCATGTATCCAAAAGTGAGATACTACGACAACGGAAGAGAAATCAATAGTGCTAACCTAATAGAAGGCAAGCCAGTAGTTTGTATACGAAGGGCACGTTTGATTGTCAGTGTATTTTTATGAACGATTGGAAAAGATGGGACTAAGTATGGAAATAGAAGGGACATGTGGGGTCCACGGAATAATGGATGGAATCGTACGAACCTGGATCAATTATAGTGTGTTTGGTTAGAGTTGGATAAAGATGGGAGAAAAAGATGAGGATTATTCTTGGGCGTTGGATGTGGAGGGAGATAATCTGGAGAGGGGGAACTAGCTAATAATACCCTCATAGAGTATTAGCTAATCCGCCTTATGGGGTACTAAATGGAAATATAGTCAATTGTCCAATCTGTTCATTGATCCAGAGTGTCCACATACATGGGATCATAAACAGTTGGCCAATGTTCTAAAAGTTGGTAGGCGCTAGTCGGGCGGAAAAGGGTCGCCTGGCTCCAAGGTGCCGACTAGTCAGCCGCCTAAGCGCCCAGGCAGGGACTAGGTGCAAAATAGTTGGTTGCCTAATCTAGGCGTTGGACCACCGCCTAGCCCCTAGACGGGGAGTAGTCAGCCTAGGCGGCAGACTTTTAGAACACTGCAGTTGGCAACATGTGACCCCTATGGTCCCCACCCCTCAATCCCACTCGTCTTTTCCTACAATCCAGCATACCCAAAACTAGCAATAACATGTTGCTTTTTTGTTTTCCAAGAAATAAGCGAGATACACACAAAAGCCTGAAGTGGCCTTGCTATTAGAGATATCTTCGATAGAATCAGCATCAAGATAAGTTTGAAGAGTAAAGTTTGAAGTAGAAGAAAATAATTAACATAAGAATAGTATCTCCTGCATATCGCAAAAAAATGGTGACAAATCTGCCAATGCAGAGAACAAGTGTTATAGACAAATTGACTAACAATGTGAACATAGGCATTGGCAATGTGAGGCTGACTTAGTAAGATAACTTAGGCAACTAACTACCTCATGATACTTCATATGATCATCATTCAACGGTGTGGCTTAAGCAAATAACTTGGCATGTATTCACTAGGGTATCAATTATTCTGTCATCAGTGAGATGAGCACGATGAAGAATTTCATTTGTATACTATTTGCTGTTTCAAATTTGGTTAGATGTGGGATAATAAGTTTAAGTATCTTTGGCCTTACAAAAATGTGTACTTGAATGTCTTTTTTATGTGGAAAGAAAATTTCACATGTTCTAAAATAAAAATTTCCCCATGTTCTTGTGTGAGATTTCATGGTACTTATTTCTTTAGCAGCCTCTGATAACCATCCTAGAAATCGTAATTATTGTTTTTATTGTGGGGGCATTAGTGTCGTTATTTTATTGAGATTTTGACTTCTCCACTATATGTTGGCCAGAAAAATTACTTGGACGTGTACAGGTTCGAATCTTGGGGAGGTTTGATGATCCCGACATATACTTTTGGGCAACAGGTTTGTCACATAATCCTCCCAAGTACCTTGTTTACTATTCCAAATAGACATTGCGTACTCTTTCTGTATAGTTTGCTTTACTTTGCTTTCATCATAACCTACTTTGCTTTCATCATAACCTTAAAACTGAAAGGAAACAATAAGGTTTTTGCAAATGTACAGGAAAGTATGGTAACTGTTGTTAGAGAGCTAATGTCAGGGGCGATGCTAGAGAACTCTTATCTGGGTTCAAGACTTGTGTCAAATCATCAAGCCATCTCAGTACAATAAAAGTACTGTCTGAATAACCTGTGCTTTTGTTTTTGAGAGAGGGAAAGGAGATCATGCGTATAAAGTACTGCTATTTTATTTACTTGGAGTGTTGCTTTTTTTAGATGAGTAGGGATCTATACACTAGAACCTGCAGGGAAGGAGAAGTGGCCTCATATATAGACTAGGAGTAAGTATTGGCGTCAGTCTTGTTTCAGAAAATGTTAAGAAAAAACACTTATTGCATCTGTACAACAAGCATATCGCTCTATTGTTATATATCTTCTAGTTACCCAGTACAATTTCAAGCCTAGTACAAGGTTCAAAGTCAATATTCCAGAGGGTTTAGCCTATGTATTACTTACTGCACAGGGTAAAGTTGTACATATCTAATCAAGGTTATATAAAATCTAGGGGGTTCAGTTGAACCCACAGTGCTCAATATGGCATCGCCATGGGCTAATGTAAAGTGGTTACGGTATGATAAACCCTAAAACATTACACGTGTATCATTGATAATATAGTGATAGAGTACAAAGCTAAAGACGAAAGACAAATATATACCCTTACTAATTATAAAATATATAACTCTTAACACTCATCCTGAAGCTGGAGAATAAATATCGAAGGTCCCAGTTTGTTAGACAGTAACTCTAATCGCGGCTTGAACAACGGCTTAGTAAACCGGATTGATCGGACACGAAGGGATTAGCTATCATACCACCATCGAACTTTTATTGAACAAGATGAAAAATGACTTCAATATGCGTAGTCCTCTCATGGAAAACTTGATTCCTCTCATGGAAAACTTGATTAGATGTATGGTAGGTGAAATTAATAAGGCTCCAAGGGCAAATAAGAATTAAAATTTTAAGTCAAAGGGATGCACAAAGGTTATTTAGATAAGTGCTGACCCATCACTGGAAAGAGGTCGGCAGAATAACTAGCGGTCCAAATTCACTTAGTTGCAAGCTCTGCAATAATCATTGTCTGAGACTCTCAGATTAATTGACGATCCTCTAAGGTCCCGAATTCTCTCCCGAGTTTAAGCGTACAGCTAAGCTGAGCTGCCCAAGCCATGCAAATTCAAGTGATATGCCAACTACCTTCTATTGGAGGATCGCATGAGATATCAAATCATCTACTCAAAATGGTAGCTTATGATGGAATAACCACTCGAGATTATCCAAGGTGACACTCACTTGAAGCCTAAAATATGAACCCCAAGCAAAGGAGTAGTGGATCAGACAATCGATACTGAGTGAGAACACTATTATCCTTGAACCGATTATTTCCGTTTCCGGTGTTGTTAGCCGTCAGAGGGCATTCCGGCCAAACACCACTGACCAGAGTGTCTCTGACTGGTTGATGCTTTTGCAGGAGTAGGGTAACCTCGTTATTCCAAGTCCAATCTGTATGCGCTCGCTTAAAACGTTGCGCAATCAGAAAAAAACCTACCACAAGAAGCAATGTGAATTGCTTGCTGCTTGATTATCACATTAGAGATCCATAGGCGCACACTGAACCCTATAGCTACAAGAAAGGAGCACACCCACTGACCCACACAATCTCACATGGTTTGTGAGCTCTCTGCTTCTACACTAGACCGTACAATAACTCTTTTTTTCTTACTTTTCCAAGTAACAAGATTTCCACCAAGGATGGTACAATATCCTGTAGTGGATCTCCTGTTAGATGGTCTACTTAATCTGAATCGGTAAAAGCTTTAACATAGAAGTGTACAACACACATAAGCTGACTCAGCATACTAACGACAAGAGTGATATGAAGACGTGTTATTGTAAGAAAGTCCACCTTACTAACGAAGCGCGCTTTATACTGGTCAGGATTTTCAATCTACTCTCCAATAAACAAAAAATGTGACATTGGAACAATACGTGTCTCAACAAGTTTAGACTCAATGAATCCCACTCAAACAATTCAACCCTCACTCTTTCTTAGATTAACTAATCCCATCTTTGGATCGCGCCACCTCATATTCCATAAGAAATATCTCTCGTTTATCAATCTTTTTATGAAACTAATGCGGCATGAAGTCCTTCAACTCATCAATGCATTTACAATCATTTCCTGAATTGATAATATCTTCCGCATAGACAATCTACAATATTTTCCTTTGGTTAGATGTGAGAGCGATACAAATTATCAAATTGATAGCGACACATGCCAAATCTCGGAATCACTTGCCTTGCTAGGCCAAACTCTAGGATACTCAATAAATCCATATAGTTTTGCATAGACTACACACCTGAGAACTCTCCCCTTGAGCAACTAACTCCCATGTTCTATTATGTGAAGAGCCAACACTCATCCATAGCTGTCCGCCACTCTGAAGGAGATAAGGCCTACCAAACATTGTGAGGAACAAAATAGATAAAACAAAGGTAGCAAAAGCACGAAGGGAGGGGGAGAAGTGATCATAGGATACCTATTGAGCATTAGGATGAAAGGGCGTTGTAGTGGGCTGCGGTGGAGCAAGCGGAACTTCGGGTGGGAAAACACACACCTTCTATGGTTTGATAGGAGATGACAAAACTAAAACTAACATGTAATAAGACTAGTGTTCGAAAAATCGGCCTAGGCGGTGGTCCGCCGCCTCAACTAGGGGCCTAGGCATTGAATTAGTTGTTGGGACGATTAGTGGCCGGATTAGTCGGCGACTAATCAGCAGGGTAGGAGTAGTCGGCTATACAGAATTAATCGGGGAATAAATGAGTAGTTTAGCAAAATTGAGGGGGTTAACTGTAGTAGTAATGTGCTATAGGGCTTTTAGTGTAGTTTTAAGAAAATATAAATATTCGCTACACATAATCAAAGATCTCACTAACCTAATCTCTTCTGCTTTGATTGGATTGTGAACGACTGGTTAGGCGTAAGCTCCTTTGATTGTGAATGACTGGTTTGCTCCTCTCTCTCTCTGGTCTCTTTTCTCTCTATAGCGTCTCTCCTCTAGTACTCTCGTCACTCTCTAATCTCTCTCTCTCTCGTCTCGTTTATTGTATGGACTAGTTAGTAGTTACTTATTGTTTTAGTCCAGACATAGTTTAATATAGGGCTACCAATTTATTTGTGGTGTTGTCATTGACACATGTACTACTTAGTTTCCATGTTCTATTTTGAATATTATGTATTGCTTTATTCTACTTATGTTGTTCTACTTACTCAAAACTTAGGGGGGGTGGGTGGGTTGGTTGAATTTTTTTAAAAGTAAAAAATCTGTTAATTAATCCACGATCCTAGGTGCTAAGCGCCTTCCTACCGCCCGACCAGCGCCTTGCGACTTCTAGAACTTTGAATGAGATGAGTAGAATGCACACAAAAAGGGTGACTACTCTTCAAATGTCACTCCCTCAATTTTAAACATAATTACGAATAACTTTTCATAATTAAAAATATCCACAATACTTTACATAGATACGCACTAAGGTTTGCCATGCTCATTCAAGGAATCGGAACCAGTTTAAAAGTTATGTTTAAAGGGGCTACTGCCCAATATTACATAAGGAGTAGATGAAAGTGGAACTTAAGTATGTTACTGTCCTCCAAAGTCAAAAGAAATCAAACTGAAGTTACGATTTCATCTTCAAAAGAATTTCAGTCCTTGCATGCCAGACACTCCATGCTACTGCGATTGGGTCGTACCTGAAATAAAACGAAGGGTTGAGCTACACTAGCCCAGTAGAGAAATCTCATACTAACTCTATATGCGATGTCATGTGAGAGTGAAGGAAAAAATATTATTATAAGGAAAGAGCTAATCAAAATAGGTATAACCTATAGCATAATCTCAATGCTCAAAAACAAGAATTTTCATACCGCAATCCCATCTAATCTCAAGTTATCCACAGTGTATCACAATAATCATGCTTTCGTTCAATGAGAATACTTCACATCAAACACCTAGCGACACACCGAATGGTGGATCTAACACTAATCCGAGCATTTGGGACCTCGTGATATCCCCTGCCGAGCATTTAGTTCGGGACCTCGTGATATCCCTTTATCGAGCATTCGGGACCTCGTGGTATCCAATCCCATTTCGGGTTCTACATTCCAAACTCACGAATCAAATTTAATCAATGCCATTCTAAAGTTCTTCAAGCTACCATATATCCAATGTATACTCATGAATCCAACTCATTTGTTCACAATCACAACATAAATCAAAGCAATAGTCAAGAAAGGCAAGAGATATGGACATCTCAACCATGAACAACCCATAAACATGTAGAGGAAGAGAGAAATCCCTACCAAGTGGGTTTTGAGCAAAACCCTAAGTGTACCAAGTTGATCTAGCTTGAAACGCTCCAAAGTAACCTTCCTCCTTGCTTTGCCACAAGACTCAAGGTCTAGGTTTCCCAAAAATGAAGTACAACGGTGAGGAGAGAGAGAAAAATGTGGTAGAGAAGAAGCAAGAGAAAAGATGTGAGACTTACCCATTGCTTGCAAAACTCGAACCCAAGTGAAATTGAGGTGTGGGATCTTGCAGATTGGGGTTGGTTTGATGTAGAAATCAAGTGGTTTGGGTGAAATGTTGAAGAGAGAGGTGAGAGAGGCAATTTCTAGGGCTAAAGTCGTGGTTGGTGTGAGAAAAGAGTAAAGGGTACCCTTTTATAGATGTCTGGATTGTGTGCAGAAATTTTCAAAAAAAATGCAGGTGGTACCGGTACCGGGGTTAAGGTTAGTACCGGTACCTTTCACAAGATTTACAGTTCTGCTCGAGTGGTACTGGTACCGAAGAAAAGCTGGTACCAATACCTGTCATAAATGTTTCGCCCCTGATCAAATGGTACAGGTACCAAAGAAAATCTAGTACCGGTACCTCCTGGAAATTTTCAAACTTTTTCAACGTCCACCGATTCAATCCCCGATCACCACTAACACACTCACAACGCCTCCATACATCATTACAACATAGAAACACATACTTCCATAATCCTTCGAACACCCGTACATACACATTGGAGAACAAACAATTCGGTTCAAATTAAACATTTCACATTTAAAATAAATAAAGTAAAGGGGAATAAATCACGGGTCTTTACATCAAGTGTTATATCAGTCTAGACAAAATTACGATGAAGGGAAGTGAAGTAACACTTGTAACCTTTCTGAGTGTGGGATAACTGAGAAACACACTTATGGATTGGAGATCATGTTTTCCGGAATGGAAGGCATGATAATAATAGATAGTGATGTTTACTGAACTCACAGACTTTACATGATAAACCACCACGACCATAATGACATCCAAAACCATGACCTTAATCACGGCCAAATCCACCACGACCACCACCCCTTGACTCCCAACCACCAAGGCTTAATGCATAAGAGAAAAAACCGCCGTGACAGTTGTAGCCTACGCAAAACGATCAAAGTGTAATAGAGAAGTAGAATTAGTCATAGATAGACAACTGATGGAGACAGCTGAACACCTCACTGAGAGAAGGTAAATCCTGAGGCCCAGAAGCTTAAATGAATGGGATCATATGACGAAGGCAAGCTATACAAAATCGAGCCACATGCATAAATTCATGCTATAGGTTGGTAAATGTTGAGCTCCTCACAATAACCAAACTCGGCATAATAATCCTGGAAAGACAATCACCAAGAGCAAGAGAAAAGTACGTCTAATGAAATTCAGATTATTAACAGTTGAGTACAACTCCTAGTCTGACAGGTGACAACACACAAGTTTGGCAATAGGTATGAAAACCAAAGTATTGTTAATTTGAGGGTCCATACTACTCCATAACTGAATACGAATTCTATCATTCTCGACTACCTATGCAAGAATCCTCTGGTGGATGAACAATTCGATAGAAAAATTGTGACTTGCCCAAAAGAAACATGTTAATAGCCTTAGCCCCAGTGACATAATTCTTGCCATCCAACCGAGTGGAGGTAATGAGGAACATATTCAAAAGACCAAGGAGAATCAGAAAAACTATCAGCGACATTATAGGTAGAACTGGATTTAAAAATATTAGCTGTAGCAAATAAATCAGGGCACAATGAGGAGCAAAATCCCAACGAACAGTGAAAATTCAACAACTAAATAACCTCCCAATGTTTTCAAAGGCAGTTCTGGGGCTCGCTTTGTGGCTTTCCTTGAGACAAGGCACAACAAAAATGCCTCTGGGCATTAATTTTTAGGCAGAGAACCACATAAGCATTCGCCCATCCATTGGGGGCATATAGTGGCATACGCTTTTCACGCTTTTTTCACCCAGATGACGACAACAAACACCTCAGAAGAGTCAATTCTTGTTCTTTTGTAAGGAGTCGGTCATTTAAAGTTGTTGGGGCAAAGACGCCAGGTTTTCGCATATTTGCAAGATGATTTAGTGTGCTTTTGAAAGTTTGATCTATTAATGCACTATGTTTATATGCCTAAACATGCTTTTATAGTGAATTCTACCTACTATTTTCTTTTTCTTTTTTTTTTCCTTGAGACACCTTTGTTTGACACAAACACTATCCCCTATCATTATGGTATTTTTAGTTGTTTTATTGTTTACAAATAAAAAAGTAAAAAACTTCAAAGGCAAATGCCTCGCCTCATGAGAGGTCTATAGCCTCGCCCTACGCTTTCACCTCTGAAAACTTTGCAACCACCAACTGATCACTAGCCTTATGAAGCTTCATACAAGGGCAAAGCTAAGGGGAACAAAAATATCCGAAGTCGCGATCCTACTATATCAGAACGGAAGTAACAATTTACCTGCAACAAATGAAGGAAGACTCAAACCATGAAGGAAAATTGAAAACAGCTTACCAACAAGAGAAAACCATGACGGGCAGCGAAATACCAGTACAAACCACGAATCGAGAGCGAACAATAATAGAGATTGACAAGAAACACACTAGAATGATTGGCAAGGGCTATCGACAGGATGGGGTTGTTCGGCCAGGGCTGTCAGCTTGATTTAGAGGGTTTGGTTGGGGTTAAGGTTAGCCGCAAGGGAGGGTGAATGCAGCCGAGGGTGCTGGGTGGTAGCGGAGGGTACCATGGTCTGATATCATGTTGTTAGAGGGCTATTGAAAAGTGTTAAGGTGTTGGATAAACCCTAACACATATATTGTAGATATGTAGTGCGAGAGTACAGATAAGATGGAGAAATTCATCATCACTCACTAATACAAAAATGTGTAACTCCTAATATAGTAATAAAAAGTAAAGCTTAAGTGTTTTGTATAGCTCAATAATTGAATAATAAAGGAATCTAACATCATATTTTTTTTCTATAAAAGATTAAATAGTATGATATTTGAATAAAACCAATCAAACAGCCTCTCACTAGGAGAAAAGGGAGGGAGAAGATATTTCAGATAAGGAAGCACTTGTGCATCCTTTTTCGTTCGATTTGCATCAGTTGGCGTGAGTCTCTATGATAATACAGGGCGATTGACGTACATGATCTCGTAATATTGCAGTTTGCCCCGACAACATTGACTCTTGATTCAGGAGTTACCAGGCCACCAACGCTTTTAAGTGAAGCCGACTTGCTTAATTCTATGGACAAGGTCAGGATATAGTACTTTATTTAGATGTACTTCGTTTTGATTCTGTGCTTTTCTTCTATGGTTTAAGTTATGTAGTCATAAGTTCTCTGAGATGTTGGGTATTAGGGGTTATGAAATTACAGTTTTTCTTTGAGTTAATTTAGGCAGGCATTGGGACAGATGCCACAATGCATGACCACATTAAAAAGCTGCTTGATCGATGTTATGCCACCAAAGACTCCAACACTCGCTTTTCACCGACCAGTCTTGTAAGTTTACACAGCTCCAGCTATTACTAGACCTTTTAAGTGCATTTTTTTCACCTTGCAATTGTTTTTTACCCCACATTCTTTATGTATTAAGGTAAAATCCTATAAATGGAAATAATTATGCACTTGATTTTTTTTATGCTAAGCATGGGGAAAAGGAAAACTTTTGGAGGCTTTATACTAAACATTTTTTACATTCCTCTCCGATTCAAATGCTTTATACTCATTTCAATGGCTTTGGTTGGAATAGAAAGCTGGGTTCTATGCACTTACCTAGTTTCTGCGGCTCTTCAGGCTATTTGGTTCGAGAGGAACCAAAACATTGTTGATGATGCGTCAGAAAATGTTGAGGGTCTGTGGGACAAAATTCTTACTTTCGTTACAAGAATAAACTTATTTGTGGAGCAAATCTTCAT
This sequence comes from Rhododendron griersonianum, assembly GCA_018127125.1. Taxonomy (NCBI): domain Eukaryota; kingdom Viridiplantae; phylum Streptophyta; class Magnoliopsida; order Ericales; family Ericaceae; genus Rhododendron; species Rhododendron griersonianum. Next base: position 23,004,443 of record CM030797.1, read on the forward strand.
CCGTTCACTTTATTCATAAGTTGATCCAGAAGCACCCATCATTGAATATTAGTGAAAGCACTAATCTCCAAATTCCAATGAAAAGGCCATATTTCATGCTTAACTTGCTTGAGCGTCTTTGTTAAGGTTCTTACATGGTTGGTGCAAGGTTAGGGGCAATAGAGGGAGATGTTTTTCTCTATCCTCAGTTTCTCTGTTCGAGTGCCTTTGTGAGATGGACATGCATGTATATTATAGTTGCACGAAGCGGGAGCGGGAATGGGGGAGTAGATGATCATAGAAGTGTGGGAGCGCCACTGGGGAGTGGTTAGGAAAAATTATTAAAATTATAAATATTTTTATTGATTTTTGTATAGTTAAATGTCAAAATGAAAATATTATTCTACCACATAAATATTATTAAAAGTATGAGTTTTTAGTTAAGTTTCAATATTTTTATTGTAGCACATGATTACAGAATAGAGCTGTTGTGCATTATAAGTAGGTGTATAAGTTAAAGGCATTATTATGACTCTAGAAGGTTAAGATCAAAACAACTTTAAAGGGACCAATTGCAGCTTGAATCGTAAGTCTCTCAATTGTTTTTTGGGTGTAAGTTCCCGTATAGGTTAGGAATGAGTTCCCATCATCATGGGAATGAGTTTCTTGGAGTTTCCTCCGACGGAAACGCGTTCCCAACGAAGAAACATGGGCATAGTTGAAGGTTCCTGCAACTAAGATGTATATTTGCACATGTGCATGCTATGTATGAGCAGGGACTAAAATGCCCTTCATTCGTTTTCTTTGTATGGATGTCCAGCGGCGGAGATATTAAGGGACGGCATAGGACCCCACTGGATTCTTTTGGTATTTTTTTTTGCATTTGTAAAAAAATAGAGTACTACGATTCGAAGAAGGAAAAATTATTGAGTGCTCGTGGGGTGCCGTCACATGGTGTTCCAATGCTCTTCTCCATCACATATTCATGTGGGATTCAAAATTATATATGAGTCCAACCTAAATATGTGATTGAGATGGGTGTTGGGGCACCACGTGGTGATGCGGATTCCCCAAAATCACTGAATAATTAATTACTCACAACCAAGCCTCTATACACTAAACTTTCGCCCTCAAAACATGTTTTTGGAATTATAATTACTATCTTATCAGAAAATGCAAGTTAAGCGAGGCTCCTTTTCACCTTCTCCCTTTTTCTATTTTTCTTCATAAATCTATAAATCATACCTCTATCTTTTGTGTTAAGATGATTCGTTTAGATCTAAGAATAAAACTATTTTACTTGGGAAACTTATAATTTCAACATAAAACCATTTGTGAATTTTTTTTCCGTTGCTATTTTAAGATAATGCGATAGTTAAACACTTTTCAAATAGGGATATGTCTTGAAGAAATAGTGCAAAAGAAAATCAATGCATGCCAGGTTTGTCAAAAAGAGAGATTATTTTTTGTTTTTCACAGCAAAGTCGCGTGTAGGAATTGTGCACCCATTGGTACAAATTTCTGGCTACGGCACTGTGGATGTCTCCACCACCTGTTGTAGCTCTATTGGCCAATTGACTTGGGTTATTCCCATTGTGAAAACTACCAGGTAAACTAGGGTGCACATGACCTCTCGGCACTTTACCGGCGACGATGCTTTATGAACTGTTGTTACACAGCTGTTTACGTCAGCTAATTATATGAGACGTGTAAATACCCCAGAAAAGTGAAAGTAGTTTTTGAGTGAAAGTAATTTTTGTGTTATGCATGGCATTGATTTCTCATGGGGAGCGACTATTGTATCTTTTTTGCAGATATATCGGTTGTGTTTGGTTGGCGTTTTAGTTTAGTTTAGTTTTAATAGTGGGTGGAGAGAGAAATAGGGTAATGATTGGAGAGAGATAGAGAGAGAAATGAAATTAATAATTGGAGATTTAGGGTAATGATTGGAGAAAAATATAGGGTAATGATTGGAAACAAAACTAAAACTAAAATTAAACTAGGAACCGAACAAAGCCATCATTGTTGTGTTTTGAGTATGCTTACATTGTTTTGATTTACCATTATTGTTTGGTGAGTGAGCTTTGACAGGAATAGTTTGTTGCAATTAGATTGTGTGCCACTTCTACAAGATTTTATTTCAATCTAGTGATGTGATTCTGATTTGATTTCAGGGTGAGGCGCTGGTAATGGGATATGATGACATGGGGTAAATAGTTCACTGTTTTTTCTATTTCTAGTGATAGTTTCTTATTAGACAGTGGTCTTTCGTGCGCTCCTCTAACTCAGCCTTCTAATGATGGTTGTAGAGTATGATAATGGAGATGTGAATGTCCATAGAGCAAAACTGGATATGAAGAAACATAATTCGAACAGGGAACAAATGCAAATAGAGACACTAGAACCCAAGACTGCCCAACTTGAGCTCCAATCTCATGTTAAGTTTTGAATTGTCTCAAAAGTTTAAATTGTTAGGGAATGGGCCTAACAATTAATATCAAGCTTTTCAATAGTACCTTTGTGCACATAATTTGTTAGTTCTAGAATAGGAAAGCTGCTAATGTTAAGGTTAAGTAGCAACAATGAAACCAAACTGCACCCAATCAAGCCTTAACTCCCAATCATTTGTGGTCGGATATTTGAATCCGTTTTTCTCCATTGAGCTCTATTGGGGACGTCCTTTTCTGCGATATCCAACAAACCTAAATCCTTTCAAACTACCGCCTCAAAAGTCAAATTTTGGTCTACCCCCTGTGCTACCCTCTACCGTAACTATCACTCTTTCTAACTACCGCTTATATCGATATATGATAAACATGTACAAACCACCTTAATCTATTTTCTCTCATCTTATCTTCCATTGGAGCTACCTTTAGCCAGGGATGGATTCAGAATTTGCATTAGTGGGGCACACAAATTAGTAAACTTAATGCGTACATTTATAATTCCTTCTGGTAGAATAACGAATTGATGATTATATTTGTAATTTCATCTTAAATAAGAAGAAAGGGTTGTGTTTGCACAAAAAGATGGTGTGAAAATTTAGCACTAGAAGAAATAGATCAGACAAAAATCCTCATAATGAAAATCTAGAGTAATTAAATTAGAACACTACAGCAAATTTATTGGGTATAATTGAAATATTTTAAAAAATTAATATAATTTTACAAAATCGATGGGGGCCTGGGCCCCCATTTGTATCCTTCCCTGCCTGTAGCATTCCATAAAGGTTTTCCTTTCTAATTTTCTCTTGGCAAGTCTTACCACATCCATCTTCACTGTATGGAAAAGTTTCTACCATAATGCTGCACGGTGGAGATAAATGCATTCCGATTACCTCGTAAAGGTCCATTTAGTGTTTCTCTCCGTAGGGAATCTTCATATTGATTGGCTATAATGAATCATAATAAATTTGGTTATTCTTCTCAGTTATGAACTTTGGAAACCATATCTTCGAGCTATGATGGAGAGTGACATGAAATTAGTTAGCACGGGGGCAAAGAGAAAAGCTGAAGTACTGGAAACATGCTTGGAGCAGATGAAAGCTTGCTTCCTAGATGTAAGTCAGTACATGAACAATTGATTATGTTTGATATTATTCTAACAACTTTATTCTGTAGCCATCTATCCAAATCATTCTGCGGCCATCCATGTAATTAATGCATGAAAGTTTCTGATGTTTGGAAAAATCACAATATTACGTGATGCAGTAGGTTTAAGGTATGTATGTCATTTTGAGTCCTTTGGAGTAGAGGGTCTATAAATAGGAGTCTAGAGTGCTCATTAGGTAACTTTTGATATATTGATAATAGATATTTGAGAGCTTTTGCTCCTTGTATTCCCATTTGAGGGATTTATCACTCTTATGGAAATCTATCATTGATTTCGTTTGCATCATTTGGTATAAGAGCTTCTAGGCTCGATCCCGACCATTCATCTCGTTGGAAACCTAAACCTCACCGGGAAACCTCGCCGGAACGCTAAACGGCGCTGAAAAATCTCATCGGAGCCCCCAATCCACTCGTAATTTGTAGATCTACTCAACCCAAGAGCCCATCTTTCGATTTCGACCCTAAACACCCACGGATTCACCAATTTCAGACCTGATTTCACTGTTCAGCCTACCAAAAACAACTTCCAGCTGATTTCACACTCGATGATGCTTGATTAAGGCCATTCGGTGGCCCACTACTCAAAACCCTATTTCGCACTATTTTACACTGGATCCAGCCCTTATTTGTCTGATTCGAACCGAAATCCAACCTGCACGAATAAGTTTGAGTGCATTTTGTACTGCAAAGCCTTGCAATCGACTTGTATGAGTTTGTCACAGTGAATCGAACTCAGAAACACCAAAAGCGAAGCCTATTTTGGTGATTCGAAGGCTGTTCTACATGATTCGAGTCCTTTCGCAACCAGATCTGCATGGGTCTACTCGATTTGATCTGATTCGGGGCCTATATAGCTCTTTTTGAGACTCGATTTGACCTGATTCAACTGATTTCAGACCTTAAACAGGTGATTCCTCTAGTTTTTGTTGATTTCTGCTTGATTTCCTTCAATTTTGGGCTCAAATTTGTTGTAGATAGGGTAGTTGCTGGTTGATTTTGTGATTGGGTTTGATTTGCTCAAGTTTGGGTGTGTTTGTTGAGTTGTCTGGGTATTGAGTTAACTGGGTCTATTTGGGACTGAGTTGACCGGGTTTGCTATTGAGTTGGCTGATTTTACCATTGAAATGGCTCAAAAAGGTAGAGGAAGAAGGGAAGGTGGAGGTAGAGGATTTTTGGTGAACAATAGTGAAGGATTGAAGGTTATTCCACAATGTGGAAGGAAAAATGATTGCAATTCAAATGAAAATAGGAATGAGATTAAAGAGTTGAGTGAACAAGTTGCTACCTTGTATGATAAGGTGCAACTAATGTTATTGAAAAGAGAAGTTGCTACTTTAGAGAAAAAGTTGCAACATTTGTCCATTTCATTCAAGAATATTGATGGTTACTGTGATTCTAAGTCCTATGAAAATCTCAAACCGGATGTGCTTGAGAAAGAGACAAGCCTCAACCTGGATGCATTTGAGAAGGACAAGGAGCAATGTTATTGTGATGCGTTCTCACATGATATTCCTATCTTTGATGAGCTCTCACGTGAAGAGCTTGGAGTTGATTTAAAAAGATGGTGGTTTCGAAGACCTTCCTGTCTTTAATGAGTTTCCAAATGAGGAACTTGGAAACAATAGGAATTCCTGTGTACGATGAGTATGCAAATGAAGATATTGATGATGTTTCTATCTTTGAATGTGAGGAGAGACTCCCACATGAAGATTGTCACGTCCACGATTTTCAACATAATAATATTCGTAACTTTAAATGGAAAACCCGTTGCTATATACATATTAATACCCCAAAAGACTTTCCCTTTGTCGTTCATAAGAGTGTGATCAATGTTCGAAGATTACAATTATGGCACTTCGGCCCCAAGTTCCCAAAATATGTCTAAGGAAGTAGAGTTCAGAGTTTACATGATTTCCAGAGTCAAGAGTACAAATTCAGAGTTACAATTACATCTTTCCAAAATACGATTTACATAAGATGCTAAAGTAACTTCTCAAGGTCAGCTTTCAAAAGAATGATATCAACATGCATGTCAAGCACTCCATGTCAATGCTCTTGAGGTGTACCTAAAAATGATGATAAGTTGATCTACATTAGCCCAGTAGAGAAATCTATACTTACGCTATATGCCAATGAAATGATCAATGCACCAGAAAGAACACGGAGAACAATAGGGCATCTCAAATAGGCAAGAACTTATGGCTTAGAACAATCACATCTCATAACCACATAGCTTAAGCAATAACTAAATTATCCGTTTCCGTTATGTTACGTGTCTCGATTTTGATTTCCGGTTGTTTGGGACCTGTGCGCCCCTTTCCTTTCTAACATCTCACTTATTGGTGGATCTGTTCAATTTCGGGTGTTTGGGACCCCGTGCGCCCCATTTCCGGCATCTCACCGAGTGGTGGATCCGTGGTAGTCATTATGCCATTCAATTGTTCCGTTTTCATGTTTTCCACTTTCCAAACCTCATTGTCATAGTGTATAATGCATAGCAAGTTCGTATCATTCATATAACGAGTCACAGAACTCCACATAATCAACCAAATGCATAGACAACGTATGAGGGCCGTATTCAACTAATTCAATACTTAACTTCCCTACAACGAGAGCCAAAAGGGCAAGTGTGATCAATGAATCATTGGAGGACGAGCAATCAAGTTTAGAGGTGGTTTGAAGATGTTTAGAAGATGTTAGAAGTGATCGGGAGTCAAAACAATCGATGTGGGAACAACACGAACAAAACTGACCCTTAAGGCATTGGTATCAATACCTCTTTGCACAGGTATCGATATCCCCAGGTCTGTCTTTCTTGATAACAAATTGGTATCGATACTAGTGCAAAATGGTATTGAGCAGCGATTTTCCAGAAAACAAACACCCAACTTCAACAATAAAACAAGGCAGGATCCAAGCATGAAATCAACTCATAAACACACAGTGTTCTAAAAGTTGGCCACCTAGGCGCTAGGCAGTGGTCCAACGCCTAGATTAGGCAGCCGACTAGTCAGCCGCCTAGTCCCGGCCCAGGTGCTAGGCGACCGACTAGTTGGCACCTAGGCGCTAGGTGCCCCTTTTCTGCCCGACTAGCGCCTAGCGATTTTTAGAACTTTGTAAACACATAGAACAAGCAAGAAATCCCTACCTCAAAGATTGGAAGCTCAATCACGAGATCAAACGAGCAAGCCCTAACTCCAAAGGCTTGAATCAACCGAATCCTCCTTCTCCAAGCAAAACCCACGAGATACAAGCTCAAGACTATGATTGAGAGGCGGAATGGAGGTGGATCTTTGAGGTTCTTGTGTTTTTGGGGTGAAATTTGGTGGAGAATGGGAGAAAGCAAGAGAGAGTCGAGAGAGAGTAGAGGGAGAGAGACGTGGGAGATGTGTGTGGGTGTGTGAGATTTTGTATTCTCTACATACACACACTCCTCTATATACTTGTTCCAACACAAAACACACTTGCACCCCTCCACTAGCAATCCCATCACATTAACTCCAAATCATATAAACTCACCACATTTCACATTTTCCTCAATTCCTTACATTTATATAACCTTTAAATGATTTTCAAAAAAAATACGGGTCTCTACAAAGATGTTGAGGATATCTTGTCTTTGGGGCTAGTGGTGAGATGCTGTTCCCATATATGACAATTTGAAGAAGAGTTTGGTGTTGATAATGAGGAGGGAATGCTTTTTGATATGCTCGAGGAAAGTTTCCTTAGGCCTAAACAAGATGGTGAGGAACTTTTGGAGGAGGGTTATGGAGAACAGGGAAGTTGTGACCTTGAGATTGAAGATTTCTCTCAAGACTTGAGTTTCAAGTTGCCTTTGGTACAAGACACTCAACTTGAAGAGTGTGGGAATGATTTGGAAGCTCCACTATTTGATTAAGAGTTGGTTGAACCAAAGGTCGAGGATTGCTACGAAGTGTTGCCTCATGGGGTTCCCCAATTGCAAGATGTGCAAGTTTGTGGTACATTGGTCCCTAAGCCAACACTTCTCTCCACGCCCATCCCCTGGACTTTACCAAAAGGGGACTTTACCAAAAGAAGCAGAAGCACTCATGAGACAATTTGAAGACCCCTTGGGTATGGTGTTCACTCGAGCGAGTCTTGGGTGTGATGTGGTGCACGTTCTTATATCTTCGAATGATGACTGGTCTAAGTATATTTTGAGAGTATGTGTTTGGGGATCTTTTAATGGTGTTTTGCTATACCAAAGACATGCCAAATGGATTGCTTATTCACACCTAAGTATGGCCCTGGTGGATGTATACAAGAAGCTCATATTGAAGATTGGTTGTGCTGAGGGTGATGCGTGGATCCAGGAAATTCAGCCGCATGCCTACTTTGGAGCTGCATGATAAATACTTCTATAGTTCTATGTTTTCTTTGATTTAGTTGTCTTGAGTCATGTTGTCCAACTTGAGGGCAAGTTTGGTGGGGGTGTGTATGATGCAGTAGGTTTAAGGGTATGTATGTCAGTAGAGGGTCTATAAATAGGAGTTTAGAGTGCTCATTAGGTAACTTTTGATATATTGATAATAGACATTTGAGAGCTTTTGCTCCTTGTATTCCCCTTTGAGGGATTTATCACTCTTATGGAAATCTATCCTTGATTTCGTTTGCATCATTACGATGATGTGCCACAAAACTTTCTGATGTGGCCTCATTATCTTCTTAATAGTGCATGCAATGCGTTTGTTATGCAATGAGTATGTACCGTTTATCGTGCTTCAAGCTACCAAGCAAGGATATGAACATGGAACACAGATAAGACACGGCAAGCAATGGATATGGTTGGGAATCTTGGGACACAAGCATAGATTAAGGCACTTTACATTGGGCTAAGCCTGCATGGCCTTGGACCTCGTTGTACAATGTAGGTATCAAGCTCACTCTTATTATGGCACTTTACTCCTTTTACCAAGCAATGCAGGACAAGGCCATGGAGATGTACCTTCATCTCACCTCATCGTTTGTCCTCCCAAGCTTCATGAGTCTTGGCTCAAGAATCTGGTCACCATACAGTCAAGCTCCCAATTGGGCACTCAAAAGGTGTCATACCTTTCATGAAAAGCGCACAAGTAGGCAAGGTTAAACAAAAATAGGCTTGGGCTGAAACTATAACCTGAAATTGACAGTCCAAGAAAGTACCATAGCATATGGATCATGACAGCTGCATTGTGCCTACGACTGACTCTTTCCAAGAATATCCAAAACATCCATCCATCCCGAAATGATCTCATTACACATTGCTATTGCTATTGTTTGTTATTCTTTGCTGGAACATAACTCTAAAAATCTTTCCATGCTACTGCATTCAATATTAATAGTTTATGGCTTTGAGGAATTATACTGAAATTTTTGCAGGCACGGTCGAATAAAGCAAAATTATTTGAAGCCATGGAAGTTTTCTTTGAAAGGTTTTCCATCCCTTTCTCAAGTGCCTCTGATGGTATTCAGGGCTGCAAATGAAATGAGCTTTGCATGAACAGCTTGAGGTTGGCTTGTTAAGATGCTTGCCCAAGCTCATTTCGTAACAGCTGAGTGAGCTGGAGCATGATGATTTTGGCTTCTTAGTTAAATGAGCATAGATTGAGCAAGGTTGGCTCAGCTTGTCTCATTACAGTAAAAGGTCCTCCAAACAATCCCTTGTTTAGTACGGAAGAGATTCTTTAGAATAGTAAGTTCGATCTTTAGGGTTTGGGTAGTAGTTTGTTAGTTGTAACTTATGAAGCATCGACAGTCCAAATAGGTTGCGGTAAATGTGTTGGACACGCTGGGGGACATGGAAGGGGGGTTTCCTATTAACTGTAACTGGGGACACACCAGGGAGACACGAAAGTGGTCATTTTTTAATTACAAACACATTCTTTAGGTTCAATTTTGAGAGAGATTACTTTTAAGAAAAAATTCTACTTTTTAAAACGATATTTTTATTGTAATTAATATGCTGATTCCTTCTTAGATGATTTATTGATACATGGATAAAATTCACATGGCAGTTACTTAGCTGTCTTCCTAATTTCTCTGGCACTTATCTGTATTTTCTCCTTTTAATTTGGCAAGTCAATCGAAACAATTTAAAACGTCCATTAGTTAAAGTTTTTGCGATGTATGGAGGAGTCATCATGTTGAATTTTAGGCTTATTTGGTGTTCTAAAACAAGCAATTAATCGGCGATTAATCGCTGGTGGGGCCTATCCGATTAGGTCCAACTAATGATTCATCACCGATTACTAATTAATATGCACCGATTAATCACCGACTAATCTGATTAATCGCTTGAAGGTGGCCGACCGCCCGACTAGCCCCCAGCGACTTTTACCTAAGCCAATCCTTCCTTCCATGAATTTTTGGTTTTACCTTCATCAGCAATACAGCGATATGTTTATGTGCTGGTTGCCTACCTAATGCATAACTCTTCTTCTTTACCTTGGCTTCAGGCTGCCATTGTTAAGAAAAGAAGCCATTGTTAAGAAAAGAAATAACACTGGATATGTTAGTTTATGTTCCAAGTTCTAGAAACGATTTTAATGCAACGAGAAAAAGGACAATCCTGGAAAAAAATTTGATTTTTGTTGTTGGATTGGCTGCAATAATCTTGATTTTATTTTGATGGACTACTCTTTTACTTATCAAAAAGAACTTATACTTGTTTTGAGTTCGAATGAATGCTCAAACTTCTTCTTTGTCCCTTCATAGATGTGTTTTCATAAGCAGAGCCAAACGAACTCACCTCAAGCATGTTGACAAAATGGCGAGCTGAGCCCGAATTTAGATGTTCGGTTTGGCAAGGAAAGCCTCGGCTCAATTGCAGCCCCTTTGTTATGGAACGCTATTTTTACGTTCTTCTGCCATCTTTCGCAGATCTGGTAGATCAGGTGCAGATGAGCAGCAAGCAGGTGGAGATATCACTAGGCGATGTGGTGTTTGCCAGGAATCAGACATGGTGCTTAGAAGGAAACCGGTAAGAATTGGCGGCAGTATTTCTGCTCGAAGTTTCTTATGTTGCAATTTTCTTGGAATGCTATGTCCAGATATCAGTAAAGTTGAGGTGATGCGAATATTTATGCAGCGTAAATGGTTGATTAGGTTAACTGTTAAGACTGCCACATAGCTTCTATGCTGAAATGAATCTCATATGCATGTGGTAAAATCATTGCTGTTAAGACTGCCACATAGTTCTTTTATTGCTCTCTTAAATAGGTCAGTGTCATTTGTGTAACACGTGAAATATGGCAATGATAAATCATTGCTTTTCATCTCATTTCTTGGGTACAAAGTCTGAAATTTAAAACTATAATCTGTTTTCCTCGGAGAAAGAAAAAATCTGTTTTCAACAGAGTATGCTGTCAGATGAAAGTTCTCAATTATTTCCATTCTTTCCTGTAAATCTATTCTTGAAACCGTAGGATTATTATTATTTTTTGTTTCCTTTTCGAATAAGATGGGTGTTTTAATAGATTGAATGTTTTGTTTGAACTTTTATCTGGTGGCATTTAAGGATGTAAACCTGCTACTGTTTCTCACATTAAGAATTGGCTCCCTCTTTGCAGGATGGAAATTTCATGGTTGGGTGCTTGGGCTTTCCACAAGTAGGTGTTTGTCCTCGATATGGTTAATGTATTAATGTCTTTTACTTTGGTATTCTGTTTTGCATTGTGTTATAATTGACATTCGAAGACGACATTTAGGGGTGCCACTCACAACAAAATGCATTAGTGTATCAAAAGGTTTATCAAATCAAGAAATTGGTCGAGAGTTCACTCTCTCGATTCCTAACCACACAAACTACTAGCCAAAGGACCTAATTCTATGCATAGAAATCTCAACACCATCAAAATGCCTTCGATGCAGCTCTCTCCAAATAAGCCACATCAATGCTAAAAATTGCTACAAAAGAGAAAACAAAATCTATGTTCATTATGCTGAAGTTCTTGTCGAACCAATAACATTAATTGATATTCCTACATGAACTAGTTTTCTCCCTCTTGGATATAGCTGATTTGTTACTACCTTGGAAATTTTCCAATTTGGTTCTTCTTATCCTGGTGGCCTCTTAATCTTGAGTGAAATTATCATCATGGCACATTCATCCATGTTTAGTGCATGTTACTTAGGAATCTTAGACAACATTCTTTTAGCTTGTACTTGCTAGTGCCAGACGTACTTCTCTGCTTTGATTTTCAGCCCAAGTTTGGTTGTATTATGTATCATCCAGCCTAGCTTCCTTTGGCTGGTTGCACATCTTTTGATTTTATTTTATTTTTGTGTTCTCCCATCAATGTTGGAGACTGAGAATTTGGATGAATGCTAAAGGGAGGTCCATGATTGATATTTACTCAGGTTGAGTTCATTCAGGTGATAAGATGGAGGTGCAATTTATAGATAGTGTTCAAATCCTCCTCCTGGAGATCAATTATCTAGCCAATTCTTCCTTTTAGGCTACCCCTTCATCTATTGGCATGTATTACTGTTAAAGCATCCAACTCAGAACAAATTAACAATAAGTTGAGAGGTCGCCCAAGCTCATATAAACAAACAATCCATAACACATGGATCACAATAAACAATGATGCACTTATGGTACGAACAAGGGGAACAAATTCTCCAAAACCTTAGCTATACCATGTTAAAGCATCTAACCCAGAATCAATTGGCAATGAGTTGAGAGGCCGCCCAAACTCATATACTAGTTTTTTGTGGAGATTATTAACCGATGTGGGACAAACTTCAACAATCACTAACACTCCATCAACATCAAAAGTGGACAATGACACCCCCTAATGTACCCATAATTGGTAAATTGCAACTCTGTCAACGGAAAAGGAAAATTGACCACTTAACCCTATAAGAATGTCTGTGGGGTCGTTCGCAGAGCAGCAGAGAACCCTACTCATATTCTCAATCACTCTCTATACCTCCATCTCCAGCATCTCTTGTCTTCCCCTCTTCTCCTTTGATGTGAGGGTGTTGTTAGGCATTCAAAGTTTGATCATGGGAGATTTTTCAACAGAGAACCCTAAATTCTAGAAGTTGAAGAGTTGACATTGATGAGTAAGAGGTACACACTAAAGACCCACTTAAGTCTTAGTATTGTAGAGTAGCCACAATTGACAGTTAAGACAGCTACATGATTGTGAATCATTTTCTAGGTTTGCATGCAGTGTATCATTTTAAGGTTTTGAATGCCATGCATACCTTCTACCGAGAATTTGGGGGGTTCTTTTTGGTTGTTTAACTCTGTGTGTGTGTGTGTGTGAGAGAGAGAGAGAGAGAGAGAGAGAGAGAGAGAGAGAGAGAGAGAGAGTCATATAACGAACTTCAGGGGTATCTTTGGATGAAAAGATCCAAACCACCGTCTCTCTAACGACTTGTTTGTTGGAGGTTAAAATTTTAGAGGGGAGAAGGGGATACAATAAGAGGGGGATTATTTTAGAAGGGGGTTTAAGAGTTGCTTGGTTTGTTTAGTTTTTGTTAGAAGGGGATATAAAGGGGTGAATAATGTATAATTGATTGTATTCCTATTTTGCCCTTGGATAAAGTACAAGCTAATATGGACACGTGTGATGAATATGGACAAGTACTAATCAAAACCGTGGGTGAGAAAATCAAAATGGTTTAGATGACGCAAACTGGTTTTACTCTCTCTCTCTCTCTCTCTCTCTCTCTCAAACTGGTTTTACACTCCGGCCATGGGTTCTCAGACCCAAATCCGCCGATGGGTTAGATCGACGCAACCTTGGCCATGGGTTAGATCGACGCAACCAAGATGGTCAAATTAGAAGAAGATGAACACGAACATCATGGCATTGGTGAAGCCAGAGTATGGCGAAACCCTCCATTCACTGGAGGCCTAGGTCGCCGGGAAGGCGTCACCGGAGTACACATTCGCTCCGTTTCCTTCGTCTGCTCTGTTGTTGTCTTCGATCTTATCCTCTCCATGAGCTCTCCCCTTCCCTACTACTCTATTCTGTAATTTGGCTTGTTTATGGTGATTTATTGAAGTCATTTTTGGAATTTATGTAAAGTTATTGGCTATTTTTAATTTGTAATTTGGGGTGCCACCCTCGTAATATTCCGGCGACGAACATCTCTCTCTCTCTCCCTCTCTCTCTCTCTCTCTCTCTCTCCCTGTATGATGTGTGAAGAGGGGCTCAGCCCGCTCGGGTGTTTTTGGTAAGAAGATCACCTGGATATGTTTTGGATATGAGGGTGGTGTCCAAAAATAAGGAGGCTGGAGGGGGATTAAATTGTCCTAGGGAAATCATATCCGGTTTCAACAGTAGAAACAAACACAGGATATAGTGACCCCGGATTTCTATATCCAGCCAATGCTTATATCTAGCTTCTATCCACATCTAACAAACAGGCCATAACGGTTTAATAGAGAAGGAATTGATTTTGTTAACGGGGTAGATTTTTGGCGGGTCATTATCCTCTTTTGAAGTTGTTGGGGGTGTAACCGTGTAAGTGATGCAATACAATAAATGAGGAGTGTCCTTGCAAAACATATGCTTTCTTGCGTACCTTAGTATCATTGTCATGTATCAATTAATGTTGATTCCCATTTCCAAAACAGATGTTTTCTTATTACCTTCACCTTTTTCTTTTCCTGCTTCTAAAAGGGAGAGCGCACTGCCTTCCATTTCTTATCTAAAATGCTGCTATTAGATATCAGCAAGTATTTTGTCCATAGTAAAAAACTTCTCTGTAATGTCAGATTGTTGAGGGATGGGTCAAGGTGAATAACGTTTAAGGAGAAACTCAAGTTGCTTCTTCTCTGTTTCTCTCGCCTGAAACTGCAATTTGAATCTAGTGAATTTTTTTCTATGTTTTCAGAGTTCATTTTCCCTTTGCTGCTTAAAACTACTTGCTACTACATCTTTTCAGTGTAGGAATGTTGTCTGGCTTCCTGGATCCCTAGCTGAAGCTGCAGTTACCACTAATACTTGCAGCATATGCACTCCAGGTTATTTAGATGCCGCTTCTTGTTTACTGTCCTATTATCTAGAATAATTTGTCTTGTTATTATTTGCATTAAGCTTTAATTATGTGATGGTAATAGTTATAGTCTATGTGATTCTCAGTTTCTCATTTCATGTCTTTTGATGTGCTGATATTAGATAGTTGTTTCACAGGCCCTGTTTTCATGATTCAGTTTAAGTTTCGGCGGCTGGAGATACCACATAACTACAATGTCGACCATTTAGGTATGCATTGCTTGACAGACATGTAAGAACTCGGATTAATTTCATTCTTGCATCAGCTTATTTGTTACAATAAAGCAGAAGTATAGTTTTCGTAATTTGATGGAGCTCAATTTATGAATTAAGGCAAGGCCTACCAAATCTTTTCAGTTACACACAACGTATATTCTTTATTTCTATTTTTTGTGAATTTTTTTAATGGCAAACGGTAAGAGAATTACATTCAAAGAGTTACAATACGGTGTCGCTACACCAATCATGTGAGATCCTCAACAACTACATCAAGCACAATTTGAACAACCAAAGAAATAGCCATACAGGGAAATAGCAACGAATGACTTCTGTTGAAGGTATAAATAATAAAGTTGCCTTCGGCAAGCTTTGTCCGCTTCACCTCCTCAGTAGAGAGTGTACAAGGTGGCCAACTCATGGTTTTTAGGATATTCTTCCAGAAATAGTTCTGTCTTCAAGTATAAACTAGTAGCCATCAGGGATTTTTATGGAGAACACTGGGGTCCCACTACAGATTTCTAAGCCTGAAGAATAAAAAGTAATCATAGTGGAGTTGGCATTGGAGTTTTCCCGGGCCCCGCTACAGACTTCTAAGCCTGAAGAATATGAAGGACGAGCAGAATATTTGAAGCGGTTTATTGGCTTCTGTGTACGGATGAATGCATGTATAAGCGATTTGAAATGGAAAAGTGGAATTGATCTTTAGCTTGTTTAGGCTCTTGGCAACAAAGACAGGTGGGGACAACGGACTTGGCTTTTGATTGAAGGTTCAGAAAGGCCAAGGGGAACGAAGATCGAAACACTAGTTGCGATTGACTGAAAAATGTAGGCATTTAGAACTTTACAGCTCGCTTGTTAGCGGGATATGTTTCTGGAAGGGAGAATGGGATAAAATAAGAGGGGGATATGATTGGAGGGGAGATTATTTTAAAAGGGGAGATTAAAAGTTATTTGGTTTGTTTAGTGTCTTTTTAGAAAGGGATATGAGGGGTAGATAACGTATAATTGTGTCAAATTCCTAGTTTGCCCTTGGTTATAACTTTTAAGCCAAACCAAACTCTCTCTCTCTCTCTCTCTCTCACACACACACACACACAAACCCATCTTCAACCTGTTATTTCTCTCTGCTCCCATGGTTTTGTTACAAAAGTCCATGGAATCCCTCCTTTGCCGCTGAGATCGACAACCGTATCCACTCCAATAACAAATTCCACCGCCCTACATCGTCCTCCGTCTTCTTTGCCGTATTCCACCTTTTCTATCTCCGTCTCAAATCCCTTTGAATCAAATTGCAACACCATGAGATTACACCAAATCACAAGGTCAGCCATGACATTTTTTTTGCAAATGTAACATCTTAATCCGTTCTTAGTTCTCTGGAAACCAAATTGGTCAGTGATTTTGATTTGTCCGAATAGTTTTTGGTTATGTGCGTGGGTTTTTGGTTGTGTCCGAACTCTGAAATGAGCTGTAGATAAATGTAGTAAAGATTTTTTTGGCAAAAATTGTCATGCCCTACTTTATTACTACTATCTATGTTATGTACTTAAGATTTTTTTTATAATTAAATCTCAAGGAACAATTATATATGTATGTATAGAAGGTGCTAGGCTACACAAAAACGTGGGGCGACGGGTCGCCATCCCACGAACATATGAAAGAAAGAAGCATTGATACACAAATCTGGTAGAAAAGGGAACATTTGTGGACTTCCAGTAGAGGTCACTGTTTTTTTTTCCAGACAAGTGGCTACAAAGTTTCCTTTCCTGATAATACGAGTCACTCAGACGTCCCATTTCTGGGGTAGAAGATTCTTGCAGTTAGAAACGGGAGGAGAAATCCATGGTGAAGTACAAGGTAACCCAATAAGCAATAGATGAGCAATGCTGGAATTAGCTTCGAAATCTAATGCAGTATAACTATGATCCCATCCTAGTAAGAGACTCATTCTCACTGCTTTACCTTTGCAATAAGGCTTGTGTTTTTAATAGCTTGATTAAACACCATTGTCCAAAGCAATCCCTGGGAACCCCTCCAACGCTTGCTTTACCATCCTTGGATAAAACACCACCATCAGTACTTCATTTTAGGGAAAAATCCATTTAACCCCCCTTTTGGTTTGGTCCAGGTGCGATTTAGGCCCCTATCATTTGGAAATCTATGAATTCCCTTGAGTTGCATAGATTTTGCCCTTAATTTTATTCTGTTCAGACAGGGAGACGACTAACGGATAAGGTTAACTGTGAATTTTTTGGACTATTTTGGTTGGCCAAGAATTAGTATTTTGCAATGAAGTAGTTCATGATTGAAGTCTGTTTTAATGGGAATGGGGCTGTTTTGGAATTGTGAGTGGCTCTTTGCATTTCAAAGAATCCAAGTAGTTGATGAATGTACCAGTGAAAAGTGTTGGTTGGATATTTTGGCCCATTCCAAAATGGAAGATCGAAGAAGTTAGAAGGTAAAACGGGTGGATGCATTTCCTAATGGCCTTGGCCCAACCAGTACAACTGGTATGATGGATGTTTCAGAGTGTATGACACCTTATGTGCAAATGGCAATTTGATAGCCAAGGAAGGTTGTTGGTGATTGGAAGGCAGTTGAGAGCACATTTCCACAATAAGAATGTGATTTTAGAAGGGCATGGTGCTCACCATAGACAAGACCAAGTCGGTTTAGAACAATCGTATGGATGGTCCATATGCACAAGACAACAATGGGCCCCCTTAGCTGAACAATTTCATGTTTTTGAATTCCAAAAAACATGCATGTATGCTTGGTCTAAAGGTAGAGTAGGAATTAGAAGACCTAGAATTTTCAGCGGTAAAATGGAGGATTGGTTGAAGGACAAATTTCCATCATTACCCAAAACATCAATCTTTTGGGCCAAGGACCATTGCATAAAGGTCCTAGGCTTCGGACCTAGGCACACAGTTGGAAGCCTATATATTGTACAGAAGGAAAGATTTGTTCCCAGCCCGCTGAGCCAAATTAGACCTTGTATAAGATCTCTTCCATGCAGATTGCTTTCCACACAGGTCTTGGATTAGACTCGGTTTGAGATTCCAAAAGGAGGACATTTTGAGGAGAGAATTCATACTCAAGAAGTTGAGGATTGGACCAGAAACGCAAAGTGCTTGCGACCTAATTGTGTGCCGTAGTAAAGAGCGCCCCAAGCGTAGGGCTAGGTCGGTTGTAGCATAATAAACTCAGAAGTCCGAGGTTGAATCCACAGGGAGCCAATGGAGCTAGGCCGGAGGTTTGATTTATGAAGGGTTTTTAGCGTTAGGACCGCCAACCTTTGGATTTGATTTGGGTGGAATTCTCTCTACCTCCCAACTTTAATTGAAAATGAAGTTTGACTAGAAATTAAAGGCGGCAAGGTCTAGGGGTTCATTCCGCCCATAACTTAGGTCGTTCAATGCTTCTTTTTAATTACTCAAGTGAGATCTAAAGTCATTTGATCTCACTTGGGAGATTTAGCCATGAAAATCAAGTTTAACTCATACAATGGGATTTAGAAATGAAAGGAACTCATTTAGACATTTTATCGAACACATAGAGTGCCATGGTTCCAAGCATTGCGTGCCAAGGAGACTTGTCTACACTCAATCAAGGAAGTTAACAACCCTAAGTTTAGATCAAAAATTAGAGCTCAACAAGTTCTTTGAGGCATTTTGGCAAACGCTTGGAGTGACATAGCTCCAAGCATTATATGTGGCAAGAGATCGAATCCTTGCCTACACATAATCAAAGAGGTTAACAACCCTAGATTTTGTTACATAAAAATGAACTTAATCCATTCACAAACCACATTGAGCACAGGAAATGAGAGAAGCCATTAAAAAACCGAAGTCTTGGGATGAAAATCACCCCATGACCAAGCCCAAGGAGGCTACCCCTCCATTAGAGATGAACTAAGCAAGAAAGATGAAGGAAATGCTAGAAACATGGAGAAAAACGAGATTAACAACTAAAACATATATTGAAATTAAGAGTACTTACATGATTGTTGAAGAAATTACAAGATCAAAGCTAAAATCAAAGCCCTAGGCATGGGTTTTGAGTTAAACCTAAGAGGGTGGTAGAGAGAGAGTGGGAAAGGGTAGATCGGGCCAATTTAGTCACTATCTGAAGTTGGAAATGAAAGGAAACTTCCTGTGCTAGTAGACACTACTTTACAAACACCCCCCCCCCCCCCAATTACTGCACTGAGAAAGAAGAGTGGAATTAATGATCCTTTAGTTTCCTACTATGATTGGGGAGACATAGATCAAGCGCAGGTTTTTCAAACAATGAATGGTGATTCGGAATTGAAATGACTTGGAAAAACCGAGTAGCGTGAACCCCCGGTTTTTAGGATAAAATTGTATAGTCATGTCCCCCTATCAGAGAAGAGAAGGCTGAAAGCCTAGCCGAAAGCTTTTTAGTCAAGTATGCATGAAGAGGAAGAGCGATCGGTCGCAGAAGAAAAAGCTATCCTGCCATTTCAGCACCTTGTGATCTTTGAGAATATAGTAGTGCCTTTCTTTCCAAACCCGGTCTTGAGCCATGATCAAGGTGTGGTTTTTTCCTCTCGGCGATCAGGATCGGAATCTGAATGGAGAATCGAATTGGACAGAAAGATGAATCTCTTGAAATGTTGAATCTTCTTAACCTCCTCCAAGAAAGCAAAAAGCTAGCAATAAGGTTTGGAGCTGCTTCTTTGCTTGCTTTTCTCTTAGTTGCCCTTCCTTCCTCAAGTCAGGCCGATCTAGGGAGCTTTTGACAAAGAACCCCAATTTCTTTCTTTGGAGCCGTTTCTTTTATACAAGTGATGCTGTGCATTTCTTGCCATCAAGTCCGCCTCCCTCCAGCAAGGTGATAGTTATGCCCTCTATCTCTTTTTTGGGCGGAGATTGAGCAAACAAGGCGAAATACTCACTCTTTTAGCGAAGAGCAATCGAAACGAACTCGGATTTGTGTGTTCTTTGTACCGTTGGAAAGCTTGTTGAGTCTACTTTCTAACCAAAGTGGTTTGGATAAAAAAAATTTGTACATCAAAAGATATGACGATTATATCCTTAGTTGGTAGGAAGATGAATTGCCTTGGTAAAATTCTCGCATCTCCCTCACTTTCCTTGACCCTTGGGCATCCCGAGTATGCTTGAAAGCTTCTTTTCATGACTTTTGGGACTCGGTGGTGGAGTGTC
This sequence comes from Rhododendron griersonianum, assembly GCA_018127125.1. Classification (NCBI taxonomy): domain Eukaryota; kingdom Viridiplantae; phylum Streptophyta; class Magnoliopsida; order Ericales; family Ericaceae; genus Rhododendron; species Rhododendron griersonianum. The sequence continues at coordinate 23,024,456 of CM030797.1, forward strand.
ACGTGGCTTTGGGTACTTGGACACACTCGGGACTATCCATGGCGTCCATGACCGTGTCGTACTGTGTCAAAAATATATTTATAAAAATTGAGAATTAACAACTACTCAGAGAATAGTGGCTAAGTCCAAGTATGGATCCTCAGGAATAGTGTGGCTAAGTTACGCTAAATTTGATTACTTTCTAGATTAATTCGGGCAAAGAAAGTTTGGTTATTTTGGAGAATTTATTAAACTAAGAGAAGCAATTAAATTAAAAGTTTGTAACGAGCAGAGAGGAAATCTAGGGTTCGAATCCACTTCGACCGTGTAACTCCAACATGCATAGGCTAAGTTAATTATTCGAATAAGAAGAGATTATCACTAGGGCTTGCAAACCCTTTCGATAATCATCAAGAAAATAATTGAGTTGTTAAAAGGCATAGACTATCCCATAGCACGGACTGTCTCAATAGCACGGTCTTGCCGCCTAACGGCATGATCCATCTTACGAGCATAATCTATCTCAGAACTCCAACCACAATCAATGAAAACCATTGTCGAACTCGTATTTGAAAGCATGCACACAAATACGTAATGGATTAAAACCATTAAAAATCTGTCCGATCGAAACGAAACGGTTTCTTAGTCATACAATCGATCCGAATAATAAAAGCTAAGCCTATACGTATACAAAGTTACTTGGCACGGGGCTTCATCTTCCCCCTAGATAATGGTGTTAGCCAGCCATGGGCTCTCATCGTAGCAGCCGTTGTTTCTTTTCTGTCACCTCCTGCTTTTTCCAACCGACCCTCGTGATAGCGTGGGTCTCCTCCTTTTATACCCTACTGCCATTCCTTCCTTGTACATGCACCAAATAATTGCATAAGGAAACAAGAACCCTTTTCTCTGGCCAACTCTTGGCCAAAATTCGTAATGCAACTTGGGCCCACCACATAATTAATTGTATTGTTTCATAGATAACAATTCTAGCAATAACAATTTCACTTGTAAGCTCACGTGGAAAACAGGAGTGAAATTCATAAACCCTATTCTATTGCTATTTTATTTTCTCCAATGAATAAATGCTAGCCAATCTTCGCGGCAACCCTTCGTAAGACCTTCCAATTTGCACGTTTCCGCAATCATCGATCTTCAAGGCCTACAAACATTACTAAACACTAAAATATACCAAGTAACAATGTAAACAGACTGACAAAGCGTAGATTAGTCGTATTAGATTTACCTGAAAATGCCAAAAACACACCTTACGTGCAGTATCATTCAAATCAATCCATTTGTGCGCGTGTGGGTGACAAAAATGAGAGATAAGCCCCTTTATTTACACTATTGAGGGCTTATCACAAAGCAAGATTCATGAGACAGCTTGTTTAAGGCAAAATATTGACCGTATTTCCAAACCAGCAGTAAGTTTGGGTTTAGTTACATGATCCCGTTTAATTGTGTGCCATCCTTATGTTTGGGTTGCGCCCGTCCGTAGAAAGGTATGAGAAATCTTATCCAGTTAGTCACAAACAACAATTGGAAGCAAGAACGTGTATGGAATATTGAGGAATGGCATTTAAACACAACTGATAGGGATTTGCCAGTTATGGACAAGAACCTAACAGTCCAGGTACTGTTTTCGGAATTGAATTGTCCATGATATATTGAAAATGCTGCTTCAATTGCCGAGAGGAAAAGAGAACCCCATAATCTCCTTGTAGAGAATTAAAGGCATCACTACCTGTTATTTGAGACACAAAATGGTTTATTTATGAAAATTGATGTATTAACCATAAGAGTCACAATAAACAGTTAAGGCCCCGTTCTAGAAATGGAAAAAGCTCTTCTTTTTTGTCCAATAAGAAGGGGAGTTCCTGAAAAATAAGAAGGCTTGGAAGAATTTATATAGGTTCCATGAGGGCCGGCGGAGGGAAATCGGTCCGGCGGCCGCGCCGGGCCGTCTCCGGCCACCGGACGGCCGATCCGAGCCGTCCAAAAATTCTATAAAAAAAAACCAAGGGGGCCTGCGCGGGAATCAACGGCATCCGAGGTGTGTAGGGTGCTTGATCCGAGCACCCCTTTTCCGTGTACATATGAAGTTTCATATGTACACGGATATGGCCCGGCGCGGCCTCCGGACCGATTTCCCTCCGCCGGCCCCCATATTGGTAAAAACAGTCTTCTTTTTGTAAAGGCAACTTCAAGCTCAAAAATAATGTGTTTACGCAAATAATTTTCCTATCACAATGGATCTTGTTTGATAGATCTCATTGAGATCTTTAATACGGTGAAAAAAAATTAATTTTTTTTTTTTCATTTACATTATTTTTGAGTTTGAAAATGTGAAAGAAACTTTTTGTTTGGGAAAAATAAGAAGAGTGGATTATTTTTGAATGAGAAGTGAAGGAAATAAGTACTTATTTTTTAAGAAGATTTCCGAAACGGAGCCTTAAGATGGATATCAAGTTTCAGTTACATACTTGCATGCCATTTAACCCCCCCTTTAAACACTGACTTTGTTACATGCCTTGTCAGGTTGCATTGGTGGCTGCGATGATATTCTGAAGCAGTTGGTAGAAATTTGTGGAACCGGTTCCCGCAGTACTTCAACCATACCTTGTATGTATTAGATACTTATTTGGTTAAGTTGAACACATTTGCAAAAAAGTCGAATTATATTTTATCGTCAGTTCAAGATCTTACGACACACGGGAAGGAGTTAATGAGTACGAAATTTGATCTTTATTCTTATACGCATTTTCTTGAACTATATCCTCCAGCAAGAGCAGGACCCACTACAACCTCCAGCAGTAACCAGCAACGTAATCCAAGGCAGATTGCTTGCACCCATTGCATGCAATATGGACATTCTTCAAATGTCTGCCCATCGCAAGTTTCTCACTCTTCTATGGCTCGGTCTCAGGGTGTGAACCAACAGAATGGTAAAATCTCTTATCTTTCCCAGTATCTCTAGACTTTCGGGGATTTTTTTTCCCCAGAATATCTAGAATTCACTTTAAAATTAAGTGCCATTTTAGTTCAAAAATAGGAAGTGGTAAAACGATATAGCCAGGGAGATGTGGGCATTCATGAAGATATTCGTGCTTCCTGCCCACAAAATTGTCCCTTGCAAAGTTGACCATGATGAGAAACTGCACAAAAAGCCACATGTTTTGGATGCCATAAGAAGAAATTGCTGGTTTCAACTAGAATGAAAATCACATTCTCTTCCTGCCAGTTGTGCTTTGCTCGTACACCTTGACGTAGAATAAGTGATTAATTGTGTGTCCTACCCGTCATACCAATACGGAATATTGGGTATTCTCTGACCAGGGTTCATCATCATCTCTAAGAGACACTTAGCTTAATCATCTACACGTTTATGAGTTTGACCACTTACATAAGATAACTCTAGTTAAAAAAGAAATGGTTAAATGTAGAACAGCTTCTCTAGTACCCACTCTTTGGTATGACTGCATGCTCTCTCTTATATTTGTTTGAAATTGTTGATAATGCAGGAGATTCTTCCGTTCCTTGTGAAACATGTGGCTCGCCATGTTTTTTGCGGACTGCTAATACTGCAAATAACAGGGGAAGAAAGTTTTATTCTTGTCAATCACAGGGGTGCAACTTCTTCGTGTATGTCAAGTTAGACTAGTGTACTTACATATTTTCGTGCCTGCTGATTTTCTTGTCAAAGCATGAGCTGTCATGAAAGCAGTTTCTTAAAAGGGACGAAAGTCTCATCTTCATTTATTGATGGGATAAAGAAGCCTGCTGCTTACGGAAACCTCAAGTCTAAACACTTTTCACTTGCTCCCCTGAATTGCAGATGGGAGGATAACCTGAGCAACAATAATGGGGGTAGAAGAGCGGAACCAGCAAATGTAGGGAGGATTGGGCGTGGCAGGGGAGGCCGGAGCGGACGTGCTGCTGCTGACACAACATTCGTGTCGGCAACAGGTGACCCCGTATCTGGTAGACGGTGTTATGTATGTGGTGATCCATCCCACTTTGCGAATGTTTGTCCCAGTCGTGGTATGTGAGTGATGTCCCTCAATTGGGCCATCTTTCTTTCCAGCTCATTTTTCATAGATTATGGGATGGAGGGTCAATCTTGTCTTTTTCTTATTTTTATTCTAGTGGAAAGTGATACCAAGTAGTTAGCCTAGAAGATCCTGTATTTCGTCTAATATTGTGTATTTCATTCAATACTTCTCTGTTTGATTTTTTTTTTTCTTATCTTGTTTTTATCGCAGACCTCACTCTCCCTCTAAAATTTCTAAAAGAAATTTTTTTTGTGAAAAACAACATTTCTCTATCCTATGCAGAACGGGAAAGTTCGTCAGAAACTTACCCCCACAGAAAAGACAAGTATGATAAATTTACAAATGTTACAAGTTTAACCATGAAAAATTTGGCATTTGAAAAAGCACTTATCTAAGAAAAGATAACTTTTTAAGAGAATATGAGAAACTTTTTTTGATTGATTAACATTAGTCAATTTCTTAAAGGGAAACAAAAGGTTTTTGTAAAAAAATTAAAGGACTTTATAAACAGTTTAACGATGGCACAATGGCGGCAATTTTAAAAGGGGAAATTACGGAAAAATGGCATTGACTAGGTCATGCTACCCACTTCAATGGTCCCAACTATCAGAACCCCCAATATCATGGCATCCCTAAAAGTATGGACCAATACATGGTGAGGTCAATTCATTTTATAATTTTACCCTCATTTATATCTACTACTCCCTCCGTCCCTTTTTAAATATTCTGCTTCGTAACTCCAACTTATTAAAAAGACATCATCATTATACCTTTCACATCAACTTTTTCCTCCACTTTCCCTACTTACCCATCATCATTACACTTTTACTCACTAACTTTTCAAAATGGAATTTACTTTTAGGGATAAAATAGACAATTCACCAACTTTTACCCACTAACTTTACAAAATGGACATTTATTAAGGGACAGCCCAAAATGGAATACTGGACTGTAATAAAGGGACGGAGGGAGTATCTATCTATCTATCGACTATAAAAAGAGGGAAGATGTCAATGAGTTTCCCACACTTTTATTTACATGAGAGTAAGACTATCAACACACATTCCTACACAGATTCTGCACATATTTTTTTTGAGTGTTCTTGTGAAAAATCAGCTCAATCCGATAACTGTAAATGCTTGATTTAATCTTTTAGCTTTTCATTCATATTTTGACGTGAATGAAAAATTAGAAGATTGAATCGAGCATTTACAGTTATCGGATTGAGCTGATTTTTCACAAGGGCACTCAGAAAAATATTTTAAATTTAATTAACGACATGGATAGTTTGTGTGGGACCTGTAGTGGGCCCTATGTTAAAATCTGTGCAGAATCTGTGTTGAGAATGTCTGTGTCAATAGCACCATTCTTTACAAAAATACCCTTAGCAGGAAATTACTTAAGAGTATTTCCAACCCAATGTCCTCTATAGTCTATTTGGGAGGATCAAAATAAAGTTTTATATTCAAAAAGTGATTTTTGAGAGGTTCACTATTCATGTTCACTTCAACCATAAATCTCTATCTCTCTATTTTTCATCTTCATTTTAGATTTTATCTCACTTTGAGTCCCAATAATTATGTACTTCAATATCAACTTCAATTATTTCAGTAATTTTAAATTCAAAAAGTGGTTTGAAGCATCTTTCATTTTCTTTCCTCGTACTCTAAATATGGAGGATGAAAATCAATCCTAAAAAATGGAGGCAAATATGGAGGATGATATTTCGACGTACCAAAAAAACAAAAATGGAGGATGGGTTGAAGGGCATAATTCCTCCAAAATGGAGGAATGGAGGGAGATTTGGAGTTATAGAATATGCATTGGAGATGCGCTTAGGCCATCCGTTTTGAAAGGCGTGTGATATGGTGACACAGCTTTTGGTAAGCCCTTTTTGAAAATGTAACACCGTTTGGAATTTGGACAAAGACTGTTCTAGTATTATAGTACTATCTTTGTTGTCAAACATCTCTTATTCTCTGGAAAAAATGGCACCTACCACGTGGTGCCCCAGACCTCTCCATAATCACACAGTTATGTGGGGTTCGAGACTAAGTGTGAGGACCTTACAACAATGTGTGGTGGGGACAGGCTTGGGGCATCGTCACGTGGTGCCCCAAGGGCATTGAATAATCTCTCCATTCTCTATATCGATGTTGGTCGGGAAACTACTAGTGATTTCAATCTCTCTCTCTCTCTCTCTCTCTCTCTCTATCTCTTGGGTTTCATCACCTCTCTTATGTAAATCCTCTGCCTCATCGTCTCTGGAGAGTAACATGATCGTAAACCCGAATCTGGGGATCTTGTAGGGCGGGCTGCCCTAGTATATCACTCCAGCGGTTCATCTCATCAATCAACGGTCCGAGTATTAAAACAAACTCTTCCAAGAAAAGTTTGAGAGTTTGTTTTAAATTCGGACCGATGAAAAACACTTTTGGACGCTTGGATAGTCCCTATGGTGCAGGGGTACACTACATGGTTTCTGAATCCCTATAAACCCTCGCCGCCTTCCTCTTTTTCTTCTTCTTCACTGTCATGGACATCTTATCCATCTTCGCAGTTGAGGCTTCGGCTACAGAAGCCGTCGAATGGATTGAACACAACTTCCACGCAATTGTTGGAAGTTTCATAATTACACATAATTAGGCTCTTTACTTTCACTCTCTTCTCAATTAAATAGTTCCTACTAAGGGCCCTATTTGGGGCACAACAAATGGGCAAGAAAGTAATGATTTTTACAGGACTCATTATGGGTCCTACAAATACAATTCAAACCGCAAGTTATTTTTAAAATTTTTTTTAATACAGTTAACTTATGAACCTCCTTCGTGGTTTGTGGGCTTTCAAGTTTCTACAGCGCGGCTATTTTGATCGGGATTGGCTTCTATCCCTCTTATGGTCACCAGGTGGCCCAAGAACTTCCCAGAGCTTACCCCAAATGCACACTTCGAGGCATTGAGCTTCAGCTTATACTTCCTCAGGATATCGAAAGCCTCCTTCAGATCAGCAATATGCCGTTGCTTCTCTTTACTTTTTACAACCATATCATCGATGTATACCTCTATTGTTTTGCTGAGCAAACTCTTAAACATAATGGTGGTTAACCTTTGATATGTTGCCCCTGCGTTTCTCAAGCCAAACGGCATGACGTTGTAACAGTACAACCCTCGTGGTGTAATGAAAGAAGTATTTTCTTGGTCGGGTCGAAACATAGCAATCTGATGGTACCCTCTGTATGTAATGCAGAACGGAAATATGAAGAATATAAATTAATTATGCATTATTTTGAGTTTATTATTTTGGTAGGAAATTCCATTTTAGTTGCCGCTTGTTTTGGCAACCTTATATTTCTTTCTAGTATTTGATTTCCTAGTCAAAATAGAATTTTTCGTTTTTGGTAATTTTTGTTAATTAGTTGATTTGGCTTCCTTTTGGGACGAATCGATTAGGGTTAGGGTTTTCTACCTATTTAATAAGTTGTAAGCTTTCGGGCTAAGGGAGTTGTTTGTTGAAATAATGAAAATTGAGAGTTTTCTCACAATTATTTGATCGAAGAGGGAGTATCTCTAGTTCATACTTATTTGTGTTTGTGTTTCAAAGAGAGAATCTTTAACATAAGCAAGTTCGTGATCTCTTTTTGCAAATAATTTTGTAAAAGGAGGTTGCGCTGCATCAATTGGTATCAGAGCCCAAGTTCAATCCTGACTATGGCCGAAGGACGTGCTAGAGGTCGAGGAGGATGAGGAGGTTGGACAGCTTAAGTTGATGAAGTCTATGAGCGAGATGAGATTGCTCGAGAAGCTCAAATGGAGTGAAAAACCTTAGATCGCCTAGGTTTATAAATATTTACTATTTTTTATCTTTTTAATTAATCAATCCACCAATCGATAAATAAGCTAATCAAACGAACGAGGAGCAATCAAAAGATGAACGCAAAGATATACGTGGAAAACCCTAAACGGAAAAAAAACAACGGGAAGGAATCAAAACACTATACTCATTGTACGGTTACAAACAAACCTATACTTACAACCTAAAATCGTTCTCGGTTGACCAAGGTTGATTGCCGAATCGCTCGTTCACCGCACCCAGTGCTTGACTGCCGCTGCCTTGAATCCACAAGCCTTCCACTATCCTTCGGAAATCCACCGAAGGCCAACTCAAGTAAGTTGAATCAAATATTGGAAAGAAACTCCATGAAGTTAACCTTATTTCTCGATGATCAATTGATCATGTTTGTACTTCAAGAAACAAAACCGAAACCCCTTGGATGTATTCTTAGGTTTGGACGTTCTTGGGGGCGGCTCTCATATCTTTGGTCACCCCGAAATCCCAAGTGAGCTGCATATATATAGATGGAAGAAATTTGTCAAGTTGCTGCTCGAGCACTGGTTAATGCTTTGTTGGAGTTGCTCGAGCACTATTTCTGAGAATCAATTCCATATTTCCACACCACTGATTCTGTGATCCCATTTCCTTATGCATCAGCTATAATCACAAATTTCCTTGATATCTTCCATCCTTTTTCCTCAACAAATTCTACCAAATTTCTTTGACAAACTATATCTCTCGATTACACACTATGATTGATATAGTTTCTAAAATAGACGCTCTAAACATAGAAGGAAAATAAGTTACAACTCAATAATAAGGGCTACAAATTAATATGAGATTTTGTCATGAGATTTGCCAAAACTATAGACCTTACAATCTCCCCCTTTGGCACTTCCATGACAAAACATACATAACTACTAATCCATTAACAGATTGATCACAACCTATGAAGCTGCAGAAATAAACACTGAAAAGATAATCTATTAATCAATAAATTTCTCCCCCTTTTTGTTATGGAATGACAAAGGTAAGGCACACATGAATAAGCCCAAATCAATAAGGATTAAAAGGATATTAGAAGTCCAACAGATAATGACATCCATTAACAAACTAAAACTAATATGCCATGTTATAAGGGCTACAAATTAATATGAGATTTTGTCATGGGATTTGCCAAAACTATAGACCTTACATGGAGGAAGGGTTTGCTTACATCAAAGCCATGCTTGGAGTTGGACATTCGGAGGCTTTAGAAGTTACAAACTCACCTCGCCATCGTTTTGTTAGACCTAACCCTCCGACTAAGGAAGGTTTTATAGATGATGAAGATTCCAATACTTTTGGTGGCTACCGCCATCAACGAGGGCGGGATAGGGAGGTCGTGGCTCACACCAGCAACTCACGTTACTGGAAAAACAGTTTGAAGATTGACTTGCCTAAGTTTAAGAGAGATACGACGCCGAAGGAGTTTGTAACGCCCCCATTTTCGGGTACGTTAAATAAACATTTTATTGATAAAAAAATACGAAGAGTCGAGCTCATCATTATAACATGGTTCCTACTAGAGTACTTTTATTACACAAAGGATGGGAAATCTAAGGTTATCTACTGCTCCACCTCTTCCTCCATCCTAGCAAGCTCTTCGGCTCTAAAGACCTCCAATGTGTACTGCTCTCCCTGTTCATCTATGAGATCTGACACATTATACCGGCGTCGCCACCCATATAATATGTCAGGGTCACCAAAGGGCAACACCGTGAGCTACAGAAGCTCAATAGAGTAAACCATACCCACTAACCCTTAACTTATAACAAAAAGGCACAAAGACAATTACACATGCTCATTCAACAACATAGTTAGCAATTACACATCCACATTTGCTATCTTTCTAACTTTGGTGTCATGCCTTTCTGTGTTTCTCCTACGCAACATTTCGTAGACCGTGTCACCATTTTCCACTTCATTAACACTTCCAAAACCATTTTAACACACCCAACCTCGGTTCCGCCGCGCCGGGTTCCCGAGTATCCTCACAATGGTTCCGCCGCGCCGGGTTCCCATTGGCACACATCTTGCATTGGCTCCTCTCCACGGATAACCAAGTCACACACCCAACCTCGATTCCGCCGCGCCGGGTTCTCGAGTATCCTCACAATGGTTCCGCCGCGCCGGGTTCCCATTGGCACACAAAACACCCGTACTCCCATAATGACTCCCCATTTCTAGTCATTATGTAGTTTCAAAAATATTTTACCATTTCAAACACTTCCTTTCATTAGCCACACCCTAGGTGCTATGTTTCTAACTTTCTCGGTTTCCGTGTCTCGTTTTCATGCATAGACTCCATGGTAGGACTTTTCATGTAATCATAGTAATCTTGAAACTAAACTAGCAAGATCATCCAACTCTATATCATTTAGCATTGTAGACACCTCCCAAACGGGGCATCGCCATACAGATTGATCACGTTTGTTCGCTCGATTGATTGCTTGCTTCGTAAACCAAAATCATGGACATTCCCATGGCTAGGAACATCGCCACATGATAGCGGTTATCATCAAAACAGAGTCGCCACCCAGTTTATTAAAATTGGGAAAATAGATAGAGATTCTGGATACGGGAGCCAAAAGTACAATAAGGGGAAGGTGTTAGGCACCCCTCTTTGCCCAGTCGTGAGACTGGCCCATAATTGTTCAACATAAGATGTGTAGATGCTTTGTTTAATTCCAACACATAGTCTATTTATTTATTCCTTTAAACAGTAAGTAAAGTGAGCCTGTGCGATAAGTAAAACATGCGTTAGAAAGCAGAAAAGCAAACAAACTGTCCCAGGGAGATGGATCCCACGGCCGGTGAATGGATGTCACGGCCGAGGGATCGAAGCCCCGATCGGTGTTCTTCCTCACACAAGACAGAAAGATTAATAGATAATCAGAAAGTTGTGATTAAGCGTAAGAACGATAAATAAAACAAACCAGAGGCCGTTGGGCCTCACCACCTTGATCCCTCAGTTGCTTGATTGCCTCGGATTGGGTGTGATTGACTGATTGCTTGATTGAAAACCCTAGAGTTAGGGTTTGAACTTCGGGGTTTGATCGCCGGATTGACGGCTGCCTTCGGGAGGTTAGGATTTTTGAAGAGTGGGTTTGAGGGAGTATTTGTGCAGAGTTTTGAGGCTTGAGAGAGTGTATACTCTGATGAATTTTGTGTGTCTATTTTCGGAGTCCAAAGGCCCTTTTTATAGGCAATTGGTGACTCACTTCGGCCAATCAAATCACGAGATGGCAATTGCAATTGCAATGCACCTCTAACTCTACGTCGTAATCTCTGAGCGTAGCCCGAACGCATCAGGAAGGTAGTGTAGTTGGATCAAACGTCTGACAGAACACGTTCCAGAGTCTGGGAAAAGGTCGATCTGGCGGCCGAGTAAAGGATATCACGGCCGAGGAATGGATGTCTCGGCCGAAGGATAGATCTTGCGGCCGAGGGATTGATCTCTCAGGGAGATTTTGCTAGCAACAGGTTGCTCGGGTGAGGAAATGATGTTAGGGCCGTGGGATCGATGTCACGGCCGACAGATGGATTCCCCTAGGCTTCTGTATTTCTGTCTGAAAGGCTGTATAGCTCTGAATTGGGTCCTCTAAGTGGCTCAAAGTTCTTACCGAAAGTCCTAAGGTTCTCAAGGAGGCAATCAGCAATCACTGTATCCATTTCATCATCGGGATGGTCCCAAGGTGGGACTTGAAATAATCGTTAGGCCGAATTGGGGTGTCTACAAGCGTGCCTTCTCATCATGATGACCTTTTCTTTTTCCTTCTTCCTATTCTCAAACCAGATACGAAACCATTCGTCAACCATTATTCCAAGGGGTTTTCAAAAAAAGGTTTTGTTATGGTCGGGCCGGGAGGCTGCCTACGTATTCCATAAGGGAAATTCAGACCAACCGTAGTTCGGGCGAAAAAAGGGTTTGTTATGGTCGGGCCGGGAGGCTGCCTATGTATTCCACAAGGGAAATTCAGACCAATCGTAGTTCGGGCAATAAAGAAAAATAAAAAGCTTGGGAGGGTTAGAGACAGAAGACGTACCTTTGGGCTTAAAAAGCCGTAGTGTGACGTACCTAGACTGAGCCAGGGTTTTGGCGAAGAGTAGTCGAAGGAGCGCGGGGCTACCTGGGGAGTTTTTGCGGAGAGCTTCCTTAGTATTTTGGGGTAGATCAGTACACGGCAGGTGCGTTTGCTTTTCTTGATCATCCTTACTTTGACTGAAAGGGACTCGGTAGAGTAGCCTATCCTTGCGAATGAGCTGGAAGGAATTGATGTAGTGGGGTGGAATCCAAACCACCTGTTGGGATGAGTTGGACGCCGGTTTGTTTTTGGGGGGCGCAGGGTCAGTATCTAGAGCACAGAGCTTTGGTGATGAGGGAACCGAGGCACGGAGCCGGTTATAGTCATGAGGCGAGGGCCTGAGGAGATTGATGGAACCAAGGCGTGGAGCCTGTCGCAGTCTTGAGGCGAGGGCCTGAGGAGATTGGATTGATAGGACCGAAGCGCGGAGTTGGTGTCGAATACAAGGCAAGAGCCTGAGGTGTCGGAGCTTTTGAGCTTGATAGGACCGAAGCGTGGAGCTGGTATTGATCATAAGGCGAGAGCCTGAGGTGTCGGAGCTTAGAGCTTGACGTGATATGAACCGAAGCGTAGAGCTGGTTGCATTCTGGTGGTCTGTGCACGGAGCTTTCTCATCATAAGTGTTGGCGTAGAGCCAAAGGATTGAGGCGCTGGACCGATCAATAAAATCGAGGCGTAGAGCCGGTTGATGGCAGGGTTGACCTGTTTCATGGGAGATATGCAGAGTGTATATGTGTGATGATGTTTGTTAGATGTGAACAGATATGATGATGCAAACTCGATGTGATAATGTTTGATGTGCGCACGGGCCCGTGCGTGTGTGTTTGTTTTAAAGCTTAGAGCTTCTATCAAGTTCCGGACTTGAGCATTCAGAGCGTAGAGCTCGAGCATTTGGACGGCAGAATCCGAGCATTCAAAGTACAGGCTTTGAGCGTCCAGTACGCAGTGGTTGGGCATCCAAGCGTAGAGCTTGAGCATTCAAGTGTATAACCTGAGCATCCAGTACACAGTGGTTGGGCATCCAAGCGTAGAGCTTGAGCATTCAAAATGTTAGATTTTGAGCATTCAGGCGTAGAGCCTGAGAATAGATGTCTTGATTGTTGGGGCGGCATAGAGCCTGTTGAGATTTGCTGGTTTACGGCTTCGAGCCAGTTGAGATGATGGGCTTTGAGCCGCTGAGTTGTGATAACGGGCGTAGAGCCTATCGATAATGGGCTTGAAGCCGTTAAGTGAGTGAGTACAGGCGTAGAGCCTGTTGATAATAGGCTTCGAGCCGCTGAGATTGGTTGTTTACGGCTTCGAGCCAGTTGAGACAGTGGGCTTAGAGCCGCTGAGTGAGTGATAGCGAGCATAGAGCTGCTGAGATAGTAAACATAGGCTTCGAGCCTGTTAAGAACTTGATTGTGTACGGCTTTCGAGCCAGTTGAAACGATGGGCTTGGAGCCACTGAGTCGATAGGTGGGGGCGTAGAGCCGCTGAGTTGATGAGTTGGTGAATTCGGGCGTAAAGCCGTTGAGATAATGGCTTTGAGCCGTTGAAGTGAACTTGGAGTCACGGTGCTTGATAGTGAATGTGGACGTAGAGCCGCTGAGTGTTCTTACTTGCTTTGGCCAGCAGTTTGTAGAGAGAGAGATCCTCAATGCTTGGGCATGCCCCCAAGGCTAGTTTTGGTTACGTTGCATTGGCTCGGGGATGCCCCCAAGGCTACTTGGTTGGTTGAAGACTTAGAAGTCTGCAGTGGCTTGAGTCAGTGCACAGAGCAAGACCTGATATGGCTGAGGAAAAGTAGATTGGGAGGCCTGGAGATCGATCTCTCGGCCGAAGGATTGATGTCTCGGCCGAGGAATCGATGTCTCGGCCGTGAGATAGCCAAAAGTCAGGAAATCGATTTAAGTTAAACTTAATCGATTTCACGGGTCATTTCATCCTTTCTATCCCTCATCCTCTTCCATCGTTCAAACAATCGCCGCCGCTCCCTCCTCTCTCTCCTCGTCGGCCGCCGCCGTCCCCCACCTCACCGCCGTCGTTCCTTCCGACCACACGGTTCTGATGGCATCATCACCGCCTCCTCCATCATCTGACGCTCCTACTGCGCCTAGGGATACGGGCAAAGCTCCGGCCGTTGAGGCCGCGATTCTTGGCGGGGTTTCAAGTTCCCGCGTTCTTCGTTCAAGTTGACGCAAAGCCACTGTTGGGGGAAGTTCCTCGCAACCCATTCCTCCTGAGGTCGAACCCGAGGCCTCTACTGATGCAGGTGGTGATATTCTTCCACCGTTTGACGTTGCCACTTACGCTCCTCAGGTTCACCTGGTCGGTCGTGTGTAGACACCCCAATTTGGCCTAAAGATTATTTCAAGTCCCACCTTGGGACAATCCCGATGATGAAATGGATACAATGATTGCTGATTGCTTCCTTGAGGACCTTAGGACTTTCGGTAAGAACTTTGAGCCACTTAGAGGACCCAATTCAGAGCCATACAGCCTTTCAGACAGAAATACAGAAGCCTAGGAGAATCCATCTGTCGGCTGTGACATCGATCCCACGGCCCTAACATCATTTCCTCACCCGAGCAACCTGTTGCTAGCAAAATCTCCCTGAGAGATCAATCCCTCGGCCGCAAGATCTATCCTTCGGCCGAGACATCCATTCCTCGACCGTGATATCCTTTACTCAACCGCCAGATCGACCTTTTTCCAGACTCTGGAACGTGTTCTGTCAGACGTTTGATCCGATTACACTACCTTTCCGATGCGTTCGGGCTACGCTCAGAGATTACGACGTAGAGTTAGAGATGCATTGCAATTGCAATTGCCATCTCGTGATCTGATTGGCCGGAGTGAGTCACCAATTGCCTATATAAAGGGCCTTTGGACTCCGAATAAAGAGACGAAATTGATAGACCTTCACACTCTCTCAAGCCTCGAAACTCTGCACAAACACTCCCTCATACTCACTCTTCAAAAGCCCTAACCTTCCGAAGGCAGCCGTCAATCCGGCGATCAAACCCCGAAGTTCAAACCCTAACCCTAGGGTTTTCAATCAAGCAATCAATCAATCACGCCCAATCCAAAGCAATCAAGCAAACTGAGGGATTAAGGTGGTGAGGCCCAACGGCCTCTGGTTTGTTTTATTTATCGCTCCTATACTTAATCATAGCTTTCTGATTATCTGTTAATCGTATAGTCTGGTGTGAGGAAGAACACCGACCGGGGCTTCGATCCCTCGGCCGGTACATCAAACCAGGAGGATCCCTCGGCCGTGACATCCATTCACCGGCCGCGGGATCCATCTCCCTGGGACAGCTTGTTTTGCTTTGGTTTCTGATGCATGCTTCAATTACAGTCCTGGCTCACTTTACTTACTGTTTAAAGGATTAATTAAACAGACTATGTGTTAGAATTAAATAAAGCATTTATACGTTTTATGTTGAATAACTATGGGCCAGTCTCACGGCTGGGCAGAGAGGGGTGCCTAACACCTTCCCCTTACTGTACTTTTGGCTCCCGTATCCAGAATCTCTATCTGTTTTCCCAGTTTTAATAAACTGGGTGGCGACTCTGTTTTGATGATAACCGCTATCATGTGGCGATGTTCCTAGCCATGGGGATGTCCATGATTTTGGTTTATGAAGTAAGCAACCAATCGAGCAAACAAACGTGATCAATCTGTATGGCGATGCCCCGTTTGGCAGGTGTCAACAGTTTTTGGCGACTCCGCTGGGGATATGAGAGCCATAACCAGAAAGTTCAACATAAGACTAATATATGCCTTGTTTAATTCATCTATCATATGCATCAAGCGGGCAACCCGTTGAGTTCACCTGATATCCCGGCATGACACGGGCTATGTTGGGGGTTCCAGCAAACTCCACAGTCACTCGTACCTAGTGGTATATCAAAAAGAGAATCACCCAATCACCGCCTATGATGGGCTGGTGAGAGGATTGGTGCCCTTTGACAACGGAGCACCCTGAGACTACCAAAACCTTGCATGTTTTAGAAAGCCATAGAACTTATCAAACTAAGACAGGAACCTACAGGCTAGGAACCTACTTGCATTTTACTTCCAAGTTCTTCCTCACACCTTGTATATGTTGTTGTAACATCTCTTTCTGTGCAGAAGGGTTAGGGCTTGAACTAAAAGCCCTAACCCTAAGTCTTTATAGCCAAGCACTAATGACGTTGCCTGCAAGGTATATTTTTGGTAAAAAGCATCATTGCTTACTTAACACTCTCGCTTTACTTAAAGCACCGCGAAGCATGGATTTCTAGAACGAAATCAAACACTGGCTGCCCCGCCGGCAATTGAACTAGAGGTTGCTCTAGCAATCTTTGCCTCGCAAGGCTAAAGGAAAGAGGGAGTGTAAAGTAGTAGAGCAGGTTATGGATGATTGTATGCAAAGTCAAAGATATTATGGATAGAACTTGCAATACTTATTTCTCCATGGATGATTCAGCATGACAAGTTTAGGACTTTGGTTCCTATTTCCAAATCGGCCTAGCAACCCATCTTTCAAAATTCAAAATTCTGAGCATGCTTACCTCAACGAGCTGGTAAAATTTAGGAGGTTGTCAATGTGCTAGCAAATAATCAAGTGGATTTCAATTACCTCAATCACGTTTTGAGAAAGAATTTTCCCTAACCAAGAATTGAAGGAACTTTCAAAACTTTTTGCAATGACTAATTTAATGACAAGTTTTTCTGAAACATTCAAATAGCTGCTAGCACAGCGATGGACTCCGAGTCTACTTTCTGTTGTAGCCATATGCTCAACCTTTTCGGTTTGTCTTATAATATGGATTGGCTTGGAAGTGGGATCTTAAGTGGCAGCAACGAGTCTTAAGAATCATCCATATAAAAAATGGCTGGCTATCTATAGTATCCGATAAACTCATGCATACAAACGGATTTCAATGCATGACTCATCCATAATCTATGTAAGTAGCTGTGGTGCTATATGTATACATATCGTTTTGCTTGCCTCTTTCTAACTATGCAGGGGCCAAACCAAAAGAGGAGTCCATCCCCCTCATTTCCTTTCTTTGTTCATTGCATGTCATTTGGTTGCACCACCACTAAGGGCAGTTTGCATATTAGAAAATGTGACGCATGGACAATTAGTTTTGGATATCTCAACTTAAGCATGATTAGGTTTCTCCTTCTTTTAGATTTGGAGTTTGATCTCAGACATGATGGTAATGGCTACGAAAAAAAATTTGAAGTTTTAATCCAACCAAGTTTTGAGCAATGGCAGCCATGTCCATCATGTCTTGGCTTAGATTTTAAAACAATCTTCTCGTACCTAGCTAACTTTCACCGCCATTTTGGCCCATGTTTTGCTTCTCTTGAAAAATTGATATCATTTTGCTCATCATGGTTTTTGGCCAATCGTCACACTCAGCATGAAATGTGGGTCTTAAATTCAAGTCTCCTCAAATATGAACTACGAATGGCCTGATTCTCTGTTGGGATACGTAGGCACCTTTTGGTCGGCCACAAATTTGAAAATGTTCCCTCCTGTGCTAGTTCGCTGCTATAGAATGCTCATGATAACATTGAGTATTGAAAACAATCCACAAGGGTTTCAAAGTAATCTTCTGGCATCTTTTGGAACACATCATAATCACTCGAATTGTCAAAAGCACAAAATGAGTTTTTCAAAGTCATGACCCACGTCATTTTCGTTGAGCTAAGAAGGAGTTGAAACATTTCTGCACCCTCCAAAGATCACCTGTAAGCAAATCATGCTGTTGAAGATGAAGAGTATGAAAAAAAAAGAAGAGAGGAAAATGAAAAGAGAAAAAAAATGAGCTCTCTAGATTGAAAACCCGCAAGGGCGGTCTAGGCAAAAGTTAGAGCACGAACAAAGTGAGAAATCAGCCATGTCTCCATGCATCTACTATGAGTCTCAAAGGATTGTCCTCAATCTTAGAAAATCCACTTAGCCCCTAATCTCTTGATTAGGACCTCTGTCGCTCTGTCGTGTATTTCAAAATGAAGAAAGGCATTCATTTTCCTATCCCAAACACTTATCCCTTGCTAGCCATGTTGAGCCTCTGGATAATTCCTTTGAAAAGCCTGCTAGGCAGCCATCCCCTACACTAGGGCAAACACAAAAAAAATACAAGGAGAGATGAAAGAAAAATCAATGAAAGAATGAGCACCCTGTCATACAAGGGGCACTTTGAAGGAAACATTTCTTCCAATACATACAAAGGACATTTTCGAAGAAACCAACTCTTTCACACAAAGTGAGACAAGAGACAACAAGAGTTGATAAAAATGTTGAAGATGGCTGCTAGCTTTTTAAACCCAAGCGTGAGTAGAAATTAGGTTTGAGCCTTTACATCCGCTTCTTTCTCAACCCAAAACCCCAAGCCTACATTATGGTCCGTAACAAAGTCCTCTCAGATTGGGGAACACGACTTAGTAGCAAGGTCCTAAACACTAGGGGCATCACCAATGTGGGACTTAACACGAAGGGCAAGAATCTTGGAATTTGCATTTTCTTAGCAAATCACACAACGTGGAGAGTAACGTGGGACAAGGGACATGGCTATGTTCCCCTTTATGCACTTCTCTCATATGGGTCTCAATAGGCGCTTATCAATCCAACTTAAGTCAGTCAGATCAAGCTCGAAGCAACAAACTCACCTAATTGGCTAAGGACATGGGTTTGCAAAATAATTCTGCGTCCTTTGATGATTGAATGACGTGAGTGTGAAACATATAGATGAAATGATATGATTTTGAAATCCTTAAGGAAAAACTTTCAAAATTGATCTTATCTCAAACAATCTTGACACAGCAAATACAAGCACAGTCACTTTTTGCAAATCTCTGAGGAAATAATATGGGTCTCTCATTTCATGAGGAGTGTAGCAATATGGTCCCTTGACCAAACAATGTTTTCAGTAGTGCCGCTAAGGCATTGCGGTCTTTCAAACACCTGGCTAGTAAATAAGTCATTATTGGTCTCCCCAAATCAAGGGGAAGCATTTGATCAAATACGCAAAAGTTGAGATGTCCAGAATACATTGCGAATTTACATGCATATCGCTATCACCCTGTCTTTTGCACTAACCTCTTGTCGTGATTGCACAAGCTAACTCCAAATATGAGGTGTTTCTTATGATCAAACAAGGCAGAATCATCAAGGCATCATGGCCATCATCTCTATGCGAGGAGTAAAAGAGCAACAAAGGGACGGACTGTAAAATCTACCTCCCTGCCAACACACTCGGCCTTCAAAAAGCTCAGCCTAAGAAGCGTCATATCCTGGGAGAACACCTCAACTCTTTTGTGGAAATGCTGTCACACAGCATTATCAGGGGCATGCCAAGATCTCTGCCAAACAGAAAGAGAAACATTGCACTCACATTCATTGTTGTTTACATCGCATGTTTCTATGCTAGGGGCAATTAGATCATTGTCATCATGCACATTTGAGCTAGGATCAAGCATTCATAGCCTAAACAGGGGGCTTGCGTTTCTTTTTAAATACTCAAATGCATATATGTCGCGTTGCAAACCATGTTACCCGCAATCGTTCAAGCTCTTGAACTAGGGTTCTTTAAGTGTGGTGGTCCTGCCCCTAGCAGTCAGCATAAAAGGACTTTGGCCCGTGGTCGACTCCAAGCCTGTTGCATGTTGTTTTCTTATCCATTGCTGTTTTCTAAACCATTCAAATGTGGATTGCAGGATTCTCCTGGATTTCGGTCCTTGAACCGACCATACCAAGCTTGGTATCTATGACGGACAGAGCCAAGTCAAAGAAGCTGAAAGACAGCCCCGGCAAACTCTACAAATGGCACCATGCCAATAGCATTAAAGTGGCTTCGCACTTCACATCTCCATAGCTCCTTGCTTCGCGCTTTCATCTCCATCCTAGCAGCTCTGCCTTCATAAAATCAGAAGCCTCACACTTGCTCTTCAGTAGCACCATACACGTGCCTTGTCGTATTCGCGGCCTTATCTGGCTTTTCAAGAACTCCGAGCAACTCTACACTCAGGCCTCGCCGTATAGCAGGTTCCTTCTTAACAGTGCAGTGCTTACTTTAGCTACCCCGAGCTCACATCTTGAGGTTAAGTAGCCTCACCACTTCCAGGCCAGCAAAACAATCCTGCGGCTTCCACTTAATACATTGAGTGAACAGCCAACAAGAAAAAGCACCTGTATAAAGCTTGCACACTCCAGCCCTTCAGAAGGCATCTATCCTCCAAAAAGGGCATCCGTGTTGATAAAGCCCTCCAGAAGGCGTTTATGTTGCTAGCTTCCAGAAAGCGTTTGTATAGCCAGCTTCTAGAAAGCATTCAGCCTCCAGAAGGCACCCCGTTAATGGAGGCGATGGAAATCTCTGAAGTCATTAATGGCCGAAGCATTTAACAAACCTTATGGCACTTTGGGTCAACAAGTCAACAAAGTCAAAGTGGAATATGATCAAGAACTAGCCTTAGGGGCAATCCCGAGCATACTCAGAACCAGCCTTGGGAGGCATCCCAAGCATGTGGAAACTAGCCTTAAGGGCACCCCAAGCACGTGGAATCAATCCTCTGACTCCTAGCGTTCCCACGCCCGATAAGTCAACCTCGCAGCTGCTGCATCCTTCTTCAAAATCTCCTCTTTCAAAGGCAGTCGATTTGAATCCAGGCACCAACAAAGCATTCGTGGTATTCTGGGCCCGTGGCCAATAGAACTTATAATCAAATCCAGCCTTGGGAGCATTCCTGAGCGTGCATGATATCAAGCACCAGCGTCAGAATAAATCAAAAGCCTTGCATAGGCTGTCAAATGTCTGCCAGAAGCACTCAGTCTAAGACTCAAGATCATTCCGAGCATGAGGAAATTAGCCTTGGGAGCATTCCCAAGCTTAAGAAGGATCAAGTAATGACAAAAGCCTTGCAGGGGTTACCAAATGCATGCAATCTAGCCTTGGGGGCAATCCCGAGCAAGTGAAATATAGCCTTGGAGGCAATCACAAACATGAGGAATCTCAAGCACCAATGTTGGACCCGCTTCGGGACTTTTTCGGAGCTCTCTCTGAAGCAGCAAGTTCGCAACTACTGGTCACTTGACCTTTGAGGATTATAGACTGTGAACTCTTGCTCGCAAAACCCAAAAGATCCTTCAGACTCTACACCCCAGTTACTGTACTCCGGAAGTACGACAGCAATCACCAAGCTCTATGCTCATCGTCACCCAACATCTCCATATCCAACAGCTTCAGCGGCTCTATGCCCATACTCGCTAGCGCCCAGCAGCTTTAGGCTCACTATCAGCAGCTCTGAAGCTCACTCAGCGGCCCTATGCTCACCATCATGATCACTTAGCAGCTCCGTGTCCATTCAACAACTCTGCAACCAAGCCCCGAGCTCATTATCTCAATAGCCCTATGCTTACTATCAGCAACACCATGCTCCTTGCTTCAAACTCCGCAGCTTCAAGTTTGCCATCACTCAACACAGGTTCTACGCCTGTAATCATTTTAGCAGCTCTATTCAACGGCTCCAAGCCCACTATCTCAACTGGCTCGAAGCCGTAACAACCAACTCAGCGGCCCTGTGCCTACCATCTCTGCCACCTTAGCGGCTCGAAGCCCATTATCGACAGGCTCTACGCCCGTGTTCACTCATTCAGCGGCTCCAAGCCCACTACCTCAACTGGCTCAAAGCCATAACGACTATCTCAACCGGCTCGAAGCCGTAACAACCAATCCAACGGCTCTACGCCCGTATTCACTCACTCAACCGGCTCGAAGCTGTAACAACCAATCCAACGGCTCTACGCCCGTATTCAAACAATCTCAGCGGCTCGAAGCCCATTACCTCGACAATCTCAGCGGCTTGAAGCCTATTACCTCAATAGGCTCGAAGCCTGTATCTACCATCTCAACTGGCTCGAAGCCATAACAATCAACTCAGTGGCTCGAAGCCCATTACCTCAACAGGCTCGAAGCCTTCGTCTACTATCACCCAGCGGCTCGAAGCCCTTTATCATAGCGGCTCTACGCCCGTACCAATTCAGCGGCCCTGTGCCCGTCATCTCTACACAACTCAGCGGCTCCAAGCCCGCTATCTCAACTGGCTCAAAGCCGTAAACAAGCAATCTCAACGGCTCAAAGCCCATTATCTCAAATGGCTCCAAGCCATCGCCTCAACAGGCTCGAAGCCTATGTTTACTATCTCAGCAGCTCTATGCTCGCTATCACAGCAACAGACTCTACGCCTGTTATCACAAACTCAACGGCTCAAAGCCCATCATCTCAACTGGCTCGAAGCAGTAAACAAGCAACAGGCTCTAAGCCGCCCCAACAATCAAGACATCTATTCTCAGGCTCTACGCCTGAATGCTCAAAAATCTAACATTTTTGAATGCTCAAGCTCTACGCTTGGATGCCCAACCAGTGTGTACTGGATGCTCAAGTCATACACTTGAATGCTCAAGCTCTACGCTTGGATGCCCAACCACTGCGTACTGGATGCTCAAAGCCTGTACTTTGAATGCTCGGATTCTGCCGTCCGAATGCTCGAGCTCTACGCTCTGAATGCTCAAGTCCTGAACTTGATAGAAGCTCTAAGCTTAAAACAAACACACACGCACGGGCCCGTGCACATATTGCATTATTGCATCGAGTATGCATCATCATATCTGTTCACATCTAACAAACAAGCATCACACATATACACTCTGCATATCTCTCATGAAACAGGTCAACCCTGCAATCAACCGGCTCTACGCCTCGGTTTTATTGATCGATTCAGCGCCTCGATCCTTTGACTTCACGCCAACACTTGTGATGAGAAAGCTCCATGCACAGACCATCAGAATGCAACCAGCTCTACGCTTCGGTTCATATCACGTCAAGCTCTAAGCTCCGACAACTCAGGCCCTCGCCTCAAGACTGCATGAAGGCTCCACGCCTCAATCACTTCAGGCTCCACGCCTTAATCCAATCACCTCAGGCCCTTGCCTTATACCAACTCCGCACTTCGGTTCATCACGTCAAGCTCAAAGCTCTGACACCTCAGGCTCTCGCCTTATGATCAACACCAGCTCCGCGCTTTGGTCCTATCCAATCTCCTCAGGCCTTCGCCTCAAGCTTGCAACAGGCTCCACGCCTCAATTCTACACTCTCCAGGCTCTCGCCTCATGACTACAACCGGCTCCGTGCCTCGGTTCCCTCGTCTCCAAAAAGCTCCGTGCTCTAGATACTGGCCCTGCGCCCCCCACCTCTAAAAAACAAACGGCGTCCAACTCATCCCAGCAGATGGCTTGGATTCCACCCACTACTTCAGTTCCTTCCAGCTCATTCGCAAGGATAGGCAATTCTACCGAGCTTCTTTCAGTCAAAGTAAGGATGATCAAGAAAAGCAAACGCACCTGCAGTGTACTGATCTACCCCAAAATACTAAGGAAGCTCTCCGCAAAAACTCCCCCGGCAGCCCAACGCTCCTTCAACTATCTTCCGCCAAAACCCTGGCTCAGTCTAGGTATGTCACACTACGGCTTTTTAAGCCCTAAGGTACGTCTTCTGTCTCTAACCCTCCAAACTTTTATTTTTCTTTATTGCCCGAACTACGGTTGGTCTGAATTTCCCTTGTGGAATACGTAGGCAGCCTCCCGGCCCGACCATAACAAAACCTTTTTCGAAAACCCCTTGGAATAGTGGTTGGACCAAATTGAGTTGCTTTTTACAGCTTTGACTCTTACTCAAACATGTCTCGCGATCCGTCTGAGTTCAGTCAAAGAGGGGCATCTGTAGACACCCCAATTTGGCCTAACGATTATTTCAAGTCCCACCTTGGGACAATCCCAATGATGAAATGGATACAATGATTGCTGATTGCTTCCTTGAGGACCTTAGAACTTTCGGTAAGAACTTTGAGCCACTTAGAGGACCCAATTCAGAGCCATACAGCCTTTCAGACAGAAATACAGAAGCCTAGGAGAATCCATCTGTCGGCCGTGACATCGATCCCACGGCCCTAACATCATTTCCTCACCCGAGCAACCTGTTGCTAGCAAAATCTCCCTGAGAGATCAATCCCTCGGCCGCAAGATCTATCCTTCGGCCGAGACATCCATTCCTCGGCCGTGATATCCTTTACTCGGCCGCCAGATCGACCTTTTTCCAAACTCTGGAACGTGTTCTGTCAGACGTTTGATCCAACTACACTACCTTCCCGATGCGTTCGGGCTACGCTCAGAGATTACGACGTAGAGTTAGAGATGCATTGCAATTGCAATTGCCATCTCGTGATCTGATTGGCCGGAGTGAGTCACCAATTGCCTATATAAAGGGCCTTTGGACTCCGAATAAAGAGACGAAATTGATAGACCTTCACACTCTCTCAAGCCTCGAAACTCTGCACAAACACTCCCTCATACTCACTCTTCAAAAGCCCTAACCTTCCGAAGGCAGCCGTCAATCCGGCGATCAAACACCGAAGTTCAAACCCTAACCCTAGGGTTTTCAATCAAGCAATCAATCAATCACGCCCAATCCAAAGCAATCAAGCAAACTGAGGGATTAAGGTGGTGAGGCCCAACGGCCTCTGGTTTGTTTTATTTATCGCTCCTATACTTAATCATAGCTTTCAGATTATCTGTTAATCGTATAGTCTGGTGTGAGGAAGAACACCGACCGGGGCTTCGATCCCTTGGCCGGTACATCAAACCAGGAGGATCCTTCAGCCGTGACATCCATTCACCGGCCGCGGGATCCATCTCCCTGGGACAGCTTGTTTTGCTTTGGTTTCTGATGCATGCTTCAATTACAGTCCTGGCTCACTTTACTTACTGTTTAAAGGATTAATTAAACAGACTATGTGTTAGAATTAAATAAAGCATTTATACGTCTTATGTTGAATAACTATGGGCCAGTCTCACGGCTGGGCAGAGAGGGGTGCCTAACACCTTCCCCTTACTGTACTTTTGGCTCCCGTATCCAGAATCTCTATCTGTTTTCCCATTTTTAATAAACTGGGTGGCGACTCTGTTTTGATGATAACCGCTATCATGTGGCGATGTTCCTAGCCATGGGGATGTCCATGATTTTGGTTTATGAAGTAAGCAACCAATCGAGCAAACAAACGTGATCAATCTGTATGGCGATCCCCCGTTTGGGAGGTGTCAACAGCGTGGCGGTTCCTTGCGATACCGTCCTCCCCTCAGTGACATCCCACCTGAGGTCTTGCACAGGGAGCCAGAGCAGCACCTTAGTTTCACCAATAGGAAGGTAGAATTTTATCCTGTCTAGTGATTTTTGTATATGAGATTTCGCAGAGTGATAATTTGATATTTTGATAGGGAGTTTGAGTTCCAGAAGTTGCCCCCTGTATAGGCGATATTTTGTGTATTTGATTCCTTCTTCGTATTTTGTCAGGCAAATGAGAGGTTGCGGGTGTGGGGAAGCTGCCCCCAGGTGTTTGAGTGGTATGAGAGGCTTCCTCAGGAGGCCAAGGATGCAGTTGCTTTGGCTGGCTTCGAGCCTTTGATACTTGGTTTCCACCTTCCGAAGGTGGAGTTGGGATTGACCACATCTTTGGTGGAGCGGTAGTGGGACACCACCAATACTTTCCACCTTCCGGAGGCTGGGGAGATGACGATTACTCCAGGTGACTTCACTTTGCTTACAGGCCTGAGAGTTGGCGGTGATCCTCTTCCAATTGACCCGCGGATCCATGAGCGAAAGGGTGCTCTTGAATATCTTTTGGGGAAGGTTCCCATTGTGTCAGAGAGTGGTCATATCACATATACCTGGCTTCGGGAAGAGTTTGATCAAGCTGATATCCTGATGGAGATTCCCCTTTCTCAGCTGGTACGAGCTTTCCTGCTTTATCTCCTTGGGCAAACTTTGTTTTGCAACAAGGAGAATTCGGTGCATGTCCAGTTCTTGGCTGCCTTGGTGCACTTAGAGACTATAGCAGAGTTTGATTGGGGAACTCCCGCCCTAGCCACGTTGTACGGACACCTTAGTGCTTATTCCCGGGGGGTTAGTTTGTCGCTCGGCGGACACCACCGTATTCTTGAGGTACACATTTTGATTTCTGCGTTATTCTCTTATTGCTTCTATCTTTGTTACTCATGTTTTTCGTCTTCGCTTGTAGCTCTGGGCTTTTGAGCACTTGTTGCAGTTTCCTCCTCCGATCGGGCACAGAAAGCCTAGGTTTGTTCCACGGGCAGCCCGTTGGTTGAAAGGAGTTCGGAAGTCACGGTCGCCTGCCATGGACTTGCTGGCTTGGAGGCGAGTTTTGGACCGCCTGACAGTAGATCAGGTACGATATCTCTTTATCCTCTGATTTTCATGCAATTTCCTCATTTTGTCATTTTGATGCTATTTCCCTTGTTACAGGTGCGTTTTGACCCATGGGGCGTGCTGCTTGATGATGCTCCTCTGGAGTTGACCTCAGCTAGGGCGTTGGACAGCTAGCACTTCCTTTTGGAGGGGCCATTTTCGAGAGCCTGGTATCTCGGAGAGAGGATAGCGAGCCAGTACTTTCCACATTCCGAGGCGTTGTAGCTTATTCCTCTCCCTCCTCCTGTTGGTATGAGATCGACCCATCTTTTGACTGGGGAAGGCTTGCTACTTGCTCTTGACAGACAGCCAGCCATGAGTTTTCTCGTGGCGGGAGACTACTCAGCCTTTCGTTCGGTCTCATTGACCCTTCCTACTACTACCGCTGCTGCTGCTCCTCCTGTTTGGCCACTGGCCCCCAGTTTCATTTCTTTCCACAATGCAAATGGAGAAGAGGAGCGTTTGACACTGACACCGTGTGCTACGCAGTTCTACGTGCTTCCTGTCGGAATTCAGCAGGTAATATTGTAGATTCTGCTTTGGTTTCCTTCAGCATTCCTCGCTTTCTTGATTGTATATGCAATTGCTTCCTCTACAGGTGCCTGCTGAGGTGGTTCAAGAATGGTTGTGTGCTTTCCAGAGTGCAGAGGCCTTGGCTCGACGGCAGCGTGGCCGAATAGCTGCGGTATACATCCTTTGACATCTTCTTTTTTCCATCCCACGTTCCATGTGAAACTGAATGCCTATATCCTGTGTCTCTACAGCTTGAAGCGGAGCGAGTACCAACAGTGTCAGTTACTCAGAGTGCCGGAGTTAGCGAGGGTGGGAGTACCGGAGCTGGTGATGGAGATGCCGAAGCTGGTGAGGGACAGAGGATCAGTGTCCCAGTTCCTGAGCGTTTTCATCCTATGCCCAAGAGGGGTCGTGGGCAGTAGCTAGCTTTTCCTTTCTTGTATCTGTATTTGTTAGCTCTAAAAACAGATAATTTAATATTTGTATTTTTATGAAGCATCTTCAGCATGTATTGGAAATTATTTTGTCTCAAGATACTTCAGACTTGCATGCAATACTTTCAAAGTTTTGTGAGCGTTTGGATTTAAACATGGGCCGAGGAATGGATCACTCGGCCGAGGATTCCATTCTTCGGCCGCCACTTCTATTTCCTAAAGAAGTTGGATTTTTGTTTTTAGCCAAGTGGCGTTTTTCCCTTCTTACACTTGAATTTGATTCAGGCTCTTTATTTGCTTTTGCTGTTCCTACAACCTCTTTGCCATGTTTTGGGATCGTTAGAATGCTTTGTCCCTTATGTTGACGACTTTTGAGTTAGAGAGGACGGACGATGATTCTTACGTGTCTTTGTTTTTGCCACTTCCCTGGAAAATGACTAACTCATCTTTTGCGAGCTCAATACGCAGAGTTAGCTATGCCTATCATTGAGTACAAACCTTTTGATATTGTCTTTCTTCTCTCCAAATGTTTGGGCCGCATCTCGATGCGAGATTGCCTACGTATCCCAATCAAGGAATCAGGCCTTTTACGTAGTTCCAAGATCACCAACTTTGGGGGTTGGGTTTTCACTCTTGGTTTTTCTTTCTCTCATGCTCTAAGTTTTGCCTAGGTTACCTGATAGAGGTTGAGTCCCTAGCGAGCTTTCCTTCGAATGCCTTAACTTTTGCCTAGGCTGCATTTTTTGCTTTTTCTTGTCCTAGCAGGCTCTGCTCCTACTTTTGCTTGGGTGTATTGCCCAACGAGCATTTTTCTCTCAAGAGGGTTTTAATGTTTTGGAGAGGAATTTGATGGAGATGTTTTTATGAATCTCCTGTTGTGTTTGTACTTTCACAATGGGCAAGCTAACCTTAAGTGTTCTCACGGAGATAGCGTCTTCTTCCTGAGTTTTGATAAAAACCTAGTTCTAAGTAATCAGGGTTCATCCCTTCTTTCCTTTTGTCGGTAACATAAATAATTAGATTCTTAAAATCCTTTTATCTTTGGCAGAAAGATTATAGTGTATAGCAATCACATTTTAAAGATGGAATCATTTGGCAAGCATGAAAGTGATAAAATGGGGATTCATTTAATTGTAGATAATGCCCAAATAGGGGCCTAAAACATGTCCTAACTTGTCTTTAGGAAATGAAAGCAATGTTTTTGTCATGCGATTTACTGTAGTATCTCGGGAGTGGCTCCTTTTCCTTTTGCAGTTTTATACTCTTCTTCACCCTCTTTGCCAAACAGAATCTTTAGGTCAAATTCAGCTAGCACCTCAATCCAGTCTTCGGGAGTAGGGGATGAATTGGTTGGTTCTTCTTCCATGTCACTGTCAGTCCATTCCTGATCAAAGAAGATTTGCATTCCAGGGTACCTTTGCTTGGTAACTTCGTCTTCCCATGTTTCTGCGAAGCCACAGAATGGAAAGTCTTCTCCTTCTCTTACAAACCAACCATTGAGTGTTTTGGGGATCACGAGTTTCTCTTCTTTGACCCTGCTTCCTCTTGCTTTAGCCTTTTCCATGCTTCTCTTCTTTTCTACCTCGGCTTCTGTCGGGGTGTAGCCAAGACCAAAGGCGTATTGATTATGCGGAGGATCAATCATTTGCGGGATGCCTTGTGATCTTTTGCCTAAACCCAACCCAGGGAGGTAGTTTTGCTTCTTCATCATCCATATGGCGGGGGTGCTTACGTAGAAGTTTCTCTCAGCCATTAAGGCTTGCACAGCAGTTGCTTCCTCAAGACTGAATCCAGTAAGGAAGGTTTCCTCAGTTTCTACCTCTTGGACAGGCGTATCAGAATGAGCTCGGATCGATGAATCCCCCAGAATGGTTATGACCCTTCCTTCTACTGTGAATTTGACTTTCTGATGCAAAGTGGAAGGTACCGCCCCAGCGTCATGTAGCCAAGGCCTTCCTAGTAAAAGATTGAAGGTGGCTGGTATATCCATCACATGGAACTCCACGTCCCTTTTGATCTTCTCCACTTCTACTGGCAGTGTGACACACCCAACCACTCTTCTCTTTGAATTGTCATACCCCTTTACACCCTGGCTTGAAGGGCGTATGTCGATGGCGCTTACCCCTAGCTTGTCGAGGGTCCTTTGAGGACATACGTTTAAAGCAGACCCATTATCCACCAAGACCAGTGGGATCCATTTAGTGAGACATTTAAGTGAAATGTAGAGAGGTTTGTTGTGTGCAGGCCCTTCAGGAGGTAGATCCTTGTCAGTGAAAGCTATCACCGGTTTTGGAGCCTTTGACGCCATTATGAAACCCACCAATTCTTCGGGGGTGATGTCGATGGAAACTTTGGCTTTCCCCAAGGTTTTGAAGAAGGAGTTACGATGCTCGTAGGAGGACATAAGCAATCCCCAAATAGAGATATCAGCTTGGATTTTCTTTAGTTGTCTTAGCACCCTGTCTTCCTCAGGTTCGGTTCTTTGGCTTTCTTCTTCTTCTTCTTCTTCCATTACTCGTGTTGAGGTTGAACTTTCCCCACTTAGTTTAGGAGGTTTATACACCCTTCCGCTTTGGGTGAGGTGACCCACTTCTTCTTCTTGGGTGCCCCAAGGATCAGTAGGCTCAATTCTTCCAACTTTCCAATCACTTGGCAGGGCTTGACGCATGTCCAACCACCAATCCCCATCATCAATGGCATAGATGTGGGGTTCTCCCCCTGTTGCAAAGCATTCATCATTCTTAGAGAAGATTAGGGATGGTTTGGCTTGGGTATTTGGAATAATGTGTAGGGTAGGATTATATGTGGGGCTATTGGATAGGCTTATGAGATTGATATTTTGAGGCGGTGGTTCGTTGTTGTGAGCGGGAAGTGGATTGGTTTGCACATTAGGCTTAGGAGGTTTTATAGCTTGACTATCAATGAGATCCTGGATGTCATGACGAAGATGCATGCAGCGGTCTGTCTCATGTCCAGGGTGTTGGTGGTATGCACATTGCTTATTGGCATCATAGCTTGGACCATAAGGTGGCTGAGGAGGTGGATTATTCAAGAGCCTAAGGTGCCCTTGACGGCTTAGGATGGCTAAGGCTTGGGATGGAGTCATATAGAGTGGGTCGAAATTGTGGCGAGGGCGATTCGTGTTTCTAGATGAGCTAGCTTGAAAAGGGTCTTGTGGCAAGACTGAGTTAAGGGTGTTGACGGAGGCAGGAGATGCACGGGTTGGAAAGGTTTTTCTGGGTAGAGGGGTTTCTTCTTTTCCAATGAGGCCCAGCTTGATCCCATCTTCAATTTGTAGTCCAGTGGCGTGTAGACGTTTGAAGTCAGTGATAGCCTGAGTGTAAATGTGGGTGAGGTATTTGGGCTGTAGGTTCTTGACGACTATCCTCACTTGATCTTCCTCGGAAGGGCGACTTTTCATCTTGGCAGCCTTTTCTCTCCATCTTGCCACAAAGGTAGCAAAGTCTTCATTGGATTCTTGTTTAGTCATCTCCAAGTCTCGGGTAGTTAGCTCAATTTGGACATTGTATGCGTACTGCTTGACAAAAGCGTTGGCAATTTCTGGCCAAGTTTGATAGTGTACAAATTCCAAAGTGAGAAACCAATCGAGGGCGTTTCCAGTGAGAGTTCTTTGAAACAATTGAGCGATGAGCTTGTCGGTCAAGCCCATAGGCTTCAGGGTGTTGATGACATGGCGAACATGGCTGGTAGGGTTACCAGTCCCGTTGAACTTCTCGATGTTTGGCATTTTGAACCGTTCAGGTAGTTGAGATTCTGGAAAGAGGCAGAGTCCTTCGAAATCTAGAATTTGGTTTCCTTGTGAACGAGCCAAAGCGTGCTTGATTTCCTTGACCTGTTTGACCAATTCAGGGTTTTCTATAACTTCATGAGGATTTTCTGCTTCTTCCTCATTTTTCTTGTCTTCAGCATCTCTTGCTGCTTTCTCGGCTTGTAAATAAGCAATTTGGGCTCGGAGCTTGGTGATAGTAGCATCGTTGTCTGCCATTTTTGGGATGTAGGTAGAGGGATTGCTTGGTGAGGCTTGGGATTGGGTAGATAATCGGGTTTGTTGAGGAGACGACCGCGAAGTCCCTGAAACTGATTGGGACCGTTGCGGTGAGGGTGTCTTGACAGGCGAAGGTGACCGATGAGATGACTGTAAAGACCTCTGTTTGGTGTGACTTCGGGTATTGTCAGAGTATAAAACTGGTTGAGGTTGCTTCTTTAACCTACCTATTGTGCTTGCTTTGAAAAATAGAATACCTGGAAGTCAGTATTCGGCCTGTGTAGGGTTAGGATTCGGGTTGAAAATCCCAACCCTTCTGCACAGAAAGAGTTAATTATAACAACAAATGATACAAGGTGTGAGGAAGAACTTTTGCAAATAAAATGCAAGTAGGTTCCTAGCCTGTAGGTTCCTGTCTTAGTTTGATGAGTTCTATGGCTTTTTAGAACATGTAAGGTTTTGGTAGTCTCAGGGTGCTCCGTTGTCAAAGGGCACCAATCCTCTCACCAGCCCATCATAGGCGGTGATTGGGTGATTCCCCTTTTGATATACCACTAGGTACGAGTGACTGTGGAGTTTGCTGGAACCCCCAACATAGCCCGTGTCATGCCAGGATATCAGGTGAACTCAACGGGTTGCCCGCTCGATGCATATGATAAATGAATTAGACAAGGCATGTATTAGTCTTATGTTGAACTTTTTGGTTATGGCTCTCATAGTCCCCAGTAGAGTCGCCAAAAACTGTAGACACC
This sequence comes from Rhododendron griersonianum, assembly GCA_018127125.1. Lineage (NCBI taxonomy): Eukaryota > Viridiplantae > Streptophyta > Magnoliopsida > Ericales > Ericaceae > Rhododendron > Rhododendron griersonianum. The sequence goes on from CM030797.1 coordinate 23,056,448, forward strand.
TCCCAAACGGGGCATCGCCATACAGATTGATCACGTTTGTTCGCTCTATTGATTGCTTGCTTCGTAAACCAAAATCATGGACATTCCCATGGCTAGGAACATCGCCACATGATAGCGGTTATCATCAAAATAGAGTCGCCACCCAGTTTATTAAAACTGGGAAAATAGATAGAGATTCTGGATACGGGAGCCAAAAGTACAATAAGGGGAAGGTGTTAGGCACCCCTCTTTGCCCAGTCGTGAGACTGGCCCATAGTTGTTCAACATAAGACGTGTAGATGCTTTGTTTAATTCCAACACATAGTCTATTTATTTATTCCTTTAAACAGTAAGTAAAGTGAGCCTGTGCGATAAGTAAAGCATGCGTTAGAAAGCAGAAAAGCAAACAAACTGTCCCAGGGAGATGGATCCCGCGGCCGGTGAATGGATGTCACGGCCGAGGGATCCTCCTGGTTTGATGTACCGGCCGAGGGATCGAAGTCCCGATCGGTGTTCTTCCTCACACAAGACAGAAAGATTAATAGATAATCAGAAAGTTGTGATTAAGCGTAAGAACGATAAATAAAACAAACCAGAGGCCGTTGGGCCTCACCACCTTGATCCCTTAGTTGCTTGATTGCCTCGGATTGGGTGTGCTTGACTGATTGCTTGATTGAAAACCCTAGAGTTAGGGTTTGAACTTCGGGGTTTGATCGCCGGATTGACGGCTGCCTTCGGGAGGTTAGGGTTTTTGAAGAGTGGGTTTGAGGGAGTATTTGTGCAGAGTTTCGAGGCTTGAGAGAGTGTATACTCTGATGAATTTCATGTGTCTATTTTCGGAGTCCAAAGGCCCTTTTTATAGGCAATTGGTGACTCACTTCGGCCAATCAAATCACGAGATGGCAATTGCAATTGCAATGCACCTCTAACTCTACGTCGTAATCTCTGAGCGTAGCCCGAACGCATCGGGAAGGTAGTGTAGTTGGATCAAACGTCTGACAGAACACGTTCCAGAGTTTGGAAAAAGGTCGATCTGGCGGCCGAGTAAAGGATATCACGGCCGAGGAATGGATGTCTCGGCCGAAGGATAGATCTTGCGGCCGAGGGATTGATCTCTCAGGGAGATTTTGCTAGCAACAGGTTGCTCGGGTGAGGAAATGATGTTAGGGCCGTGGGATCGATGTCACGGCCGACAGATGGATTTCCCTAGGCTTCTGTATTTCTGTTTGAAAGGCTGTATGGCTCTGAATTGGGTCCTCTAAGTGGCTCAAAGTTCTTACCGAAAGTCCTAAGGTTCTTAAGGAGGCAATCAGCAATCACTGTATCCATTTCATCATCGGGATGGTCCCAAGGTGGGACTTGAAATAATCGTTAGGCCAAATTGGGGTGTCTACAAGCATGTTCAAGTCATTCTTATGGCATAGCACCACATGTACGGACGCCTTTGGAGTGGAAACCACTATATGCTTTAGAACTACCACAAGTAATGCAAGTAAGCACATAGCAAGTCTATTATCATTTTAAAAGAACAAAATACAAATACTTCAGTTTAAGCAATAATAAGTCCACTAACTAACATGTTTTTCTACGACATCATTCAATAACTTTAAGGTAAGTAAGTATGGGTTAAACTACATATACTTAGGAATAGTGGGGACGGAGAATTCTACTTTAAAGTAAACTTTATATTTAGAGAAAGTGGTAAGGATCATCTACTGTTCTTCTTGGCGGTAGAGATGACTACGGAAAGTACGTTGGTGGTTGGACGGAGTAACTTCTTAAGAATGGCTTCCGGTAGCTTCGAAAGAGAAAGGTTTCCCTCGAAACTAGATCTTGACTATCACTACTAAAACTTTTGGATCGATAGGGTGGTTGAGTGGCTGTTTAGTGGCGGCTTAGGATGAGTTCTTTGAAGAACTTCAAGAACAAGCAAGAACTAGCAAAGAACAAGCAAGAACACTAAGCTTTCTAGAGAGAAGTTAGAAGGATGAAAGGTGTGAGTTGAATGGAGAACATGGGGTGCTATTTATAGGCAAGACCTTGGCTCTCCCTCTCCCTCTCCCTCTTTGGCCGGCTCTCTCTCTCCCTCTTTGTCCAATGGTTTTTGCTCCAATGTGTTGTCATGTCAAGGCTTGAAAGACTACAAAGATCTTTCTTGCTCTTTCTTCCAATCTAGGACAAGTTTAAGCTATTCTAATGGGGTTTTGGTCTTGTCTTGTACTTAGGAGATTTGGATTAGATATAAAAGAGTAAGAAACCCTAGATTTGATGGTACTTGGATGAGGTAGGATGATGGCTAAAGATCTTTGACTAAAATGGTGAGTACACTTGCACACATCACACAATCTCTCTCTCCCTCTCTCCCGGCCTCTCTCTCCCTCTCTCTCGGCTATTCTCTCTCTCTCTCTCTCTCTCTCTCTCTCTCTCCTTGGTACAATGTATATATATATATATAAGTACAAATGTTGAAAGAGTAAGAATAAAGAATTAAGTTTGTAAGAAAATCTTGTAAGAAATCTAGTACTTTAAATCTCTCCCATATCTTCCAATCTTTCTTCTTTCACAAGTACATGTACTTAGGTAATTTTAAAACTAGGATTTTGGAAGAAGAAAATCTAAGGCTAGCACATCAATCTTTCCTTCTCTTTCCTATCTCTTCCTCTCTCTCTTTCTCTCCCTCTCTCGGCTTCTCTCTCTCTCCTTCTCTCTCGGATTCTCTCTCTCTCCCTCTCTCTCAGATTCTCTCTCTCTCTTCCTCCCTTGATTGATATATACATGTATATGTGTGGAAGACTAAGTAGGAAAGGGTACACCATGACCTCACTAGGTCTTTCAAGTCAAAATTCCTCATTAAACAATGCCAATTTGGCACATGTCTCATTATAATATAGAATTAGGTACATAGAGAATCCTAGGGTGATATAATACTAGGTATAACTCTATTTCTTTATTTAGGGAATCCCATGGGAAATCTAGACAATGATATTAACTAATATATCTTAGTACTAATCCTATTATCCAATGGATATTCATTCCCCTTGTAGTTATTAACCAATGGGTAATAATTCTCCTAACTTTTATGGACCAATGGATAAAGATCAAGGCTGACTTTGGTCAAAGGGTTCATTTAGGGTTCAAGGGTTCAAAAGGTTCAAACGGTTCAAGGAGGTCAAAGGTTCATTTAGGAGAAATAGCTAGATGAATTACTAGTTAGGGTTTCTCAAAGATTGGTTAGAAGTTAACTAGGCTTGCTAAGTAGGATTTCTAGTCAAGAAATATAATCTAGGCTCTTGTCTTACTAATTAAGGAGACAAATACTAGCACGCTTGTCTTTAGAAAATGACTGTATCGGTAGGCGAGATGAAATTGAATTTACAAGTCCCAAATCTAATTATGACGGATTATAGGAATTAAAAAGGAAATTATAAAGTCACTCAAGAATAATAAAAGAATTATCGAATAAACAACGAGATTTTTATTCACTGAAAATCGGAGTTGTTACAACCTATCCCCTTTAAACAATTTCGTCCTCGAAATTAGGTGTACGCTCGGATTCGAACAGGTGAGGGTAATTTGCCTTCATAGTCTCTTCTCTCTCCCATGTGGTCTCTCCAGCTCCACGGTGCTTCCACAGGACTCGTATCAGTTTGATTGTCTTGTTCCGGATTATCTTCTCACTGCGGTCTTGAAGCTCTATTGGTTCCTCTTCGTATGTTGCGTCTTCCTCTATGGCGATGTCTTCCCAATTGAGAACATGAGTGGGCAGTGCGAGATATTTGCGGAGCATTGAAATGTGAAACACGTTATGTACTCTATCTAGCTGTGGTGGCAGGGCTAGACGATACGCAACCTTCCTAATCTTTTCCACGATGTCAAAGGGTCCGATGTAGCGTGGGGATAGCTTTCCCTTTTTCCCAAATCTGATGACTCCCTTCTTTGGTCTAATCTTCAGGAATACATGATCTTTTACGGCAAAGGTTAATGGTCGGCTCCTTTTATCCGCATAACTCTTCTGTCGGCTCTGAGCTGTTTGGATCCTTTGTCTGATGGTTTTGACCTTCTCCGTAGTATCCCGTACTATATCAGGTCCAATCAATCCCGTTTCTCCAGCATCTGTCCAGCAGACTGGGGATCGACAGGGTCGTCCGTATAAGGCTTCGTACGGTGCCATCCCAATGCTTGCTTGGTAATTGTTGTTGTAGGCAAATTCCATTAATGGTAAGTGTTGCTCCCAATTCCCAGAGAAGTCCAAGGCGCATGCTCTCAGCATATCTTCCAATGTCTGTATTGTCCTCTCCGTTTGACCATCTGTTTGAGGATGGAAGGCTGTACTAAGCCTTACGTCTGTTCCCAAAGCTTTCTGTAATCCCTTCCAGAAATGTGACACAAACCGTGGGTCCCTGTCAGATACAATCGAGATAGGTACTCCATGTAGTCGTACAATGTCTCGAATGTATAATAGGCTCAGCTGTTCCACGTTCTCCGTCATCTTAACAGGTAGAAAATGCGTGGATTTGGTGAGTCGGTCCACGATCACCCAGATAACAGTGTTGGATTTGGCAGATCTTGGTAGTCCAGTTACGAAATCCATCGAGATGTGCTCCCACTTCCATGTTGGAATTGGCAAGGGTTGAAGGTCTCCTCCGGGTTTTTGATGTTCGGCTTTGACTTGTTGACACACCAAACAGGTAGATACAAATCGGGCTACATCCTTCTTCATTCCTTCCCACCAGTACGTCCTTCGCAAGTCATGATACATCTTTGCACCACCAGGGTGGACTGCGAAGTTTGAATGGTGAGCTTCTCGGAGTACAGCTTCTCGAAGGGTTCCAATATTAGGTACGAATACCTTTCCCTTGAATCTCAGGCTATTGTCTTCCTCGATCGTCCATCCTGGTAGCGCCTTTCCTTCTCGGATTCGGTACCGAATGAACTCGCAATCTTGTTCAGAGGTTTGAGCTAGTAAGATCTCTCGGTGTAGTGCTGGTTCTGCAACAAGAGCAAACAGTCGGGTGTTCCCACTTTCTGATGAAGGTCTCAGGTTGAATTCGTTGAGTGTATCCACCATTTCCCATTCCTTGATGGCGGTTTTGACCTTCTGAGCCCTGTCTTTTCGGCTTAGAGCGTCAGCCACCACGTTGGCCTTGCCAAGATGATACTGCAGCGTAAACTTGTAATCTTCCAAGTATTCCATCCAACGGCGCTGCCTTAGGTTCAATTCCTTCTGAGTGAAAAGGTACTTGAGGCTCTTGTGGTCGGTAAAGACCTCGAATTGTTCTCCCCTCAAGTAGTAACGCCAAGTTTTGAGGGCGAATACTACTGCAGCCAATTCTAAGTCATGAGTGGGGTAATTCTTCTCATGAGGTCGGAGTTGTCGTGATCCGTAAGCTACAACCTTTCCACTTTGCATCAGCATGCAGCCCAAGCCATCCCTCGATGCGTCGCAATAAACAGTATAATCCACGCCTCGTTCGGGAATGATGAGTATCGGTGCATTGGTCAGCCTCCTTTTCAGCTCCTGAAAAGATTTCTCACAGGCTTCATTCCAATCCAGCTTCACTCCTTTCTGAGTGAGTCTCGTCATTGGTTTGGCGAGAATCGAGAAGTCTGGTATGAATCTTCAGTAGTATGCAGCCAATCCTAGGAAACTTCTGATTTCAAACACGGAGGTTGGCTGCCTCCAATTTAGCACTGCTTCAACCTTACTTTCGTCCACGGCTATTCCATCTTTGGATACTACGTGCCCCAAGAACTTAACCACTTCTAGCCAAAACTCGCATTTACTTGCTTTGGCAAAAAGTTGGCCATCTCGGAGTACCTGTAGCACTATCCGAAGGTGTCCCTCGTGCTCCTCCTTATTGGCGGAGTATATCAAGATGTCATCAATGAACACCACTACAAACTTGTCTAGGTAGGGTTGAAAGATCTTGTTCATGAGACACATGAATACTGCCGGAGCGTTCGTCAGTCCAAATGGCATCACTACAAACTCGTAGTGCCCATATCTGGTGCGGAAAGCGGTCTTAGAGATGTCCTCATCTCGGATTCTAAGTTGATGGTATCCTGATCGGAGGTCGATTTTTGAGAAACAGGTTGCTCCTCTCAACTGGTCAAATAGATCATCGATTCTAGGTAGGGGGTACCGATTCTTGACTGTGACTTGGTTTTGTAGACACCCCAATTTGGCCTAACGATTATTTCAAGTCCCACCTTGGGGACCATCCCGATGATGAAATGGATATAGTGATTGCTGATTGCCTCCTTGAGAACCTTAGGACTTTCGGTAAGAGCTTTGAACCACTTAGAGGACCCAATTCAGAGCCATACAGCCTTTCAGACAGAAAATACAGAAGCCTAGGAGAATCCATCTGTCGGCCGTAACATCGATTTCACGGCCTTAACATCATTTCCTCACCCGAGCAACCTGTTGCTAGCAAAATCTCCCTGAGAGATCAATCCCTCGGCCGCAAGATCTATCCTTCGGCCGAGACATCCATTCCTCGGCCGTGATATCCTTTACTCGGCCGCCAGATCGACCTTTTTCTAGACTCTGGAACGTGTTCTGTCAGACATTTGATCCAACTACACTACCTTCCCGATGCGTTCGGACTACGCTCAGAGATTGCGACGTAGAGTTAGAGGTGCATTGCAATTGCAATTGCAATCGTGCCATTTGATTGGCCGAAGTGAGTCACCAATTGCCTATATAAAGGGCCCTTGGACTCCGAAAATATACACACGAAATTCAATAGAGAATACAGTCTCTCAATCCACGAAACTCTGCCAAAATACTCTCTCAATCCCTCTCTTCAAAAGCCCTAACCTCCCGAAGGTAGCCGTCAATCCAGTGATCAAACCCCGAAGTCCAAACCCTAACCCTAGGGTTTCCAATCAAGCAATCAGTCAATCACGCCCAATCCAAAGCAATCAAGCAACTAAGGGATCAAGGTGGTGAGGCCCAACGGCCTCTGGTTTGTCTTATTTTCTGTCAATAATCATAATCTTAGCGTTTTGATTATTTACTAACGTTTCTGTCTGGTGTGAGGAAGAACATCGACCGGGGCTTCGATCCCTCGGCCGATACATCAAACCAGGAGGATCCCTCGGCCATGACATCCATTCACCGGCCGCGGGATCCATTACCCTGGGACATCTTTGTTTGTTTTGCTTTCTGATGCATGCTTCAATTACAGTCCTGGCTCACCTTATTTACTGTTTAAAGGCTTTAATTAAACAGACTACGTGTTAGAATTATGCAAAGCATGTACATGTCTTATGTTGAACGATTATGGGCCAGTCTCACGATTGGGCAAAGAGGGGTGCCTAACACCTTCCCCTTTATTGTACTTTTGGTTCCCGTGTCCAGAATCTCTATCTATTTTCCCAGTTTTAGTAAACTAGGTGGCGTCTCTGTTTTGATGATAACCGCTATCATGTGGCGATGTTCCTAGCCATGGGAATGTCCATGATTTTGGTTTACGAAGCAAGCAACCAATCGAGCAAACAAACATGACCAATCTGTATGGCGATGCCCCGTTTGGGAGGTGTCTACAGTTTTTGGCGACTCCGCTGGGGAAGATGAGAGCCATAACCAAAAAGTTCAACATAAGACTAATACATGCCTTGTCTAATTCATTTATCATATGCATCGAGCGGGCAACCTGTTGAGTTCGCCTGATATCCTGGCATGACACGGGCTATGTTGGGGGTTCCAGCAAACTCCACAGTCACTCGTACCTAGTGGTATATCAAAATGGGAATCACCCAATCGTCGCCTATGATGGGCTGGTGAAAGGATTGGTGCCCTTTGACAACGGAGCACCCTGAGACTACCAAAACCTTGCATGTTTTAGAAAGCCATAGAACTTATCAAACTAAGACAGGAACCTACAGGCTAGGAACCTATTTGCATTTTACTTGCAAAAGTTCTTCCTCACACCTTGTACCATCTGTTGTTGTAATTAACTCTTTCTGTGCAGAAGGGTTGGGATTTTCAGCCCAAATCCTAACCCTACGCAGGCCGAATACTGACTTCCAGGTATTCTACTTTCTCAAGCAGGCACAATAGGTAAGTCAAAGAAGCAACCACAGCCAACTTTATACTCTTATAACACCCGAAGCTACGCCAAACAGAGGTCTCAACAACCATCCCGTCTGTCATCCTCATCTGCTAAAACACCCTCACCACAACGATCCCAATCGCTCCCGGAAACTTCCCGGCCATCCCCGTCATTTACTAAATCCCAAGCTTCGTCAAGCAAACCTTCCACTTTCATGGCAGACAACGACGCCACCATTGCCGACCTCCAAGCTCAAATCACTGCGCTGCTAGTAGAAAAGGCAGCTAGGGATGCTGAGGATGAGGAAAGATCGGTGGAAGGCGAGAATCCCCATAAAGTGATATTGGCGGAAAGTCCTGAATTGACCAAGCAAGTCAAGGAAATCAAACAAGCCTTGGCTCGATCACAAGGGGACCAAATCCTGGATTTCGAAGGACTTTGCCTCTTCCCAGAATCCAAGCTGCCCGAGAATTTCAAAATGCCCAACATCGAGAAATTCAATGGAACTGGCAACCCTACCAGTCATGTTTGCCACGTTATCAACACCCTGAAGCCAATGGGCTTGAACGATGAGCTCATCGCCCAGTTGTTCCAGCGAACTCTCACTGGAAGCGCTCTCGACTGGTCCCTCACTTTGGAGTTTGTGCACTATCAAATTTGGCCAGAAATTGTCAATGCTTTCGTCAAGCAATATGCGTATAACGTCCAAATTGAGCTAACAACTCGAGACTTGGAAATGACCAAACAAGATTCCAATGAGGACTTTGCTACCTTTGTGGCAAGATGGAGGGAAAAGGCTGCCAAGATGAAGAACCGCCCCTCCGAGGAAGACCAAGTGAGGATAGTTGTCAAAAATTTGCAACCTAAATATCTCAGGCACATCTACACACAGGCTATCACCGATTTCAAGCGCTTGCATGCCACTGGGTTGCAAATCGAAGATGGAATCAAACTAGGACTCATTGGGAAAGAAGAGGCCACTCCTCCGCCTAAGAAAACCTTCTCTAGCCGTACATCTCACGCCTCCGTAAATGCCCTTGGCACATCCTTGTCTCAAGACCCTTTCCAAACTAGCCCATCCCAAAGCTCAAATCGACCCCGCCGCAACTTTAATCCTCTTTACATGACCTTGTCCCAAGCCTTGACCATTCTCAGCCGTCAAGGGCATCTCAAACCTTTAAACAAACCACTTCCTTAGTCGCCCTACGGTCCAAATCACGATCCAAACAAACATTGCGCCTACCACCAACACCCTGGGCACGAAACAGACAATTGCATGCATCTTCGCCACGACATTCAAGACCTTATTGATAGTCAAACCATAAAACCTCCAAAACCCGATGGGCAAGCCAACCCACTCCCTACTCATAATGCTGAACCGCCACCTCGAAGTATCAATCTCATAAATCTATCTCACAACCCCGCATGCAATCCCAGCCAATACATTGTCCAAAACAACCAAACCAAACCAATCTTAGCCTTCCCCGAGGAGGATGAATGTTTTATGATGGAGGAGGAGGAGGATAATAACTCTGATCAGTCAGAAGTAATCGACGTTGACATGTCCGACATAAGTAGCAAAGATCAGGCAGAGGAAGAAAAGCTAAGGAAATGGAAAGAACATTCCTGGGCAAGGCACAATTTGGAAGATCCAGACATTCCATTTGTAGAAGGTGACGAATGGCTTCGTATCTGGTTTGAGAATAAGAAGAAGGAAAAAGAAAGGGTCATCATGATGAGAAGACATGCTCGCTTCGAGCCTGCCCAAATAGTGGTACGCATCAACCGTCCCAAAATTCCAACACCGCCTATTGTTTGGGAAACAATCAATCTCATAGAGAAGGTAGAGGAGTTTCAAATGCAACCATGGGTCAACCCTTACGACGAGTGTGACTATAGTCAATGGATAGAGGAAAGAGAAGATTTAGATTTCATATGCACAGAACCCTATAAGACAAGGGAAAGCAACTTTGATGAAATGGAAGAAGAGTGCAATGTTCCCTCGACGAAACCTCCTTAGCATCACTATTCAATCAGGGGGGAAATAGCTGATGACCCCACAATCAATGAGGAAGGAGAAAGAGAGATTCAAACTGACACTTCCATCTGGGGATTACTCATGGCTCAGGGAGGTAGCCGTCGTACGAGCTTCAAAGATGAACCCAGTTCAAAGGCTCTGTTTGGAAAAGAAGAGGGTGGAAAAGAGTATAAAGTTACAAAAGGCAAGGGAAATGACCCCGACATGCTGCAGTAGCTGAGAAGTCACAACATGGCCAAAAAAAAAACGCTAAAACATTGTTTTGTTTGCTTTCCAATCAAACTAGGACAAGTTTTGGGCCCCTGTTTGGGCATTTTATTTCCGCTAAGAGAATTTCTTTTTCATCTTCCAGATTATACTTATTTAAATCTAAATCCCTAAATTGCAATTGCCATGCGCTATACTCTCATTACCAAAACAAGGGAAAATTCGAAGGAATCAAGACCTTTGTGTCCCCGACAAAAGGGAAGGAAAGGATGAACTCTAATTGCTTAAGAAACTAGGTTTTTGTCAAAACTTAGAGAAAAAGACACTATCTCCGTGAGAACACTCAGGGTTAGCTTACCCATTGTGAAGGTACAAATGCAACAGGAGATTCATAAGAACATCTCCATCAAATTCCCCTCCAAAACACTAAAACCCTCTTAAGGAAAAAAATGCTCGTTGGGTAACCTAAACACCCAAGCAAAAGTAAAGAGCAGAGCCTGCTAGGACAAGGAAATGCGAAAAACGCAGCCTAGGCAAAAGTTACGGCATTTGAAGGAAAGCTCGCTAGGGACTCAACCTCTATCAGGTAACCTAGGCAAAACTTAGAGCATGAGAGAAAGAAAAACCAAGAGTGAAAACCCAACCCCAAAGGTGGTGATTTTGGAACTACGTAAAAAGGCCTGATTCCCTGATTGGGATACGTAGGCAATCTCACATCGAGATGCGGCCCAAACATTTGGAGAGAGGAAAACATCAACAGGTTTGTACTCAATGATAGGCATAGCTAACCCTGCGTATTGAGCTCACAAAAGATGAGTATGCTTTTTTCAAAGAATTGGCAACAAGCAATAGACACAAGAATTATAGTTCATCCTCTCTAACCTAAAAGTCATCAACGCAATGAGTATGACACCTCAAAAACTCTTGAGTTTGGCAATCAGACTATAGAGCATGGCAAAAGCAAAAGACAGAAAATCAAAGACTAAGCATAGGAAGGAATGTGAAATAGGATGCCACTTGGCTAAAGCAAAACCTAGCTCCCTTGGGAAAATAGACGTAACGGCCGAATAATCAATACCTCGGCCGCAACAATGATCCTTCGGCCGAGTGATCGATTCTTCGGCCAAGTGTTTTCACACAAATTACTTGTTCAAAAAGCCATTATCTGACTACCGCATGCAAACTCAAGACATCTAGGGGCATAAAAAGCATTTCTCATTTCATGAACAAAAACTTGTTTACAAAACCACTGTTGTGGTTGCTTTCACTATACAAATATAGTTTCTGCCTATCTCCCACTAACTATGAACAGGAAAAAGAAAAGCCCTAAAAGCTAGGCAATCTCTGAGAAGAAGGCAAAGGCTGCTCACTGGTCCCCACATTCCCCCCACCAGCCATTTGATTGGCTGGAGTGAGTCACCAATTGCCTATATAAAGGGCCCTTGGATTCTGAAAATATACACACGAAATTCATTAGAGAATACAGTCTCTCAATCCACGAAACTCTGCCAAAATACTCTCTCAATCCCTCTCTTCAAAAGCCCTAACCTCCCGAAGGTAGCCGTCAATCCAGTGATCAAACCCCGAAGTCCAAACCCTAACCCTAGGGTTTCCAATCAAGCAATCAGTCAATCACGCCCAATCCAAAGCAATCAAGCAACTGAGGGATCAAGGTGGTGAGGCCCAACGGCCTCTGATATGTCTTATTTTCTGCCAATAATCATAATCTTAGTTTTTTGATTATTTACTAACGTTTCTGTCTGGTGTGAGGAAGAACATCGACCGGGGCTTCGATCCCTCGGCCGATACATCAAACCAGGAGGATCCCTCGGCCGTGACATCCATTCACCGGCCGCGGGATCCATTACCCTGGGACATCTTTGTTTGTTTTGCTTTCTGATGCATGCTTCAATTACAGTCCTGGCTCACCTTATTTACTGTTTAAAGGCTTTAATTAAACAGACTATGTGTTAGAATTATGCAAAGCATGTACATGTCTTATGTTGAACGATTATGGGCCAGTCTCACGACTGGGCAAAGAGGGGTGCCTAACACCTTACCCTTTATTGTACTTTTGGCTCCCGTGTCCAGAATCTCTATCTATTTTCCCAGTTTTAGTAAACTGGGTGGCGACTCTATTTTGATGATAACCGCTATCATGTGGCGATGTTCCTAGCCATGGGAATGTCCATGATTTTGGTTTACGAAGCAAGCAACCAATCGAGCAAACAAAGATGACCAATCTGTATGGCGATGCCCCGTTCGGGAGGTGTCTACAGGTTTAGCTTCCGATAATCAATGCACAGTCGAAGTGTCCCTTCTTTCTTCTTCACGAACAATGCAGGTGCTCCCCATGGTGATGTACTAGGCCTTATAAACCCTTTATCCAACAGCTCTTGCAATTGGGTCTTGAGCTCCTTTAGTTCTGCAGGGGCCATACGGTATGGTGCCATGGAGATTGGGGCTGTTCCCGGTTGGAGTTCTATAGATAAGTCTATCTCTCTCTAAGGTGGTAAGCCAGGAAGTTCTTCAGGGAAAACATCGGCGTACTCGCAAACGATGTGTGGTAATCCCATCTCCATCCTGTCAGTTTCGCTTCATCGGTCTGACATCATGGCTGTGCCGTCTACCCTCCACCAAAAGGTTATTTTGGGACTACCTACCGGTACTCTAACCATCTGCAGGGATTCTGGCATCCGCCCGCTCAAGGAGGATGGGACTCCTGTTTTGGGAATTCAACACGGCGAAGAAGACGTCGATCTTGGGGGTTTCTCTTTTGATACTTCAGGCACCGTGATGGCCATCAATGTGGACGGGAATTTCCTCATAAGCTCTGTCGCGCTGGACATTATGAGGAGGATGTCTTATTTTTCGGGCATTGGTTTAGGTTCTCGCCGTCAAGGGGTCTCGGAGTTCCCTACTTTTCCTTTCAACGAGGGCCGCTTTGGTTTGGGGTATATCGCCTCTGCCAAAGATGCCAAGCGGAGGAAATATATGGGAAAACCTCGGACCCTCTGCGGCGGTCCCAAATTTGTGCGTGAAGTGGGAAAGGCCGCTTACACTGGGCAGGATGAGCCCTTCATTCATTCCGAAATCGGGGAGCTGCTGCCTGGGTTTGAGATCTTCGCTGATGACACCTGGTCAAGCAGTGATGATGAACCAGCGAAGGAAGAATTCAAGAGGAAGCTTAATCAGGTGAAGATCAAGACTGACTGGCTGGTATCTATCAATCAGGGAAATTTGGAGCTGCTGTTTCAAGAATTCTCCCAAGTGGGTTTGGCTGGGGAAGCCGAAGAAGCCGAAGTGCTCATGCTCGGGCCCGACGCCCTCGAGGATCCCACCTCTCTCATTGTGAAAGCCGAGGGCTCTTTGAATAATTGCATTTTCAAACCACGCCTGACTTGCATTGACAGCACTTCTGAGTCTGAGTCTGAGTCTGAGTCTGGGTCTGAGTCTGAGTCAGAGTCTGTTTCGTCCTCTAAGTCTAGCTCTGAGTCGGAGTTTGTGCCTCTAGGCCCTCCACGTCATAGCTTTTATTTCGAGTTTGACTCTCTTGTACTTGGTGACCCTTCAGGGGCTTGTGAAATGAATGAGACATCTTCTGACTATTTCAATGATCTTTATATAAACTGTGTCGACCCTGACGATGAAGGGATAGATTTCGATGGGGACATTCCCAAGGAAATCCGTGCCTTCATTGAAAGGGAAGATGAAAGGCATGCTCAGCCATTAAAAGAAGAAATAGTTTCTATAAATTTGAAAGATGAAAACGATCCCCGTATGGTTCAAGTGGGCTCCACACTTTCACCAGACGAGCATCGCGATTTCAAAGAGCTGCTCACCGAGTTCAGTGACGTTTTTGCGTGGTCCCATCGAGATATGCCCGGAATTGATCCTGAGATCGTGGAGCATCACATTCCTTTGTTTCCGGATGCCAAGCCTGTGAAGCAGAAACTCCGACGGATGAGACCAGATTGGGTTCAGAAGATTAAGGAGGTTACTAAGCAGATTGACGCTGGCTTTCTCATGGTCTCTCAGTATCCCACATGGGTCGCCAACATTGTCCCTGTTCCTAAGAAAAATGGCCAAATTCGAGTTTGCGTTGATTTTCGGGACTTGAACAAAGCAAGCCCCAAAGACGATTTTCCCTTGCCACACATCGATGTGCTTGTGGACAATACCGCGGCGCACGCTTTGCTCTCGTTCATGGATGGCTTCTCTGGCTACAACCAAATTCTCATGGCGCCCGAGGACCGCGAGAAAACCACGTTCATCACTGAATGGGGGACTTATTGCTATCTGGTCATGCCTTTCGGATTGAAGAACGCCGGGCCCACTTATCAGCGAGCTGCTACCACCATCCTACACGATATGATGCACAAAGAAGTCGAGGTCTACGTCGATGACATGATCGCCAAATCCAAAACTCGAGAAGGTCATGTTCCTGTGCTTAGGAAATTCTTCGAGAGATTACGAAAGTTTCGTATGCGTCTAAACCCTCAGAAATGCACCTTTGGGGTTACAGCTGGTAAGATGCTCGGTTTCATGATCAATTCTCATGGAATTGAGGTCGACCCGTCTAAAATCAAAGCAGTCCTTGAGATGAAGCCACCAGATTCTGAAAAGGGGGTGCGAAGCTTTTTGGGAAAGGTACAGTTCATCAGCAGATTCATCGCCAAGTTGACACTAACTTGCGAGCCGATGTTTCGTCTATTGAAGAAGAATACTCCGTTTGTTTGGACGGACAAGTGCCAGGCGGCTTTCACCTCCATTCAAACCTACCTGCAGAATCCTCCGGTTTTGATGCCACCAATGCCAGGGAAACCCTTGATACTTTACTTGTCAGTAAATCCTACGTCTATGGGGTGTTTGCTAGCTCAAGAGGGAAAAAAGGGAGTCGAAAAAGCCATTTACTACCTGAGTAAGAAGATGGTTGGCGCTGAAGAACGCTACACCGCTCTCGAAAAGACGTGTTGGGCTCTTGTTTGGGCATCCAAGAAATTAAGACACTACATGCTGGCTTACCCAGTGAAGTTGATATCTCAAATGGATCCTTTCAAGTATCTGTTTGAGAAGCTTGCGCTTACTGGTAAGCTAGCACGTTGGTTGCCTTTGCTCGCAGAGTTTGACCTCGAATATGTCACTAGGAAATCTGTCAAAGGGCGCGCGGTCGCTGAATTTCTGGCTGATCATCCTGTTGATGGGCCGGAGGACTCGGATTTCGCATTTCCAGATGAAGGAGTGATGGCGGTTGTCGAAGACCCCTGGACTCTTTATTTTGATGGGGCAGCCAATCAGAAGGGATACGGGATTGGGGTTTTGCTGATAACTCCTGATGGTGCTCATATTCCGCTCGCGTTCAAACTCAATTTTGATGTCACGAACAACCAAGCTGAATATGAGGCCTGCATTGTTGGCATGGAAGCTGCTCTTACGCTTGGTGTGGAAAAACTCGAAGTCATTGGTGACTCCAACCTTGTCGTTTCTCAGGCTAACGGGGACTGGAAAGTTCGGGAGGACAGATTGAAGCCTTATCACCAAGATCTGGAGGACCTTATTCCTCGTTTCAACAAAGTCACATTTACGCACATCCCTCGGATGAAGAACCAGTTCGCTGATGCTCTAGCAACTCTGGCTTCCATGGTCAAGCTTCCGATAGGTGTCAAGCTTCGACCGATTCTCATTGACCAGCGGGACTTGCCTGCTTATCAGTACATCAACGCCGTCGATGATGTTGATGATGGCCTACCCTGGTATCATGACATTTGGAATTTCATTGAAAGTGGTCAGTTCCCGCCTAACACCACTAAGAAGGATCAAACAGCGCTGCGAAGATTGGCTGCTCAATACATTATCTGCGGAGGGAAGCTGTATCGGAGATCTCACTACGGAATGCACAAGCTCTGTGTCAGTGGTGCGGAGGCCATCAAAATCATGGAGGAAATTCACGAGGGGGTTTGTGGCCCTCACATGAGCGGGGTCATGCTCGCCAGGAAAATCTTGCGACAAGGTTACTTTTGGTCTACCATGGAATCTCAGTGTGTGGATTATGTGCACCGCTGCCGTAGGTGTCAAATCCATGCCAATCTCATGCACGTCCCTCCTTCTAAACTATTCGGCATGACATCGCCTTGGCCCTTTTCTGTTTGGGGTATCGACGTTATCGGCATGATCAGGCCTTCTGCTTCGAACGGGCATTGGTTCATTTTGGTGGCAATAGATTACTTCACCAAGTGGGTCGAAGCTGAATCTTACAAGACCCTGACAGCGGTTCAGGTTGCTCAGTTCATCCGAAAGAACATCATCTATCGGTATGAGGTTCCACAGGCGTTCGTTTTTGATAATGGGGTCCATTTCAAAGGCAGGGTGTTAGAACTTTTCGAGGAATTCCAGATCCAGGTTCATCACTCAATGGTCTATCGCCCTCAAACGAACGGGGCGGTTGAGGCGGCCAACAAGAACATCGAGACTATCATCAAAAAGTCCGCAGAGTCCGCCAGGGACTGGCACGAGCAGCTGCCTCTAGCTCTTTGGGGGTACCGCACGTCAATTCGAACATCAACAGGGGCAACCCCTTTTTCCCTGGTCTATGGGATGGAAGCTGTCCTTCCCATCGAGCTTGAAGTACCAACTTTGAGGATCATGGCTGAATGTGAACTCGCGGAGTCCGAATGGCTTAGCGGGAGGTTTGTCGAACTCATGCTTTTTGATGAGAGGAGGCTCCGTGGCTTGTATCACGTTCAGGGGTATCAGCGCAGAATTGCTCGAGCATTCAACAAGAAAGTGAAGTCTCGTGACTTGGCTGAAGGGGACATGGTCACAAAGGAAATCCGGGCTCCCATCTTCGATCTACGTGGCAAGTTCCGCCCGAAGTGCGCGGGACCTTACATTATCAAGACCATCCTCTCAGGTGGGGCGGCTCAGCTCATTGATCTGGACGGCAACGAGTTCAACACTCTGGTCAACCTGGATCAACTTAAACGTTACTATCCTTGAGAGAAGCTCGTTGGGCCGAAAACCACAAGGGTGGGCGGTCCCAAGCAAAAATTAGAGCAAGCCTGCTAGACTGAAAACCCAAGGGGGCAGTTTAGGCAACAATAAATAGGCATTCAATCAAAGCTCGCTAGACTGGAAACCTGCAAAGGCAGTTCTAGGCAAAAATCAGAGCGCAAAAGGGGAGCCAAAATACACGAGCGAACCTTAGCCTGAACTACGTTTTGACCTGATTCCCTAGCTTGGGATACGTAGGCAGTCTCTCTGTGAGATTCGGTCACAATCAATCAACTCGATCCAGGGTTTTTATTCCAAAGTGTACCTCAACATTCAAACGACGTGGTGTTCAACACTTGGACCAAAAAGGGGAAAACTCTCAATCTTTCACCTTTATTCAAAACTATTATTTCTATTACATAGGCTGAGCAGAGCCCTAAGAAAAACAGTAAAGCATCAAAAACAGAACGAAATGCTAAGAGGCCCTCTCGGGCTCACAGTTTATTCTAGATCATTGGAGTTGAGTCAGGAGTCAGTCTGTGTTTCGTCTCCTTGCAACCTCTTCTCTTAGCCATGCTACATAGCGGCGTTTGAGTCTTGTGCAGAAGTCATCTTCCACTCCTCCGAGTTCTCTCAAACCCCAGTTGTGCTCATACCCTGCTAGATGTTGGGCCGTGAATGCTGGAATCTGGAAATCTTCTGTCCCAGCTCGATGAAAGCCTTGGCTCATGCCTAACTGCCGCAGGATACGACCTGGAATGTAGAACGTGAAACTGGACAGCCCAGCAATCACCATTCTCTCGAAACCTGCAGAGTGCAGAGCCATATCTGGGATGTTCAGGGCTCCATGCCGCCAGACGATCTCGCGCGGAGACATCTCTCTCATGAAGGTGTACCACTCCTCCTCAGACATCTCCGGGTACAGCATTCCCCTTTGGTGCATCCGCCCGGGCAGACGGGGCCAGTTCGCTCCAGGAGCCGAGATTAGTCCGAGTTTGTCGCACAGCCACAACTGTATGAGCGAAAAGACAAGTAAGAAGCCACATAAGCCTGAGCGAAAGAAAACAAGTAAGAAGCTTCTATATAGCCCTAGCCGAGAGTTGAGGTAAAAGCAGACTGTGTGAAAGCCAGAAAAAGGTGAGCTGAGTGAGATTTTACCTGTAACAGGAGTGGATTGCCACCAAATGTGTTCGTCTGACCTGTGGCCACCAAATCCAAACCAATGAGCGTTTCGGCAAGTACCAGGGGAACTACGTTCTTCCGAACACCCATCTCTGTAGCCACGTAAACCAACGAGGGATCGGGCCGTCCATACGGAGACACCAGCAGGTATGCGGCCAGTATGCCAATTGACATGGCGAATCGACGTCGAGCCTGCAGAACCATATCCGTTGGGTCGCCGTCAGGCCCGTACCATTCCATTAGGCGCACGACGTTTATCTGTCCGCCGATCAGCAGGCCTTCCGCCGCACCCCTGGAAATGTTCAGACAGGTTTTCAACAGCTTTGACATGCTTTGCCTGTAAGGTGGCACGACAATCACGCTCGAAGCAAAGCCTTGGAGATATGCCTGAAATTCTTCTACGGTCGGGCACAGCTCGTTGTCCCCGAATCGGAACACATGGACGTCCCGGTCCCAAAACTGCAGAGCTGCTCTTAGAATTTCGGGGCGGAGCCTTACACTTTTTAAGAAGCGAAAGGCGGCCAGCCCGTGAGAACGGAAGCATAGCCAGTCGCTCGTGACAAATTCTTCGAGCCACGGACTGATTAATGTGGGGAGATGGTTTGCCATTTGGGGAACAGTGCCTGAAATTTTCCACGGAGAGCACACCCTTCATTCAGGGAGTTACTCCTTCTTTATAAGCCAAGCAAGGATGTAATATCTCTCCTTTGGATGAGGTGTCCATGCAAGGTGTCTTTCCACTTACTAAAGATCAAGGGAACACCTCTGGGAGGAGCCAGAAGCCCCTGCACGTCCAGACCTGCTGACAAAGCCTGCCACCTTTTTCTTTCCGAATGGGCCAAGGTTGGCCACTGTAACAGGAATTCTCCATCGCGCGATGGTCATGAAGTGTCGTGCGACTGTTTATGCTCGCGCGATGGTTTTGTTTGCTCGCGCGAGAGTTAAAGTTTTAATTCGGCACAGTAAGGCAGGCTACTGTCTTTTTGGGGTTATTTTCCGGATTTTGACTCGGGCCAGATTTTGAAATTCCGATGCTTTCAGTAGATCGTTATGGGTGATTATGACTACGTCGAAGCGTTGTTTGTTCAAATTACACGTTTAGTGACGAGTTCGGTCCCTCGAATGAATAACGGCCGGATAATTTAAAGTTGTTATTTAGCCGGTCAAGCCGGGCAAAGTGTCGTACGATTTACAAAGCAAGTATTGAAAAGCGGAGCCAAAAGCTCAGCCTAATGGCTTTACTAATTACAACTTGTTTTCCCACGGGATTCAGAAATATCCCCTCAGTCTAGCTTCGACTTCAACGCGGAGCCACCTTATGTAACGACTTTCCAGCCATGTCCTAAATTCTGGGATTGGTTCCTTCAACGTCCTATCGCCCCAGTTGTCTCTATAGCAGCGCAAGTCCCATGAGGTGAATACGGGGAGGTCGAAGTCTTCCGCTCCGTATCGCTTGTATCTTTGGCTTCTCCCGAGTTGTCGGAGTGTACGCCCTGGGACATAAAACGTGAAGCTCGATAGACCAGCGATTATCACTCTTTTGTATCCCGCTGAATTGAGCGTCATTTCTGGAAGATTTAACCAGAGACACCTCCAGACTATGTCCTCAGAGTGCAGATCATTTAGAAAGGTGAACCATATGTCCACCGTCAAGTCGGGAAATATCATCGGCCTCTCGACCAAAAGCCTGGGGAAGTCTTCAAAGCCAGCCTGCGGCTCTTCTAAAACTCCCACTTTGTCCGCTAGCCAGAGCTGCATGAGGACAGAGGACAGGTCAGAAATCAAATACAGCCTAAGTGTTTGGGGTGAAGCCGAAAATGCAAGAAAGTATGTCGAATAGGAATCTACCTGGAGCAGGATAGGACATCCACTGAAGGAATCGGCTTGCCCAAGTTTCAACTTATCTAAGCCCAGGAGCGTTTCCGCTAAAACCACAGGCATGATGTTTTTCCCGTTATCCATTTGCAAGGCGATGCTCACCAATTTGGGACTTACCCCTCCATCGATAGGAACCAACATGTACGCAGCCAGTGCGCATATGGACAAAACGAAGCGTCTGTGAGCTTCCCCAACATAGTCTCCCAGGCCACCCTCGGGGCCATACAGTTCAATTAGGCGAAGGATGTTGAGCTCGCCGTTCTGGATGATGCTGGCCGTCAGTGCCTCGGGAATATTGAGTTCTGCCCGTAGGATTTGCTCCATGTCTTCATGAACGGGTGGCACCGCCGGAACATCTAGGTTGGCGAACCCTGGCGCGTATGCCTGGAATTCTTCTATTGTAGGGCACATCTCGTCTTGACGGAACCGGAAAACGTGCACAATGGGGTCCCAGAAAGGCAATGCGGCTTGGAGGAGCTCAACGCACGGTCGAGCAAATCGGAGATCCCGAATCGAGGATAAACAGCGAGACCGGGGGCTCGCCCAATTTATGGTTTCGTCTCTCATTAGCCAAGGATCAAGGGCTTCCATTAGTGAATCTCCCATTTTAGATAAGGTGGAGGGGTGTACACTTCATTATGTCTTAAAACCCTTCTTCAAATAGCCAAGGGGTTGGTGAGATCAAGGCTTAGGTGTCCTACCACCTTGCATGAAAGAACAGCCTTCCTTCTGCAAACCCAGAATAACTTTCAAGACGTGGAACAATGAACAGGTCCATGGCAATAATTTGGTCAGACAAAGGCAGCCAAGCAGGATCTGACCGTCGTGCGACACTACTAAATCATCGCGCGACAGAAGTTACTCGCGCGACACATCCAAACCATCGCGCGATGGTTGATCTGCAGCTTTGACAGATTCCCAACAGCCACTGTCCATTTTGGTCGTTTTTCATTCCAAAGGTCATTTGGTACTTTTGATGGTTCCAGCAAGTCATTATGAGCATATGTGACAGTATCCAAGCATCGGATTCCGAATGCCGTGCTCAACGAAGATTTTGGACCCTCGGAGGCCCGTTTCAAGTTCAAATCGGGATTTCGGGAGGTCGAACCTCGCCATGGAGGCTCTAGCCCATTTTGGTCATGCCATACAGGTCGCCTAGACCTTAAGTGATTGTGTGGAGGTGTCGGTTTCAGTCCGGGACATAATCGAGTCTTTCTTGGACGTTTTATGCCATTTTGCGTCGTCTTGTGCGTTTTTCGGTATAAGTCTTTCCTGGGGACGTTTTGTTCAGTTCCGTTGATTGGTACAGGTCATGTTGACCATCATCAACCTATCTGGAGTGTCAGTTTTGTCTTTAGCAGAATATTGTGAGTTTTGGCGTTTCAATGCTCAAAATTTCATTATTTCTCGTATCCTGGCCGTATCCTAGGGTACCTTTCCTATTTTTTTTCAGAGCTAGACCAGTTTTTACGCTCATATGTGTCCGTGAGTGGTCTCGGTGTGTTGTCAATGTGAGTTTGGTATTAGTGGCAGGTTTTACTTTCTCTTATTCGTAATGAGAAACAATAAACTTGAAAATTGCAAACTTTTCTATAATAACTGTGGTCTATCCATGTCAACTGTTATATCAACGGCACTTCGGCCAATCAAAAACGCCAGGTCAGGTCGGGGCACATGCGCCCACTGGTCAAGGCACGCAGGCCCTCAGAGTATCTGTCAAAAGCTATCTACTTGGGCACGCAGGCCCGGAATCAAAAGCAAAAACAGCATGCAAAAGGGTAGCGGAGCCTTTGTCATCGCCCTCTGTGCACTCAAAGCTCCTCACCACTACCCGCATTGTCCGGTAGCTCCTGGGGATCGTCGATGGAATCGTCGGAGCCACTGCTAGTGGACGAGTGCTCCTCGTTCTCTCCTTCCTCCTCATCCTCTGCCTCCTCTGCGTCCTCTTCTTCCTCGTCCTCGGAGTTTGGACCCAAGACCAGCTGCTTCCGGCGGCTCTGCTCCTCCAGTGTCGGCTTCTCGCGCTTCTTGAGTTGGTACCGAAGCTCAGCTTGCCTCGCGGCTCGTCTGTCTTCCTCCTCGTGTGCACGCGCCGTCTGTAAGCCCCTCGTTTGTCGCCGCGTAATAGTGGCCGGAGGTGTGGGTTTCTTCGCAGCCGCCTTCTTCGGTGGCGGATCTCGCGCGCTCTTCCTCCTAGGGTTCATCTTCCCCTGCACCTGCATTGTCATTGCATTTCAAAGCATAAGTATCTATTGTGCATATTGTATTTCTGTATTGGAAATAGGTACAGTCTATCAAGCTATCAAAAGCAGGAATGTATCGAAAGCAGGAATGTATCGCTTTTCATACCTGTGTCCTCTGAACAACGACTGGCTGAGTCGGCTGTGGTGTCGGCGCCTGGTACTGTAACTCCAGTGGCATGCCGCTCGCCGCCCTTCTCACCACATTCTCTAACGCCAGCATGCGTCGAACAGCCTCGTTCACCCACTCAGTTGGCACCTACATGCAATTCAAGTTCATCAGGCCGTTCAGCATGTGATTCAAGTATCTGGAATTGAAAAGCAATATTGGAAGCTAGGTCTTACCGAAACAGTCACAGGAGCAGGCTCCGCTCTCGCGGGCACTAACTGTAACTCTGCAGGATTCCCCTGGCTGTCAACCACAGGAATCCTCCAAAGCAACGCAGGAAGTCCACCAACTGCCGGTCCGCTCGGGGCTCGCCTTGCCCGGCTCTCACCTCCTCTCCGTCCCTCTCCAACTGCTCGCCTCTCCTCAGCAGCCCCTGCAGCCTGGCCCCGCACCTCTCTCAGGCCACGGATCCCCAGTGGACCCGCCATAAGGTCTCTCTGGTAGACAGCATAGTCCCTACTAGGACGCAGGTAGCGTGCAAGCTCAGTATCCGGCCTCGTGTACCTCTCCAGCTCAGCCCGTGTGTGAAGCTCGAGGTGGGAGCAGCCCTGGCACCCAGAACTCAGGGTAACCAAGCGACTGGCGCGTCACTCGATCCCCCAAGTACCACTGCCAACCGAAGGCCGACTCCAGTAACACCCTGCTGGCTGTAACAACCCTGCTCCGGGCCAAGTACTCTGGCTCTAGTCCCGCTCTCCTCCAGGGATCCCAATTGACCTGCAATTCAAAACAAACAAGCAATGCGAACAATTGATCAGCAACAGCATTAAAGCAAGGAAATGAATACATGTCTGATGCCTATGATTACGTGTTCATACCTGCGAGGCCCTAAGCTCGTCCAAGTACAGTCTGAAAGCGTTGAGCTCGCCTCTCCCTTCTTTCTTCCCCGTGCTTGCCTTGCTCCACTTCAGCGCGCGAGGGAGGGTGCTCAGGTCTGGATGCTTGCACTCCGGCGGATACATCCGCAAAACCTCGTAGGCCCAAAGCTGCACGATGTTTAGACAAGTTCAAGCATTAGTCAAGGCATACGATATTTGAAATCGAAACAGTGGACAAGCATAATCAAATTGTGCTTAAAAGGGTTAGAATCGTACCTCCTAGACCCTCCAGTAACCAGCCGTGCTCTTACCCGTCCTCGACGAGTGGCCAAAGAAGTGATAGGCCGTCCCAAGAGCAGCTCCACCCCAGTCGAAGCGTGAGGCCGTCCTCAAATCCCTTAACGCTGGCAAGTAAGAGAGGTGGACTTTACTTCGTCTGTTTGGGTATAGAGTGGCACCAAACAGATATAGCAGAAACGCCCGGGCCATCTGCTCCACCTCCCGGTCACTCGTCACCTCCTTCTTCAAGTAGTCATTGAACTGGTCGTACCTCGCCATCCCCTCCTCTATCCTGGGCGCTTTGCCCAGAAACCACTTCAGAGCGGCCCGATCCTCCTGGATCCCCGAGTCGAACGGGATGGGCTCACCTCCAACCCTCAGCCCCGTGATCGCTGCGAAGTCTGCAGGCGTCACTGTCATCTCCCCAGGAGGTAGGTGGAAGGTATTGGTGGTATCCCTCCACCTCTCAGCAAGTGCAACAAGGACGGCATGGTCGATCCGTGCCGGGGTCAAAGTCCGCACGAACTCCCCGAAGCCTGCCTCGTCCACCAGCTGCCTCACTCTCTCCGGCAGCCCCTCGTATAGTTGCAAGGACATGCACGCGCCCCCGAAGCCGCGGATATCCCTCTGTCCTGCTCCAGCCTGTTTCAAACACAAGGACAAGCAGCAAAAGGGTTCATCAGTATACAGGAAGTTCATTCTCAAGTTCTAGGTAATCAATGAAGCCTGGGACGCATGTTCGGCTTTGGTTCTATGCCATGGTTCGACTCGTGAGTTATCTATGCAATTCTAAGTTCAAGCACGTTCTAAGCAAGTATCGAATGTGAACTATCAAAGCAAGAATATCGAAATCGAGTTACAAAGGGTGCTTTCTGGGAATATACCTCCATCCACGTCGCTGCAATGTGGGCCCGGGGATCTCTCAACACCAACTCGTCGTCGTAGTCTCTCTGCAACAGTACGCGGGCCGCAATGCCCGACGGCACAAAGAGGTGCGGCGTGGGAAGTATGTATGCCTCCGCTGAAAAGCCTGGCCGACTCGTGTTCTTCGCCTCCGTCACGGCCGTAACCCTAGGCCCCTGTGCCTCTGCTCTGGCCCTCTCCTCGGCCTCCGCCTCTCTCAGAAGCTCCTCTCTCTCCTGTCTCTCTCTATCGGCCCTCTCAGCGGCCTCCGACGCCTCAATGGCCCGGGCACGATCCTCTCTAACCTTTAGGACCAACTCCCCAAACAAGGGGTTGTCCTCAAGAAGCCTCGCCAGTGCCTCGACTGGCAAGAACTCGGCGACGTCGTGTCTTGTAATCGGCCTATGGCTCGACGACGTCACCGCGGGCCGAAACAAAATGTCCTCCTCTCGGACCTCAACCGGAGTCTCTGTGACCTCCTCCTCTGCATCTACAACGCCTTTGCCCTTCGCCGAATCCCTCGGCGGGGACCCGGTCGGCTCAACGGTATCATCTCCAGCCCCACTGCCACTGCCTCCTCCAGCACCGACCCTCGCGCGAGGCTCCTCCTCTGTCGCGCGAGGGTGCTCTCCAGCACCAGTCTCTCCTGTGTCCACTGGACTCACTCCGGCCACCACTGACCCTTCTACGGCCGTGACCGGATCCAGCCGCTCAACGCTGTGGCCCACGGCCCCCGTATCAACAATCGCGCGAGCCCCTGGCTCTGTCGCACGACAATCATCGCCGCCCCCAGTCGCTTGCTCGCGACCTTTTTGGCCATCTCCGCCGCCTGCGACTACTGCACCGGCCCCTGCGGTGGCCTCCGCCAGTGCTTGATCTCCCGTTTCGATGCTCGTTGGACCTCCTCGATCCTCCAACTGATCGACAACTTCTCCTCCGCCTTCCCCACTGCCATGGTCTGCCATGAGTGGATGATCAAGGTTGGGTTTATGGGTTTTGTGGACGAAATCAAGGTTTGATGAAGGTTTGAGAGAGGATTGAGAGGAGAGATGAGGGTTTGAGGGAGTTTCGAAATTTTGAAACTGCTGATTACTGTTTCAGTACGTCTCGCGGGGTTTTAAAAGATTGGAACGGGTTTGGGCCGGGTCTGGGCTTGTTCAGATCCAAGCCCTAGCCAGAAACCCTCGCGCGATCGTTCCCAAGTGTCGCGCGACACTCCACTTTGGGCCTCAGGCCCAATTCAGGTTCTGAGTCCGGCCCAATCTCAATCACTCCCTTTGTGGGGTCCATGACTTTTTGATATGTTGTACAATAAATTTGAGGGTCATTTTGAAAATTTTGTCTTCGAACCCAAAGATTTTTGTATCCCCAGCAGTGGTCCGCCCGCAATCAGCGACGATCCATCCGTCCGATCAATCAAACATGACGATCCATCCGTCCGATCAATCAGCAACGATCTATCCGTCCGATCAATCAAACATGACGATCCATCCGTCCGATCTCCGATCAAGCACGACGATCCATCCGTTCGATCAATCAGCGACGATCTATCCGTCCGATCAATCAAACATGACGATCCATCCGTCCGATCAATCAGCGACGATCTATCCGTCCGATCAATCAAACACGACGATCCATCCGTCCGATCTCCGATCAAACACGACAATCCATCCGTCCGATCAAACAGCGACGATCCATCTGTCCGATCAATCAGCGACGATCTATCCGTCCGATCAATCAATCAGCGACGATCTATCCGTCCAATCATCAATCAGCGACGATCCATCCGTCCGGTCATTCAACCAGCGGCGATCTATCCGTCCGATCTTCAATTCCCCTTGGTGCACGGTATTTTTATATACTCGTCTGCATTTTCCATTTAATCGGCTTTTGGGCTGATTTGGTGGGTGTCTAGAAATCTTTGACGTTACCCGTACCAGTCAATGGTGCTCCGCGTGCCGTCAAAGAGGGACTACTGTAGACACCCCAATCTGGATCTCCCAATTGTTTTACTTCGTTTTACGATTTTCTTGTTTCCCCGATGATGAAATTGGATCAAACGAGCTTGGATTGGGAATGGATTAAGTTTGGAGTGCTTTGAACCCTGCTTAAACCTTTTGAACCCCCTCTGAACCTTCAGTCAAACCTTAGAGTCAGAGTTGACCCTCGCGCGACCCTTTGAGTCTCTCGCGCGGTACTCTGCTTGCCACGTGTGGTCAAAGTCAAACTGTTGACTATCGCGCGATTGTTTCTAACACTCGCGCGACAGTTCCCTCCTGTCCCTATCACAGAATCCAGCTGGACAGGTGATCATTGGGTGTCACATGGGCTGGAACCCCGTTTTCCTCAGCTGAACAGAGTTCTGGCAGGTTCTAACCACATGCATCTCCCAACCACTTCACCACCTTGTTGGCTAGCTTTACCACCAAGTTGTGACCAGCCTTGTTGGCTGGTCCTAAGGCCATGTTTGGTCACTACCTAGCCCTTACACTCCCCCTATAAATACCCCCCTTCATCTTCCATGTTAAGGGTTCCAAGAAATTGCTTAAGGAGTTCACTTGTTATTTTACAAGGCAAACACTAGCTAGCACAAAGTTACTAACCTAAAACTACTTTCTAACCTCCTGAACTTACTGTGTCCATATACACTTAGTTGCAAGGCTCACCAATCAATCCAATCCATTTTCAAACCCCTTTCCAAGCAAAGGTATAACATTTAACCTGTTTCTGTTTTGATCCCTGAGGGGGGCTGACAGGGCCGAGGCTGGTAATCAATACCATGTCCTGGTCCTAAAGCCAACAGAGTTTCAAGAATTCGTGGCAGTTGCACCCTCGCGCGATGGTCCACCATACTCGCGCGACACTCGTGTCAGCAAGAGAATGGACCTCGTGGGGAAGTGAGGCTAGCCCTTTTCTGTTCTGCAATATATTCATGCCTGTTGTACTTCATTTTGATTTTTTTAGATCACTGTTATGCATGCAAAAACAAAATACAGTAGCTAGTTTGTTTACTCTAAATAGTTTGGAATGCCCTTGGTGTAGACACCCCAATTTGGCCTAACGATTATTTCAAGTCCCACCTCGGGACAATCCCGATGATGAAATGGATACAGCGATTGCTGATTGCTTCCTTGAGGACCTTAGGACTTTCGGTGAGAACTTTGACCACTTAGAGGACCCAATTCAAAGCCATACAGCCTTTCAGACAGAAATACAGAAGCCTAGGAAAATCCATCTGACGGCCGTAACATCGATCCCACGGCCATAACATCAATCCCTCGCCCGAGCAACCTGTTGCCAGCAAAATCTCCCTGAGAGATCAATCCCTCGGCCGCAAGATCTATCCTTCGGCCGAGACATCCATTACACGGCCGCAACATCCATTACTCGGCCGCCAGATCGACCTTTTTCCAGACTCTCGAACGTTCTGTCAGACGTTTGGTTTGATCCAACTACACTACCTTTCCGATGCGTTCGGGCTACGTTCGGAGATTACGACGTAGAGTTTGAGATGCATTGCAATTGCAATTGCCATCTCGTGATTTGATTGGCCGGAGTGAGTCATCCCTATGCCTATATAAAGGGGCCTTTGGGTTCCGAATTAACACACAGAAATTGAGATACTTACACACTCTCTCAAACCACGAAACTCTGCAGAAATACTCCCTCAATCCCATACTTCAAAAGCCCTAACCTTCCGAAGGCAGCCGTCAATCCGGCGATCAAACCCCGAAGTTCAAACCCTAACCCTAGGGTTCTCGATCAAGCAATCAACCAATCTCACCCAATCCAAAGCAATCAAGCAACTGAGGGATCAAGGTGGTGAGGCCCAACGGCCTCTGGTTTGTCTTAATTTCTTGCTTTTTCTGACTAAGCATCTTGATTATCCATTAATCTTTCTGTCGGTGTGAGGAAGAACACCGACCGGGCTTCGATCCTCGGCCGGTATATCAAACCGGGAGGATCCCTCGGCCGTGACATCCATTCACCGGCCGCGGATCCATCTCCTGGGACAATTTTGTTGCTTTTCGCTTTCTAATGCATGCTTCAATTATCGCACCGGCTCACTTTGCTTCTTGTTTAAAGGAATAACTAAACAGACTATGTGTTAGAATTAAACAAGGCATCTATACGTCTTATGTTGAATGATTATGGGCCAGTCTCACGGCTGGGCAAAGAGGGGTGCCTAACACCTTCCCCTTATTGTACTTTTGGCTCCCGTATCCAGAATCTCTATCTATTTTCCCAGTTTTAATAAACTGGGTGGCGACTCTGTTTTGATGATAAACGTTATCATGTGGCGATGTTCCTAGCCATGGGAATGTCCATGATTTTGGTTTATGAAGTGAGCAACCAATCGAGCAAATTCCATGCGATCAATCTGTATGGCGATGCCCCGTTTGGGAGGTGTCTACAGTTTTTGGCGACTCCGCTGGGGAATATGAGAGCCATAACCAGAAAGTTCAACATAAGACTAATACATGCCTTGTTTAATTCACTTATCATATGCATCGAGCGGGCAACCCGTTGAGTTCACCTGATATCCCGGCATGACACGGGCTATGTTGGGGGTTCCAGCAAACTCCACAGTCACTCGTACCTAGTGGTATATCAAAAAGGAAATCACCCAATCGCCGCCTATGATAGGATGGTGAGAGGATTGGTGCCCTTTGACAACGGAGCACCCTGAAACTACCAAAACCTTGCATGCCTTAGAAAGCCATAGAACTTATTAAAACTAAGACAAGAGCCTACAGGCTAGGAACCTACTTGCATTCTACTTGCAAAAGTTCTTCCTCACACCTTGTATCATTTGTTGTTGTATTAACTCTTTCTGTGCAGAAGGGTTGGGATTTTCAAACCCGAATCCTAACCCTACACAGGCCGAAAACTGACTTTCAGGTATTCTATTTTTCAAGCAGGCACAATAGGTAGGTTAAAGAAGCAACCTCAGCCAGTTTTATACTCTTATAATACCCGAAGTCACGCCAAACAGAGGTCTTTACAGTCGTCTCATCGGTCGCCCTCATCTGCCTAGACACTCTCACCGCAACAGTCCCAATCAGTTTCAGGGACTTCGCGGTCGTCTCCTCAACAAAACCGATCATCTACCCAAATTCCAAGCTTCAAAATGGCGGACAATGATGCTACCATCACCGAGCTCCGAGCCCAAATTGCCTATTTACAAGCCGAGAAAGCAACAAGAGATGCGAAGACAGGAAAAACGAGGAAGAAGTGGAAAATCCTCATGAAATTATAGAAAACACTGAATTGGCCAAACAGGTCAAAGAGATCAAGCACGCTTTGGCTCGCTCACAAGGAGACCAAATTCTAGATTTCGAAGGACTCTGCCTCTTTCCAGAATCTCAGCTGCCTGAACGGTTCAAAATGCCAAACATCGAGAAATTCAACGGGACTGGCAACCCTACCAGCCATGTCCGCCATGTCATCAACACCCTGAAGCCTATGGGCTTGACCGACGAGCTAATCGCTCAATTGTTTCAAAGAACTCTCACTGGAAGCGCCCTCGATTGGTTTCTCACTTTGGAATTTGTGCATTATCAAACTTGGCCTGAAATTGCTAACGCCTTTGTCAAGCAGTATGCGTACAATGTCCAAGTTGAGCTAACTACCCGAGATTTGGAAATGACTAAACAAGAATCCAATGAGGACTTTGCTACCTTTGTGGCAAGATGGAGAGAGAAGGCCGCCAAGATGAAAAGCCGCCCTACCGAGGAAGATCAAGTGAGGATAGTTGTCAAGAACTTACAGCCCAAATACCTCACTCACATTTACACTCAAGCTATCACTGATTTCAAACGCCTACATGCCACTGGATTGCAAATCGAAGATGGAATCAAGCTAGGACTCATTGGGAAAGAAGAGGCCACTCCTCCACCCAGGAAAACCTTTCCAACCCGTACATCTCCTACCTCCGTCA
Organism: Rhododendron griersonianum; assembly: GCA_018127125.1. NCBI lineage: Eukaryota > Viridiplantae > Streptophyta > Magnoliopsida > Ericales > Ericaceae > Rhododendron > Rhododendron griersonianum. Next base: position 23,087,132 of record CM030797.1, read on the forward strand.
ATATCCTTGACTCAGTCTTGCCACAAGACCCTTTTCAAACTGGCTCATCTAGAAACACGAATCACCCTCGCCGTAATTTCAGCCCACTCTATATGACTCCATTCCAAGCCTTAGCCATCCTAAGCCGTCAAGGGCACCTTAGACTCTTGAATAATCCACCTCCTCAGCCACCTTATGGCCCAAGTTATGATGCCAATAAGCAATGTGCTTACCATCAACACCTTGGACACGAGACAGACCGCTGCATGCGTCTTCGTCATGACATCCAGGATCTCATCGATAGTCAAGCCATAAAACCTCCTAAGCCTAATGTACAAACCAATCCACTTCCCGCTCACAACAGCGAACCACCGCCTCAAAATATCAATCTCATAAGCCTATCCAATAGCCCCACATATAATCCTGCCCTACACATTACTCCAAATACCCAAGCCAAACCATCCCTAATCCTCTTCGAGAACGAGGAATGCTTTGTAACAGGGGGAGAACCCCACATCTATGCTATTGATGATGGGGATTGGTGGTTGGACATGCGTCAAGCCCTGCCAAATGATTGGAAAATTGGAAGAATCGAGCCTGCTGATCCTTGGGGCACCCAAGAAGAAGAAGTGGGTCACCTCACCCGAAGCGGAAGAGTGTATAAACCACCTAAACTAAGTGGGGAAAGTTCAACCTCAACACGAGTAATGGAAGAAGAGGAAGGAGAAGAAAGCCAAAGGACCGAACCTGAGGAAGACAGGGTGCTAAGACAACTAAAGAAAATCCAAGCTGATATCTCTATTTGGGGATTGCTTATGTCCTCCTACGAGCATCGCAATTCCTTCTTTAAAACCTTGGGGAAAGCCAAAGTTCCCATCGACATCACCCCCGAAGAACTGGTGGGTTTCATAATGGCGTCGAAAGCTCCAAAACCAACGATAGCTTTCACTGACAAGGATCTACCCCCTGAAGGGCCCGCACACAACAAACCTCTCTACATTTCACTTAAATGTCTCACCAAATGGATCCCATTGGTCTTGGTGGATAATGGGTCTGCTTTAAACGTATGTCCTCAAAGAACCCTCGACAAGCTAGGGGTAAACGCCACCGACGTGCGCCCTTCAAGCCAAGGGGTAAGGGGGTATGACAATTCAAAGAGAAGAGTGATTGGGTGTGTCACACTGCCGGTAGAAGTGGAAAAGATCAAGAGGGATGTGGAGTTCCATGTGATGGATATACCAGCCACCTTCAATCTCTTGTTAGGAAGGCCTTGGCTACATGACGCTGGGGCAGTACCTTCCACTTTGCATCAAAAAGTCAAATTTGCGGTAGATGGAAGGGTTATAACCATTCTGGGGGATTCATCAATCCGGACTCATTCTGATACGCCTGTCCAAGAGGTAGAAACCGAGGAAACCTTTCTCACTGGATTTAGTCTTGAGGAAGCAACTGCTGTGCAAGCCTTAATGGCTGAGAGAAACTTCTACGTAAGTGCCCCCGCCATATGGATGATGAAGAAGCAAAAATACCTCCCTGGGTTGGGTTTAGGCAAAAGATCACAAGGCATCTCGCAGATGATTGATCCTCCGCATAATCAATACGCCTTTGGTCTTGGCTACACCCCAACAGAAGCCGATGTAAAAAGGAAGAGAAACATGGAAAAGGCTAAGGCAAGAGGAAGCACGATCAAAGAAGAGAAACTCATGATCCCAAAAACGCTCAATGGCTGGTTTGTGAGGGAAGGAGAAGACTTTCCATTCTGCGGTTTCGCAGAGACATGGGAAGACGAAGTTACCAAGCAACGGTATCCTGGAATGCAAATCTTCTTTGATCAGGAATGGACTGACAGTGATTTGGAAGAAGAGCCAACTAATTCATCCCCTACTCCTGAAGACTGGATTGAAGTGCTAGCTGAATTTGACCTAAAGATTCTGTTTGGCAAAGAGGGTGAAGAAGAGTATAAAACTGCAAAAGGAAAAGGAACCACTCCTGAAATATCACAGTAAATCGCATGACAAAAACATTGTTTTCATTTCCTAAAGACAAGTTAGGACATATTTTGGGCCCCTGTTTGGGCATTATTTATGATTGAATAAATCCCCATTTTATCACTTCTATGCTTGACAAATGATTCCATCTTTAAAATGTGATTGTTATATACTACAATCTCTCTGCCAAAGATAAAAGGATTTCAAGAATCTAATTCTTTATGTTACCGACCAAAAGGAAAAGAGGGGACGAACCCTGGTTACTTAGAACTAGACTTTTTATCAAAACTCAAGAAAAAGACGCTATCTCCGTGAGAACACTTAGGGTTAGCTTGCCCATTGTGAAAGTACAAACACAACAGGAGATTCATAAAAACATCTCCATCAAATGCCTCTCCAAACACCTCTTGAAAGAAAAACGCTCGTTGGGTAAAATATACACCCAAGCAAAAGTAAGAGCAAAGCCTGCTAGGACAAAGAAAAAGTGAAAAACACGGCCTAGGCAAAAGTTAAGGCATTTGAAGGAAAGGTCGCTAGGGACTCAACCTCTGTCAGGTAACCTAGGCAAAACTTAGAGCATGAGAAACCAAGAGTGAAAACCCAACCCCCAAAGGTGGTGATCTAGGAACTACGTAAAAGGCCTGATTCCCTGATTGGGATACGTAGGCAATCTCGCGTCGAGATGCGGCCCAAATATTTGGAGAGAAGAAAGATGATACCAAAAGGGTTTGTACTCAATGATAGGCATAGCTAACCCTGCGTATTGATCTCACAAAAGATGAGTTAGTCATTTTCCAAGGAATTGGCAAAAACAAAGGTATACAAGAATCATCGTTCGTCCTCTCTGACTCAAAAGTCGTTGACATAAGGGACCAAGCATTCTAACAAAACATGGCAAGGAGATTGCAAGAATAACAAAAGCAAATAAGAGAGCTTGAATCAAATGCAAGTGTAAGAAGGGAAAAACACCGTTTGGCTCATAGCAAAAAAACCTAACTTCTTTAGAAAATGGAAGTAACGGTCGAAGAATGGAACCCTCGGCCGAGTGATCCATTCCTCGGCCCAAGTTTAAATCCAGGCATTCATAAAGCTTTGAAAAATACTGCATGAATATCTAATCTCTCATACATGCTGAGGATGCTTCAAATACAAATAAATAAATAAAAATACAAATGTCAAATTATCTGTTTTTAGAACTAACAAATACAGGTACTAGAAAGGAAAGGCTAGCTACTGCCCACGACCCCTCTTAGGCGCAGGACGAAAACGCTCAGGAACTGAGACACTGATCCTCTGTCCTTCACCAGCCGCGGTATCTCCATCACCAGCTCCAGTACTCCCACCCTCACTAACTCCAGCACTCTGGGTGACCGACACTGTCGGTACTCGCTCTGCTTCAAGCTGCGGAGATACAGGATAGGCGTTTAGTTTCACATGAAACATAGGATGGAAAAGAAAGAAATCAAAGGATGCATACCGCAGCTATTCGGCCACGCTGCCGTCGAGCCAAAGCCTCGGCACTCTGGAAAGCACGCAACCATTCCTGAAACACCTCAGCGGGCACCTATAGAGGAAGCAATTGCATATATAATCAAGTAAGCAAGGAATGCTGAAGGAAACCAAAGCGGAATCTACAAATATTACCTGCTGGATCCCGGCGGGAAGCACGTAGAACTGCGTAGTACACGGTGTCAGTGGCAAACGCTCCTCTTCTCCACTCACATTGTGGAAAGAGATGAAACTGGGGGCCCGTGGCCAAACAGGAGAAGCAGCAGCAGCAGTAGTGGTAGGAAGGGTCAAGGAGGCTAAACGAAAAGCAGAGTAGTCTCCTACTACGAGAAAATTCAAGGCTGGCTGTCTCTCAAGAGCAAGTAGCAAGCTATCCCCGGTCAAAAGATGGGTCGATCTCATGCCAACAGGAGGAGGGAGAGGGACAAGCTGCAACGCCTCAGAACGCGGAAAGTACTGGCTCGCTACCCTCTCCCCAAGATACCACGCTCTCGAAAATGGCCCCTCCAGAAGGAAGTGCTGGCTGTCCAACGCCCGAGCTGAGGTCAACTCCAAAGGAGCGTCGTCAAGTAGCACGCCCCATGGGTCAAAACGCACCTATAACAAGGAAAATGGCATCAAAATGACAAAATGAGGAAATTGCACAAAAATCAGAGGATAAGGAAGATGTCATACCTGATCCACTGTCAGACGATCCAAAACTCGCCTCCAAGCCAGCAAGTCCATGGCAGGCGACCGTGACTTCCGAACTCCCTTCAACCAACGGGCTGCCCGCGGAACGAACCTAGGCTCTCTGTGCCTAGTCGGGGGAGGAAACTGCAACAAGTGCTCAAAAGCCCAGAGCTACGAGCAAAGACGAAGAGTATGAATAACAAAGATGGAAACAACAAGAGAGTAATGCAGAAATCAAAAAGTATACCTCGAGAATACGATGGTGTCCGCCAAGCAACAGACTAACTCCCCGGGAACAAGCACTGAGGTGTCCATACAACGTGGCTAGGGCAGGAGTTCCCCAATCAAACTCTGCTATGGTCTCTAAGTGCACCAAAGCAGCCAAGAACTGGACATGTACCGAATTCTCCTTGTTGCAAAACAAAGTTTGCCCAAGGAGATAAAGCAGGAAAGCTCGTACCAGCTGAGAAAGGGGAATCTCCGTCAAGATATTAGCTTGATCAAACTCATCCCGAAGCCAGGTATATGTGATATGGCCACTCTCCGATACAATGGGAACCTTCCCCAAGAGGTATCCAAGGGCACCCTTCCGCTCATGGATCCGCGGATCAATGGGAAGAGGATCGCCGCCAACCCTCAGGCCTGTGAGCAAAGCAAAGTCGCCCGGGGTGATCGTCATCTCCCCAGCCTCCGGAAGGTGGAAAGTGTTGGTGGTATCCCACCACCGTTCGACCAAGGATGTGGTCAATCCCAACTCCGCCTTCGGGAGATGGAAACCAAGAATCAAGGGCTCGAAGCCAGCCAAAGCAACCGCATCCTTGGCTTCCTGAGGGAGCCTCTCATACCACTCAAACACCTGGGGGCAGCTTCCCCACACGCGCAGCCTCTCGTTTGCCTGACAAAATACGAAGAAGAAATCAAATACACAAGATATCGCCTATACAGGAGGCAACTTCTAGAACTCAAACTCCCTATCAAAATATCAAGCTATCATTCTGCAAAATCTAACATACGAAAATCATTTGACAGGATAAAATTCTACCTTCCTGTTGGTGGAACCAAAGTGCTGCTCTGGCTCCCTGTGCAAGACCTCAGGAGGGATGTCACTGAGGGGAGGACGGTATCGCAAAGAACCACCACGCCTGACCAAGTGAACCTGAGGAGCGTAAGTGGCAATGTCAAAAGGAGGAAGAATATCACCACCCACATCAGTAGAAATCTCGGGTTCAACCCCGGGAGGAGTGGGTTGCGAGGAACTCCCTCCAGCAGTGGCCCTGCGCCGACTCGAACGCAAGACGCGGGAACTCGAAACCCTGCCAAGAATCTCGGCCTCGACGGCCGGAGCCTTGCCCGTATCTCTAGGTACGGCGGGAACATCGGATGGTGGAGGAGGAGGAGGTGTCGAAGCCATGGCAGCCAAAACCGTGGTGGTCGAAAGGTGAAAAACGACGAGGAGAGAGAGGAGGCGACGGCGGCGATCGTTTAGATGAGAGGAAAGAGTGAGGAACGGAAAGAAAAATGTGACCCGCGAGATCGATTTAACTGAACTTAAATCGATTTCCTGGCGTTTGGAGTTCTCACGGCCGATACATCAATTCCTCGGCCGAGACATCAATCCTTCGGCCGAGAGATCGATCTCCAGGCCTGCCAATCAATTTCCTTCAGCCATATCAGGTCTTGCTCAGCGCATTAATTCAAGCCACTACAGAATCCTCAACCAACCAAGTAGCCCTGGGGGCATCCCCAGGCCAACACAATATGATCAAGACTAGCCTTGGGGGCATGCCCAAGCATCGAAGATCTCTCTCCACAAACTGCTGGCCAGCAAAACAAGACACTCATCAGCCCTGAGCTCAAAACTTCAGCGGCTCCAAGCCCATTATTGGCAGGCTCTACGCCCATATCAATTCATCCAGCGGCTCTACGCCTTCAATTTAACGGCTCTACGCCCACTATCCTGACAGGCTCAAAGCCCATCATCTCTACGCAACTCAGTGGCTCTAAGCCCCCACCTACCAATTCAGCAGCCCCGTGCCCATCATCTCTAACACAACTCAGCGGCTCTACGCCCGCCATTTCATCAACCCAGCGGCTCGAAGCCTATGTCTACTATCTCAGCAGCTCTATGCTCGCTATCACAGTAATAGGCTCTACGCCTTCGCCTATCAACTCAGCGGCTCGAAGCCCCTTACTCCAACAGGCTCGAAGCCTGTACCTATCATCTCAGCGGCTCTAAGCCCTCAACACAGCAGGCTCTACGCCCGTCATCTCACCAAAGCGGCTCTACGCCTTCTAATCAGCGGCTCCAGGCCATCACCTCAGTAGGCTCGAAGCCTATCTCAACAGACTCTATGTCTATTGTCACCCAGCGGCTCGAAGCCCTTTATCATAGCGGCTCTACGCCCGTATCAATTCAGCGGCCCTGTGCCCATCGTCTCTACACAACTCAGCGGCTCCAAGACCGCTATCTCAACTGGCTCAAAGCCGTAAACAAGCAATCCCAGCGGCTTGAAGCCCTTTATCTCAGCAGCTCTATGCTCGCTATCACGGCAATAGGCTCTACGCCTGTTATCACAAACTCAAGCGGCTCAAAGCCTACTATCACTCAGCGGCTCGATGCCCATTATCGACATGGCTCTACGCCCATATACACTCATTCAGCAGCTCTACGCTCGCTGTCACAACTCAGCGGCTCTAAGCCCACTATCTCAACTGGCTCGAAGCCGTAAACAAGCAACAGGCTCTAAGCCGCCCCAACAATCAAGACATCTATTCTCAGGCTCTACGCCTGAATGCTCAAAAATCTAACATTTTTGAATGCTCAAGCTCTACGCTTGGATGCCCAACCACTGTGTACTGGATGCTCAAGTTGTATACTTGAATGCTCAAGCTCTACGCTTGGATGCCCAACCACTGCGTACTGGACGCTCAAAGCCTGTACTTTGAATGCTCGGATTCTGCCATCCGAATGCTCGAGCTCTACGCTCCAAATGCTCAAGTCCGGAACTTGATAGAAGCTCTAAGCTTAAAACAAACACACACGCACGGGCCCGTGCACATATTGCATTATCACATCGAGTCTGCATCATCATATCTAACAATCATCATCACACATATACACTCTGCATATCTCTCATGAAACAGGTCAACCCTGCAATCAACCGGCTCTATGCCTCGATTTTATTGATCGGCCCGGCGCCTCGATCCCTTGGCTCCAAGCCAAAACTTATGATGAGAAAGCTCCGTGCACAGACCATCGAATGCAACCGGTTCTACACTTGGTTCAAATCAAAACAAGCTCCAACCCCTTTGGCTCTACGCCAACACTTATGATGGAAAAGCTCCGTGCACGGACCATTGCCTTATACCGGCTCCGTGCTTCGGTTCATCACGTCAAGCTCAAAGCTCGACACCACAGGCCCTTGCCATATACCGGCTCCGCGCTTCGGTCCCATCAAGCTCTAAGCTCACCTCGGGCCTTCGCCTCATAACCACAGCAGGGCTCTACACCTCAATCTAGACCAGCTCCGTGCTTCGGTCCTATCAATCACCTCGGGCTCTCGCCTTATGATCAAGACCAGCTCCGTGCTTCGGTCCTATCAATCACCTCGGGCTCTCATCACGATCAATACCAGCTCCGCGCTTGGGTTCTAGCAATCTCCTCAGGCCTTTGCCTCAAGATTGCAAACAGGCTCTACGCCTCGATCCCATCACTCGCCAGGCTCTCGCCTCATGACTACAACCGGCTCCGTGCCTCGGTTTCCTCATCTCCAAAGCTCCGTGCTCCAGTTACTGGCCCTGCGCCCCTCACATCTCAAAAACAACCGGCATCCAACTCATCCCAGCAGATGGTTTGGATTCCACCCCATTACATCAAACCCCTTCCAGCTCATTCGCAAGGATAGGCTACTCTACCGAGCTCCTTTCAGTCAAAGTAAGGATGATCAAGAAAAGCAAACGCACTTGCAGTGTACTGATCTACCCCAAAATACTAAGGAAGCTCTACGCAAAAACTCCCCAGGCAGCCCTGCGCTCCTTCAGCTACTCTTCGCCAAAACCCTGGCTCAGTCTAGGTACGTCACACTACGGCTTTTTAAGCCCTAAGGTACGTCTTCTGTCTCTAACCCTCCAAACTTTTTGCTTTTCTTTATTGCCCGAACTACGATTGGTCTGAATTTCCCTTGTGGAATACGTAGGCAGCCTCCCGGCCCGACCATAACAAAACCTTTTTCTAAAACCCCTTGGAATAGTGGTTGGACCAAATTGAGTTGCTTTTTACAGCTTTGACTCTTACTCAAACATGTCTCGCGATCCGTCTGAGTTCAGTCAAAGAGGGGCATCTGTAGACACCCCAATTTGGCCTTACGATTATTTCAAGTCCCACCTTGGGACAATCCCGATGATGAAATGGATATAGTGATTGTTGATTGCTTCCTTGAGGACCTTAGGACTTTCGGTGAGAACTTTGACCACTTAGAGGACCCAATTCAAAGCCATACAGCCTTTCGGACAGAAATACAACCTAGAATCCATCTGTCGGCCGTAACATCGATCCCACGGCCATAACATCAATCCTTCACCCGAGCAACTTGTTGCCAGCAAAATCTCCCCGAGAGATCAATCCCTCGGCCGCAAGATCTATCCTTGGCCGAGACATCCATTACACGGCCGCAACATCCATTACTCGGCCGCCAGATCGACCTTTTTCCAGACTCTCGAACGTTCTGTCAGACGTTTGGTTTGATCCAACTACACTACCTTTCCGATGCGTTCGGGCTACGTTCGGAGATTACGACGTAGAGTTTGAGATGCATTGCAATTGCAATTGCCATCTCGTGATTTGATTGGCCGGAGTGAGTCATCCCTATGCCTATATAAAGGGGCCTTTGGGTTCCGAATTAACACACAGAAATTGAGATACTTACACACTCTCTCAAACCTCGAAGCTCTGCACAAATACTCCCTCAATCCCATACTCCAAAAGCCCTAACCTTCCGAAGGCAGCCGTCAATCCGGCGATCAAACCCCGAAGTTCAAACCCTAACCCTAGGGTTCTCGATCAAGCAATCAACCAATCTCACCCAATCCAAAGCAATCAAGCAACTGAGGGATCAAGGTGGTGAGGCCCAACGGCCTCTGATTTGTCTTAATTTACTGTATTTCTGACTAATCGTAGCATCTTGATTATCCATTAATCTTTCTGTCTAGTGTGAGGAAGAACACCGACCGGGGCTTCGATCCCTCGGCCGGTATATCAAACCAGGAGGATCCCTCGGCCGTGACATCCATTCACCGGCCGCGGGATCCATCTCCCATGGACAATTTTGTTGTTTTTCTGCTTTCTAATGCATGCTTCAATTATCGCACTGGCTCACTTTGCTTACTGTTTAAAGGAATAACTAAACAGACTATGTGTTAGAATTAAACAAGGCATCTATATGTCTTATGTTGAATGATTATGGGCCAGTCTCACGGCTGGGCAAAGAGGGGTGCCTAACACCTTCCCCTTATTGTACTTTTGGCTCCCGTATCCAGAATCTCTATCTATTTTCCCAGTTTTAATAAACTGGGTGGCGACTCTATTTGATGATAACCGTTATCATGTGGCGATGTTCCTAGCCATGGGAATGTCCATGATTTTGGTTTATGAAGTGAGCAACCAATCGAGCAAATTCCATGCGATCAATCTGTATGGCGATGCCCCGTTTGGGAGGTGTCTACACTTGGGATCCCCTGAATCTGTCTCAGGACCCAAAGCATGCAAAGCAATTCCTGGAAGTCCAGTCAGGAATGTCGCGCGAGACTCACTCTATGTCGCGCGACAGTTCTGTGATTTCCATTAATAGCCCTTGCATGGGCAACTAGGCCTTTGGCCTCTATTTTAATACCCCCTCTGTTTAGGGGTTGTGTTTCATTTCATTTGGCTCCTTTTGAAGCAATCTGTAATAATTAGTATTCTTACAGTTCCATATAAACTGCTTGGTTTGCTTCCTGGGTGTGCACTGGTCCTTCCAGAGCCCAGAAGGGGATGAACTTGGGACTGTGGTGAGATGACAACACTCGCGCGAGGGTCAGTGTGTCTCGCGCGATTGTTCGCTTGCATGCAGATCTGTTCGTGCATGCAAGTTGGCCATCGTGTAGGGCAAATCTGTCCCGAGCCTAGTTTTGGCATTTGATCGCTGTTTCAGGTCTCATCCCATTTTATTATTCATCATGCCATCCGTCCATGCTATCATTTGATCACATCCTGCAAATTGTTACAGTTTTTAATCCCCAATTAACTGTTCCCCCGCCCTAATTGGCTAAAATTAATTAAAAGAAGAAGAATCACAAAAGTTTTCATAAAAATGCCTAAGTAGAGACCGATCTCCGGATTGGGCGAGAGGGGTGCCATAAAACCCTTCCCCTCTCGTAACCTGGCTCCCGAACCCAGATATGGTTATGACGGACTGGTTTCCTTCATTTTTTCAAATAAAGCGCGGCAGGTGCTTCGAAATACGGTTCCTTGAGTGTCGGACCTTCAAAACTCAAGTGGCGACTCTGTATTTTTGAGCGCTTGCCACTGGCGCTCGCGCTCTCTTGATTTCCAAAAAAGGGCCGCAATGGCGAAAGGAACGGAATCCTTTTTCTGAGGGCATGCTGCCCACAAGTGGGTTTAGCTGGGGAAGCTGATGAAGCCGAAGTGCTCATGCTCGGGCCCGACGCCCTCGAGGACCCTACCTCTCTCATTGTTGAAGCTAGGGGTAGCATTAAAAATTGCATTTTCAAACCACGCCTAACTTGCATTGATGACACCTCTGAGTCCGAGTCTGAGTCTGAGTCAGATACAGAGTCTGTTGAGTCGTCTAAGTCTAGCTCTGAGTCGGAGTTTGTGCCTCTGGGCCCTCCACGTCATAGCTTTTATTTCGAGTTTGATTCTCTTGTACTTGGCGACCCTTCGGGGGCTTGTGAAATGAACGAGGCATCTTCTGACTATTTCAATGATCTATATATAAATTGTGTCGACCCTGACGATGAGGGAATAGATTTCGATGGGGACATTCCCAAGGAAATCCGTGCCTTCATCGAAAGGGAAGACGAAAGGCATGCTCATCCAATAAAAGAAGAAGTAGTCTCTATAAACTTGAAAGATGAAAATGATTCCCGAATGGTTCAAGTGGGCTCCACGCTTTCACCAGAGGAGCATTATGATTTCAAAGAGCTGCTCACCGAATTCAGCGACGTTTTTGCATGGTCTCATCGAGATATGCCTGGAATTAATCCCGAGATTGTGGAGCATCGCATTCCTTTGCTTCCGGATGCTAAGCCTGTGAAGCAAAAACTCAGACGAATGAGGCCGGATTTGGTTTAGAAGATTAAGGAGGAGGTTACTAAGCAAATTGATGATGGCTTTCTCATGGTCTCTCAGTATCCCATGTGGGTGGCCAACATTGTCCCTGTTCTTAAGAAAAATGGGCAAATTCGAGTTTGTGTTGATTTTCGGGACTTGAACAAAGCGAGCCCCAAAGACGATTTTCCCTTGCCACACATCGATGTGGTTGTGGATAATACCGCGGGGCACGCTTTGCTCTCGTTCATGGATGGCTTTTTTGGCTACAACCAAATTCTCATGGCACCCGAGGACCGTGAGAAAACCACGTTCATCACTGAGTGGGGGACTTATTGCTATTTGGTCATGCCGTTCGGTTTGAAGAATGCCGGACCAACTTATCAGAGGGCTGCTACAACTATCTTGCATGACATGATGCACAAAGAGGTCAAAGTCTACGTCGATGACATGATCGCCAAATCCAAAACTCGAGAAGGCCATATTCCTGTGCTTAAGAAGTTCTTCGAAAGGTTACGAAAGTTTCGTATGCGTCTTAATCCTCAGAAATGCACCTTTGGGGTTACAGCTGGTAAGATGCTCGGTTTCATGATCACTTCTCATGGAATTGAGGTCGACCCCTCAAAAATCAAAGCAGTCCTTGATATGAAGCCACCAGATTCTGAAAAGGGGGTGCGAAGCTTTTTGGGGAAGGTACAGTTCATCAGCAGATTCATCGCCAAGTTGACTCTAACTTGCGAGCCGATGTTTCGTCTATTGAAGAAGAATACTCCGTTTGTTTGGATAGACAAATGTCAGGCGGCTTTCATCTCTATTCAAACCTACCTGCAGAACCCTCCGGTTTTAATGCCACCAGCGCCCAGGAAGCCCTTGATACTTTACTTGTCTGTAAATCCTTCGTCTATGGGATGTTTGCTAGCTCAAGAGGGAGAAAAGGGAGTTGAAAAGGCCATTTACTACCTAAGTAAGAAGATGGTTGGTGCTGAAGAACGCTACACCGCTCTTGAAAAGACGTGTTGGGCTCTTGTTTGGGCATCCAAGAAATTAAGACACTACATGCTAGCCTACCCAGTAAAGTTGATTTCTCGAATGGATCCTCTCAAGTATCTGTTTGAGAAGCCTACGCTTACTGGTAAGTTAGCGCGTTGGTTGTTTTTGCTCGCAGAGTTTGACCTCGAGTATGTCATGAGGAAGTCCGTCAAGGGGCGCGCGGTTGCCGAATTCCTGGCTGATCATCCTGTCAATGGGCCAGAGGACTCGGATTTTGCATTTCCAGACGAAGGGGTAATGGCAGTTATCGAAGACACCTGGACTCTTTATTTTGATGGAGTAGCCAATCAGAAGGGATACGAGATTGGGGTTCGGCTGATAACCCCTGATGGTGCTCATATTCCGCTTGCGTTTAAACTCAATTTTGATGTCACGAACAACCAAGCTGAGTATGAGGCCTGCATTGTTGGCATGGAAGCTGCTCTTACGTTGGGTGTGGAAAAGCTCGAAGTCATTGGTGATTCCAACCTTGTCGTTTCTCAGGCCAACGGGGACTGGAAAGTTCGAGAAGACAGGCTGAAGCCTTATCACCAAGACTTGGAGGACCTCATTCCTCGTTTCAACAAAGTCATGTTCACGCACATCCCTCGGATGAAGAATCAGTTCGCTGATGCTCTAGCAACTCTGGCTTCCATGGTCGAGCTTCCGATTGGTGTCAAGCTTCGCCCTATTCTAATTGAACAGCGTGACTTGCCTGCTTATCAGTATGTCAACGCTGTCGATGATGTCGATGACGGCCTACCCTGGTATCATGACATTTGGAATTTCATTGAAAGTGGTTAGTTCCCGGCTGACGCCACTAAGAAGGATCAAACAGCACTGCGAAGGTTGGCTGCTCAATACATTATCTGTGGAGGGAAGCTGTACCGAAGATCTCACTGCGGAATGCACAAGCTCTGTGTCAATGTCACTGAGGCCATCAAGATCATGGAGGAAATTCATGAGGGAGTTTGCGGCCCTCACATGAGCGGGGTCATGCTCGCCAGAAAGATCCTGCGACAAGGTTATTTTTGGTCTACCATGGAGTCTCAATGCGTGGATTATGTACGTCGTTGCCATAGGTGTCAAATCCATGCCAATCTTATGCACGTCCCTCCTTCTAAGCTGTTCGGCATGACATCGCCATGGCCCTTTTCTGTTTGGGGTATTGACGTCATTGGTATGATCAGGCCATCGGCTTCGAACGGGCATCGGTTCATTTTGGTGGCAGTAGATTACTTCACCAAGTGGGTTGAGGCTGAATCTTACAAGACCCTGACGGCGGTTCAGGTTGTTTAGTTCATCCGAAAGAACATCATCTATCGGTACGGGGTTCCACAGGCATTCGTTTCGGACAATGGGGTTCACTTCAAAGGCAGGGTTTTGGAGCTCTTCGATGAGTTCAAAATTCAGATCCACCATTCAACGGTTTATCGCCCTCAGACGAATGGGGCGGTCGAAGCGGCCAACAAAAACATCGAGACTATCATCAAGAAGTCCGTAGAGTCCGCCAGGGACTGGCACAAGCAGCTGCCTCTAGCTCTTTGGGGGTATCGTACGTCAATTCGAACATCAACGGGGGCAACCCCCTTTTCTTTAGTCTACGGGATGGAGGCTGTGCTTCCCATTGAACTCGAGGTGCCAACTTTGAGGATCATGGTTGAATGTGAACTCACGGAATCCGAATGGCTTAGCGGGAGGTTTGTTGAACTCATGCTTTTTGACGAGAGGAGGCTCCGTGCCTTGTATCATGTTCAAGGGTATCAGCGCAGAATTGCTAGGGCATTCAACAAGAAAGTGAGGTCTCGTGACTTGGCTGAGGGGGATATGGTTACGAAGGAAATCCGGGCTCCCATTTTCGATCTACGTGGCAAATTCCGCCCGAAGCACGCAGGACCTTACATTATCAAAACCATCCTCTCAGGTGGGGCGGCTCAGCTCATCGATCTGGACGGCAACGAGTTCAACACTCTGGTCAACCTGGATCAACTTAAGCGTTACTATCCCTGAGAGAAGCTCGTTGGACCGAAAACCACAAGGGTGGGCGGTTCCAAGCAAAAATTAGAGCAAGCCTGCTAGACTGAAAACCCAAGGGGGCAATTTAGGCAAAAATAAATAGGCAATCAATCGAAGCTCGCTAGACTGGAAGCCTGCAAAGGCAGTTCTAGGCAAAAATTAGAGCGCAAAAGGAGAGCCAAAATACACGAGCGATCCGTAGCCTGAACTACGTTTTGACCTGATTCCCTAGCTTGGGATACGTAGGCAATCTCTCTGTGAGATTCGGTCACAATCAATCAACTTGATCCATGGTTTTTATTCCAAAGTGAGCTTCAATGTTCAAGACGACGTGGCGTTCAACATTTGGACCGAAAAAGGGGAAAATTCTTAATCTTTCACTTTTATTCAAAACTATTATTTCTATTACATAGGCTGAGCAAGTCCTAAAAAAATAGTAAAGCATCAAAAGCAGAACGAAATGCTAGAGGCCTTCATGGG
The DNA here is from genome assembly GCA_018127125.1 of Rhododendron griersonianum. Classification (NCBI taxonomy): domain Eukaryota; kingdom Viridiplantae; phylum Streptophyta; class Magnoliopsida; order Ericales; family Ericaceae; genus Rhododendron; species Rhododendron griersonianum. The sequence continues at coordinate 23,102,132 of CM030797.1, forward strand.
CTCACAGTTTATTCTAGTTCATTGGAAGTCATGTCAGGAGTCAGTCTGTGTTTTGTCTCCTTGCAACCTCTTCCCTTAGCCATGCTACGTAGCGGCGTTTGAGTCTCGTGCTGAAGTCGTCTTCCACTCCTCCAAGTTCCCTCAAGCCTCAGTTGTGCTCGTACCCAACCAGATGTTGGGCTGTGAATGCTGGAATCTGGAAGTCTTCAATCCCAGCTCAATGTAAACCTTGGCTCATGCCTAATTGCCGCAGGATACGACCTGGAATGTAGAACGTGAAACTGGACAGCCCAGCAATCACCATCCTCTCGAAACCTGCAGAGTACAGAGCCATGTCCGGGATGTTCAGGGCTTCGTGCTGCCAGACGATTTCGCGCGGAGACATCTCCCTCATGAAGGCGTACCACTCCTCCTCAGACATCTCTGGGTACAACATCCCTCTTTGATGCATTCGCTCTGGCAAACGGGGCCAGTTCGCTTCAGGAGCCGTAATTAGCCCGAGTTTGTCGCACAGCCACAACTGTATGAGCGAAAAGACAAGTAAAGAGCCACATAGGACTTGAGCGAAAAAAACAAGTAAGCAGCTCCGATTTAGCCTTAGCCGAGAGATGAGGTAAAAACAGACTGTGTGAAAGCCGGAAAAAGGTGAGCTGAGTGAGAATTTACCTGCAACAGGAGTGGGCTGCCACCGAACGTGTTTGTTTGGCCGGCGGCCACCAAATCCAAACCAATGAGTGTTTCAGCGAGCACCATGGGAACTACGTTCTTTCGAACACCCATCTGTGCGGCCACATCCACCAGTGAAGGGTCAGGTCGTCCATACGGAGACACCAGCAGGTATGCGGCTAGTATGCCAATTGACAGGGCAAATCGGCGTCGGGCTTGCAGAACGGTATCAGCTGGATCGCCGTCGGGCCCGTACCATTCCATTAGGCGCACGACGTTTATTTGTCCGCCAATCAGCAGACCTTCCGCCGCACCCCTGGAAATATTCAGACAGGTTTTTAGCAGCTTCGGCATGCTTTGTCTATAAGGTGGCACGACAATCACGCTCGAAGCAAAGCCTTGGAGATATGCCTGAAATTCTTCTACAGTCGGGCACAGCTCGTTGTCCCTGAATCGGAACACATGGACGTCCCGATCCCAAAACTGGAGAGCTGCTCTCAGGATTTCGGGGCGAAGTCTTATGCTTTTTAGGAAGCGAAAGGCGGCCAGCCCGTGAGAACGGAAGCATAACCAATCGCTTGCAACAAATTCTTCGAGCCACGGGCTGATTAATGTGGGGAGATGATTTGCCATTGGGGGAAAAGTGTCGGAAGTTTTCTACGGAGAGCATACCCTTCATTCAGGGGGCTACTCTTCTTTTATAGCCAAGGAAGGGTGAAATGCCTTTTGCCTTGGATAAAATATCCATGCAAGGTGTCCCCTATGTTCTCCAAATCAAGGGCACACCTCTGTGACAACCCAGAAGCTCCTGCACGTCCAGAACTGGTGGCAGGGTCTGCCACACTTTATTTTCTGAATAAGTCAAGGCTGGCAGCTGTAACAGAGATTCTCCATCGCGCGACAGTTCAAGAGTGTCGCGCGACTGAGTTTGATCGCGCAATGGTTTCACTTACTCGCGCGAGGGTTTAGTTTATTTCGGCACAGTAAGGCAGGCTACTGTCTTTTGGGAGGCATTTTGTCGCATTTTGCCTCGGGCCAGATTTCAGGATTCCGATGCTTCCAGTAGATCATTACGGGCAATTATGACTACGTCGAAGCATTGTTCGTTTAAATCGCACATTCGATGATAAGTTCTGTCCCTCGGGTGGATAACGTCCGGTTTGTTCTTATTCAAAGTTTTTATTTAGCCGTTTGAGCCGGGCAACGGGACGCGTAATTTACAAGGCGAGCGTACAGATTAAAAGACAACAGCTCAGATAACCTAACGATTTCCGGGCACACATTGGTTACAAGTTTGTTTCTATGGGATTCAGAAATATCCCCTTAGCCTTGCCTCAACGCACGAAGCCATCTTACATAGCGATTTTCCAGCCATGTCTTAAAGTTCGGAATCGGTTGTTTCAAAGCCCTGTTGCTCCAGTTGTCTTTGTAGCAGCGCAGATGCCACGAGTCAAATATGGGGATTTCGAAGTCTTCCGCTCCATAGCGTTTGTACCCTTGGCTTCTCCCGAGTTGACGAAGAGTACGCCCTGGGATGTAAAAGGTGAAGCTTGTTAAGCCAGCAATTACCACTCTACTGAATCCAGCCGAACTGATCGTCATTTCCGGAAGGTTTAACCAAGGACATCTCCAGACTATGTCTTCAGGGTGCAGGTCATTCAGGAATGCGAACCATATGTCCACCGTCAGGTCAGGGAATATCATCGGTCTTTCGACCAAAAGCCTAGGAAAGTCTTCAAAGCCAGCCTGTGGCTCTTCTAAAACTCCCACTTTGTCCGACAGCCAGAGCTACATGAGTGCAGGGGACAAGTCAGAAATCAAATACAGCCTGAGTGTCCGGGTAAAAACGAAAACGCGAGAAATGAGTTGGGTAAGAATCTACCTGGAGCAGGATAGGACATCCACTGAATGAATCTGCTTGCTCAAGCTTCACCATATCCAAGCCCAGGAGCGTTTCCGCTAAGATCACAGGCATGATGTTTTTCTGGGCATCCATTTGTAGGGCCATGCTCACCAATTTGGGACTCACTCTTCCTTCGATAGGAATCAGCATATAGGCAGCCAGTGCGCATATGGATAATACGAAGCGCCTGTGAGCTTCCCCTACGTAATCTCCCAGGGCTCCCTCGGGGCCATACAGCTCAATCAGTCGAATGATGTTGAGTTCGCCGTTCTGAATGATGCTGGCTGTCAGTGCCTCGGGAATGTTGAGTTTTGCCTGTAGAATCTGCTCCATGTCTTCGTGAGGTGGCGGAACTGCAAGGACATCTAAGTTGGCGAAGCCGGGCACATACACTTGGAATTCTTCCATGGTTGGGCATATCTCGTCTTGATGGAATCGGAAAACATGCACGGTCGGGTCCCAGAAAGGTAATGCAGCTTGGAGAAGCTCGACGCACGGTCGACTGAATCGAAGATCACGAATTGAGGATAAGCATCGAGACCGGGGGCTCGCCCAATTTATGGTTTCGTCTCTCATTAGCCAAGGATCGAGTGTTTCCATTAATGAATCTCCCATTTTCCGTAACAAGGAGGGGTATACCCTACATTACTCCTAATGCCTTCTTCTTATAGGCAAAATGTTGGAAATATCGTCCTTGGTTCTCGCACCGGAGGATGAGATTGAAGCTTAGGTGTTCTACCACCTTGCCATGCAAGGACAACCCCCTTCTGCAACTTCAGAATAGCTTCCAAGACGTGGAGAAGCGAATAGGTTTATGGCAATAATTTGGTCAAACAAAGGCAGCTTAGCAGGGTTTGACTGTCGCGTGACAGTTCCAAATCATCGCGCGATAGAGGCTCACTCGCGCGACAGTTTCACACCATCGCGCGACGGTTTGTCTACAGTTTTGACAGATTCCAACAGCTACTATCCAATTTTGGTCGTTTGTCATTCCAAAGGTCTTTTTGCACTTTTAATGATTCCAGCAAGTCATTATAAGTATTTATGACTGTATCCAAGCATCGGATTCGAAATGTCATGCTCTACGAAGATTTTGGACCCTTGGTGGCCCATTTCAAGTTCAAACCAAGGTTTCGGGAGGTCGGAACTCGCTATGGAGACTCTAGCCCAATTCGGTCATGCCATACAGGTCACTTGGACCTTAAGTGACTGTATGGAGGTGTCGGTTTCAGTCCGGGACATAATGGAGTCGTTCTTAGATGTTTTATGCCATTTTTGCGTTATTTTGAGCATTTTTCGGTATAAGTCTATTTCCGGGACGTTTTGTTCAGTTCCGTTGATAGGTACAGGTCATGTTGACCATGTTTGACCTTTCGAGAGTGTCAGTTTTGTCTTCAACAGGGAATTGTGAGTTTTGGCGTATTGATGCCCAAAATTTCATTATTTCTCGTATCCTCGTATCCTGGTCGTATCCTAGGGTACCTTTCCTTTTTCTTTCAGAGCTAGGTCAGTTTATACATTCATATGTGTCCGTAAGCAGTCTCGGTGTGTTGTCAATACAAGTTTGGTATTAGTGGTGGGTTTTATTTTCTCTTGTTCATAATGAGAAACAATAAACTCAGAAAATGCACACTTTTATAACAAACGTGATCTACCCATGTCAAAAGCAAAAAGAACTACTGTATCTGCGGCGCTTCGGCCAACCAACGTCATCAAGTCAGGGCACATGTGCCCACTAATCAACAGGCACGCAGGCCCTCAAAATGGCTATCAGCTAAGCTATCTGCTTGGGCACGCAGGCCCGAAATCAAAAGCGGAATGCAAAAGGGTAATGGAGGCTTCATCGTCGCCCTCCGCGCACGTTGAGCCAGTTATCGCTACCTGCATCGTCCTGTAGCTCCTGGGGGTCATCCTTGTACCCCGGGTCATCGACGGAGTCGTCAGAGCCACTGCTAGTGGATGAGTGCTCCTCGCCCTCTTCTTCCTCGTCCTCTTCTTCCTCTCCTTCTTCTTCTTCTTCTTCTTCTTCTTCTCCTTCTTCTTCCTCGTCCTCGGAGGTTGGACCCAAGACAAGCCGCTTCCTGCGGGCCGGCTCCTCTAGTGTCGGCTTCTCACGCATCTTGAGTTGGTACCGAAGCTCAGCGCGCTTCTCGGTCTGTTTAGCCCCCTCCTGGCGTGTACTCCTAGTCTGTCGCCGCGTGGTGGTGGCCGGAAGTGTGGGTCCTTTTGCCGCCATTTTCTCTTGTGGCGGATCTCGCGCGCTCTTCCTCCTAGGAGCCGTCCTCCCCTGTGTCTGCATTGTCAAATTCATTTCAAAACATAATTATGCATTGTATATATTGTATTTCAAAGTATTGAAAGCAGGTACAGTCTACCGAGCTATCAAAGCAGGAATGTATCGAAAGCAAGACGTATCGAAAGCAGGAGTGTATCGTTTTTCATACATGGGTCCTCTGAACAACGGCTGGCTGAATCGACTGTGGTGCAGGCGTTGAGTAGTGCAGCTCTAGTGGCATCCCGCTCGCCGCTCTCCTCACTATGTTCTCCAAAGCCAGCATGCGTCGAACGGCCTCGTTCACCCACTCAGTTGGCACCTGTATGCAGTTTGGACTTATCAAGCTATTCAGCAGATAATTCAAGTATTTGGAATTGAAATACAATAAAGGAAGCTGAGTCTTACCAAAACGGTCACTGGAGTGGGCTCGACTCTCGCAGGCACTAGGTGCAGCTCTGCAGGATTCCCCTGGCTGTCAACCACGGGAATCCTCCAAAGTAGCTCAGGGGGTCCACCGGTCCGCTCAGGTTTCGCCTTGCCCGGCCCTCACCTCCTCTCTGTCTCTCTCCGGCTGCTCTCCTCTCCTCAGCGGCTCCTGCGGCCTGGCCCCGCACCTCTCTAAGGCCACGGATCCCCAGTGGACCCGCCAGGTACTCTCGCCGGTAGGCGGCATAGTCCCTTTCAGGACACAAGTAGTGCGCAAGCTCAATGTCCGGCCGCGTGTACCTCTCCAGCTCAGCCCGTGTGTACTCTCCTCTGTGTGAAGCTCGGGGTGGGAGTGGCCCTGGCACCTGGAACTCAAGGTGACCAAGTGACTGGCGCGTCACTCGGTCCCCCAAGTACCACTGCCAACCGAAGGCTGACTCCAGTAGCACCCTGCTGGCTGTAACGGCTCTGCTCCTGGCTAAGTACTCTGGCTCTGGCCCCGCTCTCCTCCAGGGATCCCAATTGATCTACAATTCAAGACAAGCAAGCAATATGAGCAATTGATCAGCGACAGCATTAAATCAAGGAAACGAATGCATGTCTAATGATTATGATTCGTGTCACACCTGTGAAGCCCTGAGCTCGTCTAGGTACAGTCTGAAGGCGTTGAGGTCACCTCTCCCTTCTTTCTTCCCCATGTTGGACTTGCTCCATTTTAGTGCGCGGGGGAGGGTGCTCAAGTCTGGGTGCTTACACTCTGGCGGATACATCCGCAACACCTCGTAGGCCCAAAGCTGCGCGATGTTTAGACAAGTACAAACATTAGTCACAAGGCATAGAGTATTTGAAATTGAAGCAGTCAAGCAAGCTAAACAAATAAATGGACAAGCATAATCAAATTGTGCTTACAAAGGGTTAGAATCGTACCTCCCAGACCCTCCAGTAGCCAGCCGTGCTCTTGCCCGTCCTCGACGAGTTACCAAAGAAGTGGTAGGCTGTGCCAAGAGCAGCCCCGCCCCAGTCAAAGCGTGAGGCCGTCCTCAGATCCCTCAGTGCTGGCAAGTAGGAGAGGTGCACTTTGCTTCGTTTGTTTGGGTACAAAGTGGCACCAAACAGGTATAGCAAGAACGCTCGGGCCATCTGCTCCGCCTCCCGGTCATTCGTCACCTCCTTCTTCAGGTAATCCTTGAACTGGTCGTACCTCGCCATCCCCTCCTCTATCTTGGGCGCCTCGCCCAGAAACCACTCCAGTGCAGCCCGATCCTCCTGGATCCCCGAGTCAAACGGGATGGGCTCGCCTCCAACCCTAAGCCCTGTGATTGATGCGAAGTCTGCGGGTGTCACTGTCATCTCCCCAGGTGGTAGGTGGAAGGTATTGGTGGTATCCCTCCACCTCTCAGCAAGTGCTACTAGGACAGCGTGGTAGTTCCGTGCGGGGGTCAAAGTCTGCACAAACACCCCGAAGCCAGCTTCATTCACCAACTGCCTCACTCTCTCGGGCAACCCCTCGTACAACCGTAAGGACTGGCACGCGCCCCCGAAGCCGCAGATGTCCCTCTATCTCTCTCCAGCCTGTTTCAGACACAAAGGCAAGCAATACAACGGAAGTTATCAGTATACAGGGATTTCATTTTCAAGTTCTAGGTAATCAATGAAGTCTGCAACGGATGGTTGGTTCAAGTTATGTCATGCTGGGCGTACGTTACAAGAAGTACATAGTTTTGGCATGGTTTGGCTCGCAGGTCGTCTATACAATCCTAAGTTCAAGCATGTTCCAGCAAGTATCGAAATTGAACTATGGAAAGCAAAATATTGAAATCAAATTGCAAAGGGTGTTTTCTGAGAATATACCTCCATCCATGTCGCTGCAATGTGAGCCCGGGGATCTCCCAGTACGAGCTCGTCGTCGTAGTCCCTCCGCGACGGTACGTATGCCCCAATGCCCGACAACACGAAAAGGTGTGGTGTAGGAAGCACATATGCTTCTGCTGAAAAACCAGGCCGTTCTGTGTTCTTCGCCTCCGCCACCGCCGTAACCCTAGGCCCTTGCACCTCTGCTCTGGCCCTCTCCTCGGCCTCCGCCTCTCTCAAAAGCTCCTCTCTCTCCTGTCTCTCTCTCTCAGCTCTCTCCGCCGCCTCCGAGGCCTCAATGGCTCTCGCTCGATCCTCTTTGGCTTGCAGCACGTATAGCCCAATGGCGGGGTTATCTTCAAGCAGCTTTGCCAACATCTCGTCGCTCAAGTGATCGGCGACGTCGTGTTTCGTAATCGGCACATGACTCGACGACGTCGCCGCTGGCCGGAACAGCACATCCTCCTCTCGGATCTCAACCGGAACCTCCGCGGTCTCCTCGACAGGTTTCTTGCCCTTCACCGAGTCCCTCGGCGGGGACCCGATCGGTTCAATATCATCACCCTAGGCACCACTGCCACCAGCTTCCCTGGAGCCCCCTCCGGTCACTACCGAGCCTTCCACGGCTATACTCGAGTCCAACTGCTCGACGGCAGCCCCCGCGGCCCCAGCATCAACCGTCGCGTGAGCCTCTGGCTCTGTCGCGCGATGCTCGTCTCCACCACCGGCCTCCTGCTCGCGGCCTTGTTCTCCATCTCCGCCGCCTGCAACTACTGCACCGGCCTCTGCGATGGCCTCCGCCGGTGGTTGATCCCCTGTTTCGACAACCATTGGACCTCCTCGGTCCTCCGACCGGTCAACAACTTCTCCCCCGCCTTCCCCGTTACCGTGGTCAGCCATGGATGGACGATCAAGAGTGGCTTTGATGATTTCGTGGGAGAAATCAAAGTTTGAAAGAGATTTGAGAGGAGAGACGAGAGTTTGAGAGAGTTCTGAACTTTTGAAACTGCCTCGCACTGTTTCTGTAATGTCCCGCGGAGTTTAAACGATTGGAACAGGTTTGGGCCGGGTCTGGGCCTGTTCAGATCCAAGCCCTAACTAGAAACCTTCGCACGATGGTTCTTGAGTGTCGCGCGACACTTCTTTTGGGCCTCAGGCCCAATCCAGATTCTAGGTCTGGCCCAGTCTCATTTACCCATCTTTCGGGTTCACGAATCATCAATATGTTCCTAAAATAAATTTGAGAGTCATTTTGGAAGCTTTGCCTTCAAACCCGAAGAATTTTGTATCCCCAGCAGTGGTCCGCCCGCAATCCGCGACGATCTATCCGTCCAATTTCAAATCAGCGACGATCTATCCGTCCGATCATCAATCCGCGACGAACTATCCGTCCCATTTCAAATCAGCGACGATCTATCCGTCCGATCATCAATCAGCGACGATCTATCCGTCCGATCATCAATCAGCGACGATCTATCCGTCCAATTTCAAATCAGCGATGATCTATCCGTCCGATCATCAATCAGCGACGATCTATCCGTCTGATTTCAACTCAGCGACGATCTATCCGTTCGATCATCAATCAGCGACGATCTATTTGTCCGATCATCAATTTTCCCCCTGGTGCACGGTATTTTTACATACTTGTCTGCATTTTCCATTTAATCGGCTTTTGGGCGGATTTGGTGGGTGTCTAGAAATCTTTGACGTTACCCGTACCAGTCAATGGTGCTCCGCGTGCCGTCAAAGAGGGACTACTGTAGACACTCCAATCTGGGTCTCCCAATTGTTTTACTTTATTTTACGGTTTTCTTGTTTCCCCGATGATGAAATCGGATCAAATGGGCTTGAGTTTGGGAAATGGATTGAGCTTGGAGTGTTTGGAACCTCTCTTGAACCTCTCTTAAACCTTTTGAACCCCTCTGAACCTTCGGTCAAACCCTAGAGTCAGGTTTGACCATCGCGCGATTCTTTCTGTTTCTCGCGCGACAGTTCTCCCCTGTCACTATCACACAATCCAGCTGGATTTGTGATGATTGGATGTCACATGGGTCCCCATGGGCTGGAACCCCGTTTTCCTCAGCTGAACAGTGTGCTGGCAGGTTCTTGGCACATGCCCCCTCCCAACCACTTCACCACCTTGTTGGCTAGCTTTTCCACCATGTTGTGACCAGCCTTGTTGGCTGGTTGCAAAGCCAAGTTTGGCCACCACCTAGCCCACTCACTCTCCCTATAAATACCCCCATTGGTCTTCCATGCTAAGGGTTCCAAAAAAAAGATTAACAAGGCTAATTACTATTTTACAAAGCAAACAAGTTCTTTCTAGCACAAAGTTACTAACCCAAACCACTTCCTAGTCTTTCAAATCTAGTGTTCAATACACACTTAGTTGCAAGGCTACACCACTCAAGCAATCCATTTTTCCAAAACCCTTTTCAAGCAAAGGTATAACATTTAGCCTGTTTCTGTTTTGATCCCTAAGGGGGGCTGACAGGGCCAAGGCTGGTAATCAATACCAGTCCTGGTCCTAAAGTCAGCAGAGTTACAAGAAGCTGTTGACAGCCAAACCCTCGCGCGATGGTCCACTATACTCGCGCGACAGTTCTGTCAGCAAGAGAATGGTTCTCGTGGGGAAGGGAGGCTGGTCATTTATTGTTTTCATTATGAGTACGCCTGTTGTAATTTATTTTCCAATATAGATCACTGTGATGCATGTCAAAAATAAGCGCAGTAGCTTAGTTTACTACTTTAAATAATTTGGAATGCCCTTGGGTGATCCCTGAACCTGTCTCAGGACCCCAAGCATGCAAAGCAATTCCTGGAAGTCTAGTCAGGAGCATCGCGTGAGACTCTTTCTCTGTCGCGCGATGGTTCTTTGAATTCCAGAAATGGCCCTTGCATGGGCAGCTAGGCCCCTGGCCTCTATTTATTCCCCCACTGTTTAGGGGCTGTATTTCCATTTATTTTAGTTTCATTTTCAATCAGTCTGTAATATTTAGTTTAGATTCATTACATATAAACTGCTTGGTTTGCCCCCTGGGTGTGCACTGGTCCTTCCAGAGCCCAGAAGGGGATGGAATTCAAACTGTTGGTAAGACATCAACACTCGCGCGAGTGTGTGGTTCTATCGTGCGATAGTTCCCTTGCATGCAGGTTCATCCATGCATGCAAGTTGGCCATTGTTTGTGATAAAACCATGCCAAGGCACTGTTTTGGTGTTTGATCAATGTTTTGGGTTTTATCCCATTTATTATTCAATTTGCCATCCATCCATGCTATTATTTGGTCATATCCTGCAAACGTGCTACAGTTTTAAATCCCCGATTAACTGTTCCCCTGCCCTAATTGGCTAAAAATAATCAAAAAGAAGAAGAATCACAAAAGTTTTCATAAAAATGCCTAAGTAGAGACCGATCTCCGGATTGGGCGAGAGGGGTGCCTTAAAACCATTCCCCTCTCGTAACCTGGCTCCCGAACCCAGATATGGTTATGACGGACTGGTGCCTTCACTTTTTCAAATCAAAATAGCGCGACAGGTGCTTCGAAATACGGTTCCTTGAGTGTCGAACCTTCAAAACTCAAGTGGCGACTCTGTATTTTATGAGCGCTTGCCTCCACGCTCGTGCTCCCTCGATTTCCAAAAAGGGCCGCAATGGCAAAAGGAACAGAATCCTTTTTCCGAGTGCATGCTGCCCACAAGCTTACAATAAGGGATCTGGGGCGGGAGTGGTAATCTTCTCCCCATAGGGACTGGTTCTCGAACAGACTGTCCGGTTGGGGTTCAGTGCGTCAAATAATGTAGCAGAATGCGACGTACTTCTCACCGGACTACGTAGTGCCGGGGTATTAAAGGTGCAGAAGCTAAGAGTACATTGCGATTCCCAGTTGGTCGAAAACCAACTCTCTGGGGAATACGGAGCACAGAACGAGAAGATGGCGGCTTACATGGAAGCCACCAAGAAACTCCTCGATAGCTTCGAGTAGGTTGCCATGCAACAGATCAGCTCAGGATGAAACGTGCACGCAGACTCATTGGCATGCCTAGCCCCGACAGTGCCTACCGAGTACAGGAGGATCGTGGCTGTTGAGTATTTGGCAAGGCCCAGTATCGAGCAAGCCAAGGAAATGGTACTGGATCTCGAACTCGGTCCAAGTTGGATGGACCCGATAATAAGCTATTTAAGGGACGAAACCCTCCCAGCCGATAAAAGGGAAGCCCACAAGATCAAAGCTAAGTCCTCCAGGTTTTGGGTTTCGCCAGAGGGGAAGCTGTATAAGAAGTCCTTCACTGGACTGTACTTGCTATGTGTGCACCCCACAATGGTGGATAAGCTCCTTTGTGAAATCCATGAAGGGACATGTGGAGGACATGCAAGCGGCCGATCCATAGCCCATCGTGCAATTTCCTAGGGTTATTGGTGGCCGCACATGCAAGAGGATGCAAAGGCTTACGTGAAGGTGTGCGAGAAGTGCCAAAGGTTTGCCCCGATAATAAGGTCACTAGTCGAGGACCTGCTACCGCTTACAAGCCCCTGGCCGTTTGCCCAGTGGGGAATGGACATCGTGGGTCCAATGCCGAAAGCTTTGGGTAACAGGAAGTTCTTACTGGTGGCCACAGATTATTTCACAAAGTGGATAGATGTAGAACCTCTTGAGAAAATCACTGAGCTAATGGTGGAGAAGTTCGTGTGGAAAAACATCATCATGAGGTTTGGTGTCCCCTTCTCCATCATATCAAATAACGGGTCTCAGTTTTAGAAGAAATTTAGGGCCTTCTGTGCCCAGTATAAGATCTGGAACTACTATTCGACACCAGCGTACTTGCCGAGCAACAGGCAGGCAGAGGCATCGAACAAAGCTATCCTAGGAGCGATTAAAAACAGACTCAAGAAAAAGAAGGGTAAGTGGCCTGATGAAGTACCCGTGGTCCTCTCGGCTTACCGGACCATGCCAAAAAGTTCCACAGGAGAGACACCGTACTCCTTAGCGTTTGAGACTGAGGCGGTGATACGCCTCGAGGTGGGACTGCCAACGATTTGAACGACCCTGGTGGAAAGCGGGGGCAACGACCACGCCCTAGCCCGAGAGCTAGATTTTTTCAGAGGAAACAGGGAATGGGCATTGGTAAAACTTGCGTCATACCAAGAGCGGCTTATGAGGAGCTACAACAAAAGGGAGACCCACAGGGAATTTAGCGTGGGGGACTTGGTCTTGAGGAAGGTGCTCGGGAACACCAAGATCAAAACTGACGGAAAGCTTGGACCAAACTAGGAAGGTCCGTACAAGGTAACGGAAGTGGCTGGAGTGGGAGCCTTTCGTTTGGCAGATCTGGACGGGTATTCAGTCCCTCGGCCACGGAACGCCCAGAATCTGAAGAAATTCTGGGTTTGAGCAAAGCTAAGTGGTAAGATTTTGAAATTTTTCATTTAGGATTTTCATTTCCACTAAAGTTTTGGCGATGTGCCATGTTTTAGGACCGTATATTCTTGTTTTTGAATAAAGTAGGCATTATGCACTCGTATTATCGTGATCGTCTATGTTTAGATGATGCTGCTTCGTTGCAGCCATTATGTTTTCAAGCAGTTATGAATAAAACTTGCGGTTTTTCATGTGTTTTGTTTTATTGACTTGATGAGATATTGATTTGATTGTGTTGGTCTAAGCATGAATACGCTTGAGTATGGACCCAGATCGTTTGTTTAGCTCCAAACTGGAAGCCGTGCGAAATAATACCTAAAGTATGTACCTAAACCGTCTATTTAACTCCATACTGGGGAGCAGTGAGTATGGGGGGTATATCAGAAACTCAAACTATTAGAAAACCACTCGAAATATTCGAATCTAAGTAGGCAACGAACAATGCTAGGCTACGAGCAGCGCTAAGTTAAGGGCAGGCACGAAGAAGCTTAGGCTCGAGCAACGATATACTCACAATAAGTAAGGGCAAGCATGAAGAAGCTTAGGCCCGAGTAACGAGGATGTAGACACCTCCCAAACGGGGCATCGCCATACAGATTGATCACACTTGTTTGCTCGATTGGTTGCTTGCTTCGTAAACCAAGATCGTGGACATTCCCATGGCTAGGAACATCGCCACACGATAGCGGTTGTCATCAAAACAGAGTCGCCACCCAGTTTATTAAAACTGGGAAAATAGATAGAGATTCTGGGTACGGGAGCCAAGAGTACAGTAAGGGAAAGGTGTTAGGCACCCCTCTCTGCCCAGCCGTGAGACTGGCCCATAATTATTCAACATAAGACATGTAGATACTTTGTTTAATTCTAACACATAGTCTGTTTAATTAAGCCTTTAAACAGTAAGTAAAGTGAGCCAGTGCGATAAGTAGAGCATGTATCAAAAAGTAGAACAAAGCAAAGCTGTCCCAGGGGAATGGATCCCGCGGCCGGTGAATGGATGTCACGACCGAGGGATCCTCCTGGTTTTATGTACCGGCCGAGGGATCGAAGCCCCAGTCGATGTTCTTCCTCACACCAGACAGAAACGTTAGCAGATGATTAAAACACTACGGTTAGTCATAAATACAGTAAGTAAAACAAACCAGAGGCCGTTGGGCCTCACCACCTTGATCCCTCAGTTGCTTGATTGCTTCGGATTTGATTGTGATTGACTGATTGCTTGATTGAAAACCCTAGGGTTAGGGTTTGAACTTCGGGGTTTGAACTTCGGATTGATGGCGGCCCTCGGGAGGTTAGGGCTTTTACAGAGTGGGTTTGAGAGAGTATTTTGACAGAGTATCGAAGCTTGGGTGAGTGATTTCACTTATGAATTTTGTGTGTAAGGGCCTCTTTATATAGGCATATGGATGACTCACTCCGGCCAATCAAATGGCACGATTGCAATTGCAATTGCAATGCAATTCGAACTCTTCGTCGCAATCTCTGAACATGGCCCGAACGCATCGGGAAGGTAGTGTAGTTGGATCAAACAATCGACAGAACGTTCCAGAGTCTGGGAAAAGGATGATCTGGCGGCCGAGTAATGGATATCACGGCCGAGGAATGGATGTCTCGGCCGAAGGATAGATCTTGCGGTCGAGGGATTGATCTTTCAGGGAGATTTTGCTAGCAACAGGTTGCTCGTGTGAGGAAATGATGTTAAGGCCGTGAGATCGATGTTACGGCCGACAGATGGATTCCCTAGGCTTCTGTATTTTCTGTCTGAAAGGCTGTATGGCTCTGAATTGGGTCCTCTAAGTGGCTTAAAGTTCTTACCGAAAGTCCTAAGGTTCTCAAGAAGGCAATCAGCAATCACTGTATCCATTTCATCATCGAGATGGTCCCAAGGTTGGACTTGAAATAATTGTTAGGCCAAATTGGGGTGTCTACAGAGGAATGCTCACAATATTAGGCCAGGTACGAAGATGCTTGGGCACTAGCAATGGGGAATGCTCAAGCTATACGAAAGCTGAGTACAGAAAAACTTAGGCCCGAGCAGCGAGTACTGCCCAGTGAGGGGAATAAAACAGTTGCGATATTAAGTATGAAAGTGTCAAGGACAAATTAACAGCAAGATCAAAGCCACGAAGGGTAGTCAAACTTTTAGGGCCACGAAAAAGCAAGAAAAATATGAATCTTTTGGCCGTTTGAGAGGCCACCTAAATTGTCACGCCCTCGATTTTCAACATTAATATAAAGGATTTTCATAAATAAAACCTCACAATATATAATCCGTACAATAACCCCAAAAAAGTTAGACATTTCCATTTCCATAATTGCATTTCAACCTCCAATGGTTTCCAAAAGATTATATCTTTGGCTCCGAGGCCCAAATTAACATAGGTACAAAGTATCGAAAGAGTTAAGGAATTACAACATTCCACAGTCAAAAGATTTACAATTGAAATTACAAATACATCTCTCAAAAGGTGATTTACAAAGATAGACAAGTAACTTCTCAAAGGTTAGCTTCCAAAAGAAATTTTTTTCACATCCAAGCACTCCAAGCATGCCAACTATTGCCCAGTAGGAGAACTTGAAAATGATGTAACGTTTGAGCTACACTAGCCCAGTAGAAAACTCTAATCTAACAATATATGCAAATGAAATGTAGGGATGATCACATGATGAACAATGATAATAAGATTCAAAGAATGGACGGAAACAACAGCCAATAATCCAACGCTTCATTTTCAAAACCAACCGTATGACTCGATGAGTAACCTTTGGAAGTACCATGTGTCCAATTGTGTCTCGTACAAGTGTCTTGAGCCGTAGCTCCTGCCGGGCCAATTAAAGGACTCCGATGTCCTCTGCAAGGCACCTTACCCATTGGGAGGTCCTGAAGTATCCAATATGAGCATATAGCTCCTGTCGGGCCAATTAAAGGACCCCGATGTCCTCTGCCAGGCACTCACCCGTCGATGAGTCCTGAATGTCCTCGTTGTGTCAATAAGTGTTCAAGCATCACGTATCCTCGTATTATGTCATTCCAATTCAACCGTGGTTCATGCGATACTCAATGTAAAATTTCTACTGAACAAGGGCAAGAGACGCAAAGATACTCCATGAACTGAACGTATACAATTAATCATGTAATGAGATGATTTGGAGGTGTTTAGAACAAGTTAGAAGTAATCGGGGTTTAAAACGGTGAAGTATGAAACAAAACAGCAAAAAACTGTCCATAAGCAACATGTATCGATACCTAGCAAAATGGTATCGATACCAATGGACCAAGAAGCGTTCCAGACGCAAGGGTATTGATACCCATGAAGGATGGTATAGATACCAGTGTGTTTTTTGGGTTTGGTAATGCAAGGGTATCGATAACCGAGCAAAATGGTATCGATACCAGGGCTGTTCAAGCAGATTTTCATGGGTTTCCCAACTATATCAACCTCAACAACAACAACAAATGGCAAGATTCAAGCTATAGGAAACAAAGTCATGAACATATGTTGAAAGGTAGAACTCCCTACCTCAAAGATTGAGGAACAAATCAAGGATCCTCTAGCCCTAGCCCCAAATCTTTAAACCGGATGAGATACACCTCCACCGAGCTCAATCTGATGAGAAACGAGCTCCACTACGCTAAGGAATGAAGGATTTGAAAGTTATTTTGTGGGTTCTTGGGTTGAATGGGTGAAATTTTGAGTGAGAGGAGAGAGAGAGTGGGAGCCGAGAGGAAAGAGAGATAAACGATGGGTGGAGAGAAAAGAAAAGGGGAAAATTATTCCCTATACACACACACACACTAGGCACACATCACATATTCACCCCTCAAGTGCAACACTTTAACACATTAACCCCAAATCTCAATATTCTGAACCAATTTCCTCCTTTTGTTTCTTGTAAAACATTTAAATCAATTATATGAATTTACGAGTCTCTGCACCCTACCCTCCTTAAGGAAATTTCATCCTCGAAATTCAAATAACCATGCTCACTAAGTCATGCACCACGTAGATATGCAACAAGTATAACCATCAATATTATGCAACAAGTCAAATAGCATGAAAATTCGATATTAAACACTCACATCGATTCTTTCCGGAAATAGGTGCGGATACTTCTCCCTAACTTCGTCCTCTCTTTCCTATGTGCACTCCTCGCTACTCTGAATACTCCACAAGACTCGAACCAATGGTATAGTCTTACCCCTCAACACTTGATCACGCAAATCTAGGATACGTATCGGCTCTTCCCCATAAGATGCGTCAGCTTCCAATTCGAGTTCAGACCATTCTAACACAAGTGACGGATTTGGTTCGTACTTCCTCAACATAGATACGTGAAATACATCGTGCACATTCGATAATCTCGGTGGCAAAGCCAGACGGTATGCAACCTTTCCGATTTTCTCGATAATGTCGAACAGACCGATATAACGCAGTGAAAGCTTTCCCTTCTTCTTGAAACGTGACAAGCCTCGAGGTGGCAATACTTTAAGAAACACATGATCTCTGTGGGCAACATGCCCTTAGAAATTCCGGTTTCTAAAGAACGGGCCCGGATCGAGGGAGTGCTAGCGGGACGAACGCTCGTAATTCAGAGAGTCGCCACTTGGGTTTGAAGGTCTGACACCCAAGGAATCGAATTGGAAATGCCTTACACGCTATTTGATTTGAAAAAGTGAAAGCACCAGTCCATCATAACCATATCTGGGTTCGGGAGCTAGGTTACGAGATGGGAAGGGTTTTAAGGCTCCCCTCTCGCCCAATCCGGAGATCGGTCTCTACTTAGGTATTTTGTGAAAATATTGCGATTCTTTATTAATCAACTTTTAGCCAGTTAGGGGCGGGAAACAGTTTAATGGGGATTAAACCTGTAACAATTTGCAGGACATGATAGAATAGCATGAATGAAAGGAATGATTAAAGCAATAAATGAGATAAAATCAAAGACTAATAAAATAAGCCCAAAAAAGTTTATTAATTAGAAGTTTGGCACAAAATAGGGACCACCTTGCATGCAATGATCTACGTGCATGCAAGAGGACTAGCGCACGCCAAACCACAACCAACGCGTGCGTATTGGTTTATTCTTCTAGTACTGATTTTATCCCCTTCTGGATTCTGAAAGGACCAATACTCACCTAGGGCCAAGCCAAGCAATTTATGTTGTAGACACCCCAATTTGGCCTAACAAATATTTCAAGTCCCACCTTGGGGACCATCCCGATGATGAAATGGATACAGTGATTGCTGATTGACTTCTCGTGAACCCATGGACTTATGGTAAGAACTTTGAGCCACTTAGAGGACCCAATCCAGAGCCATACAGCCTTTCAGACAGAAATACAGAATCCTAGGAGAATCCATTTGTCGGCCGTAACATTGATCAAACGGCCATAACATCATTTCTTCACCCGAGCAACCTGTTGCTTGAAAATCTCCCTGAGAGATCAATCCCTCGGCCGCCAGATCGTCTATTTTCCAGACTCTGGAACGTTCTGTTAGACGTTTGATCCAACTACACTACCTTCCCGATGCGTTCGAACTACGCCCAGAGATTACCACGAAGAGTTTGCATTGCAATTGCAATCGTGCATTTTGATTGGCCGGAGTGAGTCACCAATTGCCTATATAAAGGGCTTTTGGGTTCTGAAAATACAACAACAAAATACACCAAAATTCGTATACTTCCACACCCTCTCAAGCCACGAAACTCTGCACAAATACTCTCTCAAACCCCCTCTTCCAAAGCCCTAACCTCCCGAAGGCAGCCATCAATCCGACGATCAAACCCCGAAGTTCAAACCCTAACCCTAGGGTTTTCAAAGAAGCAATCAGTCAATCACCATCAATCCGAAGCAATCAAGCAACTGAGGGATCAAGGTGGTGAGGCCCAACGGCCTCTGGTTTGTTTTCACTTACTGCATTAAATCTTAATCGTAGCATTTTGATTATCTGCTAACTTTTCTGTCTGGTGTGAGGAAGAACACCGACCAGGGCTTCGATCCCTCGGCCGATATATAAAGCCAGGAGGATCCCTCGGCCGTGACATCCATTCACCGGCCGCGGGATCCATCTCCCTGGGACAGTTTGTTTTGTATTCTGCTTTCTGATGCATGCTTTACTTATCCCATTGGCTCACCTTATTTACTTTTTAAAGGCTTAATTAAACAGACTATGTGTTAGAATTAAACAAAGCATCTACATGTCTTATGTTGAATAACTATGGGCCAGCCTCACGGCTGGGCAGAGAAGGGTGCCTAACACCTTCCCCTTACTGTACTTTTGGCTCCCGTACCCAGAATCTCTATCTGTTTTCCTAGTTTTAATAAACTGGGTGGCGACTCTGTTTTGATGATAACCACTATCGTGTGGCGATGTTCCTAACCATGGGAATGTCCACGGTCTTGGTTTATGAAGCAAGCAACCAATCGAGCAACAAACGATAAATCTGTATGGCGATGCCCCGTCAGGGAGTTGTCTACATATGTGTACAGGAAATGGAAATTATTTACAAATAGAATAAAATATAACTGAAATACACCCCATAAATAGTGTGGGGGATTAAAACAGTGGCCAAAGGCCAAGCTACCCATGCAAAGCCAGCCACTGAAAATAAGTTAACCTGCGCATAGGTCAGAGACAGGCGCGCGCCTATTCTGATTGGACTTCCAGTGATTGGTGTTGCATGCCTGGGCTCTGAGACATGTACAAAAGCAACCCAGGGGTATTCCAAAGAAACAGAAAAAGCATGCTAAGCAAGATGTAGCAATTTTAACATGATAAATAGTAAATAGATTTTATCATGCATCATGGTGATTTATGAACCATTAAAAACACAAAATACCAACACCCCTGTCCCCACACAAGTCTGCGCGCGCTGAGGATTGGTGCTTGCGTACCAGTGATCGACGCGCGCAGGTGTGTTAGTCGCATAATTCCTGTAACCTTGCCAGCTTTTGGACCAGGACTGGTATTGATTACCAGCCTTGGTCCTGCCAGCCCCCCTCAGGAATCAAAACAGAAAAAAAAAAGTAAGGTTTTATACCTTTGTTTGAGGTTGAAAATGGATTGAACAAGGGTGATTAGTGGTTGGAAAATGAATGTATTGGGGTGGATTGAGTAGTAGTAGTTGTGTATGCTTTGAGTTTGAAGAGAAATGAGTAAGAGTGTATCTTGCTCTTTTGAATTTTTTTAACCATTTGGAAGAAGAACCATTGGAGGTATTTATAGGGGGGTTGGAAGGTGGTGCACAAGGTAGAACAAGCAGCCAACAAGGCTAGTTGGGCTTTACTTGGTGGAGGAGGCTCCCTAAAAGGTGATGGGAGTGGTTGTGAGGGTGGTGCACCCTAAACCTGCCAATACACTGTTCAGGCGACGAAATCAGGCTTCTATGGGTGTAATAGACCCTGATGATCACAAAATCCGGCTGGCAAAAAGGTGATAGGGATAGGTGTTGACCGACGCGCACGTGTCTTTGATCAGCGCACGCATGTCATACCTACCACCGCGCTGGTTAATGGTCAAAGTTTGACCTTTGACCAACACCTGGCAAGTTGACCAATGCGCGCATGTACGTATAAGACCAACGCACGTGGGTAAAACCTTCGGTTAGGGTTTTTGGTTTAGGGTTTAAGGTTCAAAAGGGGTTCCAAACACTCTAAGTTCAAATCCTTTTCTTTCTCAAGACTGATTTTGATCCAGTTTCATCATCGGGGAAACAAGAAATCGAAAAATGAAGTAAATCAATTGGGAGACCCAGATTGGGGTGTCTCTAGTAGTCTGTCTTTGACGGCACGCAAAGCACCATTGAACTAGTACAGGTAACGTCAAAGATTTCTAGATACCCATCGAGTCTGTCTAAGAGAAACAAAATGGAGAATGCAGATGTGTATATAAAAATACCGTGCACTGAGGGATTGAGGACGGGCGAACCATCACAAGATCAGAGTTTGAACTTTGTTGGGGGGATAGATAACCCTGGAGGAGTTGATCGACATCTAATGCTGAAGTGGACTCTCCTGGGGAATCAAAGAATCTGGACGGGTGGACCATCGTTGAATAGGGTTAGGACTGATAGATCGTCATTGATTGATAATTTGATGGATTGATTGTCGTTGATTGTAATTCGGGTGGATAGGTCATCGTTGATTGTAATCGGATGGATAGATCATCGTTGATTGTAACTAGATGGATAGATCATCGTTGATTGTAATCGGATGGATGGATCGTCGTTGATTGTAATCGGACGGATAGATCATCGTTGATTATAATCGGACGAATAGATCGTTGTTGATTGTAATCGGACGGATGGATCGTCGTGGATTCGGGCGAACCACTGCTGGGGATATTAAGGCCTTGGATTGAATCTAAAATTGGATTGACCCCCAAAACCTTTGAAATTCCATAAAGAAGAACCAAAGGGCTATAGAAAAGGGAATACAATTGATTGGGCCTGACCAGAAGATGAACTGGGCCCGAGGCCTAGAACAACACGTGCACGTTAATAAAGGATCCGCGTGTGCAGGTTGTTTGTCAGGGTTGATTTCCAGATCAGGCCCAGACCCGACATGTATCTGTTTTCTCCCTTATACCTCCATGGGACATTTCAGAAGCAGTTTTTCAGACGGTTTCAAATTCTCGAAACCCCTCCTCCTCACAAACTTTCTCAAACTTTTCTCAAACCCTTGATTCTCTTCAAAAATCAACAAGCCCACACTCAAAACAAACATCCATGGCAGACGACAGTAATGGAAGCGGTGGCGAAGATGTGGTTGACCGTCCGGAGGACGAGGGAGGACCGATGGAGGTTGAAAAAGTGGAGGAGCAAGCAGCCGAGGCCGTGGGGGGTGCCGGTGCAGTGATCGAGGGCGGTGGCGATGGCGACGGAGATCGAGCGGAGGAGGTTGAAGATGGGGCCGACCGGCGTGCGCCGGTGGAGATACCGTGTGCGTCAGTGACGTCGGGGGCAATGGGGTCCGTTGTTGAGCCATTAAATCCCAATATGGCGGTAGAGGGAGTGGTTATCTCCGGTGGGAATTTTAGAGGCGCTAGCGGCAGTGGCAACGATGTTGGGCTGAGAGGTGGGTCTCCCGTGCAGAATCCGCCACACGGGAAGGGTCCCATTGTGGCCGAGGAAGAAGAAACCAGGGATGTAGAAGCGGAGGACGTGATGTTCCAACCGGCGGCCTAGTCGTCGACCCACCAGCCTATCACTTGAGAGGATTTTGTAAAGTACTTGAGTGATGAGAGACTGGCTAGGCTCCTTGAGGAGCATCTCGGGGTTGGATAGCAATCCTGTCGGCTCGGGAGGAGCGACAGAGAGAGGTAGTAGCAGCGGAGGTGGCCGGGAGAGCCGAGAGGGAGAGAGCCGAGGGGGAGGAGGCTCTGAGGGATATGGAGGCTGCTGAGAGGGCCAGGGCCGAGGTAGAGCTACCAAGGCTACCAGCAGCGACAGTGGCAGCGGGCATGGAACGCGCAGCCTTTTTAGCATCGGCGTACATGCCGCCTACACCACTCTTGTTCGTACCATCTGGTTTTGCCGCCCACAGGCCACGACGAATAGACTACGATGCCGAGCTTGTTCTGAGAGACCCGGAGGTGCATATCTCAAGGACTTGGATAAAGGTATATCTTCGAAACTCTTCCTTTTGTACTTGAATTGAATTGAATACCATAGTCTTTGAAATAGCCTGCATGCATGCATAACTTGTACCATCCATCTGTATTGAATTAATTATCTGGAACTAGAAAATGAATTCTTGTATATTGATTCATGTCCCTGTTGTTTGTTTTTGTGCCTGAAATAGAAGAGGGCAAAGCAAAGGGACATTCGCAACCACGGAGGCACGAGCAATTCCCTTGCAGTGTACGAGGCACTGCCAGTGAGGGTTAGGCAGTTGGTGGATGAGGCGGGCTTTGGCCAGTTTGTAGCGATCCTGACACCGGTCAAGAATTAATGATCATGCCGTCATCATAGCACTTGCAGAGAGGTGGAGGGGCACTACCAATTCCTTCCACCTACCGCCAAGGGAGATGACGGTGATGCCCACAGACTATGCGGCGATCACCGGGTTGAGGGTTGGAGGAGAGCCTATCCCGTTTGACACGGGCATCGACAAAGACGAGGTAGTGCTTGAGTGGTTTCTGGGTGAGGTGCCATTCCTAGATCAGGAAATGGTGAAGTGCGAGCAGTTCAAAGAGCTGCTGAAGAAGGAACCGACCACAGAGCAGGAGATGGAGCAGATGGCGAGGGCATACCTGCTATATCTGTTCGGGGCTTCTTTGTACCCGAGCTGGACAGCAAGGTACACCTGTCATACTTGCCAGCACTAAGGGATTTGAGGACGGCTTCGAGCTTTGACTAGGGCGGAGCAGCACTTGGGACGGTGTACAGTTTTTTGGGAGATGTGTCAAGAACTGAGCAGGCAGCGGCTGGCTACTGGAGGATATGGGAGGTATGATTTCAATATTGTAAAGTACAATTTCAAATCATACTTGTATTGATTTGATTGTATAGCCTGCTTGACTGTATACAGCATAATCATATATCCTGTGACTGATGCCTTTGAATGTTAGAAAACCATGCAGCTTTGGGCCTACGAGGTGTTGCGTATGTACCCTCCACAGACTAGGTGTCCGAACCTGAGGATTCTCCCCCGCGCGCTCGTTTGGAGCAAAGTGAACATGGGGGCGAAAGAGGGGAGAGGAGACCTCAATGCCTTTAGATTGTATTTGGACGAGCTCTGAGCCTCGCAGGTATAACACAAAACCCCAATAGTTAATCATGCATCCTTGTATAGCTTTAATGCTGTTGCTAATCAATGTTTGCACTGTTTGTTTGTCTTGATCACAGGTAGAGTGGGATCCCTAGAGAGGGATAGAGCCGGAGCTGGAGTACTTGGCCAGGAGTAGAGCTGTTACAGCCGAGTGCTGCTGGAGTTGGCCTTTGGTTGTCAATGGTACTTGGGCGACCAAGTGACATGGCAGTCACTTGGTTTGCTTGAGTTCCAAGTGTCGGGGCCACTTCCACCCCATGCTTCACACACTGGTGAGTACACGCGGGCCGAGCTAGAGGAGTACGCGAGGCCTGATACTGATCTGGCACACTACCTGCGACCTGAGCGGGACTATGCCACTTACCAGAGTGACTACCTGGCGGGGCCGCTTGGAGTTCGAGCTTTTAGAGAGGTACAAAGTCAGGCTCGTGGAGCCGCTAAGCAGAGGAGAGTTGCCACAGAGAGGCAAAGAGGAGTTGAGTCTTGTGTCAGACGGAGTCTCAGTGGTCCAGTGGTGGGAGGTCCACCTGAGGAAGCTGGCGGTAGTGGACGCTCAGGGCGATCCAGTTGAGATTCACTTTGAGCCGGCCAGAGTAGAGCCTACTCCTGTGACTGTCCAAGTAAGACACGACTTCCGTTTATGCCTTTCAATAGACTTGTACTGCTTTTGAACTGCTTGATAACCTTAAACTGTACGTGTAGGTGCCAACTGAGTGGGTGAACGAGGCGCGCACCCAAACACTCGTAGGGGTAATGAGTGGAGAGGGCGACCAGGAAATAAAACTGTATGGGGTATTTGACTACCTAGAACGCTAGATGGTATACGATTGATCAAGTAACATGCTGTAAGAACAGCATAACTCCAATATGACTTAGGAACTTGCATTTGAAATAATAGAGCACGCATAACCTCTGATAAATGCCTAATCTTGCGTTCGGCAACTCCATTTTGTTGTGGAGTTCGAGCGCAAGAAGATTGGTGAATTATACCATGGTCAACAAAAAACTTAGAAAGAGAATTATGAAAATATTCACCTGCATTGTCAGAACGAAATATACGAATGCAAGTATCAAACTGAGTTTTGATTTCCATATAAAATGACTTAAAGACAGAAGACAACTCTGACCGCTCTTTCATGAGATAAAGATACGTAACACGAGAATAATCATCGACAAAAATAACATAATACTGAAAGCCAAAAATATTAGGAACGCGCATTGGACCCCAAATATCAGAATGAACTAACTGAAAAGGACGGGATACGCGACTCTCAACCCTAGGATAAAAAGACACTCTATGATGTTTACTAAACTCACAGACTTCACAGGGCAAAGCATCAACATGGCTACATGAAGGTACCAGCCATTTAAGATTCTGAAAGGATGGATGACCAAGTCGACAATGATGTTGATAGGGTGACACAGAAGACTGAAGAGCAACAGAGCTAGGGTGAACATTGTTGGTAAAGTAATACAGACCACCATGCTCAGTACCACCACCAATTTTTCACCCCGTCTTGAGATCCTGAAACCCACAACCATCAGGAAGAAATGTGACAGAGCAATTTAAAGATTTAGTAAGTTTACTAACAGACATAAGATTTAATGGAAAACGAGGAACGTGCAATACGGAATCAAAAGTCAAAGAAGAAGTAACAGAAACTGAACCCAAACCAGTAATATCAGTGGTAGAACCATCGGCTAAGGTAACACGAGATGGTTTATCAATAGATTGATGGCCATAAAGAATAGTAGAAGTACCAGTCATATGATCAGATGCACCAGAATCAACAACCCAAGGAACAGAAAAGTGAGAAGATGTAATACAAGCACTAGAAGAACCTGTCTGAGATAGCGTAGCAATGGAGGAACTTGTCTGATGTGACACAAGGCGTTGGTACTCCTCCACAGAAATAGTCACCATAGCAGTGGAGCGCGCAACCTGCCTAATATCCTCGGAAGAAGTAGCCCGATGAGCCTGAGGAAAACCATGTAGGTCATAGCAATGCTCCACCATATGATTAGTTCCCCCACAATAAGTACAGAGTCTAGAACCACGACCTCGACTATGGCCACCTTTCCCTGACATGCGACCTGTACGACTAAATCCACAACGACCAGAATCATGACCACCAAAAACACAGTCAAAACGACCACTGTACCCATAATCACGGCCGTGACCAAGGCCATAGCTAAATGAAGAACCAAAATCACCAGAAACAGCGAAAGTAGAATCAAAACCAGATTTCATTGCAAACATATCACCATACAATGAGAGGCAACTAGTCAACTACCCATAGATCAACCAACCAAACACTCCACCAACAAAACGGCCAATAAACAAGAAATAAGGAACTGATTGACCGGCTAACAACCAAGGGCACGACAGCGCATGCATCCAACTACTTCAACAAAAACAAAGTAGCCACTGAACAACATAATCCCAATATCGAGCAACAACCAAGAGCTCATATGCCAACATAGACCAAATAATCTCAACACAATCCAACAACCAAAATCAGACTTCAACATACCCAAACTACCATCTATTGGAGAGGATAAATTGTAGATTATTACCACATGCAAAGAACCGAAATCCAAATCCAAGTAAACTGTAGATCGACCAAAAATCCAAAATTACCAGAACAATCAGTGCATAAGAGTGACGGAACGGTACCAAATAGACGATGAACAGTAAAAGCGATGAACAGTAACAACTGTGAACAGTACCGTTGATGAACAGTAACTGGTGAACAGTACGACGATGAACAGTAATCTGTGAGTAGGGTTAGGGTTAAGGCAGAGGCTAGGACTAGGATTGTGATTTTAGGGATTATGTACAGAGGCTAGGGTTTAGGCTAGGGTTGTGGTGGTTTAGGATTAAGGTTAAGATCCCATTCTGATACCATGTTGAGAGAGAAAGAAGGAAAAAGTGTATAGGGTGTTACTAAACCCTTACACATATAACTTATATTTATACAAGTCTGGAGAGTTACACAACTATAAAATAGGCAATGTGGGACAAAACCCACTCTCTCTAATAAACACTTCTAACAGGAATTATGTATTTTTCTATGAGAACTGTGTATTGCCTATGAGAACTGTGTATTTTCTATGAGAACTCTGTATTTTCTATGAGAATTGTGTATTTTAATGTATGGTGAGACTATTTGAACTATTTACTTTCCAATTCACATAGCCCAGTTTTCATAACTTGTTCACATAGCATAAAGAACTGACAGTTCTCATAGAATTGATTATGAGAATTGACAGCTCTCATAACCAGTTTATAAAACTAGTTCTCTATGAGAATAGAATTGACTATGAGAATTGGCAATTCACATAGCCAGTTCTCATAGCTCAGTTCACATAGCTAGTTCTCTATGAGAACTGAGCAGTTCTCATACTCATAGAACTGATTATGAGACTTGACAGTTAAAAATTCAATTCTAAATCAATTTATTTCCTATGTAAACTATTACTTTTTTACTATGATTAATTTTTTAAGACATGGTGGTGAGAACATTTATAACTATATTTGATTTTGATTACCTTTTTATTTTTGTTCAATTTTTGTTCGTGTGTGTTTATTTTCTATGAGAACTGTGTATTTTTCTATGAGAATTGCGAATTTTTTTATGAGAACTGTGTATTATCCATGAGAACTGTCTATTAGAACCGTGTATTTTCTATGAGAACTATATATTTTTTTATGAGAACTGTGTATTTTTCAGTGCACATAGTTCAGTTCTCATAACCAGTTCACAAAACTAGTTCTCTATGAGAACAGTCATTTCTCATAGAACTGACTATGAGAATTGGAAGTTCACATAATCAGTTTTCATAGCTCAGTTCTCATAGAATTGATTATGAGACTTGGCAGTTCTCATAGTCAGTTCACATAGCCAAGGGTATTTTTGTCCGAAATAATATGATTCAGGAATTGATTCTAAAAATATAGCTCTCATAGCCTCAGTTCTCATAGCCATAGTTCAGGGGTATTTTTGTCAAAAATAGTATGTTAACTCGGGTTATGTGAACTGGCAGGGATATTTTTGTCCAAAATATTATATTAACTGGCTATGAGAATTGGCAGTTCTCATATCCAGTTCACATAGCCGAGGGTATTTTTGTCCGAAATAATATGAGTCCAGAGTTGATTCTAAAAATATAAATTTTACTAAAAATGAATATGTACACAAAAAGTTAAAGAAGAATGGGCAAAATAGTAAAAATACATGAAAAGTCAAGAAAAATGACTAAAATAAAGAAGGAATATTTTTGTCAGGACTAAATTAAGTCCAAACCTACTTTTTGGAGCCGGCCTAAAAATTTCCCATATTTTTATCCTACGTTTTCATACCTGACAACAAAGGAGTAATTAATTTTGATAAACTCCACCAAATGATTTATATATCAGTGGACTTTGGAGGTTGGATTAACACCTTGTATTGTTTTGGATTAGCATACTTAGCATACAGCTAATCTCAGTAGTCTGCTCGAATCAATTCTTTTACTCCGTCAGGTTTATACGACAAAGTGGCTTCGCCGATTAAATATCATGGCTATTACTTGTTTTTGTGAGTAAATAAAGTTTTCCCCTCGGTTCAATAAAACAAACTCATATACGGCCTCGACAATATATATTCCACAGTATATACGGTTTTGTAGTTTCAAGTTATCTCGTATCGGTTGCAACGAGGTGCGGGAACCAAGAATCAATTGCTTGTCTTGGATCAACTATTTTTTTTCGTCACCGTGATGTTAGTTTAATGGCCTATGCTTGTTTTGATTAAGGAATTAAAATTGGGGCATCAAGATATAGTAATTCATATTCAAAAAAAAAAAAGATATAGTAATTCATATCTAGGCTTTGGAAAAATTAAAGTGATATACCACCAAAGTGGTCTCTGTCATGGAGATTTTCTTAAACTTGAAGATAAAAGTTTTGGATTACGTAAAGTTACGTTTAGATCCATGCGGGTAGTGATCGGCCCAAAGGAAGGTTATTATTTGGCCGGATTTTAAACGGTATAAGGTAGTTGATTTTTGAATAATATAGTTCTAGAATTTGCCTATGCGTTCAATAGTCGGCCCAAAGGAAGGCTTTTGATTGGCCAGGCCTATTTTATATTGTTCATGTTAACTAGCCTTATTGGTGAGAAGACCACTTGCATGTTGTAATTACTATCCAAAGACTTGGTTATGATGATGCATTAGATTTCTCAAAAGGGCTCACCATTAAAGACACAAATATCAAATTTTATTTTATTTGTCTAATTGTTTGCCCCTACAATTAGACCAAGTTTTGGGTGATAATTATAATCAAGTTTTCTTATTTTTATCATCGCACTAAAGTAGATGGATATTTGTTAATTGTGAGTTTTTTCTTTTATGATGTTATAGTGAATGCATCTTCTATATCTGCCAATTTGAACAATATTTCAATTCTTACAGGTTCCAACTTAAAAAATGGAAAGAGCATGTTACAATTCATTCTCATAGCTATTCGGGCACTAAGAAAAGAAAATTAAACCCTAAGGTTAAGGGAACTGCAGATGCTGGGACTTCACAGACAACTGTGCAACAAAAACAGGATAAAGGTGTTCCTTGTTACTTTTGCAAAAGGGCTGTTGGTCATGTGAAGAAGGATTGTCCCAAATATCACAAGTGGCTTGCAAAGAAATGTAATCAATTTAGTTTTGTTTGCTGTGAATTTAATTTAGTTGAAGTAACCACCCAACACTTGGTGGATAGATACGGGTGCAACTATCCACATTAGCATGTCTATGCAAGGTTGTATAAAGAGTCAAATCCCCAGTGATGCCGAAAGGTTCATTTATATGGGAGACGGCAATACAGTTTGTATTGAGGCAATTGGAGTCTATAGACTTAAATTAGAATTTGTTTTTTATTTGGATTTGGATGAGACTGTTTACGTACCGTCATTTAGACGGGATTTGATTTCTGTTTTCTGTTTGGACAAATCCGGTTATACTTGTTCATTTGGAAACGGAGGTTTCAGTCTTTTCCAAAATTCAAATATTATTGGTACTAGATATCTAGTTGATAGTCTATACAGGTTAGACTTGGATGCCTCTCACTTAAATTTTAATGAAACTTTGCATGTTGACAAATATGGTACGAAGCGGAAATTAATTAATGAGAACTCCTCTGTATTGTGGCACAAGCATTAGGGACATATCTCGAAAGAGAGAATTGAAAGGCTTGAGTCAAGTGGAATTCTTGATCCTCTTGATTTTTCAGATTTCAAAATCTGTGTTGAATGCATAAAGGGGAAGCAAATAAACATAAGGAAATTTGGTGCCAAAAGGAGTTTAGACGTTTTATAAGTGATACATACCGATATCTGTGGTCCATTCCCTACGGCTTCTTGGAATGGTCAACGGTATTTTATCACTTTTACAGATGACTATTCTCCTTATGGGGATCTGTATTTGATACATGAATAATCACATGCATTGGAAGTATTTAAGGCCTATAAAGCAAAAGTTGAAAATCAACTTAATAAGATAATTAAGGTTGTTAGATCTGATCGTGGTGGTGAATACTACGGTAGATATGACGGATCAGGCGAACAACGTCCAGGGCCTTTTGCGAGATACTTGGAAAAATGTGGCATCGTACCTCAATACACCATGCCAGGGACACCACGTCAAAATGGTGTATCTGAGAGACGAAATCGAACCCTTACGGATATGGTTAGGAGTATGATGTCTAATTCTTCTTTACCAGATTCCCTGTGGGGAGAAGCCTTAAAGACTGTAGTTTGTATCCTTAATTGAGTACCCAGTAAAGCAGTAGCTAAAACCCTGTACGAGTTGTGGACTGGAAAGAAACCTAGTCTTAGGCATTTCCATGTCTGGGGTTGTCCAACTGAGGCTAAGCCTAACGAAAGAAAATTGGACTCAAGAACTGTTAGCTGTTATTTTATTGGATACTCAGAAAGGTCAAGGGGTTTCAAGTTTTATTGCTCTTCCACAAATACCAAAATTGAGACGGATAATGCCAAATTTATTGAGGATGTTGAAAGTAGTGGGAGAGCACAACAACCCAGGAATTTTGAATTTGAGGAGGAACATATTGAGATTCCTATGATTCATGTTGAGATTGATGATGTGGTCACACCTGTCTTAGTACAGGATGCGGATGCAAACCACCAGACTATTCCTGAGTTGCCTCCTACTAATACGGAAGAACCCCAACAAACTCAATTGGAATTGCCAAGGAGATCCAATAGGGAGAGGAGATCAGCAATTTCAAGTGATTATATCATTTATCTCCAAGAACATGAGTTTGATATAGGATTGGAGGATGACCCCATATCTTTCAGTTAAGCCAAACAAAGTGTTAACTCCCTAAAATGGATGAATGCCGTATTAGATGAGTTAAAGTCTATGAGTGACAATGACGTTTGGGATCTTGTCGAATTGCCTATAGGTGTCAAACCATTGGTTGTAAATGGATATTTAAAACTAATCAGGATTCAAAGGGCAATATCGAAAGATATAAGGCACGTCTTGTTGCTAAAGGCTTTACTCAAAAGGAAGGCATTGACTATAAAGAGACTTTCTCTCTGGTATCATCGAAAGACTCTCTCAGGATTATTATGGCACTTATAGCTCATTATGATTTGGAGCTTCACCAAATGGATGTAAAGACCGCATTTCTTAATGGTGACATTGAAGAAACCATATATATGGTGCAACCAGAAGGTTTTGAGACAAAAGAATCAGAACACATGGTTTGCAAACTAAAGAAATCCATTTATGGCTTAAAGCAGGCATCCCATCAATGGTATTGGAAGTTTGATCAAGTAATTTTCTCTTTTGGTTTTAAGGAAAATGCTATGGATCAATAGGTTTATCATAAGATTAGTGGGAGCAAATTCTTTTTTTCTAGTATTATGTGTCGATATCTTCTTGGCAAGTAGCGATATTGGCTTATCACAAAAGACTTATATCGATAAGTTGCTCAGTAGGTTTGGCATGCAGAGTTGTGCATCAGTAGGTTTGGCATGCAGAGTTATGCACCATGTGATGCACCAATTGCCAAAGGTGACAAAATGAGTTTGCTCCAATACCCAGAGAATGATTTGAAAAGAAAACAAATGGAAGACATCCCTTATGCATTAGCAATAAGGAGTCATATGTATGCTCTAGTTTGTACGCATTCGGATATAGCGTGCGCAGCTGGAATGCTTGGTAGATATTTACAAATGATATGCTCACATATCGGAGAATCTAATTAGTTGGATATTCGAACTTCGTGTTTGTTATTGCTTACTATAAAGAAACAAAGCAAGCGCTATGGTTGCAGAATTTTATCACTTGACTTCTTATAGTGAGTAACATCGAGAGCCACTAAGGATTTATTGTGATAATAAAGCTGCTGAACTATATTCTAAGAATGACAAGAGTTCGTCAAAAGCAAAGCATATTGACATCAAGTTTCTTGTCGTTATGGGAAGAGTTCAGAATCATCTTATGTCAATTGAGTACATTAGCACAGAACTCATGATTGCGGATCCGCTTACTAAGGACTTACCACCTAAAGTGTTTAAGGAGCATGTTGCTCGTGCAGGAGTGGTTAGTTCTAATGAAGTATCTCATTAGTGGGCGTTGTGCTACTCATATTATGGATTATTTGACATTTGTGGTGATCACTTTCGGTTTATTGATGATTCTGAAATAAAGTTGCGTATTTTTCAAATTGTAGTTATACATGAAGTTTTGAAAATATGCATGATACAGGAACTCTATTGAGTTATAAAGTTGGACCAGTTGGAAACAGATATGATAAAGGATTACATTGCATGCATTTTCCATGCTACATATCTGTACTTGATCTATGTTGTTGAAAACATAGGTATTTGTGACCATGGATGGGTCCTGTCATGATAAATATGACAAAGGCCGCCATGATCCTATATTTATGTTTTTAATGGACCAAATTGTTTTGAGATGACACTCATAAATTTTGACAACAAAAGTTTGAGCTCCTAAAGTTTACAATGTCTAATATTAGGATGACCTATGTGGCCCAAGTGGGAGATTGTTAGCAATTTTCTATTGGTGGGTCTACATAGATCATAAAATTAAACATTGTATGTTGTCGAATAAGGCTTGAGTGATGTCGGTATTACCCATAAGGTTGTGATCATTCAATTAATGTGACCCGGATAATGGACACGTCTCTATTAGCACGTATTTAGGTCATATCACGTGCGTTAAGTGGTGCGGGCTTATTTTATATGTAGAGACCAATTAAAGGGCCCAATATAGTTCCATCTATTATGATGGGCTATGATGGAACCAGGGCTTATAAATAGATGGTCAAGGTCCCCACTCCAACCCTAACCTCTTTCTCATACCATCCCATCATGTGTGAGACTAAGGTTAAGATCAAGAGAAGGGTTTTGGAGGCGGAAGACAAATAACCACACACTAAGGTTTAGGTTTTCATCCTCCATGGCGATAGGTACGCATCCGGTATTATTTTCTTCAATGGTTTGACATGAGTTCTTGGGTTTAGGGTTTCCTACAAAATTCTTACATTGAACACCTTGCAAGGTGCTAAAGACTGCATGATTTGCATCACCCTTGTGCTTTATTCTAATTAATCAATTAAACTTAACAAAGATATTCAAACTTTTCAAATCAACGGGCATGATAATCGTGCGTAGCACGTAGCAAGATGTCTCCTATAAAACGATATAATTTAAATTTACGCCAACAAGAGTTTTGGAAAATCAACGATCTTAAATATTAAAAGGAGATAAAAAAAAAAAAGCCTTGTAATGGGCAGACTTGAGAGTACAGTCTCCATCTACAAAAGATCAAAGTCCTTTTATTTTATTAAATGGAGGAGAACTCTACAAATAGCCTACAGGGAGAATTTGTGGGTGCAAATTGGGTACCACGTGACGGTACCCAGCGCACATCCAAGTCGTCCAAACATGTTTTGTACAACTCAAATATGAGCATTCTCTTTCCTCTTTTTTGGCCTCTAAATCCTGGTTGTCCAAAACATGTTGGACGGATTGGATACCACGTGGACTATACCCTATTTGCACCCAAGAATTTTTTGGCTACAGGACTACTATTAAGGTCAGGAGTGGAGGTATACAGGAGGTGAGGTGGCACCTCCGGCTACGTGAAAAATAATAATTGAGGTCAGGGGCGGCACATGCCACCTCCGGCTGCAAGAAAAATAATAATTTTACACTAATAGGTACTTATCAGTAACTAAATAATTTGATTTTTCACTAAGATAATGAAAATCAGCAATAAAAGAAATAAACGGTTCAGATTATAAAAACAATATTTCAATGACTTTCATTCAAAGACCACAAGATACTTGAATCAAGCCTTAAATCATTCCCAAAAAAAAAAAAAAAAGCCTAAAATAAAGTCCGATTTTAGGTTGAACTTTTCTCTTCATATTACTACCAACAAGGCAATATAGTTATGTTGTTGTAATTCTTCCTCACGTAAAGGTAGGACTCCCTCCGTCCGTCCTTTTTTTAGAGTCCAGTATTTCATTTTGGATTGTCCCTTAATAAGTGTCCATTTTGTAAAGTTAGTGGGAAAAAGTTGATGCATTTTCCATTTTGCCCCTAAAAGTAGATTCTATTTTAAAAAGTTAAGTGAATAAAAGTATAATAATGATGTTGTAGACACCTCCCAAACGGGACATCGCCATACAGATTGGTCACGTTGTGTTTAATCGATTGGTTGCTCACTTCATAAACCAAAATCATGGACATTCCCATGGCTAGGAACATCGCCACACGATAACGGTTATCATCAAATAGAGTCGCCACCCAGTTTATTAAAACTGGGAAAATAGATAGAGATTCTGGATACGGGAGCCAAAAGTACAATAAGGGGAAGGTGTTAGGCACCCCTCTTTGCCCAGTCGTGAGACTGGCCCATAATCGTTCAACATAAGACGTATAGATGCTTTGTTTAATTCTAACACATAGTCTGTTTAGTTATTCCTTTAAACACTAAGCAAAGTGAGCCAGTGCGATAAACGAGCATGCATCAGAAAGCAGAAAAACAAACAAATGTCCCAGGGAGATGGATCTCGCGGCCGGTGAATAGATGTCACGGCCGAGAGATCCTCCTGGTTTGATGTACCGGCCGAGGGATCGAAGCCCCGGTCGGTGTTCTTCCTCACACCAGACAGAAAGATTAATGAATAATCAAAACGCTATAGTTAATCAGAAAAGCAATAAATTAAGACAAACCAGAGGCCGTTGGGCCTCACCACCTTGATCCCTCAGTTGCTTGATTGCTTTGGATTGAGTGTGATTGACTGATTGCTTGATCGAGAACCCTAGAGTTAGGGTTTGAACTTCGGGGTTTGATCGCCGGATTGACGGCTGCCTTCGGAAGGTTAGGGCTTTTGGAGTATGGGATTGAGGGAGTATTTGTGCAGAGTTTCGAGGCTTGAGAGAATGTGTAGGTATCTCAATTTCTGTGTGTTAATTCGGAGCCCAAAGGCCCCTTTATATAGGCATAGGGATGACTCACTCCGGCCAATCAAATCACGAGATGGCAATTGCAATTGCAATGCATCTCTAACTCTACGTCGAGAACTCCGAACGTAGCCCGAACGCATCGAAAAGGTAGTGTAGTTGGATCAAACCAAACGTCTGACAGAACGTTTCAGAGTCTGGAAAAAGGTCGATCTGGCGGCCGAGCAAAGGATGTCGCGGCCGTGGAATGGATGTCTCGGCCGAAGGATAGATCTCGCGGCCGAGGGATTAATCTCTCAGGGAGATTTTGCTGGCAACAGGTTGCTCGGGTGAGGGATTGATGTTGTGGCCGTGGGATCGATGTTACGGCCGTCAGATGGATTCTCTTAGGCTTCTATATTTCTGTCTGAAAGGCTGTATGGCTTTGAATTGGGTCCTCTAAGTGGTCAAAGTTCTCACCGAAAGTCCTAAGGTCCTCAAGGAAGCAATCAGCAATCATTGTATCCATTTCGTCATCGGGATTGTCCCAAGGTGGGACTTGAAATAATCGTTAGGCCAAATTGGGGTGTCTACAGATGCCCTCTTTGACTGAACTCAGACGGATCGCGAGACATGTTTGAGTAAGAGTCAAAGCTGTAAAAAGCAACTCAATTTGGTCCAACCCCTATTCCAAGGGGTTTTCCGAAAAAGGTTTTGTTATGGTCGGGCCGGGAGGCTGCCTACGTATTCCACAAGGGAAATTCAGACCAATCGTAGTTCGGGCAATAAAGAAAAGTAAAAGTTTGGAGGGTTAGAGACAGAAGACGTACCTTAGGGCTTAAAAAGCCGTAGTGTGACGTACCTAGACTGAGCCAGGGTTTTGGCGAAGAGTAGTTGAAGGAGCGCGGGGCTACCTGGGGAGTTTCTTTGCGGAGAGCTTCCTTAGTATTTTGGGGTAGATCAGTACACTGCAGGTGCGTTTGCTTTTCTTGATCATCCTTACTTTGACTGAAAGGAGCTCGGTAGAGTAGCCTATCCTTGCGAATGAGCTGGAAGGAATTGATGTAATGGGGTGGAATCCAAACCATCTGTTGGGATGAGTTGGACGCCGGTTTGTTTTTGAGATGTAGGGGAGGCGCAGGGCCAGTAGCTGGAGCACGGAGCTTTGGCGATGAGGGGACCGAGGCACGGAGCCGGTTGTAGTCATGAAGCGAGAGCCTGGAGAGTGATGAAATCGAGGCGTGGAGCCTGTTGCAATCTTGAGGCGAAGGCCTGAGGAGATTGGGTGAGACCGAAGCGCGGAGCTGGTATTGATCATAAGGCGAGAGCCTGAGGTGATTGATAGGACCGAAGCGCGGAGTTGGTGTTGATCATAAGGCGAGAGCCTTGAGGGGATTAGATTGAAGCGTGGAGCCTGCTATGGTTTATGAGGCGAAGGCCTGAGGTGAGCTTAGAGCTTGATGGGACCGAAGCGCGGAGCTGGTATTGATCAGGATGAGAGCCTGTGGTGTCAGAGCTTTGAGCTTGACGTGATGAACCGAAGCGCGGAGCTGGTATAAGGCAAGGGCCTGAGGTGAAGGAACTGAGGCATGGAGCCCGAAGTGATTGAGGCGTGGAGCCTGCATGCAGTCTTGAGGCGAGGGCCTGAGTTTGTCGGAGCTTAGAGCTTGACGTGATATGAACCGAAGCGTAGAGCTGGTTGTATTCTGATGGTCTGTGCACGGAGCTTTCTCATCATAAATGTTGACGTGGAGCCAAAGGATCGAGGCGTTGGGCCGATCAAATAAAACAGAGGCATAGAGCCGGTTGATAGCAGGGTTGACCTGTTTCATGAGAGATATGCAGAGTGTACATGTGTGATGATGGTTGTTAGATGTGAACAGATATGATGCAGACTCGATGTGAAAATGTTGATGCAAATGTGCACGGGCCCGTGCGTGTGTGTTTGTTTTAAGCTTAGAGCTTCTATCAAGTTCCGGACTTGAGCATTCAGAGCGTAGAGCTCGAGCATTCGGACGGCAGAATCCGAGCATTCAAAGTACAGGCTATGAGCGTCCAGTACGCAGTGGTTGGGCATCCAAGCGTAGAGCTTGAGTATTCAAGTGTATAACTTGAGCATCCAGTACACAGTGGTTGGGCATCCAAGCGTAGAGCTTGAGTATTCAAGTGTATAACTTGAGCATCCAGTACACAGTGGTTGGGCATCCAAGCGTAGAGCTTGAGCATTCAAAAATGTTAGATTTTTGAGCATCCAGGCGTAGAGCCTGAGAATAGATGTCTTGATTGTTGGGGTGGCTTAGAGCCTGTTGCTTGTTTACGGCTTCGAGCCAGTTGAGATGTTTGGGCTTTGAGCCGCTGAGTTTATGGCTTCGAGCCATTTCAGATGGTAGATACAGGCTTTGAGCCTATTGAGATAGCGGTCTTGGAGTCGCTGAAGTGATAGACACAGGCTTCGAGCCTGTTAAGAGCTTGATTGTGTACGGCTTCGAGCCAGTTGAGACAATGGGCTTAGAGCCGCTGGGTTGGTTGTTACGGCTTTGAGCCAGTTGAGATAGCGGTCTTGGAGCCGCTGAGTTGTGATAGCGAGCGTAGAGCTGCTGAATGAGTGTATACAGGCGTAGAGTCTGTCGATAATGGGCTTCGAGCCGCTGAGATTAGTTGTGTACGGCTTTGAACCAGTTATTGTTACGGCTTCGAGCCAGTTGAGTCAGTGGGCTTAGAGCCACTGAGTGAGTGAGAACGAGCGTAGAGCTGCCGGGTCAAGGGCTTGGAACCGCTGAGTTGACTGTTATGGGCGTAGAGCCTGCCAATAATGGACTTGGAGCTGCTGAAGTTTTGAACTCGGGGCTGCTGAATGTCTTGTTTTGCTGGCCAGCAGTTTGTGGAGAGATTTTCCTTATGCTTGAGCATGCCCCCCCCAAGGCTTAGTTTTGATTATGCTGCATTGGCTTGGGGATGCCCCCAAGGCTACTTGGTTGGTTGAGGACCTAGAATCCATGACGACTTGAATTGATGCACTGAGCATGATCTGATGTTGCTAAGGAAAATTGATTGGAGGGCCAGGAGATCGATCTCTCGGCCGAATGACTGATGTCTCGGCCGAAGAATCGAACGCTCGGCCGTTTAATTGGTTTGTTTCCAGGGGCCTATAAAAGACCACGGCGTCAGCCGTTTCATTTTACCTTCCACTCTTCCTATTCCTCTCCTCGTTCCGAGAGCTCCATATCCGAAGATCCCTTTTACTTCCCCTCATTCCTAACAGCTCCGGGCCATGGGTGATGTACTGACATGGCTAGCGTGCGCGGAGGGAGACCGCGTTTCCTTTCGATCCCGTCTTGATGCTTGATTTGGGACCCTCGCATGGGTATGTTTGATTAGGGGCCCTCGCATGGGTGGCTCGCTTCCGTGACGCGGAGCTCCTGGTGTGGCGGTGGTAAGCGGTATGGTGATTTTTCTGGGCCATGTGGTGATTCTTTTGAGCCATGTGGTGTCCCTTCTGCACCGTAGTACTCCTTTGGTATACATCGCCCCAGGGGCGTCCTCTTCTTTTTTGCAGCTGGATCCTCTTTTGTTCGGACCACCAGAGGGTTCGACATCCTCTTCTGCTTCCTTTTTATTTCTTTCTTTGTTTTTCTTCCTGCAAAGGTTAGTTCGGCAGGAAATCGATGTATAGTTTGTTTAGGAAATGTGGGATGATCCACCTTGTGATGTAAAAAGCTTTCGATATATGAAACAAAAACCTTTTGCTCTGCTATTGTGATTGTACATGCTGTTTCTACGTTGTTTGCGTGTGATATTCTCGTTAATCCAACGAAACGAACTGAACCGCGGGAACAGTCTGTAAAATAGCCGTTCTGGCGGCCGACCAAATGATTACGCGGCCGAAACTTCGATCTGGCGGCCGAAGGATCGTTTTGTTTGCCTGGGTTTGACTTGCAGGTCAACCCTATTATCTACGGGCCGATGGATTGATCCCACGGCCGCCTTATCGAAATGCCGGCCGAGAGTCCGACTAAATTTCCGAGGATTAAGAATCCGATTCCGATTCGAACTAAGACTCGACCTAGCCCTATAAGTACGTGTTCTACGAACCCGATAGCATTGTCAGCAGCAATTTCTTTGCATATGGCACAACCAATCCTTGATCAGTGGTTGGATTCATTTAATGGCCTTGACCGTCTGCACTTTAAGTCCTTTGGCATGGACTTCCTCTTTTCCCTTCGTCACGTTCCTGTGAATTTTGCCTTCCTTAGGGCAGCCGCTAGTTTGTGGGACCCTGATTTTCACGTCTTTCGATTTAAGAGGGAGGAGTTGTGTCCTACTATCGAGGAATTTGCAGCCATCATGGGTCATTCGGATAGAGAGGGTTTCATTGTCCCTAATCCTTTGTTCAACCGTGGTGATCTCCTGAAGGATTTACTCCAAGTTCAGAAACATGAAGTTAAGTTCTTCCTAGTGAAAGGGAGGCTGGAGATTCTGCAACTTATTCAGCGTTTTGGTACAGCTGAGGCTCATCGCCAAGTTTCCCTACAGAAGTCGTGCTTTCATGCATTGTGCATTTGTCTCCTTCATTACCACTTGCTTGGCCCTTCCTCTGGTCATGCTGATCCTATATTGCTTAACCTTGCTCAGCAAATTGGAAACCGTGTGGGTTTCGCTGGTTTAGCATTGGCAGAGACCTTGATAGGTCTAGATGTGATGAAGGGTAGTCCTACAGCTCAGTTCTCAGGCGGTCCCTTGCTATTGCAGGTTCGCTCTTTTATTTGTTTC
The DNA here is from genome assembly GCA_018127125.1 of Rhododendron griersonianum. Classification (NCBI taxonomy): domain Eukaryota; kingdom Viridiplantae; phylum Streptophyta; class Magnoliopsida; order Ericales; family Ericaceae; genus Rhododendron; species Rhododendron griersonianum. The sequence continues at coordinate 23,141,700 of CM030797.1, forward strand.
ATTTGTCAAGTTTATCTTTTCACTCATCACTCTTTTGTTTTGACTCACGTGTTCTCTCAGCTCACAATTTTCCCTTTTTCTCTAGGTATGGTTGTTTGAGAAGCTAAAAGTGTGGGATGTGCCGGAGCGACTTCCTTACAATCCAGACCAGTGTACGGAGCGTCATATGGTTAAACAGTTCCCTACTGAGGCTGCTTGGGAAGCATGGATGAAGACTTGCAGAGGTGATTGGATTCAATGGGTTTGCCCCTGGTATGGTATCGAGAGTATGACTGTGAGTACTATGAACCACTTTGGTGTGGCAGTGATTGGCATTACTCGAGTCGTTTTCTACTTCCCTGCTCGCTTTCAAAGGCAGTTTGGGGCTGAACAAGCCGCAATCTTGGGTGACCCTGAGTACACCGTCTCTAAGATCCATGATGCCAACTTCCGTCGCAATATGCTGCGTCTCTGGCCAAATAGAGTGATGCAGGAGGTTGCTGAGAACTTCTTTGTCAAGCTATCGGGTTCTTACAAACGCTGGTTGAAGAAAAACCTTTTGGAGGATAGTAGTGCAAAGAGAAGGAAGACCTAGAGATCGGCGCTTTGCTTATGTTTTTCAAAAGATATTTGTTTGATTCTAGCTTTCATGGATTAAGAATTGTTTAGGTTTGCTTTAACCTTTCTCTTTGGAAATAATAAAACATTTGGTCGTTTTATTTGAAGATGTTATTGCCATGATTTGATAGCGAACATGCTTTAGGATAGACCTAGAAATCTTGGAAGTGATGATGATAGCAGTGGCCGAATCTCAAACTTAGAGATTGCCTACGTATCCCATGGAGGGAATCAGGCCATAAACGTAGTTCCAACAAAGGGGATTTGTTTTAGTTAGGGTCCACTCGGGTATTTTCCTCTCCTTTTGTGCTCTAAATTTTGCCTGAGAACCGCCCTTGCGGGTTTTCGGTCTAGCGAGCGTTTTATTTATGCCTTAGTTTTTGCCTAAACCGCCCTTGCGGGTTTTCGACCTAGCAGGCTGCTCTAATTTTTGCTTGGATCCGCCCACCCTTGTGGTTTTCGGTCCAACGAGCATCTCTCATGGGTAATACTTCCTCAATTTATCGATGTTGACTGGTGTTGCGAATTCCATTCCATCCAAGTCTGCAATGTATGCTGCTCCTCCGGAGAGTATGCGTTTGATAAGGTAGGGGCCTCCCCAGTTTGGTATAAATTTGCCCCTTGGGTCTGAGACGTGGCGACGAATTGCTTTGAGCACCATGTCTCCTACCTTGACGTCCCTAGGTTTCACCTTTTTGTTGAATGCTCGTGCAATGCGGCGTTGATACCCTTGTACATGGTATAAAGCCCTCAGTCTCCTTTCGTCTAGTAGTGCCAACTCGTCGTAGCGGTTTTGAACCCAGTCTTCCTCGATCATCCCAGTCTCAGCTAGAACCCTCAACGAAGGTAATTCCAATTCGATAGGCAAGACAGCTTCCATTCCATAGACCAGAGAGTAGGGAGTGGCCCCAGTTGAAGTCCTTTCAGTTGTTCGATATCCCCATAGTGCCAGAGGTAGCATTTCTGGCCAGTCCGTGTAAGTGTCGGTAGTCTTCCGCAGAATCCTCTTAACATTCTTGTTTGCAGCTTCAACTGCTCCATTAGTTTGAGGTCGGTAAGTAGATGATCGATGATTTTGTATCCCAAATTCGGCGAAAAGCTTCTTTGTCGCCCCCTTGAAGTGCGATCCATTATCACAGACAAACTCATGAGGTACACCATATCGATAGATGATATTAGTGCGGATGAATTTGGCCACATGAGTGGCTTTGAGAGTAGCATAGGAAGCCGCTTCTACCCATTTGGTGAAGTAGTCGATAGCCACTAGGATGAACTGATGTTTGTATTTTCCCTTTGGATTTATACTTCCAATGACGTCTATCCCCCAAGTGGAGAATGGCCAGGGGGATGTCATGCTGTACAATTCCGTAGGGGGAATACGCATACGATCAGCGTGAGTTTGGCATTTGTAACATCGACGGACATAATCAGCGCAGTCGGCTTCCATTGTAGTCCAGTAATATCCCTGACGTAGGATCTTCTTTGCCATCGTTGCCCCATTCATGTGTGGCCCACAAATTCCTTCATGTATTTCCTCCATTACCCTGCGGCTGTCCTCTGTCGTGACGCAAAGTTGACTTGGACCCAAGTGTGCCCTTCGGTATATTGCTCCTCCACAGATTACAAACCGGGCAGCAAACTTCCGTAGAGCTGTTTTGTCCTTCGAGGTGGCCTCGGATGGGTATTCCCCTTTCCAGGAATTCTTTCACGTCTTCGTACCATGGCTTGCCATCGTCTTCACCTTCCTCGGTAAAGGTACACTCACATGCCGGTTTAACCTTTTGTTCGATCATGAGAGGCCGCATTGTGAATCCCGAGGGTATTTCGACCATAGACGCCAATGTCGCCGTGCATCTGCGAATCTATTGCTCACTCGAGGAGTATGTGTGAAGATAACGAGAATCGAATTGTGGAATTAGATTTTCCAACACGGCACAGTGATATAGCTTCAGTGTATCCTCCTTGACCTTCCAGTCTCCTCTTGCTTGAGATACCACCAGGTTTGAATCCCCAGTGACTTCTACCCTTTTTGCTCCTAGCTCCAGGGCTGCCTCCATTCCAGCAATACAAGCCTCATATTCAGCTTGGTTGTTAGTGACTTCAAACCTTAGCTTATATGACAAAGGGATGTGAGAGTCGTTTGGGGAAACTAGCAATACCCCTATGCCATATCCACATTGGTTTGATGCTCCATCAAAGTAAAGTTGCCAGGTGTCGTCTAAGAGACATAAGATATCCTCGTCGGGGAACATGAAGTCCTCTGCCTCGGCCTCTGTCACAGGGTGATCCGCCAAGAATTCTGCCACAGCTCTTCCTTTTACTGATTTCCTTGTCATGTATTTGAGATCGAACTCCGCTAGCAGCAATAACCACCTAGCTAGCTTTCCGATAAGTGCTGGCTTTTCGAAAAGATACTTGATTGGGTCTAAACGAGAGACCAGCACCACCGGATGTGCTAACAGGTAATGCCTCAGTTTCTTTGTGGCCCATACTAGCCCCCAACAGGTTTTCTCGAGGGGAGTGTACCTTGTCTCATAATCCATCATTTTCTTGCTGAGGTAGTATATGGCGCACTCTACTTTGGCGTCGTTTTCTTGTGCTAGCATACATCCCATGGACGTGTCTGTTACTGAGAGATACAGAATCAATGGCTTCCCAGGGATGGGTGGCGATAGTACAGGTGGATTCTGAAGGTATTCCTTGATTGCCTCGAATGCTTGCTGACAGTCTTGGCTCCATTCAAAATCCGTACCTTTCTTCAGTAGTTTGAAAAGAGGTTCACAGGTGGTTGTGAGCTTGGAAATGAACCTGCTGATGAACTGTACCTTCCCTAAGAAGCTCCTTACTTCCTTTTCTGTCCTAGGTGGTGATATCTCCATGATAGCCTGTATCTTGGAAGGATCTACCTCGATTCCTCTTTGAGTGATGAGGAAACCTAACATCTTTCCAGCTGTTACCCCAAAAGTGCATTTTTGAGGGTTAAGACGCAACTTATAATTCCTAATCCTCTCAAAGAACTTTTGGAGTGCTCCATAGTGTCCTTCCCTTTCCTTTGATTTGACTATCATATCGTCGACATACACCTCGACCTCTTTGTGCATCATGTCGTGCAGCAGTGTTGTGGCCATCCTTTGGTAAGTGGCTCCAGCATTCTTTAACCCAAACGGCATTACTCGGTAGCAGTAAGTTTCCCAAGGCGTAGTGAAGGTGGTTTTCTCTCTATCCTCAGGAGACATAAGGATTTGGTTATACCCAGAAAATCCATCCATGAAGGATAGTAATGCATGGCCTGCGGTGTTATCTATTAGTTCGTCTATGTGAGGTAATGGGAAGTCATCTTTCGGACTGGCTTTGTTGAGATCTCGGAAATCTACGCAGACCCTAATTCCTCCAGTTTTCTTTGGTACGGGAACGATGTTTGCTACCCATTGTGGATATTCGGTGACTATGAGAAAACCGGCGTTGATTTGCTTAGTGACTTCTTCTTTTATCTTTAGGACCCAATCAGGGCGCATTCGTCTCAGCTTTTGCTTAACTGGTTTTGCATCAGAATGAAGAGGAATTTTATGTTGAACAATTTCAGGGTCTATTCCAGGCATGTCCTCGTAAGACCAGGCAAAAACATCTTTGTATTCTTTTAGCAAAAAGATTAGTTTTTCACTTTCTTAAGGGGATAGTGCGGCACCAATTTTAACCATTTTGGGCTCGTTTTCAGAGCCTATGTTTGCTGTGATTATCTCCTCAGAAAAAGGTTTAGCGTGCCTTTCCTCTTCTCTCTCGATGAATTCTAGAATTTCTTTTGGAATTTCTTCCTCAAAATTTGGTTTGTCGGAATCCACACAATTGATCATAGGCAAAGTGAAATACTCTAAATCTTCCTTCTCATTGCTAAATTTATCAAAAGACATTTCAGAGTCGAATTCAAAGTAAATGCTATGCCTTGGTACTTTAACCAGGTTTTCCTCACTAGACTTAGTAGTTTCAAAGGATGAAAAGCTTGACTCGGACTGAGTCGACTCGGAGTCGGAATCGGAATCAGAACTAAGATCAGAATTAGCGCTTTTCATTTTGTATTTTAGAGCGTGTTCCACGGTCCAGTTAGGGTAAGCCCCTTTTTCAGCATCCACAATCAGCTCAGAGCAGTCTTTTTCATCACCAAGGTCGATCATCAGTACTTCACTGTCACCTTGATTCGCACTTTCATTATTGTCACCTTGCAAGTCTTGGAGGGCCATTTGATTTGCTATTGCTGTTATTCCCTCCAATTGAGCTTTAATTTCGGCTTCGTCACTGTTGTCGACCCGTCGTGTGCCAACAAAGCCCCACCAATTACCAAAGCTGTCTATGATGGGGTGGATCACCCTTATTTCATTGTTGGTGACCCCCTCATCAAAGAGTAGGTTTAGTGATATTTCGTCCAGTGGGTCATTGTCGACAGCCTCTTCTTCCTTTGCCTCTACAATCTCGAGGTTGTTGACCTTGTCTATTGGCCAATAATCATCGGTAGGTGCATAGGGGTCATAAAAGTAGATTGGAACCCTGCGAAGCCCTTCTTCTTCAATCAGGTCTTCTACCTCTTCCTCATAAACTGTTCCAGCGAACATGACATGGTTGTCTTCAATGATAGCCACCGTAGGCTTTGGTTGATTTACTGGAGTGATGTATTCAGAGGGGTTGAAATCTTCAACAGCAACGTGGAGCGGGCCAGACGACTTGGTGACAACTTGAAAGTGCGAATCAGACATGAACAGTGATGCAGTCATTTTTCCTGAAAAAGTTTTTATGCTTTAGTTAGATTGATTAATCTTACCTACTGCTTATTTGACTTAGAGAGAATCCTAAGGTTTAACCTGCAAAAGAGAAACTTTACAACATACACATATACAGTGGGTGTGAGGAAGAACTTGGAAGTAAAAATGCAAGTAGGTTCCTAGCTTGTAGGTTCCTGTCTTAGTTTGATAAGTTCTATGGCTTTCTAAAGCATGCAAGGTTTTGGTAGTCTCAGGGTGCTCCGTTGTCAAAGGGCACCAATCCTCTCACCAGCCCATTATAGGCGGCGATTGGGTGATTTCCTTTTTGATATACCACTAGGTACGAGTGACTGTGGAGTTTGCTGGAACCCCCAACATAGCCCGTGTCATGCCGGGATATCAGGTGAACTCAACGGGTTGCCCGCTCGATGCATATGATAAATGAATTGGACAAGGCATGTATTAGTCTTATGTTGAACTTTCTGGTTATGGCTCTCATATTCCCCAGCAGAGTCGCCAAAAACTGTAGACACCTCCCAAACGGGGCATCGCCATACAGATTGGTCACGTTGTGTTTAATCGATTGGTTGCTCACTTCATAAACCAAAATCATGGACATTCCCATGGCTAGGAACATCGCCACACGATAACGGTTATCATCAAATAGAGTCGCCACCCAGTTTATTAAAACTGGGAAAATAGATAGAGATTCTGGATACGGGAGCCAAAAGTACAATAAGGGGAAGGTGTTAGGCACCCCTCTTTGCCCAGTCGTGAGACTGGCCCATAATCGTTCAACATAAGACGTATAGATGCTTTGTTTAATTCTAACACATAGTCTGTTTAGTTATTCCTTTAAACAGTAAGCAAAGTGAGCCAGTGCGATAAACGAGCATGCATTAGAAAGCAGAAAAACAAACAAATGTCCCAGGGAGATGGATCTCGCGGCCGGTGAATAGATGTCACGGCCGAGAGATCCTCCTGGTTTGATGTACCGGCCGAGGGATCGAAGCCCCGGTCGGTGTTCTTCCTCACACCAGACAGAAAGATTAATGAATAATCAAAACGCTATAGTTAATCAGAAAAGCAATAAATTAAGACAAACCAGAGGCCGTTGGGCCTCACCACCTTGATCCCTCAGTTGCTTGATTGCTTTGGATTGAGTGTGATTGACTGATTGCTTGATCGAGAACCCTAGAGTTAGGGTTTGAACTTCGGGGTTTGATCGCCGGATTGACGGCTGCCTTCGGAAGGTTAGGGCTTTTGGAGTATGGGATTGAGGGAGTATTTGTGCAGAGTTTCGAGGTTTGATTGAGTGTGTAGGTATCTCAATTTCTGTGTGTTAATTCGGAGCCCAAAGGCCCCTTTATATAGGCATAGGGATGACTCACTCCGGCCAATCAAATCACGAGATGGCAATTGCAATGCATCTCTAACTCTACGTCGTGATCTCCGAACGTAGCCCGAACGCATCGGAAAGGTAGTGTAGTTGGATCAAACCAAACGTCTGACAGAACGTTTCAGAGTCTGGAAAAAGGTCGATCTGGCGGCCGAGCAAAGGATGTCGCGGCCGTGGAATGGATGTCTCGGCCGAAGGATAGATCTCGCGGCCGAGGGATTGATCTCTCAGGGAGATTTTGCTGGCAACAGGTTGCTCGGGTGAGGGATTGATGTTGTGGCCGTGGGATCGATGTTACGGCCGTCAGATGGATTCTCCTAGGCTTCTGTATTTCTGTCTGAAAGGCTGTATGGCTTTGAATTGGGTCCTCTAAGTGGTCAAAGTTCTCACCGAAAGTCCTAAGGTCCTCAAGGAAGCAATCAGCAATCATTGTATCCATTTCATCATCGGGATTGTCCCAAGGTGGGACTTGAAATAATCGTTAGGCCAAATTGGGGTGTCTACAGATGTCTCCATAGACGGTAAGTAGAAAAATGGAGGTAAAAGTTGATGTGAATTGTGTAATGATGATATCTCCTTAATAAGTTGGAGTAACGAAACTCGACACTTAAAAAGGGACAGATGGAGTAATATTTCCCTATACGAAGTTGAGCATAAGCAATCTAATAATTACAACATCTAATTACCAAAATTACTCATGACATGCATGAATTTATCAAAAGCAAATCTCATCAAAGGGAAAATCCAATTTCCAAAGGACCAATGTCTATCATCTCAGCAAGAAGTGTCTTGAAAGCCTCAAATAGGACCATGCAGACAGTTTTCAGGGAGAAAGAAGAAAGCATCATAACAACTTTAAGAGAAAATAACACAGCATGTATTACATATATTCAGTAACTATGCCGTGAAATTGGGAAGAAACGATTTCTGCATATCATGCAGTCTTTAGCACCTTGCAAGGCGTTCAATTCATCTATTGTGCAGCCTATATTGGCATTCAGAACCCAACAAATAGTTGCCTTTGCTAGCAAATTTGCAGTAGGAGGGGCAAAGGGATTAGTTTGAGGTACGCGCAAGTTGATTTGAGACATTCTGCATTAACGAAAAAACAAACATGTACTATTGAACTTCTATTGAACAAAGCCACCCGTTAGTTAAATCCTACCTCCGTCACTGTTAAGGTCCAAAAATATACTATTAAATATGTAGAAAATATATAAAAGTATGTAAAATTATTAAAAAATATTTCCCTTGTCTCGATTTGTTTGTCTGTTTTTAATATTTGGAACTTCCTACAAAATTGTCTATATGGTTCAATTTATAATATTTTTTACATGTAATACGGATCTTATTTGATATATCTCAATTAGTTTTATAATATGATATTTTCAAAATTGTATAAAATATTATAGATTGTGAGATATAGATAATTTTTTTGAAGGACACTGTAGACACCCCAATCTGGGTCTCCGAATAATCTTTAAGTTTCCCCGATGATGAAATAAGGAAAAATATACCTTCAAGGCTTGGATTGTTACTCCCCTCTTACTCCTTCCCTAACCTCAATAAAATCCCATTTTAAACATATAGGGTGGCCCTCGGTTCAATTGCAAAGTGTTTGCTTTGTCAAAAACAACTTTTTCCATGACACACTAAGGGTAAAATGGTCACATATTTCAATGTATAAAACGCCTTTGAGTGAAACCACTTGGGTTAGAAAGAAGACTTGATAAGCTTTCCAACGCTTCGAACCGTGCTCAGATCCGAGTTCGGGAGTGTCCGGGGCACCCCCGCGAAGTTTGGTGTGCTGTGCTGTCTCGGAATACCGCGGGGCATTCTAGAAACGCCACGCGGCATTTCAAAACGCTGCACGGCATTTCAGGAAATTTTAAAAAATCACTCCACCGCACGAAATTTCAATACTTTGAAAGGTGTGCCGCGCAACGTTTCGAAAAAAGTTCTGACAGCAGCAGAAAGTTGTCGGCCACGCCTGCAGAAGCATCTTGGGCCAGAAAATAAGTTTTATTCGGCCTAGAAGCCACCTCCCCTCTTTGTATTGATCATCCTTGGCCCTCTTGCCTATAAATACACCCCTCCTCTAGTTGAGAAGCACCCCTTCAACTCCAAATAAAGTTACTCTGCCATTTTCTAGACTCTCCCTCTTCCTCTCTAAAAATACCCCATTCTTCTTCTCCTCCTAAGTTCAATAAACTACTGACTTAGGAGAACCTCCACCTCAAAGTATCCAAACAACCTCACATCCTTCAATCCCCATTCAAGCTCCAAAGGGATTTTCAATCCAAATCAACCGCTCCATTCCTCCATCTTCAAGCACATCCAAGCCTCGATCAAAAGGTATAAATCGATTTCCTTGAGCTAAATCACATTTAGCTTTGAGGGGAGTCGATCGAGGCCCTTCTTGGTCTTTCTATACTGAGTTTGGGTCTCGAACGAGCTACAAAGCAAAAAATAGCCAAAAACCAGAAACTGCACTGGATACACCATACCGTGCGGTGTTCTAATACACCACACGGCATAGTGTAGTATACTGTGCGGTATAATATGTTCACTGCATATTTCTTCTTATGTTGTTACGTTCGATTTGTTCATTAGTTTAATCCTTTTATTTTAGCTAATGTTATCTAAAAGTCGCGCAGGTATATTCCAGAGGTGAACTTTCATGTTAAAAATCATTTGTGGACTTCATTAAGTCCTTTAAACATATCAAAATGGCTTTTATCAAAGTTTGGAAGCAAGAAGTTTCATGAACTGTTTTCCAAAAACATCAAAATACACCCTTTTGACCTTGGTCTCACTTTGTGATGTAAACAAGAGCTATCCTGGAATGTGCAAGCAATAACGCACGGCATATTTGATACACCGTGCCGCGTATTGTTTTTACCGCGCGGTATTTTGGCTAACATGAGCAATCTCACAGTTGCATTGCTATTTCATTTTATACACTGTTCATCCATTTCCATACTGTACAGTTTGCACACCGAGCACTTTTACGTGTTATGTTAAATCCCATGCCCCTTTCCCGTACATATTTTGATCAAAGTTAAGTTTTCAAACGATATTAAATCCCCCATTAAAAATGTTTAGTAGAGACCGGTCTTTACCGGGCGAGCGGGGTGCTTTTTCAACAAAACCTTCCCCGCTCGTAACGTGGCTCCCGGATCCAAAATCTCAACGTTTTCGCTAGATCAAAAGCCTTTTTCTTTCAAACAAACTCTCAGTTTCTCGGATCATCCATCTCAAAAATCCGGGTGGCAACTCTCTTTGAGCGCGCGCCGGGCGCAGGGAGCCTACAGACACGTATATCATGGAGAAAAGTTATTCCCCCAAAAAATTTCCCAAGGTAGGCTCTCTCTCTCTAAAAATCTCCAAACCCTAGCCGCCAACAACCCTTCTCCTCCTTCATCACCCCCCCAACCCCAATCCCTCTCCCTCTGTTCTCTTCTTTTACCGTCGAATCATCTTCTCTTTCAATCCCGCAATAAAAGTTCGGGTGTCCATTAGAAACTTTTCAACCAGATCATTTTCAGGCGACGTTGCGAGGCTTCGGTTTCGGTGGTTGCGGGTAAGATGTTGTCCACCACCGGTCTCAGCCTCCATCTTTTTAGATCTGTGGCTTGACACCGTCTACCGCGTTTGCTCGGCGACCACCTCCCAACGATGTGTTCCTATTTTGTAAAGCAAATGTGGTGGTTACGAGTCTATCAAGGTGGTTGCGAAAAAGTGACTATGGATGTCTCGGCGGTGCTTCTTTTATTTTGTTATTTGTTTTAATAATGTCTTCTCTTTGGGGGGTTTGTTCGGGGGTTTTGTCCTCCTTTGGGGGTTCCTTCATATTCTGTTATGTAGACTCTCTTTCTGTTAGAGTGTCCAATTTGTGAACTCCCAACCTTTTTTTTATTTATGAATACTAACTCTTTTTGGAAAAAAGAAGAAGAACACGTATATCGAAATTAGAAAAAAAAAATTCGAGACCGACAGTATTTGAAGTATGTGTTTTTTTACGAACAGCCGGATAAAATTATACCCGTTGATCAAATTTTTTTTTATAAAAGTACCCATTAAAAAATGAGATTTGCCGAAAAAAAGAAAAGGGGAAAAGAATGAGATTTGCCGAAAAAAAAAAATAAAAGGGTAAAAGAGGGGAGAGAAGTGTCGTCTTCTTTTTATTACAGTAAGTCATCTGTGGAGCGGCCACGAGGTGACAAGCCTAGGTAAAATTAAAACACTCTCTGGGTTTCTTATCTTCCGCCGGTCGAGGAATGTCGAAAAGGGGAAAGAGAAAGGACGACGACGATGACTATGTCTCCGATGAGGACGCTCCTGCGAAGAAAACCTCCAAGAAGGACTCCGACTCCGACGACGACATCGTCATCTGCGAGGTCTCTCTTACTCTACTCCCTAGTATTCATTCCCTTGTAAATACTATGTAGTTTGTGTTGTTTCATTGTTTTCTTTTCTTTTTGGGGTATAGCTTTCAAGGAATCGGAGAGTATCTGTGAGGATTTTTCAAGGAAAAGTCGTCGTAGATATTCGGGAATTTTATGTCAAAGATGGAAAGCAAATGCCTGGCAAGAAAGGTCCATTTCTTTCACTTTTCATTCTTCGTGTTACCTTTTTTTTTTCTTTTTTCCATGCAATTATATACACTACAATATTTTGCGGCATATTGCTTGTCGCTATTGTGGTAACTTTGGCTGTACTGTGGTGGCGGTGGTTCGGTGGCTGCACCGAGGCTTCGTTCACAATTTGTAATTGGGATTTGTTTCTCATCTTAAATTGAGGTGATTGGATTGGCACCCATGGAAACCATGAATTTCCTACACACTGGAGGGATATGCTAGATTTTCTCATTTTTCGATAGTGAATCGGAAAGAAGATGCAAAAGAAAAGCCATCTTACTTTGTGACTTTTTCACTATGGTTTCTTTTGAAATATATGAAACCTGAAAATAGGAGAACTGATATCTAGGTCTAATTTTTTTGCAAATAGCTTCATCTAGATGTCTGATTTTCTTTTCTTCTTTGTGGTAACCAAACAAGAAATGATGATTATGTTTGGATTTTTGGGATATATTTTCTTGATAAGTTTCTGAATTTGATTGGAGTGTGATGAGCTCAATGACACGGTTTAGGTTTCAGGTTTTTCTTTCTTTCTTGGTTTTGGTATTCCGAGTTTAGTTCAAATTATAGTCACTGTCATGGGGAATGGAACTGTGAAATTCATCTGAAATATAACAGTGGAATGACTACGTGATGTAGAAAAGGTGATGGAAATTGGAAGCCTTCCATCAACTTAAGTAGTTCTGAAATTTATTGTTATGGATATTGTGTTTGCAGTTTTGCACTATCTGTATATCTTAGGATCCACAACTGCAAGTTATACAGTGGTTTGAAGTAATGCTTTTGTTGATAGCTAGGCAATTTAAGAATCTCGAGCTCCCTAAATCAAAGATTTTGAAGTTGGTAGTGTGTGTGGGTGCGAGTGTGTGGTATGAGAGAGTACTGCCCACTTCTCTAATTTTTGGGCTTTAATGGGGATCTATTTTGTGGAAGTACAGCACTGTCTCCCCACAATTTTATGCTTTGCATATTGTTTGAGCATAGTCATTTTGATGAGTGCAACACTTTGGAGTTATTACATGCTTTACCTATTTATATTGTTCTAGAAAACATCATTTGCAAATGTTAGAACCTTTAAGCTTTACCCTAGAGTTAGGGAAGTATTGTTTAGTCCTTCTGTCCTCTTGTCCCTTTTGTTTAGTCCTTCTGTCCTCTTGTCCCTTTATCCCTTTTCAGAATTATGTTGTTCTTGCTCTGGTTAGCTCTGGAACTGTTTTGACACTTGATATTCGTTAGACTGCAATTCATGTCAAGTCAATGTGGAAATGCTTGCAGTTATTTGGTAGAACTTTTTGAAAAGAAACAAGTTTCTTTTCTGAGGGTGAGAGGCGACACTTTATGATGCAAAGAAACTAATGCTTATTTATAATCTTATAAGGTTGCATGGGAGTTAATTTTGCTATTATCAATCTCCTAAGGGAGATGATTGTGGGTATTTTTTAGTTCCTAATCTTGTGGTTTGGTCTATACTCTTGTTACACATGTATTATTTAGGAAGGGAAGTGCATGGCTAATACTATTTAGGAAGAATTGTCCAGATGGTGTTTCTGTTTCCTAGAAGCATGCATACAAATCTAAGAGGGAATGTGCTAGTGTGGGATATTATGGGCATAGCAACATGGAAATATTAAGGAGGGGTTGATGGATAAATATTCTCATAATATGACTGTTATCTAGAAACAATATCGATCGAAACAATCATACAAACCTGAGAACACAAGATATATGTTGTTGCGGAACAAGGATTTCAATGCTACATACACCCTCACCTTCTCTAACGCATCTCTTTGTTTCTGCGAAGTGTTGTTTGAGAGGAAGAGAAAATTGATTAGGGTTTGATTAGCCCTGACACTCACATAATATTGACACATATATCGCGAGACAAAAATAAAGTTGAATATGCCCTCACTCATTAATACTAAACCTCATAACTCCTACCACTCCTTGAGTTGGAAATATCACATAGTCCCAGCTTGTTATATTGTAACTCTAATTGTGGTTTGAACAACGAATTAGTAAACATGTCAACTAACTGGGTACCGAAGCCACAAAGGGAGTAGTTATCACACCACCATCCTACTTTTTCTGAACAAGATAACGATTGACTTCAATGTGCTTAGCACTCTCATGAAGACTGGATTGGATGCAATTTGTATTGCTACTTGATTATCACATGCTACATTCATAGGCAATTGCATACTCCCTCCGTGGCTATAAGGGCCCTTCTTTTGACTATTGTCAATTTGTCTCTTTAATATTCCATTATACTCTATGTTAGAATATTTCTGTGAATGCTATTTTGATCTAAGTGGTCTTATTAGGTGTCCCGTGCTAGGCGGGAGCCCACATATCATATATGCCCCCGGAATAAAGAGCTTTGAATGCTAAAAGAAAAGCACCTATCTATTGAAGAAAGGAGCGCTCCCATACCATCTCACATGTGTAGGCCATATCTTTGTATTGTGCTTTTGCACTAGGTCATGCTCATGCAACACTTGACAGTTTCTTTTTTTTTTCAAGTAATACATTTTCACCAAGGAAGGTGCAATATCCTGTAGCGGATCTCTTGTTAGATGCTCTTCTTGTTCAATCTGAATCAGTATAAGCTTTAACATGCAAGTGGCCGCTACCTCTGTAAAACAAACCACATGGAAGATGGAGAGCTGATATAAACTTACTCACGAGACTAATGTCAAACGAGTTATCAGAACGTGTATTGGTGTAATGGTAAGATAGTTCAACATACCAACCAAGCGACAATATTGGTCAGGATTAGGAAGCAACTCTTGATCAGCACAAAATTTGAAATTGGGATTCATAAGGGAATCCACGGGTCTCGATCACCCTAAACCTGTGTTGTCTAATTATCTGAGACGTACTTCCTCCGAGACAAGCTAATTCCATCCTACAACCACGCCATGTCAATACCCCATATGAAATATCCCAACGTGCCCAAGTTCGTGATAAGAAGCTGACATTGTAAAAAATTCTTCAACCATCAATGCATCTTACCTGTTAATACCATCCACACAGACATTCGACAATATCTTACTTAGGTCAGATGTGAGATAGAAGACAGAAACTTCGTAATGACAGCAACGCATGTCAAAACTCAACATTGCATCACTAAACTTGCCAAACCTGCTTACTGCAATGAAGAGTCTATGACTAACCTAAGTACTCCCCTGATCAACAAACCCGGATGGTTGTTCCGTACAAATTTCCTCCTGGAGTGAAGGTATTCTTGACATCCAATTGAAACAAGGGCCAACCAAGATGGCCAACTTGGGAGATATAAAGCGAAACGTCTCATAATCAACACCATAAGTTTGTGTATGGCTTGGCAACAAGATGAGCCTTGTCGTGCTCAATAGACTCATCGGAATGGTACTTCAGTAAACACCTAGTGACAACCACCGTGGTTTTCCCAAAATAAAGACAAACCTAATTCAAAGTACCATTTTGTTGAAGAGAAGACATCTTATCCTCTATAGTTGTCCGTCACTTAGAAATAGATATGGCCTCCCGAACTTTGTTAGGAACAAAGATAGACGAAATAGAAGTAGCAAAAGCACGAACATAAGTAATCATATGAGACATCCAGAGTAATAAGCTGTAGCAATGTTTAGAGTTATAGCAAATGGATCCGGCATTGACTAACTAAAGGAAAAATGTTTTAGGCTGATGAGGTGTTGCTATGATATGTTAAATAGTTCTACTTGTCAAATATGTAATGGGTTTTAGGGGCTTGGGATATCCGTTGTTTTATGTGTTTGTCATGTTTTGAGCTTGCACAATTGCAAGATCTATCATGCTCTGCATTCTAGCATGAGTTTAAGTCACTTCATCAACTTGACAGTGGGGATAGGGACGTTCCACCTACTACCTTTCCTAGTCTATAATTGGGATCCCAGCCTCTATGCATTGGATACAAGCTTTGACATGCATGTGAGTCCTCATTCTCTCTGTTTGGTGTTGCAATTATAAGCCATTTATGCCATATGGAAAAGGAAAAAAGATTAAAGTACACAAAAGCTTCTTAGAAGAAATTGTGTTGGATCCTTAGTTGCAGGGCACTTTGCTTTTGAAATATGGTGTAAGATGGATTGGCGGCGGAAAACCTTGGTTCAGGTAGGTTCGAAATCGTTAGAGCTGGTGGACGAAGGCGAAGGAGAACGGCTCAGATTCAGGCTAGTGGAACGTGGAGCAGGGGTTCGTATAGAGGTTTGGGTGAAAGATATAGAGCTACAATGGGTGTGTTTAATATTGGAAGATGCGTCGTTGGGGTATGAACAGGAGTTTTCTCGGAGCTATGGGGGTTCTGTTAGAAGGCTAAAGGTGAGTCGTATACCTTTCGTCGGCTGCTTCTACTTGAGAATGGAGGTAAGGGATGGTGGCCGGCTTTGGTCTGTGTGTTTGCCGGAGTTAGCTGGATCTGGCGGGTGGGTGGATATCTCGAGGAATTTTTGGGAGTTTTGTGGATGGAAGTGCCTGGGTGGTCTGATCGACTGCCGTTCCTTCGTCGATGTAGCGAACATTGGCGATTGGCCGGTAAATACTGTAGAGGTGGTGGAAAAGGGGAGAAAACGAAAGGGGTGTGATGTGGAGGTTAGGGCGGAGTCCACCCAGAACACTTCTCATTTCTTGGAGAGGTGTTTGGTGGGTTGGATGGAGGAGGGGGGTTCTGCGCAACCAACAGCCATGGAGGTGCAGAGGTGGGCTCAAAGAACTTGGAAGGTAACAGCTGGTGTCCAGGTCTCGGATCTGGGTGGAGTCGACTTTCTGTTTACCTTGCCGTCGGTGGAGGAAGCACAGAGGGTGATGAGGAGTAGCTGGAGCTTCGCAGAAAGGAGGGTACAACTAGAATGGTGGTCGCCGGTTGGGTATTGTTTCAAAAAGGGGGAGGCACCGTCGGTGGTATGGGTAAGGATATTAGGTTTGCCTCTGCACTTGTGGGATTCCGAAGTGTTTAGAGAAATTGGAGACTTCTGTGGTGGATTCGTGAGTGTGGATGTCGACATGAGGCGACGGATAAATCTTCATTGGGCTAGAATTGCCGTTCGGGCTGCACCGGAGAAGATTCCAGCGAAGGTGAAGGTTGCAATGGGAGGTTGGGTGTTCGATCTACGAGTGTGGGTTGAGAAGGGTCGGTTAGTGGTGTTTCAACCTGTTTTGAACATAGAGAACGGTGACATGGGGGTCTCGAATCTTGGTTCAGGTGGTCGTGAGTTGACGGATCACAGAATGGAGAAGACGCGTGGAGGCAATTCTCGAAGGGCGCGTGGAGGTTGGGTCAACGGATCGTTCAGGAACAGAAGATTTTCAAATTTTGAATCCCAAATTAGTTGTGGGCTAGGGAGAGGAGTGGGCCGGTGCGAGACAAATGTTAATTGGGTGAAGCCCAATCCAGTCCATCTCGGAAACATCAGGAGTGGGTCTGATGCAAAGTGGGCCTACTTATTTAAAAGGCCAGTGAGGTCCAATCTGGTGGAGATTAAAAATAGAAGATGGGTTAGTGTTGGAGATCAGGGCGGGGGCCCAAGTTTCAGTGGGGCATTGTCTCAAAAGAAAGGGGGAGAACAGATCGATGGAACAAGGCCTGGAACTGTCGGAAATCATTCGCAGTCAATTGTTGGAGACAAAAACGGCTTGGGAAAGTACTCTCTGGCGATCGTGGATGCGAGTGAGGTATGTATGATTCCTAATCGTCTAATTCCTTCTTCTCCCTCTTATTTTTCTTTTTTGGAGGAAGGCGGCTCTGGTTGGGTTTTTGAGGAGGAGTCGGGGAAGACAGTGGGGGAGAAGTCGGGTGAGGTTGTGAATGAGGAGAGGGTGGTGGTGAATAATTTGTCTCGTGGTGATTGCTTTTCTTTTGATGTTGTTGGGCAGCAGAGTTCAGCATCGGAGATGGGTGTGGGGGAGGGTACAGGTAGGGCGTTTAGGGGTTGCTCGATTGGCGCAGAAGAGGGGGATTTGAGCACGAGGGGTATGGAATTGGTGCCGTTTTCAGGATTGACTGATGGGGGTTGCTCGGTGTGGGATAACCAGAGGGAAGAACTGTTCAAAAATTTGGGCTGGGTGGAGGAGGTGTTAGAAGATGGGCAGTTAGTTTGTAGTGACCCTTCCAATCCTTTGATTAACAGAGAGCCGGTCGGAACGTGGATTGATGAAGATAAGTTAATGGTTGGGATGTCTCAAGAGGAAGTCTCAAATTGGGTGCTGAAGAGAATAAGTGGTTTCAGCAAATTTTTGGGGGTCTCTTACGACGGTTTTGAAGATAGAACTATGCGTTTGTTTTTGGATATTGAGGAGAAGTGGAGGAAAGGAGCTGTAAAGGTAACAAAGAAAGGCGGGAGTAAGGTCAATTCGGGGGCTAGGGAGTTGAAGAGATTGGAGTGTTCCATTAATTACGATGGCCGGAAGAAGGAGGGAGAGAAGGGTTTCGAAGGGGTGGAAGGGGTTAATCTTTTATCTTTTTATGAAGATTAAAATCCTTAGTTGGAATGTGAGAGGATTGAATGCGAGGGAGAAAAGGGGGATAGTAAAATCGCTATTGTTAGAGTGGAAGGCCAATGTGGTTTGTTTACAAGAAACGAAACTAAAGGAGGCTTCGAAGGAATGTGTGAAAGACTTATGGGGGTGTCGATGGGTAGACTGGATTCATTTGGACCAATGTTTTAAATGGCGAAAGGCGCACCGAGACGCAACGGTCCCCTGGGGCTTTAGCGCAAGGCGCGGCGCGCGCTTTATTGACGCAAAGCGCAAAAAAAAAAAAATCTTCACAACGAGACAAATTTTATTAGAACAACTTTTCAACACAAACAAACACTTGTAAAACTTTCAAATGTCATAAAACATAACATGGCAATGGTTAAACGAAAGTACCAAACACGAAACATAACATATCATCCATGAAAAGCTAACATAATAATGTTTAGCCTTAGAGGCATAACAAAAGAATTAAAGGCAATAAAATCTAGAGGCATGCATAGGCATTAATCATCATTCTCAGAACCAAGAACTTCATCTTCAATTTCATCATCATCATCTGATGATTCTGATTTATATCCTTCCACATCTTCTTCCTCCTCCTCATCATCCGTCTCCCATTCTCTCTCTTCAATCTCCTCATATATAAGAGATGTCTTTCCTCTTGAAGCCTTAGCCTTTGGAGTTGGTTTTGCTATTTTCGCGATAGGTGTTGAGTCTGTTGACTTTGAACTTGATGCTCTAGTTGTTTTCCTTGGTTGTTCGGCTCCAGAAGCTAAAGCAACATCATCCCAATTCAAATCATCACCCTCAAACACACATTCTTCCTCCATCTTCCCAACCAACCATTCATTGCTCTCATCAATATCTTTCAAGGATATGGGATCAATGCAATCACGTTTGAGGTATCGGCGTTTCAATCCTCTATTGTACTTAACAAATACCAAATCATTAAGACGCTTTTGAGCTAGTCTATTCCCTTTTTTGTGTGAATCTGCATTAACAATTAATTATACAAGGGACTTAAATTCATGATCATACATAACTAAAGGAAGTCAATGAATGAACTTGATTATCATATACTCACATGCTCAAAGACACTCCAATTACGCTCGCATCCCGAGGAACTACAAGTAAGGCTAAGAACTTTGACGGCAAATTTTTGCAATTCGGGAGTGTCATGACCAAATGAGGCCCACCAGTCAGCTGCACACCAGTCACCATAGAATATTGATATTGGAAAACATTCTTAAGTGCAACTCTTAGGATTTAAATTAGTTACTAGATTAAGGTTAACATGGTGATACCTGGTGCCCTTGTATTTCTTTGCCTCTTTGCCATTGGATTACCGAAGAGTCCTTCAGCTCTCTCATACTTCATCAAGTCGACACAAATAAGGTCTCGTGTAGCAGTATTGGGAATTAACTTTGTGATACATTTGTATAGGCCTCCAATGACTTCTGGAACTTTGCAAGCCTCTGGATCTTTGTAAAAAAATTCTGGTTTTAAGTAAAAACCAGCTGCTTGCAAAGGCCGATGCAATTGGGATTCCCACCTCTTGTCGATTATCTTATAGACCTCATCATACATCTCCTTACTTTGATTAAAGGAATTTGCAATAGTTTCCTTAGCCCGGTCCATAGCCTCATAATGTATCCCATTGGAGGCTTGACTTCTCCATCAATCAATCTAAGTACCTTAACAAGTGGGGATGCGAACTTGAGGGCAAGGAGCACATTCCTCCAAAATGAGGCCATCAACATGACCTTTTCTACATGTTTTCCTTGTTGCTCGCTCTTTTGCCCATTTGCTATTGGTCCACTTCTCTGAAGTAAACATCTTCCTTAAGTTTCCCTTTTGTTCATAAACCCTTTGCAAAGTCAAAAAAGCGGTTGGAAACCGAGTTTTTGCCGGCTTAATGAGCTCCTTCCTCTGGGTAAATTGCCTCATCATATTCAACAAAGAGGGTCGATTATAAATATAACCATGCATCATTATTGCCCTTTCCCAAGTTGTCTTCAAATTTGGTAACTTGAAAATGTCTTCTAACATCAAGTCCAAGCAATGGGCAGCACACGGAGACCAAAACAAGTGAGGTCGGTTTGCCTCCAACAACCTCCCTGGTAATTGTTATAAATAAGTGGTGTTAGAAGTTAAAACTAGAATAATAAGTGATTTTCAATTGTTCATAACTTCAAGTAAGTAACACAACCAAATAGCAAATTGAAATTCTCACCTGCCGCCACATTTGCCGCGGCACTATCCGTAATAACTTGAACCACGTTTGCTTCTCCAATATGCTCCACCCACCCATCAAGCAATTCATATATCATTTCTGCATCCTTTACAATTCCAGACGCATCCATAGATTTAAGAAACACGGTCCCTCTCGGAGAATTCACCAAAAGATTCATCAATGTTCTATTTTTCCTATCAGTCCACCCATCGCTCATTAGCGTACACCCATATTGTTCCTGGTCTTTTTTGTGCTCCTCCATCAACTTGTTAACATGTTCTACCTCTTTTTTTAGAAGAGGAACTCGCACTTGATGATAAGTTGGTGGGGGCAAACCCGGACCGTATTGCCTAATAGCCTCTATCATTGGCGCAAAACTATCATTGTTCACAACATTTAGAGGTATCCCACAATCATATATCCACCTTGCAATAGCCTGATGAGCCCGGTCTTTCAATAGTTTCTTATATGGTTCATTCTCGTTAATTTTTGGCTGTTTGCCCTTGGCTGTTCTATTTTCCACCACCACCTCTGGTTCAAGAGTGTAGTAAGTGTCGAGAGGCCCTATGGTTCTTGGTTTCTTAGGCTTAGAATGAATAGATGTGGAGGTTGTGCTTCCGTGAGTAGAAGATTTCTTAGAACGGGAATTGGATTCAATAAGATCATCGTCCAGGTCCAGGTCATAATCATCATCATTCATTGCATCATCAAAATCTGGTATAGACTTAATTTGACTCTTTGCTTCATCCCTTTTACGTATAAACTCCCTCATCTCCTCTCTAACCTCGGGTGGGCATCGGCGACATGCCGCCGTATTCCTTTTAGCTCCTCCTCCAAGGTGTTGCTTGATTCTTGACACACCCCCATTTTTCACTTCGTTACAAAAAATACATTTCAACTTGGTATTATTGTGTGGATCAACCTTTTTCGCAATACTTCCAACCGGGGTCCATTTTACTAGAATTTTCAGATGTCATCTACAATTAACAAGTACAAATAATACCATAAAGTCATAAACACATATAGCTGGGAAAAAAAAAAAAAACAAACATCCACAGCCCACTGCCCCACTGGCCACGTAAAAAAAAAATGAAAATATTCACCGATTGAAAAAACTACCATAAAGTCATCCACAGCCCAGGAGTTCAAAGAAAAAAAAGAAGAGGAAAAAAAGAGAGAAAATTGGCCAGGAGTGGCGGAGAAGAGGAGGAGAAGAAAGAAGAAGATTCACCAGAAGAAGTCACGGAGAAGAGGAGGAGGAGGTTACCGTCGTCGACTGAAGCTGCTGTTGTTGACTGAAGCTGCAACCTTGATCGATCGACTAAAGCTGCTCTCGACTGACTGAGACTCTTGATCGACTGAAGCTGCTGCTGCTATCTCGATTGCCTGAAGCTGCTCTGCTGGCTGGGTTACGCTTGGTATGAATCGTATGGTCGATTTAGGGCTAAATCAGACTTAAAAGAAAAATTATTCAGTGCATCGCTGCCATCGCATGTGTTTTCTGCACCGTAGGATCAATTTTTGGATCAAAGACAAAAAGCGTGCGCCTCTGCGCCTTGCGCCATAGCGTACGGCCTTGATGCTTTCCGCTATAGCGCTATTCTTCGAAGCGCAAAACCTGCGCTGCGCTGCGCCTCGCGCTATAGCGCGCGCTTCACGTGCTTTTGAAATCACTGATTTGGACGCGGTAGGGGCTGTTGGGGGGTGTTGGTGATGTGGGATAGTAGAGTGGTGGAAAAACTTGAGGTGGAGTATGGGTTATTTTCGGCGTCTTGTTTGTTTAAAACTGTAGAAGATGGTTTTGGGTGGGTGTTCACGGGTGTGTATGGCCCGGTTGACAGACGTCATAGGAGGGATTTGTGGGAGGGGCTCTCGGCGATGGCTTTCAAATGGGATGCCCCATGGTGTGTTGTGGGAGATTTCAATGTAGTTCGATTTCCGCATGAGAGAGTGGGGTGTCTTTCGATCTCTCGCAACATGAGAACATTCTTGGATTTTATTAACAATCTAGAGCTTATAGATCCTCCACTTGTTGGGAGTAGTTTCACTTGGTTTGGCGCTCAGGAGAATAGGTGTATGTCTCGCATTGAACGGTTTTTGTTCTCAGCCTCTTGGGAGGAGCATTTTCTGAATGTTGTGCAGTTTTCTCTTCCGAGGCCTATTTCGGATGACATGCCTATTTTATTAGACAATGGAGGGATTCGGCAAGGAAGTACTCTGTTTAGATTTGAGAATATGCGGTTATCTTCGGAGGGTTTTGCGGAGAGGGTGGGTGAGTGGTGGAGTAGCTATTCAGTGAGGGGAAAGCCGAGCTTCATCTTGGCCAAAAAGCTTAAATTGTTGAAAGTTGATTTGCGCAAGTGGAATTCTGAAATCTTTGGGAGATTGGAGTTTCAAAAGGCCAATGTTATCGATGAAATTCGTTGGTGGGACATAGAGGAACAAGGTCGTGCGTTGCGAGAGGATGAAAAGGCATTGAGAGAAAATGCCAAAGAAGAGTTTGGAAAAATAGCGAAGTTCGAAGAAATTAGTTGGTGGCAAAAATCCAGAAATCTTTGGTTAAGAGAGGGGGAGAGGAACACTTGTTTCTTTCATAGAATGGCTAACTGTAATCGGAGAAACAATTTCATCGGTAAGATTAAAATTGGCGACCGTATTTTGGAAAGGGATGAAGATATCAAAAGTGGAATTTGCTGATTTTTATGCCGGTTTGTTTCGGGAGGAGGGAGTGAACCGCCCTCGGGTTGACGATTTGCAGTTTCATTCTCTGATGGGGGATGAGGCTTCTTGGTTAGAGAGGCCGTTTGATGAG
Organism: Rhododendron griersonianum; assembly: GCA_018127125.1. Classification (NCBI taxonomy): domain Eukaryota; kingdom Viridiplantae; phylum Streptophyta; class Magnoliopsida; order Ericales; family Ericaceae; genus Rhododendron; species Rhododendron griersonianum. Next base: position 23,164,624 of record CM030797.1, read on the forward strand.
GCGGAAGTGGTGTCCGCGTTAAAGTCGATGAATGGAGATAAGGCATCTGGTCCAGATGGTATGTCGATTGCCTTTTTCCAACACTGTTGGGGGGTGGTAAGAGAGGAAGTGTTCGGAATGTTCAATTATTTCTGGGAGCATGGCGAGTTTGAAAAGAGTCTGAACGCTTCCTTCGTTGTGTTGATTCCAAAGAAGGGCAGAGCGGAGGATATCCGAGATTTCAGACCTATCAGTTTACTAGGGGGAGCTTATAAGTTGTTGGCTATTCGAATGAAGAATGTGGTGGGAAAAGTTGTTTCGGAGTCCCAAAATGCTTTTGTTCAGGGTTGGCAAATTCTTGATGTGGTTTTAATTGCTAATGAATGTGTGGATTCGAGATTGAAGAGTGACATTTCAGGTATTGTGTGTAAGCTGGACATCGAAAAGGCGTACGACCACGTTAATTGGGACTTCTTGATTTATATGTTGGAACGGATGGGTTTTGGAGGGCTTTGGAGGAGATGGATTAAAGCTTGCATCTCATCTGTTAAAATGTCTGTCTTGGTGAATGGAACTCTAGCTGGTTTCTTTCAGACTTCTAGAGGATTACGTCAGTGGGATCCCCTTTCTTCTCTTCTATTTATCCTGATCATGGAGGTGCTCAGTTGTATGATTCAGAAAGCAGTACAAGGTGGATTTCTGGTGGGTTTTGAGGTGGGCAGGGTGGATGGTGTACGGTTGCTGGTTTCCCACATTCTATATGTGGATGACACTCTTTTGTTCTGCAATGCGGATCCGACTCAGGTGGGATATCTTAGATGTGTGCTGCTATGCTTCGAGGCGGTGTCCGGCCTCAAAGTGAACTTGGGAAAGTCGGAGATGATCCCAGTGGGGGCGGTTGAAGATATTGGTTAACTTGCTCAAATTTTGGGTTGTAGGGTGATGTCGTTTCCGACTTTGTACTTAGGTTTACCATTGGGTTCTTCGTACAAGTCAAAGGCAGCATGGGACTCAGTGGTGGTAAGATTTGAGAAGAGATTGGCGGGATGGAAGCGTCAATACATTCCTAAAGGAGGTAGAATGACTCTTATAAAGCATATGCTCTCTAGCTTGCCTACTTATTTTATGTCACTATTTGTCATTCCGATCTCAGTTGTTAAGTGCTTGGAGAAGTTGCAAAGAGATTTTCTTTGGGGAGGTGTGGGGGAGGAGTTCAAGTATCATCTAGTTGATTGGGATACAGTGTGTACCCCCATTAGAAAAGGAGGATTGGGAGTGAGAAGACTAAAGTTATTCAATCAGGCCTTGTTGGGGAAATGGCTTTGGAGATTTGCATGCGAAAAGAGAAAGATGGTGGAGGAAGGTGATTGTAGCAAAATATGGGTGTGGGAGGGGAGGGTGGTCTACTCGTATTGTAAGGCTACCATATGGGGTGGCGCTATGGAGGGGTATCATGAACGGGTGGGATGCCTTTGTAGTTAACACTTATAAGGCGGTTGGTGACGGGAGGAGGGTGTTGTTTTGGGATGATGTGTGGTGTGGGGATGTGAGCTTGCAGGTTGCTTTTCCCAACATCTACCTTCTGGCATGTGATAGAGATGCAATCATTGCGGATTATCTTTCTTTTGATGAAGGGGTTATAGTTTGGGACATCCGCTTGAGAAGGCAAGTTCAAGAAGGGGAGGAGAGGATTTGATGGCTTTTTATGCTAGAGTGTATGACATGCAAGGAACAGGAGAAGGGGAGGATGAGATGCGTTGGAAACTGTCTAAGTCAGGATATTTTCAAGTGAAATCTTATTATCAAGCGTTAGGTGGTCGTGGAAATGTTTCTTTCCCTTGGCAAGCGATTTGGAAGACAGCGGTGCCGTTGAGGGTGAGTTTTTTTGTTTGGTGCGCGACTCAAGGCAAGATCTTCACTATCGATAATTTGATTCGGAGGCGGAGAATCATTGTCAATAGGTGTTGCATGTGTAAAAGGGATGCGGAGACGGTGGATCACCTTCTCATTCATTGCCCGGTAGCTTGGGAGCTTTGGTCCGTGGTGTTTTCTTGGTTTGGTTTAAAATGGGCCATGTCAAGGAATGTTATGGAACTTTTAATTGCTTGGAACGGGGCTAGAGTGGGCAAGAGAAGGATGCGTGTGTGGGCCATGATCCCTCTTTGCTTGATGTGGACTATATGGCGTGAAAGGAATTCGAGATGCTTTGAAGGGGTTGAAAAGCCTTTATTTAGAATCAAAAGTTTTGTGGTTAGTAGTTTGTATAGTTGGGATAAGGGAGAATGTAATCCCTCTTTTGATCAATTTTTAGATTGGTTTGAGCTTTTCTTGTCAAATAGGGGTGGTGTATAGGGCATTTTTGTGTTGGTGGCCTTTTTTGTATACGGGCGGCATTCCCTTAATGCCTTGTTTTTATATAAATATTTACTTATCAAAAAAAAAAAGTAAGTTGGGGTTGCTCCCGACACGAGCGGGGAGTTGTGCTCCGGAGGATGGTTTGCGATGGTAGTGCAACTCCATCTAGATAGGTGCACGATGCTCTATCGAAGATGGGAGCAAGCCCTTAGTGACCTGGGTTTGGGTCGTTAAGACATTGGTTTTGTGAAAGACAACCACCACTGGATAGAGTTATTTGTATTCCCCATCGTATTAGCAACCTGGGTTTGGGTCGCTAAGACATTGGTTTCTCTGGCAACATTGGTTTTGTGAAAGACAACCACCGTTGGAGAGAGTTATTTGTATTCCCCATAGTACTCACTTAGTGAGATTACTGTAGTTGTTAATTCAAACAATTAAGCGATAAATGGAAGGACATGTTTCCTTTTTAAATATATAACCAGCATAGATATTGAAGGACATGCTTCTGAAGAGTTTCATTCACATTATTAAACGTACTATATATATATTGACGCTCCAAACCTTAGGGTCCTCTACTTGTCTCCACTCCATGCTCCCGCTTTTGATACCGCACCTGCTCCTGCTTAAGGATTTCAGTTTGTAAACTGATTCTTCAACTCGACCTGGCTCCCTCCTCTAGTCCCAGGTGCCAATTCCTCTTCCAGAAGATATACCATCAAAGCAGTTCACGTTCTTATCAAATGTGTATAGTTGTTCACGGTAGTGAGTACTAGTAGGGGTGGCAAATGGGTCTTAGTTGCACGATCCTCCTATTGAGCAATGAATCCACCTCAGAACTTTGCTCTCGCGCTGCCTATTCAGATTCCCTAGGGAACCTCTCTCCAAAAAGAAGGGGGCATGCTCCCAACTAGGATAGGATCTCTCCAGCATATGAATCCAAAGGAAAAAGAAAAATGACCGAGCTAGAAAAACATTGGTTCAAGTTTACTCAAGTACTCAGTATAGGCATAATATTGACTCACATTTACAAAGAGTAGCATTTGGAGGCGACACCAATTACTAATTGACGTGTTTTAGGATAAAAACAAACATCATTTTCCCGAGTATCTATAGTTTGATTTTGTTATGTGTGGTATATGTACATATGTTACATATATGCGCATACACTCCTATAGAGGCTCTTGACATTAGCTCCTCTCGCTCCCACGCCCTTGCTCCCTCTTCGTGCAACTAAAAAACTGGTAGGTTTGGGTGTGTACAAAATAGGTTGGGTTTTTAATGGGTGATTAACCTAGTTAGGGCTGATTTAGCTAGGTGATAACCACCCGTATCCAACCCAATCATTCACTTGAAGTCAACCCAATTCAACCATAAACCCAATATATACCTTAATATATACACAGTAACACACACACACTATATGTTAAGCATGTGTAGTCCACGTGGCATCTCTATAAAAATCGTAGTGTCTCTCAAGCCTTCCTCCCTATATGTTATGAGAACATGGGTGGGGTATCGGGTACGGGTGTGTTTCTAAGGTTTGGGCACCTCAACTCTAAAACAGTGCTGCTACTCACACAGCAAGATTTCACAGATTTTGTGTGGGGCCCACTACGGGTCCCACACAAATGATCCGAGCCGTTCATTAAATGTAAAACATTTTTTCAAGGGCCCCCGCTAAAAATCAGCTCAATCCGATACTTATATGTGCTCCATCCAATCATCTAATTTTTCATTTAGATTTTAGGACAATGAAAAGTTAGATGATTGGATTAAGCTGATTTTTCATGGGGCCCCTTGAAAAAATATTTTACATTTTATGAATGGCTCATCCTTTGTGTGAGACCCATAGTGGGCCTCATGCAAAATCTGTGTAAGTATCCTTACTGACTAAAAATAGAGGATATGTGGATATGGGTAGATATCCTTACTGACTCTAAAAATAGAGGATATGGATCTAAGTTTGGATACACATACGAGGATACATGAAATAATTTTCTTAAGTTATTCATGTTTATTTATATAGGTGAAAGAAAGCCAACATTCTGATATGTCCAAGTCGAATAGAGTTGAACAAAAGAACAAAGCTATAAAATGCATGAAAATTTATGAATTCTGTACAATAGAAGTAGAATATAGACGCAATAGTCCAATTTTGAAGCGCACTATGTGCAAGTAATGTTACACTGTCTTGGGCAGAATTCAACCCCTAAAGCTAGCTTTTGAAGCGAAGGTGGCCTCACGCTTATATACTTCATATTACTTTGGTACTCAGGCGATGTGGGGCTTCGCTTCACAAGTAAAACATAGGTAGATAAGCCCGTTTTGAGGTCCACCTACCGAATTAGTTCTTAGCCTATGTCAAATTTTTTTAACTCATTAAGCATGCATTAATTAGCCGACATTTGAAGCCCATAAGCCCTTACACCTATATATTTTACAGCTAGATAGCTGAAGGAGTTATAACTTCTGCAGAAGATGCTGAAAAATGGAGAATAAAAAACACCAGTACACACACACAGACTCAGTGAGTGTGCGTGCACTTGCCTCTCCTGTAACGGTTCTGCTTTGCTGGTTCTTCATCTTTCCAGTTGGTCTTTGACAATGGCGATCTGCTGCTGTGCTTTTGAATCCTTTTGCACTAGGTTTGGTTCTTGTTCTTCTTCACACATCTTCACCCTTCTCTCATCTCATAACTCACCCCTGTCTGAAGGAAATTAGCTCTATGCGACACAGTTCATGTACCCGCACCTGTGTTGTTTCATGTCGTGTGACACAAGTACTTCCCCAAAATTGGACAATCCAGATTAAAAAAGAAAGAAAAGTTTGAAAAAAGAAGATATGAGTATATGTAAATTATATCCATTCCAAGTTTTGATATATGGGGATACTGTTGATGTATTTATTTTATGGTTTTCTTAGATTTTGAATTGTTTGCTGGTCTATTAATAAACAAATCTTCCAATATTAATAAACAAATCTTCCAATATTAATAAACAAATCTTCCAATATTAATAAACAAATCTTCCAATATTAATAAACAAATCTTCCAAAGACTTATGCCCCCCACACAATGTCTATTTGTTTCTCCTTCTTTATGTTTTTGT